>CAKXYN010000087.1:5012656-7677812 GCA_935064755.1 Tragelaphus eurycerus | reverse complement strand
TGAAGTAGATCAACATGGTGGAACAAAATGATCAAGAACAGAAAACATTTCAATATATTACTAATAATTTTTTTTCCAATATAAAACCTAAAATTCCTATAACATTATAGTATTTTACAGTTTTATGAAGCTTTCTATTGTGACTTTTATGGAATTAAGAGATGAAGAAGATGAGATATTTTAGCATTTATATTTTTCAAAATTAAATGTATACTTAAAATAAAGTAACTTTATGCATTATGAGTGTCAAGTGCTTCTGTTCAACTTTTCAAATAATTATTAAGTGCCTGTTATTTTCCTCCTTTGGAAGATGTGGGAAATACAAAGGTGAGTAAGTTCAAACTCCTGACCTCTGATTGCCTTTCATTACTCTAGGCAAGAGGATAAAATAGATGTCTAAATTATGTAAAATAAGAAATTATAAGAATTATCTATTCAAGTCTTAATGAAGGGCTATGATGCAGGGGCTCAAAGCAAGAAAAAGTATGTCCACTAAGAGCAATGAAATGGTTTATTGAAAAGGTGACATTGTTATTCTTCTTTAATATAGTTAGTGAAATAGAAGATGAATCTATATGTGATATTGATGTATATAGTCAATTATCAAAGCAGAAAAACTGCTAAGCATAAGCACTTACTAAAAATTATTCAAGTGAAAATCCTGGAATGGTGCTCCATAGAAGATACATAATACATCCTCCCCAGGGTTCTGTGTAATATTTACAACTGTCTAGGAAATTTCAATCCAGCCCTAACTTATAATAAGAGAATGGTAGCGGGGTGGGGGGCAGATGGTCAGGGGAACAAATAGGAGGGATGAAAAAGAACCATTGGTAGCAATAAGCAGTTACATTTTTTAAAAAAGGTCGTGAGATTGGGACACTGGTTAAAACAGTCTTTTCATCTGGAAACAATATAGAGACAGTGGCTCTGAGCATCTTGATAGTTGTGGTGACAGTGGACATGGGATGAGGTTTAAATTATATCACTGAACTGGAAGCAGCAGCAGAAAACATACTCAGAATAGATCATAATATGGGAGAATTTGGTTTTACAACATACCCACCAATGATGCATTAAATGAGTTAAATTAGGTTCACATTATATTTCGCGTGTTATGAAAAGGAAATGTACACTTCAGCAACCCTTCATTATGCTGCCTGACCTACAAGAGAACAGGGAACTGAAACACAGAAGCCTCTGACATACCAAGCCATCTATACCAACGTCTAGAACCACAGCTTGAGCACCATGGTTCTGAGAGGAGAGCTCAAATCCTCATTCAAAATGTTTCCACTTATTTTTTTCAAAATGCTTGGATTTGTGTACCTTAATAATCTATGGATTTCTCATAGGAAAGCGGAATTAGTAAGAATCAATAACTTAGTCTTGGTAGGAAGAGAGATGGTACAAAAACTGTATAAAACATACTCAAGAAGTCAAGAATCAGGTATTTATTACACAGACAAGGACACCACAATAGGTCTTACAGGTAAAATGTATTGGTTTTATATTGATTGAAATCTACTGATTATATGTTTAAAGGTAAAAATATATTGCAACTAATATTCAAAATGATTTGGGGCCACCAAAAATATTAACTATGTTCCATTTTTGTTCATTCATTCATTTACAGTTGTTGAATGGGGTAGTTGTTGGAGAAACAAAAATAAGATATGATCCTTAATTTCAATTAACTTACAGTCAAGTGTGAAAGAAAGACACGTAGACAAAGTAGTGAAATGAAAACTTGTAAGTGCTATGACAGAAATATGTGTCAGGTACAGTGAAGGCCCATATGAGGACATTATCAATTTCTTTTGAGAGTAAGAGGCCAAAATGTCGGGAAAGGTTTCGAAGGCAATGGTTCAGTTTGGGTGAGAAAATGTTTGCTGGACAAATGGTATCAGTGGAATTAAGAAAGTGGATGAAGGCCTCCCAAATCTGGGAGATATAGAAGAGAATGGTGCAGGGCAGAGAATTGCTATGTATGTAATCACTGCATACCAGATTCTCTACTTGATCAGAGCAGTGAATAAAATAGTTTTTGCCCTAATGAAGTGTGTGGTCTGGGAGATACACAATGAACAAATAAAAAATAACTCGAGTTATGAATTATGAATAGTACCATGAATAAATAAGATGGCGTAATAAAAGAGCAAAATGAAGCTGATGGAGTTTGGATGAACAGGGAAGACCTCTGGGAAGAGATGGCTGAGCGGAGGATCAGGTGGACAGTGGTGGGAAGATGGCCTTAGGCAGAGGAGTCAGCAGTGAAGGCAGAAGGGGTCACAGGATAGGGAAGAGGTTAAAGGTTCATGGGACAGGGTGTCACTGCGTAGACATAGTGAGGAACACGTTGGCTGGTGAGGAGGTTGCTATTTGAGAGGACAAGGCTTACGTGCTAATTTATTTCATTTTTTCTATAACATCTTTATAGAGTTGGAACACAAAGTACACTAAATTATTCAACTCAATGAAACTACATTTTTATACACATGTAACCACCACTTAGATCAAGATGTAGGATATATATATTAGAATACATAAAACATCCTCTCCTGCCTCTGCTTGCTAATAAGCCTAATACCAAGCTCTTAGCTTCAGGTTGAAAAAAAAAAATCAGAAGGTTCGTCTCTAAGATAACAAAACAAATTTCCTGAGGAAGACTTCAAAACTTCTGTTTAAAAAGATCTCCTTATCTGACATTAATGAGTAATTATCTTTACACACAGGCAAAGCTTGAGAGTCAATCAGACACACCCACAGACATAAAGCCCCCTGTCAAATATTCTCTTTATAAAATGTGAAGATAAGTATAGACAATAAGAATTACAAAATGTTTGAAGAAATCCTGTAGGCATTACCAAGAAAGACTGAGATTAATAGAAAACACCAATCCTATGAAAACAAGTATTTCAAAGACTAGGGAAAAACTTCAGAAAAATCCTAATTTGTTTTACATTTGAGAGAACACCTGTACAAAATTTGAACAGAATCATTTAAAACAGAACAATCAAGAAAGAAAATACTTGGAAATTTAAAATTCCATTCCAAATCTAAAAATAACAGTAGAAAGAAAAAGTTTATGAAATATCTCAAAGTATATTAATAGAATCAAAAATAAAAATAGGCAAGAAAAAGTATACTGTAACAATATATAATTTCTCAGAAATGAAGGTTGTTACACATCTCCATATACAAATCTGAACAACTCTGAACAAATAATTTAAAATACACATTCATAAGACTGTTGGATTTCAGATTACCAAGAATAAAGTTTCAGAACACACACAAAAAGAGAGTATCTTAAAATTTTCTAGAAAAAGAGACCACATACAGAGACATAAAAACCAAGGTGAAGTCAATCTTTTCAATTGAAAAATTGGAAGTTACAAAGCTATGGTTTTTCCAGTAGTCATGTATAGATGTGAGAATTGGCCCATGAATAAGGCTGAGCATTGAAGAATTGATGCTTTTGAACTGTGTTGTTAGAAAAGACTCTACAGAGTCCCTTGAACTGCAAAGAGATTGAACCAGTCAACCCTAAAGGAAATCAACCCTGAATATTCATTGGTAGGACTGATGCTGAAGCTGAAGCTCCAATACTTTGGCCACCTGGTGCAAAGAGCTGACTCATTGGAAAAGACCCTGATGCTGGGAAAGACTGAAGGCAGGAGGAGAAGGGGATGACAGAGGATGAGATGGTTGGATGGCATCACCGACTCAATGGACATGAGTTTGAGCAAGCTCTGGGGGATGGTGAAGGACAGGGAAGCCTGGCGTGCTGCTGTCCGTGGGGCTGCAAAGAATCCAACATGACTTGAGGGACTGAAAAACAACAAAGACATTAGTGCAATGTCTTTAAAAAACTGAAGGAAAATAATTTTAAACCTAAGATTTTTGACCCAACCAGCCTATCAATCAAGTGTAAGGCAGAATAGAATATTTAGAAACCAAATTCCAAACAGTTAATCTTCAGTTCAACTGCTCCAGGAAATTACTTACAAAGGTACTTCGCTGTGAGGACTTTAACTGAGACAGAGTCAAGGTCACAGAAAGCAACTGATCCAACCTTAATGAACAGTCAAGTCACAGAGTAACAGATGAGGCAGGACTGAAGGCTTTGGGAGAGCACATAGAAAAAGTACTCCATGGAATGGTTAAAATGACTAGAATGTTGGAAAACTTGGGGCTTCCCTGGTGGCTCAGATGATAAAAAACCTGCCTGCCTTTAGGTCACCACAGAGCACTGACTAGAGTTCCCTACACTATACAATATGCTCTCATTACTCCTGCAATGCAGGAGACCCAGGTTCAATCCCTGGGTCAGGAAGATCCCCTGGAGAAGGGAATGGCTACCCACTCCAGTATTCTTGCCTGGAGAATCCCATGGTCAGAGGAACCTGGTGGGCTACAGTTCATGAGTGTAAGATAAAAGCATTGAAAAAAAGGTGCATTTACAAAATCCTGGGAAAAGAAAAGTTGCACGAGAAAACCATGGTCCAAAAATTAAGAAAGCAGTCCAAATTGGAATAGAAGTTACCAGACATCAAGGAAGAGAATGCACAAGATTCTTAGAAGGAATAAGAATCTGGAAGATATTAGGGATATGGTGAAGAAGGCATATGTTTATCTTCCCAAATAAAAAATGGAGAACAGACTTGTAGACACAGTGGGGGAAGAAGAAGGTGGGATGGATTGAGAGAGTAGCACTGAAACATATACATTACCATATGCAAAATAAATAGCCAGTGGAAATTTGCTTTATGACTCAGGGAACTCAAACCCAGTGTTCTGTGCTAACCTAGAGGGGTGGGATGGGGTGGGAGGTGGGAGGGAGGTTTAAGAGGGAGGGGACATATATATATTTATGGTTGAAACCAACACAGTATTATAAAGCAATTATCCTCCAATTAAAAGTAAATAAATTTTTTAAAAAGTAATTAGAAATGCTGTATGAGCAGTAAATACTCCAAATATGTACGAATTTTGAACTATTGATGGAATATAAGGCAAGAGAATTTACTTGAACTTGACATTCTCCTTTGAGTGGCTCAGGTGTAATTATATTGAATTTAGAATTACACCCCACTACTTGCATTGGAGAAGGAAATGGCAACCCACTCCAGTATTCTTGCCTGGAGAATCCCAGGGACAGGGGAGCCTGGTGAGCTTCGGTCTATGGGGTCACACAGAGTCGGACACGACTGAAGCGACTTAGCAGCAGCAGCAGCACTTGGTTCTACTAGAATATTAACAGAGCCATCATGCTAACATAGAATATTACCACAGTCATAATAATGGAAACACTATTTATTGGTTTCAATATTCAGAACCAGCCCATAGAAATAGCATGGAGCATCAAAAAATGTGAGAGAACCACTGAGATCACCCCTGATAATGTAAAAGGAGACTGAAGGAATATTGGGAAGGAGTGAAGAAGAAAAGGTGGTGAGAAGTGTGGGAACACAGTATCAGCAGTATGTTTGGAAGAAGTGGCAACTTTTAACTGTGGCTTAAACAGTCTGGGATTAGGCAGTTTCTGGCTTTTGTTCGGTGTCCAGATGCTGTCAGGGCCGGCATCTTTGTGATTCTCTTGGGTGTTGCACTCATATTCACAAGAGAACTAATATACTTTTAGTCATCATACCAAAGCTAGAAAAATGGTATGTGCTCAGTCACTTCAGTCGTGTCCAACTCTTGTAGATGATCTTACTTGTAAAGCAGAAATAGGAACACAGACATAGAGAACAAATGGGTGGATACCATGGTGGGAAGGGAATGGGGTCAGATGAATTGGGACATTGAGATCGACATATATACAATACTATATATAAAATAGATAGGTAATGAGAGCCTACTGTATAGGGCAGGGAACTCTCTTCAGTGCTCTGTGGTGACCTAAATGGAAAGGAAATCCTAAAAAAGAGGGGATATATGTATGTATAGGTATGGCTGATTCACTTTGCTGTACAGCAGAAACACACAGTTTCTGTGTGACAACTCCAATTTTTTTTTTTAAAAAAAAGGAAAGAAAAGAATTAAAATTGTTTAAGCAGAAATAAATGGAGAGATTGGAGGGAAAAAAAAAACGGTAAAAGCAAGTAGATAAAGATCTCTCTCTTAGCTAGACTCTACCTTCTTATTTGAGAAAGGAAGCTCTGCCCAGCAGACCCCCTGTGACTCTTTGGATATATCTGAATGACTCCCCACATTTAGATCAACCACCATCTAGTGGGAATCTAATCAGTATCTTCTGGGGTCAGGTTGTGGTTGGGGTCTTTCTTTCCTGAGTTCAGAGTCTCTCAGTCTACCATCTGAACCAACTGGGGCTGGTGTCAAAGGGTGGGGAGAATGGGTGCTGAAAGTTGCAGAAGCACAGTGATATGTTCGGTTTTGGAAACAAGCCATTCTCTAGTATGTGTAATGCTGTTGTTCTTCTTTTACACTGCTTGACCTTGAATGTCAGGCTGACCTAGTAAAAACTGAGCTTGGTCAGGATATTTCAAGGGCTGAGACTCAGTGAGAGAATTATCAAGGGGTTGCATCAGCTGAGTATTAGCCATGGTGGAGCTTCAATTATTGATTAGGTTTCTCAACTGGCAGACACAATTGCTAACTTTGGGCAGAACTACAAATAAGTATGAAGGGATTAGTAACTATATATAGGCTGCTTTTAAAGGACAGCTTTTTGAAGGGTGAGACTGTGATTAGATGCTGTTATTAGAAAAGTGCTGAGTATGTTTTTGATGCCATGATACATATCCTCATACTAAAATATGCAATTTGATACAAAATGTATCTTTTTATATAATGCTTCTAGAATACTATGAAAGCTGACATCTTCATTATGAATGCAAGTTAGGTTTAACATTTCAAGATCTTAATTATTTATTATCTGAGGTGGGAAGCTTGAGTCTTCCATTCAGTCCAGTTCAGTGCAATCACTCAATCATGTCCAACTCTTTGCGACCCCTGAGTCTTCCATTAAGAGGCTGCAAAATGATGATGTTGTTATTTATAAATCTTTGTGAAGGATAACACTGGCAGGCTACTTCTTTTGAGTGTAATGCTTAAGAGATCAAATATATTTCAAAAACTTAAACAACTGAGTATGTGGGTAACTTAAATGGAACAAGTGGAGTACAGGGGTTATGCATCAAGGCTTTGAGGTCAGCTTTGAATTCCAGCCTTGCAAAATCTTCTGAATCTCAGTTTCCCCTCTGTACATAGAGGTAATAACAGTACAGTTATCTCTTAAGGTGGTTGGAATGAAAGAAAAGATGTGTAAGATATGTGAGGTATTTAGTACAGTACCTGTCAGAAATCATACCCCTTTTATTCATATTTTAGCAATTCAAAATCTATCATCATTTGAATAAAGCCTGAGATAAATTTTAGTTTGGCATGATTGCTAAAACGTAGATTCCAAGCAAATTCATACTTTTCTTAACATTTCCATGGAGAACTTCTAAACTATTTGAGAATTAACTGATTTCAAACAGGTCAAGGGCTTCCCAGGTGGCGCTAGTGGTAAAGAACCCGCTTGCCAATGCAGGAGACATAAGAGACACAGGTTCAATCCCTGCGTTCAGAAGATCCCCAGGAGGAGGGCATGGCAACCCACTCCAGTATTCTTGCCTGGAGAATCCCATGCTCTTAGTAGCCTGGCAGGCTACAGTCCATAGGGTCACAAAGAGTTGGACATGACTGAAGCAACTTAACACACACACACACACACAGACACACACACACATATCAAAGCACTTTCAGGCTGACTATCCCCATCAGATCAGATCAGTCGCTCGGTCGTGTCCGACTCTTTGCGACCCCGTGAATCGCAGCACGCCAGGCCTCCCTGTCCATCACCAATTCCCGGAGTTCACTTAGACTCACGTCCATCGAGTCAGTGATGCCATCCAGCCATCTCATCCTCTGTCGTCCCCTTCTCCTCCTGCCCCCAATCCCTCCCAGCATCAGAGTCTTCTCCAATGAGTCAACTCTTCGCATGAGGTGGCCAAAGTACTGGAGTTTCAGCTTTAGCATCATTCCTTCCAAAGAAATCCCAGGGCTGATCTCCTTCAGAATGGGCTGGTTGGATATCCTTGCAGTCCAAGGGACTCTCAAGAGTCTTCTCCAACACCACAGTTCAAAAGCATCAATTCTTTGGCACTCAGCCTTCTTCACAGTCCAACTCTCACATCCATACATGACCACAGGAAAAACCATAGCCTTTGACTAGATGGACCTTTGTTGGCAAAGTAATGTCTCTGCTTTTGGATATGCTACCTAGGTTGGTCATCACTTTCCTTCCAAGGAGTAAGCGTCTTTTAATTTCATGGCTGCAGTCACCATCTGCAGTGATTTTGGAGGCCCCCAAAATAAAGTCTGACACTGTTTCCACTGTTTCCCCATCTATTTCCCATGAAGTGATGGGACCAGATGCCATGATCTTTGTTTTCTGAATGTTGAGTTTTAAGCCAACCTTTTCACTCTCCACTTTCACTTTCATCAAGAGGCTTTTGAGTTCCTCTTCACTTTCTGCCATAAGGGTGGTGTCATCTGCATATCTGAGGTTATTGATATTTCTCCCGGCAATCTTGATTCCCCATAAGAACAACTAATAGACTAATTATAATAACTTATTCCCTGACAACCTTCACTAGACAATTGTTACTTAACAATCAAATATGTAGCCTCACTATGTGGTAGCAATGTTCCACATGCCTTACAAATATTAATTTGTCCTCATAAGAACCCCATAAGAGAGGTGCTATTATTTTTCCCATTTGATAGTCAAAGAAACCAAGGGCTAGAGAAGTTAAGTGATTGCTCATGGTAACTTCAGTGCTGTGATGCACTTCCCAGCACTCCTTCAGGACTCAACCTCTCATTCTCATTCGAGTTGAATTGGTTGATTGGGGCTGACAGTTATAGATGAGTCCCTCCCCAGAAATTTCCTTTGGCCACAGGAATACTGGGAACCCCCAGGGTCATTTTTAGCCAAGAACAGTCGCAATCATATTTTAGTCTCAACTAATACTTTCAGAATAAGGCTTTTTTATTTGATTGTAGCAGTTTCACATGCCTATAACCTCATCTGCAATTCTTTTCAAGACATGCCTATTTCTCTAAACTTAATTAAGGTGATGAAATAATCAAGTTTATTGGAAGTGGGTAGACTGACGCTGTTAATCTCTTATCTGTGAGCTAGTTCATCCAACTGAAACGACTCCATCTTAATTCAAAAATTTTAAGAAAGGACATTATGGTCATATTTGATTTGGTCTTTGGAATGAAGTGAATTTTATTTATCTTTTTTTAGGTCAAATGCCTTCTCAATTTTACCTTTTGGGAAATAATGTTTAGGAAAGAGAAAATAAACGCATCTTTTAATTCTATTCCCTCTTTGATTGCAAACTGACTTTTTTCTTAAACAAATTAATCTGTCTTGTATATATGAGAAGGAAGAAGTACTACCAACTTTATTTACCAACTTCTTTGCAGAATTTCAAAGACCATTCAAAACATTAATTGTCTTCCAAGTTAATGCAAGCAACAGTTTTACCAAATGTTTTGCCAATGCATAATATGTATTGAGTTAGACAAGGGTGTGGTCCTGGTGTGATTAGATTGACTAGTTTTCTGTGAGAATGGTTTTAGTGTATTTGCCCTCTGATGCCCTCTTTCAAGACCTACTGTCTTACTTGGGTTTCTCTTACCTTGGGCGTGGAAAGTTATGACCAACCTAGATAGCATATTCAAGAGCAGAGACATTACTTTACCAACAAAGGTTCGCCTAGTCAAGGCTATGGTCTTTCCTGTGGTCATGTATGGATGTGAGAGCTGGACTGTGAAGAAGGCTGAGCGCCGAAGAATTGATGCTTTTGAACTGTGGTGTTAGAGAAGACTCTTGAGAGTCCCTTGGACTGCAAGAAGATCCAACCAGTCCATTCTGAAGGAGATCAATCCTGGAATTTCTTTGGAAGGAATGATGCTAAAGCTGAAACTCCAGTATTTTGGCCACCTCATGTGAAGAGTTGACTCATTGGAGAAGACTCTGATGCTAGGAGGGATTGAGGGCAGGAGGAGAAGGGGACGACAGAGGGTGAGATGGCTGGATGGCATCACTGACTTGATGGGTGTGAGTCTGAGTGACCTCCGGGAGCTGGTGATGGATAGGGAGGCCTGGTGTGCTGCGGTTCATGGGGTCGCAAAGAGTCGGACACGACTGAGTGACTGATCTGATCTGATCTGAATATGTATTGTCATCTTTCCAGACTCCATTTACAAAATTTCCTCATCACCACAGGCTGGCCTCTGAACTAAAGTCACATAACAGGTTTTTATTAGAGTAGCACTGCATTTCTAGGCACCAAATAGATGGGGAAACAATGGAAACAGTGACAGACTTTATTTTCTTGGGTTCCAAAATCACTGTGGATGGTGACTGCAGCTATAAAATTAAAAGAAGCTTGCTCCTTGGAAGAAAAACTATGACAAACCTAGACAGGGTATTAAAAAGCAGAGACATCAGTTTGCTGACAAAGGTCCTTATAGTCAAAGCTATGATTTTTCTGGTAGTCACGTATGAGAGTTGGACCATAAAGGAAGCTGAGCACTGAAGAATTGATGCTTTTGAACTGTGTTGCTGAAGAAGACTCTTGAGAGTCCCTTACACAGCAAGGAGAGCAAACCAATCAATCATAAAGGAAATCAACCCTGAATAGTCTTTGGAAGGACTGATGCTGAAGCTGAAGCTCCTATACTTTGGCCACCTGATGCGAAGAGCATTGGAAAAGACCCTGATGCTGGGAAAGATTGAAGGCAGGAGGAGAAGGGGATGACAGAGGATGAGATGTTTGAATAGCATCACTGATTCAGTGGACATGAGTTTGAGCAAACTCTGGGAGATAGTGAAGGACAGGGAAGCCTGGCATGCTCCAGTTCATGGTGTTGCAGAGAGTCAGACATGACTGAGCAAGCAAGCAAGCAAGCAATTTCTATATAAATCAGCTTAAGGTAAATTATGCTAACAATCAGGTAGTGGGTTTTAACATCAAAGATTAATTTCTCAGGCTACAAATCAGTCTGGTCCTGCACCAGACTATCTTCATTCCAGAATGTAGATTGATGGAGCGGCCTCTGTTGAGACATGGCCAGTCATGGTAGAGGGACTGGAGAACACAGCACACGCAGCAGCTCTCCGATCACACGCTCACAAGTGACCCACCTCTCTTCCAATCACTTTTCTTGACCAAAACTGGAGGTGGTAAAGTATAATCCTTCTAAACGGAGGAAGGACACATAAAATCTAGTACAACTCTAACCTTGTCAGCCCTGTAGTAGAAAGCTAAAGAGAGCCACATTTTGTCCATCTTATGTACATCTGTTGCAAGGCTGCTTTGTTTCGGCTGATTAAGAGCATTAATAGAATCCATGGGGTTGGAGACTTGGTGTGGTTGATAAGGTGGTTCTTAGTGAAGGAAGATTGCTGGTTAAGGTACCACTTGCTTGTGAGATTTTGCTTGTTTCTATTGGAATATTTTTATATAGCATGGTTTCTATTTTGCAAGTAAGGTAACCTATATGTTGATTTATTTCATTATTTCCATAACATCTTTATGGAGTGAAAGCCTAAAATGAACTACATTTAATTATTAGCTCAGTGAAAGTTTACATTTGTATACATATGTGTAACCACCACTTAGATCAAGATGTAGAATATTTTCCAGTGCCCCAAAAGGTGCTCTTGTGAGTTTCTGTCAATGCTATCCTATCTTTAAGTAACTACTACTCTGACATCTCTTGCTTTTGATCACCTTAGTTTTGTCTGTTCTTAATTTCATGTAAAGAAGATCATGTATACTCTTTTCTATTTAGTTTCCTTGACTGTACATAATATCTGTGAAAACTATCCATGATGAAGTGTATATCATTAATTTGTTTTCTTTTAGTATTGTATAATTTTCTATGATATGAATATATATGTGTATGCATATTTATTTATCATTCTTCCATTGATGGGGCTTGCTTTTTCATTGTATTAATAGTGTCTTTGAATAGTGAAACCTTTCAAATTTGAGGCCGACATATTGATTTTTTTCTTTTAGATATTTCGGAGTTTTTTTGTGTTGCATGTAAGAAATCTTTAGCAAACCTAAGATATTTGAACTTTTATCATTTTAGCTCTTACCTTTAGCTCTGTGGTCTATTTCTAGTATATAATATGAGGTAACAGTCAAAGTTCATTTTTTTGCATGTGGGTATGCAATTGTTCCAGCACTGTTTGTCAAGACTGTTCTTCCCTCATGGATTGCTTTGTATCTGCTAAAAATCAATTCACATTATGTGTGGGTGTATTTCCAGACTCTATATTCTGTTCCATTGATCTATTTGCCTATCTTGACACAAATAGTATGCTATCTTATTTACTGTAGCTTTGTAATAAGTCTTAGAGTCAGGTAAAGTCCTACAACTCATTCTTCTCTTTAAATGCTGTTTGAGCTATTCTTAATCCTTTGATTTCATATATATTTTAGAATAAGCATGTCAACTTCTTAAAAAAAATTTTTTTGTTGAGTTAAAAAAAAAAACAACACTGCAGCTATGCTGAATCTACAGATATAGCAGGAATCTTACTCCTAGTTTTATATCCAAGAGGAGGAATTTATGTTCATTTGTAGCAGGACACATGCACAGGAATGTCCATATCAGTTTTATTTATAATAATCCTCAAATTAATATTGTAATAATCCCAAACAGAACAAATATCTATCAATGTTAAAACAGATAAATATATTCTCTGTAAGTACCACACACCAACGAATTCTGCCACTGGAATTCCTAGATAAATTCGTTCTAAACAGAAAAGTGAATGAACAAATAATAATTATATTAATCCTTGCGTTAGTTAAGGTGTCTCAATATCCTAGAGAGATAGGGCCAAATGGATGTGGAGAGAGAAAAACAGAGGGAGAGAGAGACATTGATTATATGGAATTGGCTCATGTGATTATGGAGACTGACAAGCCCTGAGATAAGCAGAGTGAGTTGGCTGGCAACCAGAAGAAGGAAGTTCATGGTATAGTTCCAAGCCAAGTTCAAAGGCCTGAGGACCAGAGAGCTGATGGTACAGTTCAAGCCTGAATGGAGGAAGGTTCAAGACTCAGGAAGAGCCAGAGTTTCAGTTTGAGTTCAAAGTCAGAACAACAATAACATCTCAGCTGAAAGGCAGTCTAGAAGGAGGAATTCTCCTTTCGCCCAGCAGGGTCAGCTTTTTGGTTCTCTTCAGGCTTCAACGGATTGGATAAGGCCCATCACATTAGAGGTGGTGCTCAGCTTTATTCAGAGTACTAATTCAAATGTCAGTCTCATCCAAAAACACTCCAAATGGACGCTTCTTTAGGCAGGAGTTGCCGCGCCCCTTGGTGGGCCAATGTGATGGTGCCCTGTGACCTCACAGGGGCCTGTGCTGGGGCCTTGCTTAGGCTTTGCCTTCCCCTCCCCGCTGAGGTTGGCTACAGGAAGGACGAACCTCCCTCCCTCCAGGCCCTGGACACAAGGTGATTTCAAGTCTGGGTGATTTCCGAGGACAAGCTGCAGGCAGGAGAGGCTGAGCAAGCTGCTTTAAAGTCTTCCCTTGTGGCTCAAGTGGTAAAGACTCTGCCTGTAATGCAGGCGACCTGCATTGATCCCTGGGTTGGGAAGGTCTCCTGGAGAAGGAAATGGCAACCTGCTCCAGTATTCTTATCTGAAGAATCCCTGTGGACCGAGGAGACTGGCAGGCTATAGTCCATGGGGTCCCAAAGAGTTGGACACAACTGAGCGACTAACACTTTCACTTTAAATAATCTTAGATTTATAGATTCCCTTATTGTAACACTTTACATGACCATGGTACATTTATCAAAACTGACACCACCCTTGTGGCATAAAGTGAAGAAAAACTAAAGAGCCTCGGGATGAAAGTGAAAGAGGAGAGTGAAAAAGTTGGCTTAAAGCTCAACATTCAGAAAACAGATCATGGCATCCGGTCCCATCACTTCATGGCAAATAGATGGGAAAACAGTGGAAACAGTGGCAGACTTTATTTTTGGGGGCTCCAAAATTCCTGCAGATGGTGAATGCATCCATGAAATTAAAAGATGCTTGCTCCTTGGAAGAAAAGCTATGACCAACCTAGACAGCATATTCAAAAGCAGAGACATTACTTTGCCAACAAAGGTCCATCTAGTCAAGGCTATGGTTTTTCCAGTAGTCACGTATGGATGTGAGAGTTGGACTATAAAGAAAGCTGAGCACAGAAGAATTGATGCTTTTGAACTGTGGTGTTGGAGAAGGTTCTTGAGAGTCTCTGGACTGCAAGGAGATCCAACCAGTCCATCCTAAAGGAGATCAGTCCTGAATGTTCATTGGAAGGACTGATGTTGAAACTGAAACTCCAATACTATGGCTAGATTCAAAGAACTGACTCATTGGAAAAGACCCTGATGCTGGGAAAGATTGAAGCCAGGAGGAAAAGGGGACAACACAGGATGAGATGGTTGCATGGCATCACCAACTCAATGGGGATGTTTGAGTAAACTCCGGGAATTGGTGATGGACAGGGAGGCCTGGTGTCCTTTAGTCCATGGGGTCGCAAAGAGTTGGAAACGACTGAGCAACTGAACTGAACTAAACTAAAGAATTTAACACCGGTACAATACTACTACATAAACAACAGACATTATTAATATTCCACCAATCTTTCCACCAATGTCCTTTTCTATTCTAGGATCCAGTTCAGGACCCAACATTGCATTTTGTTGTCATGCCTCCTTAGTCTGTTCCAATCTGCAGAAATTCATCAGTGTTTCTGTATTTTTCACGACTCTGAAAATTTAAAAAAGAAAGGGTCAGGTGTTTTGTAAAATACATTCCAATTTGGGTTTGTCTGATGTTTTCTTGTGATTAAGTTGGAATTACGAGTTTGGGGGAAGAATACCATAGAAGTGAAGTGTCCGCATTGCATCAAATCAGGAATGGATGGTAACAACATGACAGAGTACCAAGAACCAAAATCTATTTGTCATTTTGCAAAATGCCTGCAGGAGGCATGTAAGGATTTAATACATACGTGTGTTCCAGCCAAATTGGTTATGGAGTACAGCACAGCTGTCTCAAAATAAGAAGCAAAGTGAAGAAAAGTCACCAGTTACTACTTCCTTAAAAATCAAGTTTCCACTGGAATACTCCTTTCTGTTTACTGTTTGCTCTAAAGCACACTATCTTTCTTTGGAAGTAAAATACAGCCCAAGAACACTGTTTCAAATCATAAGGAACTAGAGCAACTCTGATGGAAAGCAAAAGTTTAATTCACCTTGTTTTAGTGGCATTTTTCCTGATAGTAAATTAGGCACCCTAAAAACAATACCACTCCTAATTATTCAAGGAATTATACCTTTACAAGTAAAGGCCAGAGAAGCAGGAAATATTTGCCATTGGTAGCCTCTTGGTGTGGTTGTTTTTCTTTTATCTTTGCCCGTTTCTTTTCCATTAAATGATCAGAAAATTACCATGACTTTATTCCCATAGGCTGAAAATTAGCCTGCTAAGCTTGAGCCCAAATCAGATTCTGATGACTAAGAATTAATCTCTTTTGGCGCAAGCGTGTCTAACGGAAATCAGTACAGCTTTCCTCGGTCACAGCAGAGCGGTCGCTGCTGTCGCCTGTGACTGATAGGCAGTGGCCACATGTGAAATCATTCGGGTCTGAATCTCTTTGTTCTCTGGCCGATATTGATCCATTTTTGTTTTTCTAGAGAACATCTGTTCACATGCTCAGTGTTCACAAATGAAAATCCTTCATTCTGAAGGTTAAACAGAAGTGTTTTAAGAGAGTGTATAAATTTCTTTAGCATAACTACCTATAGCACTGATATCCGAATCCTTACTTTGTGATTCTGACCGATTCCAATTTTTTTTTCAGATTAAAAAAAAATTATTGAAGTATAATTGCTCTATACTGTTGTATTAGTTTCTGCTCTACACCAAAGTGGATCGGCTATATGTATACATATATCCCCTCTTTCTGGATTATCTTGCCTTTTAAGTCACCACACTAACTTCAATTATTTTGAGAGATGGGGAAAAGTTATTATTTTTAAATTCCAAGTTTAAATTCTTTCAATTTAGTTTACATTTTAATATATCACTGAAAAATTGAAAATGATAAAACAGTATGAGAAAGAACTGGAACTCTAAAGAAGCTACACTTAGGGAATTTATTTATTTACAATGTATTCAGCCTTTATGTATCAAATGCCTATTACAAGGTATCGTGGTACATGCTTAATACATAAGATTGAATAAAGTAGCTACTGTCCTTACCCTCAGTCTGAAGGGAAATAAATTAAAAGGATGTCCGTGTTAGATTCACAGTTGCTTTCACTACATTTATCCACTACTTAGTGATGCTTTTTGGCTTCAATCAGAAACTCACTTTTAAATATGATTCAAGGGTGAACAGATATCTCAGAGTTGGTCCAAAAAGATATTTATCTATGTGGTAGGATGTGAGGGTTCTGCTGCTTTAAAATATCTCTTCATCCAAGTGTGTCACCGTCTAACTTTTCAGGGTTAGTAATCCTCTTTAAAACTCTAATAGTCCTGGGATTTATAAACTGCTTCTGTGAATAGTATCTCCCTCTGCTCACCTGCATACACGTACTTCTCAGATGTGCTAGCCTCACAGTTGTCCAAGAAGTGCCTTGGAGTCATTCTTTCTGCCTCTGAATCCTTCCCTTCTACTATCCTTTCAACAAAGATCCACATCGAATGCTACCTCCTCCTTTACAAAACTTTTCCTGGTGTCATTCTTGATATTTTATTTTTTGTATCATTTATTTGATACCGAATATGTTTTGCCTTGCATCATAACAATCAGGCCATAAATATATAAGATTTTTCTCTGTAATTGTGTCTATGGGTCACCAGCACAAGGATTTTTCATATATGAACATGGCTGCATAAATCACCATTTTCCCCCCACTCAAGAGGGCTGCTCTCGAACGTTCTATGCCTCCCCTGGTCAGCCAGTCCCTACTTGCCCTTCCCCTGGCTAGTGATTGTTCTAATCCTTAGGCCAGAACAGTTCCACCTGCTAATTAATTAAAGGTAAACAGTTGCCCTCTTGATGGGGCTGTGAGGGATTGCCCCAGCCACTGGTTTCCCTGGTAACTAGTGAGCCAACCTGATATCAATTGCCCCGCTAAATGGTGCCTCCTCCCCAAAGAGTAAAGATGGCTGCCACGCTTGCTTGCTGTACACGATGGAGGGTGCCACTCTAGAACTTTCGTTTCAGACTTGTAAGATCCCCTTTCTAATAACCATTGATATCTCTGTCTCTATTTCCAGGCTCATTCTTTGGTCTTGGGGCTGGGTAACTACAAGGCTTACAAGTCTGTGGGGTGCAGCCCAACAATTGGTGAGTTAGCCAATATGCCAAGGAAGCTCCTAAGAGCGCTGAGATGTTGGTAAATAAGAACAAGAAACAGAGAGTTAACTGTCCTTTAGCATGTGGGACATGAAAATCTCAGTCTCTTTCCAGTTGAGAAGTAGCAGTTGGTACTCATGACTCATCTGACTGCATGGAGAAGGCTGGTGAAACCAGGGAAAATACAAAGATATGGGTTATCTATTGAGCACTTTGGTGTTATCTGGCTGGGTAAGAAAAACAGCTTCCCCAGTGGAAAAGCAGTAAGAGAATCTGCCTGCAATACAGGAGACATAAGAGACTAGGGTTCAATCCTTGGGTCAAGAAGATCCCCTAGAGAAGGAAATGGGTACCCACTTCAGTATTCTTGCCTGGAAAACTCCATGGACAGAGGAGCCTAATGGGCTACAGTCCATGAGGTTGCAAAGTGTATAATGTGACAGCACTTTGAACAAGGCGGCAGAGCACGAACAGACTCACCAACCCTGAATAATTACAGACATGGACTTTAGGGATATTAACTAAGTGACAGTTTGTGAATTAGACATGGCCAGTTACCTGGAAGGGTATTTCTGGGACCTTTAGCAATGGTAAAATAGTAAGAGTACTCTTGGGGCTTCTGGTCCTAGCTATGGAAGGGGATAGCGCAATGATATAGGGTGATAGGACAGCTATGTACAGTCTACAACGCATTATGACAGGTGTAAGATATTACAAAAGGCTTATCTGAGTTGCTGCACAATGCAAAAAATACTACCTGAGGACTAGAAGAGCTGTGGATGACACAGGGACCCCCGTGGACATTGCTAGTGACCAAGGAACCCACTTTACCAGCCATGAAGTTCAGGAATGAGCCAATAAAAATCACGTACACTGGCATTTCCACCTGCCCTGCAGCTCTACTGTTGCTGGGCCAATTGAAAGGAAGAATGGACTACTTAACAATTGATACTAGAAATTCACTCTCTCAACATACGGTCCAGAAGGCTAACTTAAGCCCTAAGAACTGAACATCTCAGGAGCAATTGTCCCAGTACCTATGCTATGTTAAGCCAGAGGTGACTAACTAGTCAACACCATCAACTGTTAATCACAGGAATCACTGCCGACTCTCAGGGCAGTCTTTTGCCCTATAACATGATCCCTAGAGGAACATATTATAAAATGGCCCTGGAACTGACAGGGAAGTCCTCAGTAGAATTAGAGACTCAAGTGGGGCCAGGAAGAAGACAGGTGAAGTCTAAGACTACTAAGGCAATTAATCTGGGCCCCCATTGGAGAAAGGCACAGGTACGTTAACCCCATGGTCTGCTATACTGCCTGTCCAGAATTTAGCATGGCTCTGGGGACTGAGGGTGGACAGGCAATATGATATGGCAGGCCAGGGCAAAAACCACAGGCAGGGGTGGTATTATCTCAGAATGCTGTTACTGCTCGTAATTTGCATAATGATCTTCCCCGGTTGTGCCCGTTAAACGTTTGTACCAGTTAGAGTGGAGGGATCTTTGTGCACTGGCAGCAATGGTGGTACCTCGCTGAGAAATTAGTCTGATTGCTGGGTCTACGGTGCTATGCCATCGTCATCATCCTCTGGATTTCCATGAAAAATTGACCTGATAAATGCCTGGCTCCCAAGATTGCCCACCTCTTGGACTCGTGATGTTCTTTAGCTGCTGGTGTCTATATTGCGTTTGTGGTATTTGGTTGCAGTGAATCTGAACGCAGGGATATCACCCAAGAGGGGTGGTCCAAGATTGTAAAGGTCATTCAGGGCACGTAGGGGTGGAGTGTGTGGTCAGGCCGCTCGAGATGGCTGTGTTTGTGCTCTCTGTACACCCCCTGCTCACCAGTCCCTGCTACACCTACACCTTACCACATGAATGTACTTCCCCCTGCTCCAATTAGTGATTGTTCTAATCATTTGGCCAGAACCTGCTAGTTGATTGAAGGAAAATATCTGCAGCCATGATGGTTGTTAAACAGGGCAGAGGGAGGCGGTGGAACTGTGAGGGAGGAGCCCTAGTGCTGGTTTCCCTGGTAACTGATGAGCCAACCTGACATCAATTCCCCCTATACATGATGGTCTTCTTCCCTAGTAATGTAGATGGCTGTAATGTCCTGTCAGCTGTCTGCCATACACAGTGAGATGTTGCTCCAGGACCTTTTGCTCAGATGTGTGCAATCACATGTCCAATAAACCTCCATTTCTGTCCATGTTTCTAGGCTCCTGAATTTCAAGATTGGGCAACTACAAGGCGTGCAGGCCAAGAGCCTCCTACAAATTACTGAAGAATAAGGATCAAAACCTCTGGGTGGGGGGAACCTCAGAAAATACCATTTATGGTGAAAATAGACAAGCATGATCTTCAGTTATATAAAAAGGTTTCAATAGGCTTTTAGGACTGAGTAGTCATCCCTTTGAAAAGAGGTGTAGATCAGAAGCAATTGAGAAAAATATTAACAGTGGGAGGGCCAGTGACAGCCGCTCATAAAGAAGGTCATCCTGGGCTTACATTTTTGGTGACCACAGAGGTGGGCGTTGTGTAACCTACATTGATAGAATTACCTTGGAGCTGGTTTGGTTCCAAGAAGCAGAGGATACTGCATTTACAGAGGAATCACACAGACAAGCCATATTTGCTTGAAGCAGTTTGTTTCTGTAGCTAAAAAATGGGAGAGACTTTTAATATAACAACAAGATGTATCCTTGGCTTGGAGACCACTGAAAATAGCTGGTCTTGCAAAATCCAAGGCATTCATGACAAGTAACAAAAAGGAACTGGTAAAATTTAGATGCTAAGAAATGCTAATAAAGGAAAGTAGAGAAAGTAGTAGTAAATTCTTATTAACAGAACACTAACATAAAAAATGTTATGTTGCAGATGAAAATATTAATGTTTTATTTTAGTGGGAAACCACAAAGAAAAAAATGGAAAAGCTCAGAGAAAAAATCCTGATGAAAAATCAAAAGATACAATGCGAACTGAAAAAAAGAAAAACTTTTATAGAAATTAAAATACATTTAAGAACTCAAGGCAGAATGGACACTGCAGAAAACAATGAAAATAGAGAAAAATGCAAAGTGAAATAAAACAAAGTTGGGAACAAATCACAGGTGAATGGAGAAAAAAACTATGGACAGTGGTGGCTCAACAGTGCAGGAGACACAGATTTGATTCCTGGGTCGGGAATATCCCCTGGAGGAGGAAAAGTCAACCCACTCCAGTATTCTTGCCTGGAGAGTCCCATGGACAGAGGAGCCTGGTGGGCTACAGTCCACGGGGTCACAAAGAGCTGGACACAACTGAGCACCCATGGAGGAGAAATAGAAGTCCAAGGTATATACCATGGAAAAGCCCCTCCCAAATAAAATAAAAATGATGGACTGGAACAATATTCTCAAATGTAACCAGGAAAACTTCCTTGAGCTAAAACCTGAATCTATATATTGGAAGAATACATCTTGAACCATGGAAATTGACTCAAAATAGTCACTGCTTGAATATATAGCTAGTAAAGTTGACTTCAAAGGAAAGTCCTTTGATTATTTTCCCTTTATCCTTTGGGAAACATGCCAGAAATCGTCTGTTATTCAGATGCTATTCTCTTATGTATTGCTGGTGGGGAGTATGCCACATTTTCCAGGTTCTTTTTGCCAGATGTTTCAGTTAGAGTCTGCCAGTGGGAGCCAGTTGTGAGATTAGGAGGCTGGAAGCAAGTAGAAGAAGCACCAGTTCTGCTATGGACCTAGGGCTTCAGTAGCAACAGTGAGTGCTGGCTCCTGGGTGTCTGATCAGTGCAGAGCAGCAGTTCCAGCAGTTCCCACAGCAAGGAGTTTTGTGGGTTCCTACAGGTCGTTGCTTCTACCTACAGTTCCTGATCTCTGGATATCATCATCTAATTCTTTTTCCTCTTACAGTTCTGCCAACACTTTTGCAAATGTTGCTTGAAACATCTAAAGGATTTTCTGTTTTACTAATTGGACTCTGATAGAAATAGCCTGGCAGGAAAACAAACAAACAAAGCATTAAATCACTCAGAAGAATCACTAGAAAACTAATATAAGGCTGATCTCAAATTTTGTCATAGCAACATTAAATACCAGAAGGCAGAGGAGAATACTTATAAGAATCAAGGAAATGCAAGAATAAACAAAAACAAGACTACCTCAAACTCAAAAGCTTTTTGTACAGTGAAGAAAACTGTCAACAACATGAATAGGCCACTACTGAATGGGAGGAGATATTTCCAAACAATACATTTGTTAAGGAGTTAATATCTAAAATAAATGAAATCATAACACTGAACATCATAAAAACCCAAACAACCCAATTTAAAAAATGAGCACAGAATCTGAATAGACATTTTCCAAAGAATGCATGCAGATGGTCAACTTGCTAATCATCAGGCAAATGCAAATCAAAACAATAAGTTATCACCTCACACGTGTCAGAATGGCTATTAATAAAAAGACAACAAACAAGTGTGAGCAAGGGTATGGAGAAAAGGGAACTCTTGTGCACTGGTGGTGGTAATGTAAACGGGCAGCCACTGTGGAAAACAGTATAGAGACTCCTCAAAAAATTAAGTTACCATATGATTCATGAATTCCAGTTCTGGGTATTTATCTGGGAAAAAAAACCCCTCTAAGTTGAAAAGATATATACATCTATGTACATTGAAGGATTATTTACAATAGTCAAGAAGTGGAAGCAATCTAAGTGCCTATCAATAGATGAATGGCTAAAGAAGATGTGGCACGTGTGTGTGTGTGTATATGAGCAACTAAGCACACACATATATACACATGCATATATATCTATGTGTATGTGTGCACACACTTAGTTGTGCTTAGTTTCTTACAGTGTTTAGTTGCTCAGTTGTGCCCCACTTTCTGCAGCCTCATAAACTGTAGCCTGCCAGGCTTCTCTGCCCATAGGATTTCCCAGGCTAGAATACTGGAGTGCAGTGTCAGTCTCTTCTCCAGGGCCTCTTATCCATCCAGGAGGCATAGAACTTACATTTCTTGGGTCTCCTGCATTGGCAGGCGGGTTCTTTACCACCAGCATACCTGGAAAGCCCAGGATTTACTCTCTTAATTTTTATGATGTGCTACAGCATTAATTATATTTTTCATGTTGTACATTACATCCTTAGCACTTACTTATAACTGAAAGTCTGTACCTTTTGGCTGCCTTCATATGATGCCATTTCCCCTACATCCCTGTCTGGCCACTGTAAATCTGATTTCTTCTATAACTTTATTGTTTCTAAAGTATAATTGACCTAAAACAGTAGGTTCAGTTCAGTTCAGTTGCTCAGTTGTGTCCGACTCTTTGCGACCCCATGAATTGCAGCATGCTAGGCCTTCCTGTCCATCACCAACTCCCAGAGTTCACTCAGACTCACATCCATCGAGTCAGTGATGCCATCCAGCCATCTCATCCTCTGTCGTCCCCTTCTCCTCCTGCCCCCAATCCCTCCCAGCATCAGAGTCTTCTCCAATGAGTCAACTCTTCGCATGAGGTGGCCAAAGTACTGGAGTTTCAGCTTTGGCATCAGTCCTTCCAAAGAAATCCCAGGGCTGATCTCCTTTACAATGGACTGGTTGGATCTCCTTGCAGTCCATGGGACGCTCAAGAGTCTTCTCCAACACCACAGTTCAAAAGCATCAATTCCTCGGTGCTCAGCTTTCTTCATAGTCCAACTCTCACATCCCTACATGACCACTGGAAAAACCATAGCCTTGACTAGACGAACCTTTGTTGGCAAAGAGTCTCTGCTTTTGAATATGCTATCTAGGTTGGTCATAACTTTTCTTCCAAGAAGTAAGTGTCTTTTAATTTCATGGTGGCAGTCACCATCTGCAGTGATTTTGGAGCCCAAAAAATAAAATCTGATACTGTTTCCACTGTTTCCCCATCTATTTCCCATGAAGTGATGGGACCAGATGCCATGATCTTCATTTTCTGAATGTTGAGCTTTAAGCCAACTTTTTCACTCTCCACTTTCACTTTCATCAAGAAGCTTTTGAGTTCCTCTTCACTTTCTGCCTTAAGGGTGGTGTCATCTGCGTATCTGAGGTTACTGATATTTCTCCCAGAAATCTTGATTCCAGCTTGTGCTTCTTCCAGTCCAGTGTTTCTCATGATGTACTCTGCATATAAGTTAAATAAGCAGGGTGACAATATACAGCCTTGACATACTCCTTTTCCTATTTGGAACCAGTCTGTTGTTCCAAGTCCAGTTCTAACTGTTGCTTCCTGACCTGCATACAGATTTCTCAAGAGGCAGGTCAGGTGGTCTTGTGTTCCCATCTATTCCTGTTAATGCAGTGATTTCTTATTTCCATATATTTCAAACTAATTACCACCATGATTCAATTATTTTGTAACTGAAAGTTTGTACCTCTTTATCTCCATCACATATTTCTTTTCTTCCCAACCCTCTCCCCTCTGGCAACCACCTGTTTGTCCTTTGTATCTATGACTGCTTTGCTATTCCACATAAAGTAAAATCACAGTATTTGTCTTCTCTGACTTGTTTCACTTAGCATGATACCCTCTATGTCCATCCATGTTGTTGAAAATGGCAAAATTTCATTCTTTTTTTTGGCTGAGTAGTATTCCATTGTATATATATGTATGTATACATATACATGCATACAGAAAACAAATACTGTAGACCTCTCTGTCAGTGAGCGGTTGGCTGCCTTATGAGGGAAATAGATCTGATCTGAGTGTGGGAAGAGCTACTCCCTGAGCTCTAAGTAAAGATAATACCAGTTCATGTAGCTTGGAGGAGTTTAGGAAAGCATCCCATTTTTTGATTATTCCAAAAAACAAAAAGCAAACACAAGTTCCAGATTTCTTAGTCCACAAATCTGCCAGTGTGCATGGGCATCTAAATATAGATTGAAATTTTCTGAGCCTGTTGGCATGACCAGAGGTTTCTTTCCTCTTTGCCCACCTCCCCAAATACCTCCTACAATACCCCTTACCCGCAACTGCTCACCTCTCCAACCTCCTATCATATTTTTTCTTTGATTTGTTAGAATTCTAAGTTGAATTCTAGTCCTACTGAGTAGAATTCTGATAGTCTAACTCCTTCCAATCTATGTTCAGGGACCCTACTGATCAGTTATCTTTGTCTTATTTGCAATTTCTCTTAAAGTTTCCTTCTGTAATTTCAAGATTCTGAGGTGATTTAAACTGGCCAATGTCTTGGCTTCCTGTGTATTCCTTGCCTTAAATGAGGGCACTGTGTTTGCTTTTTTCAGCAACTTGAGAACTGATATTTTTGTGATGTTGATTCTGCTAAGAGAAATGTGGCATAATTTCCCAGTTCTTCATCTCTGCCCATTGTTTCTGAATTCCAGGGTTTCCTTCCAAGAAACAATGATCACGTGGCAAGACAATGAGGGCACACGCATGACTTGTTATTCAGATGTACTCCTGTTGGACTCAACTTGAGAAGCAGCAAGTGGCAAAGCTCAGAGGCTCTGGGTTTCTTCTCGTCACTGCACAGCTCTAGGTAACTCTTTTATTTGTCATATCCTTTCACTTCGTGATAATCATTCTTGTTCTGTGTGGCAAACCATCCCCCTAAATCCTTCCCAGACACTTCAAGATTGTGGTGATAAACATCTTTAATTCTGCCCCCTAGCCACTGTTGACTTCACTTGCATGTGGTTTTCTCATGAGGAAATCGTTGCCACAAGGAGTTGGTGCAAGGCTGGAATGACTGGGAGTTGAATTTGTGCAGAGGAGCTTTGATGAACTCAATTTGCTCTTTTCTGGGCTACTCTAACTATTGTGATTAAAGAATACAAATGATTCTGCCTGTTTTCTCTCCTTGTTTTCTCTGTCTCTTCAAGTTCTGTCTGACTGGCACAGTGCCTCCTGGATTTAGTAGTTTGGCTCTTTCTATTTCTATTGGCTGACGTTGATATAATACATTTCTACTTCTTCTGGAGCATAGATTCCTCCCCAACATCTCCTTCCCACAAAATTGCCGGGATTGATGATTCACCTAGTCCTCACTCTCTGTTGTTACCTCAAAGTGTAATAGAATTAAGACTCCAAATAAATGCTATGTTTTTATATAGCTGAATACCAGTATATATCCATCATTTCAAAAGTTGTTCCCTTAAAATTTGTTAAATAACTAAACTTAGAACATATTCAGATGGTTTGCCTCTTCTGAAAGGTGCATTATAGTAGGAAAAAAAAAACTGGACAAGGAGTTACGTACAGATTTGAAATTCACCTTGTACAGTTATTACCTATGGCTTTTGAAATTTGGATGCATTTCTTAAACCCTTTGAGCTATGTTGTTATCATTTGCAAAGGAGAATAACAAAACCCACGTCACACTTGGAACCGAATGGGAAAGAGTACGTAAGCACCTCAGTGCATGGCATGACCAGTATATTCAGGACTTGAGTGGATTTTGGTATCACACAGGCATCTTATTCCTGGCAATGCTGTTCAACTGTTATGTGATCTTAGAATTATTTGTCTTCTTTCTATCTCCTGTCCTTGTATGTTAAATGAGGATAACATTTCCTGTCTCATAGGGCTGTTGTGTGGATCAAATAAAATGATGAAAGTAGTGTTTAGCACAGTGCCTAGCAAACTAGTAAATGCTCAAAAAGTGCTAGTTGTGTTACTGGGTTGAGTTGGTCCATAGTTGCAGTTGCAGTTACATCTAAATTTGGCAAAATGGAAGTTTCTTTCTGGAAAAAAAATATCTGAAGCAAAACCAGGAGGCCCTGTGTGTTATCTGAGTAGGTAAATAGGCAGCCTAGCTCAAGATCACGAGCAGATTCTAACAAATCTTAGGGAAAAATCAGCATTGAGAGAGAGTGATAGAAGTTGGCTTTAGGAAAGTTTCACTCTTGGAATAAGATGACACCAGAGACTGGTATGTAGATAGCACAGCTGGTGATATGCATCAAGACATGATATTTTCCTTTGCAAAGACAGACTCAACAACAGGGCTATTTTTCCCTAAATGATCTTAGGAAAGGCTGATACGAAATTTCTTTCAAGTGAAATAACCATGGTCTACAGGTTACGTCTTTATCAGAATGTAGATGGTATTTTTCCCTTCTTGGATCATGCTGATCTTATTTTCCTCTATTTAAACATTGGTAAGGTGAGTAGATGCTATTGAAAAAAACAATTCCAAAACTTTTCTTTGACTAGTTTGAAAACAGGTGGAAGTTTTAAAAGACCTATTTAATCAGCATTCTGTTCATGAAGAATCATTGTAAATGTTAATGCATCTGCTGGTTTTATGAATACTACTTATTAGTTGCACTCGTAGAGAACAAGTGGGTCTGGTACCAGCATACTGATGTCTCTATCTAGCGCTCTGTCTCCCTCACCACAGCCCTGTGGCAAAAAGCTCCCGTCTAAGAATTTCTGGTAAATATTTAACAACCTGCCATCAGGAAATTAAAAAAGTCCTGGTTTGCAATGTATGCTTATTTCTGTTGCATAGATATTTCCACCATGGTTGATTTTAAGCTACCTGTCTGGATTTGAGAGGAGATATATATATATAGTCATCTCCAGTGGGCTGGAGCTGGGGGCAGCGTACCACACCTCTTATTCCTTACCTGACATTGACTCTGGTGGGACTGATACTAGCAACACTCAGACAAAACGTGGATGAGACTCAACCCATCCCTGAGCTCTGTCCCTTTGCCTCAGATATTCATTCATTCACAAGTGAACATGTGTCCCAGTTGGGGTTAATCAAAGTAGCTATTTTGTTATTGTTCAGTCACTGAGTTGTGTCAGACTCTTCGAGACCCCATGGACTGCAGCTCATCAGGCTTCCCTGTCCATCACTATCTCCCAGAGTTTGCTCTAACTCATGTCCATTGAGTCGATGATGCCATCCAACCATCTAATCCTCTGTCACCCCCTTCTTCTGCCATCAATCTTCCCTAGCATCAGGGTCTTTCCCAATGAGTCAGCTCTTCCTATCAGGTAGGCAAAGTATTAGAACTTCAGCTTTAGCATCAGTCCTTCCAGTGAATATTCAAGGTTGATTTCCTTTAGGATTGTTTGATTTGATATAAAGAATTTGGTATTTGAACACTGGAGAGAAGTTCTTGTTTGTTCGTGAATAATGAGCTGTGATACCATCAAATCAAACCTTCTACAGGCTTATTCTTTTTTTGTTTCCTTGGCTGCCCTTTGAGCCTTCTGGGATATCATTTCAGGGAACAGGGTTTGAACCCAGGGCCCCCTGCAGTGGAAGCTTGGAATTCTAACTACAGGACCACCAGGGAAGTCCCCCTACAGCCTTATTCTTCATGCATATGTGAAGGGACAGAATGAGGGTCAGCAGAAACTGGGTGAGATGCAAAATGGAGAAAGAGAGAGATTAACATCATCATATTTTCAGTATTTTTTACAGCTACATGAGCTTAAGTTTTTTACAGCTACATTTGTTGCTTAAGTTAACTTGAATTCAATTTCTCCAACTTGCCATTTAGGGCATATCTGGCATATTCAAACAATATTAAAATGATGATTTGGAAGCATAAAAATTCACATTTGAAGATTTCCCTTCAATTACCATAAACTTTATTTAAGATATTTTAAAAGTTGAAAAAATTGTACACATTGGAGTTGCACATTTTCTGTGGCTTTTGGGTTCCCTGCGGTCTCTTGAAAATTTGCCTTCTAGTGGGTCAAGTGATCCATTCTCTCTCTATATATTATTTTTTATCAAAATGGAAACACACATATACAAAATTCATAATGAATAACCTCAGAGGCCAATTGAATTCAGGATGTAGATGGATAACAATAAATATATTTTCTTCAAATAAAAAAAATGAACCCCTTCTTCCAGTACTGTACACAGTATCTTAGAATCATCTGTCGCCAAGGATGCTCAGATAGCTAGCTGCCTCCTATGGTGGCAGGAGTTGAAATTGTGATTGCAGAAAATTTCCACAAATGCCTCTTGCTCATTTTTGTTTATTAAAGAAGCTGCCACAGGGATCTGAGTGTGGAGGCACTCCTGCATCTGGTTGAGTGCACTGGCTTGGTCTGTATTGTGGCTCAGCATTTCCTGACCATGTGATCTTGGTTCGGTACCTGTATTTGTAAGAATCAGTTGCCTCATGTATCAAATGAGAATATTTATGTTCTAAGAGATTCACACTTTTCATCTATCCTGTAACCCAAGTCAGCACTTTTCCTGAAACTTTCTCCTTCCTATCTTGACATTTACATGTGAAGTGAGTGAAAGTTGCTCAGTCGTGTCCAATTCTTCGTGACCCCATGGAATTCTCCAGGCCAGAATACTGGAGTGGGTAGCCATTCCCTTCTCCAGGGAATCTTCCCAACCCAGGTCTCCTGCACTGCGGGCAGATTCTCTTTACCACCTGAGCCACCAGGGAAGCCCAAGAATACTGGGATGGGTAGCCTACCCCTTCTCCAGTGGATCTTCCCTACTGGGATCTTCCCGACTGTCCAGGAAATTGCCAGGGTGGTGAAAAGTGTTAGTCGCTTAGTTGTTCTCGACTTTTTGCGACCCCATGGACTATATCCTTCTAGGCGCCTCTGTCCATAAAATTCTCCAGGTAAGAATACTGGAGTGGGTAGTCATTCCCTTCTCCAGGGGAATCTTCCTGCCCAGTGATCGAACCCAGGTTTCCTGCATTGCAGGTGGATTCTTTACTGTCTAAGCCAACAGGGTGGTAAAGCAAGGGTGAACTTTCCCACTCTTCAGCATACCCCAATAACTGTACTACAACTTTCCCTTTCCCATCACTATTGTCATATGGTGGGTGAAGTTTCTGTGCTCTCTTTGGGGTACTTATGAGTGTCCTGGGTGGATGAAAGATCGCGAGAACAGGAGACTCTGCAAACTCTTGAGCATAGCAAGAGGTGGTGGCAGCTGGTAATGGAAGCCATTCTCTACCCAGGGATGATGACAGTCACTGACATGGCTTTTCTGTAAGCAGAAGAATAGTCTATTATCTTGGTTTCCACTCTGCTGACCCCTTACTGATGATTAAACACATTTCCATGGTAATACTTCCCTCTCATCCCTAACTCCCCTGAGACCCTTCTGGTCTGGAAATTTGGTCCTCTTCTGAGGTTGGCCCCACCATTCTCTTTTCTCTTTCTCTCAGCCCAGGGAACCCTCAACCATCAATTTCCAAATGTGGGAGTTGGAGTCATTTCCTTCCCTCTTTTTTGCTTTTTAATCTTTGCTTTTATAAACCCTTTGATCCACTTCCTTCAGGGACTTCCCTTTGAGTCTTAAGAGACTAGTTAGGAAGCATAAAAAACAAAATAAAAGCAACCACCAACAACCAAACCAAACCTACAAATGAAAGTATATGTATTTTTTTCTCTTTGCTTTCCTTGTAGAAAAATACGAATGCTTCCATGCTCCTCTGACAAATTGGGGGAATAATGAAAGTGCATGAAAAAAAAGTAAAATCTTAAAGACTGACATTTCAACATCTTGTTACCTTGATATAATAGACAGGACTCACCAAATCCTGCTGATCTGGTGTTGGGCATCTGAATAATCCTTGCTCAGTGGTGGTTCTTTGCCAGGGATATTAAAATTACACCTCAGAAAGGATAGTTTTTATTGGTATGCAAAATTTGAGAACTGAATTATTAGTGATCTTGTTTTCTGTCATATAGACACAAGGACCAGAGGAAACCCAAGAAAGAAGATTGTGGGAGACTTGCAAAGAGGAGCAGAGAAGGCAGAGTAAGAACTTGAGCACTTCTTCTAAAACCAGTGGTTTGGTGGCAGTGGTTTGAAAGTTCTCTTTGCATTCAAAATACTGGGTTCTGTGAGTTGGTTTCTGTCCTTGTGATCCAGAGTCTTATCACAAATACTCACTTCATAGGATTTCTGCTCAGTGTAGATGCAGCAAGCCTGTTCAGTTTCTTAGTAGAATAGCTGACACTTAAGAAGCATACAGAAGCATACAGAATGTTGTTATTATTTAAAGCAATACACTTTTTCATATCTGACTTTTATTTTTCCAGATTTCCTAATTACTATCTATACCTGTCCAAGACAAAATGATTTATTCATTTACCATCCATTCTGTTCATGTTTAGGTTAAGCAATCATTCCTGTTCCTTTTCATCATTACATGCACTTAGGCACTATTACTCACTCAGGGCAGTATCTGGCACATAATAAACATCAAATGATGATCTGTTCAATGAATGCATTTGGGATATAATGTGATAATGATTGATTAATTTCTGTGATTTAAGAACAAGCAAACCAAAATATCACTCCTAACTGTTGCCATACACATGTATATTGAAATCTAAACAGTGTTAGTTGAAAAAAGTCTGACATTTCCTTGAAAATGTCTGATAAAACTTCTATGGAGCAAAGGATACTTAGGGTTTTTGCATTTTAGGATTTCCTTAATAAAAATCCGCATAAGGATATCATGTTCTAAGCTTATCTTAATCTAGTGGAGAAAGAGCAGTTTTACATGGGAATATCACCATTTTATGAAATTTGCCACATATCTTTTACAACATATGTGTGGAGGAGGAAATGGCAACCCACTCCAGTATTCTTGCCTGAAAAATTCCATAGACTGAAGAGCCTCGTGGGCTACAGTCCATTGGTTCACAAAGACTCAAACATGACAAAGTGACTGAACACACTCACACACACACACACATACATATTTTACTACACTTATACTTCTCTGTCTGCAGATTTTAAAAGATATTTCAAAAATGACTTCTGTTGTGCATTTGTTATATGATTTGTAGTAAAGAGATACCATTTTCTAGGAAGACATGTTTATCTCCACTATTTGAAGGAAGTGTTGACTTCTCAAAAGTAAATACTTTCCTAATGACTTACCTGGCTTGACATTCCATTGTGATTTCATTCAGTACTATGAAAGTTACACCTTATTGATCAACAAGTTTGGTACTTTATCCTACTGCTCCAGAGTGGGGAAAAAAAAAATTTCTAAACAGAGTTTGGCAATTTTATTTTCTATAAGACCATTCCTCTAAACAATTATTCTTTCCAATGAGCTTTGTTTGTCTCTCTTTTGGAGAAGAGCATGTCAGAGTGTTACCTAATGAGAGCTCTCAAGAATAAATTGTGCAAACACTAGGGAAAAAACTGTTCGATCTTATCTGAAGACAGATGCAAAAGATCTAAAGTTTAAATTATGGAGTAAGAGAAGAAGGATTGGCTTTAAAGCAGTTCAAGTTTGTCTTGTGATGTTTCTGTTTGTCATGGATGCCTTCAGGAACTTCTGAAAGCTGTGAATTCATTCCCTAGAGAAATCTATACAGCAACATATGCAGAATTCTTCATGGCATTTTAGAGACTTCACAAAGATGCTAAAAATTTTCTGTGAATTTTATATTAAAAACACTTGCTCTAGAGAACAGTTCCCCCCAAATAAAAAATGTTTAATAGTTAACTAAATTGCTTACCATGAAAATGTATTTTTTAAAAAAGGAAAATGTATTCAAGTGGGAAATAGAGTCTTAGTACTTTTGCTTCTGAACTGACAATATCGTTATTGAAGTCCTGAGGTACTAAAGCCACTTTCTGCTCTGTGAATCTTAGAAAGTTATGTTTTCTGCAAAATTCTTGGGCATTCATATTATACACATTGAAACTAAGGGAAGCATCTGCTCTGTCTGAAATAGTGCCAGTTATAATAATCTGACATGCATCATAATTTTGGGAGGAGAATCAATTTACAAAGAGTTGACTATATAGAATTGGATGGAAAATTAAATTCAGGTTCATTAATCATAGTCAATGGATTGAAATGCTATAAGTATTATCTTCTAATATCATAAATAAAATTGGGGTGAGTTACTGTTTCATGTATAGTAATAAATCACGAACATAAAAATGGCTAGGAAAAAATTATTTCTATTTTATTCTTAACATCTCAGCAGAATACAGCCAGAAGACTTCTGCTGTTGGTAATGAATTTGCATATGGTTTACAAGAGTGTTTATTCCAGAGGGACATCTCAACTCTTATAACAATACATATTTTAAAAAATATGAAGGGACACCATGGTAGCCAAAGAATATTTGATGTTTTCCATCGCCAGTGTGAGCAAAAACTTGTGATACATATATATTACATATTATATATATGTATTACATGTATCTTTTAATATTATGCTATATAAATATAATTATAAATATATAAATATAAAATATAATTATATTATATTATAATATGTATTACATGCATCTTGTGCAATAATATACACAACTGTTTACTTTTAATTCTCAAATAGACCAGGAAAGACTGATACTTTCAGAGAGTTTTTGAAAGATCTGAAGTCAATATATACCTTTAGATTACTATTTTCAGAGTATTTTGATTGAAACCCAGGGTAAGCTATACATATAACCTATTATACTCTACATATTCATAAAAATAAAAATTTCACAAAACTATTCTTATGTTATCTGCAATATTTATGTAAATATTTAAATAAAATACAATGCACTTTAATATTTACTATTTCATTCTTTCCATCTTATTTTAATCTATTTCGTACTTAATTGCTTTCCCCCTAAACTTATTTCACAACCCCTGAAGAATGAAAACAGTTTAAAACTTCTTCAAAGTTAAAAGTTCTCAACATTTGGTGTATAAAAGAAAATCCCGAACAGCTCTTACACAATACAGACTAATGGCACCCCACCCCAGTACTTTTGCCTGGAAAATCCCATGGGCGGAGGAGCCTGGTAGGCTCCAGTCCATGGTGTCACTAAGAGTCAGACACAACTGAGCAACTTCACTTTCACTTTTCACTTTCATGCATTGGAGAAGGAAATGGCAACCCACTCCGGTGTTCTTGCCTGGAGAATCCCAGGGACGGGGGAGCCTGGTGGGCTGCCGTCTATGGGGTCGCACAGAGTCGGACACGACTGAAGCGACTTAGCAGCAGCAGCAGCAGCAGGCCTGCTTTCAGAGATTCTGATTCACTAAGATTTTGTGAATGCAGTCCAAGAATCTACATTATTCAGAATCTTCCAAGATTATTCTGATGTAGATTTTGAGAAATAGGTTCTATCTAGTAACCCAGGTTCCATCCTTGAATTAAGTTCAGTTCAGTTCAGTTCAGTTCAGTCGCTCAGTCGTGTCTGACTCTTTATGACCCCATAAACCACAGCATGCCAGGCCAATTAAGTTAAATCAGCTAAAAATTACACATTTGCACTAAGCTGTGTTAACCTCCTGCCAGGTTGCTTTTACTGAGATCAACTTTGGTGTTCTTGTCTTTAGTTTTCATTGAATGATGCAAGAAGAAATTTAATATTGCACTTTCATAGGTATGTCATTGAGACAAGAGTCTGTAGCACAGCAGTGTTGCATACATGAAACTCTGAGTGAAATTACTGCTCTCTGCCAGGGAAGGCTTCACCTGCCTTAAAGAATTGCTATTTCTTATAGAGTCGGACACGACTGGAGCGACTTAGCAGCATTATCAAAGAGAATTAAATAATTGGCTACTCTGTGCTAGAGCAACCAAGACATTTTTCGGTTTTAACTACTGTATTCTTGGCACCTAGAACAATGCTTGGCTCATAGCAGATCCTAACAAAATCAATATTTGTTGAATTGAATGCTTCTCTTTCATGTTGGCTGTCAACAAAATTGGAAGCAAATTCCTACGTCAGCTTTGACACTAGTTGATCTTATGTTCTCTGTATGTGCACATTTATGACCTTTGTGATTTTGACATTCTGTGCAATTTGTTTGCTTCTGGGTTTGTATTTGGTAAGCTTACATACGTGGTGAGGTCTATATAAATAAATATTACGAGCAACTATTAACTGTCTGATACATAACAGTTGAAAATTATCTTCTCCTCATAAAAGGCTGATTTCAAAACTAAAACTTAAGAGATTTCATGATTTACTCATTTCAGACTTCAGGAGGGTTGGAGGACTTTAATGAAATCATTATGAGAACAGCATAAGCCAGTGGTCATAGAGTATCTGTTTCCCTGCAAACATTGAGGAAACTTGGCTGCCCAAGTCTGCTGCTAGCTAGAGCTCGAGGCTGCCTGTGTGTGTTTAATTATGCTTCAGACCTGTTGTCTGAATCAGTCCTCCTCTCCACCCTCCTTTTTGTGTTAAAGCACATGGCAAGAATGACTTGTGATAATGTTGGGTATTCACAAGAAAGATCACTCATGATCAGGGCAGATCCTTTATTGTTCTAAATAGAGTATTTAAAGATTTTAAGTCACATCTAAAAAGGTTGCATTTGAGCAGGAAACAGCCCTTGTGTGCATGTTTTTCCTGTGTGTTTTCCTATGCTCTGCCATAAAGGTCCATCTTGTTACTCTAGCTTCACAAAAAGGATTGAGGGGCAGAACTTTTTTAAAATTTTAGTTTATTGAAGTATAGTTGATTTATAATGTTGTGTTAATTTCTACTTTATAGCAAAATGATTCAGTTGTACATATAAATGTTCTTCCCTGATGGCTCAAATGGTAAAGAATCTGCCTGCAGTACAGGAAGGCTTGGTTTGATCCCTGGGTTGTAAAGATCCCTGGAGAAGGGAATGGCTACCCACTCCAGTATTCTTGCCTGGAGAATTCTATGGACAGAGAAGCCTGGAGGGCTACAGTCCATGCGGTCTCAAAGAATCAGACCCAATGAGCAACTAACATTTTCACTTTCACTTTTCATGTTCTTTTTTTCATATTCATTTCCATTATGGTTTATCACAGGATATTGACTATAGTTCCCTGTGCTAAATACTAAGAGCTTGTTGTTTATCCTTTCTATGTATAATAGTTTATTTCTGTGAATTCCAAACTCCTAATCCATATCTCCTCCCATCCCTTGGCAATCACATATCTGTTCTCTCTGTGAGTCTGTTTCTGTTTTGTAAATAAATTCATTCACATCATATTTTAGATTACACATACAAGTGTTATCATATGGTATTTGTCCCTCTGATTCTGACTTCACATTGTATGATAATCTCTAGGTCCATCCATGTTGCTACAAATGGCATTATTTTATTCTTTTCATGACTCAGTGACACCCCAATTGTACATATATATACCACATCTTCTTTATCCATTTCTGTCAGTGGGCGTTGAGGTTGTTTCCATGTCCTGGCTGTTGTAAATAGAGCTGCTGTGACCACTGGAGTGCATGTATTTTTTCGAATTTATTTTCTCTAGGTATATTCTTAGAAATGGGGCTGCTGGATCATATGAGCAGAGTACATCATGAGAAACGCTGGACTGGAAGAAACACAAGCTGGAATCAGGATTGCCGGGAGAAATATCAATAACCTCAGATATGCAGATGACACCACCCTTATGGCAGAAAGTGAAGAGGAACTAAAAAGCCTCTTGATGAAAGTGAAAGTGGAGAGTGAAAAGGTTGGCTTAAAGCTCAACATTCAGAAAACAAAGATCATGGCATCTGGTCCCATCACTTGCATGAGAAATAGATGGGGAAACAGTGGAAACAGTGTCAGACTTTAATTTTTGGGGCTCCAAAATCACTGCAGATGGTGACTGCAGCCATGAAATTAAAAGATGCTTACTCCTTGAAAGGAAAGTTATGACCAACCTAGATAGCATATTCAAAAGCAGAGACATTACTTTGCCAACAAAGGTTCGTCTAGTCAAGGCTGTGGTTTTTCCTGTGGTCATGTATGGATGTGAGAGCTGGACTGTGAAGAAGGCTGAGCGCCGAAGAATTGATGCTTTTGAACTGTGGTGTTGGAGAAGACTCTTAAGAGTCCCTTGGACTGCAAGGAGATCCAACCAGTCCATTCTAAAAGAGATCAGCCCTGGGTGTTCTTTGGAAGGAATGATGCTAAAGCTGAAATTCCAGTACTTTGGCCACCTCATGGAAAGAGTTGACTCATTGGAAAAGACTCTGATGCTGGGAGGGGTTGGGGGCAGGAGGAGAAGGGGATGACAGAGGATGAGATGGCTGGATGGCATCACTGACTCGATGGACGTGAGTCTGAGTGAACTCCAGGGGTTGGTGATGGACAGAGAAGCCTGGCGTGCTGCGATTCATGGGGTCGCAAAGAGTCGGACACGACTGAGTGACTGAACTAACTGTACTGAGAATTTTAATATTAGTTTTGGATAAGTTTACTTTGACAGAGGTTCTAGTTCTAACATTTTTGGGGGGCAGGAGAGAGAGACTGGGCATGGCTGAGCCTCAGCAGCCTCACCTGCCCCTGTGATTGGAGGGGAAAGGCAAGATGCTGATCAGGCAGCTCCCTTGACTGCCTTCTGACTCCAGTTTGGAGCTCTTGCTCTCATACTTTTTCTCATCCTTCATGTCAACATTTATTTTTACAAAATTGTTGCAAGTATGCTTCTTGCAGAAAATGAGATCTGGGCAGGGAGAAATAGCATACTGGCTCCTCTGGTATGGGACTTCTGTTCAGCAGAGTTGGAATGTCCAACAGTTTGACCATTCTTGCTTAAGTGGTTGTTGATTAATTTGTCTCCTTTGTTCATTCATGCCACAGATTCTATGAACAGGGAACTAGTTACATGAAGAAGGGGAAAAAAGATGGAAACTAACATTTCTCATGTATCTATGCACTAAGTTATATGCTTTAAGTGCATTTTTTACTTTAAATCTTGGAACCATTTCCACATGTGACTAGCCCTTTGAAAATAGCTGTATTATTTAGGGCTGTTATTATCCATACTTCATTGATGGAAAAAAGCTAGTTCTCAAAGAGATTAAGCAACTCGCCAAGATTACATGTCAGTGGCCATCACATATATCTAAATTCACTGCTTGTTTCCATCAGACCACATGCTCTCCCAAATCTCTGATCATCTCCACTTTATCTGAGAGTAATATTAGTAATTACAGTACTGAGTTGCTCTCATATACAGAGGCTGTTGTCCAAAGCTGGTGTATTTACTCAATTACAGAGAAATTCTATTAGAGTTTCTGTCTTCTTGTTTTGTACTGATTCAGGTAAACAGGTAGAGTTCAAAGGTTTTTTTTTTTTTTTTTGGTACTAATTAAGTACTACCCTATTAAAGCTCTACTGTGCATTGCATTGCCTCTTTATTAGTAAACCTCAAGCATTCCAGAACTTTTTACTATATCCCAACCCTTGTCTCTTTTAGCGCTAGGTGTCTTGGGTATGTATCTGAATTTTTCAAGATACGTTTTTCTTACTTTCCAGAACATCATGCCCAAACATCTATTCATTTATTCATATGTTGGCCTCTAAGATTTCTCTTCCATTCTATCTATTCTACCTTCTTGACAGACTGTCTGTAACATAAAGTAGGGTCCAAGACTTACACATCTTCAGAATGCAAGGAAGAAAGCATGAAAACAGGAACAGATAAATGAAAAAAAAAAAAAAAAAAGGTCTGCTCACTGGAAAACTAGAAAAAGCAGCACAGATTGTAGAGAGAAAGAACATGTTTGTATTTCAGAATGGTTTTTGAAGCTTAGACATGAAGGCTGGTTACTACTGAACCCAGCATGAGGTTACTTTTCATCTATCATCCTAGGTAGTGATTTAGATAACCTGCAATGGCCACCTCTTTTTCTGTTGATGACTTATTTCTTCTTTATCTGTGTTGATTAAATATGCCATTTTAAGTAAATCTCTCAGCTGATATTAAAAATTGATGACCAAATGAAAGTGATCCAGCACCTGCATCATCACTAGCTAATAATCTTATTACTGTTCTCAAACAGTGTAATTATTTCACATCACACACGCAGCTCTAAGCAATGGAGCCCAGAGCAATTTGCATTCAATTCTTATAAACATATCCAACAAATTAAGTAGTGGAATATTAAAACCTGTATAGTCTTCAGGCTAGAATGAGTAAAAGATTCAGCAGTCCCCCTTGGGAGATATATTGTGCCTTTCATGACTGTCCTTTTGGGGATCACAAAAGACAATGGGCTTGTGACTCTTCAGCATGTGTCAGGTCACACTCTTCAGACGGGTCAGATCTGCTTATTTAGATACACAGATATGTTTATCTACATATTACGTGCTTACCATGTCATATCATTTTGGCGGAAGTCAGTTTTTATCTCTACTATTATCACAGAATTTGATATTACTATGTTTCCATGGTAGACACTTTATTTGATACATCAGTTTTAAGCAATATACTTAAACTTGACTAAAAAGTTCCTTAGAAAAAATTTTTTCCTTCAAAGAATATTCATTGCAACTCAGGAATTTCAGGGTGATATTTTAGAAACATGACCAGTGATGGCTGCACTGTGTCAAGCTACTCAGGTGCTTCCAGATGTTTGTTTATGTGCCTGTGCCCCAGCCTATCCTAACAGTTTTAGATAAAATTTCTTCTTATGGTATCAATATCATCTGGTAATCTCTCTATTTTAATTGTAAGTGTGGGTTATGGGAGAAGGAATTAAAATATTTTTTTTCCCTTTAGGGAGCCTCTTTCATTCATTTCAGCTCAGCTTACAGGGCTTGCCATATTGGCCTCCCTTGCATTCCCATCCTCTGTAGGTCTCCCTGCCTGCCAATGCAAGAGATAAGGATTCATTCCCTGGGTTGGGAAGATCCCCTGGAGAAGGGAATGGCAATCCACTCCAGCATTCTTGCCAGAAAAGTCCCATGGACAGAGGAGCCTGGCGGGCTACAGTCCACAGGGTCGCAGAGTCGGACACGACCCAGCGACTGAGCATGCGCGCGTGCCCTCCAGAGTAACAATGGCTTATCTGCTTGCACAATTGGTTGGTAATAGATCCAAGGTAAAAAAGGAAAGGAGAGAGTCTTTAGCAATGTTCTGGGAACACTTTATGATCTAGAATAAATAATGAGGCATTAAAGCAATACAGAAAAACACTAAATGTAATTCACCATCTTTATTCCACAATATGAGATATTTTCCACAATCCATAAACATTTCCCAGGTTTTATCAGTGTTCAGCATTACTGTCCAGTCATGCTTCTCCCTTTGGAAACATAAGAAAAGCATGCTTCTTCCAAATCTGAAAGCTAGAAAAGTCTGCCAAGATAGAGATGTATTATTTATAAAGCAATATATGGAAATGTTTCATTTCTGATAAATTGTAGTCCTGGAGAGGTTTATGTCATTAAGCTCCACCCCTCCCCTGCAAAATGGGTGTCATATAGACACCTTTTCTAAAATAATTATCTCTTCATTGGTTGATAAGTAGATCTTATACTGTTGTTCTTCAGTCACCCAGTCATGTTCAACTCTTTGCAATGCCAATGGACTGCAGCATACCAGGCCTTCCTGTCCCTCACCATCTCCTGGAGTTTGCCCATGTTCATGCTCATTGCACTGACGATGCCTCCCAGCCATCTCATCCTCTGATGCCCTCTCATCTTTCTGCCTTCTGATCTTCCCAGCATCAGGGACTTTCCCAGTGAGTCATCTGTTTGCATCAGATGACCAAAATACTGGAGCTTCGGCTTCAGCATCAGTCCTTCCAGTGAATATTCTGGATTGATCTCCCTTGAGATTGACTGGTTTGATCTACTTGCTGTCCAAGGGACTTTCAGGAGTGTTTCTACAGCACCATAGTTCAAAGGCATCAGTTCTTTGGCGTTCTGCTTCTTTGTGGTCCAGCTCTCACAGCCATGTGTGACCATTGGGAAGCCCGTAGTCTTGACTATATGGACCTTAGTCGAAAGAGTAATGTCTCTGCTTTTCAACACACTGTTTATGTTTGTCATCACTTTCCTGCCAAGAAGCAATCCTCTTCTGATTTCATGGCTGTAGTAACTATCCGCAGTGATTTTAGAGCCCAAGAAGAGGAAATCTATCACAAGTTCCACCATTTCTCCTTCTATTTGCCGTGCAGTAATGAGACAAATGTCATGATGCCAAATGCCATGGCATCATGCAGATGCCATGATCTTAGTTTTCTAATATTTAGTCTTAAGCTGGCTCTTTCACTCTTCCTCTCCTCCTTCACCCTCAACAAAAGGCTCTTTAGTTCCTCTTCAATTTCTGCCATTAGAGTGGTATTATCTGCTTATCTGAGGTTATTGATATTTCTCCTGCCAATCTTGGTTCCAGCTTGAAACTCATCCAGCCCAGCATTTCTCATGATGTGCTCAACTTATAGGTTAAAAAAAAACCAGTGCGACAGCAGACAGCCTTGTCATATTCCTTTCTCGATCATGTCTCCTTTCTCAGGAGACACGTAAAATGATCTGGTATTTCTCTCTCTCTAAGAGCTTCCCACAGTTCATTATGATCCACACAGTCAAAGGCTTTAGCGTAGTCAATGAAACATACTAGTAGAGGGAGAAAAATACTGAAATTTTTTTCTGATATTTATTTTTGATATATATTTATTTCTGATAGCATATAAATTAGTTTGGTAGGACTATCATGAGAAATACCTGGTCCTAGAGCCATGTAATGTGCAAGACTTAGAAACAGGAAGATGATCCAGCCCTTGTTCTTAAGAAACCCATGCAGTAACAGATTTATTGCCTGTGGATGATGAAAACATACTGTATGTAATTTTGGGGAAGAACATGGGAGAATCACAGGCTTGAGAACAGGTATTAAAAAAAAAAAAAAGAGAACAGACACAGTAGAAAAAGGCAGTAACCAAGGACACTCTGGACAGTAGAAAGGGAAGCAGGCACAGTCCCATAGCAGGAACTGTTTGGTTAGCAACAGCCACCATGATGGGTGATTGGTTTCCAACTATTTCTTCTTTAATGTCTCATACAGCATTCAGTACCCCATGAGAAAGTGCAGAGTGACCAAGCTTAGGTTCCAGGCCTGTCCTCTGTCCCTTGGTTCAATGTGGAAAGAAGACATATTTCCTTTCATCTCATTTATGGAAGAGGTTACCTCCCATCCAACCTAAGATGAGTGGGGAAGAAGCAGTTGTATGTTAGGACCAGCTTTAGTGCTCACAAGATTCAATTAGTACATTTTCAAAAAATTTATTAAATAAAAAATATTTAAAAGCAAAGGTCATAAATACTCAAGACTTATGACTTCTAAGCTATTTTACTGTTATTTATGTTCTTGAGGTTATTTACATCTAAGATGGCTGTTAAGTGGAAATATCATATATGGGTGTGCCTGTAGGTCTCTTTTCCAATCTTGTGGCCACTGCTGAGTTTTCCAATTGCTGGCATGAGTGTAGCACTTTCCAGCATCATCATTCACTTGGATAGCTCCACTATTCCATCACCTCCACTACTTTTTCGTTGATGCTTTCTAGGCCCATACTTCATTCCAGTGTCTGCTCTAGGTCATCACATCATCTGATCTGGTCTGCTCTTTTTTGTCTTCTTCTGTGTATTCTTGCACCTCTTCTTATATCTTCTGCTTCTGTTAGGTCCACACCTCTCTTCCTTTTCGTCCCTCTTTGCTGTCTTTTTCTCTGATTCTTGGGTCCTAGTCTTCCCTTCTGTTTTTTCTCTTTTCTTTGCTTGTCCTGGGGCTTTCTTCTCTTCTTGCTTTCTTTGGACTCTGCATTTAGTTTTCTCCTTTTCTCCTTTCTTTTCCCGCTTCCGGCGACTTCCTGATGTAGCTGTTTAGAGGGAACAGAGATCCAATCCTTCTCGGCGCAATCCTCTTGATTCACACTGTGTGATCACTAGCGGCCCGTCGAAGAGACTGTAAGATGGTTCCAGGTCGGCGCATGTCCCTGTAACATATGCAGAGTACATCTGAGAAAGCATAGAAAAAAGTGAATGCGGAGAAAATCAACAACTCTTATGGCAGAAAGTGAGGGGGCTAAACCTCTGGGTGAAGTGGAGGTGAAAAGGTTGGCAGCTCAACATAGAGAGCTGATCTCCTCACCAGGGAAATAGATGGAAACTGGAAACAGTGTGACTGTTTTCTGGCTCCTCACTGCAGTGGTGACTGCAGCTAAAGAGCTCTCCTTGGAGGAAGACCATCACACACAGAGACAACTTAAAAGCCTGTCAAGGCTGGTCTTCCTGTGGTCATGTTGGATGTGGCGGACTGTGAGGGCTGAGCGCGAGTGTGCTTTGAACTGTGGTGTTGGAGAAGACTCGGGTCCCTCAGAGATCAACAGTCCATCTGGGGATCAATCCTATTCTTTGAGGATGATGCTAGCTGAACCAGGCCCCTCATGCGAAGAGTGACTCATTGGAGAAGACTCTGATGCTGGGAGGGATTGAGGGCAGGAGGAGAAGGGGACGACAGAGGATGAGATGGCTGGATGGCATCACTGACTCGATGGATGCGGTCTGGTGACCTCCGGGAGCTGGTGATGGACAGGGAGGCCTGGCGTGCTGCGGTTCATGGGGTCGCAAGAGTCGGACACGACTGAGCGACTGATCTGATCTGATCTGATCTGTAGGTCTCTTCCCAGCTCTGTGTTCAGTGACATCAAGTTCGTAGCTCAAAACTGGCCAAAGTGGGACTGTTTTACACTACAGAGGTTCACAAATGCTGCAAAGTAGTGCTTGGTTTATTGCTGTGTTTTCTAGATTACAAAAGTGATGGAGAAATATAAATAATGCAGATAAAGCTTAAAATTATGTCATGTTTGTAGGCGTTACATTGTGAAGAGCACAAAAAACTGAGGAAATTGTCTTCTAGTATTTTCAAAACTATTATCAAATTCAGCAAAGAACTCCTTTATGTCACTGATGAACAAGAACATTCTGACATACATCTTTGTTGTTTTACCTTGCCTTAGTCATCAGATCAGATCAGATCAGATCAGTCGCTCAGTTGTGTCCGACTCTTTGCAACCCCATGAACTGCAGCACGCCAGGCCTCCCTGTCCAACACCAGCTCCCGGAGGTCACCCAGACTCACACCCATCAAGTCAGTGATGCCATCCAGCCATCTCATCCTCTGTCGTCCCCTTCTCCTCCTGCCCTCAATCCCTCCCAGCATCAGAGTCTTCTCCAATGAGTCAACTCTTCGCATGAGGTGGCCAAAATACTGGAGTTTCAGCTTTAGCATCATTCCTTCCAAAGAAATTCCAGGATTGATCTCCTTCAGAATGGACTGATTGGATCTTCTTGCAGTCCAAGGGACTCTCAAGAGTCTTCTCCAACACCACAGTTCAAAAGCATCAATTCTTCGGCACTCAGCTTTCTTCACAGTCCAGCTCTCACATCCATACATGACCACAGGAAAGACCATAGCCATAGACCCAGAAAAATCTAACAACCTTTGAGTTGTATTTACATTCACTCATCAACTACAAATGTAGTTTGGTTGTAAGAGTTCGGCCAAAAAATCAACAAAAGCATTCTTTTGTTGGGAAAATTAATTGACTACATGGAATTTAGAGTGTTATATTGTTGTTTATTATTGTTTATAAAATGTTACATATTCCTTGGGGCTTCCCCGGTGGCTCAGAGGGTAAAGCTTCTGAACATATTCCTTACATGTGCAAAATTTCTAATTTGTATATTTATATAACTCTATCTATCTGTCTATCTATATATCTATCATCTCCACATTTTCTTTTCCTGGGGAGCCAGTTGTTAAACATTTATCAACTTATCACTGGGTGAGAGTAATTGTCAAAAGGAAGTGAGGATGCTGAACAGCCAAAACCGTAAATAAAGAGCGTCTCCTAAGACACAGATACATAAACAAGCTGCAAGACTAGGCATGGGGCATGTATGAGGCAATTAGAGTTCAAAAAAGAAAACAGTGTAAGCAAAGAGAAAAGAGTGAAAGCTGGACTGAGCTGAGGGTATGTCAAAGTTAAAGGAAAGTTAATTTTTATCCCATATTTCAATCATGAATAAGAGACTAGATTATATTCTTTGAAATTGTGAGAAGGGGGATGGATGAGAGGGGCAAATGTTTGTGGGAGAGATCCTTGCAATGTTCAGATAATACTTTATATATAGTAACTTTAGTAAATATTTGGCTTTTGGATATATTAACCCACAAATGTGTTATATAGTGATCTTGGCTTTGCTTTGTGCTAGCTGAATGACACTGGGCAAATTAATCTATCACTCGGTTTTCTCATCTGTCAAATGCAGATAATATTATTTATTGTTTAGTTAGCAGCTAATTTATTGTTTGGTTTTGAGAATTAAAAATATTTGGTACATGTAAAGCCTTAGCTGCTGATGATGATTATCACTTTTCTATGTTTTCTTTTTAATTTTTGACTCTTCCCTTAATAACAGGTAGTCAGTGATTACTTCTTCTGTTAGCACTGTGTCTGCCCTTCTAGTACTACTTATCTCCTTATTCTAGTCCTTTGGTGAGAAATTGAAAAATGGCCTTGATGACAACCAGACCACAGTATTCTCAATAGATCATAAACAATACTGAGAACAAGCCATAGACAAGGCCTGTACGTGACCACAGAAATGAATAAACACTCTTCTCTTAGTGCTAACATGAAAAGGTGCAGTTGCTTTACAATGGCAACTCTAGACTTGCTTAATCTTCCCATCTCCTAGAGGAAAAATGTTAAGATTCCCAACCACTGAACTTCCCTAGCTCCTTGAGAGCTTCCAGTCCAGAACTGGTCCTTGCTTCCTCAACTTCTCCTTAGACTCCTCCAGCATGAGCTCAAACCTCATAAGAATCTTTTCTCAGCTTCCCCTGCTAAAATTCTCCTGGGGTTCCCAAGGGCTTGCAGCCTTCCTTACTGTACAAGCTAAATAAACTCACTGTTCTTTGTTTGTTTTTTCTTTTCCTAGGTGTATTCCTGGTACTCTTTATCAGTCTCAACAGTGGTGATGTAGTAAGTAAGTGGCAGGAAAGACTGAAAACCAAGTATAGCTTGCTAAAGGTGTGTGTTAAATAAGAATGAATGTGATATTTAGTATGTAATGGAGGGAAGCAGTATATTGCCAGGGGTTAAAAGATCAAGATTCTCTTTTGTTACATTCAAATTCAAGCTGAGTTGTGGAGAACTGACATCAGTGTGATATTGTTTGCGAGCTTCTTTACTTAAAAGAAACATTCCAAACACAAAAAGGTTAGATTACAGTAAGTAATCCAACAGAGAATTTTTTTCCTGTCTTTGTTTTGAGTAGATTGCTGGTCTTCTTCAGCATCCCAATTATTTTAATGTGCATTTCCTACAAAGACATAACCACAATACAACCTTCCAAATCAGAAAATGAGCATTGATGTCTTACTCCCATCTCATCCTCAGACCACATGGAAGTAATATCCTTCATAGCGAAAGGCTGCAGTTCAAAACCACTTGTTGCATTTAGTTGTCTTATCTCTTTAGCCTACTGCAATCTGGAACATCTCAGTCTCTCCCTTACTGATGATCCTGACACTTTGGAATATCACAGACCAGTTACTCTAGAGAATGTCCTTCCATTGGGCTTGTCTAATATTTCCTTATCTTTAGATTCAAGTTGTGCATCTTTGGCAGAAATACCACTAAAGTGATGCTGTGTTCTTTTCTTCACATTTTATCAGATGGGGCATGATTTCATTTTGTCCTCTTGTTAGGGGTGTTTAATTGCTTCAGCAAGGTGGTATCTACCTGTGTTGTTCACTGTGAAATTACTGTTTTTTTCTTTGCAGATAATAACAACTTTTCCCCCCTGTGGTAAGGTGTTTTGAGACCGTGAAATCCCCTTTCTCATCAGTTTCAGTTATTTGTTTATTTATTAAATTACTTATATGAATATGGACTCATGATTTTCAATTTTATTTTTAAAGCTTTTTCTTTTTTAAAGTTTTAAGTACACAGCGAAACTGAGAGGAAAGTACACATATAGTCTCCTCCATTGTCATCATCCGCTGCCTGAGTGGTCCATTCCTTACAGTTCTGTTTAATTGATTATAATCGGTTCCTATGTATTTATTTTGACCTTCAAATACCCCTGACTTGTCCAGTAGAAGTCCTTCAATCTGGCTTTTGACAGGTCTTCATCATTTTTTAATACTCCCTCACTTTCAGACACACAAAATATTCTAGGCTCATCTTCTACCTTTTCTTCCCAGCCTTGAAATCACCTAATTCTTCAAAGAAGTCCTGTTTCCAGTGGATAAAGGTCTTCAGAAAGGATGGTCTGGGTGCTTGGTGTGCATGTTGCTTTTTCTCTTTCCATGCCATCATAGTGGACAGAGATGGCAATTACATATACACCCCTTGACACAATCACATACACACACTTACATCTATATTTATTTCTGTGTCATATAGATAATTTTGTAAAACACTGAGTTTACACTGAAGCGTTTGATTCCGATCAACACCATAGAGTTTCTTTCTGTACTAACTCCATTCTCTGGCAGTGAAAAACCTGTCCCATTTACTCTTCGTATGTTTATTGATTGATTAAACTGTATGTATGGAATTCCCTCCCATCACTGATCCAGCCCATTTCCTCTCGGAGATGTTGTCCTCAGTTCATTCAGGTTTTAAGTCCCCATGCTACGCTGCTGCCATGGCTCCCTCTCCCATACAGGCCTCCTCTTTACTCCATTTGGGCCCTCATGCCCCACACTGGGCCACTCTCCATCCAGAAGCCTTCCTCACCTGCCCCCTGCTCCCTGTCCCAGGCTCTGATACTCTGAACTGAATCACCCCCACACCCAGACCTCCTCCTCACCCAACTCAGGCTCCAGTTCCCCACTCCAGGCCACTCTTCCCCACTTACACCCTCCTCATTCTGCTTGGCCTTTGACATCCTGTGCCAGGTACCCGCCTCTGTGGGTCCTTTCTTACCCATCTAAGTTATCTTATCTTGCAGTGGACTATGTCTCTGTGGAAACGTAGTTTTCTACATCATGTCCAAAGTTGCTTTCCATGGATGTCTTCTCAACCTGCTTGAGTGCTGACATCCCATCCTGGCCTGCCTTCCTGTGTGGACACTCATCTCACCACGATCTTACTGCAAAATCTTGCTCTGGCCTCCCGTGGCTCTCCTGTGCTGAGGTGGACACCCACCATGCTAGGCCACACCTGTCTGTCTGGGACTGATGTGTCCAGGAAAGGAAGTAAAGAAGAGGAAGACAGCAGTTGGCTTATTAGTAAGTAGGAAACTCTAGCATTTTGTCTTTGATTATCCATGTGTTTTAATAAGTCTGGCACTTTTGCTTTTCTGCAGTGGAATCTATGTGCTGTGCTATGCTAGTTGATCAGTCGTGTCCAACTCTTTGCCATCCTTTGAACTGTAGCCCACCAGGCTCCTCTTGTCCATGGGATTTCCCAGGCAAGATAACTAAAGTGTGTTGCTATTCCCTCCTCCAAGTAATCTTCCTGACCTGGGGATCGAACCCACATATCCTGGGTCTCCTGCATTGTAGGCAGATTCTTTACCTGCTGAGCTATCTGGACCTAGTGTTTTAAGAGATAAGTTATCTGGAATTTTGTTGTTGTTGTTGTTGTTAGATCAAAATTACCACTGGCTTTCCTTTCATCAGATTAGAATTAACACAGGACTTTCTCAGTTTGATCCAACCTATTTCTTTTGCCTCCTTTCAGTGGACTTTCTGCCCTGTGACTTAGACTTCAGCTCCTCTTAGCTCTTTGCCCTACAACAAATATGCCCTGATTTCTCACACACTTGATTCTGCTTTTTCTTCCTCCCAGCATGCCTTCACCTCTTTCTATCTGGAAACCTTTGACTCATTCTTTGAGATGCAGATTAAATGTCACTTCTTAGTACAGATCAGATCAGATCAGATCAGTCGCTCAGTCGTGTCCGACTCTTTGCGACCCCATGAACTACAGCACGCCAGGCCTCCCTGTCCATTACCAACTCCCGGGGGTCACTCAGACTCACACCCATCGAGTCAGTGATGCCATCCAGCCATCTCATCCTCTGTCGTCCCCTTCTCCTCCTGCCCCCAATCCCTCCCAGCATCAGAGTCTTCTCCAATGAGTCAACTCTTCGCATGAGGTGGCCAAAATACTGGAGTTTCAGCTTTAGCATCATTCCTTCCAAAGAAATCCCAGGGTTGATCTCCTTCAGAATGGACTGGTTGGATCTTCTTGCAGTTCAAGGGACTCTCAAGAGTCTTCTCCAACACCACAGTTCAAAAGCATCAATTCTTCGGCGCTCAGCCTTCTTCACAGTCCAGCTCTCACATCCATACATGACCACAGGAAAGACCATAGCCTTGACTAGGCAAACCTTTGTTGGTAAAGTCATGTCTCTGCTTTTGAATATGCTATCTAGGTTGGTCACAACTTTCCTTTCAAGGAGTAAGCATCTTTTAATTTCATGGCTGCAGTCACCATCTGCAGTGATTTTGGAGCCCAGAAAAAGAAAGTCTGACACTGTTTCCACTGTTTCTCCATCTATTTCCCATGTAGTGATGGGACCAGATGCCATGATCTTCGTTTTCTGAATGTTGAGCTTTAAGCCAACCTTTTCACTCTCCACTTTCACTTTCATCAAGAGGCTTTTTAGTTCCTCTTCACTTTCTGCCATAAGGGTGGTGTCATCTACATATCTGAGGTTATTGATATTTCTCCTGGCAATCTTGATTCCAACTTGTGTTTCTTCCAGTCCAGCATTTCTCATGATGTACTCTGCATATAAGTTAAACAAACATGGTGACAATATACAGCCTTGACGTACTCCTTTTCCTATTTGGAACCAGTCTGTTGTTCCATGACCAGTTCTAACTGTTGCTTCCTGACCTGCATACAGATTTCTCAAGAGGCAGATCAGGTGGTCTGGTATTCCCATCTCTTTCAGAATTTTCCACAGTTTATTGTGATGTACACAGTCAAAGGCTTTGGCATAGTCAATAAAGCAGAAATAGATGTTTTTCTGGAACTCTCTTGCTTTTTCGATGATCCAGCGGATGTTGGCAATTTGATCTCTGGTTCCTCTGCCTTTTCTAAAACCAGCTTGAACATCAGGAAGTTCACGGTTCACATATTGCTGAAGCCTGGCTTGGAGAATTTTGAGCATTACTTTACTAGCATGTGAGATGAGTGCAATTGTGCGGTAGTTTGAGCACTCTTTGGCATTGCCTTTCTTTGGGATTGGGATGAAAACTGACCTTTTCCAATCTTAGTACAATCTGTCCCAACTCCCTAGGGACAGGTAGGTGTTTCCTGCCTCTGTGGAGACTAATTAGAACACATGTGATTAAACTTCTGCCTCTGATTGGCTGAGTAACTCTGGACAAATTGCTTATCTTTGATGAATCTAGGTTTCCTCTTCTATGGATTGGGGATAATAATACAGTAGTATCAACTTCATAGAGTTGCTATCAAGGTGAATATTGATAATGCATCATCCAACACAAATTGTCAACATGCTAATGATTGCTGTTATGATGATTATATAATTAAATGTCTCCCCTCAAAAGATCATATGTTCTTAGGTATACTCCCAAAACTTAACCCAAGATCTAAAACATTGTATGATAAACATTTTCTCAGCTCACTCAGTCATATCTGACTCTTTGCGACCCCATGGACTGCAGCATGCCAGGCTTCCCTGTCCATCACCAACTCCCAGAACTTGCTCAAATTCATGTCCACTGAATAGGTGACACCATCCAACCATCTCATCCTCTGTCATCCCCTTCTCCTCCTGCCTTTAATCTTTCCCAGCATCATGGTCTTTTCTAATAAGTCAGTTCTTTGCACCAGGTGGCCAAATTATTGGAGCTTCAGCTTCAGTGTCAGTCCTTCCTATGAATATTCAGGACTGATCTCCTTCAGGATGAACTGGTTGGATCTCCTTGCAGTCCAAAGGATTCTCAAGAGTCTTCTCCAACACTGCAGTTCAAAAGCACCAACTCTTCAGTGCTCAACTTTCTTTATAGTCCAACTCTCACATCCATACATGACTACTTGAAAAACCATAGCTTTGACTAGGCAGATCTTTATTGGCAAAGTAATGTCTCTGCTTTTTAATATGATGTCTAGGTTTGTCAATGCTTTTCTTCCAAGGAACAAGCATTTTCTGAAGGAGTTATTCATTTGGTAAATATTTTTAACTGTGTGCTTGGTATCAGTCATGTTTTAGATAACATTGTGACTAAAACACAGATGCTGTCTGATTTCATGGGATCCCTAGTCTAGTGGGAAATTGAAAATTTAACAAATAATTGCTGTTGTTCAGTTGCTAAGTCATGTCCGACTCTTTGCAATCCCAGGGACTGCAGCATGCCAGGCTTCCTTGTCCTTCACTATCTCCTGGAGTTTGCTCAAATTCATGTCCATTGACTTGGTGATGCCATCCAATCTTCTCACAAATAATTACACAAGTGAATAAGTATTGTGATAAGTCTTAAGAAAGACAGTGATTGTAATATCTGAAAGAGAATGAGGGGGTTGCTAATTTAGAGTAGGAAGTAGAAAAGTATTTCCAAAAAAGTGATATTTGCCGGAGATCTGAAGGCTGAATAGAAATTAAATAGAAGAGAAGTGTTCACAAAATGAACAGTATGAATGGAGGTGTGAGGCAAAAAAGAACTAGGTTCCATTAAGCCTGGTTTCAGAAAGCAGGAAATGGGAGTGATGAGGAGGAGTAAAGTGAGATGAGATTTAAGAGGTAGTCTGGGTCATGTTATTTAAGAAATTTTGAATTTAAGAAATGGTGTGGGTTGTAATAGAAAGTCATTGACTTTCTTAGTCAGAGGTGTGAGCTGATGTAGTTTTCCCTCAAATTACTCTAGGGAGACCCTAGAACAGGGGCACCAGGAAGAAGCGGTGGGGTCCCAGGGAAATGTGGGCTGGGTGAGGGCAGTGGAGACAGAAGGGAGAGAGTAGAAATGCATTTGGAACATAGAATAGACAGGCGTCATGATAGTTTTGATGCCAGTGGTATTAGGGAGTAGGGGGGAAAGTTATCAGAATGACCAAGATTCACGCATGAGTGGAAGAAAGAACAAGAGCAGAGGGGCAGTTAGCTCAGATGATGGAAACTGGAGGAGGAATAGTTTTTCAAGAGAAGATGAAAAGTTTGGTGTTGGGTACATGAAGTGCATTTGAAATGGCGGCAAGATGTCTAAGAAGAAATGTCAAGTACACTGTTGATTATGTAAGTCTGGGGGCCAGAAGGAGGATCTGAGCTCATTGTGTAAATTTAGGAGTTGTTAGCATAGAGATGAAACCCCTATTCTCCATCCTACCCCTGACCTTCTTCTTATTATTATTTTTAAACTATTTATTTATTTGGCTGTGTAATTGCCTTATGCAGGATTTTTCATTGTATCACACAGACTCTCTAGTTGTGGTGCACAGGCTTATTGCTACCCCACCAGGGATTGAACCATGTCTTCTGCATTGAAAGGTGAACTCATAACCACTGGACCACCAGGGAAGTCACCCTTCTCATTACTGATGGACCATTAATCTTATTTACTAGACTCTTTCTGGATAACTGTCATGCTACATATAATGTATAGATGACTTGTATTGGTAGAAAGCTAGAGCACATCTTTGAAGGGAAATACAGCCAGTTCTGCTATAACAAGATATATTCCTCAAAATGGAAAAGCTGTGAAAATTTTGTAACAAAAATGTTTATTGGACAAATAGGGTGACAACACTCAAAAAACGTCATCGGTGCCATGTTTACATATATATGTATAAAGAAGAAATGATAGCATGCTTTTACAAATGTTAAATGATTAATATGTTGTACTATGATAAATGGGGCTTCCCATGTGACTCAGTGGTAAAGAAGCCACCTGTCAATGCAGATGTGAGTTTGATCCCTGGGTTTGGAAGATCCCCTGGAGGAGGAAATGGCAACCCACTCCAATATTCTTGTCTGGAAAATTCCATGGACAGAGAAGCCTGGCAGGCTATAGTCTATGTGGTCTCAAAGAGTCAGACACAATTAAGTGACTGAGCAAGCATGCATGCAATATAATAAATATGGACACAGTCTTGAGAAGGATCAGAAGTTTGTTTGTGAAAGTGGACATCAGAAGGGTTGAGACTAGTGAGTTGTTGGGAACTGTGGCAGGACTCTATTTGAAGTCAGATGGAAAGTTTGGGTAAGTGTGGTTTATTGGGCTTGAGCCAAACATCAGAGTTATATGATTTACAACCTTAAACCCGAGGGCACGCTTCTCTACCTTTAAGGTGTTGGTCTTTCTAGGCATATATAGAATAGACACCTGCTTATTAAAATTTGGTCTAAAGTATAGTTTTTTCTTTCAATTAAATTATGTATCACTAATGGAAACTTTTTTGGTGCCTTTCTTATTTTACTTCTGGCTTCATCCAATAGCTGAAGGCTTTGGGGGCCTTAGCCATGTTTGAAACTGCCGATGACCCCACTGTGTTTAAAAGTTGTGGTTTAAGAGGTCAATTTCAGAGTCACGTTCAGGCTGAGTCTTTGTATATTTTGTAGATAGTGCTTTCTCTTTGACTGTCAGGAAGATTGTTTCTAATTTTCTTTTATTTGGTCTTCAATCCATATGCTTACCAATCTTTTTCTCCCGCAATTTAACACATACTTTAAAGAAGTAGTAGATGTTTAAGGTGTTTGCATGAATGTGTTTTGTGTGAAATTTTGGGGCATAATGAGAATTGCACATTTATTTAGGTATGATTTTATCTGTAGAGAAAAAAATTGCACCAAACTCAACTGAGATGAGTCAGAATACACAAAACACATTCATGCAAACATCTTAAACATCTACTACTTCTGTTAATGTATGTATTAAATTGCAAGAAAAAAATATTGATGCTTTTGAACTGTGGTGTTAGAGAAAACTCTTGAGTCCTTTGGACTGTAAGGAGATCCAACCAGTTAATCCTAAAGGAAATCAGTCCTGAATATTCATTGGAAGGACTGATGCTTAAGCTGAAACTCCAATACTTTGGCCACCTGATTTGAAGAACTGACTCATTAGAAAAGACCCTGATGCTGGGAAATATTGAAGGCAGGAGGACAAGGGCATGACAGAGGATGAGATGATTAGATGGCATCACTGACTCGATGGACATGAGTTTGAGCAAGCTCTGGGAGTTGGTGATGGACTGGGAAGCCTGATGTGCTGCAGTCCATGGGGTTGCAAAGAGTCGGACACAACTGAACAAATGAACTGGACTGAACTGATTCCCTAATATGTCAATTACCTTGGAACAAATTTGCACTTTCAAAACAAGCATTCTAGTGGAATTGGCTTTATTAACTTTTGTTCTCAAATTTTCCCAGTAGAATATCCAAGTTTTAGAAAACAGGAATACTTGTAATAGACTGGGAAGCAAATTTTCCTCCTGGAAGTTTGTGGTAAATCAGTCCTTGATAAGATGGAAAATGTTGGTGCAATGGGCAGTAAGTGGATAACTGATTTATATGCTAGATCATGCATGACTTTTTAAAACTAACCTAGACTTATATGCAGAGTACATCATGAGAAACACTGGGCTGGAAGAAGCACAAACTGGAATCAAGATTGCTGGGAGAAATATCAATAACCTTAGATATGCAGATGACACCACCCTTGTGGCAGAAAGTGAAGAGGAACTGAAAAGCCTCTTGATGAAAGTGAAAGTGGAGAGTGAAAAAGTTGGCTTAAAGCTCAACATTCAGAAAATGAAGATCATGGCATCCGGTCCCATCACTTCATGGGAAATAGATGGAGAAACAGTGGAAACAGTGTCAGACTTTCTTTTTCTGGGCTCCAAAATCACTGCAGATGGTGACTGCAGCCATGAAATTAAAATACGCTTACTCCTTGGAAGAAAAGTTATGACCAACCAAGACAGCATATTGAAAAGCAGAGACATTACTTTGCCAACAAAGGTCTGTCTAGTCAAGGCTATGGTTTTTCCAGTGGTCATGTATGGATGTGAGAGCTGGACTGTGAAGAAAGCTGAGCACCAAAGAATTGATGCTTTTGAACTGTGGTGTTGGAGAAGACTCTTGAGAGTCCCTTGGATTGCAAGGAGATCCAACCAATCCATTCTGAAGGAGATCAGCCCTGGGATTTCTTTGGAGGGAATGATGCTAAAGCTGAAACTCCAGTATTTTGGCCACCTCATGCGAAGAGTTGACTCATTGGAAAAGACCCCTCATGCTGGGAAGGATTGAGGACAGGAGGAGAAGGGGACAACGGAGGACGAGATGGCTGGATGGCATCACTGACTCGATGAATGTGAGTCTGAGTGACCTCCGGGAGTTGGTGATGGACAGGGAGGCCTGGCATGCTGTGATTCATGTGGTCGCAAAGAGTCAGACACGACTGAGTGACTGAGCTGAACTGAACTGAAGCTTTACAATAATTTAGATTCCAAGAAATAAGGGTTTTGTTTATAAAAGTATCACAGAAAAATTTCTCTGTTCACTTCCTTCTTTGATTTCTTTCTTTCTTCCTCTATCTATCTATCCACCCATCCATTTGCCTTGTGTCAATTCATTCTGAATATAGGTACATATATATGGCAAATATAAGAACCCTAGAATAGTTTTTGAGATTATTTTAAATTTAGAAAATCGCAATTTTAGGTTTAATAGGTATAAAGTCTACATGGATTTTAAAAGGAAATCTATCAATCATTATATCAGTGTTATTTTGCATGTATTTCTATAAGGGATCTGGTGTTTTAATTTTGCACTCTGTGACAAATACAAACTGGTTGCTATTCATGAAAAATTATATTTTGCTTGATAACTGCCAAAATTAGAATTCTTAACAGCTGAATGTAAAAATTTCACAACTCATTTTTGGAAAAATTATAGATTATTTATTTCTACCATAAAGTGAGTCCAAGTTTAGTAAAACCAAAAGTTTAATTCAAGTCACACACACACATAAACACCACAGTAATAGGGGATTATTGTTTATTGTGTATTTTCCTTGGTCCACAAATTCTGCTAGATACTTTAATATGTTTTATCTAATCTCCACTATAAATCCTCACATGATAGGAAAAAAAACAAAAAATCAGAAATAATTCACTTTTACCAATAATCTTTAAACTTCAGAAACTATATTCCAAAGGTCCCCAGGACTTCAGAAAGGGAAGAAATTTTTTCTTTGCCACATCTGAGTTTTGTTAGACTCTTCACCATACTATATATGCCTTGACATGAGTTTAAAATGAGTAAAAAAAAAAAAAAAGTTTGTTTCTCTTTTTTAAATGTATAATTTTAATTTTTTAAAATTCACTAATTAAAAAAATGAAAATAAAATCAAAATGAGAAAAATTATTTTGGTGGCTTCCCTGGTGGCTCAGATGGTAAAGAGTCCACCTGCAATGCAGGAAGCCCTGGTTCAATCCCTGGCTTGGGAAGATCCCCTGGAGGACTGCATGGCACCCCACTCCAGTATTCTTGCCTGGAGAATCTCATGGATGGAGGAGCCTGGTAGGCTATAGTCCATGGGGTTGCAAAGAGCTGGATATGACTGAACAACTGAATACACACACATTTTGAAGTCTGTAAATGTACTAAACCATATAGATTGTTTTTTAGAACAGAGACTCAAGAAACTTTCTATCCACCAATTTCTTGATCATTTGCTATCTCATTTGTCTGATGCCTGAAGTCTGCAGCTGATGTAGAGATGTACAGACGTTTTTGAGTTTTTTTGGGAATTTACTCTCTCCTTTCCTAGGTTGTGGTTGTGATTATGTCATTCTCCAAGATTTGGCATTCTTGTACTTGGTAACTACAAATTCTCATGATGAATATATTTGATACATGACTAGATCAACAAGAAAAAATTTTAGTTCTGTGGTTAAGACCATCATTTTCACCATTAAATGTATTTTTGAAATTGCAGTGCTAAACAATGCAAAATAGTACTTAATGATTATATCCAGTGGATGTGATTGGATAGTTAAGAAACTTAAATCTGTCAGGTGAAAACCTGTAAAAATTATGTTAAAAAATGAATAAATATAAGATTATTTTATACTATTATCAAGAATGATAGAAAGTATAGTCAAATAAGAGATAGAGAGAAACTTGTGCAGGTACTTCTTCAGATATCAGAGGGTTATTTTTCACTCACAGTTGAAACTGTTCCCAGAGTCAGTCCTCTTGCAGGGCCTGAACCCACAAATGACATGATGAGAGGTAGATGAATAAATCCTTCACGTGCTGTGGGACTGTGTGCCGGCTAGGGATCCAGAACTGTGAATTTCTCCCCCACACAGCAAGAGGCTATATCTGCCCCTTCTCCTGAGGGAGGGGGAAGGATACTAGGTTCTTACCTTTGGAATGCAAATAAATCTCTTTTAGGGATTTTAAGACCTGTTCTGAAATTTGCAGCCCTTGATTCTGACTCTGTGTTTTGAAATGTAAATACATGGAAAGATAACGTTCTAAATCCCTTCAGTGGTCTAGGGTTTACTCAGTCTCCCTTTCCTTTAATTCAGCTGCCTAGCCTGGAATGGAAACTTTGTAAGGATAATAATTTATAATCCTTTGCATGTGAGCAATGAATTCCACCATTAAGGAGGTAGAGAGCCAAACATCTGATACTCAGTCAAAAGCAAGTGAAAAGCAACTTTTTTACTGGTGAAGTAAAACAAAATAATCCATTTTTATGGTGTATCCATTTCCATGGTTCAGGAGGCCAGGACTTTTCAAGAACACTGAGAAATCCAGGGAAGATATTTTCCCACAGCATACATTATAATACATATATTAACATATGTTAAAGTTTTTCAATAAATGGTACTAGAAAAAAATGAGTTTATGATTTGGGAAAATATTTAAAATGCTTTTTAGTATCAAAAATCAGACTGTAGAAAGTCTAGGGAAAAATAGAAATTATTATATTATCATAAGTCTGTAGGAGAAAGGTTTTTTCAAGCAAAAGTAGTGCAATAAATCAGAGAGGAAGGATAATAAATTTGATAACATAAAATTATAAAATGCCTATAAGCCAAAAATGTAAAAGGCAAAATCAAGTATTCCAATAGATATGATGAAGAAGGGATAAATATTTCCAACATAAATGATAGGATAGTAAAGCAATCCAACAGTTTTTGTGCATGTAAACACATGCACAAAAAAGGTATTATCTCTTTGGAAATTAAGACAGCTCTGACAGTTATTCAGAGTTGTCTCCCAGGCTATAGTCCTCAGTGAAACATGGAATAAAACTTAAACTCACAACTCTTATGTTATTTGTTTGTCTTTAATTTGATGAGAAAAAAATGAAAATTTCAACTATATACTTCTTTTTGTGATAATATGATATCCATGTGTTATTATTATGTAGTCAATAAAATGACATTACTAAGGGAGTTATGCTAGTGTTATCAAGGTGACCTGAAAAGCAGAATACAAAATTCTTATGAGCAGATGGATCCCAGTAAAGCAAAGAGAAAACCTGGCAGAGAAGGACTCAAACTGTTAAGAATCGTTATTTCTCAATTGTAAGATTATGAGTAACTGCAATTTTGTTCAGTAGAATTTTTTATTGTCTTTAAGTTTTTTTGATAAGTTGGGCTTCCCTGGTGGCTCGGTTGGTAAAGAATCCACCTGCAGTGCAGGAGACCCAGGTTCAATCCCTGGGTGGAGAAGATCCCCTGGAGAAGGAAATGGCAACCTACTCCGGTATTCTTGCCAGGAAGATTCCATGGACAGAGGAATTGCAAAGAATCAGACATTGCTTAGCAACTAAACAACAAGCTTTCTGATAAGCAGGTAATAATTTGTGATCATAAAAAGGTGATTCCTTTTAAGGGTGATTATTAAGAAGAACTTTAAAAATAAAGATTAAAGTAAGAAAATACTTCACAATCCAAAGCTATCTCACAGATAGGAATCCATAGTGGCTGCCAGGAGCTCCAATTGTTGTACATGTGTAAAGGCTGTGCGTGTGTGTGTGTGTGTGTGTGTGTGGACGCTTAGTTGCTCAGTCATGTCCAACTCTTTGTGACCCCATGGACTGTAGCTCACCAGGCTCCTCTGACAATCAGATTTCCCAGGCAAGAATACTGTAGTGGGTTGTGATTTCCTCCTCCAGGGAATCTTCCTGACCTAGGGACCAAACCTGCTTCTCTTGTCACTCCTACATTGGGAGGTAGATTCTTTACCCTGGAGCCACCTGGGAAGCCCATATCCAGCACCAGGGGCACTTTAATAATCGCCACATTCTATGTTTTTCTTGGAAAACTCTCAATTGGAAAATAATGTCATATTGGATCCTGGGAATGTCCTTCAGTCACTGAAACCTGTCTGTCCCTACTGGCAACACCGAGAGAGTACTTCAGGGGTCTCACAAAGATTAGGTACAAATCATCAATCTCACTGTTACCACTAAACTATGCTAACAAGTTGGTCCAGACCCAAGGGTACAGGGCAACACTATAATCATATGTTTCATATCTTGACCAAGATAAAGGATTTTTGGTAGCTCTTTTTACTTGGTAAAATAACTCATGTTGGTTCTAGTTTTGCTGGAATTAACCTTGAACGACTTGAAATATAAGAAGAGAGGCTGGCATAGAGATCTCACGTTAGATTTGGGATGACTATTTTTTTCAAAAGGATGGTGAATATATCAGTGGCCCTTCATAGAGTGATTGATCCTTTGACAGATGCAGCTTTTAGATTGTAGTGTTGACTGCATATCCATCTTGCAGCTACTATTGCATCTATACTCTGAGGAGGAGCATCCAAGACTTGAAGGACAGAGTTGTGAATTGTTCATTTAAATGCAAATTAGATTCACCAGCTGTTGTTGCTACTACTATTAGCAACCTTAAGGAGACATTTTATCCTAGCAACCAAAGAGGAGGCAGATAACAAATTTCATTTTTATAAGGAAAAAAATGGTCAGAAAGCATAGGAGCAATATTTCATTCAAATTCATCTATTTCACAGCAGAAAACCTTTTAAACAGAATCTAAGAAGACTGCAATCAGTTGCTTCAACAGATTTTGCAGAATAACTATCACTGCCAAGATGGATGAGGTCAGCATTCTGTAATATTTGGTAGGTTCTATTCTAGGCAGTGACTTCATAAGTTAACAAAAGCTGTGAGTGGAGTCAATAACTCTCCAGCATAAACTCATCAGTGTGGTTAAAGCCAAATTTGTATGGATTCTCTTTAATTTAACCAAAAAAATTTTAAGATTATTTTATATGGCAAATATTTATTTCATTGTCACTGTTCCCCTTGGAAAAAATATCAAAATATTTTAAAACATTTTGGCTTCTGACAGACTTGAACTCTTGACATGTAGGACTGATTTCCTCCTTGTCATGCACAGACCCTCTTTTGTAGCATGTTCTTGGTAAAAATTTACTGAATTAAATTCAAATATTGTTTGATTTAGCTTCACATTTTATCACTTACACAGATTGTTCTTGAAATCTCATTTTCTAGTGTCCAAGACTTAATCATCACAGTTTCCATGAATTATACAGGATCATTTTCTAAAAAAGCTAAATATATGCAAAAAAATCCTGTTAAAAACATGTAGAAATATTTTCATGAGTGTATGTAAATATATTGTATCTTTCAGCATCTTGATCCCATAGCAAAACTCAAATAGATAAGTAGATAGAAATATTAGTATCCAAGAAGCTTTAACATTCTGTAATTTTCTTAAAGCTTCAGATGGAAAATGGCATTATTTGATAGAATATGGATTTTCAGAATTGTACATATTCTAACCCTGCAACACAAAATCACTGCTATATATTTTCTAGTGTACCTTATTGTTTTGAGTCTCATATTCTAAATACATATATATGAAGTTGAAAAAAAAAAAAAAACAGTGTTCAAATATCTCCATAGTTTTGTCACAAAAGTATAACTGAATTATTATAAGTTTTCAGTTATCAGTGCTGGTTGGACAATTGGCTCAATCATTGGTCCAATCATGGTCTTTTAATCAATACATATATATATATATTTAATTGGAGGATAATTGCTTTACAATATTGTATTGGTTTCTGTCATACATCAACATGAATCAGCCATAGGTATACATATGTCCCCTTCCTCTTGAACCTCCTTCTCACTTCCCACCCCTTATCAATAGTTTTGAAGCCTAAGTTTTGGTTGCTGTTGTTTTTATTGTCAAGTTATTATCAACTAAAACTACTGGTTTAGTGTGACTTTTAATTTCTTTTTTAAAAATTGTATCAGCCTTAAATGGATGACAAGGAAGAATTTAGGAGAAGGAAATAAAATGGATTTGTATATATCACAAATGAAGATATAATCTGACAGTTCCCTGAATCACTGAGAAACAAAGTAGATGGTGACTAAAACAAGTCTTGGTGATGAGAACCAACTCATATCTGGAGCAGACTTTCCCTGTCTTTGGAGTACATAATCACTTTGGGAAAAGCTATTCTGGCTGCATTAAGGTGTGCCTGCCCTTGCCGGTCTGAGGATTTTGAGATTCTTACCTTTAAGTCCTTCACAGTCAGATGGACTGACTTCAAGGGCTCATCATGTAGTTTAAAGATTATCCAGGCTGACAAGCTAGTTCTATGGTCATATTGTTTTGAGAAAGACTGGCTAGGTCATTCTAAGTAAATCTTTACTATGGGACTTTTACTGGGCTAATGCGTTTGGAGAACCTTGAAGAGAAGAACAGAATATATAATAAAAGCTGTCGGTCGCTCAGTTGTGTCCGACTCTGCGATTCCGTGGACTGTAGCCTGCCCAGCTTCTCTGCCCATGGAATTCTCCAGGTGAGAATACTGAAATGTATTGCCATTCCCTTCTCCAGGGGGTCTTCCCAACCCCTGGATCAAACTCCGTTCTCCTGCATTGCAGGCAGGCTCTTTAACATCTGAATCACCAGGAAGCTAAGCTAAGCTAAGCTAAGTCACTTCAGTCATGTCCGACTCTGTGTGACCCCATAGACGGCGGCCTACCAGGCTCCCCCGTCCCTAGGATTCTCCAGGCAAGAATACTGGAGTGGGTTGCCATTTCCTTCTCCAATGCATGAAAGTAAAAAGTGAAAGTGAAGTCACTCAGTCCTGTCCGACTCTTAGCGATCCCATGGACTGCAGCCCACCAGGCTCCTCCACCCATGGGATTTTCCAGGCAAGAGTACTGGAGTGGGGTGCCATTGCCTTCTCCAGGAAAGCCCTATATAATAAAAAGACACAGTGTTTTTTAGAACTCATGTGTTCTACATAATTCAGCTTTTTGGGAGGAGGGAGTCCATTGTCTCTATGTTCCAGAGGTGTGCTGGAACTCGCTCCTACTGGCTTCTGAAAGCTGGCTGTGTGCATCACTTCCCAGCTCCTTGGTAATGTCATGTAAGTAGATTGAAGTCAACCACAATTGGAGTATTTACACTACAGGAATCAGTGAAGTTTACAGATCAGAACATTTCCCTCTGGAGAGCTGGTTGTTAAATATTTACCACTGTGGTTTTCACAGGACACACTTTGTTCATTGCTATGTCCCCAGTATTCAGAGGACGTGCCAGTCAAATATAAAATAGACACACTGCAAATATTTGCTGAATGCATTAAGCTGTACCAAACCAGTCAGAAATAAATATTTGTTTCTACTTTTCTCAAAGATCTTTCCAGGATGTATATTTTACCATCCCTATCCCTAAAATGTCAATAACTTCTCTCATACAGAACCTATAGTTTTTATTTCTGCTGAAATTTAATGGTATTTTTTAACATTTTCAATAATTAGGAAGCTGGAGGAAAAGTGGCCTCTTTATATTACTTTTTTTGCTACAAGAAATCCTCATGCTAAGGTGACAGAGATACAGTCTTCTGCTGAATGGTGCTTTAAGTCAATCTCTCTGGTGGAAGGAACGTGTCACAGCTGGTTTGTGTTAGTGACAGGGCAACCAGGTTGTACCATATTATGAATTTAACATAAGGCAATTCATAAGTTTGAGTGGCCAATCATGAATCCATCCTGCTTCGTCCTGGAGCTGCCTCAGTTGATATTCCTTCAGTGCTATTAGAGAGACAGTAAGAATCATTTATATTTTGGCACTAGGATTTTTTTGCTTTAGCTTTTTTTTTTTTTGCTTTTCAATATTTCTCCAAGTTTCCTTCCTTTTGCTGGAAGTTTCTGCTCAGAATGATGTCTGACAATGGTTAACACACCACTTGGTGATGTGCCAAGGTAGTTACAGGAAGTCTGAGATATGTACGGTTAAACTTTTTGGATCATGCTAATATGAATTTGTAAATTTCCATATTGAAACTGAACACCTAAAATAGATAATGTTCTGGGTATTGATACCTATAGCATGGTTAAAGACACCCAAATCTCTTAAGAAGGAATTCTAGTATTATCCTATTAGGCCTTGGTTCTCAAACTTTGGTAAGTGTCAAAATAATCTGAGGAGTTTAGTTCAAAATTCAGTATGAGGAGTCATAGATTTTTATGCAGATGTCTATGATATCTTTCACTTGACTGCTATTAAGCACTTAACTTTCATATCTAAAAGAAGGGAAGAGACGTTAACTATATCTTTGTTCCTCTATTCATCTAATTCCCATTCTTTGGAGGGAATGATGCTGAAGCTGAAACTCCAGTACTTTGGCCACCTCATGGGAAGAGTTGACTCATTGGAAAAGACTCTGATGCTGGGAGGGATAGGGGGCAGGAGGAGAAGGGGATGACAGAGGATGACATGGCTGGATGGCATCACTGACTCAATGGACTTGAGTCTGAGTGAACTCCAGGAGTTGGTGATGGACAGGGAGGCCTGGCGTGCTGCGATTCATGGGGTCACAAAGAGTCAGACACAACTGAGTGACTGAACTGAACTGAACTGAACTGATCAGTCAATGAGTCCTATGAACTCCTCATTAAGATCTTTCAAAACTGTCCCTTTGTCCATTCCACCCACAGTTACTTGGTTTATGCTCTGGATATTGTAGTAATGATAGCCTCCTTCTTTCTAAGGATGGAGAGGCAGGTTTTCAGTGTATGTAGCGTATGTAGTAGGTCCTATCAGTGCCCCACCATTTTTCCTCAGCCCACCTGGATCTCAAGATTATAGAAACCCACTTCTGGCTAACTGACTGAGTGAGCCTGTTTGACCTGTGCTTGGGGATGGGCCTGAAGGTAGCTGAGAGTCACTCCTCTCTCTAACAATGGTGAAGGTCAGGACTTTGTGGATAAATCCATTAACTTCTTTGCTCCTTCATGGCACAATTCTGAGGTGCATTCTGTAGTTTTCTGGCCTGAAGGTAGCTGAGAATCACTCCTCTCTCTAACAATGGTGAAGGTCAGGACTTTGTGGATAAATCCATTAACTTCTTTGCTCCTTCATGGCACAATTCTGAGGTGCATTCTGTAGTTTTCCAGTGTATGTCAGTTGTTCACTGTGAAATCCTTCATTTTAGCATTCTGTTTATGTGATTTCCTCCATCTCTGTCACAATTCCCTATGCCATTAACCTTCTTTCTAGAATTACCAAGGAAACTGCTTGCATCCAAATCCTTGACTCAGTTCAGTTCAGTCACTCAGTCGTGTCCAACTCTTTGCGACCCCATGGACTGCAGTATGCCAGGCTTTCCTATCCATCACCAACTCCTGGAGCTTGCACAAATGTCCATCGAATTGGTGATGCCATCCAACCATCTCATCCTCTTTTGTCCCCTTCTCCTCCTGCCTTCAATCATCCCCAGCTTCAGGGTCTTCTCCAATGAGTCAGTTCTTTCCATCAGGTGGCCAAAGTATTGGAGTTTCAGCTTCAGCATCAGTCCTTCCAATGAATATTCAGGACTGATTTCCTTTAGGATTGACTGGTTGGATCTCTTTGCTGTCCAAGGGACTCTCAAGAGTTTTCTCCAACATCACAGTTCAAAAGCATCAATTCTTTGGCGCTCAGCTTTCTTTCTGGTCCAATTCTCATATCCATGAATGGATATGGAAAAACCATAGCTTTGATTAGAGGGAACTTTGTTGGTAAAGTAATGCCTCTGCTTTTTAATATGCTATCTAGGTTGGTTGTAGCTTTTCTTCCAAGAAGCAAGCATCTTTTGATTCCATTGCTGCAGTCACCATCAACAGTGATTTTGGAGCCTGAGAAAATAAAGTCTGTCACTGTTTCCATTGTTTCCCTGTCTATTTTCCATGAAGTGATGGGAGTGGAAGCCATGATCTTCATTTTTGAATGTTGAGTTTTAAGCCAGCTCTTTTACTTTCCTTTTCACTTTCATCAAGAGACTCTTTAGTTCTTCACTTTCTGCCATAAGTGTGGTATCATCTGCATATCTGAGGTTATTGATATTTCTCCTGGCAATCTTGATTCCAGCTTGTGCTTCATACAGCCTGGCATTTTGCATGATATACTCTGCTGCTGCTACTGCTAAGTCACTTCAGTCGTGTCCGACTCTGTGTGACCCCATAGATGGCAGCCCACCAGGCTCCCTTGTCCCTAGGATTCTCCAGGCAAGAATTCTGGAGTGGGTTGCCATTTCCTTCTCCAATGCATTAAAGTGAAGAGTGAAAGTGAAGTCGCTAAGTCGTGTCCGACTCCCAGAGACCCCATGGACCGCAGCCCACCAGGCTCCTCCATCCATGTGATTTTCCAGGCAAGAGTACTGGAGTGGGGTGCCATTGCCTTCTCCAATACTCTGCATATAAGTTAAATAAGCAAGGTGACAATATACAGCCTTCACGTACCCCTTTTCTGATTTGGAATCAGTCTGTTGTTCCATGTCCAATTCTCACTGTTGCTTCTTGACCTGCATACAGATTTCTCAGGAGTCAGGTAAGGTGATCTGGTATTCCCATCTCTTGAAGAATTTTTAAGAGTTTGTTGTGATCCACGCAGTCAAAGGCCTTAGTGTAGTCAATAAAGCAGAAGTAGATGTTTTTCTAGAACTCTCTAGCTTTTCCTATGATCCAATGGATGTTGGTAATTTGATCTCTGGTTTCTCTGCCTTTTCTAAATCCAGCTTGAACATCTGGAGGTTCTTGGTTCACATACTATTGAAGCCTGGCTTGGAGAATTTTGAGCATTACTTTGCTAGTGTGTGAGATGAGTGAAATTGTGCAGTAGTTTGAACATTCTTTGGCATTGCCTTTCTTTAGGACTAGAATGAAAACTGACTTTTTCCAGTCCTGTGGCCATTGGTGAGTTTTCCAAATTTGCTGGCATATTGAGTGCAGCATTTTCACAGCATAATCTTTAGGATTTGAAATAGCTCAACTGTAATTCCTTCACCTCCACTAGCTTTGTTTGTAGTGATGATTCCTAAGGCCTACTTGACTTCAGACTCTAGGATGTCTGGCTCTAGGTGAGTGATCATGGTTATCTGGATCATGAAGATCTTTTTTGTATGGCTCTTCTGTGTATTCTTTCCATCTGTTCTTAGTATCTACTGCTTATTTTAGGTCCATACTGCTTTTATCCTTTATTGTGCCCATCTTTGCATGAAATGTTCCCTTGGTATCTCTAATTTTCTTGAAGAGATCTCTAGTCTTTCCTGTTCTATTGTTTCCCTCTATTTCTTTGCACTGATCACTGAGGAAGGCTTTCTTATCTGTCCTTGCAATTCTTTGGAACTCTTCATTCAGATGGGTATGGCTTTCCTTTTCACCTTTGCCTTTAGCTTCTCTTCTTTTCTCAGCTATTTGCAAGGCCTTCTCAGACAACCATTTTGCCTTTTTGCATTTCTTTTTCTTGGGGATGGTCTTGATCACTGCCTCCAGTACAATGTTACAAACCTCTGTCCATAGTTCTTCAAGCACTCTGTCTATCAGATCTAATCCCTTGAATCTTTTTGTCACTTCCACTGTAAAACCATATGGGATTTGATTTAGGTCATACCTGAATGGTCTAGTGATTTTCCCTACTTTCTTCAATTTAAGTCTGCATTTTGCAATAAGGAGTTCATGATCTGAGTCACAGTCATCTCCCAGTCTTGTTTTTGCCGACTGTATAAAGCCTGCTCTAGGAAACTCAATCGAAGACATTTGGTATGAAAAGTGGTCCTAGAAAAAAGATCTTTGGAATAAAAGTCTGAAATTTCATCATTTTCTGGGTGAGATAAAGATTCCATGGCTGATACAATTTGGAGTGATAATAATCCTGGCATGTATCATTTGCTATTATGAGGTTTCCAGGAAACAAAAAAATTGGTAGAAGCAGCCCCTCCCTTGGGCTAGCAGCTCCTGTTGTCTGGAGGCTTGTAAGGGCTTCACCTGACAATTTCCAATGTGCTTGCCCCGCTCGAGTTCTGCTTACTCCTTTCTCATTGTTTTTAGGCCAATATCTGGGGTCGAGTCTTAGCATGGAAAAAGCAAAAGTACAGTCTGATTGGAGGACGTGGTTATGTCCTAAAGAGCTATCAGATCAGATCAGATCAGATCAGTTGCTCAGTCGTGTCCGACTCTTTGCGACCCCATGAACTGCAGCACGCCAGGCCTCCCTGTCCATCACCAGCTCCCGGAGGTCACCCAGACTCACACCCATCAAGTCAGTGATGCCATCCAGCCATCTCATCCTCTGTCGTCCCCTTCTCCTCCTGCCCTCAATCCCTCCCAGCATCAGAGTCTTCTCCAATGAGTCAACTCTTCGCATGAGGTGGCCAAAATACTGGAGTTTCAGCTTTAGCATCATTCCTTCCAAAGAAATCCCAGGGCTGATCTCCTTCAGAATGGACTTCTTGGATCTCCTTGCAGTCCAAGGGACTCTCAAGAGTCTTCTCCAACACCACAGTTCAAAAGCATCAATTCTTCAGCGCTCAGCCTTCTTCACAGTCCAACTCTCACATCCATACATGACCACAGGAAAGACCATAGCCTTGACTAGGCGAACCTTTGTTGGTAAAGTAATGTCTCTGCTTTTGAATATGCTATCTAGGTTGGTCATAACTTTCCTTCCAAGGAGTAAGCGTCTTTTAATTTCATGGCTGCAGTCACCATCTGCAGTGATTTTGGAGCCCCCAAAAACAAAGTCTGACACTGTTTCCACTGTTTCCCCATCTATTTCCCATGCAGTGATGGGACCAGATGCCATGATCTTCGTTTTCTGAATGTTGAGCTTTAAGCCAACCTTTTCACTCTCCACTTTCACTTTCATCAAGAGGCTTTTTAGCCCCTCTTCAAACTACTAGACCAGTCAGGTATGACCTAAATCAAATCCCTTATGAGTATACAGTGGAAGTGAGAAATAGATTTAAGGGCCTAGATCTGATAGATAGAGTGCCTGATGAACTATGGAATGAGGTTCGTGACATTGTACAGGAGACAGGGATCAACACCATCCCCATGGAAAAGAAATGCAAAAAAGCAAAATGGCTGTCTGGGGAGGCCTTACAAATAGCTGTGAAAAGAAGAGAAGTGAAAAGCAAAGGACAAAAGGAAAGATATAAACATCTAAATGCAGAGTTCCAAAGAATAGCAAGAAGAGATAAGAAAGCCTTCTTCAGTGATCAATGCAAAGAAATAGAGGAAAACAATAGAATGGGAAAGACTAGGGATCTCTTCAAGAAAATCAGAGATACCAAAGGAACATTTCATGCAAAGATGGGCACAATAAAGGACAGAGATGGTGTGGACCTAACTGAAGCAGAAGATATTAAGAAGAGGTGGCAAGAATACATAGAAGAACTGTACAAAAAAGAGCTTCACGACCCAGATAATCATGATGATGTGATCACTGACCTAGAGCCAGACATCTTGGAATGTGAAGTCAAATGGGCCTTAGAAAGCATCACTACGAACAAAGCTAGTGGAGGTGATGGAATTCCAGTGGAGCTATTCTAAGTCCTGAAAGATGATGCTGTGAAAGTGCTGCACTCAATATACCAGCAAATTTGGAAAACTCAGCAGTGGCCACAAGATTGGAAAAGGTCAGTTTTCATCCCAATCCCAAAGAAAGGCAATGCCAAGGAGTGCTCAAAGTACCGCACAATTGCACTCATCTCACACACTAGTAAAGTAATGCTCAAAATTCTCCAAGCCAGGCTTCAGCAATATGTGAACCGTTAACTTCCTGATGTTCAAGCTGGTTTTAGAAAAGGCAGAGGAACCAGAGATCAAATTGTCAACATCCGCTGGATCATGGCAAAAGCAAGAGAGTTCCAGAAAAACATCTATTTCTGCTTTATTGACTATGCCAAAGCCTTTGACTGTGTGGATCACAATAAACTATGGAAAATTCTGAAAGAGATGGGAATACCAGACCACCTGATCTGCCTCTTGAGAAATCTGTATGCAGGTCAGGAAGCAACAGTTAGAACTGGTCATGGAACAACAGACTGGTTCCAAATAGGAAAAGGAGTACGTCAAGGCTGCATATTGTCACCATGTTTATTTAACTTATATGCAGAGTACATCATGAGAAATGCTGGACTGGAAGAAACACAAGTTGGAATCAAGATTGCTGGGAGAAATATCAATAACCTCAGATATGCAGAAAGAGCTGTAGTATATGGCTAATACTGACAGGGACTGGGAGAGCATGTATGGGAATAGTCAATGTTAGAAGCAGGGGCAAAATATAAGACTGGATAGGGAAGAGTTTGTTGCTATGGAGTTTAACATATCATGACTCAGGTTTTAACATACTGACAATAACACTTGGATCTGGTCCTAATGTGCTGTGCTTTTCATTCCTTAAAACTATGGAGATACCAATGCTAGTAAAGGGGTGGTGGTAGTTTCGTTGCTAGGTTGTGTCCAACTCTTTGTGACCCCATGGAGTGTAGTACGCCAGGCTGCTGCTGTAATTGCTTTGGTAGACCACTGAACAAGGGATCAGAAAGCACAGAGAGGTGGCTATGCTAGAATACATTTATAGCATAAGCAGCTGACTATGTTCCCCTTGAAGTCAGGTGACACGTTCTTTACTTAAGCAATGAAGAATGTACTGGTGCAGGGCAGGGAGCCTGGGGGAGTGGGGAGAGGGCATTGGCATCACCAGGAAACTCAGTGAAGCTATTCCTCTGTAAGAAAGTTGATGGTAGGAGGTGCTATTGTCAAACTAACTCTGTAGTATCAGTGGGATGATAGGATTCTAGAACAGAAGAGGCCCAGTGGTGGCACTTATCTACCAGAGACAAAGTGGTCATAATTACTAGAATGGGAAGCATAGCTGGATAGAAACCAGGAGGGCTTGATGTTAAGGGGCTCTGTGGCAATGGCTGATGGACTGTGGCTTCCTAGGGTCAATAGAGATGGGCAGTCAATAAGAGGATTGCTTGAATTATAAAACCAAATTATTAAGATTTTATAAGTAGAAGATTGAAGTCAACTGCTTCAAATTGAAGATGATGCTAGTCTCCATGAGGAAGGACTATGTATTGCTACAGTATTATTTCCAGAAGTTTTTATTTATTTATTTTTTTCTTACCAATTTATTACTAGAGGGCTATAGAGCCATTTACAAATGCACTGTATGCTGGGGTTGGGGAAATGCTCAGATCTTGTGAAGATTATTGAGAAAGGAAGCTGAGCCAGTGCTAATACCAATGATCTTGAAATGATGTCATGGCACCCTGCTCAACAAAAGGGTCAAGAAACAAGCAGAGTCCTGGCCTACATTCAACTCACAGTAAGGCCGACCCACCCCCCATCTGTGGTTATTTCTTCAGTTCTTGTAGATCTAATTATGTAACTGTACTTTGATTCCCTCACCTGTGGAATACAAGCTGTTCTGTTAAGAAGAGCCAAGTGGAAACCTCTGACATTGCCCTCTACCTCCCAACTCCCACCTTGTACTCTAGTTAATGTAGTAAATCATAGTAATGCCACAGGACTCCATCCCAGGAGGAGTTACAGTAATCTTACAGAAGACTAATAAGATGGAGGGCTAGTTGTTGCTGTTCAGTTACTCAGTCATGTCTGACTCTTTGCGACTCCATGGACTGCAGCATGCCAGGCTTCCCTGTCCTTTACTATCTCCCAAAGCTTGCTCAAACTCATGTCCGTCGAGTCAGTGATGCCGTCCAGCCATCTCTTTCCTCTCTTGTCTCCTTTGTTTCCTGTCTTCAATCTTTCCCAGCATCAGGGTCTTTTCCAATGAGTTGGCTCTTTGCATCAGGTGGCCAGAGTATTGGAGCTTCAGCCTTCATCATAGCAAAGCTAAACTTATCTGTAGTCACCTTTATGGAAAACCAGAGATATCAAGGTAGATGCAGGTGAACTTCAAAATGGAATAGTGTTATCTTGTATGAGTCATTATTATTGTTTTTATAATGATTATCCTGGAAGCTAAATGAAGAAACTGTTTCCAGGAAAAAGAAGTGACCATCTATGTCGCATGCTGCTGATATGTTGTCTACAATGAGAACTGAAACTTGGCTGTTGGATTTAACAGCATGAATGCAATTGACTTTGGCATGAGCTTTTTGGGTTAAGTAGTGATGACCAAATCCTGGTTGGGGTAGGAGTCAGGGAGAAAATGAAGGAGAATAGTTGGAGAGGAGAGGTATAGGCAGTTCTTTGGGGGAATTTTTCTACAAGGAGAAGAAAAAACTAGAGAGATTATAAAGTCAAAAGAGGCTAATATTTTCATGGGGGAAATTATGGCATTTTTATACAAATGGGAAATATTCAGAAAAGATGACAAATTTATGTGTATTAGGGAAGAATTACTACAGAAATTTCCTTGAGTAGGTAAAAGAGTTGGAATCCAGGGTAAGTGGAAGGATTACATTTTTTAAAAAATTGCTTTTGAATAGATGAAGTGGTGTGTAAATGAATGAAATGAATGAAAAGTATTTTCTTCAGATGGCTGTGGTCAGGTTCAGATCACATCAGTCGCTCAGTCATGTCCGACTCTTTGCGACCCCATGAACTGCAGCACGCCAGGCCTCCCTGTCTATCACAAACTCCCAGAGTTCACTCAGACTCACGTCCATCGAGTCAGTGATGCCATCCAGCCATCTCATCCTCTGTCGTCCCCTTCTCCTTCTGCCCCCAAGCCCTCCCAGCATCAGAGTCTTTTTCAGTGAGTCAACTCTTCGCATGAGGTGGCCAAAGTACTGGAGTTTCAGCTTTAGCATCATTCCTTCCAAAGAAATCCCAGGGCTGATTTCCTTCAGAATGGACTGGTTGGATCTCTTTGCAGTCCAAGGGACTCTCAAGAGTCTTCTCCAATACCACAGTTCAAAAGCATCAATTCTTCAGCGCTCAGCCTTCTTCATAGTCCAGCTCTCACATCCATACATGACCACTGGAAAAACCATAGCCTTGACTAGGCGAACCTTTGTTGGCAAAGTAATGTCTCTGCTTTTGAATATGCTATCTAGGTTGGTCATCACTTTCCTTCCAAGGAGTAAGCATCTTTTAATTTCATGGCTGCAGTCACCATCTGCAGTGATTTTGGAGCCCCCAAAATAAAGTCTGACACTGTTTCCACTGTTTCCCCATCTATTTCCCATGAAGTGATGGGACCAGATGCCATGATCTTCGTTTTCTGAACGTTAAGCTTTAAGCCAACTTTTTCACTCTCCACTTTCACTTTCATCAAGAGGCTTTTGAGTTCCTCTTCACTTTCTGCCATAAGGGTGGTGTCATCTGCATATCTGAGGTTATTGATATTTCTCCCAGCAGTCTTGATTCCAGCTTGTGTTTCTTCCAGTCCAGCGTTTCTCATGATGTACTCTGCATAGAAGTTAAATAAACATGGTGACAATATACAGCCTTGACAAACTCCTTTTCCTATTTGGAACCAGTCTGTTGGTCCATGTTCAGTTCTAACTGTTGCTTCCTGACCCGCATACAGATTTCTCAAGAGGCAGATCAGGTGGTCTGGTATTCCCATCTCTTTCAGAATTTTCCACAATTTATTGTGATCCACACAGTCAAAGGCTTTGGCATAGTCAATAAAGCAGAAATAGATGCTTTTCTGGAACTCTCTTGCTTTTTCCATGATCCAGCGGATGTTGGCAATTTGATCTCTGGTTCCTCTGCCTTTTCTAAAACAAGCTTGAACATCAGGAAGTTAATGGTTCACATATTGCTGAAGCCTGGCTTGGAGAATTTTGAGCATTACTTTACTAGCGTGTGAGATGAGTGCAATTGTGCGGTAGTTTGAGCATTCTTTGGTATTGCCTTTCTTTGGGATTGGAATGCAAACTGACCTTCTCCAGTCCTGTGGCCACTGCTGAGTTTTCCAAATTTGCTGGCATATTGAGTGCAGCACTTTCACAGCATCATCTTTCAGGACTTGGAATAGCTCCACTGGAATTCCATCACCTCCACTAGCTTTGTTCCTAGTGATGCTTTCTAAGGCCCACTTGACTTCACATTCCAGGATGTCTGGCTCTAGGTCAGTGATCACACCATCATGATTATCTGGGTCATGAAGCTCTTTTTTGTACAGTTCTTCTGTGTATTCTTGCCACCTCTTCTTAATATCTTCTGCTTCTGTTAGGTCCATACCATTTCTGTCCTTTATCAAGCCCATCTTTGCATGAAATTTTCCTTTGGTATCTCTGATTTTCTTAGAGGTTAGGTTAATAGTTTCCTAGTGGTTAGGTTCAGATCAGATCAGATCAGTCGCTCAGTCGTGTCTGACTCTTTGCGACCCCATGAACTGCAGCACGCCAGGCCTCCCTATCCATCACCAGCTCTCAGAGGTCACTCAGACTCACATTCATTGAGTCAGTGATGCCATCCAGCCATCTCATCCTCTGTCGTCCCCTTCTCCTCCTGCCCTCAATCCCTCCCAGCATCAGAGTCTTCTCCAGTGAGTCAACTCTTCACATGAGGTGGCCAAAATACTGGAGTTTCAGCTTTAGCATCATTCCTTCCAAAGAAATCCCAGGGCTGATCTCCTTCAGAATGGACTGGTTGGATCTCCTTGCAGTCCAAGGGACTCTCAAGAGTCTTCTCCAACACCACAGTTCAAAAGCATCAATTCTTCAGTGCTCAGCCTTCTTCACAGTCCAACTCTCACATCCATACATGACCACAGGAAAGACCATAGCCTTGACTAGGTGAACCTTTGTTGGCAAAGTGATGTCTCTGCTTTTGAATATGCTATCTAGGTTGGTCATAACTTTCCTTCCAAGGAGTAAGCATCTTTTAATTTCATGGCTGCAGTCACCATCTGCAGTGATTTTGGAGCCCAGAAGGTAATTGTGGCTTTAGAGAGAGCTGTAACTAGGGAATTTAAAAAACTTAGGATACCTTGAGTATCTTATCATTTAGGATGTTCAGGTTGTGAAAGTTGGAGATGCAGTGCTGTAATTACGTATGGTATCAACTTTGACAGTTAGTGTAGCCTTTTCCATTCACTAAGTGCAAAATGTAGGTACTCCTACACTTCAAGTTCTTTCTATGTCTAACACGTATACTGAGGGAAACTGCTGTTTCCCTTTACTAGTTCAGGTGAGATAAGACTCTAAAATTATCTTACATATACCTGAGCATCTGTGTAATCATAAACATAACCATAACCATAATAATTATGTTTTCTTATTTCCTTGTTGGTCTTCCCTTGTAGCTCAGATAGTAAAGAATCTGCCTGGAATGCTGTAATTTTTAGACTGTGTCTCCAATTTCCAAGGGCTAATAATCTCTGAGAAGTGGTAAGGTCCTTGGTAGCTTTGTGTAAGTTACAAGTATCAGTATTATTAGTATTTTTTTGGTGTAAGTTTTATTAGTATTAGTATGTGTTTTTTGTATGTTACAACATATGAGGAAAAAAGAAATCTCAGGAAGACTGAGCATCTGTAAAAGCACTAAAAAATAGAGACATTTCTAGGGTAAAGAACCTCAGAAATCACCCAGCTCAGCTCCTTGAGTCTGTAGATGAGGAGAGGAGTAACCAGGGAGATTAAGTGATTCACCCTAATTGATATGATCAATAATGGCGGAGCCAGTGTAAGAGACATGTTTTCCGAACTCTGACTCTAGTTCTCTCTCTACCGTATCTTCCCTTTGGATTGTCATAAATTTGTAATAAGGCTAATGCGTCAAAGTTTAGGATCTAAATAAATATTTTTCAGTATGATATGTAGACACAAAGAAGGAGTTCACATAAATAACCTATCCAATAATTCCTTTATATAGCCAAATGTAATTTTTATTTTGGAATAAAATAACTTAGGAATATTTTTGAACAATGATATAAATTAGTTTCATTAGAAAGTAAATTAGAAGATTTCTCTGGCAGTCCAGTGGTTAGGACTCCAGTGCTTTCAAAGCGAGGGGTATGGGTTTGATCCCTGGGGGATCCTTAGTTCCTTGGGGAACTAAAGTCCCTCTTGCCACATAGTGTGAGAAAGAAATAATAAATAATAAAATACAGTTTTTAGAAGATCTGTTCAGTCATTTACTTACTTGTCAAACATTAAAAAAAGTAATTTAGACTGCAAGATATTTTTCCTGATTTGATAAAAGTAGAACATAAGAGACTAAGAAATCATATTGTCTTAAAGAGATGAAGAAAAGATGCTCTTCATCAGCTACCATGAAGCAAGGATTTATATTAATCCTTTAATTTTTCTAACAGCCATATAAATAGGCATTATCTCCAATGTACATATAAAGTATCAAGCTTGCAGAAGTTCAGTAATGGTTCCAAGGTTACCCAGAAAGTGAGGAACTGGTATTCCACTGAAGAGAAATTTGTGAAAGAAAGGAAAACCTTACTGAGCTCACAGTTTTGTGTGGGTCTGGCTGTTCTATATTACTTTGCTTAAGTTTACTGTGCCATGAGTAACGGCTTCATGATAAGAGCAAAAAAGTATGGGTAGTCAATGAACAGCTGATTGATTGGTTGATTGTGTATACTGTATTTTCTTTCACCAACTTCTTTGAGATTGTGAGAAAGTAACTTAACCTCTCTCTTTCTTCATCTAATTATTGATTTTGAGGACTAATATTTATGAGCCTATGGGCTCATAAATTTCCTGAGAATTTAAAATTTTCATGTAATAGACACAACCTTCATACCATTGAATAATTTTGGTGAGTATTCTGGTTCTATTTCTATTGAGGAATTATTTGGACATTATACAAGCTAGTAATTTGCCAGATGTATTGCTTGATTCACATGCTATTTAAAGAGACTCAAATAAGTAATTTAGAAACAAAATTGAGGTGTGTGGGTTTTGTGTGTGTGAAGAAGAGAAGGAACAGTAATATATATATATATATATATAATGTTTAAAAATGATAAAATTTCCCCAAATATATAATATATATATATGCAATATATATATTATGTATTCCCCAAATACATAATTTTCAACCAAAATTTCAGATTTTTTTCATCCTGTTCTGAAACTTCTAAAATCCTCTCCCTTGCATCAAAATTGTTGTATACTTGTTTTCCTCTCCTAAACTCAAAGTTATTTGAGGATAATGATGTCTTCTCCATTTTATTTCTTTAAAAATCAGTGGTGGATCCATGTCAACTTATGGCAAAACCACTGCAATATTGTAAAGTAATTAGCTTCCAATTAAAATAAATAAATTTATATTAAAAATCAGTGACATATGAATATAAGTATACTGAACCTTTATTAGCACGTCAGCCAATTTAGGACAGAATTGATCATAATATTAAAAGCTATAGGAGAGGAACAGAAATTGAGAAACTCGTCAACCTTGATGTGCTACTTTGCACACATATGTGAAGAGCTCTTCTAGGAGAAACGATGAAAAATGGAAAACATACCGTCAGTCTCTTTCCTCCTTTTTCTTCAACATATATTTCTCTAAGCGTCTATCATATAAGTAGGCATGCCAAAGAATTTTTAAAATGGAGAAGACATCCCTATCCTCAAATGACTTCAGGTTTTGGAGAGGAAAACAAGTGTACAACAATTGTGATGCAAGGATGAAAATTTTAAAAGTCTCAGAAGAGGGTAAAAAAAATCAGAATTTTGATTGAGATGACTTTGATATTATAGTTGTTAAGTCACCACTCTGTTCAACATGGAATATCTACTCTGTAGAGTTCTTGGGCATTCCTTATAAGGTTGATTCCTGTTTATATTGCTATTGTGAATGAATCTCCATTTGGTAGCTGGTTATTCTGGTAGAGAGGACAGCTTTTAATTTTTAAAACTGATTTTTAAAAAGCTTACTGATTTATTAAAATTGCACTAATAGGTATAGATAGTTAATATTTTTCATGTTGATATAGATATTTGGTGGTCAAGCCTTTGAAATTATGGAAGTTCCAAGGTTTCCATTCCTGATCTTGGAAATGTTTTGCTTTGTTTTTATTTTTAAGTAATAAATATTCAACTATTTCCCATATCATTGGAGAAATCACATGATAATCCAGATAATCATTGATTTGGTGAATTAGATTTGGTAGGTTTTTCTGTTATTCAATCTTTTTTTTTTTTTAATCTGAGTTGACCTATACCTGATTGTTATTTAAAAATGGAATTGGGAGGCTAATATGTTATTCAGAACTTTGGTGTCTGCATTCATAAGTGAAATGGTTCTGTGTGTGTGTGATTGTGCTCAGTTCAATTCAGTTCAGTCATTTAGTGTGTCTGACTCCTTGTGACCCTATGGACTGCAGCAAGCCAGGCCTCCCTGTCCATCACCAACTCCCAGAGTTTACTCAAACTAATTTCCATTGAGTTGGTAATGACATCCAACCATCTCATCCTCTGTCGTCCCCTTCTCCTCCCACCTTCAATCTTTCCCAGCATCAGGGTCTTTTCCAATGAGTCAGTTCTTCGAATCAGGTGGCCAAAGTATTGGAGTTTCAGCTTCAATGTCAGTCCTTCCAATGAATATTCAGGACTGATTTCCTTTAGCATGGACTGGTTGGATCTCCTTGCAGTCCAAGGGACTCTCAAGAGTCTTCTCTAACACCACAGTTCAAAAGCTTCAATTCTTCAGTGCTCAGCTTTCTTTATAGTCCAATTCTCACATCCATATATGACTATTGGAAAAACCATAGCCTTGACTAGATGGACCTTTCTTGGCAAAATAATATCTCTGCTTTTTAATATGCTGTCTAGGTTGGTCATAACTTTCCTTCCAAGGGGCAAGTGTCTTTTAATTTCATGGCTGCAGTCACCATGTGCAGTGGTTTTGGAGGCCCCCTCTCCCCCGCCAAAATAAAGTCTGCCACTGTTTCCTCTGTTTCCCAATCTATTTGCCATGAAGTGATGGGACCGGATGCCATGATCTTCATTTTCTGAATGTTGAGCTTTAAGCCAACTTTTTCACTCTCCTCTTTCACTTTCATCAAGAGGCTCTTTAGTTCTTCATTTTCTGCCATAAGGGTGGTGTCATCTGCATATCTGAGGTTATTGATGTTTCTCCTGGTAATCTTGATTCCAGCTTGTGGTTCCTCCAGCCCAGTGTTTCTCATGATGTACTCTGCCTAGAAGTTAAATAAGCAGAGTGACAATATACAGCCTTGATGCACTCCTTTTCCTATTTGGAAGCAGTCTGTTGTTTCATGTCAGGTTCTAACTGTTGCTTCCTGACCCGCATACAGATTTCTCAAGAGGCAGGTCAGGTGGTCTGGTATTCCTATCTCTTTCAGAATTTTCTACAGTTTGTGGTGATCCACACAGTCAAAAGCTTTGGCATAGTCAATAAAGCAGAAATAGATATTTTCCTGGTACTCTCTTGCCTTTTTGAAGATCCAACAGACATTGGCAATTTGATCTCTGATTCCTCTGCCTTTTCTAAATCTAAATCTAAATTGTTCTCAGTCATGTCCAACTCTTTGAGACCTCGTGGACTGTAGCCTGCCAGGTTCTTCTGTCCATGAAATTTTCCAGGCAAGAATGGTGGAGTGGGTTGCCATTTCTTCCTCCAGGGGATCTTCCTGACTCAGGGACTGAACCCAAGTCTGCTATGTGTCCTGCACTGGCAAGCAGTTCTTTTCCACTGTACCACTTGGGAAGGCCCCTGAAATTGTCCCATAATTTTCTTTACAGTCAGAAACAAATTTTGGAACCAAGGCTATACTTGTATCCTAAGATCTCTTAGCTTCTTCTCCAACCATGTTTAAAATTATGCAACAGTTAGTATAATACAGGGTTACCTGTATTATTAAGAATTTCATAAATTTTACCTGAAACCCTCTAGGTCTGAGATTAATTTCATTGTTACTACTCCATTTGAGGTACTATTTTTTTTTAATATTTATATCAACATTTTGTGTTCTGGTGAACATAACATTTGTCCATTTAATTTAGATTATCAATTTTTTTAACACAGACTTGTTCAAATCATCTGTTTATTATTTTTAAAACCTCTGAGTGCCTATACATACTGGCTGCTGTTCACTATTTTGGTGTTTGTATCTTTCTAGTAAGAAAAGAGAAAAAGACAGTGGATTGAGGAGACTAATAAATGCTTCATGGATCAATTGCCTTATGGGGAAGGCAAGACTGAAAGAATAAGGCAAAATAAGTAGAAGTATGAACAGTTGTCTTGTTGAAAATGATTTTTTTTTAATGGGAGGAGTGGATAGAAAATTATTTAGTTTTTTGGAATGTTATAAGAAAAAGACCTGGATGAAAATGATTTAAATACAGGTTTGGCATTTGAGCTAGAGCAAAAATCTAATCTAAGACTTTAAGAGGTAGTGACCAATGGAAGTGTTATGAGGAAGAAAGTCACAAGATTAGACATTGTGATTTACCTGGAATGGAATGTTAAATCACTAAAGAGGCAAAAGGAAAAAAAGAATGTGAGTCATTCATACCTGCTTATGGGTTATCTTAATTCAATAATTTAGAACCTCCTGAACTACTACCTTATTCCTTGTTTTCCATCTACTATCAATTAAAAAAAAAAAAAGAGTGAACGTACTGCCTTGACTCACACAGACTGATTGTTTCTTTGAGATCTTGCTATCTCATTTCTGCATCTGCTGTTCAAATCCTAAAGAGCATCACAGGCCTGCTGTTGCTAAGTCAGATAACATGTTAGTTTTTTTTTTTCCTGCTAAAATTTGTTAGTCTTCACCTATATAACATTTTCTCTTAACATGGCTTCTTTTCTGTTATTAACTCCTTTGACGGCTCCAGCTTCCTCCTTGTTCTCTCCCCTCCACTCCTGCATGTTCATATTCATGAAGATTTTGCCTTGGGCCAGTTAGGATTGGGTCGAGGATTCTAGGTGATTGTATTTCTGCTCATGGCTTCAGCATGACTTCTACTATGATAACACTCAAATCTAGGCTGTGAATTTACTGAGATCTGTATGATCTGTATCTCCCTCACCATTGTAGGTCCATTGCCTGGCATTCATTCAGTTAGTATGTTCCAGGAGCCTGTGCTAAACCAGGAACCTGTTAATACTAGACATACAATGGTGACAAGATGGGGTGACCCCTGAAAAGATCTTGGTAATACATGGTTCTTGAATAGATGAGTGAGTATCTGTCTTCAGTCTAGTCTCACTTTTAATCCTGCACTTTTCAAATATCTTCATCTTGATACTCATGCTGAGGTATTAAGGAAAATACATCAAAAACTAAATGTTCATCTTCTCTGAGTCTTTTCTTCTGAGTTTTTTGACTTCTGATAATTTTACTTCAAGTCTACTGAATTAAAAAATAATCTCAATTACCTTTGATGCTTTTGGGTTTTGACTCTCTACTGCCAACTAATTGCCAATTTCTTACTAATACTTTTCCGGATCAAGCAGTTGTCACACCTTCATAAATATTCTAAGAATTTACTAATGGTTCTTCCTCCATTCAATCTCTTTTCCTCTAGAAAGTCTCATGCATGCATTACTGCTAAATTGATAGCCCCAAAGCCCAGCCCTGACCATGTAACTCCACTGCTTAAAAGTCAGGTGGGAGGGGGGTTCAGGATGGGGAACACATGTACACCCATGGCTGATTCATGTCAATGTATGGCAAAACCACTACAATATTGTAAAGTCCTTAGCCTCCATTAAAATAAATAAATTAAAAAAAGTCATTTACTGACTTATCCACTGCTGAATAAAATCACTTTGCATTTTCTCTGTCTATTGCCCTAAAGGTTCTCTGTGTCCTAACCATTCAATATTTAAATATGTTCACACATTCCTATCTCTAGGCCTTTGCTTTGACTGTTTCATCCCCTTGAGATATCTAGGTACCTCTGTCTCTACAAGTTCAAATGCTTTCATTATTCAAGGACTACCTGAAATGAAACTTCTTTCATGACTCTTTTTTTTCTTTTATGATGCCCTAGCTTTGAAACAAATTCCACTGAATTCCACTACCCTTTATTAATATGTCATCTTTATGTCATCAAACCCTTTATAAACTAAATTACAGTAAGTTCTGATTCTATCTATAATAGTTTGAATTCAGTTCAGTTCAGTCTCTCAGTCGTGTCCGACTCTGGGCGACCCCATGAATTGCAGCACACCAGGCCTCCCTGTCCATCACCAACTCCTGGAGTCTACTCAAACTCATGTCCATCGAGTCAGTGATGCCATCCAGCCATCTCATCCTCTGTCGTCCCCTTCTCCTCCTGCCCCCAATCCCTCCCAGCATCAGGGTCTTTTTCAGTGAGTCAACTCTTTGCATGAGGTGGCCAAAGTACTGGAGTTTCAGCCTCAGCATCAGTCCTTCCAATGAACACCCAGGAGTGATTTCCTTTAGAATGGACTGGTTGGATCTCCTTGCAGTCCAAGGGACTCTCAAGAGTCTTCTCCAACACCACAGTTCAAAAGCATCAATTTTTTAGCACTCAGCTTTCTTCACAGTCCAACTCTCACATCCATACATGACCACTGGAAAAACCATAACCTTGACTAGACGGACCTTTGTTGGCAAAGTTTGAATTATTGCCCCACAAATATTTGCTCCCCTTCCCCCTTCTGGATGGAATATATTTCTCTTCTTCATAAGTGTTGGGTCTGGCCATGACATTTGTTTTGGCCAAGGAATGCTAGTGGACCTGACATGAGCAGAAGCCATAGATGTATTTGCAATTTGGCTTGGATCTAGTGCTGCTGGGGCTTCTCTGATGGCTTAGATGGTAAAGAATCTGCCTGCAATGAGGAGACCTGCATTCAATCCCTGTGTTGGAAAGATTCCCTGGAGAAGGGAAAGGCTACTCACTCTAGTATTCTGGGCTAGAGAATTCCACGGACAAAGGAGCCTGGCAGGGTACAGTCTATGGAGTTGCAGAGTCAGACATGACTAGGCGACTTATTTTTCTTTTAGTGCTCCTGACTTTTCTATGAGATCATGTCATGGGGAAGACTTCTGAGGTAGACTAGATTGCAACATTCAGTTTAAAGCCAAATGCAGTTGGGTCTAAGGTAGAGTCAGCTAGCTGAGTCTACACTAGATTTCCCATAGACATGAGTGCAGGGAAAAGTGCTTTTTGCTGTATACCACTAAGTTTTTTTTGGTTGTTTGTCATGAGGCAAATGGCACTCCACCCCAGTACTTTTGCCTGGAAAGTCCCATGGACGGAGGATCCTGGTAGGCTCCAGTCCATGGGGTCGCTGGGAGTCGGACACGACTGAGCGACTTCACTTTCACTTTTCACTTTCATGCATTGGAGAAGGAAATGGCAACCCACTCCAGTATTCTTGCCTGGAGAATCCCAGGGACAGGGGAGCCTGGTGAGCTTCCATCTATGGGGTCACACAGAGTTGGACACGACTGAAGCGACTTAGCAGTAGTAGCATGAGGCAAAAGTTAATTAATATACTATCTTATACAATTTAACAATTTAATCAAAATCTTACTATGTCCTGAGTACTAGGCCAGTTGCTAAAAATATAATAACTAGCGAAACCAAGCATGATTTCTGTCCTCATGGAACTTATAATTGATTTGAGGAGATACTAATTAATAAAATTATACACTTCTAGAGGAAAAACATTATTCTTGGAACATATAAGTAATTGACCTCATCTACCCATGGGCATCAAAGAAGATCCTTCTAGGCAAGTGATTGAATCCAAGATTTGAGTGAATATTAGGGGTTTAGGGTCTAGGAAAGGTAGGGTGAGGTGGGAGAAAATGTTCTTATATTTCAGACAGAGGGACTAGTTGGTTGATAGCACATAGCATGCTCCACGACCACAGAGAAGGCCACTGTGACTGGAGCCCATAGGCTAACGGTGCTATCATACTAGACATAGGACAATGCAAGGCCTTGATAAAGACTTGGGATTTTTTTTCCTACAAGTTTTTAGAAGCCATTGAAAACTTTCTATGCAGTGGCATTATCAGATTAGTATTTTGCAAACAATACTCTAGTCTCTGGATGGAGAACAGGTTGGATAATAGAACTAGATTAGAGTGGCAAGGCCATTTAGACAAACATTACACCTAACCAGGCTAAAGATGATGGTGGTTGTACTAATTAAGGCTGTGGAGATAGAAGAAAGTAGATGGCTTCAAGATATTTATAGGAAGTGAACATAGCAAGAAAAGAGAATAGTTTAGTTTTGAGGTCTTGAGGGAGAAGGAGAAGTCAAGGAGGTTTCTTGGGTTTATGATTTGAACAACTGAAAGTTGGTTCCATTTCTGGAAAGTAAAAATGGGTCTGTGGGAGAGTATTTTGCTTGTTTGTGAACAGTTGATGTGAAAGCTGGGAGGTTGAGTAGGCGGTCTGGAACTTATTTGGCAACCCCACTCCAAGAGAGCTACCTTCCTGAACTTCTGTTCATCATTCCCTGGGAGTAGAGATATTATTATCTTATAGCAGAGAAGGGGAAGAATAGTTTGGAGGTGACAGTGGGGAGTAAGAAATTCTTGATCCCAACTGCTGACACCGAGGCTGCTAGGAACATGGAGTCCTAATGGGAGAATCAGGAGTAAAGGCAAAGAGGAGGAGGACATACTCAGAAAAGGAGATGAAGGGTGAAGGAAGACTTACTGACTATAGACCAATAGCTCCAGAAAACAAGTTCTATCTCCCATACTAGAATTTCAGCCAACTGGGGTATAGGAGGAGATAACTAGAAATATGGGAGGAGATAACTAGATAACTAGAAATATAAATTAGGAGGAAAATCACCAAGGTGACTGTCAGACACATTCCTTTCATCTATTTTACCACCTAATTGCATTAAAGAATTAAAAGAATAGTTTGGACAAAGTTTGATCACAGCTTTCAATGTCCTTGGAAAGAATAGGCAGTCTATTTCCAACTTTGCTTTTATCATGATAACAAAAAAAGATTGAAAAGTTTTTTATATTTTATCTGAATCTGAATTTCTGGATATATAATTATGCTCTTGTCGCTTAAAATAGAAACCTGAATGAAATTGGGGAGAAAATTTAGTTCAGATTTATTAGGAAAATGCTCTCTGTAATGGTAGCCAACACTTATCTAATGTTTTTAGAAAATTTTTGGAAATAGTTGATAGGACCTTAGCCGCATATGCCTGCCTGGTCGTATTTGGGGGATCCCAAGCTGATGGTTGCATTTCTTTCCCATGGGATGGTCTTGATCCCTGTCTCCTGTACAATGTCACGAACCTCATTCCATAGTTCATCAGGCACTCTATCTATCAGATCTAGGCCCTTAAATCTATTTCTCACTTCCACTGTATAATCATAAGGGATTTGATTTAGGTCATACCTGAATGGTCTAGTGGTTCTCCCTACTTTCTTCAATTTCAGTCTGAATTTGGCAATAAGGAGTTCATGGTCTGAGCCACAGTCAGCTCCTGGTCTTGTTTTTGTTGATTGTATAGAGCTTCTCCATCTTTGGCTGCAAAGAATATAATCGATCTGATTTCGGTGTTGACCATCTGGTGATGTCCATGTATAGAGTCTTCTCTTGTGTTGTTGGAAGAGGGTATTTGCTATGACCAGTGCATTTTCTTGGCAAAACTCTATTAGTCTTTGCCCTGCTTCATTCCGTAGTCCAAGGCCAAATTTGCCTGTTACTCCAGGTGTTTCTTGACTTCCTACTTTTGCATTCCAGTCCCCTATAATGAAAAGGACATCTTTTTGGGATGTTAGTTCTAAAAGGTCTTGTAGGTCTTCTTAGAACCGTTGAACTTCAGCTTCTTCAGCATTACTGGTTGGGGCATAGACTTGGATTACTGTGACATTGAATGGTTTGCCTTGGAAACGAACAGAGATTATTCTGTCATTTTTGAGATTGCATCCAAGTACTGCATTTCTGACTCTTTTGTTGACCATGATGGCCACTCCATTTCTTCTGAGGGATTCCTGCCCACAGTAGTAGGTATAATGGTCCTCTGAGTTAAATTCACCCATTCTAGTCCATTTTAGTTCGCTAATTCCTAGAATGTCAACATTCACTCTTGCCATCTCTTGTCTGACCACTTCCAATTTGCCTTGATTCATGGACCTGACATTCCAGGTTCCTATGCAATATTGCTCTTTACAGCATCGGACTTTGCTTCTATCACCAGACACATCCACAGCTGGGTATTCTTTTTGCTTTGGCTCCATCTCTTCATTCTTTCTGGAGTTATTTCTCCACTGATCTCCAGTAGCATATTGGGCCCCTACTGACCTGGGGAGTTTCTCTTTCAGTATCCTATCATTTTGTCTTTTCATACTGTTCATGGGGTTCTCAAGGCAAGAATACTGAAGTGGTTTGCCATTCCGTTCTCTAGCGGACCACACCCTGTCAGATCTCTCCACCATGACCCGCCCATCCTGGGTTGCCCCACAGGCATGGCTTAATTTCATTGAGTTAGACAAGGCTGTGGTCCTGGTGTGATTAGATTGACTAGTTTTCTGTGAGTATGGTTTCAGTGTATTTTCCCTCTGATGCCCTCTTGCAAGACCTACCATCTTACTTGGGTTTCTCTTACCTTGGGTGTGGGGTATCTCTTCCCGGCTGCTCCAGCAAAGCACAGCCATCGCACCTTGGACGAGGGGGCCTCTCCTCACCGCCCCCTTCCTGACCTTGGAGGAGGGATATCTCCTCACTGCCACCCTTCCTGACCTCGGTTGTGGGGTAGCTCCTCTCGGCCGTGCTCTTAGTGCGCCGTGCAGCCGGCATGGCGCTCTTAGTGCGCCGGTCGCGGGAAGGCAAGGTGCTCTTGGTGCGCTGGTCGCGGGAAGGCGAGGCGCTCTTAGTGGAAAAGAAATGGAAAGGAAAAGAAGTGGAAAAGAAAAAGAAATAGAAAAGAAATGCAAAAAAGCAAAATGGCTGTCTGGGGAGGCCTTACAAATAGCTGTGAAAAGAAAAGAAGCGAAAAGCAAAGGAGAAAAGGAAAGATATAAACATCTGAATGCAGAATTCCAAAGAATAGCAAGAAGAGATAAGAAAGCCTTCTTCAGCGATCAATGCAAAGAAATAGAGGAAAACAACAGAATGGGAAAGACTAGGGATCTCTTCAAGAATATCAGAGATACCAAAGGAACATTTCATGCAAAGATGGGCGTGATAAAGGACAGAAATGGTATGGACCTAAGAGAAGCAGAAGATATTAAGAAGAGGTGGCAAGAATACACAGAAGAACTGTACAAAAAAGAGCTTCATGACCCAGATAATCATGATGGTGTGATCACTGACCTAGAGCCAGACATCCTGGAATGTGAAGTCAAGTGGGCCTTAGAAAGCATCACTACGAACAAAGCTAGTGGAGGTGATGGAATTCCAGTTGAGCTATTCCAAATCCTGAAAGATGATGCTGTGAAAGTGCTGCACTCAATATGCCAGCAAATTTAGAAAACTCAGCAGTGGCCACAGGACTGAAAAATGTCAATTTTCATTCCAATCCCAAAGAAAGGCAATGCCAAAGAATGCTCAAACTACCACACAATTGCACTCATCTCACACGCTAGTAAAGTAATGCTCAAAATTCTCCAAGCCAGGCTTCAGCAATATGTGAACTGTGAACTTCCTGATGTTCAAGCTGGTTTTAGAAAAGGCAGAGGAACCAGAGATCAAATTGCCAACATCCGCTGGATCATGGAAAAAGCAAGAGAGTTCCAGAAAAGCATCTATTTCTGCTTTATTGACTATGCCAAAGCCTTTGACTATGTGGATCACAATAAACTGTGGAAAATTCTAAAAGAGATGGGAATACCAGACCACCTGATCTGCCTCTTGAGAAATCTGTATGCAGGTCAGGAAGCAACAGTTAGAACTGGTCATGCAACAACACACTGGTTCCAAATAGGAAAAGGAGTTCGTCAAGGCTGTATATTGTCACCCTGTTTATTTAACTTATATGCACAGTACATCATGAGAAATGCTGGACTGGAAGAAACACAAGCTGGAATCAAGATTGCTGGGAGAAATATCAATAACCTCAGATATGCAGATGACACCACCCTTATGGCAGAAAGTGAAGAGGGGCTAAAAAGCCTCTTGATAAAAGTGAAAGTGGAGAGTGAAAAAGTTGGCTTAAAGCTCAACATTCAGAAAACGAAGATCATGGCATCTGGTCCCATCACTACATGGGAAATAGATGGAGAAACAGTGGAAACAGTGTCAGACTTTATTTTTCTGGACTCCAAAATCACTGCAGATGGTGACTGCAGCCATGAAATGAAAAGACGCTTACTCCTTGGAAGGAAAGTTATGACCAACCTAGATAGCATATTCAAAAGCAGAGACATCACTTTGCCAACGAAGGTTCGCCTAGTCAAGGCTATGGTCTTTCCAGTGGTCATGTATGGATGTGAGAGCTGGACTGTGAAGAAGGCTGAGCGCCGAAGAATTGATGCTTTTGAACTGTGGTGTTGGAGAAGACTCTTGAGAGTCCTTTGGACTTCAAGGAGATCCAACCAGTCCATTCTGAAGGAGATCAGCCCTGGGATTTCTTTGGAAGGAATGATGCTAAAGCTGAAACTCCAGTATTTTGGCCACCTCATGTGAAGAGTTGACTCATTGGAGAAGACTCTGATGCTGGGAGGGATTGGGGGCAGGAGGAGAAGGGGACGACAGAGGATGAGATGGCTGGATGGCATCACTGACTCGATGGATGTGAGTCTGAGTGACCTCCGGGAGTTGGTGATGGACAGGGAGACCTGGCGTGCTGCAGTTCATGGGGTCGCAAAGAGTTTGACAGGACTGAGCGACTGATCTGATCTGAAGCTGATGGTTGCCAAGTCAGGTTCCCAGGACATGAAGTGAGGCACACAAGCAGACAACAGCTGTCCCTGGCACAGAAAGAATTGACAACCAGTAGGTACCTGGCAGCAAATCAGAGATTTAATTCTTACAAATGTTTTTTGCCTACCAAGATGAATTTGGAAAGGAAAGGACCATCTTATATTCCTCTCTCAATCTGGTACCAGAGATCTGGGCAAGTAGACTTTGGTAAGAACTCTCACCCTTTCCAGGCTCCTGCCAGTTTTCCCAGAATCCTGGCTATAGGCTCTGGACTGAGTGGCTACTCCCAGCAGTTCTCAACTTGGTCATCAGAAACGGTAGAGGAAGAAAAACAATTTTCCCTCCACCCTTAATGGTAGTGCTTGACTAAGGGCCCTTTTTATCTAATGTGTTAGTCATATTAGTCGACTCTTTGAAATCCCATGAATTGTAGTACACCAGGCTCCTCTGTCCATGGAATTCTCCAGGTAAGAATACTGGAATGGGTTGCCATTTCCTTCTCTGGGGAATCTTCCCAACCCAGGGATTGAACCCAGGTCTCCTGAATTGCAGGCAGATTCTTTACCATCTGAGTCACCAGGGAAGCCCCTTAAGATAAATGGATAAACTTATCTAGGTTAGAATTTCTCCATTATGGCCACTGTAATTCAAGATTATCTGTGATAAGGTTAATCTACTTCCTCTGCCTTCAAACAGGATTTTGTTCACCTGAGGCCTCACACTGGGTGCAGGATTACTTAAGTTGGACCTAGTCTAACCTTGACCTCGGACGTGGGGTAACTCCTCTTGGCCACCGCCCTTCGGGCATGGGGTCCTCCTGGCTTCTGCCCCTGATCTCGGACATGGGGTGGCTCCTCTCGCCTGCGCTTTAGCGTGCCTGGCACAGCCCAAATCCCTTATGATTATACACTGGAAGTGAGAAATAGATTTAAGGGCCTAGATCTGATAGAGTGCCTGATGAACTATGGAATGAGTTTTGTGACATTGTACAGGAAGACAGGGATCAAGACCATCCCCATGGAAAAAAAATGCACAAAAGCAAAATGGCTGTCTGAGGAGGCCTTAAAAATAGCTGTGAAAAGAAGAGAAGCAAAAAGCAAAGGAGAAAAGAAAAGATATAAACTTCTGAATGCAGAGTTCCAAAGAATAGCAAGAAGAGATAAGAAAGCCTTCTTCAGCGATCAATGCAAAGAAATAGAGGAAAACAACAGAATGGGAAAGACTAGGGATCTCTTCAAGAAAATCAGAGACACCAAAGGAACATTTCATGCAAAGATGGGCTCGCTAAAGGACAGAAATGGTATGGACCTAAGAGAAGCAGAAGATATTAAGAAGAGGTGGCAAGAATACACAGAAGAACTGTACAAAAAAGAGCTTCACAACCCAGATAATCATGATGGTGTGATCACTGACCTAGAGCCAGACATCCTGGAATGTGAAGCCCAGTGGGCCTTAGAAAGCATCACTACGAACAAAGCTAGTGGAGGTGATGGAATTCCAGTTGAGCTATTCCAAATCCTGAAAGATGATGCTGTGAAAGTGCTGCACTCAATATGCCAGCAAATTTGGAAAACTCAGCACTGGCCACAGGACTGGAAAAGGTCAGTTTTCATTCTAATCCCAAAGAAAGGCAATGCCAAAGAATGCTCACAGTACTGCACAATTGCACTCATCTCACACGCTAGTAAAGTAATGCTCAAAATTCTCCAAGCCAGGCTTCAGCAATATGTGAACCGTGAACTTCCTGATGTTCAAGCTGGTTTTAGAAAAGGCAGAGGAACCAGAGATCAAATTGCCAACATCCGCTGGATCATGGAAAAAGCAAGAGAGTTCCAGAAAAGCATCTATTTCTGCTTTATTGACTATGCCAAAGCCTTTGACTGTGTGGATCACAATAAACTTGGAAAGTTCTGAAAGAGATGGGAATACCAGACCACCTGACCTGCCTCTTAAGAAATTTGTATGCAGGTCAGGAAGCAACAGTTAGAACTGGACATGCAACAACACACTGGTTCCAAATAGGAAAAGGAGTTCGTCAAGGCTGTATATTGTCACCCTGTTTATTTAACTTATATGCAGAGTACATCATGAAAAACGCTGGACTGGAAGAAACACAAGCTGGAATCAAGATTGCTGGGAGAAATATCAATAACCTCAGATATGCAGATGACACTGCCCTTATGGCAGAAAGTGAAGAGGAACTCAAAAGCCTCTTGATGAAAGTGAAAGTGGAGAGTAAAAAAGTTGGCTTAAAGCTCAACATTCAGGAAACAAAGATCATGGCATACCAGATGCCATGGGAAATAGATGGGAAAACATTGGAAACAGTGTCAGACTTTCTTTTTCTGGGCTCCAAAATCACTGCAGATGGTGACTGCAGCCATGAAATTAAAAGATGCTTACTCCTTGGAAGGAAAGTTATGACCAACCTAGATAGCATATTCAAAAGCAGAGACATTACTTTGCCAACAAAGGTCCGTCTAGTCAAGGCTATGGTTTTTCCAGTGGTCATGTATGGATGTGAGAGTTGGACTGTGAAGAAGGCTGAGCGCCGAAGAATTGATGCTTTTGAACTGTGATGTTGGAGAAGACTCTTGAGAGTCCCTTGGACTGCAAGGAGATCCAACCAGTCCATTCTGACGATCAGGCCTGGGATTTCTTTGGAAGGAATGATGCTAAAGCTGAAACTCCAGTACGTTGGCCACCTCATGCAAAGAGTTGACTCATTGGAAAAGACTGATGCTGGGAGGGATTGAGGGCAGGAGGAGAAGGGGACGACAGAGGATGAGATGGCTGGATGGCATCACTGACTTGATGGATGTGAGTCTGAGTGAACTCTGGGAGTTTGTGATGGACAGGGAGGCCTGGTGTGCTGTGATTTATGGGATTGCAAAGAGTCGGATATGACTGACCGACTGATCTGATCTGATGTGAGTCTAACCTTAGTCTCAATTTGGTTTCTAAGTTGGCTCCAGGTCAATTCTGAACCCTCTATGGTTTTTATGTCAAACCCAGTCTAAACTCTTACTAGCTTCCAGGGCCAGTTTGGGGAAAAAAGAAATTCTTCAAAAAAGCCTGAAAGTTCCTAATGATGGTTGCTGCAGCCCTAGGATCCTGTAAGGTCTTACCTATCATCTGAGGCAGTGAGCAGGGAACAAGTTCAAGGGGCTCAGCAGGTACCTGCATAATGGAGTTAACTCTCAGGTTGATGATGAAGAGCTTAGCATAAGTGCCTTCATTTTGGTCCTCTTGTCTTGTGTTTAGCAATGGTTACTTTTTTTCTTATAGCTTGTTGGTGAAGTCGGCATATGGTGAGAAATAACTATGCTCTTTCTTACTTCTGGACTCAACTCCACACTTCATCTTGGCAGGAAGGTCCCTATCTGAATCCTGAACCTTAGAAGATGGCACTCTTGCCCTCCTCCTGCACAGCTCTTCTCCTGAGGTTTAGGAGTTTGTGGAGTCAAGAAGATGGGCTGATTTGAAACCCTTGCTGCCCCTCCCTACCTCTCCATCTAGTTGTGTTCTGGATGCTTTGGTCCCTGAATGCCCCATCCAAACACAGTGAATGTACTCCAAGGGACTGATTGAGACTTTCTATGGGGAAGGCAATGTTGCTGCCCCTGGTTATTCAGAGGTAAGCTTGGAATGGGAAATGGGGAAGGGGTTTTAGGCTAGGGACTGGGGCAAGGACTGGAGTTTGAATTTCCCCATCAGCTTCAGGTACAAAACTCCAAAAAATCCACTCATTCTAAATTCAAACCTGCCGGTCCAATTTTAAGTTCCTTTGAGGAAACTAAAAGGCAGATACCAACCTGGAAAAAAGGCTGGGACACTGTGTGTAGAAATTACCTAACCTGAATGGGATTGGGGTCACAGTAAACCTCTGGGCTTATGGAAGGAGGGCCCCTGTGCAGAGACAGACATCTATCTTTACCATCTCCTGTGATTTTCTTTTCTGTTTTTTACTAAAACAAACAAAAATATTTGGTTCCCCCAATTTTTCTCTGTTAGGCACTAAATGATACAAATAAAACGTTTTTGATCATTTTTGTAGCAACTAATTTATCCTTAAGACCATTTGATTATAGAACTCATCATATTTCGTGAACTCCTTTTGATGTCCCAGCAATACATCATGACTTTAAAAGCATGTCGTGGTCAGATAAGTTTGGCTAACACAGATATGCCACATCCTTCAAATACCTGAGATTGGCCACATCAAACCCACATCCCTGGTCAAGACTCCCAGATAACCTATCTTTCTTTATCTGAAGCTCATTTCTAAGCTGCCCTCCTAATCAATTCCATCAAGCCACCCATCACCAGACCTTCCAGAACTTTCCACTGGGGCCTCAAGAACTCATGGTCTATAGCTAAGAAACCATCTTACATGCTCAGTCTCCTCTATGAACAGTCCATTCACCTTTTTATTCTAACTGGAAAACCTCTGAGATGAGTTTCATGCTCTCCCTGTAATTTTTCTCCCATTATGTTCAGTACCTGGAGTTGGTATGGTGACTTACTTTGTTGTGAAGATCTTGTTTCTCACTATTTCTTAAATTTTTCTCTTTTGCTTTGTTCACACAGCTTCCCTAATTTGTACTCATTAAACATCTTTAGGTCCTACAATTGCCCCCTAACTGTATTTCCTGTTCCCTGAGTGGTTTCCCTTCAATCTGTCTGCACTGCTGTGATATTGATCTTTTTAATCATTCCATTTCCTTGCTTAAACTCCTTCAATAGCTCCCCATAGCTTTCAAGGAGAAAGTTCAAACTCTTTCATTTAGTATCTAAGGCTTTTGTGACCCCATTTCTTTCTATATTTTCAGCTTTAGTGCCTACACTCCTTCACATTCACCCTTGGCTCCAGCTGTATTGAGCAATTTGTAGTCCTCTGCAGTCTCCCAGGGAACCAGACAACTTTTCAGGACAAGTCCTCCCAGGATGATTTAGATGCCCTATACCTGTGCCCCTAACATACTGTCCTTCTCCATCCATCATCACAGCATTGACTGCACTGTGCTGTGGTCTGATCTGCAGCTTTCTAAGGGAGAACACCATGTCTCAGCCAGATTTCAATCCTTAGGGCCTGGTAGGTATTTGTTAAATAAATAAAGGAAAGAAAGAATGGATAACCGGAGCTGCTCTACTAATATTAATGGGGCATCATTTTGAGTCGGTTTTTTCCCTTCAGAAGTGAAACCGTTTTATGTTGACTAGTTGATCTTCTTTCTGTTGGTTTCCCTGGAGTTAAGTGCTATATGCACATATTAGGTGGTGATGGGTGATGAGGAGAGTGTTTGCTGTGTGTGTTTGTGGATGGGGAGGCTGCAGGAAAAAAAAAAAAAAAAAAAAAAAAAACTTTCCTAAAGCTATCCTCAAAAACCTGACTCTCAGGAGCAGTGGAGAATAAATTCCTGGGACTAGCTGTTGAATGAAATCCTGGGACTGCCTGTCTCAGAATGCCCTTGTGGGCTAGGATTAAAGTCTTTTAGGGTTATCACCCTAGTTTCTCTGTACACTTTCTTTTGGCAAGCTATCCAATTAACTTGGGGCTCTCATTAACGTCAAAGTCTAATCAACTAAATTTACTGTTCACAGAAATAACCCCTAGAGATTTGACATGGACTAACCAGTTAATGATGATAACGTGCTTTAAAATCAGACTTGCTGAGGAATTAGGCAGTGAAGGTGTCTTTCATGCCCTTCCCTTAGCCTGTAATGTCTTCTCCATGCTTTTCTGCTTGGCAAACTCACTTGTTCTTCAAGACTTCCCTGGGTGCGGGACTGATATAAGCATTGTCCTATGTTTACTCTGCACCCTGGGATATAGCATTGACTGGACTAGACATTCTTTAAGAACAGGGACTCTGTGTGTGTGTGTGTGTGTGTGTGTGTGTACATATCCCCAGTTCCTAGTATTGTGTCTAAAGCATCAGTTCAGTTCAGTCACTCAGTCGTGTCTGAGTCTTTGCGACCCCATGAATCGCAGCACGCCAGGTCTCACTGTCCATCACCAACTCCTGGAGTTCACTCAAACTCATGTCCATCGAGTCGGTGATGCCATCCAGCCACCTCATCCTCTGTCATCCCCTTCTCCTCCTGCCCCCAATCCCTCCCAGCATCAGAGTCTTTTCCAATGAGTCAACTCTTCCCATGAGGTGGCCAAAGTATTGGAGTTTCAGCTTTAGCATCAGTCCTTCCAATGAACACCCAGGACTGATCTCCTTTAGGATGGACTGGTTGGATCTCCTTACAGTCCAAGGGACCCTCAAGAGTCTTCTCCAACACCACAGTTCAAAAGCATCAGTTCTTTGGTGCTCAGCTTTCTTCACAGTCCAACTCTCACATCCATACATGACCACTGGAAAAACCATAGCCTTGACTAGACGGACCTTTGTTGGCAACAGTGGGAATCAATTAGTGTTCCGTGGATTTTTGAATTTTGGGATGTGACAAAATCTGATAATGGCTGTATGGCTTGACCAGAAAAACTAGTTGATATACAATAACTATATGTTTTATTTGTATGAAAGTAACATATTCTGCTGCTGCTGCTGCTGCTACGTCGCATCAGTCGTGTCTGACTCTGTTTGACCCCATAGACAGAAGCCCACCAGGATTCTCCAGGGAAGAACACTGGAGTGGGTTGCCATTTCCTTCTCCAATGCATGAAAGTGAAAAGGAAGTCGCTCAGTGGTGTCCGACTCTTAGGGACCCCATGGACTGCAGCCTACCAGGCTCATTCATCCATGGGATTTTCCAGGCAAGAGTACTGGAGTGGGGTGCCATTGCCTTCTCCGAACATACTCTACTTGTAGAGAATTTGGAATACGTAGAATTTCACAAAAAAAGAAAGCTAAAATTTTCCGTAATCTTCATACCTACCCCAAATTAACTATTCTTAACAACTTGAATACTTGACTTTTGTGTATATACAAATATTGAGGGTCTTGCTTCAATATTTATGATGCATTTAAACATTTAGCTTAACTTCAGATTGAATCAAGAAACATAAAACGTGACTTCTAAGAAATTGAATACTCCCTTGAGGGAAAGCAGTTTCTAGGACAGAGGGGATATGTGAGATTTAAAAAGGGAAGTTCAATTTAGGGAACCATTTAGCCTTGAAGGAGCTATTTACCCTGTATGAGTGAGCATTTTATTTGAAACCAGATTTTATTTGTATAGGATTAATCTTTTGACTTTTTCTACTTTTTAAAACCTATTTTATAAAGATTAAATAATCAATCCAATCTACAGGGACTTGTTTATCTAATGTATTAGCTGAGGGGTAGCTGGCAGCCACAATGAAGAGAGATGATTCTGAAAGTTTGAGTAGATGTTTTCAAATGGGTCCTGGCTTCCAGACCCACAGCAATACCCCGATTGTTCCTAACATGAGCAGGCATATACCTGGTTCCTCAATTTGATCTATGGGCCGGTAGCAGTGATATCATCTGAGCAATTGTAAGAGATGCAGAGTCGCCATCCTTCCCCACATCTATTGACTCAGAATCCATACTGTAGCAATACTGCCAGGCGACCCTAAGCACATTACATTTGAGAGGTATACAACAGCTCCACAGCTTCCTGGAATCCTATGAATTACACTAGGAGATTACTCTTGTTTGATGATCTTGACTTTTAAACCATCATCCTTGTCTGGCTCTGTGGATGGGCCCCTTGGGTTCACGCTGCTGTGTGGAAAGGTCACTTGTAGCTTAGTTTTTCTTTTCACCTGCACACAGCCCGATGTGGGTCTGCTACTGCTTTTACCTTGACTGCACGTTCCATGAATCTTCATCCTGTCAAAATTCCTGGCTTTCCTGCACTCCTAGAAGTTTCGCTAGATGAACACCCTCCTTTGGCATAGTCAACAGCTGGCTTCACCTCAGGATGCTGTGATTCTATTGTTCTTGTGTCTTGGTTTTCTTTTTTTACTTTCATGCTTGGAGCTCCACCCATCTGACTATAAGATGAAGCAGGTTTTGTATGTGTTATTCTTATTCTATAGACCAGACAAGTGAGGTTTAAAGGAGATACAAAATTTCTTTTAATGAATGGCTTTTAATTGATAGAATCAAAACTGAAACCGCTAAAAGCACATCAATGTAGTTACCTCCAGAGTGGCCTGCTATGATCCCTCTTCCTCCCTCTCACTGTGTATCAGGGTTGGTCTGTGTGACCAGTAGAATATGGTAGAAGTGACGGTTTCTCACATCTGATGGATGCATGCTCAGTCATGTCCAACTCTTTGAGACCCCCTGGACTGTAGCTTGCCAGGCTCCTCTATCCATAGAAATTTTCCAGGCAAGAATACTGGTGCGTGCTAAGTTGCTTCAATTGTGTCCTACTCTGTGTGACTGTATGGACTGTAGCCCACCATGCCCTTCTGTCCGTAGGATTCTCCAGGCAAGAATACTGGAGTGGGTTGCCATGCCCTCCTCCAGGGGATCTTCCCAACCCAGGGATCGAACCCAAGTCTCTTACATCTACGGCATTGGCAGGCAGTCTTTACCACTAATGCCACCTGGAAAGCCCAAGAATACTGGAGTGGGTTGCTATTTGTTCCTCCAGGGTCACCTCTGATATTAGGTTATAAAAGAAACATAGCCTCTGTCTTTGTTTCCCTCTCTTGTCGTGGATCATTCATTTGGGGAAAGCCAGTTGTTCTGTCACGAGCAGCCCTATGGAGAGACCAGGTACTGCCTACAGCCATGTTAGTGAATTTGGAAGCACATCCTTCAACCCAGTTAAGGCCTCAAACGACTGTGGCTATGCAGGTGTAGGTACCTAATACATGTTTTCTTTTGTCTTGATCAAAACACAAATGCCCTGAAGACTTTATAAACAGTCATAATGGCCATATAATTTAACCAAGCCACAACACTACATGAGAAAAAAATCACATGAAAAAGTTTAAGAATTAAAATAAGTAATCTAGGATTAAAAGAAGACTGGGGTGGCATCTGCATTCTCCATTTAAGGAGGCATCACTCTTAGATAAGTGCAAGCACAGGGCTGAGAGCCCCCAGAGGACGAGTGCCTCCTCAGTTGTTTGTTACAGCAGCATCCATTTCTCAGGACTGATTTCTGGCTTAGTCCGATTGGGCTGCTAAGACAGAATGCCTTAGACTGGGTAATTTATCAGATCAGATCAGATCAGATCAGTCGCTCAGTCGTGTCCGACTCTTTGCGACCCCATGAACTGCAGCACGCCAGGCCTCCCTATGCATCACCAGCTCTCGGAGGTCACCCAGACTCACATTCATTGAGTCAGTGATGCTATCCAGCCATCTCATCCTCTGTCGTCCTCTTCTCCTCCTGCCCCCAATCCCTCCCAGCATCAGAGTCTTCTCCAATGAGTCAACTCTTCGCACGAGGTGGCCAAAATACTGGAGTTTCAGCTTTAGCATCATTCCTTCCAAAGAAATCCCAGGGCTGATCTCCTTCAGAATGGACTGGTTGGATCTCCTTGCAGTCCAAGGGACTCTCAAGAGTCTTCTCCAACACCACAGTTCAAAAGCATCAATTCTTCGTCACTCAGCCTTCTTCACAGTCCAGCTCTCACATCCATACATGACCACAGAAAAGACCATAGCCTTGACTAGGCGAACCTTTGTTGGCAAAGTCATGTCTCTGCTTTTGAATATGCTATCTAGGTTGGCCATAACTTTCCTTCCAAGGAGTAAGCATCTTTTAATTTCATGGCTGCAGTCACCATCTGCAGTGATTTTGGAGCCCAGAAAAATAAAGTCTGACACTGTTTCCACTGTTTCTCCATCTATTTCCCATGTAGTGATGGGACCAGATGCCATGATCTTCATTTTCTGAATGTTGAGCTTTAAGCCAACCTTTTCACTCTCCACTTTCACTTTCATCAAGAGGCTTTTTAGTTCCTCTTCACTTTCTGCCATAAGGGTGGTATCATCTGCATATCTGAGGTTATAGACAATACAAACTTATTTCTCCCAGTTCTAGAGAAAGAGAAGTCTAAGATGAAGGTACTGACAGATTTTGTGTCTAGAGAGAGCCTGCTCTCTGGTTCACAGACAATTGTGTTTTCCTCTTTTTTGTTACGTCCTCACATGGTAGGCGGGGAAGGCAATGGCACCCCACCCCAGTACTTTTGCCTGGAAAATCCCATGGACGGAGGAGCCTGGTGGGCTCCAGTCCATGGGATCGCTAAGAGTCGGACACAACTAAGCGACTTCACTTTCACTTTTCACTTTCATGCATTGCAGAAGGAAATGGCAACCCACTCCAGTGTTCTTGCCTGGAGAATCCCAGGGACGGGGGAGCCTGGTGAGCTTCCGTCTATGGGGTCGCACAGAGTCGGACAGGATTGAAGCGACTTAGCAGCAGCAGCAGTAGCACATAGTAGGAGGGACAAGGGAGTTCCCTGGGGTATCTTTATAAGGGCACTTATCCTATTCATGACAGCACCACCCTCATGACCTAATTACCCTGAAGACCCCACCTGCAAGTATCATCACATTAGGAGTCAGAATTTAACACATACATTTTTAGGAGGACACACATGTTCAGTATGCAGCAAGCTCATTGAATCCTCATACACCTCTTGTGAGTAATTTATTATTAAGTATATTTTAGAGATGAGAGAATTAAAGCTCAGAAATGAAAGTGTGTTTTAAAGTTAGGAGTTATGGAGAGAGATTTATTATTTTTGTTTACACTGGATTTTTGTTGCTGTGCATGGGCTTTCTCTAGCTGCAGTGAGCAGAGGCTACTCTTGATTGTATTTCATGGGCTTCTCATTGCAGTGGTTTCTCTTGTTACAGAGCATAGGCTCTAGGCATGCAGTCTTCAGTATTTGTGGCATGTGGGCTCAGTAGTTGTGGCTCACAGGCCCTAGAGTGTGCGGGCTTCAGCAGTTGTGGTGCATGGACTCAGTTGGACAGTGACATATGGACTCTTCTCAGACCAGAGATCGAACCCATGTCCCCTGCATTGGCAGGTGGATTCTTATCCACTGTACCAGGAGCGAAGTCCATGGAGAGTTTGATTCCAAAGCTGTACTCTTTTCACTCTACCATCACTCCTGATTGTCCTTGGAGGGTTAAGTTTCTAATTCTGAGAAAACTAATTAAAGGTAACGTTTTATGAAAATCAATGTGTAATCATATGATCCATGGAGGAGAAAAACAGTGTAGATAATCTAAACAAATTTATCCTTGATTTGGGGAAAAATGTTTTTTTTGATTGTCCTAACATCCTAGTATTAGTTTTCTCCTAATAATATTACAACATAGTTTGCACTCCATTTACTGAGTGACAGGAGTTGTTGACAAAGAAACATGCTGTTGTAAAGGTAGAAAAAAGATCTGAATTGGCAACAAAAATTATTTGGGATAAATTCTGGCATATACAGCTGTGAATGAGTAATTTGAAGCTATCTTTGAAAGTTCTTCTAAGACTTCTAAGTTTGAAACAGTTTATCTTAAACATTGGAAAAAGAGACCCATGATGTAAAAAGCATAGTTTTATTGGGATTTAATGAATTTTAAAGCACATTGTACTAAATTAGATAGATTTAATTCATGCAGTTGTGCTGCTACATTATTCTTTTCGAATAAGTAGCTTTATCAATAAAACTTGTACATATTAAGGTTTAAAAGTTTCAGTGAAATAACCAATAGAATTTTATCTCTAACCACTAATACATGGGCTATTGAGTCATTGCATTTTAATTTTAATTGTCACAAGAGTGAACACTCAGTCAGTATTTAAAAAGTACTTCATGATCGTTAATTAATTGACACTAACTCCTACTTCCTGGGCCGGATAAATTTCCTCTTTTGAAAGACAAATTGAGCTAAATTTGATCCTTTGAGCTAATCTTGCTTTAAATTACAATTTATTCTGAAGCAAAAGTGAGGCTAGGATGGAGATATGGAACTTCTAGGTGAGAAATAAAAATGAGGTTGCCCATTAGGTCACTAACAATGTTAGATCTCTTGATTAAAAGAGAAACTTTAATTATCAAAGAAAGAGGACAATAAGAAAAAAATTATGGTGAAATGAACATACCCAATAAATTTATCTAATACTTAGCCATTTTTGGTTATTAGTATTATATAAAACATAGAATTGTAATCTACTTAGAAGAGACTATATTTCTTGGATTTACCATGATTCCAACACATTATCAAGTACAAAATACAATCAATGTCTCAGTGATCATTCCAAAAAAATCCATGAAATTGTAAGTGGGTATGCATCTCATTGTGCTGGATACTGTACAAAGCAAATGGCCTAATGGTGCAATTCTGTACTTTCTATCCTGAGACAAAGCATTAGAACCAAAAAATCTAATTAGTATTTGGTCATAAAATCATTCTGGGAATTTTCTAAGTGAAATATGCATACTTCCCTTATTCTGGTTTTCATTGATGTTTGAAGTGATTATTCACAACAGAGGAGCAGCCTGATCCAAGAATAGTTTCAAGCAGAGGTAAAGTACCACACAAAACAGGATTAAAACCAGAGATAACTAGAAGGATTGTTTCCACCAAGAAACAATTTCTTCCTAATTCTCAATTTCCTTTTAAGGCCCCCTTTTGCTCAGGAAATATAATATCCCTCATCCCACAGTTAAGACCAAAATCAATAGAAACCTCAGGCAGTTATTTCTCATCTTATGAGTCTAGTGTTATTAAGTTCACCTAGAACCTTCTGTAGCCAATTCGGGTAGATGGAGTCATCTAAGGGTAAGAGAAAGATTCTGTGAATTTGCAGAAAGAGATATGTATGAAACTATCAGCATTCACTCTTTGGTTTATTAATTCATGAAGTACATACTTATTATTTCAGATACTAAGTAGTGAACAAAATCAGACTCTCCCTGCCAAAAAAAAGACCTTTTCACATCCTCATTGTGCTTACCTGAGAGAGAGAAGAGAAATATAATCAGCAAGCAAAATCCACAGGATATCAAATATTAATATGAGGAATAATAAAACAGGGAAGGGGGATAAGGAGCTGCTAGGTGGTGAGAGAGAATTAGGGGTTTGTTACTTAAATCGGGTGATCAGGAAAGCCTGTATAAAAATCTGACATGGAGCAGAGATCTAAAGAAGGTGAGAAAGTGAGGACTGGGGCACGTGGATAACCATAAAGGGGAGTGGAAAGGAGCCAAGAATTTTAAGATGCCTCTTGGGATGCATTTTAGAGAGATTTTTTTGTGGAGCACTTAACGTGGCATAAAAGGAGACCTTGAGAACAGATGTTTGCCAATTATTTTTGGATCCTACAACCTGTTGGCATGACAGGGCTTTGGTGACTCTGTTTTGCACAGGTGACCCTGGGAATCAGACAGAAGGCCAGGAGAGCTGGGTCAGGGGTTATGTGAGGAGCAGGCTCTGTGAGTTTTCCTTTCTGACCTTGAAACATCTGCTTTCAACCAAGCTTGTGTAGCTGATTCTCAGTTTCTCCGAAGCAGACCAATCTTTCTCGAGATAGTCCTTGGTCTGAGAGAAAACAGACTCTTATAACATCTGCTTCCTTCTTCCCAGGTCTGAGCCCCAACTGTGCTACAGTTTAGGCACCTGCTAGGCACCTCAGGTACACGCGGGGGACCAGTCATCTACTCCACACCTCTCCTTCTGCCAAAATTCAGCCTTTATTTCACCAGTTAAGATGTTGCTTTGGGCCTTTAAGAAGCCTTAGTAACTTTCTTTAAATATTCTTTTGTTAAGTTTTTTTTTTTTTTTTATGTAGAACGTATTTGGAGAAGGCACTGGCGACCCACTCCAGTACTCTTGCCTGGAAACTCCCATGGACGGAGGAGCTTGGTTGGCTGCATGAAGTCCATGGGGTCTCTAAGAGTTGGACACGACTGAGTGACTTCACTTTCACTTTTCACTTTCATGCATTGCAGAAGGAAATGGCAACCCACTCCAGTGTTCTTGCCTGGAGAATCCCAGGGATGGGGGAACCTGGTGGGCTGCCGTATATGGGGTTGCACAGAGTCAGACATGACTAACGTGACTTAGCAGCAGCAGAACATATTTTAAAAGTCTTTATTAAATTTGTTTCAATATTGCTTCAGTTTTATGTTTTGTTTTTTTGACCCAGAGAAATGTATGATCTTAGCTCGCTGACCAGGGATTGAACACACACCCCCTGCATTGGAAGGTGAAGGCTTAACCACTGGTCTGCCGTGGAAGTCCCTAAATATTTTTCATGTATATATATATATATATATATATATACACACACACACACACACACACACACACACACACACACACATACATATATATATATATATATATATATTTCACATCTCTCACTGGACTGTAACATTCCTTATCTGACTAAAAGAGGGAGTTACTGAATGATCCCTTTTGTGACTCAAAATATATTCTCTTACTTCTCTTCACTTATAATAATTTTATTTATTTTAAACCTGGGCCCTCTAGGAAGACAGAGGTAACAAGCTTTCAGAAGCACTGATATTTAACCAGGCCTGATGTTCACCCCACAGTGTGGAGCAAAAGTTAAGCAAGGTTAAGACCATTTACTAAATATTAAATGTGGTAGCTTCCCAGGTGGCTCAGTGGTAAAGAATCTGCCTGCAATTCAAGAGATTCCAGTTCGATTCCTTGCACTCTCCTCTTCCTCTGTAAGGGAAGTAATAAATCTGCTCCCTCTCTCCTCTGCTTTGCTTCTTCCTAAAAATAATTCCTTTGGATTTAAACCAAAGTGAGGTTGGAAAGACCTTTGTCCTCCTATAAAAGGCAAATCCTGAGGAGAAGAAATTTATTCTTTCTTACTACACATTTAGGTACAGCTTCAGGGTGAAGAAATTTGAGAATATTTCCTAAGAGCCGGCTGACAGAGTGGGAGAGAAAAGCCACATGAGAGGGCATCGAGTTACACAGAGGGGAGACAAGCCATTCCAGAAGGCACGCTTTGCCCCTGTCAATTTTGCCAGCTTTTGCCCTGGTTGGAACAGGAACTTCTGGAATTCTCCCAGTAATCTTCCTGCCTTCATTTTAGCTTTGTCGTGTTTTCTGCATAGTTCTCTATTGTTCAGACTTTGTTTCAAATACAAATAGTAAATTAGTATTGAATAATTATTAAATATTGAAAGTCATTTAGCACAAGTAGGTTTATTTCCAGTTACCAAAAGGAAATTAATTTTCATGGGGTGCCCGGACTCTTTTATCTGGAAAAGTTATGTCAATGTAATTTTGGAAAACCATGAAAAGATTTGTAAAAGAATGTGCATACATCCAAACCTACAGGTCACAGGCAATGCAAATGCAGGAGAATCAAGCTCTAGAAAGGGAAACAGCTAATTCCAGAGGGCTGAGAGGTGGGCATAAACTAATAATCTGTGGATGGTGAAAAGGAAGTGGGCAAACTTCCTTGGGCCAAACTTCCCTGACTTTCTGGGAGAGTTCTTTATTTGGCTGCTATAAATATCTCCATTCTTCCCTGGGGAAATTTGTCTAGTGTGGAAGAGACAGTGAAAGGGGGTGAGAGTGAATTTGAAGATTGAGGTAAAATGAGGCTATAGATGACATATTATAAAAAAATCTCTTGGATTTAGTATGTGAAACTAGAAACAGTTTGTGGAGCTTGTGGTCAAACATAATTTCCTCAGAACTGCTTTAGATTAGAAGTAAAGCCAGGATGAGGAGGGAGCCAGAATAAGAATGTTTAATAATTCTTCCTGTTATGAAATGTCCTTTTCATATTTATCTTAGCCAAACTTAGAGAAGGGATCCCATTCACTTCTGAAATTTAACCTGTTTGAGTCTTTCATCTTTGAAAGAACACCTAGTCTGTTTCATCCAATCAGTAGATCAGACTATGATTTATTAAAAAAAACTACTGAGTGCCTACTATGTGCCAGGTGAGATACTAGAGCTGGAGAAACAAAAATGAATGAGCTACAGTCCCTATCCTCAAAATGGAGATCACAAAAGAGCCCCCAGTCTGTTTTGGGGAGATAGAGTTTATCAAATAAATTATGGCAATATTGAAAAGGGCTAACATAGGGTCCTATAGACTTAAAAGAGGCAGTGGTTAAATCTTGGGTAGATGAGAAAAGTCTTCATGGATCAAGGTTAGGTCTGGATCTTGGAGGGTAGAAAGGAGTTCACCAATGGGATAAAAGTGGGTATTTCAGTCAGAAGGCATGTAAAGAGCAGCAGGTGGGTTCTGATCACAGAGTGCCTTGTATTATCCTAAGGAATCTAAGCTTTATCCTATTAGCCCTGGGGAACCATAAAAGATTTTTTAAGTAGATAAATTACATGATCAAATTTGCAATTTAGCAAGGTCACTCTAGTGATAGTCTGGATGACATACTGCAGTTCGGCAAGATGATTACCATATTTGAAGTCAGTTTGGAAAGATTTGTTTTCTAAATATTGATTCTTCCACTCCAGAAACATGGTGCGTGTTCAGTCATTTCAGTCGTGTCTGACTCTGTGACCCTATGGACTGTAGTCCTCCAGGCTCCTCTGTCCGTGGGGATTCTCCTGGCAAGAATACTGGAGTGGGTTGCCATGCCCTACTCCAGGGAGAAACATGGTATCTATGTCCATTTCTTTTGATCTCCTTTAATTGCTCTTAGTAATATTTTGTTACTTTCATTAAAAAATTCTTGAACATATTTTATTGAATTTATTTCTCAGCATTTCATGTTTCTAATGCTACTAGAAGTGGTATTTTAAAATTTCAATTTCCAATTGTTTATTGCTATGAAATAGAAATATAGTTGACTTATGTATATCTTTTGATCATGCTTAACTAGATTGTTGGGCTTCCCTGGTGGCTCAGTGGTAGAGAATCTGCCTGCCAATGCAGGGTTTGGTCCCTGGGTCAGAAGATCCTCTGGAGAGGGAAATGGCAATCCACTCCTGTATTCTCACCTGGGAAATCCCCTGGACAGAGGAGCCTGGTGGGCTACAGACCCTGGAGTCGGACACAATTTAGTGACTGAACAACAATAACTAGGTTACTAGTTTTAAGTAGTTTTTTTAAAACTAGATTCCTTGTGGGAAGTTGCTTCAGTCGTGTCTGACTCTTTGCAACCCTATGGACTGCAACCCTCCCTCCAGGCTCCTCTGACAATGGGAGATTCCTTAGTCATCTAAATAGTGGACATGATTATGTATTCTGGAAAGAATTTTACTTTTCTTTCAAATTTGAATTTTTAAAAATGTTTTCCTTTTGCATAAAAGCTTTCAATAAAATTTTGAGTAGAAGTAGCTGTGGACATTCTCACCTTCCTCCCAATCTTGGTGGGAAAACAGAGTTATTAGAATTAACTATTAGAGTCATTCTGGCCTCCTAAGCTCATTAGACAGTTCATTTTGGGTGTGGATGTGTGTGTGAAACTCTACTTTATTGGAATAGAGCAAATAGGTAACAGGAATCACACTGGTGCTGGCAGCTTTGGGCCCTTGCCCTCATCCCTTTTAGCCCCAAAGGCCTGGAGGGCTCCTGCCCCTATGAGGCTCTCCTACTTGCTTGCACCAGGAGAGGCTTCCACTTTGGGGAACTGTACTGAGCAGGCAATTCCAACGTGCATTTTGCAGTGTTCACAATTAGCAGCAAATGCCCACAGTGGCAGCAGTAGTGATAAGACTGGACTTGACATTTCAGGAAAGGATGAGTAAAAGGTTAAGTCAGACCCAGGCACTATGTGTTAACAACAATCTCACAGCAGAAGAGGATGAAATGGCTGGACGGCATCCCCGACTCAATGGACATGAATCTGAGCAATCTCCAGGAGATAGTGAAGGACAGGAGAGCCTGAGGTGCTGCAGTCTATGGGGTCACAAAGTCAGACATAACTTAGCAACTAGACAACAGTGATAGACTTAAGGTTACTGAGATTTTCTTTTGCTTATTCAGGCAGTGTTTGGTAATTTGCCTTTCAAGAAAGTTTGCCATTTCATCAAAGTTTGTCAATTTTTTTGCCAATATTTTTGTTATATTACTAGTGATATTCTTAGTTTCAATCTTGATATTGGTAATTTTTTTTCTTTTTTTTCCTTATAAGTTTAGCCACTAGTTTTTGAACTTCATTGATTTTTGTTTTTTTGAAGCAGCTTCATTTTGGTTTGATTCTTTACTATTTGCTTTTCTGTTTTTCTTGATTTCTATTATTTATTACTTTCTTCCTTCTACTTACCTTGGGTTTAATCTGTTCTTATTTTTCTAGCTTCTTAAGAATGACACTTAGGCCATTGTTTTGAGATCTGTACTAATACAACCAATTAAAGCTGTAAATTCCTCTAAAAGCTCTGTTTTAGCTATGCCCCACAAATTCCAATATATTGGGTTTTAATCTCATGTATTTAAAAACAGTTTTGTATTTTTGTATGTGTGTGTGATTTCTTCCTTGACCAATGCTGCTTAGAAGTTTATTTACCAAATATTTGGGAATTTTCTATTTTTTTTTTTTTTAACTTTCTAATTTAATTTAGTGTAGTAAAGTAATGTGTGTATGAACGCTCAGTTGTAGTCTGACTCTTTGTGACCCTGTGGACTGGGGCCCACCAGGTTCCTCCGTGCATGGAATCTTTCAGGCAAAAATACTGGAGTGGCTTGCCATTTCCTCCTCCAGGGGATCTTTCCCACTCAGGGATCAAACCCGAGTTTCTTAATGTGTCCTGCAATGGCAGGTGGATTCTTCACCCTTACCACTAGTGCCACCTAATACGTGTGGTATAATCTTAATCCTTCTAAATTTGTCGAAGCTAGTTTTTATGGCATGACATTTTATTCTATCTTGATGAATGTTCTGTGTGCTCTTGGAAAAAAGTATAATATTTCATAATAGCATTATATGTGTTAGATATACATTATATACATATATATATACACACACAACATTGTCTGATATTAATAGTCCTTCCAGCTTTCTTATAATTGGTGTTTACAAGTTACATCTTTCTTCCATTTTTAAAATTTTAACCTATGTCTTATTTTTAAAATTAATTTCCTGTAGACACTATATAGTTGTGTTTTTTTTAATAATCCACTTAACAGTTTCTATCTTTTAATTTAAATATTTAGACTATTTACATGTAACTATTGATATGGTTAAGTTTAATTCTACCATTTTGGTATTTATTTTCTTTGCTTCTTTTCTTTTTTGTAAATTTAGTTCCCTGACCAGGAATCAAACCTGTGCCCTTGGCAGTGAAATTTTGGAGTCCTAACCACTGGACTGCTTGGGAATCCTCTGTATTTATTTTCACTTTCCTGCCTTATTTCAATAACTTAATAGTTTTAGGGTTCTGTTTGCTTACCCCATGGCTCAGCAGATAAAGACTCCACCTGCAATGCAGGAAATGTGGGTTTGATTCCTGGGTGAGGAAGATGCCCTGGAGAAGGAAATGGCAACCCACTCTGGTATTCTGCCTGAAAAATTCGTGGACAGAGGAAGCCTGGTGGGCTACATTCCAAAAGGTTGTGAAGAACTGTACATGACTGAGCACTCACACATTTGTTTCCATGAATAGTTTATTCATTAAATTCTCAAAGATTTTGTTTTTCTGATGAAAATCTAGTTTTTCCCCCAAGAATATTTTTCTCTGGATATACATTTTTTGGTGATAGTTTTCTCTCTGTACTGTCCTACAGCTTGCTTACTTTCTGACAAGATGTCTGTGAACATTCTCATTTTTTTTTCCTCTGTGCATGTCTTTTTTTATGTGATTTTTTAAAAATGTTCTCTTTAATGCTTTCCCTCCACTGTTTAATCATAATAGCCTTTGTGTGATTTTCTTATGTTCATCTTGGTTGGGTGTCATTGAATTTCCTGGATCTGTTTGTTGATAGAATTCTTCAAATTTGGAAAATACCTGGCCATTTGTTATTCAAATATTTTTCCTGCTCACACTTTAGACTCTAATTATATCTGTTAGACTTCTTGATATTATTCTACAGGTCACTGAGTTTCTGTTGATTTTTCCATCTTTTTAATTTTTGTGCAATATTTCATTTGGATAAGTACTATTGCTATGGCCCCAATTTCACTGATATTTCTTCTACAGGGTTTAAACTACAATTAATTGCTTCTAGTAGATTTTAAATTTAATTTTTATGGTTTTCATGTCTAGATGTCCCATTAGGTTCCCTTGTAGATCTTCCATTTCTTTTCTTATTATGTTCACTTTTCCCCTTTGAGTAAATATATGGTAATATTTTAAAGTCTCAGTCTTCTAATTCTGTCTCTGTTATTTCTGGATATGTTTCTATTGATGATACTTTTGATCATTTGTCATATTTTCCTACTTATTTGCATATCTAATCTCTTTAATGATTGCTAAGCCTCTGATTTTGTTCTTGAGTGCTGGATATTTATTTCTGTGTTCATTTAAAGTTTTTATTATTTTCTGAATACAGTTAAATCACTATAGATTAGTTTAATCATTTCATAACTTGTTTTGAAGTTTTTTTAGCTTGGGAGTGAAGAGTGAAGAAAATACTAAGATGTTACAAAAGTGGGAGAAATATTGGGTCTTAGGCACTGTGGTTCAGAGAAGGCAATGCCAACCCACTTCAATACTCTTGCCTGGAAAATCCCATGGACGGAGGAGCCTGGTTGGCTGCAGTCCATGGAGTCACTAAGAGTTGGACAAGACTAAACGACTTCACTTTCACTTTTCAATTTCATGCATTGGAGAAGGAAATGGCAGCCCACTCCAGTGTTCTTGCCTGGAGAATCCCAGGGACAGGGGAGCCTGATGGGCTGCTGTCTATGGGGTCGCACAGAGTTGGACACGACTGAAGTGACTTAGCAGCAGCAGCAGCAGCAGCAGCAGGCACTGTGCTTATGAGAACATTCCTCTTGAAGTTAATGTTTGCTTCTCATGGAAAACATTCTCATAGTTTTAAAGTCTACCCACAATAATTTATCATTCATATTTCTACCTGGGAGAATATTTATTTAAGACCTAGGGAGGCCAGCATGAATACCCTGGGGAACAGACCCAGAAGATAAAGTAGATTTTTCCCATATGACCTGCTTTTTGTTATTTTTTATGACTGGTTCTTCCTTTATTTATCTCAAAAGATACTGAGGCTATTTTTCATAGGCACTGTTTTCTTTAGGTAGAATAAAGCCAGGTTAATAAACTAGTTAATCATAATATATATAAATGTCTCACCACCACTGTATTTTGGGAAATGATATTTAAAATTGACAAATACTCTTTATACTGTGTTGAAATTTTATTTTCCATAGTACTTATTATCATGCTATATACTCAATTTGTTCTTTCAGATTTACTGCTGCCCAACCCTCCCTCCCTCCACATTCACCTCTATCCTTTTCTGCTTTGCTTTGACCCCCAGTTTTACAAAATACATTGTCTGGCCTCTGTATCTCTCTTGCCTGGATGGTTGAGTCCAGAAAATTGAAAGTCCCAGTAGAAGACTGGAGGGAGAAAGAGAGAGAGGAAGCATATTTATTTTGCCCCAATTCTTCCCATCATCTGACAGTGATGGTGTTCTTCCATGGATAACATCTCCTGTGGGGTGATCTCCTCTTCTTTTGGCCCTCGCAGGGCTCAGGTACTTCTGTACATTATATTTGTCCTTTTAGGCTTTGTCATAGTGATAACTCCTCTCTGTTGTGGGGAATTCACTAAGCTTTGCTAACTGCCTTCATCTATGCATTATTCTGTATGTAGTTCCTTCATTAAACTCTCTTCAGTTAAACACTTTTGAGCATGAATTTTTTTTTTTTTTATAGGGACCTTGTCTGAAATAAATTCCTTTCCATATAATATCTGGAGAGCTCTTTTGAAAACCTAAATCAAATAAGGTCACTCCCTTATTCCAAACTCTCCAATGACCTTTCTTTCCAGTTAGAATCAAATCCAAGCTTTTTGATGAAACTTCAATGTAAACTCTTCAATTTCATCTTTTTCCAGTCTCTCCCTCTCTTACACTGTTCCAGCCACACTGATTCTCTGTCTCCCAAGAACATGCCAGACGCATTCATGCCTTGGGGCCTGTGTACTTGCTGTTCTTTCAACCTGGCAGGGTTGTTTCCTAGGTCTTTACATGACTGACTCTTACCATTTGTGTTTCTACTCAAGTTTCTCCTTCTCTGAGAGACCTTCATTGATCAACTTATCAAAGTCTCGTTTAATATCCTATTACTTTCTTCAGCAGAGTCAACAATCCTGGCAGGATTGTTTTCTGTTTGAGATATCATCCTTCTGTCTAAAGCCTAACAGGCTCTGCACACATGGACTCTCTCAGGAGCATGGCCATGGTATCTCTGCAGAGTGAGACATGTTACCTTTCAACTTCCCGTTTGAAGCTCAATTTCTACCCCTAGCTACAGGAGACTCCCAAACCCTGCTTCTTCTCAGACACACTAAGCATCACGTAGACTGCTACGTGCATCCTGTCTTTCAACAACAGGGTGGTCCAGCCTTTCCACATGTCCATTGCTCACTTACCCCAAAATTGCTAAGGGTACTCCATTGTCCTAAAACATAATCTCATTAGACAATGGGTGAGAAAATATCACATTAGCTAAAGATATCTGTGAAATATTGGTTACTGATTCTCATTCTAGATGAAACTGAGCCTTCCTAGGTGGTTTCTAAAAATCTCAGTGGCTTGTAGGGCAGTCATTAAGCATCTTTTGTAGATGTGAGGAGGAGCTGGGCTGAACTGGTGACTTTGAAACACTCTCTTGCCACACCAAATGTAGCAGAATTACTTTTAAAAACTCAGATAACTTTTTTCCTTGGGGAAATTCTCCTCTAGAATATCCCTTGTTGAATAAAATATTCTTCGATGTTGGAAATGTCCTATATCTGCACTGTTCAATGAAGGAGCCATGAACATGCATGGCTATTGAGCATTTGTAGTATGAATAATATAGTGAGCTACTGAATTTTAAACTTTATTCAAATTTAAGTAATTTTAAGTTTAAAAAATAAGATGAGGCTAGTGGCTACCATATTAGACAGCACAGCTCTAGAATCTTTCTACCAATACACTACAGTCCAAGTACAAAATTTTGCACTTTACTGTATGAGATATGATCCAGTGAGGGACTGGCAAGACTCAGAATTACTCTGGAAAGGTTCTATATATAAACAAGGTACTAATTTAAAGGATGTTGCTTCTTGGTCTGTTCATTCTGGAAACCATATCGAATAGAGCCAAATAACATATTTTAAGTGTTAATTACCAACCACTTCTGTTTGTGGTGTTGATAAAATCTGTAGTCAGTGTGGATCAGGAAGTCTGGCATTCTTTGAGTCTACACTGACAATTCCTCTCAACTAAATCTCACGCTAATTCTTCTCCAGTACTCATAATTGCTGAAAAGTCAGCATCAGTTCTGAAAAATCCAAACGTTGTTATCCCTTTTTGACATTGCTCAAAATCCATCCATTAAAGTACAGAGCCAGCTCACTGGACGCATCGGTAGCTTTCCAGATTGCTGCTTTCTCCTTCTGCAGAGCTGGGCCTACGTTTTTGCAACTATGTCTAAGGGACCTGCAGTTGGCATTGATCTTGGCACCACCGATTCTTGTGTGGGAGAGCACAGAAAGGTGGAAATAATTGCCAATGATCAGGGGACTGAACCACCCCAAGCTATGTCACCTTTACTAATACCAGACGATTGATCAGTGATGCTGCAAAGAACTAAGTCGCAATGAATCCCACCAACATGGTTTTTGATGCCAAACAACTTATTGGATGAAGATTTGATGATGCTGTTGTCCAGTCTGATATGAAACATTGGCCCTTCATGGTGGCAAATGATGCTGGCAGACCTAAGGTTTAAGTAGAATACAAGGGAGAGACAAAGAGTTTTTGTCTTTGGAGGAGGTGTCATCGATGGTCCTGACAAAGAGGAAGGAAATTGCAGACGCCTGCCTTGGAAAGACTGTTTCCAATGCTGTTGTCACAGTACCTGCCTACTTTAGTGACTCTCAGCGTCAGGCTACTAAAGATGCTAAAACTATTGCTGGTCTCTGTCTACTTAGAATCATCAGTGAACCAGCTGTTGCTGCTATTGCCTATGGCTTAGACAAAAAGGTTGGAGCAGAGAGAAATGTGCTGATCTTTGATTTAGGTGGTGGTATTTTGATGTGTCAATCCTCACTATTGAGGATGGAATCTTTGAGGTCAAATCTATAGCTGGAGATACTTGTCTGGAGAAGATTTTGACAATGGTAGGGTCAACCCTTTCATTGCAGAGTTCAAGAGCAAACACAAGAAGGATATCAGTGAGAACAAGAGGGCTGTCTGTTGCCTCTGTACTGCTTCTGAGCTTGCTATGTGCACTCTATCTTCCAGCATCCAGGCCAGTATTGAGATTGATTCCCTCTATGAAGGAATCAACTTCCAATTTGAAGAATTGAATGCTGACTTTTTCTGTGCCATCCTGGACCCTAAGGAGAAAGTCCTTCGGGATGCCAAGCTGGACAAGTCTTAGACCCACAATATTGTCTTGGTGGGTGGCTCAACCCGCATCCCCAAGGTTCAGAAACTTCTCCAGGACTTCTTCAATGGGAAAGAACTGAATAAGAGCATCAACCCCAGTGAGGCTCTTGCATATGGTGCAGCTGTCCAGGTAGCCATTTTGTCTGGAGACAAATCTGAAAATGTTCAAGACTTGCTGCTGTTGGATGTCACTCCCCTTTCTCTTGGAATTGAAACTGCTGGTGGAGTCATGAGTGTCCTCAAGCACAATACCACCATTCCTATCAAGCAGACGCAGACTTTCGCCACCTACTCTGACAACCAGCCTGGTGTTGTCATTCAGGTTTATGAAGGTGAGAGAACCATGACCAAGGATAACAACTTGCTTGGCAAGTTTGAACTCACAGGCATACCTCCTGCCCCTGTGGTGTTTCTCAGATCGAAGTCAATTTTGATATTGATGCCAATGGCACTCTCAATGTCTTTGCTATGGATAAGAGCACAGGATAACAGAACAAGATTGCCATCACTAATGACAAGGGCTGTTTGAGCAAGGATGACATTGAACAGGTGGTTCAAGAAGGAGAAAAGTACAAAGCTGAAGACGAGAAGCAGCAGGATAAGGTGTCTTCAAAGAATTCGCTTAAATCCTATGCCTTCAACATGAAAGCTACTGTTGAGGATGAGAAACGTCAGGGCAAGATTAATGATGAAGACAAACAGAAGATTCTTGACAAGTGTAATGAAATAATCAACTGGCTGGATAAGAACCAGACTCCAAGGAAGGAAGAATTTGAACACCAGCAGAAGGAGTTGGAAAAATTGTACAACCTCATCATTACCAAGTTGTACCAGAGCACAGGAGGCATGCTGGGGGGAATGCCAGGAGGAATGCCTGGGGGCTTCCCTGGTGGTGGAGCTCCTCCCTTAGGTGGTGCCTTCTCTGGGCCCACCATTGAAGAGGTTGATTAAGCCAGCCTAGCATAGATATCGGGGAAGGCAATGGCACCCCACCCCAGTACTTTTGCCTGGAAAATCCCATGGATGGAGGAGCCTGGTAGGCTTTAGTCCATGGGGTCGCTAAGAGTCGGACACGACTGAGCGACTTCACTTTGACTTTTCACTTTCATGCATTGGAGAAGGAAATGGCAACCCACTCCAGTATTCTTGCCTGGAGAATCCCAGGGACAGGGGAGCCTGGTGAGCTTCCGTCTATGGGGTCGCGCAGAGTCGGACTCGACTGAAGCAACTTAGCAGCAGCAGCATAGATATAGCATTGTTCCATACAAAACATGGAAGGACCCAAATTTGTAGCAAATTCCATGGCAGTTACAAAGTTGAGCTGCTATAGTAAATAACTGGGAATTCTTGATACTTGAAGAACATGAAATGTGTGTGCACATGGAAAAACATAGCACTTTACAAGCTCTGTATTGCAAGAGAAAACATTCAATGTCTTAAATAAAACTGTATTTAAAATTGAAAAAAAAAAAAAGGTACAGAGTCACTCTGCATTGGCTATTGGATTGTGTTAACTATATTCCAAAGCTTTAACTAACTCTGTTCTTTCTTCAAGTTGTGTAAATGCTGGTCTCTGGCTCCTTTCCAGTGTCAATGGACTCCACTGTGTAATCTGTTAAACTTTCCCTTGGTGTTCTTTAAGAAGCAGATACTAAGATGGGATTAAACATTTAAGGGTTGTCTTAGGAGAAAGTACCCACGTGAAAGGAAATAGGGAGGTACCCAGAGGAAGCTGGGGGATCCCACTGACCACCTGGCCAGTCTAACCCAGAGTGAAGGAGAGAGGGAGAGAATGTTGGGTGGTTGATTAGTCACTCAGTTGTGTCCGACTCTTTTTGAAACTATGGACTGTAGCACGCCAGGCTTCCCTGTCCTTCACTATCTCCCAGAGTTTGCTCAAACTCGTGTCCATTGAGTCAACAATGCCATCCAACCATCTCATCCTCTGTTGCCCCTTCTTTTCCTGCCCTCAATCTTTCCCAGCATCAGGGTCCTTTCCAATGTGTCAGTTCTTCACATCAGGTGGCCAAAGTATTGGAGCTTCAGCATCAGTCCTTCTAGTGAATATTCAGGGTTGATTTCCTTTAGGATTGACTAGGTCAATCTCCTTGCTGTTGGGTGGAGGGCCACACAGTTCCAGTAAAGCCATCAGGGAACCCCCCCAGATGAAGTTGGCCAACTGAAGTCTCATGTCTCTCTGGAAAGGGACCTGCCTTAATATCACTGCTGTTCTTAGTATCCAGTCAGTGGCTGGAACAGCTTGTGGTAATGGCATCCTGAAAGCAAACTCTGGATTCCTAAGCTGGGGCTCCTGGTCAGCTACACTGTCTGTTGTAGAAGGAAGGCAAAGCACATCTTCATGGCCCCCACTCCTCATACAATTTTGCTTCAGTTATGATGGATAGATAAGAAAATGAAAGATGAAAGACAGCATGGCCAGAAAATAAAATATCTGAATAATACATAGAGCCCTTTCCCTCATTACTAAGAATTATCCCCACTAATCCTCTAAGGTTAATTCTAATTCTTCTCTGTCAAATGTCTCTACTGACTGCAGAACTGGAGTTAGAGGCTATCTTATAACTTTCTTGGGCTCTCCAGTTAAACTGTTAACCTACCCATTTACAAATGGTCACACAGGATTTGGCCAAGCAGAGCTACATTAATAATGCTTGGGGGTGGAAAATTGGACCAATATAGTTATCTAATTCTAGCTCTTTATTTCCAGAATATACCAAAGATAAGCTTTTCTTTCTTGGTGTCCTGTTTGCAAGCTACTGTTAGGCTTTCCCAATGGCTCAGCAATAAAGAATTTGCCTGCAATACAGGCTTGACCCAGCTTTGAGCCTTGGTCTGGGGAGATCCCCTGGAGGAGCAAATGGCAACCCACTCCAGTATTTTTGTCTGGAGAATTTCGTGGACGGAGGAGCCTGGCAGACTCCATGGGAGTCACAAGGAGTCAGACACAACTGAGCAGGCACAGTACAGTGTTATCAATTTAGCTACAGTTTGGGGTCTTTGTAGGGACCTGATAAATGACACACTGTGTCCCCATGTTTCAGAATAATGGTGAGCTAATAAAAAATGAATCAATAGGTAGAGGCCAAAAATTATGACCTTAATTACCGATTTAACTGCTATTGGAAATTTGACTTGTATCTGTGGGCAAGTTGGCTCTCAAATACTGAATCTAGAATGAGGAGGTTCACCTGTTAAGCATTGTCTGCACTATAATGGAGCAGGCATCCTCTTCTCCAAGTCCAGATCCCACCCAAACTGTAGATGAGAACGAGTTTGTGGCTTCTGCAAGCTTTCACAGTTTCTTTCTCAAATTCACCAATCAGGTTAGCTCACTCCTTCTCTTCTGGGACTGTATGAGTGAAGGAAGCAGAGAGGTCAGGAGTATTAAAAAAAAACTGAAAGATCAGCGATGGGGAAGATGCATGTCCTCCCTAACACAAAAGATACCATACCAAATGACACATGTTAGGAAGGACATAGGCTCAGTGACAAAGCAGAGGCCAGTGATTCCCTTATTCTGGGGTAGCCTTAACATGGTCTTGAAAATTCTGATATCTCTAACAGTTACATTTGTATGCCATCTTCTGTCTAAATTTTTGAAAAATATGTTTTTCCTTTCTGTGTTGGCTCAAAATTTGGGGTCAGAGTATTTTAAAAGAATTTAATGAAATGTATGGCTTCTTTCTTACCAAAAATATATACAAACTCAATTTCTACCCTAGTGATTAAAAAAGAGATTGAATTTCTTTCTTGACTCAAAACTTCAGGTTTCTTTTCTGTACTATTTTTATTTTGCATTCATAGACACACACACACACACACCCGGACTTTAGGGTCTAAAGTCCTTTACCTTCTTTTCTGTTTTTCTTAAGCTCACTTGAGCCCAAATCACTATAATCCTGACTTTTGAACTTGGGGAGCTTATGTGAAATGGTCCATAAACTCATTCTAAGAAAAGGTTACTTAATGCCATTCCTGTATTACTGTGGAATTAAATTCTCCTTTTCAAACTCCCTGTTAATGTTATCTTCCTCAGATCAGAAGCTCAACCTGAATTTTATGGATTTGGGGAAAAATTATAGTAATTGACTCTCTGTTGTGAGTTAGTCTAATGCACTGAGTAGGAACTTAGGCATTGGAGTCAGGCATAGCTGTACTTATATCTCAGCTCTTTGACCTTGTACACACTGCTAGACTTCTCTGGGACATAAGCTCTTCCTAAAAATGAGGACAATGATAATAACTATGCAGAGTTACTATCATGAGAAATGCTGGACTGGAAGAAGCACAAGTTGGAATCAAGATTGCTGGGAGAAACATCAATAACCTCAGATACGCGGATGACACCACACTTATGGCAGAAACTGAAGAGGAACTAAAAAGCCTCTTGATGAAAGTGAAAGTGGAGAGTGAAAAGGTTGGCTTAAAGCTCAACATTCAGAAAACGAAGATCATGGCATCTGGTCCCATCACTACATGGGAAATAGATGGGGAAACAGTGGAAACAGTGTCAGACTTTATTTTTCTGGGCTCCAAAATCACTGCAGTTGGTGACTGCAGCCATGAAATTAAAAGACGCTTACTCCTTTGAAGGAAAGTTATGACCAAGCTAGAGAGCATATTCAAAAGCAGAGACATCACTTTGCCAACAAAGGTTCGCCTAGTCAAGGCTATGGTCTTTCCTGTGCTCATGTATGGATGTGAGAGCTGGACTGTGAAGAAGGCTGAGCGCCGAAGAATTGATGCTTTTGAACTGTGGTGTTGGAGAAGACTCTTGAGAGTCCCTTGGACTGCAAGGAGATCCAACCAGTCCATTCTGAAGGAGATCAACCCTGGGATTTCTTTGGAAGGAATGATGCTAAAGCTGAAACTCCAGTATTTTGGCCACCTCATGCGAAGAGTTGACTCATTGGAGAAGACTCTGATGCTGGGAGGGATTTGGGGCAGGAGGAGAAGGGGACGACAGAGGATGAGATGGCTGGATGGCATCACTGACTCGATGAATATGAGTCTGAATGACCTTCGGGAGTTGGTAATGGACAGGGAGGCCTGGCGTGCTGCAGTTCATGGGGTCGCAAAGAGTCGGACAGGACTGAGCGACTGATCTGATCTGATCTGATGATAGTACTATGATAGTAACTAAGCCATGGTGAGGATTAGAGGAGATAATATATGTAAAGCATTTAGCTTGGGGCCTAGACAAAATCAGCAACCAATAAGAATAAGCTATTCTTATTACTATTATTATTTTATTGAACTTTGTATTAATAGCATCTGCCACAATTGTTAACACAGAGTAAATGCTCAAGAACTATTTACTAAATGACTAGGACAAGTCTAGTTATTTTATTCTTCCTGTGCTCAAGAGTAATGGTTCTTTCTGTAGTTTGTCATTGACTCTTTCTGTGACCAACAGAGTCTTGTCTGAAGATATGATACTAAAAACTGTAGTATATTCAACTGTTTATTCCATTAAGAGCATATCTGTTGAACACATATTTACTTAGAAAATTCTCTTTAGGATAAACCAAAATGTTTCCACTTGGTGAATATACTCACTAAGATCTTCCTTACAAAGAGGCTTCTGAATCTGTCTGTTTAAGTAGACCCTTTTCAAGAACTGTTGCAATTCTTTGGGAGTCAAATTCAAACTAACTTAGAAGTGACCTGAGAGGGAGAAATAGCCTACCTGGAATCATTTGCTCTTTTGTCCCCTTTTACAAATGTATCTGTTTATTGAGAGAGATAGGTATAGATATAGATGTTTTGAGATTAACTTTCATTATTTCATGGATTTCATGTAATTTTCAGCAAATCTCCCATCATCTTTCCCTCTCCACATCAAGAAAACTACCCAAATTTTCATATCAGGAGTCAGATTAAATGAATGTTTGTTTAAAAAGTGCTTCATTGCTTTCGTGTTCTCTCACAATTTCCCTCCTCTGCCTTGCTGGCCAGATAGAATCTTATGAGGATGTCAGCTTGCCAAATAATTGAGATTCTTTTCAGTAATATAGGACCCAAATCAAAAACATTCCTGAAGACTAGTACATTTACAAATGTTATTGCTTATACAGATGTGTGGTGGAATGGAATAGAATGTTAGGTATGACAACAACAAATTATAGAAATATGAGGTTTGCCTTCAGGCATATGAATATATACATGAGGAAAGGAATACTTTGGTGGGAATTATAACTAAGGATGTGGGATCTTTGAAACACTGTTTAGGAACAGAAGATTCCAAGTTAAAATCAAGGGAACTAGTCAATACATATTTCTTGAGCACTAATTTTATGCCAGTCGCAGAGGACACAGCCGTGAATGAGACACTCAGAGTCCTACCCTGAACTTGTAGCCAGATGCAAAAGACAGACATTAAGTAAACAGATAATTCAGGAGGGCATAGGGCATTGAGGAAGTGCAGGGTCTTGTTGAATTTATGGTAAGTGTAGATTGAGGAGGAGAGGGGCTTTAACTAGTCTGGGATATTAAGGAAGATTTCTCTCTCAAGGAAAAGATGCTTAAAGCAAGGTGTCAAGCTTGGCTAGAGAAGCTTCTCTGTTAAGGCAAAGGGAACTGCATGAACACACATCTATGCAGAGATGTGGGAAGACCCACAGTATTAGTCTCCTAGGGCTGCCATAGCAAAGAACTGCATGGCTTAAACCACAGAAATGTACTGTCTCAGTTCTGGAGATCAGGTATTGGCATTATTAGTTCCTCCTGAGAGCTGTCTCCCTTAGCTTCTGGTGACTTGCTGGCAATCTCTGCTGTTCTTTCACTTATAGAAGTATCGCTCCCATTTCTGTGCTCCTCTTCACATGGTGTCCTCACAGTGTCCACGTCCAAATATCCCCCTTTTGTAAGAATATCAGTCATATTGGATTGGGGGTTCACCCTATTTCAAAGTAACCTCACCTTAACTAATTACATCCACAGTGACCCTATTTCCAAATAAAGTCACATTCTGAGGTACTGGGAGTTATGACAACAACACATGATATTTAGAGGGTACGTAGTTCAACCATAATACCCCATGTGCCTAGTTTGCAGAGAGGAGAAGAGATTGGGTCTGATGCAATTTTAGAAAGATAATTAGGGTTCAGACACAGCATATTTTTAGGTCAAGTTAGGATTTTGTACATGTTTTTAAGTGTCATAGTAAATCATTTGTGACTTTTAAGCAGGGGAATGAAAATGATCAGATATTTTTAAATGATTTCTCTGGCTTCAGTGTGGGAAATAGATTAGTAGGTAGGTTAAAAGACCATATTGCATTCCTCCACTTTTCTTTGTTAGAATTCCTTTTGTCATTCCCTTAGATATATTTTTCCCTACTCCACAGCCTTGAATGCCATTTAGCTGGACTTTGGGATGCCCAAATCTCTTCCCTGTGCAAAATGCTTTCTTGGGAAATTTTCTATGCTTCTAAATTCATCTGCCATACACACTGTGTTTTTCTCCTTTGGATATCAACAGATCACAAAGTTCTAATGAAGTGGCTGAACCCAGAGCCTGTTATACAGAGTGAAGTAAGTTGGAAAGGGAAAGACAAGCATCGTATATTAACACATATATATGGAATTTAGAAAGATGATACTAACAGTCCTCTGTGTAGGGCAGCAAAGGAGACACAGACATAAAGAACAGACTTTTGGACTCAATGGGAGGAGAGGGTGGGATGATCTGAGAGAATAGCATTGAAACATATACATTACCATATGTAACACAGAAATCCAGTGGGAGTCTGATGTATGATGCAGGGTATCCAAAGTCGGTGCTCTGTGACAACCTGGAGGGAGGGGGTGGGAGGGATGTGGGAGGGGGTTCAGGATGGAGGGGATGCATGTATACCTGTATCTGATTCGTGTTGCTATATGGCAAAAACCATCACGATTTTGTAAAGTAATTGTCCTCCAATTGAAATAAATAAATTTTTTTAAAAAGTTCAAATGAGAGTATTGCTAATAAAAATGTTTGGTAATTAATAAAAAGATGATTTGTGTGTAGGTGTAAAGTTTGGGTAAAATCTAGTAATTAAGTCTGGGTTTTTACAAAGCCACAGGAGAGTTCAAGTGCCCTTGTGGTCAATGACTTGCATAAGCAAAGGCGAGTCTGATTCAGGTGACTTCCCAGAGCTCTTCTGGCTCCCCCTCATAAGCTGCAGGATTTCAAGGTTTCAAACCCCATATGTCTGCAAACCCTCCCTGGCTGCCTTATGCTGATAGGCAGAAAACGACTTCTAGCGATCTAATCTTCTCATAGGATTAGGTCTGGGGATAATAAAACTTTACTAAATGCCCGTGGGAATTTAAAGATAGCCTTTGTAGAGAAGGCAATCTATTGTCATACTGCATGGTAGTAAAATGGAAGTACATTGAAAGTGATTAACAGAGCAATTAAAAGGTATAATAAAGGGGCCTTGGAGTCTGAGTTGCTAAGAATGAAGAAAAGACCATCATTTAAAAAGTGATCTTAAGCTTGATCATGTGCTGCTGTGATCATCACTGGCAGAATAACAAGGTTTATTCTACCTTTTGTTTTAGTCCTGAAGCAAAACTCTGTTGCTTCCGTTATGTTTCTTCTATTCAGAACTGGGACATTCTTCTGTGATTATTTGTTCAGGAACTTCTGCCTTAGCTAGGGTTCAGGCTAAGCTAATGTACCAAAGAAAACCCAGAGTAAAGCAGCTTACAAGAAGAGGAGCATTTTTTTTTTCTTTGCTCTCACCTAAGAGTCCCAAAAGGCTTCCCTAATAGCTCAGTTGGTAAAGAATCTGCCTGCAATGTAGGAGACCCCAGTTCAATTCCTGGGTCAGGAAGATCTGCAGGAGAAGGGATAGGCTCCCACTCCAGTGTTCTTTAAGCAAACGTGGCTATGTACTAACCGGTAACTATTGTCAATTTGGGCTTCCCTCATAGCTCAGTCAGTTAAGAAACTGCTTGCAATGCAGGAGACCCAGGTTCGATTCCTGGGTCAGGAAGATCCCCTGGAGAAGGGCATGGCAACCTACTCCAGTATTCTTGCTTGGAGAATTCCATGCACAGAGGAGCCTGGTGGGCTACAGTCCATGGGGTTGCAAGAGTAGGACACAACTTAGCGACTCAACCACCACCACCACCAAGAGTCCCAAGGGAAGTGGTGCAAGGCTGGTAGGACTTCTCTGTTCTCTGATATTGCTCAGGAACCCAGGCGAAGAGGAAGATCTGCCCTCCTCAACGTGTGGGTTCCCAGTGGTCTAAAGCGTGGCTCCTGGGACTTCCCTGGTGGTCTAGTGGCTAAGACTCTATGCTACCAATGCAGGGGGCCTGGGTTCCATCCCTGGCCAGGGAACTAGATCCCATATGCTGCAAATGAGGGCTTGCATGCCAGAACTAAAAATCCCCCCACATACTGTGACTAACACCTGGAGCAGCCAAATAAACATTTTTTTAAAAATAAATTAAATAAAGTGGTGGCTCCTGTTGTTGGCATTTTCCAACCAATGAAAGAGAGAAGAGTCCAGGTCAGGTGACCTCATCTCTAAGGAATGATAAGAAAATTGCAAAAATCATCTTTGCTATTTCATGACCAGTCCTAGCTCAGTTGGAGTGGTAAAGAATTTGCCTGCAATGTAGGAGACCCCAGTTCAATTCCGAGGTTGGGAAGATCCAGTGGAGAAGGGATAGGCTACCCACTCCAGTATTCTTGGACTTCCCTTGTGGCTTAGCTGGTAAAGAATCCACCTGCAATGTGGGAGACCTGGGCTCGATCCCTGGGTTGAGAAGATTCCCTGGAGAAGGGAAAGGCTACCCACTCCAGTATTCTGGCCTGGAGAATTCCATGGACTGTATAGTCCATTTGGTCGCAAAAAGTCGGACACAACTGAGCAACGTTCACTTTCCTAGCTAAAAAGAAGCCTGGAAATTCTTCTCTAGCTGGGCACCTTTGTGCCTTGATAAAACTTGAGGTGGTTTATTACTAAAAAGAATATGGGGGCAAATAATGCTTTATATCACACTTTCATCCTCTGGTGAGTATATTAAGATTCAGAGGGGAAAATGACTAACTCCAAATCCCACAGCTGTTAAAACTTGGGTTTCTAGACTCCTGGAAGGAGACAGACTTTACTCAATGTCCCTAGGAATTGCCCCTTATCCTGTTACCTACTCATTGCTGATATAAGAACTATGGACAAAGGTCAAAAGTTTGTTGCTTGGTTTCCAGGAATTTCTAGGAATTAAGTATTGGCTCCTCAAAAACCTTTTCAGTTTACTAATTTGCTTGTCATAATAAAAAGATAATAAACTTATTTTTACTTGCTTCAGAATAGGTTTCTCCACACTGAAGTGCTGCTCTCAAACAATCTAAATTCGTATCAGCCCATCTTTGCTCCTTTTATAAATTTTCAAAGTAAAAGTCTAGCTTTCTGAGGAAGCCTGTCACCATTTATCCCAGCTAACTTTTTCACATGATTGTCTTTGATTCTGAAATTGTCACATGATTTACTCAAATACACAAAGTAGTACCTAAGATGACATAGAATATGATTATTCTATTTCTATTAAGAGAAATACTGAATTCTTATTTCAATGGATATCTTCTCCACCACTTCCTCAAGAATAACATGGATCAAGCAGACTGAATAGACAAGTATTGAGTATGAGATTTTATAAGTGTGGAAGAAAAGACGTTTCATTCTCTTTAAAAAAAAAAAAAAAAGAAACACTGGTATTAAAGTAATAGTTTTCAAGAAGACCTAATTTATTCATTTTATTCTTAGAATAAAATTGCCTTTGAAAAGCTGGTTTTAGAAAAGGCAGAGGAACCAGAGATCAAATTGCCAACATCTGTTGGATCTTCGAAAAAGCAAGAGAGTTCCAGAAAAACACCTATTTCTGCTTTATTGACTATGCCAAAGCCTTTGACTGCGTCAAAGTTTGTTTCACAAACTGTGGAAAATTCTGAAAGAGACGGGAATACCAGACCACCTGACTTGCCTCTTAAGAAACCTGTATGCAGGTCAGGAAGCAACAGTGAGAACTGGACATGGAACAACAGACTGGTTCCAAATCGGGAAAGGAGTACTTCAAGGCTGTATATTGTCACCCTGCTTATTTAACTTATATTCAGAGTGCATCATGAGAAATGCTGGGCTGGATGAAGCACAAGCTGGAATCAAGATTGCCAGGAGAAATATCAATAACCTTGGGTATGCAGATGACAGCACCCTTATGGCAGACAGTGAAGAAGAACTAAAGAGCCTCCTGATGAAAGTGAAAGAGGAGAGTGAAAAAATTGGCTTAAAGCTCAACATTCAGGGACTTCCCTCGTGTCCAGTGGCTAAGACCTTGTGTTCCTAACGCAGGAGGCCCAAGTTCAATCCCTGGCCAGGGAACTAGATCCTACATAATACAACTAAAGATCCCGCATGCTGCAACTAAGATCCGGTGCAACCAAATAAATACTTTAAAAAAAAAAAAAAGCTCAACATTTAGAAAATGAAGATCATGACATCCGGTCCCATCACTTCATGGCAAATAGATGGGGAAACAATGGTAACAGTGGCTGACTTTATTTTGGGGGCGCCAAAATCACTGAAGATGGTGACTGAAGCCATGAAATTAAAAGACACTTGCTCCTTGGAAGGAAAGTTATGACCAACGTAGACAGCATATTAAAAAATAGAGACATTACTTTGCCAACAAAGGTCCATCTAGTCAAGGCTATGGTTTTTCCAGTAGTCATATATGAATGTGAGAGTTGCACTATAAAGAAAGCTGAGCACCGAAGAACTGATTCTCTGAACTGTGGTGTTGGAGAAGACTCGTGAGAGTCCCTTGGACTGCAAGGAGATCCAACCAGTCCATCCTGAAGGAGATCAGTCCTGTGTGTTCATAAGAAGGACTGATGCTGAAACTCCAATACTTTGGCCACCTGATACAAAGAGCTGACTCATTTGAAAGGACCCTGATGCTGGGAAAGATTGAAGGCAGGAGGAGAAGGGGACAACAGAGGATGAGATGGTTGGATGACATCACCGACTCAACGGACATGAGTTTGGGTAAACTCTGGAAGTTGGTGATGGACAGGGAGGCCTGGCGTGCTGCAGTCCATGGCGTTGGAAAGAGTCAGACACAACTGAGTGACGGAACTGAACTAAACTGATTGCCTTTGGGGTAGTTTTTGACTAAACTTAAAAAATCAAGGGAATCCCCTGGTATTCCAGTGGCTAAGACTCTGAGCTTCCACTGCAGGGGGCACAGGTTCAATCCCTGGTCATGGAACTAAGATCCCACATGCCATATGTGCAGCCAAAAAAAAAAAAAAAAAAAAATCCAAGGTGATACTTTTGGTTCTCTGGGGCTTTGGAAGATAATAGTGTTTTAGTATTCTGTTTTCTCTTGGTAAGTCCTGGACAAGATTGCCACTTCTTTTCAGCACAGCAACATTTTGCTCCAAGGAGGATACAGTATGGGTCTCATTTACACACTGGAGAAACCCAGGATTGTATTTTTTAGAGATGAAAGTTGTCCTATACTGCACATCTCCTTATACCAACTATTCAAGATGAGTTTGTGACTAAATATTGCCTTTTAAAGGCCCTCAGGAAGATGACTATTAGGATAGCATTTGCTTTCAGTAGATATAATGAAGGTATTAATAGTTTTTCCTGTCCTTTTTCTAAAATTTCTTAAATTTGCTTATTGAATCTTGCCAAGCCTAAGAATAAGGTACAGTGAGGAAGTAAGAATGGTGGTCAAAATGAGGCTCTGGTTATTTGATCCCCAAATTCAACATTTGAAATTTTATTTTTCTTATTATTTTTGAATTATAAGAGAGTTTTGTTAAATGGGGAAAAAGGAAAAAATAACATTGTCCTGTACCTCTCCTGCCCTTCCCCACAAAACAAACTTAAAATTTCTACCTCTCATCTCTCATCCATACTCTTAGATTATACATTCTTTAATTCACACCTTGACATATTATGCTGGTTCCTCTCTATTTCAATAGGAACCACATAAAAACCAGTGGGTGAGACAGGAAGCTGGCAAAATGGAAAGCTTCTGCTTGTTACTCTTTCCCAGGAGTTGAACCCAAACTCTGCGCATGTTATTAACCTCTGCTCCATAGATTTCCTGTCTACTGTGACCACTCATACTAATATTGATCCCTGCAAGTCTTTGAGAATTAATGAATACTTCCACTGCCCACACCTCACTGGATTCGGACCCACCTTAACTTACAGCTTCTGAGCCCCTTCCTGAGTTTGACCCACTTCTACATCTCCTCATCCTAGCCCCTAGCCTTGTCTCAGCTATCCTTGTGATCTTCTGGACATAACCAGTATTCCTTCTTCTTTAAAAGGTTATAAGCAAGCAGCTATGCTATGTCAGAAATTTCAAAAGTTTGGAGGGTATAGAATAACACTACTTATTCCAAAGAAAGCTTAGCACTAAAACTAAGTCAACACATTTAATTGTGTGCATGGTATCGATTGTGCTAGCAATAACATTTTAATAGTAAGTCATTTATTTAAATGAAAGTATTTCTAGACAGCTTTGGTAAACAGGATAATCTGAAAAATAGTTCAGAGGTGAGAGAATATAAGCCTGTTAGTTTAGGCTTCCTCTTTTCTTGATGAATCTCTTCTTTCCTAAATTCCAAGGTATTATTTTGTGATAGTTGCCCATACTCAACATTCACCTTGAAAAAATCTCAACATGAGAGAAGACAAGAAATTGCTATCTCTCTCTTCCAAATTTCCAGAATCTGGGGGTGGTAAACAAGTTTGCCAAGAATCGAAACATTTAGATTTCAATGACGGTCAGTTCAATTGGGGGGGGGGAGGGGACAGAGAGAGAGAGAGTCATCTTAGAGAAGCTCATTCAGATGATTAGAAATCTAAATTGGCAGGTGATAATCGAGAAGGAAAAGACATAGCCCAACTGTGGGAGGATTTTGGTTTTTATTAAAACTTGTTTTCGAAAGTAATGTTTTCATTTTCATTGTAACTCCAAATTGTTACAGAAAAATGAGAAAACACAAAACCAAAAAGTACAAATGCCATGCAGAGACTAATTCTGTACAGGGAAAATTTTAACCTTAAGAAGTAACTACAGGAAGAGTTGGCATTCCATTGAGAAATCAAGATGCAATCCAAAGCAGCAGAGCGCTACAATAGCAATGTTTTTGTGACAATGTAACATTATTATTTAAGCAGATTGCTATCCTAAAACCAGCTTAAAAAATGGCAGTGTGGAGGTAAAATTGGTATGTGCAGAGTGTAAGATTAGGAGTTTTTATGGCGAGAATCATGAGTGTTACAAAGAAGAGCCCAGAGGCTGACATCAGACTTCCACTACTTTGAAGTATATTGCTCATCACTGTTGGCCTTTCTCACTTTCCTCTTAGACATTTAGACATTTATTTCAAGTCAGTTTTTATGCTTCTTTCTCTTTCTAGTACCCTCTCCTATGCAAATCTTCCACAACCTTGGCTCTCACAGGTATAATAATAATACCAAAGCAAGTAAAGTTTTTATAGCACGTTACATCTTTTACATCTTATAAATGCTTTCATATATATCATCTTGGGCTTCCCAGGTGGCTCAGATGGTAAAGAATCCACCTGCAATGTGGGAAACCTGGGTTCGATCCTGGGGTTGGGAAGACACCATGGAGAAGGAAAAGGCTACCCACTCCAATATTCCAGCCTGAAGAATTCTATGAAATATATAGTACATGTGGTCACAAAGAGTTGGACACAACTGAGCGACTTTCACTTTCACATATCATCTTATTTAATATTTATATTAGCATTCATTCAACTAATAGTCATACTAAATGGTCACTGGCTAATTTTCAAAGTGAACGAACAGACCTAATGAATTAACTGTTATAATCCTCCTTTTATCATTAGGAAATAGCACTTAGAAAATACAGGAAACTTTCCCCAAAGGACAGAGCTTTTATTTTAATCTAGGATTCAGCTCTAGGACCGCCTACTTGATATATTATGGTTTTTTTCTATGTTACCTTGACTACTGAATTAAAGGGTCTATGAATCTAAGTTTCTGTGAACTGGATTCTCAGTGCTTTATAAAAGAATTTGTTTCTGATAGAATTTTAAACCCTGAAGTTTGTTTGGACCTGATATTTAGTGGATATAATGTCCTTGATTCATTCTCATGTAAATATCTTATGCTGACAAATAAAAACTTAAGAATTTCTTTGGTTTCTTTGGATTTCTTTGGTTCACACATATTATCTTGCTGTATTAACTCCAATGAGCTTTTCTAATATTTATAGACAAAAATAGAAAATCCTCTGCCAAACAGCACACCTTAATTCTTTATTCATTATCTTTGAATAAATTATATGTTAATTTCATTAGAGTAAGGCTTTTGTGTATTTCGTTCAGGGCCATATTCCCAATATCTAGAATAGTGATTCATAGTACAAATTCAACAAATATTTGTTGAATGAGTGAAAGCACTTTGCTGTTTCTTGTCATGGAGGTAAAAAATAAATATAAGGTGGTTTGTATTCATCATTTATACAACAAGTTAAGCATTGGCCAGGTATTGTACTAGGAACCAAGGATAAAAGATCATGTCCTGGTCAAATGATTTTATATTGCTTTTAAATTTCAGGTAGTGGAAATCTAATACACTTGCTTAATTGAAAATAAAATTGAAATGCATTGGCTCAGATAACTGGAAAGTTTGAGAGAGAAATGTGGCTTCAGGCATTGCTTACCTGGGCAGGTTGGGGGTGGGGATGGGGTCATGTGCTACCAGAGGCATCTATTTCCTCTTTACTTCTGCTTCCTTTGTGTCATTTTAAAAAAGATAAGCTATATTTACAAAGATAGCAAAGAAGAAACCAGTATATCCCTGGCATACACTTAGGTAGCAATTGCAGACTTTAAACTCATCTAACGTGGTTCAAGGTAGAGAAGCTCCTGTCAAGGGTCTTTCAGACTATCAAGTCTCTTTAAAACACCCAAGGACTGGAAAATTACTGAAGGCAAAAAATTAAAAAGTTTAAGAAAAATCATATTCTATAGAACCACATCCAGCCCAGACAGAACTTGGACCAGCATAGATATAAACTTACCTGCTCTTTCCTATACTTTGCTCTTTAAACTCAATAAAAGACTCAAACACCCATGCATCAGGGCCAATGCCACTGTATGGGTCTGGTCCCTTTCCTCCCTTGGAAAGTGAATAAAAACACTTTTTTTTCCTCCTTGCTAATAATTCTGTGAATTCTTTCACAACCCATGTCAGCTTACCTAACACAAATTATTTCTAAAGAATTATAGATGAAAAATGATTATAATCTGAACTAGGGTAGTATCAATGGGAATGATAAAAGTAACCTAATTTGAACAACATTTACAGAGTAGAAATGATTGCTATAGAGGAATAGAGAGAATAAAAACCTCCAATTTTTTAACCAGAGAAACCTGTGAATGGTGGCATCATTTACCCAGGCTGGAAAAACAAGTTGGAGCAACTGTTTTGAAGATATGTGTGGTTTCAGATATGTTGAGTTTGAGGTTCCAGTATGAATATAAAAAGGAGTGGACATTCAAATCTGAAAACTAGAAAGAAATCTGGACTAGAGACATATAGTTGAAAGCCATCAGCATGAAGATGGTAATTGATACCATGGGAGTAGATGAGATCATTTGTTGTTCAGTTGCTAAGTCAAGTCCATCTCTTTGCAACCCCAAAATTGAGATTACGTAAGAAGATTAGAAGAATGTGAACAGGAAAAGTTTTAACATAGAACTTTGAAGAATTCTTATGAATAAGAGATAAACAAAAGAGGAGTCCACAAAGGACACTGAAGAATAGCCAGAAACTTAGAAAGTGGTATCATAGAAGTCAAGGGAGAAGGTATTGAGAAGACCAGCATCACTAATGCTTCATGTTGTTGAGAAAATATATATATACTAAAATGTATTGGAAATAGGGATGGAAGTCTTGTCGAGAGCATTTCAGTGGTGGTGGAAACCAGACTGCAGTGTGTAGAGGTATAGTAAGAATTGAAGAAACAAGTAGAAGGATTCCAATATGCTTTTCTATAAAAGAGAGGAAAAAATAAGATAATGACCAGAGCAAGACATGGAATTAAGGAAGACCTTTTCCCAGGTAGCTCAGATGGTAAAGCATCTGCCTACAATGCGGGAGACCCAGTTCAATCCTTGGGTCGGGAAGATCTCTTGGAGAAGGAAATGGCAACTCACTCCAGTATTCTTGCCTGGAGAATCCCATGGACGGAGGTGCCTGGTAGGCTACAGTCCATAGGGTTGCAAAGAGTCAGACATGACTGAGTGACTTCACTTTTCACTTTTGTCTTTAATTAGGAAAGATTGAGGAGAAGGCAGTGGCACCCCACTCCAGTACTTTTGCCTGGAAAATCCTGCGGACGGAGGAGCCTGGTGGGCTGCAGTCCATGGGGTCGCTAGAGTCGGACACGACTGAACGACTTCACTTTCACTTTTCAGTTTCATGCGTTGGAGAAGGAAATGGCAACCCACTCCAATGTTCTTGCCTGGAGAATCTCAGGGATGGGGAAGCCTGGTGGGCTGCCGTCTCTGGGGTTGGACAGAGTCGGATACGACTGAAGCGACTTAGCAGCAGCAGGAAAGATTGAGGGCTTCCCCAGTGGCTCAGTGGTAAAGAATCCAACTGCCACGCAGGAGACAGAGGAGACCTAGGTTCAATTCCCTGGATGGAGAAGATCCCCTGGAGAAGGGCTTGGCAACCCACACTGGTATTCTTGCCTGAAGAATCCCATGGACAGAGGCAACCCACACTGGTATTGTTACCTGATGAATCCCATGGGCAGAAGACCCTGGTGGGCTATAGTCCATGGGGTTGCAAAGACTTGACACACTGAAGTGACAGAATTCATGCACAGGAAAGACTGAAGAATATTTGAATGCTGATGGAAAGGAGCCAGTAGAGAGAGAGAAGTTGGAGAGAAAGCAAAGAGGGAATAACAGAGCAAGGCTGAAACATTGGGAAGGTGAAAAGTGAAACGAGATGGGTCTGGAGAATAAGCAGAGGGATTTGCCAGTGATAGGAGGGGTGGCACATTTTTTCACCCTAACAGGAGGCAAGGAAAAAAAGATGAGTACAAATATAGGTGAGATTATTTCAGTTTGGTGATTGAAAATTAAGGGCGTTTATTATTGAAGTAACTATATATCCTAGTTTGTCTGGGAAAATCTTGGTTGATTCCTATGGTCCTGGTGTAATTATGGGAGTATCATCTCTTATTCTCAAAATTGTTTCAGTCTGGATGATAAATTATATAGTCACCCTACTTAAGGTGGCTTCTTTTTCTCAGTGGCATTGGAGGTGAGATGCAGCCACAGGGTTAGGAAGAATGAATGGTGAGCAAACAGACCAGAGCGAAAAAAGGCTGTAAGATGATATTGCAGGCCCAATGGACTTGGAACTTTGGTTTTCTACAAGCACCACTGTATATCTGTCACTGAACAAGAGCCCTCTAACACCTGTATTAATGTGCCTGTTCACAGGTGAGGGGCTTTCCAGGTGGCACTAGTGGTAAAGAAGCTACCTGCCTGCCTGCTAATGCAGAGACATGGGTTTGACCCCGAGTCAGGAAGATCCCCTGGAGGAGGGACTGGCAACCCACTCCAGTATTCTCGCCTGGAGAATCCTCATTGACAGAGGAGCCTCAAGGGCTACAGTCCATGGAATTGAACAGAGTTGCACACGACAGAAGCAACGTAGCATGCACACAACATTACAGATGAGAGAGATGATTCAGAGAGGTCATATAATTTGCTCAAGGTCATAGTAATAAGAGGTAGAGCTTGGGATCCAATTCAAGTCCTTTGGATCACAAAATCTGTCAATTTAACTATGAACCACCTTGTATTGTCATGAAACCTTTTGGGATTCCAGGGAGCATGAAGCACTTCCTGTGTTCTTGACTGCCACTCTGTATTGTGTGATCTTTCTTAATTTATGATATGAAATGTTATTGCTTTGATTATATACATGTTCTGCTTTACATACCAAGTCTCTAAGCTTTTTGAAAAATACTCCTTTTTGCTTCTTGCATAAGTTTGGAAACAAAGCTAGGAGACTGAAGACCTTAGACTATAACTACTACTTTATGTCCTCAGCTGAAGTGTCATGATACACTGGAATGGCTCATTGTGAGGAAGAGTCACTAGTGGTATGTTACTACTAATAATAATTCAGGAGTGTTTGCATATGCTTTTTTTTTTTTTTTTAAAGGGCTACAGGATATTCAGAGTCATCTTTGCATGTGTATGATGGGGCAGAGGGGAGCCATGACCTCTGTGATTCCATAAACAGAGACACATTTTCTCCTTCCAACCTTTATTTTAGAGTGGATTGAGAAACACTTTCTGTTTTCAGATTGCTGTTTAAATGCAAAGCAGGAGGGGAATGGAAGAGGTGGGAAACTGATCTGGGTTCTTTGAAATGTTTAAGGAAAAAACCCTGGGACTCTGCAGCTTCACTCATGCTTTATATTGCTAAAGATGTATTCCCTATCAGTTTGTGTTAGAAGGCATTTTGGTTTTGGAGTAAATATTTACATGAACCTTTGATTATGCAAATGTAAGATAAAATCCTATTCAGGAATGCTGGATTTGAAATGACAGAAATCCAAACTGCTCCATAAAGCAAAGACCACTGTGTTTTCTGTGGTCACAATAGCATTTCGGAAAGATTATTATGGGGTTAACTGGCTCGAATTTTCCAGGGAAGCTAGAACAAAGATGGGGAGTGAGAAGAGTGATAGAGTCCTAGGAATTTAGTTTAGAGCTGGGGAATGACCGATGGGTTTTAGGAGTCATATTTCCTTTTTTTTTTTTTTTTGCACTGTAATTACCTGTTTCCACAAACTTTTCATATATCTGACAAGGTTTCACTGGCTAGGCAATATTCTAGGTGTTTAAGATACATCAGTGAAAAAACATATTCCAGACAGAGGGTAGCTTATATCATAGTAGAATTCCTTCAGTGATGTATTTTGAAGAATAAAACCTCGTGTCAACTGTGTTTTGGAGAAAGGAAGATAGTATCTAGTTTCGAATGAGGTTGAACAGAGAGAAGTTCGCCAGCCGGGAGAGTAATTATGAGATGGCGGAATGGACCAAAATGGTAGGGAAGCCTGGCATAGCCAATATCAGGAGAACATAAATTCTCTGCAAATTCTCAGGACTTGAAAGGGGTTTGGCCTTTGTGTAGCCACACAAAGTGGAGACCCAGACTGTAAACAATTAGGTTTTAAAGGAGGGAGAATCCAAGTAGCTTGTGGGCTTCTGTGTTATACCTATTATCACATGGATTTAATTCTCAAATTGTCAACTATATTACATGGAGTAGGAGAAAAAGAGTGGCATCATAAATGTTATACAGGACATTAAACTTAAATCTCATATATGTTCATCACATTAATGAATGCCGTTATCTCTTATGAATGCCTACTGTGGAAGAAAGGTTGAGAATCATTTGTGTATCCGTCACCAGGAATACACATATTAACATGGAGCAAAAGTGACTTGTTAATATGGTTTATTTAAAGTGACATAGACATCCTCTGTTTAAAAGAATACTAGATTAAGTTTCTCATTTGCTATTGCCAGATCGACACAAGGATATTCTCCCTGTAAATATTTCTTCCACTTACCGTATAAGGTCATAGAACAATTTTGGTTAACCTGGAAAGTGGCGGAGTAGAAGGATGTCTGCTCATCTTCTCCTGTGAGAACTCCAAAACTACAACTCTCTGCTGAAGAACCATCGACTGGAAATGTTGGGTCCCACCAAAAAAAAGATACCCCACATCCAAGGGCAAAGGAGAAGCCCCAGCAAGACAGTGGGAGCGGAGAAATCGCATTTAGAATCAAACCCCTTACCTGCCAGAGACGCTCAGAGGGCTTAAATAGACCTTGTGCACACCAGGACCCAGAGACCCCACAGAGACTGAGCCAGAACTGTGTTTGAATGTCTCCTGTTAAACTATGGGTCAGCAGTAGCCTGCCTCAGGGGCAGGAGCTCTGGGTGCAGTAGACCTGGGTATGGCATAAGCTCTCTTGGAGGAGGATACCATTAACCCCACCATAGAGCTGCCAAACTTACACAAGACTGGGGAAACAGACTTTTGGAGGGTACAAACAGAACATTATGTGCATCAGGACCCAGGAGAAAGCAGCAATGACCCCACAAAAGACTGACCCAGACATGCCTGTGAGTGTCTAGGAGTTTCTCCGGTGGAGGTGTGGGTTGAAGGTGGCCTGCTGCAGGGTTGGAGGCCCTAAGTGCACCAGTGCATGCATGGGACCTTTTGAAGGAGGTCACCATTATCTTCATTAGATCAGATCAGATCAGTCGCTCAGTCGTGTCCGACTCTTTGCGACCCCATGAACCGCAGCACGCCAGGCCTCCCTGTCCATCACCAGCTCCCGGAGGTCACTCAGACTCACATCCATCGAGTCAGTGATGCCATCCAGCCATCTCATCCTCTGTCGTCCCCTTCTCCTCCTGCCCCCAATCCCTCCCAGCATCAGAGTCTTCTCCAATGAGTCAACTCTTCGCATGAGGTGGCCAAAATACTGGAGTTTCAGCTTTAGCATCATTCCTTCTAAAGAAATTCCAGGATTGATCTCCTTCAGAATGGACTGGTTGGATCTTCTTGCAGTCCAAGGGATTCTCAAGAGTCTTCTCCAACACCACAGTTCAAAAGCATCAATTCTTCGGTGCTCAGCCTTCTTCACAGTCCAGCTCTCACATCCATACATGACCACAGGAAAGACCATAGCCTTGACTAGGCGAACCTTTGTTGGTAAAGTAATGTCTCTGCTTTTGAATATGCTATCTAGGTTGGTCATAACTTTCCTTCCAAGGAGCAAGCGTCTTTTAATTTCATGGCTGCAGTCACCATCTGCAGTGATTTTGGAGCCCAGAAAAACAAAGTCTGACACTGTTTCCACTGTTTCCCCATCTATTTCCCATGCAGTGATGGGACCAGATGCCATGATCTTCATTTTCTGAATGTTGAGCTTTAAGCCAACCTTTTCACTCTCCACTTTCACTTTCATCAAGAGGCTTTTTAGCCCCTCTTCACTTTCTGCCATAAGAGTCGTGTCATCTGCATATCTGAGGTTATTGATATTTCTCCCGGCAATCTTGATTCCAACTTGTGTTTCTTCCAGTCCAGCATTTCTCATGATGTACTCTGCATATAAGTTAAATAAACATGGTGACAATATGCAGCCTTGACGTACTCCTTTTCCTATTTGGAACCAGTCTGTTGTTCCATGACCAGTTCTAACTGTTGCTTCCTGACCTGCATACAGATTTCTTAAGAGGCAGATCAGGTGGTCTGGTATTCCCATCTCTTTCAGAATTTTCCAGAGTTTATTGTGATCCACACAGTCAAAGGCTTTGGCATAGTCAATAAAGCAGAAATAGATGTTTTTCTGGAACTCTCTTGCTTTTTCCATGATCCAGCGGATGTTGGCAATTTGATCTCTGGTTCCTCTGCCTTTTCTAAAACCAGCTTGAACATCAGGAAGTTCACGGTTCACATATTGCTGAAGCCTGGCTTGGAGAATTTTGAGCATTACTTTACTAGCGTGTGAGATGAGTGCAATTGTTTGGTAGTTTGAGCACTCCTTGACATTGCCTTTCTTTGGGATTGGGATGAAAACTGACCTTTTCCAGTCTTGTGGCCACTGCTGAGTTTTCCAAATTTGCTGGCATATTGAGTGCAGCACTTTCACAGCATCATCATTCAGGACTTGGAATAGCTCCACTGGAATTCCATTACCTCCACTAGCTTTGTTTGTAGTGATGCTTTCTAAGGCCCATTTGACTTCACATTCCAAGATGTCTGGTTCTAGGTCAGTGATCACATCATCATGATTATCTGGGTCTTGAAGCTCTTTTTTGTACAGTTCTTCTGTGTATTCTTGCCACCTCTTCTTAGTATCTTCTGCTTCTGTTAGGTCCACACCATCTCTGTCCTTTATTGTGCCCATCTTTGCATGAAATGTTCCTTTGGTATCTCTGATTTTCTTGAAGAGATCCCTAGTCTTTCCCATTCTGTTGTTTTCCTCTATTTCTTTGCACTGATCGCTGAAGAAGGCTTTCTTATCTCTTCTTGCTATTCTTTGGAACTCTGCATTTAAATGTTTATATCTGTCCTTTTCTCCTTTGCTTTTCGCTTCTCTTCTTTTCACAGCTATTTGTAAGGCCTCCCCAGACAGCCATTTTGCTTTTTTGCATTTCTTTTCCATGGGGATGGTCTTGATCCCTGTCTCCTGTACAATGTCACAAACCTCATTCCATAGTTCATCAGGCACTCTATCTATCAGATCTAGGCCCTTAAATCTATTTCTCACTTCCACTGTATAATCATAAGGGATTTGATTTAGGTCATACCTGAATGGTCTAGTAGTTTTCTCTACTTTCTTCAATTTCAGTCTGAATTTGGCAATAAGGAGTTCATGGTCTGAGCCACAGTCAGCTCCTGGTCTTGTTTTTGCTGATTGTATAGAGCTTCTCCATCTTTGGCTGCAAAGAATATAATCAATCTGATTTCGGTGTTGACCATCTGGTGATGTCCATGTATAGAGTCTTCTCTTGTGTTGTTGGAAGAGGGTATTTGCTATGACCAGTGCATTTTCTTGGCAAAACTCTATTAGTCTTTGCACTGCTTCATTCTGTATTCCAAGGCCAAATTTGCCTGTTACTCCAGGTGTTTCTTGACTTCCTACTTTTGCATTCCAGTCCCCTATAATGAAAAGGACATCTTTTTTGGGTGTTAGTTCTAAAAGGTCTTGTAGGTCTTCATAGAACCTTTCAACTTCAGCTTCTTCGGCGTTACTGGTTGGGGCATAGACTTGGATTACTGTGACATTGAATGGTTTGCCTTGGAAACGAACAGAGATCATTCTATCGTTTTTGAGATTGCATCCAAGTACTGCATTTCTGACTCTTTTGTTGACCATGATGGCCACTCCATTTCTTCTGAGGGATTCCTGCCCACAGTAGTAGATATAATGGTCATCCGAGTTAAATTCACCCATTCCAGTCCATTTTAGTTCGCTAATTCCTAGAATGTCAACATTCACTCTTGCCATCTCTTGTTTGACCACTTCCAATTTGCCTTGATTCATGGACCACCATAGTTGGCCTCAGGTCAAACAAGGAGGGGGAACACAGCCCCGCCTATCAACAAAAAATTGGATTAAAGATTTACTGAGCATGGCTCTGCCCATCAGAACAAGACCCAGTTTCTCCCTCAGTCAGTCTCTCCCATCAGGAAGCTTCCATAAGCCTCTTATCCTTATCCATCAGAGTGCAGACAGAACAAAAACCACAATCACAGAAAACTAACCAAACTGATCACATGGATCACAGCCTTGTCTAAATGAAACCAGGAGCCATGCCGTGTAGGCTCCAAGATGGACGGGTCATGGTGGAAAGTTCTGACAAAATGTGGTTCACTGGAGAAGGGAATGGCAAACCACTTCAGTATTCTTGCCTTGAGAACCCCATGAACAGTATGAAAAAGCAAAAAGATAGAACACTAAAAGGTGAACTCCCCAGGTCAGTAGGTGGCCAATATGCCACTGGAGATGAGTGGAGAAATAACTCCAGTAAGAATGAAGAGATGGAGCCAAAGCAAAAACAACACCCAGTTGTGGATGTGACTGGTGATCGAAGTAAAGTCTGATGCTGTAAAGAGCAACATTACATAGGAACATGGAATGTTAGGTCCATGAATCAAGGTAAATTGAACTTCCCTGGTGGCTCAGACAGTAAAGCGTGTGTCTACAATGCTGGAGACCTGGGTTCGATCCTTGGGTCGGGAAGATCCCCTGGAGAAGGAAATGGCAACCCACTCCAGTATTATTGTCTGGAAAATCCCATGGACAAAGAAGCCTGGTTGGCTACTGTCCATGGGGTTGCAAAGAGTTGGACAAGACTGAGTGACTTCACTATCTATGTATCTAAACAGGAGATGGAGAGAGTGAACATCATCATTTAGGAATCAGTGAACTAAAATAGACTTGAAGGGGTGAATTTAACTTAGATGACCATTATATCTACTACTGTGGGCAAGAATCCCTTAGAAGAAATGGAGTAGCCATCATAGTTAACAAAAGAGTCTGAAATGCAGTACTTGGATGCAGTCTCAAAAACAACAGAATGATCTCTTCGTTTCCAAGGCAAATCATTCAATATCACAGTAATCCAAGTCTATGCCCTGACCAGTAATGTTGAAGAAGCTGAAGTTGAATGGGTCTATGAAGACCTACAAGAACTTCTAGAACTAACACCCCCCCCCCCCACCTCAAAATGTCCTTTTCATTATAGGGGAATGGAATGCAAAAGTAGGAGGCCAAGAGATACCTGGAGTAAGAGGTAAATTTGGCCTCGGAGTACAAAACAAAGCAGGTTAAAGACTAACAGAATGCACTGGTCATAGCAAACACCCTCTTCCAACAACACAAGAGAAGACTCTACACATGGACATAACCAGATGGTCAACACTGAAATCAGATTGATTCTATTCTTTGCAGCCAAAGATGGAGAAGCTCTACAGTCAGCAAACACAATGTTGGGAGCTGACTGTGGCTCAGATCATGAAGTCCTTATTGCCAAATTCAGACTTAAATTGAAGAAAGTAGGGAAAACCACTAGATTATTCAGATATGACCTAAATCAAATCCCTTATGATTATAGAATGGAAGTGAAAAATAGATTCAAGGGGTTAGATCTGATAGACAGAATACCTGAAGAACTATGAACAGAGATTCATGACATTGTACAAGAGGCAATGAACAAGACCACCCCAAAAAAAGAAATACCTGAGCTATGCAGGACAGTACAAGAGGCAATGAACAAGACCATCCCCAAGAAAAAGAAATGCAAAAAGGGAAAATGGTTGTCTGAGGAGCCCTTACAAATAGCTAAGAAAAGAATAGAAGCAAAAGGCAAAGGAGAAAAAGAAAGATATACCCATCTGAATGGAGAGTTCCAGAGAATAGCAAGGAGAGATAAGAAAGCCTTCCTCAGTGATCAATGCAAAGAAATAGAGGAAAAAAATAGAATGAGAAAGACTAGGGGTCTCTTCAAGAAAATTAGAGATACCAAGGGAACATTTCATGCAAAAATGGGTACAATAAGGGACAGAAATGGTATGGACCTAACAGAGGCAGAATATCTTAAGAAGAGTTGGCAAGAATACAGAGAACTATACAAAAAAGATTTTGATGACCCAGATAACCACTATGGTGTGATCACTCACCTAGAGCCAGATATCCTGGGATGCCAAGTCAAGCAGGCCTTAGGAAGCATCACTACAAACAAAGCTAGTGGAGGTGATGGAATTCCAGTGGAGCTTTTTCTTCCTAAAAGATGATGCTGTGAAATTGGTGCACTCAGTATGCCAGCAAATTTTGAAAATTCAGCAGTGGCCACAGGACTGGAAAAGGTCAGTTTTCATCCCAATCCCAAAGAAAGGCAATGCCAAAGAATGCTCAAACTACCGCACAATTGTGCTCATCTCACACGCTAGTAAAGTAATGCTCAAAATTCTGCAAGCCAGGCTTCAGCAATACGTAAAGTGTGAACTTCCAGATGTTCAAACTGGATTTAGAAAAGGCAGAGGAACCAAAGATCAAATTGCCAACATTCATTGGATCATCCAAACAGCACAAGAGTTCCAGAAAAACATCTGTTTCTGCTTTATTGACTATGCCAAAGCCTTTGACTATGTGGATCACAATAAACTGTGGAAAATTCTGAAAGAGATGCGAATACCAGACCACCTGACCTGCCTGCTGAGAAATCTGTATGCAGGTCAGGAAGCAACAGTTAGAGCAGGACATAGAACAACAGACTGGTTCCAAATGGATAAGGAGTACGTCAGGGTTGTATATTTTCACCCTGCTATTTAACTTATATGCAGAGTACCTCATGTGAAATCCTGGGCTGGATCAAGCACAAGCTGGAATTGAGATTGCCAGGAGAAATATCAATAACCTCAGATATGCATATGACACCACCCTTATGGCAGAAAGCGAAGAACTAAAGAGCCTCTTACTTTTGCATTCCAGTCCCCTATAATGAAAAGGACATCTTTTTTGGGTGTTAGTTCTAAAAGGTCTTATAGGTCTTCATAGAACCGTTCAACTTCAGCTTCTTCAGTGTTACTGGTTGGGGCATAGACTTGGATTACTGTGACATTGAATGGTTTGCCTTGGAAACGAACAGAGATCATTCTGTTGTTTTTGAGATTGCATCCAAGTACTGCATTTCTGGACTCTTTTGTTGACCATGATGGCCACTCCATTTCTTCTGAGGGATTCCTGCCCACAGTAGTAGATATAATGGTCCTCTGAGTTAAATTCACCCATTACAGTCCATTTCAGTTCGCTGATTCCTAGAATGTTGACATTCACTCTGGCCGTCTCTTGTTTGACCACTTCCAATTTGCCTTGATTCATGGACCTGACATTCCAGGTTCCTATGCAATATTGCTCTTTACAGCATCGGACTTTGCTTCTATCACCAGACACATCCACAGCTGGGTATTCTTTTTGCTTTGGCTCCATCCCTTCATTCTTTCTGGAGTTATTTCTCCACTGATCTCCAGTAGCATATTGGGCCCCTACTGACCTGGGGAGTTCCTCTTTCAGTATCCTATCATTTTGCCTTTTCATACTGTTCATGGGGTTCTCAAGGCAAGAATACTGAAGTGGTTTGCCATTCCCTTCTCCAGTGGATCACACCCTGTCAGATCTCTCCACCATGACCCATCCATCCTGGGTTTCCCCACGGACATGGCTTAGTTTCATTGAGTTAGACAAGGCTGTAGTCCTAGTGTGATTAGATTGACTAGTTTTCTGTGAGTATGGTTTCAGTGTGTTTGCTCTCTGATGTCCTCTTGCAACACCTACCGTCTTACTTGGGTTTCTCTTACCTTGGGCGTGGGGTATCTCTTCCCGGCTGCTCCAGCAAAGCACAGCCATCGCCCTTACCTTGGATGAGGGGTCTCTCCTCACCGCCGCCCTTCCTGACCTCAGTCGTGGGATAGCTCCTCTGGGCCGCATTTAGTGCGCTGGTCCTCACCGCTGCCCTTCCTGACCTTGGAGGAGAGGTATCTCTTCACCGCCACCCTTCCTGACCTCAGTCGTAGGGTAGCTCCTCTCGGCCGCGCTTAGTGCGCCAGTCGCAGCTGCTGAGGCGCTCTTAGTGTAGCCTACCAGGCTCCTCTGTCCATGGGATTTTCCAGGCAATAGTACTGGAGGGGATTGCCATTTTCTTCTCCAAGGGATCTTCCCAACCCAGGGATCCAACCCAGGTCACCCGCATTGTAGAAAGACGCTTTACCGTCTTTATACCCCCAAAAGATGTCCTTTTCATTATCAGATCAGATCAGATCAGTCGCTCAGTCATGTCCGACCCTTTGTGACCCCATGAACTGCAGCACGCCAGGCCTCCCTATCCATCACCAGCTCTCGGAGGTCACTCAGACTCACATTCATCCAGTCAGTGATGCCATCCAGCCATCTCATCCTCTGTCATCCCCTTCTCCTCTTGCCCTCAATCCCTCCGAGCATCAGAGTCTTCAATGAGTCAACTCTTCACATGAGGTGGCCAAAGTACTGGAGTTTCAGCTTTAGCATCATTCCTTCCAAAGAAATCCCAGGGCTGATCTCCTTCAGAATGGACTGGTTGGATCTCCTTGCAGTCCAAGGGACTCTCAAGAGTCTTCTCCAACACCACAGTTCAAAAGCATCAATTCTTCAGCGCTCAGCCTTCTTCACAGTCCAGCTCTCACATCCATACATGACCACAGGAAAGACCATAGCCTTGACTAGGCGAACCTTTGTTGGCAAAGTGATGTCTCTGCTTTTGAATATGCTATCTAGGTTGGTCATAACTTTCCTTCCAAGGAGTAAGCGTCTTTTCATTTCATGGCTGCAATCACCATCTGCAGTGATTTTGGAGCCCAGAAAAATAAAGTCTGACACTGTTTCCACTGTTTCCCCATCTATTTCCCATGTAGTGATGGGACCAGATGCCATGATCTTCGTTTTCTGAATGTTGAGCTTTAAGCCAACCTTTTCACTCTCCACCTTCACTTTCATCAAGAGGCTTTTTAGCCCCTCTTCACTCTCTGCCATAAGAGTGGTGTCATCTGCATATCTGAGGTTATTGATATTTCTCCCAGCAATCTTGATTCCAACTTGTGTTTCTTCCAGTCCAGCGTTTCTCATGATGTACTCTGCATATAAGTTATATAAACAGGGTGACAATATGCAGCCTTGACGTACTCCCTTTCCTATTTGGAACCAGTCTGTTGTTCCATGACCAGTTCTAACTGTTGCTTCCTGATCTGCATACAGATTTCTCAAGAGGCAGATCAGGTGGTCTGGTATTCCCATCTCTTTCAGAATTTTCCATAGTTTATTGTGATCTACACAGTCAAAGGCTTTGGCATAGTCAATAAAGCAGAAATAGATGTTTTTCTGGAACTCTCTTGCTTTTTCCATGATCCAGCGGATGTTGGCAATTTGATCTCTGGTTCCTCTGCCTTTTCTAAAACCAGCTTGAACATCTGGAATCCAAAAGTAGGAAGTCAAGAAACACCTGGAGTAACAGGCAAATTTGGCTTTGGAATATGGAATGAAGCAGGGCAAAAACTAAAACAGTTTTGCCAAGAAAAATGCACTGGTTATAGCAAATACCTTCTTCCAACAACACAAGAGAAGACTCTATACATGGACATCACCAGATGGTCAACACCGAAATCAGATTGATTATATTCTTTGCAGCCAAAGATGGAGAAGCTCTATACAATCAACAAAAACAAGACCAGGAGCTGACTGTGGCTCAGACCATGAACTCCTTATTGCCAAATTCAGACTGAAATTGAAGAAACTAGGGAAAACCACTAGACCATTCAGATATGACCTAAATCAAATCCCTTATGATTATACAGTGGAAGTGAGAAATAGATTTAAGGGCCTAGATCTGATAGAGTGCCTGATGAACTATGGAATGAGGTTAGTGACATTGTACAGGAGACAGGGATCAAGACCATCCCCATGGAAAAGAAATGCAAAAAAGCAAAATGGCTGTCTGGGGAGGCCTTACAAATAGCTGTGAAAAGAAGAGAAGTGAAAAGCAAAGGAGAAAAGGACAGATATAAACATCTGAATGCAGAGTTCCAAAGAATAGCAAGAAGAGATAAGAAAGCCTTCTTCAGCAATCAGTGCAAAGAAATAGAGGAAAACAACAGAATGGGAAAGACTAGGAATCTCTTCAAGAAAATCAGAGATACCAAAGGAACATTTCATGCAAAGATGGGCTCGATAAAGGACAGAAATGGTATGGACCTAACAGAAGCAGAAGATATTAAGAAGAGGTGGCAAGAATACACAGAAGAACTGTACAAAAAAGATCTTCATGACCCAGATAATCATGATGGTGTGATCACTGACCTAGAGCCAGACATCCTGGAATGTAAAGTCAAGTGGGCCTTAGAAAGCATCACTACGAACAAAGCTAGTGGAGGTGATGGAATTCCAGTGGAGCTATTCCAAATCCTGAAAGATGATGCTGTGAAAGTGCTACACTCAATATGCCAGGGAATTTGGAAAACTCAGCAGTGGCCACAAGATTGGAAAAGGTCAGTTTTCATTCCAATCCCAAAGAAAGGCAATGCCAAAGAATGCGCAAACTACCGAACAATTGCATTCATCTCACATGCTAGTAAAGTAATGCTCAAAATTCTCCAAGCCAGGCTTCAGCAATATGTGAACCATGAACTTCCTGATGTTCAAGCTGGTTTTAGAAAAGGCAGAGGAACCAGAGATCAAATTGCCAACATCTGCTGGATCATGGAAAAAGCAAGAGAGTTCCAGAAAAGCATCTATTTCTGCTTTATTGACTATGCCAAAGCCTTTGACTGTGTGGATCACAATAAACTCTGGAAAATTCTGAAAGAGATGGGAATACCAGACCACCTGATCTGCCTCTTGAGAAATTTGAATGCAGGTCAGGAAGCAACAGTTAGAACTGGTCATGGAACAACAGACTGGTTCCAAATAGGAAAGGGAGTACGTCAAGGCTGCATATTGTCACCCTGTTTATATAACTTATATGCAGAGTACATCATGAGAAATGCTGGACTGGAAGAAACACAAGTTGGAATCAAGATTGCTGGGAGAAATATCAATAACCTCAGATATGCAGATGACACCACCCTTATGGCAGAAAGTGAAGAGGAACTCAAAAGCCTCTTGATGAAAGTGAAAGTGGAGAGTGAAAAGGTTGGCTTAAAGCTCAACATTTAGAAAATGAAGATCATGGCATCTGGTCCCATCACTACATGGGAAATAGATGGGGAAACAGTGGAAACAGTGTCAGACTTTATTTTTCTGGGCTCCAAAATCACTGCAGATGTGACTGCAGCCATGAAATTAAAAGACACTCCTTGGAAGGAAAGTTATGACCAACCTAGATAGCATATTCAAAAGCAGAGACATTACCAACAAAGGTCTGTCTAGTCAAGGCTTTGGTCTTTCCTGTGGTCATGTATGGATGTAAGGGTTGGACTGTGAAGAAGGCTGAGCGCCGAAGAATTGATGCTTTTGAACTGTGGTGTTGGAGATGACTCTTGAGAGTCCCTTGGGCTGCAAGGAGATCCAACCAGTCCATTCTGAAGGAGATCAGCCCTGGGATTTCTTTGGAAGGAATGATGCTAAAGCTGAAACTCCAGTACTTTGGCCACCTCATGCCAAGAGTTGACTCATTGGAGAAGACTCTGATGCTGGTAGTGATTGGGGGCAGGAGGAGGAGGGGATGACAGAGGATGAGATGGCTGGATGGCATCACTGACTCGATGGATGTGAGTCTGAATGACCTCCGGGAGTTGGTGATGGACAGGGAGGCCTGGCGTGCTGTGACTCATGGGGTCGCAAATAGTTAGACACGACTGAGTGACTGATCTGATCTGAAGGAGCCTCTTGATGAAAGTGAAAGAGGAGAGTGAAAAAGTTGACTTAAAGCTCAACTTTCAGAAAACTAAGATCATGGCATCCGGTCCCATCTCTTCATGGCAAATAGATGGGGAAACAATGGAAACAGTGTCAGACTTTATTTTGGGGGCTCCAAATCACTACAGATGGTGACTTCAGCCATGAAATTAAAAGACGCTTGCTCCTTGGAAGAAAAGTTATGACCAACCTAGATAGCGTATTAAAAAGCAGAGACATTATTTTGCAAACAAAGGTCCATCTAGTCAAAGCTGTGTTTTTTCCAGTAGTCATGTAGGGAAGTGAGAGACGGACTGTAAAGAAAGCTGAGCACCAAAGAATTGATGCTTTTGAACTGTGGTGTTGGAGAAGACTCTTGAGAGTGCCTCGGACTTCAAGGAGATCCAACCAGTCCATCCTAAAGGAAATCAGTCCTGAATACTCATTGGAAAGACTGATTCTGAAAGTCCAATATTTTGGCTACCTGATGCAAAGTACTGACTCATTGGAAAAGACCCTGATGCTGGGAAAGATTGAAGATGGAAGGAGAAGGGGATGACAGAGGATGAGACGGTTGGATGGCATCACTGACTCAATGGACATAAGTTTGAGTAAACACTGGGAGTTGGTGATGGACAGGGAGGCCTGGCCTGCTGCAGTCCTTGGGGTCACAAAGAGTTGGACATGACTGAACAACTGAACCAAACTCAATTTTGCTTATTATGATGCTTTTCTATTCATCATTCTATTTTCTTTCTCGAGTTTTTTCTACTAATGGAATTATATTCATTGTATTGCAGGTACATCAGTAAGTAATGCCTTTTTGTGTTCTCCGGTTACATTTATCATGTTATGATGCGCTTCTAAATTCAGTTTCGGCTTATATTTTGTAGTATGTGATGCACTTATTTGGTTTCCTAACCATACATAACACCAAATGGACTTTTTATTTAACTTCATGCTTATGGAGTTATTGACCTAAAACAGTTATTGACTTTCTGGGTAGTACTAATGAGATAAGAAGAACATAGAAGAACAAAATAAAAACACTTCAACTTTAAATCATATATAAATAAATTTTCTTTGTTCCATGTGAAACTCTTCCTGAGCTTCAGCTTTGTCTTGAATATCTCACGATTTTTAAAAATTCCTCATCAAATGCTTAAAATTAGTTGGTAAAGTCTGCTATTCTAGGTACATTAATATCCTTCTCCAAAGACATCCACATCCTAATTTCCAAAAGCTATGAATACATTGTTACAAAACAAAGGGAAATTTTGTTTGTTTATTAACTGAATTTAAAATAGATTATCTTGGATTGTCTGGATAGGCCCAAAATGATCACAAGCATCCTTAAAAATGGAAGAAGGAAGCAGAAGAGCAGTCAGAGGGAAATGCATTTATAGGCAAAAGGCACAGGGAGATGCAATGTGGCTGGCTTTGCTAATGCAAGGAGAGAACCATGAGCCAAGAAGTGCCGGTGGCCTCTAGCCTCTAAAAGCTGGAAAGAGCAAGGAAAGGGATTCTCCTCTAGGGCCTTCTGAAAGGAAGGCAGTCCTGCCAATACCCTTGATTTCTGGCTTCTGACCTCCAAAATGATGAAATTACACATCCTCCAAATGATGAAATATTTTAAACGACTAAGTTTATGCTATTTTGTTAGAGCAGCAATGGAAAGCTGATATCCCTGCCATTTGCAAGGTTGTGATATTCATATTTTGGTTGCCTCATCTTTCTCTTTGTACCTCTCTGCTTCTTTAATAACATGAGAAGCATGGATAACACTGAGTGGATCAATTTTGGAGAATTGACATCTTTACTACATTAATTGAATCCTCCAATTAATGATCATGGTATGTCTATCCAGTTTTGTTTTTTTTTTTTAGTTCTTTGCTTTCTTTAATCAACATTTGTAGTTTTCAGCATAGAGTCTGAAATTCTTTTGTTACACTCACACCCTGTATTTATTTTTTTAACTTATTATAAATCATAGTTTTTAAAAATTGTTTTCTACTTGTTCATTGTTAGTATATTTAAATATGAGTAACATTTGTCCACTGACTGTACACTGCAACTTTGCTAAAGTCACTTATCAGTACTAGGAGTTTTTTTCCCCTTTCTATTATATTACTAGAGATTTTCTAAATGGACAATCATGTTATCTGTAAATATAAAAATTTTTATTTCTTCCTTTCCAATCTATATACATTCTGGTTTTCTTTCCTTGCCTGGTTGCATTGGCCAGGTCTTCCAGTGTGTTAATGAATACGAGTGGTGAGAGTCGTATCTTTGCCTTGTTCCTATTTTAGGGAAAACATTCAATCTTGTACAATTAAATATGGTTCTAGTGGTATTACATTGAGGCAGTTGCCTTTGCATTTTAGTTTGCTGAGAAATTTTTTAAAAAAATCATGAATGAGTATTGAATTTTGTCAAACACTTTCAGAATCAGTTGATATAATTTTACATTTTCCTATAGATTGTTAATATGGTGGTTGAATTTTGATATTGAATCAGCATTGGGTTCTTGGGGTAAACCCAACTTACTTGTGGGGCATTATCCTTTGTATATATTGCTGCATTCAAATTGCTAACATTTTATTGAGGATTTTTGCATCTATAAGGGTTATTAGTTTATAGTTTTCTTGTATTGTCTTTGTCTGGTCTGGTATGGAAATAGTGCTGGCCTCAAAATCAGTTGGAAAGTGTTCCTTAATCTTCTAACTTTTGGAAGAGATTGTGTAGAATTTTTGTTATTCGTTCAATTTTTTGGTGAAGTTCACCAGTGAAACAATCTGGCCCTATGGATTTCTTTACTTGAAATGTTTATATCTCTATGCTTAATTTCCTTAATACTTATGATACTATTCCAGTTTTCCATTTCATCTTGTATGAATTTAGATAGTTTGTGGTTTTGGAGCAGTCTATTTCACCTATGTTGTCGAATTTATATGCATAGATCTCTGGCTGGTATCCCTAAATTTCCTTTCAGTGTTTGAAGAATCTGTCATGACATTTTCTCTTTCACTCCTATTTTCACAACCCTTGCTTCCCTGTTTGGATCTGGCCTCTGTGTGTTTTATTCAGGGGCAAGTCTGATAAATAGGATCTGACTCTTAGTTCTTAGAGTCTTTCCTACGCTTACTAGGGTTAGATTGATGCATATACGACTTGGGTGTGAGCCCAGGAGTTCGTGGCCAACTTTATAGAGCTGCTTTCTGAATTTCTTCCTCTGTGATTTCCCTGTTTCTGTCCAGTTCCTCAAGGCACACTTTTTCAGTCCTGTTGCCAGTAAGCTGGAAGTTGATTTACTCTGCTATGCCAGATATTTTTCATGACTCCTCCAGTGTTTGTGGGTTGGTGGTTGAAAGATAGAGAGCAAAACAGTAATGGTTCACCCTATCCTCTTAGTTCCTAGGACCATAGCTCTTGCAAGTGGGGAGGAGTTTCTCCCCCACCTTCAGAGTTTTAGATGACACCTTACTCAGGTCTCAAGCCTAAACTAAAGAGTTTTTCCAGGTATTATTTCTATTTTCACTGATACTTATTTCTGGATTTTAGGCTGCTTGGAATTGAGGCCAGGGGATATCAGTGGAAGAGGAAGGTAAATGCACTGCTGTATCAGTGGTATTTCAATCTTGCCCCCTTTCCTGCCACAACTGCTCCGAGTCTTCAGATAGCTGCCCATGTCATCTGTCTAGGTTCTTAGCTACATTCAGGGAGACAGACAGGATAGAATGTGTTTGTTCTATCTTACTCCAAACAGGAACTCAACAGAACATTTTTATTAGATTGGAAGCTAATGCACTTGGAACTGATGATGAACCTTTGCAGTTGGTCACTAGTTCTCTGTTTTGATGGTGGTGATGATGAGGGGTTCTATGAAAATCTGAGTCAAATAGCTTCTTCTTCATAATATCACCCAGAGTTGCCTCAGCTCTCAAACTCATTTTCCTCTTCCCCTATTCTCTCTCCTGCCTCCCTATATGGCCTCCTTTAAAGTTACATATGAAAGGATTGGCATCCTTTTTGACTCAGGGACACAGTTTACCATAAGCCTCTGTGTCACATTAGTGGCATCTGATCATTATAGAATTCTACCTCCATTGCCCTACTTTTCCAGTCACTGATGGCTTCATTTGTCACATTTGCTCATTTTGTCATCATTTTCAAGTGACATCTGTAGTACAGTTGAAGACCATTGTTTATAAGATTTCTTGGATAAAGTGTGAGAATCCTTATATATTTATAGCTTCACTTTAAGGTGTTAAAATTTTTGTTTTAGGTTTTTAGCTAACCAATGTAGGAGCATATTGAAATGGTGAGAGTTTGTACTGCTCAAAAGCACACAGAAAGATGATTACATGTAATTTGCTGGAATCCTCCTTGTGTTTGTCACCAGTAAATCTCCTGTAAGCAGTTTAGTTGTTCACACACTGAAAAGTATGTGGATTAGGGAGAGTAAAAGACTGTGTGGGAATTTATAAAGATCAGGAGCATTGGCTAGCCCAGTTGAATCCAATTTTCTCTTCTTCACGATCAGCTTAGAATCAGACTATTATTGCTGAAATGGATGATTATTGCTGAAATTAGACTGTTAGTTTAATGTATGAAAAACTCCAATTAAATGGCTTGCTCCAGGTCACACAGCTGGTAGATGCCAAGACTAGGCATAAGGTATAGGTCTTCTGACTTCCAGCCAATTGTATCATGTTTATAAAGCCATTCTACAGAACTCACCATTGGTGGGTATGGCGTCCAGGGTGTCAGAGGCACACAGATGTAAGAGGCATGCAGGAAGTTGATGTCACTTTGAATCCTACATCCTGACTTTAGTTCTTGTTTGAAGTGATTGAATTCCTTTGTACGCTCCGTATACATTCAGCTTAAAGGTGTGGAGAGGGCTACAGATCAGGGTGTTTGTGACTCTGCACTTTGGCCCCTCAGCAGGACACTATCACAGGCTTTTGCTTTGGGTCTGTACTTGGTTGTATCCACAACAACAGTAACAAACCGTCACTGAGAGCAGGTGTGCCAAGCACCAGATGGAGCACTGATGATAAAAGAGGTAAGCCAGGTTCATTCTCTGCCCTCAGTGAGTTCAGTGCAGTGCGGGCTGCGTCTGCAGAACTTTTCTTGAGCTAAAAAGTATGATTGGAGGCCAACCTTTTTTCTTCTTTACTTTTAAGATTATATTTTGTATTTATTATTCTTTTAAAATAAGAGATATGCATTTAAGAACTGCATTTAATCTTGCTTTTGCCTTTGAACTCTCTGAGGCATCTATTGGAGAAGGAAATGGCAACCCATTCCAGTATTCTTGCCTGGAGAATTCCTTGGACAGAGGAGCCTGATGGGCCACAGCCTATAGGGTTGCAAAGAGTTAGACACGGCTGAAGCAACTTAGCACGAGGCATCTACGGTGAATAAAGAACCCAGAACTATTGGAGAATATATTTCCCATACTGCCTCATTAAAGGGATGACCACAGTTTTATTTTTATTTTTTTCTGGTTTCTTTGACATCCCTGGGAGGCAGCCTCAGACCTTGGAGTGCCACTGTCTCATGTTCTTGTCCTCAACCATGCCAGAATCTAAAGGGTGCTAGATATTTCTAGACCCAGCTCATCTCTGGTCTTGTTTTCCCATCTCCTGCTCTGACCTTGAGTGGCTGGGCTATCTCCTCCATGGCATTTGCCCTGTTCTTGGCCATGTTCTCTGGCTCACCATTCTTTGTCAGCACTGATATCTTGATGGACTCACCCTGTTACACCACAGAACAAGTTAACAGGATACACCTACATTCTTGCTAAATAAACTATGTGCTAAACACTGTATTATTTTAAAAAAAGAAAGAAAAACAGAGAAATTTGTTGCAATGTAGGCTTCTTTGGAAAAAGAGATGGAGTGGGTAAAGGCATAGTTCATACTAGGAACTCAAGCTAGTTTTTGCTCTGCTTTGCACTTCAATTGGCTGCAGTCCATGGGGTCGCTAGGAGTCAGACACGACTGAGCGACTTCACTTTCACTTTTCACTTTCATGCATTGGAGGAGGAAATGGCAATCCACTCCAGTGTTCTTGCCTGGAGAATCCCAGGGACGGAGGAGCCTGGTGGGCTGCCATCTATGGGGTTGCACAGAGTCGGACACGACTGAAGCGACTTAGCAGCAGCAGTACTTCAATTACATCCTATATTGCATCCAGTATTTTCAAAGTGATGATGGCTAATGAGGGCAAAGAAGCACAGTAGCTCCTAGGGATTTTATTTGTTTCCATGACCCAACGTCTTTGGCCTTTTCATGTATTTTATGCCTTCAAGGATTTAAACGAATACCTAAGAGAAAATGCAGCTCTTGTCACACAATATGTAAAATATGTATTTTTATTTAGAAGTAATGTAATTGATAATTATGCTAAATAATTATCAGAGCCAGTTCAAGGACAAACCACTTACATTGGTTTCTGCAATCTAGGTTAGGCATCTTTCAGAGTTACTAGTCTTTGTAGTGCTTGGCTGAGACTGGAAGTCCGTATTTACCTGGAGACCTTCAGATTGACTTCCCGTTCTTTAAGGGGGAATCCAAAAGTCTACAGGCCACAGCTCCAGATCTGAGGGCTCTTTTAAGGAGTTTTGGTGAGGAGTGATTAAAGCAAAATGCTTACACTTTTTCAGGACTTACAGATCCAAGGCCTGGAACTTTTTGCAGCCACTTAGACTAAAGAGGATTTTGAGACGTATTTCTGGGCACACATACTGTTCTATGTAGACTCTGAACATGTAAATGAGAGTCAGCCTAAAGTCACTGGCTTATACCTTCAAATATCCAGGGAAAGATGTGATAAGAATAATCATCTGAGGGAGTCCAAATGCCAAGCAACACAATCAGAATAATTTAAAAAAATTAATAAACAATTTCTAAAAATGACTGATTTTATTAGCTATTTTTATCACCATATCTGTTTACTCATTATAATATCCCTTGGAGGTACTCTTATTTTCTCCATTTTACAGGTAAGCAAATACAAATATTGTTAATTGCCCAAGATCTCATGGATAGAAAATGGAATTTTTCTTCCTGTCAAATTCAAACTGTTTGAACGGTTCAAGGTAGAAAAAGAGGACATTACTATTTAAAATTATCTTGCTCTTGCTAACGTAATGATATTCAATCATAGTTTTAGATCTACAAGATGACCTCTGATTTTATGGTAGGTAATCAGAAACCCCAAAAGGCCCATTTGTCCAAGATCATGGAAGTAATAAGAGGCAGAGCTGAATAAAACTCAATCTTTCGATCACCAAGGCCAAGTTCTTCCATGAACCTTTTGATACTAGAATTTGATACAATGTTATAAAGGTTGACTTGGCTGCCTGCATTCACATGGTAACCAGGGATCTGCTACCATCTAGTGGTCAACTGAGTAATTAATGATTTTCAAAAAGTTTCAGGGACTTCCCTGGTAGTGGAGTGACTTAAGACTCTCTGAGCCCAGTGTAGGGGCCCTGGGTTCGATCCCTGATCAGGGAGCTAAATTCCACATGCCACAACTAAGAGTTCACAGGTCCCAACTGAAGATCTCATGTGCTGCAGTAAAGACTGACGATTCCACATGCTGCAGCTAAGACCTGGCACAGCCCAATAAATAAATATTTTAAAATGTTTCAGATACTGGGCATAGAATAGCATCAAACTCATATGATGTGTACTGTTGTCAGAGAATGTGGAGTGAATAAGTAATTGTAGAGGTTAGACAGTCCATTGTCAGCACTTTACAGATGCGAGTTTGAGAAGATTGAATGAAATCTCCAAGGTCATGCCGTATGATGGTGGCAAAACTGGGATAAAACTCTGGTCTCTTCCCTTTCAGTTTAGTGTTCTTTTTCTCTGGCATTCCAACAGTGGGAAAAACGGGGTCTTTTAATTCACAGAATACAGAATAAAGTACTTGCCTGAAGTATTGTGAGGTTTTCAGTATATGTAATAGATTCAACTTCCCATTCTGGCAGTCCTTTCTTAGTTATATTAATAGAAGGGCAAAGTGGTATATGTAATATGGATATTCATCTATATCTCCGTAATTATATATTCGATGGCTATGTCTGTAACTCCTTCTATATAATCTTTTTTTTTTCCTTTTTCTAATGGTAGCACTAGAATAAGTTTCCATTTCTTGGGCCCTTGATAACTTATAATAGCCTAGAAATATGCTGGGTGGAAGTAGACTGCTGGCCAGTATTTTTGAAAGTTACTAAAATAAAAAAAGGAGTACATGTAATAGAGTACACAGCATACATTATATAAAATACAGCTTAGGCTGTTATAGTCAGAGCAGTAGAGGAGTTATGTGACCAGTTTCAATGATGCTTGTTTCAAAACAGATTATGCTTTCTACTTTTGATAAATTAATTTTGCCAATTAGAAAGCATTCAAAGTATACCATGATAAACATTTAAATATTTAAGAACTGGCTTGGAGAAGGCAATGACAACCCACTCCAGTACTCTTGCCTGGAAAATCCTATGGACGGAGGAGCCTGGTAGGCTACAGTCCGTGGGGTCGCAAAGAGTCGGACACGACCGAGCGACTTCACTTTTACTTTCTTTTTCACTTGTTGAATCTATGGTTGAACTGGACAGTAACTTGTAATAGTGGATTCTTTTCTCTTTGTCACACTTGTTGGTTTGTTTCTTCAGTTCTTTTACCTCGGACAATGTATTGAATGGCTGGAATTTAGAACTGTTTATTTGGTGTTGCTTTCTGGAAACAGAGTGGAGCTAGGAGAGAGACCCAGGCTTCTAGCAGGAAAAACCATTTCTAGGATTTGGGGGGATTATCTTGGCTATATGTGACATCTGAGAGATTTAACAAAAAATTTTGCGTCTCTTCTAACTTCTTCAAGCCATTCTCATAGGTGGAAGCCATTACCAAATGTCTTCTTTGTTATCACCTTCAGTTCTGCAGTATGCTTGACACATTAAAAAAATTCCACCACATTTTCATCAATTTTATAACAATAGCAGTAAGAGAGAGAGAAAGGTGGAGGGGAAACAGGACAGGAGGGAGTGAGGAAGGGAAGGAAGGAAAACAAAAGCTTTGGATCCAGACAAAACATATTAAATGAGCCTGGCTGTTAGAATATATAGGTAGATAATGCCTTTCTGACCAAATCATGAGTGATTTTTTTCTATCATAACCCAGGGCATAACTTATTTGCTCTTCCTTAAGTACCATGCCCAATGGGCAGAGACAGTGGTACACAAGCTGAGTACAAGGGCTCTGAGTCAGATTGCCCAGCTGTGAATCCCAGCTCCACTTTGCTATGGCCAAGGCATTTGGGTAACTTGATGAAGCTGTGAGCCATGCTGTGCAGAGCTACCTGAGATGGATGGGTCATTGTGAAGAGTTCTGACAAAATGTAGACCACTGGAGGAGGAAATGGCAAACCACTCCAGTGTTACTGCCAGGAGAACCCCATGAACATGAAAGGCAAAAAGATAAGACACCAGAAGATGATCCCCCCAGGTCAGAAGGTATTCAATATGCTACTAGAGAGGAGTAGAGGGCAAGTACTAACAGCTCCAGAAAAAATTAATCTGCTGAACCAAAGTGGAAGCAACACTTGGTTGTGAATGTGTCTGGTGGTGAAAGTAAACTCCGATGCTGTAAAGAACAATATTGCATAGAAACTTGGAATGTTAGGCCCATGAATCAAGGTAAACTGGATATGTTCATGTAGGAGATGGCAAGAGTGGACATTGACATCTTAGGAATCAGTGAACTAAAATGGATGGGAATGGGCAAATTTAATTCAGATGACATTGCATCTCCTACTGTGGACAAGAATCCCTTAGAAGGAATGGAGTAGCCCTCATATTCAATAAAACAGTCCTTAATGATGCAATACTTGGTGCAATCTCAAAAATGACAGAATAATCTCTGTTTATTTGCAAGGCAAACCATTCAACATCATAGTAATCCAAGTATGCTCCAACCACTAATGCTGAAGAAGCTGAAGCTGAATGTTCTAGGAAGACATCTCAACATTGTAGTAATCCAAGTATGCCCCAACCACTAATGCTGAAGAAGCTGAAGCTGAATGGTTCTAGGAAGACATCCAAGACCTTTTAGAACTAACACCAAAAAAAGATGTCCTTCTCAACACAGGGGATTGGAATGCAGAAGTGAGAAGTTGAGAGATACCTGGAAAAAAGGGTAAGTTAGGCCTTGGAATACAACATGAAGCAGGGAAAAGGCTAACAGAATTTTGTCAAGAGAACACATTGGTCACAGCAAACACCCTTTTCCAACAACCCGAGAGACGATTTTACATGTGGACATCACCAGGTGGTCAATACTGAAATCATATCGATTATGGTCAATACTGAAATCAGATTGATTATGTTCTTTGCAGCTGAAGACAGAGAAGCTCTATACAGACAGCAAAAACAAGACCTGAAACTGACTGTGGCTCAGATCATGAGTTCCTTATTGCAAAATTCAGGCTTAAATTAAATAAAGTAGGGAAAACCACTAGGCCATTTAGATATGTCCTAAATTAAGCCCTTATGATTATACAATGGAAGTGATGAATAGATTCAGGGATTAGATATGGTAGACACAGTGCCTGAAGAACTATGGACAGAGGTTTGTAACATTATACAGGAGGTGATGACCAAAACCATCCTAAAGAAAAAGAAATGCAAAAGTGGTTGTCTGAGGAGGCCTTGCAAATAAATAGCTGAGAAAAGAAGAGAAGCAAAAGGCAAAGGAGAGAGGGAAAGACATACCCAACTGAATGGAGAGTTCCAGAGAATAGCAAGGAGAAATAAGAAAGCCTTCCTCAGTGATCAATGCAAAGAAATAGAAGAAAACAATAGAATGGGAAAGACTAGAGATCTCTTTGATAAAATTGGAAATATCAAGGGAATATTTGATGCAAGGATGGGCATGGTAAAGGACAGAAATGGTAAAGATCTAACAGAAGCAAAAGAGATTAAGAAGAAGTGACAAAATACACAGAAGAATATACAAAAAGGTCTTAATGATCCAGATAACCATGATGGTGTGATCACTCACCTAGAGCCAGACATCTTGGAGTGTGAAGTCAAGTGGGCCGTAGGAAGCAACACTACCAACAAAACTGGTGGAGGTGATGGAATTCCAGCTGAGCTATTTAAAATCCTGAAATATGGTGCTGTTAAAGTGCTGAACTCAATATGTCAGCAAATTTGGAAAACTCAGCAGTGGCTACAGGACTGGAAAAGATCAGCTTTCATTCCAGTCCCAAAGAAAGGCAATGCCAAAGAATGTTCAAACTACCATACGATTGCACTTATTTCACATACTTGCAAGGTTATTCTCAAAATCCTTCAAGCTAGGCTTCAGTTGTATGTGAATTGAGAAATTCCAGATGTACAAGCTGGGTTTTGAAGAGGCAAAAGAATAAGAAATCAAATTGCCAACATTCATTGGATCATGGAGAAAGGAAGGGGATTTCAGCAAAATATCTACTTCTACTTCATTGACTATTCAAAAGCCTCTGACTGTGTGGATCATAACAAACTTTGGAAAATTCTTAAATAGATGGGAAAACCAGACCACCTTACCTGCCTCCTGAGAAACCTATATACAAGTCAAGAAGCAACAGTTAGAACTGGGCATACAACTGACTTTTTCAAAAAATTTGGAAAGGAGTACAACAAGGCTGTATATTGTCACTTTGATTATTTAACTTATATGTAGAGTATATCATGCAGAATGCCAGACTGGATGAATCCCAAGCTGGAATCAAGGTTGCTAGGAAATACATCAACAACCTCAGATATGTAGATAATACCACTTTAATGGCAGAAAGTGAGGAGGAACAAAAGAGTCTCTTGATGAGGGTGAAAGAGGAGAGTGATAAGACCAGCTTGAAACTCAACATTAAAAAAACTAAGATCATGGCATCCAGTCCCATTACTTCTTGTCAAATAGAAGGGGAAGAAGTGGAAGCAGTGACATCTCATCTGTCTCCTCAGCAATTTGTATGCAGGCCAAGAAGCAAAAGTTAGAACTGGACATGGAGCAACAGACTGGTTCCAAACTGGGAAAGGAGAATGTCAAGGCTGTATTTTGTCACCCTGCTTATTTAACTTATATGCAGAGTACATATTGCAAAATGCCAAGCTGGATGAAGCACAAGCTGGAATCAAGATTCCCGGGAAAAATATCAATAACCTCAGACATGCAGATGACACCACCCTTAGCAGAAAGAGAAGAAGTTAAGAGCCTCTTGATGAAAGGGAAAGAGAAGAGTGAAAAAGTTGTCTTAAAACTCAACATTGAGAAAACTAAGATCATGGCATCTGGTTTCATCACTTCATGGCAAATAAGTGGGGAAACAATGGAAACAGTGAGAGACTTTATTTTCTTGGGCTCCAAAATCACTGCAGATGGTGACTGCAGCCATAAAATTAAAAGACGCTTGCTTCATAGGAGAAAAGCTATGACCAATCTAGACAGCACATTACCATCAAAGTTCCATCTAGTCACAGCTATGGTTTTTCCAGTAGTCATGTATGGATGTGAGAGTTGGACTATAAAGAAAGCTGAACGTTGAAGAATTGATGCTTTTGAACTGTGTTGTTGGAGAAGACTCTTGAGAGTCCCTTGGACTGCAAGGAGATCCAACCAGTCCATTCTGAAGGAGATCAGCCCTGGGATTTCTTTAGAGGGAATGATGCTGAAGTTGTTGCTCAAGTACTTTGGCCGCCTGATGTGAAGAACTGACTCATTGGAAAAGACCCTGATGCTCGGAAAGATTGAAGGTGGGAGGAGAAGGGGACGACGGAGGATGAATTGGTTTGATGGCATCGCCAACTCGATGGACATGAATTTGAGTAAGTTCTGAGAGTTGGGGATGGACAGGGAGGCCTGGCTTGATGCAGTCCATGGTGTCACAAAGAGTCAGACACGAATGAGCAACTGAACTGAACTGAGCGACAGATTTTCTTTCCTTTGGCTCCAGAATCACTGTGGACAGTGACTGGAGCCATGAAATTAAAAGACACTTGTTTCTTGAAAGGAAAGCTATGATAAACCTAGATAGCATATTAAAAAGCACAGACATCCCTTTGCCAACAAAGGTCCATATAGTCAAAGCTATAGTTTTTCCAGTAGTCATGTACTAATGTTGGAGCCTGGTGGGCTGCAGTCCACGGGGTCTCAAAGAGTCAGACACAACTGAGCGACTTTACTTCACTCACTTCATACTTTATCACTGGAGAAGGGAATGGCAACCCACTCCAGTATTCTTGCCTGGGGAATCCCATGGACAGAGGAGCCTGGCAGGCCATGGTTCATGGGGTTGCAGAGAGCTGGACATGACTGAAGTGACTGAGCACACACACATGTACTGATGTGGGAGTTGGACCGTAAAGAAGGCTGAGTGCTGAAGAATTGATAGTTTCAATTTGTGGTGCTGGAGGAGACTCTTGAGAGCCCCTCGGAGAGCAAGGAGATCAAACCAGTTGATCCTAAGGAAATCAACCCTGAATATTCATTGGAAGGACTTGATGTGAACAGTCAACTAATTGGAAAAGACACCTGATGCTGGGGAAGACTGAGGGTAGTAGGAGAAGAGAGTGGCAGAGAATGAGATCATTAGATAGCATCACTGACTCAATGGATACGAATTTGAGAAAACTCCAAGAGACAGCATAAGACAGAGGAACCCTGTGTGCTGCAGTCCATGGGGCTGCAGAGAGTCAGACTCGACTTAGTGACTGAACAACAACAGCCTTCACCCAGGTGGTACAGTGGTAAAGAATCCTGTCAATGCAGGAAATGCAGGAGATGTGGTTTTGATCCCTGGATTGGGAAGATTCCTGGAGTAAGAAATGGCAGTCTACTCCAGTGTTCTTGCCTGGAACATCCCATAGATAGAGGACCCTGGTGGGCTCCAGTCCAAGGGGCAAAGAGTTGGACACAATTGAATGACTGAGCACACACACACACACGCACACACACAGCCTTTACCCAGTCACTTAATTTCTCTGTGTGTCAGTTTTCTTATTTATAAAATTTGCATAATTATTGAACCTATCTCATAGAGGTATCTGTGTGTTTGTGTGTGTGTAATTTTGGGATAGTGCTGATAAAGTGTTGTGAACAATGCCTGGCACATAGTAAACATAATTTTCAGCTATTGAAATAATCCTTCCTAATGGACTCTGGCGGGGAAGGCAATGGCACCCCACCCCAGTACTCTTGCCTGGAAAGTCCCATGGATGGAGGAGCCTGGTGGGCTCCAGTCCATGGGGTCGCTAAGAGTCAGACACGACCCAGGGACGGAGGAGCCTGGTGGGCTGCCGTCTGTGGGATCGCACAGAGTCGGACACGACTGAGCGACTTAGCAGCAGCAGCAATGGACCCTGGGGGAAGGCAATGGCACCCCACCCCAGTACTCTTGCCTGGAAAATCCATGGACGGAGGAGTCTGGTAGGCTCCAGTCCATGGTTGCGAAGAGTCATGACGCATTGGAGAAGGAAATGGCAACCCACTCCAGTATTCTTGCCTGGAGAATCCCGGGGACGGAGGAGCCTGGTGGGCTGCCGTCTATGGGATCGCACAGAGTTGGACATGACTGAAGCGACTTAGCAGCAGTAGCAGCAGCAATGGACCCTAGTTAGAGATCTTAAGTAACCTAAGCCCTGGCTTAGCTCAATGGGATCATGAATCAAGTATCATTTCTCTTGAACCAATCCCCATCCTAACCATTTAGAACTAATTCTGCTTCTTGGAGAAGAGTTCTTCAAGGCCTTGTAAAGCACAGGGTTTTCTCTGAATGTGTTGGATCTGACTCTGCTCTGTACTATGTGGAGGCCGTGCTACCACAGCAGGACCCAAATTAGTCTAATGCTGGGGGAAATATTATCTTTTTTTCTTACTATACTTGTTAGAATTTTGTTGGCATCACAAGAGTAAGTGACAATGCAGGTTACTTTTCAACAGCATACAGACAATGCTGTTCTGGCTTAGTCCTTGGCTAACTGATTCCTGGGCAAGAGACCATAGGCACTACTGGTCCCTGGAAATGAGCTCTTAATGACAGGTTGGGCCTCTGCCATGAAGGCCTGAGTACTGGAGCCGTGGATGACTTACCTTGTAGAATTCCTTAAGAAGCCACGTAGTATCCTTCTCTCCCTCAACTGTTGTCACAGACCATGGGAGAGGTCTTGCGAAAAGCCATGGAGAGTATGGATATATCTGAACAATATCTAATGTATGGGAGTGAAGTCATCTGAGATTTCAGACTTCATTTCCATATCTGAGTTAGAATATATTTTCCTTCTTGTTGGGCCTCAAGGGCAGAAATTTACTTAATAATGTTACTCACATGCAGTTAATACATGTTATCTTCTATGGTTCATGGAAAGCTCATCTCTTGTCCAATTTATCCCAATTCCTCATATCCCACTTCCCTTTGCCTATAAGTAACCATTCCATGTACTTCCTACAGATAATTTCATTGTGCCTGTTCTTATTAAATACAAAATTTTGTTTTGCATGTATGTATTTTTAATTTAAAGGAGAAAAGGAAAGACATAAACATCTGAATGCAGAGTTCCAAAGAATAGCAAGAAGAGATAAGAAAGCCTTCCTCAGTGATCAATGCAAAGAAATAGAGGAAAACAACAGAATGGGAAAGACTAGAGATCTCTTCAAGAAAATTAGAGATACCAAGGGAACATTTCATGCAAAGATGGGCTTGATAAACAACATAAATTGTATGGACCTAACAGAAGCAGAAGATATTAAGAAGAGATGGCAAGAATACACAAAAGAACTGTACAAAAAAGATCTTCATGACCCAGATAATCATGATGGTGTGATCACTGACCTAGAGCCAGACATCCTGGAATGTGAAGTCTAGTGGACCTTAGAAAGCATCACTACGAACAAAGCTAGTGGAGGTAATGGAATTCCAGTGGAGCTATTCCAAATCCTGAAAGATGATGCTGTGAATGTGTTGTGCTCCATATACCAGCAAATTTGGAAAACTCAGCAGTGGCCACAGGACTGGAAAAGGTCAGTTTGCATTCCAATCGCAAAGAAAGGCAATGCCAAAGAACACTCAAACTACCGCACAACTGCACTCATCTCACATGCTAGTAAAGTAATGCTCAAAATTCTCCAAGCCAGGCTTCAGCAATATGTGAACTTCCAGATGTTCAGGCTGGTTTTAGAAAAGGCAGAGGAACCAGAGATCAAATTGCCAACATCTGCTAGATCATGGAAAAAGCAAGAGAGTTCCAGAAAAACATCTATTTCTGCTTTATTGACTATGCCAAAGCCTTTGACTGTGTGGATCACAATAAACTCTGGAAAATTCTGAAAGAGATGGGAATACCAGACCACCTGATCTGCCTCTTGAGAAATTTGTATGCAGGTCAGGAAGCAACAGTTAGAACTGGACATGGAAAAACAGCCTGGTTCCAAATAGGAAAAGGAGTACATCAAGGCTGTATATTGTCACCCTGTTTATTTAACTTCTATGCAGAGTACATCATGAGAAACACTGGACTGGAAGAAACACAAGCTGGAATCAAGATTGCTGGGAGAAATATCAATAAACTCAGATATGCAGATGACACTGCCCTTATGGCAGAAAGTGAAGAGGAACTCAAAAGTCTCTTGATGAAAGTGAAAGTGGAGAGTGAAAAAGTTGGCTTAAAGCTCAACATTCAGAAAACGAAGATCATGGCATCCAGTCCCATCACTTCATGGGAAATAGATGGGGAAACAGTGGAAACAGTGCCAGACTTTATTTTTCTGGGCTCCAAAATCACTGCAGATGGTGATTGCAGCCATGAAATTAAAAGATGCTTACTCCTTGGAAGGAAAGTTATGACCAACCTAGATAGCATATTCAAAAGCAGAGGCATTACTTTGCCAACAAAGGTCCGTCTAGTCAAGACTATGGTTTTTCCTGTGGTCATGTATGGATGTGAGAGTTGGACTGTGAAAAAAGCTGAGCACTGAAGAATTGATGCTTTTGAACTGTGGTGTTGGAGAGGACTCTTGAGAGTCTCTTGGACTGCAAGGAGATCCAACCAGTCCATCCTGAAGGAGATCAGACTTTGGTGTTCTTTGGAAGGAATGATGTTAAAGCTGAAACTCCAATACTTTGGCCACCTCATGCAAAGAGTTGACTCATTGGAAAAGACTCTGATGCTGGGAGGGATTGAGGGCAGGAGAAGAAGGGGACGACTGAGGATGAGATAGCTGAATGGCATCACCAACTCAATGTACGTGAGTCTGAGTGAACTCCGGGAGTTTGTGATGGACAGGGAGGCCTGGCGTGCTGCGATTCATGGGGTCACAAAGAGTCAGACACGACTGAGTGACTGAACTGACTGACTGAACTAATGTGTAAAAAAGTAATTGTGTTTCTTTTAATTTTTGGCCAGCAGTGTGACTTTAAGGACCACTGATATCTCCAAATGTATATCTTCTGATGTTTTAACATCTGTATAATATTCTATGGTGTGCATCCCTCATGTTCTACCTGTTTATTCTTCTAGGCTAGGGCTGGATATGCAGTTTTTGTTTGACTCTGTTTCCACAAAAGCATCCTTCCACATGTTCTCCTATGCACCTATGTGAGATCTATCTGTTTCTTTTTATCTATCTTTCCAGCATCTATGTATGTATCTATCCATCCACCTAGCTATCATCCATATCATTCCACAAGATTGGAAAAGGTCAGTTTTCATCCCAATCCCAAAGAAAGGCAATGCCAAAGAATGCTCAAACCACCGCACAATTGCACTCATCTCACACGCTAGTAAAGTAATGCTCAAAATTCTCCAAGTCAGGCTTCAGCAATATGTGAACCGTGAACTTCCTGATGTTCAAGCTGGTTTTCGAAAAGGCAGAGGAACCAGAGATCAAATTGCCAACATCCGCTGGATCATGGAAAAAGCAAGAGAGTTCCAGAAAAACATCTATTTCTGCTTTATTGACTATGCCAAAGCCTTGGACTGTGTGGATCACAATAAACTGTGGAAAATTCTGAAAGAGATGGGAATACCAGACCACCTGATCTGCCTCTTGAGAAATCTGTATGCAGGTCAGGAAGCAACAGTTAGAAGTGGTCATGGAACAACAGACTGGTTCCAAATAGGAAAAGGAGTACATCAAGGCTGTATATTGTCACCATGTTTATTTAACTTATATGCAGAGTACATCATGAGAAATGCTGGACTGGAAGAAACACAAGTTGGAATCAAGATTGCTCGGAGAAATATAAATAACCTCAGATATGTAGATGACACCACCCTTATGACAGAAAGTGAAGAGGGGCTAGAAAGCCTCTTGATGAAAGTGAAAGTGGAGAATGAAAAGGTTGGCTTAAAGCTCAACATTCAGAAAATGAAGATCATGGCATCTGGTCCCATCACTACATGGGAAATAGATGGGGAAACAGTGGAAACAGTGTCAGACTTTCTTTTTCTGGGCTCCAAAATCACTGCAGTTGGTGACTGCAGCCATGAAATTAAAAGACGCTTACTCCTTGGAAGGAAAGTTATGACCAATCTAGATAGCATATTCAAAAGCAGAGACATTACTTTGCCAACAAAGGTTCGCCTAGTCAAGGCTATGGTCTTTCCTGTGGTCATGTATGGATGTGAGAGCTGGACTGTGAAGAAGGCTGAGGGCCGAAGAATTGATGCTTTTGAAGTGTGGTGTTGAAGAAGACTCTTGAGAGTCCCTTGGACTGCAAGGAGATCCAACCAGTCCATTCTGAAGGAGATCAGCCCTGGGATTTCTTTGGAAGGAATGATGCTAAAGCTGAAACTCCAGTATTTTGGCCACCTCATGCGAAGAGTTGACTCATTGGAGAAGAGTCTGATGCTGGGAGGGATTGGGGGCAGGAGGAGAAGAGGATGACAGAGGATGAGATGGCTGGATGGCATCACTGACTTGATGGATGTGAGTCTGAGTGAACTTTAGGAGTTGGTGATGGACAGGGAGGCCTGACGTGCTGTGATTCATGGGGTCGCAAAGAGTCGAACACGACTAAGCGACTGATCTGATCTGATCTGATCATCCATATCCTGGTGTGGAATGTGGAGTCAGAATTTGTACCTGTATTTAAGTGACTAATGGCTTCTTAGAACATGTACACCAAACTGCGCTCCAGCCAGCAGAACACCGAGGGTTCTTTTATCTACTAATAAAAACCTCCAAAGGTGGCATCATCCAGATTTCCAAGTTCATTGAGTTTCACAGAGGCAAAGTGATATCTCACTAATGTTTTAATTAGCATTTCTCTGATAACACATGAGTGTGATTATCTTTTTATATGCTCACAGGCTTTCCGGGCTTCCTCACTGATAAGCTGAACTTTTATTAATAGCCTTTATATTTTAGAAGGGTTTTAGATTTAGAGAAAATTGACACAATAATATAGAGTGCCCATATTCCCTCCCCACCTCTATAGTTTCCCTTAACAATATTTTACATTAATGTGTTACATTTGTTACAATTAACAAACCACAGTTTATTCAGATTTCCTTCAGATCAGATCAGATCAGTCGCTCAGTCGTGTCCGACTTTTTGCGACCCCATGAATTGCAGCACACCAGGCCTTCCTGTCCATCACCAACTCCCGGAGCTCACTGAGACTCACATCCATCGAGTCAGTGATGCCATCCAGCCATCTCATCCTCTGTCGTCCCCTTCTCCTCTTGTCCTCAATCCCTCCCAGCATCAGAGTCTTCTCCAATGAGTCAACTCTTCATATGAGGTGGCCAAAGTACTGGAGTTTCAGTTTTAGCATCATTCCTTCCAAGAAATCCCAGGGCTGATCTCCTTCAGAATGGACCGGTTGGATCTCCTTGCAGTCCAAGGGACTCTCAAGAGTCTTCTCCAACACCACAGTTCAAAAGCATCAATTCTTCAGCACTCAGCCTTCTTCACAGTCCAGCTCTCACATCCATACATGACCAGAGGAAAAACTATAGCCTTGACTAGGCGACCCTTTGTTGGCAAAGTAATGTCTCTGCTTTTGAATATGTGATCTAGGTTGGTCATAACTTTCCTTCCAAGGAGTAAGCATCTTTTAATTTCATGGCTGCAATCACCATCTGCAGTGATTTTGGAGCCCAGAAAAATAAAGTCTGACACTGTTTCCACTGTTTCCCCATCTATTTCCCATGAAGTGATGGGACTGGATGCCATGATCTTCGTTTTCTGAATGTTGAGCTTTAAGCCAACTTTTTCACTCTGCACTTTCATTTTCATCAAGAGGCTTTTTAGTTCCTCTTCACTTTCTGCCATAAGGGTGGTGTCATCTGCATGTCTGAGGTTATTGATATTTTTCCCGGGAATCTTGATTCCAGCTTGTGCTTCTTCCAGTCCAGCATTCCTCATAATGTACTCTGCATATAAGTTAAATAAACAGTCTTGACGTACTCCTTTTCCTATTTGGAACCAGGCTGTTGGTCCATGTCCAGTTCTAACTGTTGCTTCCTGACCTGAATACAAATTTCTCAAGAGGCAGGTCAAGTGGTCTGGTATTCCCATCTCTTGAAGAATTTTCCACAGTTTATTGTGATCCACACAGTCCAAGGCTTTGGCATAGTCAATAAAGCAGAAATAGATGTTTTTCTGGAACTCTCTTGCTTTTTCCATGATTCAGCGGATGTTGGCAATTTGATCTCTGGTTCCTCTGCCTTTTCTAAAACCAGCTTGAACATCTGGAAGTTCATGGTTCATGTATTGCTGAAGCCTGGCTTGGAGAATTTTGAGCATTACTTTACTAGCATGTGAGATGTGTGCAATTGTGTGGTAGTTTGAGTGTTCTTTGGCATTGCCTTTCTTTGGGATTGGAATGAAAACTGACCTTTTCCAGTCCTGTGGCCACTGCTGCACCAGGGAAGTCCCTAAATTAAACATGTCCTACTGGTATCTTCAACTCTAATCCAACACTCATCATTTCAGCCTCCTCCTCATTTGCTTGTAAACTTCCGCTCCAACAGTGAGAAACCTCATTCCTACTAACCTCCGTCTACTTATTTAATTGTTTACTTTTAGAACACATGTATTGCAGTATCAGAATTGTTAACTCATTGGTATATCCCCATGGGAAATAACTTTATCAATGCAAGTACAGTGCTTATGTGAAATTCCTTTTGCCTTTAGTCCTAAAGACTTCGTTAATTCTAAAGTTAGGTAGGTTAGTATCTTTTCCCCCTATCCCTTCAGTGGAGTTGTTTCATACATGTGTAATACAGTCAGATTCTCTTGTCACAGTCCTTATTATTTCTCATGATCCTTGACCTCCTAAGTGATGACTTTAGAATTGTATATGTTATGGTTCATTATTTGTATTTTACAGTTTTATGAGTTTTGAAAAATGTATCAATATATCATTTATTCACCATTACAGTATCACACAGTAAAACACTTTCACCACCCTAAAATTTCCCTGTGCTTCAACTATTCAATTGATGTATTTTTATTCTCTGTGGATTTTGTCATATTTTCTAAATTTTAATGCCTTTTTGGTTATAATTTAATTTAATATTTTAATGATTTTTTGATGGTAGAACACTTTTAAAGTCTTTATTGAATCTGTTAAAATATTACTTCTGTTTTATGTTTTGGTTTTTTGACCATGAGGCATGTGGGATCTTACCTCCCTGACCAGGGATTGAACCTGTAACTCTTGCCCTGGAAGGCGAAGTCTTAACCACTGGATCACTGGGGAAATCCCCACCTTGTTGGTTTTAGATTTGCAGATATATTATTCATCTGCATACGTCTGTGAAATTTACCCTTTGTTGAACAGAACTCCTTAACACTGATGTAATACAATACATCAGTATTTTGCCTATGATTTGTTTTTTTGAATCTTTATTAGGTAATTCCTGACCCCATTTTACAAATATATTTCCGTATATTTTTATTGACTCCAGAGAATTATCTTTTACTTTAAAGCCTTTAGAACATTTGCATGCAGTCTGTCTTTGCATGTCTATTTGGTAGGGTTTCAATTCAATTTTCCTACACAATTTAAAAATTCTAAGCCATTTACAAAACAATCCAACTTTTTCACATGGATTTCTGGTGCCATTACCCTTATGTTTTAGGTTTCCATATACACCTGGATTCCTATTTTATTCTTTTTAACTCTTTGTATGTTATTACACTGTCAATTATTTATATGATTTTGTACTATGTCTTTGGAGAAGGCAATGGCAACCCACTCCAGTACTCTTGCCTGGACAATCCCATGGATGGAGGAGCCTCATGGGCTGCAGTCCGTGGGGTCGCTGAGGATCGGACACAACTGAGCGACATCACTTTCACTTTTCACTTTCATGCATTGGAGAAGGAAATGGCAACCCACTCCAGTGTTCTTGCCTGGAGAATCCCAGGGACGGGGGAGTTTAGTGAGCTGCCGTCTATGTCTATGGGGTCACACAGAGTCGGATGCGACTGAAGCGACTTAGCAGCAGCAGCAGCAGCAGTACTATGTCTTAACATCTGGTTACGCACATTCCCGTACATTATGCTTTCTTTTTTTTGACTTCTTTGTTCTAGACTTTATATTTCTACATCCATTTTCTTTTTTTAATATTATTTCTCTATTATTTATTTTTGGCTGCATTGGGCCTTCCTTGTGAATATGGGCTAATCTGGTTGCGGTGCCTGGACTTCTCATTGTGGTGGCTTCTCTTGTTGCAGAACATGGGCTTCAGGTGCATGGTCTTCAGTGGTTGCAGCATGCGGGCCTAGAGTGCACAGCTTCAGTAGTTGTGGTGCTCAGGCTTAGTTGCTTTGGGATCTTCCTGGACCAGGGATTGAACCCATATCCCCAGCTTTGGCATGTGGATTATTCACCACTGGGCCATCAGGGAAGTCCACCATTTTCAAATAAGGATTTGGAATGACTGATTTAAAAATTCATTGGGAATTTTAATGGTGATTGGATTTAATTTATAGATAAATTTGAAGAGAATTGATATTTTTATGATAGCAAGTCATTGACTCTGGGAGCATAGACTGTCTTTTCATTCATTCATTCAGGCTTTCTTTTATGATATTCTTAGAGTTTTAAACTTCTCTGAGTGCATGAGCTGAGTTTAGAAGCTTTCCTCTGGCTTTTTCTGCCCAGGGTTGAAACCCCTACAATTCAGCCTCCCTCTCTTCTCTGTCTCCAAGTTCAAGATAGCCTTTAGGGGATCCTCCAGCCTTCACACTCTTCAGGATTCTCATAATAATTATCATTATGGTTGTTAGTCCCTCAAATCATTTTCATTTTCTTTCACAATTTCCAGGCTTGATTCTGGAGGAGCAAGAGCCAGTAGCTTGCTTTAAGTCACCATCCTGATAAGCCTGGGTGTAACTTGTTGTTGTTAAACCTGTTTGGGTGAGAGAGCTGGGAACTGCTTTTATGTGGTGGGGGAGAAAGGGAAGAAATCATTTAATTGTCTCATTTTAGTACCTGCAAAATACTGAGTGGACCCAAAACTGCAGGCCCAGGTGTAAGAATCCAAATGGAGGCCCACATAGCATATGTCTAAATATTTAAAAGTTTGAAATCAAGCTAACAAACTGTTATATAAATAAAATATGTTCTATCCTCCTAGTTTGGCAAATATGTCTTCATAACAACCTGAACATCCAGGTTTAAGTTTAAAATCTTTAGAGTCCTCTGAACTCTGTGATTGAACTTGGCAGAAGGCAGAAAGCCAGCCTCCAGCCCATGACTTGTCACTGTTTCCTTGCCAGGTCCAATCTTTTCAGGTCTCTGATGATCTCATTTACACGCATGTTCAGTCCTCAGCCCACGTGTCTGAAACGTGTTCACATCTTCTGCAAACAACTCCCTCTTGGCCGGCTGACAGTGCGGTCAGCCTGCAGAAGATGCCTGTGTAGGTGCTCGAATTTTGCAAGTCATTCTGCACCCTGTGTCCTAGAGCAAGGCCTGGAAGGAGGAAAAATGGATTCTTGGGTGTGCATGTGCCTTTCGCCCTGTGAATGCCTGGCCCCATGGAGAGGGTCTGGGCTAGATGAAGGACAGATACATTGAAAAGTGTCAAACATATATAAACATAAAGTGTTATTATCACTGTTATTTGAACACTGGAAACACTGTGGAGAGTTTGAGTCAAAAGGAGGATTAAGTAACAAGTACAAAAGAAAGTCCAGAGCTGGTTATTGATGACCTTGGAAGACATATTCTGTCTCATTTCTGTTTATCCAGAGCCTGATTGTAGATGTGGCAGCATGACTTATTTTAATTACTATTTTTGATGTGTCATCTTCCCACCTATCACTAAGGTAAACAAAGTAACAAAATAAAACCAAACAATTTATGGTGATTTTGCAACTAAAGGCTGATGATAGATGTATCATTCTCACTGTCCTGAACTTCAATTGCCAGCGGGAATTTTCAGGAAAGATGACTTGCCTGGTGAGATGCAAGAGAAGAAAAAGACAGATGCCATGCTTCTTGCATGGGTAAGGGGCATTACAAGGTAACCTGCCTTTGAGTTGACTTAATTGCAGAGAGCAGCATCACCTTCAAGAAACTGAAAAGAAAGAGAAAGTGTTAGTTGCTCAGTCATGTCAACTCTTTGCAACCCCATGGACTGTAAACCGCCAGGCTCCTCTGTCCATGGGATTCTCCAGGCATGATTACTAGAGTGGGTTGCCATTTCTTTCTTCAGGGGATCTTCCTGACCTGGGGATCGAACCCAGGTCTCCTGCATTACAGGGAGATTCTTTACCATCTGAGCCACCAGGGAAGCCTTCAAGAACCTGTGCTGATATTCAGATGTGGAGATTTGCCACTGACCAACCCTTAACTCTGTGATTTCCTTTCTTTTGGGGATGTCACTTACTCTCTATGGGTATAGATGCCGGTCTTTCCTCTAGAGTGGAAATTCCTCTGACAGTGGGGAAAGTCCTTTGTAAATGCTGGCCAGATGCTCAATAAATATTTATTTAAAAGGTAATATATTCTGCAAAATGTAGCCTGGGTAGATCTGATTTCCTTGTGGAAATGGGATAAAGAGAAGTATAAATACAGGTTTTTCCACTTTTAACTTGATAATTATGGTTGAGAATGCCCTTTGGGATACTCTTTGGAATTGTCAGTGTATATCTAACTACCAATTTCAGTGGCAATAAGATATGTATATAGGTTAGGAGTATAGAGTCTGGAATCAACCTATGTGGATTCAAATCCCAACACTGTAAACTATTCGTCAACCTTGAGAGCGGTTATTTAACCACTCTGTGCCTCAGTTTCTCCATCTGTAAAATGCAGATAATAGTGGTTCCTAGCTCATGGAGGTCAATGAAACTAACAGTGGTTTTAAATATCTACAAATTATGTGATACCCCATTCATTAAAAAAAACAAAATGCTATTTCACCTTCCCTGGTAACTGAATGAATCTTTTCACTGACTGTGGGATAGAATGTGGTAGCAAGGATGCTGCCTGATATCCTGAGGATCGATTACATGTGCCATCACATCTTGGGAAACTCACTATGAGAACTTTCAGCCCCCTGGTGCGAAGTCTGGCTCCCTGGAGGCTGCTGGGTGGTGCTGTGCTCAGCCGCTCAGTTGTGTTCAACACTTTGCAACCCTATGGGCCATACCCACCAGGCTCCTTTGTTCATGGGGTTTTCCAGGTAAGAATATTGGAGTGGGTTGCCATTTCCTCCTCCAGGGGAACTTCCCCACCCAAGGATCAAGCCCCCATATCCTGTGTCGCCTGCATTGGCAGACAGATTCTTTACCATCAGCGCCACCGTGTGGAGAATACCTGAATAGACCACCCAGAGAGAGAGGCCCAAGGAGTTCCACTACTCAGACTCCAGCTGTTGGATTCCTTTCAGCCCAGGCTAGTTTATATGAATGAAAAACTTGCAAGATGGCCCCAGCCCCACCCACTGCCTGACTGTCACTGTCTGAGAAACTCTGGGTCCAGTCAAACCCCAGATTTGTAAACATATATAATGACTGCTATTATTTTAAGCTGCTTTTTCAGGGTGGCATGTTACTAAGCAATAGAGAAGTGGCACAATTACAAAGCAGTATGTGCCCTAACTGATTTAAGGAAGGTGCTAAGTAAATTTTGTTACTGTTAGATCAGTGTTCATGATCATTGTTAGATCACCATCGTTAGCTTGATATTAGTGCATTCATTATCTGTAAACTGGATGTATTAGGACCTGGATTATCTGCTTCATGTGACTGTGATGGTGACTGGATGAAATAATGTAGGAAAGTCCTTTGAAAAGCAATACAGTATGTAAAAAGTGAAATTTTTTTTTTTTTTTTTTTTACTATTTTTAACCAATAAAAATTTTATTATCTTTTAACCAGTCTTGGTGGGAGTTTAATATTGAGAAGACATACTTTATCACTAATGCTATCTCGTAAGACAAAATGGATCAATTTTTTTCCCTAAAATTTAAAAAAATTCGAAGGAACAAAATGAAAAATTTAGATGAATCATTCGGTGTGTGTGCACAAAGTGGCCAAATTGACACAGTTAAAATCTCTGAGACTAAAAGTTGAAAGTTCTGCATGTCTTTAACTTGCCTGCAAGCTTTTCATGTTGTTCTATAAAGAGCTGTAACACAAAGTAAGCTCATTCCAGGTGATTGTTGTTCGGTTGCTAAGTCCCATCTGACTCTCTGTGATCCCAGGGACTTCAGCACACCAGGCCTCTCTGTCCTCCACTGTCTCTAGGAGTTTGCTCAAATTCATGTCCATTGAGTCAGTGATGCTATCCAACTATCTCATCCTCGACAGCCCTCTTCTCTTTTTGCCTTCAGTCTTTCCCAGCCTCAGAGTCTTTTCCAATGAGTCAGTTCTTTGCATCAGGTGGCCAAAGTATTGCAGCTTCAACTTTTAGCATCAGTCCTTCCAATGAATATTTAGGGTAGATTTTATGTACTGTTAATATCAATTTTATTAGTATCTGATTTTAGGATAGATTTCAGCACAGTCATCTGAGTTTATATCTGTCGTCCACACGGTGGCAGTAAAGATTTTGATTTGAAATGGACAAGCCCTCCTGAGGCTTTTCAGGGTGCAATATACAAGGGATATGAAGATCCACGCTTTTGATATTAAAAGGGGTTTCCCAGATAGTTCAGTGGTGAAGAATCCACCTGCCAGTGCAGGAGATGAAAGAGACACAGTTTCATTCCCTGGATCGGGAAGACTCCCCTGGAGAAGGAAATGGCAACCCACTCCAGGATTCTTGGCTGAAAAGTGAGGACACAGAAACATGACTGCTAGAAACTTTCTTACTTGGGTAGAAGCAATAAAGGAATCCCAACCCTCTGACCTATGGATGAGTAATTAGGTCCTATCCCTAATTGTAAACCAGAACTTGCCCCAAAAGGCTAAAGTCCTGAAACTAAGAGCTTTGTGATGATGGGTGTCATGGAAAGAACAAGTAGGTATTTTGGCGTAATGAGAAAAAGAGTATTATTTTAGGTCCTGGAAAAAAATGGACAAGATAGAAATCGCCTCTGGGAGAGGTCATCTTTTTTTTTTTTTTTTTTGTTGTTCTGGGTCTTCTTTTCCACTCTCAGGCTTTTTCTACTTATGGGGAATGGGTTTCTCATTGTGGTGGCTTCTTTTGTTGCAGAGCACAGGCTCTAGGTGTGAGACCCTTAGCAGTTGCAGCACACGGGCTTAGGTGCTTTACGGTATGTGAAATATTCCCAGACCAGGGATCAATCCTGCGTGCCCTGCATTGGCAGGCAGATTCCTATCTGGTGTACTACCAGAAAAGCCCTGAAAGGTCATCTTTTGACTTGACTATCTATGACTGGATTTTCTACAATGGGAGACAAAATTTCATTCCATACTCAACAGAATTTTTGAAATGCAGTGGCAGATTGAGATAAAGCAGCACTGGAAATTTTCCCTTCCCCAGCACAATCACTTAACCAAGAGAGGCCTAACAGGTTGATCTCTGAGGCTTTCCTTTTTCTAATTGGGGAAGGTGCCATCCTGCTGGAATAGGACTTGCAAACTTGGTAGTACCATGGCTTCTATCAAGACTGATTAAATCTGAATCTCTGAGAGGGGGCCCTGGGCACTCTTCTGTTTCATTATGTTTCCCTTTTGAAATGCTTCAGATGATTCTACTGTGTAGCTATGCTTGAGAATCACTTGGTCTATAGGATGGGTGGGGGTGAGACTTCTGTGGTGGGGTTGTTGTGAAGTCACTCAGGCATGTCCAGCTCTTTGCCACTCCATGGACTACAGCATGCCAGGCTTCCCTGTCCTTCACTATCCGATGGGGAGAGAGGTACATAAAAGGGAACTCAGAGACCTAAAACTGAAACTCCAATACTTTGCCGAAACTCCAATACTTTGGTCACCTGATGCGAAGAACTGACTCATTGGAGAAGACCCTGATGCTGGGAAAGATTGAAGGTGGGAGGAGAAGGGGACGACAGAGGATGAGATGGTTGGATGGCATCACCGACTCAATGGACATGAGTTTGAGCAAGCTCTGGGAGCTGGTGATGGACAGGGAAGCCTGGCGTGCTGCAGTCCAGGGTCGCAAAGAGTCAGACATGACTGAGCAACTGAACTGAACTGAGAGGCCCAAAACAACCTTCTAAGCCTTCTTGTTTATTGTTAGCTGCCTGTTGGTGCATTCTCAGTCATGTCCAACTCTTTAAAACCCCGTGGACTGTAGCCCATCAGGCTCCTCTGTCCATGGGATTTCCCAGGCAAGAATACTGGAGTGGGTTGCCATTTCCTCCTCCAGGGGAATCTTCCCGACCCAGGGATTGAACCTTAGTCTCCTGCATTTGCCAGTAAATTCTTTACCACTTGAGCTACTTGGGAAGTCTTTATTGTTAGCTATTTATCACCAAATGGAAATAAACAGTTGATTTAATTCTTACTTCATTAGAGTGTATGACTGTTGAATTAGATGACATAATTGGATAGCTTTTTCCTTGTCATGTTTTTATATTCTAATCTCCACATAAAGCACCTTAGGCTTCCCTGATAGTTCAGTTGGTAAAGCATCTGCCTGCAATGCAGGAGACCCTTGTTTAATTCCTGAGCAGGGAAGATCCCTGGAAAAGGGATAGGCTAAACTCACCAGTGTTCTCGGGCTTCCACTGTGGCTCAGCTGATTAAGAATCTGCCTGCAATGCGGGAGATCTGGGTTTGATCCCTGGGTTGGGAAGGTCCCCTGGAGAAGGGAAAGGCAACCCACTCCAGTATTGTGGCCTGGAGAATCCCATGGACTGATAGTCCATGGGGTCGAAAAGAGTAGGACAGGACCAAGAGATTCTCACTCACTCACTGATTGCATGAGGCCCACACGCATTATCAAGGGTAATCTTTTTTTTAAATTTAATTTAATTTTATTTAACTTTACAATATTGTATTGGTTTTGCCATATATCAAAATGGATCTGCCACAGGTATACATGTGTTCCCCATCCTGAACCCTCCTCCCTCCTCCCTCCCCATACCATCCCTCTGGGACGTAATCTTTTTTACTTAAAGTCAGCTGGTGGGAGAGTTCATCACATCTACAAAATACCTATGGAAACATCTAGACTAATATTTGACTAAACAAATAGGCACCATAGCCTAGACAAATTGACACCTAAAATTTAACCATCACACAAGCCTTCTGTTATTGCTGTTGCTCTTTACAAAGTTTAGTCTTTCAAACTGCAGGACTAATGTTTTGTGTTTTCCTGCCTAAGGTATCCCACAGGCAATTCTTAAACCCTTACCTGAGAACCATTACCTCTAATGGTCTGCACAGGATTGCTGTATTAACACATTATTGACTGGGGTGGGGGGGTGATTTTTGTAGAAACTAATGCCTGTGGTGTTAATACATCTCAGGTCAAGAAGGTGTGAATACCTCACCTGAAAATTCTTGAGAAACAAAAGTGCTGTAGTGAAATTCGCTCAGTCTTGTCCGACTCTTTGCGACCCCATGGACTCTCAATCAACTGAAGGTCTTAAAAGCAAAGACAGATTTCTCAGGGGAGAATTCCACCTTAAGAGGGCAACACACGTGAGTTTCCAGACTGTTGGCTTGCCTCAGGGACCTTGGACTTGCCAGCTCCACGACTGTGTGAGTCAGTTTTAATCATAAATCAATCTATTAGTTTTATTTCCTTGGAGAATGCCCAGCTGATACAGTTTGTGAACTTCATTCTCAGAAACAAAGCATTGTTTTGTTTGTTTCTCTCTTGACAATCAGTGTTTTTGAAGGAAGGTGATTTGGAAGGTATAAAAAGTTGAGGACTACTTATAGACATTAACCAGTAAACTCAGCCATGATTGATAGTAGCTGGAAATTCAGAAGTGTCTCTAATATTGGGAAGCACTTGGGATGTAAGCATAAATTATGGCAATGGCTTCTCAAAGGCCTGTTTTTCGTACCAAATGGAACAAATACAGGCTAAACTTTGAAACTCTTGTACAAAAATGATGGACTATCTGGGTCCGTGATTTTTAATATTAAAAAATGGGGAAAGGTGTTGAGAGTTTGCTAGAAAATATATCCAGGGGAACCATAAAAACACTACTTCAACCAATCATGTAATATTTACTTGAATACTTAGTGGTAAAAAGACGCCCATTTCTACCTGGTTGGGCATAAAAATACTTCACCAAAAGGGACCAGTTTGTAAGCAGTTCATGAATAATTTGTATATCAGATCAGATCAGATCAGTTGCTCAGTCGTGTCCGACTCTTTGTGACCCCATGAACTGCAGCACGCCAGGCCTCCCTGTCCATCACCAGCTCCCGGAGGTCACTCAGACTCACACCCATCAAGTCAGTGATGCCATCCAGCCATCTCATCCTCTGTCATCCCCTTCTCCTCCTGCCCCCAATCCCTCCCAGCATCAAAGTCTTCTCCAATGAGTCAACTCTTCGCACGAGGTGGCCAAAATACTGGAGTTTCAGCTTTAGCATCATTCCTTCCAAAGAAATTGCAGGATTGATCTCCTTCAGAATGGACTGGTTGGATCTTCTTGCAGTTTGTATATGCAACCTCTCAAATAAGAACAGAGCAGTATTTTTCAAAATTATTTTCAGATTTTTGAATTTTTGAATAAGTCTGGGTCATATTTGAAGGAAAAGAGGTCAGTGGTTGAATGTAGACAGAATAAATTTTATACTGTAAGTTGTGGTTCTTCGTGGGACAAATATTGTATTGTAATTCCAAAACTAATTGGGTCAGGGAGTGTATTCTTCAGGTAGACCCGTGAATCTTGCATGGCATGTTGGAAATGGAATTTAAGTTTTTTTTTTTTTTTTTTTTTAATACTAACTCTGCTGCTTTGGGCCCCTCACCCACCTTTATGGAGTCTCCTTTCTCTCATGTTGCTTGTTGTTGTTGAACTCATTTATGGAGTCTCATTCTTCTCATACTTTATATCAGTGCTATTCTCAGAGTTTGTTTTGAAGCTAATTTTAGAAGTGAAAAAAGAACTTTAAAAAGTAAAAAATACTGCTACGTATGTAATGGGTAGGTGTTTTTTTTTTTTTTTTTTTAATTTCATGGCATCATCTAAACAACTTCCCTGTTTGAGGTTAATTTCTCCTTTTGGAATCTGTGTGAGGTAGAACTCCATATTCGACTGTGGAAGCCGCAAGGGGCAGGCATTTGCTGTCTCAGTTCTTAGGCACCTGATCTTCCTCTAGCTAGTGCAGTGCAGCCAGCTGGGACTTAGCATCTCGAGAGGGGACCAGGGATGATTTTGGTTACTATGACTCCAGTTACATTTGCTATAAAATATGCTTCATCTGTACCATAAAACTCTACATCTACCATGAGATGAATCCCAATTCCTTGAAGCAGTTAACTATAAATATAGAAAACTTTCCGTGACTTGTATTGGTTTCCAAGGAGTCTTTATTCTGAAAATATGATCTTTTTTTCAAAGCAAAATCTGTTAGAACACTTTCAGTTTCCCTGGGCAAAGTAAGCATGCAGAAAGAATATCATATAGGGTGTATATGGTAAATGGAATTAAGCAGAAATCATTATTTTTAAAACTTTGACTTAATCATTGCTCCAAGGAGTTTTCTTTAGCAACAATAAACTTGTTTAGGTCACAAAGTTTTTTTTTTTTGGAAGGCAGATACTACCTAACTAAAGCCGTTATGGCTAGAAGCAAGAAAATATCCACAGGAGGTTATATTTTCTTTAATTAAAAACACATTTTTTTTTTCTTTAAGAAGTGAGCTATTCCAGGCTCTTTATGGTAGAAGGCTATTAACTTTTTCTTAATGGTACATATTAAGACTGAGATGCAATCAAGCCATGGAGCTCAGTGTGCTGGGAACTGTAAAGTGGATGCTTCTGCTGTGAATCTTTTAGAAGGCCACTGTAGATCTAGAAGAAAATGAGGGCTGGTGGGCTGGAGTTGCCTCCTATAGTGTCTTTGTGGAGATCAGAGAAACAGTGCTGGAGACTGACACCGAATCATCAGGCGAAGTAGCATTTATGGTTTGCATTATATTTCAATTTATTTTGGTAACAAATCATCACGCTTAACATCAGACGAGGATATTGTAGCTGAAAACAAGCAGGGAGTATCCTAGCTGTCTCCCCAGGAGCTCTGGTGTTGCTGAGTTTAGGCCAGCAGTTGTCATTCCCAGAGTGCTTCCAGCTTGAGGTCTGTGAGAACCATGGAAATACATGTTAGGAAAACAGAGCTAATGGACACCAATCGTCCTCCAGTTCAACAGATGCACATAAAGTTGGGTTATTATGTATAGACGTAAACCTGTCTAGTGTGACCTGTATATCCTCTATGGCCCACTTGATGGGTCTTGAGTAAATGTAAGAAATTCCCAAGACCTCAATATAAAGCCATCACTGTTTGGCTACGTACATCATACAGTGTTTTTGTTTTTTTTTTTAATTTGAACTAATTTATGTATGTAACTTTCTGATGTATGAGTATGAATAATCACTGTCAGAGGGAAAAGTAGCAGCAGAGGGAAAAGTGGCACATGAGGCCCCCCAGTCATGGGGCGGAGATAAAAGTTCAGTAGTTATTTTAATAACTCACTGAGTGTGATGTTTAGTTAATACATTGTGTCCAACTCTGTGACCCCATGAACTATAGCCCGCCAGACTCCTCTGTCCATGGGATTTCCCAGGCAAGAATACTGGGGTGGGTTGCCATTTCCTTCTCCAGGGGATCTTCTCCACCCAGGGATTGAACCTGCGTCTCCTGCATTTCAGGCGAATTCTTTACCGCTGAGTCACCACTGAGTATGAGTTTTTATCCAATCACCTTCTACTTTGTAATTAGGCAAGAGTGTCTCCCCCGTGTCTGTTTTCTTTTCCTAGACACTTCAGCAGAGTTGTATCGTAATTCTCTGCATGGTGCAAGAAATGCCGTCTTTCATTGTCCTCAGTGAGTGTGTGCCTTGGAAGGAGGATGAGAAGGGAGACGCCGCTATGCTTCTTTCTCACATTTCTCTCATTGTGTCAGCACTGGACGTTGCTGAGCGTCATTCTAGTAGTAGTTTCCCTCCCACCCGATTTTGCAGCATGAGCCGACTCCTTTATCAGTTGGCAACCCAAGGCACACTAATTGTTGCCAAAACTGGAGGGAAAAGATAACTGGCTTTTTGGGACTTATTAAAAGACAGCAAATCCCTCTCCAATGGGGCATGCAAATGTGATCACAATCCATTTGGAGGCTTGAAGAAACTGACTAAGGGGACCAATAACTGTCAGGATGATGAGTCAGGTTTATAAAGACTTTAGTTAAGATAAAATAGCATCAAACTACTGAGTGGAAGACATGAATTAGACATGTACCTAAGGAGAGGAACACCTTGAGACAAAAGCTTCAGCTTCTACATGTTTTTCAGGTCTCTAGAGAGGGGTAGGTTCTTACTGAAAAATACATAGCCAGCCAAAGTTAAACAGTTTTAGGACCTGCTTTGCACTAAATAACATGCCACTGCTGTCACCTAGAGCATACTTGTTTTAGTAAGAAAAACCATAGAAGGAAATGGATGTGTTCTAGAAGAAATTGACTAAGGGGACCAATAACTGTCAAGATGACAAGTCAGGTTTAAAACACGAAGAAGAGGCTGGTCTATGGGGAGGGAGAGAGGTCTGACAAGTGCTCACTACTTAGTTTGAAATCAAAGTCAAGTGCTGGATTCAGAAAAGCTCACAACAGGAACTGTTGTTTTTGGGCAATGCTGCTAATAATTGAATGTTCCCCAGTGGCTCAGTGGTAAAGAATTTGCCTGCACTGCAAGAGACATGGGCTTGATTCCTGGATGGGGAAGATCCTCTGGAGAAGGAAATGGCAACCCACTCCAGTATCCTTACCCTGGAAATCCCAAGGACAGAGGAGCCTGGCAGGCTATAGCCTGTGGGGTTGCAAAGAGTTGGATTTCGCAACTAATAACAACTATTGTCCTACAGAGTTACAGAATTCTCCCTGAAACCCAAGAACCACAATCTGCTGGCTGTGCTCTGGAAACCTAATAGAGCTTTTAGAGTGTGGCATCATTATTTTTAGACATCGAGTGCCCTAGTCTCACAACCTTATGAGCAAGTTATAATTTGCTCTTTCAAGGCCACATAGCTGCTCTTAATATAACCCTTTATAATTGTGGATTGTGATTATAATAAATATGCATTAAGTAAATAGAGCCCAAAAGAATCAATACACTTTGTGGAAGCAAATGAAGGAACATGTGAGTGATTTTTTTTTTTTTTTTTTTAGGGCTTCCTTCTAGATAATCAAATGGTAGCTGGGTGGCCAGTTGGGTGATGCAGAAATCGTAGGACTAATCAAAGGCAATAATAGAAAAAAATACTAATATGAGAGAAATGATTGAAAACTTTTTTTTATAGAAGATCGAGTTAATGACTAGAACCAGAGTAATCAGTATACTAGAACCTTCATCAATCTGCGACTGAAAAAATTTACCCTATTCATTTAGCTAGCATTACGTGTACTTTGGAAAGTTGTCAGGTTAAAAAAAAAACTCTTAATTCTTCAAATTAGTGTTCCCTCTCTTTTTCTTACAATACCCTCTTTTTCAATTTGTGCTCCCGGAGACTGAAAGAATGTGAATATACATGAGACACCAAGAAAATGCACTGTGTTCCTACAGAAAAATAATTCAGTTAAAACAAACTCAAAGGCAAAGCTTTCATATACAATAGCTAGAGGTACCTTGAAGGGTGGGAGGTGAGGTAGCTGTTGTGTACTGAGATTTTTAACTCTATTGAAATTATATGTGGGTTGAAATGAAGGGATACTGCTGCTGCTGCTGCTGCTAAGTCGCTTCAGTTGTGTCCCACTCTGTGCGACCCCATAGAGGGCAGCCCACCAGGCTCCCCCGTCCCTGGGATCCTCCAGTCAAGAATACTGGAGTGGGTTGCCATTTCCTTCTCCAATGCATGAAAGTGAAGTCACTCAGTCATGTCCCACTCTTAGTGACCCCATGGACTGCAGCCCACCAAGCTCCTCCATCCATGGGATTTTCCAGGAGTGGGGTGCCATTGCCTTATCTGAAAGGGATACTGGATTAATTTAAATGAGGGAAAAAGATTAGTTTAGCAGCAATAGAGACCATATACTATTTTTAACTCTAGAATATTTACACTCAAGTAACCTGGATTTTTCATTTTTTTCATTGAGGTATAAGTGAAATTGAGTTGATTGAATCAATGGACATGAATTTGAGCAAACTCCTGGAGATAGTGAGGGATAATGAAGGATGGTATGCTGCAGTCCATGGACTGCAAAGAGTTGGACATGACTGAGCGACTGAACAATGTAAGTGACATAACACATTAGTTTCAGGTATGGCTTTTAGCCTTTTTCTCCAGAAATTATTCAGTGAACTTACTTTCCCTTTAGGACATAATATTCATATGCTAGAACACAAAGAATATATATAGAGGGAAACTTGCTTTAGTTTTGATTCATATTTCAGACAAAGAATGTTGCCTGCTATTCCAGGAAACAGTAAATATTGCCCACCATCAGACACTTTAGCTGTGCTAACAGTGTGCCCTGAGAAGGATTTAGAATGGAGAATAACCGACAACTTTCAGTGTTCTGGATTCTGGCCATTGGTCATAGAGAGTTAAGATGTATATCTAAAGAGAAAACTTCAATGATCCCAGATTTTTGCATCATCTCATACAATAGAGAGAACTAAAATCATTAACTTGAAATGTCTATTATTTGTAAATAGCAGTCATCTTTGATGTTCTACTATATGTTTGCTTTTTCAGGAAAAAAAAAAAAAAAAGCCTATGCCTACATATTCTGGCTCTTCCCTTACCCCTTCAGAAAAGCTCCTTTTAGCTATCTGAGAGGCTATCTTCCTGGACTATAGTTCTTAGTAAAGTCCCCAAATAAAACATAACTCACAACTTTGTCAGGTTGTGTGTTTTTCTTTAGTCAACAGTTTTATCAACAGTAGAAGCAACAGCCATAAAAACTTTTGCTAGTATTTCTGCTACTATTTGCTAGGACTTTCACATAATACATCATCATTTCAGTTAATCATTACAACAATGCTGAAAGGTACATATTACACTTTTCTTCTTATGGAAAATGGAACTTAGCTTTAGGGATTGTAACTTGCTCAAGTTTACAAAGACAGACAAAGAAAGAATTCTAAACCAGATTGGATGAGTTCAAAAATGAGTTCCCTTGATTAATCCCATTGCACCACCTCTCAGAATGTTACTTTTCTTTTTTGCTTTTTCTAATGATTCAAATTGTTGAGAGTTGGAAGCTTGGATTTCATTAGTTGATGGCTTTTCCTTCCATAAGCATTTTAGGAAACATTGTCAGGAAATCAGAAAAATTAAATTTTTATATAATTGAAAAGCCTCAGTTTAATTAAGATCTGAGATAAACCATTGTTTTTAGTCATTTAAAAAAAGTCTCAGAAGCAATATCTTTAAAGTGAATACAATTAAATTTGAAGAGAAAATGTGTTTTGTAAAAATGCAGAGTTAAGGTCACCTCAGTTTAAGGTATTGGGTTCTATCTAAATTATTTTATACTCAATATCTTCATCAGACACTTTTTTAATGGTTGAGAATGTACTATCTGAAAAAAGCAAGTGGCAGTATTTCAACGATGTTGCTTTAGCTTGAGGAATGTTGTTTTCCTCCTGAGAATATTGCCATGTTATTGAAGACTTGATGGATTCTGTCTTCAAACTCAGCTTTTTCTGCCGAATGCATCAAGACTCCTGATCTCTATGAAGTCATTATCTTAGCTGTGGGGTTATAATGGATAAAGTACTGGCCTGGAGACTAGGACTCTAGTCCTAAATATGTCAGAAATTGGTTGTATATTCTTGTTTAAGTTCCTTAACTTCTCCATATGCTTAATATTCTCATCTATAAAATGAGTTTGACTAGATAATTATTAGAATAATAATTTGAACAAATAGTCTCCTTCCTATTATGATTAAAAAAAAATTCATAGTACAAAGCTAGGTTCTTTGCTGCCTTTAAAAACTATACTTACTTAAGATGGTACATATGCATCAGGACTGTAAGATATTAATTTCAGCATCAATCTGAAATGAAAAATATTATTTAAATCACGGGGTATTTTGTTGCAAGATAACATCATTCAGAAGGAATAAAAATTTTTTGGACCTTGCTTATATGAAATGATTCTTGTCAAAATACAGTTTTATATTAAATTTTTAATTGACCATCCTTCACATTTATTTGGAGAAGGCAATGGCACCCCACTCCAGTACTCTTGCCTGGAGAATCCCATGGATGGAGGAGCCTGGTAGGCTGCAGCCTATGAGGTCGCACAGAGTCGGACACGACTGAGCGACTTCACTTTCACTTTTCACTTTCATACATTGGAGAAGGAAATGGCAACCCACTCCAGTGCTCTTGCCTAGAGAATCCCAGGGACAGGGGAGCCTGGTGGGCTGCCGTCTATGGGGTTGCACAGAGTTGGACACGAGTGAAGTGACTTAGCAGTAGCAGCAGCATATTTATTTAGTTTTATATTACAGTATTCCAGGAAAAAAGGCAAGAAACAATGACATGAGTTGATAGGTGCTAATTATTGGGTGTGCACAGAATATTAAGTCATAGCAGATGAGCTTGGGTGCTGGGGAAGGATTCCCAGGGGAGTTGATGTTTAATTTGAATCTTGAAGCTTGATCCAGTTATAGTGTGTGAATAGGGCAATCTGGGTTGAGTTAGTAGGTGCAAAAACCTTGAGGTAAGAGCAAGCTTAATGTACTTGCTGCTGCTGCTGCTAAGTAATGTACTTAGGAAACTGCAAGTAGTTTAGGAGAGCCAAAGCAATAAGAATAAGTCACGACTGGTTTGGAGAAGAAACCAATGGTCCAAATTCTTTAGATTAGAAAAAAAAATTGGACATAATTTAGAAGTGATGGAGAGAAATTAAAATGTATTTACCATTTTGCACATCACAAAGGTTATTTTGACCTCAGTATAGAGATGGGATTAGGTGTGAGACACTGGAGGAAGACTAGAGATGAGAGACCAACGGGCAGCTTGTAATCTAGGTAAAATGTTGCCTACATTGTGTTGTGCTTAGTTGCTCAGTTGTGTCTGACTCTTTGCGACCCTACAGACTGTAGCCCGCTAGGCTCCACTGTCTATAGGGATTCTCCAGGCGAGAATACTGGAGTGGGCTGCCATGCTCTCCTCCAGGGGATCTTCCCAATCCAGGGATCATACCTAGGTCTTCTGCATTGCAGGCAGATTCTTTACCCTTTGAGCCATCAGGGAAGCCATTGAGTATGAGCTTTTATCCAGTCATTTTCTACTTTGTGATTAGGCAAGTGTGTCTTCCCCTTGTCTATTTTTCTTTTTTGAGACACTACAGCAGAGTTGTATCATAATTCTCTTTGCATGGTGCAAGAAATGCCATCTTTCATTGTCCTCACTAAGTACTGATAATATAGAAGAAGGTATTTACTGAGAGATATTGAAGAGTTAGAATTCATAGGATTTGGAACTGAGTTGAACGTATGTAGATGTCAAAGATTACTGTTTCTATTTTAGACAATGGGTGAATGGTGATAGTATTTATAAATGTAGGGAAATAGGAGTTTTTAAGGGGAAGACTTTGGGCATGTGGAGTTTGAATTTCTTGTGGGATAAGAGCCCCCAAGGACAATTGGATGAAAATCTTGGTCCTGAGGGGAGAGATTCTGCCTGGAGGTGGAGGTTTGAAGATTAAACAAATGTCCATGGACAAGAACGCTCAGGGAAAACGTAAAGTCATGAATATTGAAGATCAAGGAAAAAACTCTGAAAGAAAAGAAGTTTAAATTGTAGGTAGAAGAAGGGGACAATACTAAAGAGAGTGAGAAGGGAAGGACCACAGGAGAAAAAGGTAGAATATGATAAGATGACAATTGTTGCAAGAAATCTTTGTGGGTATCAAGTGTTTTACAGAGAAGGCTGGTAAGGACTGAAAAACTGTTAGACTTACCAAGAAATTTTCAGTGTGACTTTGTCATTAGTGATATAGTAGCTTCAGATACCATACTGCAGAGGGTAGAGGAATTCATAGGAGGTGTGATGAAGGAGAGCATATACTATTCTTTCAAGAATCTTGGCTTTGAGGGGAGAAGAAAGAAAAGTAGCTAGGGAGTAGTGTCTGAATTACCTTATTTAAGATCAGGAGATAAAAAACTTTAAATTAGAACCATTCAAAAGATATTGTTGAAACAGAAGCGTATAACTAATGAAAAAAGAGTCCAAGGAACTGGGATGAATGGAATTCAGAGTGATACTACTAACTTGGTATCAGTTTTACTATTTTAACAATCATTTTGGACTTCCAGTCAGTAATTAATAGTTTTCTGGTATTGATAATTTATTTTCACCATTATTAGATAAATTAGGGCTAAACTCTGACAATCTCATGGAATAACGGACTCATGTGAAATAAACTTATGGTTTTTTCTAACATCATCTAACCTCCATATATCTACTCAACCCACTCATAAAAGAGGAATTAAAATGGTACCCAACATTTTAGAATTGCTTTAGATCACTCCACAAATACATACATGTAAAACTATTAATATTCTGCTTAACAAACAGTAATGGCTTAATAAATGATAGCTATGACATTGAGGATTATAAAAACTACTTATACTGAGAGATTAACATTTTTCCTGAAGTGTGAGAGAAAAGGAAAGAGGAGGCAGAAGGGGAAAGGGATGGGAAGAGAAGAATTGGTCTCCTCTTTGCCCAGCTGTTCACGGAGCTTTGAAATTGATTTTTAAAAAAATTTTAATGGTCAAATCCAGTATATGACAGTGACTTTCTGAAAACACTGGGAAATCTGTTGGGACATCTTAAGAGATAATATAGTGATGAGTTTTCAGAAGCTATATTATCAGGTCATGAATAGGAATGACCTGCCTGAATGATGGAGAGAAAAAAAATCAAGCCTAATTTTGCAACTGTACATTTTTCTGCAGTCAGTGGACCTCTATAGAATAAAAAGGAATGACTCCTGAGTGCTGTGGTAGAGCTGAAAGAAAGCTATACTGACTGTTCTATTTCTTGGTCGTTTCAAGATCAAGGTGAGGGAGTAGATAGAGGTAGATGACATAATTAAACACTAATTTAGTGTGGTTCAGAGGCCCTTTCTGCCACTCCTCTAGCCACTGTGCCATGCATGTGTAGAATGGCAGATAGAGGTGGATTGTGGATATAAATGACTTGGTGTGCGTGTGGTGCACAGGCACCGCTTTTAAGGAGAAAACTTTCAAGCAAATATAGGACAAGGAGATTTGATGACAAACTATAATCCAAATTATAGGGTGAGTGGGACAAATACTTAGACTAAGCATTGAGAATTAAAGTCTGTTCTAACAGATTTTGCCTTAACTTGAAGTCAGAAGTAAGCTCACGTACCTAGCTATGATATTAACTATAGAGACCATCAAAAGGCTAACAGAAATACCAGAGAGTCTAACCTCCCAGGGCTCTAAATAATCATTTATCTATGAGTAGCTCAACTCCATTCATCTCACTGTCCTTTAGCAATTTCTTAAAGTTTGGCTACTCAGCAGCAGCACTGCTATAAATTTACTGGTTATAAAGCAAGAAAATAGAACATCACAAAACTGCATTCTCACCATGGTTGTTGAAAATATGAAAATAAAAAGTCTTAAAATGGCAATGTATTATACTGAAATACACTGAAAAGCAAATTAAAGAAATGAAAAGGACAGGCTTGAAGGAAGTATGTGCTTCATGCATACAGCTCTATTTGCCTTGTACAAGGTCAAAAAGGAAAGTGGGTGTGGATGAACAAGTAAAGGGACTGGGGACTGGTTAGCAAAGTGGAATTTTTGACAGAATGTTAAAAAAAAAAATAGGAGTTAGACTTTTTTCTTTTTTTTTTCTTAATGACTGAATGAGACCCTCCTAGCAAATTCTCCTGGTAGAAAATAGCTTCTAGGTAAGGTAATTTTTTTTTTTTTTTAACTTCTGGTAAAGGCAACCTAAATTCAGTTGTCATATTACCCAAAGCCAGTTGTTAGTAAAGGAAGAAAAACTGTTGGATTTAGTTTCTTTATGATAGATGCTTTAATGCCAGTAACGATCAAAATTTCCTAATAATCCATGATTTTTAGAACCTTGTTTTGAACTTTAATGAAAGATGAACATGATATGTTTCTCAGCAGAATTTTAAGAATAGGCTACTTTTTACTTTATTGTACCCTTTTCATTCCAGAATTCAGGCTTTAAAAATTATTACTAGGAAGATTGACAGATAGGTTTGGGATTTGAAGGGTATGCATTGAAACTGGAGGAGAAATTATAATTTCCAAGAGTATAGAGCACAAAAATGAGTAATGTGATGTAGCTCAACTTGTTAAATTGATAAGGTAAAAAGGCTCAGATGGTGATGAACCTGCCTGCAATGCAGGAGATCCAGTTAGATCCCTGGGTGGGAAAGATCCCCTGGGGGAGGAAATGGCAACCTACTCTAGTGTTCTTGTCTGGAAGATTCCATGGACAGAGGAGCCTAGCAGGCTACAGTCCATGGTGTCACACAGAGTCAGACACAACTGAGCAACTAACACACACCACACACACACACACACACACACACACACACACACACACACACATAATAAAAAATAAAACCACCAAAATATGTAAAAGAATTAGTATGTATAACCAAGACTTAAGTACAAACAAAACTTTTCACAGCCTAACTTTCAGAAAACCAGTTGAAATATAAAAGAACCTCTACCAGAGAACCGAGAAAATAACATTTTCTAGTTGGTAAAGAAAGCCAGACTAGACTCAGCAGAAATTATGAGGGGAATATCATGTTTTAGAGGAAAAAAATGTTATCATAAATCAAGCTACTGGGCAGTGAAATAGGCTGCCTCTAGGAGAAAACAAATTTCAGATATTTAAATGGAGGCCGAATGACCTCTGGCAGGGATGAACTGAGTGAAAAATTACACTAAACGACTTTTATAGTTTTCTTCATATAAATGTTTCATTTCTTATTAAGTTCTTAGGTATCTTTAGATGTGCTCTACTAGACTAATAATAGAAAAATGAAGTGAAAGTGTTAGTCACTCAGTTGTATCTGACTCTGCCACCCCATGGACTGTAACTTGCCAGGCTCCTCTGTCCATGGAATTCTCCAGGCAAGAATACTGGAGTGGGTAGCCATTCCCTTCTCCAGGGGATCTTCTTGATCCATAAAATGAAATCAGGCTTTGTTGCTTTCATGGTTTAATTGCATAAAATTTCATATAAATTCTTAAAAAAATCTTTTAATTTATAGAAAAAGACTTCTAATTGACCTGAAATCCCTGGCATAAGTAGTATTAACTTGAACATTATAGTTAAATTATTTTTATGTATAGACACAGAAATGATGGGTCCAAAATGGACCATAAGTATTTCCTTCCCAATAGACTACAAAATAAACAATAGTATAATCCAGTCAAAAGGAATACAACTTAATATCATGAACTTTAGAAAGGTGAGCCAAGGAAGAATCTGTTTTAGCATGGCATAGAGCTGTTCTTAACCCTGCCTCTATATTCCAGAAATATAACAGATGAGACATCAAACTCCTTGGAATTGTCATTACTACTTCTGAATTAGCCATAAAGTGAAATGAAGTGACCTCCTTATCTTTCTTTTTGACTATTCTAATATAGCATTCTGAAATGACTGCTGGAAAATAAGGAGTCAAATGGAGGATATGAACAAATAGGATACCTGAATCTGAAGAGACCAACAAGACATTTCCCATGAGTAGGATAGGCAATCAATAACAAATGAGCAATTCTGACCATACAGGTTCTTCATACTATGCAGTGATAAGTAGAACATTAAATTTTCTTACCTCTGAATTGCAGTAGAGAGGAGGTGAGTTTATAGAACAGCACTTGGAGGCAAAGTCTGAAAGCTTGGCAACCAGCTCTTGGAGATCCGTCTCCGTGGCGTCAGGAAATTTTCCTCTTAGTCGCTGTGGCAGTCTGAAAGGCCAATTTTATGTAAAGTTGTAATAGATGTACTCTATAATCATGTCCATTGCAAAATGGTAGCCACTTCAGATCTTTTGCAACAGCAACAACAAAAAAAGGAAAATAGTGACCCTTAAGAAAACTTAGTATCTGTGGAATGATTTTTGATGCCTCAGTTGAAGAATAGGAAGTGAAATCTGTCTTTTTAGATCATGAAAGTAAACATACAACCTGCTGCTGAATTTGAATTCCTATTATTTCCCTTTCATTCACTCAGTTACATCAATCATATAGATGACCTCCTCCTCTCTGCTCCCTAATCTTTCATCTTCTCTCCAGTTCTAGATTTCAAACTCCTCAAACAGTACTTCCCTTATAAGACTTTGTCACTTAATGTACTTTCTCTCATATATAATCTCTTCTGTTTGCCTACTACTCAACTAGCTATGCTGGAAGGCACAGCAAGGTCTTTGTGTTTTTTAAGCCCCGCTTTTTATGAACTCTCCATTTCCATTTAAGATGGTGCTAGGATGTGACTTTGTTGATTCCCTCTTGGTTTGAATGGTCCCTCTCAGTTTAAATTAACTCTCTCTCCTTATAATGGATAACTCAGCCTGGTTTATGACTTTTATAAGAAACATTGATACTTGCCAGCCAAGTAGTGGGCATTGTGACATAATGGAGACTCAGGTTTATCTAGAGTTAGGATTAGTATAATGGATGCTGGGAAAGGACAGAAGGGTGAGGGGGATTAGCTTCCTTATTAAAGAGTTATTGAAAATAGTAGGTCCCAGCTGGGAGGGAAAGGAAGTCAGACTAGATGTGGCTCAGAGGATAGGGAGAATAAAAGGGTGTGTGGGATTTTAAAAACCTAGATTCAACAGTTTCAATCTTCTCTACTTTCAAAATCCCCAATATCAATTCCACTGCATTAACACCTTTAATGTACTGAGATTATATGAATTATCACAGAATTGTCCCATGTAACCCTGGAGTTCAAAACAAAACTGTTGGCAGGGAATTTAATTTTGTATTATCCATAATATTCTACGCCACCTCCATAATTTATTAATTATATAATCTCCTGATAAATGGGAAAAAAACCATTTTGAACTTTAAGGCTTTCACATTTATTTTTCTTTTAGACTTTGTTAAGGTCTTCATAGGGGTCACTGAAGGTTTCCTCCTTTTGGGATTCTTTAACAGGTTTTTTTGTGAGGTTGTATTTGTGCTTATTTGAGGGCTGTGTTGTTGATGGTTTGAAATAGATCTAAGAAATTTGCTTAATTAAATTGAGAATGACATGATCTCACAGAGATATTTTCTAGGAAGCCAGTAAAACTTTTGTTCTGACCTGTTATTTTAGTATTAACACCTATTTATAAAGACATGCTTCCTTCTTTGACTTGAGAAAAATGGCTATTGTACCTTATTGATTAACATTTATATTTCCAGTTTATATAGAATATATACTGGTAATGGGTGATACTGTACTTGATTGAAAGTTTGGGTTGTCTTATCAGACAATATGCCATGAATTTAGATAATATTTTTCAGCAGTTTTAGTTTCTCAGTTATGTATAGCAACAGCCACAGATAAATTTATGGTAAGAGTGTTGATATGAGTTAATTATATATTTTTAGAATCATGTCCCTGTGGATCTTGGAATTTATGTTTCTGTGACTGTGTTCTAACTGACCTGTCATCTGATATACATGATATCTCCCCAGAAAAGAACTGTTTTTTCTTATATAGGTATTAGATTGACTATTCTTTACAACTTTTAAATTGCATCTCCTCTTTTAACTGCTCATTTAACACATCTGAAGTCTTCAACCCTGCTTCAAATCACAATACCAGGCTATTATTATTGATAAATTTGAAGGAAGCAGCCAGAACAAGACCCTTACTTTTTCTTGTACTCAGTAAATGTGTTTTCTGAATAATCAGCACATAGTTCTTGTCCTTTTTGAATGAAAGATGATAATTCCCTTGTCAATTGAGGGCCCTGTAAGAAAATAATGATTACATAACAATTACTTGTCTTAAAACACTCTTCAGAGAGATGTTAAATCAGAATTCCAGGCAATGTATCAATATGAGTGTCTAACCTATGGACACCTTATCTTTGACAAAGGAGGCAAGAATATACAAAGGAGAAGAGACAATCTCTAATAAGTGATGCTGGGAAAACTGGTCAACCACTTGTAAAAGAATGAAACTAGAACACTTTCTAACACCATACACAAAAATAAACTCAAAATGGATTAAAGATCTAAACATAAGACCAGAAACTATAAAACTCCTAGAGGAAAACATAGGCAAAACACTCTCCAACATAAATCACAACAGGATCCTCTATGACCCACCTCCCAGACTAATGGAGATAAAGCCAAAAATAAACAAATGGGACTTAATTAAACTTAAAAAGCTTTTGCACAACGAAGGAAACTATTAGCAAGGTGAAAAGACAGCCTTCAGAATGGGAGAAAATAATAGCAAATGAAGGAATTGAAAAAGAATTAATCTCAAAAATATATAAGCAGCCCCTGCAGCTCAATTCCAGAAAAATAAACGACCCAATCAAAAAATGGGCCAAAGAACTAAACAGACATTTCTCCAAAGAAGACATACAGATGGCTAACAAACACATGAAAAGATGCTCAACATCACTCATTATCAGAGAAATGCAAATCAAAACCACAATGAGGTACCATTTCACGCCAGTCAGAATGGCTGCTATCCAAAAGTCTACAAACAATAAATGCTGGAGAGGGTGTAGAGAAAAGGGAACCCTCTCACGCTGTTGGTGGGAATGCAAACTAGTACAGCCACTATGGAGAACAGTGTGGAGATTCCTTAAAAAAACTGGAAATAGAACTGCCTTATGATCCAGCAATCCCACTGCTGGGCATGCACACTGAGGAAACCAGAAGTGAAAGAGACATGTGTACCCCAATGTTCATCACAGCACTGTTTATAATAGCCAGGACATGGAAGCAACCTAGATGTCCTTTGGCAGATGAATGGATAAAAAAGCTGTGGTACATATAAACACACGATGGAATATTACTCAGCCATTAAAAAGAATGCATTTGAGTTAGTCCTAATGAGGTGGATGAAACTGGAGCCTATCATATAGAGTAAAGTAAGTCATAAAGAAAAACACTACTACAGTATATTAACGCATATATATGGAATTTAGAAAGATGGTAACGATGACTCTATATGAGAGACAGCAAGAGACACAGATGTAAAGAACAGTCTTTTGGACTCTGTGGGAGAAGGCGAGGGTGGGATGATTTGAGAGGGTAGTGTTGAAATGTGTATATTATCATATGTGAAGTGGATCGCTGGTCCAGGTTCGATGCATGCGACAGGGTGCTCAGGCCTGGTGCACTGGGATGACCCTGAGGGATGGGATGGGGAGGGAGGTGGGAGGGGACTGCTGGATGAGGAATACATGTGCGCCCATGAGTGATTCATGTCGATGTATGGCAAAAACCACTGCAATATTGTAAGGTAATTAGCCTCCAATTAAAATAAATAAATTAAAAAAATTATGAGTGTCTATTATCTGCATTGGATATTGGATAACATTTTCTACATAAGGCCAGACTGTAAACACTTCAAGCTATATCAGTGTCATACCGTCTCTGCTGTAACTAATCAGCTGCCAACATGGCACAACAGCAACTGTAAACAATGAGCAGGGCTGTCTTAGGATGAAAACTTATGAACACTGGAGTTTTATGTAATTTTCATGTATCATGAAATACTATTTTAAAACCATTTAAAAGTGTAAGACCATTCTTAGATCACAGGTACCAGGCCAGACTTGCTTTGTTAACCCTTGAGCTATACCAACATAAATATAGAAAATTGTACCTTTGCATTTAAACAGGCAGTAGAAGATTCAGAGTGGCAGCATTCATCAAGGCTTTTTAGGGTTGACTCAAGTATTTTAGTGAGGAATACTTCTGGAATCTGAGTCTTCCTGCTTAGTTCAAATATATACCTGGCAGAAGAGAGAAAGGAGATAACACTCTTTAACATGGGTAGATTTGCATATACACCTCATGGTCTGAAATTTAATATCTATTACCTGGCTTAGTTAAAAATAAAACATTGAACTAAAAATGACTCCAACACGTTTTAAGTAAAAATTCTCATTGAAATACAAGTTATTGATAGTTGCTTTGAAGCTATTGTGACTAGTTAAATTAAAATTCTATATGTACCAAATATACATTTGTCTATAAATTTATGCATTAACAGATCTATCAATACTTCAAATATATATATGGAACTGCATTTGTGCAAAGATAATACAATAAATCCAATATAATGCATCAAGTGGGTACCTTAATTAGCTTTTCTGTGAAAGTAATTTGTATAAATGCTTCCATTGTCTCATCCCAATATTTATGTATTTGTAAAAATGATGAGTATTTAGACAAATGTAAATTAGAGTTTCAGTCCAAGTTCAGTCTAAATTCTAATATCTAATACGAGTAATTGAATTTTGGGGACTGTTAATTCAAACTGAGATATTTTGAGGCTTTAAGTATGCACATACTTGTAGTATATATGCAACTCAATGTATGTAGCCCATGGTGTATCTCAACTCTTAGTTGGAGGAAAACAGATGAAGGCTTACCATCTCTTTCAGTTTTAATTTCTTTTGTCACTTAATGCTAGTGAATGTCAATATTGTCAAATTAAATCAACCCTACTTACTGATCCAGGACCTTGGTGTTTTCTTTATCACACACGTCTTTGTTCATGGGCAACTTGACATCTGGCAGTTCAGGGTTTGGGGAAGCTGGCATGAAGTAAATGCACACAAATATGTCCATGGGTGTTTTTTTCTTGACAACAGTCCTTAAATTTCGAATTTTTAGTGGATAAGTTGTCACAGAGTTTTACTGCATATTCAGGAAGCTACAAGAGAAATTGTGAGTTTGTGCATTGTTAGTTTCCTAGTTAGTCTCATTAAAAATAAGGAAAGCTTAAAAAAGTCAGCATGAATGCTCTTACAAGGTACAGTGGTAGACTATTCGTGAAGTGCAATTTGTCAATATGTTATTGTTGTTCAATCGCTGTGTCTGACTCTTTTGTGACCCTATGGACTGTAGCCTGCCAGGTTCTTCTGTCCACGGGGTTTTTCAGAGAAGAAGACTGGAGTAGGTTGCCATTTTCTCCTCCAGGGGATCTTCCCAACCAGAGATTGAACCCACACCTCCTGCACTGGCAGGCAGATTCTTTACCACTGAGCTGGTAGGGAAGCCCTTGTTAGTATGTACTAAAAGCCATGAAGTACAATAGTATGATTTCCAAGAATTTACTCTCAAAACATAATTATGAATGAAGGGAAGATTTAGCTAAAAATGATTAAGGGCAGCACTGCTTACCACGTTAAACTGAAACAACCTAAATCCAATAAAAGGGAATTAGTTTAAAACATGGTATATCTAGGTAGCTAAATGTCTCTGGAGAAGGAAATGGCAACCCACATCACTATTCTTCCCTGGAAAATCCCACAGACAGAGGAAGCCTGGCGGGCTACAGTCCATGGGGTCTCAAGAGTTGGACGTGACGTAGCGACTAAACCACCACCACCAGGTAGCTACATGTAGTATATGCAGTAGATATATACAGTAAAGTCCCACTTAGACATTATAAGTCAGGTTATAGAGAAACACCTATCACTGAGATGTGTCCTTAAATAAAGACCAGATGTCAAAGTATCTATTTTATAAAGAGGTCCACAGACATGGAGTGACTTCTATCTAAAGTAACAGTACAAATTTGTATGTACTTGAATGGATGATATGAATGAAAAATGGTGAAAAAATTGGATGACTATCAAATTTTAACAAGTATAACAAAACATTAGAAGCTTTTAATAATGAGTTCAGTGTTGTGTAATAGAACAGGTGAATGATATAATAGGTGATGATGAAATATTCTCTATCTGTATTGTCCAATACTGAGCACTTGAAATGAGGCTAGTGTTTTCAAAGAACTGAAGTTTAATTTAAATATAATCATCTATGGCTAGTAGATATGCTCTGGGCTCTGTAGGTAGAGTAAGGTCTTCAGAATCAGAATCTTAGCTTTTGTGTGGACTTTGCCACTTACTAGTTGTAGGACTTCAGTTTATTAATCCTTGATAATCTTGTTTCCTTATCTGTAAAATTGCGTTAACAGTGTATTTAAATTTCATAGGATACATAGGAGAATTCACTGAGATGATGCATGTAGAAAGCAGCTTAGGAGAGTGCCTGCCACTCAGTAAGTGGTCTACGATGATGAAGATTTTCTCACCTCCTTGGTGCAGTCCTCAGAGACAGACTCACAGCAGTTGGAGAGGATTGTTGTAATATCTTCAGCAAGTGGCAAAACATCTTCCAGATGTGCAGTAGGCACTTTCTGGGCAAATTTGATGAGATGGCTGAACAGTTAAAAATGAATGATTAGTTTACCTATATTCTCAGTTTTCTTGGTTTCATTATGAACATGATCTGTTCATAATGAGTAATACCCAAGTTTTACTTCTTCGTCTTCAACATTTGCATAGAGCCTATCTGTCATGTAGCAGATCCTTTGTGCAAAAGTCACTATTGAAAATTCAGTCATTCCCAATGAATCTCTTCATGTTTTCAGTACTGATAAAGAGCTTCTCTTCTGGCCAGATTTTTGTAGCTGAAGCAAGCCTTTAAATGTTAGATCTAGGGACATCCCTAGTGGTCCTGTGGCTAAGACTCTGTGCTCCCAGTGGTTCTGGGTTCAATCTGTGGTCAGGGGGCTTCATGCCACAATGAAAAGATGCTGCACACCACAACTAAGAGCTGACACACCCAAATAAATACATTTTAAAAATTAAAATGTTAGACCTAAAATGGTAATAAAGAAATGTCTTACATCTATTCATAAGGCCAATGTTGTGTTTTGTGGCCCCTCCTAGTCTTTAGAATTGTTCATAAATTTACTTATAAACTACAGATAAAAGAAATAATGAAGACTTATAGCCCTAGATCACAAGTTAATGTTGATGTTTTGGTGTATTACCCTGAAGTATATTATAAGGTTTACAAGGTATATTGTAAGGAATTTTACTCTGCTATACTACTTACCTATTTGCCTTTTCCACTTTCTATATCAGGAATAGGTTCTATATCTTTCTTTTAAAATTATGGCAAAAAACATAAAAAATTAAATTGGTTATCTTAGCCATTTTTAACTGTATAATTCAGTAATGTTAAGTATATTTGCTTTTATGTAACAGTACCATAGTATTTTTTATTACTGTTGCTTTGTAATATCTTTGAAGTCCTTCGATATTCCATAAGAATTTTAGGGTGCATTTTTATTTCAGCAAAAAAAAAAAAAAAAAGCCAATGGGTATTGACAGAAATTGCATGGACTCTGTAGATTGCTTTGGATATTGTGGCTATTTTTACAGTTAATTCTTCTAATCCATAAGAATGGAATTTTTGCTATTGTAGCTTTGATTTCTTTTAGTGATGTTTTGTTTTCATTAAATATTCTTTTGAAATATAATTCTAACTGTATGGCATTCTCTCATATGGATACATTTAAGTGATTTAAACATGCTCTATTCTAGGCATATTAGGAAATATTTTTCCTATTAAAAATGTGGCAGCAATATTTTTAGCTAAACTTTTGTTCTCACTCAGCTCTTCAGAGTAAATTTTTACACACTAATGAAGTTTATGATATATAAATTATATCTTATATATTATTTATGTTATATATTTAAGATATATAAAGCCATTTATATATGTACATCTTTATAGGATGTTTTATACCTATGAATTACTGTGCTCTACATGCCTAATACTCTTAACGCAAACGAAAAACTAAAGGGAATTTCAAGAGAAAACACAATTTAGTTTTTCAGTAGTTCTAATGGAAGATTATCTTTAAAGAATTCATGAAAGTAGCTTCTGTGCCCTTTGGGGGAACCTTAAGATCTGGTGCCAGCATGAATTATTTCATTATCATTAGAGGAAAGAATTTGTGAATCAGAGTAAGAAGAATTAAAGAGACTGTAAATACTAAAGATATAAAGCTGGCAAATACAGATGTCTGATAAGCTATGAGAGAATTGTAAATATAGAAACTGTCAAAATTAAAGTGTGACATTAGTAAAGCCATACAAAAATCAAAGTGAAGGTTAGAACAAAGTAAATAATTAAAATAAGTTCATGGAGCTTAAGAGATATATAAAAAGAATTCAGGAAGTTTTCTTCCCAAGGAAAAAATGGGCAAAGCAAGTAATGGGTGGTGAATAAGAAAATGATTGTTTTTGCAATATACAGCATTATTAAAATTGAGGAAATAATTTCTAGTGGTCTATCAGTCTTATGAGGAGTATATGGAAAAGGTTGATTACAAGTAAATTAGGTTTTAATAGTCTTGTTCCTTTGGTTCATGTTCTGTGTAGAGAAAATAAAAAGTAGCTGAGCACTATTTTTGAGGATTGTAGGAACATAACACTATAGTTTGTATTTTCTATTGCAAACATTTTCTTAGAGAATCCTAATACGGATTGATAGCACAGAAATAGCTACACATACTGATTGTGCTTAATTTTTACCTAAGCCTTGACTTCTCCTTCCCATAAGCAACGTATTGTGAGCAGATTCTGTTTGTCATAATGGTGAGAAGTGAAAAATGTTTAAGCTGAAGTCTCTAGAAAATAAATGAGAAATATTTCATTAGATGGTCAGGATACATTGAAAGCAGTGTGCAGAAGTAGCAGAAAAAAGGGACATTCTGACTCCTTTAGTGACTAGAAAACTGAATTCTGACCAAAGGAACATTTCCCCCAGAGTTGCTTATGTGTGTTTTTCCATTAACAAAATAAAAAAGAGGCATTTAAAAAATATTTTCAGATTCCAGAATCTGAATCTAACATTATTTAAAAGGAATGGTAGTAATAGAAGAAAAAATTATATTAACTCTGTGATGAAATGACACCTACCTCTTTCAAAAAGCATACTGTTGGGTTTGGTGAAGTACAGCAGGACCCTACCATAGAGAGATAACTCTTGGTGTAACCGACTAAAAGTGTCAGAGGAGCTTGTCCATAATTAATGGAATATTCATACATAAATCTGTAGGGGAAAAATAGTAGGATTAATGAAAATATTTGTGGGAAACAACTCGCTTTTTCCGAAGTGTTTTGATGGGAAAAAAGTATGCATGTTACTTTATAGTTTTAATATCTAAAAAGCACCCAGGATATAGAGCAGGGGTTATAATACTAGTCACTTTTTTTTTAATTGTATGATTTTATTAAGTGATATGTTACAGACTGGTTGGAACTCAAGTCTGCAAGTCAAGAAAAATTAAGTAAATGAAAACAGAATGTGGCAAAAAATGTGCTCCAGGTACAACAAATCAACTTTTTTCTTCAAGAAAGAAAATGTGGTCATGGTACACTACTTGAATTTTAAAAAGGAAACAAAACACATAAACTGAAAGTTACTGTACATGAAATGAGACAAAGTCTAATTTTTTACCTTCTCTCACATGTGTTCCTATAAAATAAGGGATGAGGTTAAATTCCTTCCAGATAGACAGTTGAGAACACCAACAGATTAACTATCCAAAAGGGCCAAGTTTCAAGTATTTCTCCCCGGCTGCCCAGTCTGATCCATTCTGAAGGGTTTTAAGTTCATGAGAAACTGGCTACATGATCAGGTTATAAATGGATATTAAGGCAGTTTACTTATCACCATCTTAAGACATTTGGGATTGTCTTGAATAAGTGGTTCAGCTTGTACTGTTTTACTTAAGAAATTCTTTGATATAAGAGGAAACCTGACTTTAGCAAGGATGTCAACCATAAAAGGTTGGCGGTTAGGTTCATCATATTTCAACCATCTGACTGCAGCATATAAACCTGATCCTCTGCTCTGACAGAGGGTCCTGGTTGAGGAGATGTGTAACTTGCTTGACATCAAGTTGTAGAAATTTATCAGTTTTAGAAACATCAGTAAAATGCTGATGAATAAAGTCATCTGCAGTTGCTTTCAATTCAGGACAGTCTAGACACTCTGCTAATACAGTTATGCCAAGACAGTTTGAAGCATCAATTTGTTTTTTCAAAAAATCATTTGCTTCACAGGTTCAATCTGGTACTGGTTTGCTGCATCTAACAAGGACTGAACATTGTTGCTATTCACAGAAATTCTAGCAGTATAAGCGAATTCCACAAGTTGTTCAATAATGTCAGGTTCGGCATCTTTGATTTCTACTTGAAAGGACTTTGATTCAAGCATGTTAGTTGTGAACTTTAGGTTAAAAAAATCACTGGCTGCAGCAAGACAACACGACGAGCAGGTATCTTTCTTTCCTGGATTGTAAGGATCACATCACACAGTATTTTCTGTTTCTGCAGGTTATTCATGACACCCATGAAACTTGCCAACAATTTGGCTTCCTCTCCAAAGGAAGTTGGAGTAGCAAGTTTCTTCTTGGTCTTCTTCTTGCTGCTCTTCTCCACCCCAGAGGCCGCCACTCTCCCTCTGTCAGCGTGGTTCACGCCCGGGACTCGCCGGGCTCAGCGAGAAGTTGCACACTCCAGGCACGCTGGGGCTTGTGTTCACCAAACATCAAGGCTGGGACAGTGGCTGCAGCACTCTGCTTTGGAACGTGCGGGCAGCGCCACTGCAGTAAGACAGTGCCAGACAACCTACTCAGAAGCTCACTATAAGTCAACGTAGTCTATGGGCTGCGTCTCCAGCAGAACTGGAGCTGGAAGGAGGTTCCTGTGGCACTATATACTAGTCACTTTTAATCAATATTTTCATTAAAAAAATCTTTCCTAAATTTCCATGTAGATTACTTGAGAGAGGTCATTTGTCCCTTTATTCATTTAGCTTCTACCATATGCTTGGCCTGGGGTGGCTGCTTATTAACGTTAATGAAACAAACTAAAATGAACGTAATGCAATTACCTTTCATTATCTGTTTAGTTTAGACAATTGTTATGTATTGGCTTGTTTATTTGTTGAAATGCATTTTTAGGAGTATAAGCCCCTAAGGGTCTAAAGAGACTGAAATCCTGGGCAAAATCTTCTCTGAAAATTTACAGGCATTGGCAAACCAACCAATTTTTATAAAATTATCACCTTGACTTATTTCTAAAGCCAGTTTTAATGACATTTCTTTTGACTTCTGTGTGTGTGTGTGTATATTCTATTATCACAAATATTTTCAATTTTTCATTTATATGGTCTTCTAAGTCTAAAGAATCAACATATAACCTCCTCAAGAATATTAAACAATGAGAAGAGAAATGTAATATGTTTGCTTATGGGGTGCAATATGTGTCTTGTTCACAGCTGTTTCTGGGGATGTACTGTAGGAATGAGAAAAAGCTACTTATTTCTTATGCTCTGAAAATGAAAGTGAAAGTGAAGTCGCTCAGTCCTGTCTGTCTCTTTGCAAACCCGTGGACTGTAGCCCACCAGGCTCCTCAATCCATGGGATTCTCCAGGCAACAGTACTGTAGTGGGTTGCCATTTCCTTCTCCAGGGGATCTTCCCAACCCAGGGATTGAACCCAGAGTCTCCCGCATTGCGGGCAGATGCTTTACCCTCTGAGCCACCAGGGAAGTCTTATGCTCTTCTGCACAGCAATAAAATCCTATAGGATGGAGTATGCAAAGATCCCTAACATAAGAGTAATCACAATAGCTGCTGTTAAATATTTGAAAATGTCACAAGGATGGGGGCGTTCCAGGTGATTCTGCTTCAGATACTAGAACTAGGGTGACAGAAGGTGGGGGTTTGGGAAAGTTGCTTTCATCTTCATCTGAGAAAAGGCGTTTATAATAATCAGCACTGACAAAGATGGGCTGTCTTGGGTTACAGCCAATTTTCTGTTATTGGAAATTGTCTGGGTTGTGGAATGGTATAAAAGGTATCTGTACACAGTAGGGGGTTAGTTTAAACATGTTGGTTATTTTGTACACTGAAGTTTTACATGTGATGAAAGCTGCTTACCGATCAGCAAACCCCTTGGGATCCTTCCTGAATGCCTCACAGATCTCGTCATTTGTTGGCTCTACGTAAGTTGGAAATTCTTGTGGCTGGTGCTTCAAGGCAGCCATACAGAGCTTCTTTTCAAGGCCCTCGTGGGTGCAGCACTCAGGAGTTCCGGGGTGCACTGGGAATGGAGAGTTGCTTTCACAGGACTTGTCAGACAATGCTGAAGTCTAGAATGAGAAAAGAAAAACAAGTAACTCACATACATACAATTTCTAGGCTGGTAGCTCTCCACCTGGTATAGCATCTTAACTCTAAATTTGAAAACTCTCATTGTAAACAAAGTTGTCTATGACAAAGTTGCCTAATTCTAGTTACAGGCAAGTACAGAGTCTTATGTTAAGACTCAGAGTAGGACCTAAAGAAAAGCTTCATTAATGAGTGGATGGTGTGTGACTGCAGCCTTTAGAGGTTGGATCCTCTAGTTTAGTGCTTCTCCATGGGGATATTAACATCTCTGAAGATGAGGGAGGTCCTTTTAAAAAACTCCATTGATTCTAATACGATCTGCCATCTGCATTCTGTTCTAAATACTATGCTGAGAATGGTTGCCTCTCTCTGCCTTCCAGCCTTCCCTTTGTCACTTGAACAGACTCTTAATTCTTGACTGCCTTGGTCTTCAACATTGATCTGTGTTCTTGAACCTGCTTTTGCATCATATCACAGACTGGATAAAAACTGGAACTGCCTGGGCTGCATAACACAGAAATTCTGATTCAGTAGGTCAAAGATGAGGCCTGAGGTTCTTTTTTTCCCCAAAGCCCCAAAGTTTATTTTCCTGTGTTATCATAGCTGAAGCAGTGCTACAACTTAATTTACTGCCTCAACAATGGTAGACTGATTTATGTGGGCAGATTAAGCCCATGGTAATACCACCAAACAATTGTAGCAACACACTGTTCTTTTTGGGAAGAATTTGATATCTGGAATAATTTGATGCATGGAATAGAAATAGTCATCATGGAAAAAATTATTTGAGGATTTACATGGGAAAAAGACTTTGACATCTTTATACTTACTTTATAAGTTATCTTTTTAGGACAAAACTTCTTTTTTTTCTTTTTTTAAATTTAATTTAGTTTTATTTTAACTTTACAATATTGTATTGATTTTGCCATATATCAAAAGGAATCCACCACAGGTATACATATGTTCCCCATCCTGAACCCTCCTCCCTCCTCCTTCCCCATGCCATCCCTCTGGGTCATCCCATGCACCAGCCCCAAGCGTCCAGTATCGTGCATCGAACCTGGACTGGCGACTCGTTTCATATATGATATTATACATGTTTCAATGCCATTCTCCCAAATCATCCCACCCTCTCCCTCTCCCACAGAGTCCAAAAGACTGTTCTATACATTAGTGTCTCTTTTGCTGTCTCGTATACAGGGTTATTGTTACCATCTTTCTAAATTCCATATATATGCATTAGTATACTGTACTGGTGTTTTTCTTTCTGGCTTACTTCACTCTGTATAATAGGCTCCAGTTCCATCCACCTCATTAGAACTGATTCGAATGTATTCTTTTTAATGGCTGAGGAATACTTCATTGTGTATATGTACCATAGCTTTCTTATCCATTCATCTGTGGATGGACATCTAGGTTGCTTCCATGTCCTGGCTATTGTAAACAGTGCTGTGATGAACAATGGGGTACATGTGTCTCTTTCAATTCTGGTTTTCTCAGTGTGTATGCCCAGCAGTGGGATTGCTGGATCATAAGGCAGTTTTATTCCCAGGTTTTTAAGGAATCTCCACATTGTTCTCCATAGTGGCTGTACTAGTTTGCATTCCCACCAACAGTGTAAGAGGGTTCCCTTTTCTCCACACCCTCTCCAGCATTTATTGCTTGTGGACTTTGGGATCGCAGCCATTCTGACTGACATGAAATGGTACCTCATAGTGGTTTTGATTTGCAGTTCTCTGATAGTGAATGATGTTGAGCATCTTTTCCTGTGTGTGCACAAAACTTCTAAAGAACTTTCTGTCAGTGAAGGAAACCAATGTGATATTAGTTTTGTAAACCAGAAGTAAACAGTGAAACTTTCACCATTTCTTTGTCTGGCAACGTCCATATTTTTCCTTTATTACTTTCTTCCAAATAAGAAAAGTTTACAAAGAAAGTAACGTATTTGTAGAAGAAAATTGCTTTGAACAACAGGAGAAGGAAGATGTAATCCAGACAACATCAATGCCATTTCTGTACTTATGATCTGTCTCTAACAATTTTGGAGCCCATCTTTGGTCAATGGATGGATTAGCAAATATATAAAATAAAATGGAAATAAAAATGTGCTCTGTTTTGATTACAATTGGTAGCTTCCTTGTTTATTTTAATATAGTGCAGAAGGTAGGGTTGAAATAATGTGCTTTTGTGGTTTATGGGAGAAAATGTTAAAATTCTTAGAAACTAGATAAGGGCCAGATAAAGCAATTAATAGGTAAGAGTCACTGTGTAGAATATATTCTAATCAGATCTTTGGAACATTGTTTCTGTTGGCTAACTGCCACAGCTTTGAACAGGGAGCTATTTGCCTGTAGAAGCATTTATCAAGATGCAGTTAAATGCCATTTTTATTTGGCCTGATGACAGTATCAGTAAATTACTAGAAACACATGTAGTCCCACCTCTTTTAGCTACTGTCTATATTTTGAAAACTGTCATTGCAGCATTTTAAACTTCTGCACATATACTCTAATGGAGAAAATTCAGAACTTAGTGTGTGTGTATATATAGGGCAATTTTCAAACTCCAAAATAGTTCGAAACCAATGCTAAGTTTTTCCAGGGCAGCTGGTACCAGTCTTGGCAAGATACAGGTATGCGTATTGGTAGGCTTCTAAGATATACAGAATATTAGAATTATTTCAGGAGGTTCATGAACTACGCCCCAGTTTTCTCATTTGAAACTTGCAAGACCAATGGGCAAAATTGATTCACTATACTAGAATAAATTTTAGTTCTGAGATAATAGGTTTCATATTTCTCCTAAACTTGGAGTAGGTGGAATGGTGTCTAAGATTTCCCCAAGATACGATGTAAAGGCCTATCTCAACTCTGTTCTATGGGCCACAACAGATGAGGCCAACCACACATCCCTACCCTGTTGTCATAGCAGTCAGGATCAGCCCCTTCAGCACAGCAGGTTACTGTTAAGGAAACAACTTCGTTCACAAGATGGCTGATCTGTTCAAAGGTGCCACTGGGAAATTTTCTGCTGTATAGGACCATTGACCTGAGGAGAAAAATGAACATACTCAGAACTTTTAAAAGTCTTCATGTTTGTGCATATTTTAATATGAAGTCTCTTCCATTGTTTTTTTAGTGGAATTTTGCACACATTCTTGACCAACAAAAATAGGACATTGACTTTAAAAATAGGTGCACTTAGAACAAAACTTTCATCTTGTAAAGCAGTAGAAGATGGAGTTGAGGGGTTCCATCAAACCAGCCTCATGTTCTTTCCTCTCTCACGCTTCTCTGGATGAACCTGTTCTTGCCCTTGTTATGCTGTTTGCCATAGTCCTAGCATGTACTGCGGCCTTTTATTTCATCTTAGAAAACTATGCTTGCTCTCAACTCATTGGTAAACCTATAACAAATTCTCAGACCATGGTAGTGGTAGTTCAGCTTGAATCTTTGGGTGGCCTCCATATGCCTAACGTCTCTGCCCACTTTGACCCTGGGACTCTATCCTCTTAATCTCAGTGGAGCTCAGTTTAACCCCTGAAGCTGAATTGAAGTTACCTCACACTGAGCTTCGGAGAAGGCAACGGCACCCCCACTCCAGTACTTTTGCCTAGAGAATCCCATGGATGGAGGAGCCTGGTGGGCTGCAGTCCATGGGGTCGCTAGGGTCGGACACGACTGAGAGACTTCACTTTCACTTTCCATTTTAATGCATTGGAGAAGGAAATGGCCACCCACTCCAGTGTTCTTGCCTGGAGAATCCCAGGGATGGGGGAGCCTGGTGGGCTGCCGTCTATGGGGTTGCACAGAGTTGGACACGACTGAAGTGACTTAGCAGCACACTGAGCTTCATTCTAGGTCAGGTAACCAGGAAGAGTGAATGATTACATCATACTTACAAAGATGTGAAGTCATCTCTTCCCAGGTTGGCAAGTTCCTTGCAGACTTTATCTTTCTCATAATCTCGGCCTAACAATCAGAAATGGAAAAATTGAATCCTTCCTCTTTAAATGAATGGTCCATTAAATGTGTATATACAAAGGGACATGATTCATTGATACAAAACTAACATCTTCTTAATCTTTGTGCAGCTTCATTTTGGGGGTGACTTCCTGTTTCTCACAATGGATCAGAATTTGATAACATACTATTTGATGGCATTCTATAAACTTTAATGACAATTAAGTTAAGAAAAAGAGAATGAAATAATACTTAAAGTAGGTGAATCAAAATATATATGCTAACTAGTAAATTGGAAGTGTTCTTTTTGATATTAGGTCGCTCAGTCATGTCTGACTCTTTGCGACCCCCTGGACTGCAGCATGCCAGGCCTCCCTGTCCTTCACTATCTCCCGGAGCTTGCTCAAACCATGTCCATTGGATTGATGATGTCACTCAACCATCTCATGCTCTGTCGTCCCCTTCTCCTCCCGCCTTCATTCTTTTCCAGCATCAGGATCTTTTCTAATGAGTCAGCTCTTCACATCAGGTGACCAAAGTATTGGAGCTTCAGCTTTAACATCAGTCCTTCCAATTCAGGGTTTATTTCTTTTAGGATGGACTGGTTGGATCTCCTTGCAGTCCAAGGGACTCTCGAGAGTGTTCTCCAATACCACAGTTCAAAAGCATCAATTCTTCGGCATTCAGCCTTCTTTATGATAATGTTAAAAGAAAGCTTTTTATCCCTCCCTCTTTTCTTTGCTTCAGATTCATCCAAGGGCTCAAATGAACCAAGAAGAAAATAAATGGAGAGCATGTCTACATTCCAAAGTGAAGCTATGGGCACAGGCATGCAGGCCTTTCAAGGAGGGGTGTGAGACCTGGTGTTGCCACTCTTGCTTCATTCACACCTCCAGACTCTCTAACAGAAGGCTGGGTAAGCTGAGGGAAAAATTGGAAATTAGGCAAAATAACTTTTGGGGAAAGTTGTCAGTCCATGTGATGGGTTTGGGAGAGTGGTAAGAGAGTGCTTCTCTTCACTTGATACACGGCAAAACCAATACAATATTGTAAAGTTAAATAAATAAAAAAAAAAGAATCGTAAGACGGGCTTCACAGAACACATTCAGACCTTGATAGGTGATCCTTGGAAGATGCGGCGGCATGGTCAGGTATCTGATTCAGCCTTAAGAAAACTGTACATTTAGAAGGGCTGGTTAAGTGGCCTGGGGCAACAGAGGTTGGGCTGTGAGTGGGAGACTCTGCTGTGGCCTGTGTACCCGATGCTGATTGGGCAGGAGAGAAAAACTGGCCTGGAATCATCCTATCTTTTTTTTTTTTTTGAAGTGGGGAGACATTTATGTAGAAGGCAGTAGGCTACCAACAGTAGGATGCCTTTGTGCAGATGCAGACAATTTGAAAATGAAAGGGCCAGAGGGAGCTCTTAAGTTGCCAGATGATGTGAGTGATCACCAGGGATGATGGGGAAAGAGATATCTCTGAAGAACCCACAAAAAGAATGTGTTAACTCTGAACATCTGTAACCAGAGAAAGGAACGCTACCTCACCAAGCTGCCCACTGAGTGAGATTTGCTGCTGCTTATCTTTCCTGCTGGCTTCTTTTTTCCTTGTGTTAGCCCTGGAGGAACTAAAAGCAGCCTAGAGAGTAGGATGAAGGAGAAGAGAACAGGCAGAGGAGTGTATATGATCCCTTTTGCCACTAAAGGCAACAAGACTGAAATACAAATGACCTGGGGGAATCAAACTTCCCATTTTAAATGAATTTACAATTTTTAAAAATTTATTTTTAATTGAAGGATAAGTGCTTTACAATATTGGTTTGGTTTCTGCCATATGTCAACATGAATCAGCCATAGGTATACGTATGTCCCCTCTCTCTTGAACCTCCCTCCCACCTTTTGCCCTTTCCTACTCCTTGACAGATGAATGAATAAAGCTGTGGTACATATACACCCTGGAATACTGCTGCTGCTGCTAAGTTGCTTCAGTTGTGTCCGACTTTGTGTGACCCCATAGATGGTGGCCCACCAGGCTCCCCCATCCCTGGGATTCTCCAGGCAAGAACACTGGAGTGGGTGGCCATTTCCTTCTCCAATGCATGAAAGTGAAAAGTGAAAGTGAAGTTGCTCAGTCGTGTCTGACTCTTAGCGACCCCATGGACTGCAGCCTACCAGGCTCTTCCGTCCATGGGATTTTTCCAGGCATGAGTACTGGAGTGGGGTGCCATTGCCTTCTCTGCATGGAATACTACTCATCCATAAATAGGAACACATTTTAATTTACAAATTTTTGATGATTAAACTAACCAGAAATTTCCATGACTGTTATAATATTTTGAGGTTCAAAAGGACCATAAGACCTTATTTGTGTGATCAGAAAAATAAAAGCCCTACTTTCCAGTCCCTCTACACGATTGGGAAGAGCTAGTTCCCACAGGGAATGAGTACTTTGTTGATGGTGAGACACATGTTTTCAACATACCTATTACATATACAGTAGGAGAACACAGGGAAGGCAGTCAATATTTGTCCCTGATTCATCATTCATTCAAGTAAGTCTAGGAAATTTCCCAATATTTTGATACTATATTTTAAAAAATAAGTATAGAAATGGCCCAGTTCCTATTCTAAATTGTCTTGATGTTTAATAAGTCATCCTCCTGGATTTAAATGTTGGGAAATCCATCTTGGGTGATATGATGGCAACTACTAGTGTGCCGTTTATCACCTAGATGTCCTTGCCTCAACTCCATGGAAGAATAAATATATATAACACAGGTAGAAATTCTTCTTATTTTTAAATTGGAATATAGTTGATTTACAATGATGTGTTAGTTTCAGGCGTACACAAAGTAAATCAGTTATACATCTATTTACTCTATTTTTAGATCATTTTCCCATATAAGCCATTACAGAGTATTGAGTTCTCTGTGCTATACAGTAAGTTCTTATTAGTTATCTATTTTATATCATATATTGCTTATATGTAGAAATTCTTGTTTTATGATTTGGAGTGGAGGTGGTAGTGGTTGGATACTGACCAGGGACGATTGGTTTTTTCCCTTTTAAAAAGACTCTCTTTAGGATTTGTTTGAATTACTGGTGAAAATGCCTGATTTCGGTGAAAACTGCTCATAGAGGAAACTGTTGCACCCTCAGTCTTTCAGGTGAACTGTTTAAAGTATATATCCAAGGTGAGAAGTCAGAATTGAGGGACAAAAGCTTTCTTAAGTGTCATTTTGTAATAAGGGATTAACTCAAATACCATCAAAATGACAAAGTGCATAAAACCCTGCATAATCAAATATCACATTATCATGGAACCTAGGATAAGACAGTAGGGTTGATAAAAGCTTTTTATACTCTATTGACTATCTGAGAACCTTCGTATCTAGTACATATCCTGTAATTTATTAACTCATTTATAAGGTTGGATATTGTCAGTTTCAAAAGGTCAAAATAAAGCAAGAATTTTCTGTTAATCATTAATGATATCTGTGCCCTAATCTCTGAAGATTAGGGCACAGAGGGAAAGATTTTAGGATACAGCTGTCCTCCTATAAGGACAGAAGAGGTAGTATGAGGATGTCAACGACATTTGTTACTCTTGGGTAGAGCTGAGGGAAATGGCTGACAGTAGATTTTAGTTCAGTGTGAGAGAATTTTATAGCTGTGGCTAATTAATAACTGAAATGATGAACAGCTTTTTGAAGCGAGTTTCTTTTGTCCTAGAAATATTCAAATAGAGTTTAAATAACAGTATATTGGGGGCTTCCTCGATAACTTTGTGGGTAAATAATCCACCTGCAATGCAGGAAACACAGGAGACTCAGGTTCGATCCCTGGGTTGGGAAGATCCCCTGGAGGAGGAAATGGCAACTCACTCCAGTATTCTTGCCTGAAAAATCCCATGGATAGAGGAGCCAGGTGGGCTACAGTTCATGGGATCACAAAGAGTCGGACCCAACCAAGTGACTAAGTATGCATGCATACATACATTATAGATTCCTGGATTTAGTGCACAGTTGTATCCTCACGGTCTTCCAGGTCACTTCTAAAAGTTACAAAGTCACCCTTTTTGAAATAGTAAGAGTAAGAAATGATATAGAATCTTTTTTCCAAAGCTTATCATTTGAAGCTACTCAAAAACATAGCTGGAATAAGAACTCATTTATTCTCAATGCAAATGGGCTAACTTTGTTTAATAAACTCTCCCTATAAAACTTCAGAGGTCACTTTTGTTTTATTGGGACCAGTCAACAAAATGCAAAATGAGAGCCTGCATTAAGTGGGGACACCTCTGAACATTTAAGGAACTATTTTGTTTCTAGCTTTACAGGTTTCTCACTTCACTAAGGAAGCAGAGTTTCACTCAGTGTGTTGAGAATGTGAGCGCATGTGAATGTATTGCAAGTGGACACTACTTTTTAAATAGTAGTTTAAACAGCTTTAATTAAATCAACTGTGTCTGTACAGAAGCACATTGGAATCCATGTGTATTTTTAGTTAGAATGATAACTATTATTAGTTAGAATGACAGAAAACTGAGAAGCTAGATCAACTACACAAGACTTAAAATGGTTTTGGAACCATGTTTTCTTGGAATATTCAGCCTTGGGCAAGACAGAAGCAAGGGAAAAAGCCCAAAAGAGGCACTAAAGAAATTTAGAATTAAAATATAAGATAAAACTGCTCTTACAAAAGCAGCCCGTAGAGGAAGCTGTTACACCGTGTATCTTTTAGGTGGATTACTTTAAATATTTCTGACCAGAAAAAATTCATTTATTCAAAGAGAAGATCTGGAGCTTAACTGACTATGTGAGTATGCTAATCAATTTTTCATCTTCTAAAAAGTAACAAATACTGAAGTTAATTTGAAATGCAATTTATTAGAAATCGATTCCTTATTTCATGGAATACTGCATAATGTTTTCACAGCAGTTGAGCTCACTTTGATTCATATGATTAAACCCTATATCAAGTGAATTTCAAATGACATACTCCATTCTTTCATGTGTCATGTGGCTGGGAAGAGGACAGTCTGGACTTTGAAGCAGCTCTGGTAAATATTGGCATAATCCTGATGACACTGGAAAATCATTTTCACATCATGATTTCTCAGCACTAAATGTTTACAAAAGTCCTTAACAGAATTGCTTTTGGCAGTAGCATGCCCCTTTTCTATCTGTATTGCAAAACATTTTGGTAACTTGTGCCTCATTCTGGGATTCTGAAAACATTTGGTTTACTTTTGGGAAATCTTTACTGCTTCACGCATCTCTCACCTCTTGCAACACAGCTGACAATACTTGTTCATACATGGGACAGACGTGTCTTGAGGACTTACTCAGTTTAGTACTAAATATATAATATAGAACAAAATAGACATGACCTTGCCCTTGTGGAAATTTTACTCTAGTGGGGATAGATGACATTATACTTACTGTGGTGATACAAACTTTAGGGTATTTTGAATGTTTTAACTATTGTTATAATCTTTCTCTAAAACCATATTGATCCTCTAGAGAAGCTGTATAGCAGTAGCTATGGTTAGAGCCTAAATAATACTGAATTGAATTAAAAAAAAAAAAAAAACAAGCAGGATGCTAGGAACTGTCTTAAGTTGCTATTTTCCTGTTACGTTCTGGAGAATCATGGGCTTCCAGAGCTGTTGGGCATTTACATTTTTGCAGTTTTATTTGTTTGACATTTTTATTTCCATCCTGCACTGACAGACTCATCTATGTCAGAAAAGGTCAGTATACTCATGCTTTTATTTTTTTAGACTTAAAGAATAAGGTTTGTACTATTCGTTTGGACTAGTGGGGCTAGATATTCAGAGTAGTGGTTTTAGTTAAGAAATTAAACATTGTTGGGCTAATTTAGGAAGTTGCCCTGTTAATTGAAACTAAAGGAAAAAAAAATCACAAAATACAGATGTCACTAAAAACACTGTCAATGAGGAAGTGGTAATCAAATTAGTACTTTTATTTCATTTTTCCCCCAGTTTTCTTATGGGGAGGGCTCATTTCCATTGACATTTTAAATCATTATTATCTAACCCATCGATCTGGTTTCATGCTGATATTTGCTGGCAGGTATGTGGTTTTGAGTTTAAGTCAATGGGCAGAAATTAAATTCTTTTTAATATTGAGTTCTTTTTAATATTGAGTTCTACATGACTTCTACTGACTAATCTAGAAGAAATTAACTGTACCTCTTAGGCTGCCATCAATGGAACATTTCAGATGTTGAAAATTCACAAATAGTAGAAGATAAGATAGCAATGGGTCAGTTGCCCAGATATTACAATTGCAGTAGAGGATGGCCTCATAGACTCACTCAAATGTGATGTCTTTGAGTTCAACAAGGGTGGTAGCCCATATAGATGCTACACTCACCAAAGTCCCAAAGGAGGCATTCTTCCTCCATGCATCTCATTTCACCTCTCCTTCACTTCACAAATTGAGCACCTTTTCATCTACAAAGCCTTTTGCAGAGGTGAAGATAAAGGAGCAAGTTTCCTTTTCCCACCTTTGGCATGAGTGACAGTGTTGTCTTTGGTATCCTGACTTGGAAACTTAGAATGCATTACAGGTCTTGGTTTTTAAAACAGCAAAGAATAAATAACATGATAAAGCACCATATAAGAAATTTGAAAGCCACCAATACTTAAGGAACTGAGGTCTGATAGATAAGAATAAGACCACAACACCAATAGCAGCAATGGTGATCATTGCCATAGGAGACACTGAAATAAAGCATATGAACTCCTAGAATGGAAGAGAGCCTTTAGAAAGACTTGTGGAAGTATCTATCACTTGAAGTGGACCACGAACGATGGGCAGGATGTTAACAGGGATAAATGAATTGGGAGAGGAATTTTAAGTAGAGAGAACAAAATGAAAAAAATATATGAAGTTAGAAAATCAGTCATATCTGGAGAATGAATAATCCAATAAAACTGAAGTGAGGGACTTAAATACTAGAAAAGGTGATCACCAAAGTTTTACTTATTTTTTTAAGGTAATTGGGTATTTATTGAAATAATATTCATGTACTGCTGCTGCTGCTGCTAAGTCGCTTCAGTCGTGTCCGACTCTGTGCGACCCCATAGACGTCAGCCCACCAGGCTCCCCCGTCCCTGGGATTCTCCAGGCAAGAACACTGGAGTGGGTTGCCATTTCTTTCTCCAGTGCATGAAAGTGAAAAGTGAAAGTGAAGTCGCTCAGTCATGTCTGACTCTTAGCGACCCCATGGACTGCAGCCTACCAGGCTCCTCCATCCATGGGATTTTCTAGGCAAAAGTACTGGTGTGGGGTGCCATTGCCTTCCCCGATATTTATGTACAGGCATGAACAACTTGGAGTTGTATTCAAGGAAGAGTAATCAGGATCTAAGTGAAATAGTACCTTGTTATTAAAGCTGTTCTATGAAATATGTTAATCTTTGTAAAAATATATAGCACATCTCCTGCCTAATATGGACTGCAAGGGGAACAAACCAGTAAATCCTAAAGGAAATCAACCCTGAATATTCATTGGAAGGACTGATGCTGATGCTGAAGCTGAAGCTACAATATTTTGGCCACCTTATGCAAAGAGCCGACTCATTGGAAAAGATCCTGATGCTGGGAAAGATTGAAGGCAGGAGGAGAAGGGGACGACAGAGGATGAGATGGTTGGATGGCATCACTGACTTAATGGACATGAGTTTGAGCAAACTCTGGGAGACAGTGAAGGGCAAGAGAGGCCTGGCATGCTGCAGTCCATGGGGTTGCAAAGAGTCGGACATAACTGAGCAACTGAACCATAACAACAAAACGTGGTTAAAACTCAATGAATGTGGCTATTTTTGTCTTCTGTCATTCTTTACTATACCAATTGAGAAATCCAGTTACTACAAAAATAGCCACATTTATTGAACTGGAGCATCTTTTCTTGAGATATTTGATTTCTATATTACATTTTTAAAGGAATTTTCCTTTTGACATTTTCTGATTAATTATTTAATTTTTTCCCAAAAGTTAGAATTATGGTAAAAAAAATAAAATCAATGTATTTTATTATGCAGGAAGAAAAAAGGTTAAAATTTGGAGTAAGTTTGGAATGTTCTTTGGAATGTTCTAATAAACTGTGATAGCATTGTACAAAAAAAAAAAAAAAAAAAACCTCAATGAATGTTAGCAGTTCTTCTCATGGTAAAAATCTACTGACAGTCCATAGTAGAAAATTTATATGCCTAGTGATCAGGATCCCATGTAACTTGTTGCAGTCCTTCTCCTGGGTGGTAGGCTACATTACTTTCCGGTCAGAGGAAAATAGTAGAGAAGGTGAAAACCAAACTCCTAGGAATCAGGGAATTGAGTTAACATGTATCCCAGTTACTTCCTGGCCAACTCCCCCTGGATCTGGTCAATAAAACTGTAATCTATCAAAAGTGAGATGATTTCACTCATTGACTCTTTCCTTTGGGAAGTCCTAGCCTGTCACAGGGCCTGGAAACCTACAGTGCTGTATTTCTAATGCTATGGTAGTAAATTCCCACACATTTAATGGTTTACACTTACTATCTAATATTTCAGTTGAGTAGTCTGACACAGATCTCACAGGGCTAAAATCAAGATGTCAGCAGGGCTCTGTTCTTCTGGAGGCTCTAGTTTAATTCAGTTGCTCAGTTGTGTCAGATTCTTTGAGACCCCATGGACTGCAGCATGCCAGGCTTCCCTGTCCATCATCAACTCCCAGAGCTTGGTCAAACCCATGTCTGTTGAGTCAGTGATGCCATCCAACCATCTCATCCTCTGTCGTCCCCTTCTCCTCCTGCCTTCAATCTTTCCCAGTATCAGGGTCTTTTCAAATGAGTCAGTTCTTCACATCAGGTGGCCAAAGTATTGGAGTTTCAGTGTCAGCATCAGTCCTTCCAATGAATATTCAGGGTTGATTTCCTTTAGGATGGACTGGTTGGATCTCCTTGCAGTCCAAGGGACCCTCAAGAGTCTTCTTCAACACTACACTTCAAAAGCATCAATTCTTCAGTGCTCAGCTTTCTTTATGGTCCAACTCTCATATCCATACATGACCACTGGAAAAACCATAGCTTTGACTAGATGAACCTTTGTCAGCAAAGAAATGTCTCTGCTTTTTAATATGCTATCTAGATTGATCATAGCTTTTCTTCCAAGGAGCAAGCATCTTTTAATTTCATGGCTGCAGTCACCATCTACAAATAATTTTGGAGCCCCTCAAAATAAAGTCTCTCACTGTTTCCATTGTTTCCACATCTATTGCCATGAAGTGATGGGACCAGATGTCATGATCTTAGTTTTATGAATGTTGAGTTTTAAGCCATATTTTTCACTCTCTTCTTTCACCAAGAGGCTCTTTAGTTCTTCTTCACTTTTTGCCATAAAGGTGGTGTCATCTGCATGTCGGAGGTTATTGATATTTCTCCCAGCAGTCTTGATTCCAGCTTGTGCTTCATCCATCCTGGCATTTCATATGATGTACTCTGCTGCTGCTGCTGCTAAGTCGCTTCAGTCATGTCTGACTCTGTACGACCCCAGAGACGGCAGCCCACCAGACTTCCCTGTCCCTGGGATCCTCCAGGCAAGAACACTGGAGTGGGTTGCCATTTCCTTCTCCAATGCATGAAAGTGAAAAGTGAAAGTGAAGTAGCTCAGTCGTGTCTGACTCTAGCGACCCCATGGACTACAGCCCACCAGGCTCCTCCATCCATGGGATTTTCCAGGCAAGAATACTGGAGTGGGGTGCCATTGCCTTCTCTGATGTACTCTGCATATAAGTTAAATAAGCAGGGTGACAATATACAGCCTTGACATACTCCTTTCCTGATTTGGAACCAGTCTGTTGTTCTGTGTCCAGTTCTGTCACTTCTTGACTTGCCTACAGATTTCTCAGGAGGCAGGTCAGGTGGTCTGGTATTCGCACCTCTTTAAGAATTCTCTGTGCTTTGGAGGCTCTAGGGGAGAATCCATTTCCTTGCCTGCTCCAGTCTCTAGACACCTGCACTTCTGGGGTCAAGAGCCCCTTCCTCCATTTTCAAAACTGGCAACTTTGTACCTCTCTGTGCCTTTTCTCCTTAGCAGGTCTTTCTCTGACTGTCTTCTGCTTCTCTCTTGTGATTGCATTGGCCCTACTCAGATAATACTTTCTAAGAACAGCTGATTGGCAACCTTTATCCTACCTGCAACCTTAATTCCTCTTTGTGACGTAAGCTAGAGTTTTTGCAGATTCCAGGCATTCTGACATTGACATTTTTGGAGGACTCTCTTTCTGCCTAGCATACATGTTAATATTTAACCCTGAGGTTGTACCCACCATTAGGTGACTCCAAATAGAGACCAGAATTGGTGTGACTTCATATAAGACAGTCTGATTCCTAGAATCCCACTAGCTGGCTATGCATGTTCATCCCTATTGTTTCATTGTTGTTTTTCAGTTGGTAAGTTGTGTCCAACTCTGTGACCTGCATGGCCTATAGCACTCCAGGCTCCTTTGTCCTCAACTATCTCCTGGAGTTTGCTCAAATTTATGTCCATTCCATCAGTATCATTTCATTAGCCTCTCAGTAGTGATTCTACTTTGGATATAATTCAGTTTTGAATTCTACTTACCATATTATGCTAAATTTTGCATTGTTTTTTAGTTTGAATTGTTTGGGGAAGTGATGGAAGGTAGGGTTTTGATTAGGGAAGCCATTACAATAGCTGGATGAAGGGGAGCAAGAACCTGCACAGGGAGAGTAGAAGGAAATGGAACTGTACTGGTAAAGAAGCTGGATGCCAATACAGGAGACGTAAGAGATGTGTGTTTGATCCCTGGGTTGGGAAGATCCCCTGAAGGAGGGCATGGTAACCCACTCCAGTATTCTTGCCCGGAGAATCCCATGGACAGAGGAACCTGGTGGGCTACAGTCCATAGAATCACAAAGAGTTGGACATGTCTAGGTAGCAACTTAGCATGGAGATAAGAGTATTCCCAGGTATTAAGAACTAGAGCTATGCAGAGGGCAAGGGCGACAGACAAAAGGGAACACTGAAGAGGCTCTGTGCAAGGCTGATGTATTTCAGGGCTAAAATATTTAGAATATAGAAGTGATTGAGTATCGATTAACAAATGGATAGAATAAAATCCAACAATGCTCTACAAGACTGAACACAGATGGCTTAGAGGTGATAGTGCCCTAAAAGTAGGGAAGTTTAGAAGACAGAGATGGTTTCATGGAATAGGGATGAACCGAGGTTTGGATCAGTTGTGGATGACCTTGATGGACAGAATGAATTTCACTTACTTCCCCCTAAATCAGTGTTAATGACTGGTTCTCTCTTATACTAGTCCTAAGATTAGTTAAAGGCTGTTTCAGCTACGTGTCTCATGAGAGGCAGTGAAGCCATGATTATGAGCATTGCCTTTGTAAACCCAATGAATTCATGTAACATTCTGATTCTGCCAATTACTAGCTCAGTTATTTTGGATAAGTTACTTAACCTCTCTTTTCTTCAATTTTCCCACTTATAAAATGGGTATAATAGTACTGAGCTCATCATGGTGTTGAAAGGATGAAGCAAATGTATCTAAAAGATTTTAAAGGATGTATCTAAAATATTTAAGCTGGCACATTGTAAATTATTAGCTATTTTATTCAGTGCATAAAATCTAGTGTCAGTGCTTTATAATGAAAGTAACAAAAGACTTAAAATTTACTCCTTCCAGGATATCTGTGATGTGTCTTAGTTGACATTTCTTGTTGTTGCTGTTTAGTCTCTAAATCATGTCTGACTCTTTTACTATTCCATGGACTGCAGCCCCCACAGGCTCCTTTGTCCATTGAGTTCTCCAGGCAAGAATACTGAATTGGGTTGCCATTTCCTTCTCCAGGGGATCTTCCTGGCCCAGGGATTAAGCCTACATCTCCTGCATTGGCAGGTGGGTTCCTTACCACTGAGCCACCAGGAAAGCCCCTTAATTTTCCTTAAATACTCAAAACTCTCTTATGAGGTAGGAACTCTAATAATCTTAATTTTGTGATTTTATACACAAAAAAGTCTACTAAATGTACTATATGGCAAGTAGTGTTCTAAAACGGAGAATTCCAGCCAGGAACAAAAAGTCCTTGATTTCACAGAGTTTACATTCTACATCTTACTTTCATTACAAAAGAACAAATGAACAGCTGGTGATAAGATGACGAGTGCTAAAAACAAAAGCAAAATGAGACTAAGACGGGGTAAGGGAATAGGTGCTATTGGTAGGTAGGTTGGTCAGGGAGGCCTTCTCTATATGTGAACTTGGAGCAGACAGAGGGGGATCCATGGGAAGTGACCATAGATACTAGAGGGAGGCCAAGCAGTTCCTTTTTAATGATTTCAACTTCTTCCTATAGTGATCAACCTTGTGACCTTTTAAAGTGTGTGTACACACCCCCATAGCCCAGCTGTGATGGTGAGTGCATACCTGACATTGGACTTGACAGCAATGAAGCATAACTTGGCTACTGATTTCCATGGAGGTTAGCATTGCTTTCGATGATCGAGTTTAGATTCTTCTCTGACTTCAGTTCTTCCTTCTTTCCCTTATCATCTAAGCCTCTTTAAGCTTTTACTTGGGCTGCTTTGTGAACTTAGATCAGGTCCTATTTGTTCCTAGCCTAGGACATTTGCGCCTGGCTTCCTCTGCTTGAAACATACTTCTGGATATTTGCATAGCTGTCTTCTTTTCATCATGTAGATCTCAAATCCTGTGTCACCTCCTCAGTCATCATTATGTTTGCTTTGCAGAGATAATATATAGACATATCTGGGAAATTAGAATATCTACTTGCTCTAAATTACTTCTCTTTAGCATTCTGTATAGCTATGTTCTTTAATCAAACTTAGGACAACTTTGATTTTCACATGGCTACTGAAGAAGTGGTGGTCAACTTATAGAAAAGAGAAACAGAATGATTCAGCAGTGGATAAGAAGACTGGGTTAAACCATATTGTCTTAGGACTGTTTTGACAGGTAACTGGGAGAAAAAATACAGCTTACCCAGCAACCTGAGGGAAATTTACTTTCTTCTTGCTGTTTGATATCATGTTTAATAAAATTGACTTCCCTGGTGGCTCAGACGGTAAAGAGTCTGCCTACAGTGCTGGAGATCCGGGTTCAATTCCTGGGTCAGGAAGATCTCCTAAGAGAAGGGAATGGCAACCCACTCCATTATTCTTTGGACTTCCCTGGTGGTTCAGATGGTAAAGCATCTGTCTACAATATGGGAGACCTGGATTCGAGACCTGGATTGGGAAGATCCCTTAGAGAAGGAAATGGCAATCCACTCCAGTACTATTTCCTAGAAAATCCCATGGACAGAATAGCCTGGTAAGCTACACTCTATGGGGTCGCAAAGAGTCAGACACGACTGAGCAACTTCACTTTCACTTTAATAAAATTATGCTGAGAATGAAATGCTTAAAGCAAAAAGAAAATGTTCTTGCCAATAGCTCTTATAAACAGCAGTAGTTTATTTCTTGATTGCGAGGCTGTGTCAGTAGCCTTCTTGCTTGTTTCTTAGAAGAGGGAAAGATACAATTTGGGTTAGTGCTTTATCCAGTTTTGAATACAGAAGCCAAGTGGAGGCAATTGGTGGACATAATTTTCTTGTCATTCACAGGGTAGCTAAAGTGGATATTATATCATTTAGATTTAGTATATTTGATAAGCCCTTCTCTCACAAGATGTATACAAGGGCTTATGAACTGAATCCTCAGTACCATTTGATATTCGAGTATGGGCCTGACTGGAGCTAATGTTCATACTGTATACATTTTAGAGCTGATGTTTTCCAGAGACTGTTTCTACAGGATATAGGCATTTTAGGAAAGAGCCCATATGTCTGGGAAACTCTGGCTTAAATCTTCTTGTTTTGTTGTCCTATGAGTTCTGAGAAATCAAAAACATTGATCATAAACCAGCCAAGAAGGACTAATGTATGGCTTATTTCTTAAATATATTTGGATATAGAAACTTCTTTCTAAAATGAGTGTTGAGGGACATACACTTTGGAAAAGGGGTTCTTTTTTGGGTGGGTGATCAGTCAACTCTCAAGAACTAGACAGAACTGTAACCTAACCAATCCTCCAGCATCCAAAATTCCTTTCAATTACTTTAATATGTACACTTCCTGCCAGGAGTGAGCACACCTCGCTTTCAGGTAAATCATCAACTTGGTATTTGGGTCATGCTCAGGTGTTATAGAACCGAGGACTGATGGCTCAGGACTACAGTCACCAAATATTGGACATTTATTAGGTAATTGTATTTTATGTCTCAGGTATCATCATCTGAGCTATGGCACATAGTTAACCAAATTCATTGTGGAGTTCAGTTCAAGGGAGCTGGCTTGAAGTTTCTGGCATCCGTTACATCATGGGCTGAGAGAATGCTAAAGGATGTCAAAAAAGAGGTCGTTGAATACTGGTATTCTCCAAAGCACTATAACTGTTTGAAGTTAATCCAGGGTACACTTACTGAGTCAGTAGAACAAAACGGCACATTCTGGCATTCACATGTAGTCCCAGAACTTAACCATTACTGGACTTTCTGTGTTGTGAAGATCCAGATCTGAAACTAGTTCAGGAGGACTTTCCAGGCTCAGATCTGCCCCAGGGAAACCCTGGGAAAAGCAATAGGCTTTCAGGGTTCCTTGGGACCTGGGCTCTTCAGACGTCTTGTAACAGACATGAATAAGACAAAATTTAAAAATAATTTGAGTGAGAAAAGAAGATTATTTTCTTAAAAAGTGAATGTAAAAGAATAAGAAAGGCAGGAGTAAGATTATTCTTGTCACAGTTAATAACTGATTCCTGGGGTACACACATTTTATTCCACTGGTTAAATGTTGTTCATATAAATTCTAACATATGACTTGGGTAAAGCTGTTAACTGGCAGCACGACACGAAAATTTTAACTTTTCAAAGCAGGATGAATGCAGATTCCTTTTATAAGTATTAAAGAATCACCCAGAAAGTAAACCGAGACAGATTATGAATTTTGCAGCTTGGAAACTTGCCACAAAGTTGTATATTACTCAAAGATGAAGACACTAGTTGATAAATGAACTTAATGAGAAATATAGCTCAAAGATCTTAATAGTCATATTTCAAAGCTGTTAAGTTCTTTTTTTCTTTTATTTTTTAAATTTAACTTTATTTATTTTAATTGGAAGCTAATTGCTTTGCAATATTGTGTTGGTTTTGCCACACATCAACACTGGGATGACCCGGAGGGATGGTATGGGGAGGGAAGTGGGAGGGGGGTTCAGGATGGGGAACATGTGTTAAGTTCTTTTATGTGAGATATTTTAGAAACTATAATGTGGTTTCAAATATTACATATAGAGGATTCCTTGAAGAAGTTAAAAAAAAATCTCAGTTGACTTCATGCATCATTGATATGGTACATCATGCTCTCAATGGCAGTGGAAAACTAAGCTTAGTGATGGATCACAGCCTCCCTCTGCATTCTCTGTTAACAAATAAAAACATTCTAATTTTGAACCATTTTCTTAGATCTTGGTTATTAAGAAAGTAGGGAAAGATAAATGACAAATCATATAGCTTTTCTTTCTTTCATGAGATTCTTCTTGGCTATTCTATTAGAAAACTATAAGTCACATCTGAGTTTAAGTTTAGCCCACTTTTATTCTTCCCTCTCTCCCTCTTTTAAATGGCAACAAAATTAAACTAGTGAAAGTTCTTGCAGATGGTCAGAGCACTGGAAATCTTACCTCTCTCTAGAGCATGCACAAAGGCTACAGCAAGGAGGAAAACCAGGAGCCTCTTCATTTTCCTGCCACCACGTCCTGTATCACCTCCTTCTCCTGTAGGTTACCCAGTTTAAAAAAATGGCAGCCCAAAGTAACCAATTCCCTTTTACTAAGATTCTGGGCTATGCACTAATCAATTATTAATCTCTACACAGAAGCAAGGGCAGTCATCCTTGGGCCACAAGAGATAAAGTATCATCAATCAAAGCAAATAGACAAGCTGGAGAAAATGTAGTGGAAAATCTAGGAGAGTTCAATTATTAACTTTGTCAAACTGCAAAAGAATCAGGATATATATAAATACCCCCCACCCCCACCATTGCTGCTATTCACTGAAGCTTATCTAGTGTATTTATGGGTACATTTTCCCTCCCTTTTTATGTGTTGTCTGAACATTCCCTACTCTTCTCATGTGTACAAATGGAAACTTGAGGTCTCTCTTTGTTTAAACCTACTTCAAGTAAAGAGTATCTTAAAATAGTGCTGACTAGATGTTTAAGTAATAAGGGGGAAAAGTGAGAACCCAATTTATCACAATTGCTCAAATCCATAATCTTAACGCTATGAATTTTACTGAGGATGATAGGATGGTATTTATATTTATGTGCTATATTACACATATATTTCAAAAGCACTGAGATACATATTGAAATAACCCTTGAAGTGAGGTAGATAATAGCTGAGGAGGTTAAATGGCTTGCCCCAAATCACAGCGGCAAAGCTTGGATTCCTTAGAGCTAATTTAAAATTCTTGTTACTAATACTATACAACTAGTATATTTTAGGATAACATAACTTGAGAGTTCATGATTGGCCTTGTAGAATGCAGAATCCACTATCTTCATTTTGCAGATAACAGAACTAAACCTCCAGCTCTGTGACTTGCCCAGAGAGGCACAGGCAGTTACTGTTCATTCCATCATTGGAATCAGGTCAGCATTTGGTTCTTGCAATAGTCCTCTTTTCAGGAAACGGGGTCAGATAAGGTTTGGGTGGACTTCCCTGGTGGCTCAGATGGTAAAAGCATCTGCCTACAATGCAGGAAACCCTGGTTTGATACCTGGGTTAGGAAGATCCCCTGGAGAAGGCAGTGGCAACCCACTCCAGTATTATTGCCTGGAAAATCCCATGGACAGAGGAGCCTGGCAGGCTGCAGTCCATGGGGTCGCAAAGAGTCAGACACGACTGAGTGACTTCACTTCACTTCACTTCACTTCACTTCATGACTGAGTGTCTTCACTTCACTTCAAGGTTTGGGTACACCAGCTCTGGAATAAAATCCCTACTCAACTCTCGTTTGGTTGTATAACCTTGGGAAATCATTTTGTCTCTCTAAGCCTTACCTTTCACCTATATAAGTAGTGATAACTCTTAGCACTTTTGTTACAAGAGTGTTGTGAGTGTAATAAAATGATGTGCAGGATTAACCAAACAACAAACACAAAGTAGCATGCATTAATGCTGAAGTGAAGTGAAGGCACTCCGACTCTTCGTGACCCCACGGACTGCAGTCTGCCAGGCTCCTCTGTCCATGGGATTTTCCAGGCAAGAATACTGGAGTGGGTTGCCATTGCCTTCTCCAGGGGATCTTCCCAACCCAGGGATCGAACCTGGGTCTCCCACTTTGTAGGCAGATGCTTTTACCATCTGAGCCACGAGGGAAGTCTGTTAACCACTTAGCATTAATGTTAACCACTGCTATTATTCTAGCTATTCTCTTCACTGGCTTTCTGAATTTATAATAACTAGAAGGATGATGAAACTAATCTGGCCTGGAGCTCAGTAGAAAATCTTAAAGCCAGCCTATATCCTGGACTTAGGACCATCACAGATAAGTGGTAGAGAATTTTGATACCAACTTAGTAACTGAGGATGAACTGCATGGGTATATTTCATGAAATTCTCAAACTGCATAACTAGTTACATTTTTAGTCAATTTCTCCATCTATATTGAAAATTGTGGAGTGTTAAGTTCAGAAAAGGAGTCCAGAAAGTTCAGAAAATGGAAAAGATAACTAAGCAAGATTAAAGTCGAGATATCGCAATAAAGCCAATGGAAATCCATGTTCTAGAGGAGACCGAAAGACACTCATTAAATATTTCTAGAGGCCAGATGGGAAGATTGTCTTACTGGTCAATGAACAATTATATGCTTTTCAAAGATTGATTGCCTGCCTACCACAAGTCTTCTAAACTTTTCCCTTGGCTAAACTCTTCATTTCATGGTATCCAGTCCCATAACTTTATGGCAAATAGAAAGAAAAAAAGTGAAAACAGTGACAGATTTTATTTCCTTGGGCTTCAAAATCACTGCAGATGGTAATTGCAGCTGTGAAATTAAAAGATACTTGCTCCTTGGAAGGAAAACTGTTACAAATGTAGACAACATATTACAAAGCAGAGATATCCCTTTGCCAACAAAAGTCCATATAGTCAAAGCTATGGTTTGACTAGTTATGTATGGATGTGACCATAGTTATGTATGGATGTGAGAGGTGAACCATAAAAAAGGCTGAGCACTGAAGAACTGATGCTTTAGAATTGTGGTGATGGAGAAAACTCTTGAGAGTCCCTTGGACTGCAAAGAGATCAAACCAATCTATCCTAAAGGAAATCAGTTCTGAGTATTCATTGAAAGGACTGGTACTAAAGCTGAAGTTCCAATACTTTGACCACCTGATGCAAAGAGCTGGCTCACCAGATAAAATCCTGATCCTGGGGAAGATTGAGGGCAGGAGGAGAAGGGGTGGACAGAGGATGAGATGGTTGGATAGCATCACTGACTCAATGGACTTGAATTTGAGCAAAATCCGGGAGACAGGGAAATCTGGCCTGTTGGAATCTATGGGATTGCAAAGAGTCAGACATGACTAGTGACTAAACAACAACAAACTCTTAGTTTATTTTGCAAGTTAACTTACAAATGTGTTTTTTTCTTACTATAGATTATTTGGAAACAGAAAATAAACAAGTAGTGAAGCACTTAAAAATAATTAAGAGGTACTTCCTTTCTAGTCCAGTGGCTGGGACTCTGTGCTCCCTATGCAGGAAGTCTGGGTTCAATCCCTGGTCAAGGAACTATGTCCCACATGCCAAGAACTGATGCAGCCAAAGTAAATAAATATTTTTTTTAAAAAATTACTAAGAATCCTAGAACTCAGAATGACTATTAACACAGTTTCCATTTTTAGGATAATATCCATGTCAAGCGTCACTGGCTCAGTGGTAAAGAATCTGCCTGTCAATACAGGAGACACGGGTTTGATCCCTGGATTGGGAAGATCCCACGTGGAGCAAAGCAATTAAGCCCATGAGCCACATTTATTGAACCAGTACTCTGCAACAAGAGAAGCCAATGCAATGAGAAACCCATGCACCACTAGAGAGTACCCCATGCTCTCTGCAACTACAGAAAAGACTGAGCAGCAATGACGATCCAGTATAGCCAGTAAATAAATAATTTTTAAAAAGATAATACACATATCTACTTTTATAGAGTTTTTTATTTAACAGTATTTCATCTTCTGATTAGTTTACTCAAAGGTACATTAGGTTGTTTCCCATTTATTTTGTTACAATATAAGGTCAGCCTGTTCTTTCATTTAAAAAAATTTATAACTTTATCTCTGCTTTTGCAATAACATCTACCACTTTTGTCTAATGATAAACTACTTGGAGCAAGAGTTGCAAAACCTCATTTAGGTGTCCTCTTGAGAAATCTCTACGCAAGCTGCCAAATGCATTCTCTTGTCTAAGTTTATTTTTCCAACTGAAAATTGGCACTCATGTGCTAATAGAAAAATACATGAAACTTTTATCAGTCTTATTTGTATAACTCTCCTTAATTCTTTTAAATGGTGATGGCTTATGGTGATTCTACTAGGAATAAATAATTGGCTTCAGTGAGACATTTCAAGTTGCCATGACTACTCTATTAATTGAGGGTTGGGGGAGGATAAAAAAGACCAAGTGAAATCTTCTGCCACTGTGGCAGCAACTCAAAATCATAATAAAAAGTTATTTTAAAGAATTACTTATTAAATATTTAAGCAGTAGAATTTCAGAGGAATTTTTTGCCCATAAATAATAGAATAGAATATACAAGAGTTGAAATAAATTGTTGTATGCATGACATTGATATAATATAACCAGTATTTGAAGAAATCTGCCCTTTATCTTAACACTGACTTAAGAAGAAATGTAAGTTTTTCCCTAAACAGAGCTAATTCTAGGCAAAATTGTGAGTTAAAGCCCGTCTTTAGTTCTTTCGCTATCACATTTTCTTTTTTTAGTGAACTCTTAGATCTTATGCACTTAACTAAAGAGAATTTTTAACATTTTATGCTGTGACAGGCTGCTTAAAACTCTCCCATTATAATATTCCAGTAGAAATGAACTTCTTCAAATTTATTTCATTTGCAAGAAAGTTTTCATGTGGATTCCCCTAATACTGTTGAAGTGCATTGTCACTATCTTTCCCTGATAAATGACCCAATGAAATGGATGTTGGTCAAGTGATGTCCTTAAAGCTAATGTGCAGAGTTGGCACAGAGTGCAGTCTTGATTGCAGGGTACTCTTAAAAACCCAACCACTTTGCTTTTCTCAACTCCCATGAGAAATTCCAATACCCTGATAAGTCCCTTCTTTACTTAAGCTTACTCAAGCAGCATTTATTTGCAATTAAAAGCATCTTAACTAACATACTTTTAGACCAATCTTTCCTCTGTTTCTGTCATTATTTATCTGAAATGCAAAGGGATCCATGCTATTGCTTCCCTACTTAAAACCCTTCAGCTAAATGCCTGTGTTTAAAGTTTTTGACTTCATCCTACTTACCTCTGTAGGGTACTTTTTGCATATTAAAATTTAATACAGCTGACCTGCTTGTGGTTCATGGAACACATTGTGCTGCTGGGCTCCCAAAGGTCTTGTTCACAGCCTTTTCCTTGGACTCCCCTATGGCATTTTGTGTGTTTGCTTTTAATAGAAGAAGGTTTTCACTTATTCATTTAACATATATTTAATTGACACTGCTCTATACCAGCTGTCATGCAAATAGTTGGTGTTACGGTGGCATACATACCTACCTGGTCCTCATGAACCTTCTAACCCAGCTAGGAAGGCAGATGATAAAAATAACAATGGAGAGTGTGTGAAGGATGGAAGGGGGCTGCAGAGAGACCAGTTTGAAGGCTGTTTTGAAGTTCAGTCGAGGAATGAAAGTGGCTCAGCCTATGGTACTGGCAATGGATGAAGAGACTCTACCTAGAAGACAGAATTAGCCGGTGATAGCCAGAAGTTGGGAGGGAGGAGTCAGAGGTGATTCCCCAGGTTTCTGGCTTAAGCAGGCGAGTGAGTAATAGTGCCATTTTCTGGGCTAGAACACACTGGAGGAGACACATACTTTGGGGGAATGTGTGTTAGGGAGAATTTTAATTAGGTGCACGAATATTACAATTGGTTCTCTGTACCTGCAGGTTCCACATCCTTGGATTCAACCAACCTTGAGTTGAAAACATTAGAAAAAATTCCAAGAAACAAAACTTGAATTTGCTGTGTATGTCAACTATTTACATAGCATTTATATTTACAACTCTTGACATTGCATTACACAGTGTTTGCTAAGTCGCTTCAGTCATGTCTGACTCTGTGCGACCCCATAGACAGCAGCCCACCAGGCTTGCCCGTCCCTGGGATTCTCCAGGCAAGAACACTGGAGTGGGTTGCCATTTCCTTCTTCAATTCAGGAAAGTGAAAAGTGAAAGTGAAGTCGCTCAGTCGTGTCCAACTCTTAATGATCCCATGGGCTGCAGCCTACCAGGCTCCTCCATCCATGGGATTTTCTAGGCAAGAGTACTGGAGTGGGGTGCCATTGCCTTCTCCGACACAGTGTTTACAGCTATTTAAATAGCATTTACACTTCATTAAAAGATTTGAAGTATACCAGAGGATGTGTGTAGTTCATATGCAAGTACTGTACCATCTTATATAAGGGACTTGAGCATCCTTGGATTTTAGTTTCTGTGGGGATTGTGGAACCAGTGCCCTCAGGATATTGAGGGATGACTACTACCCTTGAGTGCAGAAGAGACCTGAATTTTCAGGCTACACTGAGGCTTCCTTTTCTGAACTGTGTTTTTTGTTTTTGTTTTCTTCAAAGTATTTTATGTTTTCTTGAGTTTTAAAAGTAACTTTATTTATTTATATTTTATTTTTGGCTGTGCTGTGTTTTGTTGCTGTGCAGGCTCTTCTCTAGCTGTGATGTGTGAGGTTCTCACTGCGGTGACTTTCCTGGTGCAGAGTATAGCCTCTAGAGCCTGGGGCTTCAGTAATTGCATCTCCTGGGCTTCAGAGCATAGGCTCAGAAGTTATGGCTCACGGGCTTAGTTGCTCCACAACATGTAGGATCTTTCTGAACCAGGAATTGAAGCCTTGACCCCTGCATTGGCAGGCGGGTTCTTTACCACTTGAGAAGCCTCTGAGCTGAACTCTCATTCTAGCTGAAACTTGTTCATCTAGGTACTCCCAACAGTTTGCACAAAAACTCAACATGATAATTCCTGAGTAATAATCAGTTTAATGGAGGAATTTAAATATCTAGTGAGTTTGTCAATCCTGTTTTAAAAATTTAAGACTATGATAGAAGTCTCTCTCTCTATATATGTATATTTGCTCATTGAAATCCAGGTAAAATTTGAACAAATAACTGTTTTGATGAAAAAGCTAATTCATTTATAATTTTGCTTTGGTTTTTATGCAAATCTGTGAATGATTTTTGTACTTAAAGAGGCTATTACATAAATATTTTCAACAGTGCAGAAGTTAGAAAGTTTCACAAACATAAATGGTTTATTAAGCAAGATGGCTTCATTTATTTTAAGAGGAAAATTTGAGCTGACATTAGAGAAAATTGTGCTTTACTATGGCTCCATCTACCAAGACAGCAGTAGTTTAAGAGGTCTTATGTGATAAACTGGCAAATCATCAGTTTCACAAGAACATTTTCATGAAGAAATACACATCACTAAAAAGAGCCATAGATATTTAAGAGAAATGCTTGTTCAGACTAGAAGAAAACTATTTTATATTCAGCTTAGAAAGACACATAAAGAGTGAAAAAGAAAATAGAGGAATTCGGGAACAAGGTATATCTGAGCTTTCATCAATAACCTTAGACAAACAGCTCCATCTTTCTGTCTCTGTTGTTTGATGGAATGAAATGCTCCATGGTCACCCTTATTATAACTAATAAACTGTCAGCTAAGTATTCTCAGTACTGTTGGGGAAAAAAATGTCTAGTTTCAGTTAAAAAGAAATTACTTTATAGCAATTTCTTCAACTATTTTTGACTCTGAAACCAAGTAATCTGTGGAAACAGGACTGGATATTAAAACTGAAGTTATTTTCTAGATCATTGCCAATGGTGGTATATTTTTTGTATCACTTATAGAGAAAAAGACAGAGGTTGATAAAGACAAAATGAGACAATGGGGAAAATAAACTATGAAAGAAAATGAGAATGCAAAAATGAGTCTTCTTATAGTAAAATATCTTCTATGTGTAGTAACAGATTGTTGTGCCCCAAATGCACATATTTCTCTTCCACATTTTAAAATACTTTCTCAGAATAGAATAAGAACCACAAGATAGAATGTGTTAATATTCATAGCCTATGTGAAACTTCATTAAGAGTTTCTCATAATGCTGTTTCCTATGTATTCTCTAATAAGCAGGACTCTAAAGAAGGAAGACTGGCAATTTAAATAAAAAGTGATATTTAAATCAGAAATTACATATACTCCTCCCCACCATCACCCCCTTCTTCCTTCCCATTTCCCTCCCACCCTCATCAGACACACAAGAATCTCCTTAAAAAAATAAATAAATAAATAAATAAAATGGATGGCAAAAAAAAAAAGAATCCGGTTTGCAAAAAAAAAAAAAAAAAAATCAGATTATATGGGTTTGAAGTTTTCAGGTACATACTATGACACTAGTTAATATTAGATTATCAAATAAAATCTACCTGGGGGGAGGTGTACTATCTGGGTTTTCATGAATTTCTATTTAAGTGAGTCTAGAAAGTCAAGAATTAGTGAAATTAATTGTAATAGGCAGAACAATTCCCCACAGGCCTCTCTGAGCCCTCTGTACCCCAGCTCCCAAATGCCCATATCATAATCCCTGAAAGTTGTGAACATTATGCTCTGTAGCAAGGGGAAATTAAATTGCTAATTGGATTGCTATAAAATATGAAACTTTTCCTGTATTATCCTGGTAGGCCCAGTATAATCACAAGGCTCTCTTAAATGTGAAAGAATAAGACAGAAAATTGGAATCATAGAAAGATATGAGGTGGAAAGCAGAGATGTAAGTGATGTGATTACTGGCTTTGAAGATAGAAAGGGGCCAAGAGATGCAGGCAGCCTCTAGAAGCTTGAAAGTGCAAGAAAATAGGGGTGTTAAGATTTTCAGATTTTGAGGATTTTTCAATTTTTTCTTGTGTTCCTGTACTGAAGTTTTTTGAATTTTTAAGCTATGGTATTATATACATATAAAGTTTTATCTTTCTAATACACTTCCCCTTTTACTCCCCTTTATGTAGTACTTTGTCTTGAAGTCTCTTTTGTCTAATATTCATGTAGCCAAGATAGCTTTGTTATACTTTTTATATAGCATATCTTTTTCTGTGTTTTTATTTTGAAACTATTTGTGTCTTTGTAAAATAAATCTCTTGATAAAGGCATATATAGGTGCATCTTTCCAACTAAGACTTATCTCTTCCTTTTGACTGGAGTATTTAGTTCACTTATGTTTAATGTTATTGAAATAATTGAATATATCATCTTGTTTTATGTGCTTGAATGTTTTCCATTCTTCTTTTCTGTATTTTGTTCCTTTGTTCTTTTCTTGCCTCTTTTGTATCAGCTTATTAATCTTATTAATAATCTTCTTAATTTTTGGGAACTTCTTAGCTTTTATTTTTCAGTAATTGCTCTAGGACTAACAATACTCATCTTTAATCAAAGTTTACTGGTTTTATATCTGACACTTTCCACTTTCTATTTCACCCTTCTCACCTTACATCTGATAGTTTTCATTTCCTACTTTCCACCTCGTATTTTTATTCCCATTTCACACATTTTAGAAGCTTACACAGTATAAAATCATTTATCCACCTCATCCTTTGTCATCCTTTGTATTTCTTTGTTTTATAAACCTTTATTTCAAAGCTGCTTTTTTTCACTTATATATAAGTCTCTGGTATGTTATTTTTCCCCTTCAGTTGCTTTCAAGATTAGCACTTCACTTTTGGTTTTCAATATTTATCCTCTGATATGCATGGTGTGGTTTCTTCCCTATGTATCTGGTTAAGGATTTATAGAGCTTATTGTTTTTGTAATTCAGTATTTTTCATCAAATTTGTGAAAGGTTCACATATTATTTTTGAAGGACATTTCTGCTTCATTCTCATCCTCTTTAGCACTATAATTGTATGTGCTCCCAATGGTTTTTTAGACTATTTGATATTATCTCCCATCGCTGAGCTTCTACTCTGCTTCTCTAACCTTTGTTATCTCTGCTAGTCAGTTTGGAAAATTACTATTTATTAGTCTCAAGTTCATTACTCTTGTATCTCTATTCTCATTCAATAAATTTAGCATTTTTCAGTTTTAGAATTTCTCTTTGGTTTTCTTGTTTCTATTTTGCTGCTGAGTTTGTTTACCTAAGACCATATTTTCTTTTAATTCTTTAAACATATTATCCTTTAAATCTTTCTCCATATTAATAAAAGCTGCTTTGTTGTAGTTTTTGTCTACTAAATATTATGTTTGAGCCATAATGTTTACCTATTTATAGTATAAAATTGAGTGACTTTGGAGACTTCCCTGGTGGCTCAGATGGTAAAGCGTCTGTCTACAATGTGAGAGACCTGGGTTTGATCCCTAGGTTGGGAAGATTCCCTGGAGAAGGAAATGGCAATCAAGTCCAGTACTCTTGCCTTGAAAATCCCATGGATAGAGGAGCTTGGTGCAGGCTACTGTCCATGGGGTCACAAAGTCGGGCACGACTGAGCAACTTCACTTTCTAAACAACCAACACCCTGTCTAATCTTAGAACATTTTCATTACCCCAAGGAGAAGCCCTATAGATTCCCTTTTGGTATAATAGTATGAGGAGCTCTGTGGACTTACTCCCCAGAGAGACTGGTAGAAGTCTCTGCAAATGGTTTTAAGGGCACAGAGCAAATGAAACTTAATCAAGAAAATCAACTAAAGTTAGTAAGAAAAATGACAATCTGTGGTATCTGAGCTAAGACCTACTCACTCCTAGGTCCAGCTCACAAGACAAGTATAACTCAGTACTCAGGGCTCTCCCTCTCACCCCAACTTCCAGTTAAAGGTCTGTCTTCTTTATAGGGGTAGGATGCCAGCATTTCTCCTCCTACCTTTACCTACACTAGAGCTTAATTCCAGGCAAATGCAGCCCCAAAGTAGATGCTCTTTGTCCTTTCATACCCCACTTGTGGGATGTAGATTCCACCATGGACCTGGCATTACTGACTGGTCTTGCTTCAGCTTACGGGCAGGAACTCTAAGACAAGAGAAGCAAGCCAAGGAGCAGCTGGGATTGATGCCTACTCCCTCCACTGGGTGCTCAACTCAGCTGACACTCTACACTTCTATTTCGCTATTAATTTCCAAGAAAACAGTATGAGGATAATTTTCATGACCTTAAATTTTGCAATGGATTCTTATATATGACACCAGAAGGATGAACAACAAAAGAAAACATAGATAAATGGACTTTGTCAAAATTAATATCCTTTTGAAGTGTGATTTTCTTTTCTTTTTTATCAAGAAAGTGAAAAGACAACCCACAGAGTAGGAAAAAAATATTTGCAAGTCATATCTGGTGAGCGTCTTGTATCCAGGGAATTCCATGGTGGTCCAGTAGTTAGGACTCAGTGTTTTCACTGCTGAGGACCTGGCTTCAATCCCTGGTCAGGGAACTAAGATCCCACAAGTGACACGGCAAGGCTAGAAAACAAAAAGTCTTTGTATCCAAATACATACAGAATTCTTACAGCTCAACAACAATGACAATCCAATTACAAATAGTAAAGGATCTGATTAGACATTTCTCCAAGGAAGGTATACACATGGCTACTAAGTGCATGAAAGGTGCTTAACCTAACTAGTCATCAGGGAAATGTATATCAAAACAGCGATACGGTACTGCTTCGTACCCACAAGAATGACTATATTCTCAGTCAGATAATAATGTGTTCTTGAGGATGTAGGGAAATCTTCACCTTCAAAAACTGCTTGTGGGGGTGTGAAATGATGCAGCCACTTTGAAAAATCATCTGTAAGTTCCTTAAATGGGTAAGCTTAGTTATTGTATGAGCCAGCAATTCTTCTCCTAGATTTCTACCCAAGAGAAACAAAGCCATATGTCCACATGAAAATATAAATGAGTGTTGGTAGTACCATTCATAATAGCGAAATAGTGGAAAAACTCCAGTCCATCAGCCTATGAATGGGTAAACAAAATGTGGTGTATCCTTACAGAATACTAAGTGTGGATACATGCTTAACATGGACAAACCTGAAAACCATTATGCTAAGTGAAAGAAGAAAGTCATGAAAGATAACATGTGATGTGATTCTGTTTATATTAAATATTCAGAATAGACAAGTCTATGGAAACATAATAGATTAGTGGTTGTCTAGGTTTGGGGGACTAGGAGAAGGCGATGGCACCCCACTCCAGTACTCTTGCCTGGGAAATCCCATGGACAGAGGAGCCTAGTAGGCTTCAGTCCATGGGGTCGCTAAGAGTCGGACACAACTGAGCGACTTCACTTTCACTTTTCACTTTCATGCACTGGAGAAGGAAATGGCAACCCACTCCAGTGTTCTTGCCTGGAGAATCCCAGGGACAGGGGAGCCTGGTGGCTGGCGTCTATGGGGTCACACAGAGTCAGACATGACTGAAGCGACTTAGCAGCAGCAGCAGCAGCAGGTTTGGGGGAATAGGGGATTGGTGTGGTGATAGCTAAAGGCATTTCTTTTGAGGTGATGAAAATGTTTTAAAATTAATTATGTGATGATTGTGTGTATCTGTGAACATAGTAACACTTTAAATGATTGAATTATATAATATGTGAATTATTTTAATAAGGCAGATATTACTTAAAAAAAAAAAAAGCTTAACTTATTAGCAACCTCATGTATCTTTGCCCTGTGAATGCATAGCCCAGGCTTCAGTGTAGATCCTATGGGGAAGCTGTGTCTCCTGAGTATATTTTCTCCCCCTGCACACATTCTTCTCCTCTGGTATCCTACCCTGAAAATTTCACTTGTTTGCTGCTACTGCTGCTGCTAAGTCGCTTCAGTCCTGTCCGACTCTTAGCGACCCCATGGACTGCAGCCTACCAGGATCCTCCATCCATGGGATTTTCCAGGCAAGAGTACTGGAGTGGGGTGCCATTGCCTTCTCCAATGCATGAAAGTGAAAAGTGAAAGTGAAGTTGCTCAGTCGTGTCTGACTCTTAGCGACCCCATGGACTGCAGCCCATCAGGCTCCTCCGTCCATGGGATTGTCCAGGCAAGAGTACTGGAGTGGGGTGCCATAAGCTGCCCTAAATTCTAGTGTCTGCCTCCTCAAGTCCTTGTGCTCTGCTTTTGGATTTCAACTTCGTACACTGAAGTCAAGACATTTTCCACAAAGAGAGGATCAAGTTTACCTTCGGGGTCACCTTTGTAAGGTTCCTTACTTAAAGGGATCTCAAACTAATTTATTGTCCAATGTCCGAAAGCGGGTACTTCAATAATGTTTTCTTACAGCATGAACTCTAGTGTGGTACTTGACTTTCCTGTTATTGCTTTATACCCATAAGAGAAAATATTCTAAATGTGTAGATACAATTACATTCATCTAAAATATAAAATGTAAATGTTAACAATAATGAATAATTACTTAAGTACTTTACTAGCACATTCTAAAAATTTTAAATTACTAGACTTTAATTTTTTAACTTTCTGTAACTTCTTGACTTTCCTGTAACTTCATGTAATTTTCCTTTTTATCTATTCTGAAAGTCTATTTTAATTCTAAGATGGAAATTAGTCTTAGTTCTGGAAATATCAAGTGTTTGAAAAAATCAACCTAAATGTTCTATAATATTGTAGAAGTGAACAAAATAACTTTGTGAACTAATTGACTTTAGTATAGTCTTAAATAATGTCTTTCTTTGCTTTGCTTGAACAACTGTCTTGACTCTAAGTATTGGATATAAGCCTTTAGTCTAATACCTTCATATATTCACCATCTTAAATATTTTTATTAACTATTCCAACGAACATTTCGTTAATAGTCTTAGTTTCTCCATTATTTATTTGAAGTTTAATATTATGTTTTTACACACATATATATACGTGTGTATGCATATATATAAATAATATATATAAATATGTATAAATAATATAAATAAATAAATATATATATATATAAAAATAATATGACTTTCCAGGTGGCTCAGTGGTAAAGAATCTGCCTGCCAAGTAGGAGACCTGGGTTCGATCCCTGGGTGGGAAAAATCCCCTGGAGTAGGAAATGGCAACTCACTCCAATATTTTTGCCTGGAAAATCCCATGGATAGAGGAGTCTCACGGGCTACAGTCTTGGGGTCACAAAGGATCAGACATGACTTAGCGACTACACAGGCACAAATATATATATATATATATATATATATATTTTGTATTTACCTTCTAGGAGTATTCACATGCAAAGTCATTAGGTGAAGTCAAGATGATCTTTCACAAGAAAATAAGACTCCTAGGATGGAGAAACTAATTAAGTATTTGTAGTTTTTGTGATATAAATAGATTAGTATTTGTTGAATCTTAAACTCAACATTCAAAAAATTAAGATCAGGGCATCCAGTCTGATCCCATCACTTCATGCAAATAGACGGGGAAACAATAGAAACAGTGAGAGACTATTTTCTTGGGCTCCAAAATCACTGCAGACGGTAAATGCAGCCATGAAATTAAAAGGTGCTTGCTCCTTGGAAGAAAAGCTATGACCAACCTAGACAACATATTAAAGAGCAGAGACATTACTTTACCAAAAAAGGTTTATCTATTCAAAGCTATGGTTTTTCCAGTAGTCAGGTATGGATGTGAGAGTTGGACCATAAAGCTGAGCACCAAAGAATTGATGCTTTTGAACTGTGGTATTGGAGAAGACTCTTGAGAGTCCCTTGGACTGCAAGGAGATCCAACCAGTCCATCCTAAAGGAAATCAGTCCTAAACATTCATTGGAAAGACTGATGCTGAAGCTGAAGTTCCAATACTGTGGCCACCTGATGAGAAGAACTGACTTACTGGATAAGACTCTGATGCTGGCAAAGATTGAAGGCTAGAGGAGAAGGGGATGACAAGATGAAATGATTGGATAGAATCACCAACTTGATTGACATGAATTTGAGCAAGTTCAGGGAGATGGTGGTGGACAGAGAAGTCTGGCGTGCTACAGTCCATGAGGGTCACAAAGAGTCAGACATGATTGAGAGACTGAACTGATGTTAATAGAAAATTAAAAAAAAATTAAAGCATACAAAATTGTCAAATTGTTTTTACATTGTCCTTCTCATTCTCAATATCTCAAAGTTTAATTAGTTCAATTCAGATGTCATTTTGATTGAATTAATTGGATAACAGTCAAATTGCTGCTTGATTCAGTCAAACCGCTTTGAAATGCTCAAATGTGTAACTAGGACAGAAAGGGGTCTGGTGAACTCAGTTTGATATCATACTCAAACTCTAACTGGGATGGAGATAAAAAGTACTAGCAAAGAAAAGTTGTTTTCTGGTAACAGAAAAAAATTTATTTTCATTCTGTATCTAATCCAGTGTCTCTTTATAAAATGGAGTCTCTGACTACCTACTAGAAAGTTCACTCTAACTTCAAATGTGGAAACGTTAAACAGGAGCTTACTGCATAATGAAAATTTTACCTATTTCTCCATTTCCTGTTTTAAAATGCTGCCATGTGAATTCTGTATGAAGATTCACTCTGAAAAATGAGTCCAGTTAAATGTAATAGGGTGCTGCTGCTGCTGCTGCTGCTAAGTCGCTTCAGTCGTGTCCGACTCTGTGCGACCCCAGAGACGGCAGCCCACCAGGCTCCACTGTCCCTGGGATTCTCCAGGCAAGAACACTGGAGTGGGTTGCCATTTCCTTCTCCAATGCATGAAAGTGAAAAGTGAAAGGGAAGTCACTCAGTCGTGTTCGACTCTTAGGGACCCCATGGACTGGAGCCCACCAGACTTCTCCATCCACGGGATTTTCCAGGCAAGAGTACTGGAGTGGGGTGCCATTGCCTTCTCTGGTAATAGGGTACAGTACAGTCTAAACAGTGGCTATTTCTGTTATTCTATTTATTTTTTGTCCTCTTGCTTCAGATATCTGTGATTCTACTGAATTCTCACAAAAAAAATTTGGTGTAAAGTCACAGCTCTTAAGAAGTCTTTTTGAAAACAGAAATGAATATAGATATGTGCTATGTGAGCAATATCACAGACACTTCAGTACAATTCAGTACAATTCTTAAGCATTAGACGAAACAACTCTTTTTTTGTGGGGGGTGATGGTGCTAAAAGTGAAAAAACAAAGTGATAACCAATGATTGCCACTTTCTTTTATTATATTTTCTCCTCATCTCTTGTATTGCCTTCATGACATATCACCTAACATGTATACAAACACTTAAGGATTTAAATTAGGCTTTCCAAGGTTATCTGAAAAAAGGGTGGTGGTTGTTCTTACATATGTATTGGTATACAGAATATTATAAATTTTATAAATAAGAAACCTGAAATTCTAATTAAGAAGATTAACATTTTATAGTATAATTGGAGACATGGTAAGGATTATTTTCAAGGAAAAATTTCCTTTTCATTATCAACTCATGTTTTGGGTCATTCTTAAATTTACACCAGGGTCTATTTATAGAATTTATTGAATTACTCCAAATTCAATAAAATATATTGGTATTTAAATAAAATTCTCAATGAACTACTAAAAACTTCCCAATGCTCTCTGGACACTTAATAATAATATCTCTCTTTCTGTCCTATAGCTCTTGTGGCCTGTATGTGCTCTGCAACTTGGACTGGCTAGATTAATTAATACAAGTGGTTTTCCCAGTCTTTTTGGTGGGAAAGGATCAATGTTATAACAAATAGTTAGTAGGTCCCTATGTATTTTATTAAAAAACATTACCATGGAGTGAGCTTAACACTTGCTATGCACCATGCTGAATGCCTAACATGGATTTCCTCATTTAGTCTTTATGATAACACATAAAATGCATATCATCACCTCTTTATAGGTGAGAAATCTGAGCCTTGGATATTTCTAGAAGGTAACTTAGAATCTGAATTGAAATCAAGCATTTTGATCCAGAGCTACCCCTAAGCCAGCACTCTACTATCAGCAAGAACATATATTTTCCATGCTACTCTTTTTCAGTTATATTCAGTACTCTTCTGGCTATTGAAATGCAATTTTATTTAAAAGAACTAAATTAAGAATAGTATTTTGGTCTTTTTTCCATCGCTAAGTTGTGTCTGACTTTGCAACCCCATAGACTGCAGCACACTAGGTCTCCCTGTCCTTCACTATCTCCCAGAGTTTGCTCAAACTCATGTCCATTGAATTGGTGATGCTAACTATCTCATATTTTGACACCCCTTCTCCTCCTGCCCTCAATCTTTCCCATCATCAGAGTCTTTTCCAGTGAGTTGGCTCTTCACATCAGGTAGCCAAAGTATTAGAGCTTTAGCTTCAGCATCAATCCTTCCAGTGAATATTCAGGACTGATTTCCTTTAGGATTGACAGGTTTGATCTCCTTGCAGTCCAAGGGACTCTCAAGAGTCTTCTCCAAGACCACAGTTTGAAAGCATCAGTTCTTCAGCACTCAGCCTTCTTTCCGGTCCAGATGTCACATCTGTATGTGACTACTGGAAAAAACGCTAGCTTGACTATATAGACCTTTGTCAGCAAAGGGTTGGGAGGCTTTTGTCCTTTCTTTTTTCTTTTGGGCAGAGGAGTCTTTGGTACATTTTGAGTTAACTTTTGCACATGATGTTAGATAAAACTCTGACTTAATTCTGTTGCATGTGGATATTCAGTTTTCCAAGTACCATTTGTTGAAAAGACTGTCTTTTTCCCATCGAATAGTCTCAGCACCCTTGTTGGAAATCTTTTGACCAAACCTGTGAGGTTTTATTTCAGGGCTGTCTTTTCTGTTGCATTGGTCTATATGTTTGTAAGCCAAAACCACTGTTTTGATCACTGTAGCTTTGCAGTAAGTTTTGAAATCAGAGTGTGTGTTATACATCTTTGTTCTTTTTCAAGATTGTTTTGGTTATTCTGGATCCCTTGCAATTCCATGTGAATTTTACAATGTTTTTCTGCCAAAAGAATCATTGGAATTTTTGTAGGAAGGCAATGGCACCCCACTCCAGTACTCTTGCCTGGAGAATCCCATGGACGGAGAAGCCTGGTAGGCTGCAGTCCATGGGGTCGCTAAGAGTCGGACACGACTGAGCGACTTCACTTTCTCTTTTCACTTTCATGCATTGGAGAAGGAAATGGCAACCCACTCCAGTGTTCTTGCTTGGAGAATCCCAAGGACGGGGAAGCCTGGTGGGCTGCCGTCTGTGGAGTCACACAGAGTCGGACACAACTGAAGTGACTTAGCATAGCATAGCACACTGATTCTTTAGATTACTGTGGGTAGTGTTAGGGTTTCCCTAGTGACTCAGTAAAAAAAATCCACCTGCAATACAGGAGACCCAGGTTTGATCCCTGGGTGAGGAAGATCCCCTGGAAAAGGGAATGGTTACCCACTCCAGTACTCTTGACTAGAAAAATCCCATGGACGAAGGAGCCTAGTGGGCTATAGTCCATGGGGTCACGGTCAGACACAACTGAGCGACTAACACACTATACTTGAAAAAGTTGGGAGCCATAAAATTAGAAGCTTGCAATATTGATTTTGGGGTCCTTGGCTTAGGACTTGAGCCTATTAAGCACTAGTCTATAAAAATTCTTAATGGCTATAGTTTCACCATCGTTATAGTCACTTAGTCATGTCTGACACTTTGCAACTCTGTGAACTGCAATTTCACCATAACTGGCCATTTTTTATGCATTAGAGTTTCTCTGCTACATTTACATGGGACACCTGCAAAACCTCTCCTGTCATTCTGATGAATGTTCAAAGCTGGCAGTATGTGAGTTATGACTGTACTGCAGAAAGATTTATGGTCTGCTGAAAGACTTACTTTCGATTTTAGGTTCAGAGGATTTATTGACAAAACCATTCTACACTTAGTAAGGAAGAAACAAGAAAGTTTATTATGTTAATAGTAAGTTACAGTATGAGGGCAAGTAATATTATATACATAGTTATCACCAAATTGGGAAAACGGTTCCCAATATACAAGTAGTTATGTGTTATTGTTTAGTTACTAAGTTGTGTCTAACTCTTTTGTAACCCCATCGACTGGGGCCCACCAGGCTCCTCTGTCCAGGAGACTTCCCAGGGAGGGACACTGAAGTGGGTTGCCCTTTCCTTTTCCAGGGGATCTTCCCAACCCAGGGATCAAACCTGCATCTCCTACATTGACAGGAGGATTCTTTACCAATGAACCATCTGGGAAGCATGCACATGGTATAGCAAGAAGCAAATGCATATACATCCCCAACCTGGAGAAACACATCCAGACTCGACCAATGCTAGGAGATACCTTGATAGCAATCTGGAGTTCCCATTTGGAAGACCCCAGGAGTGTACCTATCCCACTGGTGAAACCTCAGAATGCCTTCCAAAGGAGTACTGCTTTTATTGCCAACTCTAAGCCAATAATCAGCTTATGTGTAAAGATGCAGCTGTTGCTAATATTATAAATGCTTATGTTTCTAATCACAAATCTCAGAATATTCTCTAATCCCTGGGAACTGGCCAGATTCTCAAGGCTCAGGAAGCTTCTCAACTTACTACCTTTCTTATCTATTAGTTCCCAAGACCTACTGTAGCTGTTTCTGCTGGTTACTGGGTACCTGGCATATAACTCCTTTCAGGGTCTCTGTTCAGTCAAAGGCCTATTGTTGCCTCTGAAACCTAAACAAGACTATGTTTGTTAATATTAATTTCCCCAACAATCACCCTATGAGATAAGCCTAGACAATGGAGGTAGGAGTTTATAGATAAATGCTACTCTTTTTAATCCACAGGCAGAGAATTTTGAGGTTCAAAATGGTTCCTTTGAGAGAACCATTCTAGAGTGTGAGCACATCCCTAAATAAAATGCACATACACAAACTTTGTTTGCGTCTTTGCTCATAGGGGAAACTCAGGCAAAGATATTTGGTAATATTAGAGCTCTAGTAGTACTTTTCTAACAGACCTTAAGATGGGATTCTGGAAGTGATTATTATTTGTTGGTCACAGTGATCAGACGCCACTGCTGGTTGTTGTCCAGTCACCAGGTTGTGTCTGACTCTCTGCGACCCCATGAACTGCAGCATGCCAGGCTTCCCTGTCCTTCACTATATTCCTGAGTTTGCTCAAACTCATGTTCATTGAGTCAGTGATACCATCCAACCATCTCATCCTCTGCCTGGCGGTGTATGATGAGGACTTTGGTGATTAAGAAGTACAGCAGATAGTAAATCATTGATTTATACAGTAACAATATGGACTAATATTGGGCCAATAACTGTAAGGTTGGCTGGGTTCTGTTAACCGGTTGAAAAACTTTGAAAAACAAATCAGACTGTTTGGCTCCTTATCAATTCAAACCTTGCTCTGAAATTTAGAGAGCCTCCATGGCAGAGTTTAGAGCTGTAACTCCTGCAGTCATTGTACAATCACTATCTTGCCCCAGGGTTATGTTAACTTTCTTGTTCTTTGTAACATTATAGTCTGAAGACCATGAATTGCTTGACCTGCAGAATATCATACTAGTTCACTGTATTATTGCCATCAAACTAATTGGACACATTCAATAGGAATCAGGTTGTACTCTGATATCGCAGTAGGACACATGAGTTGTAGAGGACACATGAGTTGTAGAGGACACGTGAGTTGTAAAGGTTCAGGAGTCTTTCATACAGGTAAAATGTTTAGATGTCCTGTGAAAAATGGGACTCTGCACTGAGTAATCTTCTTTTGGATTTTTGAACAGGCACATAAAGCACTTTGGGAATACTTCTCTCACCCATTTAGGAGTGACTTGAAAGTTGACTATGTTTGAATGGGGCCAGAGCATGAACTGAGTTTGAAAAGAGCAGCTTACCAGCACATCACTAGTTTGGGCTTGCCCTTCAGAACTCATCATGTATACTTGTTGACTAAAAAAGATGAACAAAGTTAGTTGAGAATTAAATTTTAACTGGGGCAAAAACAAGAACTGCAGCCTGGGAGACAGTACCTCAGATAGCTATGAGAGACTGCTCCAAAGAGACAGGGGGGAAAAGTAAGATATATAAGATTTTGGTGAAGGGGAATTTCAATGCAATAAAATGCTTACTTTACAAAAGGCTTTTTGCTAGTCACAAGGAACTGATGTCACCATGAAGGGATTTAGTACTTTTCTAGATATGCTGCTGTTGCTGCTAAGTCGCTGCATTCGTGTCCAACTCTGTGCGACCCCATAGACGGCAGCCCACCAGACTCCCCCATCCCTGGGATTCTCCAGGAAAGAATACTGGACTGGGTTTCCATTTCTTTCTCCAGTGAATGAAAGTGAAAAGTGAAAGTGAAGTCACTCAGTCATGTCTGATTCTTAGCGACCCCATGGACCGCAGCCTACCAGGCTCCTCCGTCCTTGGGATTTTCCAGGCAAGAGTACTGGAGTGGGGTGCCATTGCCTTCTCCATTTCTAGATATGAGGAGATGCAAAGATTTGCATCATGAAATCAGTTCCTGAAAGTATCTAACTATCAGTGAAACCATGTGCCATGCTGGGTAGGTGACTGGTGATAGAAGTAAAGTCCAATGCTCTAAGAATGATATTGCATAGGAATGTGGAATGTTAGGTCTATGAATCAAGGCAAATTGGAAGTGGTCAAACAGGAGATGGCAAGAGTGAGCATCGACATTTTAGGTATCAGCAAACTAAAACGGACTGGAATGGGTGAATTTAACTCACATGACCATTATATTTATTACTCTGGGCAAGAATCCCTTAGAAGAAATGTAGCCCTCATGGTAACAATAGAGTGTGAATGCAGTACTTGGGTGCAGTCTCAGAAATGACAGAATGATATCTGTTCATTTCCAAGGCAAACCATTCAGGTTCACAGTAATACAAGTCTATGCCCCAACCAGTGATGCTGAAGAAGTTGAACAGTTCTATGAAGACCTCCAAGACCTTCTAGAACTAACACCCAAAAAAGATGTCCTTTTCATTATAGGGGACTGGAATGCACAAGTAGGAAGTTAAGAAGCACCTGGAGTAACAGGCAAATTTGGCCTTGGAGTATAGAATGGAGCAGGGCAAAGACTAACAGAGTTTTGCCTTTGAGAGAAAGGCACTGGTCATAGCAAACACCCTCTTCCAACAACACAAGAGAAGACGCTACACCATGGACGTCACCAGATGGGTCAATGCCCAAATCAGATTGATTATATTCTTTGCAGTCAAAGAAGAAGTTCTATACAGTCAGCAAAAACAAGACCAGGAGCTGACTGTGGCTCAGATCATGAACTCTTTATTGCCAAATGCAGACTGAAATTGAAGAAAGTAAGGAAAACCACTTGACCATTCAGATATGACCTAAATCAAATCCCTTATGATTATACAGTGGAAGTGAGACATAGTTTCAAGGGGTTAGATCTGATAGACAGAGTGCCTGCATCCATCACGAGCCTGGATGGAGGTTCGTGACATTTTACAGGAGGCAGTGATCAAGACCATCTCCAAGAAAAAGAAATACAAAAGGGCAAAATGGTAGTCTGAGGAGGCCTTACAAATAACTGAAAAGAAGAGAAGCAAAAGGCAAAGGAGAAAAGGAAAGATATACCCATTTAAATGCAAAGTTCCAAAGAATAGCAAGGAGAGATAAGAAAGCCTTCCTCAGTGATCAATGCAAAGAAATAGAGGAAAACAACAGAATGGGAAGACTAGAGATCTCTTCAAGAAAATTAGAGATACCAAGGGATTATTTCATGCAAAGATGGGCATAATAAAGGATATAAATGGTCTGGACCTAACAGAAGCAGAAGATATTAAGAAGAGGTAGCAAGAATACATAAAAGAACTATACAAAAAAGATAGTCATAACCCAGATAACCATGATGGTGTGATCACTCATCTAGAGCCAGATATCCTGGAATGTGAAGGCAAGTGGGCCTTAGGAAGCATCACTATGAACAAAATTGATGGAGGTGATGGAATTCCAGTTGAACTATTTCAAATACTATAAGATGATGCTGTGAAAGTGCTGCATTCAATATGTCAGCAAATTTGGAAAACTTAGCAGTGACCACAGGACTGGAAAAGTTCAGTTTTCATTTCAATCCCAAAGAAAGGCAATGCCAAAGAATCTTCAAACTACCACACGATTGCACTCATCTAATACACTTGCAAGTTCAGTTCAGTCACAGTCGTGTCTGACTCTTTGCAACTTCATGAATTGCAGCACACCAGGCCTCCTTGTCCATTACCAACTCCTGGATTTCACTCAAACTCATGTCCATCAAGTCGGTGATGACATCCAGCCATCTCATCCTCTGTCATCCCCTTCTCCTTCTGCCTCCAATCCCTCCCAGCATCAGGGTCTTTTCCAGTGAGTCAACTCTTCACATGAGGTGGCCAAAGTATTGGAGTTTCAGCTTCAGCATCAGTCCTTCCAATGAACACCCAGGACTGATCTTCTTTAGGATGGACTGGTTGGATCTCCTTGCAGTCCAAGGGACTCTCAAGAGTCTTCTCCAACACCACAGTTCAAAAGCATCAATTCTTTGGTGTGCAGCTTTCTTCACAGTCCAACTCTCACATCCATACATGACCACTGGAAAATGCATAGCCTTGACTAGACAGACCTTTGTTGGCAAAGTAATGTCTCTGCTTTTGAATATGCTGTCTAGGTTGGTCATAACTTTTCTTCCAAGGAGCAAGCGTCTTTTAATTTCATGGCTGCAGTCACCATCTGCAGTGATTTGGAAGCCCTCCAAAATAAAGTCTGACACTGTTTCCAGTGTCTCCCCATTTATTTCCCATGAAGTGATGGGACCAGATGCCATGATCTTCGTTTTCTGAATGTTGAGCTTTAAGCCAACTTTTTCACTCTCCTCTTTCACTTTCATCAAGAGGTGTTTTAGTTCCTCTTCACTTTCTGCCTTAAGGGTGGTGTTATCTGCATATCTGAGGTTATTGATATTTCTCCTGGCAATCTTGACTCCAGCTTGTGCTTCATCCAGCCCAGCGTTTCTCATGATGTACTCTGCATATAAGTTAAATAAGCAGGGTGACAATATACAGCCTTGATGTATTCCTTTTCCTATTTGGAACCAGTCTGTTGTCCCATGTCCAGTTCTAACTGTTGCTTCCTGACCTGCATATAGGTTTCCGAAGAGTAATACTCAAAATTCTCCAGGCCAGGCTTCAACAGCATGTGATTTCCAGATGTTCAAGCTGGATTTTGAAAAGACAGAGGTACCATAGATCAAATTGCCAAATTTCGTTGGATCATCAAAAAAGCAAGAGAGTTCCAGAGAAACATCTGCTGTCCCTGGTCAGCAAGGAGATCAGACCAGTCCATCCTAAAGGAAATCGGTCCTGAATATTCATTGGAAGGACTGATGCTGAAGCTGAAGCTACAATACTTTGGCTACCTGGTGCAAAAACCTGACTCATTGGAAAAGACCCTAATGCTGGGAAAGATTGAAGGTAGGAGGAGAAGGGAACAACAGAGGATGAGCTGGTTGGATGGCATCATCAACTCGTTGGACATGAGTTTGAGTAAGCTCCAGTAGTTGGTATGTAGTGACAGATGGCAAATGCCCTTATTGTTGTTCAGTCACTTGCAAATGCCCTTCACAAGTGCCAATTTGTAGTTGACACACTGAAACACTGGTTTACCTAGTGTGAGGCATGGTGCTGTTTCCTCAGTAACTAGAACACATGGACACGCATGTCCTACTCTTTGCGACCCTATGGATCATAGCCTGCCAGGCTCCTCTGTCCATGACATTCTCCAGGCAAGAACACTGGAGTGGGTTGCCTTGCCCACCTCCAGGGGATCTTCCTGACCCAGAACATATGGGAGTAGGAACCTGTGTTTACAGAGAGGATCCCTGTCACCTATCCAAGTGACCTTATTTAGGAATTTGTGCTTCCCTATTACTGGAATTTGCTGAAATAGAGGGAAAGTATTTCTTATCATGAAATTACTTCTGCCAGGGATAAGAATTCAAATGGCTTGAAGCTCCATTACTATCCATCATTTAACTCCTAATTCTGTTGAACTGTTAGACAAATATGAGTTGTTATGCAGCTGAGGATAATTGCCCTTGATTACCTGTGATGGTCCTGTTAACAGTGGGTACAAGGAGTACATCGGAATCCAGGAAACTATCCTGGTGCTTCTATGCCCAGCATGACTATAGATGGGGAATTACAGCAACCATGGTTAAACCACAGAAAAGTGACTCAAGGCTCTGACATCTCACAGAGATCTGTGATAGCCTAGTAAGCAAGAAATCTAGAGCTATTGAGTTGCTGCCCAAGAATTACAGAAATCTACAGTGCGAGGTGGAGGAGAGAAATCATAAATACTTTGGGATAGTCTTGGGAGGAGTGGCAGCAGTGGGAACTTTGGTTTGTTGCTCTGTGACATATTGGATTAAATATGAACAAAAGTATAGAGCAGAGTGGTACAAGTGTTACACTGCATGAGGTTATCCTTGTGCTCTGCTCTCAATGTCTCAGTCTAACTTTCTATTCCAGACATTGCAATGGGAGTCCACTGCTTGACAGCAACTTGTCTCAGCTGGATGGTATATCTCTTGCTTTTTCCTCTGGTGTTTTAGAACATTGATAAGAACATTAGTATAGAACATTGGTAAGAAACAGCTCTACCATTCCATACACCAGCCAGGGAGTGTAAGAGAGTTATTACTCGAGGGTGATTATCGGCTAATGAAATTGGAAGAAGGTGTATGTGTGCTTAGTTGCTGTCGTGTCCAACTCTTTGTGACCCCATGGACTGTAGCCTGCCAGGCTCCCCTGCCCATGAGGATTCTCCAGGCAAGAATGCTGGAGTGGGTTGCCATTCCCTCCTCCAGGGGATCTTCCCAACCCAGGGATCGAACCCAGGTGTCCCACATTGCAGGCAGATTCTTTACCAACTGAGCCACAGTAAACACTCAGCTGGGCAGTTGGGTTCCATTCTATAAGGCTCCTGTGAGGCATCCCAGTATGACACAGAATCAGCTTGCTAACACATCTCAGAACTGCCTTTCTTTCCTTCCCTGTATTCTTCCTAGTCTCATCCTATTTATTGGATTACTTTACAAACTAAATGATTTACAGGCATGCACTTTACTTAGGTTCTTTTTTTTTTTTTGCTGGAGATGGGAGTAGGGAGGATAATACAGCCTGAGAAATAATTAGCTCCTTGAAGTAAGGAATGGTTACGTGATGTCATTGGCCATGCTTGGAAGCACTTGGATCCTTTATGCAATTAATCATCCCTGTGGTTTCTTAGCTGTGGTAATTGTATAAACTTGTGTTTACATGAAACCATCTGAAATGTGGAGCCACTGTAAGGAAGCCACTCTGCAAGAGTGAAAATTGAACGTTTATTTAGTTATGCCATAAATCTTTTGGAGTTTATTAGTGAAGCATAACCTAGATGATGCTGGTTAGCTAGGGTTTAAATAACAATGAGTGAAACAGGGAACAAAAGCATGAATATCTCCTTTCCTCACCCTTTGCTCATCCCTAGGAAAGAGAGATCTAAACTTTAATTCTTCTGTTATGAGTTAGTCCAAACATGTTGAGAGGTACAGAGAATTACCTAGTTAAAATCCATCTTTGAGGTAACTAGCATCATTTTTTTTTGCATTTTTTTTACTTCTGTGAATATTAATATTTTTATTCTGAATGATTCACTGAGTAATATTGTTTTGCATGCTTCTGTACTTAAATACTATCAATACTGCAGGATACTTTGTGCAGCATGGCTTTTGTTCCTGCAAAAACAATGCTTTGGGGATTCCTGAGTCGACATTAGTAATTCTACTTCATTTTTGTAACTATGGAACAGTTAAAGGGATATGCCATATTTTATTTACCCATTCTTCTGTCAAGAGATATTTAGGTTGTTTACAGAATTGAGTGGAAGTTTAAGCTATTCTTATATATATATTTTTATTTTCTCCCCCAGAGAAAGTAAAGAGCTTTGTAGTTTATGTCCATTAAGAAGGGTTGCTGCTGCTGCTGCTGAGTCACTTCAGTCGTGTCCAACTCTGTGCGACCCCATAGACGGCAGCCCACCAGGATGCCCTGTCCCTGGGATTCTCCAGGCAAGAACACTGGAGTGGGCTGCCATTTCCTTCTCCAATGCATGAAAGTGAAAAGTGAAAGTGAAGTCTCTCAGTCATGTCTGACCCTCAGTGACCCCATGGACTGCAGCCTTCCAGGCTCCTCCATCCATGGGATTTTCCAGGCAAGAGTACTGGAGTTGGGTGCCATCGCCTTCTCCGTTAAACTATTAATATTTACCTCTGTAAGAGCTGGTCACATGATCTACTGGGGCAGAGGCCAAACCACTGTTCAAGGCTGGGTTATAAGGAGGTGAGGAAGAGAGAACAGTCTGATAAGAATCATTAAAAGTCTTTCAGAGTTAATTGGTTTGTGGGGTTTGAAAATGGATGTATGTTTTAGGAGAACCCTAGGTTGAATATCAAGGGAAGCTCTTTTCTGCTTATTTTCATAATGTACAAGCCATATATTTAGAAGGTTCAGAACTCTAAGAGCCATCTGTCAAATGGGTTTGTAACAGTGTTTTTATTTTCCATTTAAGATAGATTAAATAATCATGCAGCATTTTTTCCACTGAATTCTCATGGCTCTGTTTTAAGGTTTCTTTGAACTGTATTAATGATTTCAGCATAAATGAAAATTCCTAACCCACTTTGCCAGTCTTAGAACAATAAAATAGAAATAAATTTGTATTTCATCAAATTTTGTGGACACGGCCTGGCCAGTACTCCTCAAGACATGACCAGTTTTATGTCCACTTTGTCTGAAATGATTCCTGTGACATCCTTTTTTTTTTTTTTTCCCCACTTATCTAGGACACTTAAGGTGGACTTCATTTGCTTAATAATGTATCTGATAAGGGAGAAAATATAGAGATAGTCCCATGATACAGTGCAAAATATAAAGACTGGAGACTGCCTCATGTACTTTCTACCTCTCTTCATTCAGATCAGATCAGATCAGATCAGTCACTCAGTCGTGTCCGACTCTTTGCGACCCCATGAACTGCAGCACGCCAGGCCTCCCTGTCCATCACCAGCTCCCGGAGGTCACCCAGACTCGCATCCATTGAGTCAGTGATGCCATCCAGCCATCTCATCCTCTGTCGTCCCCTTCTCCTCCTGCCCCCAATCCCTCCCAGCATCAGAGTCTTCTCCAATGAGTCAGCTCTTCGCATGAGGTGGCCAAAATACTGGAGTTTCAGCTTTAGCATCATTCCTTCTAAAGAAATTCCAGGATTGATCTCCTTCAGAATGGACTGGTTGGATCTTCTTGCAGTCCAAGGGACTCTCAAGAGTCTTCTCCAACACCACAGTTCAAAAGCATCAATTCTTCGGCGCTCAGCCTTCTTCACAGTCCAGCTCTCACATCCATACATGACCACAGGAAAGACCATAGCCTTGACTAGGCGAACCTTTGTTGGCAAAGTAATGTCTCTGCTTTTGAATATGCTATCTAGGTTGGTCATAACTTTCCTTCCAAGGAGCAAGCGTCTTTTAATTTCATGGCTGCAGTCACCATCTGCAGTGATTTTGGAGCCCAGAAAAACAAAGTCTGACACTGTTTCCACTGTTTCCCCATCTATTTCCCATGCAGTGATGGGACCAGATGCCATGATCTTCATTTTCTGAATGTTGAGCTTTAAGCCAACCTTTTCACTTTCCACTTTCACCTTCATCAAGAGGCTTTTTAGCCCCTCTTCACTTTCTGCCATAAGAGTGGTGTCATCTGCATATCTGAGGTTATTGATATTTCTCCCAGCAATCTTGATTCCAACTTGTGTTTCTTCCAGTCCAGCATTTCTCATGATGTACTCTGCATATAAGTTAAATAAACATGGTGACAATATGCAGCCTTGACGTACTCCTTTTCCTATTGGGAGTAAAAAGCAAGGCTTATTAGAATCAGCACACTTGTTACCAAATCCGTAAGTTCATAGATGAAGCTATTTGTCACATGGTGAATGGTTAAGAAACCCCCATTTCCTGCCCCATAGTATTTTCCTGAATTTCTGGACACTGAGGAATTACTTTTTTTTTTTCACATACAAGGTAAATGTAAGTAAACAGAACAGTAATATCTTTTGTACAGTAAGGAAAGGGAGAAGGTGATTATAATCATCATGGTGATTATAACAGAGGAGGTAGAAAGGGCTAGAAAATATCAGTGAATATTTTCCCTCAGAAACTGAGAAACATTCTCAGATTATATGGGAAATTGAATTGTGCTTCCCTGAATATTTGGTTATTAAAACTCTAATGAAGAAACTTTTCAAGAGATTGTACAGAGGACAGCTTTCATATTAATTGCTTGGCTAAGAGAAAGACAGCCATTTAGGTGTTAACAGAAAGTACTCTTTTTCATTTTTTTTTTTTTAAAGAGAAGAAAATGTGTGTTTAATTTGATTGCATTTATTTTCACACATTTCATGAAGACGTGTTTACCCTTTGTCTCTAAAGAGGCATTACAAATAATTGAAGACAGTGATCCAGCAAATGGAGTTATTAAAAATTTTATGGTATGTCCCACATTTTTTCATGTAAACTATTCACGTGAAATATTTGTAGTTTTACTTCTTATTCTGGAGTTCTAAGGGTTGATTGAAATTCAACAAAACTTGATCGTAAAAGGGATATCTAAAAGCCCAACAGAGTTAAAGTCTCAGTTTCAGATGAAAGGCGCAGATATCAAGAGAAAGGAATAATGCTGTAGACTTTCTTAGATCTATCACTGCTGCAGATTTCCTTCCATTTTCTGTGTGTATGTGTGTGTGTGTGTGTGTGTTAGTCACTCAATCATGTCCGACTCTTTGCGATCCCATGAACTGTAGCCCACCAGGCTCTTCTGTCCATGGAATTCTCCAGGCAAGAATACTGAAATGGGTTGCCATTCCCTTCTCCAGGGGATCTTTCCAACCCAGGGATTGAACCCAGGTCTCCTGCATTGCAGATGGACTGTTTGCCATCTAAGCCACCAGGGAAACCCCAACCTTCCCAAATCTATACCTAAAATTTTATATATAAACACTTCTTTCCAGAATCTTGGAAGTCATGAAAGACAAACATGCTAGTTATGGAGGTAGTTTTATTCAAATTATTTCAATAAAGTGTATGTTTGTTAATGAGTAATGTTCAAGAGAAATTACACCAGATGGAATTAAACAGGCAGAAAAGACTTTTAGACTATTGTGGTAAGAAATAGAGATTGAACTTGAGTCCACTGAGACAAGAAATGGGAGGGTTTTTTTTGGTGTGTGTGATAAAAGCCACATAATATAACACATACTATTTAAATCACATTTAACTCTACAGTTCACTTAGTGTACAGGCACTAAGTATATTCACATTGTGATGTAACTCTCACCATCATCCATCTCCCAATTTCTCACTTTTCTAAACTGAAACTCTGTCCCCATTAAACATGAAGTCCCTGTTCCCCTTCCCCATCACTGCCCACCATGCCTCTTGCCCCCACTCCAGCCCTGGCAGCCACAAATATACTTTCTGACTCTATGAATTTGACTATTCTAGGTACCTTATATAACTGGAATCAAACAGTATTTGTCCACATAAAGGTGGGAGTTTTTTTTTTTTGTTTTTGTTTTTAACACTGGAGTGACATTAGTAGAAAAGGACTGTGGAAGAGCTTAGAAGGAGGTTGATGAGTGTGATCAGACCAACTCTTTACAAATTGGCACTTACCAAAGTTAGGCTCCTACTTCCCACAGAGACTGGGAGATAGAGGTACTATCTTTCTTGATGGTTACATTTCAAGGGGATGGCTGACCACCAGGTCATTGAAAAAGATTTTCTAGGTCATAAAGTTAGCAAGAGGCTGCAGGAAATTTTATAGTTCAAATGAGCACAGAAAGGTCTTACAATTGAAAGTTTTGTAAAATAAATGCCCTAAGAAAAAGGAAATCAGAGGCCTATAGTTGGGAAGAAAAATGTCTAAACTTTGTCAATTTGAGGGTCACCTTGACCAGAAAAGTCTCAAAGAAGAGGGATAAAACTTGGGGTTTTATATAACAACAAACTCACGGAGGAAGAGTAGAGGTGGGTTTAATTGAGGAAAGGAGTCAATGCATCTAAGAACCATTTCTCAGGACACACAAAGACGGGGGAATTTTTTAACCATCACTTTCTGAACCATCCTATTGAGAAAGCCCAGAGGTCAGGTCAAATTCAACATTGTCAAACCAATACAAGATCCTCATTCATCAAAAGTGGGTGGTTCTCTTTATAATACTGCTTTCTAGGCCAGAGATTTTTTTAGCAGGATTTCAATTATAGTGGTAACCTTGTAGATTGACATGTTACAGAGTCAATCTAAATCTAGGAAAAATATTTTGTTCTCAAATTATCTTATTAATTAAAATACCATCAATTTTACTGCAAGGCACAAAAAGTTATTCTGTTATGATATTTTCTCTGCTTTTTAACTGTTTAGTCATTTTCGTTATTGGCTCTTTTCTGTTTGTTACAATTCTCTGCTTATTCCTCAGAATACTAATCTTTCGAATTTGTGCTCTACAGATTGCAAAGCTTTTTGTTGATATTATCTCATTTGATAATGACATCAACAGCCTGTGAAATAGTCAACAGCAGGAATCTGCAAATTTTTCCTGAAAATAACCAGATAATGTATATTGTAGGATTTACACACCATAATGTCTCTGAGACAGCAGCTATTCAACTCTGCTTTTGTCGGATGAAAATAGCCAAAGACAAAATGCAAATGAACGAACACAAATGTGTTTCAATACAATGTTGTTCATGGACATTGACATTTGAATTTCATATATGTTTTCCTGTGTCATGATATATTATTTTTGGGGTAGTTTTCAATTATCCTTAACCTATGGGCCATATAAAAACAGGTGACAGGCCAGATTGGGCCTCAGGACTGTAGTCTGCTGACCAATGACTTAGAGGGTAATATACTATGAAGGCTTGAAAATCATCTCTACTACTTACTAACACAGGGCTTCCCAGCTGGTGCGGTAGTAAAGAATCTGCCTGCCAATGTAGGAGACACAAGAGATGCTGGCTTGATCCTTGGGTCGGGAATATTCCCTGGAGAAGGAAATGCAACCCACTTCAGTATTCTTGCCTGGGAAATTCCATGGACAGAGGAGTCTGGTGGGCTACAGTACATGGTGTCACAAAGAATCAGACATGGCTGAGCACTTACTAACACTTAAGTCTTGGGTAGTTTTTATTTTGAGCTGTCATTATTAGAATAATTTCATAGTTCTACTCTGAGAGTGAAGTTAAATGAGATGTCAAGTTTCTGTCATCAGTAGGTTCTCAAGTGGTTTTTCTCTTTATGATAGCAGATAAGGAATTTACAAGGACTTCCCTAATAGCTCAGTTGGTAAAGAATCCACCTGCAATTCAGGAGACCCTACTTCTATTCCTGGGTTGGGAAGACTCACTGGAGAAGGGATAGGATACCCACTCCAGTATCCTTGGGCTTTCCTTGTGGTTCAGCTGGTAAAGAATCCGCCTGCAATGTGGGAGACCTGGGTTCGATTCCTGGGTTGGGAAGATCCCCTGGGGAAGGGAAAGGCTATCCACTCCAGTATTCTGGTGTGGAGAATTCCACGGACTGGATAGTCTATTGGGTCTCAAAGAGTTGGACACGACTAAGTGACTTTCACTTTCAAAGAATCTGCGTCTCAGAAGTTGTGATCTGCCTAGGATCATAGTGGTGAATTTCAAGAGAAATGAGACTTTCAAGTCTATCAACATTCTGAACAAAGGGACTTCGCTGGTGGTTCAGTGCTGTGCTCCCACTGCAGGGGTGCAGCTCTGACCCCTGGTAGAGGAACTAAGATCCACATGCTGTGAGGCATGCCCCCCAAACAAACAGAAAACTCTGACCAAGCCGCCTTCCTTTCAGATGGCAATTGTGTACAATAGACGTCTTTCCTATTGGAAAGAGGGTCTTTTCAGACGTGACCTATATAGCTTGCTTTCTTCCATGCCCTCTATTTTCTTCAGTACTCAGTTCTTAGTAAATATTCTAAATGAAAATATTTTTAAAAAAATCTAGGCAAATACCACAAAACTTAGAAATAAGGCTTGTGAATTCAACCACTGTTCCCTAGACTTCTACTCCCTCAGATCAGATCAGATCGGATCAGTCACTCAGTCGTGTCCGACGCTTTGCGACCCCATGAATCGCAGCACGCCAGGCCTCCCTGTCCATCACCAACTCCCGAAGATCACTCAGACTCATGTCCATCGAGTCAGTGATATCATCCAGCTATCTCATCCTCTGTCATCCCCTTCTCCTCCTGCCCTCAATCCCTCCCAGCATCAGAGTCTTTTCCAATGAGTCAACTCTTCACTTCAGGTGGCCAAAGTACTGGAGTTTCAGCTTTAGCATCATTCCTTCCAAAGAAATCCCAGGGCTGATCTCCTTCAGAATGGACTGGCTGGATCTCCTTGCAGTCCAAGGGACTCTCAAGAGTCTTCTCTAATACCACAGTTCAAAAGCATCAATTCTTCGGCGCTCAGCCTTCTTCACAATCCAGCTCTCACATCCATACATGACCACAGGGAAAACCACAGCCTTGACTAGACGAACCTTTGTTGGCAAAGTAATGTCTCTGCTTTTGAATATGCTATCTAGGTTGGTCATAACTTTCCTTCCAAGGAGTAAGCATCTTTTAATTTCATGGCTGCAGTCACCATCTGCAGTGATTTTTGGAGCCCAGAAAAATAAAGTCTGACACTGTTTCCCCATCTATTTCCCATGAAGTGATGGGACCGGATGCCATGATCTTCATTTTCTGAATGTTGAGCTTTAAGCCAACTTTTTCACTCTCCACTTTCACTTTCATCAAGAGGCTTTTTAGTTCCTCTTCACTTTCTGCCATAAGGGTGGTGTCATCTGCATATCTGAGGTTATTGATATTTCTCCTGGCAATTTTGATTCCAGCTTGTGTTTCTTCCAGTCCAGCATTTCTCATGATGTACTCTGCATTTAAGTTAAATAAACAGGGTGACAATATACAGCCTTGACGAACTCCTTTTCCTATTTGGAACCAGTCTGTTGGTCCATGACCAGTTCTAACTGTTGCTTCCTGACCTGCATACAAATTTCTCAAGAGGCAGATCAGGTGGTCTGGTATTCCCATCTCTTTCAGAATTTTCCACAGTTTATTGTGATCCACACAGTCAAAGGCTTTGGCATAGTCAATAAAGCAGAAATAGATGTTTTTCTGGAACTCTCTTGCTTTTTTGATGATCCAGCGGATGTTGGCAATTTGATCTCTGGTTCCTCTGCCTTTTAGAAAACCAGCTTGAACATCAGGAAGTTCACAGTTCACATATTGCTGAAGCCTGGCTTGGAGAATTTTGAGCCTTACTTTACTAGCGTGTGAGATGAGTACAATTGTGTGGTAGTTTGAGCATTCCTTGGCATTGCCTGTCTTTGGGATTGGAATGCAAACTGACCTTTTCCAGTCCTGTGGCCACTGCTGAGTTTTCCAAATTTGCTGGCATATTGAGTGTAGCACTTTCATAGCATTATCTTTCAGGATTTGAAAGAGCTCACCTGGAATCCCATCACCTTCACTAGCTTTGTTCATAGTGATACTTTCCAAGACCCACATGACTTCACATTCCAGGATGTCTGGCTCTAGGTGAGTGAGCACACCATCGTGATTATCTGGGTCATGAAAATCTTTTTTGTACAGTTCTTCTGTGTATTCTTGCCATCTCTTCTTAATATCTTCTGCTTCTGTTAGGTCCATACTACTCCCTAGAGGCCACCAGGTTGCTTGGAGTAAAAAGACTTATTTATATCACTTCACACTGTGCTTTTTGTTTTATAATACCTGAGGATTCTCCTCTAGGTTTTATAATGGACAGCTGGCAGTGGAAAATTTGAAAGGATTCAGGCAAATATCATAGTAGAGTGTGAAATGACACATTGTATTTAAAAATACTAGCTCAATTTCTTTTAGGAAACTTTTCACTAAAATATGAAAAAGCAGCTGGTTATCATCCACACTGCAACTCAATGTAAAGTCAAACAGGGCTAGATGTGTAGACTAGTGTTGAATATATTCTCACTTTACTTGCTCAAGTCCAGATGATTTAATTGGTTTTATTGCTGAAATATCTGATGAGTAAATATTCAGAACTGAATAGTAATATTTGGCGTTTATAGAAAGAAATTGAAACTGAGTATGGTTTTCATTGGTACCCTTATAGCTTAGTCAGTAAAGAAAAAGAATCTTCCTGCAGTGCAGGAAACAGTTCAATTCCTGGGTCAGGAAGATCCCCTTGAGAAGGAAATGGCAAACCACACCAGTATTCTTGCCTGGAGAATCCCATGGACAGAGGAGCCTGGTGAGTTACTGTCCATGGAGTCCCAAGAGTTGGACATGACTTAACAATTAAATCACCACCACCACCATTGCTGAATTCTTGTGAAAATGAAATGTTAGCATAAATGTTGATAGCTTATTTCCCATACTTTCCTCCCTTTCCTCTCTCTTTGGTCCAGACTGAACTCCCATAAATGTCAGGAGAATATGGGCTGAGGTACTGCAGATACAGATTAGCTGAGTCTAGCTTCTTTATAGGAGTAAAAATGATCATTTCTATTTACAACCAATCCAGATTTGGATGGCAATTCTAAAACTGGTTCCCCAGTGTATGTCCTATGAATACTAATTTAGTCAAAGATTATTAGGCGTTACATGAGCAATGTGCTCTGAGGTCACTTGTATGAAAGGAATCATGGTTTAAATAAGTTAAATACATATGCTCTTAAAACCTCTAATACGCATTTGTGAATTTCTAGGACAAAAGCATCACAGGTAATATTTTCCTCTTCATAGGAGCTGATATTTGGAAGGACCATCAGGATGGTGCTATGCTCAAGACAATTTTTTGAAGGTGATTAAGAGTGTGTACATCTAATTTTCTGGTATTTTATTATAGATAAAATTAAACTTGTACTTATTCACATACATATGCATGCTCTGTGTGTGCGTGTGTGTGTGTGTAATTGGAGAGGCAGCCCTACCAACCCTCAGTTTATGAGGTGTTCGGGGCCATTTGTAACACTTGTTGAGCAGTACCACTATTGTCTTGTCTTTGCCTTGAATCATGGTTTTTCTGCTTTTAATAGCACAGACTCTTTTTTAAGTCCCTGTGCTAAGAGTAATCTTTCAGACTCAGTGTATCCTAAGATGGTGGAATCCAAATATCAACCCAAATGCATGTCATTTTTTCCCAGTTATATTCTGTTCTGAAATTTAATTTGTAGTTAAGATGTAGTCGGTATTTCAAAATATTTTAAATCTATCAGAACTTTTAATGCAAAGGAAGTGTCTCACAGATCTTTCATGTGTGTCTGGAAAAAATGTATGTTCTCCATGGATTGTTATGTTCTGTGTATGACCATTCCATGAAAATTTTAGTTCAAATCTTTTATATCTTAACTGTTTTCATCTTCTGTCAATGAAATCAATTGGTTAAAATTCTTCCTAGCTTTGCTTTATAGAATTTGAATCTCTATTATAAATTTATAACCATATATTCCTGATAAAACTTCTTTGAAACACACCAAACTTTTTACTTATAAGAAAGTTTTGGTTAAAATATTTCACCTGATACTGATATAGCTTTAATGTTTTCCTGATATATATTTATCTATTAACCTACTTAAAAAATTTCTTTTTTCTTATGTCACATTTAAACAATATATTGCTAGGCTTTTTGACTAGTATTACTTTTAACAGCCAAGTTTAATCCATATTCAAGTAACTGTGGTTTTTTATAATTAAAATGTAATTTTAGTTTTACTTGTTTTATATTTGGCTTATCTTTTTTTCTGTTTATACTCTATTTTTAGAACAACTTATTGAAGTATAATTGCCGTACAATAAGCTGAACATATTTGAACTGGTGTAATTAGGTAAGTATTAACTTCTGTATGTGTACTTAATATCGAAATTATAAACTTTTTTTTTTCCCAAAAGTCTTTGCCAGCTCTTTTGTAATCTTTTCCTCCTGCTCCTTCCTCCACACTCTTTCCTCATGCAACCAACTGATATAATTTCTATAAACATAGATTAATAGGGACTTTCTAGATTTTAGGTACATGGAATTACACAGTATGTCCTTTCTTTTTTTTTTTAATTTTATTTTTTAACTTTACAATATTGTATTGGTTTTGCCATACATCAACATGAATCCGCCACAGGTATACACGTGTTCCCCCTCCTGAACCCTCACTTCTTTCACTGAGCACAATTATTTTGAGATACATCCATATTGCATTAGTTTATTGCATTTTAATGCTGATCAGTATTTCATTGTGTGGATATACCACAGCTTTTTCATTCCTCTACCTTTTTATAGACATTCAGGTTTGTCTTAAGTTTTGAACTATTGCAAATGAAGTGGTTATGAATATTCATGTACAAATCTTGGTATGAATATAAATTTACATTTTTCTTTGGGAAATACCTAAAAATGTAATGGTTGCAACATACAGTGCCTGTATGTTTATCTTTTGAACAAACTGCCGAACTGCCTTTCAATGGCTGTACCATTTTCTGTTTCCATCAGCGCTGTGTGAGAGTTCCTGCTGGTCTACATTAGCACCAGTATTTATATAGCTAGTCTTTTAAATTTTACATTCTAATAGTCATATGTGATATCTCATTGTGGATTTATATTGGATTCCCCTAAATATTGAGATTGCCTGTATTTTCATGGGCTTATTTGATACCTGTATATTTTCTTTGAAATGTCTGCTCAAATATTTACCTCATTCAAGATGACAAAGGTTTTCAGTTAAGTGATAGAGTTTTAGGTTTTACATTTAATGCTATCATTAGGGTTAACTTTCACATCACATAGATTGAAGTGTTTTTACACGTTACCTATCAAATTGTTCAGAACAATATGTAACACTATTTGTTTCCCATTCAATTGCCTTTGCACTTTCTATGTTGATGGCAAAGCTGAGTTGATTTCTAGTTCTGCAACTTTGAAAGAAAACAAAGTTGATTTGGCTATTCTGGTTCCTTTGCATTTCTATTTTAATTTTATAGTTAATTTCTTTAAACAATTCTCAGATTGGTGTTGAGGTTGTATATAACCTATAGCTATAGGAGGACTTGATAGTCATAACTGTATTGTGTCTTCCACTCCATAAACATGAAATATCTTTTTTTAAAGCAATTTTCCAATTATTCTAATATTTTATGCTTTTCAGTGTATAGGTCTTATATTTTATTAGATTTATCTTTATTTCACATTTTCATTCTACTGTTAATGGCATTGCCATTAATTTTAATACCTGATCATTATAACAAATTAAAATGGATTTAAAAAATTGACTTTATCCTACAAAGTTGCTAAACTCACTTATTAGTTCTAGTAGCATTTTTAATATTCGATGAGTTTTTCTATATAGATAATCATGCTGTTTGCAAATATGGTCTTACTTCTTCCTTACCAGGTCTGAAAGCCTTTTATTTATTGCCTTGTAATTTACAGGATCTATAAAATTTTCTCTAAAATAATTTTCATCTTTATCAAGATCTTTAACTGATTCTTGGGTGCACTTGTATTAGAGAATCTTTGCCTCATCCAGCCAGTCATTCTGAACTGTTGCTGTGCACTAAAATCCTCTGAAGGTTTTAAAAATATATTAGTTCCTAGGCATTCTCTTTTCATACTGTTTCTGAAGTTCTCATATTTTCCTACTGTTTGGTTTCATACTGTTCATGGGAAAAGATTGAAGGCAGGAGGAGAAGGGGACAACAGAAGACGAGATGATTGGATGGCATAACCGACTTGATGGACATGAGTTTGAGCAAGCTTCGGCAGTTGGTGATGGACAGGGAAGCCTGGTGTGCTGCAGTCTACAGAGTGACTTAACTGAACTGAAACTCCCTCTAAAGAGATTTTGATTTAAACAAGTGGGTTTGGGACCTGGGCATCTTTATTTTAGGTTTTTCAAATAATTCTAATGTGTAGCTAGAAATAAGAACCATCATGTTGGGTGAAGTCTGAAGACATGAAGCTGAGGCTGGAATGTGCTGTCATGGTCTCAAAGGATTTGTACACAGGTGCCAAATCTGGAATGTCATAGTATCCTAGTGAATAAGTAAAATCTTACTGCTGATTTTAAGGTAGGGTTTTCTTTTAATCCTATATTTGCATGTGAATGGCTCAGGACTCAGAGATCTATCTTTATACCAGCGAATGTCAAAGCTCTTTCTCACTCTAAGACAGAAATAAATGTACATAGATTTATGTCAGTGAACACAATTCCCAACTGTTTGAAGTTTCCTTTTCTCTCTTTTTAATATTTTTCTTGACTGAATATATTCCCTTTATGTACTGAATTTTTAAAGCTGTATTCATGAATAGATTTGATCCTGAAAAAGGCTTATTTCTTTGATGTTATTTTTACTTTTTATCAAATAAATATCTCAAAAAGCAGGAAGATCAGGAACTTATAAAGTATTAGGTGTTTTCTTGGTGTCTGTGATATCATATTATACAGCATCTGTAGACAGTTTCTGAAGTGAAGTGAAGTCACTCAGTCTTGTCCAACTCTTTGCGACCCCATGGACTGTAGCCTACTAGGCTTCTCCGTCCATGGGATTTTCCAGGCAAGGAAAACCCACTAGAAATGGGTTGCCATTTCCTTCTTCAGGGGATCTTTCTGACTAGGAATCAAGCTCGGGTCTCCTGCATTGCAGGCAGATGCTTTACCCTCTGAGCCACCAGGGAAGTCCCCCCAGATTCATGTTGAAATACTAACCCCCAAGATGATGGTCATAAGGAGTGGAGCCTTTGGGAGATAATAAGGGCAATAGCATTATGCCCTTGTAAAACTCACCAGAGAGCTTGTTTTTCCTCTCTCCATGTGAAGACACAATAATAAGCTTGCAGTCTATAACCCAGAAGAGGGCTATCACCAGAACCTGATTTTCAGCTTTCAACCTCCAGAACTGAGAGAAGTCTGTTGTTTATAAGCCATCTGCTGCTGCTGCTGCTGCGTCACTTCAGTCGTGTCCGACTCTGTGCGACCCTATAGACGGCAGCCCACCAGGCTCTGCCATCCCTGGGATTCTCCAGGCAAGAACACTGGAGTGGGTTGCCATTTCCTTCTTCAATGCATGAAAATGAAAAGTAAAAGTGAAATCACTCAGTTGTGTCTGACTCTTAGCAAACCCATGGACTGCAGCCTACCAGGCTCCTCAGTCCATGGATTTTCCAGGCAAGAGTACTGAAGTGAGGTTCCATTGCCTTCTCCGTTATAAGCTGTCATAATTTGTTATAGTACCCAAACAGGTCAAGATAGCATCCATCTACTTTAATTACATGTATGACCATCTCTTCATTCACATACTGTATCTAAACACACTGTATATTTAGCCTTGAAGGATTATTAACTAGATACATGAATCTCAGTTTCTTCTGGCCTCTGTGGTAGCCTGATTATTTACCTCTGAACTTCATGGTCTGTGGTGTAGCTTACTTCAGTACAGAGCTCTCACATTTGACAGCTTTCAGATCAGATCAGATCAGTCACTCAGTCGTGTCCGACTCTTTGCGACCCCATGAACTGCAGCACGCCAGGCTTCCCTATCCATCACCAGCTCTCGGAGGTCACTCAGACTCACATTCATCGAGTCGGTGATGCCATCCAGCCATCTCATCCTCTGTCGTCCCCTTCTCCTCCTGCCCTCAAACCCTCCCAGCATCAGAGTCTTCTCCAATGAGTCAACTCTTCTTCTTGACAGCTTTAGCTGTCATCAACCTGTGCTTTGATTATGTCTCACATTCTGAAATGTCTTTTGCAGTGTTCTTGATTAAGAGATAAGCAGGAAAAAAAGTTCAATTTTTTTTTCATCTTGAAGATGTCAATTGCTATGCATAAACCAGCCCAGTTGAATTAAATTTTTTTTGTGCAGTGACTCCATTGTCTTTGAAACAATTGTACTTTAGAAACAACTGGATTCCAGATCATCCAACTCTGATAGTTGGAAGGAATGTTGACAAGTAGGCAGCACTGATGAAATGGTTTCACAAAATAAATGCAATGTATAAAGCTGAAAGCATTCCATGTACAACTTCATTTATGTAATGGCAATTTGAAAAAGATGCCAATTAGAAAAAGGTCACTCTGTTGTCAGAAAATAAAATATAGCAAAATCTCAGATAAGGATTGTAATGACAGAACTGTAAATGATCAATGTGAGTTTCAAAGGAGAATTTGGCACTGTGATATTCAATGATCTTGCAGGCACAAAATTATATTTTTACTTGACTGCTTCAAAGAGATAGGGGTAAGCTTTTTTTCTGTTTTCTAAAGACTTAATTTTATTGTTCTACTTCCTTTTGCAATTTGCATCTTATGCAATCTTCAAAGTTTGATTCCATTAGCCAATTTGAGAAAAGAATAAAAGATGTTACCATTTATGTTTTAGATTATGTTTCATTTATTCTCCTATGATTCTTTTTCAGTTCAGACTTGTTTCTTGTTCAGTTCAGTTCAATCGTTCAGTCCGACTCTTTGCGACTCCATGAACTGCAGCACGCCAGGCCTCCCTGTCCATCAGCAACCCCAGAAGTCCACCCAAACCCATGTCCACAGAGTCGGTAATGCCATCCAGCCATCTCATCCTCTGTCATCGCCTTCTCCTCCTGCCTTCAATCTTTCCCAGCATGAGGATGTTTTCAAATGAATCAGCTCTTCGTATCAGGTGGCCAAAATATTGGAGTTTCAGCTTCAACATCAGTCCTTCCAATGAACACCTAGGACTGATTTCCTTTAGGATGGACTGCTTGGATCTCCTTGCAGTCCAAAGGTCTCTCAAGAGTCTTCTCCAACACCACAGTTCAAAAGATCAGTTGTTCAGCATTCAGCTTTCTTTATAGTCCAACTCTCACATCCATACATGACTACTGGAAAAACCATAGCCTTGACTAGATGCACCTTTGTTGGCAATGTAATGTCTCTGCTTTTGAATATGCTATCTAGGTTGGTCATAAGGAGTAAGTGTCTTTTAATTTCATGGCTGCAGTCACCATCTGCAGTGATTTTGGAAACAAGAAAAACAAAGTCAGCCACTGTTTCCACTGTTTCCCCTTCTATTTGCCATGAAGTGATGGGGCCGGATGCCATGATCTTCGTTTTCTGAATGTTGAGCTTTAAGCCAACTTTTTCACTCTCCTCTTTTACTTTTATCAAGAGGCCCTTTAGTTCCTCTTCACTTTCTGCCATAAGGGTGGTGTCATCTGCATATCTGAGGTTATTGATATTTCTCCTGGCAGTCTTGATTCCAGCTTGTGCTTCATCCAGCCAAGTGTTTCTCATGATGTACTCTGCATATAAGTTAAATAAGCAGGGTGACAATATACAGCCTTGACATACTCCTTTTCCTATTTGGAACCAGTCTGTTGTTCCATGTCCAGTTCTAACTGTTGCTTCCTGTCCTGTATACAGTTTTCTCAAGAGGCAGGTCAGGTGGTCTGGTAGTCCTATCTCCTTCAAAATTTTCCACAGTTTATTGTGATCCACACAGTCAAAGGCTTTGTCATAGTCAATAAAGCAGAAGTAGATGTTTTTCTGTAATTCCCTTGCTTTTTTGATGATCCAGTGAATGTTGGCAATTTGATATCTGTTTCCTCTGCCTTTTCTAAAACCAGCTTGAACATCTGGAAATTCATGATTCATGTATTGCTGAAGCCTGGCTTGGAGAGTTTTTCTTTTTTTTGTGTTATTTTTGTCTCGTTTTGGTATCAGGGTGATGGTGGCCTTGTAGAAGGAGTTTGGAAGTGTTCCTTCCTCTGCAATATTTTGAGAGTTTTGAATGATAGGCATTAGCTGTTCTCTAAATATTTGATAGAATTCTCCTGTGAAGCCATCCAGTCCTGGGCTTTTGTTTTTGGGGAGATTTTTGATCACAGCTTCAATTTTAGTGCTTGTAATTGTGTTGTTTATGATTTTTATTTCTTCCTGGTTCAGTCTTGGGAGATTGAACTTTTCTAAGAATCTGTCCATTTCTTCCAGTTTATCCATTTTACTGCTATGTCATTGTTCATAATAGTCTCTTATAATCCTTTGTATTTCTGCATCATCTATTGCAACCTCTCCTTTTTCATTTCTAATTTTGTTGATTTGATACTTCTCTCTTTTTTTCTTGATGAGTCTGGCTAAAGGCTTGTCAATTTTGTTTATCTTCTCAAAGAAGCAGCTTTTAGTTTTATTAATCTTTACTACTGTATCTTTCATTTCTTTTTCATTCATTTCTGCTCAGATCTGTATGATTTCTTTCCTTTTGCCAATTTTTTTTTGTTTATTCTTTTTCCAGTTGTTTTAGGTGTAAAGCCAGGTTGTCTATTTGATGTTTTTCTTTTTCCTTAAGGTAGGATTGCATTGCTATAAACCTCCTTCCCAGAACTGCCCCTGCTGCATCACACAGGTTTTGAGTTTTCATGTTTACATTGTAATTTGTTTCTAGAAATTTTTTTATTTCCCTTTTAATTTCTTCAGTAACCTGTTTGTTATTTAGAAACGTATTGCTTAATCTCCTTGTGTTTGTGTTTCTTATAATTTTTTTTGTAATTGAATTCTAGTCTCATAGCATTGTGGTCAGAGAAGATGTTTGATACAATTTTAATTTTCTTAAACTTATTGAGGTTTGATGTGACTCAATATATGGTCTATCCTGGAGAATATTCCATGTGCACTTGAGAAGAAGTTGTAGTCTTCTGCAACTGGATGGAATGTCCTGAAGATATTAATGAGATCCACCTCATCTAAACTATTATTTAAGACTTGTGTCTCCTTATTAATTTTCTGTTTTGATGATCTGTCCATTGTTATGAATGGGATGTTAAAGTCTCCTACTATTATTGTATTACTGTCAATTTATCCTTTTATGTCTGTTAGTATTTGATGGGCTGCCGTCTATGGGGTTGCACAGAGTCAGACACGACTGAAGCGACTTAGCAGTAGCAGCAGCAGTATTTGTCTTATGTATTGACGTACTCCTATGTTGGGTGCATAAATATTTACAGTTGCTATGTTTTCCCCTTGGGTTGACCCCTTGATCATTATGTAGTGTTCCTTCCTTATCTCTTGTAATCTTTTTTATTTTAAGGTCTATTTTGTCTGATATGAGGATTGCTACTCCAGCTTTCTTGTGCTTTGCATTAGCATCATATATATTTTTCCATTCTCTCAATTTCAGTCTATATGTGTCGTTAGGTCTGAAGTGGGTTTCCTGTTCAGTTCAGTTCAGTTCAGTCACTCAGTCGTGTCCAACTCTTTGCGACCCCAAGCACTGCAGCATTGGATGCCATAATCTTTGTTTTCTGAATGTTGAGCTTTAAGCCAACTTTTTCACTCTCCTCTTTCACTTTTATCAAGAGGCTCTTTAGTTCCTCTTCACTTTCTGCCATAAGGGTGGTGTCATCTGTGTATCTGAGGTTATTGATATTTCTCCTGGCAGTCTTGATTCCAGCTTGTGCTTCATCCAGCCCAGTGTTTCTCATGATGTACTCTGCATATAAGTTAAATAAGCAGGGTGACAATATACAGGCTTGAGGTACTCCTTTTCCTATTTGGAACCAGTCTGTTGTTTCATATCTGGTTATAACTGTTGCTTCCTGTCCTGCATACACATTTCTCAAGAGGTAGGTCAGGTGGTCTGGTATTTCTATCACTTTCAGAATGTTCCACAGTTTATTATGATCCACACAGTCAAAGGCTTTGGCTTAGTCAGTAAAGCAGAAATAGATGTTTTTCTGGAACTCTCTTGCTTTTTTGATGATCCAGTGGATGTTGGCAATTTGATCTCTGGTTCCTCTGCCTTTTCTAAAACAAGCTTGAACATCAGGAAGTTCACCGTTCATGTATTGCTGAAACCTGGCTTGGAGAATTTTGAGCATTACTGTACTAGCGTGTGAGATGAGTGCAACTGTGTGGTAATTTGAGCATTCTTTGGCATTGCCTGTCTTTGGGATTGGATTTCTTGTAGGCAGCACATATATGGGTTTTCTTCTTGTATCCATTCAGCCAGTCTGTGTCTTTTGCTTGGAGCATTGAATCCATTTACATTTAAAGTAATTATTGATATATATGTTCCTATTGCCATTTTTCTTAATTGTTTAGAGTTGATTTTGTAGATCTTTTTTCTTCTCTTGTATTTCTTGACTATATAAGTCCCTTTAACCTTTGTTGTAAAACTGGTTTGGTGGTACTGAATTTTCTTAACTTTTGCTTGTCTGAAAAGCTTTTGATTTCTCCACCAATTTTGAATGAGATCTTTGCCAGGTACAATAATCTTGGTTGTAGATCTTTCCCTTTCAGTACTTTAAATATATCCTGCCATTCCCTTCTAGCCTGTAGAGTTTCTGTTGAAAGATCAGCTGTTAAACATATGGGTTCCCTTGTATGTTACTTGTTGCTTTTCCCTTGCTGCTTTTAATATTCTTTCTATGTGTTTAGTCTTTGTTAGTTTGATTAGTATGTGTCTTGGTTTGTTTCTCCTTGGGTATAGCCTGTATGGGACTTTTTGTGCCTCTTGGACTTGATTGAGTATTTCCTTTTCCATAATAGTGAAATTTTCAACTAGAATCTCGTCTAAAATTTTCTCTTACCTTTTATTTTTCTCCTCTTCTTCTGGGACCCCTATAATTTGAATATTGGTGCATTTGAAATTGTCCCAGAGGTCTCTGAGACTTTCCTCAGTTCTTTTCATTCTTTTTACTTTATTCTGCTCTTCAGAAGTTATTTCCACCATTTTATCTTCCAGCTCACTGATTTGTTCTTCTGCTTCAAATATTCTGGTTTTGCTTCCTTCCAGAGTATTTTTAATTTCAGTAATTGTGTCATTTGTCTCTGTACGTTATTTCTTTAATTCTTCTAGGTCTTTGTTAATTGATTCTTGCATTTTCTCCATTTTGTTTTGAAGGTTTTTGATCATCTTTACTATCATTATTCTGAATTATTTTTCAGGTAGTTTGCCTATTTTCTATTCAAATATTTGGACTTCTGTGTTTCTAATTTGTTCCTTCATTTGTGTAGTATTTCTCTGCCTTTTCATTATTTTTTTTTTTAACTTATTGTATTTGAGGTCTCCTTTTCCCAGGCTTCAAGTTTGAATTCTTTCTTCCTTTTGGTTTTTGCCCTCCTAAGGTTGGTCTAGTGGTTTATGTAAGCTACCTCTAGGGTGAGATTTGTGCTGAGTTTTTTGTTGTTGTTCTTTTGTTTGTTTGTTTGTTTGTTTGTTTTTCCTCTGATGAGCAAGGCTGAGTGAGGTGGTAATCCTGTCTGTTGATGATTTGTTTTGTGTTTTTCTTTTGTTTGTTGTTTAGATAAGCCATCCTGCACAGGGTGCTAGTGGTGGTTGGGTGATGCTAGGTCTTATATTCAAGTGGTTTCCTTTGTGTGAGTTCTTACTATTTGATACTCCCTAGGGTTAGTTCTTGGCCCTGCTTCATTCCGTATTCCAAGGCCAAATTTGCCTGTTACTCCAGGTGTTTCTTGACTTCCTACTTTTGCATTCCAGTCCCCTATAATGAAAAGGACATCTTTTTTGGGTGTTAGTTATAAAAGGTCTTATAGGTCTTCATAGAACCATTCAACTTCGGCTTCTTCAGCATTACTGGTTGTGGCATAGGCTTGGATTACTGTGATACTGAATGGTTTGCCTTTGAAATGAACAGAGATCATTCTGTCGTTTTTGAGATTGCATCCAAGTACTGCATTTCGCACTCTTTTATTGACCATGATGGCTACTCCATTTCTTCTGAGGGTTTCCTGCCCGCAGTAGTAGATATAATGGTCATCTGAGTTAAATTCACCCATTCCAGTCCATTTCAGTTCACTGATTCCTAGAATGTCGACATTCACTCTTGCCATCTCTTGTTTGACCACTTCCAATTTGCCTTGATTCATGGACCTGACATTCCAGGTTCCTATGCAATATTGTTCTTTACAGCATCGGACCTTGCTTCTATCACCAGACACATCCACAGCTGGGTATTGTTTTTGCTTGGCTCCATCCCTTCATTCTTTCTGGAGTTATTTCTCCACTGATCTCCAGTAGCATAGTGGGCCCCTACTGACCTGGGGAGTTTCTCTTTCAGTATCCTATCATTTTGCCTTTTCATACTGTTCGTGGGGTTCTCAAGACAAGAATACTGAAGTGGTTTGCCATTCCCTTCTCCAGTGCACCACATTCTGTCAGATCTCTCCACCATGACCCACCCATCTTGGGTTGCCCCACAGGCATGGCTTAGTTTCATTGAGTTAGACAAGGCTCTGGTCCTAGTGTGATTAAACTGACTAGTTTTCTGTGAGTATGGTTTCAGTGTGTCTGCCCTCTGATGCCCTCTTGCAACATCTACTGTCTTACTTGGGTTTCTCTTACCTTGGACGTGGGGTATCTCTTCACGGAGGCTCCAGCAAAGCACAGCCACTGCTCCTTACCTTGGACAAGGGGTATCTCCTCACGGCCGCCCTTCCTGACCTTCAGTGTGGGATAGCTCCTCTAGGCCCTCCTGTGCTGTGCAGCGAGGGTTCCTTGGATCTGGTATAGGTCCTCCCGGCCGCCGCCCCTGGCCTTGGGTGTGGGATTGCTCCTCCTGGCCGCCACCCCTGGCCTCAGGCGTGGGAGTGTGGGGTGGCTCCTGGCTGGCGCCCCTGGCCTTGGGCTTGAGGGCGTGGGGTAGCTCTTTCCTGCGTTGCCCCTGATCTCGGACACAGGGTAACTCCTCTCATCTCCACCCCTGACCTCGGACACGGGGCAGCTCCTCTTGGCCACCCCCTGACCTCGTACGCGGGGTAGCTCCTCTCGGCAATTCTTGCACCATCGCAGTCTGGCACTCTGGGCCCCTGCCCCTGACCTCGGACGTGGGGTAACTCCTCTTGGCCGCCGCCCTTCCAGCATGGGATCCTCTGGGCTTCTGTCCCTGACCTCGGACGTGGGGTAGCTGCACTGGTCATAACAAACACCCTTTTCCAACAACACAAGAGAACACTCTATACGTGGACATCACCAGATGGTCAACACCGAAATCAGGTTGATTATATTCTTTGCAGCCAAAGATGGAGAAGCTCTATACAGTCAGCAAAAACAAGACCAGGAGCTGACTGTAGCTCAGATCATGAACTCCTTATTGCAAAATTCAGACTGAAATTGAAGAAAGTAGGGAAAACCACTAGACCATTCAGGTATGACCTAAATCAAATCCCTTATGATTATACAGTGGAAGTGAGAAATAGATTTAAGGGACTAGATCTGATAGAGTGCCTGATGAACTATGGAATGAGGTTCGTGACATTGTACAGGAGACAGGGATCAAGACCATCCCCATGGAAAAGAAATGCAAGAAAGCAAAATGGCTGTCTGGGGAGGCCTTACAAATAGCTGTGAAAAGAAGAGAAGTGAAAAGCAAAGAAGAAAAGGAAAGATATAAGCATCTGAATGCAGAGTTCCAAAGAATAGCAAGAAGAGATAAGAAAGCCTTCTTCAGTGATCAATGCAAAGAAATAGAGGAAAACAACAGAATGGAAAACACTACAGATCTCTTCAACAAAATTAGAGATACTAAGGGAATATTTCATGCAAAGATGGGCTCGATAAAGGACAGAAATGGTATGGACCTAACAGAAGCAGAAGACATTAAGAAGAGGTGGCATGAATACACAGAAGAACTGTGCAAAAAAGATCTTCATGACCCAGATAATCACAATGGTGTGATCGCTGACCTAGAGCCAGACATCCTGGAATGTGAAGTCAAGTGGGCCTCAGAAAACATCACTACGAACAAAGCTAGTGGAGGTGATGGAATTCCAGTTGAGCTGTTCCAAATCCCGAAAGATGATGCTGTGAAAGTGCTGCACTCAATATGCCAGCAAATTTGGAAAACTCAGCAGTGGCCACAGGACTGGAAAAGGTCAGTTTTTATTCCAATCCCAAAGACAGGCAATGCCAAGGAATGCTCAAACTACCGCACAATTGTACTCATCTCACACGCTAGTAAAGTAATGCTCAAAATCCTCCAAGCCAGGCTTCAGCAATATGTGAACCGTGAACTTCCCGATGTTCAAGCTGGTTTTCGAAAAGGCAGAGGAACCAGAGATCAAATTGCCAACATCTGCTGGATCATGGAAAAAGCAAGAGAGTTCCAGAAAAACATCTATTTCTGCTTTATTGACTATGCCAAATTCTTTGAGTGTGTGGATCACAATAAACTGTGGAAAATTCTGAAAGGGATGGGAATACCAGATCACCTGATCTGCCTCTTGAGAAATTTGTATGCAGGTCAGGAAGCAACAGTTAGAACTGGACATGGACCAACAGACTGGTTCCAAATAGGAAAAGGAGTTCGTCAAGGCTGTATATTGTCACCCTGCTTATTTAATTTCTATGCAGAGTACATCATGAGAAATGCTGGACTGGAAGAAGCACAAGCTGAAGTCAAGATTGCTGGGAGAAATATCAATAACCTCAGATATGCAGATGACACCACCCTTATGACAGAAAGTGAAGAGGAACTAAAAAGCCTCTTGATGAAAGTGAAAGAGGAGAGTGAAAAAGTTGACTTACGGCTCAACATTCGGAAAATGAAGATCATGGCATCTGGTCCCATCACTTCATGGGAAATAGATGAGGAAACAGTGTCAGACTTTATCTTTTTGGGCTCCAAAATCACTGCAGATGGTGACTGCAGCCATGAAATTAAAAGATGCTTACTCCTTGGAAGGAAAGATATGACCAACCTAGAGAGCATATTCAAAAGCAGAGACATTACTTTGCCAATAAAGGTCTGGCTAGTCAAGGCTCTGGTTTTCCCTGTGGTCATGTATGGATGTGAGAGCTAGACTGTGAAGAAGGCTGAGCGCCGAAGAATTGATGCTTTTGAACTGTGGTGTTGGAGAAGACTCTTGAGAGTCCCTTGGACTGCAAGGAGATCCAACCAGTCCATTCTGAAGGAGATCAGCCCTGGGATTTCTTTGGAAGGAATGAAGCTAAAGCTGAAACTCCAGTACTTTGGCCACCTCATGCGAAGAGTTGACTCATTGGAAAAGACTCTGATGCTGGGAGGGATTGGGGGCAGGAGGAGAAGGGGACGACAGAGGATGAGATGGCTGGATGGCATCACTGACTCGATGGATGTGAGTTTGAGTGATCTCTGGTAGTTGGTGATGGACAGGGAGGCCTGGTGTGCTGCGATTCATGGGGTCGCAAAGAGTCGGACACGGCTGAGCGACTGAACTAAACTGAACTGAACTGAGGGTTAGTTTTCTGGTAATCAAGGTCTTGGAGTCAGTGCTTCCACTCCAAAGGCTCAGGGATTGATCTATGATTGTGGACGCTTTCAGTCTTTGGTAAGTCCCAAATCTTTAATCTGGCAGGCTGGAGCCCAGGAATAAGTTGCAGTCCAAGTCCAAAGGCAGTGTTTTGGTGAATCCCTTCTTGGTGAGGGAGGTCAGTCTTGTTCTATTAAGGCCTTCAACTGACTTCATGAGGCTGACCTTCTGGAAGCAGTTCTTTCCATATGGCTCCAAGGAGTCTTATACTTTGGTCATCAAAACAGCATGCAGAAGAAAACAGTGACTTTTTTTTCCCTTTGTACGTAGTTTCAGTTGCTCATAAGGTGCTGCATGCAGAGGCCTTGCCCTCAACAAATATAAAACATGGGGATGATGGAATAACTTCGTTAAGTGTTATTTCCTATAGCCATTTGTTACAACAGGTAGTAAGGCTGTACCGTCTAAAACTGTCCAGGCTCTCCTGAGGGAGTCACCTCCCTTGCACCCTCTGGCTCTGGCTCCTGGGAGTGAGGCACATTCAGGCAGCTGGAGACACGCTGCTCCCCGGGCTCTGCCGCATTTCGCCTGTGTGGGAGATCCAACCAGCGAGTGTGTGTTTGTGTGAGAGAGAGTGTGTGCACGCATGGGGCACGGGGGAGAGGGGGATCACTGATCCCCCTTGGCGGTGCCCATCCCCCTTATACATTTTTAAAAGTGTTCTTTTGTTTTCCCTATGTTGTTTCTGTTTATTCCATGTGCTTTTCTTATTTGAATCTCTCCAAATCATATTAGAGACTTCTCCTAAGATCTTATGATCCATGGCACTTTATTTATTTTTAAGAACCAGGATTTATTTATTTATTTTTTAAAATTTTATTTAACTTTACAATATTGTATTGGTTTTGCCATATATCAAAATGAATCTGCCACAGATATACATGTGTTCCCCATCCTGATCCCTCCACCTTCCTCCCTCCCCATACCATCCCTCTGGGTTGTCCCAGTGCACCAGCCCCAAGCATCCAGTATCGTGCATCGAACCTGGACTGGCGACTCATTTCATATATGATATTATACATATTTCAATGCCATTCTCCCAAATCGTCCCACCCTCTCCCTCTCCCAGAGTCCAAAAGACTGTTCTATACATCAGTGTCTCTTTTGCTGTCTCGTATACAGGGTAAATGTTACCATCTTTCTAAATTCCATATATATGTGTTAGTATACTGTATTGGTGTTTTTCTTTCTGGTTTACTTCACTCTGTATAATAGGCTCCAGTTTCATCCACCTCATTAGAACTGATTCAAATGTACTTTTTAATGGCTGAGTAATACTCCATTGTGTATATGTACCACAGCTTTCTTATCCATTCCTCTGCTGATGGACATCTAGGTTGCTTCCATGTTCTGGCTATTATAAACAGTGCTGCAGTGAACATTGGGGTACGTGTGTCTCTTTCAATTCTGGTTTCCTCATTGTGTATGCCCAGCAGTGGGATTGCTGGATCATAAGGAAGAACCAGGATTTAAAAAGCTGTATGAATGTCCCAAATATATGTATGTCTGTATATGTATGTCTTGTTGTCTCATGTACTTCAGTTTTATAAGAACTGCAAATTATCTATAGGTTCTCTTTCGGGAGTATCAGGTTCCCTGGGGAGAAATCTGATTTCTTGTTGGGTGGTATTCTAATTGCTAGGTGGGGGAAAACAATGAAATTATTAGTATTCTGTTAATACTCCAGTTTTGGCTGGTGACTGGCTTTTTTACCTGCTGTAGTGTCTGATGGCCCGGATTCCAGAATCTCACTGTTGCTGGGAAGGAAAGATAAGGTTTCTGATTGCACAGGCTTAAGGAGGGGATACCAAGGTACCCCTGCTCCTCATACCAGTGTTCAGACAAGCCTGTTTTCAAACAATATTGCATCCTGTCTTTAGACATATGTGATGCTTTCAGTTTCTGAGCCTTTCCAGATATCTGCTTGCTGAGGCTAGTTTCTTCTCCATAGGCAGTGAAATTTCAATTCTTTTTATCTTGAGAAGTAAGACTGGAAGTCTCCCATCTGGTTTTTACATCTTGTAAAAATTGCTGCCATCTTATCTTGTGAGACTATCTCTCCTCATGTATTTGTCCTTTGACATTTATAAATTTTTGATCCCTTTCTTACTGAGTAAAGGGTGAATCACTACCTACTAGTGGGAATTTATGAGGTCAAGGGGTTGACGCTTTTGAACTGTGGTGCTATAGAAAACTCTTGAGAGTCCTCTTGACAGCAAGGACATCAAACCAGTAAATTCTAAAGGAAATCAAGACTGAACATTCATTGGAAGGACTGCTGCTGAAGCTATAATCCCTTGACCACCTGATATGAAGAGTCAAGTTGTTGGAAAAGACCCTTATGCTGGGAAGATTGAAGGCAAAAGGAGAAGGGGGTGGCAGAGGATGAGATGGTTAGATGGCATCACCAACTAAATAGACATGAATTTGAGCAAACTCCTGGAGATAATGGAGGACAGAGGAGCCTGGTGTACCATAGTCCATGGGGTTGCAAAGAGTCAGACACGACTTAGGGACTGAATAACAACACCATGGGTTCTATGCATTCTACCTCTCATGTAACTGGAAAACACTGTCCAGACAGACAAGTGTACCACAGCAGCTAGAGCTGCCTAATAAGAGGATAAATTCATTAAGCAGCAACCTATTCTAGGGTAATTTTATAAAATATTTAAGTGAGACTATAATCAGACATAAGTCTCATAATGTGGTCTGCTAATAATGAAGCCCAACTTATTTTTTTAACTTTCCCTTCAGTAGCCCAAAGCAATACAGCCTTATGGAGTTTTGTCTTAACACATTATTGACTTGATTTTTGCAGAAACTGATGCCTGTGGCTGGCAATTTATTATATAAGTGAATATTGAAATGTCTCTGGTCAATAACATTCAAGTAACAAAAGGCGTATAAATACATCTTTGGTTAATAAGTTGTTGAATACAGAAGAGACATGCAATTCTAAATTTCTGAATCTGTAATACAGCTAAATAAAAATCATTGGTGGGCAAAGCATGAAAATTACTTAACAAATGCCAGATATATTCTACATTTATTAACTCACATCCTATAGGTGGGTACAATCATCACTCCTATTTTACAGATAAGGAGTCTGTAGTAGTCACCTAGCAGCTGGCGTGTGCATGCTCAGTTGCGTCCAAATCTTTGTGACCTCATGGATTGTAGCCTTCCAGGCTCCTCTGTCCATGGACTTCTCCAGGCAAGAACACTGGAGTCAGTTGCCATTTCCTTTTCCAGGGGGCATTCCCAACCCAGGGATTGAAACTGCATCTGTTAAGATCTCTGCATTGCATGGTAAAATTCTTTACCACCAAGAGCCACCTGGATTGCATTTGGAGTCAACTAGGGCTGCCATAACAAAATACAAAATATCACAGACTGAATATTAAACAACGGAAACTTACTTTTTTCACAGTTCTGGGGGTTGAAAGTAACAAAGTGAGGTGCTGGTCATTTGATTTCCAGTGAGACTCTTTGGCTGATTTTCAGTTGGCCTTCTCACTGTCCTCACATGGCCTTTTCTCTCCTATGTGGAGAGAGAAATCTGTCTCTTCTTCTATAAAGATACCAGTCCTATGGGGTCAGCATGCTGTCTTTGAGTTCCACTAACCTCAGTTGCCTCTCTAAAGGCCCAGTTTCCACATACAGACCCTATGGGTTTAGGACTTCAATATGTAAATTTTAGGGGGAAACAACTTAGTCCATGTAGTTGAAGCAAAGAGGAGAATCCCACAGAGGTAGAGGGCCATTTGGCTTCAGAGTTCAAATATTAGGCTGTAGTGCCTTAATAAAGACTTGATTGGTCAATTATTTTTTCAATCCCCTTTTTGAAGTGTCTTGTTGAGGGATGATTGAATTACTACCAGTGGTGTTTTCCTATCTCAGTGTGCAGGCTGTGGAGGAAGTTTCTTACTAACCAGCCCTGCAATTTCCTCCTTTGCTTTGTGAAAATAGAGCGCATCTAAGGTCTTTTATCATAATGATGTGAAAATGTTGAGTTTTGGCAACAAGCAATATTAAGCAGAAGGGCTCAGGCATAAAATAAATCTTTTTTGTGTTTTATAAATCTGTTGGGAAATTGAGTACCTGACTGGATTAATTACATAATACTGTTTAATATTTTAGGAGAATAGGAGAATATTTTTACTTCCCTTCCAGTATTATGAATTGCTTAAAGGATTGCTTATGTTGGAAAGGGGAATGTTCAAATTGAATCTTTTAAAATAAAATTACCATTTTTTGGAATAGGTTATATGTCCATGGTGGAAAAAAAACCCAAAAGATATAAAAAGATATAGAGTGAAAAACAAAATTGCATCTGATCCCCATTCCCCAGTTAGTATGTTTTGTTCTCCAGAAGCAATCAGAGTTATAGTTTCTTATTAATTGCTCTAATTTTTAATTGGATAATTTGTCAAGCTGTTATGTCATGGTCCTAACTTAAAAAATGTGAATTTAGTTAAGTGGAATGCAAAACAAAGAACATAATCACTCTGTCTCTATTAGGAAGTGCTTGGTATAAGAAATAGTGATCATGAAACTAAAAGTGAATAAACCCTCAGAGCTAGGGGATGTGTAATCAATACATGATTGATTATAGCTGTTAGTCATGCTTCCTTGATAAGATTATCTTCTGAGCTATATATTTTCCTAGTTAATGTGTTAGAATACATACCTTTTTATATATAAAAAGACAAGAGCTTAAGTCTTGTTACTTTCACAAGGAACTATTTAAATGTTTCTAATAAAAAAAAGGGTGACTTATTTCCTTGATTCTTAGAGAATGGAATAGAGAAATGTCACTAAGCCATTTTTGTTTGTATGATTCTGTTTTGTTCAGCAATCTTTGGAAAATAAAGGAAATTTCAATCAAAACATTTATGCAAGTAAGTAACTGGAAAGTCTTAAAAAAAGTGTGTTTGTCAGGTCAAGGCTTCACAGTGTGGCTCAACAAGGTCTCCAAATATTTGTCAGTCCTTCAAAAGCCTCTACGGTGTTGTGACTGTGATTTAAGGGGGAATCATTGCTGGGTATTAAACAATGCTTATAACAGGTTCATATAGGATATTGCTGTTTCCCTATTTAGTGTTGAGTGAGTTAGATCGAGTCTAATATAGAAATACTTTGGATAGATGTGTGAGTTCAATGCTACTAAGATTCTCTGCTTTTGCTCCATTTATTAGAAATGATCTGGGTCCAGAATTTAGTAACTATTGTCAAAATGTTTGTAAGAAAAAAATGAATTTTAACACTATTTCCTACTGTTGATGTGATATTAAATGAGATACTGGATATAAAGTGCTTAACACAGAATATGAATCCTATTAAACTCTCAACAACTATGACTAATACCATTATCTGTACAGTTCTTTTACTTTCATGGTAGGCCCCAGGATCCTACCCTTTAAACTCTTCTTTTCTTGTCATGTACTCCTTCTCTGCTTAATGAAGTCCAAGTTTATATCTGTAGCTTTCTCTCAGGTCAAAATATTTTCAATTTTTCTTGATTTCACTTTATTAAATGCCACTTTAATGCATCAGCAAATATTGTGGGTCCTACCTTCAAGATACATCCAGAATCTAAACTGATTCTCCTCACTTCACAGCTGTCACTATGGACAAGCCAGCATCATCTTGTACTAGATTGTTGGCATGGAGCCATGGACTTGTACTCCTCATGTCTCCCTGTAGATGATTCTCTGCACCTCTGCTCCAAACCTTCTAATATGTTTCCATCTCCGAGTCCTTCTTGTGGTTATACCAGCCCACTGGCATTCCTGAGAGCTCCTTCTCCTCTGATTGCATTCTTCACTCTATTCCAACCACACCAGTCTCCTCACTGTTATCAAGCACAGAAAGCCCGTTTTCACTTCAGAGTTTCTGTACTTTTATTTTATTTTACTCAAGTGTAGTTGGTTTTATAATGTGCCAATTTCTGCTGTAGAGCAAAGTGACTCAGTTATATGTGTATATACATTCTTTTCTATATTCTTTTCCATTATGGTTTGTCACAGAATATTCAATGTAGCTCCCTGTGCTAAACATTAGGACCTTCTTGATTATCCATTGTGAATGTAATTGTTTGCATCTACCAACCAACCTCAAACTCCCAGTCCATCTGTCTCCTTCGCTCTACACTGGAAATCACAGGTCTGTTGTCCATGTGTCTGTTCCTGTTTTGTAGATAGTTTTATTTGTGCCATGTTTTAGATTCCACATGTAAATGACATCACTGATTCCATGGGCATGAATTTGGGCAAACTCTGGGAGGTGGTGAGGGACAGGGAGGCCTGGCGTGCTGCAGCCCATGTGATCACAAAGAGTCAGACATGACTTAGTGACTGAACAACAACATAAGTGATATCATATGATATGTCCGTCTGACCTACTTCGCTTAGTATAATATTCTCTAGTTGCATCCATGTTGCTGCAAATGGCATTATTATGGTTGTGTAGTATTTCATTCTTTTTATGGTTGAGTAGTATTCCATTATAATTATGCACCACATCTTTATCTATTCATCTGTTGAGGAACATTTAGGTTGTTTCCATGTTTTCACTATTGTGAACAGTGCTGCTAAGAACATAGGGGTGCATGTATATTTGTGAGTTACAGTTTTGTCTGGATATATTCCCAGGAGTGAGCTTGTGGATCATATAGTAATTGTGCTTTTAGTTTTCTGATGAATCTCCATACTCTTCCATAGCTGCTGTATCAACTTACATTCCCACCAACAGTGTAGGAAGGTTCTCCTTTCTCCACATCCTCCCCAGCATTTGTTATTTGTGTACTTACTCTTCTTTTTGCATGGGATGCTACATGTGGGGTTTACTCTCCAATTTCTTATAGTTTTCTCCTAAACTATCACCATAACAGAGTGGCCTCCATGTCCCCCTACCTAAAATACCTGTCCTTTATACATTACCACCTATGATCTTGCTTTTTATCTGTTTTCTTAATAGCACTATGTGATAATTTATACATTCATGTGTATTTTTTTAATAATCTATTTTCTCTACTATAAAAAAGCTGCATGAGAGAAAGGACTTTTTGTTTATTGAGTTTAGCAAATACTTAGAAATGGGCCCTCTACATAGTATATACTCACAAAATGGGTGCATGTGAATATTTGGGGCCCAAGAGAGAGCTCAGTAGGCTCTGTTAGGTGAGTAGTCAAGTCTATCCATTCCCATACACAGTTATTTGATTATAACTAGAATTTAGCATTCTACCTGAAGATATTAGTGTAAAAAACGTGGAAACTGAAGAGATGTGATCAGAACTCTGAGCACTGCCCCACTTTCATCACCCACAAAAGGGAGGTGGAAAGGGTAATAAGTTCTTTCATATCACAGAAAGAATAAAGCCAAAAAAAGGTGATTTCCTGGGATTGCATCTCAACTATGTTCAGGATCCTTTGTTGTCACTTGTTTTTAACTGTTTCTTGGGAATCCTAAGACAACATCTGCTTTCAAAGCTCTTTTAAATTTTATATAGGACAGGGTTGCACAGAAATGTCTCAACTATTTTATGAGCTGCTTATAGTAAGAGTATCTTATTTTTATTTCACCTAATCACATACATCAGAAAATGCATGTAAGAGTATTGCTATGGTTGGAATGTTTGTGTTCCCCACCTCCAAAATTCATGTTGAAACCCTAACTCCATTGTGATGGTATTAGGGAAGGATCCTTTGGGAGGTGTTCAGGTCATCAGGATGGGGCCCTTGTGAATAGGATTAATAACTTATAAAAGAGACTCCATGGAGACCCCTAGCCCTTTGTACCAGGTGAGGATAAAATCTGCAACCCAAGAGTGCCCTCTCTTGACCATGCTGGCAATCAGATCTCAGATGTCCAGGCTTCAAACTGTGAGCCATGACTGTGTTTATAACTGGGAAGCCCTTTAGTCTGTGGTATTTTGTTACAGAAGCCAGAACAGACTAACACAAATGTCTAGGGTTCTGATGTATTACACAGAGACACCCTGCAACCACATAAAAGTGACAGAGTAGTACGGTCTTACAGTTTATAATCTTTTCTAAGAAACCATTAATTTCAAGCTATTTTTTTTGAGTCTCATTTCATCCTGCGGCTCAGTTATTTTTACTATTTATACTGCTACATGGTCTTTCCATTTTTTTCTTTGCTCTTCAGAGTTTAAAGGCATTCTCTTTCAATAAGAGCCTTGAAATTTCCCTGAAGTGAAAGTAAAAATGTAAGTCATATCCAACTCTTTGCAACCCCATGGACTGTAGCCTGCCAGGCTCTCTGTCCATGAAATTCTCCAGGCAATTATACTGAAGTAGGTTGCCATTCCCTTCTCCAGGGGTTCTTCCCCAACCAGGGATTGAACCCAGGTCACCTGCATGACAGGCAGATTTTTTTTTTTTTTTTTTTTTACCATCTGAGCCACCAGGAAGTTACCCTGCTGCTGCTGCTGCTGCTGCTAAGTCGCTTCAGTTGTGTCTGACTCTGTGCAACCCCATAGATGGCAGCCCATACCCTACTTCAGCCTAAACATTGCTTCAGAAGGTATTTGGGACCTTTCCACTCCAGGGTGGTCTAATTTCAATGTTCCCTAGCACCTGTGAGCAGACCTATTTATTCAAGTTTCCTTTACTTAGAGCATAGCACTGAATGCAGTTTTTCATACACCACCTACTTAACTCGTGTGATATTTTCCCCAGCTTTTACAGTGTCTACATTCCAGCTACTTTTTAGTAGCTTCTAAATAGTTCTAAGTAGTAGATGTCCTTTGTTATGAATTGCTCTTTTTTAAAAAATGATTTATTTATTTTTGGCTGTGCTGGGTCTTTGTTGCTGCACAGGCTTTTCTCTAGTTGTGGAGAGTGGGGGCTAGTCTAGTTGTGGTGTGTGAGCTTTCTCATTGCTGTGACTCCTCTAGTTGTGGAGCTCAGGCTCTAGGGTGTGAGGTCTTCAGTAGGTGGAACTCACTGGCTCTACAGTGCGGGCTCAGTGTGGTGTGGATCTTCCCAGAACAGGGATTGAAGTCATGTCTCCACTGACAGGCAGATTCTTTACTACTGAGCCACCAGGGAAGTCCCTGAATTGCCCTTTTATTAGAAGGTGTTACCAGTCACTTTTATCTACTGAGCCCTAGAGCCAGGGTTTTCCTGGTGGTTCAGATGGTAAAGAATCTGCCTCCAACGCAGTAGGCCCACGCTTGATCTCTGGGTAGGGAAGATACCCTAGAGAGGGAAATGGCAACCCACTCCAGTATTCTTGTCTGGGAAATCCCATGGACAGAGGAGCCTGGTAGGTTACAGTCCGTGGAGCCCAAAGAGTCAGACATGACTGAGCAGCTAACAGCCAGCCCTAGAACCAGTAGTGACTGACCTACCATTTTATCATCATTCAGAATATCATGAGTTTCTGGATCTTTATTTCTGTGGCACTCAAAACACTCTACTCCTGCCCTCAACACGCATCATCTCCCCAACCCCAAAACTCCCAACCAGTTCACAAAATAGCTTCATGCCAAATACAGGGATAGAGTTTATTCTTGATGCCAAGGCCAGAATGGTTACCTTCTATCTTAGTCTGTTCAGACTGCAATAGCAAAAACACAATATGCTGGATTGCTTACACAGCAAATATTTATTTCTCAATTCTGAAGCCTGGGGAATCTAAGATTAAGATGACAGCAGATTTGGTTTCTTGTGTGTGTCCATTTCCTGGTGTGTAGAAGGCTATCATCTCACTATATCTTTACATGGTGGAAGGGACCTCTACCCTCATGAACTTGTCGCCTTTTAGAAGCCCTACCTCCTAATACCATCACACTAGGGGTTAGGATTTCAGTGTAAGACTTTTTAGGTAACAGAAATATTCAACTCATAATACTTATTTCTAAAATCCCTGACCAGTACTATCAATATAATGAGAGACAGAATAGAATAGTGATTCAGGGTGCCTGTCCCCAGAACCAGACTACCCAGTTCAAATACTGGCCACTGTCTAGTTATTTGACCTTAGTTTAGTTACTCAGTACTTCTATGTGTTGGTTTCTTCATTTTAAAATTATAAGATCTACTGCAAACAGTTTTTAAGGATTAAATGAGTTAATACATACAGAACACATTGAAAAACATTTGGACACTCAATAGGTTACAGCTATTTGTATTGCTTATTATTATATTTTATATTTCTGATATAGTTTCAGTTTTTCCATTTATACTGTAAATAGCCATCTAACAAATTATTCAACCTACTACATACTGGTCATCTTTGCTGTAAATACAGAAAAAAATTAATTTTTCATTGACACCCTAAGGATCTTGGACAAAGTTTAAAAAAGTCCATTCTTCCATTAATTCAAGTTGTTTGTTATGTTCTAATAATTAATGCTTAAAATTGATTATATTCAACTAAATTTTTTGAAATAGTCTAGAATTTTAAAAAAATTATGTTAATAGTTGTTTTGCACTCAGCAATTTGATAATCGGCATCTGATTACAATTTGCCTTTTTTGATGCTACTTGAGACTTCTTAACCAACCAGCAGGTAACAGTTTTCAGGGTTAAACCAGACTTTGTTAGGTAATAAAAATATATAATATTCTACATAATGGTTGCAGGCTTAAACACTTGCATAATTAAGGAATTTCCCTGGCAATCCAGTGGTTAAGAGCCTGTACTTCCATTTTCATAGGGGGCACAGGTTTCATCCTTGGTGGGGAAACTGAGATTCCTTATACCATGTGGCATAGCAAAAAAAAAAAAATGCATAAGATTTAAGATTAATCATAAGGAAGATTAATCAGTATTTGCGTTTTCAGTTAAGTTGGCACTGCCATATGTTGAACATAAACACAGCTGGGAATTAAAATTCATAATATTTGAGGGAATTTGCATTATCTCAAATATTGTATATAAAACAAAATTGTATTAATATTTTCATAGCTTGTTGTTACTACTTAGTCACTCAATTGTGTCCAACTCTTATGACTCCATGGAATGTAGCCCACTAGACTCCTCTGTCCATAGTATTTTCTAGGCAGAAATACTGGAGTGGATTGCCATTTTCTTCTTCATGGGATCTTCCTAGCCCAAGGATTTAACCCACATCTCCTGAATTGCAGGAAGATTCTTTTTATTGCTGAGCCACCTATATCAAATTTTAAAAATTAAATAAATATAAAATGCAATTTTGTTTTAAATTTTATTGTCACCCAAGTTATTTTTCTTCTGTTCTTTTGCTAATCCTTAAAAACTACCAAAACAATTTCTAGTTTTTCTTGTTTACCTGTACAATGATTCTAAGAAGGAGAATATTTGACTGGAACCTACATATTCCTTTATATTGAAGTTCTTTTGGTAGGTATATCAGAAATTCAACTTGAAATTGGTAAAAAGGAAAATTTATTGCACATGTGTAAGAGTATCTCACTAACAGAAATCACTGAAGCTGGTGGATTCCAAGGACAACTAGAAATGAGCACTTGAACCTACTCTAAGACCCTCTGTCTCTTTGGCATTGATTCATAAAAAATATTCTGTGTGCACTTTGTTCTTTTGCATTCTAGATTTTTTTCTTTTAATAGGATAGTAGGAAATAGAATCACACATAGCTCCCAAGTCTTATATTTCATGAACATAAAAATTTGATTGACACTGACTCTTATCATTAATTTGATCTAAAAAAAGAAGGAATAGTTGTAATTGGATTGGCTTTCATAAGATTCTTACCTTTGCATCACTTTGCTTGGCCAAGAGAGGAGAATCTTCTTCTTATAAATATACCATGCCCCTGGATGATAGAGAGAAAAGAGAAGTGGCTGATTTTTAGAATCTGCTGTGTATCAGTTATTATATAAAAAATATTTTTTGATCCTCAAGACTGTTGGATATATCACAAGATATTGAGACTTACTGTATTTGGTTAGCCCAAGGAATGATGACTTTCCCATATTTTGATGACATTGATGGCCCCAAATAAAGGCTGTCTTATACCCGTGTCTGTTGCCCTGTAATTTTGTAGTTCCCACCTTCTCTGACTCTGGGATGGTCTTGTAACTCACATTGTCCAAGAGAATATGGTAGAAGTGGCATATGTTCATTCTGAGCCTTTGTGTGCTTCTGTTTGCTCTCTGACTCTGATGGGCTTGCTTGCTGGTTGTACCTCAACTTTGCCATAACAGCAGCCTTATCTAGCTTGCTTGAGTGCTGTGAGGGACAACAGGAGTCCAGTCTATGGCCTGGACCCAACTGTGCCCCAATTGTCTCAGTTCCAATTTAAGTTATGATTAATTTGGGGCTCAGGGAACATCCCTGTTACCACTGGTCATGGGTCTTAACCAGGAACTAAGTCTCCATTCTGTACAGTGTTCAAGGAAAGAGTGACACACTGTGTATCATTCAGGTTCTTTGGTTGGTCCCTCGTATGGAGGAGAGTGGTTACTCTGTGTCACACTGAGGTCCACACACCTAAGCAGATGGCTCACTGGGATCCTACAGAATGCTTCTACTGCTGCCACTGCCTGTGCCTCTGTTGCCAAAAAAGATTTTAATCTTCAAAGTTACAGGGAAAAATGCCCAAATACTCATGATACACCATGACTCAGCCAAGAGGTTAATTTTAACCTGATTTAAGTCTGAGATCTTTGAAACTACCAAAGCCACTATTGCCATGGGAGACACCTGATACTGATGATACTGATTTGAGGTTCTCTGTAAAAATAAACTTAGAAATATGAGCAGGGTGGAGAGTACCTCCATCCCTACCTCAGGTCTAACCAGTAACTACCAAATAAGTGAAGTGAAGTTGCTCAGTCATGTCCAACTCTTTGTGATCCCATGGTCTGTAGCCTACCAGGCTCCTCTGTCCATGGAATTTTCTAAGCAAGAGTACTGGAGTGGGTTACTATTCCCTCCTCCAGGGGATCTTTCCAACCCAGGTATTGAAGCTGGGTCTCCCGCAATGCAGGCAGATGCTTTACTATCTGAGCCACCAGGAAAACCAACTACCAAATAAACAAGCAATAAAACAAAAACCAAACAATTAAACCCAACTTGATATTGAGAGAGGAAACAAAAACTGAAACAGGGGTTTAAAACTTGACCCAATTGGAAAGCAAAATTTGCTAAATGAATTTGTATGACAAAAATATAATGGGTGCAAAATGTTCTTTGTACCACTAGCCCATTTATTCTGCATGAACTTTACTATCTGTTTAAATATATCAGTTAGCAAACCTTCATTGATACTGGCACCCAAATTATGATTATAACTTGGGATCCCACTAAACTTAAGCTATTCTGTATGGTTTACAGGCAGATTCTTTACCATCTGAGCCACCAGGGAAGCCCCTTTAGGGTAGTTAACAAACATAAAATAGTTAAGGTGAGCTAAACCTATATATTTTCCATCAGAATTATTTCTTTGCCTGATTGACCCTGGTAGCTCAGCTGGTAAAGAATCTGCCTGCAGTGCAGGAGACCCTAGTCTGATTCTTGGGTTGGGAGGATCCCCTGGAGAAGGAATAGGCTACCCACTCCAGTATTTCTTCCCTTCTATCTCAGCTGGTAAAGAATCCTGCTGCAATGCGGGAGACCTGGGTTCACTCCCTGGATTGGGAAGATTCCCTGGAAAAGGGCATGGCAACCCACTCCAGTATTCTTGCCTGGAGAATCTCCATGGACAGAGGAGCCTGGCAGGCCATAGTCAACGAGGTCTCACAGAGATGGACACGATTGAGTGACTAAACATGCTGCAAATCTATCTGTCCTCCATCCAAACTCTTGCTTTGCCTGATTTACCCACATTCATAGCATCTGTTGCCCTAAAATATACCATAGTAGACATTGAATCTCTGAACCAATAGAGTAAATATCACTTTAGATATTTATGCCTAAAACTGGCCTGACAAACAGGACTCCATGGATATTCCTTAACAGTTAATAGAGCTGAATAGAAATTAAAACAAGACTTTAGAGATTAAAGTCCATTATATAGAACTTATAGAGAGAAGAAATGACTATTGCCAGTGCTGTATATAACAGCCCAATTTGGCCTGCTACTACTACTACTAAGTCACTTCAGTCATGTCCGACTCTCTGCGACCCCATAGATGGCAGCCCACCAGGCTGCCCCGTCCCTGGGATTCTCCAGGCAAGAACACTGGAGTGGGTTGCCATTTCCTTCTCCAATGCATGAAAGTGAAAAGTGAAAGTGAAGTCGCTCAGTCGTGTCCAACTCTTAGCGACCCCATGGACTGCACCCTACCAGGCTCCTCCATCCATGGGATTTTCCAGGCAAGAGTACTGGAGTGGGGTACCATTGCCTTCTCCAATTTGGCCTGCTAGTAACCTAAAATCCAGCGAATGGTACCTCATTGTGTAATACCACAATCTTAATGATGTGATCCCACCTATTAAGGACCCCATATCTAATAGTATTGAAATTACTGATTGTGCACAACCTGCCACCAGTAACTACCCTGCAGTCATATGTTTTAACTAATATGATTCACTATCTATTTCAACAGCCTCTCAGTTGCAGTTAACTTTGACTTTAGAAGGAAGACAATACACCTTTACCTGGCTATTCATGGTGTATCTCAATAGCCAAAACATCATACACAATATTTGCAGCATTTTACCCTGTCCAACTTTCTCTAGGAGCACAGTTATAGCATAACACAGTTAAACATCCTTTTCTAAGAACACTCATTTGACACATTAATTAAGATATAAACAGTCACAAAGGAGCTGACCAAAAGGATTGGACCATTGTCACACAGTATGAGATCATTGTTACCTTAGTAAAATTTCTTGACATTATTTGATTAGTCAAGGGTCTCTTCATTCCTAATGCTGTCAAAACAAACAGACAACCTATTGACTTCAGTACCAGCAATGTTAGAATAATCCCAACATCTTTTAGTTCTTTTGGATTCTGGAGGCAACCTAGTTCTCATTTATAAATTGTGCTCAAACCCTTTGTTTTTTCTTGCAAACTGGTCAGTCTTGAATGGGGTCCCTACAACAGAAGCCTCAAGTATCTGACTAGATTCCAATCTGACAACAGTACCTTCCAGAGACTCCTGCATTGTAGAGGTTTTAGCAGCACTCTATGCCTCCTGGAGTTTCTGGACCACCTGTGACAGCCAAAAGTTGTTCCTAAGCTTGCAGGGCAAGAAACTATCCTTCTTGGCTTGGATCCTATAAGCCAGTAGAGTTGAAGTTACTATTGGCATACTGAGCTTTTCTGGGAACAACTCTCACTGTTTCTGAGTCCATGACCTGCTCACTGTTCCAGGTTGCCCATTAGTCCTTGGCTCATAGAACTAGCACCTTGAAAGCTAAAAATAGCTGCTGAGGCCTCTAAGCTAAAGCAGAAATGTTATTTGTGGGTCAGAACTAAGCCTGGGTCCTTGGCCTTATCTCACCTGCAGAAGAGCTGGATTCCTGAGTCAACTCTGTTGAGAGGTGTCATGATTTTTGAGGAGGCCCCTCCTTTTCCACATCACTTTATGGGAAGCCTCTTGAGATCAATTGAGTAAAAGCGTTTATACATTTTATGGGTGACATAGCCCCTATTATGCGAAGAAACTAGATGGAGCATGCCTGCTTTTCATCCCCAATAATGGATGGGCCCCCATGGGTTAGCAAGGTTAACTAAACTTCATGCAGTTCTACCTTAATACCTGATGCCCTGGCTCACAAGTAGTCCCTTCTGCACAGTTCGACAAACTCTTGAGCCACTACCTATGGTCTCCCTAGGCAGATGGCCTGGCCAATGGTAGAAATGATTCCTTGTCCAAGCTTGGCTCCTTTTGGGTAGAGAACTCTGAGAATTTCTTGCTTCACAGATACCCAATATATTAATCAAGGTCATACATATCTTTAAACCACTAAAGCCATAATGTAAGACCTTACCAAAGCACTCCTTATACCTCTCATTTCCATACATTATTAATAGTGACCAGGGCATTCATTTCACTTCTGAAAATATATCATTCTGGGCTCTTGGAGTTAGTCATCCAAAAATTCTTACCACCCTTAATGGTCTCAGGCTACAGACCTCATGAAGTACCATAATGGTTTACTTAAGTTCAAATCAATGAAGTTGAACATGGCACATTTTGGTTATTATTAATCAAGGGTGAATTATAATACAAAGTCCAACTCCATTTTTGATGATTGTCTGCTGACAGTTTTAAAGCCTCATTACTCTCCCGTTTTTTGACCCATAGCTGAACAAGCTGATAAGAAATCTGGAGTATTGCCTCATTTGATGTTGCCAGCAAGTTCAAACCATATTTGTAGTAACCTAAACCTGTGTTGCAGAGAAGGCAATGGCACCCCACTCCAGTACTCTTGCCTGGAAAATCCCATGGACGGAGGAGCCTGGTGGGCTGCAGTCCATGGGGTCGCTAGGAGTCGGACACAACTGAGCGACTTCAATTTCACTTTTCACTTTCATGCATTGGAGAAGGAAATGGCAACCCACTCCAGTGTTCTTGCCTGGAGAATCTCAGGGATGGGGGAGCCTGGTAGGCTGCAGTCTCTGGGGTAGCCCAGAGTCGGACACGACTGAAACGACTTAGCAGGGGCAAACCTGTGTTGCACCTTCTGATCACCACAAAAATCCAAGCCCAAGCCAGTGTCCTCTCACTGATCTTTTAAGCCATTTTTTTCATAGTCTTGGGGCCCACTTTATCCTCCCCAGAAAGTGTCCTTATATGAGTAATAAGCTTTTCATACTCTCATAGTATCTGTATGGTGTTGTTAGTCTCATTATCCGAACTAAATTTGTGTGTGTGAAAATATCCATCTTTTGCTTGGTGACAACATATACATATTTAAGTAATTTCTGCCTAGGATATAAAACCCATTCTGTGGTTTCTTGATTATTTTAAAAATAAAACAAATATTTTCGTCCTTTAACTGAGATATCTTTAATAAAGTATGGGTCCTAAGTATTAGCACAATTTGCTGAACTTCATATATATTCATCTGAGCACTGAGTGCCCTGACAGTTGTTTAACTTTTATATCATAGGGTATTTTATTTATAGAGGAATATACTGGCTGATTCTTATCTATTTCTTTTTTGGAAGAGTCAGATTTTGTCTTAAACCAAGCAACTGTTTACTTCATCTTTTATGGATAAAGCATGTTCTCATCCAAATAAGGCAATCACAGGTATTATTGCAAATGCTAATGCAAATGCTATCATTCATGACAGATGAAATATAGTAGGTTAGGTGAAAATTGTATGAAGAAATGTGACTGATTTATCAAATGATCATAGTTTAAAAAAATCAGCCCATGTCATTGTTCATTTTATGTGGAAAAAGTGATTTTGTATAATGAAAATTAGATTAAGAGTACACATTAGTTTTGCTTAGGTGATTTTCCCTGAGTACACTGTTATTGAAAAATTACCATCCTCTAAAATTCAGGCATCCAATGAGCACAGAAGAGTGAACATGAAAACCTTTGCCTGTTAGTATATTTTAGTATTTGTCTAACTAAAATAATTGCCAAACTACAATGTGAAAATGAGTGCTTTACTCCAGAGTTTTGCTTTAAAAGCACAGTATACTATAAGAAAACGTTGTTTGGTGCTCCTACTCTAGACTCTAATGAGAGCTTGGATGGAGATGCTGGTAAAAGGAAACCTGAGGGAGTTTTCTGAACTATCACTATTTCTGGCCAAGGGTATTTTGGTTACTGCAATGTCAGACTTTAGGGAAGATATCCACAGTGCTATGTAAGCCTTGAACAGAAAAAGGCTGTTGCATAGTAATGGAACTTTTTCTCTAGTACACAGGAAACTGGAAAACACATGGAATTCATTGCTTTATGCATTTTTGGAGAGCTTAAAAAAGGAAAATGGAACAGAAATCTTTAATCTCTACCACACACAAAATAATTTCTTTTACCTTTAAATAGTTTTCTTGTAATTTCTATCAAGTCTTCCATATTGATTTGTCTGGTTTTTCAATTAGACTTATCTGTTCAACTTCAAATTATTTCAAGTTGCCCCAGGTCCCATTTTTTGTGGCAGTTCTCATTTTATGTCTGACTGCAGCCATTCCCGTATGAGTCATCTTTCATAGATTTATGTACCTGTATGATTCTTTGAAGAGCTTCAGAAGCTTCCACATACTATTGATTATCTCATGGCTGATAAACTATTGTAAATTCCTAGAATAGGTGGACAAGTCATCTTTCTGTTCAGGACTTATGAACATAATAGAATTCTTTTTCTCAAACAATCTCCCTTTTTTTTTTTTTTTTTTTTAGCTTGAGGCTTATACAATTTTGGTAGAATATTTTCATATATCTTTTTGTTAACTAAATTGATTTCCTGTGGTGATCTTATAAGAAGCTTATATTTTACAATTTTGAAGTGAGGTTTGAATGAAAAAAGAAAATTACAGTATTTTAGGCATCATTGATTTCTCGTCTCTTAACCAATGATAATTTTCAAACAAGAAGTTCTCATAAAATACTTTTTTAACTTTAAAATAAGTTGTTTAGGATATAGATTATTAGAAAACATTTAGATTTAATGTGATATAGATCCATGGAATAAACAAAAATATAACCCTGAACTTAAAATTAATTTCATAATCTTTCAAAAATACATTCAACTTTATATTTTGAAATCTCTTCTTTTCATGGGTTAGATTATGATTTGAGAATTTGTCTGAAAGCTTATTTCATTTGAAAATTTCCCTACCATATTCCAATAATTAAATAACATCTCTGTCAAGTAAATATACTTATCCTTAAAAGCAATTTCCATGTCAATGTTATATTCTCAGTAAATAAAATGTATGAAATCTTTGGTTATAAAGAATATTTTACAGCGTTCAGATACAAAGTTAGCAGTATAAAGACTTCTTAGATACAAGTTCCAGTAAATCATAGAATAAGGCTAGAAAATCTCTAGAAATGCAGCCTTTCTGACCTGTATACTATTTGTGATGGTCAGTGATGTGAAGCCAACTCTGTTTCCAGAGCACATTCACTGATAAACTCATGTGAATATAGAAGGAACTATGGATTAAAGGACTATAATCTCTGAAGTATTTCCTGTGCTGGTTTGAGAGTTTTCAAGTCTGAGGGTATGCGTTAATGTGTGGTGCCTCTTCCTCTCTGCAATTTAAACTGTAGTGTCTCACAAGGATTACAAGTTATTTGTTACCTTTGGGAATTTTCCTATATAAGTAGAAGAAACCTACATTATGGGCTACTGTCAATAGGCACAATATGGGCGTTGATTATGGGAGAAGAATTTAATCTAGTTTTTAAAGGGAAGATCTCTTCTTTGGAAGTCTTCCTATTGCAGAATATATTTCCTAAGTTCTCTGTTCTCTCTCTGGGCTTTTGCATCTATAATTTTATTAATTCATATATCTGAATGATGATTATGACTTTCTAGACTTTGTTGTTGTTGTTTAGGCACTCAGTCGTGTCCGACTCTTTGTGACCCCATGGACTGCAACACACCAGGCTTCCCTGTCCTGCACCATCTCCCAGAGCTCGCTCAAACTCATGTCCAGAGTCAGTGATGCCATCCAACCACCTCATCCTTTGTCATCCTCCTTCTCTTCCTGCCTTCAGTCTTTCCCAGCATCAGGGTCTTTTCTAATGAGTCAGCTTTTTGCATCAGGTGGCCCAAGTATTGGAGCTTCGGCTCCAATTCTAGACTTAATTAAATTCTAGACTTTAATTCTAGGGTTTAATACACACACACAAATATATATATACACATACACATCCCAGGAGATTGGTATTAATAGACCATATCTACCTATTTGTACCAAATCAAATTCAGATTTTTTTTAAAAATAACTGATTGGAATTTTTTCCTGAGAAACTCATTTTTGTAATATTATTTTGTTGGCTCTATAGAGAGTCAAGGCTATGGTTTTTCTAGTGGTCATGTATGGATGTGAGAGTTGGACTGTGGAGAAAGCTGAGTGCTGAAGAATTGATGCTTTTGAACTGTGGTGTTGGAGAAGACTCTTGAGAGTCCCTTGGACTGCAAGGAGATCCAACCGGTCCATTGTGAAGGATATCAGCCCTGGGATTTCTTTGGAAGGAATGATGCTAAAGCTGAAACTCCAGTACTTTGGCCACCTCATGCAAATTGACTCATTGGAAGAGACTCTGATGCTGGGAAGAATTAGGGGTAGGAGGAGAAGGGGATGACAGAGGATGACATGGCTGGGTGGCATCATTGACTTGATGGATGTGAGTTTGAGTGAACTCCAGGAGTTGGTGATGGACAGGGAGGCCTGGTGTGCTGCAGTTCATGGGCTTGCAAAGAGTCGGACACGACTGAGTGACTGAACTGAACTGATAGAGGGTCATACATATCAATTTTATTTAAAGTAACAATTATCAAACATCAATCAGTTTGAAATCACAGATGGTACTTGTTGCTACATGCAGTCCTAAACTCCCATCCAGAGATACCAGTTGAGAAAATCTGAAGTTATGGAGGATGTTGGGTGTTCAGTTGTGTCTGACTCTTTCTGAGCTGGTGGTGACCAGGCTTTGAGAACATACTAGCTTCTCAAGACTTAATGTGAATACTCATTACCTAAATTGCAGTTTTGGATTGAATGGATCTGGAGTGGAGCCTGAAATTCTGCATTTCCAATCACATCCAGGGATTTTGGGTAGCAAACCTTTTAAGAAACACATTCAAAGGGTCATTTGTTTTGACTGACAGCTGCAGTTTCCCTTATAAACTGTGTTCCTTAAGAGGTAATTCAGGAAATTGATTTTATATACAGTTCTGTCTTTTGCATAATATTTTTGTATTTCACATATATTTACTTTTTAAGCATTTTTTCATTCATATACTAAGTATTTATTAATTGTGTACTGTGGGGGAGGCAACTATTATGTGGGGTGAAGGATATGTCGTCCCCTGTCCCCTGTGATAGTAAAGAGTAAAAAAGACCATTTTTGTTGTTGTTCTTCAGTCACTATGTCCAACTCTTTGTGACCCCATGGACTGCAGCATGCCAGGCTTCCCTGTCCCTCACTGTCTCCTGGAATTTGCCCAAGTTCATGTCCATTGAGTTGATGATGCTATCCAACCATCTATCCTCTGCTGCCCTCTTCTTTAGCCTTCCATCTTTCCCAGCATCAGGGTCTTCTTCATTGAGTTAGCTGTTTTTGTTGTTGTTGTACTAATTTTATTTTTCAGTTCTGAGATAAATCTTTGGTGCCTTGAAGAGAGGTAAAACATGTTGAAAAATGCTAAGTACTCTGTAGATCTCAGTCATATTGAGAACCTGGTGAGAAGAAAGGTCAGGCCCTCAAAGGGTTCAGATGAGCCAAGGAAACAGTCTGATCAGAGCCCGAGGCAGTTGCATTTATGTGCTCAGTGGGCACCCTGTCTTGCAGACATTGACTCAAATGGTTTTTTCAACACTGTGTGCGGGTGTGCTCAGTTGTTTCTGAATCTGCAAACCTCCGGACTGCAGCCTGCCAGACAACACTAGTCATCTACAGATGCCTTAAAAATCAGAAAAGATTCTGACTTTACATTCTTTTTGATCCCCTTGCTGTTATTCCAAGTTCTTTTGTTTTACTAATTTTTGCTTTAGGCATTTCTGACAGATCACATAGCTGTATAGTAATAAAAGTTCATTGCGAAATCATTTCCTTGTTATATTTTATTTTCAGCTTAAATGTCTGCAATGTAAACATCCACAGGCTTTCCTCTCAACATTGAAGAGTGATGGTGGCCTGATTTTCAGAGAGGAAATCTGGAAAGGAAAGGTTTGTCTTTGAGTCCCACTGTTCAGTTTTCACAAGCATTCCATTCTCTTCTTCTCTGGGAAGCTGGCTGTGATCTGGATCCTTTGCAGTGGGCCCTCTGGTTTGAGGGAAATGCCAGACTAGCTTTAGCTCACTGCCCACTGGCCGGGTGGCATTGGGCGAACTCCTTTCGACCTTGAAGCTCATTGTATCTTAGATTTTGAATTCAGAAGTCTAATTCCTGGATCTATGTCTTAATTGTTGGTGATCATGGACAATTTTCTTGTTATGATTCAGATTCCTCATCCATAAAAAAGGTGAGAAATGACTATCCTATTTCAGAATATATAATTATTAATAAATAACATCTGAAAATTAAATGTTTACAAAGGGACTTGACTTTACCTGGCACATAAAATATGCTTAATAAATGACAGGAGTCCAGATAGTGTGGTAGTAGTGATGGTTGTTATACCATTTTTATTATAAATATGAGAGAATGCATGTAAAATGCCTAGCTTATAGAGGTAAGTTTATAGTTTTCTATATTAGATGGGGCTTTTCAACTCTTACATTTCTCTCCTAAATATCTGGTTGCATGCTCAGTTGCTCAGTCATATCTGATTCTTTGCAACCACGGGGACTGTAACCCTCAAGTACCCTCTGTCCATGGAATTTCCCAGGTAAGAATACGTAAGTAAGTGTTAGTTGCTCAGTCATGCCCAACTCTTTGGGATCCCATGGACTGCAGCCCACCAGGCTCCTCTGTCCATGAGATTTTCCAGGCAAGGATACTGGAGTGGGTTGCCATTTCCTTCTCCAGGGAGTCTTCCCAACCCAGGGATCAAACCTGGGTCCCCTGCACTTCAGGCAGATTCTTTACCAGTTGAGCTTCAAGGGAAGCCCAATTCCCGGTAAGAATCCTGGAGTAGATTACCATTTCCTTCTCCAGGTGATCTTCGTGACCTGGGGAATGAACCTACATCTCCTGCATTGGCAGGCGGATTCTTTACCTCTAAGTTACCTGGGAAACCCAATTTCACAATAACTCTTAAAGCGGATTTAAAAAGCCCCATTTAAATAGAAAATTTTTATGGATACTTTTAAATTTGAGTGTGTTCAAATATAATTACTGAGTGGATATCTATAAAGTAATAATACAGATTTCTACTTGATTGTATTATTTTTCTATTCAAATCTGTACAAACATAAAACTAGACATAAATCCCTTATATTTACATGCCTCTAAAGTCTTGTTGACCAACCTAGATAGCATATTGAAAAGCAGAGACATTACTTTGCCAACAAAGGTCCATCTAGTCAAGGCTATGGTTTTTCCAGTGGTCATGCATGGATGTGAGAGTTGGACTGTGAAGAAAGCTGAGTGCCGAAGAATTGATGCTTTTGAACTGTGGTGTTGGAGAAGACTCTTGAGAGTCCCTTGGACTGCAAGGAGATCCAACCAGTCCATCTCTAAAGGAGATCAATCCTGAGATTTCTTTGGAAGGAATGATGCTAAAGCTGAAACTCCAGTACTTTGGCCACCTCATGCGAAGAGTTGACTCATTGGAAAAGACTCTGATGCTGGGAGGGATTGTGGGCAGGAGGAGAAAGGGATGACAGAGGATGAGATGGCTGGATGGCATCACTGACTCGATGGACGTGAGTGTGAGTGAACTCCAGGAGTTGGTGATGGACAGGGAGGCCTGGTGTCCTCCAATTCATGGGGTCGCAAAGAGTCGGGCACGACTGAGCAACTGAACTGAACTGAACTGAAAGTCTTGTTAATTAAAATAAAAATTTAAAACATATATAAATGTAAAGCTAATAAAATTAAAAGCAATTTTGGTTTAATTTGATGGATGATATTGGTTTGTTGAGACAAAATATTTAATGGGAGATTGCAAGGCAAATATTCTAACTAGTATTGCATAGGTTCTTTTGAATTTGGCTTGTTTATATCCTTACATGATGTATCTTGATTTTAGTTGACTCTCTTACGTATATTTTTCTAACTATTGTTTACCTTTATTTGTCATGACAATAGATTTTTTCTCTTGGCATGAATAATTATTTGCTAATTAAACTTAAAAGAATTTATCCTGAAGGGTAGGAAATTTTATAAAAGAGTATAATGAGAAAAACTGGACCCCAACATATTATGAGCATAATTATATTGCTCCCTGAAGAACCAATTTGTATATGTGTATGTATGTGGGCATATTGTGTCAACTAAAAAGGTGCACAACGTGAGATTTAAGTTTTATTTGGGACAAAATGAAGACTGCAGCCCAGGAGACAGCACCTCAGATAGCTCTGAGAGACTCCTCCAAAGAGGTAGTGGGGAAGGTCAATAGGTAAGATTTTGGTGAGGGAGGAGGTCAATGCAATCAAGCACTTATTCTACAAGTTTTCCTGGTAGTCACAAGGAGCTGATGTCGCCATGAAGGGATTTAGTGATTTTTTAGATATGAAGAGATGCAACAATGGGATCATGAAATCAGTTGCCGGAAATATCTAACTATCTAAAGACTGTTCCATCAGTTTCCCTGGAGCAGAGTGCCCCTCTCTCCACTTTGAATTCTCATCAGGGGATACTGAAGGTCAGCAGCTGCAACAGCAGGGGTTCGATCTCTGCAGAGGTAGATGGCAAATGCCCTTGTTGTTGTTCAGTCGCTGGCAAATGCTTTTGGCAAGTGTCAATTTGTAGTTAACATGTATGTATATATTTACATGTATATTCATGAATACAGTCCATACCTGCTTCTACTATCTCCTTACCCTCTCCCTATATCCCTGTTTGTGCTGAGATAGGAGTGAGGGTAAATATATAGACTATGAATTTATGTTACTTCCTTTGTCCCACAGCGGCATTTGGATATTTAACTAATGAATACTTACCAAGGTGTTGCCTGGTCTGATTTTAAATTCCTGATCACAGATTTCAATTAGGTCTTGAGGGCAGCTAGCAGTACTGTTACTTTTTTCTAGGCAGCGTATTTTCTCTACATTCCAATCTCTTCTCTTCTAGCAAACTTGAAAGACTTCCTTTTCTTGATATCTGCTGGTGAAAGTATTTCTTTTTTCACTGAGAAAATAGGAGAAACACAGAAAGAGTGTTCGTATGTTTTTACCAAAAAGCCTCTGCACTGAGTCCTTTGTTATCTTCCTGTTACATTGGATGAAGCTGCAATCCTGTCTAAGGCCAACTACTCTCCTTGTGCTCTATTCTGACCTTTCCCAGCCTCCTCAAAGTCATTGTCCCTGCAATTTTCCACTCTTATTTCCTACTTCTTCAAAATTTGCTCCACTGTATTGTTCCCATTGTCTACAAGATGATATAATTATTTTCATCTTAAAATGTCTCTTTTTACCCACCTCCTCTTTCAGATAATGCCCCATTTCTCTGCTCCCTCTTGTAGCAAAATGCCTTGAATGAGTTGCCTTGACTTACTTTCTGAGTCCTTTCCTTCTATTCTCTTGTGTATCCGCTTCAATCAGGCTTTTATTTCCTACACTCCACCTAAAGGCTTTGATCAAAAACATTACTAATTTAAATGAGACAAAGACTCTCTTTGAAGGACTTTAGCAGAGTCCTGAGATGTGTTGGTTTCCTTCGCAATAAAGGTAGGATAAGGAAATGTTATAGTTCTTTTGGCTTAAGAGAGAGAACCCCAATTTTGTGTAAGATTTTAGAAAATAGATATGATATTTTTAATGTTATTATCATGGCAGAAAATTATCAGAATAATGAAAAAAAGGCTGTAGAGTTTAGGTTTTAAAGATATTTCTCATAATATTAGAAATCATCTCTTCAATATATTTGTATGCTTCTTATATACTTTTATAAATAATACTTCAAGGGCAATTTTATAACATCAGAAAAAAACCCACAATTATTCATACAAGAGTCCACTAGGACAGGAAAGTAAGATGAATCCTTTTGTGAATATTTTCAAGTAACTACCTTAGTTTTATGATGCAGAATACTGTTTGCTTTCCTGTTCTTCTAGGGAAAGAGAACATTCTCTCATCATCTTTGATATTGTTTTCACCATCATTTGAGAGGACTCAGTTTCAAGGGTAAACACTAAAACTAACATAATTTGAACTAAAGGAAAAAGCAGGCCTAAGGATATTTAAATGTATAATATTGAAGAATAAGGAGTAAAAGGGAATTTTATTACAGTCATTGAAGAAGTGTTAGTCACTCAGTCGAGTCTAACTCTTTTTGACCCCATGGACTGTAGCCTGCCAGGTTCCTCTGTTGATGGAATTTTCCAGGCAAGAATAGTGGAATGGGCTGCATTTTCTTCTCCAGGGAATCTTCCCAACCTAGGGATTGAACCCAGGTCTCCTGCATTGGAGGTAGATTCTTTACCATCTGAGCCACCAGGGAAGCTCCGCTGATATAGTCACTCATAAGCTTTAAATGTTAGCCTAAGGTCAGTTACTAGTCCTTTCCTGATCCATCAGCAGCATCCTGGGTAGGAAAGATCCCCTGGAGAAGGAAATGGCAATCCACTCCAGGATTTTTGCCTGGGAAATCCCATGGACAGAGGACCTGGTGGACAATATCCCATGGAATCTTAAAAGATACACAACTTAGTGACTAAACAACTTTAATTTTCTTCCTTTTTGTAGTTCTCATTTTAGTATATGGCAACTTCACTTTTTATTTTTGTTCTTCCCCTGTCTTCCTCTCATAACCTGAATCAAACCCATGAAGAAATTCTTTCATGTATACTATGAGGAGTACGTCAAGGCTGTATATTGTCACCATGTTTATTTAACTTATATGCAGAGTACATCATGAGAAATGCTGGACTGGAGGAAACACAAGATGGAATCAAGATTGCCGGGAGAAATATCAATAACCTCAGATATGCAGATGATACCACCCTTATGGCAGAAAGTGAAGAGGAACTAAAAAGCCTCTTGATGAAAGTGAAAGTGGAGAGTGAAAAGGTTGGCTTAAAGCTCAACATTCAGAAAACGAAGATCATGGCATCCGGTCCCATCACTACATGGGAAATAGATGGGGAAACAGTGGAAACAGTGTCAGACTTTATTTTTCTGGGCTCCAAAATCACTGCAGATGGTGACTGCAGCCATGAAATTAAAAGACGCTTACTCCTTGGAAGGAAAGTTATGACCAACCTAGAGAGCATATTCAAAAGCAGAGACATTACTTTGCCAACAAAGGGTCGCCTAGTCAAGGCTATGGTCTTTCCTGTGGTCATGTATGGATGTGAGAGCTGGACTGTGAAGAAGGCTGAGCGCCGAAGAATTGATGCTTTTGAACTGTGGTGTTGGAGAAGACTCTTGAGAGTCCCTTGGACTGCAAGGAGATCCAACCGGTCCATTCTGAAGGAGATCAGCCCTGGGATTTCTTTGGAAGGAGTGATGTTAAAGCTGAAACTCCAGTATTTTGGCCACCTCATGCGAAGAGTTGACTCATTGGAGAAGACTCTGATGCTGGGAGGGATTGCGGGCAGGAGGAGAAGGGGACAACAGAGGATGAGATGGCTGGATGGCATCACTGACTCGATGAATGTGAGTCTGAGTGACCTCCGGGAGCTGGTGATGGACAGGGCTGCCTGGCGTGCTGCAGTTCATGGGGTAGCGAAGAGTTGGACACGACTGAGCGACTGATCTGATCTGACGTACATATGTCCAGAATCATGTCTGGACACATAATCTCACCACTTCCATTACAAACTACCCTAGTCAAAGACACATTATTTCCAGTTTTATTGAGACATAATACATAAGTTTAAGACATATGGCATGATGGGTTGACTTACATATATTATGTTGCTCATTAGGTTGTACATTATATCATAATTATTTATGGTACTTATTTATCTTATAATTGGAAATTTATACCTTTTGGCCATCTTCCTCCAAATATCCTTCATCCTTCCTCTGTTAATCACAGGTCTGATCTCTTTTTATATGAGTTTTTGGTTTTTGCTTTTTAGATTCCACGTATAAAGGAGACCATATAGTCTTGGTCTATTTGGCTTGTTTCACTTACAGTAATGCCTTCAAGGTCCATTTGCGTTGTTGCAAATGGTGGCAGTTTCCTCATGTTTTATGGCTAAATAATGCTCCATTTTGTGTGTATGTGTGTATGCATATATATGTGTATACACATATATGTTTGTGTACATACATACATACATACATCTCCCCACAACTTCTTTACTCATTCATCCATTGGTGGACACTTACATCATTTCCATGTCTTGGCTATTATAAATAATGCTACTATTGTTACCAAGTCCAAGCTTGCTCCGCTCGCTGCATAAGAGACCAATAAATCCAGGAGATGAAGTGTAGAGGCAAGGAATATGACTTTATTTTCTCACCTCCCCCATATCTGATCCACAAAAGAACCTTGCATCCAGGCCCTGACAAGATGGTCTTTTTGAGACATTAGTCTTCCATCTTCTAGGTCAGCCAGCTTTCCAAATAAAGTAAAAAGACCATTTAATTCTTGCACATATCTCGTAGAATGGCAAGACTAAGACAGGGGGATGTGTTAATCTCTTTCTTCCTACAATCTACAGGTGCAAAAGAGTTATGAACAGAGGCACTTTAGTTTTACTGGCAGAGAGGGACAGGGTTCCCTAAGGTGAGCCATTATGCTTATGATAACAAAAGGGGCTTCCCTGGTGGCTCAGATGGTTAAGAATCTGCCTGCAATGCAGCAGAAACAAGGGTTAAAGCTAGAGGAATAGATTCAGCATGGTGTCAGAGTTAACCCTTCCTGGTTACACTATGAACATGAGGATGAAGATATCTTTCCAAGTTAGTGTTTTTGTTTCTTTTGGATATATTCCCAGAAATTGAATTGCTAGATCATATAATAGTTCTAGTTTAGTTTAATTCTTTGAGGACCCTCCTTAGGGTTGTTGCACAGTGGCTGTACCATCAACAGTGCAAAAGAGTACTCTTATCCCCACATTCATGCCAGCATTTGTTAGCTCTTGTCTTGTTTTGATGATGGCCATTCTAACAGGTGTGAAATATTGACTAAAAAGATGTACAATGTGAGAGATGTGAGTTAAGTTTTATTTGGGGCAAAATGAGGACTGCAGCCCAACAGCAACTCAGATAGCTCTGAGAGACTACTCCAGAGGGGCAGTTGGAAAGAGTCAATATATAAAATTTTGGTGAGGGGGAGTTGAACACAAAAAAGCACTTACTCCTAGTCATGAGGAGCTGATGTTACCATGAAGGGATTTAGTGCTATTCTAGATATGAGGAGATGCAAGGATTGGGATCAGGAAATCAGTTCCTGAAAATATCTAACTATCTAAAGACATTTTCCACCAGTTTCCCTGGAGCACAGAGTGCCTCACTCTCAACCCTGAATTCCCTTCAAGGAGTGTTAAAGGTAAGCAGCTGTAGCAGTGCAGGCAGATGGCAAAGGCCTTTGTTGTTGTTCAGTCACTGGCAAATGCTTTTGGCAATTGCCAATTTGTACCTGACAGAGGTGATAACTCGTTGTGGTTTTAATTTGCATTTACCTAATAACTAGTGATGATGAACATCTTTTCATGTACCTGCTGGCCTTTCATGCATCTTCATTAACGAAATATCTATTTGAGTCTTTTGATTATTTTTAAATTGGGTTATTAGTGTTTTTTGTTATTGAATTGTTTGAATTATTTATATATTTTGGTTATAAATCTCTTATCAGATATCTGGTTTGCAAATATTTTCCCCATTCTGCAAGTTGTCTTTTTACTTTGATAGTTTGTTTTGATATGCAGAAGTTTTTTAGTTTGCTGTGGCCTCACTTATTTATTTTTGATTTTGTTATCTGTGCTTTGTGTTATATCTACATCTTCATTACCAGATCCATGTCAAGGAACTTTATTACTAAGTTTTTCTAGGAGTTTCAGGGTTTCAGGTTTTACATTTAAGTATTTAATACATTTTGAGTTAATTTTTGTGATTGGTGTAAGATGTGGACCTAGTTTCCACTCTTTATATGTTATTATCCAATTATCCAGTGCCATCTATTGAAGAGATTCTCTTTTCTCCATTGAGTATTTTTGGCTCCCTTGTAAAATATTAATTGACTGTATATGCTTGAGTGTATTTATGGCTCTCAAATCTGTTCCACTGGCCTATATGTTTGGTTTTTTCCCAGTAACATACTGTTTTGATGACTATAGTTTTACAGTATAGCTTGAAATCAGGAAGTGTGATGCCTCCTGCTTGTTTTTCTTAAAATTTCTTTGGATATTCCTTCACGTGTGCTGAGTCCCTTCAGTCATGTCCAGCTCTTTACAACTGTGTGGACCATAGCCTGCCAGGCTCCTCTGTCCATAGGATTCTCCAGGCAAAAATACTAGAGTTGGTTGCCATGTCCTCCTGCAGGAGATCTTCCTGACCCAGGGTCAAACCTGCATCTCCTATGTCTCCTGCATCCGGAGGCAGGTTCTTTACCACTTAGTACCACCTGGGAAGCCCATTCCTTCATGGCTCCATATAAAATCTGGTAGTGTATATTCAACTTCATTTTAAAAAACTCCATTGGAATCTTGATATAAATTGCATTGCCTCTATAGGTGGCTTTTGTTAGTATTGACATTTTAACAATATAAATTTTTCCAGTCCATGGATGCAGATACCTTTCCATTTATTTGTATCTTCAATTTATCTCATTAATCTCTTATAGTTTTCAGGGTAGAGATCTTTTACCTCCTTAGTTAAATTTATTCCAAAGTATTTTATTACTTTTGGTACTATTGTGCTGCTACTGCTAAGTCGTTTCAGTCGTGTCCGACTCTGTGCGACCCCATAGATGGCAGCCCACCAGGCTCCCCCGTCCCTGGGATTCTCCAGGCAAGAACACTGGAGTGGGTTGCCATTTCCTCCTCCAATGCATGAAAGTGAAAAGTGGGAGTGAAGTCACTCAGTTGTGTCTGACTCCTAGCGACCCCATGGACTGCAGCCTACCAGGCACCTCCGTCCATGGGATTTGCCAGGCAAGAGTACTGGAGTGGGTTGCCAGACTGGAGAGCAAACCCAGGGTGAGGACTGCTATTGATTGCGAGGAGATGACCTGAAGGAAAGGAGGAAATCTGCAGCAGGGAATGCCTTTTAAGGGAAACAGGGAAGCTCTAGAAGCAGGGCGCTACTGCTGAGTCACATGCAGGGGGCCGAGCCATCTATGTAGCTCTCTCTCCCCACGTACCAGCACTGGCCCCTGAGCAATAGAGAAGGATCCCGGCGACGGCAGCCCTTCAAACACCAGCTGTCAGAAGCTAGAAAAGACTCCTAATAGAGTCGTATCTCTTGTGCCCATGGCCACCGGCTTCCCCGTTCACCTGGTGCTGTGGGAGTCTCCACGATTCAGGCAGCCATGCCATCTCCACTCCTGGTCATCACTCGGGCGGACCCAAGTCCTCCAGGGCAGCCTTGGGAGTAGACTCTTATGGATGGACAGCAGGTAGATGTGGGGATAAAACCACAATTGAGCTCCAGGGGCAGAGTGCCTCCCACCAGGATGCAGGCACAAAGCCTTCACAAGCCACCAGACTAACTTCATCCATCAGGGGATACTGATGGTACTATTGTAAATAGGATCAATATATTTATTTCTTTTTTAGAAAATTTGTTGTGTGTAGAAATGCTACTGATTTTTATATCAACCTTCCTGAACTCACTGATAGAGGAACTAAAAAGCCTCTTGATGAAAGTGAAAGTGGAGAGTGAAAAGGTTGGCTTAAAGCTCAACATTCAGAAAATGAAGATCATAGCATCCGGTCCCATCACTACATGGGAAATAGATGAGGAAACAGTGGAAACAGTGTCAGAGTTTATTTTTCTGGGCTCCAAAATCACTGCAGATGGTGACTGCAGCCATGAAATTAAAAGATGCTTACTCCTTGGAAGGAAAGTTATGACCAACCTAGATAGCATATTCAAAAGCAGAGACATGACTTTGCCAACAAAGGTTCGTCTAGTCAAGGCTATGGTCTTTCCTGTGGTCATGTATGGATGTGAGAGCTGGACTGTGAAGAAGGCTGAGCGCCAAAGGATTGATGCTTTTGAACTGTGGTGTTGAAGAAGACTCTTGAGAGTCCCTTGGACCGCAAGGAGATCCAACCAGTCCATTGTGAAGGAGATCAGCCCTGGGATTTCTTTGGAAGGAGTGATGTTAAAGCTGAAACTCCAGTATTTTGGCCACCTCATGCGAAGAGTTGACTCATTGGAGAAGACTCTGATGCTGGGAGGGATTGGGGGCAGGAGGAGAAGGGGAAGACAGGATGAGATGGCTGGATGGCATCACTGACTCGATGGATGTGAGTCTGAGTGACCTCTGGGAGTTGGTGATGGACAGGGAGGCCTGGCGTGCTGCGATTCATGGGGTCGCAAAGAGTCGGACACGACTGAGCGAATGATCTGATCTGATCTGATATATATATGTATTTTTTTTTTTAATGAGTCTTTAGGATTTTCTATATATAAAATCATGTCTGCAAATAGAGACTATTTTGCTTCTTCCTTTCTAATTCTGTTTGATTTCTCTAGTTAGGACTTGCAGTACTATGTAAATAGGCATAGAGACAAGGGCCTTTGACGTGCAGATAAGTGCATTCCTTTTCATTCCTCTGTCAAGTTTTCCTTGATAGAGGAAAAGCCTTTCACCTATCTTTACTGACTATGATGTTAGCTGAAGATTTGTCATTAATAGCCTTCAGATGTATTTCTTCTATGCCAAATTTAAGTTTTTTTTTTTTTAATTATGAATAGATGCAGAAATTAGTCAAATGCTTTTTCTGTACCTATTGAGGTGATCATATGATTTTTTTCTTTCACTTTATTAATGTATCACATTGATTTGTGTACACTAAACCATCCTTGCATCCCACGGATAACTGCATCTTGATTGTGAAGAATGATATGTGCTACTGAATTCAGTTTTTTAGTATTTCATTGAGAACTTTTGCACCAGAGATACTGGCATTTAGTTTTCTTTGCTAGTAGTGTCCTTTTCTGTTTTTTGCATCAGGATAATGCTGATCTTGTAAAATGGATTTAATAGGGTTCCTTCATGTTCAATTATTTGGAAGACAAGGAAAAATTGATATTAATTCTTTTCCAAATGTTTGGTAAAATTCACTACTGAAACCATCTATCTTTTCCTGGACTTCTCCTCATTGGGAGATTTTTGATTATAGGTTTCACACTTTCTACTTCTTCCTTATTTAGTCTTGGTAAGTTTTATATTTCTAATAATTTTAAAATTTCTTCTAGATTGTCCATTTGGTTAGTGTATAGTTTTTCATCATAGTCTGTTATGATTCTTTCAATTTCTGTGGTATCAGTTTTAATGTCTCTATTTTTAAAAATTGTTTGCTGATGTAAGACCTTTCTTTTTTTTAACCCCTTGATTAGTCTAACTAAGGGTTTGTCAATCTTGTTTATCTTTTTGGAGAATCAACTCTTAGTTTGGCTAATATTTTCTATTATTTTTCTGTTCTGTTGCATTTATTTCTGCTCCTATTTTTATTTCTTCTGCTAGCTTTGGACTCAGTTTGGTCATTTTCTAGTTCCTTAAAGCATAGTTAGGTTGCTTAGTTGCTAGCTTCTTAATGTAGGTATTTATTGTTATGCGCTTTCCTCTAATAATTGCTTTTGATGTAGCCACATGTTCTGGTATGTTATATTTTCATTTTCATGTCTCAAGAAACTTTTGAATTTCCCTTTGAATTTCTTCTTTTATACTTTGGTTGTTCAGGAGAGTGTTATTTAATTTGCATGTGTTCATAGATTTTCCAGTTTTCCTGTTACTGATTTATAGTTGCATGCCACAGTGGTCAGAGAAGATCCTTGTTAATTATTTCAACTTTTTGAGTTTGCTAAGACTTGTTTCATGGCCTAACATATGGTCTATTTTAGAAAACGTTCCCTGTGTGCTTAAGAAGAATGTATATTCAGCTGTTATTGGGTAGAATGTCTTTTATGTATCTGCTGGGACCATTTTGTCTGTAGTAGTGCTCAAATCCACTGTTTCCTTATTGATTCTCTGCCTGGATGATGCATGCATTGTTGAGAGTAGGGTATTAAAGTCCCCACTTATTTCTGTCTTACTATTTATTTCTCCTTTTAATTCTGTTATTTTTTGCTTTCTGCATTTAGGTGCTCCAATCTTGGGTGTATAAACACATAAAATTTGTATCTTCTTGATGTATTGGTACTTTACTGTACAATGTATCTTTTGCACAGTACTTTACTGTACAGTCTTTTTACCATTTTTATTTGTCTGGTACAAGTATGTTCACCCCTACTCTTTTGGTTAACATTGCTTGAAATGTCTTTCAAATCTCCATCTTTTAACCCTCAGGCTGTGCATGTTTTTCAGGCTAAAGTGAATATCTTTTAGGAAGCATATTATTGGATCTTGTTCTTTAATTCATTCAGCCATTTTGTGTCTTTAATCTGTTTGTTTAAAGTGATTATTGATTGGTAAGAATTTACCCTTGCCATTTTGTTAATTGTTTTCTGGTTTCTTTATAATTTTGCTTATTATTTCATATCCTGTTATTTTTTGTGTGTTTTTATATCTTTTGATAGCAGTAGGTGTTACTTCCTTATCACGTTCTTTTGTGTAAGTACTACAGAATTTTTCCTTATGGTTACTGTGAGGATTACATAAAATATATAAAAACTTATAACATTCTACTTAAACCTGACAACTTGAACAGAATTTTAAAATTTTATACATCTACTTCTCCTCCACCTCACAATTTAGATTATTGCAGGTACTATTTATATGACATAAAAATATGTAATTAATAACAGGTTATTATAGTTATGGTTATTTTTGCTATTTTTTTGACTTTTAAACTAGAGTTGTAAGTGAATTATGCACCACTATTAGCATATTGCAGTATCTATGACTGTTTTTACCATTACAAGTAATATTTATAGTACATTTTAATATTTTTATAATGCTAATTAGCATTCTTTTACTTCCACTCAGAGAAATTCCTTTAAATTTTCTTGTAAGTTATGCCTGTTGGTAATGAACTTCATCAGCTTTTGTTTGTTTGGGAAAGTCGTCATTCCTCCCTTGTTTCTGAAGGACAGCTTCAGTGAGTTTGGAATTCTTGGTGGCTGTTATTTTCTTTCAATATATTAAATATGTCAAAATTTCATCCCATTCTCTCTGGGCCTGAAAACATTTTGTTGAAAAATCTGCTTGTAGTCTTATGGAAGTTCTCTTGTATGTGAAGTGAAGTGAAGACGTGAAGAGAAGTCACTCAGTTGTGTCCAACTCTTTGCGACCCCACGGACTGTAGCTCACCAGGCTCCTCGGTCCATGGGATTTTCCAGGCATGAATGAAGTGGGTTGCCATTTCCTTCTCCAGGGGATCTTCCCGACCCAGGGATTGAACCCAGGGATTGAACCCAGGTCTCCCACATTGTAGGCAGACGCTTTACCATCCAAGCTACCAGGGAAGCCCTCTCTTGTATGTAGCTTCTCTCTTGTCTCTTGTTTCTCTTAACAGTCTAGATGTCTTTGACTTATGACAATTTAATTATAATGTGTCTCAGTGTAGCCCTACTCAGGTTCAACCTATTTGGGGTCCTCTGGGCCTCATGGATCTAGATGTCTATGTCTCTCTCCAGGTTTGTGAAAATTACAGCCATTATTGCTTTAAACAGGCCTTCTGACCCTTTCTCTTTGGCTTCTTCTCTTGAAATTCTTATTATGTCAAAACTGTTTTTCATTTTGTCTTATAATCCCCAAAGACTTTCTATACTCTTTTTCATTCTTTGTCCTTTTGCTTCTTTGACTAGGTAATTTCCAATATCCTGGCTTAGGTTATGACAGATCTTTCTTCTGCACGGCCAAGTCTCCTTTTGAAGCTCTTTACTGACTTCTTCAACTCCCTTATTGTATTTTTCATGTCTAGATTTTTAGATTTTACATTTTTATGGTTGCTATTTACTTGTCAAACTTCTCATTTTGTTTATGCATTTCCCCTTAATTTGTTGCTTGTGTTTTCTTATTGTTCACAAAACTTAAGAGAATTATTCTGAATTCTTTGTGAGAATATCTCTATTTCTTCAGGGTCAGTTATTGGAGCTTTATTAGCATCCTATGGTTGTGTCATATTTCCCTGAATTTTTTGTGATCCTTGAGTCTTTATATTGGTATGCACTTCAGTAATTGGGTTCCTGTTCCATACTTGACAGGGAGGCCTGGCGTGCTACGATTCATGGAGTCGCAAAGAGTCAGACACGACTGAGCGACTAATCTGATCCATACTTGACAGGTTTGCTTTAGCAGAGACAGTTCTTTACCAGTCAACTCAGTTTGTATTTCTGGATGTGTGCATTGGAAATGTCTTTGGCATGTGGAGTCACTATTATGGTCTATTTTGGGGCAAGGCAACTGTTTGAACTCTGAAAATGGGCATAAGGATGCTTGCCACTGGCTGAGAATGGTTGGATAGGATTGCTGACCTACTACTCAAGTGAGGCTGAGAGTCTGCAATAGCCTGGATCCTCTGGTCGGGCTTACCGTATGTTCTGAATTGGGTACTACGTTCAGTGTTAAATGGAGCTATGAATTTACTCTCCTTCCTTGACAGGGCAACAACACAGGACCCAGAGACTATATTGCTCATTATTTGGGCATCTGGATCAGGCCAGAGTGTGCACTAAATTCCCTGGTCAAATGAGATCACCAGTTTTATTCTGTGGATGGGAGAAGCCATGGACTGTGCTCAAGTTTTATGATACATAGAGCTGTTCAATAGCATATGCAGCTTTTTGTGTTCTCTGGTTAATTTCCCTGGCCAGAAAGGCTTAAGCAATGTTTTTTTCAGCAATGAGTGAGATTTCCTGTTTAAGTGTACCAAGATAACCAGTTCTAAAACTGAGAAAGCTTTCTTTCTTGTCTTACTCTAGCTGGCTATTGGCTCTGCCTGCCCACCTCTCAGCTCAAGTACTGCTGACTGCGTGGCAACCAGGAGTTTCCTTCCAGTTATTCTGGTTAGAAGACATTCTCTGTAGCCGGTCGGGATGTGATTCAGTCCCTTGACTGGCATGGGCAATTGAGGCTCTTGTGCCAGCCAATTTCCATTCTTGAGGATTTGAATCAGGTAGAGTTCCCTGGTGAGAGTATACACCAACTTGGTTCTACAGATGAATCAAGCTACTGACTGAGGCTACTATTTGGGCCTGATGATATAAACTCAGTCTACCAAGATCCATGTGCTGATCATTGCAAGCCCTTCTCTCTTTCCCATCACAGTCAAATTCTAAATGGTTAATTCCCCCATATTCCTCCACAGTCTCTGGTGTAAGATCAGAATAGGGACTCTCACAAAGTGACCCACAGGGTTGGGTGGTGGGGGTGTTGCTGTTTGGCCCTTCAGATTCTCTTTCCATTGGAAGCTCAAGGGAGACATCTCCCTGTAGCTTTATGCTGGCATTGTGGGAAGGGCAAGGCTATTGACACGTACCCATGTTTCTTACCTGACCAGTCTGTCTGCGCTCTATGATGCAAGAAGTGCTTCAACCTTACCTTTGTGTTTTAGGATTCTTTCAGTGGTGTTGGGTTCTTGAATAGTTGTTAGCATCTGTTCTTGTGAGGAAGTGTGAAGTCAAGAACAACTTATATTGCCACCTTGGTGATATCACTCCCTGCCAGCTTTATTTTTGACTAGACTTTCTGTATAAAGAGCAGAAGATATTAAGAAGAGGTGGCAATAATACACAGAAGAACTGTACAAAAAAGATCTTCACGACCCAGATAATCATGATGGCATGATCACTGACCTAGGCCAGACATCCTGGAATGTGAAGTCAAGTGGGCATCACTACGAACAAAGCTAGTGGAGGTGATGGAATTCCAGTGGAGCTATTCCAAATCCTGAAAGATGATGCTGTGAAAGTGCTACACTCAATATGCCAGCAAATTTGAAAACTCAGCAGTGGCAACAAGATTGGAAAAGGTCAGTTTTCATCCCAATCCCAAAGAAAGGCAATGCCAAAGAATGCTCAAACTACCGCACAATTGCACTCATCTCACACGCTAGTAAAGTCATGCTCAAAATTCTCCAAGCCAGGCTTCAGCAATATGTGAACTATGAACTTCCTAATGTTCAAGCTGGTTTTAGAAAAGGCAGAGGAACCAGAGATCAAATTGCCAACATCCGCTGGATCATGGAAAAAGCAAGAGAGTTCCAGAAAAACATCTATTTCTGCTTTATTGACTATGCCAAAGCCTTTGACTGTGTAGATCACAATAAACTGTGGAAAATTCTGAAAGAGATGGGAATACCAGACCACCTGATCTGCCTCTTGAGAAATCTGTATGCAGGTCAGGAAGCAACAGTTAGAACTGGACATGGACCAACAGACTGGTTCCAAATAGGAAAAGGAGTACATCAAGGCTGCATATTGTCACCCTGTTTATTTAACTTATATGCAGAGTACATCATGAGAAACACTGGACTGGAAGAAACACAATTTGGAATCAAGATTGCTGGGAGAAATATCAATAACCTCAGATATGCAGATGACACCACCCTTATGGCAGAAAGTGAAGAGGAACTCAAAAGCCTCTTGATGAAAGTGAAAGTGGAGAGTGAAAAGGTTGGCTTAAAGCTCAACATTCAGAAAAAGAAGATCATGGCATCTGGTCCCATCATTTCATGGGAAATAGATGGGGAAACAGTGGAAACAGTGTCAGACTTTCTTTTTCTGGCCTCCAAAATCACTGCAGATGGTGACTGCAGCCATGAAATTAAAAGACGCTTACTCCTTGGAAGGAAAGTTATGACCAACCTAGATAGCATATTCAAAAGCACAGACATCACTTTGCCAACAAAGGTTCGCCTAGTCAAGGCTATGGTCGTTCCTGTGGTCATGTATGGATGTGAGAGCTGGACTGTGAAGAAGGCTGAGTGCCGAAGAATTGATGCTTTTGAACTGTGGTGTTGGAGAAGACTCTTGGGAGTCCATTGGACTGCAAGGAGATCCAACCAGTCCATTTTGAAGGAGATCAGCCCTGGGATTTCTTTGGAAGGAATGATGCTAAAGCTGAAACTCCAGTATTTTGGCCACCTCATGCGAAGAGTTGACTCATTGGAGAAGACTCTGATGCTGGGAGGGATTGAGGGCAGGAGGAGAAGGGGACAACAGAGGATAAGATGCCTGGATGGCATCACTGATTCGATGGATGTGAGTCTGAGTGACCTCAGGGAGTTGGTGATGGACGGGGAGGCCTGGCGTGCTGCGATTCATGGGGTCGCAAAGAGTCAGACACGACTGAGCGACTGATCTGATCTGATCTGTATAAAGAGACTTGACTTGTCTCACTTACATCACTACCTCCTAGAGTCTATTATCAAAACTGCCTCCTTTTTGTGTATTACCAATAAACAGGTTGATACTTTAAAAAAAAGTCAAATCCCATTAGTCCTATACTCAAAGAATTTAAATGTCATCTCATATTACTCAGGAGAAAATCTGAATTTCTAACCATAGTATATAGATCAGATCAGATCAGTCGCTTCCACATACCCCCCATCTCTCTGATCTTATTTTCTATCTAATTTGTGCTTTTCTCTAGATACACTGATTCCTTTTTCCTCCCCCACCACCGCACATGCTTTTTCTAACAGCCCGCATACACATATACACATTCACCTAGAAGCCTTCTCCGCCTGGAATGCTGTTGACCCAGATATACTCCCTCACTTTATTCAGGTTCCTTCCGATATGTGACCATATCAGAGATTCCCATCAACAGTGTCTAAATTGGAACTTCTACCTTACTCTGCATTATTTTTCTTAGATTTTTTTCACCACCTTACATATTACCGATGTATGTGTTATTTCTGTATAGAGTAGAAATGTATACTTCATCAGACTGAAGATTTTGTTTTATTTACTACCATATTGCCAGCATCTTGAACAATGGTCCACATCAACTGCTCAAAAGTTTGTTGAATGAATGGACTTTAAATAATATCAAGGGTCTGTATTTTGGTTTCAATTTGGAACATTTTTGGGCTTCTCAGGTGGTGCAGTGGTAAAGAATCCACCTGGCAGTGCAGAAGATGAAAAAGATGAGGCTGCAACTGAGCACACATTGATATTTTTGTATATAGATCAAAATTGACTTTTACATTAAACATTTACATCAGCACCTAGGTTTTTCTATCGACACTTTACTGTGCTTGTTTTCATCACAAATCTATGTACCTATTTTCTCTGTTGTTGTTGTTGAGTTGCTAAGTTGTGTCTGACTCTTGAGACCCCATTGACTGTAGCCCACTAGGCTCCTCTGTCCATGGGATTTCCCAAGCAAGAATCCTAGAGTGGATTACCATTTCCTTCTCCAGGGTAATTTTCCAACCCAGGAATGGAACCCAAGCCTCCTACATTGCAGGCAGATTCTTTACCACTCAACCACTAGGAAAGCCCATTTTTCTCTTTGGCCCTCTATTAATCCATCTTATTTTTAGACATCTTTCAGTGCCAACTCTATACAATTCCCCTTAAATAATTCAGAATGCAGTTTATTATCTGAAGTCCTATATTTACTTAGTTTTTATTTTGATGTAAAACTTATGCATAATTAAATATATAAATCTGAAGTGCACATCAATTAAATTTTGACCTATGTAACTCAAACTCCTATTAGGATATAGCATATTACCATCATTCCAGAAAATTCTTTTATACTTTTCCCAGTCAATTCTCCATTTTCTATCCTGAGGCTACTAATGTTAGGATTATGTTTTCCACTGTAGATTACTTTTAGAATTTCAAGTAAAAGGAATTGCAGATGTACTGGTTTCTGTAAGACCTCTTTCAGTCATATTTTGAGACTCTTCTATATTATTATATGCGTCAGTAATGCTTTACTTTTTATTGCAGGTAGTATGAATACATGAGTGTTTACTCTTTCTCATTTTTCCTTCAGATCTTGACTATTATGAATAAGGTTTCTATGCATATTTGAGTGAGTCTTTTTGTAAATAAGTCTTTCTATTTTTATTCAATGGATACCTAATAATGGAATTGCTGTGTCCTATGATATGTGAATGTTTTATTTTCATAAAAAAATTACAAATAATTTTCCAAAGTGGTTATGTTGTGTACACTCCCATAAACAATATATGAGAGCTCCATTTTTCTATATCCTTGACATTATCTGTTATTTTCACTCTTTTAAATTTTAGCCATTTTTTTGAGGTTGTAATGGTGTATCGTGGTTTGTTTTTATTTTCCTGATGAGTAATGATGTTGAATCCTGTTTTCATGTGCACATTGGTTATTCATATTTTTTGTCAGGTGTCTACTTCAGATCTTTTGCCTATTTTGTATTGTTTGTCTTTTCATTATTCTAATCCATCAGATCAGATCAGATCAGATCAGTCGCTCAGTCGTGTCCGACTCTTTGCGACCCCATGAACCGCAGCACGCCAGGCCTCCCTATCCATCACCAGCTCCCGGAGGTCACTCAGACTCACATTCATTGAGTCAGTGATGCCATCCAGCCATCTCATCCTCTGTCGTCCCCTTCTCCTCCTGCCCCCAATCCCTCCCAGCATCAGAGTCTTCTCCAATGAGTCAACTCTTCGCATGAGGTGGCCAAAATACTGGAGTTTCAGCTTTAGCATCATTCCTTCCAAAGAAATCCCAGGGCTGATCTCCTTCAGAATGGACTGGTTGGATCTCCTTGCAGTCCAAGGGACTCTCAAGAGTCTTCTCCAACACCACAGTTCAAAAGCATCAATTCTTCGGCACTCAGCCTTCTTCACAGTCCAGCTCTCACATCCATACATGACCACAGGAAAGACCATAGCCTTGACTAGGCGAACCTTTGTTGGCAAAGTGATGTCTGTGCTTTTGAATATGCTATCTAGGTTGGTCATAACTTTCCTTCCAAGGAGTAAGCGTCTTTTAATTTCATGGCTGCAGTCACCATCTGCAGTGATTAATATTAGCCATTAAATTTCTCTCTTCCAACAAAAGAAAACTTGATATTTTTATTTTCTTAGGAAGTACATGAAAGGACAGTTTTCTCCTTTATCTCCAGGGACATATTCATACTTGCTCTTAAAATAGAGGCATCTTCTTTTCTTTTGTATTTATTTGTATAAATATAAAATAAGATGATTATTAAAAGGTTATACATCTTGTGATAACCTACTTCCTGAGATATATATATATCTTTGCAATTAAATATATAAATAAAAGAATAAATATTTTTTTATTTATATGAAATAAAAGGAAAGCATGTTACTAAGAACTAAAGATCTTTGAGAACAATGCAGAACTACATTGGAGTAATACACGTATGTGAAATTTTAGGCTAGTGTGAGTGTAGTCAGTGCTTACTGTAGCTGGGTTATGTATGTTAATGGCCTGAAGTGCTAGGCTGTAGCCACATTCCTCCACTCCACAGTGTTAAAAAAATATTAAAAAATCATATATAACATTGAATCAAAACACTTGTCAGCTATTTTAAGCTTTCTGAAAAATGGCAAATGTTAACTTCTCTGAAAATTGTTATTTGGAGGGAACTCCCTGCTTTGTAGGCAACTTAAGCATATGCTTAGTTTACCTGCCACCGCTGCTGCTGCTGCTGCTGGTAAGTCGCTTCAGTCGTGTCCGATTCTGTGTGATCCTGTAGACGGCAGCCTACCAGGCTCCCCTGTCCCTGGGATTCTCCAGGCAAGAATACTGGAGTGGGTTGCCATTTCCTTCTCCAGTGCATGAAAGTGAAAAGTGAAAGTGAAGTCACTCAGTCGTGTCCGACCCCATGGACTGCAGCCTACCAGGCTCCTCTGTCCATGGGATTTTCCAGGCAAGAGTACTGGGGTGGGGTGCCACTGCCTTCTCCGTTAGTTTACCTAATGGTATTTAATACTGATGCTGCCTGATTCCAGAATAATTAAAAGAAATGGGAGAGAACCCTAATAAGGGATGTTTTAGAATTTGTTTAAAAAATATTTCAGCTTTGATATATGCATAAATTCTTATACCTTAGAAGATGTCACCCTCTCTGTTAAGGGCTACATACTTAACAGGTGGTCAGCTAGTATTAGAACTAAGACCTCTTGAGGCTACTACAAGGGTTTTACTATTTCCATCTATGATACTCACCAAAGGTTTATTGTTAGCTTAGCAGATAGTAGACAAGGCTTTTGATAGGTGAAATTCACAGAATTATGATAGGTAGATTGTCCAGAACTAATGTAAAGACACTCTAACCCTTGAAGAGGTGAAATATAAGGATGTTGTAAACTCAGTCATTGATTCTCAAATAATTCTGGGTTTGACACTAATTCAGCATTTTCTTGGACTTCTGCCCTTGACTAGGAGACTGTGTTTAGAGTATAGTATCAAAGCCTGTGTCTAGAGTATTGTCACAATTACTGTGCACGTACCATTCATGCAAAATGCTGCTGCAGCAGTAAAAGAACAAAGGGCTGGGCTACATTGTGTGGTTGCTTTGTTCTTATGGATAATAAATGTCCATTTATGTGACATAATTTTGTCAGACTTGCCTTGAATGTAACCTGGTAGGGAGACTGTGAGGAAGTGATCTGTAGTTATTAGTTGCCTTTAAATAGTAACATTTACCAAAAAGAACCTAAAATATACATATGACTAAATTGACTTTGTCAGTTTTACTGCACTTATTCTCTGACACTGATATTCAAAATATGATCCTTGGTTTCTCTATCAAACACAGAATATTTTAGTGCGGAGCTTAAGAGTATAAAAGGACTGGATTCCCAGCTTCATAATTTACAGAATGTTTACTCTTAAGCAAGTTATTTGACTCAAATTTCTTTAATTTCCCCCTCAATTTTAGATACAGTGGTGGTACCTACCAGAGTTGATGTGGAAATTAAATGAATGATTCTTTAAAATCACTTTAAAAAGAATTTGTTAAAATGCAAGTATATATGACATTGGAGGGGTGAAATGAGAAGCTATTACTTGCCCCAGTGTATTGTGAGTTTTCATTTAAGTTTAGCTGCCCAGTTGTGTCTGACTGTGACCACGTGGACTGCAGCATGCCTGGCTTCCCTGTCTGTCACCAACTCCTGGAGCTTGCTCAGACTCATGTCTATCAAGTCGGTGATGCCATCCAACCATCTCATCCTCTGTTGTACCCTTTTCTTCCTGCCTTCAATCTTTCCCAGTATCAGGGTCTTTTCCAGTGAGTCAGTTCTTTGCATCAGGTGGCCAAAGTATTGGAGCGTCAGCTACAGAATCAGTCCTTCCAATGAGTATTCAGGACTTATTTCCTTTAGGATTGACTGGTTTGATCTCCTTGCTATCCAAGGGACTCTCAAGGGTCTTCTCCAACACCACAGTTCAAAAGCATCAATTCTTTGCTGCTCAGCTTTCTTTATAGTCAAACTCTCACATCTATACATGACTACTGGAAAAACAATAACTTTGGCTAGATGGATGTTTGTTGGCAAAGTAATGTCTCTGGTTTTTAATATGCTATCTGGATTGGTCATAACTTTTCTTCCAAAAAGCAGGCATCTCTTAATTTCATGGCTGCAGTCACCATCTGTAGTGATTTTGAAGCCCAAGAAAATAGTTTCTCACTGTTTCCATTGTTTCTCCACCTATTTGCCATTAAATGATGGGACTGGATGCCATGATATTAGTTTTATGAATGTTGAGCTTTAAGTCCACTTTTTCACTTCCTCTTTCACTTTCATCAAGAGGCTCTTTGGTTCTTCATTTTCTGCCATACGGTTGGTGTAATCTGTGTATCTGAGGTTATTGATATTTCCCCCAGCAATCTTGATTAAAGCTTGTGCTTCATTCAGCCTGGCATTTCGTATGATGTACTCTGCATATAAGTTAAATAAACAGAGTGACAGTATACAGCCTTGATGTAGTCCTTCCCTGATTTGGAACCAATCTGTCATTCCATGTCCAGTTCTATCTGCTGCCTCTTGACCTGCATACAGATTTATCAGGAGGCAGGTAAAATGGTCTGGTATTTCCATCTCTTGAAGAATTTTCCACAGTTTGTTGTGATCCACACAGTCAAAGGCTTTGGCATAGTCAATAAAGCAGATGTAGATGTCTTTCTGGAACTCTCTTGCTTTTTCAATGATGCAACAGATGTTGGCAATTTGATCTCTGATTCCTCCTTTTCTAACCAGCTTGAACATCTGGAAGTTCATGGTTCACGTACTGTTGAAGCCTGGCTTGGAGAATTTTGAGCATTACTTTGCTAGTATGTGAGATTAATTCAATTGTGCGGTAGTTTAAGCATTCTTCGGCATTGCCTTTCTTTGGAATTGGAGTGAAAACTGATCTTTTCCAGTCCTGTGGCCACTGCTAAGTTTTCCAAATTTGCTAGCATATTGAGTTCATCACTTTCACAACATCATCTTTGAGGATTTGAAATAGTTCAACTGGAATTCCATCATCTCCACTAGCTTTGTTAGTGTGATGCTTCCTAGGCCCACTTGACTTTGCATTCAGGATGTCTGGCTCTAGGTGAGTGATCATACCATTGTGGTTATCCGGGTCATGAAGGTCTTTTTTGTATAATCCTTCTATTTAAACTTGCCACCTCTTCTTAATATCTTCTGTTTATGTTAGGTCCACACCATTTCAATCCTTTATTGAGCCCATCTTTGCACGAAGTGTTCCCTTAATATCTCTAATTTTCTTGAAGAGATCTCTAGTCTTTCCCATTTTGCTGTTTTCCTCTATTTCTTTGCATTGATCAATGAGGAAGGCTTTTTTTTTAATCTCTCCTTGCTATTCTTTGGAACCCTGCATTCTGATGGGTATATCTTTCCCTTTCTCCTTTGCTTTTTGTTTCTCTTCTTTTCTCAGCTATTTGTAAAGCCTCCTCAGACAGTTTTTTTTCATTTCTTTTTCTTGGGGGTGGTTTTGATCACTACCTCCTGTACAATTTCATGGACCTCCATCCCTAGTTCTTCAGGTACTGTCTATCAGATCTAGTCCCTTGAATCTGTTTGGCACTTCCACTGTATAATCGTAAGGGATTTGATTTAGGTCATACCTGAATATTGTCACCATGTTTATTTAACTTATATGCAGAGTACATCATGAGAAATGCTGGACTGGAAGAAACACAAGTTGGAATCAAGATTGCTGGGAGAAATATCAATAACCTCAGATATGCAGATGACACGACTCTTATGGCAGAAAGTGAAGAGGGGCTAAAAAGCCTCTTGATGAAAGTGAAAGTGGAGAGTGAAAAGGTTGGCTTAAAGCTCAACATTCAGAAAACGAAGATCATGGCATCTGGTCCCATCACTACATGGGAAATAAATGGGGAAACAGTGGAAACAGTGTCAGACTTTGTTTTTCTGGGCTCCAAAATCACTGCAGATGGTGACTGCAGTCATGAAGTTAAAAGACACTTACTCCTTGGAAGGAAAGTTATGACCAACCTAGATAGCATATTCAAAAGCAGAGACATTACTTTACCAACAAAGGTTCGCCTAGTCAAGGCTATGGTCTTTCCTGTGGTCATGTATGGATGTGAGAGCTGGACTGTGAAGAAGGCTGAGCGCCGAAGAATTGATGCTTTTGAACTGTGGTGTTGGAGAAGACTCTTGAGAGTCCCTTGGACTGCAAGAAGATCCAACCAGTCCATTCTGAAGGAGATCAATCCTGGAATTTCTTTAGAAGGAATGATGCTAAAGCTGAAACTCCAGTATTTTGGCCACCTCATGCGAAGAGTTGACTCATTGGAGAAGACTCTGATGCTGGGAGGGATTGAGGGCAGGAGGAGAAGGGGACGACAGAGGATGAGATGGCTGGATGGCATCACTGACTCGATGGGTATGAGTCTGGGTGACGTCCGGGAGCTGGTGATGGACAGGGAGGCCTGGCGTGCTGCGGTTCATGGGGTCGCAAAGAGTCGGACACGACTGAGCGACTGATCTGATCTGAATGGTCTAGTGATTTTCCCTACTTTCTTTAATTTAAGTCTGTATTTTGCAATGAGGAGTTCATGATCTGAGCCAGGGTCAACTTCTGGTCTTTTTTTTGCTGACTGTATAAAGCTTCTCCATCTTTAACTGCAAAGAATATAATCAATCTGATTTTGGTATTGATCATTTGGTGATGTCCAGGTGTAGAGTCTTCTCTTGTATTGTTGGAAGCAGGTGTTTGTTATGACCAGTGTGTTCTTTTGGCAAAATTCTATTCACCTTTGCCCTGCTTCATTCTATATTCCAAGGCCAGATTTGCCTGTTACTCCAGGTATCTCTTGAATTCCTACTTTTGCATTTCAGTCCTCTATAATGAAAAGGACATCTTTTTGGGGTGTTAGTTCTAGAAGGTCTTGTAGATCTTCATAGAATCATTCAACTTCAGCCTCTTCTGCATTACTGGTCAGGATATAGACTTGGATTACTGTGATATTGAATGGTTTGCCTTGGAAACTAACAGAGATCATTGTGTCATTTTTTTATATTGCATCCAAGTACTGTATTTTGGACTCTTTTGTTGACAATGATGGCTACTTCATTTCTTCTAAGGGATTCTTACCCATAGTAGTAGATATAGTGATCATCTGGGTTAAATTCACCCATTCCAGTCCATTTTAGTTCGCTGATACCTAAAATGTCAATGCTCACTCTTGGCATCTCCTGTTTGACAACTTCCAATTTACCTTGATTCATGGACCTAACATTCCAGGTTCCTATGCAATATTGTTCTTCACAGCAACAGGCTTTTCTTCCATCACCAGTCACATCCACAACTGGGCATTGTTTCCACTTTGGCTCTGTCTCTTCATTCTTTCTGGAGTTATTTTTCCACTCTTCTCCAGTAGTATATTGGGCACCTACTGACCTGGGGAGTTCATCTTTCAGTGTTATATCTTTTTGCCTTTTCATACTGTTCCTGGGGTTCTCAAGGCAATACTGAATTGGTTTGCCATTCCTTTCTCCAGTGGACTACATTTTGTCAGAACTCTCCACCATGACCCATCCATCTTTGTAGGGGACAGGATACTTGTCGAGCTGGTCTCAACACATCTTGGGTGGCCCTACAAGGTGGCTCATGGTTTTGTTGAGTTAGACAAGGCTGTGGTCCATGTGATCAGTTTGATTAGTTTCCTGTGATTGTAGTTTTCAGTCTATCTGCCCTCTGATGGATAAGGATAAGGGGCTTATGGAAGCTTCCTGATGGGAGAGACTGCCTGGGTCTTGTTCTGATGGACAGGGCCATGCTCAGTAAATCTTTAATCCAATTTTCTATTGATGAGCAGGACTATGTTCCCTTCATGTTGTTTGACCTGAGACCAAACTATGGTGGAGGTAATGAAGATAATGGTGACCTCCTTCAAAAGGTCCCATGCACGCACTGCCACACTCAGTGTCCTGACCCTGCAGCAGGGCACCTCCAACCCATGCCTCTGCTACAGATTCCTGGACACTCACAGGCAAGTCTGGGTCAGTGAATTTGGGGAAACATAAATAGAATATATGGGATTTCTTTCTTAAAGCTTTCATAGAAGGAAATAGAAACATATTTCTTGACCTTAACAAATGGTAAAAGATGTCTATATTTGAAATCATTGAAAGTGCTCAGTCTGCTGTATATCTGAAACAAATACAGTATTGTTTAATTTTAAAAAGTGCTTGAGATTCTATGGCCCACAGGCTAGAGAGCAAAACAAAAATGAATGATAGTGAAACATAGTTTCCCCTCCCTGACATTTAAAAGTTATTTTCATCTCTGCTTATAAGCAGAGTCAACAAAAGGGGGAGTTGAATGGAAATATTTCTAGCTGGTTATTAATTGTATTAGTTGAAGGAAATGTATTGAATTTGAAAATAATACAAATCCAAAATGTTAACACTATGTCAAACTGCCTGCTTAGATTGTATATATCTATTTGTTAGCACTTCATCTCATATCCAAGAGAATTTTCAATCATATACGCAGCTATTAAGGGACTGGGTTGAATATTTTGAGGTTAAGGTAGGTAATAGCTTTGTAGAATTTTCATATAACATTTTGGGAGACATATCAAAAGGATGCGTTTATTCCCTTTTTCTTCTTTTTCTTTTTTTTAGTATTTATTTATTTGGCTGCTCCTGGTCTTAGTTGTGGCATGCAAACTCTTGCTTGTGGCATGTTGGGATATAGTTCCCTGACAAGGGATCAGATTTGAGCCCCCTGCATTGGGAACACAGAGTCTTAGCCACTGGGCCACCAAGGAAGTCCCTTTTCTTTCTTTCTTGAGACTTAAATATGCACTTTTTGGGGGGAAATTGCAGTACATAACCCTTAGACTGATTTATATTGGTGGAAGTTCATACATTCCTGGGGCTTCCTAGGTGATCCAGTGGTAAACAATACATCTGCCAATGCAGGAGATGTGGGTTTGATCTCTGGCAGGGAAGATTCCCTAGGGTAGGAAATGGAAACCCACTCTAGTATTCTTGCTTTAAAAATTCCATGGACAGAGGAGCCTGGCGAGCTACAGTCCATGGGGTTGCAAAGAGTCAGACATAGCTGAGCGACTGAGCACATACATTCCTAGACTTAGAACTTTACAAATATTTTAGTGTTCAAAGTTGAACCTGGAATATGAGGCTGTGATGCAATGAAGATGCAAACAGCTGTGTAAATCCTTTAATTTCCCATAGCACAAAGTTTTATCATCTTCTAATCCATTTGGGTAATAACTTTTGCAGGTTTTATGCTTCATTTTATAGATGAGGAAAATAAGGTTCAGGGACATTTTATAGCTTATGTGGCATCTTAGGACTCGCTTGTAGTGGAGTAGGTTGTATGCATTTGTTACTGGAGACATAACCTGAGCTTTCAGTGATATTTCTGTGGTGCTGAGAGACTATGAAGAACATTTAGTCTCTTTCAGGGTCAGTCATTTGAAGGCTTGCTCTCTGGCAGGAATTTGTTACAGTTAGGAAATGAGTTAAGCAGATAGCCGCATAAAGAGTGAGTCCATGTTCTTTAGTGAGAGGACAAAATACACAACTATGAAAGCAACCAGGTCGTGGCCCTGCTGGACTTTCTACCACACTTACAAAAATATATATAAACCCTGTGATAGCCTATGAGAGCTCGGATGACTTGGCCCTGCTTATTTGTAACCCCATTTGTACTACTCTTCCCCTGATTCATTTCCCTTTAGCCATATGAGCCTCTAATCATTTCAAAGGGGCAAGGTCTGTTCCTGCTTTAGATTATTCCATTGCAGTAGTTGTTCCTTTACTAGGATTGTTCTATCCTGAGTCATTTGCATGGCAGATTCCCTTTTGTCACTCAGGATTCTTCCTGACTGTAACCCCTTTAAAGAGGCCTTAGTTTCCCAACTTTAGAAAGTGCCACAACCCTTTCCTACTGCCTCCTCTAGTCACTCCACATTATTTCCTCCTATTTCATTTGCTATGTAGTACTTTCTATCAAACCCTTGGTTTATTTGGTTGCTTGAATTTTTCTTTACCTTTCCCTTCCTCTAGAAGGTAGAAGTATAAGGGCAGAGAACTTGACTTTCTTATTCACTACTTTATGTTTCAAATTTAGAATAGCACATGGCACATAATAGGTACCCCAAAAATAGTTTTGATTGGATAAATTAATATAGAAAACTATGGCCATAGGGAGAAGGGAAGTATGATTTTTTTTTTTTTTTTTTTTTTTTGTAGTTCAGCTCTGTTAGTTGAATTTTGAACTCCAAGACAGTGCACTTCAGAAGAAGTTTGTAATGATACAGATTATCTAAAATACATGCTGTCCCCAAAACTTGGAAGAGGCCAAGATACTTTGAGTAGTGAAAACATAAAAAAGCAATTGTGGTACATACAGACATAGGAATATTAATCATCAGTGCTAAAAAGAAATATGCTATCAAGACATAAAAAACACATGAAGGAAAAAAATGCATGTCACTAAGTGAAAGAAGTCAATCTAAAAAGGCTACATACTATAAAATTCCAAGTATATGAAAATGTAGAAAAGGCAGGTTGCCAGGGGTTGGGAGTGGTGATAAAGTTGAAGTGATAAATAGGCAGGAACAGAAGATTTATAGGGTAGTGAAAATACTCTGTATGGTGGGTTCATGTTATACATTTGTCCAAACTCATCACACAGACAGCACCAAGAGTGAATCCTGTATTAAGCTATGGATTGTGCATGATTATGATATTTCAGTGTAGGTCCATCAGCTCTAGCAAGCATCCCATTCTGCTGGGGGGACGCTGAGAATGGGAAAGGTTGTGCATGTATGAGGTCAAGGGATATATGGGAAATCTCTATAGCTTCCTCTCAGTTTTGCTATGAACATAAAACTCCTCTAAAAAATGAAGCGTTTAAGCAAACAAAATCCTCAAAAATTGGGGGAAAAATACAATACTTGCTATCTAGTACTGTAGCCAATAACCACATGTGGTTTGTGTTGTTCTGTTTCTAAGTTGTGTCCGATTCATCATGACCCCATGGACTGCAGCATGCCAAGCTTCCCTGTCCTTCACTATCTCCCAGAGTTTGCTCAAATACATGTCCATCGAGTTGGTGATGCCATCTAACCATCTCATCCTCTGCTACCTGCTTCCCCTTTTGCCTTCTATCTTTTCTAGCATCCAGGTCTTTCCCAATGAATCGACTCTTTGCATCAGGTGACCAAAGTTTTAGAGCTTCAGTTTCAAACATCAGTCCTTCCAAAGAATATTCAGGATTAATTCCCTTTAGGATTGACTTTTTTAGATTCCACACGTAAGTGTTATCATATCAGATCAGATCAGATCAGTTGCTCAGTCATGTCCGACTCTTTGCAACCCCATGAACCGCAGCACACCAGGCCTCCCTGTCCATCACCAGCTCCCGGAGGTCACCCAGACTCGCACCCATCAAGTCAGTGATGCCATCCAGCCATCTCATCCTCTGTCATCCCCTTCTCCTCCTGCCCTCAATCCCTCCCAGCATCAGAGTCTTCTCCAATGAGTCAACTCTTCGCATGAGGTGGCCAAAATACTGGAGTTTCAGCTTTAGCATCATTCCTTCCAAAGAAATCCCAGAATTGATCTCCTTCAGAATGGACTGGTTGGATCTTCTTGCAGTCCAAGGGACTCTCAAGAGTCTTCTCCAACACCACAGTTCAAAAGCATCAATTCTTCGGCGCTCAGCCTTCTTCACAGTCCAGCTCTCACATCCACACATGACCACAGGAAAAACCATAGCCTTGACTAGGCGAACCTTTGTTGGCAAAGTGATGTCTCTGCTTTTGAATATGCTATCTAGGTTGGTCATAACTTTCCTTCCAAGGAGTAAGCGTCTTTTAATTTCATGGCTGCAGTCACCATCTGCAGTGATTTTGGAGCCCAGAAAAACAAAGTCTGACATTGTTTCCACTGTTTCTCCATCTATTTCCCATGTAGTGATGGGACCAGATGCCATGATCTTCGTTTTCTGAATGTTGAGCTTTAAGCCAACCTTTTCACTCTCCACTTTCACTTTCATCAAGAGGCTTTTTAGCCCCTCTTCACTTTCTTCCATGAGAGTCGTGTCATCTGCATATCTGAGGTTATTGATATTTCTCCCAGCAATCTTGATTCCAACTTGTGTTTCTTCCAGTCCAGCATTTCTCATGATGTACTCTGCATAGAAGTTAAATAAACATGGTGACAATATGCAGCCTTGATGTACTCCTTTTCCTATTTGGAACCAGTCTGTTGTTCCATGACCAGTTCTAACTGTTGCTTCCTGACCTGCATACAGATTTCTCAAGAGGCAGATCAGGTGGTCTGGTGTTCCCATCTCTTTCAGAATTTTCCACAGTTTATTGTGATCTACACAGTCAAAGGCTTTGGCATAGTCAATAAAGCAGAAATAGATGTTTTTCTGGAACTCTCTTGCTTTTTCCATGATCCAGTGGATGTTGGCAATTTGATCTCTGGTTCCTCTGCCTTTTCTAAAAGCAGCTTGAACATCAGGAAGTTCACGGTTCACATATTGCTGAAGCCTGGCTTGGAGAATTTTGAGCATTACTTTACTAGCATGTGAGATGAGTGCAATTGTTTGGTAGTTTGAGCATTCTTTGGCATTGCCTTTCTTTGGGATTGGGATGAAAACTGACCTTTTCCAATCTTGTGGCCACTGCTGAGTTTTCCAAATGTGCTGGCATATTGAGTGCAGCACTTTCACAGCATCATCTTTCAGGATTTGGAATAGCTCCACTGGAATTCCATCACCTCCACTAGCTTTGTTCGTAGTGATGCTTTCTAAGGCCCATTTGACTTCACATTCCAAGATGTCTGCCTCTAGGTCAGTGATCACATCATCATGATTACCTGGGTCTTGAAGCTCTTTTTTGTACAGTTCTTCTGTGTATTCTTGCCACCTCTTCTTAATATCTTCTGCTTCTGTTAGGTCCATACCATTTCTGTCCTTTATCGAGCCCATCTTTGCATGAAATGTTCCTTTGGTATATCTGATTTTCTTGAAGAGATCCCTAGTCTTTCCCATTCTGTTGTTTTCCTCTATTTCTTTGCATTGATCACTGCAGAAGGCTTTCTTATCTCTTCTTGCTATTTTGGAACTCTGCATTTAGATGTTTATATCTTTCCTTTTCTCCTTTGCTTTTTGCTTCTCTTCTTTTCACAGCTATTTGTAAGGCCTCCCCAGACAGCCATTTTGCTTTTTGGCATTTCTTTTCCATGGGGATGGTCTTGATCCCTGTCTCCTGTACAATGTCACGAACCTCATTCCATAGTTCATCAGGCACTCTATCTATCAGATCTAGGCCCTTAAATCTATTTCTCACTTTCACTGTATAATCATAAGGGATTTGATTTAGGTCATACCTGAATGGTCTAGTGGTTTTCCCTACTTTCTTAAATTTCAGTCTGAATTTGGCAATAAGGAGTTCATGGTCTGAGCCAGAGTCAGCTCCTGGTCTTGTTTTTGCTGATTGTATAGAGCTACTCCATCTTTGGCTGCAAAGAATATAATCGATCTGATTTTGGTGTTGACCATCTGGTGATGTCCATGTATAGAGTCTTCTCTTGTGTTGTTGGAAGAGGGTATTTGCTATGACCAGTGCATTTTCTTGGCAAAACTCTGTTAGTCTTTGCCCTGCCTCATTCCGTGTTCCAAGGCCAAATTTGCCTGTTACTCCAGGTGTTTCTTGACTTCCTACTTTTGCATTCCAATCCCCTATAATGAAAAGGACATCTTTTTTGGGTGTTAGTTCTAAAAGGTCTTGTAGGTCTTCATAGAACCGTTCAACTTCAGCTTCTTCAGCGTTACTGGTTGGGGCATAGATTTGGATTACTGTAACATTGAATGGTTTGCCTTGGAAACGAACAGAGATCATTCTGTCATTTTTGAGATTGCATCCAAGTACTGCATTTTGGAAAATTCTGAAAGAGATGGGAATACCAGACCACCTGATCTGCCTCTTAAGAAATCTGTATGCAGGTCAGGAAGCAACAGTTAGAACTGGTCATGGAACAACAGACTGGTTCCAAATAGGAAAAGGAGTACGTCAAGGCTGCATATTGTCACCATGTTTATTTAACTTATATGCAGAGTACATCATGAGAAATGCTGGACTGGAAGAAACAGAAGTTGGAATCAAGATTGCCGGGAGAAATATCAATAACCTCAGATATGCAGATGACACCACTCTTATGGCAGAAAGTGAAGAGGGGCTAAAAAGCCTCTTGATGAAAGTGAAAGTGGAGAGTGAAAAGGTTGGCTTAAAGCTCAACATTCAGAAAACGAAAATCATGGCATCTGGTCCCATCACTGCATGGGAAATAGATGGGGAAACAGTGGAAACAGTGTCAGACTTTGTTTTTCTGGGCTCCAAAATCACTGCAGATGGTGACTGCAGCCATGAAATTAAAAGACGCTTACTCCTTGGAAGGAAAGTTATGACCAACCTAGATAGCATATTCAAAAGCAGAGACATCACTTTGCCAACAAAGGTTCGCCTAGTCAAGGCTATGGTCTTTCCTGTGGTCATGTATGGATGTGAGAGCTGGACTGTGAAGAGCTGAGCGCCGAAGAATTGATGCTTTTGAACTGTGGTGTTGGAGAAGACTCTTGAGAGTCCCTTGGACTGCAAGAAGATCCAACCAGTCCATTCTGAAAGAGATCAATCCTGGAATTTCTTTAGAAGGAATGATGCTAAAGCTGAAACTCCAGTATTTTGGCCACCTCATGCGAAGAGTTGACTCATTGGAGAAGACTCTGATGCTGGGAGGGATTGAGGGCAGGAGGAGAAGGGGACGACAGAGGATGAGATGGCTGGATGGCATCACTGACTCGATGGATGCGAGTCTGAGTGACCTCCGGGAGCTGGTGATGGACAGGGAGGCCTGGCGTGCTGCGGTTCATGGGGTCGCAAAGAGTCGGACACGACTGAGCGACTGATCTGATCTGATCTGACTGCATTTCGGACTCTTTTGTTGACCATGATGGCCACTCCATTTCTTCTGAGGGATTCCTGCCCACAGTAGTAGATATAATGGTCATCTGAGTTAAATTCACCCATTCCAGTCCATTTTAGTTCGCTAATTCCTAGAATGTCAACATTCACTCTTGCCATCTCTTGTTTGACCACTTCCAATTTGCCTTGATTCATGGACCTGACATTCCAGGTTCCTATGCAGTATTGCTCTTTACAGCATCGGACTTTGCTTCTATCACCAGACACATCCACAGCTGGGTATTCTTTTTGTTTTGGCTCCATCCCTTCATTCTTTCTGGAGTTATTCCTCCACTGATCTCCAGTAGCATATTGGGCCTCTACTGACCTGGGGAGTTTCTCTTTCAGTATCCTATCATTTTGTCTTTTCATACTGTTCATGGGGTTCTCAAGGCAAGAATACTGAAGTGGTTTGCCATTCCCTTCTCCAGCGGACCACACCCTGTCATATCTCTCCACCATGACCCACCCATCCCAGGTTGCCCCTCGGGCATGGCTTAATTTCATTGAGTTAGACAAGGGTGTGGTCCTTGTGTGATTAGATTGACTAGTTTTCTAGTTTTAGTGTATTTGCCCTCTGATGCCCTCTTTCAAGACCTACTGTCTTACTTGGGTTTCTCTTACCTTGGGTGTGAGTTAGGGTTAGGGTTAGGGTTAGGGTTAGTATTTGTTTTTCTTTGTCTGACTTATCTCATTTAGCATAATGCCCTCAAGGCCTATGTGTGTTCCACTCTGTTGTTGCAAATGGCAGAATTTCCTTCTTTCTCAAGGCTCAATAATAATATAGGTGTGTATATGTGTATGTGCATGCACATGTATGTATTTTATATATATATATATATACACATACATATATAAAAACATTTTTATCCATTTATTCAGTAAATAGATTATTTCATTTATCCATTCCATAAATGGATTATTTCCATTTATTTATGAAGACTTAGTTTGTTTTTCTTCCCTTGTGGCTCAGACTGTAAAGCATCTGCCTACAGTGCAGGAGACCTGGGTTCAATCCCTGGGTCGGGAAGTTCCCCTGGAGAAGGCAATGGCAACCCACTCCAGTATTCTTGCCTGGAAAATCCCATGGATGGAGGGGTTGGGTAGGCTACAGTCCATGGAGTCGCAAAGAGTTGGACATGACTGAGCGACTTCACTTCACTTCAGTTTGTTTTCATTTCTTGGCTGTTATGAACAAAGCTACAGTCAACATAGAGGTGCAGATGTCTTTTTGATGTCATGTTTTAAGTGTCTTTGGCTATATATCCATAAGTGGGATTGCTGGATCATATGGCAGTTCTACTTTTAATTTTTTGAGGAGCTTCCATATTGTTTTCCATAGTGCCTGTACTAATTTACATTTGTACCAACAGTGTAGGAGGGTTCTCTTTTCTCCCCATTCTTGTCCACACTTGTTATCTACTATCTTTTTGATGATAGTAATTTTAACAAGTATTTAACCATGGTTTTGATTTGCATTTCCCTGACAGTTCCTTATATTAAAAAAACTATTATGTACCTGTTGGTCATCTGTATCACTTCTTTGAAAAAGTATATATTCAGTTTCTTTGCCCATTTTTAAACTGTATCCTTTGTGTTTGTTACTGTATGAGTTTTAACATATTTTTGATATTAACTCTTTATCAGATACATGATTTGCAGATGTTTTCTTCCATTTTATTGGTCCCCTTTTTATTTTGTTGTTGTATATTTTTCTGTAAAGGAACTTTTAGTTTGAGGAAGCCCCATTTGTTGATTTTTGCTTTGTTTTTGGTATCATATCCAAAAAAAAAAACTTTGCCTAGACCAGTGTCAAGAAGCTTTTTCCCTATTTGACTTTTTCCCAGAAGTTTTTTGGTTTCAGATTTTATGTTTAAGTCTTTAAATCATTTTGAGTTAATTTTTGTCAACTGTATGAAATAGGGTTGAAATTTCATTTTTTTTTTTTTGTATGTGGTTATCCTGTTTTCCCAACACCGTGTATTAAGAAAGTTATCCTTTCCCAATTGAGTATTCTTGGTTTTCTTGTTAAATATTAGTTAACCATGTATGTGGGGGTTTATTTCTGGATTTACTGATCTATGTGTCTATTATATCAGTATTATACTGTTTTGATTACTGTAGTTTTGTTGCATACATCGAAGCCAGGAAATATGATGCTTTTGACTTTGTTTTTAGGATCACTTTATCTATTCAAGATTTTTTGTGGTTTCAATCAAATTTTAAAATTGTAATTTCAATTTCTGTGAAAAATGTCATTGGAATCTTGGTCGAGATTGCATTAACTCTACAGATAACTTGGGTAGTCTGGACATTTTAACAATATTGATTATCCTAGCCTATGACTATGTAATATATTCCCATTTGTGTCTTCAATTTCTTTTAGCAAAGCCTTACAGCTTTTATTGTAGAGATCTTTCAATTCTTTGGTGAAATTTTTCCCTCGATAGTTTGTTGTTTCTGATGTAATTGTGACTGAAATAGCTTTGTTTTACTGATGTTTCATTCTTAGTGTGTAGAAGCATAACTCTTTTCTGTATGTTGATCTTATAATTTATTGCCATTACAATCAGATATCTTCTGTTCTTTCATAGACTGAACTCTTGGAAATTTTTCATTTTCTCTGGCATTAAGGCCAATTTTGCACACAATATTTTGGATTCCAAGTAAATTAAATAAAGTAACACTAAACTTTCTTATTAGGATATTTTGTCTGCTTATTTTAAAATTTATTTTGAAACAATCTCTTTTAGATACTTTTGCCTTTTTTTTTTTTTTTTTTTTTTGAGTAAATTCTGAATCTTTCAGATTTTTTTTTCTTCTACTTCTCCCAAGGTGTCAGAATGTTTATATGACATTGTGGCAATGAGAAAGCTTTCTTAGATTTCAGAATGCACTCTCCATCATCTATGTTCTAGGAAGGCCAGTGTATTGCACTACCTGGCTGGTGTTTGATATTCCTGTAATGGTGGCCTTCACTTTTCAGTTTGCACTTTTTTCAGTTTAAAATTTTATTGAACAGCAGCACCATTGTGTTATCTTTTTGGTTTTTTTGGGGGGAATAAATACTCCTTCATTGAATCCCAAACATAATATTTAAGTAAATCAAATTCTGTGCTTTATTTTATATATTATAATTTCTTCAGATCTCATTACCTACAGAAATATTTATGGCATAGAAATGAAATCATGAAGGAGAAATGAGTATTTTTTTCACAGTTTATTGAGAAACCTTTTAAACAGCAGCACTGATAAGGAATCAAGTAGATAAAAAATGAAACAGGCTTTTAGAAATGCATACTGATAGAAAAATATGCTTTGTAGATAAATTATGAATAAAATAGTTGATGAATCAGTGTCGTAAGTAAAAATTTAAAAATAAAAAGATTTACTCCCTATTCTCATTATTAAATTCTGCAGTCATTGAAAGCAGTAGGACCTGATAAACCATTTAAAATGAAGAGCTTATTAGTGGTTTTAGGGACTTGGGTAGGGGATAATGTCGATTTTCCAGTCTATTTTCTGTGAAATTTCTCAGAACATTTCCAAAGAGACTGATTCTGAAGCAGGTGGGTAGGAAGAAGATATGTGGATCAGCAAGCATCGATATTATTTGACAAGACATGTAATAATCAGTAGTGAGTGTTGTACCCCAGAAAAGATCTGCAGTTAGCAAGTGGACATGGCCTAAAATTTGATTCCAAGATTATACTGTTTCTATCTTTTGCCTCAAAGAATACTTCAAGTTGTTATAATAATAATAATAACAAAATATGTAATTATGGTAAGTAAAGCAACTTTTTATTTACTGCTCAATATACAACATCTAACATGCTAGACTCTTTGCATTAATTACCTCACTTAATTCTAACAATTGTCTTATGAAGCTGGTATAATTTTTAGTGACCAGCTTATCAAAGAAGAAATTTAAGATTAAGATAACAGTAAAATTTAGAACAAGGATTTGTCTCCTGTGATCTGACTCCATTGTTTATGCTCTTAATCATTACCACATTTTTGTAGCTGAAATTTTATTGAGATCATTGTAAATTGACTGCAGCTTTAAGAAATTATTAATATTCACCCACTTATACTCACTTGTGTGTGTTTGTGCATGTGTGTGTGTGTGTTATGTAATACCACAAGTGTCTTTGCTAGTTTGGGCTGCTATAATGAAAATACTCCAGAATAGATGGCTTAAAGAACAAATATTTCTGAAATTTTGGGGCTGAGAAGTCCAAGATCGAAGTGCTGGGAGATTTTGTGTCTACTGAGAACCTGTGTCTTAATTTATAGATAGCCATCTTCTGCTTCATCTTCACATGGCAGAGAGAATGAGCGCTGGGCTTTTTAATTCTCTTGGAAGGGCACCAGGGGCTTCCCTGGTAGCTCAGCGGTAAAAAATTTGCCTGCAATGCAGAACATGTGGGTTTGATCCTTGGGTGGGGAATATCCCCTGGAGGAGGACTTGGCAACCCTTGACAGTATTCCTGTTGGAGAATCCCATGGATAGAGGAGCCTGGTGGGTTATAGTCTCTGAGGTTGCAAAGAGTCAGATATGACTGAAGCAACTGAGCACAGAAGGGCAACAATCCCATCATGAAGGCTCTACCTCCATGATCTCATCTAAACATAATTAGTTCCTAAAAGCCCCATCATTGAATACTGTGAATACTGAGGATTAAACATCTACTGTGGATTTGGGTTAAGAACACAAACATTCAGTCAATAGCAGTAAAGATCTTGATATAGAGATATCTCACTGTGGTTTTACTCTGCATCTTTTTATTAGATAATGATATGGATATGCTACTTGCTTTCTGTATATCCTTTTTAGTGAAATGTCTGTTCATGTCCTTTTCCAGTTTTCTAGTTGGATTAACATTGAATTTTGGGAGATTTTATATTTTTAAATATTAATTGTTTGTGGTTTATAAATATTTTCTCTCAGTCTGTAGCTTTTCTTTCATTATCTTCACGTGAACTTTTAGAGTCAAATTTTTCAATTTTGAAAAGATTTGTTAGTTTTTCCTTTTATGGATTGTCCTTTTGCAATCAAATACCATGAGCTATTTGCATAGCACAAGGTACTTAAGATTTTCTCCTGTGCTTTTTCCTTATAGTTTATTTTTTGCATTTAAGTCTATGTTCATCTTGTGTTAATTATTTTGAGTTGTGACATTTAGGTCAGAAGTTTATTCTTTGCTTGTGGAAATTCAGTAATTACAGCACCATTTGGTAAAATAGACAACTACATTTTAAAATAATTGTGTTATAAATTCAACAGTACTATGTTAGCCTCAATAAAGGAAATACATATTCTCTTTGAATGTTGGAAAGCCTTTCTTTCTTTTCTTTTTTTAAAATTTTTATTCTCTTTATTTACTTATTTATGGTCATATAATGTAGCATGTGGAATCTTAATTCCCCAACCAGGGATCAAATCAGAACCACCCACATTGGAAGGTGGAGTCTTTTTTTGTTTGTTTGTTTATTTTCTGAATGTTGAGCTTTAAGCCAATTTTTTAAATTTAATTTTATTTTATTTAACTTTACAATATTGTATTGGTTTTGCCATATATCAAAATGAATCTGCCACAGGTATACATGTATTCCCCATCCTGAACCCTCCTCCCACCTCCCTCCCCATACCATCCCTCTGGGTCGTCCCAGTGCACAAGCCCCAAGCATCCAGTATCATGCATCGAACCTGACTGGTGACTCGTTTCATATATGATATTATACATATTTCAATGCCATTCTCCCAAATCGTCCCACCCTCTCCCTCTCCCAGAGTCCAAAAGACTGTTCTATACATCAGTGTCTCAGATGACCATTATATCTACTACTGCGGGCAGGAATCCCTCAGAAGAAATGGAGTGGCCATCATGGTCAACAAAAGAGTCCAAAATGCAGTACTTGGATGCAATCTCAAAAACGATGGAATGATCTCTGTTCGTTTCCAAGGCAAACCATTCAATGTTACAGTAATCCAAATCTATGCCTCAACCAGTAATGCTGAAGAAGCTGAAGTTGAACGGTTCTATGAAGACCTACAAGACCTTTTAGAACTAACACCCAAAAAAGATGTCCTTTTCATTATAGGGGACTGGAATGCAAAAGTAGGAAGTCAAGAAACACCTGGAGTAACAGGCAAATTTGGCCTTGGAATACGGAATGAGGCAGGGCAAAGACTAATAGAGTTTTGCTAAGAAAATGCACTGGTCATAGCAAATACCCTCTTCCAACAACACAAGAGAAGACTCTATACATGGACATCACCAGATGGTCAACACCGAAATCAGATCGATTATATTCTTTGCAGCCAAAGATGGAGAAGCTTTGTACAATCAGCAAAAACAAGACCAGGAGCTGACTCTGGCTCAGACCATGAACTCCTTATTGCCAAATTCAGACTGAAATTTAAGAAAGTAGGGAAAACCACTAGACCATTCAGGTATGACCTAAATCAAATCCCTTATGATTATACAGTGAAAGTGAGAAATAGATTTAAGGGCCTAGATCTGATAGATAGAGTGCCTGATGAACTATGGAATGAGGTTCGTGACATTGTACAGGAGACAAGGATCAAGACCATCCCCATGGAAAAGAAATGCCAAAAAGCAAAATGGCTGTCTGGGGAGGCCTTACAAATAGCTATGAAAAGAAGAGAAGCAAAAAGCAAAGGAGAAAAGGAAAGATATAAACATCTAAATGCAGAGTTCCAAAATAGCAAGAAGAGATAAGAAAGCCTTCTTCAGTGATCAATGCAAAGAAATAGAGGAAAACAACAGAATGGGAAAGACTAGGGATCTCTTCAAGAAAATCAGATATACCAAAGGAACATTTCATGCAAAGATGGGCTCGATAAAGGACAGAAATGGTATGGACCTAACAGAAGCAGAAGATATTAAGAAGAGGTGGCAAGAATACACAGAAGAACTGTACAAAAAAGAGCTTCACGATCCAGATAATCATTATGGTGTGATCACTGACCTAGAGCCAGACATCCTGGAATGTGAAGTCAAATGGGCCTTAGAAAGCATCACTACGAACAAAGCTAGTGGAGGTGATGAAATTCCAGTTGAGCTATTCCAAATCCTGAAAGATGATGCTGTGAAAGTGATGCTGTGATGATGCCAGCAAATCTGGAAAACTCAGCAGTGGCCACAAGATTGGAAAAGGTCAGTTTTCATCCCAATCCCAAAGAAAGGCAATGCCAAAGAATGCTCAAACTACTGCACAATTGCACTCATTTCACACGCTAGTAAAATAATGCTCAAAATTCTCCAAGCCAGGCTTCAGCAATATGTGAACCGTGAACTTCTTTATGTTCAACCTGGTTTTAGAAAAGGCAGAGGAACCAGAGATCAAATTGCCAACATCCGCTGGATCATGGAAAAAGCAAGAGAATTCAAGAAAAACATCTGCTTCTGCTTTATTGACTATGCCAAAGCCTTTGACTGTGTAGATCACAATAAACTGTGGAAAATTCTGAAAGAGATGGGAATACCAGACCACCTGATCTGCCTCTTGAGAAATCTGTATGCAGGTCAGGAAGCAACAGTTAGAACTGGTCATGGAACAACAGACTGGTTCCAAATAGGAAAAGGAATACGTCAAGGCTATGTATTGTCACCCTGTTTGTTTAACTTCTATGCAGAGTACATCATGAGAAATGCTGGACTGGAAGAAACACAAGTTGAAATCAAGATTGCTGGGAGAAATATCAATAACCTCAGATATGCAGATGACACCACCCTTATGGCAGAAAGTAAAGAGGAACTCAAAAGCCTCTTGATGAAAGTGAAAGTGGAGAGTGAAAAGGTTGGCTTAAAGCTCAACATTCAGAAAACGAAGATCATGGCATCTGGTCCCATCACTACATGGGAAATAGATGGAGAAACAGTGGAAACAGTGTCAGACTTTATTTTTCTGGGGTCCAAAATCACTGCAGATGGTGACTGCAGCCATGAAATTAAAAGATGCTTACTCCTTGGAAGGCAAGTTATGACCAACCTAGATAGCATATTCAAAAGCAGAGACATGACTTTGCCAACAAAGATTCGCCTAGTTAAGGCTATGGTCTTTCCTGTGGTCATGTGTGGATGTGAGAGCTGGACTGTGAAGAAGGCTGAGTGCCGAAGAATTGATGCTTTTGAACTGTGGTGTTGGAGAAGACTCTTGAGAGTCCCTTGGACTGCAAGGAGGTCCAACCAGTCCATTCTGCAGGAGATCAGCCCTGGGATTTCTTTGGAAGGAATGATGCTAAAGCTGAAACTCCAGTATTTTGGCCACCTCATGCGAAGAGTTGATTCATTGGAGAAGACTCTGATGCTGGGAGGGATTGAGGGCAGGAGGAGAAGGGGACGACAGAGGATGAGATGGCTGGATGGCATCACTGACTCGATTGATGTGAGTCTGAGTGACCTCCGGGAGTTGGTGATGGACAGGGAGGCCTGGCATGCTGCAGTTCATGGGGTCGCAAAGAGTCGGACACGACTGAGCGACTGATCTGATACAGGGTTATTGTTACCATCTTTCTAAATTCCATATATATATGCGTTAGTATACTGTACTTGTGTTATTCTTTCTGGCTTACTTCACTCTGTATAATAGGTTCCAGTTTCATCCGCCTCATTAGAACTGATTCAAATGTATTCTTTTTAATGGCTGAGTAATACTCCATGGTTTATATGTACCACAGCTTTCTTATCCACTCATCTGCTGATGGACATCTAGGTTGCTTCTCTGTCCTGGCTATTATAAACAGTGCTGCAATGAACATTGGGGTACACGTGTCTCTTTCAATTCTGGTTTTCTCAGTGTGTATGCCCAGCAGTGGGATCGCTGGATCATAAGGCAGTTCTATTCCCAGTTTTTTAAGGAATCTCCATACTGTTCTCTATAGTGGCTGTGCTAGTTTGCATTCCCACCAACAGTGTAAGAGGGTTCCCTTTTCTTCACACCCTTGAGTCTTAACCACTGCACCACTGGGGAAATTCACAGAGGGCCTTCCTTTAATGTCACCTTTATTTATTTATTTTTTTAAAATTGTATTTTATTTACCTTTACAATATTGTATTGGTTTTGCCATATATCAAAATGAATCTGCCACAGGTATACATGTGTTCCCCATCTTGAACCCTCCTCCCTCCGCCCTCCCCGTACCATCCCTCTGGGTCACCTTCAGAATGACTGCTGAGTGTGGGGCTTGCATGACACAGGGACAAATCATTCTTGGAGTTACTGAACCCTGATCCATGCTGTTCATGTCACTACATCTTTTGTTTCTGGTCCAAAGTATTCAAGATTCATCTTCCCCTATGCTCATTTTTCTAGTGCTTTCCCCACTCCTTTGGTAAACCTGTTTAGATCAAATACCTGCTTAAATCATGTGATTTATCTGTGCTTTTAGACTGGAGAACATATATACAGCAGCCATTTTACTTTATTTGCTTTAAGTTTATAGCATGTAGTCTTGTCTGTTTTTAAGTATAGTACTTGTCTTTAGACAGAAGAAGTTATTTTGAATATTTTTGCCATGATCATAAAGTTTCATGGTATCAGAATATAAAGAGAAGGATCTGTTTTCACAAGCTTTGAGTAAGAGAGAGAAATAATTCCCTACATCGTATTTATATTCCCTGTATAACCGCATAGCTAACAAAAGCCTTCACCCGTAATGTATTGGTTAAGCTTTGGTGGATGAGCTCTGTTGGTAAGGGAATCAGTTAATTTTGATTCTCATTTGAAAGCATAAATAATTCATGCGAATGAAAATGTGAAATTCTTCTGGCAACCTGACAAAAAGCAGATTACAATAAACTGTTATTCTTTGTTATAACTCTCTAAACATGGGAGTTCTTTGCCTGTGGAACTATCAATATCATAGCTAAATTGCTAACATCTTTGTGAACTTGCCGCTGTTAGGATTTTTGGCCATGGGCCTAAATTAAAAGCAGATTTGTTTTCACTTATTTCCCATGCTCAGTTTACTTACAATCTGATTCACTTGTTAATTTTCCTTTTCACCCTTGACTTGTCTGGGTAAAACAATCTCTGAAGAGGAAACAAATAGCCAAAAATTAAAAGCTGAACTTCAGAATCTGTGACTTGTCTTTTAGACTTGGGAAAGGCCTGGGCAAGGCACTTCAAGTCACTGTCATTATCTCTGCATCTAATCTGCCTTGATATCACACATTATCCCTCCACCTGCAGAATGGGGTTCTTTGTCTACAAAGACTAGCCTGTATGTGGTTGTGCAGCATTCTTCTTGGTTATCTTCTCTGGAGTGACACTTTCTACAAAACTCTTGGATATTTTCAATCAAAAGAAAGTTCTTATTTTCAGGAAACATGGAGGTTTCAGTGACAAGAATATCCCTGCTTATCACAGATACCTGGGACAGAATTTCTCTCTGTTGTGTGAATAAATCAACCAAGTATATTTGTCTAACAGAGTCTGGTCAAGGTAGCCTCAATTTTCACTCAGTACTGAATTCTTTTTGGTCTCCTCTTACTTTTCTCTCTGCCTTAAAAAAAAAAAAAATGAATTTATAGATTCAGTCCTGTATAGGGACATCTTGACCAGGAAATTTTGAGATGATTTTCCCATTATAACATAAATTCCTGATTCCACTTTTCACCCTTCTCAGCTTCAGTGTAATTGACAGATGAAAACATCTAATTACATCCTATCTAGTTTCTAATGGGTAACTTTAAACTTGTAATCATGTTTAATAGAATATGGTGTCAGGTATAATAAAATACAGTAGGATCTTCCATTAGAAACTGAGTTTGGCAGTTTTTCAAATGATACACAATCCAAAAGAAATTAAAAGAAAATATACTCTTTAAATGAAACCAAGTAAACCTAACTTTAATAAGACATTGTGATTGTAAGCCCACTTTGTTTTAAATATAATTTAGCAATAAACAGAATTAGAAGGAATAGTTGGAGATGGGTCATATTTCAACAACCAGTATAGTGAAAAGGGCAAACAGTATTCAACTAAAAAGAATAGACCGCTCACCTTTTCTAGATGAGGGAAGAAGGCTAAGAAAACACAGGAAGGGAGATTTAAATTCAGAGTCACATTCCTGGTTGTCTGGCTCCAGATCAACTGAATTTTAATTTTATCCAACTTTATAGTTCTACTGGTTGACTGAATGTTGGAAGTGTCTATGGATGTCCTAATCATTTTTATGCTCATCATCTCTAAATCCACTGTGGTTTTTAGGCTAAGAAAGTAATTTTTATTTTATTTTTTAAGAGAAAAGAGAGAGGAAGAGAGGGGGAGGAAAAGAAGATGAGGATCTTTGTTCCATTTGTTTTAATACTGAATTTTAGAAGAAAATTTCCCATGTTATAAGGGCATAAGAATATTAGAGACAGTAAAGTATATAGCTTCTGAGAATGAGAGAAATAGATGGAATTTATCCTGTATAAAAAGATTTTCATGTTTAATTAACAGCTAAATGCTTTAGGAAAAAACATTTCAGTGTTAAAAATTAAAACAGATTAAAAACAGCCCCGAAGAGTTGGAAACAGCTTCCTTATGTTGTATTTGCTTCTTCCAGTAAAAATACGGAGCACAGAGCAAATGTCAAGAAAAACTTTGTGGATAAGCTCCTGGATTTGAATTTGCACATAACCAGCACACTAAGCAGTAAACAGTCTTGTTGACTTTTAAAAGTCCTTAACACGATAATAAACCCACAACAAAATATGAAGGTCTATAAGAAAATAAGAAAAATAGAAGTCTCTTTCTATTTAGGGTTTGTGCTGCTTTCTTTTCTTGTGTTTTGATTTTATGGTTTTTAAATTCTTTCTGCATGTGTTCAGAGATGTTTTAGTCCCAGAATTTTTGGTAAGCTTTCTATCTCAATAAAATTAAAATAACACCACAGCCAAAATGGTCAATTTATCACCAGTTTAGTACCAAAAGACACAAATATCCTAGGGCCGCCTTTGAACATGAATCCCAACTGATTCATTAAAACTCCTGAGCTACTTGAGGATAGTCACATAAACTAAGGTATCTTTTTTTTCCCCAAAACAATTGTAAAAAAAAAAAAAAACACTTTTTTTTTGGTATTTATCTCAAGGTAAGTAAGCTCTGTAAGTAAACTTGGAAAACCTGAGCTTTAGTCCAGCTCCTCTCCTTAGGGAATAAATATGTGACCTTAGCAAGTAGTTGAGCATAGCTGAGCCCTAGGTATTTTCTTCAGCTTCGAATCAAAATAATTGTATAAAGATTATAGTTAGGAATAACATGTGTTGAAAGGCATTTACAAATTACACTAGATAGAAAGAGCATGGGGGTTGAAATTAGAATGCCTGGGATCAGGCCCTGAATTCTCTATATACTGATTGAAAAATCAAACAACTTCAACTTAAGTATTTCTTAATTTTACTTAGGATAAATTGTGTAGGATTGCTGTGAGGAAGAGATATATATATACACACACATATATATGTTAAGTGGCATGTGAATATAAATTTCTTTTATTATGAAGTGCTGAGACTTTATGAACACTACACACATACACACACACACACACAAAGAGATCTCATAAATGTTATATAATATGCTCACCAGGAAGTCTTACATTCTTAGTGCTTATTCAGTTCCTCAAACCACCCTTGATATTCCTTGAATTGAATTTACAGTCACTGTGCAAGGCAAGCAAGAAAATTAATCTTATTGCTTTATAGTCATGAACAGTGAAAACTGACAAACTAAGTGCAAAATATTAGATTCTTCCCATTAAGTTTTCCAAGCTCATCCTTGGAAATTAAGCCATAAAAAATATGATTATTCATGATTTGTGGTGGTACATTGAAAATCATTTACCCTCAAAGCTGAGTCCATTAAGGAAGGAACATATTTAATTTTAATAAAGTATATTTCTGATAGCGGCAGGGAAGGAAGGAAGGGCAATGAAGAGTAAATTACAAATGAATTAGTGTACCAGACATGACCAAGGTAGAGGCAAAAGACCAATACATAAAGGGACAAAATTTGTACTCATTAATGTCTTTGGCACTAACTCTAGAATAAAAATTTTGTTTGAGAGTTAATTCAGATTATGCCAGGCATGCTGTGATTGCTATGTTGTACTTTATCAATTGTGAAACTTTTGCCCAGAGAGTTCAAGACAATTACTGTGAATTTCACAGTCAAGAAGTAGTTAGACTAGGATTCAAACGGACACTTTCTGACCTCAAATTCTCTACTATAGACACATATGCCTAGTGTTTTAGTAGATACATTGAGTGGATCTATGTAAAAATAAAGTGGACTGTGAAGAGAAAATATTGTTGAGTTGACCTTTCTTCTAGTTTGGACAGATATCCAGCAATGTGCTTACAGAGATGTAAAAGGAAACAAGCCTACCATTTACATGCCAGTTTTCAGGCATGTCTACCATCATAACTTGACCTGACAAGAGAAGGAACCAGTGTGTCAGGGTATGCCATGTACAATTACCAAAATCATACTTGTGTACACAGTATTGTCGGGGGAGTGTGTAATTTCCTCAGTTCTGTGTCGCCACAGTAAAAATTTAAAGGGATGGATGGACCAGTGTTAAAGCTTGGTTACAGCTCAGTGTAAGTGGCAGACCCGTGTTACAGCTCCATTATAGCTCATTTTAAACTGTGGGCCAGTGTTACAGCTCACTTACACCTCAGTTTTATTTGGCAAGCAAAGGAGAAGACATTGAGGCATGAGGGCCGGGCGACCCAGAAGACCCAAAGAGAAGAGAAGAAGGAGGCTCAATTTTGGCTCCTCTTTATATATGTTTTTTCTCTTCCCCTGTGCCTGCCCTATGCAAACTGGGCTGGCCAGGAGGGCTGTTTGTTTCACCTGATGTTCTCATTCTGGTCCTCGGACATTCCTCTGTTGTATTTTCATAGGTTTTCTCCTTATTTGTCTTTTCAGTTCAGTTCAGTCACTCAGTCGTGTCCAACTATTTGTGACCCCATGAATCGCAGCACGCCAGGCCTCCCTGTCCATCACCAACTCCCGAAGATCACTCAAACTCATGTCCATTGAGTCGGTGATGCCATCCAGCCATCTCATCCTCTGTCGTCCCCTTTTCCTCCTGCCCCCAATCCCTCCCAGCATCAGGGTCTTTTCTAATGAGTCAACTCTTCGCATGAGGTGGCCAAAGTATTGGAGTTTCAGCTTCAGCATCAGTCCTTCCAATGAACACCCAGGACTGATCTCCTTCAGAATGGACTGGTTGGATCTCCTTGCAGTCCAAGGGACTCTCAAGAGTCTTCTCCAACATCACAGTTCAAAAGCATCAATTCTATGGCTCTCAACTTTCTTCACAGTCCAAATCTCACATTCATACATGACCACTGGAAAAACCATAGCCTTGACTAGATGGACCTTTTTTGGCAAGGTAATATCTCTGCTTTTCAATATACTATCAGATTGGTCATAAGTTTCGTTCCAAGAAGTAAGTGTCTCTTAATTTCATGGCTGCAAACACCATCTACAGGGATTTTGGAACCCCAAAAAATAAAGTCTGACACTGTTTCCACTGTTTCCCCATCTATTTCCCATGAAGTGATGGGACCAGATGCCGTGATCTTAGTTTTCTGAATGTTGAGTTTTAAGCCAACCATTTCAGGCTTCTCTTTCACATTCATCAAGAGGCTTTTTAGTTCCTCTTCACTTTCTGCCATAAGGGTGGTATCAACTGCATCAGATCAGATCAGATCACATCAGATCAGATCACATCAGTCACTCAGTCATGTCCGAATCTTTGCAACCCCATGAATCACAGCACGCCAGGCCTCCCTGTCCATCACCAACTCCCGGAGGTCACTCAGACTCATGTCCAGCGAGTCAGGGATGCCATCCAGCCATCTCATCCTCTGTCATCCCCTTCTCCTCCTGCTCCCAATCCCTCCCAGAATCAGAGTCTTTTCCAATGAGTCAACTCTTCAGATGAGGTGGTCAAAGTACTGGAGCTTCAGCTTCAGCATCATTCCTTCCAAAGAAATCCCAGGGCTGATCTCCTTCAGAATGGACTGGTTGGATCTCCTTGCAGTCCAAGGGACTCCCAAGAGTCTTCTCCAACACCACAGTTCAAAAGCATCAATTCTTGGGTGCTCAGCCTTCTTCACAGTCCAACTCTCACATCCGTACATGACCACTGGAAAAACCATAGCCTTGACTAGATGGACCTTTGTTGGCACAGTAATGTCTCTGCTTTTGAATATGCTATCTAGGTTGGTCATAACTTTCCTTCCAAGGAGTAAGCGTCTTTTAATTTCATGGCTGCAGTTACCATCTGCAGTGATTTTGGAGCCCAGAAAAATAGAGTCTGACACTGTTTCCACTGTTTCCCCATCTATTTCCCATGTAGTGATGGGACCGGATGCCATGATCTTCGTTTTCTGAATGTTGAGCTTTAAGCCAACTTTTTCACTCTCCATTTTCACCTTCATCAAGAGGCTTTTGCATTCCTCTTCACTTTCTGCCATAAGGATGGTGTCATCTGCATATCTGAGGTTATTGATATTTCTCCCAGCAATCTTAATTCCAACTTGTGTTTCTTCCAGTCCAGCGTTTCTCATGATGTACTCTGCATAGAAGTTAAATAAACAGGGTGACAATATACAGACTTGACGAACTCCTTTTCCTATTTGGAACCAGTCTGTTGGTCCATGTCCAGTTCTAACTGTTGCTTCCTGACCTGCATACAAATTTCTCAAGAGGCAGATCAGGTGGTCTGGTATTCCCATCTCTTTCAGAATTTTCCACAGTTTCTTGTGATCCACATAGTCAAAGGCTTTGGCATAGTCAATAAAGCAGAAATAGATGTTTTTCTGGAACTCTCTTGCTTTTTCCATGATCCAGCGGATGTTGGCAATTTGATCTCTGGTTCCTCTGCCTTTTCTAAAACCAGCTTGAACATCCAGAAGTTCATGGTTCACATATTGCTGAAGCCTGGCTTGGAGAATTTTGAGCATGACTTTACTAGCGTGTGAGATGAGTGCAATTGTGTGGTAGTTTGAGCATTCTTTGGCATTGCCTTTCTTTGGGATTGGAATGCAAACTGACCTTTTTCAGTCCTGTGGCCACTGCTGCGTTTTCCAGATTTGCTGGCATATTGAGTGCAGCACTTTCACAGCATCATCTTTCAGGATTTGGAATAGCTCAACTGGAATTCCATCACCTCCACTAGCTTTGTTCGTAGTGATGCTTTCTAAGGCCCACTTGACTTCACATTCCAGGATGTCTGGCTCTAGGTCAGTGATCACATCATCGTGATTATCTTGGTTGTGAAGATCTTTTTTGTACAGTTCTTCTGTGTATTTTTGCCACCTCTTCTTAATATCTTCTGCTTCTGTTAGGTCCATATCATTTCTGTCCTTTATCAAGCCCATCTTTGCATGAAATGTTCCCTTGGTAACTCTAATTTTCTTGAAGAGATCTCTAGTCTTTCCCGTTCTGATGTTTTCCTCTATTTCTTTGCATTGATCACTGAGGACGGCTTTCTTATCTCTCCTTGCTATTCTTTGGAATTCTGCATTTAGATGCTTATATCTTTCCTTTTCTCCTTTGCTTTTCACTTCTCTTCTTTTCACAGCTATTTGTAAGGCCTCCCCAGACAGCCATTTTGCTTTTTTGCATTTCTTTTCCATGGGGATGATCTCGATCCCTGTCTCCTGTACAATGTCACGAACCTCATTCCATAGTTCATCAGGCACTCTGTCTATCATATCTAGTCCCTTAAATCTATTTCTCACTTCCACTGTATAATCATAAGGGATTTGATGTAGGTCACACCTGAATGGTCTAGTGGTTTTCCCCACTTTCTTCAATTTAAGCCTGCATTTGGCAATAAGGTGTTCATGGTCTGAGCCACAGTCAGTTCCCGGTCTTGTTTTTGTTGACTGTTTACATCTTCCCTGTCTTTGGCTGCAAAGAATATAATCAATGTGATTTCATTGTTGACTATCTGGTGATGTCCACGTGTAGAGTCATCTCTTGTGTTGTTGGAAGAGGGTGTTTGCTGTGACCAGTGCATTTTCTTGACAAAACTCTATCAGCCTTTGCCCTGCTTCATTTCATAATCCAAGGCCAAATTTGCCTGTTACCCCAGGTGTTTCTTGACTTCCTACTTTTGTATTCCAGTCCCCTCTCATGAAAAGGACATCTTTTTGGGGTGTTAGTTCTAAAAGGTCTTGGAGGTCTTCATAGAACCGTTCAACTTCAGCTTCTTCAGTGTTGCTGGTTGGGGCATAGACTTGGATTATTGTGATATTGAATGGTTTGCCTTGGAAACGAACAGAGATCATTGTGTTGTTTTTGAGATTGCATCCAAGTACTGCATTTGGACTCTCTTGTTGACCATGATGGCCACTCCATTTCTTCTGAGGGATTCCTGCCCACAGTAGTAGATATAATGGTCATCTGAATTAAATTCACCCACTCCAGTCCGTTTTAGTTCACTGATTCCTATAATGTTGACAATCACTCTTGCCATCTCTTGTTTGACCACTTCCAATTTGCCTTGATTCATGGACCCGACATTCCAGGTTCCTATGCAATATTGCTCTTTACAACATTGGAGCTTGCTTCTATCACCAGTCCCATCCACAGCTGGGCATTCTTTTTGCTTGGGCTCCATCCCTTCTGTCTTTCTGGAGTTATTTCTCCACTGATCTCCAGTAGCATATTGGGCACCTACTGACCCAGGGAGTTCCTCTTTCAGTATCCTATCTGTTTGCCTTTTCATACTATTTATGGGATTCTCAAGGCAAGAATACTGAAGTGGTTTTCCATTCCCTTCTCCAGTGGTCCACATTCTGTCAGACCTCTTCATCATGACCCTCCCGTCTTGGGTGGCCCCACATGGCATGGCTTAGTTTCATTGAGTTAGACAAGGCTATGGTCCGTGTGATTAGATTGACTAGTTTTCTGTGATTATGCTTTGTGTGTCTGCCCTCTGATGCCTCTCGCAACACCTACCGTCTTACTTGGATTTATTTTACCTTGGACATTGGGTATCTCTTCAGGGCTGCTCCAGCAAAGCACAGCCACTGCTCCTTACCTTGGAAGAGGGGTATCTCCTCACAGCTCCCGCTCCTGACCTTGAAGATGGAGTAGCTTCTCTCGGCCCTCCTGTGCCCACTCAGCCACCGCTCCTTGGACGTGGCTTCTTCTGCTTTATCTCCTCTCTAAAGTACCTATATAACAGAGTCTGATGCATACCATTTCTGAGTTGTTTCACAGATATGAACTGCCACCTCCCCCTCCCTAGCACTGAATGAAAGAACTATTTGATAACCATTAGACATGAGCACACCCCCTCCCTCAGCTGGCCTTTAAAAATGCTTTGCTGAAAGCCTATGCGGTGTTTGGCATTTTTTTGGCATGAGATCCCCAACTTCTTGCATAGCCATTCAATAAACCTTTCTCTGTACCACACTCTGATTTTTGGTATGTTTGACTTCACTGTATGGAGCACATGAATTTGCATTTGGTAACAAGCTCTGTCCTAAAGCACAATTGTTATATGTCACCATTCTCATCAAAACCAACTCACTGTTCTCATACAGTAAAAAATTTAAACTACATAAGATATTAAGTTATTTCTAGTATTTGATTTCACCATCTTCCCAAGTGTCTCATTTTCTTGATAAGAGGCTAAAGAGCAATGCCCCAAACATAGTTAGGAGTTAAAGAAGTATTTGTTATTACCAACTCCCCTCTCTCAACATTACTCCTTTCTCTCTACATTTGCTTTTTTGATTGTATGGGTCCTTCTTCCTGCAATGTCTTTTTGTGCATTTTTGTTTGGGGATGTTCTACTGAGTATTCAAAACCTTTCCTCACTCTTATCATTCACATATATGTCCCTTTTAATCTCCCACTCTTTGGTTATTCTATTGTTATTAGAAATCTACCCACATTCTACTTGTATTGTGGCTAGTTGGGTATATATTTAGGTGGATGAAGAAAGGAAGTTTTACACTGTTACCTCTGTGCTGGGGAAATCATACTTTGTTTCACATAGAATACAGTATACAACAAATGCTCAATATATGTTAGATGAATTGTAAAGATCATATTGCCAAGGCATAAAGTAACATGTTTAAGGGGTGATTTGGGGCAATTTTCTTCATTTTCTCAATTAGGATTATGGACCAAGGTGGCAATATACACTTGGAAGGATTTGTTGTTACTTATTTGAAAGAATTAAAGTGTGTTTTGTATAAAATAATGTTTTACCTGTCTCATTCACTTCATACAGATGTGTGGAAGCAACATATGAAAACAAGTATCAGGAAATTTTTAATTCACTGAAAGTCACTCAGATAGTGACAATGCAAAGACCAGAATTTTGAGGTCCTGACTCCTAGGTCAGTTCTATTTCTCTTCCTGCCAAATCCAGAGGCACGCTGACTTAGGAGGGAGATGAGCAGTTTTGGGGGCCAATAGTTTAGATTCCAGAGCAGAATACTGTGAACTTACTATTTTTGTGCTTCTTCTTCTTTTTTTTTTTAATCCCCCGCAGAACAATTCCTAGATTATTAGTCAACAAGTTTAGCTCCTGAATTCAACTTCTTATTCACATCCAGATTTACACATCCTTTTGTGGAAGTGACTGACTTTATGTCCTTCTGCTTTATTTCTATCAGACCTTCCCGCAGAGGTGCTGGTAAGCAGTGCATTGAAGTGAGAGTTACAGTTTGATGTAACTGTAACAAAGGAAAGAATCAACAATCATGTTCATTTCACTTTTGGATTAAGGAAACTGATTCCATCTAATTATTTCAAACTTGGCATTCTGAGTCTGTAGTGGCAATACAAAAGTTCAGGGTTTTTTGTTTTTGTTTTTGTTTTTGCTAGTAAAGAATTGTCATTTTGTTATGCTTTGTATTAATATATTTATAATCAGTACTTAAAAGTGATGCTGGGACATCACCAAACAGTATGCTATTTCTTTCTTAGTTCATGTAGTGAATGAGATTTGATTTTGTACTTTTCAAGTGATGTATCTGAAAATATTGCCTATGGAATACAGATACTTTTATTACTGTCTGTGTACTCAAAGCACCTCAATTTTTTCAGTATAGCTCATTCCTCAAGCACAAGAAAATAATAAGAAAAAGCATGAAGAGTTATTAAGAAAAATGTCTGTAGGCATTTAGATAGTGATTTTATGTAAAGAGCGGCACTTCCGCCTACCCCTCTGAGTTGGGGCCCAGATCTCCTGACCAAAGAAGAAGTCAGCATTCCTCATCTTCCCAGCCACTGCTAGGTTATTCCAATCTCCTAGAACTTTATTAAAAATGACAACTGTCTCATTTCAGTTAAGATCTCAGTATTACTGGGACAATATTTTTCTTAATCATAGTTACCTTCATTTTTCATATCATTTTGTGTATGTTATTAAAAAATGTACCACTCACCTCCAAACTCAAGCACATCCCACATCATCATTCTTAAGGACTGATCTTGAGACCCTCTTCAAGAAAAATAAACCTTCTCTGGTAGAGCTCTCTCAGTATCCACAACATCGGCCTCAGAATGTACCCATAACTTCCTTCAGTACTGTTTTTTCCTCTGTGGAAAAAATATTTTTCAAAGCCAACTGAGTTTTTTCCCCTCACACCCGTCTTCTTCTTTTTCTGGAAAATGGTTTCATCAATTTCCTGTCTGTACTTTGGATTTCCCTACCTTTTACAAATGCTTAACCTTTCTCATTCTAAATCGACACCTTTCTTTACCCTGATTTTATCTCCAGTTATTATCTAATCTTACTTTGCTTAACTACACACTCTATAAAAAAGTAGCTTCCAGTCCAAGTCTCTATGCAACACCTATTCATTCACCACTTGAACACAGTATAACTTCTCTTCTCACCATTGTTTAACACACCCTCTTGAAGTTAATTTCCTTCTCAGTTTGGTCTCAATTTCTCAAACTTTACAATCTGAGTAAACAGTGACTTCTTTTAGAATATCTCTTCTGTTGTTTTTCTTACTCTATTCCTTGGAGGGTTCCTTTACCCGAGCCCTTGATTCTTCCCTCTTCATCTTTCACATCTAGTTATCAAGTCCAGTTGCTTTCCCCCCTGCAGGAGTTCTCCTTTTGATGACCAGTCTTATTCTCTCTGGTTGAGATTATTATCTCTTGTCTAGATGTCTAATTTCCTAACTGGTCTCCTTGAATTTTGCTTATCTTCTATAAATATGTTCTTCACAATAGTCATACTGTTGTTTTGATTTTTAAATAGTTTTATTATCTTAGTAAAAAGAACACATGATAATACATTTTATTATAAAAGTAATCAAACAGCACCGAATATATAACAACACCAAAAAAATAAAACACCACAGGAAACAGAACCACTAACACTGCCACTAGTTGTTTATTGAACACCTATTGGGATGATTCCTGTAAAGATTCAGGTGATTAGGTGTTCAGTTAACAGGTATGTGTATATCTATACCTACACACACACATTTAACATAAATGTTAATATACCCATGTTATTTTTTAAAGCACACAAAAATATACTCAAACCATTCCCTCGGTGAAGCAACCTCACCTATTTACCATCATTGAAAGGCAAATTGAAAAATCTCAGGCAATCTAGTACTCTTCAGAATCTAATCCAATCCCAGTTTACCTGTCAAAGTTCGCCACTTCCATCTGGACTGCCCATCTTTTGCTGGACAGTCTTTGTGCTACCATGTCTTGGAGTATTTTGATTCCCATTTCCATGGAATAACCTCTTTCTTTCTCCATTTGTTGAAATTTTACTTTTCTTTTTCTCACTTGCCACTTTTCTTTTTCTCAGATGCCAGTTTGGGTTGAATCTTCTCTTAAAAAGCACAAAGGATGGAATAATGCAAACTGGGAATATAACAGTATATCAGCATGTCTGTTATAGCTATTAATATATTTTTTGTGCTTTTATTACTTGTCTATTTCTTATCCTAAAATATAAGTATCTAGAGGGTAAAAGTCTTATTTATCCTTAATTCATTAGACACTAATGAATTTCCCTTCAGTTCAGTTCAGTTCAGTCACTCAGTCGTGTCCAACTCTTTGCGACCCCATGAATCGCAGCACGCCAGGCCTCTCTGTCCATCACCAACTCCCGGAGTTCACCCAGACTCACGTCCATTGAGTCAGTGATGCCATCCAGCCATCTCATCCTCTGTCATCCCCTTACTTAGATATCAACAAATATTTGCTGAATTGAATTACATAAATTTAAAATTTATGGCATTTTGTCTGCTTGGTATAATTAAATGAATTGAGTGAGTTTGTACTTACTGTAGTAATACCAAATGGGTTTGACTACATTATTCCACGTTCTCCAGAACTTTTGTTTTCCTAAATATATTTCTAGAATCTCTAGGAGTGCTTATATTCCTATCCCAAATGTCTCCTGCTGCTGCTGCTAAGTCGCTTCAGTCGTGTCCGACTCTGTGTGACCCCACAGACAGAAGCCCACCAGGCTCCCCTGTCCCTGGGATTCTCCAGGCAAGAATACTGGAGTGGGTTGCCATTTCCTTCTCCAAAATGTCTCCTGGGATGGACCAATTTGTAGATCCTCATTGAGGACACTTTATTAACTGGCCAATGGAGCCAATGAAAGAAAAACTTTCCCTTGCAAACTGGAAGAATCTTAACTCTCTTCTAAAAGTCTCCTAGTGTCAGGGAAGGTGGTGACACACAGAATCTGAGCCTCTGTCCAGAGTTTGACACAAGTTTTTTGATTCACTTAGGTATGCTGACATCCTCGCTGCTGTCTTGCTGTTGTCCTTGACCCTTTTTACTCTCAGATACACTTATTTGTGTCTGGTCCTGCTACCTAGAGTTTCCTTCCAACTTCTGTTTATATTTAGGGTTCATCTCCTTAAGCTGTACCAGGATCCCCTTTTCTTTGTTAGCCTTTTGTTGCTGGGGAAGTTACAGTAGAGACAGGTCTCCTAGTGATTTTTTTCCCCCACTAAGTGCTTTTAGAGGGGTGAGAGTCTTCAATACAATGCCCCAACTGGATCTCTTTGCAACTAAGCTCCTAATCACATACCCTTTAAAGAGTTCCTAAGTCATGTCTGTACATATCTGAAACCAATTTGTTGACAAGATTCAAGTTCTTTTGCATTGAGCTTTTGATTTCTGATGGAATGATGACTGAGGGCTCAGATCAGTTCAGTCACTCAGTCATGTCTGACTCTCTGTGAACCCATGAACTACAGCACACAGGCTTCCCTGTCCACCACCAACTCCCAGAGCTTGCTCAATCTCATGTCCATCAAGTTGATGATGTCATCCAACCATCTCATCCTCTGTTGTCCCCTTTTCCTCCTGCCTTCAATCTTTCCCAGTATCAGGTTCTTTTCCAATGTGTCAGTTCTTTGCATCAGGTGGTCAAAGTATTGAAGTTACAGCATCAGTCATTGCAATGAATATTCAGGGTTGATTACCTTTTGGATTGACTGGTTGGATCTCCTTGAAGTCCAAGGGACTCACAAGAGTCTTCTCCAACAGCACAGTTCAAAAGCATCAATTCTTCAGTGCTCAAGCTTTCTTTATGGTCCAACTCTCAGATCCATACATGACTACTGGAAAAACCATTGCTTTGATTATATGGATGTTTGTCAGAAAAGTAATGTCTCTGCTTTTTAATATGCTGGTTAGGTTTGTCATAGCTTTTCTTCCAAGGAGCAAGCGTCTTTTAATTGCATAGCTGCAGTCACCATCTGCAATGGAGCCCCTCAAAATAAAGTCTGTCACTGTTTCCCCACCTATTTGCAAAGAAGTGATGGGACTGGGAGCCATGATCTTAGTTTTTGAATGCTGAGTTTTAAGCCAACTTTTTTCACTCTCCTCTTTCTCTTTCATCAAGAGACTCTTTAGTTCCTCTTCACTTTCTGCCATAAGCGTGGTGTCAACTGCATATATGAGGTTATTGATATTTCTCCCTGCAATCTTGATTCCAGCTTGTGCTTCATCCAGCCTGACATTACATATGATGTACTCTGCATATAAGTTAAACAAGCAGGGTGACAATATTGGTTCCCAATTTGGAACCAATCCATTTTTCCATGTCTGGCTCTAACTGTTGCTTCTTGACCTGCATACAGATTTCTCAGGAGACAGGTAAGGTGGTCTAGTATTCCCATAGCTTTAAAGATTTTCCACAGTTTTTTTGTGATCTACACAGTCAAAGGCTTTGGCATAGTCAATAAAGCAGAAGTAGATGTTTTTCTGGAACTCCCTTGAGTTTTCTGTGATCCAACAGATGTTGGCAATTTGATCTCTGGTTCCTCTGCCTTTTCTAAATCCAGATTGAACATTTGGAAGTTCATGATTCATATATTGTTGAAGCCCATCTTGGAGAATTTTGAGCATTACTTTGCTAGTGTATGAGATGAGTGCAATTGTATGGTAGTTTGAATATTCTTTGGCATTGCCTTTCTTTGGGATTGGAATGAAAATGACCTTTTCCAGTCCTGTGGCCACTGCTATGTTTTCCAAATTTGCTGGCATATTGAGTGCAACACTTTAACAGCATAATTTTTAGCTATTTCATCTCAGGATTTGAAATAGCTCAGCTTCAATTCCATCACCTCCACTAGCTTTTATCATAGTAATGCTCCTAAGGCCCACTTGACTTCTCATTCCAGGATGTCTGGCTCTAGGTAAGTGATCACAGTATCGTGGTTATCTGGATCATTAAGACCTTTTTTGTATTGTTCTTCTTTATATTCTTGCCACCTCTTGTTAGTATCTTCTGTTACATCCATATAGCTTCTGTACTTTATTGTGCCCATCTCTGCATGAAAATTTCCCTTGGTATCTCTAATTTTCTTGAAGAGATCTCTAGCTTTCCCCATTCTATTATTTTCCTCTATTTCTTTGCATTGATCACTGAGGAAGCCTTTCTTATCTCTCTTAGCTATTCTTTGGAACTCTGCATTAAGATATGTATATATTTCCTTTTCTTCTTTGCCTTTAGTTTCTCTTCTTTTCTCAGTTATTTGTAAGTCCTCCTCAGACAGCCATTTTGCCTTTTTGTATTTCTTTTTCTTGGGGATGATCTTGATCACTGCCTCCTGTACAATGTCATGAACCTTCATCCATAGTTCTTCAGGCACTCTATCAGATCTAATCCCTTGAATCTGTTGTCACTTACTCTGTATAATTGTAAGGGATTTGATTTAGGTCATACCTGAATGGTCTAGTGGTTTTCCCTACTTTCTTCAATTTAAGTCTGAATTTTATAACAAGGTGTTCATGATCTAAGAGGGCTAGACACACATATCCAGGTATGCTGTGACAGTTTGGGAGGCTTCATCTAGAGAAACTCTTATGAGGTGTTGTCTACTTCTACATGTCATTGCATCAAAGATTCAGTACTATTCCAGCTAAAATACTTAATCATATTCAGAGTTATAAAGCATCCTTTAGGTCAACCAAATATATTTTCTTAGAATTGCCTATATAAGTGATTATCCTGTGTAAGCCTATAAACCTTTACTTACAACACAGTACTTTTTGAGAGCTTCTTTTTGTCTTTCATGTAATAGCTTTTATTTTTTATTATGTTACTTTCTATGTATTTAACTTGGAAAAAATAAAATCCTAGTTGATAAGGCATAATGAAAAAGAACATGAAGAAGATTATATATATATTTTTTAATTTATACAGACACACACATATATATCTGTTTGAATTATCTTATACCAGAAAGGAATACAACATTGTAAATCAACTATACTTCAATAAAAAAAAATTTTTAAAGTAAACCCTATTTGAATGGAGTTTCCACATCAGTAAATCTTCTAAATATGTCACCTTTATGGGTTTTTGGAGAGAGCTAAGTTATATCTATACACAGTGAAATGAAGTGAAGTCGCTCACTCATGTCCAACTCTTTGAGACTCCGTGGACTGTAGCCCACCAGGCTCCTCCATCCATGGGATTCTCCAGGCAAGAGTACTGGAGTGGGTTGCCATTTCCTTCTCCAGGTGATCTTCCCAACCAGAGATTGAACCCAGGTCTCCTGCATTGCAGGCAGATGCTTTAACCTCTGAGCCCTCAAAACAATTATAACTACTATACTATTATGGTGATGATTTGGAGAGTTCTGATTTTTCAGAAAAGCCTATTTCAAATATTCTATTTTTAAAAAGTCTCTCTTAAATTGTTGTTCTTCTCATTTCCTACACTTGAATATCAGTTTGAAATCTTTCTTAGACTAATTCTTTCCCACATGCTGCTACCCTTTCCCACAGGCTTTAAGGTTCAATTTTCCCTCAGAGATTACTTTAAAAAATCATGTCTGAAATTTTTAATGGTAAGATTAAACTTATATGTTACTTTTTTCTTAAGCACTATATAAAAGTTTATATCTACTCAGATAAATTTAGCTTTTTGGCAGGAAAATTCCTCTTGATAAGAAAATGTCACTTGTAATCTTAAGATTTTGGTGAAATATCACTTGAGATTGCCTCTTCTTATAAAAATATTTTCCTTTATTATGCCAAGAACAATTTGTATATTAAATACCAGAAATATCTTCTGACTACAGAAATTTTAAAAAACACTGGTATTACCTAGGACAACAGTGGAAAAATAGACATAGACAGTGGAGCATAGACAAGTTTGTTTGGAGCTGTTTATTCTTTGTGTTTACATGAAGTCTGGTGATGTGATGGTAGAAATCCTTTTTGTCACCTCAGGATGTGATCTCTTGGCAGCTACAGTTCATTCACTCTTCCTCACTCCTGCCTTGTTCTCATTTCTTTACTTTCAACCTCAAATTTCATGGCCAAACATTAAAGACCCTCTTTTAAGCTAATCTTCCAGTCTTCTGTTTCTTATATAAACTTTTTATACCTCACTGTATTAATGTTTTTTTCCCCTTAACTCTGATAGCTAACAGCAGATAGTCAATCAACAATTCATCACTTCATGTAGTATGTATACATACTAGGAATGTGCGCTCTGTGTGCCGTATAATCTAATTATTTGACATAGAAAAGTAGATATTACTATAACTCTTATTTTTGAAAAGGAATAAACAATTTCAGAAAAATTAGCTAGTTCAAAGTCACTATAATTACTAGGTGAACTATTTGCAATAAGGAAATGGGGCAAATGGATTGGTATCTGGTTCTTCATGTATCTTTTACATTGCTCCCAGGTAGAATTAAACAAGTAATTTTCTTCTTCACTTACTCTGCAGTAGAACAGCCTCATTCCATCCCCAGTGGTCCAATTTCAGCAGTGCTGTGCTGTAAACTGTACTGGAAGAAGTGAATGGTTTATCACTGACCCTCCCTTTCTTTATCCTCTTCTCAAGGAATAGCCCTTATTCACTTGCTTCTTACAACCTTTTGTATTCATTCTATGTGGAGAAGGAAATGGCACCCCACTGCAGTATTCTTGCCTGGGAAATCCCATGGACAGTGGAGCCTGGTGGGCTATTGTCCATGGGCTCGCAAAAAACATCTGTGACACCCAGTCTTGGCAAAACCACCTCCTTTGAAAGAGTTTGTTGACTTTCTTCATACTCCAGTGTAGGAGGCTGTGAGTTCATTGCAATTAACTCCATAACAACATTTGTTTTTTAGAGAGGACAATGTCTCTTTTGAATTAAGCCAAAGGGGATACATTTCAAATCCTGAGTTCCAGCTTCAGCAAGCTGCTTGAGATAATAAATGGGAGAACTAGAAACTTTTCAATTAAGAGAAATCACTATATTTGTGGTCTTTATTGGATCTATGGTTAGCTTTGTTCAAATAAAATTATACTCCCAAAGATGTAACAATCTATAGAGACTCAAAGTTTGTCTGCTTCTCAGCTATTAACAAATGTAACATGCATTCCTCAGTAACATTGCTTATTACACACAGTGGTTGTTAACTGGGGTCTCTACCTGCTGTGGGGAGCCGGCTTGGATCAGCGCTCCACCCATGACAAAGGTCATGAGGAAGGGGGCTTGGCAATACACAAAGGCGAGATTAAGCCTCAGGAGCCCCCTGGAAATTCTCGAGCATCTACCCCCCAAAACCAGAGCCTGCCTACTTTCTGCTTTGTGCTCTCACCTACACCTCTGACTTTACGGGGGGCTGTCCCCCACTACCTCTCTCTGAAAAAAAAGTTAACTTAGAGCTCCAGTTAATAAAAATTCCTGGGCGTGACAGGAGTGTTTTACCCTACAAACTCCTCTGAAGGTTCTCTAGCCCACCTGACAGGCTTATCCAGCCACTTGTGCTTCTAAAAACAGGTTCTTTAGAGAAGTTAGAAAACTATTAGTATAAGTATAGTGGGCTGATTCGAAATTATATTGGTGAAGGGTTTTTCATTTGTTGAGCCAATGTTTGCTGCTAAGTCTCCACATTGCCTGCCCTTACACACATTAATGAATATATAGAAGAAATAGATATTAACCTTTGATATTAATCACATTAGACCTTAGGCTAAGTAAGTTCTTTCTTTAATTAAAACCCACTCTCACCCTATAGGAATGTAAATTTATCTGGTGGAGTCTGTTTTTAGAATAATCACCCCTGGAGAAATAAATGTCCTGGATTGACCGCTGTCACAAAGAGAGGGTCATAAATTGTCAGCAGGCCCCCTGGCCAGAAGATGATGTAACATCCCTAAGACCTCTGTATACATTTGTAAGAAGCACCTGACTTTGATAAAAGTCAGGGCTGCTGACCCCACATGACTTTTGTATAACATCTCAGTGTATAAAAGTAGACCATGGAAAATAAGAATGGGGATCACTTCCTCGAAAGACTGGTCTCCCCATGTCGCTCTCTCTCTCAAATTCTGGTTGAGTCTCCATCTGGAGCGCTGAACCCACCATGCTTACTAATTATGCCTGGGCTTCTAAGATCCGACCAGGGAGGCCTCAGTGGCTCCTCTCCTTCGGGAGAATGGAAAGATGCCTGCGGCCTACATAAGTGGTGCAAAATTCTTGTCTTGAAGTTTGGTCTCCCACGTAAACCAAGCTACCCAGCCTCTTTTCTCCACTGAGTTTTCTTACTGAGCTATCCTCATTCTATTATTCTTTATATCTCTGCTGCTGCTGCTGCTAAGTCACTTCAGTCGTGTCCGACTCTGTGTGACCCCATAGATGGAAGCTCACCAGGCTCCCTCGTCCCTGGGATTCTCCAGGCAAGAATACTGGAGTGGGTTGCCATTTCCTTCTCCAATGCATGAAAGTGAAAAGTGAAAGTGAAGTCGCTCAGTCGTGTCTGACTCTTAGTGACCCCATGGACTGGAGCCTACCAGGGTCCTCTGTCCATGGGATTTTCCAGGCAAAAGTACTGGGGTGGGGTTCCATTGCTTTATAACTAAATTCTGAAAGAGATGGGAATACCAGACCACCTGATCTGCCTCTTGAGAAATTTGTATGCAGGTCAGGAAGCAACAGTTAGAACTGGACATGGACCAACAGCCTGGTTCCAAATAGTAAAAGGAGTACGTCAAGGCTGTATATTGTCACCCTGTTTATTTAACTTATATGCAGAGTACATCGTGAGAAACGCTGGACTGGAAGAAACACAAGTTGGAATCAGGATTGCTGGGAGAAATATCAATAACCTCAGATATACAGATGACACCACCCTTATGGCAGAAAATGAAGAGGAACTAAAAAGCCTCTTGATGAAAGTGAAAGTGGAAAGTGAAAAGGTTGGCTTACAGCTCAACATTCAGAAAACGAAGATCATGGCATCTGGTCCCATCGCTACATGGGAAATAGATGGGGAAACAGTGGAAACAGTGTCAGACTTTATTTTTCTGGGCTCCAAAGTGACTGCAGATGGTGACTGCAGTCATGAAATTAAAAGACGCTTACTCCTTGGAAGGAAAGTTATGACCAACCTAGATAGCATATTCAAAAGCAGAGACATTACTTTGCCAACAAAGGTTCGCCTAGTCAAAGCTATGGTCTTTCCTGTGGTCATGTATGGATGTGAGAGCTGGACTGTGAAGAAGGCTGAGCACTGAAGAGTTGATGCTTTTGAGCTGTGGTGTTTGAGAAGACTCTTGGGAGTCCCTTGGACTGCAAGGAGATCCAACCAGTCCATTCAGAAGGAGATCAGCCCTGGGATTTCTTTGGAAGGAATGATGCTAAAGCTGAAGCTCCAGTATTTTGGCCACCTCATGCGAAGAGTTGACTCATTGGAGAAGACTCTGATGCTGGGAGGGATTGAGGGCAGGAGAAGAAGGGGACGACAGAGGATGAGATGGCTGGATGGCATCACTGACTCGATGGATGTGAGTCTGAGTGACCTCCGGGAGTTGGTGATGGACAGGGAGGCCTGGTGTGCTGCGATTCATGGGGTCGCAAAGAGTCGGACACGACTGAGCGACTGATCTGATCTGATCTGATTGTGTCCTGACCCCCGCCGACGCTGTCCTCGCTTCGAAGTCCCTGGATCAGCTGGGGCTGGTCCCCAGCAACCTGCCATAGGTTACTGTGGTTTAGAATTTTTAGAGTACCTACAACCGAGCGACTTCACTTTCACTTTCACGCATTGGAGAAGGAAATGGCAACCCACTCCAGTGTTCTTGCCTGGAGAATCCCAGGGACCGAGGAGCCTGGTGGGCTGCTGTCTATGGGGTCACACAGAGTCCGACACGACTGAAGCGACTTAGCAGCAGAAGCAGCAGCAGTTTAAAAAGTACTTAAAGATTCCAATTTTCCCCCACGACTTTTACAATCACTGACAAGGAACAAATCGCCAAGAACATTTCATATCTGACATTTTAATCTTTTGGGAATTGTGTTTAAAAGTGCCAGTTTTCTTCTAATTATGTTTGCAAAAAATGTCATTAGGATTCTGATAGAGATTTTATTGATTCTATAGATTACTTGAATAGTATAAACATTTTAGAACTTTACAATATGTTATTTTAAGTGATTTTTTTTTTAAATTTCCTTTTCAGATTGTTTTGTTTTTTAGATTTTAGATGTGCGATCTTACACTATTTGTCTCTTTCTGATATTTCACTTGATTTTACCAGACCCACTCCTATAATATACATTTTAAGATGACAGGATTAGTCAAAAGGTTCTGGTTAAGGAGAAGTGTGCCCTTGACCAAGATACATTGTTATATTGACTAAGACAAGGCAACGTAGAAAAGAACGTTTGTCCTTTCTACCTTGAGAGCCCCAGTCCCATTTCTCCTCTTCAGGAACCCTGGACTTCTTATCAACCTACCTAAGGAATTGACTCTCTCTCACTGGAATGGTAAGTAATACAACATAGTATCTAAAGTATCCGAAACCTCAATGTGTAATGGTTGAACTCCTTGTTTTATGCTACAAAAGACTCACAAAAATGCTGACTCAAATTTTTGAATACTTCATAATTCGTCCATATTTATATCTCATATCACATCTCATGCTGAGAAGCTAAAATTTACCCAACTTTGGCCATAAGCAATCAAATTATAAATAGAAAGGGACTAAATATATCAATGTCCAAAAAATAGCACTTGTATGAATATTAGGGGCTTCCCTTGTAGCTCCACTGGTAAAGAATCTGCCTACAATGTAGGAGATCCAAGTTCGATTCCTGGGTTGGGAAGATCCCCCAGAGAAGGGATAAGCTACCCACTCCAGTATTCTTGGTCTGTCCTGCTGGCTGGGCTGGTAATGGGTAGATCAAAAGAACATGCAAAAAGGGACATGTTCTAGATGAGATTAAGCGAAATTAAGAAAAATGCCAGGTATTCATCTACTAGAAGTTGGTCTGTCAATAACTATATCCTTTGGAAATAGAAATGAGAAATCATCTATATTAGAATTTAAATAGTGCTTGATGGTTTGGCTATTGAAACAAAGCATTCTATGCTTAAAATATAAGAATAAAAGCAAAAATGACAAATAGTAAGCATTCAAACTCATCTCACACACTAGCAAAGTAATGCTCAAAATTCTCCAAGCCAGACTTCAGCAATCCATGAATCGTAAATTTCCAGATGTTCAAGATGGTTTTAGAAAAGGCAGAGGAACCAGAGATCAAATTGCCAACATCCACTGGATCATTGAAAGAGCAAGAGAGTTCCAGAAAAACATCTATTTCTGCTTTATTGACTATGTCAAAGCCTTTGACTGTGTGGGTCACAATAAACTATGGAAAATTCTGAAGGGCATGGGAATACCAGACCACCTGACATGGCTCTTGAGAAACCTGTATGCAGGTCAGGAAGCAACAGTTAGAACTGGACATGGAACAACAGCCTGGTTCCAAATAGGAAAAGGAGTACGTCAAGGCTGCATATTGTCACCATGTTTATTTAACTTATATGCAGAGTACATCATGAGAAACGCTGGACTGGAAGAAACACAAGCTGGAATCAAGATTGCTGGGAGAAATATCAATAACCTCAGATATGCAGATGACACCACCCTTATGGCAGAAAGTGAAGAGGAACTCAAAAGCCTCTTGATGAAAGTTAAAGTGGAGAGTGAAAAAGTTGGCTTAAAGCTCAACATTCAGAAAACTAAGATCATGGCATCTGGTCCCATCACTTCATGGCAAACAGATGGGGAAACAGTGTACACAGTGTCAGACTTTATTTTTCGGGGCTCCAAAATCACTGCAGATGGTGACTGCAGCCATGAAATTAAAAGATGCTTACTACTTGGAAGAAAAGTTATGACCAACCTAGATAGCATATTCAAAAGCAGAGACATTACTTTGCCAACAAAGGTCCATCTAGTCAAGGTTATGGTTTTTCCAGTGGTCATGTATGAATGTGAAAGTTGGACTGTGAAGAAAGCTGAGCGCCAAAGAATTGATGCTTTTGAACTGTGGTGTTGGAGAAGACTCTTGAGAGTCCCTTGGACTGCAAGGAGATCCAACCAGTCCATTCTAAAGGAGATCAGTCCTGGGTGTTCTTTGGAAGGACTGATGCTAAAGCTGAAACTCCAGTACTCTGGCCACCTAAAGCGAAGAGTTGACTCATTGGAAAAGACTCTGATGCTGGGAGGGATTGGGGATAGGAGGAGAAGGCGACAACAGAGGATGAGATGGCTGGATGGCATCACTGACTTGATGGAAATGAGTTTGAGTGAACTCTGGGAGTTGGTGATGGACAGGGAGGCCTGGCATGCTGCAATTAATGGGGCTGCAAAGCGTTGGACATGACTGACTGAACTGAACTGAAAAGGAAAGCAACCAGTAACATGATATAATATATAAATTAACTAAAATGACCAATAAATTTAACATCAAATGTAATGAGGAGCAATAATACGTTGAGTACTATCTAGAGACCACCAGTTTCTCTCTGGAGGGATTCATGTTTTCTGAATAATTAAAGATAGTCTAAAAAAGTGAAATCAGATTCAAATTCATCATTGTCCAAGCTGCCATTTTTTTCTTGACAGACTGAAGCAGAATATACTAAACATATCTGTTGGTAACATTTTGAAAAATTATAGTCTATCACAAAACATAAAGGCAACTTCTTCAGAAAATAATTTTTCCAACTATATTGAGATATTATTGACATATAACATGTACTTTTAAATGTACAACAGTGAGGACTTGATACACATTATATTGCAAAGTAATTGCCACAGTAAGGTTGCTTAGCAGTTTGATCCTGTCACATAATTAACATTTGTATGTGTGTGTGTGTTGATACATAAAAAACACCCTCTTCCAACAACACAAGAGAAGACTCTATACATGGACATCACCAGATGGTCAACACCGAAATCAGATTGATTATATTCTTTGCAGCCAAAGATGGAGAAGCTCTATACAGTCAGCAAAAACAAGACTAGGGGCTGACTGTGGCTCAGATCATGAACTCCTTATTGCAAAATTCAGACTGAAATTGAAGAAAGTAGGGAAAACCACTAGACCATTCAGGTATGACCTGAATCAAATCCCTTATGATTATACAGTGGAAGTGAGAAATAGATTTAAGGGCCTAGATCTGATAGATAGAGTGCCTGATGAACTATGGAATGAGGTTCATGACATTGTACAGGAGACAGTGATCAAGACCATCCCCATGGAAAAGAAATGCAAAAAAAGCAAAATGGCTGTATGGGGAGGCCTTACAAATAGCTGTGAAAAGAAGAGAAGCAAAAAGCAAAGAAGAAAAGGAAAGATATAAGCATCTGAATGCAGAGTTCCAAAGAATAGCAAGAAGAGATAAGAAAGCCTTCTTCAGCAACCAATGCAAAGAAATAGAGGAAAACAACAGAATGGGAAAGACTAGGTATCTATTCAAGAAAATCAGAGATACCAAAGGAACATTTCATGCAAAAATGGGCTTGATAAAGGACAGAAATGGTATGGACCTAACAGAAGCAGAAGATATTAAGAAGAGGTGGCAAGAATACACAGAAGAACTGTACAAAAAAGATCTTCACGACCCAGATAATCACAATGGTGTGATCACTGACCTAGAGCCAGACATACTGGAATATGATGTCAAGTGGGCCTTAGAAAGCATCACTATGAACAAAGCTAGTGGAGGTGATGGAATTCCAGTGGAGCTATTCCAAGTCCTGAAAGATGATGCTGTGAAAGTGTTGCACTCAATATGCCAGCAAATTTGGAAAGTGCAGCAGTGGTCACAGGACTGGAAAAGGTCAGTTTTCATTCCAATCCCAAAAAAGGCAATGCCAAAGAATGCTCAAACTACCACACAACTGCACTCATCTCACACGCTAGTAAAGCCATGTTCAAAATTCTCCAAGCCAGGCTTCAGCAATATGTGAACTGTGAACTTCCTGATGTTCAAGCTGGTTTTCGAAAAGGCAGAGGAACCAGAGATCAAATTGTCAACATCTGCTGGATCATGGAAAAAGCAAGAGAGTTCCAGAAAAACATCTACTTCTGCTTTATTGACTATGACAAAGCCTTTGAGTGTGTGGATCACAATAAACTGTGGAAAATTCTGAAAGAGATGGGAATACCAGACCACCTGATCTGCCTCTTAAGAAATCTGTATGCAGGTCAGGAAGCAACAGTTAGAACTGGACATGGAACAACATACTGTTTCCAAATAGGAAAAGGAGTATGTCAAGGCTGTATATTGTCACCCTGCTTATTTACTTATATGTAGAGTACATCATGAGAAATGCTGGACTGGAAGAAACACAAGCTGGAATCAAGATTACTGGGAGAAATATCAATAACCTCAGATATGCAGATGACACCACCCTTATGGCAGAAAGTGAAGAGGAACTAAAAAGCCTCTTGATGAAAGTGAAAGAGGAGAGTGAAAAGGTTGGCTTAAAGCTCAACATTCAGAAAACGAAGATCATGGCATCTGGTCCCATCACTTCATGGGAAATAGATGGGGAAATAGTGGACACAGTGTCAGTCTTTATTTTTCTGGGCTCCAAAATCACTGCAGAAGGTGACTGCAGCCATGAAATTAAGAGACACTTACTCCTTGGAAGGAAAGTTATGACCAACCTAGATAGCATATTCAAAAGCAGAGACATTACTTTACCAACAAATGTTTGTCTAGTCAAGGCTATGGTCTTTCCTATGGTCATGTATGGATGTGAGAGTTGGACTGTGGAGAAGGCTGAGTGCCGAAGAATTGATGCTTTTGAACTGTGGTGTTGGAGAAGACTCTTGAGAGTCCCTTGGACTGCAAGAAGATCCAACCAGTCCATTCTGAAGGAGATCAGCCCTGGGATTTCTTTGGAGGGAATGATGCTAAAGCTGAAACTCCTGTACTTTGGCCACCTCATGCGAAGAGTTGACTCATTGGAGAAGACTCTGATGCTGGGAGGGATTGAGGGCAGGAGAAGAAGGGGACGACAGAGGATGAGATGGCTGGATGGCATCACTGACTCTCTGCACGTGAGTCTGAGTGAACCCCGGGAGTTGGTGGTGGACAAGGAGGCCTGGCGTGCTGCGATTCATGGGGTCCCAAAGAATCAGACCTGACTGAGCGACTGAACTGAACTGAACTGAACTGAAGTGAATGGTTTGGATACTTTCTCATGGACCTGGTAACTTTGTTCATTTTGTTTCTTATTCTCCATGCATTTCTTCTATTACCTGATGTATAACCATATATTCTTTAGAGAAGCATTCCTGAAATCTCAAAACTCCTCTATCACTTTCACATGAGACTGTCATTTCTCATTTACTGATAGTTATCTATGTCTACTAATAAACTGTAAATGCCACCACGGTCTACAGCTCTAGTGATGAGCACAGGGTCTGATATAGATCAGTGTATTGAATGAATTGATTTATGTTGCCACATCAAAATGTACAGTGTAATTCTGAATACTCTAGTGAGAAGTCTTGCTTATTTGGCAAACTTACTTTGGGTTGTCAGTATGGGGTTTGATGTGGAAAGAAGAGCAAAAGAGATTGACAGAGCAATGGTTCATTTGTTAGCTGATACTCTAGCAGAGTGCTTCTCCAAGGTGGCTTGGCAGAGCAAGCCTCTAAATCAGCACACATGTCCATTTTCAGGGCATCATGGCTGCTCCATCCCTGGGTAAATCAGAAGCATTGGAAGACGCTGATACCTGCCCTTCCATAGCTTTCTTTTGTTTATAAATTGATTCTGATTAAGACTCAAAATGAGATATAATTTATATTACTTATAAATAAAATGTTTATTTATATATGCTGTCCTGTGGTTAGTTGCTCAGTCTTGTCTGACTTTTCACAACACCATGGACTGTAGTCCACCAGGCTCCTACGTCAATGGGATTTCTCCAGGCAAGAATACTGGAGTAAGTTGCCATGTCCTTCTCTAGGGGATCTTCCCGACCCAGAGATAGAACTCAGGTCTCGTGCATTGCATTACTGATACATGCATAGGTTCAAAATGATCAGTAAAACTGACAAGACAATGCAGGACTATAGTGAATTGTAGAGACATCTACTTGTATTCCATGACATTGTTTTAAAATCTATGGCTACAAGAACCTCTACCTAAAGATTTGAACCTGTTTTTATAATATACGAAGTATTGGGGGAAAGATGGAATGATAAAAATATACTCATTTGACTAATATAAATTCAAAGAGAATTTTAAAATGGTGATTTTTTGAAAGAATTTGTAACAGAAATTATGTCTGCATTCAATACATATAAAATTAAACAAATGAACTTGATTCCTGTCATATTGCAGCAAGATATTTCACTTCCTTTTACTGGAGAATTTAGTACTTCTCTGCTGCATTTCAATCATGCATTTAAATACTATGGTAGAATAAAATCGTGACCCAGAAATTGACTTTCTTTTTTTTTTTTTTTTTTTAAATGGACAAAGGAAAGGATCAATGAGGGTGGGAGGGAAATGGGAAGGAAGAAGGGGGGTGATGGTGGGGAGGAGTATATGTAATTTCTTAACTAATGGCTTTCTGTTTTTAATCACAAAGAACATTTTAAAAAAATCATGTTGAATTCATCCTATATTAGGAGGTTTGATCTGGAAATGAAAAGGTCAGGAAACTGAAAGTCCAGTTTGGGTGTCCTCATCTTAGGCACATCTTGGTATTTTGTATTGGTAGGTCTATCTTTACCACAATATATTATTTAGGACAGGATCACATTTGTCACTTCTTCCTCCCTACTACCCAAAGTGGTACCAGACCCATAAAATAGTCAATAAACATTTACAAAGTGAACAAATAAGCCTTTTTTTTTTAAACTCTCCTGAGTGAACTGAATTTTTTGAGGCTCACAAGTCAATACGTTTTCTTCTTTACTTTGTCTATTACAGCCAGATTGTATGAGTGGGGTTTTAAAGTCTCCCACTATTATTGTATTGTTGTATATTTCTTCTATCATACTAATTAGTGTTTGTCTTAGATATATCAATGCTCTAATGTTGGGTGCATATATATTTATAATTGTTATAACTTCTTTTTGGATTGTTCCTTTAAGTCGTTATGTATAACCTTGATTGTCTCCTTTTCAGAATCTTTAAAGTCAATTTTATCTGATATGAGTATTGCTACTCCTGTTTTCTTTTGGTCCATATTTGCATAAAAAATCTTTTTCCAGCCCTTCATTTTCAGTCAATATATATCCCCTATTTTAAGGTGGTTCTCTTGTAGATAACATATATAGCGGTCTAGTTTTTGTATCCATTTGACTCATTTTAGTCTTTTGGTTGTCTCTTGTAGAAAAGGAATGTAGGGGTCTTGTTTTTGTATCGATTGGGCCAGTCTTTGTCAGTTGATTAGGGCATTCAGCCCATTAACGTTTAAAGCAATTATTGATAAATAGGATTTACTTTATTATTTTGGGTTCGAATTTATACACCCTTTTAGTGAGTCAGACACGACTGAGCGACTTCACTTTCACTTTTCACTTTCATGCATTGGAGAAGGAAATGGCAACCCACTCCAGTGTTCTTGCCTGGAGAATCCCAGGGACGGGGGAGCCTGGTGGGCTTCCATCTATGGGGTCGCACAGAGTCGGACACGACTGAAGTGACTTAGCGGCAGTAGCAGTGATTCCTATCTAGAGAATGTCCTTTAGTTTTTGTTGGAGAAATGGTTTAGTGGTGCTAAATTCTCTCAACTTTTGCTTATCTATGAAGCTTTTGATTTCTCCTTCATATTTGAATGAGATCCTTGCTGGATACAATAATCTAGGCTGTAAGTTATTTTCTTTCATCACTTTAATTATGTCTTGCCATTCCCTCCTGGCTTGGAGAGTTTCTATTGAAAGATCAGCTGTTATCCTTATGGGAATTCCCTTGTGAGTTATTTGATGTTTTTCCCTTGCTGCTTTTAATATTTGTTCTTTATATTTAATCTTTGTTAGTTTGATTAATATGTGTCTTGGGTTTATCCTGTTAGGGACTCTCTGGATTTCTTGAACTTGAATGGTTATTTCCTTCTCCATTTTAGGGAAGTTTTCAACTATTATCTCCTCAAGTATTTCCTCATGGTCTTTCTTTTTATCTTCTTCTTCTGGAACTCCTATGATTCGAATGTTGTAGCATTTAATGTTATCCTGGAAGTCTCTGAGATTGTCCTCATTTCTTTTGATTTTTTTTTTTCTTTTTTCTCCTCTGATTCATTTATTTCTAGGATTCTATCTTCTAATTCTGGGGTCACAAAGAGTTGGACAGGACTGAGCGACTGATCTGATCTGATCTGATCTTCTAATTCACTAATCCTATCTTCTGCCTCTGTTATTCTACTATTTGTTGCCTCCAGGGTGTTTTGGATCTCATTTATTGCATTATTCATTATGTATTGACTCTTTTTTATTTCTTCTAGGTTCTTGTTAAACCTTTCTTGCATCTTCTCAATCCTTGTCTCCAGACTCTTTAACTGTGATTCCATTTTGATTTCAAGATTTTGGATTAATTTCACTATCATTATTCGGAATTCTTTATCAGGTAGATTCCCTATCTCTTCCTCTTTGGTTTGGTTTGGTTTGGTGGGCACTTATCCTGTTCCTTTAGCTGCTGGGTATTCTTTTGTCTTTTCATCTTGTTAAAATTGCCAAGTTTAGAGTGTCCTTACTATATTCTGGTAGTTTGTTGAATTCTCTTTATTGAGGCGGTTTACTGGTCTTTTCAATATCTGATCTCTGCCCTGTTACCAAGGAGGCGGAGATGAACATCCAAATCTAAGCCGGCCAGGTTCAAGCACTCAGATAGTCCTCAGAATCACAGACTGGGTTGAGTTTGCGTTTTATGCCCTTCCCAGGTCTGAGTAGTGCAGGTGATGAAGTGTTTGGCGAGCGCAGCTGCTGCGACTTATCGCCTCCCCGCCGCTCAGTTTTCTGGGTATACAACCTGCGCACTTTCTCAGGCAGATGTTGACCATCCAGAGCCCCAAGAAGCGTGAGTTAGCACAGAAACCTGCTTACAGTTTTGTAGTCAACGTCTCTCTAGGGCTGTGATTGCCCGCTTCCGGCTCTGGCTGCCTGTCACTGGAGTGGGACGGTCTGCAGCCGGCTATCTCTGTGCAGTCCTTTGTTCCGTACGTAGTCCTGGTGGTGTCTTAAGTTAGGGCTGGCTTTTGATGTAGTAGATAACCGACAGTCTGGTTATTTTGCTCAGATAGCACTCAGGATAGCTTGGCCAAATCCTTTCTCAAAATGATGCAGGCCGCGCTGCTCCTCCTAGCCCAGCCCCTGCTTGCTAATAGCAAATGCTGGTGTCTGCGCCGCTTCTCCACAAAAGGAGCTACCGCAGGGCTCATAGTCTCCTTTTGAAGACAATGAATTGTCTTTCTAAGTGCCTGATGTCCTCTGCCGGCATTCAGAAGTTGTTTTGTAGAATTTACTCAGCATTCAAATGTTCTTTTAATGGATTTGTGGAGGAGAAAGTATTCTCCCCGTCCTACTCATCTGCCATCTTGCAGTTATCAGAAATTGACTTTCTAAAACTGTCATTGACCACTTTAAGTGGTTGCTTTGAAATATCAGAAGATATTCCTTATATGAGATAAACACTTAACTATTTGGAATATAACCATTCAGTAGCCATTAGCTGAGCAGAAATTCAAGGCAAAGAAACAAACAATGGGCATGACATTCACTCATGATCTAGTGAAGAGAGAAACTAGAAGTTACAGTTCAGAAATCTTGATACTTGACACAGAGGATGAGGTGACTAGTGTGTTTGGGGGAATATGTTGGTGTTTATTTCCACTCCTCTTCTGTCCCCACACATGACTGCAAAACTTGTAACCTATTTTTTTTTTTTTTTTTCTCCCATTATTACACCATACCTGAAATTCAAATTCTCAATGTCCATTTACTAGGTTCATGATCTTGGACAAGTTACTTAATTGTAAGTCTTAGTTTCCTCACATATTAAATAAGAAAACTTCTTTATTAAATAAGGATGATGATCTCTGTCAATGTTGCCATAGTTTTAACTGAAATATTGTATTTAAAACGCTTATCATAGCTCTTATCATGGAGCATTTTTTTCAGTTTTTATTTTTTTCTGATCCTTTTAATCTTTTTCTCTGCTGGGATTCAGAAAGAAACTTTATTTATATGTTTACAGTACAGTTTGCATTGGAAAAATACTATGATCACTTTCCTCTTCTTGCTCAATCCACTCCGTGAAGCTAAGAGTAACTTGAGGGCAAGGATTGTGGCTTTATTATTTTTTGCAGTTACAGAGCCTAATACTATGTCAGTACAAGTGCTCAGTAATTTGTTTAGGGATTGGATAACACCTAAATTTTACTTATTTTTAAAATAGGAATAAAAGCTGAGCGAAGCTGAGGTTGATCTCATAAGGTAAGCAATATAAAATCTATTCAATTTCAATTTCTGATTCTTCCAAGAATAGCTTACTGACAAAAATTATTACAGATAATTGCTATCAAGTCAGAATCAATGTCAGCACACAGTAACAAGACAATTTTTGATTTGATTTAATCAACAAACTTACCCAAGAGGCTCTGATCCTAGAAGCTTTGGTACAGCGATATAAAGCTAACTCAATTTAATTTCCAGAAACTAGTTCAAGGGGAAGAAAAGCACATTTCTGGTGAGCAAATGCAATAAAAGAGACAATAACAATAGGTTTATAACCAAAATGAAAAACGTAGCCTTTCTTCAGAAATTCTAAATCACTTTTGAACATTCTATTCTATTTACGAACAAGATTTTTTTCTGGTCAGTAATGGAGTTTTTTTTTAGATCTTTCTCTGCATGCAATGAATATAGCAGCTTTATTTATAAATTTGCTTGAGTGTCTAAAAAATGACTTTATAATCATTTGTGCAGTCACTTAATAAATATGGTTTAAAAAACAGAAATGTTGTAGACATCCTTATTCACCAGAGATAAATTGGAAAAAAACAATTAAAACTTAATTTTATTACCTATGTACCTGAAAAAAAAAAAAGCTAATGCCATATACTGAAAATCATTGTCTCTGAAAAAGCAACTTGCAACTTCTAAGTATTATTCTTTAATCAAGGTAAATATTAACAGATTGAAATAGCACATCATCTTTGCCTTGATAGACGCCACCAAGAACATTTTACAGCCTATTAATAAAAAATTATTTTTGTTAGTAATACATAGATAATATTTATTATGAACTTAGTCTGTTTTTGGTATCATGATAGCTATGTTATGTATTTTATGTTAATATTTTCAAATCAGTGAAACAGATTAACTATCTTCTCTCTTGTAGGACTTTAAGAAGTTAAGTAACTTTTTCTAGCTTGTAAGGTAAACAGCCAGAGGACTTGAATCCAAATCTGTTTGATGTCATCATGGAGACTATATGTAGGAAAGTCCACGCACTTCCAAATAGTATTAAAAATTCCAGTCTCATAAGTAAACTCAAATTCCCTCTCATTTCTCACACATACACACACACACACACACACACACACACACAAAACACAATAATTAATGGAAAGAACTGGCTAAAATCTATCTTACTCATTTAACTGGCTTTCGCTCCAGTTTCACCAAAAGTTTACATGTGTTGATGATAAAAATTAATCAATAGTCAATCTCAGAATGAAATGGAAAGCTTTCTTTGAGCCAGACTAAGGATTATAACCTGGCAGACAGTCTCTCAGAGAGTGCTGAGAACTGCTGTGCAGAGGTGAAGGCGGAGGCCTGTATTTTGATAAAGGGGGTGAGTGCAATCAAGCACACATTTCAGTGGAAGGTTGCTTCTAATCATAAGGAATAGACACTTTAGTTAGTGTCTGTAGTGCTTTTCTAAGTATGGAAAGATGCAAGAGTCCAGGTTCACAAAAAATTTCTCCTGAAAATGTCTGTCTGAAAGCCTGCTCTGCCAGTTTTCCTCAGAGCACAGAGTGCCTCATACTGATCTTCACCCTGAATTTCATTCAGGGTTACTGGAGGTCAGTGACCTCAGTGGCTAGTGACTTGATTCTTGTATAATTGAATGTGGGCAACATTGTTTGTTTTACAATCCCTCACCTTTTGGTCTTAATTTTGACCAGGGTTTGGGAAGCCTTTCATTGCCAGTCTGTCCCACCAGGTCAGGTGAAGATGTAATTGATAGGCCTCTCAATGTTCTATTACAGGGCTAGGCCCTGTTCAGATCAGATCAGATCAGATCAGTCGCTCAGTTGTGTCTGACTCTTTGTGACCCCATGAATCGCAGCATGCCAGGCCTCCCTGTCCATCACCAACTCCTGGAGTTCACTCAAACTCACATCCATCGAGTCGGTGATGCCATCCAGCCATCTCATCCTCTGTCGTCCCCTTCTTCTCTTGCCCCCAATCCCTCCCAGCATCAGAGTCTTCTCCAAAGAGTCAACTCTTCGCATGAGGTGGCCAAAGTACTGGAGTTTCAGCTTTAGCATCATTCCTTCCAAAGAAATCCCAGGTCTGATCTCCTTCACAATGGACTTGTTGGATCTCCTTTCAATCCAAGGGACTCTCAAGAGTCTTCTCCAACACCACAGTTCAAAAGCATCAATTCTTCAGTGCTCAGCTTTCTTCACAGTCCAGCTCTCACATCCATACATGACCACTGGAAAAACCAGAGCCTTGACTAGACGGACCTTTGTTGGCAAAGTAATGTCTCTGCTTTTGAATATGCTATCTAGGTTGGTCATAACTTTCCTTCCAAGGAGTAAGCATCTTTTAATTTCATGGCTGCAGTCACCATCTGCAGTGATTTTGGAGCCCAGAAAAATAAAGTCTGACACTGTTTCTACTGTTTCCCCATCTATTTCCCATGAAGTGATGGGACCGGATGCCATGATCTTCGTTTTCTGAATGTTGAGCTTTAAGCCAACCTTTTCACTCTCCACTTTCACTTTCATCAAGAGGCTTTTGAGTTCCTCTTCACTTTCTGCCATAAGGGTGGTGTCATCTGTATATCTGAGGTTATTGATATTTCTCCCGGCAATCCTGATTCCAGCTTGTGTTTCTTCCAGTCCAGCGTTTCTCATGATGTACTCTGCATGTAAGTTAAATAAACAGGGTGACAACATACAGCCTTGACGTACTCCTTTTCCTATTTGGAACCAGTCTGTTGTTCCATGTCCAGTTCTAACTGTTGCTTCCTGACCTGCATACAAATTTCTCAAGAGGCAGATCAGGTGATCTGGTATTCCCATCTCTTTCAGAATTTTCCACATGTGATCCACAGTCAAAAACATTTAGACTGACTATATTTCTAGTCTGTTATGCTCCAGGAAATAGTTCCCTTTTGTTGCTTCTTCCCATATCTAGAGTTGCACTGTTACAATCACTTATCTTACAGAATTATAAATTTGGTCAGTTTTTCAAACCATCATTAATTTTATCTGAGGCTCAGTCACAGATAATGTGAGATTTAATGTGAGAATTTATGTGATTTAATGTGAGAAACAATAATCATAAAATAGAATATAAGAAATGTACCTAGTAACATTATTAAAATCTCAATATTGAAACTGAGAACTTCCATTAGGTTTGCCCAAGCATCTCCCCAGGTCATCTGACTAATGTGTTGTGTACCAAACACTGTTTTTAAGGGAAATGATATATTGGCATTTCGTGTAAGGTCACCAAAGACATTTAAATGCAAAGGACTAGCAGTGAGTCATCATGACCTCTTAGGGGATTGAGAAAGGGATGTTCTCTTCTAAGGAGCTACATGCCTGTAGCCAGAAGAAAAAAAGCAATCCTAATGGTTGAGTAGGTATTTCTGCCATTGAAGAAGTCTGGTTAACTCATAATGCAGATGCTCAATGCATGCTAGAGGGGAGAAAGGAGGCCAGTGGGCAGAAAAATATTTTCTGTTTACATTTTTCTTGTTTTGCCTTAAAATTTAAATTTTTATTTCATTGGATGGATATTTGGGAGTCTTTTCAGGGGTGCAGAATTTAATGTTAAAGTTTGAAAGTTGAATAAAGCTAGCTGAGTGTGGAAAGAACAAATTAATATTTTTCTTAAGCATTTAAGAAGGTATAGTTGACTTTTGAATAACATGGGTTTGAACTGCACAGGTCCGCTTCTGTGAAGATTGCTTTCAACAAACAACTAACTACTCCAGTACTACTTAATCCAAGGTTGCTTGAATCCATGGATGTGGACCATGAGATTCACATGGTCCACGGACTGGAACCACAGACTGGGAGGGCTGACAGTGAAGCTGTACTTTGATTTTTCAACTGTGTGGAGGATGGGCACCCTTAACCCCCAGTTTGTTTTAAGGGGTCAACTGTACATGATTTTCTAGGAAATTAGTACATGGTGTTTCTGTATATCAGAATAAGACTCTTTTTAGCAAGCTCATATGTTACATTGTTACATTACAAGCTCATATGTTACACACAACTTCCAAAGTCATCCTACAGAATGTGCATTTGAGTCAATGAAAATCCCTACTATTTATAGTTCAATTAGTGATTAAAGGAAAAAATCTGTAAATCCAGATTTTAATATAACAGTGTTAATTACTCATTAAGCAGCAGTCGGTGGATAACATGCAATTTCCATTCAAATGTAAGATAGTAGCTCAGTTTCTTTTTAGTTGTTCTCAATTTTTACTATGAATTAATTGTATTTATTAAGCTTAATGTTTCTCCTGAGCTCATATCAATTGAAATTTCAATTATAAATGCCTTCTGTGTACTTGAAATAGAGGAAAATACTTTTCTTTCAAACATTCATTGTGTGTAATGGTGATTAATATTTAACTAGAAGTGAATTTTTATTATCTTCATTGATCAGTTGATTGCTTTTGAGTCTATGTCTGAGGGGCTTCCTATACTCCACATTCACCCCAGTAGTGAAATTTTATTAAAGTTAGGATGAGGAGAAAAATGGAGACATATGTAGGCAAACAACACTCAATTTCACTATCAATTTTCCTATTATTTTTGTGTTTAAACTTTATTTTAAAAAATAATGTATTTATTATATATACATGTGTATATAATATATACAGTGGACTATTACTCAGCCATAAAAAGAATGGAATGATATTCTGCTATTTACAACAATGTGGATGGACCTAGAGGATGTTATGCTTAGTGCAATAAGTCAGACAGAGAAAGACAAATAGTAATGTTATCAATTATATGTGGAATCTAAAAAAATAATTGTATGCAAATAACAGAAACAAACTCACAGAGAACAAATTAATGATTAGTACTGGGAAGAAAGTAGATGCTGCTGCTGCTGCTAAGACGCTTCAGTCGTGTCCGACTCTGCAACCCCATAGACAGCTACCCACCAGCCTCCGCCGTCCCTGGGATTCTCCAGGCAAGAACACTGGAGTGGGTGGGAAGAAAGTAGATAGAGGATATAAAATAAAGAGTATGGGATTATGAGATACAAACTACCAGGTACAAAATAAGTAACCAGAATGTACTGTATGTACAGGGAAACATAGATATTATTTTGTAATGTCTTTAAATGGTGTACAGCCTATAAAATTGAATCTCTATGTCACATACTGAAACTAATATAATACTGTAATCAACTACACTTCAATTTAAAAAAAAATGGGAGTAGAATGCTTTCTATCACCCTTTGTGTTAAATAATTACACTGAAGATCTAACCAATGCAATAAGTCAGGAAATTAAAAGGAATAATACACAAAAAGGATAAAATAAAACTTAATATCCAAAGATATACTTATGTAATAGCAGTTTAGTAGCTCATTTGTGTCTGACTGTTTGTAACCCCATGGACTGTAGCCCACCAGACTCTTCTGTCCATGGGATTCTCCGGCAAGAATACTGGAGTGGATTGCCATTCCCTTCTCCAGGGGATCTTCCTGGCCCAGGGATTGAACCCAGGTCTCCTGCACTGCAGGCAAATTCTTTACCATCTGAGCTGCAGGGAGTTGTGGGTGTCTGTACTCAGTTGTGTCTGACTCTTTGCAACCCTATGGACTGTAGCCCACCAGGTTCTCTGTCCATGGGGTTTTCCAGGCAAGGATACTGGAGTGGGTTGTCATCTCCTTCTCCAGGGCATCTTCCCAATCCAGGGATTGAACTTGTATCTCTTGCATCTCCTGCATTTCCTGCACTGGCAGGCAGACTCTTGCACCACTGTGTCACCTGGGAAGTCTCATAAAAGCAGGGAGCCAGAGCGAAGTCCTGTAGAAACATGATCATGTGAATTATTATATGTGCATTCTTAGAATGAATCTAAAAAAGATACTTTGATAAAGGTCAACATGCAAAAAATCCATTGTACTTTAACGTATCAGCAACAAACCTTTAGAAATCAACACTATTACAATGTCTTAAAAATATCAATATCCTATACTTGAGAGAAAGATGATCTATATAAATTAATGAATGCTTATGAATTAGAACATTTAAGGGACTAAATATATTTATGTCTGGAATTTAGGCAATACAGTCACTGTAGTCTCAATCAAAATGCTAGGAGAAGATATGGCAAAATCAAAAAAGAATTAGAGTGTGTAGAATACTTGGTAGAATTAGAGTGTGTGGAGTTGGTGAGTCTAAGGAACATGGACAATTGGGAAGACCTTATGGGAAAAAAATAAGGAGAAGACTGCAGAATATTTGCATTCTTACCACTCCAAGGGCAGAACTAACAAAAAACACAATCTGAGTCTGATATAACAGAGTAGAAGTTACAACTCAGTGGCCTTGACCATAGAATTAATTTTCATAATAAATGTAGAATATAAAAAGCATGTGAATATGAAAGCATTTGAGATTAGTGCAGATGTTCTTCTATATTTCCCATGAAGTTCATGGGAATGGTAAATGAGACAAAAGACGAGTTAATTAGGAGATTCTGAGTTAACAGTAAAATAATTACATTGAGCCTAGGCTTTTATGAGTTTACTGATTACCAAATATGCAATAGCAAAGTTGTTTCATCATTTGTGAACTTTAGACATTGATATTGTGGAAAAGAGATTAAATATTTACTTATGTACTTTGCCTCCTCTGTGCTGTCTAATGCATAATTTCATAGAAGGAAACTTAAAGAGAGCAGGTTTAAAATAAAATTTAACTTTAATTATATTAAGCAAGTAGTTTTCTAAACTAATAAAACTTACTATTTTTTTCTTTTTATGGTTCATGCTTTCAATGTTGTATCTAAGAATTTTTTTGCAATCCAAAGTAAAAAGTTTTCTCCTATGTTTTCTTAAGACAGTTTTTAAACATATTCATTTCTGCTTTTAGATCTATGATCCATTTGGGGTTACTATTTGTATTTGGTGCTGCATATCAAAGTCCTTTTTTAATACATTGACATTTAATTTTCTAAAACCGTTTGTTAGAAAGAACATTATTCCTCCACAGAATTTACTTCTCACTTTTTGTCAAAAATCAGTTGATCATTTATTTGTGGGTTTGTTTATCTTGTTTTCATTGATATACTTGTCTTTATATTAATAGCACATTTCTCGATTACTATAGATTCATAATGTTTTCAAATTAGATAGTATTAGTTTTCTAAATTTGTTCTTTGCTCAGTTGTTTTGGTTATATTAAGCTCTTTGCATTTCTATGTGAATTTTAGAATCAATTTATTGTCTACCAAAAATAGTGCTTGCTAGGATTTTTAATTAGGATTTAGTTGACACTATAGATAAATTTAGGGACAATTGATATTTTCACATTATCCACTCATGAACACAGCATATTTCTTCATTTCAGTACTTTTAAATTTCTTTTTTAACAATGTTTTGTAGTTTTCAGTGTGCATATATTATACATTTTAGTTGCTAAGTCATGTCCGACTCTTTTGCAACCCCATGGATGGTAGCTGGCAAAGTTCCTCAGTCCATGGGATTTCCTAGACAAAAATACTGGAGTGGCTGCCATTTCCTTCTCTAGAGGTTTTTCCCAGCCTAGGCATCTAGGGAGACCCATGTCTCCCACATTGGGAAGCAGGTTCTTTATTGCTGAGCCACCAAGGAAGCCCTCATTAAATTTAGGAGCTTTTTTATAGATTCCATTGGATTTTGTATACATACAATCATGTTGTCTTTAAAGAGCTTTTTTACTATTTTCTTTCCAAAATGAGTATCTTTTTTCCCTCTCCTTTGTCTTGGCTAATTGCATTGGGGAGATCTTCCAGTATAATGTTGAACAGAACTTGCCTTGTTCTTCATATTAGGGACAAACATTCAGTCAATGACATGAACTATTAACATTAAGTGATGGCAATTTTTCATGTTGAGAAACTTCCTTTGCATTCCTAGTATGCTGAAGAGTTTTTAAATCCAAGAATGTGTAATGGATTTTGTCAAATGCTTTTTCTTCTTCTATTAAGATGATCATATGGTTTTCTTTAAAATTTTGTTTATATGGCAAACTGCACTGATTTTCAGTTAAACCATTTCTCAGATAAGACCCATAGAGGCATTTGGATATATTACTCTTTATTATTAAATATTTTTGCATTTGTAATAGATGCTGTTCTATAGTTTTCCTGTAATTACTTTGTCTAATTACTAAAGTGGCCTTGCAGAATGAGTTAGGAAGTGTTACTTCCTCTTAATTTTCTGGAAGAGTTCTTGTAGCATTGGTATCAATTTTTTTCTTAAGTATTTTGTATAATTCGTGAGTGAAGTCATCTGAAGTTTTCTTTGTGGGGATGTTTCTAAGTAGAACTTTAATTCCTTTTAGAGATATAGAATTATTCAAGTTATCTGTATCTTCTTGTTTAAGCTTGGGTAGTTTATGTCTTTAAAGAGATTTTCCCATTATATCTAATTGTCAAATTTATTGGCATTAAGTTTTTCATAATAATTTCTTGTTAAATGTTTCATGCCTGTGGATATATAGTGTTGTCCCTTCTCTAACTGATATTGCTGATTTTTGTCTTCTCTTTTCCTTTATCCCTCTGATTAGAAATATATGAATTTTATTGATCTTTACAAGTCAGTACTTGATTTCATTGAGTTTCTCTGTTTTTACTATCTTTTAAATGTAATCAGTTACTGCTCTTCCTTTGTTCTCGTTACTTTGGTTTTAATTTGTTTTCCTTTCTCAAAATTTTAAAGATTGAAGTGTTAATCATTGTTTTTTTTTCAGTCTTTCTTCTTTTCTAATAATAAAAGCACTAATGCAATCATTTTTCTCTCTGAACGTTGATTTTGGAGCATCTGCCAACTTTTGTTAGAAATAAAATCAAGTCTGCTCTGATTTCCTCATGGACTTGTGGGTTATTTAGAAGTGTGTTTAATTGATAAATATTGAGGGCTTTTCTGAATACCTTTTCTAAAATTTGGATTTCTAGTTTAATTCTGCTGTGTTTATGATTTCAATACTTTGAGATCTAATGAATTATTTTATGGCTTAGAATATGTGTTATCATAGTAAATGTTCTGTGTGTAGTTGAAAATAATGCCTGTTCTGCTTTTGTTGGTTTGAGAGTTCTTTGTTAATCAGATCCAGCTAGTTGATAGTAATGTTCATAAAAATAAGATAAGAAATTCTATTCTCATCCTTATATTTGTTTCTCTGTACCTGGATCATCAAAAAAGGCAAGAGAGTTTCAGAAAAACATCTATTTCTGCTTTATTGACTATGCCAAAGCCTTTGACTATGTGGATCACAATAAATTGTGGAAAATTCTGAAAGAGATGGGAATACCAGACCACCTGACCTGCCTCTTGAGACCTGTAATCAGGTCAGGAAGCAACAGTTAGAACTGGACATGAAACAACAGACTGGTTCCAAATAGAAAAAGGAATCTGTCAAGGCTGTATATTGTCACCCTGCTTATTTAACTTATATGCAGAGTACATCATGAGAAACACTGGGCTGAAGGAAGCACAAGCTGGAATTAAGATTGCTGGGAGAAATATCAATAACCACAGATATGCAGATGACACTATCCTTATAGCAGAAAGTGAAGAACTAAAAAGCCTCTTGATGAAAGTGAAAGAGGAGAGTGAAAAAGTTGGCTTAAAGTTCAACATTCAGAAAACTAAGATCATGGCATCCAGTCCCGCCACTTCATGGCAAATAGATGGGGAAACAATGGAAACAGTGTCAGGCTTTATTTTGGGTACTCCAAAATCACTGCAGATGGTGATTGCAGCCATGATATTAAAAGACGCTTACTCCTTGGAAGGCAAGTTATGACCAACCTAGATAGCATATTCAAAAGCAGAGACATTATTTTGTCAACAAAGGTCTGTCTAGTCAAGGCTATGAGTTTTCCAGTAGTCATGTATGGATGTGAGAGTTGGACTATAAAAAAAGCTGAGCGTCTAAGAATTGATGCTTTTGAACTGTGATGTTGGAGAAGACTCTTGAGAGTCCCTTGGACTGCAAGGAGATCCAACCAGTCCATTCTAAAGGAAATCAGTCCTGAGTGTTCATTGGAAGGACTGATGCTGAAGCTGAAACTCCAATACTTTGGCCACCTGATGCGAGGAACTGAGTCATTTGAAAAGACTCTGATGCTGGGAGAGATTGAGGGCAGGAAGAGAAGGGGACAATAGAGGATGAGATGGTTGGATGTCATCACCGACTCGATGGACATGGATTTGGGTAGACTCTGGCAGTTGGTGATGGATAAGGAGGCCTGGCGTGCTACAGTTCATGGGATTGCAAAGAGTCAGACATGACTGAGGACTGAACTGAAAACTGAATATGTTTGACTGCTTTTAAGATGTTTGCATTTTTAATTTCTTCCAGCAATCTGTCATGTGCCCTAATATGATTTACATTTATCCTTTATGTAGTTTGACCAGTTTTTGGCCTGTAGGTTTATCCTTTTCATAAAGTTTGGAACTTTTTTGAAATTTTAAAAATATTTATCCTGTCCATCCACTGTCTCTTCTCCTGGGATCCCATTTATATGTACATTATTCTATTTAATATTGTCAAACATGTCACTAAACTCTGCTCATTTTTTTTTCTCATTCTGCTACATTTATGAGTGGTTTCTGTTATTACATATTCAAGTTCAGTTATTTTTCTTTTTCTTTTCTAATATGTTGTTGTATTCAGTTGCTCAGTTGTGTATGACTCTGCAGATCCATGGACTGTACGTAGCCTGCTTAGCTTCTCTGCCCAGGGAATTTTCCAAGCAAGAATACTTGAGTGGGGTGACATTTTTACCCCAATATGTTGTTAACCCCATATATTTCTTATTTCAGATATTTTCTCTTTCTAGAAATTCTTTTTGTGTATTTATAATTTTTTTCATTTCTATATTATGCTCATAATTTCTTCATGTTCCTAAATATAAGAAGTATATTTTTCAAAAGATTTTTCAATGTTCTTCTTATCCTTTTTTCTTTATATTTGTTTATTAAGGATAAATATCAATTCAAAGATTAGAATAGAGATTTGAAGGTCAAAGTTCCTTCTTATCCCTCTATTCTGAGTCTTGTTTTGTATCATGATATTGGTTTTATTTTTTAGAATGTGTTATAATGAATAATACAAGATATACCTGCCTAAAAAATTTTTAAGTGTACAGTACAGTATAATCTATAAGCACAATGTAGTAAAGCAGATCTCTCTAGAACTTTTTCATCTTGCATAACTGAAATTCTGTATGCATTCAACAGCAACTCTTAACTTCCCCCTCTCCCAACTCTTGGCATCCAGCATTGTACTTTTTACTTCTTTACATTTGACTACTTAATTACCTAATATAAGTGTATAAGTGGATTATGTCATATTTGTCTTTCTGGGACTGGCTTATTTCAAGTAACATAATGTTCTAAAGTTTCATCCACACCGCTGAATATGACACAATTTCCTTTCTTTATAAGGCTGAAAAATATTCCGTTTTATGTATATACCACATTTTCTCTATCCATTCATCTGTCAATGGACATTTAGTTGCTTCTATGTCTTGACTACTGTAAATAATACTTCAATAAACACAGGAGGGCAAATATTTCTTTGAGAGCCTAATTTAAATTCTACTGTATAAATATCCAGAAGTAAGGTTGCTGACTCATATAATAATTCTTTAATTTTTGAGGAAACTTCATACTATTTTCCATAACAACTGCACTATTTGTATTCCCACCAACAATGCACAAGAGTCTCAATTTCTCCAAATGTTTGCTATATTAAATTTACTTATTTAATTCTTTTGATTCTGGCTACCCAAATTTGTATCAAGTAATATCTCATTGTGGTTTTGATTTGCATCCGTCTGCTGATTAATGATAAATATCTTTTCTGGTATATGTAGGCTATTTGCATGCCTTTTTTGTAGAAGTGTCCATCCAAGTCCTGTGCCCGTTTTCAAAACTAGTTTATTAATTTTAACTCTTGAAATGTTGAAGTTCCTTATTTATCTTGGCTACTAACCCTTTGTTAGATATGTGGTTTGAAAATACTTTCATTCTACTGGTTGCCTTTTTATTGTGTTGTTTGTGGTACAGCTTTTTGAGATGAAATAAGCATACAGTTTACCTCACAGATTCCCAAAAAATCATTGCCTATTATATATTTTTATTTTCAAGAAACATAGAACACAAATATGACAATAATGACAAAAAATCTGGAAGAATCATTAATGGTCTTTGGTCAACAACAAGAACAAACCAGAGCTCAGTGTTGCAGGTGGTGTCAACCTACTAATTATTTGTTCCTAGTACATTGGAGACGGAAATGGCAACCCACTCCAGTGTTCTTGCCTGGAGAATCCCAGGGACAGGGGAGCCTGGTGGGCTGCCATCTATGGGGTCGCACAGAGTCGGACACTAAGTGACTTAGCAGCAGCAGCAGTACATGGCAAGAGAAGTGCAGAAACTGAACATAGCATTTAGAAACTTTTATGGAAACTTGACTTTGCTGTGATAGAAAAGCTTGTGATCACTTTTACTAGAAATCTGTTTTTGTTGTGTTTTACTAAGGTGTTCTTGAGATAGATTAGAAATTAAAGAAATTGGTCTTTTTCAGCATAGTTTAAGACGTACTCATCTCTGTCAGTAACATAGAACTGATACTCTTATTTTGAAATCAATTATAAATAATTATTTTTTTATTTGGGGAAAATTGTGTGACTCTAGGATTACATCACATTCTTACACTATTCTCAAATCCCATTTTGGGATGGCACTTTATCAGAGCAATTCTCCTTTTATCTACATAGATGTTCAGATTCTAGGAGTTCTGGTGTTATGGCCAATGTTTTATATTTACATATTCACATTTAACTTTACATCTATGATTGTAATATAGACTTAAAGGACTGTGATTAAACAAGGAAACTAAGAATCTAAAATCATGACATTTCCTTTATTCACTGAATTCTATGGGCAAAACTGTTAAAAAAAACATATTGTGTCAGCTTTAGGACACATTTTCTTTTCCATTTTTAAGTTTCTAATACAAAGACACATCCTTTGTTTTATATTAAAGAAAAGTCTTCAGACACTTGGCAGAGGGGTTCATTGTGACATAGTTGTCATTGCTTATGTAATATGAACCGTCATTTTAGATACTTGTATTAAATTTCTGTCATATTTTTCTTAAATGTGACACCTTAATTTGTACTTGAAATATCTTTAAAATTATTCTCTGATGCAGAGAAATGAAAAGTTATTGTGTACACAAGGGTTATGTGTCATAGAAATTGCAGTTAAAGACAGTGAAACTTGTCAAATCTATCAGAAAAAAAATCCAGGATTTTCAATAGTAAATTGTTCATTATGCCTTAAAATTATGCTACCAGCTTGAATAGAAATAGAGCACAGATTACAAAAAGAGTATTTAAAAATTTTATTCAGAGTAACTGGAACTGTGCTACTTTAAGTAGCCAGCCTGCTACTGGCTGTTACCAGTTTCAAAATTATAAGGAGTTTGCGCTAAAATGTAAATCAAAACACTTGCTATGTATAAATGAAAACAGTGTGCTTAAGGACACAGATACTTTACACTCTGACACAGCTTATTATTTCCTTGTAAGCTGATCAGACTTTAAGTAGGATGGGTTTAGATTCCTATCTGTTAGGAATGTTTTAAACTCTAACAGGCTCTCTGATTAACATATCTCCTCCAGCAAGGGAAACAAAAGCAAAAATAAATAAATGGGACTATATTGAACTAAAAAGCTTTTGCACAGAGAGGAAACTATCAAAATGAAAAGGCTGGCTGCTTCATAGGAGAAGATATTTGCAAATGATATATCCAGTAAGGGGCTAAAATCCAAAATATACGAAGAATTCACATGACTCAACATCTAAAAAACAAACAACCTGATTAAAAAATGGACAGAGAATGTGACAGACATTTCTCCAAAGAAGACATATATTTAGTCAACAGGCACACGAAAAGATGCTCAGTGGCACTAATCATCAGGGAAATTAAAGAACACACTCATATATCACCTCACAGCTGTCAGAACTGTTATAAAAAAGAACAGCATATAACAAGTGTTGTTGCAGTTGTGGAGAAAAGAGGACTCTCACACACTGTTGGTGGGAATGTAATTTGGTACAGCCACTATAGAAAAAAGTATTCAGTTCAGTTCAGTTCAGTTCAGTCGCTCAGTCGTGTCCGACTCTTTGTGACCCCATAAATTGCAGCATGCCAGGCCTCCCTGTCCATCTACCATATGACCCTGCAATTCCATTCCTGGATATTTACCTAAAAAAACAAAAACACTAATTAGAAAAGATATATGTCTATACCTTTATTTCTTCCCTGCAAATAGGGTCATCAGTACCATTTTTCTAGATTTCATCCATATGTGTTAATATACAATATTTGTTTTCCTCCCTCTGACTTACTTTGCTCTATATGAAAGGCTCTAGGTTCATTCACCTCACTAGAACTGACTCACATTTGTTCCTTTTTAAGGCTGAGTAATACTCCATTGTATATATTCCATCTTCTTTCTCCATTTATCTGTCAGTGGACATCTGGGCTTCTTCCATGTCCTCATTGTTGTAATTAATGCTTCAGTGAACATCGGGATACATGTGTCTTTTTGAGTTATGATTTAGACTTGTGGACACAGCATGGGGAGGAAATTGGGGTATGGATTGACAGATTAGCATTGACATATATACACTACCATGTGTAAAACAGATAGCTAACAGGATACTGTTGAACAGCACAGGAAGCTCAGCTTGGTGCTCTGTCATGACCCAGATGGATGCAATGGGGGTGACTTCATGATCACTTGAGTCTTCATGAGGGAGACTCAAGAGGGAGCAGATATATGTATACATATGGCTGAATTATGACTATATACTACAGAAACTAATGTAACATTGTAAACAATTATATTCCAATGAAAAAGAAAAGATACATGTACCTCTGTTGATTGTAGCATTATTTACAATAGCCAAGATATGGAAGCAACATATGTACTATCAGTAGAGGAATGGATAAAGAAGACATGGCATGTATATTTATATATTATAATATATATTAATCAACTTTAACTTATCAAATAGTCTGTTCCAAAAATATCCTTTCTGCACATAACAAGAAATCCAGAAGTAGGTAGATAATTGCTTGAAGTATTGGTATCAATGAAACTACTCAACAAATTCAGGCTATTTTTTCTTCTTTATCATCCTTAGCATGTGGACCTTCTGTCCTCATATTGTCATCTATGATCATAAGATGTTTACAGTCAAGTAAGTAAAATACAGAGTCAATTGCATTTATCCTTTTAATGAAGAAAGTGAAATTTTTTTTTTCAGAATACTCCTACAGATATCATCTTAACTCTCCTTGGACAGAGCTTGAAACATGACAGAGTTAGCTGCAAGAGTAGATGAAAAATCTAATATATGGCAGACATAAGAGTTTTCAGGATTGTATAATAATTAGGTTATGCTGAATTAGCATATAACTCCAAACCCTCAATGGCTTGATATAAATTTTCTTGGTGCCTACACAAAATGTGATAACTCAGTGTAGCTCTTTTCCATGTAGTGACTTCATGATCTAGGCTGGTCTGATTTTAGGGCTAATGGCTAAAGGGTACTGCTCTAGCATCTCTTTGCTCTCCTGCTCTCCTAAGCTGCTTTGTGTGCTCACTAAAATCAGTGTGTTTGTATGCAGATCTGTTTATGTCACTTATATTTTTATTTATCTGGTAATTTAGTTAAAATTCTATGTAAAATAATATTTTAAAAGGTCTGTTTATTGAAACTCAATTGAATGTTTTTGGAAGAAGTGATAAGGGGCAAATCACTAACAATTATTCTAAATTAGGTGTAAGAAGCCAAAGAAATTAAGAAGGATTCTGAACTCAGGTTTTTTCATAAGTGTCATCAATTTGTTGCTCTGCTTAAAAAAATGAAATTTGAAATTATAGACAATATATTGCAAAGTTAAATTATTCAATATAGACGCATCAACATGGATCACCAGAGTTAAGCTTAAGGAAATGCTGTGGGCTTATATCTAAAGAAAAGACTTCTATTTTATTTGCCAAATATTCATCATAATTCACTTCAAGATTCTTGACCTTTGCAATGGGAAAGTTTTTTTTTTTTCTTTTTTCAGTCTTTGCATTGATTGCGTTTGGTTTCATAATGGAGTAGAATAAAAATAGATTTTACCCACCACTGTTAACTGAATCCCTTGCTGCATTTTAAAGGTATTTTTTTTTTTAAAAAAAGTCAAATTGATTGTGATACCTGATTTTCTTTCCCTTGAGAGGTAGAAAATTAGAATGAGAACTGAGATTTTATCAATTATTGCAGAATCCAAACAAAATAATAAAATATAAATTGTGGCTACCATTTTCTAATATTGTGATTTTTTCCCCCTATTTATCTCTTTGCCCACTTAATTCAGTATGCTAGTTGAATATCCAGATCTTGACTTTTTTACCAACAGTCTTCAATTCTTAAGGTCTCTGGCTATTCTACAAATCATTTCGAGTTCCATGTACTGTACTCTGAATGCCTAGCTCAAGAAAGCTTGCCTTAGGGAATACATAATCAAAACACTGAGAGAGATATTAACTCTAAGGATAAACACTACAAGCTCCTTATTTATTGCAGAGAATACTTTTCTAGGTCAAAGCCCTTATAATTGCTCTCTCCCTGCCTGTTTTGTTCACAGAGGTGTACTGTGTTTCTCTGATTCCTGCCCCCTGCTGCATGTTCATATTTCTTCATATTTTTCAGCTTTTGGATGAGACTGCTTCCTTCAGACATCTCTCATACTAACATTTATCCTTACTCTATCAAAATTCGTCAGTTTTTTTTTTTTTTTTTCAGATGCTCCTGTTTTCCTTTAATCAGACTTTTATTTACTAACTCATTCTTTCCTGTAGATATCTTAGTATCCAGGTGAGATCTGAGGATACTTTAAGAATGGCTTTGAGATAGATGCTTTTGGTTCACATCATGTATAGTTCTTTCCATCTTGCAAACACTCTCACATCAACATGTCATTTACTCTTCACAAAGGGTATTATTATTCCTGTTTTTTTCCCCCCATGGGAAACTGAAGGCATGAAAGTGAAAGTAGCTGTCATTTCCTCAATGGCATGAACAGTAAGCAGCAGAATTGGTACTATACGCTACTCTCCTGGCACCTCCACATTCTCACACCCAAACCCAAACACCAGGCTCATAAACACAACTCGCTAAGCCCCCAAAGATATAGGGGAGGGGACAGTCATGCCAAAGAAGAATAAAGCAAAATTCATCTTAGTTATACAATTTGCGTCCTTCATGGCCAACTGCATGACCCACTATATGTTGGATACTGTACTTATTTTTCCCTCTGTAGACCATTCCTCTTATTAAAAGACTCTCCTCTTTTGGTTAATATTGCACAATTTTTCTTGCATCTCTTTATTTTAATTTTCTGTTTTTCTTTATTTCCTTCTGTGGCCTTTCTTTTTAAGCTTTACCCTTGGCATTATCTAGGGCTTTTATTAGTCTATCTTTAGAAATTCCAAGCTTTCATATATTAATCAATCTTTAATCCCAGATAACAGAAACCACTCTAATTTCTTCAGGTGGAAAGAATGTAATCCAGGGAGTTAGCTGTTTACAAAATCACTGGATGGTCTAGAGCTGTGCTGTCCAACACGATAGCCACTAACTACATGTGGCTATTTGTTTAAATTAGCTAAAATTAAATAAAATCAATAATTCAAATCCTTAGTTGCACTAACCATATTTCAAGTGATCAATAGTCACACGTGACTAGGAGCTACTCCAGGCCAGAATACTGGAGTTGGTAGCCTTTCCCTTCTCCAAGGGATCTTCCCAACCCAGGGATCAAACCCAGGTCTCCCGCATTGCAGGCAGATTCTTTACCGGCTGAGCCACAAGGGAAGACCCATAGGGCCACATGGCCTCTGCATAATCTCTCCCAGCATAAGGCTGTTCCATGCCTAACTCTTGACACACATCAAGCTAAGGACTAGAAACTGGAATTTACAAAAGCAAACATACCCCAAACTGGGCCTACCAACAGAAACAAATAAAGTGTATCTTGCCCTCATACGGCTAAATTCTGCTTCCAGCCCAAGATACATTTCTTCAGTGGAATCTAGGTCATGTGTTGAAACTAAGTTGCAAAGGGAACCATGAAATGTCTTTATATTTCTAGTCTCTAGCTTAAAGTACACTGCCAGGGTGGTGAAATAATTTAAATTGAAAGAGCCAATACTTATCATCTGCCACCATTTCCAGGTCCTCTATCTGCTAATAGAGAATTTTTAGCCTTTTTGTGCTTATGGACAATAGATCCATGTATCTTATGGCCACCTGTATGTCTTCCCCCGAGATCCCACAGGCACCTCATACTCACATAACTCCTCTCTGACATCTCAGTGAATGATCAGCTACTCAAGCCTGACCCTAGGTTTCAACTTTGCTTTCTCCCTGTCCTCCCTCATACTCCTCACCTACTCAATCAACAGGTCCTGTTGATTCTATCTCCCAAGTTCCTACAGATCCTTTGTATATTCATCACCATTACCCCTACTCCAGCTGAGGATTCATCATCTCCAATCTGCTCTATTGATTACCTATAATGCACTTGGAATTATCTTAGGTTCTCATAATATATCTCCCCATATATTCCTCACTGATAGATCAGTGCTGTTACTCCCCTTTTCAAATGGGGATTCTATTACTTAAAGAGAATAGTAAATTGTTGAAGGCCACACAACTAAAATTGTAAAACAGAATTTAAACCGTAATCTCTTTGGTTTCTAGTCCTGTGCTCTTAAGTGATGATTCTCAGGTGAGAGAAAAGGGTCAGTTCCTGCTGATCTGCTCCCTGAATCATCTGGAGTATTTAAAAAAATACACATTTGTAGGTTCCACAGGAGACACAGGATCAGAATGTCAGGTTCCTTTCCCAGGGATTAATCTCAACAGGAGGTTCATTGCGTAGAGTCCACACTCAGCCTAGGAGCATAGAGTAGGTAAAGAAGATCTGGATAATCAAAGAGAAGGTTTAAAAGAGTGAACAGAGGCTATTGAAGAGAGTATCAAAATGATTAATATGTTCTCACCTATAATGCAAGAAGGTGAGTGGTAGGGAACTAAAACCAGAAAACTATAAATAAGCTCTGGCCAAAGGCAGGTCAGAAAAGATAAAGACTTTTTTGCAATGATATCATAATAGAACCTAGGAGCCTTTTATTTTATTAGCAAAATAATTGGGCCAGAATTAAAATTCTGCAAATCTATATATCTGCAATGCTGTTACCCAATTGTCTATGTTCTAAGATTCAGATTTCAGTCAGAAGGCAGCACACTCTCATAAACTTATTCCTTCTGTAGTTTCAGTAAATTCTTGATGAAATTTGAATATTAAGTTAATGACAACCTTATAAAACATGTACAACTAAAATCATCTAGGTCTCTACTGCCAATGAATATAAACATTTCTGATTAGATTTTGTATGTAAAGTAGAATGCTTGTAGAATTATGTTAAAACCTCCCATACATACCATTAGATATAAATTGACTTATCCAAACAGATCATGTTAACTGATGATTCAGACCTTACAATTCTCTGTTGCAATATAAAAACTCAAACAATGAAGACAAATAATCTGGCCATACTTGCCAATAAGTTTCACATTATCAATATTTTGTTATTAGTTGACTTAAGAAGCAAAGTGAATTCCTCTGAATTGTATTACAATTTCCTGAATAAGGATTCTTGTTGATTTTGTCCTGTTCTGGTCTTTTAATGGCTTATAAGATTCTACAGGTGCTGGCCTCAACTCTGAGTTTATGTTCAATCATTCCCCTCCTTGCTCATTGCATTCAAGCCACGTTGGCCTATCTATTCCTTCTCTGAGGTACTTACACAGACCCAGAGCATTTGTTCCATTCCTCTGCACTTAGCTGGCTCTCTCTTCTCCTGCTCTTTAATCATATGCAGCCATCTCAGCAAGGCTTTCCTTGACCCTTCAATTCAGAACTGCAATCCCTTTCCAAACCCTCACTTTCTTCGCTTTTTCTATCACCATGCTGCTGCTGCTAAGTCGCTTCAGTCGTGTCGGATTCCGTGCCACCCCATAGACGGAAGCCCCGTCCCTGGACAGCTCAACTGTCCGTGGGATTCTCCAGGCAAGAACAGTGGAGTGGGTTGCCACTGCCTTCTCCAATGCATGAAAGTGAAAAAGTGAAAGTGAAGTCGCTCAGTCGTGTCCGACTCTTAGCGACGCCATGGACTACAGCCTACCAGGTTCCCCCATCCATGGGATTTTCCAGGCAGGAGTACTGGAGTGGGGTGTCATTGCCTTCTCCACCATAATACTTATCATAATCTAACATCAGATCAGATCAGATCAGATCAGATCAGATCAGTCGCTCAGTCATGTCCGACTCTTCGCGACCCCATGAACCGCAGCATGCCAGGCCTCCCTGTCCATCACCAGCTCCCGGAGGTCACTCAGACTCACACCCATCAAGTCAGTGATGCCATCCAGCCATCTCTTCCTCTGTCGTCCCCTTCTCCTCCTGCCCTCAATCCCTCCCAGCATCAGAGTCTTCTCCAATGAGTCAACTCTTCGCATGAGGTGGCCAAAATACTGGAGTTTCAGCTTTAGCATCATTCCTTCCAAAGAAATTCCAGGATTGATCTCCTTCAGAATGGACTGGTTGGATCTTCTTGCAGTCCAAGGGACTCTCAAGAGTCTTCTCCAACACCACAGTTCAAAAGCATCAATTCTTCGGCGCTCAGCCTTCTTCACAGTCCAGCTCTCACATCCATACATGACCACAGGAAAGACCATAGCCTTGACTAGGCGAACCTTTGTTGGCAAAGTAATGTCTCTGCTTTTGAATATGCTATCTAGGTTGGTCATAACTTTCCTTCCAAGGAGTAAGCGTCTTTTAATTTCATGGCTACAGTCACCATCTGCAGTGATTTTGGAGCCCAGAAAAATAAATTCTGACACTGTTTCCACTGTTTCTCTATCTATTTCCCATGTAGTGATGGGACCAGATGCCATGATCTTCGTTTTCTGAATGTTGAGCCTTAAGCCAACCTTTTCACTCTCCACTTTCATTTTCATCAAAAGTCTTTTTAGCCCCTCTTCACTTTCTGCCATAAGAGTGGTGTCATCTGCATATCTGAGGTTATTGATATTTCTCCCGGCAATCTTGATTCCAACTTCTGTTTCTTCCAGTCCAGCATTTTTCATGATGTACTCTGCATATAAGTTAAATAAACATGGTTTATTGTTTGCACATTGACGTACTCCTTTTCCTATTTGGAACCAGTCTGTTGTTCCATGACCAGTTCTAACTGTTGCTTCCTGACCTGCATACAGATTTCTCAAGAGGCAGGTCAGGTGGTCTGGTATTCCCATCTCTTTCAGAATTTTCCATAGTTTATTGTGATCTACACAGTCAAAGGCTTTGGCATAGTCAATAAAGCAGAAATAGATGTTTTTCTGGAACTCTCTTGCTTTTTCCATGATCCAGAGGATGTTGGCAATTTGATCTCTGGTTCCTCTGCCTTTTCTAAAACCAGCTTGAACATCAGGAAGTTCACGGTTCACATATCACATGTGATATCTATGTCACATATCTAACAGAACATAGATATTTTATTTTTTGGTTTCTTGTCTATTTTCACAACTAGAATGTAAACTGTGAGAGCAAATATTTTTTCACTTTTTTTTCTCTGTCATGATTTTGTTCACTCTTTTATCCCCAGAACTTGAAACCAGTTCCTGTAGGATAATTGGCACTCAAAACAAACTGAAAAAGACAAATGCATTGTTGAATGCATTCAGTAAATATGAAAATATAATAAAGATGTACTTGTTTTGTGGCATTATGGAATATTTTTAAGTAAGTGAAAAAATATTAAAAGCAAACACACATATCACACAGAAATGATATGTCTTCTGTATCTACCTTCCTTCCACTCATCTATCACCCACCTACCTACCTGAGGCCCATGGTATGACTGAAAGTAACAAACCATCCTCTGGATTTACAGTAAGACCTGTACTTCTTAGACCCTCTGAATCACTAGGCCATGCACAGGGATGCAAATTCAGCTTGGCTGAGTATTTATTGACTCTTTTTAAAATGTGCTGTGCACTTTACAGTGACTACAAAGAGACACTGACTGTCTCTCTTTGGGCTGTGACTAACTAGACCTTTTATGCATGGCAGTGCCTTTGGTAGATTAGATTAAGTTCTTAACCTTTGATCTACTAATATTATCAGTTCAGTTCAGTTCAGTCGCTTAGTCATGTCTGACTCTTTGCGACCCCACGGATTGCAGCATGCCAGGCTTCCCTGTCCATTACCAATTCCTGGAGCTTGCTCAAACTCATGTCCATTGAGTCAGTGATAGTACTTGTATATATTTTGTACCTTATTAAATGTTGGATATAATATAATCTTTGCTACCATTTCATTGAATATTAAAATGTACATACTAAGGGTATGATTTTCCATAGCTTTACCATGCAAAGGTTCCCTCTTATTTCTATAGATTTTGTAACTGTAAATACAGTTTGGGGTTTTTCTTGTCTTCTCTTCAAAATATAGTTAGAATTGAAGATTCACTTTTTTCTGAGGGCTTTCTAACTACTACCAGTTTTTATTCATAGTACTTGTATCTTTGAAGCCACTGGAAGTTTATGCATTTGTTACTTTGTTCTTTTAATCTTGTAGTACTCATAATTTGCTTATAAATTTATTAGTAAGTTTTCAATATCATAGAAATTTTATCCTAAACTTCTCTGAAACTCAATCCGATAGGAAAGATGTTCTAAATTTTCCTATTTTTTTAATTGCTGCTGATTTATCTCTTAGGTCTATGAGTATACTCTCTGTATCTGTCTAAACTTATTTTAGATCAGTTTTTGAATTACAAAATATTCTCGAGTATAGAATTCCCAGGACCTCATACCCATTTTCTCCTATTTTTACCATCTTCCATTAATTTCACCATTTTAAATTTGTTGCTTTGCCTTATGCCTGTTTATAGTTAAATTTTAGAAAAATTCCTTTTATAGTTAAAAAGGATGTTCTTCAGTTATTGATGAAATTCTCTGTATATGTTAATTCATATTTCAAAAATCTTCAGATCAGATCAGTCGCACAATCATGTCCGACTCTTTGTGACCCCATGAATCGCAGCACACCAGGCCTCCCTGTCCATCACCAACTCCCGGAGGTCACCCAGACTCACATCCATCGAGTCAGTGATGCCATCCAGCCATCTCATCCTCTGTCATCCCCTTCTCCTCCTGCCCTCAATCCCTCCCAGCATCAGAGTCTTCTCCAATGAGTCAACTCTTCACATGAGGTGGCCAAAATACTGGAGTTTCAGCTTTAGCATCATTCCTTCCAAAGAAATTCCAGAATTGATCTCCTTCAGAATGGACTGGTTGGATCTTCTTGCAGTCCAAGGGACTCTCAAGAGTCTTCTCCAACACCACAGTTCAAAAGCATCAATTCTTCGGCGCTCAGCCTTCTTCACAGTCCAGCTCTCACATCCACACATGACCACAGGAAAGACCATAGCCTTGACTAGGCGAACCTTTGTTGGCAAAGTAATGTCTGTGCTTTTGAATATGCTATCTAGGTTGGTCATAACTTTTCTTCCAAGGAGTAAGCGTCTTTTAATTTCATGGCTGCAGTTACCATCTGCAGTGATTTTGGAGCCCAGAAAAATAAAGTCTGACACTGTTTCCACTGTTTCCCCATCTATTTCCCATGAAGTGATGGGACCAGATGCCATGATCTTCGTTTTCTGAATGATGAGCTTTAGGCCAACTTTTTCACTCTCCTCTTTCACTTTCATCAAGAGGCTTTTAGTTCCTCTTCACTTTCTGCCATAAGGGTGGTGTCATCTGCATATCTGAGGCTATTGATATTTCTCCCAGCTATCTGCCTCTTGAGAAATCTGTATGCAGGTCAGGAAGCAACAGTTAGAACTGGTCATGGAACAACAGACTGGTTCCAAATAGGAAAAGGAGTACGTCAAGGCTGTATATGGTCACCATGTTTATTTAACTTATATGCAGAGTACATCATGAGAAATGCTGGACTGGAAGAAACATAAGCTGGAATCAAGATTGCCGGGAGAAATATCAATAACCTCAAATATGCAGATGATACCACCCTTATGGCAGAAAGTGAAGAGGAACTCAAAAGCCTCTTGATGAAAGTGAAAGTGGAGAGTGAAAAGGTTGGCTTAAAGCTCAACATTCAGAAAACGAAGATCATGGCATCTGGTCCCATCACTACATGGGAAATAGATGGAGAAAAGTGGAAACAGTGTCAGACTTTCTTTTTCTGGGCTCCAAAATCACTGCAGATGGTGACTGTAGCCATGAAATTAAAAGACGCTTACTCCTTGGAAGGAAAGTTATGACCAACCTAGATAGCATATTCAAAAGCACAGACATTACTTTGCCAACAAAGGTTCGCCTAGTCAAGGCTATGGTCTTTCCTGTGGTCATGTGTGGATGTGAGAGCTGGACTGTGAAGAAGGCTGAGCGCCGAAGAATTGATGCTTTTGAACTGTGGTGTTGGAGAAGACTCTTGAGAGTCCCTTGGACTGCAAGGAGATCCAACCGGTCCATTCTGACGGAGATCAGCCCTGGGATTTCTTTGGAAGGAATGATGCTAAAGCTGAAACTCCAGTATTTTGGCCACCTCATGCGAAGAGTTGACTCATTGGAGAAGACTCTGATGCTGGGAGGGGATTGGGGGCAGGAGGAAAAGGGGACGACAGAGGATGAGATGGCTGGATGGCATCACTGACTCGATGAATGTGAGTCTGAGTGACCTCCGAGAGCTGGTGATGGATAGGGAGGCCTGGCGTGCTGCAGTTCATGGGGTCGCAAAGAGTCAGACAGGACTGAGCAACTGATCTGATCTGATCTGATCTTGATTCAAGCTTGTGTTTCTTCCAGTCCAGCGTTTCTCATGATGTACTCTGCATGTAAGTTAAATAAACAGGGTGACAATATACAGCCTTGACATACTCCTTTTCCTATTTGGAACCAGTCTGTTGTTCCATGTCCAGTTCTAACTGTTGCTTCCTGACCTGCATACAAATTTCTCAAGAGGCAGATCAGGTGGTCTGGTATTTCCATCTCTTTCAGAATTTTCCACAGTGTCTTGTGATCCACACAGTCAAAGGCTTTGGCATAGTCAAGAAAGCAGGAATAGATGTTTTTCTGGAACTCTCTTGCTTTTTCCATGATCCAGTGGATTTTGGCAATTTGATCTCTGGTTCCTCTGCCTTTTCTAAAACCAGCTTGAATATCAGGAAGTTCATGGTTCACATATTGCTGAAGCCTGGCTTGGAGAATTTTGAGCATTATTTTACTAGCATGTGAGATGAGTGCAATTGTGCGGTAGTTTGAGCATTCCTTGGCATTTCCTTTCTTTGGGATTGGAATGAAAACTGACCTTTTCCAGTCCTGTGGCCACTGCTGAGTTTTCCAAATTTGCTGGCATGTTGAGTGCAGCACTTTCACAGCATCACCTTTCAGGATTTGGAATAGCTTAACTGGAATTCCATCACCTCCACTAGCTTTGTTCGTAGTTATGCTTTCCAAGGTCCACTTGACTTCACATTCCAGGATGTCTGGCTCTAGGTCAGTGATCACACCATTGTGATTATCTGGGTTGTGAAGATCTTTTTTGTACAGTTCTTCTGTGTATTCTTGCCATCTCTTCTTAACATCTTCTGCTTCTGTTAGGTCCATACCATTTCTGTCCTTTATCGAGCCCATCTTTGCATGGAATGTTGTATATATCACTATTTATCAATTTTTTTTCACTGTTACTATTTTGAACGTTATGCCCTCTTTCTATTCATTATAGGCTAACCTAGAAATTCTAGGGTAAATTCTTTACTTGTTGTTGTTGTTCAGTCATTCAGCCATGTCTGACTCTTTGTGACCCTTTGGACTGCAGAATGCCAAGCTTTTCTGTCCTTCACTATCTTCCGGAGTTTGCGCAAGCTCATGTCCATTAATTTGGTGATTCCATCCAACCATCTCATCCTCTGTCACCCACTTGTCCTCCCACCTTTGATCTTTCCCAGCAGCAAGGTCTTTTCCAATGAGTTGGCTCTTTGCATCAGGTGGCCAAAGACTGGAGCTTCAGTTTCAGCATCAGTCCTTCCAATGAATATTCAGGGTTGATTTCCTTTAGGATTGACTGGTTTAATCTCCTTGCAATCCAAGGGACTCTCAAGACTGTTCTCCAGCACCACTTTTCTTTATTTTTTTTTTTTATATTTAAAGAATCTTTTTTTTTTTATTCTTATACTTCTTTTGTGTGTGTGTGTGTTTAAATTTTATTGTTTTTAACTTTACAATATTGTATTGCTTTTGCCATACATCAAAATGAATCCGCCACAAGTATACATGTGTTCCCCATCCTGAACCCTTCTCCCTCCTCCCTCCCCATACCATCCCTCTGGGTCATCCCAGTGCACCAGCCCCAGGCTTAATTTAATGGCTGCAATCACCATCTGCAGTATTTTGGAGCCTAAGAAAATAAAATCTGACACTGTTTCCATTTTTACCCCATCTATTTGCCATGAAGTGATGGGATTGGATGCCATGATCTTAGTTTATTGAATATTAAGTTTTAAGACTGCCTTTTTTTTTAAGCCACCTTTACTTATTAAAATCTAATATTAACAATTTTACTCTCTTATTAAATAATAAAAGGATCATAGCACATTGATTACATTTATTCCTCTACTGACTTGCATGATATTTTCGACCTGAATTTTATAAACCTCCAAATGTGTCGTCATTGCTGTTTAAGGTCCATGTCCTTTCAATTTAGCCACATATACAACGATGTTGGTGGCTTTTTGTTTTTTCCTGAATCTCTGAATTTCCAGTTGATTTTTTCCCTTGCTTGTAGTATCCTTTATAAATTACTCTAGACTGTGTTTGCTGATGGCAAATCCAAATTTTCTTATAAAAATTTTTATTTTACTTAGTTATTAAAGGATATTTTTTGCAATGAATAAATGTAATAATTCTAGGTTGTTAGAATTTTATTTTGCTGCAGAAAATTTGATGATATAATTTCACTGTTTGCTGGTTTCTTTTGTTTCAGTTGTGGAGAAGGAAATGGCAGCCCACTCTAGTATTCCTGCCTGGAGAATCCCATGGACAGAGGAGCCTGGTGGGCTACAGTCCACAGGGTCGCAAAGAGTTGGAGACGACTGAGTGACTTCACTTTCTTTCTTTGTTTCAGTTGAGAAGTCAACTGTCAATCTGTCACAATTTTTTAAAATTAGTTTTCTGTTAGTCTTGCCGCATTTTCTACTGCTTCATCTTTGATTTCTTGTAGTTTCACTGTGATGCTTCTATGCTTAAATTTCTTGTTATTTATGCTGCAAGTTCTAGAATTCTGTACTGACATTTTTCACCACTCTAAATTATTTTTCGGGGTCGGCTAATGGCGTCAGCGAGTCTGGGGGTCTTGGGCAGACAGCGCTGAAGCTTCTCTCCAGCTTGGCTGGTGACAACCGGTGTCCTGCGTCAGCCAGAGGGACCTGCCCGCCTGGTGGGCTCCTCTGCCAGAGCCGGCGGAGCGTAGCAGGGCGGGGCGACTGCGGGGGCCCCTAGGATAAGAACGGGGACAGTTGCGAGGAGGCCGCGGGGGGCTCTCGGGCTCGCTGCCCAGGCCGGGGCGAGCCCCCGTGAAGCCCTAGGGGCGAACAGCCCTAGGGCCAGAGGCACCTGAAGGGAGCTGTTTGTCGCCCCAAAGAACTGATAAGTACCAGAGTTGGTTTGCACCTCTCAGAAATTGGCACGGGGCTTGGTGGATCATGACTGGCAGCAACAGCCCCAAGGCGGTTAAGAAGCTGCTGGAGAACAGGCAGAGAGCGACTTGAGGGCCCTGTCCCTGGAATGCAAGAGGAAATTCTCACCAGTCAAGGAGGCTGCTGAATCAGAAATAGTAAAAGTTAAAACAATAGCTGCACAAAACACCGAAATTTTGGCAGCATTGAAGGAGAAAAACAGCTCAGAGGTTGTTCAACCTTTTCTAATGGGTTGTGGAACCAAGGAACCAAAGATCACTCAACTATGTTTGGCTGCCATTCAGAGACTCATGTCCCACGAAGTGGTATCTGAGACTGCAGCTGGAAATATAATTAACATCCTTTGGCAGCTAATGGAAAATAGTCTTGAAGAACTTAAGCTGCTTCAAACAGTTCTTGTTCTTGTAACAACCAATACAGTAGTTCGTGATGCGCATTCTCTAAGGCAATTGATCTTGGTTTTCGGCTACACTTCACAATAATACAGCTGCTGCTACATCTGACAAGTTGTTACTGTTGTTTTTGAGAGGATGGTTGCTGAAGATGAACAACACAGAGATATTACAGACCAACCAGTACTAGTCCAAGGAAATAGTAACAGAAGATCTGTCAGTACCCTCAAACCTTGTGCTAAGGATGCATATGTGCTTTTCCAGGACCTTTGTCAGTTGGTTAATGCTGATGCCCCTTACTGGCTCGTAGGTATGACAGAAATGACCCGAACATTTGGCCTTGAATTACTTGAATCAGTCCTGAATGATTTTCCACAAGTCTTTTTACAACATCAGGAATTTAGTTTCCTCCTCAAAGAAAGAGTATGTCCTCTTGTAATAAAGTTCTTTTCTCCAAATATAAAATTCACACTTCTCCAGCACCAGTTGAAAAACCGTATTTTCCTATCTGCATGCATTTGCTGAGAGTAGTATCTGTTCTGATTAAGCAATTTTACAGTCTTTTGGTAACTGAATGTGAAATATTTATGTCACTTCTAGTGAAATTTCTGGCTGCAGATAAACCACAGTGGCTACAAGCTGTTGCAGTGGAATCAATACATAGACTTTATGTGCAGCCTCAGTTGTTGAGGTCATTTTGTCAGTCCTATGATATGAAACAGCATTCTACCAAGGTTTTTCGTGATATTGTGAATGTACTGGGATTTTTTATCCAGTCCTTATTTCTTGTCCCTCCTACTGGAAATCCTGCTGCAATAAATCAAGCTGGTAACAATAATTCAGGTGGCCATGTCTCAGCACCAGCTAACTCAGGAATGTTGGGAATTGGTGGAGGTGTTACTTTGCTACCAGTATTTGAATATAGAGGAACTTGGATACCTATTCTGACTGTAACTGTACAAGGCAGTGCTAAAGCAACGTACCTAGAGATGTTGGACAAAGTTGAGCCCCCAACTATACCAGAAGAGGGTTATACTACGTCCGTGGGATTCCACTGTTTGCTAGACCTTGTACGTGGAGTCACTAGTATGATTGAAGGAAAGTTAGGAGACGTTGAAACAGAATGTCAGACTGCTACCACTGAAACAGTTTCTTTGTCTACACAGTCATCAGAACAGCAAGAATTACAGTCGACATCAGACTAGATGGATAAGGAAATAGAGCTGTTTGGGGAGAAATGGTGAATGCCTGCTGGTGTGGTCTACTTGCCGCATTGTTGCTCCTTCTTGATGCCAGCACAGATGAAGCTGCTACTGAGAATATTTTAAAAGCTGAACTGACCATGGCTGCTCTTTGTGGAAGACTGGGTCTTGTAAATTCAAGAGATGCTTTTATAACTGCAATATGCAAAGGTTCCCTGCCTTCCCATTATGCTCTTACTGTATTGAATACCACCACTGCAGCCACACTTTCGAACAAACCATATTCCATCCAGGGCCAGAGTGTTAGATGATCAGTTCATCAAGCAAATCACACCAGCAAGTTGTAGCAGTGGGTCAACCGCTAGCAATCCAGCCTCAAGGGACAGTAATGCTGACTTCCAAAAATATCCAGTGTATGAGGACTTTACTTAACTTGGCACACTGCCATGGGGCTGTTCTTGGGACATCATGGCAACTTGTCTTGGCAACTCTATAGCATCTTATATGGATTCTGGGATTAAAATCTAGTAGTGGTGGTGCCTTGAAACCTGGGAGAGCTGTTGAAGGGCCCAGTACAGTTCTAACAACAGCAGTGATGACAGATTTACCAGTGATTTCCAATATACTTTCAAGACTGTTTGAAAGCTCACAGTATCTTGATGACGTATCATTGCACCATTTAATAAATGCACTTTGTTCCTTATCCTTAGAAGCCATGGATATGGTCTATGGAAATAATAAGGAACCATCTGTTTTTGCTGTTGCCAAATTGTTAGAAACTGGTCTAGTTAACACGCACCAAATAGAAATTCTATGGAGACCTCTAACTGGCCATCTACTTAAGGTGTGCCAGCATCCAAACTCTTGAATGAGAGAATGGGGAGCAGAAGCCTTAATTTCACTTATTAAAGCAGGATTAACATTTAACCATGATCCTCCACTTTCACAAAACCAGAGGCTGCAATTGCTTTTATTGAACCCATTAAAGGAGATGTCCAATATTAATCATCCAGATATACGACTCAAGCAATTAGAGTGTGTGCTGCAGATTCTTCAGAGTCAAGGAAACAGTCTTGGACCTGGATGGCCATTAGTGCTGGGAGTTATGGGAGCGATCAGAAATGATCAAGGAGAATCCTTGATACGAATAGCGTTCCAGTGTCTTCAGTTGGTTGTGACAGATTTTCTACCAACAATGCTGTGCACTTGCCTGCAAATAGTTGTAGATGTTGCAGGTAGCTTTGGACTTCATAACCAAGAGCTTAATATTAGTTTAACTTCAATAGGTTTATTGTGGAATATTTCAGATTATTTTTTTCAAAGAGGAGAAACTATTGGAAAGGAATTAAATAAAGAAGAGGCAGCACAGCAAAAGCAAGCAGAAGAAAAAGGTGTGGTTTTGAATCCGCCATTCCACCCTGCGCCACCATTTGACTGCTTGTGGTTGTGTCTTTATGCAAAACTGGGTGAACTGTGTGTAGATCCCCATCCTGCTATCCAGAAGAGTGCAGGGCAAACTCTGTTTTCAACAGTTGGTGCACATGCAACTTTATTACAGCACTCAGTGTGGCACACTGTTATTTGGAAGGTTCTCTTTCATCTTCTGGACCGAGTTAGAGTCTTCTACCACTGCAGACAAAGATTGAGTCTGGAGGTGGCAATATTCTCATTCATCATTCAAGGGACACAGCAGAGAAGCAGTGGGCTGAGACATGGGTTTTAACATTGGCTAGAGTTGCAAGAATCTTCAGCACCAGAAGATATTTACTTCAACCTTTAGGAGATTTTTCAAGAGCGTGGGATGTTCTTCTTGACCATATACAATCAGAAGCACTCAGCAAAAACAATTAAGTATCTCTGGCTGCACTGAAAAGCTTCCAGGAAATTTTACAGATTGTGTCCCCTGTCAGAGATTCAGATAAGCCTGAGACACCACCTGTAGTTAATGTCCTGGTGCCTGTCCTTTTAGGGCCTATATCGGGCCCTAGCCTGAACAGGCCATTTGTAAGAACATATTCCATTGGAGAAAGACTTGGAAGATATAGCAGCTCTGAGCCACCTGTAGTTACTGATGAGCTTGAAGATTTGAATCTCTGGTGGGCTGCATGGAATACCTGGTACAGAATTGGATCTGAAAGCACCAAGCCTCCTATTACATTTGATAAACTAACTTTCATTCCCAGCCAGCTTTTTCTTACAGCTTTAATTTAGATATTTCCAGCTCTCTACCAACACATAAAAACTGGTTTAAACATGGATGACTTGCAAAAGTTGGGAGTCATATTGCACAGTGCTGTTTCAGTCCCAATAAGTTCAGATGCCTCCCCTTTCTTTCTTCCATCTTAGACTGAAGCAGTTTTGACAAGTTTACAGGAAGCTGTATTACAGCTCTAGATGTTCTCCAAAAGGCCATCTGTGTAGGACCAGAAAACATGTAGATAATGTATCCTGCTATATTTGACCAGTTACTGGCATTTGTAGAATTTTCATGTAAACCTCCACAGTATGGACAGCTGGAAACAAAACACATTGCAAATGCAAAATATAATCAGGCAGAATGGGTTGCCTTGAACTATATACTATTTGCTGAAAGGTCTTTAGACGTCGTAGTTGTAGATTTATATCAAAAAACAGCCTGTCACAAAGCAGTGGTGAATGAGAAAGTACTCTAGAATATTACTAAGACTCTTAGGGTTCCCTTCAGCTTGAAGTATTTCTGCCCTTCTAAAAGCACTTGGAAACTAGCAGTCAGTATCTTCTCTCCTCAAAGCTCTTTCTATTGGGCTACCTGTTGCCTGGCAACATGCTTCTTCGGGAAAATTTGACAGTATGTGGCCGGAACTAGCCAACACCTTTGAAGACTTTCTCTTTACTAAAAGCATACCTACAGATAACCTCTCTATTCAAGAATTTCAAAGAAATGAAAGTATTGATGTTGAGGTAGTTCAGCTTATCAGCACTGAGATACTACCTTATGCCAATTTTATTCCTAAGGAATTTGTTGGACAGATAATGACTGTGCTTAATAAAGGATCAATACATTCTCAGTCATCTTCATTTACAGAAGCAGAGATTGATATTCGTTTGAGAGAAAAATTTTCTAAAATGTGTTTTGAAACCCTGCTTCAGTTTTACTTCAGTAATAAAGTCACAACACCTCAAGAAGGCTACATCTCACGAATGGCACTCTCAGTGCTTCTTAAGAGGTCTCAGGATGTACTGCATCGTTATATAGAGGATGAAAGATTAAGTGGCAAATGCCCTCTTCCAAGGAAACAAGTAACAGAAATCATATTTGTTTTAAAAGCAGTCAGTACTCTTACTGATTCACTTAAGAAGACTAAGCCTGAGAATGTTGATGGAAATACCTGGGCACAAGTAATTGCCTTATACCCAACTCTAGTGGAATGCATCACCTGCTCATCTTCCGAGGTATGTTCTGCCCTGAAAGAGGCACTAGTTCCTTTTAAGGATTTCATGCAACCACCAACATCCAAAGTTCAAAATGGAGAATCTTGAGCAGCTACTCTAAATTTACAGAAGAATGATACATGAAAAATCTTTGCTCCTCAGTGCATTTTCTGTGAGAAGGACATTTCTTACTACAAATAATTCTTGGCAGCTGTTATTGGCCTCCTTTAAATTGTACTTACCTGAGTTAAGTAATTCATATTACAAGCTTACATGTCAACAAAAGCTTCTGAATGAGTAGCAGAGCAAGCCTTTAATAAAATGATGGGAGAGCTGGTTAATTCTACAACATATCTGCTACCGTATCTTCAACTGGTGATTTAAAAGTGAGCTTATGTACAGTTTGTGGTGTATGTGTTAATGATGTACTTTTTAAAAAGAAAGAAAAGATACTTCATTTATTCAGATTTATTAGACTGGTGTTTTTGCACCCTTTTTCTAGTACAAAATTGTACTAAAATTTTATGCAAGATGGTACTGTAACATTCCATTCTATAACCAGCCTTTGTAAACAAAGGGAACTGATCAACTTGTGTGTATAATAAATGGTACAGTTCTGTATAATTAATAAAAAAATAAAATATTTTTCATGTCTTCTTTGGAGAAATGTCTGTTTAGTTCTTTGGCCCATTTTTTGATTGGGTCATTTATTTTTCTGGAATTGAGCTGCAGGTGTTGCTTGTATATTTTTGAGATTAGTTGTTTGTCAGTTGCTTCATTTGCTATTATTTTCTCCCATTCTGAAGGCTGTCTTTTCACCTTGCTTATAGTTTCCTTTGTTGTACAGATGCTTTTAAGTTTAATTAGGTCCCATTTGTTTATTTTTGCTTTTATTTCCAATATTCCGAGAGGTGGGTCCTAGAGGATCCTGCTGTGATTTATGTCAGAGAGGGTTTTGCCTATGTTCTCCTCTAGGAGTTTTATAGTTTCTGGTCTTACGTTTAGATCTTTAATCCATTTTGAGTTTGTTTTTGTGTATGGTGTTAGAAAGTGTTCTAGTTTCATTCTTTTACAAGTGGTTGACCAGTTTTCTCCAAAGAAGACATACAGATGGCTAACAAACACATGAAAAGATGCTCAACATCACTCATTATCAGAGAAATGCAAATCAAAACCACAATGAGGTACCATTTCATGCCAGTCAGAATGGCTGCTATCCAAAAGTCTACAAGCAATAAATGCTGGAGAGGGTGTGGAGAAAAGGGAACCCTCTTACACTGTTGGTGGGAATGCAAACTAGTACAGCCACTATGGAGAACAGTGTGGAGATTCCTTAAAAAACTGGAAATAGAACTGCCTTATGATCCAGCAATCCCACTGCTGGGCATACACACCAAGGAAACCAGAATTGAAAGAGACATGTGTACCCGTGTTCATCGCAGCACTGTTTACAATAGCCAGGACATGGAAGCAACCTAGATGTCCATCAGCAGATGAATGGATAAGAAAGCTGTGGTACATATACCCAGTGGAGTATTCCTCAGCCATTAAAAAGAATACATTTGAATCAGTTCTAATGAGGTGGATGAAACTGGAGCCGATTATACAGAGTAAAGTAAGCCAGAAATAAAAACACCAATACAGTATACTAACGCTTATATATGGAATTTAGAAAGATGGTAACAATAACCCTGTATACAAGACAGCAAAAGAGACACAGATGTATAGAACAGTCTTTTGGACTCTGTGGGAGAGAGAGAGGGTGGGATGATTTGGGAGAATAGCATTGAAACATGTATGATATCATATAAGAAACGAATTGCCAGTCCAGGTTTGATGCAGGATACAGGAAGCTTGGGGCTGGTGCACTGGGATGACCCAGAGGGATGGTTTGGGGAGGGAGGTGGGACGGGGGGTTCAGGATGGGGAACACGTGTATACCTGTGGCGGATTCATGTTGATGTATGGCAAAACCAATACAATATTGTAAAGTAATTAACCTCCAATTAAAATAAACAAATTTATATTAAAAAAATAAAAATATGTAAATATTACTAAAAAATGAAATAAAATATTTTTCAAACTTTTTATTACCAAATATGCTCTATTTTTCTTTTTTAAAGTAGGATTTAAGTTAAAACATTATAGAACTTCTATTTAATTTTATGTCATTTTACCTTAGCTTTTTGCATTTTCTATTTTTGTAGTTCTTAATTTCATGTTCACTAATTCTCTTCGGTTATTAAGCCTTGCATGAATAATTAATTTCAATCATATTCTGTCTTACAATTTATATTATTTTTCTTAATATTTGTCACTTAAAATATTAAAGTATAGTTAATTTACAATATTGTGTTAGTTTCAGCTATACAGCAAAGTGATTCAGTTATATATATATATTTCAAATTGTTTTCTATTATAGGTAGTTAAATGATATTGAATATAGCTCCCTGTGCTATACAGTAAATCCTTGCTGCTAATCTATTGTATGTGTAGTAGTTTGTATCTGTTATTCCATACTTCTAATTTATCCCACCTCCCCTCTTCTTCCCTTCAGTAACCACTAGTGTGTGTTCTGTCTGTGATTCTATTTCTTTTTTGCATAGAGAGATTCATTTGTATTATTTTTTAGATGTCACATTTAAGTTATATCATGTAATATTCGTCTTTCTTTAACTTACTTGACTTAGTATGATATTCTCTGTGTCCATCCATGTTGCTGCAGATAGCAATATTTCATTCTTTTTTATGGCTGAGTAACATTCTATTGTATTTAAATACTACATTTTCTTTATTGTTCTGTTGATTGACACTTAGGTTGCTTCTTGTCTTGGCTATTATAAAATATTGCTGCTATGAATATTGGGGTGCATGCATCCTTTTACATTACTGTTTTCATTTTTCCAGGATATTTACCTAGGAGTGTAATTGGTGGATCATACAATAGTTCTATTTTTAGGTTTTTAAGGAACTTCCATACTGTTCTTTGTAGTAGGGACACCAATTTACATTCCCACCAACAGTGTACAAGAATTCCCTTTTTTACACATCCTCTCCAGCATATTATTTACAAACTTTTTGATGATAGCCATCCTGACAGGTGTGAGGTGATACCTCATTGTAGTTTTGACTTGCATTTCTATAATAATTAGTGATGCCAAGTATCGTTTCATGTACCTATTGGCCATGAAATGTATTGGAGAAATGTCTGTTTAGGTCTTCTGCCTATTTTTTTTTTATTTTATTATTATTATTATTTTTTTAATTTTTCTTAACTTTACAATATTGTATTACTTTTACTATACATCGAGATGGATCCGCCACCAGAATACACGTGTTCCCCATCCTGAACCCTCCTCCCTCCCCCTTCCCACACCATCCCTCCAGGTCATCCCAGTGCTCCAGTCCCAGGCATCTGTTATAGGGCATCGTACCTGGACTGACTCGTTTCAGATATGATATTATACATATTTCAATGCTATTCTCCCCAATCGTCCCACCCTCTCCCAGTCCCAGAGTCCAAAAGTCTGTTCTATACATCAGTGTCTCTTTTGCTGTCTCATAAGCAGGGTGATTGTTACCATCTTTCTAAATTCCATATATATGCGTTAGTATACTGTATTTGTGTTTTTCTTTCTGGCTTACTTCACTCTGTATAATAGGCTCCAGTTCCATCCACCTCATTAGAACTGATTCAAATGTATTCTTTTTAATGGCTGAGTAATACTCCATCGTGTGTATGTACCACAGCTTGCTTATCCATTCATCTGTGGATGGACATCTAGGTTGCTTCCACGTCCTGGCTATTGTAAACAGTGCTGCTATGAACATTGGGGTACACGTGCCTCTTTCAATTCTGGTTTTCTCAGTGTGTATGCCCAGCAGTGGGATTGCTGGGTCATAAGGCAGTTCTATTCCCAGTTTTTTGAGGAATCTCCATACTGTTCTCCATAGTGGCTGTACTAGTTTGCATTCCCACCAACAGTGTAAGAGGGTTCCCTTCTCTCCGCACCCTCTCCAGCATTTATTGCTTGTGGATTTTTGGATCGCAGCCATTCTGACTGGCGTGTAATGGTGCGAACCATCCCCTCTGCCTATTTTTTGATTGGGTTGTTTGTTTCTTTTTAATATTAAGTTGTATGAGCTGTATATATATTTTGAATATTACCATTTGTCACTGCATCATTTGCATATATTTTCTCCCATTCCTTAGGAGCTGTTTTCATTTTGGTGATAGTTTCCTTTGCTGTGCAAAAGCTTTAAGCTTGATTAGGTCCCATTTGCTTATTTTTGCTTTTATTTCTTTTACTTTGGAAGATTAAGAATATATTGCTATGATTTATGTCCAAGAATGTTTTATGTTATCTTCTAGGAGTTTTATGGTGTCACATCTTATATTTTTAAGTCTTTAAACTATCTTGAATTTATTTTTGTATATGGTGTGAGAGAGAACTCTAATTTCATTGATTTACATGTGTCTATCGAGCTTTCCCGGAGAGGGCAGTGGCACCCCACTCCAGTACTCTTGCCTGGAAAATCCCATGGACAGAGGAGCCTGGTAGGCTGCAGTCCATGGGGTCGCTAAGAGTCGGTCATGACTGAGTGACTTCACTTTCATGCATTGGAGAAGGAAATGGCAACCCACTCCAGTGTTCTTGCCTGGAGAATCCCAGGGACGGGGGAGCCTGGTGGGCTGCCGTCTATGGGGTCGCACAGAGTCAGACAGGACTGAAGTGACTTAGCATAGCATAGCATAGCATAGCATAGCATCGAGCTTTCCCAGTATCACTAGCTGAAGAAACTGTCTTTTCTCCATTGCATAATTTTGCTTTATTTGTTAAAGATTAATTGACAGTATGAGTGTAGGTTTATAATTTCTGTGCTGTCTATTCTGTTCCATTCATTGATCTATAAATCTGTTTCTGTGCAAATGCCAAAAATTGTCTTTAGTTGTTAAACCTTGCATTGAGTAGTTAATTTCAATCACTGTATTCCTCAGTGTTATTATTTATATAATTTTTTAAAATATTTACATCACTTTTTATACTTTCCTGCCAAACTTTTATGTCTCTGGTTCTTTTTTTGTTGTCTCTGGTTTCTTTTCTGAGGTCTATGCTATTATTTTCTTATCATGTCTTGTTTCCTTGCATTTCAATATATCTTTGATTGTTAAACTTTGCATTTTTTGGAAAAATCAGTAAAACTTGGGGTTTTTATTGTCTATTGCCAGGTACTGGAGAGGCTGTATATTCATATCCATCATATCATCTTTAAATAACATTTTAGGCTTGAGGTTCCTTGGCCCACTCAATAATTACAAGTGGACTGAAAGTCCTTGTAAAGTCCTAAAGACTGTTTTACTTTAGGTTTATCATCACCCTCTGGTGTTCAGAGTCTTAGCTAAAATGGCTCATTGTTTATCAAAATCTCCCTTTTAACTTGATACTGGACTTTGATGGATTCCCCTATCCTCCTGAGACTGACTAAAATCTGGCTCAGTTGTATAGCAATTTCTTCTGGATATGCAAATGCTGTCAGGACAAATGAAGTTTGGAGCCATGTTTACCTTTCTGAATCTATTCTCTTTTAAGACTTTAGCTTCTTGATGCTTGCAATCTTGTTCACAGTTAGAGAGGATGTATTTCTTATACTGCTTAACAGAAAGGGAATTTAAATTATTAATATCTTTTCTTTAATTCATTCATGTTAGAATCTTTATCTTGGTTCTAACAACTCTAGCTATGTGTTATATTAATTAAAATATTTTTGATCAATTTTTAATGTTTACCAATTTTATTGTTTCAATTTTTGTGTTTATTGAATCTTGACATTGAATCCATTATATTGTTGAATGGACTGAATCCATTGCACCTTTATTTTCTGTTGCACCAATTTCTGCTGTCATCCATAGTTTCTTTATTTATATACTTTAGAGATTTATTTTCAAATTATTTAGCCTTTTCTAATTATGAATTAAAAGTAATAATTTGTTGCTTTAGTTGCTTTAAATCCATTAGTTTATAAATGATTTATTTTTATCATTCAGTTCTAAAAATGTATAGTTCTCTCAAGATTTATTTAGTGGCACAGTTTTATTTAGTAGTATCTTTGTAACATATTGCTATAGTCCATGGGGTCACAAAGTCAGACATGACTGAGCGACTAACATGCATACTTGTAATATACATGAAATAGAATAGTATAATTAATCCCCATGGACCATCACCCAGATTCAATAATTATCAACTTTGTCAATCATGTTCAAATACCCCTTAGTTTTTCACTTTCACTGGATTATTTTGAAGCAAACATAAGATTTGAACTCACTTCATTCTTAAATACTTCTGTCTGAAATTCAAACGATACAGACCCCTTTTTTTATAACAATCAGAGTGTTATTATCACAGTTAAAAGTTTAACGAAAGTACCTTAAATTATCAAATAGTGCTGAATCTTCCCTATTGTCTCACATTTTCCCTTACAAATTGCCTTGCTTGAATCAATATTCAAACATAGTTCACACGTTGTGTTTGGTTGATGAGACTCATATCTCTTAATCTATTTGTTCTCTCCCCTTTTTATTCCTTTCAACACATTTGTAAAAAGAAATAGGTATTTGTCCAGTGTAACTCCCCATGTTCTGCATTTTGCTAATTGCAAAATCTGTGTCTGGTATTAATATCTCCAATAAACTGGTAATTAGTTCTGGAGGCTTTATAAGATTTGATTTACTTCAGAGTACATCAACTATGGTGTGTATTTCATGTTTTGTCACATCAGGAAGTACATAGTGTGATTATCTCTTGAAAACATTAAAAATGATCAAAGAATTAAATCATTTTCATAAAGTCTTTCATCTGCTTTTCAATGGTTTTTAGCAGCCACTGACCATCATTACATAGGTCTCATATTTCACTAGATCTTACAAAATGGTAGTTTTCTAAATATAACACTTCTTTTAGCACTTTCTAGCACTCCTAGCCTTCTAGCACTTTTTATATTCTAATTCTATCAATTATTTGGTGACCCTGTTACAATTTGTAGGATGGACAGCATAAATGCTTAATATTTTCCTTTTATTTATCAGTTTTAGAATAATAATTTGATTCCTTATCACCCCAAAGGTGAATGATAAACTTTAAAAATGGATCATTTTGAACTTGTGAATTTTAATATATCTGATGTGCTACAATTCACTGTATAATTCTTTTTTTCCCTAGCTGATTTTAGTGAAACTGCTTCTCTGTTGTAAGCTGCCTCATTTCACCAAGCAGTAAAAGTTCTGATCCTTTTTTAATGTAAACTCTACTTTGAAAGGGCTTCCCTGTTGGCTCAGAGGTTAAAGCCTCTGCCTGGAATGCGGGAGACCTGGGTTTGATCCCTGGGTTGGGAAGATCCCCTGGAGAAGGAAATGGCAACCCACTCCAGTACTCTTGCTTGGAGAATCCCCTGGAGAAGGAAATGGCAACCCACTCCAGTACTCTTGCTTGGAGAATCCCCTGGAGAAGGAAATGGCAACCCACTTCAGTACTCTTGCCTGGAGAATCCCATGAAGGGAGGAGCCTGGTAGGCTACAGTCCATGGGGTCGCAAAGAGTCGGACACGACTGAGCGACTTCACTTCACTTCACTACTTTGAAGAAAAACATATGCATATAAGTCTACAAATCATAAGTATATAATTTAGTTATTTCAAGCAGCATCTCTTACATTTGGTAGGTAGTAGTATTTCTAGGGGAACTTGTCCTGCCTTCTAACACCATAGCTTACTTTTGAGGATTTCTTACATTAGTATAAATGGCTTCATATAGTATATACCCTTTGTACTTCCTTTATTCTACATTAATTTTGTGAATTTCATCTCAGTTACTTTACATAAAAAGTTTGTTCATCTTTATTTTTGTATAATATTCCTTGTATGGATTAAGCCACTTTTTATTTACCCATTCTATCTTGATGAGTTTTGGGTTATCCTCAGGTTTTGGTTATTGGAATAGTATTTCTATGGACATTCTTGTACAAGTCTTAATGAGCAAATGTACTCATTGGAGACATACCTATGAGTGGAATTTATGATTTATAGGATCTGTGTATATGTATGTGTGTGTGTATAGTATAATAGATATATATGCATATGTATATATATATTTTAGTCATAGTACATATTGCAGTTTTCCAGAATAGTCATACCAGTTTTATCTTTGTCTAGGGGAAGCTCCTGTGTTGGAACACACACACACAATATTTTCAGGAAAATAGTACCAGATTTGCTTTTAGCAATATGATTATTGAACACAACTTAAGATTTTCTTGTCCACAAAATATATCATAGTGGAGATACACAGTTTTAAACTAAATTGAGATATTTCTCTCTGTCATTATGCTATCCACTAGGCACATTGATCCATTTGTTTCATCTTTTCTTTTCAAATTCACTTCTTTCATTATGATTTAACTTTATTTTTAATTTTATAAGAATATTTTCAAAATCTTTTTTTTTCTTTTTTTAAATTTTATTTTTTAACTTTACAATATTGTATTGGTTTTGCCATATATCAAAATGAGTCTGCCACAGGTATACATGTGTTCCCCATCCTGAACCCTTCTCCCTCCTCCCTTCCCATACCATCCCTCTGGGTTGTCCAGGTGCACCAGCCCCAAGCATCCAGTATCGTGCATCGAACCTGGACTGGCGACTCGTTTCATATATGATATTATACATATTTCAATGCCATTCTCCCAAGTCATCCCACCCTCGCCCTCTCCCACAGTGTCCAAAAGACTGTTCTATACATCAGTGTCTCTTGCTGTCTCGTATATAGGTTTATTGTTACCATCTTTCTAAATTCCATATATATGCGTTAGTATACTGTATTGGTGTTTTTCTTTCTGGCTTACTTCACTCTGTATAATAGGCTCCAGTTTCATCCACCTCATTAGAACTGATTCAAATGTATTCTTTCTGCAGCTATGGCTTTTAAAGTATTTTGTTAGTGACTTCTAAAGTAAGTTGCACTTGAGGAGAAAATGAGTTGTGTGTAACATGTAAAAGTTCGTCCATTTAGAAAACATTTCTCGCATTTTAAAAAATACTGCATATATTCTGATTCTTTGGAGTAGTATTTTACAGTCGTTCATTAGATCAAACTTATAAATGGTATTGTTCAAATTTTCTCTATCGTTTTTAAGAAGTGAGAGATTTTCCCAGACTGATTCCCTTCAGCTTATCAACTACAGAGGACTTTGCCTCTTGCAAAGCTTCTCATAAACCAAGTAAAGCCAACTGCTTAAGGCAACAGATCCCAGCTAACCACAAAACATGGAGCCCAGCTCCCTGTTAAGGCCAAGAAGAGACTCATACATACCTAACCATGAACACTAGTGTGGTGAATCCAGCAACTTGCTTCCATTACATAGAGCATTATCTGCTAGTCTTGGATGCTACCCTCTGATCATAGGGTAGGCTGATTTTCCTCTCAACTGCTTATGCAGGATGTCAGGAGGATCAGTTGAATCCATATCTTCTCCCACTGTATCGCTGTTATATACATCCCATGTTTATATCAGAGGAATAATTAAGGCTTCTTTAATGAGCTAGCTTGAAGCCCCGTGGCCAAAGCATCAGGATCCCTCTGCTGGAGTCTAATATCTGTCAGGTTGCTCTGTGCCATCATCGTGTGACAGGCAATGAGGGCCATACAAGCCTGCTACTGATCCTGTCTTCCTGAGTTTTCGCCCAACGAATGCAACAGCAAACCTTACGTGTCTGCCATCTGGTCATTTGCCCTTGTTTGTGTGACATTACTAATTTATTGCTACCTTATCAATCAATTAACTAAAAATGTTAAATAGAATATCCTGTTAAGACATTGATTAATAAACTCATCTTTAGAGAACATAACCAGGCCAGACAATCATGTCTTAGAGTTCTGGCTCTAAGCCTCTGACAAAGGCAGTTGTGGAGACAGCAGGTGGTTTGGCTCAGTTCCTAGAAGTAAGATTGTTTTCTGCCTGTCTAGCCCCAGAGATTTGCAGAGGTTTTTCAGTTGTCTTTCACAAGTCTGGTAGCTTGATAGCTCCAGCTTCAAGTGGTGATCTTTCTCAGATCCACCGTTTCCTGCTGTACCATTCTGTCCCCCTTTCCCCTCTAGGAATCATATTCCTTACTGCCTGCTTCTGTATGAACACTCTAGGAGACATACAGACATTCTAAGAAACCCACAGATGAGCTCTTGTTAAGCAATGCTGCTATGGTTTTCTTTTTTATCTCATTTAGCCAACATTTTCATTTCTTTAGAACAGGTTTTTGAAGCAAAATCCCCAAACTCCACATTGCTGTCTCTGAGGATCTTTGGAATACCTATTTTAAAGTTCTTTTTACTTTTCTATTCTTTTAAATGTGTTAGCTCCAGTATATTTAAAGCCTTGTCATCAGATTTCTTTATATGATTTAGAATTGTAGTTTGGTCTTGAGCAGAATCTGACTGCCAATGCAGGAGACACAAGAGATGTGGGTTCAGTTCCTGGGTCGAGAAGAGTCCCCTGGAGTAGGAAATGGCAACCCACTCCGGTATTCTTGCCTGGAAAATTCCATGGACAGAGAAGCTGGGTGGGCTATAGTCCATGGGGTCACAAATAGTTGGACACGACTGAGCACACACACATTTGAGTGGGAAGTTGTCCACTTACCTATTTGACTTTATGTTCACCATTCCTTGTCTGGCAGTTCTGTGGCTATTTTCCCCAGGCCTCTGAGGTCCTGGTCTGGAAGTAGGTCTTTCAGTAGTGGCTCAGCACTTCTATCCCACAATTATCTTCTAGATCCAGGAACTGAGTCAGTGGACATTTACACCCAGCCCTAATTGACATTACCTTTGTTAGATGACATACAACTCAGCTTTGAGTAGGTATCAAACATTTTTCACTTATTATATGTATGAGTGGGGAAATTCTGCTACAGTCCTTACACTCACGGAGTAACAGCTAATTTAACTGCTGTGATAGTCTCTATTATGCTATACAAACTCATATCTCCCTCTACTGGTTTTCTGGTTCAAGTCCATCAAGGCTTTGACATCAGCCTTAATTTATTGCTCTGTATGTCTAGTCCAGAGATGTTTCTCTTGATTTGAATGTAGAGATTTTTCAAAAACAAATTAGGCATATCTGTCATTGTTATGTATTTGGGGTAGTTTGTGCTACACAATAAGTGGGTGCTCAAAAATCAGAGACTTTTACATAGGACAGGGAAGACAGCTTAAAGAGACTCACACTGGCCAAAGCTGGAGCAATTTTAGCTTTGAAGTAAAGATTGATAGTACTGGATTCAAATCCATTGAGTGAAATAAAAGTTGTGAAATTATTCTTCTATCAGTAAGTGAACAAATGGTAGAACATCAGCTAGTATAGTGTAAAGGGAATAATGGAATTTGAAAATTACTGTATTGGAAAGAGGGAAAGAAAATAAATACAGTAAATGTTAAGTGTGGAATTTGGGTGATATTCTTTGTATTATTCTTGAACATTGAGTTTCTTTTAAAATGAGACTATAAAAACAGCACACATGTTGAAATTCAAAAATTGTATGACATAAGGAATGAAAACATTTTGAAATTAGGAAATGTAAGCAAATAAGTATACATCAAAAAAAATATTTAGAAGAATAAAAAATATATTTAAACATATTGGATCCAGTTAGGAATGTTAGACAATATTAAGCATCCATTTGTTAAAAAAAAGTAGGTATCTGGAATAAAAATCAGATACTTTATATGACAAAAGCACCATTTCAAAGTAAAATTTAGCCTTATGAATATATTAAAATAAAAAGATCTTCCCATTAAAATTAATAAAAAATACTTGAGTCTCTGCTTTTATCGTAAGTTTTTGTATTTTGGAAATATTGTCTTTTCAATATTGCAAGAAAAATAAGAGACTTTGAAAATGTCTCTTACAGCATATGACTATTCAGGGAAGCAGATATAGGCAATAGAAGACATTATTCAAGTTTTTAGGTAGTCATTTGTTAAATACCAATATAAAAATCAGTCTCATTCTAAATATCCATGTAACCATTTTGAAAACACATTGAAAAATAAACCCATGGTAAAAATGGGATAAAGCCTTTAAATTTTTAAGGAATTTTAACCAATTTTTGAAAGGTGAAAAAAAAATTTATTTCACAAATTAGATAAACTGAGTTGAGGGAGCCACAGACATGAGTACATATAGAAGTGTAATGGAATTCATCTTCAGTCTGCCTGAAAGTACAATTGAGACTAACAGCTCAGAGTGGGTAGAAAGAGAGTGAGAAAGAGTGCTAAAACTTGCAGGAATTAGAAGATAATGTTACAGTGACCTCTCTCCTCCTAGAGAGGAGGGGTTTATTACGAATAAGGCCTGGGTATATTTTAAAACGATTACATTTCTTCTCCCCTTGCCAGACACATAAGATCAACCTGTCTACTCACTGTGAGAAGCTGTTGGGATTTCTGAAGGTAAAAATCACCAAAAAATGTCCATCTCCCAAGAATATTGATTAGATGTAAGAGACGTGAGTTTGATCCCTGGGTCTGGAAGATCCCCTGGAGGAGGCCACAGCATCCCACTCCAGTATTTTTGCATGGAGAATCCCATGGACAGAGGAACCTGGAGGGCTACTGTCCATGGGTCACACAGTGTTGGACATAACTGAAGCAACTTAGCATTCCTGCATGAATATGAAGTAAAAGCTATTTCAAATGGTCATATTTTAAAGCAATTTGAGTTTTCATTGTTTATAACTGAATCACATTTTGGCCTTAACTAAATATCCTATTGAAATTTTATTAAACATATTTCCTCTATTTTAAAATAAGAAAAATATTAAATGTAATCACAACAAATAGTTCTCCAAACCAAAAGCTTTTGAGAAAACCTACTCCTGAATTTATCTTTATATTAAATATTGCTTTCACATTTCATATATGAAATTGATGTTTGTAAAAAATTTATTTTTCAAATAACAGTATAGATAAGTTGTAATAAAGGATATATCTAAATTATTTGGGAATATTAACTTAAACATAGTTTAATTCCATTGACAGAATAGCTTTTTCTTTTTAACATGTGTTTGATACTTGTTTCTTCCAAAAAAACCATGATTTAAAAATTATGATAAAATCACATTGTTACCTGCTTGTTTGGGTCAGGTAAAGAAAAATGGAATCATAGAGGTTGATAATAATACAGAAAATTTAATATTAAACCCAAGAAACTTGTATATAGACTTCATAAACTTTGTTGTACAAAGATATCACATCACTAGATCATTTGGTCATCTTGCTGCTGCTGCTGCTGCTGCTAAATCACTTCAGTCGTGTCCGACTCTGTGCGACCCCATAGACGGCAGCCCAGCAGGCTCCTCTGTCCACAGGATTCTCTAGGCAAGACTACTTGAGTGGGTTGCCATTCATTTTAGGTAATTTTTAATCCAGAATGGTTCAAGAGCTATTTCAACAGTACTATAAGGAAATAGGCTGAATAAACGAGCTCAGTGAACTGAGCTTTCTGTCTTCATCTATATCAATGGATCTAATCATGGGCAAATATAAGAATGCTTTAAATATGAAGTTAAATTCAAAATGAAATTTAGTTTAGTGTAATCTGGATAGTGGACAGGGAAGCCTGACATGTTGCAGTTCATGAGGTTGCAAAGAGTTGGACATAACTTAGTGACTGAACAACAACAATGTCAGAAGGTTCTAATGCCAATTTACAAAATGAAGTTATCATCATTATTTGTGTAAAAGTGCCCTTGGATTGCAAGCTTTTTATTTGGATTCCTTCTATCCATACCTTGTAACAGCAAGATTATTCTTTTGTTCTTATTGTTGTTTAGTCACTAAGACATGTCTGACTCTGGAATCCCATGGACTATAACCCACCATGGGTTTTTCTGTCCATGGGGTTTCCCAGGCAAGATAGAGTGGACTGCCATTTCCTTCTCCAGAGGATCTTTCCCACCCAGAGATTGAACCCTGGGTTGATTGGTAGTAGATTCTTTACCACTGAGCCACTCAGGGAAGAAAGATTATCCCTTACTTGGGCTTCTCTGGTAGCTCAGCTAGGACAGAAGCTACCTGCAATGTGGGAGACCTGGGTTCGATCCCAGGGTTGGGAAGATTCCCTGTAGAAGGGACCAGTTACCCACTCCAGTATTCTGGACTGGAGAATTCTATGGATTGTATAGCGTATGGGATTGCAAAGAGTCAGACACTATTGAGCGACTTTCACTTCACTTCACTTCAACACTATGATACAGGTTTATCTTTAACTTCATTTTTTCTGACCTTTCTCCCAGAATTCAACTACATTCTCTTTGCTTATTACAATTCTGTCACTGGAAATAACACTTGGGTATAAGGAGAAAGGGGAAGTTTAATGTCTTAACACTGTGCTGAGACAATATTTGCTTTGAGATAAGTCATGAGAAACAGATGCCTTAAGTTACAGTACTGGTCATAAGAACTATTAAGGCAAGAAGGGAATGTTTGTTATATATGACATTGGCTATTTATGTTTTTGGCAGCATAATAATTGTAGAAAGGGCACTAGACAAGGGATCAAAACTTATAGTTGGGTTACTAACTAGATTTGCCAAATTAGAAAAATCACTGGAAAGACTTTGGGATTTTGTTTATTTAATCTTTATATTATTAGAGTTTTCATGCAAAATTTGTCTAGTTATTAGTCCCATTAAATATTTACAAAGTTAAAACAAAAAAACCTCATAACTTCATTGAAAAATAGTGATTAGATTGTTGATATTTAGATTTCTTTCAAAGCAATTTTTCTCATATAAATACTTAACGATCAATGACATTGCAGTTTCCTAGGGCTGCATTTAACATTCGTTCCATTGTGATCCATCTAAAAAATTTCAGCGGCTGATATTTTGTTGACTTGCATATCCATTTGATTAGCTTGTTTTCTTAAAAAGTCTAATATATATCTTAAAAAGGTATCAATATATATGTATGATTTTAGGCATTTATGTGTCTTTTAAGCCTGTGGATATTATCAGATACATTAACTAAATAACAGGATATACCCAAACAACTTTCAATAACAAAATGATTTGTGTGTCCTAATTTATTATAATGTTTGTCTAATTCTTAGCTTATGCATAAGAAATGTTTTAGAATTTCTTTGCATTTTCCTTTGAATCAAAGCAACCAAAGTTAGATGTAATTGGGTATTTCACTCTGTACTGTAATTTGAGTGCATTAGGCATAAATGATTTCTGAGGAAACATTAAATACATTATTTAAAGTTCACTGGATTTCTGTTTTCAACCAAGTAGCAATAACTGGAAAGGAAATTATTCTTACATGTAAAACAACTGAAGAACTGAGCAAAATACATGAAACAGCTATTTGCAGACATTGGTCATCAAGTAATGCAAGACTGGAATCACTGAAAGAAGGGGAATGAGTGGAGTTTTATACTTACTGGCTAAAGGCAATTTGTGATCTGTAGCTGAGAGGATATGGAAGGTGCTACAGCTGGAGAATAACTACGCTCATCACAGAAAGTGCTGTCTTGAAAAGATGTGTGAGTGGCACACCTCCATGGCTAGCATAGTCCATAACTTGTGCAGCACAATTCCACTTTTCAAATGGACCAGACCTTCATGGATCTTTCTTCTTGAGGGAAAACTTAGAAGAGTGAGTGAACTTAGAAGCCTTAGTGAACTAACTGTGGATACAGTCATTGCAGTTAGTTTTGGACCTGATACTAGTTTTCCTTCCATTAGCATCTGATTCTATCTTCCTCATTTTGCTCTTTTACCTTTTTATGTCTTGTTAACTTACCTAGTGGTGTGATCCAAACTGTCATTCCTGAAGCATCTGAGCCCTTTGAAGCCATACATTTTAAAAAATATTATTTATTTATTTTTGTTTTTTACTGCACTGGGTCTTCATTGCTTTGCATGGGCTTTCTCTAATTGCAGCAAGTGGGGGTTACTCTTTGTTGTGGTGCATGAGTTTCTCATTGCAGTGGCTTCTCTTGTTGCAGAGTGTAGGCTCTAGTAATGTGGGCTTCAGTAGTTGCAGCGTGCAGGATCTAGGGTGCAGGGACTTCAGTAGTTGCTGCTCACCAGCTCTAGAGTGTGGGCTCAGTAGTTGTGGTGCATGTGGAGTCTTCCAGGACCAGGAATGGAACTTGTATCCCCTGGCAGTGCCAGGCACATTCTTATGCACTGTGCCACAAGGAAAAGTCTAAAGCCATACATTTTTTAGGCTTGTGTTCATTCAGTTATAATTGAGATAGGAAGTCAGAAGAGAATCCCAACTGGAGCACCTGAATTATATTCTCCCACTTTGATAAAAGCAGTCCTATGACCTTTCAGTGATCAGAATATATTATCCCTATCGAGATTCTGACTCCCCACTTACTGGTTTCCAGACAGCCTTACTTTATAGTTCAAAAAGACCCTCACTATATCTCCTGGCAAGAGTGCACCTCACTTTGGGATTAGGACCTCTAATCCTACAGAACCTAAAGTTTCATGGATGAGGAGCATAAATTTCCCCAGTGAGTCACTGGAATGATGGGGATTGGGACTACTTACCTACATAAAACTCCTACCCATATAACTGTAGACAGGAGCTAAATGCAGGATTCTGGTGCAACTATAGGGAGCAAAGTAGAGTCTGGGCTGTCTGCTCAGGTAGTTAGCTCTTCTACTACTGCTTAAAGTCACTCTCACATGTACACTTGACCTTAGAATGATATGATTTGAACTGCACAGGTCTACTACAGATATTTTTCAGTAAATATACTGTCTTCCTTATTCATGAGTTTTGCATTAAGTGACCCTGAATTTTGGTAATCATGTGGCTAAACTGAACTGATGTGGCTAAAACAGCCTTACTACCCAAGGCAATCTATAGGTTCAATACAAATTCCTGTAAAGCAAATCAAGGGTACCTTTCACAGATCTAGAGTAAGTTTAAAATTGTTATGGAAACACAAAAGACCCAGAATGGCCAAAACAATCCTGAGAAGGAAGAACAGAGCAAGAGAAATCACCCTCCCTGGCCTCAGACTGTATTAGAAAGCTACAGTAATCAACACAGTGTGGTACTGGTAAAAACAAAACAAAACAGACATATAGCAGCATTATTCACTGCAGCCAGGATAGAAGCAACCTAAGTGTCCATCAACAGATGAATGCATAAAGAAGTAGTGATATGTATACACAATGGAATACTACTTGGTCATAAAAAATAAAACTTTGCTATTTGCAAGAGCATGGATGAACTTGGAGGGTGAAATCAGACAGAGAAAGACAAATACTATATGGTATCACTTATATGTAGAATCTAATGTTAATGTATGCCCAAACCAATACAATATTGTAAAGTAAAAAATAATAATAATAAATAAATTTTTAAAAAAAGTAAAATGAATGAATATAACGAAACAGAAACAGACTCACAGATATAGAGAACAAATTAGAGGTACCATTCGAAAGACTGTAGGGGGATGGGAAATATATAAGGGATTAAGCCTATAGGTTTACAGAGAGGTGCAAACTACTATCTATTATATATAAAATAAATAGGCTACAAGGATATATCATACAGCATAGGGAATATAGACTGTATTTCATAATCATTTTAAATGTATAGTCAAAAAAAATTTTGCATCACTATGTTGTACACCTAAAACTAATTTAATATTGTAAAATGTAGTTCGATTTTAAAAAATCCAATTGACCATAAATATGTATGCCAATTTCTGGACCCTATTGTCCAGAATAGTCAGCTGACTCCATTGTCACCTTGCCATCTGCCTGTCAATATCATATTATCTTAATAATTAAGCTTTATAATTTTTCACAAAATTTCAGACCCATGGGTAAATTCTTTTTAAATGAAGAAATGTATATAAAATTTGGAAATCCTAAGTATCTGTCAGTTTAATTCTATTGTGACCTAGTTTAGTACCTGAATTGACCCATTGTATTTGAATTCCTAAATTCACTCGTTTTCCTTCATAGTGATGCTCTGTTCAAGAGCACGTTTATGCTTTGGTTTACTCTATATTTTCTCCTAGAATTCTGTTCTCTAGTTTTGTTCCAATAAAGATCAATGATGCTCTTTAATACTTTTTGCTAATACTTTCCAAGTGTTCAGCAGAGTAGGTACTCAGTAAATACTTGTCAAATGACTGTTTCTTACAACTGCATTCAGAAGTCTATTAGCCATTTTTTTGGATGTCTCTTTTTTTAGGAGCAATTTTATCCCCTTGAATATCTGGTAAATTAGAAAAGTTATGTCATCAACTGTAATATAAGCTCACTTATTACGGTAGAATGTAAAGATATTTTTGTTTTGTATGGATATACTGGTGGGTATTATGTAGTACCATTCTTTCCAAATGACAATTTCAGTAAGAGTATTGTTGAGTTTAATTAATGTATAAATTATCTGGTCTCAGAAGCACATTTGAGATAATAGTTATCCTAAGCTTGAAAAATATATACTCTATTTCAAGATGACAGTGTTAATGCATTTGGTTGCACTCTAGTGGTTTCCTAAGGGCTGAGAACATGTTGAACATTTTAAACATTTTAACTTCCTAACCTGTGAACAAATAAAAAATGTTCAGTTCCCTAGGGAGACATTTTGTTTGTGACGGCTCATGAACTTCTGTTTTCTCCTCCAGGCCAACAACACTTAAGTGGCTAGTTTTATATAATGTATAATATGGGGAAATTACTAGATAAGGAGATTCAAAGTAATTATTTATTCAATCATTGTACACTTACACAATTTCACACTTGGTGTTGAAAGTACCTACATTGAACTTGCTTTCTGGGAGCTAACAACTTTAACAGATGAGAGACATTTCATTAATAAGATCAAAACTCAGGATTTAAATCATGTGGGACTGATACCAGGCCAGAATACTGGAGTGGGTAGCCTTTCTCTTGTCCAGGGGATCTTCCCAACCCAGGGATCGGAACCCAGGTCTCCTGCATTGCAGGCGGATTCTTTACCAGCTGAGGATGATGGTTGGATGGCATCACCGACTCAATAGACATGAGTTTGAGTAAAATCCAGGAGTTGGTGATGGATAGTGAGGCCTAGCATGCCGCAGTCCATGGGGTGGCAATGAGTTGGGCACAACTGAGTGACTGAACTGAACTGAACTGAATTGACTGATATAAAAATTCCATCGAGGTTGTGATTATTTCTAGCTTTATTTATCACTGAAGACTTAACGACTGGCTCTTGGAAGCCGGCTAGAATGTTCATAAGTGTAGAGAAAAAGAATACTTCTTTCGGAGCTTGAACTGTACAAAGGCATGACATGGTAAACAGACACTTTGGTGGTATTTAGAAAGTGAAAGAAAGTGAAAGTGAAAGTCCCTCAGTCAGTCGTGTCCAGCTTTGTGACCCCATGGACTGTAGCCTACCAGGTTCCTCCGTCCATGGGATTTTCCAGGAAAGAGTACTGGAGTGGGTTGCCATTTCCTTCTCCAGGAGATCTTCCCGACCCAGGGATTGAACCTGGGTCTCCCACGTTGTAGGCAGACACTTTTTACCCTCTGAGCCACCAGAGAAGTCTCTCAATAGTATTTAACTGGTACAAATTGTAGTAGCAAACACAACTGTTGTGTCAAATAAAGATAGTGGCAGCAGAAATAGAAATGAGGGACTGAGTTAGAATCCACAATTAGAATTTACAATTTAATGGATAAAACTGTTGACAGAGAAGGTAGAGTTAAAGTAACATTGAATCTTGAGTATCTAGAAGTGTGGTTGTACTATCAATAAAAAAACATAATCAGGGAACATATAGTGGAAATAAGATGAGTCCAAATATACCATATACCAACAGGGAGAATATCTCAGAGACAGGAGTAAAGGAAAAGTGAAATTCTGACAGCTCAAAGAGGAGGAAATGCGATGGAGGTTAGATCAGATGAATTTAGTCTTACTGGTAAGATTATGGCAAGATCATCTGACAATGAGTGGAGAACAAAAAGGTTTAACCTTGAATCAATATTATTGATTTTTCCATTTGCCCCAGGCCCCAGTATAGCTTGACATGGCACTTTTCCCGATTCGGTCTGTATTTAAATTTTGATATTTTGTTCCTCATGGAATTTTGATTTTTAAAAATAATGCATTAAAATATTATTTATCTTGACTATTAAGTTTTTTGGCACCTCCTTAAAATTTGCATCTGAGGTACTTCCCTTACCCAGTCTGGATAAAAAGTATAAATTCAGTATTGGAAAACTGTATAGAATTTCATGCATAATAGAGTAACATTTCATAATGAATACAAGTGAGTATTAATAATATTAATAATGAATAACGGTGAGTAAACTTTACCATCTTAATCATTTACAAGTGTCCAGTTCAGAAGTGTAGGGTGTATTCATGTTGCTGTACAACCGATATCCAGAGCTTTTCTTTCTCCTATTGCAAACTGAAACTCTATACCCATTGAATAATGACTCCCTATTTCCTCTCTCTTAATCTCTGGTAACTTATCGTTTTATTTTTTGTTTCTATGAATTTGAGTACTTTAGATACCTAATATAAGTAGAATCATACAAGATTTCTTTTTGTCACTGACTTATTTCACTTAGAATAATTCCCTTAAGTTCATTTATGTTGTAGCATGTGGAAAGATTTTTATCCCTTTTAATATTAAATAATACTCCACCATAGGTATATACTATATTTTGTTTACTCATTTTGTAGTGGACATTTGTGTTGCTTGCACTTCTTGGCTATCATGAATAATGCTATGAGCATGCTGCTATCTTTTCCAGACTCTGCTTTCAATTCTTTTGGATATATATAGAGAGAAAAGTGGGACTGTGGGACATATGGCAGTTTTGATTTTTGAGGAACTTCTATACTGTTTACATAGAAGCTTCATCATTTTACAGTCCCACTCAAAGTTCACGAGTGTTCCAAATTCTCCACATCCTTACCACCAGAGTTTCTTATTTTCTGTTTTGACAGTAGTCATCCTAATGGGTATCTGGTGACATCTTATTGTTCTGATATGCATGTCTCTGCTTACTAGTGATGTTGAGCACCTTTTCATATGCTTGTTTGTCTTATGTATCTCATCTATGGAGAAATGTTTATTCAAGTCCTTGGCCCACTTTTTACTCAATTTGTTTTTGTTATTGTTGAAGTTGTAGTTCCTTTATATTCTGGATTTTAATACCTTATCAGATATATAATTTGCAAATATCTTCTCCCACACAATATATTGCCTTTCACTCTATTGATTGTGTCCTCTGATGCACAGAAAAGCAGTTTGGTGTAGTCTGATTTATCTATTTTTTGCTTTGGTCCCCTGTGCTTTTACAGTCATATTCAAGAAATTGCCACATCCAGTGTTGTGAAGCTTTTCTCTAATGTTTTCTTCTAAGAGTTTTATGTTTTGGGGTCTTTTATTTCAGTCTTTAATCTATTTTGAGATAATTTTGTACATATTCTAAAATAAGAGTCCAACCTCATCCTTTGGCATGTGGATATACAGCTTTCCCAGCATCATTTGTTGAGGAGACATTCTTTTTCCCATTTAATGATCTTGGCACATTAGCCAGAGATCAATTGACATAAGGATTTGTTTTCTTGGCTCTCTATTCTATTCCATTAGTCTGTATGTCTGTTTTTATGCCAGTATCACACTATTTTGTTACTGTAGTCTTGTAATATATTTTGAAACCAAGAAATGTGAGACCTCTAATTTTGTTCTTTTTAGAGATTATTTTGGTTACTCATGGCCCCTTAAAATTCCATATGAATTTTAGAATGAATTTTTCTGTTTTTGCAAAAAATGCCATTGGGATTTTAATAGGGATAGATCACTTTGGGTATATTGGCATTTTAACGATATTAAGTTGTCCAACCAGTGATCACAGGGTGACTGTTCAATTATTTTTGTCCTTAACTTTTTTTTGTCAATGAATGTGCAAGCCTCTCAGCTCCTTGGTTAGGTTTATTCATAAGTATTTCATTCTTTTTAATGATACTGTAAATGGTATTGTTTTCTTAATTTCCTTTTTGGTCTGTTTGTTACTACTGTAATAGAAACTCTACTGATCATTGTGTTGATTTTTTATCCTTTAATTTTGCTAAATTTATTATTGTAGCAGAGTTTTTATAAAGTTTATATTTTGGCTCAAGGGATAATGAGAATAGTCCTGTTGAACTCTGCACTGTTGAGAATACACATGAAGAATTATATCTAGTTATGCTTTCAATTTAAGAGGGACTCTGGAAAACTAAATGATGTCTTAGAATGTTAGGATTAAATTATTTGCCTTTATTAAATTTGTGATAGACAAAGGAGATTTAACATCTGTTTTATAGATAACAGGTGTCAGGCCACTAAGTGGATCTTTACCAAAACAGTTTCTCCTTAAGGGATTTTTTTCATTATAAGCATTGTCAGAGAATGCAATGACCTGAGTGGAAAAACTAGCAAGCATCTCATTCCTATAAGCTTTCAACAGTGGTCATAAAACCATATAATATTAGAATATCATGAAGATATTAATTTTTATCAATAATAATGTATATAAACATATCAGTGTAACCTAAATTAGGTATCTGTGTAACATACTGGGCTTCCCTGGTGCTCAGATGGTAAAGCGCATGTCTGCAATGCAGGAGAGCCGGGTCAATCCTTGGGTTGGGAAGATACCCTGGAGAAAGAAATGGCAGCCTACTATCTCTATATGCAAATTAGTGCTTAAATAAAGAATATGAAAATTCCTAATCTCTTAATAACTGAACTCTATAATGTAAAGTTTTATTTATTTTCAGACTGATTAGAGAACAATCCGATTTTATTTTATTGTTACATAGTTTTCAAAGTCAAAGTGTTAGTCTCTCAACTGTGTTTGATTCTTTGTGACCCCATGGACCGTAGCCCACCAGGCTCCTCTGTCCATGGGATTTCTCAGGCAAGAATACTGGAGTGGGTTGCCATTTCCTACTCCAGGAGATCTTTCCCACCCAGGGATCTAACCCAGGTCTTCCGCATTGCAGGAGGATTTTTAGACTTTCAAATTGTCAGCTAAAGTTAATGTGTTCATTAGGATAGTAATCTGTTCTGAATATGGTAAAACCACGTGTTTAAAAGTCAAAGACAAAAGGAAATAGCGCTTGGCAATTGTGTGATATCACTCTAACAGACTATGGGTTTGTTACAATCATAGTTTGGAGTTATTTAGCTTACAAAATACAGATGTTCCCTTCTATATGGCAGATGAGTAATGAGGTATAATGAAACTCTGAGCCACTACAGTGTTTTCATTCCTTCCACTATTTCTGGTTAAAATAATATGTTATGGCTTACTGATTACTGATTATGCCTGAAGAGTATTTACTCTTCCATCTAACTTCATCCTCTGTTCCTTGGCATCATGACAACAATGATGTTGCATTTTTAGTTGATGATTTTAAATATATGCAAGTGAGGGGAATTTTGGAATAAATGAGGAAATCTCTGTTCAACCTTGCTAAATGGACTCTGTGCCCAGTGAGTGTATACTTAGTAAGAGGGACATAGCTCATCAAGAAGCTAAGTTTGTATCACAAGTTTAATAGTTCCCAAGGGGGAAAAAATCTACATATTCCTTTCTGTCAAAGAATAGCATCTGCTTTCTTGATGTTTAGACATTTCAGTAGTGGCTGCCCCAGTTATCAGATTTTACTCGAAATGCCTTTTTTCCTGTTTATTCTCTACTTCCCCATTGAGTTTCAGGCTTACAGCAGCCTGTTGGAATGCTGAGAATGGGCTCCACTGGTCACAAAGTCCACATTGTCTCCTGTGATCATTTTGTGTCCCCTGACCCAGGGGTAAGATGGGATTCTCTGCCACAAGATAGCTTACCCATGAAAACCACTCTCTTGAAAAGACATCCTCCCCAGGCATGTAATTCTGTCAACTAGAGAGCTTCACAAGCCTCACAAGAATCCTCAACTGCATCTACATTGAGAAGTCTGAGGATAATAACTTTGCCATATTCTTCTCACAACACTGCTTCTGGATGTTTTTATAGTCCAGGTCTTCATTTTGTTGTGATTACACCTTTCCCTCCACTGATTTACTTGTGTTTTGTTTTCTTCTGCTATTCCCCCGTTACTTGTGAGGAGGCCCAATTGAGTTCTTAGTATTTGACATGCTTCTTAATTTCATTATTTTTATTTTCTAATACTCAGTTCAGTTCAGTTGCCCAGTCGTGTCCAACTCTGCAACCCCATGAACCACAGCACACCAGGCTTCCCTATCCATCACCAACTCCTGGAGTCCACCCAAACACATGTCCATTGAGTCAGTGATACCATCCAACCATCTCGCCCTCTGTCGTCCTCTTCTTCTCCTGCCCTCAATTTTTCCCAGCATCAGGGTCTTTTCCAATGAGTCAGCTCTTCGCATCAGGTGGCCAAAGTATTGGAGTTTCAGCTTCAACATCAGTCCTTCCAATGAACACCCAGGACTGATCTCCTTTAGGATGGACTGGTTGGATCTCCTTACAGTGCAAAGACTCTCAAGAGTCTTCTCCAACACCACAGTTCAAAAGCATCAATTTTTCTGGGCTCCAAAATCACTGAAGATAGTGATTACAGCCATGAAATTAAAAGCCTCTTACTCCTTGGAAAGAAAGTTATGACCAACTTAGATAGCATATTAAAAAGCAGAAACATTACTTTGTCAACAAAAGTTCGTCAGGTCAAGGCTATGGTTTTTCCAGTGGTCACGTATGGATGTGAGAGTTGGACTATAAAGAAAGCTGAGTGCCAAAGAATTTTCTTATACTAGTATAGATGGATATTTGTGTCTTTTTCTTGTTTAGGGCTATTAGTGATGCTCTGGATATTTTTACACATTTTTGTACACATTTTTGTTGTTGTTCATTGTACACTTAGAAGTGGAAAAGTTGGGTCGAAGATGTTTTGTCTTTTGCAGATATTGCTAAACTCACACTTCCTCCTAAATATGTACAAGAGTTATAGTACTAGTTGGAGGCTTTTGAGCACAGGATATTCTGTTTTGAAAGTTACATGCTGGCTACTCTATGAGGATGAATTTGTATGCAGGTCAGGAAGCAACAGTTAGAACTGGACATGGAACAACAGACTGGTTCCAAATAGGAAAAGGAGTACGTCAAGACTATATTGTCACCCTGCTTATTTAACTTATATGCAGAGTACATCATGAGAAACGCTGGACTGGAAGAAACACAAGCTGGAATCAAAATTGCCAGGAGAAATATCAATAACATCAGATATGCAGATGACACCACCCTTATGGCAGAAAGTGAAGAGGAACTTAAAAGCCTCTTGATGAAAGTGAAAGTGGAGAGTGAAAAAGTTGGCTTAAAACTCAACATTCAGAAAATGAAGATCATGGCCTCTGGTCCCATCACTTCATGGGAAATAGATGGGGAAACAGTGGAAACAGTGTCAGACTCTATTTTTCTGGGCTCCAAAATCACTGCAGATGGTGAAAATCACTGCAGATGGTGACTGCAGCCATGAAATTAAGAGACTCTTACTCCTTGGAAGGAAAGTTATGACTAACCTAGATAGATATTCAAAAGCAGAGACATTACTTTGCCAACAAAGGTTCATCTAGTCAAGGCTATAGTTTTTCCTGTGGTCATATATGGATGTGAGAGTTGGACTGTGAAGAAGGCTGAGCGCCAAAGAATTGATGCTTTTGAACTGTGGTGTTGGAGAAGACTCTTGAGAGTCCCTTGGATTGCAAGGAGATCCACCCAGTCCATTGTGAAGGAGATCAGCCCTGGGATTACTTTGGAGGGAATGATGCTGAAGCTGAAGCTCCAGTACTTTGGCCACCTGAAGCGAAGAGTTGACTCATTGGAAAAGACTTTGATGCTGGGAGGGATTGGGGACAGGAGGAGAAGGGGACGACAGAGGATGAGATGGCTGGATGGCATCACTGACTCGATGGACGTGAGTCTGGGTGAACTCCGGGAGTTGGTGATGGACAGGGAGGCCTGGTGCACTGCGATTCTTGGGGTTGCAAAGAGTCAGACACGACTGAGCGACTGATCTGATCTGAACTGAAGGGAAAAAGAGCTGTAGTCATCTAGGTGAAGAGTGGTTAGTTTCTGGACACATTTTTTAAAGACATAGTTGATAGGTCCTGCTGTCAGATTGGATATGGGATATAAAAGAAAGAGCTAAGTCTAAATTTATTTATTGTAAATTTATTGCTGCTGATGAACTAACAGCAATGAAGACAGAATGAGATCATAGGTATGGCACGTGTGATCAGATGTTCTATTTAGGGTGTGTTAAGTTTGAGGTGTCTATTTGATGTCAAAGGGAAATGTCACCTGTTCCTTTGATAAGAATCCAGGTTTCAAGGAAGAGATTCAGACTAAAAACATAAATTCTACTTACAATGATTATATTACTTTGAAAACTTACCTAGTAATACTTTGAGAATGTTATGCTGGTTTTGTCTTCCACTTCCAAATTTGCCTGATGTTTTGTAACCACTTGTTATAACAGCCTCAGTTTTTGAAGGATGTTTTCTCCAAAAACTATTACTGTGAGCTCTGCTTGTAACTTTAAGAGCACACTTTCCATTGTGTTCTTGATTCTTACTGCACTGGGAGAGGTGTTCCAGGCTGCTGCTCTTAGAGACTTTGCTTCTTCTGTTAAGATTTATTTAGTCTTCAAACTCATTACTGATTTAGATGTAGGAAGAAATATTCTCCTTTTCTAAAAGCTTCTTTAACACCTGCTTCTTTCTAGTGTGTTTCCTCTTCCCTGTTATATTTGCCTCAGGTTTACCCTGGCATTCCACAACGTCATTGCCTTTAGTCTTATTTGTCCCCTAAGATTTCAACCTTTCTCCTGAAGAGTTTTTTCGTCCTTTAATTTTTTTATTTCACTTTTCTTATTCTAATATTATGATAGTAAAACAGAAGCATATTTTTAAAAACTATCAAATAGAAGTCATTTTAAGGAAAGGTTTTGTAAACTGCCTTCTTAGCTTCTCTATTTATAAGGAAATGTCATGCTGTTTTCAAAACAAGGGACTTCACTCTCAGAATCCTAGAGTCATGTTCAGAAATTTTCTAATTAGTAAGGCAAGAGCCAGTGTGATGCTATGCGATGGGCAATACCTCTTAAATCACTGAAATCTATAAGGTTAGACATTCTACTGTCTCCTGCTTCAGACCAGAATATACTTTCAAAATATTTACAAAGAGAATTTGAGCAGCTTGTTTGTACCTGCTGCCAAGGTATGTCATAGTAAGGCTCATATTTACTAGTTTAATAGACCTGCTATTTTTCAAAGACTAGAACGTTCAGTTCTGACTCCAGAAAAACAGCTGTTGGTGGGCTGTTTAAAGCTTCCTGATAAGGACACCACAGATAAAAGCCAGGTCACACCTGTGAAAAACAGGCACCAGAAACTATAAGCCTTTGCAAACAGCAAAGTGAAAATCTGTCCCACTTACTAAACTGTTACCCCCACCAGGACTGTTGGCCTTCTTAATCAATAAAAATTGATCAGAGGCCAGACAAGAAATTCAGGCAAGGGTTTGGTTGAGACTTTGCTTTTTAACTGGGTAGTTGATAACAAACAAGAGATTCCTTTGCTCATTCACTTGCTAAGGTGGGGCAAGTTTATTCTTTACATGGGGTGAGGGTATGGTTATGTCCAAGGGTTGGGCCTGAGGGGTGGCTTAAGTGGTTTGCATGCAGGAGGTATGTGTAGTACCCAGCTTTTGCACCCAACCCCCTGATTTTGCTTTGGGTCTTTCCAAAGTGGCAGTTGGATTTCTTGGTCTCTTTGTGTTTTTGTCCAGAAGTTGTCCTAACTGTGTATGCATGCAGAGATTTTTAATCCCATGCAGTTTCTTTATATTTTGTTGCTTGAGGAGAGGTGTGTCCAGGTGCAAGCACTGCAGGACTGCAGCGAAGGGGCCTAGTTTCCAGCCTGTCTCAAAATCAACACAGAAAACAATAGGTCCCTGTCAGGGATCCCAGTCCGTTATTTTTTTTTTTCAATGCATTCATGGCCAGTGTCTTAATTTTACTGATTAAGAGAGCAGATGTTGGGGCTTGAGAAGACCAATAAATAGCTAAACTTATCCCATTGGAACTCTGAACTCACTGAGATATAGAATATGGATTCAGTTCAGTTCAGTCCAGTTCAGTCGCTCAATCGTGTCCGACTCTTTGGGACCCCATGAATCGCAGCATGCCAGGCCTCCCTGTCCATCACCAACTCCCGGAGTTCACCCAGACTCACGTCCATCAAGTCATTGATGCAATCCAGCCATCTCATCCTCTGACATCCCCTTCTCTTCCTGCCCCCAATCCCTCCCAGATGGGGAAACAGTGGAAACAATGTCAGACTTTATTTTTTGGGCTCCAAAATCACTGCAGATGGTGACTGCAGCCATGAATTAAAAGATGCTTACTCCTTGGAAGGAAAGTTATGACCAACCTAGATAGCATATTCAAAAGCAGAGACGTTACTTATAGGGAGAAATAAAGAGGCAATCCAACAATATTTCCCTCCTCCATTTTCTGGAGGAGTTGGAGAGAATGCAATACACAGCACACAGTGGCAAAAATAATAGTTAACTCATAGTCTCACATATAAATAAATCCTATAGTTTTTTTTTTTTCTTTCCTGCAGAAAGAGTGAAAATCATTCATAGTTTTTTAAAAAATAACAAGCAAATATAAGTATTTTATTGTTTGATTTGCATATCAAATTTCACTGTAAATAGAGTGAGATTTATTATAGTAGCCATGTAAACTTATTTAAAAGTGGGGTTCTACCAGAATTGAAAGAGACACATGTACCCCAATATTCATCGCAGCACTTTTTACAATAGCCAGGACATGGAAGCAACCTAGATGTCCATCGGCAGATGAATGGATAAGAAAGCTGTGGTACATATACACAATGGAGTATTACTCAGCCATTAAAAAGAATACATTTGAATCAGTTCTAATGAGGTGGATGAAACTGGAGCCTATTATACAGAGTGAAGTAAGCCAGAAAGAAAAACACAAATACAGTATATTAACGCATATATATGGAATTTAGAAAGATGGTAACAATAACCCTGTATACGAGACAGCAAAAGAAACACTGATGTATAGAACAGTCTTTTGGACTCTGGGAGAGGGAGAGGGTGGGATGATTTGGGAGAGTGGCACTGAAATAAGTATAATATCATATATGAAACGAGTCACCAGTCCAGGTTCAATGCCTGATACCGGATGCCTGGGGCTGGTGCACTGGGACGACCCAGAGGGATGGTATGGGGAGGGAGGAGGGAGGAGGGTTCAGGATGGGGAACACATGTATACCTGTGGCAGATTCATTTTGATACATGGCAAAACCAATACAAAATTGTAAAGTTAAGTAAAATAAAAATAAAATTTAAAAGTGAGGTTCTAGGAAATCCAGATTACATAATTCTGATTATGAAACATTTTGGTGCATTTTGCCATGAACCTGAAGATATAGACACACACACAAATGAGGTGTATAATGCTTACCATATTCTGTGAGGTTGACGAAACTAGAATTTTTATAGGTACTGTCAAAAGCATAAGAGTCAGGAATAGCAAGATGCCGTTCATGTCATAAACTTAACTGATTCAGTGAAATAGCATATTTTGAAACAGAAAGAATCATTAATAGTCATCCCCTCATACCTCTTCTCCCCAAAGATAATACAGTTCTTAAAATGTCAGTAATAATAAGCAAACATTTGGCAAGGGAACTTATTCTTTTTTTTAAAAGGGAAAAGGAAAAATTCAATTACACTTCTGACTAGTCTCATTAGTGAGATTAGTTTTAGATGCTCTGCATTGCTAGTCAGAAAATTAGCTAATTTCTACTGCTATTACTATGTCCTGCCATAGCCATGAAAATCACTCTTGTTGTGAAGTTATTACTAAGTTCCAAATCCAAGCAAGTTGCTAATATCATAAGTTGCTAATATGCATGAAAATAGAAAAAATTAATAAACCTTTGAAGAAATATGTGTGAGCACATGAACTTTTAGTGAGTGTTGACTATGAGACAAGAATCATGTTGAATATTCTTACATGCCAACAAGACTATCACACTTAATTCTTATACATTGTCTTTAACCTTAAAATAACCCTCCCCAATTTTATAGAAAAAGCAAGAGAGTTCCAGAAAAACATCTACTTCTGCTTTATTGACTATGCCAAAGCCTTTGACTGTGTGGATCACAATAAACTGTGGAAAATTCTGAAAAAGATGGGAATACCAGACCACCTGATCTGCCTCTTGAGAAATTTGTATGCAGGTCAGGAAGCAACAGTTAGAACTGGACATGGAACAACAGACTGGTTCCAAATAGGAAAAGGAGTACATCAAGGCTGTATATTGTCACCCTGTTTATTTAACTTATATGCAGAGTACATCATGAGAAACGCTGGACTGGAAGAAGCACAAGCTGGAATCAAGATTGCCAGGAGCAATATCAATAACCTCAGATGTGCAGATGACACCACCCTTATGGCAGAAAGTGAAGAGGAACTAAAAAGCCCCTTGATGAAAGTGAAAGAAGAGAGTGAAAAAGTTGGCTTAAAGCTCAACATTCAGAAAACGAAGATCATGGCATCTGGTCCCATCACTTCATGGGAAATAGATGGGGAAATAGTGTCAGACTTTATTTTGGGGGGCTCCAAAATCACGACAGATGGTGATTGCAGCCATGAAATTAAAAGATGCTTACTCCTTGGAAGGAAAGTTATGACCAACCTAGATAGCATATTGAAAAGCAGAGACATTACTTTGCCAACAAAGGTCCATCTATTCAAGGCTATGGTTTTTCCAGTGGTCATGTATGGATATGAGAGTTGGACTGTGAAGCAAGCTGAGCACCAAAGAATTGATGCTTTTGAACTGTGGTGTTGGAGAAGACTCTTGAGAATCTCACAGACTGCAAGCAGATCCAACCAGTCCATTCTAAAGTAGATAAGTCTTGGGATTTCTTTGGAAGGAATGATGCTAAAGCTGAAACTCCAGTACTTTGGCCACCTCATGTGAAGAGTTGACTCATTGGAAAAGACTTTGACGCTGGAAGGGATTGGGGGCAGGAGGAGAAGGGGACGACAGAGGATGAGATGGCTGGATGGCATCAATGACTCGATGGATGTGAGTCTGAGTGAACTCCGGGAGTTGGTGATGGACAGGGAGGCCTGGCATGCTGCGATTCACGGGGGTTGCAAAGAGTTGGACACGACTGAGTGACTGAACTGAAACTGAGATACAGATCATTTAATAATCAATGTCATTCATGAGATATTTGAATCCAATTCTTCTGATTTAAAACAGAGCCTGTATATTATTCATTTCCCTGAGACTAATTTAAGCTTGTTAGCTATTTTGGCAGAAATAACCAGTTTACCTTCACACAGTAAAGGAAATTGGAAAAAAATTGATAGTGAGTTGATCACTTTCTTCTTGAAGTCTTTATACTGACAGTAATTCAGTTTCTATAAACAGTTTAGAAATTTTTTGGAAGTAGAAAATGTTACATCATTTTTTACCCACGTAAAAATGTTGGCTTTATATGGCTTTTAGAAAAGGATTGATGGTGCTTGGGCCTGAAATACACTTAGGTTTTCCACTGTGCTTAATCTCCCCGAAGTAGTATCAGGTTATGTTGCTGCTAAAATAAACAATTTTGCTGCTGCAAGCAGAATTTTTAAAAAATTTCTGTAGCTGACAAACATTTTTTTTCCTGAACTACCAACAGAAAAAGGAGAAATAGATGAGAAGATAGTCCCTGTGATAAGGACTCAAAGGCAACTTCCACCGAGAAAATATCTTTAAAGTTGCTACTCTCCTTTTTCACACAGATTTAGAGAATTAAGAAGAAAAATAGGCATGACATTTACTACATTCATTAAATTAATTAATCAGATCTTTTTATGACCAATTTAAATCAATCTTAATTCAAATGGGTGCTCATGTTATATATTTCTTCTCATTTTCCCCTAAATGTCTCTAAACTAGTGATTTTTTCAGAGACACTTGACAGACAATAAACTGAGAAGAGAATCTTAGGAACAAAAGGAATTAGATATCGTCGGGGGAGCCTGGTGGGCTGCTGTCTATGGGGTGGCACAGAGTTGGACACGACTGAAGTGACTTAGCAGTAGCAGCAGCAGCAGAGTTAACAAAATACACAATATCATCCCAAATGATTTCCTGGTGAGTTAGGACTAGAGTGTAAACTCACCAATGGTATCATAATTATCTGGATAAAAGACAAAGTACAAAAAGGTTTGGTCAGTGATGAAGCATTAGAAAATGAAAAAACAACTGTATTTGTGTGGATCCAGAAGGAGGAAGTGTCAGCTGCTAATCAGCTCAACACGAGGTAGGTTCCCTCTATGCCCACTTCCTGGAGAGTTATCATAAATGGGTGCTGAATATTGTCAAAAGCTTTTTCTGTATCCATTGAGATGATAATATGGTTCAATTTGTTAATGTGGTGTATAACATTGAATTACAGATGCTGAAAAATCATTGCATCCCTGGGATAAATTCTACTTGATCATGGTAAATGATCCTTTTAATTTATTGTTAGATTCAGTTTGCTAGTATTTTGTGGAGGATTTCTTCATTTGGGTTCACTAGTAATATTGGCTTATAATTTTCTGTTTTTGCAATATTTTTGTCTGATTTTGGTATTAAATTATTATGGCCTCATAGAATGAGTTTCTCTGCATTTTTTTCAGATAGTTTCAAAAGGATAGTTGTTAACTCTTCTCTACATGTTTAATTTTTTTGTTGTTGTTTTGTTGCTAAGTCATGTCTGATTCTGTGACCTCATGGACTGTAGCCCACCAAGCTCTTCAGTCCATGGGATTTTCCAGGCAAGAATACTGGAATGTGTTGCCATTTCCTTCTCCAGAGGATCTTTCCAACCTAGAGACTGAAACCTCATATCCTGCATTGGCAGGCAGATTCTTTACCACATTTAATAGAACGCTTATATGAAACCATCTGGACTTGGACTTTTGTTTTGGGGAAGTTTTTCAATCACAGTTTCAATTTCAGTATTTGTGATACAGTTGTTCATAGTTTCTATTTCTTTCTGGTTCAGTCTTGGAAGATTATACTTTTCTAAGAATTTGTCCATTTCTTCCAGGTTGTCCCCCAGGATGGCATATAGTTGCTTGCAATAGTGTCTAATGATCCTTTGTATTCCTCTGCTGCCAGTTATATTTCTCCTTTTTCATTTCTAGTTGTACTGTTTTTTTGTTTGTTTTTCTATTCAAAGAACCAGATTTTAGTTTCATTGCTCTTTTTTTTTTGTTGTTTACTTGATCTCTATTTCATTTATTTCTGCTCTGATGTTTATGATTTTCTTCCTTCTGCTAGCTTTGGGTTTTGTTTTTCCTTCTTTCTTTAGTTGCTTTAGGCATAATGTTAAGTTTTTTGAGATTTTCCTGTTTCCTGAGGTAAGATGATATTGCTTTAAACTTCCCTTTTAGCATTGCTTTTACTGAGTCCCATAGATTTTGGATTGTCACTTTTTTGGTTTTCATTTGTCACTAGGTATTTTTTTATTCTTCTTTAATTTCATCAGGGATCCATTAGTTGTTTAGTAACATATTGTTTAGCCTCTATGTGTTTGTAATTTTACAGAATTATTTTTTTGTAGTTGATTTCTAATCTCATAGCGTTGTAGTCAGAGAAGATGCTTGATATGATTTCAATTTTCATATATTACCAAGAGTTGCTTTGATGTCCAGCATAACCTCTCCTAGAGAATGTTCCATGTATACTTGAGAAGAAGGTGTATTCTGCTCTTTTCAGATGGAATGTTCTATAAATTAAGTCCATCTGATCCAATGTATCATTTAAGACATGTTTCCTTATTGATCTTCTATCTGGACAATCTGTCTAATGATGAAAGTGGGATGTTAAAGTCCCCAACTATTATTGTGATACTGTCACAATAATCTTTCTTCTTTTGCCTTATATATTGAGGTATACCTTTGTTTGGTACATATGTATTTACAAATTGTGATATATTCTTCTTGGATTTATCTCTTGATCATTAGGTAGAGTTTGTCTCTGTCTCTTATAACAGTCTTTATTTTAAAGTATATTTTGTCTTATATGAGTATTGCTACCCTAGATTTCTTTTGATTTCTGTTTGCTTGGTATACCTTTTTCCATCCTCTCACTTTCAGTCTGTCCCTAGATCTAAAGTGGGTCTCTTGAAAACAGCATATCCAGGTCTTGTTTTGTATCCATTCAGCCAGTCTATGTCTTTTAGATTTAATCCATTCATATTTAAGGTAATCATCGATATGTATGTTCTTATTGCCATCTTGTTAATTGTCTTCGATTTGTTTTTGTAGGTTGTTTTTCTTTCCTTCATATTTTATTCTCTTCTGTGATTTGATGAGTACCATTAGTGTAGTTGGATTGCTTTTTCCTTTTTGTGTATCTACTGTAGAAGTCATTTGCAGTTACCATGGAGTGAGAGAGTGAAGTCGCTCAGTTGTGTCCGACTCTTTGCAACCCCATGGACTGTAGCCCACCAGGCTCCTCCCTCCATGGGATCCTCCAAGCAAGAATACTGGAGTGGGTTGCCATTTCCTTCTCCAGGGGATCTTGGAGATCAAACCCGGGATCAAACCCGGGTCTCCTGCGTTCCAGGCAGACACTTTAACCTCTGAGCCACCAGGGAAGTTACCATTAGGTTTTGATATAGCATTCTCTTTTATACAAGATTGTTTTAAATTGTTGGTCTCTTAATTTCAAATGTATTTCCAATATTCTGCTTTTGTACTCTCCTCTAATTGCTAGTTTTGATATCATACTTGTTTATAGATGATTTTCTACATGTACTGTGTGTTTGCCTTTACCAGTGAGCTTTCCCATTCATAATTTTCTCATTTCTAGTTATGGCCTTTTTATTTATGTCTAGAGAAGTTCCTTTAGCATTAGTTGTAAAGCTGGTTTGTTAGTGCTGAATTCTCTTACTTTTGATTGTCTAAAAATCTTTTGATTTTTTTATTGAATATGAATAAGAGCCTTTCTGAGTAGAATATTCTTGGTTTCAGTTTTTCCCTTTCAGTACTTTAAATATATCATGCCACTCCCTTCAGGCCTTTAGAGTTTCTGTTTAAAAATCCACTGATAACCTTATGGGGATTTCCTTGTATGCTGTTACTTTTCCTTTGTTGCTTTCAATATTTTCTCGTTGTCTTTAATTTTTACCAGTTTAATATGTTTCTCTGTGTGTTCTTCTTGGGTTTATCCTATATGAGACTCTCTATGCTTCCTGAATTTGAGTGAGTGTTTCTCATTTTATGGAAGCTTTTGTCTATTAGCTCTTGAAATTTTTTCTCAGGCTCTTTCTCTCTTCTCCTTCTGGGACCTCTATAATGCAAATGTTGGTGCATTTAATGTTGTACCAGAAGTCTCTTAGACTCTCATCATTTCATTCTTTCTGTATTCTGCTCTGCAACAGTGATTTCTACTACTCTGCCTTCTAGCTCACCTATTTATTCTTCTTCCTCATTTATTCTGCTACTGATACCTTCTAGTGTATTTTTCATTTCAGTTATTCTACAATTCATCTGTTTGGTCTTCAAAGATTCCAGTTCTTTATTAAACATTTCTTAGATTACCTTTACTATCATTTCTCTGAATTTTTTCAAGTATCTCCCCTTCCCCTAGTTGTTCTTTTGGGGTTTTACCTTGTTCTGTCATCTGGCGTATATTAATATTTCTCTGTCATCTCATGTTGTCTAACTTTTTAAGTCTGTGATCACCTTTCTCCAGTTTGCAGGATTGTAATTCTCCTTGGTTCTGGTGTCTGCCCCTGGTGGGTGAGGTTGGTTCAGGGGATTGCACAGGCTTCCTAGTGGGAGGGATGGGTGCTTGTCCACTGATGGATAGACTTGGGTCTTTTCTCTCTGGTGGGCAGGGTCATGGCAAGGGGTGTGTTTATAGGAGGACTTTGCCTGTCTGCTGATGGCTTGTTCCCACCCTGTAGGTTGTTTGGCCTGAGGCATTCCAACACTGAAGACTGCTGGATGGAGCCAAGTCTTGGTGCCAAAATTGCAATCCCCGGAAGACCTCATTCTGATGAATATTCCCTGGGGTGTCTGCTACTAATCTTCTTGCTCCAACTGTGAGCCACAGTGGACCTCCACTTCCCCAGGAGCTCTTCCAAGACCTGCAGGGAGGTCTGTTCCAGGTTTGAGTGGAGTTACTGCTTTGTTCTAGGTCCCAGTACACCTGAAAACTTGTGTGCACTCTTCAAAAGTGGAGTCTCTGTTTCTTCAAAATTCAGAACATTCTCTATGGAGCTTCTTTAAGTACTTCTGTTAATCACATGCATTTGTAATCAGAGTTATAAATTGTTCTGGTTCAGTTGTCATATGAATTGGGTCAAACTAAAAAAAGTTAAAACTATTGTTCCATCTTTGGAAGAGAATGAAAAGGAGTCAAAGTAACTTTTATTTATTTATTTACAAGTTGTTTATTTATTTTTTAATATAAATTTATTTATTTTAATTGGAGGCTAATTACTTTACAATATTGTATTGGTTTTGCCATACGTCAACATGAATACGCCATGGGTGTACACATGTCCCCCATCCTGAACCCCCCTCCCTCTTCCCTCCCCCATCCCATCCCTCTGTCAAGATAACTTTTAAAGAAGAAGATGTACTATACAGTAGGTGGGAGGACATACAAAAATAAATATTTAAATGATACCTTATTGCTCTCCAAAATTTTTTGTTAAATTTTTACATCTACAGAGAAACTGAAAGACTGATACAAAGAATATCTGCATATATTTCATGTAAATGCACTCAGTTTACCAATTTTGCCACATTCTTATGTGTCCTCTCTCTCTTTCCTCAACACACACTTCTTTTCTTAGTTTTTGGTTGAATTCTTTGAACTTGAGCTCATGTTCATCATGACAATTCATTTTCAGCAATATTTAATGCTATTATACCAGCTGAGCCACCAGGGAAGCCCAAGAATATAGTGTAGCTAGCCTATCCCTTCTCCAGGGGATCTTCCCAACCCAGGAATTGAACTGGGATCTCCTGCATTGCAGGCAGATTCTTTATCACTGAGCTACAAAGGAAACCCATCTAGTTCTATTGTGAGTCTACCTCTTCCTTGATTTTAATGCATATAAAAGAGGTAAATTTAAAGCAGATATTTATACTTATAAATGTCAGATAGGAACAATTACATTTTAAAAAGTGGGAATAAAGAGAGAATGATTGAAATTTAAAGGATACTTTATACTGGGTGACCAGGGAAGTCTTCTCTTCTAATGACATTTTAGCAGACACCAATGAAGTGAGAAAGTAACCAAGAATTGACTGGGGGACAGCATTTAAGACAGATGGAAAAGCAAGCACAGAGGGAAAGAGAGATTGATGTAGAAAAGCAAGGGGCCAGGGTGCCAAACCAGAACAAACAAAGGCAGAATGAAGGGATATGTAATCGGGACAGGTTAGTAAAGAACTGACATTTTATCAGAATGTAAAGGAGTATGCTTAGCAGGAGTTTTCAATCAGAGACAATTTGGCAATGTCTGAAGTAAGTTATGGTATCACAACGGGTGTCCCGGTATTGGTGTTGGAGGATAGAAGCCAGGGATACTGCCAAATATCCTACCAGGTTTGGAATAGTAGCCAAGAATCATCCAGTTTGTAATGGCAATAGTGCTGAGATAGAGAAACTTTGAGGAACAGAAGACAGAGGTCTCTCAGGCTCTTCTGTGGTCCTGGCACTGCAAGTGAAACTAAACAAAGAAACCAAAGTGGGTGAATGGTTGGGAGCTTTGTAGGAGAGCGGCTTGGACTTTAGGTGACAAGAATGAATGTGAATATGGTGAAAATAAATATATTTTGAAGTTAGAAACTGCTGGCTTTACAAAAAATTACAGGTAGGTATAAGGAGAAGTGGAGAAGGCAATGGCACCCCACTCCAGTACTCTTGCCTGGAAAATCCCATGGACGGAGGAGCCTGGTGGGCTGCAGTCCATGGGGTCGCTATGAGTTGGATGCGACTGAGCGACTTCACTTTCACTTTTCACTTTTACACAATGGAGAAAACAATGGCAAGCCACTCCAGTGTTCTTGCCTGGAGAATCCCAGGGACGGGGGAGCCTGGTGGGCTGCAGTCCATGAGGTCGCTAAGAGTCAGACACGACTGAGCGACTTCACTTTCACTTTTCACTTTCATGCATTGGAGAAGGAAATGGCAACCCACTCCAGTGTTCTTGCCTGGAGAATCCCAGGGATGGGGGAGCCTGGTGGGCTGCTGTCTATGGGGTCGCGCAGAGTCGGACACGACTGAAGTGACTTAGCAGCAGCAGCAGCATGAGGAGAAGAGAAAAATCAGACAAATATACAAACATGCAAGTAGAAGCATTCAAGTACTATTGGTATTGGTGAAAATCGGCTAAAAGACCTATGTAAATCTAATCAGTATGGAATTGGGTCAATCTATGTCAGCAAAATAAAATTTCACTCAATGCGATATATTTATGTATAAAATTATATATATAGCTGTAGACACAGTGTTATTTCTTTTAATATTTGTAGATATAAATATATACATCTGAGCATTATATATTCAATGAAATATTTATCAACAATGAATTTCTCTGAGGTATGGAAGAAAGGGGGTTTTATTTTAGTAAATTGGAATCTTTTGTAACTGGTTTGAATTTCTTAAAATAATCATACTTTTGTAAAAGATCATACATATAGTGGATAAAGTCACCTGCCATATCACTAAACAAATGTGTACATAGTTAACTTAGAGAAAGCTGACTTGATAAAACATCTTTTAAGAATTCTGACCTTAAACAAAAGTTGTTCTAGGAGGAACTTGCATTTCTCTCCCTGTGCCTTTGAGATGTAAATGCTCTACCTGAACTTTTTATGTGTGTGTGTGTTGACAACTTGATCTCTGCCATTTGGAAGGTATACACATGGTGTACATTTCACTGTTAATCTAATAGACTGATATTCTTAGCATCCTTTTGTCTGTGCCAATTCTCAGGGGCTTTTTGCCATCTTAACCTTCATCGAGTCAACCTGTGCAACAGTGGCCTTTACTTTCTTAGATCATTTTTCAGAATAAACTTTCTGGATCCTGTTTAGGAGGCAGGTATTCTCACTCTCTTGTGGGAATACCGCTTGCATCTTATTGAGTCACTGTTTAGATTTCTTATTAATGGCCAGATGATGAGTCTTTTCAGTTAGAGAAACTTCTAAATTGGTTAAATTTTAGGGAGCTCTCACTATAAACAGCTGTCTTATTGGTACTTACGGGGGGGAACAAAGGTGGAAAAAATATATACATAATGGTTAACCCAGGAACTCCCTTGTGTGTGCTTAGTTGCTCATTTCTGTCCGACTCTTCACAATCCCATGGACTGTAGCCCACCAGGCTCCTCTGTCCATGGAATTTTCCAGGCAAGAATACTGGAGTGGGTTGCCATTTCCTCAATCCCAATCCAGGGACTGAACCCACATCTCCTGCATTGGCAGGCAGATTCTTTACCATTGTGCCACCTGGGAAAACCTTAAGAACTCCCTTAGTTTAAAATAAGCAAACAAACAAACAAAAAATGGTTTTGGAAGCCTTACTTGTGATCTCTGTTTCCCCTCAATGGGCCTTACAAATGCTAATACATGTTTAAGGGTAATTAACATGACTTAGGTTGATTAACATGGAAATTAAAAAAAAAAAAAGTTGAAGAGAATGTTGAGACTTCTTCCCAACACAGAAGTTTAAAGGGACTCATTCCCAAAAGATAAATCTATAGATGTTTATTAAAGAAATGGAATAAGTGAAACAGACATTAATAGGATTAGAACAACAGGTTTTGATACAATACTACCTAAGATTAGATGGGCCAACATGAAAAGGGCCCAAACAAATCCACTCTACATTTATATACAGACCTAGGGTAAATACTTAAAAGGTTATGAAAAATTGCACTGAGATATTAGACCAGCAACAGATCAATTAATCAAGTTAAAACATTATATAGGACATGTCTCTACCTCCAGATAATGTTATCAAAATTACATTTATAAAAAGAGTTTTATTTACTTGACTTAAAAGTAAGCACTTGCAAATTAAATATTTCTAAAAAGTAAACTGGTCAGAATGGATTTCAAGTTCATGTGGTGCAGAAAAGAGTCAATATTAAAGAAAGAAATATTTCTGTTGGCGAGCTTCTCAGCAAGAAAAAGAGAATTAACTTGGTATGATTTTCATAAATTATAAAATAAAGGTAAATGACATGAATTTTCAAGTGAACTCTTTAGGAAAAATTATTCTTTGGGTTCAGTTCAATTCAGTTCAGTCACTCACTCATCTCTGACTTTGCAACCCCATGAATCGCAGCACGCCAGGCCTCCCTGTCCATCACCAACTCTCAGAGTTTACTCAGATTCATGTCCATTGAGGTGGTGATGCCATCCAGCCATCTCATCCTCTTCGCCCCCTTCTCCTCCTGCCCTCAATCCCTCCCAGCATCAGAGTCTTTTCCAATGTTTTGGGAATATCTGTCTAAATAGTTTCTCCAGATTTTTGGTTAACGTGAATTTTGCTGAATTAAGTTAAATGATGGAAATTCATTGAATATCCAGGTGATTTCAGGTAATATAAAATACTGAAACATTAACTGCTACACAGGTTTAATATTACCTATTTTTGTCTCCTTCCAAGAGAGAAATCAAGGACCCCCACTTGGTAGCCTGTCCCATTCCAGGGACTCTTCCGAGACCAGGGACCTGACCCTCCTCTGGCACCCTACTCTTTCCTGCAGCAGTATAACTTCACCTTGGAATTCTTCTATATTTGCTTGGTGCTGCCTTGAACACAGGAGGGGACCAGCAATTGATAACTGAGCCAGTCAATCAGTCTCTCTTCCAGGCTGGAACTTGAAACTCTTCCACAAAGATCACAGAGTTCTCACCTCCTGGGATAAGTCTACCTTCCTTCTCCTCAAAGACAGAGGTAACTCCTACCTGAAGACTCCAAATCTCTTCAGTCTTTTTTAAAATTTAAATTAGATGGTTACAGGAGGAATATAAACATAAGTAGCCCCAAGAGAATTTAGAGAATATATGTGAATTGACATTAACCTTTTTATAATATCTGCTTTCTTCTGTCTCTACACGTCTACCAGGAGGTGACTGATACTAAGTTTTTAAAGTGTAAATGACATTATTTTTTAAATTGCTTTGTATTTCAAGTACTTTGGGTTTCCCATGTGGCTCAGATGGTAAAGTATCTGCCTGCAGTGCAGGAGTTTCAGGTTCATTTCCTGGGTCAGGAAGATCCTCTGGAGAAGGGAATGGCTACCCACTCCAGTATTTTTGCCTGGAGAATTCCTTGGACAGAGGATCTTAGCAGGCTACAATCCATGGACTTGCAAAGAGTCAGACGGGACTGAGCAACTAACACACCAAGAGAGAACCCAAAGATACTGGGTTAATTAGACACACATCTTGTACTATATTAAGAAAAGAAATTTTGCTATGAGGCAATGGTATGTTTCTAGTTCAGTTCAGTCGCTCAGTCATGTCCGACTTTTTGCAACTCCTTGAACTGCAGGACACCAGGCTTCCCTGTCTATCACCAACTCCCAGAGTCCACCCAAACCCATGTCCATTGAATCAGTGATGCCATCCAACCATCTCATCCTCTGTCTTCCCCTTCTCCTCCTGCCCTCAATCTTTCCCAGCATTGGGGTCTTTTCAAATGAGTCAGCTCTTTGCATCAGGTGGCCAAAGTATTGGAGTTTCAGCTTCAGCATCAGTCCCTTCAATGAACACCCAGGACTGATCTCCTTTAGGATGGACTGGTTGGCTCTCCTTGCAGTCCAAGGGACTCTCAAGAGTCTTCTCCAACACCACAGTTCAAAAGCATCAATTCTTCAGTGCTCAGCTTTCTTCACAGTCCAACTCTCACATCCATACATGACCACTGGAAAAACCATAGCCTTGACTAGATGGACCTTTGTTGACAAAGTAATGTCTCTGCTTTTTAATAAGCTGTCTAGGTTGGTCATAACTTTCCTTCCAAGGAGTAAGCGTCTTTTAATTTCATGTCTGCAATCACCATCTGCAGTGATTCTGGAGCCCAGAAAAATAAAGTCAGCCACTGTTTCCACTGTTTCCCCATCTATTTGCCATGAAGTGATGGGACCAAATGCCATGATCTTAGTTTTCTGAACGTTGAGCTTTAAGCCAACTTTTTCACTCTCCTCTTTCTTTTTCATCAAGAGGCTCTTTAGTTCTTCTTCACTTTCTGCCATAAGGGTGGTGTCATCTGCGTATCTGAGGTTATTGATGTTTCTCCCAGCAATCTTGATTCCAGCTTGTGCTTCTTTTAGCCCAGCATTTCTCATGATGTGCTCTGCATAGAAGTTAAATAAACAGGGTGACAATATACAGCCTTGACATACTTCTTTTCCTATTTGAAACCAGTCTCTTGTTCCACGTCCAGTTCTAACTGTTGCTTCTTGACCTGCATACAGATTTCTCAAGAGGCAGGTCAGGTGGTCTGGTATTCCCACCTCTTTCAGAATTTTCCACAGTTGATTGTGATCTACACAGTCAAAGGCTTTGGCATAGTCAATAAAGCAGAAATAGATGCTTTACTGGAACTCTCTTCATTTTCCATGATCCAGCAGATGTTGGCAATTTGATCTCTGGTTCCTCTGCCTTTTCTATAACCAGCTTGAACATCTGGAAGTTCACGGTTCACGTATTGGTGAACCCTGGCTTGGAGAATTTTAAGCATTACTTTACTAGCATGTGAGATGAGTGCAATTGTGCAGTAGTTTGAGTATTTTTTGGCATTGTCTTTCTTTGTGATTGGAATGAAAACTGACCTTTCCCAGTCCTGTGGCCACTGCTGAGTTTTCTAAACTTGCTGGCATATTGAGTGCAGCTCTTTCACATGTTTTCTATAAGTTTCATGTTTCTAGATGTTATGGAATACTCTAATCAGAAAATGCTCGTATGACAAACAGTTCAAACTGTTTGACAAGCTTGCTGCTTGTCAGTTTTCACTAGATATTTTGGTTTTAAAGGGTTAAAACTATAATATTTTAAAATAAGAAATTGTTAATTTAATTGTTAAATATTTTAAACAATTTTAAATATTGTTAAAACTAAGGATACATACCTTTAAAGGACCATACATCATGACCAAGTGGGATTTACCCCAGAGATGCAAGGATTTTCAATATCTGCAAATCAATCAGTTTGATGTACCATACTAACAAATTAGAGAATAAAAACCATATGATCATCCCAATAGATGTAGAAAAACTCTCCAGAAAGTAGACATAGAGGGAATCTACCTCAACATAATAAAGGTCATATATGAAAAACTAATAGTGAATGTCATTCTCAATGGTGAAAAGTTAAAAGCATTTCCTCTAAGGTCAAGAAGAAGATAAAGATGTCAACTCTCACCACTTTTATTCAACATAGTTTTGGAAGTCTTAGCCATGGCAATCAGATAAGAAAGAGAAATAGAAGGAATCCAAATTGGCAAAGAAAAAGTAAAATTGTCACTGTTTGCAGGTGACGTAATACTCTATATAAAAGTCCTAAAGATGTTATCAGAAGACTATTGGAGCTGATCAATGAATTTGGTAAATTACAGGATACAAAATTAATACACAGAAATCTTTTGTATTCCTATACACTAATAATGGAAGGTCAGAAAGAGAAATTAAGGAAATGCTCCCATTTACCATCCCATCAAAAAATATAAAATACCTAGTAATAAACCTATCTAAGCAGGCAAAAGACCTGTTCTCTATAAAGTATAAAATGCTAATGAAAACAACTGAAGATGACACAAATAGATGGAAAGATATAACAAGTTCTTGGATTGGAAGAATTAGTATTGTCACAATGAGTATGCTATCTACAGAAATCTATAGATTCAATGCCATCCCTATTAAATTATGAATGGCAATTTTCACAGAACTAGAACAATTTTTTTTAAATTTTAATGTAAACACAGAAGACCCTAAATAGATTTGCAAAGCAATCCTGAGAAAGAAAAACAGAGCTAGAGGAATCAGGTTCTCTATCTTCAGACTATTCCACAAGGCTACAGTAAGTAAAACAGTATGGTACTGGCATAAAAACAGCCACATAGTTTAGTGGAAGAGAACAGAGCCCGGAAATGAACCTACACTTATATGGTCAATTTATTACAAAGGAATTAAGAATATAATTCTTAATTATATTAAGAATAGACAGTCTCTTCAATAAGTGAAGCTGAGAAAATCAGACAGCTACATGTAAAAGAAGGAAACTAGAATGTTCTCTAATACCATACACAAAAATAAACTCAAAATGGGTTAAAGACCTAAACGTAAGACTGGATACTATAAAACTCTAATAGGAAAATATAGGCAGAACACTCTTTGATATAAATTGCAGCAATATCTTTTTGGATCTACCTCCTAGAGAAGTGAAAATAAAAACAAAGATAAACAGATAGGACCTAATTAATAAAATTAAAAACTTTTTCCCAGCAAAGGAAATCAGAAACAAAATGAAAAGAAAAGCCACATGTGGAAGAAAATATTTGCAAACAAAGTGATTGACAAGGGATTAATATCCCAAGTATACAAACAGCTCTTAAAGCTCAATGTCAAAAAAACAAACAACCAAATCATAAAATGGGCAGAATATCTAAATAGATAATTCCTCAAAGAAGACATACAGATATTGTAAAGTAAAAAAAAAAAAATAATAATAATAAAAATTTTTTAATGAAAAAAAAGAAGACATATAGATGGTCAAAAGCATATGAAAAGATGCTCAACATCACTAATTATTAGAGAAAAACAAATCAAAACTATAATGAGGTATCACCTCATCTGGACAGAATGGCTGTCATCAGAACATCTACAAACAATAAATGCTAGAGAGGGCATGGAGAAAAGGAACTGTCATACACTGTTGGTGGGAATGTAAATTGATACAACCATTATGGAAAGCAGCATGCTGCTAAATCGCCTCAGTTGTGTCTGACTCTGTGCAACCCCAGAGACGGCAGCCCACCAGGCTCCACTGTCCCTGGGATTTTCCAGGCAAGAACACTGGAGTGGGTTGCCATTTCCTTCTCCAATGCACGAAAGTAAAAAGTTAAAGTGAAGTCACTCAGTCGTGTCCAACTCTTAGCGACCCCATGGACTGCAGTCTACCAGGCTCCTCGGTCCATGGGATTTGCCAGGCAAGAGTACTGGAGTGGGGTGCCACTGCCTTCTCTGATGGAAAGCAGCATAGATGTTCTTTAAAAAACTAAAATGAGAACTACTATATGATCCAGCAATTGCATTCCCTTGGCATATATCTGGGAGAAAACCATAATTTGAAAAGATACTGTATCCCAATGTTCATTTCAGCACTATTTACAACAGCCAAGACAGGGAAGCAACCTAAGTGTCCACTGACAGAAGGATGGTTAAAGAAGATGTAGCACACATATACATTGCAATATTATTCAGTTATGAGAAAGAATGAGATTATGCCATTTACAGGAACATGGATGGACCTAGAGATTATCATACTAAGTGACAGAAGTCAGAGAAAGCCAAATATCATATCACTTATTTGTGGAATCTAGAAAATGATACAGATGAACTGACTTGTAATACAGAAACAGACTCACAGACTTAGAAAACAAACTTATGGTTATCAAAGGGAAAAGGTGGGAGGGAGGGATAAATTAGGAGTTGAGATTAACATATACACATTGCTGTATATAAAATAGTCAACAAGGACCTACTGTAAAGCACAAGGAACTCTACTAAATATTCTGTAATAGCCTACATGGGAAAAGAATCTGAAAAGAATGGCTATATGTATAACTTAATTTATTTGGTTTACACTTGAAACTAACATATTGTAAATCAACTTTCTCTAATATATAATAAAAATTATATTTCAAAGAGTTAAAAATATAGTAGGTAATTAAGACCACTAAGAGTTAGACACGACTGAGCGACTTCCCTTTCACTTTTCACTTTCATGCGTTGGAGAAGGAAATGGCAACCCATTCCAGTTGTTCTTGCCTGGAGAATCCCAGGGACGGCAGGGCCTGGTGGGGCTGCCGTCTATGGGGTCACACAGAGTTGAGCACGACTGAAGTGACTTAGCAGCAGCAGCAGCAAGACCACTAAAGATAAGGAAAACAATTCATTATGCAAGAAAAATAAAAGAAAGTATAAGGAATGGAAATCTATTTTGTTAAGTGGAAAGAATTATTTTGTCCTAGAACTCCTTGTTTCTGGAAGGGAAAATAAGGGACCAAACTAATGTGAATACTGAAAGTTGTGAAAGATTTGTTAAAAAGGAACCATTAAAAAGACTTTTGTAATATTCCATTGTGTATATGTACCATAGTTTTCTTATCCATTCATCTGCTGATGGACATCTAGGTTGCTTCCATGTCCTGGCTATTATAAATAGTGCTGCGATGAACATTGGGGTACACGTGTCTCTTTCAATTCTGGTTTCCTCAGTGTGTATTCCCAGTAGTGGGACTGCTGGGTCATATGGCAGTTCTATTTCCAGTTTTTTAAGGAATCTCCATTAAAAAGAGTACATTTGAATCAGTTCTAATGAGGATGAAACTGGAGCCTATTATACAGAGTAAAGTAACCCAGAAAGAAAAACATCAATACAGTATGCTAATGCATATATATGGGATTTAGAAAGATGGTAATGATAACCCTATATGTGAGACAGCAAAAGAGACACAGATGTATAGAACAGTCTTTTGGACTCTGTGGGAGAGGGCGAGGGTGGGATGATTTGGGAGAATGGCATTGAAACATGTATATTATCATATGTGAAACAAATCGCCAGTCCAGGTTTGATGCATGAGACAGGGTGCTCGGGGCTGGTGCACTGGGATGACCCAGAGGAATGGGATGGGGAGGAACGTGGGAGGAGGTTTCAGAATGGGGAACACATGTACACCCATGGTGGATTCATGTCAATGTATGGCAAAACCGCTACAATATTGTAAAGTAATTAGCCTCCAATTAAAATAAATAAATTTATATTTTTTTTAAAAAAAGACTTTTGTACATGGTCAGGCTTGAATTAGAATAAATTTAATTAGGTAAATGGATTTTTTTCATTAAAAGTAGTCTGGTACAAGACTGTGTATGTTACTTCTCTCTGTTAAGAGAATACAGTTTTCTTGAAATACTGCATTTTGATAATAGATGTGTGAGTTTCTTTGCCTTTAACTGATCTGTATTTGTTTTTGAAATCTTTTGTGATTTGGTTAAGTAATAAGTGTTGTTTCACAGTGATTAATGATCTTATTTGACCAAGTATTTAAAAAAAATTTTAAGATTTTTTATAAACTCCCCAAATATCAAATTCTAACTTAAGTTCTTTTGACCTCCCGCTAACTCTGGGATACTTCAAAGAAATCCCTAGAGGTCTCAGAGGAGAGATTAGGCTTATTTGCTATGTAAAATTCCTTGAGAAGCATTGTCAAGTGATTAAAGATAAATCTTCTTGGGGTATAAGTAAATTTCACATATACATATATTCTAAAATTTATATGGAATTCCTAAAAGTCTGGTATGCAGTGATATGTTGTCAGTCATAATTCTAGGTTTTATCTTAAAATGTTATATGTCACAGAAATATTAAGTTTCTGATCAATAGCATTGTAATCGGATCTTTAACCATGCCATTTTAAGTCTTGTCATTTATAGACAATCATTACTTTGATGCTTTTATGAACTGAAGATTTTCAAGAAGAGTCATAAAAAAAGGAATTTTAGGCAAATTAAACAATACTGAATTGAGTAAGAAATTACAAAACTAATAAAAAAAACCTGATTACCACATTTGGATCAATAAATATTAATTACATAGAACTTAATAAACTGTCAAATATGATTTATAATTTTATGACTTGAAAAGCCAATGTATATATTTTTAAAACTTTATTTTCCAGAAAAATCTTTCCTCTTATGCTATGATCTACAACAATGGATAAAGTGAAACTTTGTAAACAAAGATGAAACATTTTTCTCTCTGCCTGATTCTTCCATAATTTAGCTTGTCCAGCTAGTTTATTGCAATCAGATTACAACTGTTTATATTAGTAATTGTTTTAATTTGTTCTTTGTTTTAAAATTATCAATGCTTTGTATCTCTCTGCTGTACCATGACCTTAATAATGTTACTAGCTTTATTACTTATCCTGTCTATTTTGTAAGATTGCATCTTGTATTTTCTAATGTGTAACCAGACCAAATTAATAATGGCTAAAATCTTGAAGCAGTTGATCATATATATAACTCTACATAAGATAATTAGGACAACAAGGCAATGGCACCCCACTCCAATACTCTTGCCTGGAAAATCCCATGGATGGAGGAGCCTGGTGGGCTGCAGTCCATGGGGTCGCGAAGAGTCAGACACAACTGAGCGACTTCACTTTCACTTTTCACTTTAATGCATTGGAGAAGGAAATGGCAACCCATTCCAGTGTTCTTGCCTGGAGAATCCCAGGGACAGGGGAGCCTGGTGGGCTGCCATCTATGGGGTCGCACAGAGTCGGACACGACTGAAGCGACTTAGCCGCAGCAGATATGAAAAAAAGCAACAAGGAAAAACATTTCCTGCGTCATAACAGACTAATACAGGTGATCCAGAGATTTTAGATTATTAGTTGAGTCTAAACCAATATTTAACACATTGAGTGACCTATCAACAGAATAGTCATCTGATCTAGGAGTGAGTTTGCTTTGCATTGTGGGAAATGAAATCCCTCCCAAAGACTGGTTAAATTTATGACCAAGAGGTGACACTGTAGAGGAAGAATGTCACTCACCATATCATGTAATGTAATGTAAACATAGGATGTTGCAGCCATCAGCTACTGCAGGCATCCCCAGCTGTGCACACTGAGGGGATTCAGAATGGAAAAGGCAGGAAAATGGCTCTAGACAGGTAAGGTGCATACCAATGAGTTCAGACTCTTGCATCTTCCCATATACAGGAAAGTGCTAAACTCATTAATTTGAGATGCTAGGTTCTTTGTGAGGAGAAGGCAATGGCACCCTACTCCAGTACTCTTGCCTGGAAAATCCCATGGATGGAGGAGCCTGGTGGGCTGCAGTCCATGGGGTCGCTAAGAGTCGGACATGACTGAGCGACTTCACTTTCACTTTTTCGCTTTCATGCATTGGAGAAGGAAATGGCAACCCACTCCAGTTTTCTTGCCTGGAGAATCCCAGGGGGCAGGAGAGCCTGGTGGGCTGACGTCTATGGGGTCACGCGGAGTCGGACACGACTGAAGTGACTTAGCAGTAGCAGCAGGTTCTTTGTAATTAAGTTATCTTTTAATCTGAATACCTGGTCTTTGCTGCAAAAACTCCTATATATACCCTGGTTCCTCCCTTACCTCCTCAGGACAGTCCCTTAGGGTCATTGCAGAGCCTGTTTCCCAGGCTTAAGTCCTCAGCAGGTCTTCCAAATCAACTATAATTCTCAGTTTTTAGGTTGTGCAGTTTTCAGTTTATAATATTAAATTTCAAATAGGAAATCATGTATCTTTTTATGTTCTACATTTTTATTTTTCAAATGTTATTTCAGTAGGCTCTAAAAGCAAATTAGAATGTTAGAAAATAATTTTCTGTCTTCCAGCTGCTATGTTGTAATAGATTTTCTTAACATTAATTTTCACACACAATTGCCTCTCTCATTTCAAAACAATATTTTAAAGATGAAAAATAAAAGAAATACCAAAACCAAAAATGTTGTCTTTGAGTAAGCACTATGGTTAAAATAATATGAAAAGATATACTATTAGCAATGTAACACTATGTGGGTATATATTCATTTCCTCACAATTATCTAAAATAAAGACATAAATAAAAGTAATCTATGTGAAGACAGGCTAGAAAACCTACACACAGAGAAGTCACTCATAATGTCAATGCTAGAAAGAAATTCTAATTGCCCATGACAACCAGTAGCTTGCCTGGTACTCATAGGTAGGTCTTGGTATTCGTTTGTTGGACATGCACCATTTCCCAGAGAACTGACATTAGACATGGCAAAACCAAAGTTGTATAATAATGTCTAAATGCAGGCAAAAATATAACTACTGTGCAAACCACAAGAAAGATAAAATATTCCAGCTGAGTGACTACTGCTTTTTTAACAAAAGTCTTTAGCTCCATTTCATTCTTCCGACCTTCTAGGTAAGATTTATTAAGACATCCAATCACAGAATTGTGCTCCACTTTCTGACAGCCTCCAAGCCAGAGAAAATCCCTCCTTTTTTAAACCCTCCCCAAAGCAGCTAACACAAAGCCGAGCTCCTACTCTAAGTGTTTCTCACACCCTCTTACTTACCCAGGATTTGCCATGGGTAGCTTCTCACTCATAGCAACAGCAATAAAATTGAGATTTGTGCCCTTGGTGATATTTGGCTGGAAGGAACTAACAAATGTCACTGGTTCTTTGAGTGAGCAAATTTGCTTCATAAATTATATTCAGTTTTTTCTGCAAAACATTTTTCTATGACTTAGCTGAGTGCATGGATTTACAGTCTCGCAAATGTCTAAACTGCTAATTTTTGCTGTATAAGTCAATATTTTTTTAAAAATGAACTCCTATTTCAATGTTATAACAATATGCTTTAAGTCTGCTAACTTTTCCTTTTTGCCATATGATTTTAAATTATTTCAATTTCTTTAATTTTTAAATTATGTACAACACAAATTTAAGTTTCTACATTTCCCTTTCATGTTCAGAATATAAAAACAAGCAGGACATTCCAGAAAAGAGGAAAACATCTACATTTATCTAAGATAACTGAGCTTGGCTACTAGTCTACATGGTTGACTATTTTTCCTGTAGTTCACTGTGACTTTTAAATATATTCCTTCAGCAGCTTAGGCTATAATATGAGTTATCCTTCAGTTCAGTTCAGTTCAGTCACTCAGTCATGTCCAACTCTTTGTGACCCCATGAATCGCAGTACGCCGGGCCTCCCTGTACATCACCAACTCCAGGAGTTCACTCAAACTCACATCCATCGAGTTGGTGATGCCATCCAGCCATCTCATTCTCTGTCGTCCCCTTCTCCTCCTGCCCCCAATCCCTCCCAGCATCAGAGTCTTTGCCATAGTTCCTTTCTTTCTTTTACAACTGATCATTTTCTTCTTCTACTCTCCTCTTCCTTGGGTTGCACTACAGCCCAATTCTAATTTAACAGTAAGTCTTTTAAAATAGATGATAAGCTGGTAATTTATCTTCATCTCCATGTAAATAAGCCCAGGTCAAATGATGTCCATCTCCAACCTGCATTATCACAAATGCCTCCTAATGTATTTTTCTGTTTCCAGTACTTTTCCTTCCCCAATGTACATTTTCTACCCAGTAGCTGGGATAAATCTTTTTTATTTTTATTTTGCAGCATGTCTTGCTGGATCTTAATTGCCTGACCAAGAGTTGAAAACCTTGCCCCCCTGGCATTGGAAACACTGCGTCCTAACCCCTGGACTTCAAGGGAAGTCCCTTGGGTGAACTTTTAAAAACATAAGTCAAATCATGTCATTTCCCTTAAAACCTTTCAGTGGTCTTTCAGTAAACTTTAAATTCATACTTCTTATAATGGTCTACATAATCTAGCCCTACCTATCTCCTCTGACTCATTTCCTAATCTTTGCATTTTGTTGCTATTGGCTCCTCTTCAGAGTTCTGTTAATATGTCTCCTCTTCAGAGTTCTGTTAATATGTCTCCTCTTCAAAAAACACTTTCCTACTACTTAGCTAAATGTCTGTCTCCTCCTAATCACTTTCAAATCTCTTATTCTGTTCTTTTCATAGCTGTCACTAAGTGTGTGTCATGTATTTGTTTACTTTGGCTATTTCATCTTCCCAACCCATCAAATCTGAGGAAAATGGAAGCAAACACTTAAAGACAAAATCCTACACACAGAAGTGACTGGTTATTAATGCTAAAACTACCAGTTCCCAATAATGCAAACTCCAAGGCAATTCTTTCAAATAGAGCACAATTTATAAGAAATATTAGAAAACAGTGGGGACCAACACCTTCAGCTCTCCCCAACAGGTCCGTGTTGCTGTTGCAGAAAGTGAAGGCAGTTCAGATAAACTTCACCAAGTTCCTTTCATCTAGAAAGACAAAGACAGAGGCATAAGAGAGTGACCTACGGGGTGCTTAGTTGCTCAGGCTGTGTCTGACTCTTTGCGACCCCATGGACTGTAGCCTACCAGGCTCCTCGGTCCATGGGAATTCTCCAGGTAAGAATACTGGAGTGGGTTGTCATGCCCTTCTCCAAGGGATCTTCCTGACCCAGGGATCAAACCCAGATCTCTTGCATTGCAGGCAGATTCTTAACTGTCTGAACCACCAGGGAATTTCAACCAGAAATTGAGGTGATTTTCCTCTCTTTAACACAGCCAAAATAAGTTATTTAAAAATAAAATAGCAACAAACTCAGAATCAGTATGGTTTTTCAGTCAAGTCTCTTTATTTTCTAAGTAATAATTAGATATTACTTTTCTTTTCTTTTGGTGAGGGCTGTTTCCTTAATGGTGATACTGTTTCAAATTTCTAGTAGAGATCTGAGACTATCTCTAAACTGCTTACCCTGTCCTAGTTTTATGATGGGCAGAGGAAAATATTCCCCTGCATTGAAACTGTCCTTGTCCAATCACTGCTTTTCCCTCCAAAGCTATCCTGCTTTCCTCTTTATATAAGGTGACTCATCATGATGGATTCCAAATTCAACTTGTCCTTTCTCCTGCTGAGCATAGAGTGGCCAGATTCATCTATTCTCTAACAGAGCTCTTACAAAATAAGATGAAAAAGAATGATCACAATGTAAGCCATAAAACATAAGAACACAGTATGCTTTTACTTTTTGCCCTTGTCAAAACTTTTCTAAGGGGAACAGAATAATACAGTATTGCTGATTCATGCTCTTCAAGTAGCCAGTTCATCAGGTTCATATGTTTACCAAAAATGACGTTATCATCCAGAAATTGACCAAAGAGCCCCACTAGTTTGCTAAAGCAGTGTTGTCTAAGATTCTTCAGAAAACTAGATCTTGAAAGTGAGGAGAACTGAAATATACTTAGAGTTCCTTTCCCTGACAACCTGCATTCATAAAAGGAGAATATTTTCCATTTTTTATCAACAAGGCCTGTTAATAGTGAGGTAGACTCCCTTCTAAGAGAAGGAGTCACCCTTACACTGGGGGGAAAGCCTGGAGGCCACTCAAGCTAAAACAAGAGGTAGGGATTGATGCCCTTGAAGGCAAGTTGCAAATACTGACCAATAGTCAAAGGTGAGTGACTGTTGGTGTGCAGTACACATAAACAGTCAAACAGAGTGTCATAGGTATTAGGACATGTCTCTAATTCAATTTCTCAATTCCATTGCAAAGCAGCATACAACCTGATAATGAATTTAATTCATCCATAAGGCAGATAGAAAATGGGGATGAAAAGATATGGTGTATTGTATACTCAAAGAAGAAAAGCTAAATAGAGGTAGAGTTGATTACACAGGTAGTATTCTAACATATATAGAGAAAAGGTTAAAAATGCATAAAATGATCTGTCTCTCTCCATATCTTCAGGGTATTTGGATGACTGCAAATATAATGAAAACATTATTAATCAGGCCTTCGGTCCTAAATTCTATGACATTTTAACCCTGTTCAGTAAACTCAAATCTACCCTTGGACCATCCACCCACAATGATTTAAGAAAATAACACTGCTGTATAAATGTCCACTAAAGATCATTAAAGGGAGAGAGAAAGCAAGGGAGGAAGGAAGGAAGAAAGGAAGGAAATAAAGAACATGCCCCTTTTGGACCTATGCAAAGTTTTTCCAAAAGAAAAAAGAAAGCGTAATGGAACTTTCAAAAGATTAGTTTAGAGAGCATTCTTTTGCAGTAAACCCCACATTCTTAATAGCATTTTTACAAACTGTAGTTCTAATTGAATTATTAATAACTAACTATATAATAAATCAGATCAGATCAGTCGCTCAGTCGTGTCTGACTCTTTGCGACCCCATGAATCGCAGCACCCCAGGCCTCCCTATCCATTACCAACTCCTGGAGTTCACTGAGACTCACGTCTATCAAGTCAGTGATGCCATCCAGCCATCTCATCCTCTGTCGTCCCCTTCTCCTCTTGCCCCCAATCCCTCCCAGCATCAGAGTCTTTTCCAATGAGTCAACTCTTCGCATGAGGTGGCCGAAGTACTGGAGTTTCAGCTTTAGCATCATTCCTTCCAAAGAAATCCCAGGGCTGATCTCCTTCAGAATATATAACTGCAATTATTCTATAATTAATATTATAATCATTATCAAATAATTCAGAATTGAATTAATTCTGAAATAGCATAGATGACAAACCATAAGGATGTTTTTAGTTTTCATATCATAATAACATTGTCATAAAAAATACATATTCATATTTTTTGTTATTTCTTTCCACATTAAGATGGGAAATTCACCAATGCACACATAACATTCAAAATCCTTTTATCTATCTATCTATCTATCTATATACCTTGAAACTAAAACCATGTAAAATTTTGTCAAAATTATTATTTCAAACACCAGAACTAGAGTGCTATTCCCAACTAAGATTATTGTGATATTACTTTAAACTTGAATGGTTATTTCTTGACATCGGTGGCATTTATATGAGTAGATTCATGTTAAGCTGTATATTTATGATTTGTGAACTTTTCTATACAGATGTTATCCTTCATTAGACATAATTTTTAAAGGTCTTGGATAGTTTTCTTTTGTACAGGTGCTTGACTTTTTTGGGAAGCACTTTGAAAATTCATATAACTTGGGTAAGCAGCTAATTATATCAGGAGTCTCAAGGAGCCATGGAAATAGAAAAGACAGTTCAGTGAATTTTGGTATGGGAGGCAGAGTAAGTGTGTGTGTGTATGTGTCTGAATAGCAACCTCTCTTTAAAGCAACTTGTCACCTGTCATTAGGAACCCAGGTAATAGTAGATTATTACTGAATATCAACAATACACACTTTTAGACTCACTCTATGTAAATTGTAAAATTTCCAATCTAAATTCAGATCCATCCTCAGAAAAAGTTATAAAAATGAATCATCTTCAGGGCAAATCTTGGCAAAGTAGGTAAACTGGAATAAACAAACATGTTTGTATATATTTATAATGCATACATAAAATTTTATTTATGTACAAGGATGAGAGTATTTTTGTCATTAAAATGATAAAATATCTAATAATAGTAATATAATAACCAATGATATATGTTAAAGGAACTATTTATAAAAGTTTGTATTAAAAGAAGAATGTTTGGAATGAAGTAACATTAAAAATTTAAAAGATGCATTAGATTTGATGAAATTAATGGTGATTCACATAAACGTTTCAGTTGCTTAATGAATAGATTTCTAATTAAAACTGGATTACTTAAGTTCCATTAAATGTCATCTATTTCTACTCCAATTGAAACTGGAGCTCATTGCTTAGATGTTTACCATAAATACCATAAGTAAAAATTCTAGCTCACTGTGTAATATAGAATTTTCCATCCCTTTGATTTTATTATCTATGCCTTAGGTGCAAACAGGGCTATTTATTATCAAAGTGGGAAATCTGACAGGGTGATCAAATTGAGATTTCCCTCAAGTATTATTTTCATTATATCATCCACATGTATCACTTCTAATAATTTTTTGATTACTCTGTGCTTCCAAATTTGACTCATTTATTACTGTATTCGCACATTTTCTAATTTTTCTAATTTTTTTATTTTGCCTTACAGTTCTTTCCAATTTTAGGCTCATTTCCAAGCAATATCTATTAAATTACAAAAATTAAAAGCAAACTAAATATTCATAATCAATAGTTTTAAAGTATTTTCATAGGCATATCTTTCTTTCATTTATTAATAAATTTTATTTTTAAACCAGTTTTAGGGTCACAGAAATATTAAACACAGAAAGCAGAGTTTCAATATACTCCTTATGCTCACATACACAGCCACTCCCACTACCAACATTCTGCCTCAGAATGGTACATTTTCTATATTCAGTGAACCTACATTGCCACATCATTATTATTGTATAATATTTTAAATTAAAATTTACCTAAGAGTTTCAATGTTAATCTGTTTCTCCAGGCAGTTTGAATGATATTTTTTGTGAAGATATACATATGGTTTTAGAATCTCTGAAAATACCTCTTATTCAGTGAAGCACAGTTTAGAAATCAGAGTTTAAAATAATATCAGCTGGAAATTTTTGAAACACTACTTATTGTATCACCTGGTCATCAAACAGTAAGAACTCAAAACATTTTGTAAACTATTTTTTCCTTATGCATTCAATTTTTAAAGTGATTTTTAAGAAATTAAGTTTGACAGATGGCCAAAAGGCACATGAAAAGATATTCATATCACTAATTATCATAGAAGTGCAAGACAGCTAAAATGAGGTATCACCTCATCAGTCAGAATGGCCATCATTCAAAAGTCTACAGATAATAAATGCCAGAGAGGGTGTGGACAAAAGGGACCCTCCTACACTGTTGGTAAGAATGTAAATGGGTACAGTAACTATGGAAAACGGCATAAAATTTCCTTGAAGAACTAAAAATAGAGCTACCATATGAGCAAGCAATATCACTCCTAGGCATATATCCAGAGAAAACCATAATTCCAAAAGATGGATGCATCCCAGTGTTCACTACAGCACTATTTACAACAGCCCTAGACACGGAAGCAACCCTAAATGTCCAGCGACAGAGGAACGGATAAGGAAAATGTGGTACATATATACGGTAGAATATTACTCAGCCATAAAAGAGAATGAGATGTCATTTGCAGCAACACAGATAGACCTAGAGATTGTTATACTACATGAAGTAAGTCAGACAAATATATATGATATCACTTATATGTGGGATCTGAAAAAATGATATCAGATCAGATCAGATCAGTCGCTCAGTCGTGTCCGACTCTCTGCGACCCCATGAATTGCAGCACGCCAGGCCTCCCTGTCCATCACCAACTCCAGGAGTTCACTCAGACTCACATCCAACGAGTCAGTGATGCCATCCAGCCATCTCATCCTCTGTCGTCCCCTTCTCATCTTACCCCCAATCCCTCTCAGCATCAGAATATTTTCCAATGAGTCAACTCTTCGCATGAGGTGGCCAAAATACTGGAGTTTCAGCTTTAGCATCAGTCCTTCCAAAGAAATCCCAGGGCTGATCTCCTTCAGAATGGACTGGTTGGATCTCCTTGCAGTCCAAGGGACTCTCAAGAGTCTTCTCCAACACCACAGTTCAAAAGCATCAATTCTTCAGTGCTCAGCCTTCTTCACAGTCCAACTTTCACATCCATACATGACCACTGGAAAAACCATAGCCTTGACTAGACAGACCTTTGTTGGCAAAGTAATGTCTCTGCTTTTGAATATGCTATCTAGGTTGGTCATAACTTTCCTTCCAAGGAGTAAGTGTCTTTTAATTTCATGGCTGCAGTCACCATCTGCAGTGATTTTGGAGCCCAGAAAAATAAAGTCTGACACTGTTTCCATTGTTTCCCCATCTATTTCCCATGAAGTGATGGGACCGGATGCCATGATCTTCGTTTTCTGAATGTTGAGCTTTAAGCCAACTTTTTCACTCTCCACTTTCACTTTCCTCAAGAGGCTTTTTAGTTCCTCTTCACTTTCTGCCATAAGGGTGGTGTCATCTGTATGTCTGAGGTTATTGATATTTCTCCCAGCAATCTTGATTCCAGCTTGTGTTTCTTCTAGTCCAGCGTTTCTCATGATGTACTCTGCATATAAGTTAAATAAACAGGATGACAATATACAGCCTTGACGAACTCCTTTTCCTATTTGGAACCAGTCTGTTGTTCCATGTCCAGTTCTAACTGTTGCTTCCTGACCTGCATACAAATTTCTCAATATAAACAAACTTATTTGCAACACAGAAACAGATTCACAGACTTTCAAAACAAACATAATTACCAAAGGGAAAAGGAGGAAAGGAGTAATACATTAGGAGTTAGGGATTAACCTATACACACTACTATATATAAAATAGATAACCAACAAGGACCTACTATATAGCACAGAGAGCTATATTCAATATTTTGTAATAACTTACAGGGTAAAAGAATCTGAAAAAGAAAAAAATATATAAATGAATCCCTGTGTTGTACATTTGAAACTAACACAATATTTTAAATCAACTATACTTCAATAAAAAATAAAAGTTTAAAATAAGTTTGCATTATTGCCATACACTGAGCATTTCTTTATAAATTAAACTCCTTTATGTGTATAAGTGGTGTTTCTATCCTATATTTGCATACTACTGTATTGTTTCCAAAGCAGAATGATACTTCATCTGTTAAGCATGATAAGTATATTTATAGAAATGTAAAATGACCTTCATTATCACAGCTCTGAAACTCCTTGGCATCCTAAGTAATCAAAGAAAGCCCAATTATATATAATCAGTCTACTATACCATCAAGTCCAGAGGAGTATAGTTTTGTTTTGTTTTGTTTCTCAAGGATTAGGAAATGATTTGGGAAGAAGAAAAATGAGAAGCATTAGGAAATGATAGTTGACCCATGCTGACTGCTACTTCATCATGAGCCACACAGACATTTCTTGGAAGTCCATCTGCTTGGCCTGGGAGACTTTTCTCCATGACTGCAAGGAAAATCCATGCATCAGAGCATGATCTGCCTAGGTCCCTCCTGTCTCCTAGTTCCAATCGGTCAACCACCATCAACTTTCTGGTTTCATTTCATCATTTTATCCCTTCTATGGTTGTCTACTACTACTACTATTACTACTACTACTACTAAGTCACTTCAGTCATGTCTGACTCTGTGCGACCCCATGGACTGCAGCCCACCAGGCTTCTCCGTCCATGGGATTCTTATGGTTGTCTGTGATGTCATATATCAGTCCTCGTGGGGTGGTATGCCATTCAGGCCCAAAAGTGGTGGCAACAATCGGAAACTCTCAGCACATGGCTAATCAGCCTGACTGTCCTTGAGATTAAGGAAAGGGCCCAGGGTAAGTTGGTTATAGGCAACACAGTCCTGGCAGCAGGTTAACCAGAAGTGGACGCAACTGCAGCAGAGATAAGCATCTGAGGGTTTAGGGAATTGGAGGAGGTGCTAAGTCTAACACAGAGTCCCAGTAAAGAACAGATGGAACATGAGTTTGGTTAATTTGTGGTGAGTTTATTGCCAAAGGTGCTATTTTTAAAAAGCTTATTTTGCAAAGGTGTGGATGAGTTTTAGCAGAACCACAGGCAATCATAAAGTTATTCAGAAATAGTAGCAATAAAGCTGATACCATTCCTAGGCTTAAGGGGACCAAGGGAGGGAGCTTCTGCTAGAATCAGGAAGAAGAGAATGTTGGAGAGAGAACACCTAGAGAAGAGAAATGACTTTGATCAAAAGACACAGGCAGCCTGAGGCAACCCCACAGAGAGAGGGAACCAGGGAAATAAACTGACCCCTGACCTCATCATCTTTTCTCTGTGCACTTTCATGCTGGGGCTCCCCATGGACTGAATCTAAGCAGAACCACAGAGACAGGGACCTTTTGATGCCTCCCCTATAAGTCAGCGTCCCCTGCCCAGGGCACAGAGCAGGTGGGAAAGGGTAGAGAGCAAATGGAAGGGACAAATATAAGCCACTAGGGACACCTGTCTAGTAAATCTGTGTGTGTGTGTGTGTGTGTGTGTGTGCATACACATGCGCTCAGTCATGTCTGACTCTTTGTGACTCCATAGACTGTAGCCCACCAAGCTTTTCTGCCCATGGGATTTCCCAGGCAAGAATACTGAAGTGGGTTGCCATTCCCTTCCCCAGGGGATCTTCCCGACCCAGAGATCAAATCCGTCTCCTGTGACTCGTGTCCCGATTTCTGTCTCCTGCATTGGCAGGTGGATTCTTTACCACTGTGCCACCCGTTTAGTAAACAGAACTTGCTCTTCTGTAATGTGGAACAAGTCAAATGAAATTTCATGTTTTCCTAAAGGAGAAATTCCCAAGGAAGGCTCTCTTCCAGGTTTCCTATAGTTCTCTGTACTTCCATTTTTAAACTAGCCTTACCTGCTAGCTCAATGGTTCACAAATTTTTTTTTCTTTTTCTGTGAGCATCAGAACCACCTGCAGAACTTGTTAAAGCACAGACCACTGCGTCCCACAACCAGAGGCCCAGTTTTTGATTGAGTAGGCCCGATGTGTGCCCTCCATCCTAAAGGCGACCAGTCCTAGGTGTTCATTGGAAGGACTGATGCTGAGGCTGAAACTCCAGTACTTTGGCCACCTCATGCAAAGAGTTGACTCATTGGAAAAGACCCTGATGCTGGGAGGGATTGGGGGCAGGAGGAGAAGGGGACGACAGAGGATGAGATGGCTGGATGGCATCACTGACTCGACACACGTGAGTTTGGGTGAACTCTGGGAGTTGGTGATGGACAGGGAGGCCTGGCGTGCTGCAATTCATGGGGTCACAAAGAGTGGACATGACTGAGCGACTGAACTGAACTGATGTGTGCCTGAGCATTTATATGTCTCATAAGTCCCAGGAGATCCCATTGCTGCTGGTCTGAGAGAACCTCTCCACTGGCCATCATAAAAGCCAGCCTCTAGTACATATGTTTTCAGAGGAAATGATTGAAACTCCTCTTTAGCCCTTCACCACTGACTGCCTGTCCATATGTTGCCCACCTTACCTGCTGCTCTCTCCACCTCTTTCCCCAACATACACAGAGTTTCGATCCTTTCTTTGTTTTTGCCTGAGATGGTTGTGAATTCATGGATTCTTTCATATATATATACGAATATATATGAATGAATATATATTTGAATATATATGAATATATACGAATATATATGAATATATTATGAATATATATGTATAAGGAATAGTATATGTAATATATATATGAATATATATGTGAATATATGTGAATATATATGAATATATATGTGAATATATATGAGTATATATGTGAATATATATATATGAATATATATGTATAAGGAATAGTATATGTATAAGGAATGGAATAGCATATGTATAAGGAATAGCAAACTTCAGCTGTTTTTTTGGTCACTCACTATGTTGTGATGCTCTGGAATTTTTACCTCAAGACAATTTTCTCTTGAGGTTATTATCAGCTAAGATGGTTAGTAATACTTCAAGAGGTAGAAAAAAATATCTGGAGAGTGGATAGTGGGCCAAGCCAGGCACTTTCTTGTGCCATGGTTTGAGAAGGAGCTGGGGTTTGCCATCTCCAGACACTGAGCTCTTGGCACCTTCATCTAGGCTGGGTCGTTTCAGTAACAACTTGAAGGCTGCCTGCCAGGGAGTCAATCTCTCAATAACTCTGCATTGCCCAATATATTTTCTTTAAATAGTCTCGTTAATGAGTTACACTCATTAAAGAATATGGCCAGTACAATTTACTGAATTTATAGAGATTTACTTTGTGACTAAAATGTTATCAACTTTAGAAACCTTTTCTGGATGATAGAAAAGAACTAGCTTTCTTTTTGCAAGACAGAAAGTTCAATATGAACTCAGGGCTTTAATGAGCTCCCTGACTTGAATTCTTGCTCCCTGCTCCTTCTGGACTAGCCACTGACCACTGACCAGCCTGTTGACCATTTCCCTTCCTTTGGACCATCACCCCTCTATACCATTTCTGGTTTAACACCTTCAAGGCTCTGCATCTGCTATTCTTTGATTTAATAACCCCTTGCTCCTAGTTCTCAGGTGGATTTCAGTTCCCAGACTTTCAGAACCCCATTCTTGCTCATTCCCTGCCACAGTGTCCACGCAGGGCACCTTGCCACCTCTGGGATGGGTAGTCAAGGACAACTGGACAGTTTGGACCCCAGCCAACAAATATGGTCACAATCCTAGTGCCCAGAAAGAGAAGAGAAAAATGTAACATATGCTATTACAGATTGAAAGGACTTTTTCCCCCCTCAGAAAAACATCTATTTCTATTTTATTGACTATGCCAAAGCCTTTGAATGTGTGGGTCACAATAAACTATGGAAAATTCTAAAAGAGATAAGTATACCAGACCATCTGACCTGCCTCTTGAGAAATCTGTATGCAGGTCAGGAAGCAACAGTTAGAACTGGACATGGAACAACAGACTGGTTCCAAATAGGAAAAGGAGTACATCAAGGCTGTATATTGTCACCCTGTCTGTTTAACTTATATGCAGAGTAAGTACATCATGAGAAACGCTGGACTGGAAGAAGCACAAGCTGGAATCAAGATTGCCGGGAGAAGTATCAATAACTTCAGATATGCAGATGACACCACCCTTATGGCAGAAAGTGAAGAAGAACTAAAGAGCCTCTTGATGAAAGTGAAAGAGGAGAGTGAAAAAATTGGCTTAAAGCTCAACATTCAGAAAACTAAGATCACGGCATCTGGTCACATCACCTCATGGCAAACGGAGAAACAGTGGAAACATTGGCTGACTTTATTTTTTGGTGCTCCAAAATCACTGCAGATGATGACTGCAGCCTTGAAATTAAAAGATGCTTACTCCTTGGAAGGAAAGTTATGACCAACAGAGACAGCATATTCAAAAGCAGAGACATTACTTTGCCAACAAAGGTCCGTCTAGTCAAGGCTATGGTTTTTCTAGTAGTCATGTATGGATGTGAGAGTTGGACTATATATAAAGAAAGCTGAGTACCGGAGAATTGATGCTTTTGAACTGTGGTGTTGGAGAATAACTCTTGAGAGTTCCTTGGACTGCAAGGAGATCCAACCACTCCATCCTAAATGAGATCAGTCCTGAATATTCATTGGAAGGACTGATGCTGAAGCTGAAACTCCAACACTTTGACCACCTGATGTGAAGAACTGAGTCATTGGAAAAGACCAGATGCTGGGAAAGACTGAAGGCAAGAGAAGGGGGTGACAGAGGATGAGATGGTTGGATGGCATCACCGGCTCGGTGGACATGAGTTTGGGTAAACTCCAGGAGTTGGTGATGGACAGAGAGACCTGGCGTGCTGCAGTCCATGGGGTCACAAAGAGTCGGACATGACTGAACGACTGAACTGAACTGAAGCACCCTGGGTGCTTTACCCCATAGGTAGTTTTTATTTGCTTGCTTGCTTACTCTTTTAGGTAGATTAAGCTGGCATCAGTATGCAGGATGGATGGGAAAACTGAAGAGGCCAAAGGCTCATTAGCCTTTTAGAAAAAAGAAATATGTTCCAGCTATTCACAGAACATTTACTATACTACACTATTAGTTTGTGTGATGACATGCTTGTTGGAATTGGGGGAACACAGGGTGGGAAGGTCATTATTTTACGTCCTAAGAAGATTAAGTTTCCATTGCATAGAGCACTTAGGCTACGTATTTAGGCTACTTATCAATCTGGCGAATGGCTTGTGTCGGGGAGATGAAGGTCTCATAATGGTGAGCAGTTTTAAGGCATCTGTTCTGCTTTCCTTCTCATGGCTCTGCTCCTGTGTATACCCTTCCTCTTAATCTTACCTACACCAAGTTTGGCCATAGCTGTCCTGGACATGACGGCAAAACCCATTTATTTTCTTTTAATTTTCTTATGTACACCATTCTGCTTAAATCATGCTGTGAAGCTTGCATATTTCAAAGGAATGAAGGCATCCCTGGTGATGTGGAGGTTAGTTCTGAAAATGGAGTGTGGAAGTCAGCGTCTTTTTCTCATTGCCATAATTACAGCCTCCTGGGAAAGAAAACGTGCCCTGAAATTTCTGTTTTAGCTCATAGATATCTAACATAATAATTTCTGAAATTTTAACATATGGGGTTTCCCAAGTGACACTTGTGGTCATCTGCCTGCAAATGCAGGAGATACAAGAAGTGTGGGTTCAATCCTTGGGTCAGGAAAATTCCCTGGAGGAGGAGATGGCAACCCATTCCTGTATTCTTGCCTGAAAATTCCATGGGCAGGGGAGCCTGGTGGATTACAGTCCTGGGGCCATAAAGAGTCAACACAACTGAGCCCTGTGTGCCTGCATGCTCAGTTGGGTCTGACTCTTTGTGACACCCATGGACTCTTAAAGCCTGCAAGGATCCTCTGTCCATGGAGTTATCCAGGCAAGAAATCTGGAGCGGGTTGCCATTTCCTCCTCTAGGAGATCTTCCCAACCCAGGGGTCAAACTTGCATCTCCTGCATTGGCAGACAGATTCACTACCAGTGTGCCACCTGGGAAGCCATATCTGACATGTTAATATATAATTATATATCATGTAAGGCTTCCGAGATGGCTCAGTGGTAAAGAATCCACCTGTCTATGCAGGAGACACAGGTTCAATTCCTGGGTGGGGAAGATATCCTGGAGAAGGAAACAGTAACCCATGCTAGTGTACTTACCTGGGAAATCCCATGGATGAAGGAGCCTAGCAGACTACAGTCCTTGTGGTCATGAGTTGGGCACAGCATAGCGACTAAACAACCACCACCATATATCACATACAATATATAGTCTTTGAATATATAAACATATATTTACATATGTAATATATTAAGTGTATATACACAAACACCATATAGACAGTGCCAATCAAATCCCTATTAGATTGAAAGAATGCCCAAGAGACTACACATGAACATCACCAGATGGTCAACACTGAAATCAAGTTGATTATATTCTTTGCAGCCAAAGATGGAAAAGCTATATACAGTCAGCAAAAACAAGATCTGGAGCTTACTGTGGCTCAGATTATCAACTCCTCATTGCAAAATTCAGGCTCAAATTGTACAAAATAGGAAAAACCACTAGGTCATTCAGTTATGACTTGAACCCTTATGATTATACAAAGAAGGTGATGAATAGATTCAAGGGATTAGATCTGGTAGACAGAGTGTCTGAAGAACTATGGACAGAGGTTAGTAACATTGTACAGGAGGTGGTGACCAAGATCATTCCTGAGAAAAAGAAATGCAAGAAGGCAGAGTAGTCATCTGAGGAGGCTGAACAAATAGCTGAGAAAAGAAGAGAAGTGAAAGGCAGAGAGGAAAGGGAAAGGTATACCTACCTGAATGCAGAAGTTCCAGAGAATAGCAAGGAGAGATAAAAACTTCTTGAGTGATCAGTGCAAAGAAACAGAGGAAAACAATAGGATGGGAAAGACTAGAGATCTCTTCAAGAAAATTGGAGATACAAAGGGAATATTTCATGCAAAGATTGGCACAATAAAGGACAGAAATGGCAAGGACCTAACAGGAGCAGAAGAGATAAAGAAAAGGTGGCAAGAATACACAGAAGAACTGTACAAAAAGGTCTTAATAACCTGGATAACCACAGTGGTGTGATCATTCACTCAGAGCCAGATATCCTGGAGTATAAAGTCAAGAGGGCCTTCAGAAGCATTACTATGAATAAAGCTAGTGGAAGTGATGGAATTCTAGCTGAGCTATTTAAAGTCCTAAAGGATGATGCTGTTAAAGTGCTCCACTCAATGTGCCAGCAAATTTGAAAAACTCAATAGTGGCTACAGGACTGGAAAAGGACAGTTTTTATTCCAATCCCAAAGAAAGCCAATGTCAAAGAATGCTCAAACTACCATACACTTGTACTCATTTTACATGATAGCAAGATTATACTCAAAATCCTTTAAGCTATGCTTCAGCAGTATGTGAACCAAGAACTTCCAGATGTTCAAGCTGGATTTAGAAAAGGCAGAGGAACAGGAGATCAAACTGCCAACATCTGCTGGATCATAGAAAAAACAAGGGAATTAAAAAAAAAATCTACTTCCGCTTCATTGACTACACTAAAGCCTTTAACTGTGTGGATCGCAACAAACTGGAAAATTCTTTAAGAGATGGGAATACCAGACCACTTAACCTGTCTCCTGATAAACCTGTATAGAGGACAAGAAATAACAGAACCAGACGTGGAACAATGGACTGGTTCAAAATTGGGAAAGGAGTATGTCGAGGCTGTATATTGTCACTTTGCTTGTTTAACTTATATGCAGAGTACATCATGAGAAATTCTGGACTTAATGAATCACAAGTTGGAATCAAGATTGTCAGGAAATATATCAACAACCTCAGATATGCAGATGATATCACTTCAGTGGCAGAAAGCAGAGAGGAATTCAAGACCTTCTTGATGAAGTTGAAAGAGGAGAGTGAAAAAGGTGGCTTAAAACTCAACATTCAAAAAACTAAGGTTATGGCATCCAGTCCCATCACTTTAGGATAAATAGATGGGGAAAAAGTGCAAATAGTGAGAGATTTATTTTTTGTGCTCCAAAATCACTATGGATGGGGGCTGCAGCCATGAAATTAAAAGGCACTTGCTCCTTGGAAGTAAAGCTATGGTAAACCTATACAGCACATTAAAAAGCAGAGACATCAATTTGCCATCAAAGGCCCATATAGTCAAAGCTATGGCTTTTCCAGTAGTCACGTATGGATGTCAGAGTTGGACCATAAAGAAGGCTGAATGCCAAAGAATTGACGCTTCTGAACTGTGGTGCTGGAGAACATTCTCGAGAGTCCCTTGGACAGCCGTGAGATCAAACTGCTGCTGCTGCTGCTAAGTCGCTTCAGTAGTGTCTGACTCTTTGCGACCCCATAGACGGCAGCCCACCAGGCTGCCCAGTCCCTGGGATTCTCCAGGCAAGAACACTGGAGTAGATTGCCATTTCCTTCTCCAATGCATGAAAGTCAAAAGTGAAAGTGAAGTCGCTCAGTCAAACTCTTCAATCCTAAAGGAAACCCACTCTGAATATTCACTGGAAGGACTGAACCCAAGCTGAAGCTTCATCACTTTGGCCACCTGTTTCCAAGAGCTGACTCACTGGAAAAGACCCTGATGCTGGGAAAAATTGAGGGCAGGAGGAGAACTGGGTGACAGAGGATGAGATGGTTGGATGGCATCACCAATTCAATGGACATGAGTTTGAGCAAACTCTGGGAGATAGGGAAGGACAGAAAATCCTGGTGTTCTGCAGTTCATGTGGTTGCAAGAGTTGGATATGACTTAGAGATTGAATAGCCACAAAAACTTTAATTTGGTATCACTGTTGATTTTGCTTTTCTTTACCTTCCATATTCTTGGGCATAAGGCATTCCTATTATTGAGAGAATTCCAACTAAAGGCTTCCAACAAAAATTGTGGAAAGGTGATGATGCCATCATACACTGCAGGATGGAAGTTGTTCTATCCCATGTCTTGTCTTGGTTTTGATATGGCAGACCACAGCATGACTTAGTCTCTCAGCTGGAAGTGTCAGCTAGAGAATTCATGGAGGGTAGTGAAATTTCCTCACTCTTAATGAAAGTTAAAAACTCAGCAAAACCGGTATCAACCTTTATTTCACACAAGCCTCAAAGAAAGGTTATGCATTGTGTTCTTCCTGATATGCCTCACCCACTGACGCACTCTATCTCTTAGTAGTGCTTAATCTCAGACAATCAAATGTTTGGCCATACTGGAAAACTCATTATACTCAACTGATCTCTGGCTCATTACAAGTTCTTCTACTTTTCTCCATTTCAATGAAATAGCAAAGAATAAACCTCTTTTCAAACTTTTCTTTCAGGGTGTCATAAATCTTTTGACGTTATCTTCCCCAATGAGATGACATGGCTGTTTTGAGTAAAACTCATTTGAAACTAATTTGAAAAAGTTTCACAGTTGATTTAAGAAGATACAGTGTTTGGAGTAAACCTGCTTGTGAAGATAAATGGTAATTCTGAATAATAAGAGGAGAAACATATTATAGTTTTAAAAATGAGAGATGAGAATAAGAAGTGATAAGAGAGAGTGAAAAATGACAGGAATTACTAAACACTAATAAAGTCATCTGGAAGTGCATAAATATGGTTTTCTTCTTTCCCTGTAGAAAAGATTATAGATTACAGATTTCTTAAATAGTGAGTCTTATCTTAGTGTTAACATATCAAGATGTTATTAAAAGAAAGATGGCAGCATTTTTTAGATGTCTATTTGTTCTCAGATCCATATTTGTCCTTCTCCTACTCCTCTGTTGTCTCAAATAACCACATTGCCCAGGCTCCCATGTCTTTCTGATTTCTAGTTAGTTAAGTCAATGAGAGGCACTAGCAAAAGACTACACAGTAGAAAAGATGAATCCAGAAAATATCTCCTCCTCTGTCACGGGTGACATTTCCTGTACGATCTGCATCACCTTCAGGGTTCCAGCTTTCCACCAGTTCGTCCCTTCCTTGGTAGCCCCAGGTCCCTCCAGATTGCTCACTATCGTTCTAGCTCCTTTGGGATGGTTACTCCTAAGCCTGCTAATTCCACCCCTTGATGCTCCAAACACTTGGAGTGGCAGCAGATTCTAGCTCTTTCTTGTTTGGTTTCTTAGCTTTTCCCATCACTTGTGTAACCAATTCTTGATGTTAAATTTTTCCACTTGAAATATCTCAAGAAATTTCCGTTTTCCTGATTTCTGTAGTGATTTCTCTCCACTGATTTTTAAAATAATTTTTTTCTTTTAGAACAGTTACAGAATTACAGAAAATTTGTGAAGCTAGTACAGAGAGATACCATATACTCTGTACCTAATTTCCCATATTATTAACATCTTACATTAGTATGGTACATTTGTGACAATTAATAAGCCAATAAACATATTATTATTGATAAAAGTCTACACTTCATCCAAATATCCTTAGTTTTTACTAGATATCTTTTCCTGCTACAGTATTCCATCCAGGAAACATTCACTAATCTTCTGAGACGCCTCTTGGCTATGACAGTTTCTTAAACTTTGTTTGTTTTTGATAATCTTGACAATTTTGGAAAACACTGGGTATTTTGCAGAATTGTACTTCCATTGGGATTTAACTTTTTTTTTTTTTTTTTCTCATGATTAGATTGAGTTTGAGAGAGGAAGGCTGCAAAGGTAAAATGCCATTTTCATTATCTCATATCTCATTATCTCATATCTCATATCTATACTATCTACACGGATAATCTCTTGCTGTTGACCTTGGCCACCCGGTGGAGGTGTTCATTAGATTTCTCCATTGTAAAGTTCTTCTCCCCAATTCTTTTTTTCACATTGTATTTTTTTGGGGGAATTTATTACTATGTGTAGCTCACACTGAAGGAGTGTGGGTGTTCTGTTGATTTTAAAGCTTATATCTTATAATTCTGCAGGTTAAAGGTTGTTGTTCAGTCATTAATTCGTGTCTGGCTCTTTACGACCCCATAGACTGCAGTACACCAAGTTTCCCTGTCCATCACTATCTCCCAGGGTTTGCTCAAACTCAAGTCTATTGAGTCAGTGATGCCATCCAACCATCTCGTTCTTTGCTGGCTCCTCCTGCTCCTGCCCTCAAACTTTCTCAGCATCAGAGTCTTTTCCAGTAAAGATAGTGCTACTTTATTGTGCCACAGACTGGCTGTTCTAAGTCTACTCTAGAGAATTATTTTTCCCTATTTTGACAGGTAGTGATTTTTCTAATTTAATGTAAATAAATTGTAGTCTGTCTATGGATTATACCACAATACCTTTGCACTAAAAAGTATTACTGCTTTCTCTAATTCAAATTTAAAAATCCTCTATCAGTCAAAGCTCTCTCATCCTATTCCTGTAAATTAGAAATAGGCATCATACTCCACAGTTTGAAATGAGATTTCAGAGCCCTGCAATTTTTAAAGCCTCAAAGATTTCCTTTCCCTGGAGGAACCTGGAAGAACAATTAGGTATTCATTTGGTAAAACTGTCTCATTATCTTCAGATATGTAAGTGATTAAAAAAAAAAAAAAAACACCTCAGCAGCATAAGAATAAGAGGCTCAGATGAAACCGTTGTGTCAGATCCATTGATCACACAATTAGTAATAAAGGCTAAATTCTTAGCTGTTTTGCTGTTGGAAAAAAAAAAAAGTGAAACTACAGCCTGATAATATGCAATTTAGTCTTCTATAATTAGGGAAAGTGGTGGCATGGTCTTTAGCTTCTTTAAACAAGACTGTCAGTTAAAGCAAGCATAGTATTGTTCTGTCACAGTGAGCATCCTCCTCATTTATGCCTAACGAGTAGCAAAAATTTCAGATTGGCACTGTCCATGGACCACACAGACTGTGGTAGCACTGATTTAGGGGACAATGCATAATGGTTTAGTAGTTGTCTACACTTTAGTGTTGTCCGTGGAATGTTAGCTGAGACAGAGCTGTAAGACTTCAGTTAATCTAAAAATCTGCTAAAAACACTTCCTTGCTATTATTCTAGGCATTTTTTTAAAAATCTAAAATCAAGAAATGTAATCTCAGAGAAGAGAAAAGGACAGAACAATTCTGGAAGCATGCAAGGAATTAGATTCTGAAGTCAGGAAATCACACCTACCTAACCTTGGAAAGTTTAGAATGGAAAAAAGGATTTCATTGGGAATGTATATATTTTTATTTTCACAAAACAAAAGTATATTATGCAAATTCCTCTCTTTTCCTCATCTCTGATAGGCATTGTATTCAATTCCCTAAGTTGTTCTTTAAACTGTCTGCCTTCTCCATTCTCATTGCCTCTGATAAGTGCAAGACACTTGTTTCCCCTGTACAATCATTCATAGTCTCTTATTTTTTTCCTGCTCATATTTTGGGTACAATTTATTTCCTTGAACACTTCTAAGACATATTTCATATCAAGTCTCCAATAATTCCAATATCAGATGTGCTGGAGGATTGAATTATTTGGAAGTTGAATTTGTATGTATATGGATAGATTGATGGATATTGCTACAATAGTTTATTGAAATTCAGTATTGAGATGTAGATTGTTGTCTGGTTTAGCATAATTTGCTGTCTCCAAAGAAAGTGATTTTTTTTTTTCATAAGAGACAGGCCCCATGACTGGATGACTGTGTCTTTGCTTTTGGTAATGATAATACAATCATCCAATAGTAGAAACATCCATCTGAAAAGTCTAGTACTTTGAGATGTGATCAGTGGATCTCTTTTTTAGACAGAAATAATTAAAATTTGTTTCTTCTCCAAATGGAGATTATTTACAAATATCTAACCCTTTAGACGGAGAAGGCAATGGCACCCCACTCCAGTACTCTTGCCTGAAAAATCCCATGGACAGAGGAGCCTGGTAGGCTGCAGTCCATGGGGTTTCTAAGAGTCGGACATGGCTGAGCGACTTCACTTTCTCTTTCCACTTTCATGCATTGGAGAAGGAAATGGCAACCCACTCCAGTGTTCTTGCCTGGAGAATCCCAGGGCCGGGGAGCCTGGTGGGCTGCCGTCTATGGGGTGGCACAGAGTCGGACACGACTGAAGTGACTTAGCAACCCTTTAGAACTGTTGAGAACTTATTTGTTATTGATCATAAAAGAGTATAAAGATTTACCAACTAATCTATTTTCCTGTTCTATGTAGTTGAGACAGCCCAGTATGTTATTTCTCAATAATTCTAGTACTTACATTTCACAGAGAATGTCAAAATAATGAGTACATCCAATAAGTGATAAAACCTCCAAATTTAAGATACAGAGTACAATTTTTTTATTTAAAAGGCATTAATGGATAATTTGGAATGGGGCCAATATTTTAACAAAACATTTGATTGATTTATTACCATAGCAGGCAGGATTTTACTAAATGAATTTATTGTCAGGAGGCGCCCTCTACAGACTCTATGGGAAAAAACTTCTCTAAAGAACACATTAAAATTAATGTGTTTGATTAATCTTTTCAGTTCAGTTCAGTCACTCAGTCGTGTCCTACTCTTTGCTAGCCCATAAACCATAGCACGCCAGGCCTCCCTACCATCACAAATCCCATAGTTTACCCAAACTCATGTCCATTGAGTCAGTGATGCCATCAAAAAACATCTCATCCTCTGTCATCCCCTCGTCCTCCTGCACTCAATCTTTTCCAGCATCAGGGTCTTTTAGCTCTTCACATCAGGTGGCCAAAGTATTGGAGTTTCAGCTTCAACATCAGTCCTTCCAATGAACACCCAGGACTGATCTCCTTTAGGATGGACTGGTTGGATCTCCTTGCAGTCCAAGGGACTCTCAAGAGTCTTCTCCAACACCACAGTTCAAAAGCACCAATTCTTCAGCACTCAGCTTTCTTTATAGTCTAACTCTCACATCCATACATGACTACTGGAAAAACCATAGCCTTGAACAGATATATCTTTGTTGACAAAGTAATGTCTCTGCTTTTTAATATGCTATCTAGGTTGGTCACAACTTTGCTTCCAAGGAGTAAGTGTCTTTTAATTTCATGGCTGCAATCACCATCTACAGTGATTTCGGAGCCTCAAAAAATAAAGTCAGCCACTGTTTCCACTGTTTCTCCATCTATTTGCCATGAAGTGATGAGACTGGATGCCATGATCTTAGTTTTCTGAATATTGAGCTTTAAGCCAACTTTTTCACTCTCCTCTTTCACTTTCATCAAGAGGCTCTTTAAGTTCTTCTTCACTTTCTGCCATAAGGGTGGTGTCATCTGCATATCTGAGGTTATTGATATTTCTCCCAGCAATCTTGATTCCAACTTGTGCTTCTTCCAGCCCAGCGTTTTTCATGATGTACTCTGCATATAATTTAAATAAACAGGGTGACAATATATAGCCTTGACGTACTCCTTTTCCTATTTGGAACCATCTGTTGTTCCATGTCCCGTTCTAACTATTGCTTCCTGACCTGCATACAGATTTCTCAAGAGGCAGGTCAGGTGGTCTGGTAGTCCCATCTCTGGAAGAATTTTCCACAGTTTATTGTGATCCACACAGTCGAAGACTTTGGCATAGTCAATAAAGCAGAAATAGATGTTTTTCTGGAACTCTCTTCATTTTCCATGATCCAGCAGATGTTGGCAATTTGATCTCTGGTTCCTCCGCCTTTTCTAAAACCAGCTTGAACATCTGGAAGTTCACAGTTCACATATTGCTGAAGCCTGGCTTGGAGAATTTTGAGCATTACTTTACTAGCGTGTGAGATGAGTGCAATTGTGTGGTAGTTTGAGCATTCTTTGGCATTGCCTTTCTTTGGGATTGAAATGAAAACTGACCTTTTCCAGTCCTGTGGCCACTGCTGAGTTTTCCAAATTTGCTGACATACTGAGTGCAGTACTCTCACAGCATCATCTTTCAGGATTTGAAATAGCTCAACTGGAATTCCATCACCTCCACTAGCTTTGTTCGTAGTGATGCTTCCTAAGTCCCACTTGATTTCACATTCCAGGATGTCTGGCTCCAGGTGATTGATTACACCATGGTGATAATCTGGGTTGTAAAGATCTTTTTTGTACAGTTCTTCTGTGTATTCTTGCCACCTCTTCTTAGTATCTTCTGCTTCTGTTAGGTCCATATCATTTCTGTCCTTTTTTGAGGCCATCTTTGCATGAGATGGTCCCTTGGTATCTCTAATTTTCTTGACAAGATCTCTAGTCTTTCCCATTCTATTGTTTTCTTCTATTTCTTTGCATTGATCACTGAGGAAGTATTTCTTATCTCTCTCCTTGCTATTCTTTGGAACTCTGCATTCAAATGGATATATCTTTCCTTTTCTCCTTTGCTTTTCACTTCTCTTCTTTTCACAGCTATTTGTAAGGCCTCCTCAGACAGCCATTTTGCTTTTTTGCATTGCTTTTTCTTGCAGATGGTCTTGATTCCTGTCTCCTATACAATGTCATGAATCTCCATCCATAATTCATCAGGCACTCTATCTGATCTAATCCCTTAAATTTATTTCTCACTTCCATTGTATAATCATAACAGATTTGATTTAGGTCATACCTGAATGGTATAGTGGTTTTCCCTACTTTCTTCAATTTAAGTCTGAATTTGGCAATAAGGAGTCATGATCTGAGCCACAGCCAGGTTCTGGTCTTGTTTTTGCTGACTATATAGAGCTTTTCCATCTTAGGCTGCAAAGAATATAATCAATCTGATTTCGGTGTTGACCATCTGGTGATGTCCATGTGTAGAGTCTTCTCTTGTGTTGTTGGATGAGGGTGTTTGTTGTGACCAGTGTGTTCTTTTGGCAAAACTCTATTAGCCTTTGCTCTGCTTCATTCTGTACTCCAAGGCCAAATTTGCCTGTTACTCCAGGTGTTTCTTCACTTCCTACTTTTGCATTCCAGTCCCCTATAATGAAAAGGACATCATTTTGGGGTGTTAGTTCTAAAAGGTCTTGTAGATCATCATAGACCTGTTCAACTTCAGCTTCTTCAGTGTTACTGGTCGGGGCATAGACTTGGATTACCGTGATACTGAATGGTTTGCCTTGGAAATGAAGAGAGATCATTCTGTTGTTTTTGAGATTATATCCAAGTACTGCATTTTGGATTCTTGTTGACTCTGATGGCCACTCCATTTCTTCTAAGGGATTCCTTCCACAGTAGTAGATAACTGCATTAAAATTTCTTAAATTTCTATTCTTGTAGTTCACATGCATTGTTTAGACGTGCAGAAAAAGAGAAATATTAGTTAGTTGTTTTTTTGCATGCTGCTAAGCCACTTCACGTATTGCTGAAGCCTGGCTTGGAGAATTTTGAGCATTACTTTACTAGCATGTGCTGCTGCTGCTAAGTCGCTTCAGTCGTGTCCAACTCTGTGCGACCCCATAGACGGCAGCCCACTAGGCTGCCCCGTCCCTGGGATTCTCCAGGCAAGAACACTGGGGTGGGTTGCCATTTCCTTCTCCAATGCATGCAAGTGAAAAGTGAAGTGAAGTCGCTCAGTCGTGTCTGACTGAGATGAGTGCAATTGTGCGGTAGTTTGAGCTTCTTGATGTCCAAGCTGGTTTTAGAAAAGGCAGAGGAACCAGAGATCAAATTGCCAACATCTGCTGGATCATGAAAAAAGCAAGAGAGTTTCAGAAAAACATCTCTTTCTGCTTTATTGACTATGCCAAAGCCTTTGAGTGTGTGGATCACAATAAACTGCGGAAAATTCTGAAAGAGATGGGAATACCAGACCACCTGACCTGCCTCTTGAGAAATCTGTATGCAGGTCAGGAAGCAACAGTTAGAACGGGACATGGAACAACAGATGGTTCCAAATAGGAAAAGGAGTACATCAATGCTGTATATTGTCACTCTGTTTATTTAACTTCTATGCAGAGTACATCATGAGAAACGCTGGACTGGAAGAAGCACAAGCTTGAATCAAGATTGCCGGAAGAAATATCAATAACCTCAGATATGCAGATGACACCACCCTTATGGCAGAAAGTGGAGAGGAACTAAAAAGCCTCTTGATGAAAGTGAAAGAGGAGAGTGAAAAAGTTGGCTTAAAGCTCAACGTTCAGAAAACTAAGATCATGGCATCCAGTCCCATCACTTCATGGCAAATAGATGGAGAAACAGTGGAAACAGTGTCAGACTTTATTTTGGGGGCTCCAAAATCACTGTAGATGGTGACTGCAGCCATGAAATTAAAAGACACTTACTCCTTGGAAGGAAAGTTATGACCAACCTAGATAGCATATTCAAAAGCAGAGACATTACTTTGCCAACAAAGGTCCGTCTAGTCAAGGCTATAATTTTCCCTGTGGTCATGTATGGATGTGAGAGTTGGACTGTGAAGAAGGCTGAACACCGAAGAACTGATGCTTTTGAACTGTGGTGTTGGAGAAGACTCTTGAGAGTCCCTTGGACTGCAAGGAGATCCAACCAGTCCATTCTGAAGGAGATCAGCCCTGGGATTTCTTTGGAAGGAATGATGCTGAAGCTGAAACTCCAGTACTTTGGCCACCTCATGTGAAGAGTTGACTCATTGGAGAAGACTCTGATGCTGGGAGAGATTGGGGGCAGGAGGAGAAGGGGACAACAGAGAATGAGATGGCTGAATGGCATCACTGACTTGATGGACGTGAGTCTGAGTGACCTCCGTGAGTTGGTGATGGACAAGGAGGCCTGGCATGCTGCGATTCATGGGGTCGCAAAGAGCGGGACACGACTGAGCTACTGAACTGAACTGAACTAAGCTGCTTCAGTTGTGTCTAACTCTGTGTGACCCTATGGACTGCAGCCCACCAGGCTCTTCTGTCCATAGGATTCTCCAAGCAAGAATACTGGAGTGGGTTGCCATGCCCTTCTCCAGGGGGATCTTCGGGACCCAATTTTTTTTTAAGTCTTTTTAAATGTTCAATTTCTTTATTTGCACATTTTTAGGAACTCTTCACTGGTGTGACAAGTAACACTTAAACATAAATTCCATATTCTTTAATTATAAGAATATTATCATAGCACATATAATCAATGTCTTTTTAAATGATATAAACCTTAAGTCTGATGATGAATTTGATCTTTGGTGATTAGCAGGAAAATACTTTGAGAATGCAAAAGTTTAGAAATAAAACTTACTTTGAAAGAAACCCAGATCTATTGACTATCTTGTGTTTTTTTCTATTAGGTAATTGACTCAAATATTTCTAGTTTCAATATACTTTAAAAGAGGAAAATAGGGATATATTTATCAGCCAACTGTCTGGTAGACTACTATGAAGACAAAAGGAATGCTGTTTACACTGTAATGACAACCATTTCATCTAAATGAAAGTAGTCTAAATTCTACTTTTCTTAGAGCTGGGTGGTGAAGAGCATTACTCACTGTTAAGTGTAGAACTTTTTTCTCTTAGATCCTAGAATAGGGAGACTTACTCTTAGCAGGGAGAGAGAGAGAGAAAGTGAAACTTGAGGCTAATACCATATGATTAAAATCCATCATGATCAATGAGGTAATTAAAGCTAATATTTGAATTCTCTAATGTATAAGACATTGCTACACTTTATGTCCTAACTAATTTAATGGTCACAAATATCTTAAGAAAGGGAAGAAAAACCAGAAGCAAAACAAAAAGACAATCTACAGAATGGGGGGAAATATTCACAAATGATGCAACTGAAAAGGGATTAGTCTCCAAAAATTTATAAACAGCTCATGTTGCTCAATATCCAAAAAATAAACAACCCAATCAAAAAAGAGGCAGAAGACCTAAATAGACATTTCTCTCAAAGATGACATACAGGTGGCCAAGATGCATATAAAAAGATACTCTACTTCACTAATTATTAGAAAAATGCAAATCAAAAGTACAGTGAGATATCACTTCACACCAGTCAGAGTGGACATCAAAAAGTCTAAAAATAACAAGCGCCTAGAGGATATAGAGAGAAGGGAACCCTCCTGCACTGTTGGTGGGAATGTAAAATGGTACAATCGTTATGGAGAAGAGAATGAAGTTTTCTTTAAAAACTGAAAGCAGAGATACCATATGATCCAGCAATTCCACTGCTGGGCATGTATCCAGAGAACAACATGGTTTGAAAGTATACGTGCACTTCAGTGTTCATTGCAGCACTATTTACAATAGCCAAGACATGAAAGCAACTTAAATGCTCATTGACAGATTAATAGATAAAGAAGATATGATATACATATACAATGGCATACTACTCAACCATTACAAAGAATGAAATAATGACATTTACAGCAACATGGATGAAACTGGAGATTATCATACTAAGTGAAGTAAGTCAGACAGAAAAAGACAAGTATCATATGATATCATTTATGAGAGGAATCTAAAAAATGATACAAACTTATTTATAAAACAGGAAGACTCACAGTCTTAGAGAATAAACTTATAGTTACCAGGGAGGAAAGGCAGTGGAAGAGGGATAGACTGGGAGTTTGGGATTGACATATACACACTGCTATGTTTTAACTAACAAGGGTCTACTGTAAAAAATAAATTAGAAAATACCTTATAAGTGGATTGGAGAAGGAAATGGCAACCCACTCCAGTATTCTTGCCTGGAAAATCCCATGGATGGCAGAGCCTGGCAGGCTGCAGTCTATGGGGTCGCTAAGAGTCAGACATGACTGAATGGCTTCACTTCACTGTGAGTAGATAGTACTATTATCCCTATTTTATAGGTGAGAAAACCAAATAGCAGAGAGAAGTAACATGTCCAATGTTCACCAAGATGATAATTGTGGAACTAAGATTCCCTAAACTATAATGCTCTAATTGCTTTTATAACAAATATTACTTTTATCAAAGAAACAGCATGCTGAAGACTTTGCATCCATCTCTCTAGTTCTGGCTTACTAAAGCATTAATTAGCTCAAACACCAGGCTCAGCACCTGCTATAGGACAATAAAAATTGTATTCAAAAGTATTTAAATTAAGACTCACTCAATTGGGGCTTTACATTTAATGAAGGAAGCAGTCATAATAACAATGAGGTGTGATAAATTTGAAGAGATGTACGTATGAAGTACTAAAAACACACAGGAGAGGGATATTCTTGTTAAGGGGAAGTCCAAGAAGATATAGCAGCCTCGGCAAATACTCAGCATTGAAAGAAATGCTTGTTTAGAGAAGCATAAGTACGCTGGAGCATGAAGGTCAAAGGCAGACCAATGGGAAACGGGAATGGAACAGAGGTAGGGGGTAAATCTGGAGAAGGCAATGGCACCCCACTCCAGTACTCTTGTCTGGAAAACCCCATGGATGGAGGAGCCTGGTGGGCTGCAGTCCATGGGATCGCTAGGAGTCGGACACAACTGAGCGACTTCACTTTCACTTTTCACTTTCATGCATTGGAGAAGGAAATGGCAACCCACTCCAGTGTTCTTGCCTGGAGAATCCCAGGGATGGGGGAGCCTGGTGGGCTGCTGTCTATGGGGTCGCACAGAGTCGGACACGACTGAAGCAACTTAGCAGCAGCAGCAACAGCAGGGGGTAAATCAGAAAGCAGATTGTATCCAGCTGTCTAGGTAATATTTTTCACTTTGTAAACAACATGTTTAAAACTCAGCTCATTTGATCAAGCTAGTGGTTACCAGTGAGAAGACGGTTAGGAGGAGGGGAAAGACAGGGGTAGGGGATTAAGGGATACAAACTACTCTGGTGAAACAAATAATATATAAGGACATGTTGTACAGCACAGAGAATACAGCCAATGTTTTATAATAACTTTAAAGGGAATACAAAAATATTAAATCACTATGTTGTACACCTGAAAGCAATGTAATACTGTAACTCAGCTGTACTGTAATAATAATAATAACAGAGCTTATTTTCTTCTGGTGAAACATGGTCCTTTTGTGGAGTTTCTCATTTTGGTTAACAGTACCCCAGACCACCCAATTAACCAAAGCAGAAATATCTGAGGCATCTTCAGAGCTTTTTGTTTAGTCATGCTTTTCATCCAATGACTGAAGTTCTATTGATGCTACATTCCAAATCTCCGTATAGTCTTCCATTCATTTCTCAATCTAGGCCACTACCCCTTTAGTTAAGTTCTTATTGTTTGTCAGCATCTCTCAGGGTAATTCCTTATGCTTGCTCTCCCTCTACTGCACATTATGTTATAGGAAGCAATTGTTCTAAAACACCAATCCAATCCTGTCACTGTTATACTAAATCTTCAGGGACGCCCTATTACCTGCAGGAAAAAAAAAAATCCCTAAATCCTTAGCACACACAGCTCTCTACCATCTGCCCTAATCTATATTTCTGATATCTTCTTCTGTACCAGCTAATGTACAAACACTGGATTTCAGCTCTGCTGAACTACTTCCAGTTATTCTGGTTCAGATGTTGGATAGCTTAGTTAGGCACGTGGCCTACCTGCTCAACCTGACTTGATTTCAAACCCTGTCCATTCAGTAGTTAGCTGTGTGGTTTTAAGAAAGCAGTTTAATTTCTTTGGGACTGAATATTTTCAGCTACAAAAGAAGGAATACAGAAAATTATTGGTTGTGAGAAGCAAATGAGATACTGTACTTTGCAAAATGCCTGGCCTTTATTTCCATTTAGTAAATATTAACTTTGTGTCTTTTTAAAAAAAAATATTCTGCACCTGCAAATATGCGGTTCCATGCTCTTAGAATAATTTATTTCTACATAAGTGTTTGCCTGGCAATTTCTTACTTACACTTGAATATTATTTGACATGGTAAATATTCTAATAACAAATAGCCAAAAAGTCATCTCTCCCAGGTGGTCTTGTCTAGACTCCTGAAGGAAGATTTAGAAAATCTTGTTAAATCCTCCAACAGCGCATCTACTATAGTAGCTATCACAAGAATGTAATTATTCACTTTTTGCTTCTGAGGTGTGGAGAAAGGACACTTTGTGATTGAAATGTGCAATAAATACTTATTGAATGAATGACATTGGCCAGTTCAAGAAGATGGTTTTTGTTGGCTTGCCTGTTATCACCTTACTGATTTATGTTATATTCTCAAGCAAATTTTAAGACTAGTAAAAATCAGCTATCTTTTAGAAAGCCCAGAGATAAACCCAGGCACATATGGACATCTTATCTTTGACAAAGGAGACAAGAATATACAATGGAGAAAAGACAGCCTTTTCAATAAGTGGTGCTGGGAAAACTGGACAGCTACCTGTAAAAGAATGAAATTAGAACACATCCCTAACACCATACACAAAAATAAACTCAAAATGGATTACAGACTTAAATGTAAGGCCAGGAACTCTAAATCTCTTAGAGGAAAACATAGGCAGAACACTCTTTGACATAAATCGATGCAATATTCTCTCTGACCCACCACCTTGAGTAAAGGAAATAAGAACAAAAAGAAGCAAATGGGACCTAATTAAACTTAAAAGCTTTTGCACAACAAAGGGAACTATAGAAAAGATGAAAAGACAGCCCTCAGAAAGGGAGAAAATAATTTCAAATGAAGCAACTGACAAAGAATTAATCTTCAAAATGGATAAGCAGCTCATACAGTTCAATATCAGAAAAACAAACAACGCAACCAAAAAAAAAAAAAAAAAGGGCAGAAGACTTAAAGCGACATTTCTCCAAAGAAGACATATAGATGGCCAACAAACAAATGAAAAGATGCTCCAGATCACTCATTATTAGAGAAATGCATATCAAAACTAAAATGAGATATCACTTCACATTATTCAGAATGGCCATCATCAAAAAAATCTACAGTGAATGCTGGAGAGGATGATGATAAAAGGGAACTTTCTGCACTGTAGGTGGGTATGTATACTGGTACAGCCTTTATGGAGAACAGTATGGAGATGCCTTTAAAAAAGCTAGCAATCAATCTACCATATGACCCAGCAAAGAGATTAAGAAGTGACCAGAATACACAGGAAGTAAAAGTCATTCAATTGTGTCCGAATCTTTGCAACTGCATAGACTATACAGTTCATGGAATTCTCTAGGTCAGAATACTGGAGTGGGTAGCCATTCCCTTTTCCAGGACATCTTCCCAACCCAGGGATCAAACCCAGGTCTCCCACATTGCAGGAGGATTCTTTACCAGCTAAGCCACAAGGGAAGCCCAGAATACAGAGAAGAACTATACAATAAAGGTCTCAACCACTCAGATAACCAAAATGGTATTGTCACTCACCTAGAACAGGACATCATGGAGTGTGAAGTCAGGTAGTTGTTAGGAAGCAATATTAAGAATAAAGCTAGTGGAGGTGATGGAATTCCAGCTGAGCTATTTCAAATCCTAAAAGATGATGCTGTGAAAGTGCTGCACTCTATATGTCAGCAAATTTGGAAAACTCACCAGTGGTCACAGGACTGGAAAAGATCAGTTTTCATTCCAATCCCAAAGAAGAGCAATGCCAAAAATGTTCAAACTACCATACAATTGTGCTTGTTTCACATGCTACCAAGGTTATGCTCAAAATCCTTCAAGCTAGACTTCAGCAGTTTGTGAACTGAGAACTTTCAGATGTACAAGCTGGGTTTAGAAAAGGCAAAGGAATCAAATTTCAAATTGCCAACATTCACTGGATCATAGAGAAAGCAAAGGAGTTCCAGAAAAGCATCTACTTCTGTTTCATTGATTATCCTAAAGCCCTTGACTGTGTGGATCACAACAAACTGTGGGAAATTCTTAAAAAGCTGGGATTTCCAGACCTTATTATCTGTCTCCTGAGAAACCTGAATGTGGGACAAGAAGCAACAATTAGAACCTGACATGGAACAATGGACTGGTTCAAAATCGGGAAAAGAGTACGACAAGGCTGTTTATTGTTACTCTGCTTATTTAACTTCTATGCAAAGTACATCATGCAAAATACTGAGCTGGATGAATCATAAGCTGGAATCAACTTTGCTGGGAGAAATATCAACCTCAGATATGCAGATGATATCACTCTAATGGCAGAAAGTGAAAAGGAACTAATGAGCTTCTTGATTAGGGTGAAAGAGCAAAGTGAAAAAGCTGGCTTGAAATTAAACATTCAAAAAACTAATATAACAGCACTCAGTCCCATCATTTCATGGCAAATTGATTGGGAAAAAAGTATAAGCAGTGACAGATTTCATTTTCTTGGACTCCAAAATCACAGCAGACAGTGACTGCAGCCGTGAAACTAAAAGATGTTTGCTCACTGGAAGGAAAGTGATGACAAAACTAGATACAATATGAAAAGCAGAGATATCATTTTGCTGACAAAGGTCCATATGGTCAAGGTATGGTTTTTCCAGTAGTCATGTATGGATGTGAGAGCTGGATCGTAAAGAAGGCTGAACATTGATCAATGGATTCTTTTGAATAGTGGTGCTAGAGAAGAGTCTTGAGAGTCCCTTGAACTGCAAGAAGATCAAACCAGTCAATCCTAAAGAAAATCAAGTCTGAATATTCTTTGGAGGGACAACTGCTGAAGCTCCAAAACTTTGGCCACCTGATGCAAACAGCCAACTCATTGGAAAAAAACCCTGATGTTGGGAAATACTGAGGGCAGGAGGAGAAGGGGGTGACAGAGGATGAGATGGTTAGATAGCATAAAGGACTCAAGGGACATGAATTTGAGCAAACTGTGGGATATAGTGGAAGACAGAGGAGCCAGGTGTGCTACAGTCCATGGGGTTGCAGAGTGGACATGACTTAGCAATTGAACAACAAATGACAGAATAATCCCACTACTGTGCATATACCCCGAGCAAACCGCAAATGTAAAAGACACATGTAAATGTAAATGTCCATTGTGGCACTATTTACAATATCCAGGACATAGAAGCAACCTAGATGTCCATCAACAGATGAATGCATAAAGAAGTGGTACATATATACAATGGAAGATTACTCAGCCATTAAAAAGAATGAATTTGAGTCAGTTGTAGTGACGTGGATGAACCTAGAACCTATTACACAGAGTGAAGTAAGCCAGAAACAGAATAACAAATATTGTATATTAACATGGAAATATGGAATATAAAAAAAAATGGTAGTAATGCACCTATTTGCAGAGAAGGAATGGAGACTCAGATGTAGAAAACAGACTTGTGGACACAGCAGGGGAAGGAGACCATGGGATGAACTGAGAAAGTAACACTGACATATATAAACTATCTTGTGTAAAACAGATAGCTTGTGGGAAGCTGCTATATAACACAAGGAGCCCAGCCTAGCACTCTGTGATGACCTAGCGGGAGATGGGGGGAGGGGAGGGAGGCTCAAGTGGGAAGGAATATATATATATATATATAATTATGACTGATTTGTATGGTTGAATGGCAGAAAGCAACATAACATTGTAAAGCAATTTTCCTCCAATTAAAAAATACATTTAAAAAATCAGTTATCTTTGTAAGTGTATTTATTCCCTTGTTAAATGTTTATTGGGATTCTATCTATGGCATTTTGGTAGATTCAGGGATAAAAGCAACACAATATCAAAACAAATAGTTCACACAATTGATGTTTAAAATCAAGATAGAATGTGCTCGTAACCTCTTTTCTTCAAATAGTGCTAAAATCATAGGATAAAATAACAAGCCAACTGGTTAAGAACAAATTTATCAATTTTTTAAAAATATATTAATCTGCCAAGCCCTGCACAATCACTGATCTTTTTTCCCATACACATGTGCTGGAAATACACATAGTATTATTGAAATAGAGACTGAGTTTCCTGAGATAACACAGTAGATATCTTTTGCATGGGTTTATATATCAGATCACCTGATCTGCTTCTTGAGAAATCTGTATGCAGGTCAGGAAGCAACAGTTAGAACTGGTCATGGAACAACAGACTGGTTCCAAATAGGAAAAGGAGTACGTCAAGGCTGTATATTGTCACCATGTTTATTTAACTTATATGCAGAGTACATCATGAGAAATGCTGGACTGGAAGAAACACAAGCTGGAATCAAGATTGCTGGAAGAAATATCAATAACCTCAGATATGCAGATGACACCACCCTTATGGCAGAAAGTGAAGAGGAACTAAAAACCTCTTGATGAAAGTGAAAGTGGAGAGTGAAAAAGTTGGCTTAAAGCTCAACATTCAGAAAACGAAGATCATGGCATCTGGTCCCATCACTACATGGGAAATAGATGGGGAAACAGTGGAAACAGTGTCAGACTTTCTTTTTCTGGGCTCCAAAATCACTGCAGATGGTGACTGCAGCCATGAAATTAAAAGACGCTTACTCCTTGGAAGGAAAGTTATGACCAACCTAGATAGCATATTCAAAAGCAGAGACATCACTTTGCCAACAAAGGTTCACCTAGTCAAGGCTATGGTCTTTCCTGTGGTCATGTATGGATGTGAGAGCTGGACTGTGAAGAAGGCTGAGCGCCGAAGAATTGATGCTTTTGAACTGTGGTGTTGGAGAAGACTCTTGAGAGTCCCTTGGACTGCAAGGAGATCCAACCAGTCCATTCTGAAGGAGATCAGCCCTGGGATTTCTTTGGAAGGAATGATGCTAAAGCTGAAACTCCAGTATTCTGGCCACCTCATGCGAAGAGTTAATTCATTGGAGAAGACTCTGATGCTGGGAGGAATTGGGGGCAGGAGGAGAAGGGGACGACAGAGGATGAGATGGCTGGATGGCATCACTGACTCGATGGATGTGAGTCTGAGTGACCTCCGGGAGTTGGTGATGGACAGGGAGGCCTGGCGTGCTGCAGTTCATGGGGTCGCAGAGTCGGACACAACTGAGCGACTGATCTGATCTGATCTGATATATCAGATAGTCCCAGGCTTAGCAAATAATTTTGGAAATTGGAAATACTTGATAAGAATAAGTCTGCATGCACATCCACAGGTTGAAGTGGGAACTTCCCAGGGATGGCTGTCAAGATGCACACATATAGGTGAGAGAGCCTTAGCCCTAGGTCACAGGATATTGATAGTAAAACACAAAGTCTTTCTCTCTTACTCCTCTCACCTACAAGAATTTGATCACTTAAGTCTATGATCCTCACAACCTACGTTTGCCTCATTTCATCCAGCTCCGACCCACAACTCCGTCCCTCTACCCCTATCCCTTGTCACCTATGTCCAATAGTGACTCTTGACTTCTCCAGGCACTGGTGCTTGTAGTACCTCCTTTTGGAAACCACTCCTGCTTTGATCGTCATGAAACACTTCACATTCTTTTCATACCTCCCTAATTTCTCCTCATTTATTTTCTAGGCCTCTCTTCCTTTCCCTACCTTTTAGGCATCTCTTAAAGCTCTTTACACGAGTTTCTTCACTTTCCAGTTTTTTACTTGCTGAGTCAAGTCACACCTACAGCTCCAACTCTCACTTCTATGTGGATGACTCTCCAAATCTAAATTGGAAATGTAATCTCTCTGGCACCCTCCCGTTCCATATTTCAGCTGCTTACTTGTTATCACCCTCTGGCTCTTCTGAAATCATTTGAAATTCAATGCGTCTAAAACTGAGTCAGTATTTTCTCCAGGGTGCATATCTGTCTTTAGACTTCGCTGTTTTACACTAATGGTGTTAGCCTCCTGTGTGTGTGTGTGTGTGTGTGTGTGTGTGTGTGTTAGTCACTCAGTTGTGTCCAACTCTTTGTGATCCCATGGACTGTAGCCCGCCAGGCTTCTCTGTCCATGGAATTCTCCAGGCAAGAATACTGGAATGGGTGGCCATTCCCTTCTCCAGGGGGTCTTCCCAATCCAGGGATTGAGCCCAAGTCTCCCTCATTACAGGCAGATTCTTTACCATCTGAGCCACTGGGGAAGCCGATATTAGTAACCTCTAATCCTGGAAATTCTAAAACTAGTACAGTCTCAGTTGCCACCTTGGCCTCAATGGCCAATTCCTGCAGCATGTACCTATGTCAAGTATTCTACCCCATCCCTTCTTTTCCAGTTTTTCTGCCTCTTCTTTAACACACTTCTCTCACCAAGACTACAGAAAATTTCTTGCCCGCACTCTCTTCCCCGTATAATTGGTCCCACTTACTGCCTACTCTCAGCTTGGCTCTCACTTTGTACACTAGTTTAGGCAAAGCTCCTTCTCCTCAGTTGGTTTAGACCATAGGGACCCATTAATCCCCAGTTAGCCTATCCTCTACCCCAGGTACCCAGGCCTAGTCCTCAAACCATGGGAGGAAAGATGACACAGATCATCTCAAGTAATAGATAGCCCAATGCATACCACACATCATAGAGATGCCAGGAGTAATTAATAAGCTATTGAAGATACGATTCTTTTATAGAGGTTATTTTCTTCCTACTCATTTTAGCACTACAAGAAATTTATCTCAAATCAATTGCAATCAAATCAAATACATACAAATAGCAACATATTGATAACTGATAGAACCATTAATTACACGATTTTTTCCACTTCCCTATTTATACAGGTTTCTACTTTAGGAAATTTGTCAAAAGAATTGCTTAGTTTGTTGTTGTGTGGTTGCTAAGTCGTGTCCAACTGCAACCACATGGACTATAGCCTGCCAGCTCCTCTGTCCATGGGATTCTCTAGGCAAGAGTACTGGAGTGGGTTGCTATTTCCTTCTCCAAGGGATCTTCCCAAACCAGGGACTGAACCCTCATCTCTTCCATTTCCTGCAGTGGCAGTCACATTCTTTACCACTGATCCACCTAGGAAGCCCTGTTTTGGCCATTACCCTAAAGAAAACCTTGCCTTATTGCAGAAGGCTGATAAATAGATTAAGTCATTTTAGATGATTAGAGCATTTTTTATTCTAAATTGACAACATAAATCCACTCTTATATGCAAAGGATTAAGCTAAATTCTCAAATTTATGGGTGCTTAAAAAACTCAGAGACACAAAGATTTTAAATGTAATGATGTATTGAATGAAAAAATACTTCTCACTCTAATCCTTTTTTGCAGTTCTGAAATATCGGCTTTCCGAGAACACTTACGGTTTTGACTTCCTAAGCATTCATCATAACATCATGATATATTTTTCCAGAAGCAGTGGATTTAATCTTATCACATAACTGTTACTGGAGTTTGGGTAAACAATGATTATTTTAAGGCAGTAGCTTAAGTGTAAGAATGAAGGCCACTGAAATAGAAACCAAGCATGCAATTAGAAATTATTTTGTAATTCTCTTCTAAGAGTCAGTCCAACACAAATGAGAGGTTAAGCAGGAAAGAGGTCTGATGAGATCATTCTTTGATTTATTATCATCCCATAGTATTCCGCAAAGCATTCATCACACTGTGGTGACCCCTAAAAAAGGTCAAATGTTTCTTATTTAGAAATTGCCTTGACTGACTCTTCCTTTGTAAAAGTAAAGGAACTAGAGAGTTTAAGTCCCAGTTCGCTCCAGGTGCTTAAACTCCACATTGTTTTGACAGGTTTCAGCTCAAAGCACAGCCAGTCATTCATGATCACTCTGTTCAAAGCCCCACTCCCGCCTTCACGTTTTATCTATGTCAATGAATTTCAATTTTCCTTATGTAAGGTTAGCACAGAATAATGGATAATCACAACACCATGGAGCTCAGGTAGATTTGGGGTCTGACACTCTTTCTATCACATATTAAATATGTAACCTTGGCTAACTACTGATTTCAGTAAGACCTTGCCATTCAAAGTGTGGTCTGTGGACCAGCAGCATCTGCAACACCTGGGAACTTTTCAAAAATGCAAACTTGCAGCCCCATCTCGGAACTTTGGAGTCAGAATCTACACTTAAATTCTCCATTAAAGTTGTCAGTGGGGGAGGAGGAGGGGAGGAGGATGACAGTAGTTCTCACAGGGTGCTGTTTTATGAGATACAGAAAGTGACTCATAATTTAATGATTATTACATGGCAAGTTTTGTATGTCTTTTAATTTGTAATAGAATTCTTGCAAGCTAGACATTACCTCACTCTCTCATTAGAAGCTTTGCTATTATTCCTAATTCATTCTGGTGATCTATTTTTCAAATGGTGGTAAGTGGAATGATACGGGGGTGTGTGCGCACTCAGTTTCTTAGTCAGTGTCCGACTCTTTGCAACCCCATGAACGGTAGCCCACCAGGTTCTTCTGTCCATGGAATTTTCCAGGCAAGAAATACTGGAGTGGGTGGCCACTTCCTATTCTAGGGGATCTTCTGAAGTCAGGGATCTAACTCACATCTTCTGTGTCTCCTGCATTGGCAGGCAGATTCTTTACCACTGAGCCACCTGGGATACTCTATGATATGGAGTGATGGGTCATAATTTTTTTTTGCTTTGATTTGAGAATTTCTGATTAGATACAAAATGCCTTTCTCTTTTTAGCTTTATTTTGATGAACTTTTACTTCTAAGTCCTGCCTCCTATTAGTACCTGTTTATCTGTTTAGTGTCTTTTATCCTAAGACTTCCTATGCCTTTAAATGTGGTTACAAACTCACAAAGCGTGACTAGCATCTCTGCCCTGAACTATGTAAAGGTTTGGGAAAGATAGCCCTTTCAGGATCCTGAACACAGGATCCAGGTTTAAACACACACACGTCTGAACCTACAACCTTAACCCAAGACCAAAGAATCCTATTTTAAAAGATTTCTCCAAGCAGCTTTTTCTTGTATCTCACAATCTGCAGCAATTTAGGCAGAGATATGTAATAGAGAGCTGAATTTTCAGCTCCTGGAGCCTACTATGTCATTTAAAAACAACCTCTGTGATATTGGACAAGCCAGTGAATTTCATGCCTTGGTATGGACTGGAAATAATTATCCACTATGACTTAGCAAGTCTGTTGTGGTTTCCCATAGCTGTCCTTGTGCTATGAAGGTCCAATCTGATAACTTATACAAACAAAGACCCTTCACAGACTTTCCCCACACGTGACCCTCATCTCTGTTACTCTCCTAAATCACCTTTATCCCTTTCTCATAATTGTACGAACCTATAAGTTAGTTACATATTAGGCACGATTACGATTTCTCTATTAGAGACTTCCAACAAAGCACATTCTTCTTGTTAGAATCACTGAGTTTTTCCTTCAGGTCCGTTCCTTTCTCCTTCTAATTACAGCATGAATTCTCATTTCCACAATTCCAGAGAGGATTTCTTGCAAGCTAAAAGGTCTTTGCAAGAACTCACGGATCAGGGTCCACTTTGGAGAAGGGGAGGGTTTTCGCAGTCTGCATGCAGCCTGCAATGAACTCTTTATCCCTAAGAGAATGTTACAACGATAAGGTTTACCGACTCCTTGCTATGTACCAATCACCACCCCAGGCATTTTGCAAAGACACACTCTTTCTCAGATTACCCAGTGACTATTATCAGCCTCATCTGTAGTTTACAATGAAATCCCAGACACAGGGAAGCTCAGTCACTTGCTCAAAGTATGGAGCCAGGCAATCAAAGATGCAGTATTAGTCAGAGTGATGCTTGCTTTCCTTTCCTGCACACGAATTCTGAATTTCACAAGAAGGTATCCGGATGCCCCTTATCGGAATGTGAATACTTTCTTTAGGCTCCCAGCAGCTGGCTGCTGCCCCCTGGAGAGTGACGTTACATCGGAGGAGGGCCAGGAGGCAGAGAGCCAGCCAGCGAGCGAGCACACAGCCCCAAGCGTGAAGCCTGCAGGCAGGTGCCGGCGGGGTCCGAGACACCAGGCGGTTGGCAGGTGGAACCCGGACAGCATCATCGGAACCTGTTGCTGAAACCCAGCCAGGACGCTTCGACGCCGCTGGGGCTCTGCCCTGGGCGTAGTCTGCAGGTAAGGGAGCGGGTCAGACTGGGCTGGGAACCCCAGTGTCCGCGGCTGGCTTGGAATGATTCGCATTAGCGATTGGGGAGTGTTATCTTGGATTTTGCGACTTTATTTTTTCCACTTTCCCCAAATCCCTTCCTAATCCCACGGAGCGCTGTCTGTGGACTCCCTTTGGTCACCAGCGTGACTTTTTGAGGCTTCTGTGCCCAGGCTGTCCAGACCACTGATGCCTGTTCCCAGGCTCCTAGTGCTGGGAAGGGGCTGGGAACCGGGAGAAGGGGGCCACTTTCACCACCTTAAAGTTCTCCAAAAACCCCTCCATAGCAACCCCCACCCCCTTTTTAAAATAACTTTCCTGTCTAGTCTTCTTGAAATCCATGCCTGATACTAGCGAGTTTTCTAAACTTCTGTCTACATTTGTGATTTGAGTAGTGATCTTTGGGTATGTGAGTGAGGCTGCATCTTGTAGGCTTTTATTTGCTAGATAGGCTTAAACGTGGTTTTATACCCAGGTCCAGCACAGAGCCTTCACTGAAGGCTCTTGGAGAGATTTTTTTTTTGAAGCTCTTTCTAGGGTGTGAGAAAGGATTTCCAGACAATGCCAAGTTTAGCCTGTCTTTTACCAAAACTCCAGGCATTTGCCAGAAGTTCAGCCCTTGGTCTAACATAGTGTCTGATGTGGAAAAACAGGAGCATTCTCTGCTCTGCGCTATGGTTTTTGTTTAAAGACAGAACTATAAATTATCCCTTCTTTTGCCCTCAGCTAGACTAGGTATTTCAAAAAATTATTTATTTTAAAGAGTCAAATCTAAAGATGGCATAAGTTATCAGAATATGGTAGATTTCTTTTCTGATCAAAGTATTAAAAGTTATTTTAACCATGTGTCTAAATTTCTCTTTCCATTATACATCCAAATCATTTTCAATGGATAATGACCAATGAGGGGAAAGATAGGCAAATTCTGGCTTGTAATGTGTGAACACATTTCTGTTTCCAGCTTCAACTCTAATTATGTAAACTGAAATAGCTTGTGTAAAATCATCTTAATATTTTAAGTTATGATTGAATTTGCAAAATTGCTGTGAAATGCTCAAGATAGAACCATTACCATGAACAGAGAGTTGAGTGGCAACTGTAAACAGAGTTTAGTTAGTGTCTGTCATCTGTTAAAAGCTGCTGTCATTTAAGAGAACAGGTCTTCACTGTATACTGCATTATCATCATTAAAAAGTAGTTATTATAATAACCTAAAATGTAATTTCAATATTGCTTGATGATGCATTAATGTGCTATTCATATGTTATCTTCTGCTTTTTTATTAGCATAAATATTTTTCTAAAATCCATATCATCCAAGAAGATCTTCCTAATAGCCATTTTTCTTGATGTCCATAGGCATCTTCAGGAAAGTTTGAATCTCAAACATTTTTTTCTTAGTCTATCATCTATCTGTCTATTTTATCTGACATTTTTATTCCTGAGCATTTTATGAATAAATTACAAAGTATTTAAAAGTCTGTATTAGAAATTTGTTGCCTTATTTTTATGATTCTTTAAGTCATAGCTCCTTTTAAGTACACCAGTATTCTTTTTTTACAGATTCAAAGGCTGTAGAATGTATAGATATAAATTTACTATTAACCAGTGAATGATTTGCTCCTGCAAAAATTGTTTATTGTTCTTGTATTTATTATTATTTATCAGTGTGTGTGATTGTTGATAAAAAAAATTCATGAGAATGACTCTCTGATAAATATTCATGAATGTTTTCACTATAGTGCCCTAGAGTGGATCTCCAGCTGTAATACAGACATAAGAATAACTGTTCCCTCAAAGCATCATATATTAAAAAATAATCATTTTGTAAAATATTACTTTCCTTATTCTGGAGAGGGTAAGTTGATTTTAAGTGAAAACTTTAAAACTGTTGTACATATTGAAAGAAAGATAAATATAACCTCATGTTCCTAAAATAGATCTATATAGTTTTATATTAATCTTACCAAGTAGTTATCTTAAAGACATGAATTTTATGCCTGCAATTAGCCTGCTGTTGACAGCTGATTTTTCTTTCCTTCCTAATTACCTTTAGTTTTAAGTTCTAGCTCTGGGGGATAAACTGGCTCTTCAATGAATTTTCCAATTGCCTTGAAACTGAACATTTGGGGTCTAGAAGGTCCCTTACTCTATCGAACCAAAGGCAGATGGAAAGATACTGCCCCAGCAATGAGTTACAATGGTCACCACAACAGACAGCTGTTTTCAATGAGTCTCATGTCCTTTAAGCACCTTGTGGAATTCTGAGATACCAGAGTTACAAAAATGAAGAGATAAAGTTCTTTTCCCAGTCAGGCTTCTCACTGGTTCTGTGCCTAAGGCAAATCATTTAACGTGAGTCTAAATTTCTCAAATATAAATGGATGATTTAGAATATGATTTCTAAAATCTTTTCACCCCTCTGGGTTTCCATTTTCCAGGCAAGAGTACTGGAGTGGGGTGCCATTGCCTTCTTCGATGATAAGAGGGCAGACGATCCAGGGTGAGAAGGCACAGATATCCTTGCTTTGCTACTTGAAAGCAGCCACCTTTAGGCAAGGCCCTGAAAATTCTATAAAATCACTATCTCCTGTCTCAACTGGGCGATTAGAAGGAATGAATGGAGTGGTATAGGTGACTGTGCTGGATGCAGCCTCTGGCACAGCATTGTTCTTTAGGACACCCATCTCTGACAGATCTAAAGTCTTTCCTGTCTCCAGTGGGGAGGAGATGAGAGAAGTGCAGAGAAATTCCTTCCACGTGTTCAAGTGGCTGTTACCAGTACATGCATGCGTGCTAAGTTGCTTCAGTCATGTCTGACTTCACGACCCTATGGGCTGTAGCCTGTCAGGCTCCTCTGTCCATGGGATTTTACAAGCAAGAATACTGGAGTGGGTTGCCATTTCCTTCTCTGGGGGAACTTCCTGACCGAGGTATCAAACCAATATCTCTTGTGTCTCCTGAGTTGGCAGCAAGTTCTTTACCACTAGCCACCCCCGGGGAAGCCCTACCAGTGCAGCTTCTCCAGGATGTATCAGGGATCGGGACATAGGATGATCAGAGCCTCATGCATGGAGTGAATGCCTCTTTGATATTTCACCAATTCTCCCCTCACACACAAAGAGTCAAAATGAGTCAGAACAGCACAAAAATCAATCTCCATGCCACACAGACTGAGAAGACAAGCCCTATTCCAGTTCCCTGTCAACCTGGGTGTAGTTCTGTTCCAGTTTAACACACCAGACACATTATATCAGGGGAATCATAACAGCTGCAGAACCCCAATCCCACCACTGCAGTAATTTAAAGAAAGAAAGAAACTACAAACAAAATAACACCTGAAATGCCAAGAAATTGGTTCTCTCTTAACTTTGTTGCTACTGAAAATTTAACATGTCTAAATACTACCAATATTTCTTACTTCATTTTCTTTTTGGGCTGTTGAGAGGCTTCATTTAAGTCTCTGCATAAAATCTGGGTTCCACTGAGGCACTTACAGACTAAGGCATCTTCTGCTGGAACTAATGCATCTTTGAATCGTAACTGACCTTCATTTTCAAAACTCTGAAGGGTCTACCAAGCATATGAGAATATTTTAGTTCTGCTTGTTTTGGAAAACAGTTTCTGAAAGCCAAATGAGATAGTGAGAGCTAATCTTCAGTTAGTTTTGTCGATAAGGAAACAGAGGCTTGGAAATGATTTTGCTCAAAGTAAACATATTTGCTAGACTGAGAAACTGGGATAATGAATTCATGTAGCCTTCAAGTCCATGAGCTTAAATTCAATCCTGTAGGGCCCCTGAGTATATAGTAATAGCAGCTTACAATCAAAGTACTTATTTCTGCATATGCCAAGCATTTCTAAACAAACAAAGCTGCATTCTTAGGAAGAAATAAATATTACAGGCTTGATGAAGTTTCTTATAAACCAAAATAGGAAACATTCATTACTTGTGAAACTTTTTCAAATGCCTATACCTAAGTCCCACCACTGGACATAAATTGATCTGAAGTTGGCTCTGAGTATTTGTATTTTCTGTTTCACTTAGGAATGAAAAGAATCTGCATGCTTACTCTTAAGTGAAAATAATGGGTCCTAACCCACATTGCTGTTTGCAGAAATAGATAGAAGAAACTGAAGTATTTTCTGGGAAAAGAAATATTTAAAGAAAACAGGGCAAGGGGATAAACATTTTGTGAATCCATTCTCCCCAGAACTCCAGCCATATCAAATAGTTGTCTATATTAGTTTATTTCCTGTGAACATAAAACTCAATAAGGGGAAATTTCAGATCAAGAAGTTGCTCATGACTTTTAAGATTCTCCTGTTCTTCAGGGAAGAAAACAGCAGGGATCAGTAAGTTTTGCAAACTACTTCTTCTTTCATAGAACATCATCTCAAACATCCTGTCTTCTTGCAAAACTGAGACATTTAGAGAGGTGTCACCTGTGCTCACCTACTTTCATTTAAAGTAGGTTATCTTATTTAATGGCTTTTCTTAAAGACTCGAATAAACTGAATTGAACTGAAAGAATCTAAAGTTACTAACTTTTCCTTTTCCATTTCATCCCTGTCCCTGCAATATTACACAATGGTATTAAAGTGAAGGTGGGCTTGCTAGCGACTCAGCTTCCTACCCTTATAAGCAGAGTGCATTGCATGAGTAACAGGCACCCTCTAGTAGAGTTTGGCCCTCCCTAGTGGCTCTGATGATACCACTCTTATGGCAGAAAGTGAAGAGGGGCTAAAAAGCCTCTTGATGAAAGTGAAAGTGGAGAGTGAAAAGGTTGGCTTAAAGCTCAACATTCAGAAAACGAAGATCATGGCATCTGGTCCCATCACTACATGGGAAATAGATGGAGAAACAGTGGAAACAGTGTAAGAATTTATTTTTCTGGGCTCCAAAATCACTGCAGATGGTGACTGCAGCCATGAAATTAAAAGACACTTACTCCTTGGAAGGAAAGTTTACCAACCTAGATAGCATATTCAAAAGCAGAGACATTACTTTACCAACAAAGGTTTGCCTAGTCAAGGCTATGGTCTTTCCTGTGGTCATGTATGGATGTGAGAGCTGGACTGTGAAGAAGGCTGAGTGCCGAAGAATTGATGCTTTTGAACTGTGGTGTTGGAGAAGACTCTTGAGAGTCCCTTGGACTGCAAGGAGATCCAACCAGTCCATTCTGAAGGAGATCAATCCTGGGATTTCTTTGGAAGGAATGATGCTAAAGTTGAAACTCCAGTATTTTGGCCACCTCATGTGAAGAGTTGACTCATTGGAGAAGACTCTGATGCTGGGAGGGATTGAGGGCAGGAGGAGAAGGGGACGACAGAGGATGAGATGGCTGGATGGCATCACTGACTTGATGGGTGTGAGTCTGAGTGACCTCCGGGAGCTGGTGATGGACAGGGAGGCCTGGCGTGCTGCAGTTCATGGGGTCGCAAGGAGTCGGACACGACTGAGCGACTGATCTGATCTGATCTGAGTGGCTCAGATGATAAACCGTCTGCCTACAATGAGGGAGACCCAGCTTCAATCCTTGGGTTGGGAAGATCCTCTGGAGAAGGCAATGGCAACCCACTCCAGTACTCTTGCCTGGAAAATCCCATGGATGGAGGAGCGTGGTAGGCTACAGTCCATGGGGTCACAAAGAGTCGAACGTGACTGAGTGACTTCACTTTCTTTCTTTCTCTAGTAGAGTTTATAGCCTCTTGCTTCCTTGGTCTTTTACTCATATTCCCTGGTCGCCTTTCTGGAATTCCCCATCCTCAACAGGTTTGCAAAGTCTTTTTGTCCTTGGATGGCTGCTGATGTCATTGATATCACAGTGCTCCTTCAGCCTTAAAAGTCTTTGGCTAGAATCCTGCTTCTTTGAGGAATTTGTTCTCTTTGTCACCACTTCTTTCCCCTGGAAAAGCTACTTTGAGTGGTTTCTTACCCAGAGCACAGTTTACACTTCTCCCACAACTAGCAGCCCTGGGGGTTCACTGAAGACCATGCTGAGCTTGCCCAAGTACCCGATCCTGAGCATGCATTTCATGATATTTTGATTATCCAGATTATAGGAACTTCTTCTAATTCAAGTTTTTCTGTAGAAGCGGACCCTTGAAGTTTCTACAGTCTGCAAGCCTGACAAATTCTGAGTTCAGTCCCTCCAGCCTGGAACATTTCAAGCTCAGACCTCCTTACAGCTTTTGGACTTGCCTTCTCCCCACCTGAGAATCTCAAACATCAGAGTTGCACAGGCAGGGATCAGGTCTAGTGTGCTCCTAAGGCTACTTGTCCTCACAGTACCCTCTGGTCTGTGCCTGAGCTACTGAGACCACCTCTGTGCTACTTGAGACCACCTCTATGTCTGTCTTCACTTGCTTCTGAGCTTCCTCTCCCTAAGGAGAATGTAAGCTCCACAAGAGATCAACTTGATGCTTTTACATTAACTCCTGGCTTCAATGTCTAGAACAATGTGGCGTACAGTAGAAACTCAGAAAATATTTGCCTAGTGAAAATTTCATTTCCATTAACCCATCAGATTCTCCTGAATCCTTTTGCATGTCCAATCATGATGCTAAAGCTTCAGCCTTTAAATCCCATTCTTCCTTTGTGCTTTTTTATCCTCCTTTCCACTCATCCTAGCTTAACTAAAAGGTCAGTCTGTACATATTTTTTAATTTCATGTGGCAGAAAAAGTTTTGAAAAAGCCACTTAGTTACCACTGACTGCACTATTTTAATATATGTGGGTTCCATGGTATCTGTGTATGTGGATTTTTAAAAATAATCTGGGCCCAAACACTAAGAAAGACTAAAATATGGTACAAAATACTACAGCATTTACTTTAAGTAAAGTTAAATCTCACCATCTGCAGTGATTTGGGAGCCCAAAAAACTAAAGTCTCTCACTGTTTCCATTGTTTCCCCATCTATTTGCCATGAAGTAAGTGATGGGACTAGATGCCATGATCTTGGGTTTTTGAATGCTGAGTTTTAAGCCAGCTTCTTCACTCTCCTCTTTCACTTTCATCAAGAGGCTCTTTCTTTTGTTCTTCTTCACTTTCTGCCATAAGGGTGGTGTCATCTGCATATTTGAGGTTATTGATATTTCTCCTGGCAATCTTGATACCAGCTTGTGCTTCATCCAGTCCAGCATTTCTCATAATGTACTCTGCATAGAAGTTAAATAAGTAAGGTGACAAATACAGCCTTGACATACTCCTTTCACAATTTGAAACCAATCTGTTGTTCCATGTCCAGTTCTAACTGTTGCTTCTTGACCTGCATACAGATTTCTCAGGAGGCAGGTAAGATGGTTTGCTATTTCCCTCTCTTGAACAATTTAATAGTTTACTGTGAAACACACAGTCAATGGCTTTGGTGTAGTTAATGAAGCAGAAATAGATGTTTTTCTGGAACTCTCTTGTTTTTCCAAAATTCAACGGATGTTGGCAATTTGATCTCTGGTTCCTCTGCCTTTTCTAAATCCAGCTTGAACATCTGGAAGTTCTCAGTATATGAACTATTCTCGTTTGGAGAATTTTGAGCATTACTTTACTAGAGTGTGAAATGAGTGCAACTGTGCGATAGTTTGAACATTCTTTGGCATTGCCTTTCTTTGGGATTGGAATGAAAACTGGCCTTTTCCAGTCCTGTGGCCACTGCTGAGTTTTCCAAATTTGCTGGCATACTGAGTGCAGCACTTTAACATCATCTTCTTTTAGAATTTGAAATAGCTCAACTGAAATTCCATCACCTCCACTAACTATGTTCATAGTGATGCTTCCTAACACCCACTTGACTTAGCCCTCTAGGATGTCTGGCTCTAGATGAGTAACCACACCATCATGGTTATCTGGGTCATGAAGGTCTTTTTTGTACAGTTCTTCTATGTATTCTTGCCACCTCTTCTTAATATCTTCTACTTCGGTTAGGTCCATGGCATTTCTGTCCTTTATAGTGCCCATCTTTGCATGAAATGTTCACTTGGTATTTCCCATTTTCTTGATGAGATCTCTAGTCTTTCCCATTCTATTGTTTTTCTCTATTTCATTGTATTATTCACTTAAGTGGGCTTTCTTTTCTCTCCTTGTCATTCTCTGGAACTGTATTCAGTTGGGTGAATCCCTTTCTCCTTTGCTTTTTGCTCCTTTTATTTTCTTAACTATTTGTAAGGCCTCCTCATAAAACCACTTTGCCTCTTTGCATTTTTTCCTTGGGGATGGTTTTGGTCACTGCCTCCTATACAATGCTATGAACTTCCATCCATAGTTCTTCAGGAACTATGTATACCAGATCTAATCCCTTGAGTCTATTCATCACCCCTACTGTGTAATCATAAGGGATTTGATTTAGGTCATACCTGAATGATCTAGTGGTTTTCCTTACTTTCTTCAATTTAAGCCTGAATTTTGCAATAAGGAGCTGATGATCTGAGCCTCAGTCAGCTCCAGGTCTTGTTTATGATGAGTGTATAGCTCCACGTATTTGCTCCATCTTTGGCTGCAAAAAATATAATCAATCTGATCTCAGCGTTGACCATCTGGTGATATCTACGCATAGAGTCTTTGCTTGTGTTGTTGGAAAAGGGTGTTTGCTGTGCCCATTGTGTTCTCTTTACAAAATTCTGTTAGCCTTTGCCCCACTGCATTTTGTACTTCAAGGCCAAACTTGCCTGTTACTCCAGGTATCTCTTGACTTTCTACTTTTGCATTCCAATCCCCCCAAAAGATGAAAGGACATCTTTTTTTTTGGGTGTTAGTTTTAGAAGGTCTTATAGGTCTTCACAGAACCATTCAACTTCATCTTCTTTAGCATTAGTATTTGGGACATAGACTTGGATTACTGTGATGTTGAATGGTTTGCCTTGGAAATAAACTGGGTTCATTTAGTCATTTTTTAGATTGCACCTAAGTACTACATTTAGGAGTATTTTGTTGACCATGAGGGTTACTCAATTTCTTCTAAGGGATTCTTGCCCACAGTAGTAGATCTAATGGTCATCTGAATTAAATTTGCCTGTTCCTGCACATTTTAGTTCATTGATCGCTAAAATTTTGATATTCACTCTTACCATCTCCTGCTTGACCACTTCAATTTACCTTGATTCATGGACCTAACATTTCAGGTTCCTATGCAGTGTTGTTCTTTACAGCTTCAGAGTTTACTTTCACCACCAGATAGATTCACAACTGAGCATTGTTTCTGCTTTGGCCTAGCCTCTTCATTCTTTCTAGAGCTACTTCCCTCTTCCCCAGTAGCATATTGGATATCTACTGACCTGGGGGGCTCATCTTAGAGTGTCATATCATTTTTGCCTTTTCATTCTGTTCATGGGTTTCAAGGCAAGAATACCGAAGTGGTTTGTCATTCCCTTCTCCAGTGGAGCACTGGAGTTTTATCAGAACTCTCCACCATGACTATAGTTAAAAATATTGTTTTATATACTTAAAAGTTTTAAGAGAGTAAATCTTAGCTGTTCTCACCACCAAGAAAAATGGTAATTATGTGAGGTAACTAACCCTAATGTGGTAATCATTTTGCAATATATATGCACGTTGAATTTTTAAGACTTACACAATGCTGTATCTTATAAGCCAGGAAAAAAATTGTTTTTAATTAGCATGGAGACATTTGAACTCAGACTTAAAGAGAGATTGAACTATATGGAATATTATACTGCTAATTTCCTCTTGAGCTCTTTGGTTTGTATTTCTTTAAAGCATTATTCTGAATTTTAGAGGAAAAATGTTTTCATTCTAGAGTATTGAGGGAGACCCAATGCTATACTTATATGTAACCTGAATCAGTATTAAGTGGAGGCTAAATTGGGGTGATTAATAAAATTATAAAAATTTTAGATCAAACTAGAAAAAAATGAATACAGGGTATCTTTTGCAATCATCAGATTGAAAAAATTTAGGAAGGCTATCAGAGCCAAGCACTAGAGCAATGGAAACTCTTCTTTAGTTTGATCACTTTGGAAAGTGATGAAAGTAAAAGTGTTAGTTGCTCAGTCATGTCTGACTCTTTGCAACTCCGTGGACTGCAGCCTGCCAGACTCATCTGTCCATAGAATTCTCCGGGCAAGAATACTAGAGTGGGTTGCCATTTCCTTCTCCAGAGGATCTTCCTGACCCAGGGATCAAACCCGGTCTCCTGCATTCCAGGCAGACCCTTTACCATATAAGCCACCAGGAAAGCCATCATACTTGGTTAAATTAAAAATGGACATGCTTGATATATGAACATAAGGAGACATGTATAATCTCATTGTCCTAGAGTTTTAATGGGATAATGAGAGCATTACCTGCAATTAGAAAATGGAAACAAGTCTCTAGAAAATGGATAAATGCTCATATGATGAATACTACCACTAAGGACAAAGAGAAGCTGTCATGCATTGGTTAAATGGAGAGACTTTGGGAAGATTTGAGCACTGCTCGGTCAGAACTTGGTACTTCTCTGTTGGCTCACATGATAAAGAATCCACCTGCAATATGGGAGACCTGGGTTTGATCCCGCAATCCCCTGGAGAAGGGAATAGCAACTCACTCCAGTGTTCTTGCCTGGAGAATTCAAGGGACTGAGGAGCCTGGTTGGCTACATTCCTTGGGGTCACAAAGAGTCGGACAGACTGAGTGACTAACACTGTCATAACTTTAGACAGCTATTTAGCCTGTAGCTCTGTAAAATATGGATAATACCTACCTCAACAGTTAAGTATAGACAAGTTAATCCATGTAGTGTGTGTAGAACATTGGCTGTTACACAGAGAAAATACATTAAATGTTTTATTATTATTATTCAGAGAGTCAAAAGGATGAACTAGATCTATCTATGTGCACATGGAAGTATCTTGAAAAACACTATATTGAGTTAAAAAGAAAAAAGTTTCAGAATTAAATACTCACTATGATAACTAGAGATCCAGAGTAACCCAAATCCCCACAAATAAATACATTTTACTGCTTGCAAATATTTGTAGGGAGAATGTAAAATGATTGCCTGAAGCCAAAAATATAAAGCATTGGGAAGCTTTACTTCATCACATTTTATTTCATTTATTTATTTTTTTCTTTCTTTTTTTTTTTTTATTTTGCTTAACTTTACAATATTGTATTACTTTTACTATACATCGAGATGGATCCGCCACCAGAATACACGTGTTCCCCATCCTGAACCCTCCTCCCTGCCCCCTTCCCACACCATCCCTCCAGGTCGTCCCAGTGCTCCAGTCCCAGGCATCTGTTATAGGGCATCGTACCTGGACTGACTCATTTCAGATACGATATTATACATATTTCAATGCTATTCTCCCCAATCATCCCACCCTCTCCCGGTCCCAGAGTCCAAAAGTCTGTTCTATACATCAGTATCTCTTTTGCTGTCTCATAAGCAGGGTGATTGTTACCATCTTTCTAAATTCCATATATATGCGTTAGTATACTGTATTTGTGTTTTTCTTTCTGGCTTACTTCACTCTGTATAATAGGCTCCAGTTCCATCCACCTCATTAGAACTGATTCAAATGTATTCTTTTTAATGGCTGAGTAATACTCCATCGTGTATATGTACCACAGCTTGCTTATCCATTCATCTGTGGATGGATATCTAGGTTGCTTCCACGTCCTGGCTATTGTAAACAGTGCTGCTATGAACATTGGGGTACACGTGTCTCTTTCAATTCTGGATTTCTCAGTGTGTATGCCCAGCAGTGGGATTGCTGGTATGGAAATACAAAAAACCTCGAATAGCCAAAGCTATCTTGAGAAAGAAGAATGGAACTGGAGGAATCAACCTGCCTGACTTCAGGCTCTACTATAAAGCTACAGTCGTCAAGACAGTATGGTACTGGCACAAAGACAGAAATATAGATCAATGGAACAAAATAGAAAGTCCAGAGATAAATCCACGCACATATGGTCACCTAATCTTTGACAAAGGCGGCAAGAATATACAATGGATTAAAGACAATCTTTTTAACAAGTGGTGCTGGGAAAACTGGTTGAACACTTGTAAAAGAATGAAACTAGAACACTTTCTAACACCATACACAAAACTAGAACACTTTCTAACACCATACACAAAAATAAACTCAAAATGGATTAAAGAGCTAAATGTAAGACCAGAAACCATAAAACTCCTAGAGGAAAACATAGGCAAAACACTCTCTGACTTATTTCGTTTATAAAATAACAGTCTTGCAACAAATAAGATAGATATTAATATTTATCAATATGTAAGTCTTACCTATAATATTATAACCTTTATATTGATACTTAAAATGTTTTAAAAAATAAAAAGATAAAAATATAGTAAAAATTTTAAGTTGAAAAGTCAGAAAAATGTGGGAAAAGTTTTCTAAAAATGTAAAAAAAATTAAAATATTATTTGATAAAGGTCTAATTTAAATCAGTAAGAAAAACACTATGATTGATTTCATATATTAATGGATAAGTTTCATGCAAAGGCAATTACAAAATAGAAAAATATATAAATAGCTTAAATATTTATAAAGATTCTTTCATTTTAATAACAACTTTAAAAATGTTGAAGCAAAAATATAGTTTTGTTGATCTCTAACAACTAATGTCCCTGATTCAATGGACATGAGTTTGAGCAAACTCCAGGAGATAGAAAAGGACAGGGAAGACTGGCATGCTGCAGTCTGTGGGATCACAGAGTCGGACATAACTGAGTGACTGAACAGCAATAGCTTATAACTAAATTTTTTAAAAATTGTATTAGTGAAACGAGCACTGTATATGTTATGGTTGTGGTACTGTAAAGTTTTAGGTAATCTAAAACATATACTATTTTAGTATAGACATAAAGTAGTATTTAGTCATCAGAAACATTTTTGAAATGCAGCTTTAATATAAATTTATTTATTTCATTACTAATAAATCAAAAATGCTGAATTAAAAATCCCATAAGCAATAATGTTTGGTTATGTTTAACATCCATTGCCCTTAGGATGCGTGTGTGTCTGACTCTTTGCAACCTCATGGACAATAGCCCACCAGGCTCCTCTGTCCATGGGGATTTTCCAGGCAAGAATATTGGAGTGGGTTGCCGTGCACTCCTCCAGGGAATCGTCCCAACCCAGTGATCAAACCTGTGTTTCTTAGGTCTCCTCTTTACCACTAGTGACACCTGGGAAACCCCTGCCCTTAGGGTAACCACCTAAGTTTTTGTTACAGCCTAAAAGGTGCTTTTTGATTCAATCCATATCTGTTTATTACGTGGAGCTTCCCTTGCATGATGCTATCTCTCCATCTCTAGGCTTTAGCCAAAGTGAACTTCTGCCAGGGTCTCTTCCTTCTCAGTTTTGGTGAATATTGAATTCTGTAATTCTCACTGACCTCCCCCAACCCAAGTGGTCTCCTCTGCCTCAATATGACTTATTCTTGACTTAATTTTTTCCCACCCCCCACCGGAGGCCTGTCAAGTCCAGGTTAGAGAGGTCTCTCTGATATGCTTGCCTTAGAGTTCAGGGTCCACACTCATACTAGTCATCATCCTTGTATTATAGTTAATTGACTACTGTTTGTCCTTTATGCAGGACTATTAGCTTTTTGAAGGCTGGTAAGTCTGAATATTGTGTTTAGTTAATAGTAGAATATACTGAAAGGGAAGGCAATGGCACCCCACCCCAGTACTTTTGCCTGGAAAATCCCATGGACGGAGGATCCTGGTAGGCTCCAGTCCATGGGGTCGCTAAGAGTCGGACACGACTGAGCGACTTCACTTTCACTTTTTTCACTTTCATGCATTGGAGAAGGAAATGGCAACCCACTCCAGTATTCTTGCCTGGAGAATCCCAGGGACGGGGGAGCCTGGTGAGCTTCTGTCTGTGGGGTCGCACAGAGTCGGACACGACTGAAGCGACGCAGCAGCAGCAGAATATACTGAATGAATGCCTGAATTAATATATGAATGAATGAATAAAAATCATAGAAAAATATGCTGGCATGTTAATAGTTGGGGTTCTAAAAAGTTTTAAACTTTATAATAATTTCTTTTCTGCCCACTTGAGTTTGGAGCCTTTTAGATATAGATGCAGCAGTTTAAGTCATGGAGACTTAAAATAATAGCTTTCTTACCCCTCTTCACTGTTGATATAAATGTAAATTGGTGAAGCCACGTGGAGAACAGTATCAGATCAGATCAGTCACTGAGTCATGTCCGAGAACAGTATGGAGGTTCCTTAAAAAGCTGAGAATAGAGATACTACCATGTGACCTGGCAATCCCACTCTGGAGCACGTATCTGGAAAAGATGAAAGCTCTAATTTGAAAAGATTCATATACCTCAGTGTTCATGGTGACACTATTTGCAATAGCCAAGACACGGGAGCAACCTAAGTGTCTATTAACAGACAATTGGTTTTAAAATATTTGGCATGTGTATACAATAGAATACTATGTAGACTTAACAAAGTGAAATATTGCCATCTGCAGGAAAGTGGATGGACCTAAAGAATATCATATTAAGGGAAGTAAGTCAGACAGAGGTAAATATTATATGATATCACTTACATGTGGAAACTAAAAACTGATACTGATGAACTGATTTACAAAATAGAAACAGACTCACAGACAGTGAAAACAATATTACGGCTACCAAAGGGGAAAGGGTGAGGGGAGGGATAAATTATTAATAGATACAAACTACTATATATAAAATAGATAAATAAGGACCTACTGTATAACACAAAGAACTATATTCAATATCTTGCAATTGACTATGATGAACAAGAATCTGAAAAAGAATATTTACATCTATCTATCTGAACTAGATATATATATATATATATATTTTTTTTAGCTGTGCCACATGGCTTGTGGGATCTTAGTTCCCTAAGCAGGACTGAAACTTGCACCCTTGGCAGTGAAAGCAAAGAGTCCTAACCACTTGACTGCCAGGAAATTCCCTCCATCTATCTATTTGAATCACTTTTCATGTGTACCTGAATCTAACACAATATTGTAAGTCAGCTATATTTCAATTATAAAAACAGCTTTATTACTGATAAAAGTGCTATTTGAGAATGTGATGAGGCTGTGGGCAAGGGAATTTCCTCTAAAAGTTATTCCTAAATTGGACAGTTTTCCACTTAATTCCTCAAATACAGGGAAACAACCCAGTTCACACAATTTTTATGAATACAGATCATATAATCCTTATAGGCAGCAAGTTCCTAAAGAGTAATAGAAAGGACAGATTCTTTAGTTTTTTTCTCCCAGACTCCTTAAGTCTTATCAGAGGAGTGAGTGACTAAAGCCTCAGAAGGCTCATCTGAGAAAATTTCTTTCAATATGGAAACATTTCAGGAGGAGGGGATTCTATCTCTAGCAGTAGTAATTTGGGTTTTCCATTTTTGTTTATATTTTCTGTATTTTCTAATTATCATTCACTCTTTTTAATTGGAAAAAATGTTTTGAAACATAAGTTGCAATAGTAATTTTCCTTTGCTACTTATTATCTCACAAGTGTTAGTTGAGGCGATCTGTAATACATTTATATTCATGTGAAAGATCTCATGTGAGAGAATGAAAGAAGTACCTAATGGAAAAAATAAACAAATTTCTTGAGAATTAGCTAAAAGAAAAATATACATATTAATGATATACAACGGCACAAGGCCTCTTGTGTGAGAAAATTTTGTTTTAAATGAAGTGATTGGTGGCAAGAGATATGAGTACTGAGGCTTTCTTTATAGTCCTTTGGTAATGTGACCAAAATTTTTTCCCTTATCTCTTTTTCCAATATGTTCACACTATTTTTCCACTTGTGATCGGTAATCTTGAGTTTCATTGAAGCTAATGTGAACTTTCAGAGCTAGAAAGAACATTACTTGCTAAGTCACTTCAATCGTGTCCGACTCTGTGTGACCCCATAGACGGCAGCCCACCAGGCTCCCCCGTCCCTGGGATTCTCCAGGCAAGAACACTGGAGTGGGTTGCCATTTCCTTCTCCAGTGCATGAAAGTGAAAAGTGAAAGGGAAGTCACTCAGTCATGTCCAACTCTTCGTGACCCTATGGACTGCAGCCTACCAGGCTCCTCCATCCGTGGGATTTTCCAGGCAAGAGTACTGGAGTGAGGTGCCAATGCTTTCTCCAAGAAAGAACATTAGACATAATTTTTATCTTCTTCTTAATTTTATATATTATCAAACTATAATGTTTGGAAAAGGCAATGGCACCCCACTCCAGTACTCTTGTCTGGAAAATCCCATGGACAGAGGAGCCTGGTGGGCTGCAGTCCATGGGGTTGCAAAGAGTCGGACACGACTCAGCAACTTCACTTTCCACTTTCATGCATTGGAGAAGGAAATGACGACCCACTCCAGGGTTCTTGCCTGGAGAATCCCAGGAACAGGGGTGCCTGGTAGGCTGCTGTCTATGGGGTCACACAGAATAGGACACGACTGAAGCGACTTAGCAGCAGCAGCAGCATCAAACTAAAATGTATAAATATCAAGCCACATAACTTAGGGACAGCCAAGATGAGGTGTCACAATTTCTATTCTCCTACTTGATGTCTTTTCTGCTAGAGCATACTTCCATCCACCACAAGGTCACAACTTTTGAGGATCTTGTAAAGAAAAATGGCAATACACCTTCCAACAAAGAAAAGGAAAACATTCCCACTCCTCTGAAAACTTTGAGTAAAGCATTAAGGAGTACTACTAGGTCAACTAACCTGTTCTCTGTAGAACATGTTATTAAAATTGAAAGTACTTATCTCATATTCAAATACTTTAAAACCTAGCTTTTAAGCTTGTGTTTAATAGTTTTAGTGCTCTGTTACACAACATAAATGGGTTGTTTTCTATATAAGTGGACAATAAAGATAACAGTGCAAAAGCAAAACTGAGTTTAGAGCTTGTCTTCTTAAAATTACTATTTGGAAAAAAGAGCCAAGGTACATTTAATTAGATGGAATTTGATAGTTTCAAGATTGAGTTGTTTCTTTGATTATCCATTTGTTATACCTTTGTATCTTCACAAAGGACATGTGTATGTTCCAATGCATTCAGTATGAACAAATTTTATATAGCTTTCTAGGATACTGTGCAATAAGACTTTTGAGAGTGGTTGTTTTGGTAAATATGGGCAAAAGAACCTAAGAAGCTATCTTTTAACTAAAGCTGTAGAACATAGACTACCATGGATCTACAGAACATTATTTGCTGTTTATTTTAGAGAGATGGGAAATGTTTGATAGGGGAATTTTTTTAACTATAACAGTTGTAGCCTTGAACATGATAGTATTTGATAACTAAGATTTACCTTACAAAGTGTGATCCACGAGCTGTGTTCTCTTGGGTTCATAAGTTCCGGTTTATATCAAGAATTCCAAATATCAGTTATTAGACCTTGCAGATTTTATATTAGCTAAAGAGAACGCTAGCCTTTGAGGTGAGATAGATACAAGCTCAGTTTAGAATAAAGCTATAGCCACACATTACTTAATGGCCTTTATCTGAATACCAGAAAGTTGGGGGGAAGACTTCCATATTTTTAGTTCATTTTTAAAAATTTATTTTTAATTAGAGGATAATTACCTTACAGTATTGTGTTCTTTTCTGTCATATATCAACATGAATCAGCCACAGGTATACATATGTCCCCATCTTAAACCTTCCTCCCACCTCCCATCCCATTCCAGGCCTCTAGGTTGTCAGAGAGCATCAGATTTGAGCTCCCTGAGTCATACAGCAAATTCCCACTGGTTATCTGCTTTACATATGGTAATGTTTATGTTTTAATGCTACTCTCTCAGTTTCTCCCACCCTCTCCTTCACCCAGTGTCCACAATTCTATTCTTGATAGGAGCAATTATTTTATAGACATCTAATTAAAACTATTCTCACATTAGCATCTCCTTAGCTGGAAAACCAGAACCATGGTGAATTTTCTCTGACTGTCTGTGCAAGACATTTATGTAACCATAGAAGAGAGAACTGTTAATAGTTATATAAATAAAAGGAAAATCATATCAGTAAAGGTTGACCAAGTGTGAATATAGTAATTGATTTGATATCATCAGTGATAAATCTCATGCCCACAGGTCAAGTTATAAGAAAAGGGATTTAAATAGAGCACTATTTCCAATTGAAATGCATCATTCACGTGTACTAGAGTTATCTGAGATAAAATAACAAGTTTTTTTTCTTCTTCCCACAACTTTCCCATGTAGTGTGTTATTTTTGCACATCAAATATGAAATTTAACCCTAGGTTTGTGGTGCAGTGGTAAAGAATCTGCCTGCCAATGCAAAAAATACAGGAGATACAGGTTTGATCCCTGGGATGGAAAGATCCCCTGGAGAAAGAAATGAAAGCCACACCAGTATTCTTGCCTGGAAAATTCCATGGACATAGAAACCTGGTGTGCTACAGTCCATGGGGTCGCAAAGGGTAAGACACAACTGGGCATGTATGCAACGCCAAAGACATTCTTCCATTTAGGAAGACTGGTTAATTTTTTATTAGTTTTTATTGGAGTATAGTCACATTACAATGTTGTGTTACTTTCTGCTGTACAATAAAGCAAATTAGACATGGATTCATATTTATCCCTTCTTTTTCATATTTCCCTCCCATTTAGGTCACCACAGAGCACTGAGTGGAGTTGCCTGTGCTATACAATAGGTTCTCATTAGTTATATATTTTATACATGATTGCAGCCATGAAATTAAAAGATGCTTGCATCTTAGAAGAACAGCTATGGCAAACCTCAGTTCAGTTCAGTTCAGTCATTCAGTTGTGCCCGACTCTTTGAGACCCCATGAATTGCAGCACGCCAGGCCTCCCTGTCCATCACCAACTCCTGGAGTTCACACAAACTCATGTGCATCGAGTCGGTGATGCCATCCAGCCATCTCATCCTCTGTCGTCCCCTTCTTCTGACCCCAATCCCTCCCAGCATCAGGGTCTTTTGCAATGAGTCAACTCTTCGCATGAGGTGGCCAAAGTATTGGAGTTTCAGCTTTAGCATCAGTCCTTCCAATGAACACCCAGGACAGGTCTCCTTTAGCATGGACAGGTTTTATCTTATTGCTATCCAAGGGACTCACAAGAGTCTTCTCCAGCACCACAGTTCAAAAGCATCAATTCTTCGGCACTCAGCTTTCTTCACAGTCCATTTCTCACATCCATACATGACCACTAGAAAAACCATAGCCTTGACTAGACGCACCTTTGTTGGCAAAGTAATATCTCTGCTTTTCAATATGCTATCTAGGTTGGTCATCCAACCCCAAAGAAAGGCAATGCCAAAGAATGCTCAAACTACCCCACAATTGCACACATCTCACACGCTAGCAAAGTAATGCTCAAAATTCTCGAAGCCAGGCTTCAGCAATACATGAGCCGTGAACTTTCAGATGTTCAAACTGGTTTTAGGAAAGGCAGAGGAACCAGAGATCAAATTGCCCACATCTGCTGGATCATCGAAAAAGCAAGAGAGTTCCAGAAAAACATATATTTCTGTTTTATTGACTATGCCAAAGCCTTTGACTGTGTGGATCACAAGAAACTGTGGAAAATTCTGAAAGAGATGGGAATACCAGACCACCTGATCTGCCTCTTGAGAAATTTGTATGCAGGTCAGGAAGCAACAGTTAGAACTGGACATGGAACAACAAACTGGTTCCAAATAGGAAAAGGAGTACGTCAAGGCTGTATATTGTCACCCTGCTTATTTAACTTATATTCAGAGTACATCATGAGAAACACTGGGCTGGATGAAGCACAAGCCAGAATCAAGATTTCCAAGAGAATATCAATAACCTTAGATATGCAGATGACACCACCCTTATGGCAGAAAGTGAAGAGGAACTAAAAAACCTCTTGATGAAAGTGAAAGAGGAGAGTGAAAAAGTTGGCTTAAAGCTCAACATACAGAAAACGAAGATCATGGCATCTGGTCCCATCACTTCATGGGAAATAGATGGGGAAACAGTGGAAACAGTATGACATTAAAGCAGTGTAAATGCATAGTTGCCTATTCCTTATCTATAGGTACAATTTTCAATGATTTTACCAAAACTATGATAGCAAGTGTATGGTTTGCATAGATGTTTGTTATCATGTAGAGGTAATTCTCTTAAATTCCTAGCTTTAAAAATCATAAGTAGTGGTAAATACCATATTTATATATAGAATCTACATTCATGGATTTGAAAACTCAATGTTTAGATTTTTTAACCTGCTTCAAATTGATTTTCAAATACAATATAATCCAAACACATCTCAGGATACATTTTTAAAAGAAAATGGTAAGATGTTAATCTATAATAAAAAACAAAGAACCTAGAAGAGACAAACTCTTTTCAAGTGAACAAATTTGGAGGATTCAGACTACTTAATTTCAAGATTTATTGTAAAGCTACAGTAATTAATATAGTGTCATTAGTTTAAGCATAGACATATAGATCAGTAGAACAATAATAGAGAAATAGACGCACAGTTCAGTGCAGCTCAGTCGCTCAGTTGTGTCCGACTTTTTGCAACCCCATGAATCGCAGCACACCAGGCCTCCCTGTCCATGACCAACTCCCAGAGTTCACCCAGACTCATTTCCATCGAGCCGGTGATGCCATCCAGCCATCTCACCCTCTGTCGTCCCCTTCTCCTCCTGCCCTCAATCCCTCCCAGCATCAGAGTCTTCTCCAATGGCTGCAGACCCACAGTTATTTGGTAAATTTATTTTAGAAAAAGAAGAGGAACCAGAGATCAAATTGCCAACATCCACTGGATCGTGAAAAAAGCAAGCGAGTTCCAGAAAAATATCTATTTCTGTTTTATTGACTATGCCAAAGCCTTTGACTATGTGGATCACAAGAAACTCTGGAAAATTCTGAAAGAGATGGGAGTACCAGACCACCTGATCTGCCTCTTGAGAAATTTGTATGCAGGTCAGGAAGCAACAGTTAGAACTGGACATGGAACAACAGACTGGTTCCAAATAGGAAAAGGAGTATGTCAAGGCTGTATATTGTTACCCTGTTTATCTAACTTATATGCAGAGTACATCATGAGAAACACTGGACTGGAAGAAGCACAAGCTGGAATCAAGATTGCCGGGAGAAATATCAATAACCTCAGATATGCAGATGACACCACCCTTATGGCAGAAAGTGAAGAGGAACTAAAAAGCCTCTTGATGAAAGTGAAAGAGGAGAGTGAAAAAGTTGGCTTAAAGCTCAACATTCAGAGAATGAAGATCATGGCATCTGGTCCCATCACTTCATGGGAAATAGATGGGGAAACAGTGGAAACAGTGGCTGACTTTATTTTTCTGGGCTCCAAAATCACTGCAGATGGTGACTGCAGCCATGAAATTAAAAGACGCTTACTCTTTGAAAGGAAAGTTACAACCAACCTAGATAGCCTATTCAAAAGCAGAGACATTACTTTGCCAATAAAGGTTCGTCTAGTCAAGGCTATGGTTTTTCCTGTGATCATGTATGGATGTGAGAGTTGGACTATGAAGAAGGCTGAGCACCAAAGAATTTATGCTTTTGAACTGTGGTGTTGGAGAAGACTCTTTTTTTTTTTTTTGCTTAACTTTACAATATTGTTTTGCTTTTACTATACATCGAGATGGATCCGCCACCTGTATACACGTGTTCCCCATCCTGAACCCTCCTCCCTCCCCCCTTCCCACACCATCCTTCCAGGTCATCCCAGTGCTCCAGTCCCAGGTATCTGTTATAGGTCGTCATACCTGGACTGACTCATTTCAGATATGATATTATACATATTTCAATGCTATTTGGAGAAGACTCTTGAGAGTCCCTTGGACTGCAAGGAGATCCAACCAGTCCATTCTGAAGGAGATCAGCCCTGGGATTTCTTTGGAAGGAATGATGCTAAAGCTGAAACTCCAGTACTTTGGCCACCTCATGCGAAGAGTTGACTCATTGGAAAAGACTCTGATCCTGGGAGGGATTGAGGGCAGGTGGAAAAGGGGATGACAGAGGATGAGATGGCTGGATGGCATCCCTGACTCGATGGATGTGAGTTTGAGTGACCTCTGGGAGTTGGTGATGAACAGGGAGGCCTGGTGTGCTGCGATTCATGGGGTTGCAAAGAGTCGGACACGACTGAGTGACTGATCTGATCTGATTTTAGAAAAATTATACAATGTAATTCAATCAGAAAAGGACACTATTTTGAATAAATTACACTGAAACAACTGGATATCTCCATGAAAAAAAAAATTTTTCTAGACCCTTATCTCACATCACAAACAAAAGGTGAACCAAAATTTAGCACAAGCATAATATGAGCTAAAAGTATATAATTTCCACTAAAAAACTAGAAGAAAATCTTTTCAAACTCATGTAGGTAAAGATTTCCTAAATATGGCAGAAGAACAACAAACCATTCAAAAACGATATCATTAACTACCAAAATTAAAGAAAAAAACTTATACTCTTTAAGAGACATAATCAGAAAAACAAAGACAATCCACAAAATAGGAGTAAATACTGTAACAGAACAGATAACTTACAAAGGGCTTATATCCAGAATTCATAAACAATTTTTACAACTCAAGAATATAAGGGGATTATTTGGTGGTCCAGTGGGTTAAAAATCTGCCTGTCAATGCTGAGGATATGGTTTCGATTCCTGGTCCAGGAGGATTCTACACGCCTCGGGGCATGTAAGCTCATGCACCCCGACTACTGAGCCTGCACTCTAGAGCCTGTGCTCCACAAGAGAATCTACAACAATAAGTGAACACACCACACCTGGAGAGTAGCTGTTGCTCACCATAATTAGAGGAAGCCCAGGGATTAAACTCAGGTCTCCCACATTGCAGTTTTTGGGAAGCCACAATTCAACCCACGACACTGAGAAATGTGATATTTACATTATCTCGGAGTGTTTCCCACCATATACCTTTTAGTAGAAAGGAAAAAAGACTCCACATTGGAGAAACCTGGCAAATGAAGGTCAGCATCCTGGGTGATAGTACAAATCCTAGTGTGTGCTTTCTTATATGGTGCCCTCCACAAAATTGCTTCTGTGGTACTTCTGCCAAAAATGCAGAATGTGAATCTACTCCTGAGGAAACACTAGACAATGGGGTGACATCCTATAATACTTTTCAGGAAGTCAAGGTTACGAAAGATAGGAAGGTAGGATGGAAAGACGTGACCAGAGAAAAATTTCTTTGGTTCTAAAGGACAGTGTCAGGAGGTGGTAATATTTGAGTAAGACTTATGAGACAGTGCTTTTATCAATGATAATTTCCTGATTTTGATCATTATTTTGAACCTGGGAAAGAGACCAAAGTTTTTAGGGGCTAAAGGGGACTTATATCAGTATCTTACTGCCACAGAGTTCAGAAAATACTACACATATATAGAAAAATAATGATAGAATAACTATGGCAAAATGTCAGCAGCTGGGGAATCTGAGTGAAAACTATATGGAAATTATTTTTCTTATTGTTGTAACTGTCCTGTAATTCTGGAAATGCTTACAAACAAAAAGTCTAAAATTTAAAAATTTTGAAAATGTTACTCAATACTTAAGAGGAGTCTGGTTCTAGAATGTCACTCTGGCTGGAACATTGGTGTTACGTGTGCCCTGTCTTCTGTAATCTGGCTTTTGGCGACAGTCTAGCAACCTGACTGGTTTTCTAAAGTATCCATGGTTCAGATCAGATCAGAACAGTCGCTCAGTTGTGTGAATGCGACCCTATGAATCGCAGCACGCCAGGCCTCCCTGTCCATCACCAACTCCCTGAGTTCACTCAGACTCATGTCCATCGAGTCAGTGATGCCATTCAGCAATCTCACCCTCTGTCGTCCCCTTCTCCTCTTGCCCCCAATCCCTCACAGGGTCAGAGTCTTTCCCAGTGAGTCAACTTTTCACATGAGGTGGCCAAAATACTGGAGTTTCAGCTTTAGCATCATTCCTTCCAAAGAAATCCCAGGGCTGATCTTCAGAATGGACTGGTTGGATCTCCTTGCAGTCCAAGGGACTCTCAAGAGTCTTCTCCAACACCACAGTTCAAAAGCATCAATTCTTTGGTGCTCAGCCTTCTTCACAGTCCAGCTCTCACATCCATACATGACCACAGGAAAAACCATAGCCTTGACTAGGCGAACCTTTGTTGGCAAAGTAATGTCTCTGCTTTTGAATATGCTATCTAGGTTGGTCATAACTTTCCTTCCAAGGAGCAAGCGTCTTTTAATTTCATGGCTGCAGTCACCATCTGCAGTGATTTTGGAGCCCAGAAAAATAAAGTCTGACACTGTTTCCACTGTTTCCCCATCTACTTCCCATGAAGTGATGGGACCAGATGCCATGATCTTCGTTTTCTGAATGTTGAGTTTTAAGCCAACTTTTTCACTCTCCACTTTCACTTTCATCAAGAGGCTTTTTAGGTCCTCTTCACTTTCTGCCATAAGGGTGGTGTCATCTGCATATCTGAGGTTATTGATATTTCTCCCGGCAATCTTGATTCCAGCTTGTGTTTCTTCCAGACCAGCGTTTCTCATGATGTACTCTGCATATAAGTTAAATAAGCAGGGTGACAATATACAGCCTTGATGTACTCCTTTTCCTATTTGGAACCAGTCTGTTGTCCCATATCCAGTTCTAACTGTTGCTTCCTGACCTGCATACAAATTTCTCAAGAGGCAGATCAGATGGTCTGGTATTCCCATCTCTTTCAGAATTTTCCACAGTTTATTGTGATCCACACAGTCAAAGGGTTTGGCATAGTCAGTAAAGCAGAAATAGATATTTTAATCCATGGTTAGTTAGAGAATAATCTGTTCTAAGGACTTCTCTGGTGGTCCATTAAGAATTCACCTTCCAACGCAGGTGGCATGGGTTCAATTCTTGGTCAGGGAACTAATGCCCACATGCCACAGGGAAACTAGGCCCATGTGCCACAACCAAGACCTGATGCAGCCAAAAATAGACCGAAAAAAAAAAAAAAAAAAGAATAGTCACCTCTTTGTCAACCTGTGAACAAGCTTAGGGAAAATAAAATTTCTTGACTGTTAATGATTTATTTTGAATTATTTCATGAAGGTTTTTTAAATTTAGAGTTCATCTTTTTATATATGTATATATAAAGATTAACTGTGCTATAGAATTAAACCAAGTTGGAGTTCCAGGACCAGTTCATTAGAATCTGTAGTTGTTTTCCTGCAATGTGGATCAGAGTGCTGCCATCAGGTCCTCGTGTCCCAATAGTAGATTGTGTCTTTAGACATGTGGATTTTCTTCTATCATCTTAATGGTTGTTAAAGCCAACCTGTGGTCTCTGTAGTGGTTCTATGTGCACTTAATGATTAGAAGAAGAGATGATGGCTAGGTTGCTGACTGGTGAAAGAACTTTGTTACAATGGGAAATGTGCTTCTATGTTCCTTATCTTGTTTTATGGCAGTGAGCAGTGTCATAAACAGCTAGTATTCTAGTGTGGTCTAAGGTTTTTCTCAAGTATGTTTGGTTAAAATGCAGTTGCCAGAATAATTTAGGGAAAATGTCGAGTGGAACTTCTGGGAAAGGAAAGCTTGACTTATATATGATAAAAATTAAGAGGATTCGGTCTTGGCAGCATGCAATATTAATTCTGGGTGTTGTACTACAAGGCATTAAGAGGTGTTCTGGGACAGAGACAGTTTCACTTTAGAGATTCAACATCTGTTTTCTTATTTGTTGCAGCTCTATATACCTTTAAGGACAATAAGTTAAGTTTACAAATCAATTTTAAAATATGCCATCACAAAGCTAATCCTTTTGTTTAACTTTTAAAAATTCAATTTTTTCTTCCCACTGCTAGTGCCTTTTGCAAGTAGTAATAAAGTTAAATTGTTGCACAATAAAATTTCCCAGTTTATTTCTTCTTAACCAGTGAAATACTTCTCTTTGTCACTGACAATGTAAAAAGATCAGGCTAATGTGGGAATGCAAGCTATCACTTTTTTTAAAGCTGTAATTGAATCAGATCTTCTGCAAAGGCAGTCCTCCATCCTTTCACATAATGAAGGTACAACTAGAAAACAGTAACTACCCACTTGCCTGGAAGTCAAATAAAATGCATTTTTAGGCTTAAGGAAGGAATCAAGGAATTAGTCTCACTGCCACAATTGATGAAAAGATTTCCCTATGTTATAAGCTTGACATGATGTGAAGTGATAGCCCTAATAATTTTTGTAAGATTATATTAAGGCAATATTTCTTAGCCTGAATTATCTTCTCTTCTTTATTCATATTAGACATAAAATATAAAAGTAGGATAGGGAAGAATATTTAGAGTATAGCAAGAAGAGATAAGAAAGTCTTCTTCAGCGATCAATGCAAAGAAATAGAGGAAAACAACAGAATGGGAAGGACTAGGGATCTCTTCAAGAAAATTAGAGATACCAAAGGAACATTTCATGCAAAGATGGGCTCGATAAAGAACAGAAATGGTATGGACCTAACAGAAGCAGAAGATATTAAGAAGAGATGGCAAGAATACATAGAAGAACTGTACAAAAAAGATCTCCATGACCCAGATAATCACGATGTTGTGATCACTGACCTAGAGCCAGACATCCTGAAATGTGAAGTCAAGTGGGCCTTAGAAAGCATCACTGTGAACAAAGCTAGTGAAGGTGATGGAATTCCAGTTGAGCTATTCCAGGTCCTGAAGGATGATGCTGTGAAGGTGCTGCACTCAATATGCCAGCAAATTTGGAAAACTCAGCAGTGGCCACAGGACTGGAAAAGGTCAATTTTCATTCCAATCCCAAAGAAAGGCAATGCCAAAGAACCCTCAAACTACCGCACAATTGCACTCATCTCACACGCTAGTAAAGTAATGCTCCAAATTCTCCAAGCCAGGCTTCAGCAATATGTGAACCATGAACTTCCAGATGTTCAAGCTGGTTTTCGAGAAGGCAGAGGAACCAGAGATCAAATTGCCAACATCCGCTGGATCATGGAAAAAGCAAGAGAGTTCCAGTAAAACATCTATTTCTGCTTTATTGACTATGCCAAAGCCTTTGACTGTGTGGATCACAAGAAACTGTGGAAAATTCTGAAAAAGATGGGAATACCAGACCACCTGATCTACCTCTTGAGAAATTTGTATACAGGTCAGAAAGCAAAAGTTAGAACTGGACATGGGACAACAAACTGGTTCCAAATAGGAAAAGGAGTACGTCAAGGCTGTATACTGTCACCCTGTTTATTTAACTTATATACAGAGTACATCATGAGAAACGCTGGTCTGGAAGAAACACAAGCTGGAATCAAGATTGCCGGGAGATATATCAATAACCTCAGACATGCAGATGACACCACCCTTATGGTAGAAAGTGAAGAGGAACTAAAAAGCCTCTTGATGAAAGTGAAAGAGGAGAGTGAAAAAGTTGGCTTAAAGCTCAACATTCAGAAAACGAAGATCATGGCATCTGGTCCCATCACTACATGGGAAATAAATGGGGAAACAGTGGAAACAGTGTCAGACTTTATTTTTCCGGGCACCACAATCACTACAGATCGTGACTGCAGCCATGAAATTAAAAGACGCTTACTCTTTGGAAGGAAAGTTATGACCAACCTAGCTCACATATTCAAAAGCAGAGACATTACATTGCCAACAAAGGTTCGCCTAGTCAAGGCTATGGTCTTTCCTGTGGTCATGTATGGATGTGAGAGTTGGACTGTGAAGAAGGCTGAGCACCCAAGAATTGATGCTTTTGAACTGTGGTGTTGGAGAAGACTCTTGAGAGTCCCTTGGACTGCAAGGAGATCCAACCAGTCCATTCTGAAGGAGATCAACCCTGGGATTTCTTTGGAAGGAATGATGCTGAAGCTGAAACTCCAATACTTCGGCCACCTCATGCGAAGAGTTGACTCATTGGAGAAGACTCTGATGCTGGGAGGGATTGGGGGCAAGAGGAGAAGGGCATGACAGAGGATGAGATGGCTGGATGGCATCCCTGACTCAATGGACGTGAGGCTCAGTGAACTCCGGGAGTTGGTGATGGACAGGGAGGCCTGGTGTGCTGTGATTCATGGGGTTGCAAAGAGTTGGACACGACTGATCGACTGATCTAATCTGATCTGATCTGATCAGATCCATAACTTATCAGCATATTAAAAAAAAAAAAAAGTTTGTCTTTCTCCATTTCTTTTTTCTGGTGCTGGATCTTGCAAAGTGGACATATTCCAAAAGATTCATTTCTTTTTAAATTGAAAATGAATTCAGTTGAAGGGAAGAACCAAAAGCATGAAAGGCTGCTACCTAAACTTCCAAGAAAAGTTAATATTTCTTTCCACACCACATTAGTATTTTCATTTTTAGTCTTGATGTCTTGAATGAAGTATACTGCAAAGGGTCTGAATATCTGGAATTACATACTCTGTACATGAGTCTCTCTCACTATAAGCAAACAATATCTTATTACAAAAGAGAAAAAAATGCTTACGTTTTCTCAAAAGAATGATAGTAAATAGCAAAGCATAGAAGACCTGTTAGATCAAATATAATCTTAAATGCAGGCTTCCCTCATAACTCGTCCATAAATAATCTGCCTGCAATCCTGTAGACCCAGGTTCGATTTCTGTGTCAGGAAGATCCTCTGGAGAAGAAAATGGCAACCCACTCCAGTATTCTTGCCTGGAGAATCCCATGGACAGAGGAGCCCGGTGGGCTACAGTCCACGAGGTAGAAAGAATCAGACATGACTGAACAACTAAACCACGAGCACCATTATGTTAAATGAAATTTACATAGAAATAGACAATAGCAGTGCAATTGAAGTGTTAGCCTCTAATTTGAGACCAACTCTAGGGCCTCATAGATTGTAGCCTGCCAGGCACCCCTGTCTATGGAAAAAAAATTGGAATGCGTGAGAAAACTGGAGTGGGTAGGCATTCTCTTCTTCAGGAGAACTTCCCAACCCAGGGAGTGAAGCCATGTTTCCTGCACTTCAGGTGGATTCTTTACTGTCTGAGCCACCAGGGAAGCCAAGTAGTCTAGCAATGCAAAGACTAACTAACACAGAACTCTGAATTTGTAATTTTCATGGTCACTAGTGTCATAATAAATAGCTTTAGTTTTAGCTTAGAAAACATAGAAATATTGACTATTTTAAACATGATAATAGCTCAGTTATCACAGGCAAGTTCAATATTTGCAAATTAATATCAAAAAGCAACAGAGACTTTAAAATATCACTCAAAAATTTAAGAGAAATAATTTTTGTAGGTCAACATTTTCAGGATTCCACAAGCACAGATTTTGACATATATTAGAACAGTTAAATTTTATCCATTTTATTCTATTTGCAGTTTTAAAGTGTATTAAGATATCTACTAAAATATCTAAGTGTTTTTTAAACGTTTGGTTTATCCCTAGAAATTTTATATTTTTATGCAAATACAATTTAGTTAAGTTTGGATTGCATAACTTATCTCTCCAAATATCCAAACTTTTCTTTGAGGTAAAATATGCCAGGCTCCACATTTGTCTTTCTGTAGCAACTAAATGATCAACATGGAAGAGGAATATAACTGATTTTGAAGGAGATTCCTGGGCACAAAAGCTTCTATTGAAGAAGTAATGTAGCCTAAGGATATTGTATCAGTAAGGTGCCAGTTAGAAAACCAAAGACCTATTCTATTTTAAGCAAGAAGAAATTTGATACAGATTATTAGGTGTTGGCAAAATCATTGAAAGAAATGGAACCATGAAAGTCAAGGAAAGGTACCGCTAGATCTCCTATTCACTCCAAACTTTCAGAGAACCAGGACACAAAAGAAACTGCCACCAGTGATCTCAGCTCCCCATCACAGGGGTGCATGGCTTACAAGAATGCCCTGAGTCCGCCAAAGCCCTTGCTACTTCTTTTTTGCTGCCAGAGGAGTTGTTGTAGTATCACTTCTACCTCTCTTCCACCTTCCAAACAACATTTGAGTAGCTCATATCAGTGTCTAACACGAAACTCTGCTGGAAAGGTAAGATACAAAGAAGTGCATTGAAGGATCTGGGAATGCTGCTGAGTTGGGAACAGCCATATGGGGAAGTCTATCCCTTTGGCTAGTCAGCATCTTTACACATCTTTCCATGCATATTGACCCTCCAAATTACAAGATTAACAATGTAAGTCTGCTAAGTTTGTGACAATCTCTCTCATGGAAATGAAAATGTGCTTAATCTCTTCCAAAATATAAGAAACCTCCTAATCACTATATCCATTCCTGTGTGTTGCTCAATCCTCTTTGAACTGTCCAATTTCACTTTGATATCTAGTAATCTGAAGACTAATTCTAAATTTAAATACTACCACACTGTATATAATATACTGGTGGAAGAGGAGAAAATAAAAATAAAATAGTACATGTATATACACACACATACACATACACAAATATATTACCCCCAAAAATTAAGAAGAAAGTATTCATAGTTAATATAGTCTTCATTTATATACTTTGTCATTAAACCAAAATCGATATTTATAACTTTGTTCAATACTTATTCATTGTTCATTTGATCTAAGTACGGATGCTTACAGACTGTGTTCTTTACCAAGTTGACTGACCCAAACATTCATTCTTGATGTCCTACCTGTGCTGGCTTGTATAGGTTCCATTCAGTTTTACTACTGAACATGGAAGTATTAAGAAAATCCTCTAGGATCCAGACATACTTTCATTGTATATAACAGCCTCCCTACTCCCTCTTGATAATCTGATAAGTTACTTCAACTGGTCCAGTAATCTCCTTCTTTGCCTCCTTGTTCAATGACACTGTGATTCCAAAGTAGTTAAGTGGAATCTCAACCACCTGTTCACCGGAGCCATTTTTCTGTCCCCTAGCAGTAGTATTTCTCTTTAAGAACTAAAAATTTAAACCAAAAGAGCCTAAAGGTGGTGGGCTGTGATGGAAAAGTTTTTCAACTGGATTATTACAAGTGCTAAAGAACAGAGTTGCTGCTACTTTTATCCACTGGTACAAGAATTTATGTATTCTGTTGTAGGGAAAAATAGCATCTTATTGTTGGTTCAGAGAAAATAAGAGTAGTTTGTAGAACTGGTGTCATTCCAAAAGTTTTTGTTTCTCAAGGAGACAAGTCTACTGTTTTATAAAACCCATTATTTCTGAATGATAGATTCCATGGAAAGATTGATGAATCCATTAGGTACCATATGATTGCGTCCTTCTTTTCCTATAAAATATTTCTTGAGCAGAAGCATAATGGGTAACACACTACGGAAATGAACAATGTATTCAGTAAGAATTTATATAGTAGTGCTGACAAAAGTGTTTCAAGGAGACAAGGCACATTTATATCCATAGTAAGAGTCTTTTTTGCAAGAAAGGAACCTCACTGCAGTGGTGTTAGCTTAGTCAGTTTCAAAGAAAGAAGACATGTTATTGAACCCAGATGCAATATCCATGGATACTTTGTTGATGAAACAGTTAAATAACCACAGAGCAGCTTGGGAAAGAGGCTAAGTGACTATCTGGAATAGGTCGTATTATATACCTGACTATCGAGAGCCTCTCTTTGGTGGGCATTTCCATGAGACACAAACTTACAACATGTGCTCATTTAAATTGCTTGATCTTCCCCAGACCCTGTACAGTCCTCCAGTATTGGTCCATTAGTCTTTGACAATTAATCATTGTGTATCAATATCTTGGTGATCACTCAAGACAAACTATACAACCAGATGCACTAATGAACTTGGGGTCTACCAAGACTGACCTGATGCCTCTCAGAGCCACTTCTGTTTCTTTTGGTCAGCGTCACCACATCTCATGGAACCATTTAGCTTGTTGTCAGGAATTTTTCAAGAGGCCTTACGTGTGGATGCAGGGAGAGGTGGTGACACAGCAAGAATAGATGAGATAGGAGATGCACTTGCTTATTTGTATAACTTATAGTTTCTGGACCTACTCAAGTCTGATCATATTTATTGTAGCCTGGTGTATCAGGTAATACTCAGAGTGCAACAGACAAATCAGGTCACATGATCTTTTATTTTTCTACCGTCAGCAGTTTTCTCTCAACCTAAGCACAAAGCAAGCTAGAAACTCTTTTTGAAAAGGTAATTTGCCATTTTCAAGGAAGAATACAGATTTTCTGTGAAACCCTTAGGATTGGATGTGTTTTTACCACTCTAGAGTTGAGAGGATTTCCATTTCTTATCACTGTCTGTCAAAATCTTTTAAGCACAACTGAATCTCTACAACCTTAAGACCAAAGTGGCAGAGTAGCTGAGGACCCGCAGCCCAAATCTCCTGCAAAACCTCTTGCTCTGGGCTTCTCTAAAATTTAGCAATATTAGGGGTTAGTTAGCAAATACCTCAGTTATCTATGAGTAAATATTTTTTTATAAAATCCAGATGAGCCCATCAAGTGCCGTGTTTCTTAGTTGCTGAAGGGTAAAAACACAGCAACTGGCATTCCCTTTGCAGTGGAAAACCATTCATGCCTTGGACCATTATCCCCCTGGACACTTCATTAAGATACCAGGTTTCTGAATTTTCATGGCTATTATCTTCTACTTGCTGGTATTCATGTGTTTTATCAAGGCATCAACTGTATTAGCTAATGTCTGTTCAACAGGTCTGGTTAATATGATTTCTCATTTTAGTAGACCAGTAACAGGAAGGCGAGAAAGTCCGTGTGAGCTAGATTATGAAACAGGGTTGAGGAATTGACATAGTTTGACAAGGCCCTGAGGTAAAGGAATGAAGATATGCTGTCTTTACACAGTAAAAGTAAATGAGTTCTTGTCGTCTTTGAGAGTTTCCATGGAGAGAGAGACTTTTTCAGACACAGAACTGCACCCCAGGTTCCAGGGGCTCTGCTGATTTATTCCTGTAAAGAAGTACTTCTGGAATAGCAGAGGCAAGAGAATCAATACTTGATTTAAATTTACAATAATATTTTGCCAGGTTCTGAAGCTTACTTTATTTCACTTTAAAATTTTTCAAATTTATTTAATACTTTTATTGATTTAAGTGTATTTTATTTTCAAAGAACTGCTTATATTCCATGTGTACAATTTAATGAGTTTGGACACATGAAAACACCTGTGATACTATCACCACAAGCAAGGTAATAGATAAATTCAACACTTCCTAGAGTTTCCTTGGGTCCCTCTGTTTTTGGTTTGCTTTGTAGTAACAACACAATATGAGATCTACCCCCTTAACACAGTCTGAAATGCACAATATCATAATGTTAATTGTAGGCACTCTGTTGTTCAACAGATCTCTAGACTTTATTCATCTAGCATAACCGAAACTTTGAAACCATTAAATAACTCCCCATTTCCTCTACTCCCTAGTCCTGGGCAACCAGTATTGCATTCTCTGCTTCTAAGAGTGACTGTTTTAGATACCTCATGTGAGTGGAATCATGCAGTATTTATCTTCCTATCAGATCAGATCAGACCAGTCGCTCAGTCGTGTCCGACTCTTTGCGACCCCATGAACCCCAGCACGCCAGGCCTCCCTGTCCATCACCAACTCCCGGAGGTCACTCAGACTCACATCCATCGAGTCAGTGATGCCATCCAGCCATCTCATCCTCTGTCGTCCCCTTCTCCTCCTGCCTCCAATCCCTCCCAGCATCAGAGTCTTCTCCAATGAGTCAACTCTTCGCATGAGGTGGCCAAAGTACTGGAGTTTCAGCTTCAGCATCATTCCTTCCAAAGAAATCCCAGGGCTGATCTCCTTCCGAATGGACCGGTTGGATCTCTTTGCAGTCCAAGGGACTCTCAAGAGTCTTCTCCAACACCACAGTTCAAAAGCATCAATTCTTCAGTGCTCAGCCTTCTTCACAGTCCAGCTCTCACATCCATACATGACCACAGGAAAGACCATAGCCTTGACTAGGCAAACCTTTGTTGGCAAAGTGATGTCTCTGCTTTTGAATATGCTCTCAAGGTTGGTCATAACTTTCCTTCCAAGGAGTAAGCGTCTTTTAATTTCATGGCTGCAGTCACCATCTGCAGTGATTTTGGAGCCCAGAAAAATGAAGTCTGACACTGTTTCCACTGTTTCTCCATCTATTTCCCATGTAGTGATGGGACCAGATGCCATGATCTTCGTTTTCTGAATGTTGAGCTTTAAGCCAATCTTTTCACTTTCCACTTTCACTTTCATCAAGAGGCTTTTGAGTTCCTCTTCACTTTCTGCCATAAGGGTGGTGTCATCTGCATATATGAGGTTATTGATATATCTCCCGGCAATCTTGATTCCAGCTTGTGTTTCTTCCAGACCAGCATTTCTCATGATGTACTCTGCATATAAGTTAAATAAACATGGTGACAATATACAGCCTTGACGAACTCCTTTTCCTATTTGGAACCAGTCTGTTGTTCCATGACCAGTTCTAACTGTTGCTTCCTGACCTGCACACAAATTTCTCAAGAGGTAGATCAGGTGGTCTGGTATTCCCATCTCTTTCAGAATTTTCCACAGTTTCTTGTGATCCACACAGTCAAAGGCTTTGGCATAGTCAATAAAGCAGAAATAGATGTTTTACTGGAACTCTCTTGCTTTTTCCATGATCCAGCGGATGTTGGCAATTTGATCTCTGGTTCCTCTGCCTTCTCGAAAACCAACTTGAACATCAGGAAGTTCATGGTTCACGTATTGCTGAAGCCTGGCTTGGAGAATTTTGAGCATTACTTGACTAGCGTGTGAGATGAGTGCAATTGTGCAGTAGTTTGAGCACTCTTTGGCGTTGCCTTTCTTTGGGATTGGGATGAAAACTGACCTTTTCCAATCTTGTGGCCACTGCTGAGTTTTCCAAATTTGCTGGCATATTGAGTGCAGCACTTTCACAGCATCATCTTTCAGGCATTGGAATAGCTCCACTGGAATTCCATCACCTCCACTAGGCTTTGTTCCTAGTGATGCTTTCTAAGGCCCACTTGACTTCACATTCCAGGATGTCTGGCTCTAGGTCAGTGATTACACCATCGTGATTATCTGGGTCGTGAAGCTCTTTTTTGTACAGTTCTTCTGTGTATTCTTGTCACCTCTTCTTAATATCTTCTGCTTCCACTAGGTCCATACCATTTCTGTCCTTTATCGAGCCCATTTTTGCATGAAATGTTCCTTTGGTATCTCTGATTTTCTTGAATAGATCCTTAGTCTTTCCCATTCTGTTGTTTTCCTCTATTTCTTTGCACTGATCGCTGAAGAAGGCTTTCTTATTTCTTCTTGCTATTCTTTGGAACTCTGCATTCAGATGTTTATATCTTTCCTTTTCTCCTTTGCCCTTCGCTTCTCTTCTTTTCACAGCTATTTGCAAGGCCTCCCCAGACAGCCATTTTGCTTTTTTGCATTTCTTTTCCATGGGGATGGTCTTGATCCCTGTCTCCTGTACAATGTCACAAACCTCATTCCATAGTTCATCAGGCACTCTATCAGATCTAGGCCCTTAAATCTATTTCTCACTTCCACTGTATAGTCATAAGGGATTTGATTTAGGTTATACCTGAATGGTCTAGTGGTTTTCCCTACTTTCAATTTAAGTCTGAATTTGGCAATAAGGAGTTCATGATCTGAGCCACAGTCAGCTCCTGGTCTTGTTTTTGCTGATTGTATAGAGCTTCTCCATCTTTGGCTGCAAAGAATATAATCGATCTGATTTCGGTGTTGACCATCTGGTGATGTCCATGTATATAGTCTTCTCTTGTGTTCCTATAACTGGCTTATTTCACTCAGCCTAATAAGCCTCTTGGTCCATGCACATTGCCACAAATGATAGGATTTCCTTCTTTTGTAAGGTTGAACAACAGTCCATCCTGTGTGTATGTATGTATGTATACAGATAGAGGCTAGAGGTTAGTGAGAGACTTAATCTGCTTAAGCCTATATATCTGCCCACCATTGCTGGAGGAGCAGAGTATGTTTCCTTAGCTCTCTTCCACCTTCCAAATCTCATGTAACGGCCTTTCACCACTGGTCTAACCCAGAGCAAAATAAGACTTCTGGTTTTCACCCCTTGTGACCTGGGAGCGTACAGACAAGGCTGAGAATGGTTCCCAGCTATTACCAGGAAATCTGACATGGTGTTATGGGTATGAGCCATCCTACTTGGGCTCAGATTCTGCTTCCACCACCTGTCAGTTTTGTGACCTTTGGTGAGCCACCTGACTTCTCTGTGACTTGTTTGTGCTAGCTATGAAATGTAGATAATTTCCCTAACTTGAAGAAATTTTTAGAATTAATGCAGATAGACTGTGTATAGCAATGCTTGACATATAATAAACCTCAATGCAGTAAGGAATTATTATTAAAATCTAGAGTATGATTTTGCCAATATCCAAATAAAAAGATTAGGCAAATAATCTATTTGTAACTGTGTAGTACGTGAGTTTTTAGGTATTTTTTCCCATGAGTCATAATAATTTAACATCTCCAGGTATACTTTATGTTTAAGGCAACATATTCTGATAGCTAGTTTAGGTCTAATTAGCATTGCTCTTAGGTAAGGAAGGCATCACTATCTGAAGACTCAAAGTAATACACTTTAATCACTATTTTTTGAAGGCTAAGGAAGAATTTAAGTTTTAGCACTTTTTTTCTGAGTAGGATCACAGATGTGTATTTTGGTTTTTTTTAATGTTCATCTTGTTCCGTCACTCAGTCATGTGCAACTCTTTGAGACCTGACAGACTGCAGCATGCCAGGATTTCCTGTCCTTTACTATCTCCCATCTTCTACCAATTCAGCATCACAGTAATCTAAGTCTATACTTCAACTACTAATGCCAAAGAAGATGAAGTTGAATGGTTCTATGAGGACCTGCAAGACTCTCTAGAACTAACACCAAAAAAAAAAGATGTCCTTTTCATCATAGGGGACTGAAATCCAAAAGTAGGAAGCCAAGAGATACCTGGAGTAACAGACAAGTATGGCCTTGAGTACAAAATGAAGCAGGGAAAAGGCTAAGAGAGTTTGACCAAGAAAAGACACTGGACATACAAACACCCTCTTCCAACAACACAAGAGATGACTCTACACATGGACATCACCAGATGATCAAAATGTTCATCTTAGGAGTCTTTAAAAAATTAAAATTCCTTGAAAGAATTGCTCCCTACCCATAAAATAATAAAACAAAAACTAATGATCTTATAATATAACCTAAATTTCTCTAGAATATTTTTCCAGAAGCACTGATTGCAATGTAGTCAATTAGATATTTTTCAAGCTGAATTTATAGTTTATGTTTTAAATTTTCAAAAGTAAACAAAATTATTATAGGCCTCTAAGCTTGTATGGCTGTTTGTGACACAGCATTTTTGTAACACTAGATAAGTGTGCAAGACACAAAGATTAAAAAAAAAAAAAAACCTAGCAGTGTGTATCAGTTCAATTCAGTCCAGTTCAGTTCAGTCACTCAGTCGTGTCCAACTCTTTGCGACCCCATGAATCGCAGCACGCCAGGCCTCCCTGTCCATCACCAGTTCCTGGAATTCACCCAAACTCATGTCTATCGAGTCCATGATACTGCACTGTGTATACTAATATTCAAAAATATTTTTGTTTAGGAAAATCAGAAAAGCATCATTACCCTATCTTTGATTCTTTTTCTGAATATGCAAAGATTTCAAAAATATTTCAGGGGAAACCTGGAATATTTGTTTTTATAACCAAAAACAGGCTTGTATATCTTATTCTCGAAGAATCTGTAGGCAACACAAGTCAGAGGAACTTATTCATTCTTAACATTTTACTTTCTACACATACTTGCTGCCTCTGTTGAAATAAACAGGATAATTTGAAGAAATGAATGGTCTCTCTTTAGTGTTGCTGTGTAGCACAAAGTATGACTCTAAAGAAAAAAAAGTGTTGTTAAGTATTTTGGGGATGTGGAAATAATCTGAAGAAAAGTAAGAGAAAAATGTTATAGTGTTGAGCAATACAGTTTCAAGCACTCAGCACAAAAGTTTAAGACAAAATATTAATTGACATAAATAAACAAAATCATCTACAGTATTGCTTGAGAAAGACAAGAATAATTATTTCTCAGTAACTCCACTTTAACTCAGGACCAAGTGAAATTTTCCAGTTGGGGAAACAGGGTATGGAAAAACCTACCAGAGAGGGTTTAAGTTAGTGCAGGAGAAACCAGTCTTTCACCTATAATGTGCTAGTCACCCTACTAGGTGCTAAGGACATGGTCTTGGCCAAAAGAAATGACTGGTAATCTGTATGAAAAGCAGAATGAAAGCATATATAAGATGGGAGTCATAAAATTTGCCTACATAATCAGAGAATGAGTCGCAGAAGAGAAAGTCGGTGACTGTGTCTCAGTTTATGTTTATAGTTTACCAGTTGGGGAAAAAACGTGGCGGAAATAAAAAGAAGTTGGGTATACAAAGGAATGGAGATGTATACAAGTAACTCATAACGGGAAAACTCCAGCTAATAGGAGAATAGGTGGTCTGAGACAGAAAATGATAGAGATAAAATATGATTATTGATGGGATGTTAATTTGTCTGCAGCAATAGGTAACTGTCTCAAAACTCAGTTGCTTAAAGGGCTTCCCAGGTGGTGCTAGCAGCAAAGGACACGGCTCGATCCCTGGGTCAGGAAGATCCCCTGGAGGAGGAAATGGCAACCCACTCCAGTATTCTTGCCTGAAGAATCCCATGGACAGAGGAGCCCCGTGGGCTACAGTCCATAGGGTCGCACAAAGTTGGACACAACTGAAGCGACTTAGCACACACTCGCACACCTTTGTTTAAAAGAACATTTATCTTATAGTTTCTGTGGCTCAAGAAGCAAAGAGGTATGTTTTAGCTGTGTCTTCTGGCTCATAATCTCTCATGTGACTGCAAGGAAGTTGAATACCAGAGTTGTGGATTCATCTGGTGACATGGAAGGGGAGGGGTGTGCTGCTCACTTACATGGTCATTAGGAAGATTCAGTTTCTTGTGCGCTGTGGGCCCTAGGTCCCCTTCAGTTCCTTGCTCTTCTCTCTAGGCAGCTTACAACTTGTCAGCTTGCTTCATCAAAATAAGCAAGCAAGAAGAGCCAGAGACAGAGAATGAACAAGATGGAAGTCACTGTCCTTTGTAACCTAACCTCAGTAGTGACTTCCATAAGTTTTGTCATATTCTATCCTTTAAAAGCAAGGTTCTAGGTCCAGCACCCATTCAAGGAAGAGGGAGGGCAGATGACACGAAGGCATAAATATGGATACCAGGAGGCAGAGATTATTGGGGCTATTTTAGAAATAGCCTCCAAAAGATGGCAAATGCAGTTTCATCCATCAGGAGGAGTGGTACTCTAGAAGAGGTGGATGATGAAGAAAAGTGAAACTGATGATGTATGCAAGAGGCAAATTGGGGAGGGCATTTAGCAGCCCGGTCGGGTGACAGGAGAGTTTGCACAGGAGGGATGTATTGTTCCCTGAGCTTGAGACTAAGAAATACTTATGCTTATCACCAGAGATCTAGGAATAAAAGGGTTTCAAGTGCCTCAGCAAAAGTTTACAGCTTCCAGATGAGCACAGCATTAGCTCACAGTGGTGGGAACCCTTGTTCCCTACTCGTCCCTCAGAGGTGTGCTGCTGCTAGGGCGATGCTTGCAGCATCACCTGTTTGTCAAACTTGAACCTGGACATGAATAGGCAAATGTCAATCCATCTGAGGAGCCCCATGGTCAGAGAGAGGAATCTGAAAGCAACCAGCACACCGGCAGCTCAGGAAGAAACTACTGAATATGACAAAGGTAATTTGCATAAAAGTGATATCAAGAACCTTTTAGAAATTTAACACAGAGCACTGAAAGACTGAGAATGAAAATCATTCCTTTAAAATCAAATCATTTTGTAGGCAAGTGGAAGGAGATAATGTTAATAATTGAAGACTTAATGAGTGACCTGGAATATCAAGTTAAAGAAATGGTCCTTTGGAAAAAATTAAGATAAAATACAATGAGATGGAAATAATGGATACCTAAAATACAAATAATATTAATTCTAGAAGAAGGAAAAGGAATGGAGAAATAATAGCAATTGTTAAATGGGAGAAAAAGTTTGGTCTGAAGGAAGCTTTCTTTTTCAAGAAATTGAAAGAGAAAGAAAGATCCAATATCATGTTTTTAAAGAAACTGCTAGTCATGTGTTAGCATAAATATTTAATTCTGATGAAAATGAATCTATTTTCCTACTATAATAGAAAGTAATAAAAATTTACTGGTTTTCCTTTCATGCACACTATTCCTGCCAAACAGTCTATTTGGTGGTCCATCCCACCACAATTCCCAGTCTCATTTCCTTCTGCTGGTGCACCCTTCCCCCAGAGTGACAGAGGGACTATTCACTTTTATTGGAAAACAAAAGGGAGTGCTTTAAAAGTTACATCAAGACAGCAGCCTGTGAGATCTGCAGGTCTCACCACTGCACTGCTTCAGGAATCTTGGCTCAGCCTATTGGCTTTCCTGTTGACCCAATATGAAATAGCAATCATCACTACCCTTGCAATTCCTGTCCCCCTTACCTTACTTAATATTCTACCTTGCATATTATGTATGTACTTGTTATTAGCTCTTCCCAACTCTGAGAGTAGGACCTCCTTTGTCTTGTGTTTACTGCTGTATCTCCAGTGCCTAGAACAGATAGGGACACATGGTAGGCATTCAACAAATATGTGCTGAATGAATCAAATAACAAATGAGTAAATGAGCAAAGTAGAAAACTCAAATAGACCAGTTTTTATAGAGAAAATTGGGAAGGGAGCAAGGAGATGGGTCTAGCTGACATAGCATAGAGGTGATTAAGTATAAGCTTCCGGAGTCTTCCAAAGGTTCATGTGTGTGACTTTTCCTTCATTAGCTGAATGCCTTTGGACACATTTCTTTATTTCCAAGTTTCCTCAGTTTTGAAATAGAGATGATAATTACAGCTTCTAACTAAAAATTCAATCATGAGGACTGACTGTCTTAATAAGAGTAAAGCACATAGATCAGTGAGTGGCATAAAAGTACCCTGTTATTTTTTAATCTTTTGGAGAATAACACCCATGCTATTTAAGCTACTTTAATGAGTAGCAGAAAAATATAATGCTATGCCTTGTGAAGAGCATCTAAATCTCACCTTTGACTAATTTCATTTATGACTACAGATTGTTTTTCTAACAATCTGAAAATCAGCTGTGTCCAAAGAGCAATGGAGTATGACCTACAAAAGAGTATCTTATGAACACAAAGATAATTAATTGTAGATTGTCAAAATGAGTCATTAGATCAACACAATTTTTAAAACTAATTTTATCATTGCATCCTAGGAGGAATTTCATAAAATTTGACAGTCTTTCCTAATTAATGTGCTAAAATACAGAAATAAATGAAAACTGTTTAAGTATGACAGAATCTTCAAAGTCCAGTTGGAAAAATTCTAAGAAGTGGATTGCTTAAGCTGTTTTTATTAAAATAGAAGTAAGATAAAGATGGCCCTGATCGCTGCAGGTGTTGTGTTTATTATTAGTCAACGTGACAGTTCCAAAGCATCTGCAGTAAGACAAGAAAATAAACAATTCTGATGAAAGCTATAGTACAGTTAAATAACCTTTCCACTGTCTGAGAAAAAAAAAAAAAACAACTTTCAGGGGGAAATATACAGAGAGCTTCTACAAATTAGTAAAGAAATGACAACCAGCTCAATAGAGATGTCACTTGAGATACACGGCAAGAATACTGGAGTGGGTAGCCATTCCCTTCCAGGGGATCTTGCTGACCCAGATATCAAACCCAGGTCTCCCACATTGCAGGCAGATTCTTTACCATCTGAGCCACCAGGGAAGCCCAAATATACAGAGAATTCTACAAATTAATAAAGAAATGATAGTCAACTCAATAGAGATGTTGCTTGAGATAGAGAGAGGAAGTTCTCAGCAAAGTAAATCTAAATAGTAACCACATGGAAATATATTTAACCTAGTAATAATGAACTATACATTAAATTAAAAATTAGATCATACCTTTCCCATATGAAGTCAGAAGGGGTGATCATACCCACTTCCCTTATTAATTGCTGACATTTATCAAGAATTGATGATTTACTAAGCACTATTTTCATGCTCGATATATATTAATTCACTTATTCTTTATAACAAATACATGAATTAGGTACTATTATAATTATTACCATTAGTAATTTGTTCAAAGTCATAGAATTAAAAAGTTGCAAAGCTAGAATTTGAACCCAAGCAGACTGGCTCCAGACTGTGGCCTTAACCACTACTCCAGACTTCCTCATTGCTGTCAGCAGTATAGGAAAAGAGCCCTCCTCATATGTTACTCATTGCAATGAGAATTCTAGCCTCTTTAGAGAGTAACAGCACAATATCTATTGAGATTAAAATGTTGTGCATACTTTGGTCCCACATTTTACTCCAAGGAGTCCATTCCCTAGGGAAAAACAAATCAAGAATGTAAGAGTATGTGTATGAGACTATGGATTACAACATGGAGTACTCAGGAATAGAGGTTAAATGGAAGCATATTTGTAGACTAACAATTAAAAGACTTTCATTCTTGTAATGAAATTTGTAATTGCTTCCTTAATTTTCATTTCCATATTCCTAGAAACTTTATTTTTATTTGGCATTTTTTTCTATATATACCCCCTTCAGATCAGATCAGATCAGTGTCTCAGTCATGTCCGACTCTTTGCGACCCATGAATTGCAGCACACCAGGCCTCCCTGTCCATCATCAACTCCCGGAGTTCATTCAGACTCACGTGCATTGAGTCAGTGATGCCATCCAGCCATCTCATCCTCTGTCATCCCCTTCTCCTCCTGCCCCCAATCCCTCCCAGCATCAGAGTCTTTTCCAATGAGTCAACTCTTTCCATGAGGTGGCCAGAGTGCTGGAGTTTCAGCTTTAGCATCATTCCTTCCAAAGAAATCCCAGGGCTGATCTCCTTCAGAATGGACTGGTTGGATCTCCTTGCAGTCCAAGGGACTCTCAAGAGTCTTCTCCAACACCACAGTTCAAAAGCATCAATTCTTCAGCGCTCAGCCTTCTTCACAGTCCAACTCTCACATCCATACATGACCACAGGAAAAACCATAGCCTTGACTAGACGGACCTTTGTTGGCAAAATAATGTCTCTGCTTTTGAATATGCTATCTAGGTTGGTCATAACTTTCCTTCCAAGGAGTAAGCGTCTTTTAATTTCATGGCTGCAGTCACCATCTGCAGTGATTTTGGAGTCCAGAAAAAGAAAGTCTGACACTGTTTCCACTGTTTCCCCATCTATTTCCCATGAAGTGATGGGACCAGATGCCATGATCTTCGTTTTCTGAATGTTGAGCTTTAAGCCAATCTTTTCACTCTCCACTTTCACTTTTATCAAGAGGCTTTTTAGTTCCTCTTCACTTTCTGCCATAAGGGTGGTGTCATCTGCATATCTGAGGTTATTGATATTTCTCCCAGCAATCTTGATTCCAACTTGTGCTTCTTCCAGTCCAGCATTTCTCATGATGTACTCTGCATATAAGTTAAATAAACATGGTGACAATATACAGCCTTGATGTACTCCTTTTCCTATTTGGAACCAGTCTGTTGTTCCATGACCAGTTCTAACTGTTGCCTTCTGACATCCATACAAATTTCTCAAGAGGCAGATCAGGTGGTCTGGTATTCCCATCTCTTTCAGAATTTTCCAGTTTCTTGTGATCCACATAGTCAAAGGCTTTGGCATAGTCAATAAAGCAGAAATAGATGTTTTTGTGGAACTCTCTTGCTTTTTCCATGACCCAGCGGATGTTGGCAATTTGATCTCTGGTTCCTCTGCCTTTTCTAAAACCAGCTTGAACATCTGGAAGTTCACGGTTCACATATTGCTGAAGCCTGGCTTGGAGAATTTGGAGCATTACTTTACTAGCGTGTGAGATGAGTGCAATTGTGTGGTAGTTTGAGCATTCTTTGGCATTGCCTTTCTTTGGGATTGGAATGAAAACTGACCTTTTCCAGTCCTGTGGCCACTGCTGAGTTTTCCAAATTTGCTGGCATATTGAGTGCAGCACCTTCACAGCATCATCCTTCAGGACCTGGAATAGCTCAACTGGAATTCCATCACCTTCACTAGCTTTGTTCGTAGTGATGCTTTCTAAGGCCCACTTGACTTCACATTCCAGGATGTCTTGCTCTAGGTCAGTGATCACACCATCGTGATTATCTGGGTCATGAAGATCTTTTTTGTACAGTTCTTCTGAATATTCTTGCCACCTCTTCATAATATCTTCTGCTTCTGTTAGGTTCATACCATTTCTGTCCTTTATTGAGCCCATCTTTGCATGAAATGTTCCTTTGGTATCTCTGATTTTCTTGAAGAGATCTCTAGTCTTTCCCATTCAGTTGTTTTCCTCTTTCTTTGCATTGATCGCTGTAGAAGAGTTTCTTATCTCTTCTTGCTATTCTTTGAAGTTCTGCATTCAAAGAATATATATAGAATATATATCTTTGAATATATATCTTTCCTTTTCTCCTTTTCTTTTTGCTTCTCTTCTTTTCATAGCTATTTGTAAGGCCTCCCCAGACAGCCATTTTGCTTTTTTGCATTTCTTTTCCATGGGGATGGTCTTGATCCCTGTCTCCTGTCCAATGTCATAAACCTCATTCCATAGTTCATCAGACACTCTATCTATCAGATCTAGGCCCTCAAATCTATTTCTCACTCCCACTGTAAAATCATAAGGGATTTGATTTAGGTCATACCTCAGTGGTCTAGTAGGATTTGATTTAGGTCATACCTGAATGGTCTAGTACCCCCTTCAACCAATGTCAATAGTCTATGCTCTTTGAAAAATGGTGACAGCTAATTTACCTTAGTTTTAAGCATGAGCTACATAACTGAGGGCATAGTAGTGCTATAAAATAGAGCTTTCTGCAGTGATGGAAATGTGCAATATAGTAGCCAGCAATCAATTAGCTACTGAGTACTCAAAATGTGGCCCAGTGTAACTAAGAAAACAATTTAACTTTAGTCACATGTGGCTAGTATTTACTGTATTAGTGCAACCTCAACTAAGCAGTGCAATACCATCACCTAAGCACAATAATTAGTACAAGGATGTTACTAATTGAAATCATGGAGAATAATCAAGCTTTCCCAGGGTCTTCTGGAAAGAAGTTTTCTGCCTCTTTTTAGAACATGCTTCTGACAAACTCTCTTTGGACATGGATAAGGTATTATGTAGTCTCATAAGTAACTGAGGGCCTTACGGGAAACATGAAAGAAAGCCATCTTCAGAATAAGTAGAAACAATGGAAAATGAGTGTAGACAAACACAAACCAGTTTCTTTTTGATGCTAAATTATTGAATAAAACTAACTCCATAGTTGATCCTACTTCTCTTAATATATTTTCCAGTAACATATGCCATGAATCACTCTTATTATTAAAGACATCTTTCGTGGGTCTCCTCTTGGATTGGAGTATGTAATAGATTGTATCAATCAAAATAAGATTTAAAACTTTCAGTTGAACTAAAATTAGTTCTAAGAAATATTTTAAAGGCAAAAAGCAAGATGCATAAAGATTATGATGCTACATTTAAATGAATGATTCAAAAATACTTAGAAGCGAGAGATTATAGACAAAGGGAGAAGGCTAGAATAAGGCATATGGTAAAGGATTAGAACTGCAGGTATCAGCATGAACTCACATTTAGGTTAATATAGAGAAACAGGGTGGCATACAAAAATAGGTGTGCATATATAGGTGCTGGTGTACATATTTATATTTCCCTGCTCTGTCAGCTAAGACGGCTTAGAAGCAACAATTCTGTTCTTTCCCTCCAACAAACACATCTAGACCTAGATCTGGGTTTCTAAAACTATTCTCCAATCAGATCAGATCAGTTGCTCAGTCGTGTCCGACTCTTTGTGACCCCATGAATCGCAGCATGCCAGGCCTCCCTGTCCATCACCAACTCACGGAGGTCACTCAGATTCACATCCATCGAGTCAGTGATGCCATCCAGCCATCGCATCCTCTGTTGTCCCCCTCTCCTCCTGCCCCCAATCCTTCCCAGCATCAGAGTCTTCTCCAATGAGTCAACTCTTCGCATGAGGTGGCCTAAATACTGGAGTTTCAGCTTTAGCATCATTCCTTCCAAAGAAATCCCAGGGCTGATCTCCTTCAGAATGGACTGGTTGGATCTCCTTGCGGTCCAAGGGACTCTCAAGAGTCTTCTCCAACACCACAGTTCAAAAGCATCAATTCTTCGGCGCTCAGCCTTCTTCACGGTCCAGCTCTCACATCCATATATGACCACAGGAAAGACCATAGCCTTGACTAGGCGAACCTTTGTTGGCAAAGTAATGTCTCTGCTTTTGAATATGCTGTCTAGGTTGGTTATAACTTTCCTTCCAAGGAGTAAGCGTCTTTTAATTTCATGGCTGCAGTCACCATCTGCAGTGATTTTGGAGCCCAGAAAAATAAAGTCTGACACTGTTTCCACTGTTTCCCCATCTATTTCCCATGTAGTGATGGGACCAGATGCCATGATCTTCGAAAAAGCTATTAGGAGATTGGGACAAGAAACTCACTAGGTGAACCTGAAGCATCTCATAATGCCAAAAAGTAAGCAAGTGTCCCCTCTCACCTCAAGAAAAATAGATCAGGGAGTATGTTAAAGGAAACAAATGTGAGAGCTCCCAGTAACCAAAGCTGAAACATCTGAGCAACAAAACAAATGAACTAGCATTGAATGATAACCCAAAGTATAAGGTATATCTCATGAGTCCATCTTGATATAAAAATCAATAAAGAAATGGGGAAAAGGAGACAATTCTCTCATAAAGAATTCCTAATAATTTATATAGCTGTACAATGGCACCTCACTCCAGTACTCTTGCCTGGAAAATCCCATGAGCGGAGGAGCCTAGTAGGCTGCAGTGCATGGGGTCGCAAAGAGTGGGCATGAGTGAGTGACTTCACTTTCACTTTTCACTTTCATGCATTGGAGAAGGAAATGGCAACCCACTCCAGTGTTCTTGCCTGGAGAATCCCAGGGACGGGGGAGCCTCGTGGACTGCCGTCTATGGGGTCGCACAGAGTCGGACACAACTGAAGCGACTTAGCAGCAGCAGCAGCATACTTCATCTTCAAGATGCTGGAGGATACCACTCAACTCCTTTAAGCATGAGCTATGCATAGTAACTTCCTTCCAAAGACTACAATATGGAGGGTGGGGGGAAGAGTGACTCTATGGAAGAAAAATCTGACAAATACACCTCAGTCAGGAGATTAAAGTCAATGTCAAAAGTGATAGTCATACTAGTAATAGATACCCTTGATGTATAATTAGAATAACACTGTTTCTGTGGTCTGTCTCCAAAATATACAACTCTCATGTAGTCCTGGGTAAAACAGGAGACAAATGTCATTTTGAGGGACTATTTACAAAATACATGACCAACAGTCTTTACAACTGTCAAGGTTATCAGAAACAATGAAAGTGTGAAAAGTTGTCACATCCAAGTGGAACTTAAGGAGATGTGATTGCTAAATGCATTGTGGTATTGTGAATGGGGTTTTGGAACGGGAAAGGACAGTAGGTAAAAACTAAGGAAATATGAATTAGTTTAGCAATAACGTACCAGTACTGATTCAGTAATTTAACAAGTGTACCATACTAATATAAAATATTAATAATAGGGAAAACTGAGTTTAGAATATATGGAAATTCTCTGTGCTATCCTCTAAGACAGTAGTCTAAGTATCATGTAATAATGATTGAAGGAGTGAGGAATTAGAAGGGAGAATCAGAGGGAAAGACTGTAGCAACATGGAAAATACCCAGAGCAGAAATCAATCAGAGCACAGAATGTAAAATATATCAATCATATTGTAGACATATAATACTTAAATATGCTTGTGAAGAATTCAAATATTCCAGAAATAAATGAGAATACTGATGAAATATTAGGACCAAGAAGGGAGGTTTTTATTCTTTTATTTATGTTATTTCTTATGCAGTACCAATAGTAAAATATCAGGACCAAATAATGTCTACACTTGATGAGGGAAAAAACATAATTCTGGACATTATCCACAGAAATTATGATCAATTGATCTGGGGTTATTTAGCTTGAAGAATTTGCTTTTTTTTTTTTTTTTTTTTTAGCAACCCAATCCCTCAGGCCCCAGTGTTTCTCATATCCTAATATGTTTAATAAACAAACTGAAATACAATGAATGTCAGTACATTTGGGTAATCTCACCCAGCAGAGCCATGGATTCATGGAGAAGAGTATAGTTAAATATAAAGATCAGAAGGACATGAAGGAACTGATATTATATTGAATTTTGACAAGTGAGTAGGATTCTGGGCTGTAAGAAAAAGAGTGTGTCCTAAAAGCAAAATACAGATAGCACAGGTAAGGTAGGGAGGAATGAATGACATACTTTATGTGTTTGGGAAAAAGCAAAAGGGCCCCTCAGGCCACAGGGCATAAGGGATGGGCAATAAGTCTAGGAAGATACTGTGTTAGTCACTCAGTTGCGTCCAGGTCTTTGCGACCCCACAGACTGTAGCCCGCCAGGGTTCTCTGTCCATGGAATTCTTCAGGCAAGAATACTGGAGTGGATTGCCATTCCCTTCTCCAAAGGAACTTCCCAACCCAGGGATTGAACCCTAGTCTCCTATCTCGCAGGCAGATTCTTTACCATTTGAGCTACAGGGAAGGAAGACAGGGAAATGCCAAATGCAGCATATCATCAAGTGCTACTCTGTGAAATCTTTTTCTTATGCTACTGCTAAGTCGCTTCAGTCGTGTCCGACTCTGGGCGACCCCATAGACGGCAGCCCACCAGGCTCCGCCGTCCCTGGGATTCTCCAGGCAAGAACACTGGAGTGGGTTGCCATTTCCTTCTCCAATGCATGAAAGTGAAAAGTGAAAGTGAAGTCGCTCAGTCGTGTCCGACTCTTAGCGACCCCATGGACTGGAGCCTACCAGGATCTTCTGTCCATGGGATTTTCCAGGCAAAAGTACTAATCCATTTTTGTATTAAAGGATGAAATAACCTAATTTGGTCTATGTCATAGGAAAAATACTATGAAAGGATTGATTGCAAGAAGAGAGTTGGGTGAGACATGTTTTGTATATTTTATATTTGGGGGAAAATATTTTACCTTTCTTATAACTAAATAAAATTGATTTTACACATTTGTTTATATCTTACTTTTAGAAAACTGCATGCAAACTACTCCCCTAACAACCATGTACCCCCAAAATGGATATTAATCATCAAATGCATTAGAATAGACAAGAAGTCAAGATTAGACTGAAAAGAAGTCATTGGCTTTGACCATTAGGAAGTAGCTTTAAGAACAGATTCACTGAAGAGTGAAGGCAGGCACCACTATGGACTAAAGACAGAGAATATTATTTTTCTTCAGGAAAAATGATGAGTGAGTGCTATACAGAGAGGCAAGTTTGAGAGTCATTTGAGCACAAATACGACCTAATGTATCCAAACCATGAGAGAGGGAGAGTCCGTGTGATAGTCATCCCCAGAGAAGGATCACTCATCACTCACTTATGTTGCACTCCTAGAATGGAGATCTGTGATGTAATCATAGACGGGAGTTAAAGAAGCAGTGTACACCATCAGAAAAACATATTTTTAATTCTTGTTCAATGATGCTGCCTATGCTAAATGCTAAATTGCTTCAGTCGTGTCCGACTCTGTGCGACCCCGTCCCTGGGATTCTCCAGGCAAGAATACTGGAGTGGGTTGCCAATTCCTTCTCCAATGCATGAAAGAGAAAAGTGAAAGTGAAGTCGCTCAGTCATGTCCGACTCTTAGCGACCCCATGGACTGCAGCCCACCAGGCTCCTCTGTCCATGGATTTTCCAGGCAAGATTACTGGAGTGGGTTGCCATTGATGCTGCCTATAGCAAATAGAATTTTTAATAAATAGTAAAATATTTCTCTTTTAATTGCAAAGTAATAAATGATCTAAATGTAATCTTATATTTTCTTCAAAATGAGAAAATATCCCCCCACCTCTGTGTATCTAGTAATGACTTTCCAAGGTACATAGAAAAATAAAATGTTTTAAAATAACATCTTTTGTACATGTGTTCAGTCAGTCAGTTCAGTCGCTCAGTCGTGTCCGACTCTTTGCGACCCCATGGACTGCAGCACGCAAGGCCTCCCTATCCATCACAACTCCCAGAGTTTGCTCAGACTCATGTCCATCGAGTTGGTGATGCCATCCAAACATCTCATCCTCTGTCGACCCCTTCTCTTCCTGCCTTCAATCTTTCCCAGCATCAGGGTCTAGGGTCTAGGTGCATGTGCTAGGTTTCCATTAGCTACCCCTACATTTATCCTAAAGTTCAAGCTATTTAAAAATTTGGCATTGTTATTTAGTTGCTAAGTCATGTCCCACTCTTTTGTGAATCCATGGTCTGAGTCTGCCAGGCTCCTCTGTCCATGGGAATTTTCCAGGCAAGAATACTGGAGTGGGTTGCCATTTCTGCCTCCAGAGGATATTCCTGACCCAGGGATGGAACCTGAGTCTCTTGTGTTTCCTCTGTTGGCAGACAGATTCTTTACCATTAGTGCCACCAGGGAAGCCACTATTTAAAAGTACTCCTTTCCTAAATCAACTATACTCCAATGAAAGTTTTTTTAAAGGTAAAGTAAAAATACTCTTTCCTGACTTTCTTTCATCCAGACTTTCACCAATGTAACCTGTGTATGTGATACGATATATTTATTACATTTTTCTGTTTGCAGGCATAAACTATTATTAGAAGAACATTCTGTCCCTATAGGACGTATTGTGGGGCCACTTTAAGTACTCCTACTACCACTTCCAGGAGCTGGGGTAGGCTAGGCAAATGGAAAAGTAATGGCTAAATCTAGTCGAAAGTAAAATTAAATATAAAGAGAAGGAACATTCAACCACTCTCCTATTCACCATCCTCTCACAACTGAAGTCCCTTGCTTCTCTTTCCAGATGACATTGAATGAGGAGAATACAAAATTTATTTGTATGAATTTAGTCCTAGGGTAAATGAAGTTGTTTTAAAAGGAGGTATAATATTAATATAGAATATTAATGTAGGACTTTCCTGGTGGCTTATTGGTAAAGAATCTGCCTGCCAATGCACGAGACATGGGTTCAATCCCTGGTCAGAAAGATCCCCTAGAGAAGGAAATGGCAACCCACTTCAGTGTTCTTATCTGGAGAACCCCATGGACAGAGGAGCATGGTGTGCTACAGTCCACAGGGTCACAAAGAGAGAGACACAACTTAGTGACTGAACAGCAACAACAAAGAATATTAACTAGCATCCCAGAATGTTGTTTCCTTTGCGAGTCTTTAAAAATGAAAGTGCTGCAGGCTTTGCCCGGCAGCCATGTAAAACCCTCACCTGGAGGAGCTCACAGCTCAGATAAGAGCTTCATCTGGAACCATCTAATCTTAGTATAGATATGTTTGATTTCTACAGCAAAGCTTCCATGAGGTTCTAATTTTCACTTCATTCCATTTCCCTGTTTAGATATGACAGTTATTTTTAGACATTTTAGCCAGTATTTACTGACATATTCTTATAAAAATTTGATTTGCCTCAGAGGATATTTCACTCTAAAGTGAGTGTAAATTAGGTTGAGTTTTCCTCCTCCATAGATTTTAAAGGTCATTTATATTGTTTGTATTTATATTGGGATGGAATGGTGGTGGCATTTCTTCTTTTCTTGGATAGAACTATTCTTATATTAAAAGTAAAAAGCACATATAAATTAGAAAAATAATGGTATCTGATCTCTTACAATGTATCAGATCAGATCACATCAGTCGCTCAGTCGTGTCCGACTCTTTGCGACCCCATGAATCACAGCACGCCAGGCCTCCCTGTCCATCACCAACTCCCGCAGGTCACTCAGACTCACATCCATCAAATCAGTGATGCCATCCAGCCATCTCATCCTCTGTCGTCCCCTTCTCCTCCTGCCCCCAATCCCTCCCAGCATCAGAGTCTTTTCCAATGAGTCAACTCTTCGCATGAGGTGGCCAAAATACTGGAGTTTCAGCTTTAGCATCATTCCTTCCAAAGAAATCCCAGGGCTGATCTCCTTCACAATGGACTGGTTGGATCTCCTTGCAGTCTAAGGAACTCTTCAAGAGTCTTCTCCAACACTGCAGTTCAAAAGCATCAATTCGGCGCTCAGCCTTCTTCACGGTCCAGCTCTCACATCCATACATGACCACAGGGAAGACCATAGCCTTGACTAGGCGAACCTTTGTTGGCAAAGTAATGTCTCTGCTTTTGAATATGCTATCTAGGTTGGTCATAACTTTCCTTCCAAGGAGTAAGCGTTTTTTAATTTCATGGCTGCAGTCACCATCTGCAGTGATTTTGGAGCCCGGAAAAAGAAAGTCTGACACTGTTTCCACTGTTTCCCCATCTATTTCCCATGAAGTGATGGGACCGGATGCCATGATCTTCGTTTTCTGAATGTTGAGCTTTAAGCCAACCTTTTCACTCTCCACTTTCACTTTCATCAAGAGGCTTTGTAGTTCCTCTTCACTTTCTACCATAAGGGTGGTGTCATCTGCATATCTGAGGTTATTGATATTTCTCCCAACAATCTTGATTCCAACTTGTGTTTCTTCTAGTCCAGCGTTTCTCATGATGTACTCTGCATATAAGTTAAATAAACAGGCTGACAGTATACAGCCTTGATGTACTCCTTTTCCTATTTGGAACCAGTCTGTTGTTCCATGTCCAGTTCTAACTGTTGCTTCCTGACCTGCATACAGATTTCTCAAGAGGCAGATCAGGTGGTCTGGTATTCTCATATCTTTCAGAATTTTCCACAGTGTATTGTGATCTACACAGTCAAAGGCTTTGGCATAGTTAATAAAGCAGAAAGAGATGTTTTTCTGGAACTCTCTTGCTTTTTTGATGATCCAGCGAATGTTGGCAATTTGGTCTCTGGTTCTTCTGCCTTTTCTAAAACCAGCTTGAACATTAGGAAGTTCACGGTTCATGTATTGCTGAAGCCTGGCTTGGAGAATTTTGAGCATTACTTTACTAGCGTGTGAGATGAGTGCAATTGTGCAGTAGTTTGAGCATTCTTTGGCATTGCCTTTCTTTGGGATTGGAATGAAAACTGACCTTTTCCAGTCCTGTGGCCACTGCTGAGTTTTCCAAATTTGCTGGCATATTGAGTGTAGCACTTTCACAGCATCATCTTTCAGGATTTGGAATAGCTCAACTGGAATTCCATCACCTCCACTAGCTTTGTTCATAGTGATGCTTTCTAAGGCCCACTTGACTTCACATTTCAGGATGTCTGGCTCTAGGTCAGTGATCACGCCGTCATGATTATCTGGGTCATGAAGATCTTTTTTGTACAGTTCTTCTGTGTATTCTTGCCACCTCTTCTTAATATCTTCTGCTTCTGTTAGGTCCATACCATTTCTGTCCTTTATCGAGCCCATCTTTGCATGAAAAGTTCCTTTGGTGTATAGGTGATGTGTTTTCTCAATGTTTGTTCCAAAAGGCATATTATAGTTTATCAGGCAAACTTATCATGCTTTAGCATTTTGGAATTTATCCATCACTAAGACACAATCTATAAAAACCACATTTTTATTTCAGTGTAGCAGCTAATTTGTAATAAAAGTTGATCATGTAGATTATTTGGCTATATGTTTTATTTTATAGTGAGGATTTGCATGCATAATACCACTAAAATTTTTAAAAGACAGTACTATTTGAAAGCATACAATAATTCTTTTAACTAGGAACTAAAGAAACAAAGACAAAATCATTTCTCTTCCATATTTTTAAAAAAGCATTTTAGTTTGAGATGACACAATTCACATACAGTTGTAAAAATAAAATGGAGAGATTCTATGTCCATTGATCAAGCCTCCCAAAATGGTAATATCTTACATAACTATTGCATACTACTACAACCAGGAATTTGATACAACTCATTGACCTTACTCAGATTTTTTCCAGTTTTATATATTCTTTCCAGTTTTATATGTTCTTCTTCTATATATTCTTATATATATATATATTCTTTCCATGTTTATATATTCTTCTTATATATATATATATATTCGTTCCAGTTTTATATATTCTTCTTATATATATTCTTATATATATATATATTCTTTCCATGTTTATATATTCTTCTTATATATATATATATTCGTTCCAGTTTTATATATTCTTCTTATATATATTCTTATATATATATATATATATATTCTTTCCAGTTTTATATATTCTTATATATATGTGTTTCTCTTTAGTCCTATGCAGTTTTATACCATGTGCAGATTTGTTGGACCACCACGATAGTCAAGATACAGAACAGCTGCATCTCAAGTGTCCCGCATGCTGCTTATAGTTAACAGCCACCTCCCCATTCTCCAACCTCCTTAGGCCCTGGCAACCACTAATCTGTTCTCTATCTCTAGAATTTTGTGACCTCTAGAATGTTATATAAGTGAAACGATATGGTATAAAAAAGTTTGAGATTGATCTTTTCCATGCCGCATAGTTCTGAATTGCTTTTGCGCATTAGTCAAAAAACAGTTGGGCATGTTTATGTAGATCTACTTCTGGGTTCTGTATTATGTTCTATTGATCTATGTGTCTTTCCCAAGTTGATCAATACTTTTATTTCATTTCTGTCAAAATCCACACAAGATTTTTTTTGTGGACATAAGCGAGTTCTTTCTGAGCTTTATATGAAAAGGCACAGAGTCATTAAGAGCTTAAACAACTTTGGAAAGAAGAAAGTGAAAGGAATCTCTCTACTTGATACTAAGGCTTTCTATATAGCTACATTCATAAAGGAAATGTGGTAGTAGTACAAAAATTAACTCAAAATGGATCAGAGACCTAAATGTAAAACTTGAAGATAAAAAAAAAAGAAATCTAGGGACCTCCCTGGTGGTCCAGTGGCTAAGACTCCAGGTTCCCAATGCAGGGGGCCTCAATTTGATCCCTGATTGAGGAACTAAGATCCCACATTCCACAACTAAAGATCCTACATACCATGACTGAAAAACAAATATACAAACAACCTCAAAGTGCTGCAATGAAGATTGATGATCTCTCATGCTGCAACTACCATCCAATGCAACCAGACAGCCAAATAAATAAATCAGTTCAGTTGCTTGGTCGTGTCGGACTCTTTGTGACCTCATGGACTGCTGAATGCCAGGCTTTCCTGTCCATCATAATAAATGTTATTTTAAAAACCTAGAAGAAGATAGGAAGAAACATTTTGTGATCTTGGTTAGGGAAAGATAAAATCCATAAATTAGACTTCATAAAAATTATGAACTTCAACTCTTCAAAATTCTGATTGAGCCTTTACCAATATACCACCTGACCAGGACGTGTAAAGGAGAAAGCTAATAACTGATTTCATAAATTTTAGTTGACCTCCCAATATCCACTTCTGAAAAAATTTAGAGAGGCCAAGTGCAGTGAACACTTGAAGAGAGTATTTTGTTGAAGAAAACTGGTAAAGGATGATTAGGAGAAAATATTTGCAAACAAACACATCTGATAAATAACATATCCAAATATATAAAACTCTAAAAATTCAGTATTAAGAAAATAAACAATCCAGTGAAAGCTTGGCAAAAAATTTAAGCAAACACATAAGATATATAAATAACAAATCAGATCAGATCAGTTGCTCAGTCGTGTCCGACTCTTTGCGACCCCATGAACCGCAGCACATCAGGCCTCCCTGTCCATCATCAACTCCCGCAGGTCACTCAGACTCACATCCATCGAGTCAGTGATGCCATCCAGCCATCTCATCCTCTGTCGTCCCCTTCTCCTCCTGCCCCCAATCTCTCCCAGCATCAGAGTCTTCTCCAATGAGTCAACTCTTCGCATGAGGTGGCCAAAATACTGGAGTTTCAGCTTTAGCATCATTCCTTCCAAAGAAATCCCAGGGCTGATCTCCTTCAGAATGGACTTCTTGGATCTCCTTGCAGTCCAAGGGACTCTCAAGAGTCTTCTCCAACACCACAGTTCAAAAGCATCAATTCTTCGGCACTCAGCCTTCTTCACAGTCCAGCTCTCACATCCATACATGACCAGAGGAAAGACCATAGCCTTGACTAGGCGAAACTTTGTTGGCAAAGTGATGTCTCTGTTTTTGAATATGCTCTCTAGGTTGGTCATAACTTTCCTTCCAAGGAGTAAGCGTCTTTTAATTTCATGGCTGCAGTCACCATCTGCAGTGATTTTGGAGCCCAGAAAAATAAAGTCTGATACTGTTTCCACTGTTTCTCCATCTATTTCCCATGTAGTGATGGGACCAGATGCCATGATCTTCGTTTTCTGAATGTTGAGCTTTAAGCCAACCTTTTCACTCTCCACTTTCACTTTCATCAAGAGGCTTTTTAGTTCCTCTTCACTTTCTGCCATAAGGGTGGTGTCATCTGCATATCTGAGGTTATTGATATTTCTCCCAGCAATCTTGATTCCAGCTTGTGTTTCTTCCAGTCCAGCGTTTCTCATGATGTACTCTGCATATAAGTTAAATAAACAGGGTGACAATATACAGCCTTGACGTACTCCTTTTCCTATTTGGAACCAGTCTGTTGTTCCATGACCAGTTCTAACTGTTGCTTCCTGACCTGCATACAGATTTCTCAAGAGGCGGATCAGGTGGTCTGGTATTCCCATCTCTTTCAGAATTTTCCATAGTTTATTGTGATCTACACAGTCAAAGGCTTTGGCATAGTCAATAAAGCAGAAATAGATGTTTCTCTGGAACTCTCTTGCTTTTTTCATGATCCAGCGAATGTTGGCAATTTGATCTCTGGTTCTTCTGCCTTTTCTAAAACCAGCTTGAACATCAGGAATTTCACAGTTCACATATTGCTGAAGGCTGGCTTGGATAATTTTGAGCATTACTTTACTAGCGTGTGAGATGAGTGCAATTGTGCGGTAGTTTGAGCACTCTTTGGCATTGCCTTTCTTTGGGATTGGGATGAAAACTGACCTTTTCCAGTCCTGTGGCCACTGCTGAGTTTTCCAAATTTGCTGGCATATTGAGTGCAGCATGGAAATGTGCTTCACTACCATTATCATTAGGGAAATGGAAATTAAAACCATACTGATTAGATAAGGCCAGAAGACAATGGAGTTGAAAACCTCCTCTCTAAGAGCACACCAAAATCACAACTATCTGTAGAATAATCATCTATGAAAAAGACTAAAACCTACCAGAAAACAGCTACAACTAAAAATAAGATGAAGGAACCACAAGCCAGGCAGACTCATAATGCAGTCAAGTCCCCTAGCCCCAGGTGGCTATCCCACAAACTGGAAAATTATATTACAGTAGTTCTACAGGAGTAAGGATTCTGGACCCCACGTTGGACTCCCTATTCCAGGGGTACTGCACTAGGAAGACAAGCCCCGCTCCTATCCCAAGCATTTGGCTTTGAAGGCTACCAGGTTTTAATTTCAGGAGTCCCACAGGACTAACAGAATAGAGACTCTGCTCTTAAAGGACTCACAAATAACCTCACTTGCCACAAGACACAGAGCAAAAGCAGTAATTTGATAAGAAGCTGAACCAGTCTTACCTCTGGTCTTGAAACGTCTTCTGGAGAGGCTGGGGTCAGCAGTGGTTCACCCTTCAGACATAGTCAGTCTGTCGTGTCCAACTCTTTAAGATCCCATGGACTGTAGGCCACCAAGTTTCTCTGTCCATGGGGTTTCTCTGGGCAAGAATACTGGAGTGGGTTACCAGGCCCTCCTCCAGGGGATCTTCCCAACCCAAGGATAGAATCCTGGTCTCTGGTATTGCAGGAAGATTCTTTACCATCTGGGGCTTCCCTGGTGACTCAGGGTAAAGCATCTGCCTGCAATGTGGGAGACCCAGGTTCCATCCCTGGGTCAGGAAGATCCCCTGGAGAAGGAAACGGTAAGCCACTGCAGTACTCTTGCCTGGAAAATCCCATGGACAGAGGAGCCTGGTAGGCTACAGTCCATGAGGTTGCAAAGAGTCAGATATGATTGAGCAATTTCACTTTCTTTACCGTCTGAGTCACCAGGGGAGCCTAGCAATCAATCAGGCTGGGGGCCAACCAGGCCTACCAGACTATGGCACAGTCAGTCTGCCATGACAGGGGGACCCAAGCAGTTATCTTGGGGGAACCCTTAGAGCATATATTGGGTTGGCCAAAAAGTTTGTTAGGTTTTGGTGTAAGATGTTATGGAAAAACCTGAACGAACGTTTTGGCCAACATGATAGTTGGGGTGAGGAACTGGGAGTGTACTGCTGGAATGCAGAATATTTCTTACAGAAGACCACCTCTCCAATGTTGAGAATCCTAACTAACCCACCACAGACATAAAAATACCAACAGCAACCTTGACCAAATGAGGCGACAGAGGAACAAGTTCCAGGTCAAAGAACAAGATAAAACCCTCAAAGAACTAAGTAAAGTGAATATAGGCAATCTACCTGAGAAAGACTTCAGAGTAATGATTGTAAGGATAATGAAAAACTCAGGAGACTGGATGCACAGTGCACAGTGTTAGAAGTTTTTCTAAAAGAGTTGGAAATTATGAAGAACAATGAGAGATAAAGAATGTTGTTTTTGTTCAGTCCCTAAGTCCTGTCTGACTCATTGCAACCTCATGGACTGCAGCATTCCCGGCTTCCCTGTCCTTCAGTATCCCTCAGAGTTTGCTCAAACTCCTGTCCTTTGAGTTGGTGATGCCATCCAACCATCTCCTCCTCTGCTGCTCCCTGTTCCTCCTGCCCTCAATCTTTCCCAGCATTAGGGTCTTTTCCAGTGAGTCAGCTCTCTACATCAGGCAACCAGAGTATTGGAGCTTTAGCTTCAGCATCAGTTCTTCCAACTAATATTCAGGGTTGATTTCCTTTGGGATTGACTGGTTTGAGCTTCTTGCTGTCCAAGGACTCTCAAGAGTCTTCTCAAGGATCCCAATTCAAAAGCATCAATTCTTCAGGGCTCAGCCTTCCTTATGGTCCAACTTTCACATCCATACATGACTACTGGAAAAACGATAGCTTTGACTATACAGACCTTTGTCAGCAAGGTGATGTCTCTACTTTTTGATACACTATCTAGGTTTGTCAATAATACAATCACTGAAGTGAAAAATACACTAGAAGAGGTCAACAGGAGATGGCAGAGAAGGGCAAACTAACTGCAGCTCCACTGCCTGTGTGTATGTATGTGTTTTAATGAAGTTCTATTACAAAATAACTCTGCTTATTTGTTTAAAATTGCCTACAGCTGTTTTGTACTGTACAACAGAGTTGAATAGTTTATTACAGAGAATTTTTGACCCACAAAGCCAAAAACATTTACAATCTGTTTTGTTTTTACAGGAAACATTTGTTGACCTCTGTATATAGTTCCTATAAGAATTCCATGTCCCACATGGTTCTTCCTTCCTGGCTGAACTCTTTCTGACACAGCACCTGTATTAGTGGACATATAAAGAAGAAGGCTAATAATTGATTTAGTAATTCTTAGTTGGCTCCCCAGTAACCACCTCTGAAAAAATTTAGAGAAGCCAAGAGTACAGTGAACACTTGGAGAGGGTATTTTGTTGCAGAAAATTGGAGGATTATAGCATTTTCCCTTGCTTGTGGTTTCCCCAGCCACCTACAACATTCACACACTTCATAAGCAGGAGACAGATATATTCCTACCAAATCCAGCCTAGTCACGGAGTGTGATGGAGATAAGAGAGAATTTAAGAAAACCACCATGAGTTTGAGACTGAAGACTCATAACTGACTCAGAGGGCAACAGACTGGCTGGTACTACCTATGGCAGCAAATAGATGGTTGTTTTAGGAAAGTAACTGTACTCCCAGTCAATTTCTATAGCATGGCTCTCAGGGAAACACAGAATTATTACTATTATTTACTCCCAGCTTTATATCTTATGTCATTAGTATCTCAAACTTCTTTGTTGTTGAGTCACTAAGTGGTGTCTCACTCCTTTGCAACCCCATGGACTGCGGTCCACCAGGCTTCTCTGTACTGTCATCCCATCCCTCTGTATGGGATTTCCCAGGCAAGAACACTGGAATGAGTTGCCACTTCCTTCTCCAGGAGATCTTCCCCAATCAGGGACTGAACCCCCAACTTCTGTATTGGCAAGCAAATTCTTTATGACTGAGCCCATCTGAAACTTCTAGAAAACTAAATAATCTTCAACTATGAAGGAGGAGGAAAGAGACTCTATTGGGAGAAAGGATCAATAACTTGGATTTTATATATATATATATATATATATATATTTTTGCATTTCAACATTTAGTTATGAACTTGTTTGGTCTTTTATTCCCCGCATTTTTTTTCTTCCCTTTCCCATACATGCTCTATGTTTTTTTCTTTTGTTCAACCAAATATACGTCATGCTGAGGTTATCACAGAATAAAACATTTTAATTTTAGACTTGTTTCTGCCTAATTGCCCAGGCAAATGATGTTCTATTATACTTTTCCACTTTTTATTGACATAATTACTAATTAACAAGAACAACTGAATTATGTCAGGTTCAATGAATTAGATCTGTGAGACAATTTAGATGTAAAGAGTTGTTAATTGCTATCTAATTAAAAACAAAAGTCTCTGAACCCTCCTACAATGATTATACTCCCAACCCTCTCAGTGGTATGCAATGCCTTAGTAGAGATAACTAAAATTTTGAAATGAAGCAAATGTCAAGTAACATTTTTGTAATTCTTGGGACTACCAATTAAGACATGCATGCATATAGCCATAGCAAGCCAAAATCTAAGAAAGGACAGAATGGGCTAAAAGTGTGGATTTCCTAATTTTATAAACTGAAAGAGGGCAGGAGCTGTGTATGACTCTCATGATACAAGCTAACAAGAGGCTCAATAATGACTCCTGGTCAACAATGTGACCCACAGGGTCTTTATGAACATTCTTTATGTGACATAATGCATCAAGAGTTACTGAGTGCCAAGTACACAGTAAGGGCTTCCCAGGTGGCTCAGTGGTAAAGAATCTGCCTGCCAATGTAGGGGCTGTAGTTTCAATCCTGGGTTAGAAATATCCCCTGGAGAAAGAAATGGCAACCCACTTCAGTATTCTTGCCTGGGAAATCCCATGGACAGACGAGTCTGGCAGGCTATGGTCCATGAGGTTGCAAAGAATCGGACATGACTGAGCAACTGATGAGTACTGAGCACAAGTTCATAATACATGGAAAATAGATGTCTTTTCCTTGGTATTGCCTATTATGTTCTTGGTGATAAAATGTCAACCATTGCTCTCTACTGAAGGCAGAAAGTATTTTAAAAAATAGGCCATGAACTAGCTTAGACAAGATACAAATATTTAGACACTCTTTGTTTTGCAATGTGGAGAAGGTTTTAGCTCTTTAAAGCCCTCAAAGTCTTCTAGTAGTTCTGATGGTCTGGTGCATGGATGTCATTAATAGCTCTATTTCTGTCAGTCTAACTGTAGGCAGGCTACATTACTTAAAGCTATTCTTGCTATCTATAGTGTTCTACTGAGGCCTCTTAGCATGTGAGTTGATAAACTGACCACTGAAAAATAGATCTTAATTAGGTAAAAGCATTCTAGAAATTCAAATATAGAAAAATAAGCTTTATATATCTACATGGGTTTTTTTTTTTCTGATTTTTCCCTGATTATAAGAAAATAACCTCATGGGTCGCGGGGAGTCGGACACGACTGAGCGACTGATCTGATCTGATCTGAACCTCATGTCTTGAATATTTAACTTGAATATTTAAACTCTATAACAAAGAAAAAAATTTAAATTGATGGTTGTATTAGTTCTGTTTAGTATTCAAAATACAATCACATTACTTAAATAGTATGCAATTCTTCAAAAATAGATCCTCTGAAAGATGTTTGACAGAAAACCACAGAATTCTATAAAGCAATTATCCTTCAACTAAAAAAACAGAGTGGCAAAAACAACCAAAAAAAGAAAGATGTTTTAGAAGAATATTAACAGCTTATTGATAATGCAGAATAAATAGCAAAATTATTGTTGGCAGAGACCGAGTTGAATATAGTGTAAGATGACACAGGTTTTAAAAAAGTTATGTTCGTTATGAGAACACAAAAGTGTATATTTTAAATGACTAAACTGTTGATGAACTTTGAAATGCATACTTAATGATAAGAAAGTTAGTAAGTATTTTTACAAGTCTGTAATTTCCTTATAAATATTATTAGAAATACTGGGAGAAAAAAGGGAACAAGTTTAATACTATATAATATTAATAGACTGTTAGACACTATCAGAGACACCTGTTGCAGTCGAGTAGCTATTTCAGGCTAATATTTCGGTGGTGTCCATCAGTATTTTGATGTGTGGGTGTGCTCTGAAGGTACATGACAGCTTTTGGTTTAATTTTTTTTTTATGCTTTCACTAGTCTTTATTTCTTGTGATATGTATCACCCGTTTTTTGTGTTTTTTTTTTTTTTTCGTGTATCGAACCTGCACTGGTGACTCGTTTAATATATGATATTATACATATTTCAATGCCATTCTCCCAAATCATCCCACCCTCTCCCTCTCCCACAGAGTCCAAAATACTGTTCTATACATCAGTGTCTCTTTTGAAAAATATGAGTTGTGATCCACACATCAGCTTGTTAGAAACATGTTTAAGACCCACTATAGAGTCTGTGAATTGCTTTGATAAATGCCTTGCTCTTTGCTGCTGTGGCTAATGCATTGGAAAGAAAAATTAAAATAACATTCAAAAATTTTCCATGGCCCTTGGTTTTTCTTCTGGAAAGGTAGCTAATATGCTTTCTACTGCTTTCAACTTACAGAGATTGTTGCAGAAGTAGACAGACTTGGCTAAAAATATAATTGAGGAAAAGTTAAACCAAAACTTGAAATTTTACTGTTTTTTTTTTAATTGCTAGGATTTAAGCATTAGTAAATTCTTTTATTTAGGTAATTTTTATTGTTATGACAAGTGAAAAGCCCTCTAAAGGATCTAGAAGAGTCGGAAAAATACATCAACTTTCTAAATAACACTTTAACAAGAGTCTGAGATTTTTTCCTAGGCTGAAGCTAAAAGGGCATTTGTTTGCTTTCTGGAAGTAAGTGGCTAGGATTGGACGAGAGAAAATGAAGGGAATGAATAGGGAAGGTTAGAGCAGTTCCCATAAATTGAGATTAAAAGAAATTTCCCAAACAAAAACTCTGATTATGGTAGGTATGGCTGGGGGGACTGTAAGAAAAATGCAAAGTAACATTCAGTTTAAGGTTGTTTTCATCTCTAGCTCTATTGCAATTCCCCAACATCATCCCAGATCAAATACCTAACATAAGTGTACTTTGAAAACTTAGCAGGGAGAGGTCAAGAAGTCTAAAGGAACAGAAAATTTAGTGAGAGCCAGAATCAGAAACAAGAAGGAACCAGATGTCCCATTTCATCACTTTTCCCACATGCTTGCACACGTAAATAAATGTTAGTATTCTTGACCCAGACCTAATGTCTGGATTTGTTCCTTCAGAAATACTAAAATATTTTGATTCCTAACAATAATTTTAGGCTGTTTGTGCTTAAATTCTAATTTCATATTTGATACTGTCAAACTTTATAATAAACAGGTATATGTTTAGCCAGCAAAATCAAGTTTATTCAGGGATAGCAGAGGAATGGGCTTCCTAGGTGGTGATGGAGGTAAAGAACCTGCCTGCCAGTGAGGGAGACCCAGGAGACATGAGTTCCAAACCTTGGTCAGGAAGTTCCCCTGGAAGAGAGCATGGCAACCTACTCCAGTGTTCTTTCCTAGAGAATCCCATGGACAGAGGAGCCTGGCGGGCTACAGTCCATAGCGTTTCAAACAGTCAGACACAATTGAAGGGACTTTACACACACACACACACACACACACACACACGGCAGAGGAATCACAGTTTGAGACAAACTCTGGTTCACCATAAGCAAGTCTGGAACACAAAATGGGAAAGCATTCTTTTGCAGAGGAAAGAAGGAAATTGGACTGTTTTGAATTAAAGTTTACTGGAGAAGAGCAAGACTTTGTGGGGTGTGACAGCTTCTCATTGGCTGAGTTGCAGCAGTGTTTTCATAGGCTGGGTTGTTGCTAAACAAGGAGAAGATCTTGCTCCTTCCTGATGAAATCTGTAAAATAAGATTCTTCTTGCTGCGGTATGTAAAATAAGCTTCCACAGGTGGTACAAGTGATGTATATGTGGTACATGCTCCAGCGCTCTTGGAGGCTTACTAACTCCATTTTGAATGGGGCTTTCCTTTATCCGTTTCATATAAATTTGATATTTAACTTAATATTTGATAATTCTACCGCAGTTCAGATACGGTCCTTTCAACATTCAACATTCCGTGCTTCAAAAATTAATAGTTTTTCATTATCCATAAAATATCTATATTTTATTAATACAAATGGGGAAACTGCTTACTTCAGACTAAAATGAATCAATAACTCAAGAACTGAATCCATAACTTAAGAACTGATAATAGACTGTATAGACTTTGCATTTAGACTTGAATTCAAATTTCACCCTTGTTACTTAATTTCTGTATGATGATGAATAAGAATATTTTGAACTTTCAGTCTTTTCATTTATAAAATAGGGATAATCATACATGAATTTCAGAGTTGCTGGGATTATTAAGTGAAATAATAAATGTAAAGCAACTAACATGTGAATCAATATATTTTTAATGTTAGTAGAATATTCTGGGTTCTATAATAGGAATAATAATGATAATAATAATGTTATAATAACAATAATAATATTATTATAATTTTTACCAATTTGTTTGAGTCATCTTTAAGTTCAGGTAGGACAGGAAGTTTTGCTTTTTTTTTTCTTTGTGTATCATTAGCAGGAGATTGAATTTTCAGAAGGAGGTTTCTTGTTAATATAATTTCTTGAATTTGCATGCAGAGTGTAATAAAATGCCATCTGAACAAAAAGGTAGTTATGCTATAATTGAACACATAAGGAGCAGCGAATTGAAAGTGATGAAGATTTCAGAAATTTCCTAAGTGTTTGTTAGATAACTACTGCCAAGAAGATGGTTTACTTTCGGGCTGTTATCATTTTCAACCAGCTAGAGAGAACTCAGGGTCTTTTCATAGCTTCATACTGAGATAAATGGTTCTATTTTCTTGTCAATGACAGTATCCAGTTGCTAAAATATAATTACTTGAAAACAGTTTTCAAGAGCTAATTTTCTATAGAGGAAGAAGAAATATCTGTGCTATTTGCACTCATTTACACATTAAGTAATGAAGTTCCACTGAGAAAAATAAAACAAATAGTTGGTCATAAAAATCTGTCTTTGTCCTGTACATTACTTTATTTTAACAAATTTATTGAGATAATTCATATACCATTCAATTCACTGACTTTTGGACATTAATTCTTTTTTTGAAGCCATTAATTTATTCATTCAATATTGTTTACCTACTAGTAATTCTTAATAAAGATATGCTTAGTCCCATGCAATCTAAGATTCCAAAAACAAGGTCAAAATAAGTATATTTATATTGAATACCAAATCTGTAAAAAGAACTAAAGGAAATAGAGTAGGTCCTCAAATTAGACAGATATTTACAATATATTTTCTCCCTTGAGGCAATAAGATTAAAATTAGAGGAACTGGACATAGGTACATAAGAAAGATTAAACAGGTTATATATATATATAATATGGGAGAAGGCAATGGCATCCCACTCCAGTACTCTTGCCTGGAAAATCCCATGGACGGAGGAGCCTGGTAGGCTGCAGTCCATGGGGTCGCTAAGAGTTGGACTTGACTGGGCGACTTCACTTTCACTTTTCACTTTCATGCATTGGAGAAGGAAATGGCAACCCACTCCAGTGTTCTTGACTGGAGAATCCCAGGGATGGGGAAGCCTGGTGGGCTGCCGTCTCTGGGGTCGCATAGAGTCGGACACGACTGAAGTGACTTAGCATAGCATAGCATATATATAATATGACAAAATAGATACCATAAGATAGTCAAGGACTAATAATCAAGTACATGGCATAAAATTTAAATGATTTAGGGATTCAGAGGAAGAATATATATTTCACACTAGGTCAGTCAATGAAAATTTCCAAGATGAAATAAGATTTATGTTGTGACTTTAAAGAAGGCAGAGCAGAAGAGAAATAAATATCTTTGGATAAAGATGAAGGAGGGGGTGAAAACATGAACAAAAGCAAAGGAATGGAAAACCATAACACATCCACCAGGAATAACGTGTGAAAAAAGTCAGCTGGAGTGGAATGCCCTTCTCGAGAAGAACTACACATATATTATCCAACTTATATGCTCATGAGTAAGGTTGTTAGTCAGGAGTTTCACAAAGCCACATGGTATGTACCATACTTTTCAGAAATATTATATTTTAACAGGAGAAATTAATTGAAAATATTTTTATTCTGAAAAATTCAGATATATTATGAGGTGAAAATTTATAAGTCATTCTAAGTTCAGCTACTTCCCCAAATTTCATGGGTATGGGTCCATTCTCCTTAACCGTGAGTCCCTTAGTGGAATAACCAGAGTACTGAGAATTGAAGATAAGGCTCATGAGATCCATTGGGTAGTGTTTGTGAAAGAAATTAAATGACAGATTAGTGAGTTTGGAGTTCAACTGGTAGGAATGAGAAGCCTTTGAAGAATGCTAAAGAGTGGGAAACCCCAAAATATACTATTTTAGGAAATTACTACCTATACTACAATCATTGCAACTTAATATACAGGATGAGAAAGAATTTACAGGATGGATGAATGAAGAGAAATTATAGGCTGAGACCAACTTAGAAAATGTAAACACAAAGGATTTGTTAAGAGAATTGCCTTGTTTTGAGAGTCAATTCTATAATGTGATTCATAAGAACTGTCTAGGGTTCCTTCTTGATTATTCTTGAAGATTGAAAAGATTATTTCATTGGGTCCCTCAATTACTGATCTAAAATCTAAGAATAGTTTATAGTGAAAGAGAAAACCTATGAAGTTTTGACTTTAAGGGAATACAAAGAGACAGTAAATTATAGTGTCATGTTATTTCTAAACTGTACTAATGAAACAGAGCAGAACCCCACGGTCCTTCTCCACCATGTCCTCAGCCTGTCTTTAGTCTGTAGACAAACTTTAGCCAAAGAGTAAGTTTAACCAAAGAAGTGAGAAAATGTAGAAGCAAAGAATAACAGGACAAAACTATAATAACTGAGTCAGTAAGAAAAATGAAAGACCTTTAGTTCCTTTTCAAGGGCTATGGATAATATTCTGAGCCTTTATCTGTGAGCTGTCTTATAGATGCTGAAACCCTCACTGGGTAGAAGAAGCTAATTCCAAGAATTGGCCCCAAGGAAATAGGAACAAACCAACCCTGGAAGTGAAGATTAACTTTGGCTCAAACAGCAAAAAATCTGCCTGCCATGCAGGAGACCAGGGTTCGATTCCTGGGTTGGGAAGTTCCTCTGAAGAAGAGAATGGCAACCCACTCCAGTATTCTTGCCTGGAGAATTCCATGGACAGAGAAGCCTGGTGGGCTACAGTCCACAGGGTCGCAAAGAGTCAGACACGACTGAGTGACTAACACACGCACACAAAGCAATCAAGATGGTGCAGGTCAGACCACCCCATAACCAATTTCAAGATAACTGTCAGAACTCACTGTCTCTTTCTCCATGTACATCCTTTCCTCTGGCTATAAAAGCTCTTGACCTCTGATTGTCAGAGTTGCGGGGAATTGGTCTTTGGACAAGCATCTGCCCTCTCCCCCAACACCACCCTGGTTGTTGGCATCCAAAGCTCAGATGGTAAAGTGTCTGCCTGCAATGCGGGAGACCCAGGTTTGATCTCTGGGTTGGGAAGTTCCTCTGGAGAAGGAAATGGCAACCCACTCCAGTATTCTTGCCTGGAGAATCCCATGGACAGAGGAGCCTGGCAGGTTACAGTCCATGGGGTCACAAAGAGTCGGACATGACTGAGAGACTTGACTTCACTTCCTTTCCACTAATCTTGTCTCTTTCTTGGCTTTTGAGGAGTGAGCAGCTAGACCTTTACTTTCAGTTACACTCTTAGAAAATAATTACAAATTAGTAATGTGTTGATTTGTCTTCATCAGAAAGAAATACACTTTTCAAATAAATCCTATCAGAAGTTATTTAAAAAACAAATCTTATTTATCATAAGAAATTGAAATAGACACAATCACAAGCTACTCTAAATAGCAAGCTTTCTTAGAAAAATAGCAGTGATCCCAAAGGTGATAACGTTTTGGAGGACTGGCCTTGTTGGTAGAATATTTAATGAGCAGTTTAATTGTGGCTCTCTGGGAATAAAGAGGTCTTAGAATCGTAAAAACTATGACAGAGTAAATAGGCAAGTCTCATTTCTGCCCAGCTGGATCTGTGCTTCAGCCACCTAAGCCTTCAGCTGTATTTAATTCTCTCCATTTCTGTAGATGGTAAAACATTCCTACACAGGAAGTAGAGAAGTGATTGTAAGAGCAAAACTCTTGGTGTTCCCCATCAGTCCGAGGCTCCTCTTGAAGATAAGTCTGTTATTTTTTACCACAAAAGTAAGTGTCAGCTTCCAAGCTCTGTCCAATCCAAAGAACACCCTAGTGGCAACCCTAGAAAGAAAATCGAGACTTTTCCTGGTCCTTTGCATCTCCCTAACCTCTCCACCTACAACTCTGGCAAGGATGGAAACTGAGATTGATGAGATGAAAGTGGAGATATGCTAGAGCAAGTCAGCAAAGAGAAAAGACAAGAGGCATCCTTAGTGGAGATTTAGTTTATTATATTTGTATGGCTATGTTAATAACTATGCTGCTTTTTATCATCAGAAAATGATTAGAAAATATTAAGACTTCTTCCAAATTTTATCCAGGGACAATGGGGAAATTAGCCTTAAATAATAAAATTAAAGGGTCAGTAGTATACAGATATAACTGTTTTTACATTGCATCTCACAAATTATGCTTGTTCAGTGTAGCTGTTACATTCAAATAAAATTGTCTCCCTCCCATGTGCTTTGGAGAATCCAGTATCCATATGTCTTCCCTACCACAGTGTATCCAGGAATTCTCTGGATAAATATGAAGAATTCTGTTCCAATCTTTTCCTTTATAGCTGCTCTTTTTTCTCTCTGCCCTACACTAGCCTAAATATTAGACCATTTCCCTGGATATTTGAATAATACCTCTCACAAAGGCAGTTTGCTGACAATTTGGGAATCTGGGCATGGAGTAGTATAAGAGTGAGTTTAAAATTAAATATTAGGCATGATAGATCTTATGACTTCACTGGTGGCTCAGACGGTAAAGAATCTGCTTGCAGTGCGAGAGACCTGGGTTCCATCCCTGGGTTGGGAAGATCCTCTGGAGAAGGGAATGGCAACCCACTCCAGTATTCTTGCCTGGAGAATTCCACAGAGGAGCCTGGCAGGTTGCAATCCATGGGATCACAAAGAGTTGGACGTGACTGAGCAACTAACACTTTCACTTTCATAATAGAGTCTAGAACTTCCTCAGCCATATCCATCTCATTGAACTTGATTCTGGCCAGTTTCCAACTTTCAAGTTGTCCACTCCCTCAGCTGTGTTGCTGATCCTCCACTCTTAGGAGGCCCTTTCTCTCTTTCCCAACTTTTCCAGTTATTACCTATGGAGCCACTTAACATATTTCTCTTTTACTTTCCTTATATATTAAATTGAGATACAGTTAGTATCTACTTCATACTGTGATTAAATGACATACATAAAGCAATTACCACAGTTTCCAGCACAGAGGTGATATTAAAATACTCAAAGGTAATAAAGATCTTAAAGTAATTTAAAAATGTAAGTATAATAAAGTATTTAACTGTATCTTTGGTTATTCTACTCAAACTCATTATGCCCTAGAGGGTAAGGTTGTATGAGGTTAGTCACTTTCTTATACGAAGAGAACCCTTCTAAGTATTTTTCTAAGTGAAACATTTCTCACTCCAATAGAAGCCATAACCTCCTTGAAAATAATATTACAATTATTCACAGGAAATTTATGGAAAATATAAAGTAAAAACACCTGTAGGAGATAGACTGAAATATTAGCCTGTGCATTTCTGGATATAAGGATAGGAAAAGTTATTCAATTCTCTGTCCATAATGTATTTTATAGCTAAAACCTGAATTACTTTCTTTGAAATCTTACTCATTTTCATGACTTACTAATAATTTCAAGGAAATTAAGGGGCTTAATCGAAGAAGGCCTGGAATACTGAAGGTGACTCCTTAGGAACCCTCTTCTGGGATTAGATGCTCACTCTCTGGCCCAGAGTAATAGATGAGATCTCTAAGTTAGGTTTTGTAGAATCACCTATCCAGCAGAGTGAGTGTTCAATCCATGATATATCTTCATTTTATATCTCAGCTTACATGACATTTTCCAAGGAGTCATAGCTTCTCAATCCATAGACTCTAGGTTTATTTATTATAAGCAAGTCTTAGGAATATCCTATTAAAAACTTTAAATAGATAAGGCCATAATCTTAGATAATAACATTACTTTACCTGGAAATCTAGTTATTATGTTCACATAACAGTCTGAATAGTCTGAATAGTCTAAATCATCAGCCTTCTTTTCTTCTCTGAAGGCTTTCTCATGAGGTTTGGGGGAAAAGTGGGCTACCAACCAGCTGCTTCAACACCTCCAATCAGTTCACTCTCTAACCTCAGTTAAAATTTCTTTGCCACAAGTTTCTGAAATTATTATTATATCACCACACACTTTAATATTTTAAACAATGAATAGTGTTTCTCATACCTTGATGATCACCAATATTTGTTTTTGTTTTTTTTTTAATTAAATTTATTTTGCTTAACTTTACAATATTGTATTGCTTTTGCGATACATCAAGATGGATCCGCCACAAGTATACATGTGTTCCCCATCCTGAACCCTCCTCCCTCCTCCCTCCCCCATACCATCCCTCTGGGTCGTCCCAGTGCACCAGCCCCAGGCATCCGTTATCAGGCATCGTACCTGAACTGGTGACTCGTTTCAGATATGATATTATACATATTTCAATGCTATTCTCCCAAATCATCCCACCCTCTCCCGTTCCCAGAGTCCAAAAGTCTGTTCTATACATCAGTGTCTCTTTTGCTGACTGATAAGCAGGGTTATTTTACCATCTTTCTAAATTCCATATATATGCGTTAGTATACTGTATTTGTGTTTTTCTTTCTGGCTTACTTCACTCTGTATAATAGGCTCCAGTTCCATCCACCTCATTAGAACTGATTCAAATGTATTCTTTTTAATGGCTGAGTAATACTCCATTGTGTATATGTACCACAGCTTGCTTATCCATTCATCTGTGGATGGACATCTAGGTTGCTTCCAAGTCCTGGCTATTATAAACAGTGCTGCTATGAACATTGGGGTACACGTGTCTCTTTCAATTCTGGTTTTCTCAGTGTATATGCCCAGCAGTGGGATTGCTGGATCATAAAGCAGTTCTATTCCCAGTTTTCCGAGGAATCTCCATACTGTTCTCCACAGTGGCTGTACTAGTTTGCATTCCCACCAACAGTGTAAGAGGGTTCCCTTTTCTCCACATTCTCTCCAGCATTTATTGCTTGTGGACTTTTGGATCGCAGCCATTCTGACTGGCATGAAATGGTACCTCATAGTGGTTTTGATTTGCATTTCTCTGATAATGAGTGATGTTGAGCATCTTTTCACATGCTAACAAACATCTGTATGTCTTCTTTGGAGAAATGTCTATTTAGTTCTTTGGCCCATTTTTTTATTGGGTCATTTATTTTTCTGGAATTGAGCTGTAGGAGTTGCTTGTATATTTTTGAGATTAGTTGTTTGTCTGTTGCTTCATTTGCTATTATTTTCTCCCATTCTGAAGGCTGTCTTTTCACCTTGCTTATAGTTTCTTTTGTTGTGCAGAAGCTTTTAAGTTTTTTTTTTTTTTTTTGATCAAGAATCTCTTTTATTGATTATCAGAAACATTACAAACATCTAGTATGAACAAATTGTAACATGATAGTGTTTAGTTTGAACAATTAATACATTTCAGATATAATATTATACATATTTCAATGCTATTCAAGCTTTTAAGTTTAATTAGGTCCCATTTGTTTATTTTTGATTTTATTTCCAATATTCTGGGAGGTGGGTCATAGAGGATCCTGCTGTGATGTATGTCAGAGAGTGTTTTGCCTATGTTTTCCTCTAGGAGTTTTATGGTTTCTGGTCTTACATTTAGATCTTTAATCCATTTTGAGTTTATTTTTGTGTATGGTGTTAGAAAGTGTTCTAGTTTCATTCTTTTACAAGTGTTTGACCAGTTTTCCCAGTACCACTTGTTAAAGAGATTGTCTTTAATCCATTGTATATTCTTGCCTCCTTTGTCAAAGATAAGGTGACCATATGTGTGTGGATTTATCTCTGGGCTTTCTATTTTGTTCCATTGATCTATATTTCTGTCTTTGTGCCAGTACCATACTGTCTTGGTGACTGTGGCTTTGTAGTAGAGCCTGAAGTCAGGCAGGTTGATTCCTCCAGTTCCATTCTTCTTTCTCAAGATAGCTTTGGCTATTCAAAGTTTTTTGTATTTCCATACAAATTGAGAAATTATTTGTTCTAGCTCTGTGAAGAATACCGTTGGTAGCTTGATGGGGATTGCATTGAATCTATAAATTGCTTTGGGTAGTATACTCATTTTCACTATATTGATTCTACCAATCCATGAACATGGTATATTTCTCCATCTATTGGTGTCCTCTTTGATTTCTTTCACCAGTGTTTTATAGTTTTCTATATATAGGTCTTTAGTTTCTTTAGGAAGATATATTCCTAAGTATTTTATTCTTTTCATTGCAATGGTGAATGGAATTGTTTCCTTAATTTCTCTTTCTATTTTCTCATTATTAGTGTACAGGAATGCAAGGGATTTCTGTGTGTTGATTTTATATCCTGCAACTTTACTATATTCATTGATTAGTTCTAGTAATTTTCTGGTGGAGTCTTTAGGGTTTTCTACATAGAGGATCATGTCATCTGCAAACAGTGAGAGTTTTACTTCTTCTTTTCCAATTTGGATTCCTTTTATTTCTTTTTCTGCTCTGATTGCTGTGGCCAAAACTTCCAAAACTATATTGAATAGTAATGGTGAAAGTGGACATCCTTGTCTTGTTCCTGACTTTAGAGGAAATGCTTTCAATTTTTCACCATTGAAGCTAATGTTTGCTGTGGGTTTGTCATATATAGCTTTTATTATGTTGAGGTATGTTCCTTCTATTTCTGCTTTCTGGAGAGTTTTTATTATAAATGGATATTGAACTTTGTCAAAGGCTTTCTCTGCATCTATTGATATAATCATATGGTTTTTATTTTTCAATTTGTTAATGTGGTGTATTACGTTGATTGATTTGCGGATATTGAAGAACCCTTGCATTCCTGGGTTAAAGCCCACTTGGTCATGGTGTATGATCTTTTTAATGTGTTGTTGGATTCTGATTGCTAGAATTTTGTTAAGGATTTTTGCATCTATGTTCACCAGTGATATTGGCCTGTAGTTTTCTTTTTTTGTAGCATCTTTGTCCGGTTTCGGTATTAGGGTGATGGTGGCCTCATAGAATGAGTTTGGAAGTTTGCCTTCCTCTGCAATTTTCTGGAACAGTTTGAGTAGGATAGGTGTTAGCTCTTCTCTAAATTTTTGGTAGAATTCAGCTGTGAAGCCGTCTGGACCTGGGCTTTTGTTTGCTGGAAGATTTCTGATTACAGTTTCCATTTCCGTGCTTGTGATGGGTCTGTTAAGATTTTCTATTTCTTCCTGATCCAGTTTTGGAAAGTTGTACTTTTCTAAGAATTTGTCCATTTCTTCCACGTTATCCATTTTATTGCCATATAATTGCTGATAGTAGTCTCTTATGATCCTTTGTATTTCTGTGTTGTCTGTTGTGATCTCTCCCTTTTCATTTCTAATTTTATTGATTTGATTTTTCTCCCTTTGTTTCTTGATGAGTCTGGCTAATGGTTTGTCAATTTTATTTACCCTTTCAAAGAACCAGCTTTTGGCTTCATTGATTTTTGCTATGGTCTCTTTTGTTTCTTTTGCATTTATTTCTGCCCTAACTTTTAAGATTTCTTTCCTTCTACTAACCTTGGGGTGCTTCATTTCTTCCTTTTCCAGTTGCTTTAGGTGTAGAGTTAGGTTATTTATTTGGCTTTTTTCTTGTTTCTTGAGGTATGCCTGTATTGCTATGAACTTTCCCCTTAGGACTGCTTTTACGGTGTCCCACAGGTTTTGGGTTGTTGTGTTTTCATTTTCATTCATTTCTATGCAGATTTTGATTTCTTTTTTGATTTCTTCTGTGATTTGTTGGTTATTCAGGAGCCTGATGTTCAGCCTCCATATGTTGGAATTTTTAATAGTTTTTCTCCTGTTATTGAGATCTACTCTTACTGCATTGTGGTCAGAAAAGATGCTTGGGATGATTTCAATTTTTCTGAACTTACCAAGGCTAGATTTATGGCCCAGGATGTGGTCTATCCTGGAGAAGGTTCCGTGTGCACTTGAGAAAAAGGTGAAATTCATTGTTTGGGGATGGAATGTCCTATAGATATCAATTAGGTCTAACTGGTCTATTGTATCGTTTAAAGTTTGTGTTTCCTTGTTAATTTTCTGTAAAATTTAGTTGATCTATCCATTGGTGTGAGTGGGGTATTAAAGTCTCCCACTATTATTGTTGATTTCTCCTTTCATACTTGTTAGCATTTGTCTTACATATTGCGGTGCTCCTATGTTGGGTGCATATATATTTATAATTGTTATATCTTCTTCTTGGATTGATCCTTTGATCATTATGTAGTGACCTTCTTTGTCTCTTTTCACAGCCTTTGTTTTAAAGTCTATTTTATCTGATATGAGTATTGCTACTCCTGCTTTCTTTTGGTCCCTATTTGCATGGGAAATCTTTTTCCAGCCCTTCACTTTCAATCTGTATGTGTCCCCTGTTTTGAGGTGGGTCTCTTGTAGACAACATAAGTAGGGGTCTTGTTTTTGTATCCATTCGGCCAGTCTCTGTCTTTTGGTTGGGGCGTTCAACCCATTTACATTTAAGGTAATTATTGATCAGTATGATCCCATTGCCATTTACTTTATTGTTTTGGGTTTGAATTTATATACCCTTTTTGTGTTTCCTACCTAGAGAATGTCCTTTAGTATTTGTTGGAGAGCTGGTTTGTTGTTGCTGAATTCTCTCAGCTTTTGCTTGTCTGTAAAGGTTTTGATTTCTCCTTCATATTTGAATGAGATCCTTGCTGGATACAATAATCTGGGCTGTAGGTTATTTTCTTTCATCACTTTAAGTATGTCTTGCCATTTCCTCCTGGCTTGGAGAGTTTCTATTGAAAGATCAGCTGTTATCCTTATGGGAATCCCCTTGTGTGTTATTTGTTGTTTTTCCCTTGCTGCTTTTAATATTTGTTCTTTGTGTTTGATCTTTGTTAATTTGATTAATATGTGTCTTGGGGTGTTTCGCCTTGGGTTTATTCTGTTTGGAACTCTCTGGGTTTCTTGGACTTGAGTGATTATTTCCTTCCCCATTTTAGGGAAGTTTTCAACTATTATCTCCTCTAGTATTTTCTCATGGTCTTTCTTTTTGTCTTCTTCTTCTGGGACTCCTATGATTCGAATGTTGTAACGTTTAATATTGTCCTGGAGGTCTCTGAGATTGTCCTCATTTCTTTTAATTCGTTTTTCTTTTTTCTCCTCTGATTCATTTATTTCTACCATTCTATCTTCTAATTCACTAATTCTATCTTCTGCCTCTGTTATTCTACTATTTGTTGCCTCCAGAGTGTTTTGGATCTCATTTATTGCATTATTCATTATATATTGACTCTTTTTTATTTCTTCTAGGTCCTTGTTAAACCTTTCTTGCATCTTCTCAATGCTTTTCTCCAGGCTATTTATCTGTGATTCCATTTTGATTTCCAGATTTTGGATTAATTTCACTATCATCATTTGGAATTCTTTATCAGGTAGATTCGCTATTTCTTCCTCTTTTGTTTGGTTTGGTGGGCATTTATCCTGTTCCTTTACCTGCTGGGAATTCTTCTGTCTCTTCATCTTGTTTAAATTGCTGAGTTTGAAGTGTCCTTACTGTATTCTGGCAGTTTGTGGAGTTCTCTTTATTGTGGCGTTTCCTCACTGTATGTGGGTTTGTACAGGTGGCTTTGTCCAGGTTTCTTGGTTAGGGAAGCTTGTGCCGGTGTTCTGGTGGATGGAGCTGAATTTCTTCTCTCTGGGGTGCAATGGAGTGTCTAGTAATCAGTTATGAGATGTCTATGATTTTGGGGTCACTTTGGGTAGCCTGTGTATTGGAGCTCAGGGCTGTGTTCCTGTGTTTCTGGAGAATTTGCTTGGTATGTCTTGCCGTGGAACTTGTTGGCCCTTGTGTGATGCTTGGTTTCAGTGTAGGTATGGAGGCATTTGATGAGCTCCTGTCAATTAGTGTTCCGTGGGATCAGGGTTTGGACTTAAGCCTCCTGCTTCCAGTTATCGGTCTTATTTTTACAGTAGTCTCAAAAACTTCTCCTTCTATACTGCACTCCACAACTGGACCGCTCAGAGATGTTCACGGAGTTATACAGAGAAGAAAAGAGGGAGAAAGGAGACAGAGGTGGTCAGGAGGATAGAAGGAGGGAATGAAAAGGAGAGAGACAGATCTAGTCAGTAATCAGTTCCCTAAGTGTTTTCCTTTATTTGGAATACTCACAAATTCACAGAATTGGATAGAGTAGAGGGGGTTTCGGGAGGAGACACAGGCGAACTGGTGGAGAAAAAGGAGAGTCTGGAGGTAGAGAGAACAGTCAAGCCAGTAATCTCGCTCCCTAGTAAAAAGTGGGTACTGAAGATTAGGTTCTTAAAGGTACAGAACTGGTAACAAATATCTAAAAGCAAAAATTACATATCTAGAGTCAAGTTTGGAGATTCAAAAATACAGTGTTAAAGAAAAGAAGAAGGAAAAGAAAGAAAGAAAAAGAAAAAAGAAGAAAAAAAAAGGAGTCACAAAAGTTATGAAGAAAATATAGGTACAAAATGATAAACAATATTAAAAAGCAGAAGTTAAAAATCTAGAGTAGAGTTTGGAGTTTCAATAATACAATGTTAAAGAAAAGAAGAAGAAAAATAAAGATAGAAGGCAAAGAGAGAGAAAAAGAAAGAAAGAAAGAAAATAAAAACAAAACCAAAAACAAACAAAGTCACTAAAATTATAAAGAAGATATAGGCACAAATTGATTACATATACCAGAAAGCATAAATTAAAGATCTAGATTAGAGTTTGGAGTTTCAGGAATACAATGTTAAAGAAAAGATGAAGAGATAGAAAGAGGGAGGAAAAAAAAAGTCAGAAAAGTTATTAAAAAAAATGAATAGGTAAAAAATTGATAGCAATTACCAATAAGCTAAACTTATGAATCTAGAGCAGAGTTTGGAGTTTCAAAAATACAATGTTAAAGGAAAGAAAAAAAGAAAAGACACAAAGAAAAAAGAAAAAAAAAAGGTCGCAAAAGTTATAAAAATATATATGTGAGGTTTGGGGTTTTTTTTTTTCCTTTAAAAAGAAGGGTCTTTTATTTATTTATTTATTTATTTTTTAATAAAGTAATAATAGGTTCTAAAAGTGGAAATTAAAGGAGTACTAGAGGATAAAAAAAATTTTTTTTTAATTTTTTTTAATAAAAAAATATATAAAAAAAGAAAGAAAGAATGATGGTAAAAATAGTAACAATATATATAAGACTTTCTCTATTATTGTTGTGGGTATTGTGGGTTCAGTTCATTTTCAGCTAGTTCCTTGTTCCGGTTTAAATTTCTCAAGATCTATAGGCCCCTTTCTCTGTAGTTGGTACTAACCATGGAGTTTTAGTTTATTGCCTGTCGCTTCCACGGTGGTTCCCTCTGTTATAGCTTCTACTGTTTGCTGGTCTCTTCAGTGTCTGATTTCCGCCCTGATACAAAGGGGGAGGTGGTGGACACCTTTTTTTTTTTTTTTTAAGCTCACTTGTTCAGTCACGCTGTGGGGAGGGAGGGACGCTGTAAATAAAAAACACTGGCGTGTTCTCACAGTGGCTCAGCCACATTGGGTCTGCCCCTGCTCACGGCGCATGTAGCCTCCTTGCCTTCTCTGCTTAGGCTCTCTGTTTCCCCTCCGGAACCATCCTCGACCAGCCCTGGGCTGCTTGCCCCTCCCAGGTCTAAGCCGCTCAAGTTCAGGCACTCGGGTAGTCCTCAGAGGCCCAGGCTCGGTTGGGCCCGCGTTTTGTGCCCTTCGCAGAATCCAGCAGCGCAGGTAATGAGGTGTTTAGCAAGCATGGCTTCTGCGACTTATCGCCTCCCCGCCACTCGGTTTTCTAAGTGTACCACTGGCGCACTTTCTTAGGTGGATGTTAGCCAACCAGAGCCCCAAGAAGTCTTAGTTAGCAAAGAAGCCTGCTTACAGTTTTGTGGATAATGTCTCTCTGGGGCTGCGATTGCCTCCCTCCGGCTCTGGCTGCCTGTCACCAAAGGGGAACGGACTGCAGCCGGCTATCTCTGTACAGTCCTTTGTTCTGTGCGCGGGCCTGGCGGTGTCTTGGGTTAGGGCTGGCTTTTCGTGTGGTAGGTATCCCACAGTCTGGTTTGCTAGCCCAAATTATTCTGCTCAGGTAGCGCTCGGGATATTCAGGCTGATGCAGCCTGTGAAGCAGCCCGCAAAGCAGCCCGCGAAGCAGCCCGTGCGGCGCCTTCCTGCCCAGCCCCCACTTGCTAATGGCGGATGCAGGCGTTTGCGCTGCTTCTCTGCTGGGGAAGTTATCGTAGGGCTCGTAGTCTGTGGGGTTTTTTTGTTTATTTATTTTCCTCCCTGTTATGTTGGCCTCCGTGCTTCCGAGGTTCGGCACAGACTTGGCAGTGAGAGTGTTTCCTCGTGTTTGGAAACTTCTCTTTTTTTAAGACTCCTTTCCCCAGACAGAGGTCCGTCCCTCCCTCTTTGTCTCTTTTTTGTCTTTTATATTTTTTCCTACCTCCTTTAGAAGGCAATGAGTTGCTTTTCTGGGTGTCTGATGTCCTCTGCCGGCATTCCGAAGTTGTTTTGTGGAATTTACTCGGCGTTTAGATGTTCTTTTGATGAATTTGTGGAGGAGAAAGTGTTCTCCCCATCCTATTCCTCCGCCATCTTAGCTCCTCCCCCCACCAATATTTGAAACACCTGACGAGGAGTAGAAATAAGCCATGTTCACAGTGAACATAACTCTTTCAAGATCTTTTGATATGCTTTTGCCATCTCAATGACCGATATCCTCAATTGTGCATAGCTATTTGAAACTTCTTCCCTGGTGGTTCAGCTGGTAAAGAGCATGCCTGCCAATGTAGGAGACACAAGAGACACAGGTTCAATCCCTAGGTTTGGAAGATCCCCTGGAGGAGGAAACAGCAACCCAGTCCAATATTCCTGGCTGGAGAATTCCATGGACAGAGGAGCCTGGTGGGTTATGGTCCATGGAGTCACAAATAGTTGGACATAACTGAAGCTACTTAGCACACATGCAACCTTCTTTATTCAGAGGAAAGAAGTCTAAGGGTTCTCTCCCAACACCAGCTATTAATCAGCAGCAGATATGAGAGTGGGGTTAGTAAAGTTCCTCTTACCCTCTCTGAGGCTTCTAAACTTTTTTTGATCTAAAGGAGTGCTGGAATCTCTCTTCAACCAGAACTTCTACAGAGGCTCTCTCTTCTGTGGGTGTCTTCCCTTATCAGCATCCTGCAGGTTTTCCCAGCTGTGGCTGAAGAGAGCTGGAACCAGTTCATGGGCTCCTACTGGTTCCAAAGCCCATATGAAATTTGTCTGCCTATTAAGCAATGCCCAGGTGGGAGAGACTCCTCCTGAGTCCTTTGGCATTTGGCGCTGGACCCCACAACTCCCACAGTGGCGCTTTTGTTCATGAATGAATACCAAATTTTAGTTGTTAAATGGGGATGGAAAAAGGAAGGACATTTTGTACTTACATGATACTGCTCTCCTCTGGTGATATATTTGAAATTGTTTTGAAAATTAAAATATTAGGCCATATTATTCTGTCTCTTGTAGTTTTTCACCCACAGTTTAAGTTTGTGCCTTTTCAGCATTTCTGTTATTGCTGTTTTCTTTGTCTCAATTCAATGATTTTAGCAACCTAAGTTGTCATAATTGCTTGCATTCAATTTAGTCAGTTCATAATTATTAAATTAGTTGCTTAATAACTGCAATACCTTTTAATGAAAATCATTAGACTTAGATAATCCAAAATAGATAGAAGTAAATACCACCACCTTCCTGTCCTTAAGTCCTTGTACAAATACACAGAAATAAAAAGGAAAACATGAATACAGTAAAATTAATAATAACAACAATAATAATAGAGGCAATAGGGGAAAGGCCAAACAGAGAAAGATGACAAAAATGGAGAGGGCTGGCCATGGTCAGCTTTGATGTGTTTCACAGTCTAAGTAAACAATGCTTGATGACAGTTGCCAACTTGGTCCATTTAATGAGTCTTTGATATAAGAATGAAGAATATAGACTCTTCTTTCAGATGGATAATTCTTTCTATAGTATGTGTGAAACACTATATTATAGTATATTTAAACCTAATAAATTAGAGTCTCTATGGATTCTTTCCTAATTGAAATTTGGGAGATACCACTATTTTGGGTAAAGTAACACCATTTATAGCCAGAAATGCAGGAGACTTACAGGAGATGTGGGTTTGATCCCTGGATCAGGAAGATCCCCTGGCATAGGAAATGACAAACCATTCAAGTATTCTTGCCTAGAGAGAACCCATGGACAGAGGAGCCTGGCATGCTACAGTCCATGGGGTCGCAAAAGAGTCAAACAGGAGTGAGCAACTAAACAACAATAACAACATGACTTATTACTTATTGTGAACTTATAAGAGGAACTTGAGCTATGTCAAGTGGTTTTATTCTATACAAATGAATTCAGATAATAATATGGAAGCATTTTTTCCAGATTATAAAAAAATCTGGAAATAAGAAAAAAGTTGAGAAATATAAATAAGCAAAAAAAAAGATATTATCCAACCATTCCATCTTCCAGAGTAATCTATCTACTGTCAGTGTTTTGGCAAGTACAATTCCAAGAAGGAAAAAAATTTAAATCATTTCTTCTCCTGACTTCTCTTCCTGAAGACCTAGATACTCTTCCTATAGATGAGTCTGAATAAATTGTCATAACAGGATTGTAAATGGAACTCATGAAGTTTATCCTATTATTCCTATTTTTTTCTCTCCAGAATTGAAGATGAATGAATGAAAAAGAAGGCTCACAACCACGTATTTTATTCATCAGGTATTTTCCCATGTAGAAATAGAGAATATAAGACTAATTTTTGGTAAAATGGCTTATGTTTACAATTTATCTACTTAACATGTATGTTCTAACTTGTAACATTTAGACTTTCTGTTATTAAAAAGACATTACACATTTTCAGTGAAGCATTTTGAAACTACTGAATCATCAGTATGTGTAAATTTGCCTTCCTCAAGCTGATATACTCAGGTTTCTTACTTCTTATATTATTTCATCTAGAAATGAATATGGCTCACAGAGTATACTTTGAATAATTTTAGTTTTAAAGGTGTTCAACCAGGGGTACATTTTATTTAAAGCTTTTTAATCAACTGTATGGAACTTTTAAGTGCCAAGTAAGAAAGATGCCCAGTGCATGAATAGCAAAGAGCAGTTGTCCCTGACGTATTACACTGAGATAAATCAGGATCTGACTTTTCGCCACTTCACTATAGTAATTCTATGAGTGATGATGTTGTTCCCAAAGTCACATTATTATAGGTTAATCTAATGGTCAAAGCTCTGACCTCATGTACAAAAATTTTATAATTGAATGTTAGGAGAAAATAACACTTAAAATGACAGACTCTTTGTTTAACTCTCTGCATTGCATTTTGCATGCTATTTTGCAGTTAGCAAACCAATAATAGGATTAGTGAGATCCATGTTGTCTCCCAAAACAAAATATGATTTTAGGTTATCAAAAATCCACTGGGGGACTTCCCTGGTTGAGAATATGCCTTGCAATGTTGGGGACATGGGTTTGATCCCTGGTTGGTTGGGAACTAAGATCCCACAAGCCTTAGAACACCTAAATCCACACATTACAACTAGAGAGTCCATGAGCAGCAACAAAACATCCTTCATACCACAACTAAGACCCGAAGTATCCAAATTAAAAAAAAAAAAAAATCTATTGGAATAAGAGGAAAAGAGACTCTTCTGTCTTGAAAGACTGGCATGGAGTTTAATATAATACACTGGAGGATTCCATATTAATCCTCCTAACCCTCTAATCTCAACAGATACATCATGGATGCATATTTGCCTTGGATACACATGGTTGCTTTCAGCCTGGTTATAAGAAAAAAGAATGTGTAAAAATAAAGCATTATATCTTATGATATATTCTACCCATATGTTTGCCAGCTCTAACTGAATCCACAGAAAAATGTTTTTTATTAGTAACTCTTGCCTTCCTACATTTTTCTTATGTCTTTCTCATTTGTATTTAAAGTGCTTCCTTGCCTTAGGTACAAATATCTTTAAATATTTGTGTGAAAGCTTTTCTTTTGGAAACTTTAAAACGATTTTTGTCAAGCTGGTAGGTTTTGTCAGTGCGTCTCTGGACTCCAAAGACTTTCTCAGCTTGAATTTGTATAGCAGTCTACAGTTGATTCTACTCAAATTCCTTTATATTTCTCTTCTCCAAGCCCTCACCTGATCCCATGCTCACTTTGCTTTCCACTTCTGGGTTTTATCTAACTTTAAGAATATGAAGTACAGAAAAGATGAATTTTAAAAATTTGAGGAAAGGGAAGAAATTAAATGGCAAAATAATGGGAGCTGTTGGAGAAAAATGATCCTCCTTGAGTTATTTTATATTAGTAAAAAACTTGTTTACCCTTCCCTGTACCTAAAATACAAAAACTATCCAAAGTATCAGAAGTAACACATATATTAATCTTATGCAGCACTGACAAAAATAGACATGCTCCCCTAATGTGATATAAATGTGTACCTTGTAAAAGACTAAAAAATGCTAAGTGATAATGAGGTCATTAAATAGTTCAGTCTTCTGCAAACTGGGGTCTGATTATCTACCTGTAAAGACATTTGGATTTATCCTCAACAATTCAACTACTCCTAAAAATATAAATATGGGAGCTCCATCCTACATGTCCACTGTCAAGTTGATTTTCATTTAAGGACACATATACCATTTTATCTGGAGAAGGCAATGGCACCCCACTCCAGTACTTCTACCTGGAAAATCCCATGGGTGGAGGAGCCTGGAAGGCTGCAGTCTGTGGGGTCGCTGAGGGTCGGACACCACTGAGCGACTTCACTTTCACTTTTCACTTTCATGCATTGGAGAAGGAAATGGCAACCCACTCCAGTGTTCTTGCCTGGAGAATCCCAGGGACGGGGGAGCCTGGTAGGCTGCCGTCTATGGGGTCACACAGAGTCGGACACGACTGAGGTGACTTAGCAGCAGCAGCATACCATTTTATCCAATTTACAAGGCCTGCAGAAAAGAGTTAACAAGTAGGCCTGAGTGTGCTATCTTTAGAAGGGCCCAGTTTGCAAGGGGGATTAAGAGTCTGGGAATTTAAATAAATTCTAAACAGCTCCCTATCTTGGTACAAAGTTTCCTTAAATGGTAGGGTGGTTCACAGTGCCTAGTTTGTTTATACAGTCACAAAGTTCATGCTGCACATTGAATTTCCATCTGGGAGCTTAGAATTTTGACACATACTAAAAAGAAGTTGCCCATATGATCTCTCTCTAAAAACCTTGGAATTGAGTAACAAGCCTTCCTCCTGGATAGCATTTAACACTTGTTGTCAAACTTGTCACTGAAGGGATTAAGCATGTCCTGTGAGACTCCACTAGGCTAGGACTCTTGGAACCCTGTGCCTGGTTTCCTGCAGATTTTACTCCATGTGCCTATTTGCTGATTTTGCTTGGGATCCCTTTGCTCTACTAAAACTAGCTGTGAATACACTATATGCTGGTCTTCCCAGGTGGTTCAGTGGTAAAGAATCCACCTGCAGTGCAGGAAATGTGGGTTCCATCCCTGGGTTTGGAAGATCCCCTGGTATAGGAAATAGCAGCCTCCCTCCAGTATTCTTGCCTGGAAAATCCCATAGACAGAGGGAGCCTGGCAGCCTACAGTCCATGGAGTCGCAAAAAGTCAGACACCAGTGAGTGACTTAGCACACACACACACACACAATATGCTGAGTCCTGTGAGTCTTTCTAATAAACCACCAAACTTGGGAGTGTTACCAGGGACCTCTGACACCCATTGATTTTTGTCTTTCTTAAGATATATAGATTTTAAATAAATATTTATTGATTAAATACTATGTGAATTGAATTATGCTATGTGAAACCAAGATAAGTAACCCAGACCTATTTTAAGAAATTCAGTTTTGTGGCTATGTCTACATACAGAAGTATATAAAAAGAATATCCAATTAACTGAGTCAAAGCAGAATAAGGAAAATACAGTAAGCTCTTTTCAATGCAACTTTTGAAGATGTATACATTTCATCTCATTCAAATATCAGGAAAGCTCAAGGCATGGTAGTTAGAACAAGTAGATTTTGACAGGTTATGATATTTGAAAGCAAGATAAAGAGGAGTTTTGGAGGATTTCCCTTGAAATTTTGCAAGTGGATAGAAAGTATGATAAAGAAATGAATAATATAGAATATATAAAGGAAATAGGACATAATATAATTTTTACTTGTAGCAAAAAGTGGAATTTTCAAATGCTCTTGATTAGAATCCTAATAATTTGAATGTCTGATTTATAACTCATTTATATTAGTGGAGTGGGTAACCATTCCCTTTTTGCAGGGGATCTTCCTGACCCAGAGATCAAACCTGGGTCTCCTGAATTTCAGGCAGATTCTTTACCATCTGAGCCACGAGGGAAGCCCTTTTAATCAAAACTTATGGGTCATTGTGTGTGTGTGTGTGTGTGTGTGTGTGTATTTGCTCAGTTGTGTCTGATTCCTTGCAACTCCATGGACTGCTGCCACTATGCTAGAATACTAGAGTGGGTTGCCGTTTCCTTCTCCAGAATATCTTCTTGACCCAAGAATCAAACCCACATCTTCTGCATCTTCTGTATTGGTAGGTGGCTTCTTTAGCACTGAGCATCAGAGAAGCCCAAGGGTCCTTATAGAAAATCCCATGAAAATTCCATGGAATTTTAAAAGCATCTCTCTAAAGCTCGCTTAAGCTTATATTCTCTTGATTTTTAATCATGTTTTTCTTTTCTGCCTCTTCTTTGTTCAGGTCCATCATGAGTGAGGAATGGGATTCAAACTCTACAGAAAACTGGCATTACATTTGGAGTAATGCCACAACACATGATCTGTACTCAGATATCAATATCACCTATGTGAACTACTATCTTCACCAGCCTCAAGTGGCAGCGATCTTCATTATTTCCTACTTTTTGATCTTCTTCCTATGCATGGTGGGAAATACAGTGGTTTGCTTCATTGTAATGAGGAACAAACATATGCACACAGTCACTAATCTCTTCATCTTGAACCTGGCCATAAGTGATCTACTAGTTGGTATATTCTGTATGCCTATCACACTGCTGGATAATATTATAGCAGGTATGTTGATTCACTCCAGTATTCTTGCCTGGAAAATCCCATGGATGGGGGAGCCTGGTGGGCTACAGTCTCTGGGGTCACAAACAGCTGGAAATGACTGAGTGACTTCACTTATGTTGATTTGTGTACAGCTCAAAGATAATATGAGAAAATATTTGTCCTGTATCCCTGCAGCCATGGTACAGTCATCCATTCATTTCAAATATTTACAGAGTTCCAAGAACTTCTCCAAGTAGCTGTCCTCATGAGGCCTACATTATAAAGGAGGATTAAAAAAATAACAAACAAAAAGCTATATAAAAAGGATTATGGGGAAAAGTAAAGCAAGTGACAGAGATGAGATGTGGAGGCTGATTTTTATTGAGTTCACTGACGGTCATCTGTGAATGATGACACTTCTTACTGAAGACTTTGAATTTCTTTGGCATATAGCACGGTAGGAATGCTATTGAGACTATTATGGATTGTAAAGCTCAAAGAGCTCAAAGAACTGCTAAGTGTGGTTTCCATTAATACGATGTCTTCGACATAATATAAATAGATATTTAGACCCCCTTATGGTTAGCTGGGCTTCCCTGGTGGTTGGGAGGTTTCCAACAGTTTTTGATGGAAGGCAAGCAGCTGGACCAATGATATGTCACAAAGAGGTAGTTTCATTCATGGAGTAGTAATTTACATGTGCAACATAAACAGTAGTTTGGGTGCTACCCTAAAGGACTTCTGGGTCTATATTACCACTTCCTAACACAACTTTATGTCCCTCCCTTGTGGCTCAGCTGGTAAAGAATCCACCTGTAATCAATCCCTGGGTTGGGAAGATTCCCCTGCAGGAGGACATGGCAACCCACTCTAGTTTTCTTGTCTGGGAATTCTCCATGGACAGAAGAGCCTGGCGAGCTGCAGTCCATGGGGTTGCAAAGATCTGGACACAACTGAGCAACCAAGCACAGAACATCACATTATATACCCCAGAAGTATAGGAACGGGGTATCTACGGCTTCTGGTAGAGTTTTGGTACATAGTACCTGATTAATAAATATTTGTTGTATTAACTAATGAATAGCATTCAAGATACTCATATTCCAAATCTGTAAAAGAAAATATAAAAAGTATTTAGATTAAACAAGCCATATCATAGGGCTACTGTGGTGGCTCAAGAGAAAAGAGTTTACCTGCAATGCAGGAGATTCAGAGACGTGGATTCAATCCCTGGGTCAGAAAGATTCCCTGAAGGAGAAAATGGCAACCCACTCCAGTAACCTTGCCCAGAAATCTTGATGTTGAATGCCATAAAAGGGAAAGAACTGTGGTGTGGTTTGTTGTTACTGCTGTTTGGTCAGACGCAACTGACCGACTAAACAATAATAACAAAAGTCATATCACAGTTCTTTTCCATTATGGTATTCAACATAGGTTTACTGAAAAATAGGAGATTTCTCTTAAGAATTTATTTCTGTTTCTTTCCTTTCTCTGAAGTGGGAGTCAGGGAATGTTTACAGTGGCTATTCTATCATAATATACTACATAAATTCTGTGCTTTCATGACACTTGTCATTTATAAGCAATATTTATTAATGATGTACATTTTTCAGATGTGCTAGACAAAAAGAGTTGATAAAAATTGTCTCAATAAACTTAAGAAATGGTCTCAATATGTCCCCCATAAATATCTATAATTAAATTACTGCTGCTGCTAAGTCACTTCAGTCGTGTCCGACTCTGTGCGACCCCATGGACGGCAGCCCACCAGGCTCCCCCGTCCCTGGGATTCTCCAGGCAAGAACACTGGAGTGGGTTGCCATTTTTTTCTCCAACGCAGGAAAGTGAAAAGTGAAAGGGAAGTCGCTCAGTTGTGTCCGACTTTTCATGACCCCATGGACTGCAGCCCACCAGGCTCCTCCATCCATGGGATTTTCCAGGCAAGAGTACTGGAGTGGGGTGCCATCGCCTTCTCCGAATTAAATTACTAGTTAAGTTTTTTTTTTCATATACAGTACCCTTCCCTAGCCCTGATTCTTATTCCCAGGAGGCAGCCACAGTCAGCATTTTTGCATTTATTTTTGGTAATTACTATAATATTTCTGAATAACATGTTTTTATTCTAATATATTATCCAACTGCAGAAGATGCAATTTAGTTCTCATTATCCTCTTCTACCCCAAGAGATAGTTTCCCTCACCAAACTCCACTGAACTGACAGCACTAGGACAAAAGAATATAAATCCATAGAAAGGGTCTGAATGTGAAACTGGAAAAACAACATGGCTGGTTGAAATTTGGTATAAATGCCAACAGACACATTTAAACAGAGCCACAAATATACATTAATATTTTATCTCCCTCATTCTCTCAATATGGGCACACCATTGTGTTTTGTTAAATCAATATTCAGGGTATGCATTACTATTATTATATGTACCTTACTCCTGCTGAACCATGTAGAGTACTATGATAGCAACCTTTTCTCTTATAAAATGGTTTTTGTTTTCCCTGATTTAATAAGGGCATAATATTTTGATTTGTTTAATGTTTTGAGTATAGCTATAGATAATGTTTTCTCAGATTTTCTTCCAAGAGAGTTGTTTCTTGCCAATACCTTCAAACATATAAAACACATATATGTGTTTTTAACACATCAAAAAGATGTAAATGAGGTGAATAATAAAGCTTCCAAGCTTGTTGTGGGGATTAGATATGTTAATAGATGCAAAATATTTATTAGAGCATATAGAATGTTTAAACTACTGTATAAGCTTTAACATTATCAATATAATGAAAAACAAAGCTCTGAATATATTAATGAAAATAATGGGAAACGTTGATTGTTCTCTGGATCTTTTAGGAAACAGTTACATGCATCTAATTTCATGTCTTTCTCTTCGAAATTTCAGTGAAATTAAAATATACATGTATGATCTCTCTGAAGACTAACTGTTCCATTTCCCTTTCAGGATGGCCTTTTGGAAGTACAATGTGCAAGATCAGTGGCTTGGTTCAGGGAATATCCGTTGCGGCTTCTGTCTTTACTTTAGTTGCAATAGCAGTGGATAGGTAGGTCAACCCTAAACCCTGAATCCAGAAAATTGAGCATGTCAGCAACTATTCTACCTAACCAGTGAAAAATGTGTAATCTACTACACTTTGGCATATCTGTTTAAAATTGTATTCATAATATATCCCTTTATATATATATATAGTATATAATATATATACATATGCATAGACGACAGAGGATGAGATGGCTGGATGGCATCACTGACTCGATGGATGCGAGTCTGAGTGACCTCCGGGAGTTGGTGATGGACAGGGAGGCCTGGCGTGCTGCAGTTCATGGGGTCGCAAAGAGTCAGACACGACTGAGCGACTGATCTGATCTGATCTGATAGTATATATATATGTATATATATATATATATTTGTGTATTACATATACATAAATTGTATCCACAATATGTATTCCTTTATATATATATAGAGAGAGAGACAGAGAGAGAGAGAGCGAGTGTATGCATGTGCATGCTCAGTCACTCAGTCATTTCTGATTCTTTGTGACCACATGGACTGCGGCCTGCTAAGTTACTCTGTCCATGGAATTTTCTAGGCAAGAATACTGGAGTGGATTGCCATTTCCTACTCCAGGGGATCTTCCTGAGCCAGGGATCAAATCCAATGCTCCTGCATTTTCAGGAGCATTCTTTGCCACTGCACCATCTGAGAAACCATACACACACGCGCACACACACACACACACGCACAATAATTATAGATGATTCATGTCTCAGTTTGGCCTGCTATAACAAGGTATAATATGTTATTTGATGAATGAATAAATAAAAAAATAATACTTGAAGTTTCCATAATCGGTTTACAAAAGGAGCAAAAATACCTAGAAGACCACCTATGAAGTTATCCGTAATTTAAGAGTGAGTAAATGAGAGAATTCACTGATGAGAAGACTAGATGAAAACTTGGAGGTTAAGACAGAAGACCTATCACTTCATGGAAAATAGATGGGGAAAAAGTGGAAATAGTGGCAGATTTTATTTCCTTGGATTCCAAAATCACTGTGGATGGTGACCACAGCCACTAAATGAAAAGATGCTTGTTTCTTGGAAGTTAGAGGGAAGCCTCATGACAAACCTATCAGATCAGATCAGATCAGTCGATCAGTCATGTCCGACCCTTTGCAACCCCATGAATCACAGCATACCAGGCCTCCCTGTCCATTACCAACTCCCAGAGTTCACTGAGACTCACATCCATTGAGTCGGTGATGCCATCCAGCCATCTCATCCTCTGTCATCCCCTTCTCCTCCTGCCCCCAATCCCTCCCAGCATCAGAGTCTTCTCCAATGAGTCAACTCTTCGCATGAGATGGCCAAAGTACTGGAGTTTCAGCTTCAGCATCATTCCTTCCAAAAAAATCCCAGGGCTGATCTCCTTCAGAATGGACTGGTTGGATCTCCTTGCAGTCCAAGGGACTCTCAAGAGTCTTCTCCAACACCACAGTTCAAAAGCATCAATTCTTTGGTGCTCAGCCTTCTTCCCAGTCCAACTCTCACATCCATACATGACCACAGGAAAAACCATAGCCTTGACTAGATGAACCTTTGTTGGCAAAGTAATGTCTCTGCTTTTGAATATGCTATCTAGGTTGGTCATAACTTTCCTTCCAAGGAGTAAGCATCTTTTAATTTCATGGCTGCAGTCACCATCTGCAGTGATTTTGGAGCCCAGAAAAATAAAGTCTGACACTGTTTCCACTGTTTCCCCATCTAACCTATACGGTGTATTAAAACGCAGATATATCATTTTGTGGACAAAACTCATATAGTCCAAGCTACGGTTTTTCCAGTAGTCCTCTAGGGATGTGAGAGTTGGACCATGAAGAAGGCTGAGAGCCAAAGAATTGATGCTTTCAAACTGTGCTGCTGGAGAAGACTCTTGAGAGTTCCTTGGACTGCAAAGAGATCAAACCAGTCAATCCTAAAGGAAATCAACTGTGAATATTCATTGGAAGGACTGATGCTGAAGCTGAAACTTCAATACTTTGGCCACCTAATGTGAAGAACTGACTCATTGGAAAACACTCTGATGCTGGGAAAGATTGAGGGCAGGAGGAGAAGGGGGCAAACAGAGAATTAGATGGTTTGAGATCTTCACCAACTCAATGAAGATGAATTTGAGGAAACTCTGGGAGATAGTGGAGGACAGAGGAGCCTGGCGTGGTGCAGTCCATGGGGTCACAAAGAGCTGGACACAACTTAGCGACTGAGCAACAACAAAAACAAGACCTTACATATGCTTTGAAGGAATAGTAAAGAAAGACAACAGAGCAGTCAAAGCTCAAGCTAACTAGTCATTATATAAAGATATTAGATAAATTAGTTTGGGTTTCTTCCAAGCCATTTAAAACTCTGTTTTCTTACCTGCAGATCTGGAAAACAGTTTCATAACATTTTAGTTTTGTAGAGTCATCACAAAAAAAACAAGAAAAATTAATAGATGATAATACTTTGAAAAATATATTATACAATTGCATAATTATATGGTTATCTTATACTGGAGAAGGAAATGGCAACCCACTCCAGTATTCTTGCCTGGAAAACTCCATGGAAAGAGGAGCCTGGCAGGCTACAGTTTATTGGGTCACAAAGAGTCAGACATGACTGAATGACTGAGCACATGGTTATCTTACAATGAACATAATTAATATCAATAATAGTATTAAGAATCACAATGACAAAAATTAACAGCAGTAAAATGAACCAGTGTTACTCTTCATATTGATGTTGAAGTTTCATGCTCCTTAGAAGATACATAACACCAGGAAGATGTATAAACATAACTCATAATTGGAAACTCTTAGACTCTTACAGCTCTGAAAAAAACCACCAAAACACTTGGTGGCTCAAAACAGTAGTGTTTAGTAGTTCCCACAACTCTGTAGATTGGCTGGGTGTGGTTCTCCTACCCTATGTCTTATAGCTGAAATCACTCATGCTTCCACTTATACCATGCTTGCTAATGTTCAACTAACTGGCCAAAGCAAATTGCATGTCCAAGCACACAGATCATATGTGAGGGGACCACAGAAGGGCATGAGGGAGACTATAAGAATATGGGCTCTGGAGCCAAACCACATGTGCAGCAATCATGTGTGATTATGAGCAAGAATTTTTACCTTTTCTAAGCCTTTTCCCCATAAAAGGCTTAAAGATACAATCCATGCAAACCAATGAAAAGGACCCTAGAACAGAATGTTAAATGTTCAATATGGGCTGCTTAACACTAACATTTTTATTATATCTTTAAAATTTTTATTGGAGTAGAGTTGATTTACAATGTTGTGTTAATTTCTGCTATACAGAAAATTGAATCAGTTGTAAATACATATATGTATATATCCATGCTTTTTTTCTAAAGGTTTATTGTATTTATTCATTTTACTTTTTGGCTGTGCTGGGTCTTCGTTGCTGTGCATAGGCTTTTCTCTAATTGCAGCGAGTGGGGCTACTCTTCGTTGTGATGCACAGGCTTCTTGTTGCAGCAGCTTCTCTTGTTACAGAGCACAGGATCTAGGTGCACAGGTTTTAGTAGCTGCAGCACATGGGCTGTGTAGCTGTGGTTCACAGGCTCTAGAGCACTGGCTCAGTAGTTGTGATGCATCAGCTCAGCCACTCTGCGGCACGTGAGATCCTCCCAGACCAGGGATCAAACCTGCGCCCCTTGCACTGCAAGATGGATTCCTAATCACTGGACCACCAGGGAACCCTGAGTATTTTTACTATTAATCAGATCAGATCCGATCAGTCGCTCAGTCGTGTCCGACTCTTTGCGACCCCATGAACTGCAGCACGCCAGGCCTCCCTATACATCACCAGCTCTCGGAGGTCACTCAGACTCACATTCATCGAGTCAGTGATGCCATCCAGCCATCTCATCCTCTGTCGTCCCCTTCTCCTCCTGCCCTCAATCCCTCCCAGCATCAGAGTCTTCTCCAATGAGTCAACTCTTCGCATGAGGTGGCCAAAATAGTGTCTGATATACTCCACTTATTCATATTTTGAGTTGAAATTAATCTCATATAATAATTACAGAAAATGCCTCTCTCCTAATTCTAACTTTCTACGTTTTAGGGAGAACGTGGATGGAAGACTGTAATTACTGAGATTTAATTAATTACTCAGCCAGAAGTTATGAGGCAATCCTTCACTGATATTTGCCTTTAATTACAGGTTCCGGTGTGTCATCTACCCTTTTAAACCAAAGCTCACTATCAAGACGGCGTTTGTCATCATTATGATTATCTGGGTCCTGGCCATTGCCATTATGTCCCCATCTGCAATAATGTTACATGTACAGGAAGAAAAAAATTACCGAGTGAGATTCAACTCCCAGGATAAAACCAGCCCAGTCTACTGGTGCCGGGAAGACTGGCCAAGTCAGGAAATGAGGAGGATCTATACCACAGTGCTCTTTGCCAATATCTACCTGGCTCCCCTGTCCCTCATTGTCATCATGTATGGAAGGATTGGAATTTCACTGTTCAAGAGGAAAGTGCCCCACACAGGCAAACAGAACCAGGAACAGTGGCACGTGGTATCCAAGAAGAAGCAGAAGATCATTAAGATGCTCCTGACCGTGGCTCTGCTTTTCATTCTCTCCTGGTTGCCCCTGTGGACCCTGATGATGCTCTCAGATTATGTTGATCTGTCTCCAAATGAACTGCAGGTCATCAATATCTACATCTACCCCTTTGCACACTGGCTGGCCTTCTGCAACAGCAGTGTCAACCCCATCATTTATGGTTTCTTCAATGAAAATTTTCGTCGTGGTTTCCAAGATGCTTTTCACCTCCAGCTCTGCCAAAAAAGAGCAAAGTCCAAGGAAGCCTACACTCTGAGAGCAAAAAACACTGTGGTCATCAACACATCTCATCTGTCAGCACAGGAATCGACAGTTAAAAACCCACATGAGGAAATTGTGCTTTGTAGCATAAGTGCTGAAAAGCCCTTACAGGAATTAATGATGGAAGAATTAGGAGAAATTACCAGTAGCAATGAGATGTAATAAGAGCTGGTGTGATGATTTTAACTCTGCTGTGTGATGTGATATATATTGAAATATTGTTGATTTCTATGGCTTCGTACTTCAGTTCTTTCTATGAATGTTAGAAACTCTCTCTGGAGAAAAGTAAACAAAATGAACCTCCTGTTCATAATCAACCTTATTGTATTTAAAATATATACAGAAACTCATACACAAATTGGCATGGATAAATCTATTTTCTAGGACTAGTTTTCAAAGCCCGATCCTTTCCAACTTTGCCATTTATGTATGAGTCAAGCAAGTGTTTTATGTGTATATATATGCAACACACATACACACACATTTTCATCAAATGGTGATAAATGGACAGTTCTTTGCATGATAGCATGTTTTGCAAATTCTCCTTTTGCTTTTGAATTGGAAATTTTAGAGTACAGAACTATTTATCTGTGTGTGCTTTTAAAATGTACTCAGCTTTCTTAGAAATAAAAACTGCAATAGCAAATAAAGAGACACAGTATTTCTTTGTATATAAAGGTTGACTTTTTTCCTTTCAAAAAGTACAAAGTTGATAACTATTGCTCCAAATGAGTTATTGTTTGGTTTTAACACTTCCATAAATGAATTTCAGCCCTAGCTGAACCCATGTTTCTTGAAGTGATGATTCAGGATCCCAAGTTGACCTCCTTTCTAATAGAATCCCTGACATAAAAAAGTCAGTCTTGTAATAAAGCAGCAGTTGTCAGAGGAAAGCAGCTGTCTTTTGAAGGGCTTGATCAGAGATGTTCAACAGTCATTGTAAGACTTCCAGAAAATTTGAACTGATTATTTCAGATTTCCTACTGGGCAGGGCATTTAAATCTGGAAGCCCTACTGGATTAGCAAATTAATAATGCTACTAAAAGAATGGTGAACCCCTGGATTCTGCCTGGTTAGGATTATGTAGTGACAATAGTCATAAATGTTGGCTTTTATTCTGGGGTGGGATAGTCCCTAGAAAATTGGGAATTATAAAATAACAAACAGTTTTGCAAATAAAAATGAATCTCTGGGCTTGGACCTATCACATTTTCTCAGGCTGTAATGTGGTTCAAGGTAGAAGCTTTCCAACACTATAGGCCTTTGAGAAAATAATTATTTCAATTGAGTTTATGCTATATAATATTTAAATCTGTATGTGTTACATATCTCCAAAACCTTTTTTGAATTTCATTATTTCTTCTATATCATGCCGTCTATGTGTTATGAAGAACTTATTTGGGACTTCCTCAATAACCACTTTTTTGATTATAAAATAATAAAAATTACATTATGAAACATCAAAACAGATATTATCAAAACAACACCTGTTACTAGTAGAGTTTTCATGAAAAACAGAATGGTGCAAAAATTGCATGTAATTCCTCTCCAAAGGAAAAATAAAACCGTGAAAACACTATGTAAATCAGCATCCTGTATGTACATCTTTGCCAAGAGTGATTATTCAGGAATGATTATTTTGCCATTGTCTACCTTACAATATCATTAATACATATTACATTTCTACAATTGTGCTACTTTAATGGTGAAAAATCATTTAAACTTGTGGTTTTGATTACTAGTGTGGCTGAATATTATTCCATGTTTCTTATTGATTTGTATTTATTCCTCTTCCCATTCATTGGCCATTTTCCCATTGTAGTTTTGTTGTTGTCTTTTATCTAGTACTATGTACTTTGGGGGGCTTCCCTTGTAGCTCAGTTTGTAAAGAATCTGCCTGCAATGCAGGAGACCTACATTGGATCCCTGGGTCGGGAAGATCCCCTGGAGAAGGAAATGGCAACCCACTCCAGTATTCTTGGCTGGAGAATCCCATGAACAGAGGAGCCTGGCAGGCTACAGTCCATGAGGTTGCAAGAGTTGGACACAACTTAGCAACTAAACCACCACCGTGTACTTTTTGTATCAATCATCAATAATAGGCAGAATTGGTCTTTAAAAAAACACCAAACATTAAAATGGTGTCTTTTCTCTGCCTAAAAGCCATTAATCATTTCTTTTCAAATTAGGGGAGAAACAACAACAAACTCCTTATCAGGACTTACACACCTTCAGTTTTTCTGCCCCCTGTCCACCCTTTAATCTTGTCTCATACCCTACACTCATTGTTCACACTACCGGGGCTGGTGTTGTTGCGTTGGTCAATCAATTGTGTCCAGCTCTTTGTGACCTCATGCACTGTAGCCCACCAGGCTCCTCTGTCCATGGAATTCCCCAGGCAAGAATACTACAGTGGGTAGCTATTCCCTTCTCCAGAAGATCTTCCCAACCCAGGGATCAAACCCAGGTCTCCTGAATTGCAGGCAGATTCTTCATTGACTAAGCCACCAGGGAAGCACCCTGCCTGCCTGTATATTCCTCTGTCTTTACCAAGTTCTTTAATGCTTCTAGATTGCACCCGTTTCCTTCCTGCCGGAAACATTCTTCCCATTGGCTTCCATTGGTTCTCTCATCCTTTAGGACTCAAACTAAACCTCACCTGAGCCCTGTTTATTCCTTCAGAGTAATTCTCGTTATCTGTAATTATCTTCAGAATTCTTTTATTTACTTGTTTATTATCCATATTCTCTACCAGAAGGTACACTCTATAAGGGCAAGAATTCTGTCTTGTGTATTGCTGTGTTTCCATTGCCTGGGCGAGTGTTTGGCACATAATGGATGAATAATAAATATTTACTGAACAAATTAATTAAGTAATTGCAAATATTTTCCAGTTATAATTTGCATTCTAATCTACTTATGATTATTATATTTTATTTTTAGATAATGAGAAAAATTCAGAATATAATAGAAACATTGGATAAAGTAGAAAAACATGTGAAGTAAAATGATTTCTTATCTAGTTATCTAGTGGTAACCATTCTCACTGTCATTTGGGGGCATATTTACATGGTTTCTTTAATAAAGTTATGACTCTGGGACATGTACTTTGTAACTTCTTATTCATTTAGTATATCAAGAACACATGTCCATGTTGTTTAATATTCTTCAAATATCCATTCCTTAATTTACTAAATTTCCTTTCTGAGGCTGAAAATATAAGCTATTTCCTAAATCTATAAAATGATGCAGTTATGTGTACCTTGTATAATACTGGGCATATTTATCTTAGAATAGACATATAAAAACACAACTGCATGGCCAAATGCAGGTACATTTGATAATGCATTAATACACATTGTCAAGTATTTTTTAAATAGGTTTTACTATTTTATACTTCCCTTAGTGGTGTAACTGAGCTATCCAGAAAGCCTACCCCACTGCAGTATTCTTGGGCTTCCCTGTGGCTCAGCTGGTAAAGAATCTGCCTGCAATTATTTTGCAGACCTGGGTTTGATCTCTGGGTTGGGCAGATCCCCTGGAGAGGGGAAAGGCTGCCCACTCCAGTATTCTGGCCTGGAAAATTCCATGGACTGTACAGTTTATGGGGTCACAGAGTCGGACATGACTGAGTGACTTTCACTTTCACTTTAGTGGTATAACAGGGTTTGCTCACTCACACACTTATAATATGGCATATTCCATAGAACAAAATTGTCTTGTCAGTTTGGTAAGAGAGAATTTGTATACCTATGTTTGTTTCATTCCATTGTTATGTAGCCGGACATTAAAATAATCTTCATTTAATTTGATTCATTTGTATTCACTTACCTTCACTTGTATTTGTAGCAGAAGAAAACACTTCCCTTTTCTTTTTAGTTTGTTGGCTGATCTATAATTAAATTGACGTAAGACGGTACAGAAGGGAAACAAATTTAATTACATATGTATGGGAGCCCCATGAAGACATGAGAGGCTCCCGGAGAGTCAGGCAACTGAGGCTTTTACGCCATCCTGGACTAAGGAGAAGAAGGGTAGGGGGTGGAACATCAAAGGGGAGGAAGATAATTCACAGGACAATGGAAAGAGAAAATATTTGTTAAAGAAATATTTGTCACACCACGCAAAGTCTTTATTATGTAAAAATATATATATATGAATATGTATATCTACATATCAGTTCAGTTCAGTTACTCAGTCGTGTCTGACTCTTTGTGACCCCATAAAAAGCAGCACGCCAGGTCTTCCTGTCCATCACCAACTCCCAGAGTTTACCCAAACTCATGTCCATTGAATCGGCAATGCCATCCAACCATCTCATCCTCTGTTGTTCCCTTATATATATATATGTTTACAATAGCTCTCTTCCTGGTAGGCTCCCATCTAAATTATTTTAGGCAGTTAAGGGAGAGAGAAAAAGTTCTTCTTGAGTCTGCTGGGCCTTTATCATGTTCAGCCTGAAATAACACACCTGCCACAGTGGCATATTCTGGGGTGGCCTCCTCTAAAGCCCATCATATTCACTTGTATCTCTTTCTTAGTTAATTCCCTCTTCCTGTTCTTTACTTCCTTTTTGGTTAGATTATTTGATTTTTTTCTCAACAGTCTATAAAAGTGCTCCCTAAGTCAGGATATTAATCTTTGACTATCAGACATGTTTCAAACATTTTTTTCTATTTGATGTGTGACTATGTATATGTATATGCATAGATATGAGGACAAAGTTTCAGCCACTATGACAGAATCCTGAAATACATTGGATTCTTAAAGGATATAGATGTTAATTTTGTGCTTGATGTTAGCAGTCCAGCTCAGTGGGGACCTTATTAGCACACAGTAGCAATTTTACAGATGAGGAACTGACTTCACAGAGGTAAAGGAAGTTGTTCAGGGTTGCATAACAAGTGACTCATGGAGCCAAATTCTAACCCATTTCAGCATTTAATGAATATTTATTATGTGGCAGGCACTACATTAAGCTCTTTACAGGAATCATCTCATTGAATCCTTATATACTAGAAAGTAAGTTTTAATATTCACCTTTTCAAACAGACACAAAGGCTGAAGCTTTCAAATATTATTAACATAGGGAAGTTTTTAAGAATATTTATTCAGGAATCAGACTGTCTAGGGTTGCATCTTGGCTCTGCCATCTAGATATCAGTTCCTAAAATTCTCAATAACTCAGTTTCCTCAACTGTAAAATGGACATAATAATAGAATCATTTGGAAATTTAATGCAATACCATATGTAAATAGATTAGAACTATACCTAGTATTCTTCCATTTATTAAGAAGAAACACAGTTTGTATCAGCCTAATGTCTTTGGAAAGAATGATGCTAAAGCTGAAACTTCAGTACTTTGGCCACCTCAAGCGAAGAGGTGACTCATTGGAAAAGACTGATGCTGGGAGGGATTGGGGGCAGGAAGAGAAGGGGACGGCAGAGGATGGGATGGCTGGATGGCATCACCAACTCGATCGACACAAGTTTGAGTGAACTCTGGGAGTTGGTGATGAACAGGGAGGCCTGGCGAGCTGTGATTCATGGGGTTGCAAGAATCAGACACGACTGAGCGACTAAACGGAACTGAATGTCTGTAATCAATTTTAAGAGGCTTATTCCTACTTAGGTAAAACTCAGAGGTTAAAGATAACTGTTCTAAACTGGCTGCTTGGATAATAACCATAAAAAACAAACAATATAAAACTCAATCTTTTATTGCACCTTATGTACTAGAAAATAAATATAATATGCATCATGATTTTCTACTTTGTTGCTTTCTTACATATTTCTAGCTAACTTTCTTTTTCAAGCAGTATTTTTTTCAAAAAGATATTTACCTCACTACAAAATGAATTATCCTATACATATGTCTTCCAAAGATGTTTCCATATAAACAGATAGTTCTCAAGTATACATTTTCCCAGACAGTGGGAAAATAATGGAATGGTACTGCAGAATAACAAAATGGTGACTGAACACAACAATGTAAAAGTAAAAGCTTAGTGGGCCTCAGTCCATGGAGTCACAAAAGAGTCAGATACAACTAAACAACAGCAATAACAATAGTATTTTCTATTCATGCTCCATTCATAAGATTATAACCCAGATATAACTAGGACCTTATAGTTATATATTGATTACAACATTTTATTTTTCTTGTTTTATTTCAACCTTGGGGCAGGATTCAACACTTTTCTTCACTTCCTAAAATAAATCCTCACAATAACTGCAAAATATATACCAGCCACATTTCACATCAGAAAAATAAAGCCAAGAGAGGCCAAATAAGGTTACTCAACAAAGAAATTTGAAACCGGTATTTAAATTCAGGAGTGCTGAATGCCAAAACCCATAAAATAATTGGTTAAAAAAAAAGTATTTTATGAATTCTTGTTTGCAAACAAATCTTAAGTAAAATTGGCATTTGCTGTTTTTCAAGGCAGTTTGATGTAGATAAAGAGCACAGACTGGAATCTGAGGCATAAAAATTTTAATTCTGCAACTTGCTAGCTGCATAACTATAGGAAATTTACTAAGATATTCTAAGGACTCACTTTCCTTATGGATTAAAAAGAACATATTTATCACATTATTTATAGAAAGTAGTACAGTGTTTGATACATATGGGAAGTTGTGGCCTTTATCAGTTTAAGTGGCAAATAATTTCAAGATATTTGATTTTGTATGTATGTTAGGCTGTAACAACTTAAGCCCAGAGACCTGAGACAACAGTGAAAAGATAATTCATCAAGTTTATCAATACTGAAAAGCTTTAAGTAGACTTACTCAAAATAAGTAAATGCTTTTCCATCTTAAGTACTTAAAATCAGCCACATTCGTCATCTGGTAACTTTCAAAGAAATGTTACATTTTTCTATTTATGAAATACCAGTTATTTAAAGAAAATGATGCTTTGTAGGTTCAGATGAGTTGGACTGAATGTATTGCATCCATTGTCAAGGTGCAGTTCATGAGCTTTAGGAGGTAAATAGAATATATGTTGTTGTTGTTTAGTTGCTGAGTCTAGTCTGCCAGGCTCCTCTGTCCATGGGGTTTTCCAAGCAAGAATTTTGGAGTGAGTTGCCATTTCTCCAGGGGATGTGGGCTTCCCTGGTGGCTCAGAGTTAAAAGATCTGCCTGCAATACCGGAGACCTGGGTTTGATCCCTGGGTCAGAAAGATCTCCTGGAGAAGGAAATGCAAGCCACTCAAGTATTCTTGCCCAGAAAATTCCATGGACAGAGGAGCCTGGCAGGCTATAGTTCATGGGGTCCCAAAAAGTCAGACACAACTGAGTGATGAACACCTTACTTTTTCTCCAGGGGATCTTCCCGAGCCAGGGATCAAATCCGTGTCTCCTTCATTGGCAGGCAGATTCTTTAGCCCTGAGCTATCAGGGAAGCCCTTATGCCAGATAAATCCTGCCCCAAAGACTGTAAACTTTTCTCTGAACAATTTTGAACCCTTTCACGCCCCTGTATTTTTGCTCATGATGTGGTCACTTTAACAAGCAAGCAAAAAATGTGTAAGGATAATGATAGTGGTTTTTTAAAAAAATTTTAAAAATGCAAAGACTAGTCTAGTTTTTCATTATACAGGCAAAATTGAGTGGGTCAGAAAATATATTCCATCTGCAATAACCACATAATTTACCCATTTTACTGCTATTTACCACTCCCCTATCTAACGGCAAACTTTCTACTTGTGCATCCTTCTCACTTATTCAAGAGCTTTCCTCCCATGATTATGCATCATAAATTCCCTGTCTCATTCTTTACTGGATCATGTCTTGAGAATCAAAAATACTGTAGTGGGCTTCCATGGAAGCTCAGTGGTGAGGAATCTGCCTGGCAATGCAAGAGACACCGGTTTGATCCCTGATTCAGGAAGATTCCATATGTAGCAGAGCAACTGAGCCTGTGCACCCCAACTATTGACCCTGTGCTCTAGAGCCTGGGAGCTCCAACTATTAAGCCCATGTGTCTTGACTACTGAAGCCTACGCACCCTGGAGTCTGTGCTCTGCCACAAGAGAAGCCACTGCAATGAGAAGCTGGAGCACCACGAGAGAATAGCCTTCTCTCTCTGCAACTAGAGAAAAAGCTTGGGAAGCAATGAAGACCTAGTACAGCCAAAAATTAAAAAATAAAAAAATAAAATTTAATTCAGAAAATACTATAGTGTCTGCAATTGTAAAATCAAACACAAAAATTTTCTCCTGAGTGCTCATCTTTTTCCTAGTCCTTATGCTTCACTTTACAGCAAAATTCACAAGAGGTATTTTTAAAGTCAGTGTTTACTTTCTTTGCCTTTTCATACTGTTCATGGGGTTCTCACACCAAGAATACTGGAATAGTTTGCCATTCCTTTCTCCAGTGGACCACATTTTGTCAGAACTCTCCACCATGACCCATCTGTCTTAGGTGCTCCTGCACAGCATGGCTCAGAGCTTTATCAAGTTATGCAAGCCCCTTCACCACAGCAAGGCTGTGATCCATGAAGTTGTCAACTGCAATACTTTGGCCACCTGATGTGGAAAACTGACTCATTGGAAAAGACCCTGATACTGGCAAAGAGTGAAGGCAAAAGGAGAAGCAGGCAACAGAGAATGAGATAGTTAGATAGTATGACCAACTCAATGGACATGAGTCTGAGCACTCCAGGAGACAGTGACAGACAGGGAAGCCTGGCGGGCTGCAGTCCATGGGGTCACAAAGAGTCAGACACGACTTAGCGACTGATCAACAACAAAGTACTATTTTCAGTTATTCTTCATGGAGACCACTTCAATCAATCTCTTATCTCTTCCACTCCACCAAAAATGCTCTGGTCAAGGTAACATTGACTGCCATGGTGCTATCCAGTGGTTATGATAAGGCTATCAGATCAGAGCAGATCAGTCGCTCAGTCGTATCCGACTTTGCGACCCCATGAACTGCAGCATGCCAGGCCTCCCTATCCATCCCAGCTCTCGGAGGTCACTCAGACTCACATCCATCGAGTCAGTGATGCCATCCAGCCATCTCATCCTCTGTCGTCCCCTTCTCCTCCTGCCCCCAATCCCTCCCAGCATCAGAGTCTTCTCCAATGAGTCAACTCTTCGCATGAGGTGGCCAAAATACTGGAGTTACAGCTTTAGCATCATTCCTTCCGAAGAAATCCCAGGGCTGATCTCCTTCAGAATGGACTGGTTGGATCTCCTTTTAGTCCAAGGGACTCTCAAGAGTCTTCTCCAACACCACAGTTCAAAAGCATCAATTAATACACAGAAGAACTGTACAAAAAAGAGCTTCACGACCCAGATAATCATGATAAGGCTATAATCAGGTCTTATTATACCAGACCATTTGTCAGCATTTTTGTCATCTGATCATTCCTTCCTTCCTTCTGAAAACACTTTTTTCACTTAGCTTTTGAATCATTACTACCAAGGAATTTATCTTCTACCTTACTTACAACATATTCCCATCATCCTTTCTGGGACCTTTCTCCTGTTGACGATCAGGAACTCAAATATTTCTGCTGAGATTTAAATTTCATGTGCCAAATGAAAGGAAATTTATTTGGTAGTTAACAGAGTGATATGATGAATGCTGTGGATGATGTGATTAGAAGATGAAGATTTTTTTTCAGCTTAGTGAAAGTAACAGTAAAGGACAAAGGCTCAAATCAAGAAAAAGCCTTTCTAAACTGTTTTAGTAGGGGGCTGTTATTAAAATGGAGAGAAATAGTTGAAGGCTGACAGAAAAATCAATAATATTTGGAAACTGATAGGCAGTGGGAGGAAAAAAATAAAATATTTAAACTGTTATTTTGATAACCTAATCTGAGTATCTTCTCAGCATGGTTTGGAATATTTTTAGAAAATGCTTTATTATTTTAAACACATAAAAGAGTGATCAGGGCAAATAATTTGTAAGAGAAATTCCTTGGTCAATGAGGATTAAAGTAACAAATGTGTTTTGGCATATTGTGGTTTGTGGAAGAAATGAACTGAATTGATTTTTGTGGAAGACACTATATGCTATGTTTAGTCACTCAGTCGTGTCTGACTCTTTGCAACCCCGTGAACTGTAGCCTGCCAGGCTCCTCTATCCATGAAATTCTCCAGGCAAGAATACTGAAGTAGGTAGCCTTTCCATTCTCCAGGGGATCTTCCCAACCCAGGGATGGAACTCAGGTCTTCTGAATTACAAGTGGATTCTTTACCACCTGAACCCCCAGGGAAGTTCAAGAATTCTGGAGTGGGTAGCCTATCCCTTCTCCAGGGGATCTTCCCAACCCAGGAATCAAACCAGGATCTCCTACATTGAAGGCAGATTCTTTACTAGTTGAGCTACCAGGGAAGCCCGGAAGACATTATACGTTGGATTAAAAAGGAAAGAGATACACTTTCATAGAATCCCATGTGGCCTTGTTAAGAAAGCAGGGGCATTTGATATTGTTATTTATTGTTGTTTAGTTGCTAATTCTGTTCAACTCTTTTGTAATTCCTAGGTCTGTAGCCCACCAGGCTCCTCTGTCTATGGGATTTCCCAGGCAAGAATACTGGTGTGGGTTGCCATTTCCTCCTCCAGAGGATATTCCCGACCCAGGAATTGAACCCATGTTTCCTGCATTGGCAGGCGGGTTCTTTACTACTGAGCCACCAGGCTCCTGCTGTCATTATGTAAACAGGTTTTGGCAGGAAAGAGCTCTCTGCAGGAGGCACTTTTCTGCCTTGTCACTAACCTTAAACACTCGCCCCCAGCCCCACCCGTGCTGTACTCATCTAGCTCTAGCACACGTTTCAGATCTTTTGATCACCCAATATCTTGCCTAACCTGTTGCTTCTTCTGATCAAAGAAACAGAAATGATGCAAAAGTAATTAACAGATGACTAGATCTCTTCCCTAGCCTGCTTTTCAGTAATATCTAGAACAATCTTTGTGAATAAGAAAGCAGCTAAAGAAAAATGACAAGACATCAACAAGCCTGCCCACAAGCCTGCATGCAGTAGGGGAGGTTACTACTCTGACCTTGACTCAATGATTAACTGAGATTACTTACTTGTGGCTCTTAAAAGACTTCATGGCCAAGCAGAATCTTCATAGATCATTTTTTTTCATTTCCCCAGACTGCCAGCATTCTGATTAAAAGCAACTAATCTTTCTAACAACATTGACTTCCCTGGTGGTTCAGTGGTAAAGAAGCCACCTGCCATGTGGGTTTGATCCTTGATCCAGCAAGATCCCCTGGAAAAGAAAATGGCAACATACTCCAGTATTCTTGTCTGGAGAATCCCATTGACAGAGGAGTCTACAGTCCATGAGGTCGCAAAGAGTTGGACACGACTTAGTGACTACGCAGCAATCCTTTCTACCAACACACCTCTCTCTGACTCACATACCTCTCAAACTGAATTAAATTATGCCTAACAGTTAATTTCAGAACAGAATCTGATAAAATCAGAGAAATGAAAACTTCTCTGTACCTGTCCTCTCTGGGATATTTTATTCAGTGTCCTAATATTCATTGCTGTGGAAGATGGAGAATGAGAATTAAGTTTCCTATAGAATGAAATTTTTAATTTTTCTAAGGTTAGGGTAAATAAATGTCATAGAACCACAGGGTTAGGGTTAAACACCCTGATTTCACATAAGAAAAACAACTGATGGATATGAAAAAAATGAAAACTGTGAAACTGTTGGTCACTCTGTCATGTCCAACTCTTTGGGTCCCTGTGGACTTTAGCCCACCAGGCTTTTCTGTCCATGGGATTTCCCAGGCAAGAATACTGGAAAAATGGAAGTGGACTCTTTCCTGTCTGAGCCTTCAGGGAAACCCAATGGATGTGAAGAAACTTGAAATCATGTGCTCAAGGCGATCAAGTCAAAGTTGCTTGGCTGGCCATTGCTGGCGGTCAGTGGAACTCATTGTGAGGCATATACAAGAAAAACAGGGCAACAAAGGAGAGTGTTTTGCTGGGAGCTTTCTGATGAAGGTGAGCAATTTGCAAACTACATCCCAAGAAAGATTACAGAAAAAGAGAAAAGTGAAATAAACAGGCTGCCTCTGGATCAGACCTACCCCAACATTTAAAATGAAGAGTGACGTATGTCAACTGATACTTGCTGGACTTCTATTCAAGCCCCGAATTTTAACTTTTATCCTTGAGAATCTAACAAACCACATGAATACTAATGTTTTACAGTTTTATAGCCTTATGTCTATAGCATTCCCCCATCCACTTCAGTGGAGTAAAACCTGGATTATTTAACCACTAAATAATTTTGCAGTTAGTTTTCTACTGTTTAACACTCATGCTTGAGAAGCCAAAGTAACATATGACATGAAACAAGGATGTATAATACATTTTTAAAAGTTGAAAATATATTGTGTTTAAAGTATTTGAAGGAATAAATCTGATGATCTTCCTTGTATCTCATAATAACATTGAAATTTTAATCCAAAACATATTTTGGATAAATAAATGTATAACATTACTGAGGACAGGAAGTGGTAGTTAGCATATAAAGTATTTTTGTAAATATATAGAAGATAGTAAACAGAATCACATTGATGGATGAACCACAAAAGAATACAGAACATACAGAAAGGAAGACTGCAGAGAAGTGACAAATATTTTTCCTGAAAAAGAAGGATTTATAGGTCCTGACAACCTACCCATCATACTTCATATCCTCTCCTACCTCCAAATACAGAAGCATTTGCCTGCAAGCTAAATGACAGTTGCATTATGTATACACTGCTGAAACAGAAATATAAACTAAAATATTTAAATTTTAGTTTTAAATGTGTTGAAATAAAATACTTTAAGATTAACACCCTACAAATTCAAACATAAAATCAGATTTTTTAAAACTTTCTATTTTATATTGGAGTAAAGCAGATTGACAATGTTGTGATAATTTCAGGTGGACAGCAGAGTGACTCGGCCATACATATACATGTATCTTTCCCCCCCGGAAACTCCCCTCTATCCAGGCTGCCACATAACATTAAGCAGAGTTCCATGTGCTACACAGTAGGTAGTTGTTGGTCATCCATTTTAAATATAGCAGTGTGTGCATGTCCATCCCAAATTCTCTACTATTTATGGTAACCATAAATTCATTCTCTAGGCCTGTGAATCTGTTTTTGTTTTGTAAAGTTTTGCAGATTGTTGAAAGAAACATAAAATTGATGAAATTCCATAGGATGTAATACATCATGGACTATAGAAGATGGATACGCCAGTTCTCACTTTGCCTTAGATTCACTACTGTAGAAAGTTTCCTACAGAAGCTCTTCTCACCTCACACTCCCTGCCCTACTCCCCAGTCCTATCCCAAGACAGAGGGCTTTCCCCTCAGATGGCCTTCCTAGTCTTTGTTTTGTTTCAGTGTATTTATCCCTGGTTGCTCAGATGGTAAAGAATCTGCTGGCAATACAGGAGACCCAGGTTTGATCCCTGGGTTGGGAAGATCCCCTGGAGAAGGAATTCCACTCCAGTATTCTTGACTAGGGAATTCCATGGACAGAGGAGCCTGGCATGCTATAGTCCATGGAGTTGCAAATATTTGGTCACAACAGAGCAACTAACACTTTCACTTTCCACGTGCCGTGGCTGGTAAGGGTGAAACTAGAAAAAAGGAGAGTTTTTCTCATCTATGCCATTGCTATTTGATTGTTATCATTTCTACAGAGATAACGTAAGTAAGGCCAAAGAGATCATTTTAGGAGGCAAGTATTTGAATTTCATCCCAAGTGGCTCAGATGGTAAGGAATCTTCCTGCAATGCAGGAGATCTGGATTTGATCCCTGGGTTGGGAAAACCATCTAGAGAAAGAAATGGCAACCCACTCCAGTATTCTTGCCTGGAGAATTCTATGAACAGAGGAGCCTGGCAGGTCCCAGTCCATGGGCTCACAAAGAGTCAGATGCAACTGAAGCAATTTAACACACACACAGTCCTCTTAAAGGTTAAAAACAATGTCTAACTGATTATCTCTATATTCTGACTAGCTGAGTAATTCCTCCCTGGAGCCACTGGAAAAGGCAGCTACAGGTCTTGGGTCCTGTGCACTCCTACTTTGGTGGCTTAGTTGCCCACATTGCCACCAGTAAAGTTTGGCACTTGGTCTGAAGGGCAGGGGCTTCCCTGGTAGCTCAGATGGTAAAGAATCTGTTTGCATTGCAGGAGACCTGGGTTCGATTCCTGGGTGGGGAAGATCCCCTGGAGAGGGCATGACAGCCCACTCCAGTATTCTTGCCTGGAGAATCCCATGGACAGAGGAGTCTGGCAAGCTGCAGACCACTGGGTTGCAAGGGGTCAGACGTGACTGAGTAACTAATAGACAGGGGCAGGGCCTGCTGACATTCTCAAAGTGTCCGGCAGGTGGCAGTGTTTCCCTCACCGGTAGAGCCTAGCCGGGTCTACACTGAGGGCTCTGGAAGAGACCAGAAGATAGTCACCTGCCCAGATTTTGTTTGTCTGTTTTGCCTTTTTCTACTTTTAATTTTTGAAACTTTTTAGTGAAAATAAGCAAGGTAGGTTTTTGTGAAGATGGTAGAGATAAGCAGGTGCCTCCCTTCCCATGTCACGGGATGTGCTTGACCTCCTGAGCTCCTCACTGTGATGTCCCCAGTGGAGCTGTCCTGGAGACACCCAGGAAAATGATTTCCAGTCCTTAACGTCCTCTGCCTGTCCTGCCACCCCAGCCAATTTGCTGCCCCACTTCCTTCAAAGCTGGCTCCCACCACTGGTCACTCTCCTCAGCTGCAATTCTCCTGGGAGACCCAAGAACACTTTCTGGAGGAGGCTGTGTAGGAATGACCAAGTCATCTGAGAAAAGGAGTAACTAATGGCCACAGCTACTGGCTGCAAGGAAAACCCATCAGGACTGAGGGAGACTATGCCAGGTCTGTGCCTGCATGGCCCATGGACAGCCACTGCTAGCTCAACTACAAGCCACAGTCAAGACGTGTCTCATTTTCCACCCGTAGCCTCCATATAAATATTTATTTCTACAATCCGTCACACAGCCTATTAAGTCTCGGTACTGGAGATATACTTTTGATTTTGACAATGGTCAGGTTTTCAAGAACTTGCTGTTAAAATTTTAAATGCAGCATGTGTGCTAAGTCGCTTTAGTCATGTCCAACTCTTTGTGACCGCATGGGCTATAGCCCTCCAGGTTCCTCTTTCCATGAGATTCTTCTGGCAAGAATACTGGAGTGGGTTGCCATGCCCTCTTCCAGGGGATATTCCCAACCCAGGGATTGAACCCACATCTCTTAAGTCTCCTGCACTGATAGGTGGATTCTTTACCACTAGCACCATATGATGCACAGATATATCAACCTATGACGACCTATGACATCTGACTGTTGTCCCGTGACTCTTGATGTATGACCCCTGACTTTTTGATCTATGACTTGCGATCTTCCATCCTTTATATTTGATCCTGTACTCTTGACCCAGCACATTTTATCACTGGCCTTTCGACCTCTGATTTTTGACCCCCGGTGAAGCAAACTATTTTGGTTAGTGAACACAAGTTCGTGTGCCCAATGCACAGTGAGACTAAATAAACCCAAAACATTGGAATTCGGAACAGAGAAAGGTTTACTGCAAAGAGATACTAAACTCTGAACTCCACGACATGTTTCACCAAAGCATTTTAAAAGTCCAGGAGTGGGACAGGTATCCTAGATTCTGAAAGGGTAACAACTAGAGTTATGACCCTTGAACTGTGACCCTTGAAAGTGAAAGTGAAGTCGCTCAGTCATGTCTGACTCTTTGCAACCCCTTGGACTTGTAGCCCACCAGGCTCCTCCATCCATAGGATTTTCCAGGCAAGAATACTGGAGTGGGTTGCCATTTGCTTCTCCAAGAGATCTTCCCGACCCAGGGATTGAACCCGGGTCTCCTGCATTGTAGGCAGACGCTTTACCATCTGAGCCACCAGGGAAGTGACCCTTGACCACCATACAAAAAGTGAAATGGTGCAGCCACCACTGTGGAAGACATTATAGCAGCAGCTCAAAAACTTTGCATAAACTTAACATGATATGTTGATTTCTGACATATGTCTTTTGAAACCATGGTTTCAAATGAATTATACTAGGTGTCAGAAGATAGCCCTTACTTCCCCTTTTCTCTAAACATGAATATGAGCAAAGGCTGTCACTGGCATCAGGGAGGAGCAGATACCAAATCTTCCTCTGTGAATACTGTGATACGTTTCCACTGTTTATACTTTAAGTCTGGCTTTTCTGGGTGATGCTCAATGGCCATGCTGCATGATGTTCTCCACCACTAGAGGGGCAAATACAGAAAAATGACAAGGCCATCTCTTTGCCCCTATTGTGCAGGTCTATGCCTTATTTTTTCCTCCTCTCCAAAAAGGAGAGAATCAAGATCAACAAAAAATTTAAGAAAAATACTATACAAGTCTATAAGTACTTAGAGCAGCTGGGAGAAATAAAAGGGAGGAATGACAATATGTGCTCTGTTTTGTGTTGTTCATTAGCTGAGCTGTTGGGTATTTGTATAAGATTTAGTCTTTTTAATCCCTGACTTAATTGCATCATCTGTTTTGTGCTTGGAGCCACACAGGTTTTATTGTGACTTTCTTCCATTGTATATTTGATGACTCACCTCTGCATAAACACCAATGTGACATGCAATATTAATAGACATTAACAGCAAAATTACCATGAGACAGTTTTATCCCATTTCACACTGTAAAGTTAACAGGTGGTTAACTTAGTGTTGCAAGTGATTTTTTTCATTCTCAGAAATTTCATGAATTTGTTATTGAATATTTAATGAACTTAAGTACATAGCTTACCATCTGTGCCTCAGGTTTTTCATCTTTCAAAGGACAAAATGAGTGGCTTTCCTTCTATTTTTTCAATTGAAAAATCTTTCAACTGAAATAACACATTGAAGGATACAGCAAACCAAAAATGTGAAATTTCCTCATTGGAATGGATACAAGGCTTTTAGCCTCCTCTGCACCCACCCCGTCTTCCTCCACACTTCCTAAGGGTTCCTCTCAGGACTCCCACCTCTGGAAACACTTCTGAAACTACCAGGCTAGATCTTCTCTAAGATTCTTTTTGGCTCTAACATTCAGATGATTCAAAAACAGGAAGCTGAAAGTGGTAGCACATGAGGGACCATTGCTATTTAACAGAAGAGAAAAATTGTGTCTATACATTTGCACTTGATGAATACTGATTAATAAAGGTGATAAATTAGAAAACAGTTTGAACCTCACTGTTTCAATGTGAGGTTCAAACCATTAAGAGGGAGCCAAGAACTTTACCTTGCTGCTCAAAGTGTGGTACTATTTTATCTTAGTGTGAGAGGGGCACTCTGCTGCTGCTGCTGCTAAGTCACTTCAGTTGTGTCCGATTCTTCATGACCCCATAGACTGCAGCCTTCCAGGCTCCTCCATCCATGGGATTTTCCAGGCAAGGGTACAGAGCACTCTGCAATAACTCTCAATTCTGGCCATCCAGTAGAATTCACCTGAAAAGTTTTAAAGAAACACTGATCACCAACCGCAGACATTCTCTTTTAATTGGTCTATAATGGGACATTGTTAATTTTATAGTTCTCAGATCATTTAAATATGCAGCTAGGGGTGAAAAATAGTCTAAGTAAATAATACAGCCCTACTCAAGAAACTAGACAAATCTCTCAGGCATAACCAAACAGAAGACATGTTTCAATCCAGACCCCAGAGGAAGAGCCACTCATCATGATAAGTGACTGAGGCACTCTGCTGAAAAGGGTACATGTCACTTATTAGTGATCTGACAACCCTCAGAGGGGTAGGTGCTGGCATGCCAGAGCAAGTAACTGAAGACAACAAACCTCACCTGACAAATGGATGGTTGAGTCTTGTAGAGACAGATATAAAAATATTAACTATGAAAAATGAAGATCTAGATGGCTTAGTAAGACACTTTCAAATGATTTTACTTTTCAGATCATAGATTATGAAAACAAAAGCACTCACTGTTAGCCATGGGTAAGTGCATCTCATAAAAGATGAAAACAATTTTTAAGTTAGGTAAGGGTTAATTTGTCCATGATTTCTACTCAGAGATGCTGGCTTCCAACAGAGCTCCATGGAAGCCAACTATAGCCAAATCCCTTAGGCAGTTAATTCAAGGAGAATATTGAGGTGGCACATCAGGCCACTGCTTCACCATGCCATAGAGCTTAGAATGCAAGCCTTAAATCCTGGACTTCTCATCACACCAGAAGAGGAGTTGATGACCTCTCAGCCAATGAACACTGGATCCTAACCCATAGCTACAACAGGGCAGGGAGTCTTGCTTCTCTAATCTTGTAGTTAAAGTTCTAAGTCATGGAAGACAGCATGCCTCTCCTCGAGTCCTCAAATCTGATGTCAGCTGTGCACTAGATTCCCGTGCACTATTTCAGAATTCTCTGAGCAACAGTATACCCACACACATCTAATACTGCTACTCTCTGCGCATTCCTCCCTGAAGGTACTATTCCTTCTGGATATGTATGATCTCCAGTATTTGCTTAACAAATACATTTGTTTGGAGGATTATCAAATGATCAGTAAAGGTACAAAATGAAATCTGTAAAAAAAAAAAAAAAAGAGAGAGAGAGACAAAAATATCCAAACAAGACAATAAGATGGGCATTTTGGAGAATGTGATAGCTAATATTATGTGTCAATTTGTCAGAGCCACAGTGACTGGATACATGGTAAAATATTATGGTGTGTGCTTCTGTGGGAGTATTTTTTTGGATGAGATTATCATTTAAATTTGTGGATTTTGAGTAAAGCAGTTACCCTGCATATAGTTGGGCCTTATCCAATTAGTTGAAGGCATGAATAGAACAAAAGACTCACCTTCCCTGAAACAGCAAATTCTTGCCAGCTGATGGTTTTCCAGCTTAGACTGTAATATCAGCTCTTCTCTGGGTCTTCAGTCTGCCAGCCCACCCTGAAGATTTTGGACTCGCTAGCCTCCATAAAAAAAAGTAGAGACATTACTTTGCTGACAAAGATCCATATACTCAGAGCTATGGTTTTTCCAGTAGTCATGTATGGATGTGAGAGTTGGACTATAAAGAAAGCTGAGTGCTGAAGAATTGATGCTTTTGAACTGTGGTATTGGAGAAGACTCTTGAGAGTCCCTTGGACTGCAAGGAGATCCAACCAGTCCATCCTAAAGGAAATCAGTCCTGAATGTTCACTGGCCACCTGATACGAAGAGCTGACTCATTGGAAAAGACCCTGATGCTGGGAAAGACTGAGGGCAAGAGGAGAAGGGAATGACAGAGGATGAGATGGTTGGATGACATCATCAACTCAATGGACATGAGTTTGCATGGACTCCGGGAGTTGGTGATGGACAGGGAGGCCTGGCGTGCTGCAGTCCATGGGGTCACAAAGAGTTGGACATAACTGAGCGACTGTACTGAACTGATCCCCTGTGGGCAAAGCAAGGAGATATTTTGCAAGATAAATGGTATTTTTACTTTACTTCCTCAGTGCCTCTCCCTCTCTGATTCTATAAAAGAAGCTGGCATCCAGACTCTGATAGCGGTCTGCCAGCTTTCTGAATAAAGTCGTATTTCTTGCCTCAACCCCTCGCTCCTGATTTATTGGCCTGTCATGCAGCAAGCAGAGCGAGCTTGGACTTGGTAACAATTTCTTCCATTTGGTGGTGGGTTTTATCATCTAAAAAACTCTGGAAATATGCATGAGATTCTACTACCTGGGTACTTCAGAGAGGAACTACCACAGAGGATATAGAGGAGGGGTCTGTCCCAGGAAGACCCTATAGGGTCCTGCTAGGTTTATGGTCGATACCTTCCTCCAAATTACCCATTCCCCACTGTGTTGCTGATTATTTCATTTCTATTGAATGAATTTTGCTGTTTTTCTACCAATATTCAAATGTGTTTTTGATATCACCCAAGATCAGTTTCTCTGGCCTCAGATTCTCTGATGATCTTCCACAGTGGGGAATGTTCCCACAAATATTCAGTAATCAAGCTACCAATTGTCTTGCAAAGTGGCTATAAGGAGCAGATGTCTCGGGCAGCCGTTCAGTGTGAACTCAGTGGTCTCCACGCATAGTCATTTGACTTCTACCTGTACCGGTTGGTTAATAAATAATATTTAGCTGAACTCTAATACTGGGGTTACAAAGTAGGCCTTGAAGCCTACGGTGACATACTTTCCTCTCTTCCTCCACACACTTATGACATGCTCCCTTCTACAGTCTTTACTATATTAGATATTGCTGAAACAATAGGATGAGTCATCTCATAAATTCCATTGTTAATCTCTAGGAGATAGCCATCTGAGGGAATGACCAGTCAGACTATTAGAAAAGGAACTAGGGGGAAATAAAGATCAAGTCTCACTCACTTCCTTAATCAGAGCAGTGAATTTAAGGCTTTGACCAAAGCATCTGCCTCATCTCTCCATTCTCCCTCTAAGCTAAGCGTCCCTCTACTTGACACTTTTATTTTTTTTTTTTGTCATTAATTTTTTTAATTTTTTTATTATTATTATTTTTTAAATTTTTCTTAACTTTACAATATTGTATTACTTTTACTATACATCGAGATGGATCTGCCACCAGAATACACGTGTTCCCCATCCTGAACCCTCCTCCCTCCCCCCTTCCCACACCATCCCTCCAGGTCCTCCCGGTGCTCCAGTCCCAGGCATCTGTTATAGGGCATCGTACCTGGACTGACTCATTTCAGATATGATATTATACATATTTCAATGCTATTCTCCCCAATCGTCCCACCCTCTCCCAGTCCCAGAGTCCAAAAGTCTGTTCTATACATCAGTGTCTCTTTTGCTGTCTCATAAGCAGGGTGATTGTTACCATCTTTCTAAATTCTTTCCCTAAATCTCTACGTTACTTGCTCTTTGGGAATTCTTAATGTTTACTGCAAAGAAGACTCAAAGACAACTCCAAGGTTACCATTTAGCATGGCTCATTAAAACTGTGCATGTTCTCAGAACTATGCTGCTAAGTCGCTTCAGTCGTATCTGACTCTGAGTGACCCCGTAGACGGCAGCCCACCAGGCTCCCCGTCCCTGGAATTCTCCAGGCAAGAACACTGGAGTGGGTTGCCATTTCCTTCTCCAATGCATGAAAGTGAAAAGTGAAAGTGAAGTCGCTTAATCGTATCCGACTCCTAGCGACCCCAAGGACTGCAGCCTACCAGGCCCCTCCATCCATGGGATTTTCCAGGCAAGAGTACTGGAGTAGGTTGCCATTGCCTTCTCCATTTATAGTTTTATAGTTCTCAGAACTATAAATGTCCCAAAAAGGTAAGGGAGTAGACAGGATATAAACATTTTGCTGAAAAATAAAACAGACAAACTAAGAAATGGAATATTTCTTGCCACATCAGTAAACAAGGATGTCACAGTCATCAGGGACTCTGACCTTCCAAATGTGAATTCCTGAGCCCTAAGCGCACTTAAGAAAGAGAAGAATATCTGTGTATGGGGTCGCACAGAGTCGGACATGACTGAAGTGACTCAGCAGCAGCAGCAGCAGCAGTTATTAGGCTGTGGCCACTCCATACAGTGAGCACTGAGGGACTCAGAATGTGAAAAAAAGGGCAAGAAACTGACTCCAGATAGCTCAGATGCCTATGAACAGTAACAGGGCCCACATGGGGGCTCATTGTTAAAATGGCTTATTATGTTGACCTCACAAACAAATAGTAAAATCCCAGTGACCCTTGAGACTGACCAAGTTGCCCAAACAACATTCTGTTTTCTGACTGGTGCCTGTCTTCTCAAGGCTACAAGACCATTGGATTCCAGACCTCCGGCTACGTGACCACAGAACTCAGCTACAGGCTAAACATTAACCATCCATTCAGATAATTTTTCATTGGTGGGGTATAAGGAAGACCCTGTCAGAAAGGGAGGACGCTGGTTCTCCTTAGGAGCCAATCATCCTCTCGTTTCCCTCTAATAAATTTCCCTTTTCTTTGCATGACTGCCTGGCTCATCCTTTTTTTCTCCACACTCGCCTTACAAAAGGAATGATTTCAGAGAGCCCAGATTCTTGTATCTTTAGAAAAACACTAAATTTCTTAACTTGGAATATTTGGTTTCCTTTAATTCACAGAAATACTTTTTACATTCAGACTACCTGCTCTTTGTTGAAAACGTCTATAGAATATGACCCCTCTCCCTACCTCCTTAGAACAGTTCTCTCAGGGCTTCTTGAGATGCTGTCTCCTGGGCTTGAAGTCCTAAAAATTCCCACAGAATAAAATATAATTCTCAAAATTTAGGTTTTGACTATATTAAGTCTACAAAACAAAAATTTTTTTTTAAATGAGGTTTAACATAGAAAGATAATTGCTAATCACACACACACACACACACACAACCCAGACATCTCAAGTTAATGATGTTAGTAATATTCTATGTATGGAAAGATGCAAAGTCTAGGCTCATTGAAATTATCCCTTTGCTTCATATGTTAACTCTCAAATGCCAGTATCCTGTTTTTTTTTCCGTCCTGAATTCCACTCAGGGCTAACCATTAGGAACGGCTGCAGTGACTGGGGGCAGGCCACATTCGTTGTTGACCAGAATGGCAGACACATTTCTGAGTTCATGTGAGCCAGCAGATCAGTCATTGCTTCCTGAATATTATTTTAGCTTCACAAGAACAAGCTTATCTCCTCTAGGTTTTCTTGCAGGTGGAAGAGCAAATACAAATTAAAAATAAGAGGCTTAATTTTCCTTGAGGAAGATAGGGAAGAGACTTCTCACTCTCCTTTCTTAAAGCATTTTTTTTTATGAATTTCAAATAACTTTAATTAACTTAGGAAACATATAGGTATACGAAGTTAAAACAAAAAATGCTTATTCTGAAGGCTGAATGGGAGAAAATAATAGCAAATGAAACAACTGACAAAAAATTCATCTCAAAAATATACAACCAACTCCTGCAGCTCAATTCCAGAAAAATAAACAGCCCAATCAAAAAAATAGGCCAAAGAACTAAACAGACATTTCTCCAAAGAAGACATACAGATGGCTAACAAACACATGAAAAGATGCTCAACATCACTCATTATCAGAGAAATGCAAATCAAAACCACAATGAGGTACGATCTCACGCCAGTCAGAATGGCTGCTATCCAAAAGTCTACAAGCAATAAATGCTGGAGAGGGTGTGGAGAAAAGGGAACACTCTTACACTGTTGGTGGGAATGCAAACTAGTACAGCCACTATGGAGAACAGTGTGGAGATTCCTTAAAAAACTGGAAAGAGAACTGCCTTATGATCCAGCAATTCCACTGCTGGGCATACACACCGAGGAAACCAGAACTGAAAGAGACATGTGTACTCCAATGTTCATCTCAGCACTGTTTATAATAGCCAGGACATGGAAGCAACCAAATGTCCACCAGTAGACGAATGGATAAGAAAGCTGTGGTATGTATACACAATGGAATATTCAGTTCAGTTCAGTTCAGTCGCTCAGTCGTGTCCCACTCTTTGTGACCCCATGAATCTCAGCAAGCCAGGCCTCCCTGTCTATCACCAACTTCCAGAGTTCACCCAGACTCACATCCATCGAGTCAGTGATGCCATCCAGCCATCTCATCCCCTGTCGTCCCCTTCTCCTCCTGCCCCCAATCCCTCCCAGCATCAGAGTCTTCTCCAATGAGTCAACTCTTCGCATGAGGTGGTCAAAGTACTGGAGTTTCAGCTTTAGCTTCATTCCTTCCAAAGAAATCCCAGGGCTGATCTCCTTCAGAATGGACTGGTTGGATCTCCTTGCAGTCCAAAGGACTCTCAAGAGTCTTCTCCAACACCACAATTCAAAAGCATCAATTCCTCGGCTCTCAGCCTTCTGCACAGTCCAGCTCTCACATCCACACATGACCACTGAAAAAACTATAGCCTTGACTAGACGGACCTTTGTTGGCAAAGTAATGTCTCTGCTTTTGAATATGCTGTCTAGGTTGGTTATAACTTTCCTTCCAAGGAGTAAGCATCTTTTAATTTCATGGTTGCAGTCACCATCTGCAGTGATTTTGGAGCCCAGAAAAATAAAGTCTGACACTATTTCCACTGTTTCTGCATCTATTTCCCATGAAGTGATGGGATCGGATGCCATGATCTTCGTTTTCTGAATGTTGAGCTTTAATCCAACCTTTTCACTCTCCACTTTCACTTTCATCAAGAGGCTTTTTAGTTCCTCTTCACTTCCTGCCATAAGAGTGGTGTCATCTGTTTTAAAAAGAATACATTTGAATCAGTTCTCATGAGGTGGATGAAACTGGAGCCTATTATACAGAGTGAAGCAAGCCAGAAAGAAAAACACCAATACAATATACTAACGCATATATATGGAATTTAGAAAGATGGTTACAATAACCCTATATGCGAGACAGCAAAAGAGACACAGATGTATAGAACAGTCTTTGGACTCTGTGGGAGAAGACAAGGGTGGGGTGATTTGAAAGAATAGCATTGAAACATATATTATCATATGTGAAACAGACAGCCAGTCCAGGTTTATTACATGAGACAGGGTGCTCAGGGCTGGTGCACTGGGATGACCCTGAGGATGGGATGGGGAGGGAGGGAGGGGGACTCAGGATGGGGAACACATGTATACTCGTGGTGGATTCATGTCAATGTATGGCAAAACTACTACAATATTGTAAAGTAACTAGCCTCCAATTAAATAAATTTTTAAAAAGTTTATTGAGGTATAGTTGATATATAACATTATTATTAGTTTTAGGTGTACAACATAATGATTTGATATCTATATATTATAAAACGATCGGCACATAAGTCTGATTAACATATGTGATTTTTATTGCAGAGTAATATGACAGGGTAATCAATAAAAATTTTTTAAAGTAATGATGTTACATTAAGATAAAATTATATGGAAAATATGGAAAGGTAATATAAGTGGAAAGGACATTGTACAGGAGACAGGGATCAAGACCATTCCCATGGAAAAGAAATGGAAAAAAGCAAAATAGCTGTCTGGGGAGGACTTACAAATAGCTGTGAAAAGAAGAGAAGTGAAAAGCAAAGGAGAAAAGGAAAGATATAAGGATCTGAATGCAGAGTTTCAAAGAATAGCAAGGAGAGGTAAGAAAGCCTTCCTCAGCAACCAATGCAAAGAAATAGAAGAAAACAGCAGAATTGGAAAGACTAGAGATGTCTTCAACAGGAAAACAACAGAATGGGAAAGACTAGAGATCTCTTCAAGAAAATTAGAGAAACCAAGGGAACATTTCATGCAAAGATGGGCTCCATAAAGGATAGAAATGGTATGCACCTAACAGAAGCAAAAGATATTAAGTAGAGGTGGCGCAGAAGAATTAAGAAGAATATTATTCTGTATTCTTCTGTATTAAGAAGAATACACAGAAGAAATGTACAAAAAAGATCTTCACGACCAAGATAATCACGATAGTGTGATCACTGACCTAGAGCCAGACATTCTGGAATGTGAAGTCACATGGGCCTTAGAAAGCATCACTACGAACAAAGCTAGTGGAGGTGATGGAATTCCAATTGAGCTCTTTCAAATCCTGAACGATGATGCTGTGAAAGTGCTGCACTCAATATGCCAGCAAATTTGGAAAACTCAGCACTGGCCACAGGACTGGAAAACGTCAGTTTTCACTCCAATCCCAAAGAAAGGCAATGCCAAAGAATGCTCAAAAAGTGAAGTGAAAGTCACATCCAACTCTTTGTGACCCCATGAACTATAACATCCATGGAATTCTCTAGGTCAGAATACTGGAGTGGGTAGCCTTTCCTTTCTCCAAGGGATCTTCCCAACCCAGGGATAGAACCCAGGTCTCCCACATTGCAGGTGGCTTCTTTATCTGCTGAGCCACAAGGGAAGCTCAAACTAGTAGTTAGTAGTTGGAATGCTCAAACTATGGCACAATTGCACTCATCTTACATGCTAGTAAAGTAATGCTCAAAATTCTCCAAGCCAGGCTTCAGCAATACGTGAACCGTGAACTTCCTGATGTTCAAGCTGGTTTTAGAAAAGGCAGAGGAACCACAGATCAAATTGCCAACATCTGCTGGATCATGGAAAAAGCAAGACAGTTCCAGGAAAAAACATTTATTTCTGTTTTATTGACTATGCCAAAGCCTTTGACTGTATGGATGACAATAAACTGTGGGAAATTCTTAAGAGATTGGAATACCAGACCACCTGACCTGCCTGTTAAGAAACCTATATGCAGGTCAAGAAGCAACAGGTAGAACTGGACATGGAACAACAGACTGGCTCCAAATAGGAAAAGAAGTACATCAAGGCTGTATATTGTCACCCTGCTTATTTAACGTATATGCAGAGTACATCATGAGAAATGCTGGACTGGAAGAAGCACAGGCTGGAATCAAGATTGCCGGGAGAAATATCAGTAACCTCAGATATGCAGATGACACCACCCTTATGGCAGAAAGTGAAGAGGGACTAAAAAGCCTCTTGATGAAAGTGAAAGAGGAGAGTGAAAAAGTTGACTTAAAGCTCAACATTCAGAAAACTGAGATCATGGCATGTGGTCCCATCACTTCATGGGAAATAGATGGAGAAATAGTGGAAACAGTGTCAGACTTTATTTTTTGGGGCTTCAAAATCACTGCAGATGGTGATTGCAGCCATGAAATTGAGAGGCCTACTCCTTGGAAGGAATCTTATGACCAACCTAGATAGCATATTCAAAAGCAGAGACATTACTTTGCCAACAAAGGTCCATCTAGTCAACGCTATGGTTTTTCCAGTAATCATATGTGGATGCGAGAGTTGGACTGTGAAGAAAGCTGAAAAATTGATGCTTTTGAACTGTGGTGTTGGAGAAGACTCTTGAGAGTCCCTTGGACTGCAAGGAGATCCAACCAGTCCATTCTGAAGGAGATGAGACCTGGGATTTCTTTGGAAGGAATGAAGCTAAAGCTGAAATTCCAGTACTTTGGCCACCTTATGCAAAGAGTTGACTCATTGGAAAAACTCTGATGCTGGGAAGGATTAGGGACAGGAGGAGAAGGGGATGACAGAGGATGAGATGGCTGGATGGCATCACTGACTCGATGGACGTGAGTCTGAGTGAACTCCAGGAGTTGGGGAAGGAAAGGGAGACCTGGCTTGCTGCGATTCATGGGGTCTCAAAGAGTCGGACATGACTAAGCGACTAAAGTGAACTGAACTGAACTGAACTGAAGAAGGAATTTTATTTAGAAAACTTTAGATTGTAAATTCTTCCAATTCTTCCTCTGTCTCTTTGCTGCTGCTGCTGCTACTGCTGCTAAGTTTCTTCAATCGTGTCCGACTCTGTGTGACCCCATAGATGGCAGCCCGCCAGGCTCCCCCATCCCTGGGATTCTCCAGGCAAGAACACTGGAATGGGTTGCCATTTCCTTCTCCAATGCACGAAAGTGAAAAGTGAAAGGGAAGTCACTCAGTCGTGTCCAACTCCTAGCGACCCCATAGACTGCAGCCTACCAGGTTCCTCCGTCCATGGGATTTTCCAGGCAAGAGTACTGGAGTGGGGTGCCATTGCCTTCTCTGTCTCTTTGAAATATATGCAAATCATATTAAGAGCTAAAGAAAACTCTTGCCTGTTTTACAACTCAGGAATGTCTTTTTCAAGGACCTGGGAGTCATTTCCTTGAAATGTAACCATCAAAGAAGAAAGTGCCCCACCTCCCAGTTCCTCTGAGAGGGCAGAAGCTAAACTCAGGCGGGCACCTCACTCAACACTGCCTCCTATTAAGACAGGCTGGGGCCTGGGACCCTTTGCTGCCATGCTGCAATGGGTGCATCTGGCCACACCTTGAGCAACAAGATACAAAGAAACTGTATTGAACTAAAACAACAGCAAGCATGCACAGTTAGGGCAAATTCTAGACAAATGATACAAAGAGACCAAAACCCAACTGCCACTTCTGAAGAGCCCAGAGCTAAGGTAGGTTATCAAGCCTATGGTTTGCACACAACACCACCTAAGGAATGGCATGGCAAACCACTAAACGCTAGCTAGACCCCTGGATACAACCCTATATAAGAAAAAATTCGCCCCCCAGCAAAGGGAACAAGAAACAAAGGAATCTGTATTTTTCTTCTCTCCCATCCCCTGATTAAACAGAGGCCCCCAATAAACTGAATTTCTATCTGAATTTCTTATGTGGCCTCTGATCAATTTCTATTGATTAAGGAATCTTCACGACCCAGATAATCAGGCTGGTGTGATCACTCACCTTGAACCTGACATCCTGGAACGTGAAGTCAAGTGGGCCTTAGGAAGCATCACTATGAACAAAGTTAGTGGAGGTGATGAAATTCCAGTTGAGCTATTTAAGATCTAAAAGATGATTCTGTGAAAGTGTTGCACTCAATATGTCAGCAAATTTGGAAAACTCAGCAGTGGCCACAGGACTGGAAAAGTTCAGTATTCATTCCAATCACAAAGAAAGGCAATGCCAAAGAATGCTCAAATTACTGCACAATTGCACTCATCTCACACGCTAGTAAAGTAATGCTCAAAATTTTCCAAGCCAGGCTTCAGCAATACATGGTCCATGAAATTCCAGATGTTCAAGCTGGTTTTAGAAAAGGCAGAGGAACCAGAGATCAAATTGCCAACATCCACTGGATCATTGAAAGAGCGAGAGTTTCAGAAAAACATCTACTTCTGCTTTATTGACTATGCCAAAGCCTTTGACTGTGTTCAGTTCAGTTCAGTTGCTCAGTCGTGTCTGACTCCTTGCAAACCCATGAATTGCAGCATGCCAGGCCTCCCTGTCCATCACCAACTCCCGGAGTTCACCCACACTCATGTCCATCGAGTCGGTGATGCCATCCAGCTATCTCATCCTCTGTTGTCCCCTTCTCCTCCTACCCCCAATCCCTCCCAGCATCAGTCTTTTCCAACGAGTCAACTTTTTGCATGAGGTGGCCCAAGTATTGGACTTTCAGCTTTAACATCAGTCCTTCCAAGAACACCAGGACTGATCTCTTTAGAATGGACTGGTTGGATCTGTTTGCAGTCCAAGGGACTCTCAAGAGTCTTCTCCAACACCAAGTTCAAAAACATCAATTCTTCAGCACTCAGTTTTCTTCACAGTCCAACTCTCACATCCATATATGACCACTGGAAAAACCACAGCCTTGACTAAACAGACCTTTGTTGGCAAAATGGCTCATAATAAACTGAGGAAAATTCTGAAAGAGATGGGAATAACAGACCACCTGACTTGCTTCTTGAGAAATCTGTATGCAGGTCAGGAAGCAACAGTTACAACTGGACATGGAACAACAGACTGGTTCCAAATAGAAAAAGGAGTACATCAAGGCTGTATATTGTCACCCTGCTTATTTAACTTACATGCAGAGTACATTATGAGAAACGTTGGGCTGGAGGAAACATAAGCTGGAATCAAGAATGCCTGGAGAAATATCAATAACCTCAGATATGCAGATGACACCATCCTTATGGCAGAAAGTGAAGAAGAACTAAAGAGCCTCTTGATAAAAGTGAAAGTGGAGAGTGAAAAAGTTGGCTTAAAACTCAACATTCAGAAAACTAAAATCATGGAATCTGGTCCCATCACTTCATGACAAATAGATGGGGAAACAGTGGCCTACTGTATTTTGCGGGGCTCCAAAATCACTGCAGATGGTGATTGCAGCCATGAAATTAAAAGGCACTTGCTCCTGGGAAGGAAAGTTATGTCCAACCTAGACAGCATATTAAAAAATAGAGACATTACTTTGCCAATGAAGGTCCGTCTAGTCAAGGCTATCATTTTTCAAGTAGTCATGTATGGATGTGAGTTGTACTATAAAGAAAGCTGAGCGGCAAAGAATTGATGATTTTTGAACTGTGGTGTTGGAGAAGACTCTTGAGAGTCCCTTGGATGGCTAGGAGGTCCAATCAGTCCATTCTAAAGGAGATCAGTCCTGGGTGTTCATTGGAAGGCCTGATGTTGAAGCTGAAGCTCCAATACTTTGGCCACCTGATGCGAAGAGCTAACTCATTGGAAAGACCCTGATGCTGGAAAATATTGAGGGCAGGAGGAGAAGGGGATGATAGAGGATGAGCTAGTTGGATGGCATCACTGACTCAATGGACATGAGTCTGACTAAACTCCGGGAGTTCATGATGGACAGGGAGGCCTGCCATGCTGTGGTTCATGGGGTTGCGGTTCAAGAGCTGGACACGACTGAGTGACTCAACTGAACTGAAGGAGACCAAGAACGCTGGTCTGTAGCACCATCATGAAGGTATGAAAAGCTGCTGCTTCCATTGGATAAAACTATTGATAATTAGTTAACCCAGTTGGCCACCCCAATTACTGAGAGAGTATAGGATGAACTTTGTGACAAGAGGTGTTGTTAAGTTCTCCTACCTGAGCATTAGACATCGTTCATTTTGAGAACATCTGTGTGTCATGGATCCTATCTACTCGGCTACATAAAAGGCTGAAAGTTCTTCCTATCTTTGCAGCATCTTTAGTGAATTACCTGTGACTCAATAACATTCTGGTTTAATACTTATCCTATAATAAAGCTTTTATTTCCTTTCTACCATTTTGGAGAGGTTATCTGGTTTGGCAGAAGATTTTAGTTCTCATTACATTTCCTCAACAATTCTGGTAAGGAAAATGGGATGAGTCCCACAGGTCTTGAATTGAATAGGTGACCTGAACAACTTAGGGACACACAAAAATTGGGTCAGAGACCCTGAATAATTCAGCTTCCTTTCTAGTTCTCTGCTCTTTTATTTTTTAAAATATTTATTTATTTGGCTGTATCAGGTCTTATTTGCAGCATACGCGATGTTCCTTGCATCATGCGAGGTCTTTCATTGCGATACACTGGCTTCTTTAGTTGTGGTGTATGGGCTTAGCAGTTACTGTACATGAGCTTAGTTGGCATGTGGGACCTTAGTTCCTGTTGTTGTTCAGTCATCAAGTTGTGTCCAACTCTGTGACCCCGTGAACTGCAGCATGCTAGGTTTCCCTGTCCTTCACCATCTCCTGGAGTTTGCCCAAGTTTATGTCCATTGAATTGGTGATGCCATCCAAACATCTCATCCTCTGTTGGCCTCTTCTCTTGCCTTCAATTGTTCGCAGTATCACGGTCTTTTCCAATGAGTCAGCTCTTCACATCAGGTGGTCAAAATAATGGAGCTTCAGCTTCAGCATCAGTCCTTTAACCATAACAGCTCCTTGCTTAGTTGGAGGACTAGGTCTCATGATCCAGCTCTGTGTCTCCTTCGTATATCAGCCCAGGAGTATTCCACTTCCAGGACTTTCTTCTCATTACACAATCACATATCCTATAGCTAGAAAAGCAGACATGACAAAGTGACTTGATCAGGAAATAATTAAGAAATTTGATAAAAGATCATCCCCCATATGAAAGGCAACAGGATAAGTAGCAGCTGCAGCCATTACTTGGAAAAAGACAAACAAATGAAACATTAAGTTGATGAACGACAACATGGGAGAGAAACCAATTTATATATATAGATGTAGAGACAGATTATACAGTGGTAGTGACAAATAGATTCAAGGGATTATATCTGATAGAGTGCCTGAAGAACTATGGACAGAGATTTGTGACATTGTACAGGAGGCAGTGATTAAGACCATCCCCCAAAAAAAGAAATGCAAAAAGGCAAAATGGTTTTTCTGACGAGGCCTTACAAACAGATATGAAAAGAAGAGAAGAGAAAGGCAAGGAGAAAAGGAAAGATATACCCATCTGAATGCAGAGTTCCAAGGATAGCAGGAGGGATAAGAAAGCCTTTGTCAGTGATCAATGCAAAGAAATAGAGAAAAACAATAGAATCCAAAAAACTAGAAATCTCAAGAAAATTAGAGCTAGTAAGGGAACATTTCATGCAAAGATGAGCACAATAAAGGATAGAAATGGTATGGACCTAACAGAAGCAGAAGATACCAAGAGGTGGCAAGAATACACAGGAGAACTATACAAAAAAGTTCTTCATGACCCAGATAACCACGATAGTGTGATCACTCATCTAGAGCCAGAAATCCTGTAATGTGAAATCAAGTGGGCCTTAGGAAGCATCACTATGAGCAAAGCTAGTGGAGGTGATGAAATCCCAGTTGAGCTATTTCAAATCCTGAAAGATGATGCTGTGAAAGTGCTGCACTCAATATGAGAGCAAATCTGGAAAACTCTGCAGTGGCCACAGGACTAGAAAAGATCAGTTTTCATTCCAATCCCAAAGAAAGGCAATGCCAAGGAATGTTCAAATTACAGAACAATTGCATTCCTCTCACCCACTAGCAAATAATGCTCAAAATTCTCCAAGCTGGGCTTCAACAGTACATGAACCATGAACTTCCAGATGTTCAAGCTGGTAGTAGAAAAGGCAGAGGAACCAGAGATCAAATTGCCAACATCCACTGGATCATTGAAAGAGCAAGAGAATTCCAGAAAAACATCTACTTCTGCGTTATGGACTACGCCAAAGCCTTTGATTATGTGGATCACAACAAACTGTGAAAATTCTTTAAGAAATGGGAATACCAGACCACCTGACCTGCCTCCTGAGAAATCTGTATGCAGGTCAAGAAGCAACAGTTAGAACTGGATGTCAAACAACAGATTGGTTCCAAATTGGGAAAGGAGTACATCAAGGCTGTATATTATCACCCTGCTTATTTAACTTATATGCAAAATACATCATGTGAAATGCCAGCCTGGATGAAGCACAAGCTGTAATCAAGATTTCTGGGAGAAATATCAATAACCTCAGATATGCAGATGACACCACCCTTATGGCTGAAAGCGAAGAAGAACTAAAGAGCCTCTTGATGAAAGTGAAAGAGGGGAGTGAAAAAGTTGGCTTAAAGTAATATTCAGAAAACTAAGATCATAGCATCTACTCCTATCCCTTCATGGAAAATAAATGGGGAAACAGCAGAAACAGTGGCTGACTTTATTTTTGGGGGCTCCAAAATCACTGCAGATGGTGACTGCAGCCATGAAATTAAAAGACGTTTGTCCTAGGAAGAAAAAATGTGACCAACCTAGACAGCATATTAAAAAGTAGAGGCATTATTTTACCAAGAAAGGTCCATCTAGTCAAAGCCATGGTTTTTCCAGTAGTCAGGTATGTATGTAAGAGCTGGACTATAAAGAAAACTGAGTGCTCAAGAATTGATACTTTTGAACTGTGGTGTTGGAGACGACTTGAGAGTCTTTGGACTACAAGGAGATCCAACCAGTCTATCATAAAGGAAATCAATCCTGAATATTCGTTGGGAGGACTGATGCTGAAGCTGAAACTCCAATACTTTGGCCAGCTGATGCGGAGAACTGACTCATTTGAAAAGACCCTGATGCTGGGAAAGATTGAAGGTGAGAGGATAAAGGGATGACAGAGGATGAGATGGTTGGATGGCATCACCAATGCGATGGACATGAGTTTCAGTAGGCTCTGGGAGTTGGTGATGGACAGGGAAGCCTGGTGCACTGCAGTCCATGGGGCCGCAAAAATTTGGACAAGACTGAGCTGCTGAACTGAACTGACTATAGAGACAGAGATAGAAATAGAGATTTCTTTTTGTCCCAAACGGAGAAAAATCCAGCTCTTTATTCCTTTTCTGGACCACCAGAAAACTTGATGCCACTGATAAGCTACCCAGGGCTCTCAGATAGTCATATGCTTTTCTTGCTAATAGATATTTTTCATGTAAAGACTTCTTTCCCCGTGTGCCTCTGTAGCAAGTTTTCAGCTTACTGACCCCTATGAGGGTGTATGCACTGTCTGCAGGGTGGAATTATGCAACAACAGCTACACAGAACTATACAACCAGCAGATTCTTCTTTCATGGAACAAGCTTGTCTGGGGTCAGAAAGAAGGTCACATGACAAGGGATAAAGTAGCTAAGTGAAGCTGACTATTCACTCCCCTCCCACAACTATGAATAATCTAAAGACATTAGAGACCTGAAAGAGGGTTGCTGACCTGAAGACTTTTTGCTAAAGGTGAACTGAAGAAGGAGCAGCATTGTGCTCAGAAGACAGTTGAATACCCCACTGATTTTCCAGCAGTGTTTCACTAAGGCTTTCTTGAAATGTATTGACATGGACCCAAGGGCAGATCAAAATGCCCTGTGATCCTAAGCACCTTTGTCTCAGCTCTCTTGCTGACTACCCAAACTCAAATTAGGCAAAAGACCACAGATGGCAAGACCAGAATATTACTCAAGTTTTAATAGTAGCTTCTTAGTTTTGGGAACAATCTAGAGAAACATAAAGAAGAAAATAATGTATTTAAAAACTGCACTGTTAGGGGCTCAGTTAGAACTGTTTACTGAAAGGAAACAACCCCTACCCTGGACAGCCCATAAAGGGAAGAAAGGTAAAAAGGAGGTGATGTTCTTATTGCGAGATGTCAGGATGGCAGACAGAGGCTGTGAGACAAGACCAGGGGAAGCAGGAATTGCAGGGACAGGAGACTCAGAATAGTCTCAGAGGGCAAAACTCTATGAAAATACTTGGCAAACTGGCTCAGTTGAGGGGAATCTTGGTGGAAATCAGTGACCCATGTGTCAGTAACTTTTCCCTAGAAGTTGATCTCACCATTTCGGATAGACACTGTTTCTACTTGTTCTGCCATTTGCTCGGGAACTTCACCCTTTCTGTTTGATGACAGATCAATACAGGTTTTTGGTATTTGGGATCAGCTCTCTACTTGTTCATTTTCCTCCATCATTCAGGCAGAGCCTCTTATTAGGAACTTGTGCTCTCACTTTCTCCTGATTCTCTTGTTGAGAGACATGCGGTACAAGTAAAGGCTACCATATTCTGCATGGGCTTCCCAAGTGGCACTAGTGGTAAAGAACCTGCCTGTCAATGCAGATGTAAGAGACATGGGTTCAACCCCTGGGTCAGGAAGACCCCCTGTAAGAGGCATGGCAACCCACTCCATTATTCTTGCCTGGAGAATCCCATGGACAGAGAAGCCTGGTGGACTACAGTCCATGGTGTCACAAATTGCCAGACACCACTTAGCACGCACACATGCATATTCTATACTCTGGATAAAACACCTGTGGAGCCTGTGGAGTGCCTTGGAAAAGACCCCCTGAGCTGCTGCTGCTGCTACTGCTAAGTCACTTCAGTCTAGTTACTCTAATTTATGGGGGCAAAAAAAATGGAGTATAGGAGACAATGGCAGTCTTATATTAGAAAGGTAATCTGAGCTGAAACAAACTGATACACTTTGAGCCCTATGAAATAATGTTGCTGTTGATGTTTAGGGACTTCCCTGGTGGCTCAGATGTTAAAAGCATCTGCCTACAATGTGGGGAGACCCGGGTTTGATCCCTGGGTTGGGGAGATCCCCTGAAGAAGGAAATGACAACCCACTCCAGTATTCTTGCCTGGAAAATCCCATGGACAGAGGAGTGTGGCAGGCTACAGTCCATGGGGTCGTAAAGAGTCGGACACAACTGAGCAACTTCACTGCGTCTGACTCTTTTCCGGGCCCCTCTGTCCATGGGATTTCCCAGACAAGAATACTGGAGTTGGTTGCCTTTTCCTTCTCCAGGGGATCTTCCCAACTCAGGGATCAATATGGTGTCTCCTACTTGGCAGGAAGATTCTTTACCACTGAGCCACCTGTGAAGCCATGATGCTAGTTTAATTCAAGATAATAGAATCAATGGCTCCCCAGGTGGTTCAGTGGTAAATAATCTGCCTACTAATGTAGGAGCCTCAGGAGATTCAAGTGGGATCTCCTGGGTAAGGAAGATCTCCTGGGGAAGCGAATGGCTACCCACTCCAATATTCTTGCCTAGAGAATCCCATGGGTGGAGGAGCCTGGTGGGTTACAGTCTATGGGGTCGCAAAGAGTTGGACACAACTGAGCACAACAGAATCAGTAATAAATTTACCAGAGAGGTAATCCATGGCCCTGTGTAAAATAATATCTTTTGTCAAGTGCTCAGTTAAAAGGGATAAAATCAGTTATAAAATAATCAGAAAAATAAGGAGTCATTTTTTTTAAAAGGATGTTTTAGCCCATTCAATGGCACCCCACTCCAGTACTCTTGCCTGGAAAACCCCACGGACGGAGGAGCCTGGTAGGCTACAGTCCATGGGGTCGCTAAAGAGTCAAACATGACTGAGCAACTTCACTTTCTCTTTTCACTTTCATGCATTGGAGAAGGAAATGGCAACCCACTCCAGTGTTCTTGCCTGGAGAATCCCAGGGACGGGGAAGCCTGGTGGGCTGCCGTCTATGGGGTCACACAGAGTTGGACACGACTGAAGTGACTTAGCGTAGCGTAGCGTAGCCCATTCAGGGTGCTATAGCAGATTATCATAGACTAGATATTTTATAAATAATAGAAACTTATTCCTCACAGTTCTGGAGGCTGGGACGTCCAAGCTCACGGGGGCTCCAGCAGATTGGGTGTCTGGTAAGAAACCACTTCCTGGATCGCAGACAGTGGTCTTTTTGCTGTCACTCCACAAAGCAGAAGGAATAAGGGCTAGTTGAGCATCTCTTATAAGAGTCCTAATCCCACTCTTGGGGACTCCACTCTCATGACCTAAACCCCTCCCAAAGGGCCCCACCTCCAAATATCATCATATGAGGGTTAGATTTTAACCCTCATGAATTTGGGGGGACACAGCCAGTTTATGGCAAGGGAGTAATTCCCTTTAACACTCCCATAGTGCCAGTAATGAAAGAGGTAAATGTGATAAACGTGGTCAATCATTTTATAGATTTGTCAAGAATTTAGCCATTAATCCCTGTAGTTCCTAACCCTGCAACTGTTCTGATTTCTGACTATAGTACATTTATCTGCAAAGTTATTTCTCTGTGATTGACCTATGTTCTGCAATTTCTTTCTCTCTTTTCTCTATTTTTCTTTGTCTTCCTCTAGCAGATGAATCTAAATTCTTGTTTGCTTTTACTTACAGTGTCTGATACTTACATCAAAGGATTCCTCAAGGGTTTCACAATTCTTCTAGCATGCTTTTCTCATTATTAAAGAAAAAAACAACAGTAGAGGAATTTGTCTCACCCAAGAGATGTATAATTAATAAAAATGCAGATGATTTGCCAGTAGCGGCAGAAACTAGAGAACAAAAATGGATATTTTGCCTCTGATACAACACTTTGCTTTGCAGGAGCCTAAGACCTCACTAGACAAATGGTAATAGTGCCACTAGGTAAAATATTTAGGGCATCTGCTGTCAGCTGGGGTCCACCAAGTTTGATAATCTTAGAGTCAGCCCATTTTTGTAGATAAAATGGCCAGCTATCAAAACAAAAACGAACAGACAACTAAGACAATATTTGGAATTGGTACAGAATAGTGAACAGTGCAAAAGAGCACACCTTTTGCAGAGTGAACGAAACCTCTGACAACAATTAATTATACCATTATCCAGAACCCCCAATTTGTCTCTACACTCTCAAGAGGCTTTTGAGCAACTAAAATTGACTACATGCTCTCCCCCAGCTTTGACATTTCCTAATTTAAAAAAAAAAAAAAACAACTGATTTTTCTGTGGGAGGGTAAGAGTCCAAATCTGAAAGTTTGTCATAAAAATATAAAAATTATACTTATTTATTTTAGGGCTTCCCTGGTGGTTCAGCTGGTAAAGAATCTGCCTGCAATGCAGGAGACCCTGGTTTTATTCCTGGGTCAGGAAGATACCCTGGAGAAGGGAACAGCTTCCCACTCCAGTAGAACTGCCTAGAGAATTCCATAGACAGAAGAGCCTGGCAGGCTACAGTCCATGGAGTCGCAAAGAGTTGGACATGACTGAACGACTTTCACTTTTATTTATTTATTTTGGATAAAGTCAATTAACAAACTCAACCCCAGATGGCCACCCTAATTACCAAGTGATATATGATGAACTGTGTGTAACAAATGGTGTTTTCAAGTCCTCTTATTTGAGGACTAGGTATCGTTCATCTTGTGAACATGTCTAAAATAAGTTTTATCTGCTTGGCTATATGAGAGAGTGAGATTTACCTCTGTCTTTGAAATCTCTGTAGTGAATTGCCTGTAACACATGCCATGTTCTGGTTGAATGCTTATTTAATAATAAAATAGTTTACTTTCTCTTATACCACTGGAGAGATTTTTTGGTTTAACAGGAGATTTTATTTTTAATTACATTTTCCCAATACACACAGGCCGTGCCTATGACTTCAGGAAAAGTATTTAATTCATGGGTTGAAAAGGAGATGTATCAATTACCTTTTTCAGAGTAAATTGGTCAATCTCTTACCTTCATCAAATGTAGGAGGTCAACCGTCATTCCATCTGGAGATATCTGCTCACAAAAGTTCTTAGCCATTTGGAGATCAGTCGTCAAACACACTTTTTTTTTTTTTTTTTCTATTCTGCAGTATCCATCATTACATTGTACCAGTTATGATTTGCCAGCCTTCTGCTGGCAGAAGGTAATCTCTCAGAAGTGGCCTAATCTTTACAGAATACACTTGGAATTCTGCAGCCATCTAGTCTTTGCCTCCTACTACCTGTTTATAATTTGATGGATCAGTTGACTTCACATGGTAAGTAAGCGAATATAACATCTTTCCAGGTTGCCCCCAAATTACTAGGCTTCTCAATAACAGGGGGAAAGTGATATTACTGCCTTTTTTTTTTTTTTCTAATTGCCACATCTCTTAGAAGACGTGCTTTAAAGGGAAAAGGAAAGCAAAGTGAAGTCACTCAGTACTGTCCAGCTCTTTGCGACCCCATGGATTGTAGCCTACCAGACTCCTCAGTCCATGGGATTTTCCAGGTAAGATACTGGAGTAGGTTGCCATTTCCTTCTCCAGGAGATTTGCCTGACCCAGAGATTGAACCCAGGTCTCCCGCATTGTAGGCAGACGCTTTACAGTCTGAGCGACCAGGGAAGTCTTTTAAAGGGGGCTACGAATAAAATTTTCATCAATTTCTTTTCTGTATGCCACTCTCTATTTTCTCCAAATCTCATAGCAAGATTGTTCTCCTGTGGCACCGCACCCCAGTACTCTTGCCTGGAAAATCCCATGGACAGAGAACCCTGGTGGGCCGCTGTCCATGGGGTCGCTAAGAGTCGGATACAACTGAGCAACTTCACTTTCACTTTTCACTTTTATGCATTGGAGAAGGAAATGGCAACCCACTCCAGTGTTCTTGCCTGGAGAATCCCAGGGACGGGGGAGCCTGGTGGGCTGCTGTCTATGGGGTCGCACAGAGTCGGACACAACTGAAGTGACTTAGCAGCAGCAGCAGCAGCAGTCTGCCCCAAGGTGTTTCCTACTTCAATCCAGGGATGGATAGACAGCTATCCTGACAGCTAGTCATCATCATGTTTTGACATCCTATCTCAGTCCACTTGGGCTATGTAACAAAATAGCCAGCCTGGGAGGCTTAAACAATAGACATTTATCTTTCACTGTACTGCTTAATCACTTTAGTCATATCTGACTCTGTGCAACCCTATGGACTGTAGCCCGCCAGGCTCATCTGTCCATGGAATTCTTCAGGCAAGAGTATTGGAGTGGATTGCCATGCCCTCCTCCAGAGGATCTTCCCAACCCAAGGACTGAACCCTGGTCTCCTGCATTGCAGGCAGATTCTTTACCATTGAGCCACCATGTACTAGAGGTTGGAAAATCCAAGATCAGTGGGCTAGAAGATTTGATTATTGACGAGGGCCCTCTTCCTGGCTAATACATTTTTTTCTGTGTCCTCATATGATGGAGAAAGTGCTAGTCTCTTCTTATAAGGTCACTAACCCCATTGTGGGAGCTTCTCCCTCACAGCCTCATCTTAATCTATTTCCAGATGCCCCATATCCTAATAGTACTACATTAAGGGTTAATATATGCTTTTTTTTTTTTTTTTTTGAGGGGGAGAGGAGACAAAAACATTGAGTCCATAACACATCTCATCATTTTTTCTTACCAAAATTGTCTTAGTCATTTTGATTGATGGGTCCAAAAGACAACTCTGGCACAGTGCCAATCTGATCTAACTTAAAGGATTGGATAGTTCATTCAGATATCCACTAGTTAGAAAACTTGTTGAGAATCAAGAATTACTAATTATTTCCAGGGCATAATCATTAAGGAGCACAGATAGATCAGGGAGAAATCTAGGTCTCTATTGCAGCTCCCGGGTCCTTTCTTGCTTCCTCACTTGAAGATTAGCATACACCTCTCTAAGCAACATTTGTTGTCCTATCACTTACACAGAGAAGCCATTTAAAAGGTCATACAATGTCTCCATTTATCTATTTTTTAAGTTATTTATTTATTATTTTGGCTGTGTCAAGTCTTCTTTGCATCATGCGGGATCTTTTATTGATGTGGGATCTTTCACTGTGGTGCAGACTCTCTAGTTTTGGCCCGTGGGCTCAGTAGTTCTAGCCCACAGGCTTAATTGCTCCATGGCACAGAGGATCTTAGTTCCCGGACCAGGGCTGGAACCTGCATCCCCTGCTTTGCAAGGCGGATTCTTAATCCCTTCCCAGGGAAGTCCCACTGTCTCCATGTATACTCAGACATTTACATAGCTTAGGTGACATTTTCCAGGGAGCCATCCTCTATAAATTGAAAAGTCATGGCTCTGTTTGCGGTTTGTGCTCGGTTGCTCAGTGACCCCATGGACTGTAGCCCACCAGGCTTTTCTGTCCATGGAATTCTTCAGGCAAGTATATTGGAGCGCAATACCATTTCCTCCTCCAGGGGATCTTCCTGACCCAGGGATCAAATCCGCATCTCATGTGTCTCCTGTGTTGGCAGGTGGATTCTTTACCACTGGGCCACAGCAGCAATCCCAAATAGCCATGGCCATATCGCTAGAAGAATTCCATAAAATGATTCTCTTGCTAGCAGAAACCTCAGACTGTGCTGACAATAACATGTTTACAGGAAAATTTGATCAGTCCCCCTTTTCTTTCCTTGAATGTTTCCATGATGAACTATAATTCATTTGGTGTTTTCTGATTACCACTGTTACATGTCTCTGATGACCAAACAGCTTCTAAATCAAGGAACCATCAGTCATTGAGTTAGAAGCAATGCCTAGATTTCTGAGTTTGGGTTTGAGCCAAGACAAATGTGATATAACTGAAAATTAAATCAATCTTCTATAGCCTCATCAAGCATATGAACATGTATGCTTTCCATCTCTCCCTGACTATTAGGTGAGAGTAAGTAATCACTCGGAGAAGGCAATGGCATCCCATTCCAGTACTCTTGCTTGGAAAATCCCATGGACAGAGGAGCCTGGTAGGCTGCAGTCCATGGGGTCGCGAAGAGTTGGACACTCACTGAGCGACTTCACTTTCACTTTTCACTTTCATGCATTGGAGGAGGAAATGGCAACCCACTCCAATGTTCCTGCCTAGAGAATTCCAGGGATGGCGGAGCCTGCTGGGCTGCCTCTTATGGCGTTGCACAGAGTCGGACATGACTGAAGCGACTTAGCAGCAGCAGCAGGAAGCAATCACTACTCCATTTGTCTGTAATAATTCAATGTCACTCTCCGTAAGCAGAAAGTCCTTTGAATGAAACTGTTTAAGAATTGAAAGCACCCAAATAGAACGATACACTTCTTTCTTATGAAATAAGGCAAGTTGCTTTACATTGAAAATACTTTCTAAGAGATTAATGCATTTATGACATGTCTATTTAATTTTTTTATTTGCTCAAACTAACATCTCCATATTCAAGCAGGGGTGATAATTGTGGCAGTATGAAACTCATCTCCTTTAATAGAGAATTATAAATAATTCAGACCAAAGGACATAAGGAGAGCAGGCAGAATCCCTTTCTAGTGTTTTTCTCCCACCAAAGGATCCATTTCCTTTTTATTTTTTCACACAAGTAAAAATATGATAAATTTGCCCCTGTCTTGCCTCATTTGTATTTGGGTTGGGTTGTAGGTGAAGAAAATTACTCTCTTTATGGGTGTAACCACAGAGAGAGAGAGTAATTTTATTTATAATCACATGGCATAAGTTTTTACTTTTACCTTTGCTCTTTTTGGTTTCCCTGTAATACATAGTTTAAACTCTGCTTTTCAAAGGTGTGTTTGTGCTAAGTCACTTCAGTCATGTCTGACTTCCACAAGGCTCTTCTGTCCATGGGATTCTTCAGGCAAGAATACTGGAGGGGATTGCTGTGCCCTCCTCCATGGGATCTTCCCAACCCAGGAAATGTAAATTCTTGGCCCCACTCCAGATTACAAAATCAGAATCTCGGGATGATTACCCAGGATTCTGTGTTTTATCAGCTCTTTGCATGATTCTTATGAATTCTTTTTATGAATGTTCATGCTATGCTATGCTATGCTATGCTAAGTCACTTCAGTCGTGTCCAACTCTGTGCGACCCCATAGACTGCAGCGCACCAGGCTCCCCCGTCCCTGGGATTCTCCAGGCAAGAACATTGGAGTGGGTTGCCATTTCCTTCTCCAATTCATGAAAGTGAAAAGTGAAAGTGAAGTCGCTCAGTCGTGTCCAACTTTTAGCGACCCCATGGACTGCAGCCTACCAGGCTCCTCCATCCATGGGATTTTCCAAGCAAGAGTACTGGAGTGGGGTGCCATTGCCTTTTCCCTGAATGCTCATGGCTGAGAAGTATTCATTTAAACTGGGCTTGTGTAAATGCTTGCTGGTATTGAAAAACGTGGCTCGTATCTGCAAGTTTCTCAGGTGCAGACCAAGAATACAGCAATGTTCTTGGGTGAAATGTCTTTAACCTCCAGATCTCTGAATGGTATTGTCACAGTTCAAGAAATCACCCACTCCTCTGCCTTCATAAATGATACCTAACCTCTCTGGGATCTTATTTCTTCACCTATAACCTAGTTTGCTCTGGTCTGGAGAGATAAGCTTAACAGGGCAAAGAACACTCAAAGAGAACTCCAGGTGTCTTCTCTATGCTTGGTCAGCCTGGGTCAAGAGTGCAATCTCATTCCCAAAATTCCTCAAATGTTATTCAACATAGAGGACTTCGTGATGATGTACCCAGTGATTCATAGATGTCCAGTTTGTCAAGATGTCAACTAAGACTTTGCTAAGTGGTGTCATGCTCAGAACTATGTAGCTGGAAATAGTGTTGGGGCCAGTCATGGACCCCTGACTCCTGGTCCATTTCCTCTTCACTATTTGGCGCTCCATCTTTACAATCAGACACATTTAGTTGGTGGTATGAAAATGAAGTAAAAAGTGAACTGACAAATTGTGTTATATGGAGAATGAACAAACTAGAGATATAAAGTCAGTTTCTGTTAAACCTTGAAAGTAAATGTGATGTTATCATGGGCAGCAAATGATTTTTATTAATTTTATCTTCATTAAGTTTGAATTTTTCAATGGCATGGATTTCTCCCTATCAAGTTATAAATATATAGTATCTATATAATTATATGTAAATATCTAGGGGGGGGAAAAGGGGGGGGGGGAGGGAGAGGGGGGGGGGGGGACCACGGGGGGCCGCGGGGGGGGGGAGGAGAGAGGGGGGGGGTGTGGGTGTTAAGGGGGAAAAGAGGGGACACAGAGCGACTGATCTGATCTGATCTGATAGAGATATATATAAAGCAAAATTAGGAAAATTACATAATTTCAAATGAAATCTTTAGGTGAATTGAAGGCTGTAGAAAAAAGATGTGAATAGCTGGAATCCAGAGGAAACTCTGAAATCAGCTGCAAAGTCTCCACCTTTCTGCCAGCAAGTTCTTTCTTCTTCAGAAACAGAATGAACCAAACACAGTGAAATAAAGGCCACAGATGGACTTCATTCACCTTCTATTGAACTCATCAATTAAAGGCAAATTAAATTCTAACATTAAAATCACATCTCTCACAGTGCCTTTATTTTTAACTCATCTCTTTTTAGCTCTAAATAAAGAAGATGGGATAATTGATTATTACTGAAAAACTTTTAAAACAATTATGGCTAGGTTTTTAGAGAAATAATGAATCAAAATTAGCCCTAATTTTACAGATGAAGAATTTCTAAAGGTCACACAGATAGTACATAATCAAGTCAGGTCTAGAAATCAGATTCCTGATATTAAAATTTAATGCTATTTCTGCCTGTTTTTGCTGAACTGAAGTCAAAACAAAGAGGAATAAAAATATATAAAATGATAACCTCCCAAAACACATAGTTTGGGTGAAGCAGCCTTTAAATTCAATTGTTTCCCCAATGACATTATTTAATTTCTCTTTTGATAGCTTGTATGACCAAGACTTTTCTAACTGTTTTATATTAATTAACTCATCCAATAATTTTTTCATACACAAGATAACCAAAATCAAGAAGCTAGAGGAGAAAATATATCTATGTGATAGACACTACAATCACCCCTATTTTACACATAAGGAAACAGAGGTCCAACTTTTAAGTTGTTTATGGTTAAACAGACAGTAAGTGATGGTTTTGTGATATGAACTCAGAACCTCCAAATAGCCACTACATTATACAGACTCCCCACTGATTCTATAAATCATTCAATGTCTCCAGCTTGAAATGCCCCAATTTTAAAAAGGCATCACAATTTCATTATCTAATAATCATACTTTCCTTTAAGTTTTTAAGCTATTTTAAAATGTAAAGAAGCAAAAATTAAAGACACCAATAATTCTACCTACAATCCCAGAGTTACCATTGTCAATATCACATGTTGTATTATTTTTCAGTATTTTCCTCACACTTTTTTTTATTTTTTTACAAATATGAACCACTTTTTCCTCAAGCTTCATTATCTTTGGGTAGAGAGAAAATTCTGACTTCACAATATCCCACTTCCTAGTATTTACAGACCATCTGGTGATATCCATGTGCTGAGTCATGCCTTGTGTTGTTGGAAGAGAGTGTTTGCTATGACTGAAGTACTCACAAAAGTCCCTCAGATGTCCAGCAAATGCTACCATAAAGAAAGCTAAGCACCAAAAAACTGATGCTTTTGAATTTTAGTGTTGGAGAAGACTTGAGAGTCCCTTGGCCTGCAAGGAGATCCACCCAGTCCATCCTAAAGGAAATCAGTCCTGAATATTCTTTGGAAGGACTGATGGTGAAGCTGAAGTTCCAATACTTTGGCCACCTGATGCAAAGAACTGACTCACTGGAAAAGCCCCTGATGCTGGGAAAGATTGAAGCTTGGAGGAGAAGGGGATGACAGAGGATGAGATGGTTGGAGGCATCACCCACTCAATGGACATGAGTTTGAGTAGACTCCAGGGGGTTGGTGATGGATAAGGAAGCCCAGCATACTGCAGTCCACAGGGTTGCAAAGAGAAGGACACGACTGAGCAACTGAACTGAACTGAAGTACTTACAAATTTCCCTCGAATGTTTAGCAAATGCTACCAAGTAAACTAAATGCCTGAACTACCAGGTGGCTCAAGGGTAAAGAATCTGCCTGCCAGTGCAGGAGATGTAGGCGACATGGGTTTGATCCCTGGGTTGGGAAAATCCCCTGGAGGAGGAAAAGGCAACCCATTCCAGTATTCTCACCTGGAAAATTCCATGGACAGAGGAGCCTGGTGGGCTACAGTCCATGGAGTCGCAAAGTGTCAGACACGACTGAGTGGTTGAGTGGGCAGGCAAACTAAAATGCCCAGCTCTATGTTGGACAACATGATTCCCGGTTGGGTGCTGCTGTCCGACAAGCACCATGACTCCAAATGGAAGTCACTGCTTTTCTCTGACCACTGTGGTCTCCACTAGCCACCACTGCCACCCTCCTGGTGTCCCCACTAGTATATTAGATCCTTCAAATTGTCAAAGATGCACAGTAGATAAAGGAAAGTGGACCGTGCTTACCTGGCTGAATGAATGGGTAAAAGAGGGGTCTCCTGAGGCTTGCTTAATCCTTAGTGGTTTGAAAAGTATTCCATCTATCAGTTTCTCCTCCAGCCTTGTCTGAGAGCATGGGTCTGTGATGCTAGCGGCCACCTTATCACAGGTTCTGACTCAACTCACTGAGTTTTTTTCACTCACAGAAGGGTCCTAGTACCCTGCACATAAATTTCTCCTTGACCTTTCCTATCCATGTGTCAGACAGAGCAAACAAGCTTGAATTATCTCCCAAGAGGCCCCTTATTCACCAGCAAGTAAATTTTTGTGAATTTTTGGGTGTTGCTGGGTGATATGTCCATCTGCACTATATCTGTAACAATTCCCCTTCTTGGCAGCAAGTATTCCTATTTTTTTAATATTTTCTATGTCACTAGAAAAAAAAATGACTCAACAGCCTTTTTAAATTGAAGTTTTTATTAGTAATGAGACAATATTTACTATGTTTTAGTATTATTCTATTAAATCAGTTCATAAGAAAATTCTTCACTTTTCAAGAATATAATTTATTGTTTTACTGGTTTCATTTATTCCCTAATTTTTTGTATAAATAATTTCCCACTGTTATGTCTTTTTAAGATATTGCTACTTTTCTAAATCAATTTACAAGCAAATTCTTCATTTATCAAGAATATGATTTATTACTTTGCCAGTTTCATTTATTCCCTAATTTTTTGTATAAATAATTTCCCACTGTTATGTCTCTTTAAGATATTACTACTCTACTAAATCAATTCTTAAGCAAATTCTTCATTTATCAAGAATATGATTTATTACTTTACTGGTTTCATTTATTCCCTAATTTTTTATATAAATAATGTCCCACTTTTATGTCTTTTTAACATATAACTACTCTACTAAATCAATTCATAAGAAAATTCTTTACTTATCAAGAACATGATTTATTACTTTACTGGTTTCATTTACCCACTAATTTTTATATAAATAATTTCCCACTCTTTTTTATTATAATATGACTTAACTCTTAGCTGGATGATATCTTGTGCTCTTTTAATAGAAGTTCACATAAATGGCAGAAAGCATTAAAAATTTCTCTTTGCAAGCTGAGGGGACCTCTGGGCATTTACATGGTGCTATTGTTCCTTCTGAGAAGACATGGAATTGATAAACTCTCCCTCTCGACACCACATGACTCTAGAGCAAGGACATTACAAAGCCCTGAGGAAGCCCTCCAAAGAGCAAATTTATGCTTCTTGCTATTTTGTGATATATCTACTCAGTAGTAGAGGGGACCTGGCTTTGTGCCCTACTGAAAATGTATCTATGAGTTCAGAAATAATCAGAGTCAGCCATTTGGATTATAAATGGGTGGTTAGGACAACCTCCCCATTGGATGCAGTTGATAGGCACTGTCCACAGAGTATTGTTTGTGAACAACAGTGCCCTTCTGTTCCTAAGGAGAGAATGTAATCTAAAGCAGAGGACTGGGTAACTAGTCCTCCCAAGACCTTCTAGTCACCTAGTATTATTTATATGATCTTGCGTGGAAATCTTTATTTGGTAATCTCTCTCTTTTGATATTCTAGATGCACTTCTCATCACTTTAAAAAGAATTAAATAACTAAGGAGGACATGAGGAATAAAAGGATTTACTCTGGAAGAAAGCAAGATTTCGAAAACAGCTATATTTTGCAAATCTCAGACTCTCTTTGCATATGATTGAAAGCTTGACTGAATATAAAATTATGATCTCATAAATTTCCTCTTAGCATGGAATTTTCTGATAGCACCAAACGTGAAAATTTAGTCAGACTAACTTCTGCCACATTGCTGCTCATTTTAATCTTAATATTTTTGTGGTTTACTGTGTTAAACTGAATCCTAGGTGAGTTTTTATTTGCATTTAAATTTCAAGGGTGATGTTTTCATCACTTTATTGAGAATATGCAGAATTCTTGTAGCTCAGGCTCAAGGTTGTATTTATATGTTTATTTTAATCACAACATTTTCCCTGTGTTATAGATCTCATGACTCTTTTTGCTTCATTTTTTTTTTCTCAGATCTTCTTGGGATTATCTGCTTTCTAAGATTTGATCTTCATTTTATGTCATAAATTTTTTCTATCACTCCTGTAATTTTCTTCTTTTATGTAGTCACTATTGCCGTTAGGGCTAATTTCACATGAGACAAATTAAATGTTAAGTCATAAATAGTACTACTAGCAATAAAATCAGTAACTACATATTGAGAAAAAGTGTATTTCATAAAACAAGTAAAAGAATTCTGAACTTACATGCAAGTATACACAGATAAGAGTATGTTCAGTTCAGTCACTCAGTTGTGTCCAACTCTTTGCGACCCCGTGAACAGCAGCACGCCAGGCCTCCCTGTCCATGACCAACTCCTGGAGTCCACCCAAAGCCGTGTCCATTGAGTCGGTGATGCCATCCAACCATCTCATCCTCTGTCGTCCCCTTCTCCTCATGTCCTCAATCTTTCTCAGTATCAGGGTCTTTTCAAATGCATCAGCTCTTCGCATCAGGTGGCCAAAGTATTGGAGTTTCAACCTCAACATCAGTCCTTCCAATGAACACCCAGGGCTGCTTTCCTTCAGGATGGACTGATTGGAACTCCTTGCAGTCCAAAGGACTCTTAACAGTCTTCTCCAACACCACAGTTCAAAAGGATCAATTGTTCTGCGCTCAGGTTTCTTTATAATCCAACTCTCACATCCATACAAGACCACTGGGAAAACCAAAGCCTTGACTAGATGGACCTTTGTTGACAAAGTAATGTCTCTGCTTTTCAATATGCTGTCTAAGTTGGTCATAACTTTCATTCCAAGGAGCAAACGTCTTTTCATTTCATGGCTGCAATCACCATCTGCAGTGATTTTGGAGCCCAGAAAAATAAAGTCAGCCACTGTTTCCACTATTTCTCCATCTATTTGCCACGAAGTGATGGGACCGGATGCCATGATCTTCGTTTTCTGAATGTTGAGCTTTAAGACAACTTTTTCACTCTCCTCTTTCACTTTCATCAAGAGGCTCTTTAGTTCTTCACTTTCTGCCATAAGGGTGGTGTCATCTGCATATCTGAGGTTATTGCTATTTCTCCCGGCAATCTTGATTCCAGCTTGTGCTTCCTCCAGCCCAGTGTTTCTCATGATGTACTCTGCATGTAAGTTAAATAAGCAGGGTGACAATATACAGCCATGACGTACTCCTTTTACTATTTGGAACCAGTCTGTTGTTCCATGTCCAGTTCTAACTGTTGCTTCCTGACCTGCATAAGAGTATAGCGCCCAAATATATTAAGAATATACTGACATATGCAAATGTCTATATGATATTTTTCAGAACTGCTGAATATGTTATCTTATATGTCTGAAGGGCCAGGATAGTGAGGAGATTATCCTGGATAAATACAAGTGGGCCCAATATAATCACATGAGTCCTCAAAAGCAGAGGAGATTTGCCTGCTATTGTCAAAGAAAGATGGTAGCATGAGAAAAGATTGAATGCTGCTCTGTTGCTGGTTCTGAAATGTAGCGGACTAGGTGCAAGACCCAGAGAGAGCCATTGAAGAGCTGGACAGGCAAGGAAATGGCTTATTCCCTTGGGCTTCTGGAAAGAAATATCTGCTAACACCTTGATTTCAGTCCAATGTTACCAGGATCAGTCCTCAAGCCTACAGAACAGTAAGGTAATATACTTGGATTATTTTAAATCATATATGTGTGTGTGTGTGTGTGTGTACACCATGCTCATTATATATATTATAAATAATATATATATATGTGCATACACAGACACACACGTTAAAATTCTAATCAAAGAGGCCATTACATTAGTAAACCAAAACTTAAGCCAGAATCGATGCATTCAAATCTGAGAAAATTATGCTTAAAAACAACCAATCACAAGTGGCCAACTAAGATCTGAAAAAGAATATGTATGTATATATATATATGGATTGCTTTGCAGTATACCTGAAACTAACACAACACTACAAATCAACTAAATTTCAATCAAAAAAAAAAAAAAGAAAAAGAACGGCCAGCTAGGCTTTCCCAAATAAGACACCACTGAGGATGAGATGGTTGGATGACATCACTGACTTGATGCACAGGAGCTTGAGCAAACTCGGGGAGATAATGAAGGACAGGGAAGCCTGGCATGCTGCAGTTCATGGGGCTGCAGAGTCAGACGTGACTTAGTGACTGAACAACATCAACAAAGCTTTAGCCAGTCAAATAATTTTTCTTGCTGTTCTTCCAAGGCTGCACTTCTCTATAAAAATCTGCCTCCCACTCCTGTTGATGTAATGCTCTTAGCCACATTCAGTTTGGCACTGCTCAATTCAAATTGATGTTTGCTCAAGTAGTCTTGAAAACTTAATATGCCTCAGTTTATCAAACCTGGGTCTTCTACATTGCAGGCAGATTCTTTACTGTCTGTACCACCAAGGAAGTCTTATCCTTTGTCAATAGATATATATCTATATCTGTTCATACTCATTCCAATCCAAAACCAGAGTGTTCATTTCAGTGTTTTCACTTTCACTCCTTTCTCATTTCTAATTTCTTTCTCTAACAGTGGGAAACCTGGCTCTCCTTACTACAATGTAGAGTGTATAGTATATAATTATTATTCAGCAATACTACATACAGAAAGTAGTTTCAAAAGTTCTAGCCCATACATTTGTGAGAAAAAAATGTTTATCAACTGTATACAGTTCTTTCTGGATTCACACTTACGATATCTACTAAAAACATCATTTTACCAGATTTCTTGCCAGCTCCTTTCTTTCCCACCATGAGGCACATTTTCCACCTCTAAGCAGCCACTTCCTGCATTTCTGTCTTGTGGCTCCAACCAGTTAGCAATCCATAAACAAACTAAGGGAGGAGAAAAGCTGTTGTTCTTGCTTAGTCACTGAGTCATGCCCGACTCTTCTGTGACCCCATGGACTGTAGCCCACCAGGTTCCCCTGTCCATGTGATTTCCCAGGCAAGAATACTGGAGTGGGTTGCCATTTCCTTCTTCAGGGGATCTTCCTGACCCAGGAATCAAACCTGAGTCCCTTGTACTGCAGGCAGATTCTTTACCACTGAGTCACTAGGAGCCCCAAGGAGAAAAGTAGCTCAAGCAATTGGGCTCCCTCTTCTGCCTTTCTTTCTTGGTTATCTACACTTCACTTTTTGTTGTTATTGTTGTTGCCTTGTCCAGTTGGAACTTATTTTTGTTCAAAGGCTCACAAGATTGTTCAATACTCTCTTCAGTTTCCTGACCTCTTAACAGCCACTTTTTGTTTGACTTCTAAGTATCTCTAAAGAATACTAAACTAATCTCAGCGAACTAAGAACTAAGCTCCTTAGTTCTCGGCTGCTTTAGGTGCAATTCAAAGCTTTACAACAGATGGGATATTTGATTGTTTTTATACCCTTTTCCTTAAGCTTCTCAGTTACTCTTGGGAGCTCTGATCACCAACAAGCTAGTCCTTTATAGCTAAAATGAGAAATCTCCCAAACCTGTAACTATTGATATTTTTAGGGTTTAGTTTTAGTTCATTTCTCAGTTAATCCAAAATTAGCAGCCTGCAACTGTTATTTCTCCTGTCCCCATACTTTTCTTAATAGTGAATTATCTTTGGCCTTAAATTGTATTGCCCTTCTTCATCACTTTTAGAACTTCTAATTGGAATTTTGAAGAGAACATGAGTCTTTGTATGCAGGTTATCATTTGGTCTGGACATATTTTAGGTTTGGAATTAAATTGTTTTTTCTCTTACTCAAAGAATAGAACACTTTTTTAAGTCAAAAACCTTTCATTATCATTGTGGGTAATTCCAGAATATTTTTAGGAAGTCATTTGCCCTGGAGAGTGTCTTCAATTATGGATATATTAGCAAAAAGCATTTTAGGCTTTAGAAGAGAGAGAGTAAATTAATATGTGAAAAGTGTTCACAAACCAAAAAATAGCTTTTATCTTTTCAAATCTACCATTAAATAAAGGAATTCTTTACTTATTATCAATTTTACATTTCAAAAAATGTGGTTGGAATTATTTTCTATATAGATACATGTAATGGATATTCCAAAAGTGATACTGTGTGACGGACACAGACACATCCTCCATAGATCCTCCAGTTGCCCATTGAAGTATCAAGTGGGCCAGCTGAGACCCAGGAAGGCAGCAGAGAGAGCTCAATATATGAAGTTTATGTTCAAGTATCACAAGTCAATGGTTAAATCTTATACAGATACATTTTATATAGCAGAAAACAATTTTCCTGTCACAAGAAAGGCTCATTCTATTGTATGTCAATAAAAATTTCTTATAGTTTATTGAAATGTCCCTCAAGATGATCCCACTCTTTTAGCTCTGAATCTAGGTACCCCCAGAAACTTTCTGATTATCAGTTTTTTTGTGCTATTAAAATGTTTACCACCTGAATCATGTAACTGCATTGTGTGGTTATATCAGCAATATTAGGGTTTGCTTGAAATTGCAATAGTATCCCATTATCTACAGTTTCACTTTCATGGTTTCATTTACCAGTGGTCTTCTGCACTGGTCCAAAAATGTTAAAAGAAAATTCCAGAAATAAACAATTCATAAATTTTCAATTGCACGCAGTTCTGAAGGATATAATGAACTCTCTCTCTTTCTGTTCTTTCCTTCCTAGGACATGGTGGTGGTGGTGGTGGTTTAGTTTGCTAAGTCATGTCCAACTACTATGACCCTGTGGACTGTAAGCCCCTAGGCTTCTCTGCCCACAGGATTTCCCAGGCAAGAATACTGGAGTAGGTTGCCATTTCCTACTCCAGGGGTCTTCACAACCCAGGGATCGAATCTGTGTCTCCTGCATTGCAGACAGTCTAGACTGCCTAGGACATGATCCTCCCTTTGTCCAATGTATCCCACCTCTTAGTCACTTCATAGCCATCTCAGTTAACAAATTAACTGTCACAGTATTGCAATGCTTGGGTTCAAGTCACCCTAATTTTGCTTAATAATGGCCCCAAATGGCAAGAGTAGTGATGCTGGCAATTCGAATATGACAAAGAGAAGCAATAAAGTGCTTCCTTGAAGTGAAAAGGTGAAGGTTTTCGGTTTAATAAGGAAAGAAAAATATTGCCTTCTTAGATGGCTAAAATCTATGGTAAGAGCTAATCCATCTGAGAATTTATGAAAAATAAAAAGAAATTTGTGTTAGTCTTGTTATTGCACCTCAAAATACAAAAATTATGGCCTCAGTGCATGATAAGTGCTTAGTTAATGTGGAAAAAGCATAAAGTTTAAACAATAATAGAGTTTGATAGAGACCACATTTACATAATTTATTAGAATTCATTGTTACAATTGTTCTATTTTTATCATTGATTATTATTGTTCACATCTTACTGTGTCTAACTTATAAATTAAACTTTATCATAGATATGTGTGTATAGGAAAAATCATAGTAGTAGTGTTTGGTACTACAATGGCACCCCACTCCAGTACTCATGCCTGTAAAGTCCCACAGATGGAGGAGCCTGGTAGGCTGCAGTCCATGGGGTCGCTACAGTCGGACACAATTGAGCGACTTCCCTTTCACTTTTCACTTTCATGCATTGGAGAAGGAAATGGCAACCCACTCCAGTGTTCTTTCCTGGAGAATCCCAGGGATGGTGGAGCCTGGAGGGCTGCCATCTATGGGGTCCCACAGAGTCGGACACGACTGAAGCAACTTAGCAGCAGCAGCAGCAGCAGGAGGAGGAGGTCTTGGAATGCATCCTCCATGATGAGGGGAACAACTGTATTTCCATAACGCATTAATGACCATGAACAAATCTCATAACCTTAAATGCAGAACACTGGGAGTCATGTAAAGAGGAGTAAGTCTATTTGTTTTTATTTCTAACAGGCAATTGATGCTGTGTGCTTTAAGGGAACTTCCGTTCTCCTTTTGAGGCCATCAAAGGAGAAGGGTGAACTAGTGGATGAGATGGTTAGATAGCATCACTGACTCAATGGACATGAATTTGAACAAACTCTGGGAGATAGTGAAGGACAGAGAAGCCTGGTATACTGCAATCCATGGAGTCACAAAGAGTTGGACATGAGTGAGTGACTGAACAACAAAGAACAACAGGCCACCTGTTATACTGTAAGTATGAATTAGTGCTACTAAATCATGTTGCTGTGTATCACAGAATTCGGCATTTCCATAACTGCCAAACTGACTGTTCTCCACTGGTAAGTGTAAAGATGACTTTCTGCAATCACTGAAATCGCACACTTAAGTTAGAATTTAGATAGAGAGTATGTAAAATCTATCCATATCTCCTCGGCCTTATTCATAGTGAAGTGCTAGATTAGGATTTCAGTTAGATTAGGGTTCTGTGCCTATAGAAGTGGGGCTTCCCTTGTGGCTCAGCTGGTAAAGAATCCACCTGCAATGCTGGAGACCTGGTTTCGATTCCTGGGTTGGGAAGATCCCTGGAAAAGGAGAAGGCTACCTACTCCAGTACTCTGGCCTGGAGAATTCCATGGACTGTATAGTCCACGGGGTGGCAAGGAGTTGGACATGACTGAACAACTTTCACCTTCATTTTCACTTTTCACCTGTAGAATTGAGGCATTAACTTGACCCCAGTGACATCTCCAGATACTGCCATCATCCTTAGGAATCAGCTTAAAGCGAATTTACCTTTCTATTTATCTTTCCAACTATAATACTTTTACACGCTAATTGAATATTTCCTGGGAAAGAGCAAAATATTGTTTTTTTTTTTGTGGTTTTGTTGTTTAAAAATCAACATGCTGCTGCTGCTAAGTTGCTTCAGTCGTGTCCGACTCTGTGCGACCCCATAGACAGCAGCCTACCAGGCTCCCCCATCCCTGGGATTCTCTAGGCAAGAACACTGGAGTGGGTTGCCATTTCCTTCTCCAGTGCATGAAAATGAAAAGTAAAAGTGAAGTCACTCAGTCGTGTCCGACTCTAGCGACCCCATGGACTGCAGCCTAGCAGGCTCCTCTGTCCATGGGATTTTCAAGGCAAAAGTACTGGAGTGGGGTGCCATTGCCGTCTCCAAAAATCAACATACAAGGGAGCAATTTACATTCACAGGTTGATAAAGGCACAGACTTGTCTGTTCTGTTCATTACTATGTTTTGCAGAGCCTAGCACAGCTCTTGTACAAATATTCAATAAATACCAGATGAATTAAACAACCAATTAATTAATTACACAAATTATTATACTAGCTCTTGCAACTGAAAATCAGATCAGATCAGATCAGTCGATCAGTCGTGTCCGACTCTTTGCGAACCCATGAACCACAGCACGCCAGGCCTCCCTGTCCATCACCAGCTCCCGGAGGTCACCCAGACTCATACCCATCGAGTCAGCGATGCCATCCAGCCATCTCATCCTCTGTCGTCCCCTTCTCCTCCTGCCCCCAATCCCTCCCAGCATCAGAGTCTTCTCCAATGAGTCAACTCTTCGCATGAGGTGGCCAAAATACTGGAGTTTCAGCTTTAGCATCATTCCTTCTAAAGAAATTCCAGGATTGATCTCCTTCAGAATGGACTGGTTGGATCTTCTTGCAGTCCAAGGGACTCTCAAGAGTCTTCTCCAACACCACAGTTCAAAAGCATCAATTCTTCGGCGCTCAGCCTTCTTCACAGTCCAGCTCTCACATCCATACATGACCACAGGAAAGACCATAGCCTTGACTAGGCGAACCTTTGTTGGTAAAGTGATGTCTCTGCTTTCGAATATGCTATCTAGGTTGGTCATAACTTTCCTTCCAAGGAGTAAGCGTCTTTTAATTTCATGACTGCAGTCACCATCTACAGTGATAGGTGTAGACATTAAGATATCGTTTACTTTGGGGTAATTTTCATTGTATTCTTACAGCTCAATATTGATCTTTATATCATCTATCTGTTGAATTTGGGAAATTATGGACAGTTTATTTTTAAGATGTATATTTAAACAGTCTAAAGACTATTTTTTGTTGTAAATATTTTAGTCTAACATATATATTCTTCCAAAATTCTCAAATAATTGCTTGATATAATAGCAGTGTGGGGATTTATTATACAAAAGGTTATAGTAAATTGAAGTGTTTGCTAATATACGAGTAATTCATCTAAGATCTAGATTTTGTTCTAATGAAAATATAGTTTGTTAGTGATGATTTACAGTAATTTTTAAAAATAATTTTATATATTTATTTATTTTGATTGTGTTGGGCCTTGTTTCTGCTTGAGCTTTTCTCTAATGGCTGCAAGTGGAGACTGCTCTCCAGCTGTGACTTCTCATTGCAAAGACTTCTCTTGTTGTGCAGCACAGGCTCTGGGATGTGTGAAGTGAAGTGGCTCAGTCATGTCTGACTCTTTGCGACCCTTTGTAGCCAACCAGGCTCCTCTGTCCATGGGATTTTCCAGGCAAGAGTACTGGAGTCGGTTGCCATTTCCTTCTCCAGGGGATCTTCCTGACCCAGGGATTGAACCCTGGTCTCCCACATTGTAGGAAGATGCTTTACCCTCCGAGCCACATGTGGCCTCAGTAAAACAGTAAGGTAGTTGCGGCTCCTGGGCTCTGGAGTTGCAGGCTCAACAACTGTGACACACAGGTTCAGTTGCTCCGCTACCTGTGGGATCTTCCTGGATCAGGGATTGAACCTATGTCTCCTGTATTGACAGGTGAATTCTTTACCACTGAGTCACCTGGGAAGCTCCAGTTATATTTTTTTAAAATTGAAACTATGAAGATACGATTTCACTTCCTTATAATAATTTAATTAAAATGATGAAAAGTTTAACTTCATCTAAGATACATAACTTCACCTTTTACATGTTCTCTACCCTTCCATCCTCCATGAACCTCACTCCTGCATATCATTAGCCCAAGATAAAAATTCAAAATCTCAAGTACAGATTCTACTGAATGTGTATCACTTTCATACCACTGTAAAGTAAAAACATTTGATGTTGAATTGACACTGTCCAGCATTCTTGGCCTTCTCCAATAAATAAAAATTGATAAGGCCAGACAAGAAATTCAAGCAAGGCTTTATTGGGGTCCCTGCTGCATCAAGGGGAGCAAGAACAAGAACCATTTCCCTTGCTGTCTCCCTGAGGAGGGCATGCTCCCAAACCTGCTTTTGCTCCTGACACCCTGTTTTGGCTCCCAGCTCTTGAGAAGTTCAGTTCAGTTCAGTTCAGTCACTCAGTCGTGTCTGACTCTTTCAGACCCCATGAACCACAGCATGCCAAGCCTCCCTGTCCATCACCAACTCCCAGAGTCCACCCAAACCCATGTCCATTGAGTCGGTGATCCCATCCAACTATCTCATCCTCTGTCATCCCCTTCTCCTCCTGCCCTTCATCTTTCCCAGCATCAGTGTCTTTTCAAATGAGTCAGCTCTTAGAATCAGGTGGCCAAAGTATTGGAGTTTCAGCTTCAACATCAGTCCTTCCAACGAACATCCAGGACTGATCTCCTTTAGGATGGACTGCTTGGATCTCCTTGCAGTCCAAGAGACTCTCAAGAGCCTTCTCCAACACCACAGTTCAAAAGCATCAATTTTTCGGTACTCAGCTTTCTTTATAGCCCAACTCTCACATCCATACATGACTACTGGAAAAACCATAGCCTTGACTAGACAGACCTTTGTTGCCAAAGTAATGTCTCTGCTTTTGAATATGCTATCTAGGTTGATCATAACTTTCCTTCCAAGGAGTAAGAGTCTTTTAATTTCATGGCTGCAGTCACCATATGCAGTGATTTTGGAGCCCAGAAAAATAAAGTCTGCCACTGTTTCCACCGTTTCTCCATTTATTTGCCATGAAGTGATGGGACCAGATGCCATGATCTTAGTTTTCTGAATGTTGAGCTTTAAGACAACTTTTTCACTCTCCTCTTTCACTTTCATCAAGAGGCTCTTTAGTTCTTCCTTACTTTCTGCCATAAGGGTGGTGTCATCTGCATATCTGAGGTTATTGCTATTTCTCCCAGCAATCTTGATTCCAGCTTGTGTTTCACCCAGTCCAGCATTTCTCATGATGTACTCTGCATATAAGTTAAATAAGCAGGGTGACAATATACAGTCTTGGCGTACTCCTTTTCCTATTTGGAGCCAGTCTGTTGTTACATGTCCAGTTCTAACTGTTGCTTCCTGACCTGCATACATGTTTCTTAAGAGGCAGGTCAGGTGGTCTGGTATGCCCATCTCTTTCAGAATTTCCCACAGTTTATTGTGATCCACACAGTCAAAGGCTTTGGCATAGTCAATGAAGCAGAAGCAGATGTTTCTCTGGAACTGTCTTGCTTTTTCCATGATCCAGTGGATGTTGGCAATTTGATCTCTGGTTCCTCTGCCTTTTCTATAACCAGTTTGAACATCTGGAAGTTCATGGTTCACGTATTTCTGAAGCCTGGCTTGGAGAATTTTGAGCATTACTTTACTAGCGTGTGAGATGAATGCAATTGTGTGTTAGTTTGAGCATTCTTTGGCATATTACATATCATTATTCTTGAGATGTAGCAGTTGGTTTTTTTAGTCTTTTTGTATATTTTTGTCCATAATTTGCCACAAATGCACATGCATGCACTTATTTTTAGTCCCTTATAGTTTCTTTGTATTTTGTTGCTCAAGGAGACATTTAACCAGGTGCACCCTTTGCCGCACACAAGCAAAGGGTGCCAGGTCCCAATCTATCTTCAAACATTCGTAAGTTTGGGATCACCTGTAATTCAATTAGATTTTTGTTCAAATAACTTCATCAGAGGGGCTTTTTTTTTTTTTTTTTTTTTTTATTCTAGGTCAAATAGTGCATCCCTTTATCATTTCCTAGGTTCATTACCCTACTTTATTATTTTATACTCAAGAGTACCAATTAATAGTTTATTGATTGTCTCTCCTCACTAGAATGTCATTTCTTTAAAGTTGGGACTTATCTGCACTATACTTAGTAGTAGGTATTCAATACACTTTTGTTTGATGAATTAACTGCATATCTTGAAACTTTGGGGATAAAGTAATTTTCTAAATAGAATATTTATCTTCACCCTTAATTTTATTTTTAAAGAAAGATTAGAAAGAAGAGTTTTCAATTTTTTTGGTTAGTTACAATAAAGGAAACAAACCATTTTTGAAGAGTAAAAAAATCCTTAAGACTATATGATATATTTTGTCTTATTTTTTCTTTGATGTTAAAAAGAATCATAGAGGAAGAAAAGATTTTTTAAATTCTGAAGCTATTTTATGTATTACATATTATGATTAAAAAAGCCCAGTCATATGAGTAATGGAAGGCAGGTAAAAGACTCAAAGATTTACAGGGGGTTTTCAAACTCAAATGTCTACCTGGACAAGGAGGATAACATAGAAGAGTATAATAGGCCAATTAAAAAACCAGAATAAAAGTGGAAATATGTTAAACCAGAGGCTGTATCCTCAGTCTAAAGGTATTAATACTTATTTTTAAAAAACAACTAAGTGAAAATAAGTGTCTGCTTATAGACATGTCCCATTTGTGATCGCTTCTATAGCAAGAAAAATATCAAAAGGAATAATATCAGTAGTATCACAGTGCTACAATATTTTATTACCCATATAAATAATCACTCCACCTTTGGATATCAGGTGTGAATCTTTGAAAAGACTGAATGTAGAATGGTAGCTCAGAGTCCAAATGTAGATGAGAAAAGAATACTGCTCAGTGGTTAAATGGAAAGAATAGCTTAGAAGAATATCTACATATATCATTTAGGAAAATATGATTATAATTATTTTCACAATAGTTGTTTAAATGTCATTACAACCAATCACTAGTCATGGTGCAGAGGTAAGAATTCACAGAGCTTCTACTCGCACTCACTTTGAGCTTCATATATCAGTTGATATACAGAGAACTCTGATCAAAAGTGTATCCATTTATGAAGTGAATTTTTCAGTGTCACTCCTATTACCCAATAAACCCATATTTTATGCTCAATTTCACTTTAATATGCCAACAAAGCATATTCAGGCGCCATAAACAAGTAGAAGTCCTTAGACCTGATTTGTGAAATGAAGCTGAGCTTTAAATGAAAGTGATGTCTCATAAACCTCAATAGTCCCATGAGAAATGAGATAGAAATGGAAAACTACTGTAATCCAAAATTCATTTCAGTGTTATTGCTGAGGACTTTTTGTTTTCTTTCAAAAAATCAGGGCAATGAATTCATCTTAAATTGCAGTCTCTTGTGTTGTAGTTACACACAAAATAAGTGTTCTTGTGCCAGGTAATACTGTAGCAGAAAGGGATTGAATAACTTTCTGGAGAGTTTGCCATAACTTATTATTTTTCAGAAGCTTTCACATGTATTTTCTCTGTAATCCATATCAGAGGCTTCCTATTTCATTTGTAAAACTTAGATATTAAAGATACTAATTTTTCTAGTGTGCTGTGGGGACTGCATGAAATAATACAGAGCAATATTGACCAGGAGCAGTATTTGAAACATATTAGATGCTAGAAGAGAGAAATCAAAGAGAAATGGAAATCAATGGAATCTATTTTACACTTTACAAAATTTTAACCATGCTTTAAACAGTCTTTCCTGTTGTGAATGCTTGACAAATAAGGTTTGTTTTAATTGTAAGAAGATGGTGTTGGTTGGAATTCAGATCACAGATGAGTGAGCGTAGGCACAGATGTGAACTGGAAGCAGGCCTATTTTTCTTACATAACAGTCAAGTTCTATTCATGTTTTTATCCAAAAAATATTTATTGAACTATGGATCAGCTCAAGAGATACTCCAGTGGAAATTTAAGACAAAACCCTATTCTAATGCAATACATTTCTACTTAAGGATGCTATTATTGTATTATATGGTATGTTGGAAAGTTACATACACACACACACACAGGCCCAGACACATCTTCTTGAATCAGTCACAAGAATCTGAATTATGGAAAGGACAAATAGAATGAGAAAGGAATAGAAATAGTATTGATATAATTGAGATGATATGCCTCTAGGTTCTCCGACCTTCTCCTATTAATGATCTGGTTATTTCAGCCACATGTGTGTGTGTGCTGAGTCACTTCAGTCGTGTTCAACTCTTCTCGACCCTATGGACTGTAGCCTGCCAGGCTCCTCTGTCCATGCAATTCTCCAGGCAAGAATAGTGGAGGAGGTTGCCATGTCCCCCTCCAAAGGATCTTCCCAACCCAGGAATCGAACCCGCAGTTCTTAAGTCTCCTGCATTGACAAGCATATTCTTTACTACTAGCACCACCTGGGAAGCCGATTTCAGCCCACATAGCTTCTCTCAAAGAGCTCCATTGCCTCTTGCTCCTAAGCTCTTCAACTAAGGACAGAAAATCAAGACATTATTTTTCATTCCATTTAATTTCTGAAATCACTTAGCAATCAAGTGAATGCCTTATAAATCAACAATGCTGGATACAGAGTGCTAGGCTGTCTGGTGACATGGTGTCCCCTCTCAAGGAGGTTACTTTCTCTTTTCTGCAGAGCTTTTTAATAGATAGCTCTGAAATATATTCATATTATTCCTATAGAATGTAATATTTATACTTGCCAGGAAGATTTTATTCTACAGAAAAAGTTGGTTGCCTAGCCTAAATATATTTGGGTTATGTTTGCCTATAAACAGCAAATGGCATACAACAGTGCCTTTAGGTAAAATTCTCATTGTTCATCCATTCACCATCCATTTCCACTATCTCTCAATACTTACTTAAAATCTCCATCTTCCACTCAACCTTCTCTGACCAATCCAGCCTAAGCTGTCCAGCTTTTGGAATCCTATGGACTGTTTCTGTGAGCATACAATGATCATCTCTCGATGTGCTGCTTTAAAAAGAATTCTGTTTATATGACATGTCTTAGCAAGAGGATTGTAATGTCTTTTAAGTTGTTTTTCCCCACTTTTAATGTATTTCAGTATGCAACATAAATATTTATTGAATCCCTGTGTGAATTTGACTAAAACCAGTGTACCAAAAAAGAGTTCACTGAAGACGCATCAGAATATAATGAAGTGGTATTCTTAATAAGCATACAGAATAGTAAGAGGAATAAAATATGCCCCTGAATAGTGGTGCTGTGCTCAGTCACTCAGTCGTGGCTGACTATTTGCAACCCCATGCACTGCAGCCCACTAAGCTCCTCTGTCCACGGAGTTTTCCAGGCAAGAATACTGGAGTTGGTTGTCATTTCCTGCTCCAGAACAGTAGTAATACTGTGCAATATATACTCAAGTGCCATAAAATATACAAGATGATCCCAGTACAAAAATTTGTACAATTTCCTCAGTACAATTTGTCTGCATCTCAGAGAAGTACAGTTGATCTTAGGAACAGATAATGTTACTTTCAAATTGGTCAGAGGCATGGGGTGGGTGACAGGGTGAGATTTTCAAATAGAAACAGTTTGTTGTTGATCAGTTGCTGTCATGTGGGACTCTATGTGACCCTAGGGATTGCAGCATGCCAGGCTTCCGGGTCCACCACCACCACCACATAGTAAAGTAGTGCCTTTGGCCATTTGTCTTGGCTACAAGTTACATGCCTTTCTTTTTTCCCTCCTTTATCCTGATTATCTCACTTCCTGTCTTCATGTCCAACGCTTGGAATGTGCTTTCTGCCTATTTAACTTCAGAGTTCCACAAGTGTTAATAAAGAAGCATTTTGGGGGTGACATTTTGCCTCTGCCATGTTTCTCCCCTTAACAGTGTCTCCAAAATATACAAGAAAATTTCTGAGGTGAAAAATTAGAGATCCATTTTTCACAATACTATTTACGTAAACTAAGACACACATCTACTTTGAGACAAATGTTGTGTAGATTTTTTTGATATATTATAAAAATGTACTGACCAGAATTTTCTACTGGAACATGGCATATGAGATTTATAATAACATTTAAGGACTTTCTTGGTGGTCCAGTGGTTAAGAATCCACCTGCCAATGCAGGGCACATGAATTTGATCTCTGATCCAGGAGATCCCGCATGCCTCAGAGCAACTAAACCCGTGAGCCTTAACTACAGAGCTTGCTTTACTTTATCAAAATATTTGATTTATTTATCAAATATCTGGACACCTTCTATCTGCTAAACATTGTGCTCCTTGCTAAGACTACAGAATGAATGGAAAGACAGAGTTCTTGCCCACACAGAAATCACAGACTAGAGGAAGATACAGTTTCATTGACTATTTCTGCCATGATGAATGTTATATTCTAAATCCTGTCTTCATTCATTTTACAGGTGACCATTTCCAATATTTAAGTTTTGAGAATATTATCAGACTTTGACATGACCTCAACATCTGGCACAATCAAAATGTTACTGTTCAGTTTCTAGACTCCCTGGCATCTGGAGGTGGGAGGAAGACATGAGATGTTTGACAGAGTCAACCTGGGCTCCAGCACAGCCTGCCTAACTTAAATCACCATTAATTATCCAGCTCCTCAGATAGGCTGGAAGGTTCTGGGAAAGCATGAATGCAAGGTGAATGATTTATTCACTGTGCGATTTGCTGTTCTTGCTTTATGTCCGCTCATCACCTGAGAGATTCACCCAAGCCAAGGGTGTCATTCAGCTCCTCCTTGTATGCCCAGCCCCAGCCACCCAAAACAAACATTGAGAAGTAAGCACACAAAGATGAGTCAGCGTCTTGTGTCCTCGGATGGTATTCAGCCTTTTTGTTAGCAACAAAAGCCATGTTATTATTGTGATTTTTCTCTCGCCTGCTGTGAAGGTATTGTGTAATATATTTGATGCCCATTCGTAGCACCTGTACCAGCCCGTGTGATGTACTTTCTGTTTCCTTTTGTTGAGTTTTATTTTCTATTTTTGTGGCTGTTTTGATATCTTTATTGTATATGTCCATTTATTTAAATCACTTCAACATGTTTCTGCTAATAATAGGTTCACACAAATGGCATTGCTTCCAAGACAGAACTGAAGTAAAACAGTTGAGACTAAAATTATTGCATCATATAAACTGCTAGGAATAAATAAGAAAGCATCTTGGTAAGTTAATAACAAAGTTTGCTTTCATTCATTTTTCTTGTATGTTGAAGCATCATGATGTGTGTCATTGTGTGGTTTAGTTCTGCCAACTTAAAAAAGACATGGAAAATACTTATTTCTGCTGCTTGCTGAATCCTGCAAAAATTATCCTTCATTTTCCTTTTCTAACTTCAGTGATGTCATTTTAGATGGATTTTGGAGCAGCTTGAGAATTTAAAATTTGTTGTAACTAAATTCTGCCTTGACTATTTATATAATCCAAACAAATGCTGCAATTTTTACATCAGAGGCTTAGAGGAGGAAACTATGCTTGTGTTTATTGGGTGTTTCAGAACAAATAATGGAAAGATCCAAGTTGTACCTATGACTCATACTTCTATTCTCCTGCTCTAGCCAGGTCACTCTGTGACCTAGATGTTTTTCATCAAGATAGATGTGGCTGGTAACGTACGTGCCGCTAGTGATCCCTTTTGAACAATGATACAACTGTGTGTACACACGTGCTTGATTACTCAGTAGTGTCTGACTCTCTGTGATCCCATGAACTGTAGACCCCTAGACACCTCTGTCCTTGGAATTTTCCAGGCTAGAACCTGAAGTGGGTTGCCATTTCCTCCTCCAGGAGATTGTCCCAACCCAGGGATCAAACCCAGATATCCTGTCATTGCAAACAGATTTTTTACTCACTGAGTCATCAGGGAAACCACTTTACTCTATAATCTTACTTAAATTAGTTCATATATTTCCAAAAGAAAGTGAAAGTGTTAATCTCTCAGTTGTGTCCAATTCTTTGTGACCTCACGGACTGTAGCCTTCCAGGCTCCTCTGTCCATGGAATTCTCCAGGCAAGAATACTGGAGTAGGTAGCCATTCCCTTCTCCAGGGGATCTCCCCGACCCAGGGATCGAACCCAGATCTCCTACATTGCAGGCAGATTCTTCACCGTCTGAGAGACCAGGAAGCCCAAAGTGTTCTGTTATCCTGAGAATAGTAACAGGCAACCATTTCTAACAGTGATTCTGGGTCAGGCATTGCATATATTATTTTATTTAGCCCTCTCAATAATCCCATAAAGCACATATTTTTTTTTTCCTATTCCCTACTTGATAGATGAAAAACTGAGGCACTGGGTATTACATACCCAATAAGTGATGATCCACAATTTGAGCCAAAATTTGCATGATCACCAAAGCTGATATTGAACTTTCCTAAACAGCTTCTCAAGAAAAAAAAGAGGATGGAAAGTAAGAGCAGAGTATCCTTTCACGGTCACCCCAAGCGGCTGAGATGCTGGCTCTTAGAGTGGTACTGCTCCATTCATAAGAGCACATCTCAACAACCTCATGATGCTGCTATTTTAAAACAAACTGTAATATTGTAAAGTTAAATAAAATAAAATTTAAAAAAATAAAAGCAAAAAAAAAAAATACATAAAACAAACTGTAGGAAATGTATCTCACAGCAAGGGAGATATAGGCTTCCCTGGTGGCTCAGATAGTAAAGAATCTGCCTGCAATGTGGGAGCCCTGGGTTCTCTCCCTGGTTTGGGAAGATCCCCTGGAGAAGGAAATAGCAACCCACTCCAGTATTGTTGAGTAGAGAATACCATGGACAGAGAAACCTGGTGGGCTACAGTCTATGGGGTTGCAAAGCATTGGACACAACTGAACAATTAACACTTCCACTTTCAAGAGAGATAAAAGACTGGTAAAAAGAGAAGCAAAATCGGTGACCCACATAATGCTGTTTTTCACCCCAGCGTGGACAATTTCTTCTAGTAATTATGTCAATTTAAAGAAAGAAAATTGCTAATAAAAATATCCCTGCAGCAAAAGACCTGCCAGATCTATACAAAGCCCCAAGGCTTGAAATGAACCTACAATCTGAGACATTAATTTTAATTAATTGAACAAATATTTTAATAGTATACGGGCATTGAAATTCAACCAGCACTATTTCCTACTAGGCTAGAAACTGTAATTATTTAATATCTGTTACCATTAGATAATAACATCTGTTTTTGTTCATTGTAATATATCAAGTTGAATGGAGGACTTATTAGCTATGCTTGCAAAAACTGTGAATTTATAGGCAGACTGTTCTTTGTCCTTAGAAATGGTTTCCCCTCATATTTGCTTATCTGTATTATTCACAAAGAAAGAAGTAATCGTAAAAAGGTTGCTTACTTGGAAGTATTATCCTAATTTGACCCAGTTTCTATGTTTTTATAACACCCAGTATGTATACCTTCCACTGAACATCAGTTACTATACTCTGTCACCCATGACAGATAATTTGACAATTCAGTGTTTGAATACAAAGGTAAGACAGATGTATTTCTTGCCCTCCTGTAGAATATATTCTAGTGAGTGATGCATGTAAATAGCAAATATAAACAGAACAGGATGACAAACAAAATGATATGAGTGTGCTATGTAGAATAATATATCAAGGAAGACAAAAGGAGATCTCTTTTAGGAACGGTGATAAGGAAAGATGTTTCAGTGGCACTAACATTTTCTCATGCTGAGAATGAAAGGCTGAGAAAAAAAAAATTGTATAAAAAGTGGGAGAAAGAGTATTTCAGGCCAAGGAAGCAGCAGGTGCTGTAACCCTGTAGTATGGAAGGTTTCAGTGTGCTGAGGGAACTTAAAAGCATATTTCTGGGTGAGAAATAGTGATGGTTGGGAGGAAGAGTCAAAATGAGCTTACATGGATGGATAGGATCAGATCATGGAGGATCAAAGGTCATACTTGGAAATACCATTCTAAACGCAATCAGAAGTTCCTGATTTGGTTTAAATAGGAGGGAAATATGATTCTGATTGGGTTTCCCTTATAGCTCAGTTGGTAAAGAAACTTCCTGCAACGTAGGAGACCCAGAATTGATCCCTGGGTGGGAAGACTCCCTGGAGAAGGAAATGGCAACCCACTCCAGTATTCTTGCCTGGAGAATACCATGGACAGAGGAGCCTGGCATGGGGTTGCAAGAGTCTGATACAACTTTGCAACTAAACCACCATATGATTCTGGTTGGAAGCTTAAGACAAATCACTCCAACTGAGCTGTTGAAAGCAGATTGTAAAAAAACACTTACGAGGTATTTTTTACCATCCAGGTGAGTGATGATAGTAGCCAAGACTTGGTTGGCTTCTACAATTAGGAATTCAGTCAATGATGGTAAGAGAGATGAATTAATTGCAGTTCTATCTAATAAAAAATCTAACAATCCAGTTGTCAGGACCAGGTCCTTTGAAAGATGTACTTCAACAGTAGGAAGGGAATATTGAGATTAATTGCTTCACTGGTTTAGTGGAAGCCCAAATATTCCAGAGAATAATATAAGATCCAAAAGAGTGGAGAACTCTAAATAATGAATAATGATTTTATCAATTCAGTTCAGTTGCTCAGTCGTGTCCAACTCTTTGTGACCCCATGGACTGCAGCACACCAGGCTTTCCTGTCCATCACCAACTCCAGGAGCCAATTCAAACTCATGTCCATCGCATCTGTGATGCCATCCAACCATCTCATCCTCTGTCATCCCCTTCTCCTCCAGCCTTCAATCTTTGACAGCATCAGGGTCTTTTCCAGTGAGTCAGTTCATCCCATCAGGTGGCCAAAGTATTGGAGTTTCAGCTTCAGCATCAGTCCTTCCAATGTATATTCAGGACTGATTTTCTTTAGGATTGACTGGTTGGATCTCCTTGCAGTTCAAGAGAATCTCCAGAGTCTTCTCCAACACCACAGTTCAAAAACATCAATTCTTCAGCACTCAGTTATCTTTATAGTCCAACTCTCACATCCATACAGGACTACTAGAAAAATCATAGCTTTGACCAGATGGACCTTTGTTGGAAAAGTAATGTCTCTACTTTTTAATATGCTGTCTAGGTTGGTCATAACTTTCCTTCCAAGGAGTAAGCGTCTTCTAATTTCATGGCTGTAGTCACCGTTTGCAGTGATTTTGGAGCCCAAGAAAATAAAGTCTCTCACTGTTTCTATTGATTCCCCATCTATTTGCCATAAAGTGATGGGACTGGATACCATGATCTGAGTTTTCTGACTGTTGAGTTTTAAGCCAACTTTTTTACTCTCCCCTTTCACTTTCATCAAGAGGCTCTTTAGTTCTTCACTTTCTGCCATAAGGGTGGTGTCATCTGCATATCTGAGGTTATTGCTATTTCTCCCAGCAATCTTGATTCCAGCTTGTGCTTCCTCCAGCCCAGTGTTTCTCATGATGTACTCTGCATGTAAGTTAAATAAGCAGGGTGACAATATAGAGCCTTGGCATACTCCTTTCTCGATTTGAAACCAGTCTATTGTTTCATGTCCAGTTCTAACTGTTGCTTCTTGACCTGCATACAGATTTCTCAGGAGACAGGTCAAGTGGTCTGGTATTCCCATCTCTTGAAGAATTTTCAGTTTGTTGTGATCCACACAGTCAAAGGCTTTGGCATAGTCAATAAAGCAGAAGTAGATGTTTTTCTGGAACTCTCTTGCTTTTTTGATGATTCAGCAGATGTTGGTAATTTGATATCTGGTTCCTCTGCCTTTTCTAAATCCAGCTTGAACATCTGGAAGTTCACGATTCATATACGGTTGAAGCTTTGCTTGGAGAATTTTGAGCACTACTTTGTTAGCGTGTGAGATGAGTGCAATTGTGCAGTAGTTTGAGCATTTTTTGGCATTATCTTTCTTTGGGTTTGGAATGAAAATTGACCTTTTCAGCCCTGTGGCTCCTACTGAGTTTTCCACATTTGCTGGTATATTGAGTGCAGCACTTTCACAGCATCATCTCTTAGGATTTGAAATAGTTCAACTGGAATTCTATCACCTCCACTAACTTTGTTCATACTGATGCTTCCTAAGACCCACTTGACTTTGCATTCCAGGATGTCTGCCTCAAGATAAGTGATCACACCATCATGGTTATATGGCTCATGAAGACCTTTTTTGTATAGTTCTTCTGTGTATTCTTGCCACTTCATCTTAATATCTGCTACTTCTATTAGGTTCATACCATTTCTGTCCTTTATTGTGCCCATCTTCACATGAAATGTTCCCTTGCTATCTCTAACTTTGTTGAAGAGATCTCTAGTCTTTCACATTCTATTGTTTTCCTCTATTTCTTTGCATTGATTATTGAGGAAGGCTTTCTTATCTCTCTTTGCTATTCTTTGGAATGCTGCATTCAGATGGGTATATCTTTCCTTTTCTCCTTTGCCTTTCGCTTCTCTTATTTTCTCAGCTATTTGTAAGGCCTCCTCAGACAACCACTTTACCTTTTTTACATTTCTTTTTCTTGGGGAAAATGCTTTTATATGTACAGATAATGACTTCATTTTACTGTGAACTTCTTCATGTCACAATAATTATTTGAACTTGCTATTTACAGTGAACACCTCATTTGTGTGACATTTGAGGTGCAATTATAGAGATTATTGCTATGTCTGAAACTGTTCTGACTCCTTAGAATCAAAGGTCGCATTGAGTGAGCACTTACTTGGTGGTTCAGATGATAAATAATCTGCCTGTAATGCAGGAGACCCGAGTTAGATCCCTTGGTCAGGAAGATCCCTTGGAGAAGGGAATGATAGCCCACTCAAATATTCTTGCCTGGAGAATTCCAGGGACAGAGGAGCCGGTGGGCTATAGTCTATGGGATTGCAAAGAGTCAGAAATGACAGAGCAACTAACACTCTCACTAAGAGGAACCAGACATGACCTTTTCCTTTCATTATCTCATTTAACTCTCAACAGAGTCCTGTGAAGTAGATCTAATCATCCTCAATTTAAAGACAAGGAAATGGATATTTAAAGCTCTTAAGTATATCTCTTATAAATGAAATGAATGAATTCTATTCTAAGTTTTCCTGACAAGAAAGACTCCAGTATTTTCACCACACACTGATTTAATTGCAATTTGTTACAAATTGAGAGGCATGTCTGAGGGCAAATTAAGTTCCTCAATTTGAATAGATTAGGTTAACTTGAATCTATGCATAATTTGCCAATTTATATAAAGGAGTCTATTAAATTCCAAATCTTCATTACCTCCAATCTAATTTAGTGAGCTTTATCTTTATTTACCTACTTGGGAGATGATGACAAGTCAGTACCAGCCACAAAGTTCACTAGTTCAGAGACAGTGAATTGTTTAGCACTTCTTAAACCTAACAAAGCAGTATATTAAAACACCCAAACAAGCTTTATGAACATAAAATTCACCTTAACTTCTTGAAATTTTAAGTAAAATTCTTGCTTAATACCAGGACAAAGGAAATAAAATCACTTGATGCATCTCTATCTTTTCTTGACACTCATGATCTTTTTTTATTTTTTCTACATTATAGGAAGATCCCCTAGTGGCCCAAATGGTAAAGGATCTGCCTACAATGCAGGAGACTCAGTTTCAATCACTGGATTGGGAAGATCCACCAGAGAAGGAAATTGCAGTTCACTCCAGTATTCTTGCCCGGAGAAGCCCATGGACGGGGTTGAAAAGAGCTAGACATGATTAAGTGACTTAGCACTCACCTTTCAAACATACCTGAGTTTATGTTAATGAGGTGACTTGTGGGAAACACCTAAAGATGAGAAGCATTGACAAAGGAAACAACTATGTGATTAGAGGCTTATAATTATCATTCCTACCCCCAACCTCCTCCAAGGAGGGAACAGGGGCTAAAGATTGAGTTCAATTACCAACAATCCAGTGGTCATGTATGGATGTGAGAGTTGGACTGGGAAGAAAGCTGAGCACCGAAGAATTGATGCTTTTGAACTGTGGTGTTGGAGAAGACTTTTGAGGGTCCCTGGGACTGCAAGGAGATCCAACCAGTCCATTCTGAAGGAGATCAGCCCTGGGATTTCTTTGGAAGGAATGATGCTAAAGCTGAAACTCCAGTACTTTGGCCACCTTATGTGAAGAGTTGACTCATTGGAAAAGATTCTGATGCTGGGAGAGACTGGGGGCAGGAGGAGAAGGGGATGACAGAGGATGAGATGGCTGGATGGCATCACCGACTCGATGGATGTGAGTCTGAGTAAACTCTGCGAGTTGGTGATGGACAGGGAGGTCTGGCATGCTATGATTCACGGGGTCTCAAAGAGTTGGACACGACTGAGCGACTGAACTGAACTGAACCAATAATCAATGATTTTATCAGTCCTGCCTATATAATGGAATTTCCCAGAAGTGCAGGGTTCAGAGAGGCTTCTGTATCGGTGAACACACTGAGATGTGGGGAGGTTGGTCCATGGAATTCTCCAGGCCAGGATACTGAAGTGGGTAGCCTTTCTCTTCTCCACGGGATCTTCTCAACCCAGGGATCAAATCCAGGTTTCCTGCATTGCAGACTGATTCTTTATGAATTGAACTATCAGGGAAGCCCTGATATGTCTAGAAGGCAACGAATGTCTAGAAGGCAATGGGTAAAAGAAAAAGCTAAAGAAGAATATATTATCCATTATTTCCTGAGTTCTCGGTGACATTGTCCTGCAGATGCAATGGTGAACTCCATAGCCGGCAGTGAGGCAAACACGGGACAAGTCTCTAGATTTATAAGATGAATCATGTGCTTTTAATTTTTCCTCAATAACTTCCTAATGGAAATACAGGAAGAAGGTGGTAATTGGGAAAATATCAATAAGAAGTGAAATTGTGTATTTGATAAAACTGAATATGAACTCTCTAAGCATATACATTCAGCTAATAAACCCTGTCTATGAAACTTATGGAGATATGTACTTTTACTTGGCTTTTTCATCAGCCTCTTGTTTTTGACCATTTTAATATTTATTAGTATTTTAATGAAGCAACAGCTATTCAAAGGAAATGTTTGAGAAAAAAATCAAATTGTTATTTGTTAGTATAGTAACTCCAGGGATTAGCTCAGAGGGCAGGAAAGAGAAAGATATTGACTTCAAAATGAAGTTGACATTCTGATTATGAATTCAGCCCAGTAATTAACCATATTACTATGTACCATCACATGTATATAATTATATATTGCTATTGACTTGGATGTACTTATTTTTATTGCTCTAAAGAAAGGAGTGCATACCAGGAATATTTCTACCCCATTTCTGAAAGGCAAGCTCTCTCTTTGGAAAAACAGAGTAAACCCTCAGAATAAATGTGTGCCTAGGATACATTTGATGAATCACCAATGGAAGTACATTTATAAAAATAAATATGTCAGAATTTGTGTCAGAAAAAGAAAAAACTAGAGAGGTTGCCATTATATAAATATTTGTATTAAAGCATTCCACCTACATGCAAAAGGATTCACGATGTAACAATAGTGTTTCCCCAAAGGGCATTTTAAAGAGCATGAACCCATTTTAAGTTTCACGAATATGAAACTCCGTAAGTTTCATAGTCAAGAATATGTTTGAAGAACATATTCTTCAAAACAGGGGAAGGAAGATTTTTTATAGTCAAATGAATTTTGGGTAAAATATTTTTGGAGGCAATTGCAGTATCTAGAAGAAGCATGATGGAACACTCTTCTTGAACCATCATTTTGATTCATTAAATGGAGCTTGGGTTCAGTTCAGTTCAGTTCAGTTGCTCAGTCATGTACAACTTTTTGCAACCCCATGAATTGAAGCACGCCAGGCCTCCCTGTCTATCACCAACTCCGGGAGTTCACTCAAACTCATGTCCATCGAGTCGGTGATGCCATCCAGCCATCTCATCCTCTGTCGTCTCCTCTTCCTGCTCCCAATCCCTCCCAGCATGAGTCTTTTCCAATGAGTCAACTCTTCACATGAGGTGGCCAAAGTACTGGAGTTCCAGCTTTAGCATCATTGCTTCCAAAGAAATCCCAGAGCTGATCTCCTTTAGAAAGGATTGGTTGGATCTCCTTGCAGTCCAAGGGACTCTCAAGAGTCTTCTCCAACACCACAGTTCAAAAGCATCAATTCTTCAGTGCTCAGCTTTCTTCCCAGTCCAACTCTCACATCCATACTTGACTACTGGAAAAACCATAGCCTTGACTAGACAGACCTTTGTTGCCAAATTAATGTCTCTGCTTTTCAATACACTATCTAGGTTGATCATAACTTTCCTTCCAAGGAGTAAGCGTCTTATAATTTCATGGCTGCAGTCACCATCTGCAGTGATTTTGGAGCCCAGAAAAATAAGGTCTGACACTGGTTTCACTGTTTCCCCATCTATTTCCCATGAAGTGATGGGACCAGATGCCATGATCTTCATTTTCTGAATGTTGACCTGTAAGCCAACTTTTCACTCTCCACTTTCACTTTCATCAAAAGGCTTTTTCATTCCTCTTCACTTTCTGCCATAAGAGTGGTGTCATCTGCATATCTGAGGTTATTGATATTTCTCCCAGCAATCTTGATTCCAGCTTGTGCTTCATCCAGCCCAGCGTTTCTCATGATGTACTCTACATACAAGTTAAACAAGCAGGGTGACAATATACAGCCTTGACATACTCCTTTTCCTATTTGGAACCAGTCTGTTGTTCCATGTCCAGTTCTAACTGTTGCTTCCTGACCTGCATACAAATTTCTCAAGAGACAGATCAAGTGGTCTGGTATTCCCATCTCTTTCAGAATTTTGCACAGTTGATTGTGATCCACACAGTCAAAGGCTTTGGCATAGTCAATAAAGCAGAAATAGATGTTTTTCTGGAACCCCCTTGCTTTTTCCATGATCCAGCAGATGTTGGCAATTTGATCTCTGGTTCCTCTGTCTTTTCTAAAACCAGCTTGAACATCTGGAAGTTCATGGTTCACATATTGCTGAAGCCTTGCTTGGAGAATTTTGAACATTACTTTGTTAGCGTGTGAGATGAGTGCAATTGTGCAGTAGTTTGAGCATTTTTTGGCATTATCTTTCTTTGGGTTTGGAATGAAAATTGACCTTTTCCAGCTCTGTGGCTTCTACTGAGTTTTCGAAATTTGCTGGCATATTGAGTGCAACACTTTCACAGCATCATCTTTCAGGATTTGAAAGAGCTCACCTGGAATTCCATCACCTCCATTAGCTTTGTTCGTAGTGATGCTTTCTAAGGCCTACTTGACTTCACATTCCAGGATGTCTGGCTCTAGGTGAGTGAGCACACCATTGTGATTATCTTGATCGTGAAGATCTTTTTTGTACAGGTCTTCTGTGTATTCCTGCCTCTTCTTAATATCTTCTGCTTCTGTTAGGTCCATACCATTTCTGTCCTTTATCGAGCCCATCTTTGTATGAAATGTTCCCTTGGTATCTCTAATTTTCTTGAAGAGATCTCTAGTCTTTCCCATTCTGTTGTTTTCCTCTATTTGTTTGCATTGATTGCTGAGGAAGTCTTTGTTGTCTCTTCTTGCTAGTCTTTGGAACTCTGCATTCAGATGTTTGTATCTTTCCTTTTCTCCTTTGCTTTTCGCTTCTCTTCTTTTCACAGCTATTTGTAAGGCTTCCCCAGACAGGAACTTGGGTGGTATTAGTATTAATATGCACCATCTACTAATTTTCTCTGTTAAAAATTATTCTTGTTAGATGGGTACTAAATTCTAAAAAATGTTACTAGTATTTTAAAATTTACAGTTTCTGAACTCTGGAGTCTAGGGGCAAGGATTTCAATTGTTATGCCATAATGTGGATTCTGACTTATTCTACTTTTAAAGATTAATTCACTTAAACATAGAAAAGGCTATGTCAAGTTCTACAGCTAAGAAATCTGTTTAACTTTGTTTTATCAGGACTTTTAATATTTGGTTTGGTTTTTACTCTTTTTTTTTTGAAGAAGCATGTTTTAGCCATGTCAACAAGCATTATTTTAAGCTTAATACCATGGACACTGTAGGGTAATGAAGATTCATAATGCAGGGAGAAATAATAAAAAAATTGCAATGTTCATTCTGGATCAAACAGTCATTTTAGCTTATCTCTTTTCTTACAACTTTCTCAGAGTTTATTGTCTTTCAAGCCTATTTTAATTATAATCTGTGCCTGTGGCCATAGTCATTTTTATATCTGCTCTAGAATTAATGTGTTTGGAGGAAAATATAATATCAAGAAAATCAAAGAGTTATACTCTGATCTTCAAGTATTTTGTGGTAAACATTTCATAAGTCTGTCATCACGAATATCTACTAAGCTTTTCCCCTGTATATCGTAATAGTGCTCATGTGTGAAATGGTACAATAAGGGTAGAGAAATGTTATCACAGATCACAAGGAATTTCCTAGCTAATAATGAATACCAGCTATTCAGGGGAAACTTTAGCAAAGTTGGAGCAGGCACTGTTCTCAGTCTTGAGATTACAGCATTAAAGATTGAGTTCCTGGAAGTCTAGAGGTCATTGTCCAACAGAAAGATAATGGAGTTCAAAACCCAGTAGAAGGGTGCCAATATATATATATATAGCATTTAGATCCTCTGGATTATATTGTTCCTACTTAATCTGTTAGACTGAGAGAGGTACATGTAAGTTGATCCACTTCTATTATACTCTATCAATTTATATTATGTTCCTTTTGACCATAGTACACATCTGTATGCGTGCGTGCTCAGTCTTGTCTGACTCTTTGTGACCCCACGGACTGTGGCCCTTCAGACTCCTCTGTCCATGGGATTTTCCAGGCAAGAATACTGGAGTGGGTTGCCATTTCCTCCTCTAGGGGATCTTCCTCACTCAGAGACTGAATCCACATCTTCTGTATCTCCTGCATTGAAGGCAGATTCTTTACTGCTGAGCATCAGGAAAGCCCCAATAACATGTCTAAATTAGAGAAATTAGAAAATACTGTGGATTGGAATAATATCTTGTCACAATTTCTCTTAATTCAAAGTACTTCTTATCTATCTGACAATAAACAAGAGGGTGTTAATAAGAAAATCTCAATTTTCTATAAATGATTATAGCAACTCCTTTGATTTGCTTTCACTCAAAATATTTATAATAGTTTATTCATCTTTCTGGATTATGTAAAGTGTTGCAGATCACATGTCTTATGGTAAGTATGTCAACAATGTCTTAACTTGGATTTCATCTCATTTTGAATGTTATGCAAATGATTTAATAAATACAATTAGAAATATCTTCATCACCTGATTCAAAGGAAGACACAGTGAAGCTCCCTTGAGAACGGGTTTCACAAACTCCCCCAGGCAATTCAAATACATGCTTTAAAATTATCATGTTACACCTACTTGTTGCCAGGACAGTGAGTGTGTGTATGCATGTGTGTGTCTTTGTGTGTCCATGAGTACAAGTTTTCTCCTTTTTATTTGTTTTCCCTCATGTACATGATGACTCATCAGAAATTGTAAGGAGATCCAGAGCTCACATTCCAAAAACTGCTGAGAGCTCTGTGTTCCACCTTCAAATCTAAAGCAATCTAACATTTGACCAGATGAGTTGTACTATTGTATATTACTCATCTGTGGCCTTTCAGAAGGCAATTTCTTGACAGAAGACAGTTACAATTTAAGATGAAGTAGTCCCATGGACAGAGGAGCCTGGTGGGCTGCAGTCCATGGGGTCGCTGGGGGTCGGACACGATTGAGTGACTTCACTTTCACTTTTCACTTTCATGCATTGGAGAAGGAAATGGCAACCCACTCCAGTATTCTTGCCTGGAGAATCCCAGGGACGGGGGAGCCTGGGGGGCTGCCGTCTATGGGGTCGCACAGAGTCGGACATGACTGAAGTGACTTAGCAGCAGCAGCAGCAGCAGTGCATGTGTGCTAAGTCACTTCAGTCGTGTCCAGCTCTTTGCGACCCTGTGGACTGTTGTTCTCCAGGTTCTCTGTCCATGGGATTCTCCAGGCAAGAGTACTGGAGTGGGTTGCCATGCGCTTCTCTGAGGATCTTCGTGACCCAGATCAAACCTAAACCTGTGTCTCTTGTGTCTTTCGCATGGGCAGACGGGTTCTTTACCATTAGCGCCACCTGGGGAGCCCAAGGTGAAGCAGATCTGAATTTAAATGAAAGCCTGACTTCGGAGGCTTTAGGGAGAGAGAACATCAGCCACAAGTACTTAAAGCATTTTATCCAAGAAGAATAAACTGCTCCTGCTCTATTTTAATTCTTATTTAAAAATAGCGAACACTGATTTAATGATGTTCTAGAAGATTAAGTTTTTTGTTTTTGTTTTTTTACAAAATATCTAAAACCAGAGTCCACTCTTCAGGGTGCCAGCACAGCCCCTAACCAACTTGGCAAGGCTTCCAATGAGTTTTCTAGACATAAGTGAAAGTGAACATCACTCAGTCATGTCCGACTCTTTGCAACCTCATGTACTATAAAGTCCACAGAATTCTCCAGGCCAGAATACTGGATTGGGTGGCCATTCTCTTCTCCAGGGGATCTTCCCAACCCAGGGATCAAACCCAGGTCTCCTGCATTGCAGTCAGATTCTTTACCAGCTGAGCCACCAGGGAAGCCCAAGAATACTGGAGTGGGTAGCCTGTCCCCTCTCCCCTCTCCAGAGGATCTTCCTGACCCAGGAATTAAACCGGGGTCTTCTTCATTGAAGGAGGATTCTTTACCAGCTGATCTACCATAAATACAGGGAAATTCATTGAATGAACAGCTCCTGAAGGTCCACAGGGCTCTGTGGGTGACCCCAGATCCTTAGTGTTAGCCAAGTTTTCTGTGTGTGTTTTTTCAGTCACTCAGTCCTGTCCAACACTTGTGATCTCATGAACTGTAGCCCACTAGGCTCTTCTTCCCAAAGGGTTCCCGAGGGAGGAACACTGTTGTGGGTTGCCATTTCTTCATCCAGGTAATCTTCCCCACTCAGGGATTGAACCTGGGTCTCCTGTTTGGCAAGCACATTCTTTACCACTGAGCATTATTTGCTAAATTTGAGTCTGTTTTATTCTTTAGACACTATAAGCACAGTGCCCAGGGATGCTATGCTTCTCAGGAGCCTATCACATTTTTGAAGCCAGGAAAAATATTACTCACTTAGCAAGACAAAAATAAGAATACAAATGAGAAATTAAATATTTACCAGTAAACAAACATAACTTAATGCTAGCTGCATTATGGTTAAATTTAATACTCATAATATTTCTATTGCACTTTTGAACTAGCTGTAAATTAGATTCTCTTCACTTTGCAAGAATTTTCATATATCCATGGTGACTTGAGAGAAATCAGAGTCAATTATAAGCTATTTGCATTGCTTATGGCTAAATAAAATTCAAAATGATATTATAAATACCCTTTTAATTTTTTATGTCAATTTTTATGTATAATGTATGAGGGAAAATGTTGTAATGTATTTAATACAATGTGGCATGAGGCCAGAAATCTGCTGAGCAATTTCATCTCCATTCTTTTTCTTCATATCTTATTGATTCCTGAAGAATTAAAATCCATCTCTGAATATAGTTCATGCTAAGTCTCTTCAGTCATGTCCAATTCTTTGCAATTCCATGGACTGTAGCCCATCAGGCTCCTTTGTCCATGGGATTCTTCAGGCAAGAATACTGGAGCGGATTGCTATGCCCTCCTCCAGGGGATCTTCCTAACCCAGGGATCTAAACTGCGGCTCTTACTTCTCCTGCATTGACAGGTGGATTCTTTACCACTAGCACCATCTGAGAAAAGCTAAGGCAATGCTATCCAGTGCTATGTGATGATCTATAAAATAACAAGTATTTTGCTTGTAAATATTCCCTTAAGTTACAAATATTTCCACACAAAGAATAATTCTTACAGTTACTAGGACACAACTTGGCAACTAAACAACAACAAAAGCCAAACTGCCCATCTAGATGCTGGTTCTACCAGCCAGCTAACTGTGACCTGAGTGAAGGACTCCAGGTGCTTCAGCCTCAGTCTGCTCATCTGTAGAATGAGAGTGATATGATTCCTGGGGCTGTTTGAGCATACGATAAGATAATCCAGGAAAAGTCATGAACACAGGGCCTGACAGACATTAAATGTTCAATAAAGGTTTACAATTATTATTTCCTTCAGATAATCTTTTTTTAAAAAAGATATGTATTTTTATGGGGTCACAAAGAGTCCAACACAACTGAGCACATGGCACATATCTTTAGATGGATGAAAAACAAACCTCGAAAGACCCAGTTTGATTTTATTCAAATCAAGATCACAATTTTCACAAAGTCCAGATCATCTGCCTGAAAGTGTCTGATATAGCCTAAAAACTGTGGAGACAAGTAGAGAGTTGTAGGAACTATGCATGTCATGTGACAGTGATGCATTCATAATTGACACAACCTGTAAACCACTGCAAAGACCAAGGGAACTATCTTCTCCATAGAGGTAACATGCACTGCAACATACTGTCCACAGACTTGCTGCCTCCAAGTGCTCTTCAGAGGGGGACATCCCTTCTCTGGACCCAGGAGAGGGCCTCTGGCTATTAAGAAGGACTCACACATGACCTTTGACTATAAATTGACATACCAAACTTTCTATTTCTTTTGCTTTCTTCCTGAGTACCTCGAGTTCTGCTTTGGCCACTGTAAAAATGTTTGACCTTCCTACTCCAGACGGTAAGGCTCTGCTGTGGAGCCCAGATCTCCTAGTTATGACTGTGGTGGCCCTTCTGTTCTCAGCCTTTTTCCTTCTCTGTTATTATATTTGTCAGGATTGGAAACTAGATATTGTTGATTGAGAAAGGACCTGGATCTACTACTGGATTTAGTCCAGTGCTCTTCATTCTTCAGGAATAACATTAAGGATCAAACGTGAATTTTGAGCATAAAATTAGATGAATTCATCTCACTTCTGAGCTTGACTAGAACTGGGCTTAGAATTGGAATTAGTATTGCAAATGTATTCCTCCATGGCCAGTCTCCTTCTATTCTGTAGAAATAAGGGGCTCCAATGTAAAAGAAGGCCATTAACTCTGGATAAGCAAGAGTATATATTGTTGTTGTTCAGTTGCTAAGTTGTGTCCGACTCTGTGACCCCATGGACTGCAGCACGCCAAGCTTGCCTGTCCTTCACTATTTCCCAGAGTTTGCTCACGCTCATGTCCAGTGAGTTGGTAATGCCATCCAATCATCTCGTCTTCTGTCATTCCCTCCTCCTCCTGCCCTCAATCTTTCCCAGCATCAGGGTCTTTTCCAATAGTTAGCTCTTTGCATCAGATGCTCAAAGTACTGAAGCTTCAGCTTCTTCATCAGTCCTTCCAATGAATATTCAGGACTGATTTGCTTTAAGATTGACTGGCTTGATTTTTTTGAAGTCCAAAGGGATTCTCAAGAGTTCTCCAGCACTGCAATTCAAAAGCATCAATTCGTTGGCACTCAGCCTTCTAAAGAAGGTCCAACTCTCACATGTGTTCATGATTGCTGGAAAAAACATAATTTTGACTGTATGAGCTTTTGTTGGCAAAGTGATGTCTCTGCTTTGTGATCCACCTAAACAAGTGAGCAGAAGTGTGCATTCTGAGAGAGAAATTCTGAAGGCTTTTTAGTATATTACACTTATTAGTATATTAAGCTTTCAAATAAGCCCATTGCAAACCTCCAGAATGCACAAGTATACATCCAGCTATATGCATGGGACATCTTCATTTGCATATATGTCTACTGAGATGAGTCACATTTTTCTAGCCTGATTTCCAGTAGAGCTATCTAACGACACACACAATGAGATGTACTCTGTTGGATTTCTTAATTTTTATCTTCGCATCTCAGATGTTGTCTGGTGCTTGGAGACAGCAACACAGCCTCTGGCTGAATGCTTTATTATTTATGATGTTCTCAACATGCAACTCAAGTTGTCAGAAGAAATAGTCAATCTTATTTACTTTACCTTTGCTTTGGATGTTCATGGTTGTCAGAAATGCTTTTGAATAATGTGGTGGTCTGGATAAATAGTTTAACTACCTAGACAGCTTTTTAGTTTTCTTCCCTCTGTATTCACCCTTCTGACTTGGAATCTTATCATATTGTCCTCCACAGATTCCTTAAGCTTACATGTATGCTCATGTCCTCCCCATCACTCAAGGTGGAACCAGATTTCTGCTTGACTCTGCTTCTGCCTTGTTAGCCACTAACTGTTTTGTTTACCACCAGACTACTCAAGAGATTGGCCTCACTTCACTGCCTCTTCTGTCCCATCCCTCACCAACCTTCACTGTGGCATCCCCTACAGCCTGTCTTCTGCCCCAAGCATGTGACAGAAAGTGCTTTCTGGAAGGTTACACAAATTTTTGTTGAGCTCTGATCATGTGGCAGACATTGTTCTAGGTGCTTAGAATACGGTCATGTGCAAACTGGAAAAAATTTCTGCCCTCTAATTGGAGTGTCCTTTGTAGCAGAGGAAACAAAAAAAACAATCATCATAATACATTGGTTTGCTATATAATATATTAAAAGGTGATTTAAAAAGAGCATATTGTGATACAAAATAGGATCTTGGTGTTAGAACTCATTAGAAGATGACAGTAGAGGAAAGATTTTTTAATATAAATTCATTTTAATTGGAAGCTATTACTTTACAATATTGTATTGGTTTTGCCATTTGAAGGAAGTAAGAGAATTCTGGGAAAGAGCATTCCAGCAGGAAGGAATGACAAATGCAAAGTAACTCAAATACTCTTTTATTTTTGAGTCCTGCCTCATCTTTTTATACTCCTAACCCACAAAATCACATCCTAGACATTTCTTTTATTACATCTTTATTGTCACCATAAAACTGCCTCTAGCTTTTTTAGCCCCCATAAAATATGCTTCTTGGTCTTCTACTATACTTGCAAATTTGATTTTAGTGAAGGAAAGGACCATGACCTTTGATTTACTCAAAATCTATAACTGAAATAACTCTGATCATAGCTGTAAAGATTGATAATGTCTGAAAAATATCTTAAACTTCTGAGGCTGCAATTTTATTATTATTATTTTTTTTGTCTTCAATTTTAGAATGTCTCCAATGTGTTGTTTTTTCACTCTGGATTCTCTGTGTTAGTCATGCACTTACTGTTATGCTGGTTAAAATTTAAAATATTATTTCCTAAAGTGACATTTGAAGTGTCCATGATTCAGAAGATGGGAAAGGTGAGTCATGGCTATAGAAAGTCAGCAATTTCCTCAATGAGCCCTGCTCCATTTCTACACACTTTAAGGCTAAATATCTACTTGCTACACCAAGTTTATAGAGCTGGGATTCTGCCCACTTCAGGATTATGTGCTTGATTTTCATGTAAATCATCATTGTCCAAAGTATATTTTATTGAACACCTAGTGAATTTCATGTGTCAGCTCAAATGAGTTTAAGGATAATAACTGGTAAAAATAGTATTTCTGAGTGTGTCTGTGAGCTTGTGTCTAGCCTTCGATTCAGCAGACCGAGTGAAAAAATATCTACTCAAAGTCACTGGATATCATCCAATCTGTCTAGGGTTTCAATAGAACAAAGAAGCAGAGAAAGGGTGAATGCCCTCTGCCTGAGTTTGAGATGTCCATCTTCTCTGGCCCTCAAACACTGGCTCTCCTGTTCTAGGGCTTTCAGACTCAGACCAGAATTTATACCATTGGCCACCAATGCTTAAGCCTTTGGATTCAGATTGAATGCTACCACCAGCTTTCCTGAATCTCCAGCTTGCAGGTGGCAAATTGTGGTACTTCTTGTCCTCTGTAATCACTTGGCCATTTCCTTTAATAAGTCTCCCTTTACCTATATGTGTATCTGGTTTATTGGTGTTCATGTTTCAAATTTCTGTTTTCCTGTTCAATGTTCAGGCTGATGCTATATAACCTCTTCCTATTTTGTTGCTCCGTTTCATAAACTGCTTTCCTCAATTTTCATTCACTGTCTCTGCTTTGATTCTGAATGACAAGGGAGAAGACACCGACAGTTTTGTTGTTGTTCAATCACTGAGTCATGTCTGACTGTTCACCAGGCTCCTTTATCCACGCAATTTCCCAGGCAAGAATACTGGAGTGGGTTGCCATTTCTTTCTCCAGAGGATGAGATTCTTTGCCACTGAATCACTTGGGAAGCCCACACCAATAGTTTATCAAAGTCTAAAAAGGAGAGAAAAGTACAATACAATGAATTACATTGCACTTGAAAACTATCTGCTCTATTTATGATGTGTAGTGATTAACAAATAAGCTCCTGAATCAAACTGCTTGAATTCAGACTCAGACTCTAGATCTCAATTTTCTCTTCTATAAAGTGAGGGATATAAGTGTGCCTACTTTATAAGGTTGTGTAAGGATAAATTGGACTTTCCTGGTGGCTCATTGGTAAAGAATCTGCCTGCCAAAGCAAGACACATGGGTTTGATCCCTGGGCCAGAAAGATCCTCTGGAGGAGGAAATGGCAACCCACCCCAGTACTCTTGCCTGGGAAATCCCATGGACAGAGGAGACTGGTGGGCTTTAGCCCATGGGGTCACAAAGAGTCAAATATGACTTAGCAACTAAACAACAACAACAAGAAGGATACATCAGATAATATATTTTTTAAATGCTGGTATTTAACTGGTGGTAGGGGAAACAATGCACTAAGACATTTCATTTATTATTTAATTTGTGATTAGTCCTTGGCTAATCTTTCCTTCCTTGTGCTTTTATTCCAAACCTATTTTATATTTAATTTATTTATTCCAAATATGAAAGTGTAAATTTCATTACTGACCAGAGTAGGCCTAATACATTCTTAACTGATATAAATTGGAAAGAGTAGAGAAAATGCCTCTTTTAAAAGAACAGTAAAATATAGGAGATGCATTCCATCATGCTATGTAGTAAGTCTGCTCATTAATAGATGTGAGAATTGGCATCTAACTTTTCCCCCCTCATTTTAACAAAAATAATGAGTAAAGATATTTCTAATGGCTATAAGACTTGTAGCAGACTTTGCTACATTGTTTTCACAGGAATTGGGGCCCCTGGACAATTACAGGTTCCTAGTAACTTTAACGCAAAGCATGATGGCCACTGCAGTGGTCATGGCAACAAGATGGTCATGCTGAGGAGAGGGCTTTGCGGTCTTTTTAACGTGCAAACACATTTCCATGTTAGACAAAACAATTCTGATGCCCTGGAGCTGGAAATTATTTTGATTAATAGTGTAGAATTCAAAATTACTCATTAAGAGCAATCTCATTTATAAGTCCATATAATCAGTGGAGAATCATATTTTGGAGCTGTTAAATTAGGAGATCCTAGCCACTCATGTTCCTATTGTATTAACTGCTCTTATTGGAGAAGGAAATGGCAACCCACTCCAGTGTTCTTCCCTGGAGAATCCCAGGGACAGGGGAGCCTGGTGGGCTGCCGACTATGGGGTCGCACAGAGTCGGACACGACTGAAGCGACTTAGCAGTAGCAGCAGCCCTTAGTCAACTTCTTCCTTCCTTTTATCTTTGTTTCTAATTCACATTCAATTGGTATAGCTCAGAGACTCAGAAAAGCATCCCTTACTTAATTTGCCATGAAAAACTGAGATCACGAAGAGAACCCTAACTTTCAGGTTCTAGATCAGAGAACATATATGGTGTTTAATTTGGGAAATTAAATAGCCATGGGGCTTGTAATCTAACATTTGATGCCAGACAAATTGTAGAAGTTAAATGTGGCAACATAGACAAATGCATGGGACAGAGAATTCAGAATTTTAGAATATTAATCCAGCTGGAATAGTTACAAAAACAGAAAGAAAGAGATTGGTTATTTTTCTGTTTTCAAAATAAACAAGCTAAAGAGCAATGATTATTGTCAAAGTGAAAGCACTATACAGATGCTAGGATGTGGCGTCATAAATGGTGCTCAGAAGGTCACAAAGGATTAAGGCAAATGTGTTTCTTGGCTTAGGATTTCAAAGCTTTTAAAAAAGATTCAAATGTTTCCTCATCAGAAGATACATATCCAAAGGATACATATATATGTATGACTGAGTCCCTTTGCTGTCCACCTGAAACCATCATGACATTGTTAATTGACTATACTCTAATACAAAATAAGAAAGTTTAATGAAAAAATAAAAAAGATGACTATCAATCTCTACTCCAAATCTACTTAATAATATGTCAGATTTCTAGCTTAAGGAAATACTTGTTTTCTTCCACATTAATCAGTTGGCAATCTAACTAAACTGCATTTCAGTTTTCCTTGCTGTTTTCTGAAAAAAAAATTCCTTTTGGCTCTCTGCTCATTTTCTCCAAATATGTTTTCCTGTCATCATCAGTTGATCTGAAAAATTACTGAGCTCACACTTTATTGTGAATTTCCTACCAGAAGAGAAGGAAGTGGCAGAGACCTTCTTTGTTTTGAGGAAGTCTGCTTGTGGTTACACACGTTTACAAAACATTTTCTTTGCTTGTTGGAGAATTGAAAATAGCCAGACTTCCACATCAATGGTAATTATTCCATTTTATTTTATCATCACTAGTAAGGAAATGTCATTTTCAGGATTATATTTATTAATAAATTTGTATGTCCATATAATTCAAGCTATGGTTTTTCTAGTAGTTGTACAGATGTGAGAGCTGGATGCTTTCAAATTGTGGTGCTAGAGAAGTCTCTGGAGAGTCCCTTGGACTGCACGGAGATTAAACCAGTCAATCCTAAATGAAATCAAACCTGAATATTTATTGGAAGGACTGATACTGAGGCTCTAATACTTTGGCCACCTGATGTGAAGAGCCAACTCAGGAAAAGACCCTGATGCTGGAAAAGATTGAAGGCAAAAGGAGAAGGGATCAGCAGAGGATGAGATGGTTAGACAGCATCACCAACTCAATGGACATGACTGTGCAAACTCCAGAAGACAGTGGTGAACAGCCTGGAGTGCTATAGTCCATGAGGTCTCAGAGTCAGACACGACTTAGTGACTGAACAATAACAAAATACAACCTGCATACAAGCTCAGTCGCTAAGTTGTGTCTGATTCTTTGCAACCCCATGAACTGCCGCCCACCAAGCTCCTCTGCCCATGAGACTTTCCCAGCAAAAATACCAGATTAGGTTGCCACTTCTTCCTCCAGGGGATCTTCCCAACCTGGGGATCGAACTCATGTCTCCTGTATCTCCTACACTGGCAGGTAGATTCTTTACCATAGAGTCACTCGGGAAGACCCATGTATAACAAACAAATGTGTGTATCAGATCAGATCAGATCAGATCAGATCAGTTGCTCAGTCGTGTCCGACTCTTCGTGACCCCATGAACCACAGCACGCCAGGCCTCCCTGTCCATCACCAGCTCCTGGAGGTCACCCAGACTCACACCCATCAAGTCAGTGATGCCATCCAGCCATCTCATCCTCTGTTGTCCCCTTCTCCTCCTGCCCTCAATCCCTCCCAGCATCAGAGTCTTCTCCAATGAGTCAACTCTTCGCATGAGGTGGCCAAAATACTGGAGTTTCAGCTTTAGCATCATTCCTTCCAAAGAAATTCCAGGATTGATCTCCTTCAGAATGGACTGGTTGGATCTTCTTGCAGTCCAAGGGACTCTCAAGAGTCTTCTCCAACACCACAGTTCAAAAGCATCAATTCTTCGGCACTCAGCCTTCTTCACAGTCCAGCTCTCACATCCATACATGACCACAGGAAAGACCATAGCCTTGACTAGGCGAACCTTCGTTGGTAAAGTAATGTCTCTACTTTTGAATGTGCTATCAAGGTTGGTCATAACTTTCCTTCCAAGGAGTAAGCGTCTTTTAATTTCATGGCTGCAGTGTATAATTATATATAATTTTGAGAATATAATGCTGAGTTTAATCTACAAATATAACTATTATCCTTAAGCAATAGTTAATAAATATTTAGTAAATTAGTAAATTTACATTAGGAAATATGTACAATGTGACAATAGATTTCCTTGACTTTTGACTTAAGCATATTACTTCATAAACCTCTAACTCCCAGAATATTGAGTAGAAAAAATGAATTATAAAGTCCTTGCATTACAACAAGTATTATTAGCCTCATCTGTGTTTGTTTTAAATTTGGCTGTGCTGGATCTTTGTTGTAACATGTGGAATCCTCTTGAGCCATGCAGGATCTGGTTACCTGACCAGGGATTGAATCAAGGCCCCACACATTGGAAGTATAAAGTCTTAACCACTGGATCACCAGGGAAGTCCCAAGCTTCATTTATCAAGTCTTATTTTTTAGTTTTTAAATACTCATTCATATGACCACCAAGTATAGCATATCAGAAATTCAAAATCAGAAAAGATTAAGAGCAATGCCAAAATTATTTCTCTAAAGATAGGAACTGGATCACATCATCACATCATCTTCCTCCTTTAGTTTATGTGGTTTCTCATAACTCTGGGCCTTTGCACATGCTGCCTCTTATACCAAGTCTATTCCTTCCTCAAGCTCCATACCCCTTTCCCCTTCTTCTAACTGCTATTTATAATGTAAAATTATCTCACACTTTTTCTGACTCTCCCATACTGAACTCTTCTGTATTTTCATTGTGCCATGTACAGACTTGTAACTATTTTTCTAATAACAAAATATTGTTTTTATTACCTGTCTTCACCTACATTGCACTGTAAAGTTTTTGGAACCCAAAGTTTTATTGCAGTACACTGTTAGATGCTAAGGATGTTGAATAATAAATGAGAAAATGAATGGACATAGGAATGATTGAAGTAACACAATAACAGAAATCATCACTGCTTAAATCATCATAGCTTAAAATGAACAAAAAGGATAAAGATTAAAATTCCATAAAAATGATGAATATTATTGATAAAAGTCATGATTAAATAATGTTTCATTTTCTTTTCTATGTAAAGAGTGGAAGAAGAACATACATTATTAAAGAAAATTTTGCAAAAATTGATTATGTTATTTCATTGGTAAGAAACTAATTTCATCTAGCTGTAAAACTTATCTTGTTGCCTGACAATATCAGGTAAATATGTATAGAATATATATCCACACAAAAATTTGCACTGATTCCTCTTCTTTTGACATTTGGTAGTTGTTAAATATTGCTGGTACAATAGTTTTGGAAAAAAAGGCTTTGAATGGTGAGTGAACTCAAAGTTAAATGATATAATGATCAGAGAAAAATATTATCAACAGCCCTTTTAGTAAAAAGACAGTTTATTCTTCTTTCTTCGGCATTGACATTGATTTCTTAAATGACAAGTGAACATACTCAGAATATGTATATATATGCACTGCCTTGTATTAAAAATGTATTATTCACCCTACATTTATGTTTTAAGTTAATAGTTGTCAAAATATATACCACTCCTGATACTCTCTACAAATTATTTGTTGAAATTTTAAAGGAGGATATTCTAAGACACAAACCAAATAAATGCAGATTGTAAAATGGCCCTTAAATGCACCTAAGTAAAGCAGCAGCAGCAGCAGCAGACCTCTAATTCTAGTTTAGAAAATATATGTATGTGAGACAGCAAAAGAGACACAGATGTATAGAACAGTCTTTTGGACTCTGTGGGAGAGGGAGAGGGTGGGATGATTTGGGAGAATGGCATTGAAACATGCATAATATCATATAAGAAACGAATCACCAGTCCAGGTTCAATACAGGATGCTTGGGGCTGGTGCACTGGGATAACCCAGAGGGATGGTATGGGGAGGGAGGTGGGAGGGATGTTCAGGATGGGGAACACATGTACACCTGTGGCAGATTCATGCTGATGTATGGCAAAACCAATACAATATTGTAAAGTAATCAGCCTCCAATTAAAATAAATATATTTAAATTAAAAAAATATAAAGAAACCTAAAAAAAAAAAAAAAAAAAGAAAGAAAACATAGGGCTCCCAGGGATAAAAAGATGAAGTATGTTTTTGAAGTTTAGGGTCCCACTTTAAGTGTTTTTTAAAACAGAATGCAACATATAAAGAAAATTTTAATAAAAATAAAACATATATATAATTAGCAATGTTGTCCTAACTCCAAGTTCTGCTTACAAAAGCTCACTAAGTATAAATTTCCTTCAATATGAGAAATTATGATTATATTAAAATTTTGCAATGAATCTTTGAGAAAAGTAAAAACAACAGGCATAAAGATACAGTTCTTAAAGTACCTGCCAACTATGGATGATGAGAAAAAGGTAAAACTGAGATTGACGTAATGAGACAGACAAAACCAGGACTCAGAATGGCAGGAAATGGCAAAATTTAAAATTAACAAACAAACAAAAAAAGACAAACATTTAGATGAGGGAGCAAGCACGTTTTGGAAAAAAGTGTAAGTCTTTTGATATGTACATTTTCTGCAAAAAAAAAAAAAAAGAAAATCACCTGTAAGAGAAACATATAATTGAAAATATCTATCAAACAAGTGACGGACAGTGTAAATTTAGTGGATGGTATTTGTCTTTACTAACAATGAGATAGCGGAGAGCTAGAGCAAGAGGTTTGGATCCAGAACACCTGGTCTTGGAACCTGCTTTCCAGCTTACTAGCTTTGTACAATCTCTGTACTAATTCTGGCAGTTTACACGATCAGTCTTGCTATGGTCTCTTCATTTGTAAAATGTAGATTCTACTGATACCTAGGGCACAACGATTAATGTGCTAATAGGTTACTTATGAATAAAACATGTGAGCATAACACTTTATAAAGCACTGGGTACCTGTTTCCATTCTTAAGGACTGGAAAATTTTACTGATACTGCCCTTTCAGTTCAGTTCAATTCAGTCACTCTGTCGTGTCCAACTCTTTGCGACCACATGAATCACAACATGCCAGGCCTCCCTGTCCATCACCAACTAACAGAGTTCACTCAAACTCATGTCAATCAAGTCGGTGATGCCATCCAGCCATCTCATCCTCTGTCGTCCCCTTATCCTCTTGCCCCCAATCCCTCCCAGCATCAGAGTCTTCTCCAATGAGTCAACTCTTCACATGAGGTGGCCAAAGTACTAGAGTTTCAGCTTTAACATCATTCCTTCCAAAGAAATCCCAGAGCTGATCTCCTTCAGAATGGACTGGCTGGATCTCCTTGCAATCCAAGGGATTCTCCAGAGTCTTCTCCAACACCACAGTTCAAAAGCATCAATTTTTTGGTGCTCAGCCTTCTTCACAGTCCAACTGTCACATCCATACACGAGCATACTATATTTATTGTTTCATTTGTATTATTTTATATGTTCTTTAAAGTAACTGGAAATTTGTACCATTTATAGGTGGTCATATTTTTCTGACACAGCACCCCTAGAAGCATCTACATAGAGATTTCTCTAGCCTCCTGCAATACTGAAGCATGCCAATTTTATCTTAGAGGGAGTGTTTAATTATTAGAGATTAAATTTAGAGACAGGAGAACCATTGTATCTTAATTCACCAGGTCACAAGTATTGGTTGACAGCAATGAAGTAAAAAGTACAGTAGAAACCAGTCAGCACAACAAAATAGTCTAGTAATTTCTGTTACCATGTGGACAGTCTCATCCATGGTTATGGTATTAACTTACCATTTATTACATGCCAATCTCACGCATGCTCTCTTTCTCTGTCCCTCTCTCATTGTCTCTCTCTTTCTGTCTCTCTCTCTCTCACACACACACCTACCTTCCCTTCTTGTTTCTGCACAGTGTAGGATTCAAAAGACTCCAAAAGCAGTTTTACTAGTCTTGTGGAAAGTCTCTGTGAGGGGGGAGGAGAGTGGGGGTTGCCATACAACAAAAACAAGTATTTTTTAAAACTCTTTATAAAAGAATCCTTACTTGCACACACCTGCTTCTTGAAGTCCTCTATGTTGCCCCCAAAACTCCAGGTTCCTCTCTCCACGGTTCTAATGCTTTCCTCTGCTGCACTTCAGTCATGTCCGACTCTGTGCGACCCCATAGATGGCAGCCCACCAGGCACCCCCGTTCCTGGGATTCTCCAGGCAAGAACACTGGAGTGGGTGGCCATTTCCTTCTCCAATGCATGAAAGTGAAAGTGAAGTTGCTCAGTCGTGTCCGACTCCTAGCAACCCCATGGACTGCAGCCCACGAGGCTCCTCCATCCATGGGATTTTCCAGGCAAGAGTATTGGAGTGGGGTGTTGCTTCCTCCGCTAGGAGGCACTTTTCTGTGGACCCCAGTCTATCTTATCTATGCTATGCTATGCTAAGTCACTTCAGTCGTGTCCGACTCTGTGTGACCCCATAGACGGCAGCCCACCAGGCTTCCCCATCCCTGGGATTCTCCAGGCAAGAACACTGGAGTGGGTTGCCACTTCCTTCTCCAATGCATGAAAGGGAAAAGAGAAAGTGAGGTCGCTCAGTCCTGACTCTTAGCGACCCCATGGACTGCAGCCTACCAGGCTCCTCCGTCCGTGGGATTTTCCAGGCAAGAGTACTGGAGTGGGGTGCCATTGCCTTCTCCTTATCTAAGTGTCTTCAATTCTGCCACCAGGAGGCTCTTTCACTATATCCTGAAAAGAGATGATGGCAAGCGATAGATAAGTGTTTTTGTTTTTTTTTTTTAATTTTATTGGAGTATAGTTGCTTTACGATGTATTCATTTCTGTTCTGTAGCAAAGTTAATCAGCCATATATACATATATCTCCTGTTTTTTGGATATCCTTCCCACTTTTTTATTTTATGTGTTTATTCAGCAGAGGATAATAGAAGAGCTATGTTTTGATTGCTTTTTTTTTTTTTTTGGTTTAAGCTTTGGGAATGATACTATACAGTAGGATATTAACACTTGTGATCTGAGTGTGACTAACACTTGGGTGTGAATAATTATTTTCTTCCTTGACATCAAAATATTTTGGGGGGAGGTGATAATTTAAAAAGACAGGCAACACTACTCAGGCCCAGGGAAACTGCTAAAAATCAAGTGATTAAAAGCTAATTGGTCAAATCAACAATTTAACTAAAACTATGAGTTGACTGGAAAAGAGCAGCCTTTCTGACCAACCATATTAATGAAGTAACATTAGTGTCACCAGGGAAGTAGATCAGTAACCTTTTTACACCCCTGCCATAAGTCACGATGGGAGAAATTTAGGGGTCATTCCAATTCTTCAGTAAACTCTACAATGAGTTTGCAGAATTTATAACACCTTGTTTTGGTTTAGAATTTGTGTTTTTGTTGACAAATTTATTTCAGTAGATTATGTTTTTCTTGATATGAATATTTTAAATAAATTTAAAATTTTATCACTACCTCACTAGCTCAAAGTGTATTATTCAAAAGTGTCTGGGCTCTGAATGTTTTCTAATGTATTAATTGATGTGTTAATAATGCCTGTTTGTTATATTTTACTTATGCATCTGATATTTTACCTCATTTTATGCAGTTTTGAAGTGAAGTGAAAGTTCCTCAGTCGTGTCGGACTCTTTGGGAACCCATGGATAGTTCATGGAATTCTCCAGGCCAGAATACTGGAGTGGGTAGCCGTTCCCTTCTCCAGGGGATCTTCCCAATGCAGGGATTGAACCCGGGTCTTTCACATTGCAGGCAGATTCTTTATCAGCTGAACCACAAGGGGCAAAATCTCATTTAGAATAAAACCCCAAGCCCCATACACACCAGAGATGCTCAGAGGACTCAAACAAAACCTCATGAGGACCAGGAGATCCCACAGAGACTGAGCAAGACCTGCCTTTAAGTGTCTTAGTGTCTCCTATGGAGGTACAGGTCAGCAGTGGCCCATCGCAGGGACAGGGGCTCTGGGTACAGTAGACCTGACATTAAGTCTTCTTGGAGGAGGTCACCATTAATCCCACCATAGTGCCACCAGAACTTACACAGGACTTGGGAAAAAACCCTTGGAGGGCACAAACAAAAGCTTGTGTGCATCAGGACCCAGTAGAAAGGAGCAGTGAGCCCACAAGAGACTGACCCAGACTTGCCAGTGAGTGTCCAGAAGTCTCTGATGGAGGTGTAGGTCAGCGGTGGCCTGCTACAGGGTCGGGGGCACTGAGTGCAGCAGTGTGTGCATGGGACCTTTTGAAGGAGGTCACCATTGCCTTCATTACCTCCACCATAGTTTGGTCTCAGGTCAACAACAGGGAGGGAACACAGCCCCACCCATCAACAGAAAACTGGATTCAAGATTTAGTGAACATGGCCCTGCCCATCAGAACAAGTTTTCCCCACAGTCAGTCTCTCCCACCAGGAAGCTTCCATAAACCTCTAATCCTTATCCCTCAAAGGGCAGACAGAATGAAAACTATAATCACAGAAAATTAATCAAACTAATCACATGGACCACAGTCTTGTCTAACTCAATGAAACTATGAGCCATGCCATGTAGAGCCACCCAAGACAGATGGATCATGGTGGAGAGTTCTGACAAAATGTGGCCCACTGGAGAAGAGAATGGCAAACTACTTCAGTATTCTTACCTTGAGAACCCCATGAATGGTATGAAAAGGCAAAAAGATATGACACTGAAAGATGAACTCCGGTCAGTAGGTGCCCAATATGCTACTAGAGATCAGTGGAGAAATAACTCCGGAAAGAATGAAGAGATGGAGCCAAAGCAAAAACAATGTCCAGTTGTGGATATGACTGGTGATGGAATTAAAATCCAATGCTATAAAGAACAATATTGCATAGGAACCTGGAATGTTTGGTCCATGAATCGAGGCAATTTGGAAGTGGTCAAACAGATGGCAAGAGTGAAAATCGATATTTTAGCAATCAGTGAACTAAAATGGACTGGAATCAGGGAATTTAACTCAGATGACTATTATATCTACTACTGTGGGCAAGAATACCTTAGAAGAAATGGAGTAGCCATCATAGTCAACAAAGAGTCTAAAATGCAGTACTTGGGTGCAACCTCAAAAATGACAGAATGATCTCTGTTCATTTCCAAAGCAAACCATTCAATATCACAGTAATCCAAGTCTATGTCCCAACTAATAATGCTGAAGAAGCTGAAGTTGAATGGTTCTATGAAGACCTACAAGATCTTCTAGAACTAATACCCCCAAAAGATGTCCTTGTCAACATAGGGGTCTGGAACACAAAAGTAGGAATTCAAGAGATACCTAGAGTAACAGACAAATTTGGCCTTGGAGTAAAAAATGAAGCAGGGCAAAGACTGACAGAATTTTCAGAGTTTTGTCAAGAGAACGCATTGGTCAGAGCAAACACCCTCTTCCAGCAACACAAGAGAAGACTCTATACTGGACATCACCAGATGGTCAATACAGAAATCAGATGGATTATATTCTTTGCAGCCAAAGACAGAGAAGCTCAATACAGTCAGCAAAAATAAGACCGGGAGCTGACAACAAAAAAAAGACCAGCAAAAATAAGACCAGCTCATGATCATGAGCTGGCTCAGATCATGAAGGCTTTACTGCCAAATTCAGACTTAAATTGAATAAAGTAGGGAAAACATTAGACATTAGACACTAGACATTCAGGTATGACCTAAATCAAATCCTTTACAATTTTACAGTGGAAGTGAGAAATAGATTCAAGTGATTAGATCTGATAGACAGTGTGCCTGAAGAACTATGGATGGAGGTTCATGACATTGTACAGGAGGCAGAGATCAAGACCATCCCCAAGAAAAAGAAATGCAAAAGAGACCAAAATGTTTGTCTGAGGAGGCCTTACAAATAGCTGAGAAAAGAAGAGAAGCTAAGGGCAAAGGAGAAAAGGAAAGATATAAACATCTGAATGTAGAGTTCTAAACAATAGCAAGGAGAGACAAGAAAGCCTTCCTCAGTAATGAATGAAAAGAAAGAGAGGAAAACAATAGAATGGGAAATACTAGAGATCTCTTCAAGAAAATTAGAGATACCAAGAGAACTTTTCATGCAAAGATGGGCACAATAAAAGACAGAAATGGCATGGACCTAACAGAAGCAGCAGATATCAGGAAGAGGTGGCAAGAATACACAGAAAAACTATACAAAAGAGATCTTCCTGACCCAGACAATCACAATGCTGTGATCACTCACCTAGAGCCAGACATCCTGGAACGTGAAGTCAAGTGGGCCTCAGGAAGCATCACTACAAACAAAGCTAGCTAGTGGAGGTGATGGAATTCCAGGTGAGCTATTCCAAATCCTGAAAGATGATGCTGTGAAAGCACTGCACTCAATATGCCAGCAAATGTGGAAAACTCAGCAGTGGCCACAGGACTGGAAAAGGTCAGTTTTCATTCCAACTCCAAAGAAATGCAATGCCAAATAATGCTCAAACTACCTCACAATTGCACTCACCTCACAGGCTAGCAAAGTAATGTTCAAAATTCTCCAATCAAGGCTTCAACAGTATGTGAACTGTGAACTTCCAAATGTTCAAGCTGGATTTAGAAAAGGCAAAGGAACCAGAGATCAGATTGCCAACATCCATTGGATCATAGAACTACTTCTGCTTTATTGACTAGGCCAAAGCCTTTGTGTGGATCACAGCAAACAGTGGAAAATCCTTAAAGAGATGGGAATACCAGACCACCTTACCTGTCTCCTGAGAAATCTATATGCTGGTTAAGAAGCAACAGTTGGAACTGGACACGGAACAACAGACTAGTTCCAAATTGGGAAAGTAGTACACCAAAGCTATATACTGTCACCCTGCTTATTTCTCTTATATGCAGAGTACATCATGCAACATACTGGGCTGGGTGAAGCAAAAGCTGGAATCAAGATAGCCGAGAGAAATATCAATAACCTCAGATACGCAGATGATACCACTCTTATGGCAGAAAGTGAAGAAGAACTAAAGAGCCTCTTGATGAAAGTGAAAGAAGAGAGTTAAAAAGTTGGCTTAAAACTCAACACTCAAAAAATGAAGATCATAGCATCCGGTCCCATCTTCATGGCAAAGATAATGGGGAAACTTCTTTTACTTCATGGCAAACAGATGGGGAAACAACACAAACAGCGACAGACTTTATTTTTTGGGGGGCGCTCCAAAATCACTACAGAGGGTGACTGCAGCTATGAAATTAAAAGACGCTTGCTCCTTGGAAGAAGAGCTATGACCAACCTAGATGGTGAATGGTGAAGATCGCTCAGTTGTTTCCGACTCTTTGCGACTCCATGGACTGTAGCCTACCAGGCTCCTCTGTCCATGGGATTTTCCAGGCAATAGTACTGGAGTGGATTGCCATTTTCTTCTCCAGGAAACTTCCCGACCCAGGGATCGAACCCAGGTCTCCCATATTGAAGATAGACGCCTAACCATCTGAGCCACCAGGGAAGTCCACCAACCTACATAGCAAATTCAAAAGCAGAGACATTACTTTGCCAACAAAGGTCCATATAATCAAAGCCATGGTTTTTCTAGTAGTCATGTGAGAGTTGTACTATAAACAAAGCTGAGCACCAAAGAATTAATGCTTTTGAACTGTGATGCTGGAGAAGACTATTGAGAGTCCTTTCGACTTCAAGGAGATCCAACCAGTCCATCCTAAAGGAAATCAGTCCTGAATATTCATTGGAAGGACTGATGTTGAAGTTGAAACTCCAATACTTTGGCCACCTAATGTAAAGAACTGACTCATTGGAAAAGACCCTGATGCTGGAAAGGACTGAAGGCTGGAGGAGAAGATGACAGAGGATGAGATGTTTGGATGGCATCACCGACTTGATGGACATGAGTTTGAGCAAGCTCTGGGAGGTGGTAATGGACAGGGAGGCCTGGCAAGATGTAGTCCATGGGTTCCCAAGGAGTTGGACATGACTGAGTGACTGAACTGAATTGACTGAATGCAGTTTTACTTTAGCATTTTACTTTTTAACTCTTTAGTACTTTTAAAAACAAGTATTATCCTTTTCTATATTTTCATCATTTCAATTAATTTTTTTCTCATATATTTCAGTGGCTTCATAATATGTAGAAAGGAATGACTTGACATTTTTTAAAAGTGTATTAATTAATGTCAATACATGAGAAACATTTTATTTGCTAATAATTTTGGGCATTATTGTACCCAATATCATCTTTGCAGAGATACATAATTATTCCTTACTTTCACTATTTATTGTTCATAAATGGAGAATGGGTATATTCTGCTAAAATTCTTTCAAATCAATGATCGGAGATTATTTGCAAATAGTTTGTCCTTCCTATCAATTTTTAAAACTAAATTGTTTGTCTTTTGATGCTGAAACTTTGTTCTCTACCACCATTAATGAGACATGGTGACCATAAGCCAAGCAAGTTGCAGAGTCTAAAAAAATGCTATGATTTTGCCACATAGTGAAGATGATGGACAGTAAAGAATGCTGAGCGCCGAAGAATTGATGCTTTTGAACTGTGATGTTGGAGAAGACTCTTGAGAGTCCTTTGGACTGCAAGGAGATCCAACCAGTCCATCTTTAAGGAGATCAGTCCTGGGTGTTAATTGGAAGGACTGATGTTGAAGCTGAAACTCCAATACTTTGGTCACCTCATGCGAAGAACTGACTCACTGGAAAAGACCCTGATGCTGGAAAATATTGAGGGCAGGAGGAGAAGTGGACGACAGAGGATGAGATGGTTGGATGGCATCACTGACTTGATGGACATGAGTTTGGGTAAACTCTGGGAGTTGGTGATGGACACGGATGCCTGGAATGCTGCAGTTCATAGGGTCGCAAAGAGTCAGACACAACTGAGCAACTGAACTGAACTGAACAAAAGATGATGAGGAGATTGGAGAAACCACAATGACGAAGTTGATATTTATTTTTAATTACTATATGTTAGGGCTTGGTTAACAGTTTTACTTAAGCTCATTTTTAACAGCAGTTCCACAGTGAAATTTGATAATTCTGCCTCCTATTTGGCAGATGAGGAAACTGAAATCTAGTTAGATCACCCAAGATCAATTCAGGCGTTAACTGGTATTGATTGATTGATTGCCTTCGCTCAGTCGTGTCCAACTCTTTGCGACCCCATGGACGGTAGCCTACCAGGCTCCTGTGTCCATGGGATTTTCCAGGCAATAGTACTAGAGTGGATTGCCACTGAAGTGGTAGGTGGGGTGCAAACCTGAGTCCTCTGCCTTTGCAGCTTAGACCAGAAACTATGGAAGCACTGTATCTCCTTGTTACATGATGAAGCCCCCTCCTCTGGATGGTCCTCCTGAGTCCTGGGTCATGTATTTTCATCAGTCCTCAGGGTTCAGAGCTAATGGCAGCTTTTCTAAAAATGATCCCAAGATGACACATTTTAAAACTAGAAGGACCCCCTTTTCCTTCTTATCCCATTAGCATTATTGCCACTTTCTCTCTCTTCAAGTTCTGTGGAATGGACGTAGGCAAAAAAAGTCACCTCATAACCTCTTATTTTCTTTTGTAAAAAAATAGTATGATACACCCTGATGTGAAAAGAAGAGCCCCTGTCACTTTCTTTGGGCCCCTGTGGAGAAAGTATAAGTAGCAATTGAACTTGATACTATTTCACTTTGTAGGAGGAAAGAACTTGGTTACTATTACTCAGTGATGAATCTAATGATAAAAATGTCAATTGAGCCAGGTCTATACTTTGTTAACATTTTTATTGCTACGTGCTCCCAATACAACAATCAGCATCAGTAGTGTACACTTTGATAAAAAGGAATTTTTAGCTTAGTAGAACAGGAAGCTCAAAGATCAGAAGTTTAATGAATATATACATCTTTATGAGAGGTGTATGTGTGTGACCAGCTTTCTTTGTAATCCCCTGTGGACTAGATGCATGCACACTCAAGCGAACTAGAGATAATTTCATTCTGACATTTTAGGGGAACAAAAAAAAAAAAAGATTTCTGCTTGAGGCTCAGAGATTTACAATCTGGAATTCACCTAATTCATCTGACCTTCAAAAGTCTTGCACCAAGTAGCAGCGATTCTTTAGAGGTATAGAGTCAATAGGTGAAGCTGTTATTTTTACCATAGTTAAAATGCAAAAAGTTTTTGCACATTCTCTGTGTTGAGAAGTTAACATATTTACATTTTAGTTTGAAAACTGTATTTTTAGATGGTTCAGAAACTGACTTCAAAATCATTATGCTGACAACACTTATCTTTCTTTTTCCTTTTAAGTGTAATTCATGAAATACTCATTTCTTTCACATACTTCTTTTCTGGTGTTTCTAATTTACTATTTCGTTAAACAGCTAGCTGTCTGAGCCCATACAATTTTATGTTTCATTGAAGGGGAACAAGTTACCAACTTTGCATCAACTCCTCTAAAATTGCAAAGGGTTTGCATAACATCAATTTTGTTCAAATTTAGTTCTTTGATTTGGCTGCTTTAGTTTGCTTAAATTTCTCCTCTATGTACAGAACAAAGCATGCAGCTCTAATTATGTCTCTCTAGTTTACCAAAATATGTCATTGGTATTAGAGTAAATATTTAGTACATAAAAATACTATCAAGAAAAAAAATCAAATTTTAATAAATATCTTCAGTTCTGAATTCTATATACAGATACTTTACATCTACTCCCTGGAATTTCTGGCTTCACTGTAAGTAAACTGATCACTGACATAAATTACTAGCACATTATTGCAGTCAGATGCATTGTGGTTGTGAGCATATGAATATGAACCATGCGGAAAATAAATATCGCAACCATTGACAAATACTTTCTTGAACCTGCTTCTAGAGCCCTACAGCCCTGCTCTATTGAGTGTTAATCTAGTTTCATGATGCTTTTCTCAGCTACCAACATACAAATGATCTCAGAACATTTTTCATTATTATTACAGTACATCGAGTATACACATTTGTATATGTCAACAATGGGACGATTAAAACAACACAAGAACAGCGGACAATCAATGGTGTCTATTGAAGCCCTGCTAAAAAGGTCTCTGTTTTGTCTTGCATGGGCTCATTTACTGGTCTCTGTTCCCTGTGACTACAAGTATGCTAAGACACTAATCTTCTTCTTTATTTAAAAGATGGAAGGTAATATCTGCAGCTTATCTATTCTTTTTCTCTAATTTACGTGTCACATTGTTGATCAAACAAAACCACACAACACAACCCTTTGTATTGTCAGTAGCTGCAATTCTAACTTCTTTGCAATATTCTCCTTTGAAAATCAACTCATACAATGTCAAATAAGGCAATACTCAATGACAGGCACCTAGAACATCCAGAAATGTAACACAGTAAACAATCATTTGAGAACACATCTCTTAAAATAATACTGATTTCTGCAATATACATTATTTACACAAACAGCTGCAAATTTGCTCATACAATATTTCTAATATAGATAAATAGGAATACAAGTCTAAGAATTCTTTGCTCCAAAACTTTTTGTTAAAGTGTAAACCATTGGCATCTCTTTCTTCTTTTTACTGTAATTTTTTAAAATTAAAAAAGAAATCAGCTGATATGCACAATTGGTTCCAGTCCCTTTCCTGCTTTAGAAAATGACCCATACACCTAGCAACTTACTTTCCTCTGGTCAATAATCTTTGGTGCTTTCTTCCAATGAATTCTGGTAAATGAGTCGAGGCAGAACAAAAGGAGGATGAAAGCAACTAGAAAGTGAACCAGCACTTTTTTTTTTCTTCCACTCAGAGAAAATGAGCTGATGATTTATGGCGAGTTCCACTTTAAACAAGCTGTATGCACCATGGAGAGAGGCAGGTCCTCCAGATTTTTCACCGACGTCGAGCCTTTTGGCCCCACTTGCTCATCTTTCCGACGTGGATGATCTTAGTGGACGTCTCTTGTCAATAAGCTTTTCATCTTTCTTTGAGGTTCTTGCTTGAGAAGAAGCACCTATGGAATCACTGGCTGCAAGGAAGGGGGCAGCAGCCAGTTGTGGAGATGAACTGAGGTGGCCACTCTTGGTGGGTGGGGAGGCCGGTCCCAGAGTTGCATTTTCTGCTGGCTGTGCTTGCCTCTGGGATAAGTTAGCACCATTGGATTTACTGTTTGGCCTGAAAGCAGCATGGTCATTTGGACCTGCTATGGAAGAGATTCTGCCCAAAGATTTCTTCTTTTCAGCAGGAGTCTCTGAATAGTATGGAAGCAAAGATGTAGGCATCACTAGAGATCCGGGGAGGTCACTGGGGTTAAAGATAGCATCATCATGAGTTTCAGCAGCTTCTGAAAGGTAGGGAGGTGGTAGGGTGCTACTGCGCTTGCTGCAGGACTCACAACATAACTTGTTATAACCTGGTATGGAGCAGTATCGTGCCAGCACCTCCATTTGACAGAATATGGACTTATCTCCCAAACATGGCTCATCTACAGAGATTCAAAGAAAAAGAAAATAAGACGTATGTCCAAACATAAATGGTGGACAATATGCATGGAGCTAGAGGGCATTATGCTAAGTGAAATAAGACAGACGGAAAAGTATATATATTGTATGAACTCACTTATATGTGGAATCTAAAAAAAAAAAAAAAACAGAATCATAGATTCAGAGAACAAAGGAGTGGTTGCTAAGGGAGGGGCAAAATAGGTGAAAGAGATTAAGAGGTACAAACCTCCAATTACAAAATAAATAAGCCATAGGGATGTCCCACAGAGCATAGGGAATATGGCCAGTCATATGGTGATAACTTTGTATGGGGACAGACTTATTGTGGTCCTCATTTCATAATGAAATAACATAATACTGTATGCCAACTATATTTCATTTTAAATATAAAAATAAATATAACTAAAAATAAAAGGAAAGCATGAAAATCATTTATGAATATAAAAAGATTTAACTAAGATCTAACATTGATGGGTGTTTTCCACATAAGACTTTGAGTTAAAATATGAATATGAGAATAAATTTACTAAAAAAAGTTGTTCTCTCTGTGCAAAGCACTTGAATTGACCAGCACTTTCACATTCCCAACAAGAGTCTTCAGATCAAGGGTATTTTTTTCTTCTTAGGAATGTATTTCTGATTTTAGAAAACAGAATATTGGATTTGTTTTATCATACTTTTAAGATATAGAAAGACATCTGTTTTTTAAAATTTTATGATACTTCTGTCTTTATGATAGAGTAGTCTCTATATTAGGTTTAAATTGAAAATAAAAAATACTAAAGATCTGTTGGAACATATTAAATCTTAAAACTATATTACTAAAAGAAAAAAATCAAGATACAATTTTGATTCAGAGAATATTCTCCAGAGTGAAGCAATAGTTTCATGTTTACCATTGAATGTTCTCAGGTTGTTATTGAAAGCACAAATCTGGGTAACATGTGCCAACTTTCTTATGAATAATACATGGTTAATTTTATCGGATTGATAGTACTTTAAAGAATACTAAGTACCACTTATAAAACACTTGGTAGGTGTGTTTGTACATACTATTTCCATTATTTTAAATTTTATTAATCATAAGTTGTAAGAATTAGATTTCAAAAAAGCCAAACCCTGAGTTCATAAAAAGTCTATACTTCTTTTTAGCCATTCCAGGGCATATTCTATGCAGAGCCCATGTGCATAATCCAACACAGAATACTGATCTCATATACAAATAATAAATGCAAAGAATTATAAATTGTGGCATTTATGTAATACAATCACAATGACAACGTAATGTTGGGTAATTCTACATTGCTAGGTAAGGAACTTGCTATATAGCTTGCCAAAGAAATTGAATCCCTTTTCTAAAGTTGGAGGAGGGGATCAAAAAAGGAAAGTCAGTTGGCAAGACCAATAAAGATTAAACCTTATCACTTATCATTAGAGTAAGAATATCATGTACACTTTCTAAACTCTAAGATGACTTGTCTTTGCCTGACATTTACACACCTATGATACAGTATGATGTACTTGAATATCTCATACTAGAAAAGAATTAGGTTGTAATCCTAATTAGGTTGCTGCTACTGCTAAGTCGCTTCAGTCGTGTCCGACTCGGTGCAACCCCATAGACGGAAGCTCACCAGGCTCCCCCGTCCCTGGGATTCTCCAGGCAAGAATACTGGAGTGGGTTGCCATTTCCTTCTCCAATGCATGAAAGTGAAAAGTGAAAGTGAAGTCACTCAGTCGTGTCTGACTCTTAGCGACCCCGTGGACTGGAGCCTACCAGGCTCCTCCGTCCATGGGATTTTCCAGGCAAAAGTACTGGGGTGGGGTGCCATTGCCTTCCCCAAATAATCCCTGCAAATTAATGGGTTTTATGTCAATTATCAATCCCTTATTGTATCCAAACTATTTTTTCTATGCTTATGTCTTTCTATGCCTATACTATTTTCTTTTTGGATTAAGGAAGAGAATCAAGCACATACCTGCTGACAATTGGGCATATTTGTAGAAATATACAGCTCTACCAGTTATTAAGATCAATTAAGCTTACTCACAAAGTGTTTAGCCTTCTAACAGTAACACTTATATAAGAGTAAAATATTACAGTGACAGTAAATTTTACAGCTTCTGAGTAGGTAAATTTGTTATTTTGGCTTTGACTTGTGCTTTGAACTTTCAAATATACTTTCCAGAGAAAAATGATTTAAGTATGTAAGTCCTTTGTCTCCCCCTCATGGTCATACTTGTTCATGCCACCCCGCATTAGCGAAGGGAAATATGCAGAGAAATATTTCATAAGGTTACTTTGGAAGATTAGACAGGCAATGGCAGAATAGGGAGGGAGAGAGAGGGAGAGAGAGAGAGACAGGCATGGAGAGTCAGAAGGGGACACCAGGGGTTGTGAAAGACAGAAGGCGGGGAAGACAAGAGATGGGGAAGAAGGGAAGAGATGGGAAGATGGAGAGACAGACGAGGAGTGGCAGAGACAGGGAGAGGGGAGGAAAGGACAGATAAAAGTGGAGGAGAAAGAAAGACACTTTTAGACACATGTGCCAGAAAGGGAAGAATGAGGGGTATCAGGGAGAAAAAGAGGGATATGAAGAAAAAGAAGAGTCAGGAAGACACTGGGAGAGAGAGAAGAGGAAAGGGAAAGAAAGAGATGAGGAGAAGGGAGGGAGACTAGGAGAGGAAGAGAGTGAGTGAGAGAGGAAGAGAAGAAAAAGTGAGTGGAAAAAAACACGTGTGGTGCACACAGAACGTGAGCGACCCACAAACAGCAGGTGACAGCAAATCAGAAACGGGGAGTGAGACCCACAGAGGAAATGAGAGGAGAGTGAAGTGAAGACACAAAACGAGACAGACAGCACACAGGCAGATGTAGAGAGAGTGAGAGAAAAGGAAGAAGAAGGAGACAGAGGTATAGAAGCTGAAACCATCAAATATATGCTATTTATTACAACAGCAAATTGAATTATACAGACATCCCAGACTCATGACAGTCCCACTTTTGATTTATGGGTTTCACAATGGCGTGAAAGCCATATAGATTCAGTAGAAACTGTACTTCAAATTTTGAATTTGGATCTTTTCTGGGTTAGTGATAAATGGGATGATCCTCTAGTGATGCAGGGCAGCAGCCGCAGCTCCCAGGCAGTCAGGTGATCACCAGGGCAAACAACTTTTAATCATACTGAACCCAGACAACTATTCATGGGCTTTGGATTAGATGATTTTGCCCAAGTGTAGGCTAACATATGTTAAGAGCATGTTTAAGGCTAGGGTACGGTGTTCAGGAAGCTGTGCACATGTGATGACATATGCACGCATGCTCAGTCATGTCTGACTCTTTGAGACCCTAGCCCACCAGGCTCCTCTGTCTATGGAATTCTCCAGGCAAGAAAACTGGAATGGGCTGCCATTTCCTCCTTCAGTGACTCTTCCCCACTTAGGGATGGAATCTACATCTCTTGCATTGGCAAGCAGGTTCTTTATCACTGAGCCACTTTGGAAGCCCTGTAAGTTAGTTGTATTAAATGCATTTTTGACTGAATGCATTTTCAACTCAGAAAGAGTTTATCAGGATATAACTCTCTTGTAAATTGAGGAAGATCTGCACTTTAAAATAAATAAAAGAGACTCTGTTTTTGCAATACTGAAGGAATAGGTCAAGTAAATTTTAGCCTAGGTACAAGGTGCCTATTTTGCAAGCACATTTGTTGAATATTTGGGCTTTCCTCATAGCTCAATTGGTAAAGAATCACCTGCAATGCAGGACATCTGGGTTCGATTCCTGGGTTGGGAAGATCCACTGGAGAAGGGATAGGCTACCCACTCCAGTATTCCTGAGCTTCCCTTGTGGCTCAGTTAGTAAAGCATACACCTGCAATGCAGGAGACCTGGGTTCTATCCCTGGGTTGGGAAGATCCCCTGGAGAAGGGAAAGGTTACTCATTCCAGTATTCTGGCCTGAAAAATTCCATGGACTGTATAGACCACAGGGTCTCAAAGAGACATGACTGAGTGACTTTCACTTTCATGGATATGGATGCATTTGGAAACGACTTTGTGAATGACATTTATCATCTGCATGTCTCAACTGAATAATTTTAGTAAAACATTGCATAACATTCTGCATTATTATGCCTTTAACAATAATGTGAAGTTATAAAGAAAATCACAGAGAAAATAAGCAGCTTCTTCTAGAAACACAGATTGACAGAAACTTCATATAGGGTGATAAGGCCCTCACCCCAGCATTACCGTCAACTGGGGGCCCTTGGAGGCTGCAGTGGTGATGGTAACTAAATAGAGGGGATACTGCCTCAGACACCCATCTTAAAGAACTGTATTAGGCTAATATTTCAAATGTGTTTTCCTAAAGTTATTTTTCAATAAGTAGATGAAAATTCCAGAGCTTGTCCCCAGAGGAAATTCTCCTTTTTTGAGGCTCAAAAACATGGTCATAGTGAGAGTTTGATGCATGAAGCAGGGTGCTCAAAGCCGATGCTCTGGGACAACCTAGAGCGACAGGGGAGGGGAGGGAGGTGGGGAGGGGTCTCAGCATGGGGGGACACATGTACACCTATGGCCGATTCTTGTTGATGTATTGCAAAAGCCATCACAGTAAAGTAACTGTCCTCCAATTAAAATAAATGAATTAATTAAAAAATCAAAATAAAAAAGTTAACCATGGTCACAGCAGTGAAATCAATCAGTGTCACACCTACCATTACAGGGCGGCAGCTGACAAGCTCGGACAGACTCAGGCTTCTCCCCGTCGCAGTGGTCACCGGCCCTGCAGAGGACCTGCCTCACCTCTGTTCCCTCACCGCAGGTCACTGAACACTGCAGAAACAAAGGCTATGATTGTAGACGTTTTACTCCACCAAGACTGCCTTTCTTCCTTTCCCCATGTGCACACTCAGGCACACACATGCACACACAAGCATACATGCATACACAGCTCTGGGGTTCTTTCTCTGCTGCGCAGTGTTACAGTGACTTTGGAGACAGAGAATCCTGTTTATACCCCGGCTTCATCCTTCACCAGCCTGGGAACATTGCTCTTTCTCTGAAAGCCTCACAGAACTGCTGGAGTAAATGAAGCAAAGGACACTGTATGTAAAGCAGGTAAGTCTGGCACTTAGGAAGCATTTGATGCTGAAGAAGTCATTGTTACAGTGTTAACACTTTCTGCAGGTTCCTAAAACCAGTGGTGGAGTCCATTTTCAGGGAGCAGATCTCAGATTGAGCGTCCCCTTCTCTCACCGTCCTTACAGATGGCAAACTGACTCATATGCTATGCTGGAACTACTATTACTCTATTCCCACAAATTCATTTATTGAAGGAAGGGGCTAACTGCTCTAAAACTAAGCCCAGAAACAGCCGTGCTATTGATCTAGGTAGGATCTGTAGAGGAAGAAGGCTTGTTCTAGGGCTCTGAAGAGAGTGAAAGGTGAATTCTTCCAGTCCTCTGCAGATAACTTTCACTGGCTTGTTCCTTCCATCCTGGGTCTGTTCTCCACTTCCTCCTTCATTCTCTATCTGCTTTTTTGAGTCCCTGTCCTCCTAGCCACTCTTCTATGGCTGCATAATTCCCTATTTGGAATCTTTAGAAACATCAAAGATCTGTGGTTAATACATGGACCGAGACACTGATTCAGCCAGTCACCAAACAGACGTTATTCAGACAGGTGCCAACTGGGCACTGGGGAAGCACAGTACCTTTTTTTTTTTTTTTTTTTGAGAAATGCTTGGACTAGGCAATGGCACCCCACCCCAGTACTTTTGCCTGGAAAATCCCATGGACGGAGGAGCCTGGTGGGCTCCAGTCCATGGGGTCGCTGAGCGGCTTCACTTTCACTTTTCGCTTTCATGCATTGGAGAAGGAAATGGCAACCCACTCCAGTGTTCTTGCCTGGAGAATCCCAGGGACAGGGGAGCCTGGTGAGCTTCCGTCTTTGGGGTCGCACAGAGTCGGACACGACTGAAGCGACTTAGCAGCAGCAGCAGCAGCAGTGCTGAGCACAGACTCAAAGACATGAGTTATGATACACTGCTGTGATCAGCAAGCCATTGGTAAGCTTCTGCTTTTGGAATGAAGAAGAAGGACTGCAGAAAAGGCCCCCCTGGAAGGTGGTATTTTGGACCATGAAGCTGAGCTTTGATGGATGATGGGCAGATGGTCAGATAGACAGAAAGGGAAGGGCAAGCCAGCCAGAAGGGAGGAGGCTCCAACCAGCTAGTCTTTGGAACAGTGAACAGCTTCCTCAGACTGGGACAAAGAGGTGGAATAAAGGAAGACAGATTAAGAAGAGTTATCGTGGGATTTATTTATTTATTGTTAGTGATCATTTTGCAATGTATACAAATACCAAATCATTAAGTTGTACACCTGAATCTAAGGTAGTGTTGTATCAATTATACCTCAATTACACACACACACACACACACACACACACACACACAAAGCAGTGGGGTGTCACACAGGGCAGGGCCCTGCCTTCAAGGTTAGGGATTTGAAACATATCTAGGAGGGACAGTGCGGTCAACACTAATATTAGAAAATCAATCACCTTTTAGACAGCTTTGTATCCCAAAGCATCCAAATGTGGTTTGCCCCCATCAATGAATCTTATATGCAAACACTGTTATAAAATACCAATTTTTTCTTAATATGCCCAGGTGCTTAGTGATTCTAAACAATGTGACAATTTCTCCATTCACACAAAGCCCACCGGATACAGAAGTGAAATTAAAATATGTTTTCACACGCTTCCACACACATACTCCCCCCCCCCCACCCCGCCCGGCCCCACAGAATTCGCACACCCACCTCGTTCCAAGGCCCCGTTTTCCACTGGGCCGGGCAGGGCACTCTGTTGCATGGCCGGCGGCTCTCGGGCCGGTCGCCCGCGCAGTACTTGCTGTGCACCGAGCGGTTGGTGCCGTCGTGGAGCGGCTGGAGGCAGCGCACGGTGCGCAGCTGGTAGCCGGAAGTGCCGCAGGTTTTGGTGCAGTGCTCCCACTCCTCCGCCGCCCAGCTGCAGGGGGTGGGGTGAGGGGTTAACATTGTCCATGGTAACCCCGGTGCACCGTGCGCCCCTTCCTGCACCGTAAGCCTAGGTTTTTCTGCTCTCTGGGTGAGGTACCACCCAGGAGGCAACTTCGGACATATGGATGCCTCAGTCTCAGAACTTTCTAACAAAAATAGATCTGACACTTCTATTTTTTAGACCTTGGTATTCTGCCTCCCTTGTGACTTCGAAACAACCTTCTCCCTTCCAAAAGAATCATCTACAGAGGGCATTGGAAATGTTTCAAAACTAGCCCCCACTGGTAAACAGGATGTGGTATACTGATTGCTGCTGCTGCTGCTGTGTTGCTTCAGTCGTGTCCGACTCTGTGCGACCCCGTGGACTGCAGCCTACCAGGCTTCTCCGTCTATGGGATTCTCCAGGCAAGAACACTGGAGTGGGGTGCCATTTCCTTCTCCAATGTATAAAAGTGGAAAGTGAAAGTGAAGTCGCTCAGTCGTATCCGATTCTTAGCGACCCCATGGACTGCAGCCCACCAGGCTCCTCCATCCATGGGATTTTCCGGGCAACAGTACTGGAGTGGGGTGCCACTATACTGATTGCTATTACTCATCAAAAAAGAAGGAAATAATACCATATACACTATCATGGATGGACCTGGAGATTATCATAGGAAGTGAAGTAAGTCAGAAAAAGACAAATATCATGTGATATCACTTATATGTGAAATCTAAAAATACAATACCAATGAACTTATTTTGTTAAATATCTCATCAGATCAGATCAGATCAGTCGCTCAGTCGTGTCCGACTCTTTGCGACCCCATGAACTGCAGCACGCCAGGCCTCCCTATCCATCACCAGCTCACGGAGGTCACTCAGACCCACATTCATCGAGTCAGTGATGCCATCCAGCCATCTCATCCTCTGTTGTCCACTTCTCCTCCTGCCCCCAATCCCTCCCAGCATCAGAGTCTTCTCCAATGAGTCAACTCTTCGCATGAGGTGGCCAAAATACTGGAGTTTCAGCTTTAGCATCATTCCTTCCAAAGAAATCCCAGGGCTGATCTCCTTCAGAATGGATTGGTTGGATCTCCTTGCAGTCCAAGGGACTCTCAAGAGTCTTCTCCAACACCACAGTTCAAAAGCATCAATTCTTCGGCGCTCAGCCTTCTTCACAGTCCAGCTTTCACATCCATACATGACCACAGGAAAGACCATAGCCCAAGGTAAGAGAAACCCAAGTAAGACGGTAGGTCTTGCAAGAGGGCATCAGAGGGCAAATACACTGAAACCATACTCACAGAAAACTAGTCAATCTAATCATACCAGGACCACAGCCTTGTCTAACTCAATGAAATTAAGCCATGCCCGTGGGGCAACCCAGGATGGGCGGGTCATGGTGGAGAGATCTGACAGGGTGTGGTCCGCTGGAGAAGGGAATGGCAAACCACTTCAGTATTCTTGCCTTGAGAACCCCATGAACAGTATGAAAAGGCAAAATGATAGGATACTGAAAGAGAAACTCCCCAGGTCAGTAGGGGCCCAATATGCTACTGGAGATCAGTGGAGAAATAACTCCAGAAAGAATGAAGGGATGGAACCAAAGCAGAAAGAATACCCAGCTGTAGATGTGTCTGGTGATAGAAGCAAAGTCCGATGCTATAAATATCTCATAGGAAATATAAAAAGGATCCATCTGGTCCCTGCCATGACAAACTGATTTGACTGCTGCTGCTTTTTCATTACTTCATGACTCTGCTGCTGCTGCTGCTAAGTCACTTCAGTCGTGTCCGACTCTGTGCGATCCCATAGACGGCAGCCCACTAGGCTCCGTCCCTGGGATTCTCCAGGCAAGAACACTGGAGTGGGTTGCCATTTCCTTCTCCAATGCATGAAAGTGAAAAGTGAAAGTGAAGTCGCTCAGTCGTGTCCGACTCTTAGCGACCCCATGGACTGCAGCCTGCCAGGCTCCTCCATCCATGGGATTTTCCAGGCAAGAGTATTGGGGTGGGGTGCCATTGCCTTCCCCCCTTCATGACTCTACTCATGTTTTAATAGTCTGAGATTACTGTTCCATCTCTATGGTTGTTGCTGTGAAGGCTACCTGACATATCCATTATGTTCGAAAAATTTTGTTCTTCATATAGGCCCTTATTGACCTGATAAAAGTTGTGTGCCTGAACAGAAACCGCTTCCATGAATGTACCTGACAGAAACATTTCCAAGCAGATATTTTTAAAAAGATTTCCTCAGGGACATTCCCAAATTACACATCCAAATTCAATGTCAGTGTCCCAGCACTCTCCAAATTAGCTACAGATACACTATTACAGACAGTTCTTCATTACATATATCCCAGAGGGTTGTCACCATTGATTACCTCCAGTTAATCAATCTGTCAGAAGGTAATGGAAGCATACTATTTGTCCTTTCCAAAGTTACTTTCTCTCTGAATTTTTTAAAATTTCTGTGTATACGGAGCTTGTTGTTGCTGTTTAGTCACTAAGTCAGGTCTGACTCTTTCGTCACCTCATGTAGTCCGCCAGGTTCCTTTGCCCATGAGATTTCCCAAGCAGGAATACCGAAATGGGTTGTCAGTTTTTTCTCCAACCTAGGTATTGAACTGTAACTTCTACATTGGCAGGCAGATTCCTTACCACTGAGCCACCTGGGAAGCCCATATATATATGCAGCACCAAAATATAAGCAAGTTAAAACCTTGGCCGTTTTTGCTCTTCAGAGTTTAAGATTGCCCTAGTTTGTCAACTGACAGTAAGAATGAATGGTGGCAACTGAGAAAGTTTACTCAGTTTTGAAGACTTCAGTAGTGACTCTCATTTGTAGATAGGTATTACATGAGAGGTATATACTTCATAGTCACAGGTACTTTTGGCCACCAGGGAAACCTGGACATATGGTAATTAACTCAGCAGACCCAAGAAGGATAAAGTCAAGTTCCTGGTGTCTCAGATGGTAAAGAATCCACCTGCAATGCGGGAGACCTGGGTTCCATCCCTGGGTTGGGAAAACCCCTTGCAGGAGGGCATGGCAACCCACTCCAGTATTCTTGCCTGGAGAATCCTCATGGACAGAGGAGCCTGGCAGGCTACAGTCCATCGGGGTCCCAAAGAATCAGACATGACTGAGCGACTAAGCACAGTACACACATACAAACAAATCTATATACAAAACAGAAACAGGTTCACAGACATAGAAAACAAACTTACGGTTACCAAAGGGGAAAGGGAGGTGAGGAGGAATAAACTAAGAGTATGGGATTAAGAGATACAAACTACTATACCTAAAATAGAGAAGCAAAAAGGATTTACTGTGTAGTACAGGGAACTGCAAGGAGATCCAACCAATCCATTCTGAAGGAGATCAGCCCTGGGATTTCTTTGAAAGGAATGATGCTAAAGCTGAAACTCCAGTACTTTGGCCACCTCATGCAAAGAGTTGACTCATTGGAAAAGACTCTGATGCTGGGAGGGATTGGGGGCAGGAGGAGAAGGGGATGACAGAGGATGAGATGGCTTGATGGCATCACTGACTCGATGGACGTGAGTCTGAGTAAACTCCAGGAGTTGGTGATGGACAGGGAGTCCTGATGTGCTGTGATTCATGGGGTCACAAAGAGTCCGACAGGACTGAGTGACTGAACTGAACTGAACTGACTGACAGGGAACTACATTCAATATCTTGTAATAGCCTATAAAGTCAGGTAATCTGAAAAAAACGGAATCATTTTCTTGCACACCTGAAATTAACACAATATTGTAAATCAACTATATTTCAATAAAGAAGATAAGCAGAAGTAAAAGTGAGAAGCAGAAATATGGTTAAGAAACACGGGACTAAAGGTTTATGTAATTCCTATGAAATGATCTGATCACTGTAAGCAGGTACACGTATTAGCTTTGACTAAAAATTAAAATTAAAAAGAGCTAATTAAATTTAAATCCCTTTCATTTTTTCCTTGATATATAAGGATAGGTAAAATAAATGCTTACAGTGGATGTGTGCACTCCTGAATATTGCACATTCTTCTAATAGGTTTTGGCTTTTTGTTGACCTCACAGAAGCTGCGATGAACCATTTTGTTATCACTTTTCCTACGGCATCCGTATTTAGTGTACTGGAAACCTGAGGAGGCAAATATATGCTTGATTTAATCATTTATCCATTCTGTCACCTATTTGATCATTTATTCATTCATGTCATTCATCAAGTATTTATTGAGCCAGGCACTGTTCTAGGTGCTCTAGTTCCAGAAGCAAACTAAATAATGAAATAAAAATTAAATCAACAAAAATCCTTTAATAAGTATTAAATAGCAACTGCACGCTTGTTAATGAACTAGATCCTGAAATACAGTCTAGTAAGATAGTCAGATAGGAAAACTATGTCATACCTAGTGACATAGGCTTCTACAAAGTTATGTCAATAATTGACTGTAGAGGGCGGCAAAGGAACACAGAGGGGACATTCTCTACCTTAGCTGGAGGAGAGACAGAGAATGTTTACAAGATCAGCACTTCCCCTGGGCAGAATCCTCAAGTTCAGACAGCACCAGTAAAGGGAACGGACTTCACTGGTGGCTCAGTGGTAAAGAACCTGCTTGCCCCTGTAGAAGACATGAGTTCGATCCCTGGGTCAGGAAGATCCCCTGGAGTAGGAAATGGCAACCCACTCCAGTATCCGTGTCTGGGTCCCAAAAGAGTTGGACATGACTTAAGAGACTGAACAACAACAAAGAGAATGAAGCCGAATAATATTCTGAGCAAATGAAATGACATAGAAAACTGTAGCGCCCTTTGAATGGCTGAAGTATGGGATCCCATCTTAAAAGACCTGTGGGCCAGACAAATGTTTAGACTTTATCCAGGGAGTTATTGAGGGTCTCCCCAGGCACTGACTTGGACGTTTAAAAAACATATATATACACACACACACACATATATATATATATATTATTTTTTAATTTTGAAAAATTTAAATCTAAATAAGTGTAAGGAAAGCACAATGAATATGCCTTACACCTAGATTAACCTTTTGTTACCATGTTAGCATATTTGATATACATATTTTTACATCATATATATTAATTATAACATATAATAAATAGATTATATCAGTAAAGAATCTGTTTGCAATACAGGAGACCCGGATTCGATTCCCGGGTTGGGAAGATCCTCTGGAGAAGGAAATGGCAGCCCACTTCAATATGCTTGCCTGGAGAATCCCATGGACAGAGGAGCCTGGCAGGCTACAGTCCATGGGATCGCAAGAGTCGGACATGACTTAGCAACTAAACCAGTACCACATATATGTTTACATATAAAATGTTGCTGAACCTTTTGAGAGTAAGTTGCTAACATTCTGATTCTTCACTTCTAAATACCTCAGCATATAGCTCATTTCCCCACATAACCACAATATACTCTTAAAATCAGAATATTTAACCTAAATATAATCCTATTATCTAATATAAAGATGATATTCAAAATTTATCAATTGCCCTATAATGTACTCTATAAAAATGTTTCTCCAATCAAAGATCATGCACTGCATTTAGTAGTCATGGAATTAATCAGGAATAGTTTTAATCTCTGTCTTTTAATATTTTTGAGATGATAAGACAGTTGTTTTGTAAAATGTCCCACAGTCTGGGTTTATCTGTCTCCTAATGGTTCGATTCAGGTTTTCTCTTTGGTCAAGAATATTACATAAATTATGTTTTGTCTTCAGGGTAACATATTGAGAGAATGAAGGATCTGAATTAGGGAATATTATTCTACTCATTCATTCATTCATTTATTCATCCATTCAAGAAATTACCTAGAAATGAAGAGAATAAAATAAAATTTAGTTGGCTTGTTAGGAAACTTCTGCAATAATCTTCCCTTTCAAAGTCGAGAAGGAAGCCTGATGAGGGAGGAATGGATTTAGTAGATATTAAAAATGTATATCTGAAAGTCTTGTGACCAAGTAGATGTTGACGATGCAGAGGTGGTGGGTGGTGGTTTAGTCACTAAGTCGTATCCAACTCTTGTGACTCCAAGGACTATAGCCCGCCAGGCTCCTTTTTCCATAGGATTTTCCAGTCAAGAATACTGGAATAGATTGCCATTTCCTTCTCCAGGGGATCTTCCTGACCCAGGGATCAAACCTGGGTCTCCTGTACTGCAGGCAAATGCAGTAGGAGGATCCAAATTAAATAATCATTTTTGTCGTAGATAGAGTATCATTTTTATTTTATTTAGTTTTTGGCCACACCTGGGGCACACAGTACCTTAGTTCCTTGACCAGGGATTGAACCTGTGCCCTCTGCAGTAGAAGTGCAGTCTTAGCCACTGAACCACTAAGAAAGTACCTAAAGTGTCATTTTAAATAATTATCTAAAAACATTTTATGTCCTTTCTAGAGAAAAAACTTTAAAAATACATCTTTGAATTTAAAAGTATAAATATTTACCCAGGCATTCCCTACTATGAATAATTTCTTGTTTTCAACTATTAAGTGTTACTATGATGAGAGAATTCTGTCTAGGCTAGCTCCATTGTGGAGCAGTTGTTGTTCCAAACTAGAGGAATGGATAATGGGAGAGACTGAGAAACTTTGAGATGAGCTTAATACACCTGTTCCAGAGAGAGAGCAGACAGGTAGCAGAATGCAGTATAAACAGGCACGAAGAAGCCAGGCTACCTACCTGGGTTTGTATCTTACAGTGCTGATTTTCCCTGTGCGTCGATTTCCCCATCAGTATGACAGAGGTAAAAATAGTACCAACCTCTTAGAGACATTCATCATTAAAGTATAAAACACTTAAAATAGTATCTGGTACACAGTGCAACTAAGAGCTCTTTCATTATTAATGCTGAAAAGAAATGCATAGGTATGGAAAGTAAGAGTGGAGGAGAAGGAAGGTAAGAACCAAAGGACACTGAGGTTTGGGAGAGTTAGGAAAGAATAAAGTGACTAAGGGTACCACTGCATGGATATAAGAAGGGGAAAGGGCCAAGGAATTATAAGGTCTACTAGTGATATGAATGGATTCCTATCATTTGTAGATCCTGAGATTTCAGTGAAAATGCTTTAAGTTCTGCTTATGTCTGGTGTTTCTCAGGTTGTATCCTCAGTTAGACACAATCCTTAAGGCAGAAGGAAGAAGACTGGCTTTTATATGAATTACATTTTAGTATAATAAATGTGTTCAATTTGTTACCTCCACCACAGTGTTTGGAACACTGAGACCAGCTCTTCAATGCCCACTCAAAAGTATCTAATTCTTCCTGGATGACATTGTTGCTGTTGATTGTAGGTGCAGAGTCCTCATGGATGATGTACTTATATGTCAGGCTAGAGCGGGTATCGTTCTCCTGAGGTATAATCTAATGTATACATGAAATAGATATGTAAATCACCTAAGTTTTAAATTTGAATGAAAAATTACAAATATTTCAGAATAAGTATCTTATTAAACCTGGAAGACTTTCAAGTAGTTTCTAAAAATAGAGTGTTTTTTTCTTTCTATCACTAAAGTACAGGTATGTCTTGATTAAGAAAAAAAATGCAAATATATAAAGTATCTTGACATTAAAAAGTTTAAAAAAATACAATAAAATTCAATTTAGATTTCCTCAAGTTGCATAATTCCTGAGTGTAGTTTATTGTTACTCTTTACAGTAGACTTTTGTTATGGTGATAAAGATAATAATGTTCCATCCATAAAATATAGACATCATGAAAAAATATAAAGAATATAAAAATCATCCATAATTCCACTAAACCAGAGAAAACTAAAGTCACTTTTATTATTTTGGGATAGAACCTCAAGATATTTGCATATGTGTGTGTGTGAGTGTATGTGTGTGTACACATACATACTTTTATGGTCGTGCTTATTTCAAGTAACATGTCACACATTTCCCAAGACAGTAAATATTCTTTGAAAATATATTTCTAAATGCCAGCATAGTGTTTACTCGTAGTGCACATGTGCATGTTCCGTCACTCCATTGTGTCCAACTCTTTGCAGCCCCATCGACTGCAAGAGCTCCTCTGTAGAGCCTTTTTGTAGACTGCCAGGCTCCTCTGTCCATGGGATTCTCCAGCAAGAATACTGGAGTGGGTAATTATTTCCTATTCTAGGGGATCTTCCTGACTCATGGGTCTAACCCAAGTCTCCAGCATTCCCCACATTTGCAGGTGGATCTTTAACCACTGTTTCACCTGGGCAGCCCATTAATCCTACTGTACCTTATTTAATCAGAAAAATTAATATCTATATTTTGATAAAAATTTATCCCCACTTTTGTGATAATTTCTGATTTTCCTTTATGTGGTACGTTTTTATAGTTCTCATAATAGACCAGTAAATGGCCCTTCAGAATAGTTAAAACAATTATTGTTTTCATAATGAGAGTATATGAAGGTGCTCCCATTCAGCACAGCATATTAAATCATTTTCCTCTTTGTTAACTGAATGGGCAAAAGATTGTTGAAGACTGTTGTTTTAATTGCTATTTATTTGATAAATAGTAAAGATTAATTTTCCTAAGTGTATCGGTCACTTGTATTTTGTCCACCATGCACTGCGTGTTCATGTCAGATCCTCTTTATTTTATTGTTATACATATTCTTTTTTTCATGTAATCCAAGCAATAGAAATATGAATCCTTTTATAATAAATATTGCAAGTGCATTCTCAGCTTTTTATGTGATCTTTACTTTTCTAGCAAAGCACTCTTTTTTATGAATAGTTTTTATTGACTTTCATGTAGTTTTTACAGGATTGTATCAATTATACATGGCTCCCTGGGGTCATTCTAATATTATTGGTGAAGCCCTGCAAGAAGACTCTGAGGCCAGACACCTGTGCTGCTGGAGAAGAATGCAATGTAATTACATATGAGTAAAATAGAGCTTCTGATCACCAACTAATTAAACTTAAAATAACCTAAATAAAATTTGATTGATATGTATTTTCCTATAAAATTATCTAACCTATGGAACAGAATGAGAGTCCAGAAATAAGCCCACATAATTTGGGAAATTAACTTTTGACATAGATGAAAAGGGAACTTAATGGAGAATGGACATTGCTTTCAACAAATGGTGCTGGACACTGTGGTGGCTTAAAAAATGTGTGTGCAAGTCCTTTGACACTTTCTCTCTCTCAAGAAGTGGAGCTTAATTCTTCTCTCCTTCAATGGATCCTGGACCAGTGGCTTGCTTCTAGCAAATAGCAGCAGATGGGAAAGGATGTCATTTCTAAGGTTAGGTTAAAAAAATTGACTTCTGTCTTGGTTGCATTCTCACTTTCTGGATCATTCGAATCACTCACTTCTGGAAGACAGCTGTCCTGTGATAAGGACACTTTAGCATCCTATTTAAGCATCCACGTGGAGAAGCCTGGGAGCAGCCTTCCAAGGGCTTTCAACTGCCATGTGACTGAACTGGGAACTGAGAAGATTCTCTCCAGTGGAGCCCTGAGGTGACTGTAGCCTCAGCTCAGAGCATCTTCATGAGATACCCTGAGCCAGAACTAGTCATGGAAGCTATTCCCAGATTCCTGACCCAGAGAAACTATGAGATAATAATGTTGCTTGTGTTCAGCTACCAAGTTTGGGGTGATCTGTTATGTAAGAATAGATAATGTATGGACATCCATGTACAAAACTAAGACCTTAACGTAGACAAAGTGTGTATAAAATTAGCTTAAATGGTTAATAAAATTAAAATGGTTAAATGTAAAACTATAAAAGTTACAATAAAAAGAAGAAAAATAGTTTTGATCCTGGATCAGGAAAAGAAAACAAACAAACAAACAAACAAAAACAACCTTATATAATAAGAAAGTCTTGATCCATAAAAGGAAATAAAGTTATTTTTTTTTGGACTTCAATAAAGTTAAAATATTTTTATTTATGAAAAACACTACTAAGAGAAGGAAAAGAAACTACATATTAGAAGAGACTATCTGAAAAATCACATTTCATAGAGGATTTATATATTGAGTATATATAAGAACTCTGAAAAGTTAAAAAGAAAAAAGCAACCTACTTTAACAATGGACAAAAGATCTGAATAAACACTTTATCAAAGAGGAATAATTTTCAAATGAAAAAAGATTTGAAATTTAGTGAGATCATTTATTTTAGATTGGTATAATATTTTTATAGGGAATCCAATAAATATTGGTTTGGTACACAGAATCTAATAATATATTTCAAGTCAAAATGATCATTTCTGCTTTCATTCATGAGGAAGTAATAGAGTTGCCTTCCTGATATTAAAAATAATAAAACTGGATACAATATTTGAGGGACTTTTTTTTTTTTCTTGCAATGAATAACATGGCAAAGGATAATGATCTCCATGAGGAGAGTAACATGTTAAGTACTGGCTTCTGGACAGGGCCAGGTCTGGACCCTGGTATGGAGAGCAGGAACCCTAGTCAAGTCAGTGTCTCACTGAGTTAAGGAGGAGGGGGTAGTTTGGGACTTTCAGAGACATGGGCACCAAAGAAAAGAGGGTTTCAGAGAGGGTGGTCCAGAAAGCTGCATGGATTTTCTACACAGGGGACTGGTCTGTGCATGCCCAGGCCAAGAAACCATGCTATCTACCAATGAGTGGCTGCCATGGGCTGGAAGCAGGACAGAGGTACCTCAGCACAGGCAGGGATGAGGGCCCTAGGTGCTCTCATGGCCTCCCTAACACTTCAGGTATGCAGTTAAGGCACCAGAAAGCCAAGACATAAGAATAAGAACAAAATTGAAATAGATCATCTCTCAGAAAGGAAAACCAAACCTCCAAGAATCAGTGGAAACTGACAATAAATTAACTGCCAGACAGAATAAAACCCAATGCTTTTAAGGAAGGCAAGGTAAACTAAATGCTCGACAACTTAACATCTCTAATGCTCAGTGTACAATAAAAAAAAGTATAAGAAGTATGAAAATGTGAACTATAATCAAGAAAAAAAAAAAAGCCCACAAAATCAGGCAATATGAAGTCTCAGGGCTTAGAGGAAAAGTTGGACGTAATGAGTGAAAATACATGGACATCTCAGCAGAAAAATGGAAATTATAAGAAAAGAAAAAAAAAGGAAATTTTAGAAAACAAAGTATACAATCTGACATGAAAACTTCACTGTATGGGCTCAGTGGCAGACTGGAGATCACATAAGACAGTCAATGAATTGGAACACAGTTCAATAGAAATTATCCAATCTGAAGGACAGAGAAAAGACAGCGATTGCAAAAGGATGAACAAAGTTCACAAGTCTTATGAACCAACTTCAACTGGTTTAACATACATGTAAATGAGTCCCAGGAATAGAAAGAGAGAGATGGGGAAAAATAAACTTGAAGACATATGGAAAATTTACCTCAATTTAGTGAAAAACATTAATCTATAGAGCCAAGACACTTGGTGACCCCCAAGCAGGATACACACAAAGAACATCACAAACTAAGCATGCCACAGTCAAACTACAAACCATCCAAGACAAAAAGATAAGGAGAAAATTGTAAAATGCAGCCAGAGAATACTGACACACTAAACGCACAGCAGCAACCTAAATGAAGCTTACTTCTCATCATAAACAATGGATTCGAGAAGACAAGTGTTATATAAATTAGTCAATGATGGGCCCTGTATATTGGCCCCTAGGTCGTTTATTCATATACAGCAAGTTCAGACTGATAGCTCAAAAGTCCACTGGCAGCAAACTTGGATTTTCACATAGCCAATTGTTTCAAGTGTAGCCCCAACAAGTAGATCTCTAACCATCTAGAAGAGAAGGGGGAGACAGAGGATGAGATGGTTGGATGGCTTCACTGACTCAGTGGACATGAGTTTGAGCAAACTCTAGGAGATAGTGAAGGACAGGGAAACCTGGTTTTCTGCAGTCCATGGGGTCACAAAGAGTCAGACATGACTGAGCAACTGAAGAATAGAGCCTGTTTGCTTTGCATACCTTTATGAAACTGGACCCCAAATCCACTAATTATAAATAAGACTTTGTGGTTATCAGGATCCCAAGCTGCTGCTGCTGCCTTTGGAAGCTCTCCAACCCCGAGAGCAACGTCACCTGGACACATAATCTCCTCTCGAGTTTCCCGTCCCCCAAAAGTTCCTTTGCCCTTGTCTTCTTCCTGAAGGTGGCCTCACATGCAAACCTGCTAAGGCATCACCTGAACAATATGTTTGGGTGCAACCTCACGGTCATATCTATTTCCTAGATGAGACCCCAAATTCCTGGACCTCTCTACAATGATAGAAAAATATCTTTAAAGTGCTAAGAAAAAAACAAACAAGCTAGCCATTTCCAATTTTATATCTAGTGAAGATGTCCTTTAAGAATGAGAGCAAAATAAAGATGCTTTCAGAGAATTGAAAGCAGAGAGAGTAACTTGCTAGCATGCATACCCATAGCACAAGACATGTTAAAGGAAATTCATTATATCAAAGGTAAAGGGTACTAAATGGAAAATCAGATTTACCAGGAAAAATGAAGAGCATCAACAATGCTAAATATGTGAGTAAATATAAAAATCTATTTTTTATTTTCTTGTCTTTAAAAGATAACTGATTACTAAAATCAAAGATAATAATACTGTATTTAGTTTATAATATATATATAAATAAAATATATGACAAAGTTCCCCAAAGAATAAAGAGGAAGGATAAATGGCATTATTAAAAACAAGCAAGTAAATAAAATTAATTATATTATATTAAATATTTAATTATAAAATTATAATTGAGATAGATTAATTATAAAAATATAAAGTAAAACAACTACACAGTGAGCCTGTAATGCTACATACCAAAACAATAACAGGATCATGTAAAGGTCCATCGGTGTGAAGAGTTTCAATGTCATCTTCAATGTTATAATCCCATTCCACACCAAGATCTATGAAGGTCTTTGACTTGGCTTCCTCCCCTTTGCCATTTAAAATATAGTGGCCTGTAGCCTGATTCTTAATTGCTAAGGAAAGAAAAATGAGTAACCGGCATACATTTTATCTTATTACAGCTTTGAAGATTCACAGTTAAGTCTCCCTCCTTCTATAAATGAAGGACCGTGTTTATGAGTATCAAAGCAATTAAAATGAGTTACTTTTGATAGGACTCATACTTCATTCAGTAGGCATTCAAAATTCTCAAGAAGCCTTCCTAACCAGTTAAAAATAGTGGAGAGATGGTGAGATAGAAAATCAAAATTAACAAATATTCCCATTCGAAAATACTGCCAAAGCAGTTAACACTTTCTAACTCATTCATCCCATACATTTCCTCAGGAAGCTGGAAATATTTTTAAAATAAAGGCTTCTTCTACAACAAGTAATACAAATGATTTATACTTGGGCAGCATACAACATACTGCACCCCCCCTTTTTTTTTTTTACTGTGTAACTCTTTCAAGTTAAGTCAAAATATTAGAGGTACTCAAAATAGTTGAACTAATTTTTAGGCCCACAAGCAATTAATCCGGACAACTGTAAAATTCTAAGGTCACATTACCTACTTAAATGGTCACAAAAAGCTCTTCACTGGTGACAAAAATTGTAATATATTACAGATTTACTATATATTATTAAATAAAATGCTTTCTCTAATGAATAAAAATAACAAATGGCATTAAAAAAAAATAAAAAAAATTCTATCCATGGAAATAAGACTCAAAAGACATGGTAAAATAATAAAAGCAAGTTTGGATAGTAAAAAAAAAAAAAATTAAAGTTTGGAGGTATATTGGCATTTAAAGATATTAGAAAATAAAATTTCAAAAGTTATTACTATTACCAAAAATGTGTAGAAAACATTAGTAATTTTAGTTAAATACATTTATTCCTCTTGAGATTTTAAATTAATTTTTCCAAAGATAATACTCTGAATTCCAGAATAAAAAGTAGGGAATTTCAATTATGGGATAAAGAACTGCAGCTAGACAGTAGAGACTGTTTTGAAATCTAGTAGTAAATATATTTTAAATACTAAGAAAAAAATTCCATGAAACACCAAAAAGCAATACATTTTGAAGTTACATGTATTTAGAAAAGCAATTTACTATACATTTTCATAGGTTTGACAGATGGGTCAGTTTCAGAAATCTTCTTAGTGATTTAATGGCTCAAGGAACATGTGAAAGCTATGTTTATATTTGTGCATTCACTTTAAATATAAACCCCTCTAGAATGACATTTCTACATGATCTTCTAATGTAGAAAGGAGGGAAAAAATCTTTTGGAAATTATAAACAGGATAATTTGCAGATAATAAACAGAAGGCATGCAGAAAATGAATCTGCATGTGCCAGTCAAACTGGGCACATAACAGATATCAGGAAATTTTTACTGGACTAGCACAACTGGGATGTGGTTGCTTTTCAGTCAAAGAACTTAAAATGCACTAAAAGAAGAGGCATACAGGATGGCATCAACCAAAATATCAGAATTAATTTGTCAACAAATACGGCAAATTTTTCTGATATTATTCCTTAATTTAGTGCATTTTATTAATATTTTATTTTTCTCATCTCCCCAAAACAGAATAAAAATATATAACAAATTCACACTTACCAAACTATTTTTTCCTTCATGTCCTAATGAACCAACCCAGGTTTCATCAGAAATTTAAACTCTGGTTGTGAATATTTCTTATGATAAAGAAAGAATAGTTGGGAGAAATGACCAACGAAAACCAGGTAATGATGAATTTATACATAATTTTGAACCTTGCAGACCTATGCGTGTACATAGATATAGATACCTATGCGTATACATGGACACACATACACATGTATCTGTATCTATGTATCATTTCTTTGACATTTCTACATTTCGATGCATGTTAAAGCACAGCCAGCAGACAGAAACACTTACCAAGAACATGAGGAGAAGCCTCGTCTTCTTGGATTAACACATGTCTAGCACCAGGGGGTATATCAAACATCTTAAGGTACCCTTTGCATGTGTAGTAAATATTGGAGGAAGCAAAGAAGAAAACAAAAGCAACAACCATGGTTAGTCAGGCATTACGTTTCTACGGCTCCTGCGTGCAGAAGAAGGCATCCATAAACCGAAAAAAGCAGTTTCAGAAATTAACTTCAAAGCATTGGCAGATTTTATGACATCTGGCACAGGATCAGAGGCATATTTTTCTTTATAATTATTAAGTTGATAAAAAATTAATCTTGTTTCTAACCCACTAGTCACTTATTTTGTACTGACCTACAAATTGTGGCAACAATAATTCAGGCAAATATAATACTATAGTCTCCTGTGTCCCTCCATGTGACTTTAGTTTTTTAAATCATCCTTTTGAATAGGGGCTCATTTATAGTGTGATTAGTTGGTGAATTTCTTGAGATATTTTATTGGTCTATATATTATTTTAAAAGTATAAGTGGCAAATATAGACAGCTAATTAATTATTATTTCTAATTATTTCTAATATTTCTATTATTTCTAATCTATTTCTAATTAATGAAATAGCTTCAGATTTAAAACCCTGCTCTATTCTAAAGAAATTACAAAAGAAAAACCTATGAGTAGTTTTCATTTATAGTGTGATTAGCAACTACTTTTAAGGCTTTACACAGTTATAAATGGCAATGTTGTAAAATATATTTTGTAGATTGGCTGGAAAACATCTGCAAGTTATGTCATGGTGCCTTTACATTGACCATAAGTTCAATTTTCTAATTGAGAAACCATAAACAAAAATGCTTAATAGGTTGTCTTAGGTTTTAAGGTCCTATTGTCCTGTATAATAAACCTTCCTAGTATTATCACACGTCCTAAAAGTTATCTTAACTGAACTGAAAAATTATCTTAAGATCATTTAGAATTAAGGTCCTAAATATAAATCAACAATAGCCAGGGGAAATAGTGAAACCAAAATGTTTCTTCTCATTTCCATAAAAAATGAATATAGAAGATTATGCAACTTATTACCTTCATTACATTATGAAACCTATAACTCATACATTATAAGTATTGACAGAAATCCAGTTATAAATACAAAATTGCTGGTGGAGTCAGAAAGAAATCTGTTTTTTGGTCATTTCTATATGGACAATGATTACCTATAGGTAGATTTACCTGACTTTTTAAATAATATTTATTAGTGTCTTAACTAAGTGGAGTGGTCATTTTGGGGTCAGGGTTTTCAGCACCTGAGCCTGGGTGATAATCAGTAAGTGAAACGAACCATGTTTGCCTGAGTATCAGCAGCTGGACGTAATGTGGTTAAGATACAAAGGGTAGCAAAACAGCTTGATGCCATTTATGGATGCCCATCTTTCTGCAGTTTGCTACAACTTACCCAATACATTTTTAGCTTCCCTTGTTTCAGCAAGAGAAACACTACGAGCTCCTTTGGGTAAAGTGAAGGCTCCTCTTGTCTTCCCTTAAATAGAACGTCTTTAATTAGTAGAGAGTTCGTTTATCCAAGTCTTGCTGTTTCATTGACTATACTATAAGCTTTGTATAATTTTATTAGGTAACATATAAAATATGTTTCATAATCATATATATTGAAGTCAAAATGCATTTACAAGAGTTAGCTAATGCCAATAAACTGTTAATAGTCAATGAAAGTAAGACTAAGCATGAACGAGAAATGATACAGGGGATTTGAAGTCGAATACTTGCAGATTTCATTCTCCAGCAACTTGAGTTCTTTATGGCATCTCTTGCTTAAATTTTTCCCTGTTGGAAAAGGTTAACTAGTCTATTGAATAACTATGATGATAATATTAGTGCAAAAAAATAGATGTTAGATTATCTTGAAACTTTCCTCTCTTCTTCTGAACTTAATTTGGAGGTTTAGAATAATTTTTGAGGTATCTGGAAAAAAAAAGTATTACTACCTTTTATTACACATAATATAGAGTGGATAACAATGGTAAAAACCATTTTGTTTACATTTATTCACTCTGGAAATAAGAAAAATTAATTATTTTACACCTAAATGAACAATTCATAATTGCAATAAAGCACAGTAAATTATTTCACATTAAGATGGAGAAAATCATGTTACTTTACTAAATGCATATAATTTATGTACATAATTTTAATTTTGTTTGCTTGATTAAAATACCATCAGCCAGAAATGGCAATATTTGCTTTTTACAATTTTCAAAGTACAAACTATAGTAAATTATCACAGAGGAATAGCAAAGATATCAGTAACCAGAGTAGGGAATACCTAAGGAAAACACATTAGAATATAGTCACCTACTTCTGCCTAAATATATCACCTACTTTTGTTCTAAATATATCAAAGAGCGAAGCTGATATGTGTGGAAATGGCTTGAGTTGGGTGACTGGGGGATAATGGGAGTAAAAAGAACTAAGAGAATTATTCCATTTGGATAAAGGCTATTTTTTTTTTAATATATATAGTTTCTTATTTTTCTAAAAGGAAACATTACTGCAATGACAATGTTTTCACTGTGAACCAAATCTTTGTCTTTGTTTTATCTTGTTTTCTATTATTCTGTAAGAGACTATATCTTGGATGTAAGAGAAGCTTTTCAAGGGAAGCCTCACATTAAATTAATCTTTAAATGTTGAATTCTTACAAACTTTTGTTCAATAAATGTTTGTTGAATAACTGAATAATAATTGTTCCAAACTTAAAGAAATCATTCAGTAATCCATGTTTGTAGCTAAATCTTTTGTGAAAATTCCAATGTATAATTATGAAAATACTAATAATGTTGTATATTATTTGTTGCTTTGGTTCCATCTAATGAACCTTCACCATATGCCTAAGTCCAGGCCATTGACTGTGTAATAAGCACAGAAATTCACACCATAAGCAATTATACCTCAGGTTATTTTTTGTTGTATGTACCTTCAAACTTGTTTAATATAAAATTATAAATATTAACTGAAATATGAACCCAAGGTTTATATTATAAATAGGGTAAACTTGCTCACTTTTAAAAGAAGCAAAGTGACTGTAATATTTTAAAAATTGTATTTAAAGTTTTGAATATTTTAAACTTCTGATCAGTAATTTATGTCAAACAGAAAATTCAAAATAAGCATTAATTCTAATAGTTAGGTCTAATACATTTTATTAAAAACACAAAATTAAACAGAACACATATTTTAATGAACTACTATAATTGATATTGGTTTCTTTCGTTCCTTATCTAAATTTAGTAGGTAGGTTTTCATCATGGATGCTATAGAGTATGGATTGTCAAAGTTATTTCAATAATTTCTTAAAAGGTAATCTGGATGAAAATAAATCAGCAAATTGGAAATAAATCAACAAATAAATTTTGTGTGTGTGTGTTTATAGAGAAAATGGTGCATTCCTAAAAGAAGTCTCAAAAAAGGCAAATCATGGATACTGAATTCATGAGAACCTCATCTTACCAAGCTTCCTGGGTGTCCTGGTAAATGTCCCCTTTACAGTTCGACAATGGGAATTATCTCCTCCACAGACACCACACTTATCCTCAACCTTGTTAGAACCGATTTCTTTATCACAGCCCACTTTCTGGGGAGAGAAGATATTAGATGTAGCTCATTTGAACGTGCCAAGCAAGGTAAGGTCAACATACTGGAGCATGATACACTATTTGTTTCGTCATGAGCCCACAGCCAGGCACCAAACTCCCTCTCTAACTCTAATTTTTAATATCTTGGTCTTTTAAAGAACTATTATGAAATCAAATGACTTGCACTCTGGGTAATTATAAAGGATAAATTTCCCTCAGTCTAATGAAGTGTTTCTCCTATCACATGTAGTCAATCATCAAACATTTATTGAACACAGATACTGTAGCTGATGTTGAGGAGACAAAAATTAAGATGCGGATGTGTTTTTCCCCAGTTGCCTTCATATTTATAAAGAAGAAAATCAAAATACAGAATTGTCCATTAGTTCAAACTTTACAAGTTGGTAAGGGATATGAGACAAAACATCACCAGTGATGAGCTTTTCAAAGTAACTTGAAGGAACAGAGGGTGCAGAAGGCAATTTAAGAATGCAAAGGGATTCAAACAAAGCCAAGGAAGTCATCCATTTGTGGAAAGTGGGTTCAAAAAACAACTGTTTTCTTTGTTTGTTTTAGTGGTTAAGTCATGTCCAACTCTTTTGCTACCCCAAGAACTGAAGTCTGCCAGGCTCCTCTGTTCATGGGATTTCCCAGGCAAGAATGGGTTACCATTTTCTTCTCCAGATGATCTTTCCAACCCAGGGATCGAACCTATGTATCCTGCATTGGCAGGCAGATTCTATACCACTGAGTTACCACAGAAGTCCAACTGGGGTGGATTTTTAATGTGATTTGCTGTTGGGTAATGATGATTTTGCACTTGTAAGTTTGAGATGAGAGTGAGCAGAGAAAATGATGACACATATATACTTAACTGACTCCCAGATACTGTGGGAGGTGAAAGATGAACAAAATACAGATTCTACTTTCAGGGAAATTTTAGTTCAACTATGAGGGATCGCATATTTGAGATTCTTTTATATTAACACCTTAGTTGTACCTAGGTCAAAAGGAATCAAGCAGCAGCAACATGTTCAGTTAATGAGATAATTCCTTATCATTTAAACGTGTGAACATGGACAAAAATAAATGGCATAAAAAAAGACTAAATGGACAAAAAGCTTTTGCATCTTCACTAGTACTTTTGTTCTGATGTGGAATTTAGTGTTTAAAGTTAGAATTAACTGGAAGGTGAGACAGGGAGAAAAAGAAGTTTTTTAAGATGATAAAGCACATCTTGCATTGAATTAAGAAAAAAAAAAAGACTTGGTATTGTATTAGTGGATGGCTAGGATAAAATACTCAAAGCAAAGGCATGGTTCCAGTTGTATTCCCAGCCCTGAGGCCTCAGGAGCCCTCTGAAATGCATTTGACTGGAAATGAGAAAAATGAATTAAATATTGAAAAATTTTCTCTGGTGACCAAAGTTTGCTTTTATTAAGTGCAATTTCTTTCAAATTTAGTTGAGCTACTGAACTATTCATAGACTCTCATTGTAATGTGATCTCACACAAGAAAGAGTTAAAAAAAATTCTGAAAATATGCCAATGAATGAGAAGAAAAGGAGAATGACACAATATGTAGGAAGCTTTGGTGGAAGCAACCTGAACTCACCACACACTCTCCGCGCACACATATGCTGTACGGGTCTTTGTAGGAACAGCGTGTTCCGTCGTGCACCAGCTGTTTCATATAAGCAACATCTCCAGTCTCTTTGGATTGACAGTAAAGGTGGCATCTTTTCTTGGCTGTATAAGATGGAGGATTAAGTCAACTATTTTTGCAAAATGGTATATTTGAATAGTATAGTTTGTTTTTAAAATATACAGTTTCAACATGGCTTCCTGGAAACAAATTATATAAATAAATAAAGAGTGGGGGGGGGGGAGTACGCATACTTGGCATATTTATTTTAACCAGGGTGACCCTATGATTTGTCATCTAAACTGGGATAATTCAGATAGTCAAAAGAAGCTCTATTAATGATACAGAAAGGGATGAAAGTGAAAGTGTTAGTTGCTCAGTCATGTCTGATTCTTTGTGATCCCATGGACTGTAGCCCACCAGGTTCCTCTGTCCATGGAATTCTCCAGGCAAGAATACTGGTATGGGTTGCCATTCTCTTCTCCAGGGATCTTCCTGACCCAAAGGTAGAACCCAGGTTTTCTGCAGAGCAGGCAGATTCTTTACCATCTGAGCCACTAGCAAAGCCCCTAACAATATAAATTGGTATGACTGGTCCCATACAACCCAGGCTCTCTGGCTACCCTAGACTTAACCAGGGTTATTCAATATATTTCATTCAAAATCAATTTAGTTTTAGTGACACTTAGAGCACTGAAAAGGTTTCTCTTTTGTTTGACCCAGTGGCCTAGTAAAATTTTTGCTTCTTGTAGGATCTCATTAATTAAATATAATTTATGTGACTCATTTCCCTCAAATTAATCAAAATAATGCATTGCAATTCTGAATTCTTCCACATGTGCATCTTTCCTTTAAAACAGGTTTAAACTGAACTCAGCAGTGTATTCACACAAATAAGACATATGTCAAGAAGTTCCCACCTGAACAGATTTAACTGAAAATTCAGGGCTAAGGAGTGAAACATGATAGGGGAATTTCCCAGTGTATTTCTTAATAACTCGGAGAAGGCAATGGCACCCCACTCCAGTACTCTTGCCTGGAAAATCCCATGGATGGAGGAGCCTGGTAGGCTGTAGTCCATGGGGTCGCTAAGAGTCGGACATGACTGAGCGACTTCACTTTCTCTTTTTACTTTCATGCATTGGAGAAGGAAATGGCAACCCACTCCAGTGTTCTTGCCTGGAGAATCCCAGGGACAGGGAAGCCTGGTGGGCTGCCGTCTATGGTGTCACACAGAGTCGGACACGACTGAAGTGACTTAGCATAGCATAGCAATGCTCTTTGTCTTGTTCCTGACTTGACTGTAAAATAACTGTTTTCTCTAGTTGTTCAGAAAAGAAAGATCACAATATTCCAGAAGCATTTCCCAGCAGAGTGATTTCAGTTGCATGAGGAAACTCAGCATCTCTCCCAGGCATTGCTTTCCACTCGTCTTTTCAATAGTGATGGTGGCTGTACTGCCTGCCAGGAACTATTCCATAATTCTCACCTCCCTAGAGAAAGGAGTGTATTAGCCTTATTCTTGGAAACCCAGGAGGACTCACCCCTATAAGCACCAAGTTTCCTAAATTGCCAAGTGGGGATCGAGAGTCCAAAGGATTGTGTGTTGGCAAAGCTTAAGCTCTAAGTAACTGTCCACACAGCAGGAGAAGCGTGGGTGTCTACTCACAGTCGGGATGTTCATATGGCAACCAGTGGTGTTTGGTATTCTGGTATTCAAAGTGGGAGTTACGCTGCTGGCACTGCTGGGCTCTGAAGTCCTCAAAGTGTTTTTGGCATTCTTCTGTATTACAAAGCTGGTACTCAAAATTAACGCCAGGACAATCCTGACCACCATTGATGGGCCTAAAGAAAAGACAATGTTGAGAAAGGCCTTTTGGCTCTGGTCCAGTGGCTGAAGCTTGCAGGCACAGTGCTGGAGGGCAGAAAGCCAGAGCTTCTGAGCTGCCAGCCCAGTGAATGGACTCATACTTCCTAATTTCAATCCCTCTTCCAAAGCACTGTCCTCTCCCTGCTAGGGTTTGCTGGAGAGAAGCCCCAAACTCAAATCAGTATATTTTAAAACAGTGTATTCCTTCAAATGGTATGTTTTAAACGCACACAAAAAAAGTGTATAAAGAATCAACAAACAGGCATACGGTCTCAGGAAAATTATATATTTTTATCATGCATAAAACATGTATTTGCAACCCAAAGAAACATTAATCATGGCTCTATGCTTGTTTCTCCATACATCCAATGCAAACAATAATCCTATCTTCCTTAGAGAAAAATTGCGAGGATTAAATGAGTTACTGTGTTTAAAACACTTAAAAAAGAGTGTGGCATGTGGTGAGCCCTTGATGTTCTTACTACTATAATTTTTATTGTTTTTGTTGCTTCTGTGAATACTGCCATCATCTCTTCCTGTGCAACAGATAGTGTAAGCCTCTGTCTTTGTACAAAGACATGCTCGGAGCCATCCTGCTGCCAGACAAAGAAAACGGGTCCCAAATGTTAAACTCTACACAAGGAAGACTGTCCTAATAAGCCTGATAGTTCAATGATTTTTTTTTCCTGCAGAAAATAAGATTTGCTAAGCACACAACAGGGGTTCCAAAAATTTTCTCTGGGAGGACAAATGGATAACTTTTCCTCCAACAGTTCCTTGGTCTTTCTTTCACTGTCTTTGTGGCTCAGCTCTAAAGCACTCCTCTCCCGACTCTGAAGTGAGGGAGCCTCTGTGGTTAGTGCTGCTTTTGCCAAGAGGCCTGTGCTTCCTAGAGCAGGTCTCACAGCCTCAGTGCCCAGTCCTAAGGACACAGTGATCTGCTTTCCCCGCTCAGTTCCAGAGCCTCCTAAACAGCAATTTCTTTAACAATCTCTAACCTTAATCATGGACTACTCTTCACGAGATGGATTAGTGGGGTTTTACCCAAAATAGACACTTAAACGCTTAGTTTTCAAGGTCTGTGTTTTACATGTACTTTGTGAAACTGAACATTAATGGCATAATATTGAGGCATTTTCTGGTCTGTCCCCAAGTGATGTGCATGATAGGAGTTACACTCACGTTGGATTATTGCACTGGCGTGTTCTGAACCGCACACCAGTTCCACATGTCCGGGAACAGGAGCCAAATTTGGTCCAGGATCCCCAGTTGCCATCTTGTTTTTGCTGATTAGCATTCTTCCACATGCAATGGCCTTTATAGCACCACTTAGGAAAATGACAAAAACAATTATGAAATTTTGTGCACATGCTCAAATTGAAGTTGTTATACAAGCACCACCAAGTGAAATACTCCCTTTCTTTTTTACTTCTTTTTCTGGTGAAAAAAACACTTAAATCATCCCAAAGTAATTATAATAATGGGGACCTATACATACTGGGTAATTTAGACTTGCATTTTAAGTATAAAATTAAAAAATAACATTAATTCAGACAAGTTTTTAAATGACCGATTTATCAGTGAGTATCAAACATCATAGTCAATAAGGAGATCTGAGCACTTAATTTGCCCAGTCGGTGCTAGTCTACCCTTCATCCCTTGTTATACATATTATTGGAATTTTTAAGGGCAATATGCTCCCATTTAAATGACAGGAAATTATATGCCTTAACTTCAAAAACAATTAATATATCTAAAACATATATAGCTTTCATAATGATTAGATAGGTCAGATATATTATCTTTACCTTTCAGATTGAGGAAATTGGGGCCCAGAAAGGACCATGGATAGTGTAAGACCCTCTGACCAGAAGAACTAAGTGGGGAATACTAAAACACAGATACTGTAGAGACATAGAGCTTATAGTACCCAACACACAGTAGATGCTCAAAAGGCATTAGTTCTTTTCCTTTCTAACGTTTTGATTCATATTTTTATTCTACACACAATAAAAGTGTTTCTTAAAACTCAACTTTGGGAAATTTAAACATAACACAAATATATTTAGGGAAATTGGATGTCCAGATTTGGTTTAGGGAATATCTTTGCATAAAGCAAAAACGACTCAACTCATTGTTGCTTTTGTTTTTTCAATCATTAAGCTATAATACCAAATTTTCCAAAAGCAACCTGCTGTATGTTATGAGTTTAGCATAATTCCTAACAGTTTAAACATTCAGATCAGATCAGTCGCTCAGTCGTGTCCGACTCTTTGCGACCCCATGAACCGCAGCACGCCAGGCCTCCCTATCCATCACCAACTCCCGGAGGTCACTCAGACTCACATTCATCGAGTCAGTGATGCCATCCAGCCATCTCATCCTTTGTCGTCCCCTTCTCCTCCTGCCCTCAATCCCTCCCAGCATCAGAGTCTTCTCCAATGAGTCAACTCTTCACATGAGGTGGCCAAAATACTGGAGTTTCAGCTTTAGCATCATTCCTTCCAAAGAAATCCCAGGGCTGATCTCCTTCAGAATGGACCAGTTGGATCTCCTTGCAGTCCAAGGGACTCTCAAGAGTCTTCTCCAACACCACAGTTCAAAAGCATCAATTCTTCGGCGCTCAGCCTTCTTCACAGTCCAACTCTCACATCCATACATGACCACAGGAAAGACCATAGCCTTGACTAGGCGAACTTTTGTTGGCAAAGTGATGTCTCTGCTTTTGAATATACTATCTAGGTTGGTCATAACTTTCCTTCCAAGGAGTAAGCGTCTTTTAATTTCATGGCTGCAGTCACCATCTGCAGTGATTTTGGAGCCCAGAAAAATAAAGTCTGACACTGTATCCACTGTTTCTCCATCTATTTCCCATGTAGTGATGGGACTGGATGCCATGATCTTCGTTTTCTGATATTTTATTATTACTATTATGTATGCAATTCTGATAGCAAGTACAGTTTATACACATTTGAAATAGAGCTTTAAAGGGCTTTAAAAGAACTGAAAACTATATAAATCTTCTTTGCCAGGTTTTGGTCCTATCTACAATATCTTATTTCCAAACTAGTCAAAGCCCTTCAACGTGAGTTCTCAAGATGCCTTTGTCTGGGGTTTTGTGATCTTTCCCCTCATGAGTAGTGAAGCTTGGCACTGGGCCAGTTTCTGAGCATTGAATCCTTACTACACAACTTGAGATTGAAAACTTCTGGGCATCTTTCCCCAAGGAGCAAGGCCAAATCTTCTAAGTTCACATGACTTTATTTCTGGACAACTTTCACAAGAAGTGTGATGCCAGCAAGTAAATCAAATCCCATTAGAGCCCAGACACTCCGCTGAGCAGCCGCTTCCTATTCTATCAGTCGGGGGCTGAACAGTGGTCCCAAAGATGCCAAGTCCTAATCCTTAAAATCTGTAAATGCTACCTTATTTGGAAAACAGCCTTTGTTCATGTAATTACATAAGAATTTTTAGATAGGGAGATTACCCTGGATTATTCAGGTGAACCCTAAATGCCATCACACGTATCCTTATAAGAAAGCGGCAGAGGGAAACAGACACGCAGAGGAGAAGAGGGCAGTGTGGGCACAAAGTCAGATTAGAGTGGTACAGCCACAAGTCAAGGAACCCAGGCAGCTACCAGAAGCTGGAAGAGCCAAGAACTGGCTGTCACGAGAGCCTCTGCTGGGAGGGCCATTCTGCCCACACACTGATTTCAGCTCAGTGAAACCAATTTTGTTCTTCTGGCCTCCAGAAGTGAGAGAATAATTGTTGTTTTAAACCACTCTCTGGTAATTTGTTAGTAATTTGCTAGAGCACCTCTGGGAAACTAATACATGATGTTCGTGCATCATCACAGTGAAACTTCACATCCTATAGTTTTCTTAAAGATAACGATACATGTCGTTTTAAAGATGATTCTTATGCAACATATCTTAAATCTTTACTGTATAAACAGATTATACTCACTTTCCCAGCAGCACATTCGGTTCCATCAAGTGGGGGCCCTTTTTTAGTCTTACAAAAGTAGGGATTATCAGGATGGCTACACCAAAGCTGTTTACATGGGTCAAATGTTCGGAACTGGAAGAGAGAAAAACCAAACTCTCAGTGACGCAGAGATGGAATGACTTGTACCTGCTATACAGTTTCTTCATGTCATGTTTCTTGGATATTTTAATTTCAAGTTAGTAGTCAAAGTTGTAGCATGTTAAGAAAACAAACATGCCTAAGAATTCTACTAAGTAAAGAATACTTTTATTTTGCTCTTCTAAAAGAACACTGATGAACAATGATTTGTCTGGTTCTCCAGTTGACTTTTACTATTATGCATACCATTTCTATCTTATGGTTTTCAGATTTTTAAAGAGTGAGTAATTATTACAAACATTGTAAATATGAAAATGTCATAACAGTTTTGCAGCTCTCAAGCCATCAAAATGGCTTCTCTTTATCCTTGTATGTATGAACCAGTTAGATATAAAAAATAAAAATGCTCATCATGAGCTCACTAAATGCAGAAAATATCTGTCAAACTTTCCATGTAAGATACTGTATTCCAGGTATAACAAAATGTCACAATGCATTCATGTAGTTTATAAAGTACTTGTATATATTTGATCTTCATACCATGGCTGAGAAATATGTGTTATAAGGTAAGACTATAGTTATGGATACAAACCAAACAGTAATATAGCCAGATCAGAATCTTAGTTTTCTCACCTTCAGAATGTTTTTTTATTTTCCTAAATCACTATAATATCCAAGTGTATATTTAAGTACACATATTTGTATGTATTGTTTCCTCATTTACTCTCTTTATAACAGTAAATTTCTTATCATTTTTAGATATAAAAAATAAACTTGTATATTAAATGCCATTTTACCCATATATTCATTCTCTATGCCATCAATTAGGCTTCCTAGGTGGCACAGTGGTAAAGAATCCACCCACAATGCAGGAGACAGCAAGAGATGTGGGTTTGATCCCTGGGTAGGGAAGATCCCCTGGAGTAGGAAGCAGCAACTCACTCTAGTACTCCGGACTGGAAAATTCCACAGACAGAGGAGCTTGGCAGGTTACAGTCCATGAAGTCTCAAAGCAAAGACATGACTGAGCAGATACACACATACCATTAGTTATCCACATACAGTCTTATCGTCATAGCTTTCTTTCTTTTCTTTAATGTTATTTATTTATGGCTGTGCTGGGTCTTCATTGCCGCACTGGCTTTTCTCTAGTTGTGATGCTCAGGCTTCTTATCACGGTGGCTTCTCTTGCTGTAGTGTGAGGGGTCTAGGGTGCACAGGCTTCAGTGGTTGTGGCTCTAGAGCAGAGGCGTAATAGATGTGGCGGACGGGCTTAGTCGCTCCAAGGCATGTGGGGTTTTCCGGGACCAGGGATGGAATGCATGTCTCTTGCATTGGCAGACAGATTCTTTAGCACCGAGCCACCAGGGAAACTCCATCATAGCTTTCTTTTAAAATTAGTACTCATTTTAAATTTGGGTCTTTTGTTCTAATTCCTATTACTTAATGCAGAAATTGTAATTTTTTACAATATGGAGCCAGAGCTTTAGAATTCTCGGGTTAAAAAATTAACACAGGAAAACAGGAACTGATTGTATATCTTACAGGAAACCAAATAGCATCTGCAAAGGCAGAATTTCAACAGCAGATCAACTTCTTTCAATGAAATATATTTTTTCTTGCTCTAAAACATAAAGCTTCCTCTAACATATAAAAAGCCCCATTTACCAGATGTGTGACTTAAGCAAGTTGCATGACCTCTGTAAGTCTTGGCTTTTTCATCTGTAAAATAAAAGTGTACCAATTTCCTTCTAGCCTGTCACAAGGATTAAATAAGATAGTATATTTAAAGCACTTAGCTATAGCATGTAGAGACATAGCAAACACAAATCATTGGTTCATATTCTTGCACCAGTCAATCTGTAAAGGTCACCAAACAGGAGCTACACAAATAGATTTTAAGATGCAAAAATCTAAAAATCTAAATTGACTGTAACATACCGCAGTGCACATTTTATAACCAACTCCAAAGTCAAAACGACACTGCTCATCCATAGAATAATTGATTCCAGGAAGTTCTGGGAGTTTGGGCCAGTCATGTTCAAACGGGTCATCAAGGAGACAGTCATAGGAACTAGAAGAAGGAAAATGGTGCATACAGCTAAATGTTCATTTTTTTTTTTTTATCATGTCTCAGTGAGAAATTATTCTTAGGTTACATACTCTGGAATTTCATCAGATCATAAAGCAAGTTCATGAAAGCATATCTTTTAAGGATTTTGGTTTCAGCTCCATTTAGAAAAAGACCATTCATCTTTATTCTTCCCAGGAAAATAAGCCAAGCATACTCAAAAACACAGTAGAACTGTAACCACCTTGTTCATGTCCCTAGCTGAACCCCCATGGTGTGGCAGGGCAGATCCTGACATCCACCCTATGAGGTACAGGTGGTATACCCTATGCAGGCAGTGTGTGACCACCCTCTCTTCATTCTCAAATCAACTTTTACCATTAGTCAAAGATCCCACAGAGAATTTACTGAAAGGAAATCACAGTTAAAAATTAACTTCAAGGCTAGGCTTACGGCTTCAAATATTATAATCACATTATGGAATTACTGTGCCAAAAGCTAAGTCACAAGAAAACGTTTATCATGAACAAGAGTTTTCATTCACTGGGAGTTCGGTTATGAACAATGTCCTAAGAGATTCACGTCTATATTTCTACTGTAACATTCTCATGACACAAAGAAGGAGACATACTGTATGTATCTTTTCAGTTCTTGGCCGCTACACCGGGACCAGTGGTAACGATGAAACGCAGCTTGCACCAAGGGAGCCATAACACTTCCCATAGCCGTCTCATCACCGCACCTGTTGCCCTGTCCATCATGTTCCATCCCCAACCTAGAACACAGAGCAGACCTCACTGGTAAGAATCAACATAGGGACCGTGGCTTTGGCATAATTTGTTTTGAAATGTACAGGGAAATAGGTATTTTTTTAAGCTAACAAGGCTTTTGTGGAGGAGTCACAGACACTGTGAAACTGGGAGCGATCTGGCAGAAATGCCTTTCTTGTTCTATAGCTACGAAAAGCCCACGAGTGTCTCTGCAAGCCAGTCACTCATTTGGTTTCAGTGCATGACCTCTTCACTCTTTTCAGCTCCTCAAACTTGGCAAGAGGGTGAGAGCTGCACGCTGGCATGTGCTCTGCCCAAAGTATGAACAATACTGAGAGAGGCAGAAAGAAAAGACCTTGTTCTTCCCCCCAGTCTATAGCTGTCAACAGTGACTTACACATGGCCAGTTTCATGTGCTACTACAAAGGCAGATGAAAAACCATCCTCGTGATTCAGGGTACAACTTCTCACTGGGTGACACATGCCTGTGACTGGAGCATATCCTGTAGAGAATAACAATTACTTTTATTTTCATTTTATGAGAAAACCCATTAAGAATTACTACTGGACCTTTGCCGAGGGAAAAAGAAAAAAGCTTTTCAGGAAACAGAGGCAGTATTATTTCGCTGCTAGCATCATGCCACATTCTCTTGGGAAAGCCACAGGTAACGGGCTCTGAAAGGATTCACTGGGTTTGCAATTTTCTCCTCTCCTAAGGGAAGGAACTGCCTGGGGTTACCATTCTACTCTGCCCACCAACTAAGCCCTACCTTTCTGCTGTAGTGAATGTTCCTTCAAATCATGGTACTGATGAATGGAGCCAGAGATTCAATCAATGTTGAAAACAAAGTGGTCAGTCTAATTTTTTTTTTTTTTTTTTGAAGTCTACATCAGAGTTTATTAGATAGATAGATGTAAGCTGACTTTGGAAGAAAGTTCTTTGGCAACAGACGTTTCCCATAGCACCTCCTTTCCCCTTCCAAACACTCAGTGGAAATCACACTGCGTTTTATAGCAGCCCCTCTGTACCCCAAATGTACACCTATTATTGTAAAGGAGAGCATAATATGTCATGGCATTTAGGTGGCTTTTAACATTGTGAATTGCACAGAAATCATTGGAAGCAACAGAAAGCAAATGTATACTTGGCTGAGGAAAAGATGAAAGTGATGGTGGAGATGTGACCATGTAAACAGACTCCCTGATTCAGGATTGGTCTTTTTTTTTAAGATTTAAAAAACTTTTATTTTACGTTGTAGAATAGTTGATATATACTGCTGTGTTAGTTTCAAGTGTACAGCAAAGTGATTCAGTTATGCTTTTGAAAAGTCATGCCCTTAAGTTTTTCTTCTACATAGTAATGGAAATACCTTGCATTCCAGCAGGTCCGAAGTCTTGCCTGGTTAAGAAAATTGCGTGATCATGGTGTTCAGAGTGATTGGGATCAGATTTTTGTTGTTGGCAAGCCCAGCGACACACATTCTCCAAGCTCCTGGATGGATTTCCCCTTTCTATGAGGCTGATGGACTAAGAGAAAACAATATAAAGACATACATAATATTAATATTTTCCCAAAGGCTTCATTGAATAACTTTCTCTGAAATTAACATTTGAGATTACAGTAATTAAATAATGTACAATAATATTATTGGGGGCTTGTTTAGATAACTAATCTCATTTGGAAATTCTAAATGCACCTAAGGGATACCTTTATGATGATCAACATTATCTGTGTGAAAGGTGGCTGACATCATTAACTGAAATACGTGATGACAAATTTTTTTGCTACTGTGAAGCAATTCAGTAGTAATCAACTGTGTAAAAAAATCTCAATAAATATTAAGAACAATAACAGAAGATAGATGGAAATATTTGAGACTTTTTCTCCAGAAATGTTAAAGCCAAAGATCTTCAGTTTCTTTTTTTCTTAAAATTAATCAAAGCTGGTTTATATAATTTGAGGAGCAAATTATATAAACCTCACACTGAAGAAAAAAAAACAAACTACCTTTTATTTCAACCTCACAGCAATGAAGAGAGGGGGCACTCATATCCTGCTGTTCCAAGAAATGGAGTGACATTCTTGGGAATTCTGCTGTCCATATGTGTATGCGTGCTCAGCCATGTCCAACTTTTTGCAACCCTATGGACTGTAGCCCAGCAGGTTCCTCTGTCCATGGGATTCTCCAGACAAGAATATTGGAGTGGATTGCCATTTCCTTCTCTAGGGCATCTTACTGACCTAGGGTTAAGCCCATGTCTCCTGCATCTCCTGCATTGCAGGTGGATTCTTTACCACTTGAGCCGTTGGGGAATGCAGTTACTATCACATTATCGTCAGGGGATAAAAGTTCAGAGCAAAGAGCCCCATCCTTGAAGAACCCAGGAGCCACACTTCCCTGAGTAGTCCTGATGGAATGAGAAACTGAATTTGGAACCTCAATTTAGTTCTTACTTGGCTGACTGCCTGAGAGTTTCATTACATTTTAGCAGATGGTTTTATCAGTGTTTACATTCTTAATAAAAAAGTTTGGTTTGTTATATGTTGATCACATACTTCTCCAAAGAAATGATTTACCAACCAACTGAAGGCTTTCGACATCTCCAGCTGGAGTTGACTTGCCTTCAGTGCTAGAGACACTCTCTTCACTAGGTCAGGTTTGTGGGGGAAACTAAAGATCAATGATACCCTTTCACCAGAAATGGTTAAGTTTTCATATATAAAAAATGCAAACACATGGACTTTCCCCCCTGTTCTTGCTAAATGCATATTTCATCAGTATTCCATAATCAGAAGGATAAACTGTGGGAGGGGGACATTTAATTTGAAACATCAAGAAAGCTGCAAAGTTAGTCACTTTCCCTATGTTTTATCCTCAAAGGGAGAGACTATTTCGTCCATTCCATTATTTCCAAGGACGGGGATCCAACTAGTGCCATTTTAAAGCCAGCTAAAGTTAAACTACATAAAAATGCCTATTGTATATATTCTGACCTAACACTTCGTTTTCAAGATTATAAGATTAATGCCCTTTAAAAAAAATTCACTGTATGCTTCGCTTTTATTAATTGGAAAGATGTGAAACATTCCTTTTAAGAAATCACGAGAGAGTAAGGATCTCTGTTATTTTTGTTAATCCGCCTATAATGTAGGACACCTGGGTTCAATCCCTAGCTTGGGAAGATCCCCTGGAGAACAGATACCCACTCCAGTTTTCTGGCTTGGAGAATTCCATGGATTGTATAGTCCATGGGGTCACAAAGAATTGGACATGACTGAGTGACTTTCACAGCCTGACACACACACAGATATATCTGAAGCACCTAGAAAGCAGGCACTCAACATATGTGTTTTGGATTAAAAAATCAATTATAAATTTAACGCTGGTGGTGGTTGTTCAGTTGAAAAGTTGTGTCTGACTCTTTGTAACCCCAACAAACTGTAGCACACCAGGCTTCCCTGTCCTTCACCATTAAGGAAATCCTCTTTTTTTATTATATTGTCCTATCTAAAATCAGGATAATTATCTCCAACTCCATTAGACAGAGGTAAACATATCAAATGACACCCGCACAAAAGTCATTCATTATCTGCTCTAAGTTAGAGATCTCCATTCATTCGGGCAGTTTTCTCTTCTCAATTCAGAGCAATGGGGGTCTACGTGAGACATATCTTCTATAGCTTCAGTTGACTAATCTGTTTGCTAACCCACTCTTTGATGTTCACAGTTCACATACAGTAAGACATTTTACCTTTGCATAACCCAGCATTATCATGCGCACCAGGACTACATTTATATGCACTCCCAGGGACTCATCATGGTAAATTTCATTCACCTAGAAACAAAGGAGATAATTACTACAAGAAAGGCCACACAAAGAACTTTAGGAGATGGACACTTAAGGAAATGGCCATGTAATCCCAAATACAGGAGTCTAGTCACTTTTTTTTTTTTTCAGTTTAGTTTAAACTAATATCTGAAATGAAATCATTTACTTTTAACTTTGGAATGATTCCTGGCTATGTGAATTACTGATACTGTAAACCCTGTAGTATCATGAATATAGAAACTAGGCTGTAAAAGGGCTTCATTAAACTATTGAAGTGTTAAGAATTCATGTGTACTATGATCCACCGATAAAATTCATCAAAAGCAATCACATTTAAGAATCTGCCTTCCAATGCAGTAGACATGGGTTTGATCCCTGTTCAGGAAGATTTGCTAGAGAAGGGATAGGCTACCCACTCCAGTATTCTTGGGCTTCCCTTGTGGCTCAGCTGGTAAAGAATCCACCTGCAATGTGGGAGACCTGGGTTCGATCTCTGGGTTGGGAAGATCCACTGGAGAAGCGAAAGGCTACCCACTCCAGTATTCTGGCCTGGAGAATTCCACAGATTGTATAGTCCATGGAGCCACAGAGTTGGACGAGACTGAGCAGCTTTCACTTCACTTCGGGAAGATCCCACACGCCGTGGAACAACTAAACCCATTAGCCTTGACTCCTGAAAGCCAAGTGCTCTAGGGCCCATGCTTCAAAACAAGAGAAGCCCCTGCAATGGGAAGCCTGTGCACCACAACTAGAGAGTAGCCTCTGCTCGCCACAACTAAAGAAAGCCCTCCTACAGCAATGAAAACCCGGGACAGCCAAAAAATAAACAAACAAAAGCTATAGCAAGACCACGATTCAGGTGAAGCATCTAGCAGCAGAGGGATGGCAACCATGTGAAGAAAAAGAGCAAGCATGTCCTTCAGGGAGCCTCTGTCACCACCAGGGCCGCTACCTCTTATTAGGGAAGCTGGTGTGCAGGAGCTGTGGTGGTACCTGTGGGCCAGTACCTGGGTGGTCCTCCCAATGCCTCCTCCACCCCAAGAATGGGGCATCTGAAGCAATGATTATTTAGATGTCCTACAGTAAAGAAATCCTTCCACATTCGGATTACTAAGATGACTGTTCAAGTACATGTAATATCAGTCCTGGGTAAACCTTACAGGGGCAAAGTTGAGTCATTGCTCTTGATTTAATTTGAAATGTTAAATTAAAATTTCTACACGTAATCTGGTATACTTTAAAACTATAGATATTAGAACTTACACAACCTCAGAGGTCACAGTCCGACAGATTTTTATAGATGAGGAAGATGAAGACCATAGAGATTAATTAACATGCAGAAATAGTCAATTATTGACAGTCTTAAAGAGACTTCTGGGTTCCCTGAAGGCTCAGCAGTAAAGAATCTGCCTGCAACATAAGAGACACAGGAGATGCGGGTTTGACCCCTGGGTCTAGAAGACACCCTGGAGGAGGAAATGCCAACCCATTCCAGTATTCCTGCCTGAAAAATCCCATTGGCAGAGGAGCCTGGTGGGCTATATTCCAAAGGGTCAAAAAGAGTTGGACACAACTGAATGTGTATGACCATGAAGAAGAGCAAAGTGATTTCTATTTTCTGGTTCAGTTCAGTTCAGTCGCTCAGTCATGTCCGACTCTTTGAGACTCCATGAATCGCAGCACGCCAGGCCTCCCTGTCCATCACCAACTCCCGGAGTTCACGCAAACTCACATCCATCGAGTAGGTGATGCCATCCAGCCATCTCATCCTCTGTCATCCCCTTCTCCTCCTGACCCTAATCCCTCCCGGCATCAGAGTCTTTTCCAATGAGTTAGCTCTTCACATGAGGTGGCCAAAGTACTGGAGTTTCAGCTTTAGCATCATTCCTTCCAAAGAACACCCAGGGCTGATCTCCTTCAGAATGGACTGGTTGGATTTCCTTGCAGTCCAAGGAACTCTCAAGAGTCTTCTCCAACACCACATTTCAAAAGCATCAATTCTTCGGTTCTCAGCTTTCTTCACAGTCCAACTCTCACATCCATACGTGACCACCGGAAAAACCACAGCCTTGACTAGATGGACCTTTGTTGGCAAACTAATGTCTCTGCTTTTGAATATTATGCTAGTGCAAAATTGGTGTGAATAAAAATTGCCAGTAAGTTGGAAATGCTAGCAGAAATGGGAAAGGTGGTTTTATCTGGCTACATTTCAAAGTTCTTAGCTGTTCTCAGGAACAGGGAACCAAGATTTGTCATACTAACTGAAAGAGGGATGGAAAATGAACCTCAATTCAACTCACGACCCAGGAGGTTTGGACAGGAGGCACAGAGGGAAGATAGGCAAAATGTCATAGCTGCTAAGTCGCTTCAGTCATGTCCGACTCTGTGCGAGCCCATAGATGGCAGCCCACCAGGGTCGTCTGTCCATGGGACTCTCCAGGCAAGAACACTGGAGTGGGTTGCCATTTCCTCTTCCAATGCATGCAAGTGAAAAGTCAAAGTGAAGTTGCTCAGTCGTGTCCTAGAGAGAAGCCTTAAAAAGAAATGTAACTCAAGGATAATAGAATGCTCTAAAAAAAGAAATTCATGGATTTCTTATCATATTGACCAAGGAACAGACCAAGAAATCTCAAATGAAAAGTTTCAGGAATATAATCAGACTACACAGAACACCATAAATATCAAAGTGTTAAATGTAGGTTAAAGGTAAGTAAGTAAAGACGCTCAGTCATGTCCGACTCTTTGTGACCCCATGGACTGTATCCTACCAGGCTCCTATGTCTATGGGATTTTCCAGGCAAGAGTACTGGAGTGGGTTGCCATTTCCTTCTCCAGGGGATCTTCCCAACCCAGGGACCGAACCCAGGTTTCCTGCACTGCAGCCAGACAGTTTACCAACTGAGCCCCCAGGGAAGTCCTCTGGTAAAGGTACACTTACTCAATTTTGAGATGGAACAAAAAAGGGAAGAAGAACTAAGATGACGGCATAAGACTTAGGGAAGCTAATATATACTGAAGAAGATAAAGTGTAGTTTACCATGTAAAGATCCAGGGTTCCTTTTAAGTGGAAAAATGCAGTATATATGAACGTGTTAGTTGCTCAGTTGTGTCCAACTTTTTGTGACCACATGGAGACCACCAGGCTCCTTGTCCATGGGATTCTCCAGGCAACAATACTGGAGTGGGTTGCCATTCCCTTCTCCAGGGGAACTTTCTGACCCAGGGATCAAACCTGGGTTTTCTGTATTACAGGCAGATTCTCTACCATCTGAACCACCAGGGAAACCCATGTATATATAGATCTATACATTTACAAACACACACACACACACACACACACTTATAATGCTAAGACCCAATTTAACTACTATTCAAGACAAGCCAAGGAGTGAAAACAATCTGTAATTCACTCTTGCATTGCACAAGTTTGCAGGCTAGTTGCACATGCCCAAGCAGTTCAACTAGAGGCCATTGTACATCTGAGGCATTGAGTTCATTTTGTCTGTTCTGTCTGATGAAAGACATGTATACAAACGGGAGGGCTTCCCTGGTGGCTCAGTGGTAAAGAATTTGTCCGCCAATGCTGGAGATGCGGATTTGATCCCTGGATTGGGAAGATCCCCTAGAGAAGGAAATGGCAACCCACTCCAGTGTTCTTGCCTGGAGAATCCCAGGGATGGGGGAACCTGGTGGGCTGCCGTCTATGGGGTCGCAGAAAGTCGGACACGACTGAAGCGACTTGCAGCAGCAACAGCAGCTGGAGATGCAGATTTGATCCCTGGATTGGGAAGATCCCCTAGAGAAGGAAATAGCAACCCACTCCAGTATTCTTGCCTGGGAAATCCCATGGTCAGAGGAGCCTGGCCCAGCTTCAGTCCAGGCGGTAACAAAGAGTAGACACAACTTAGAGACTAAACAACAACAGCAACAATACAAACAGGAATGTAACCAGAGTCCTCTAAGCAAGGAGCCTAGAAAATGGGCCGCATAAAACGTGGTGGGAGAGGTGTCGTGGCTAAGAGACTGACATGAGCCACTAATAGTCACAGTTGACATCTTTCTTGACATCTCAGAAAGCTTCATCTTTCTGAGTCTCAGTCAAATGGACAGAATAAGAATACTATCTCATATGATTGGGAGTAAGAATTGAAAGATTTAATTTATGCACACAACAGCTCAAAAATTTTAAGAGTGAGAAGGAGAAAAGTACATTAAAGCACCTAAGAGTATAGGAAATAGAAAAGAAAACCTAGAAGGAAAAGAGCCACCACATGGAAAACGGGTTCAATTTGCTCTGAATGTCTACGGCAAATAAAACTAAAACCATGGGTTCACTGTTAAAGGCGAAGATTTCAGGTCAATATAAGGAGAATTGAATGCTGGCCCCAAAGCTGTAATTTCTTATGACCCTTTTGGCCATGGGCAGATTCTGTTATCTTACTCCATATCTCATAATGCCTAATTGAGAACTAAATCCTCCTCTTCTTCAGGATTATCTGATAAGAAATTTCTAGCATAATAATTCCAATACAAGTAAATGTCTGAAGCCAGGCCTGTCATCTACAGAAACTCATGGACATTCCAAGAGACTTCTCATAAGGCAGCTGTTCTGAATTAGCATAAAGGCTTCATACACAGTTTTAACATGTACTTAGTGTGTGCTTAGTCATTCAATCGTGTCCAACTCTTTGTGACCCCCACACTCGAGTGGGTTGCCATTTCCTTCTCCGGGGGATCTTCCCAACAGAGGGATTGAACCCACATCTTCTGCGTCTCCTGCATTTCAGGTGAATTCTTTACCCACTGAGCCATTGGGGATGTCCTAACATGTTCTTAATGTATCAATAATTGAAATGTAAATACATTTAATGTAAAAGATGTTGAAATCAATGTTAGTGAGTTCACAAAATCGGGGAACAATATAATTTTAAACTAAAGAAAAGCAGATAAAAAGAACTAAATTAATCGCTGGAGGAGAAGTGATTCAGGGAAGGAAGAGCCTTACAGCCATGGCTGAATAGCAGTAACAATGATACTTTTAAACGCTATGGGAGACTTTTATGTCTGAAAACTATTAGAGTCATAAAATAAATGAAAGGTGGCAATTATAACAAATAGCTTGTGATATCTGAGCTAGTGTAATGTACATATGAAAAATGAAAGTGAAAGTCACTCAGTCGTGTCCAACTCGATGTGACCCCATGAAGTTAGGCCATTAGGCTTCTTGGCCCATGGAATTCTCCAGGCAAGCCTACTGGAGTGGGTTGCTGTGCCCTCCTCCGGGGGATCTTCCCAACCCAGGAATCGAACTCAGGTCTCCTATATTTCAGGAGGACTCTTTACCGTCTGAAACACCAGGGAAACCCATAACATACATATAATCACCCTAAATTAGTAAATTCGTTTTTGTTTGGTAAATTTAAAAATCAGCACAGTGCTGAGAAAATATAAAGGACACAATTCATGTTCTCAATAGCAATATTATATTATAAAATGATGAAATAAAAAGGCACTTTTTAAAAGGTTAAATTTACCATTCACCAAAAGAAAAGTATTATTTAACAATAGTCCCTATTATGCCAGACTAGTAAGTTAATAGAGTATCCCAGTAGAAATCAAGATCAGTTATGGAATGTTCCAAGTTGGCACAAATTTGTGAAACTGTCTCAGAGTATAACATGGATAGAAATAATCAAATATAAGGCAATAGTATTTATACATAGGAGAAAATATTCTTTCAATGTGGCAAATCAACAAATATTAGGTGTCTCTATTGTGCAAAACACTGAATATCATTTATTATTTTGCTTCTCAAGGTTTAAAAAGTTGCTTCCTTTACATTATTCACTTTTAAAAGGTACCTAATAAATTGACTGCTTGCCATCTTGCCAGGCCTTATCAATAACAGGATGTAAAATTTTTTAGGCTCTAAGACACACAGGATATGATAAGAGTTGCAGAAATAATCAGCATCACAGAATTAAATATATTCTAAGATGAATTCTAGTCCCAAATCTGCCACCAACAAACTGAGCGATTTTGGGTTGGTCACTTAACCTCTCTGAGCCTCTGTTTTCTCACTGGCAAATTCTAATCATACTTGCTCTTTTTGGTTCACACAGCTGCTGTTCAAATCAAACAAAATGCCACAAACTGCCCTCAGCAAAATAAAAGGCACATGAGAACATTTCTACCTATCCATACCAAAAGTCTTAAAGGTTTATGAACATATTTTCCAATCTATCCGAAAAGAGCAAAGGAAAACAAACAAAAAACCTAACTCTTCCCATCTTAGTTTTCACTGAAAAGGATTTGAAAAATCTTGTACTGTAAATTTATTTACTCTCAACAAAATAATAGAATCAAAGATACAGTTTAAATTATCAAAAAAAAAAAAAGGGAAAAATTTAACCATTTTATTTTTCAAAAATACTTTTTCCAGCAGAGGGCAGTACACACATGTTAGAGGAGGGTGAAGGAGAGGCTGTGTTACACACCTGAATGAATGTACTTACACACCACTGGGTATGTCTGCCTTTTGTATATTTACACATAAATAAAATAAGCTCCTCAAAATGAAATAGGAATTTTAAAATATTCTAACCTGAGGAAAACATTGAGTGACTGGATTCTTAAAAACAAAAATAATATTGAAGACATCTTTATGTACATTGTTCTTCAATGTCATCTGATTTACACATCATGTGAGAGGCATGAAGAAACTTAGGATTTGGGTATAAATTAATCATGAGTTTTAACTACCAATAAATGATATACAGAAAGAAATAAACAGATCATACTGAATTAAAATTTTGGATATGTTAAGATGAATGAAAATAATATTTTTTAAGAAAGCATTTTTATAACAGTGACAAGGAAAGCTACTTTCTCCTACTTTAAAGCAGAATCAAGAACACAAAAAAACAGCATTAACACAGAGCTTTCCAAGTTCCAGACACGGTTTTAAATACTTTACCCATGTTAATCAAGTAATACATAATCTTTGCAACAACTTTAAAGATATCATTATCTCCATTTTACATCAAACAAAAGTGAGGCCCAAGGTCACAGCTAGTACACAGAGTAAAGGATGTACACCTAGGCAGTCTGGCTCCAGTCAGTAGTTTTTACCAACTAGCTACACTTCTACACACCTGCAGACCACTGCACTGTTGCGATGCAAAACAAATCTAATTTTAGAATAATCATTACCCCCAAGTTTAAGAAACTGATGTGTAAGCATACTGATAAAAATAACTCGAAAAACCTTTACTTCTTTTTCATAATTTTCCTTTATGTAAATTTTAAGGAAATGAATTAATTGGACATGGGTTTGGTGGACTCTGGAAGTTGGTGATGGACAGGGAGGCCTGGCGTGCTGCCGCTCATGGGATCACAAAGAGTTGGACACAGCTGAGCGACTGACGGAAAAGGCGATGGCACACCACTCCAGTACTCTTGCCTGGAAAGTCCCATGGGCAGAGCAGCCTGGTGGCCTGCCGTCCATGGGGTCTCAAAGAGTTGGACATGACTGAGCGACTTCACTTTCACTCTTCATTTTCATGCATTGGAGAAGGAAATGGCAACCCACTCCAGTATTCTTGCCTGGAGAATCCCAGGGATGGTAGCCTGGTGGGCTGCCGTCTGTGGGCTTCCGTCTATGAGATCACACAGAGTCGGACACAACTGAGCGACTTCCCTTTCATTTTCATGCATTGGAGAAGGAAATGGCAACTCACTTCAGTGTTCTTGCCTGGAGAATCCCAGGGACAGAGGAGCCTGGTGGGCTGCTGTCTATGGGGTCGCACAGAGTAGGACACGACTGAAGTGACTTAGCAGTAGCAGAGTGACTGAACTGAAGAATTAATTAGATTTGAAATTGACTCCAAATAGATTTCTTGATGGTCAATATAGTCTAAAAATATATTGGAAAAAAATGAAAAGGAGCTGGAGCAAATCACTGGAAAAAACTGAATAGGAAAAGAAAAGATAGGGCTGAAATTTATAACCAGTGTTTTGGGTTGTAAGCAAAACATTAAGCATAAACATTCTAAGAAGTCATATATCAGATATTACATAAGGCAAATCAAAGTTTATCGATGCAAAACTGAATATTCTATCACCATGTCAGGCAAGCTAAGGAGCACAGGTGGATTTTCTATAAGGTGATCAGGGTTGAGCCCAGAATATTTATTAAATTACCTGAAAAAAGGGGTAAATAGGATATTAATTTTTAAGTAACCTTAAATTGGAAGGGATTGCCAATGTGAAGGCGGGGAAAGGTAATGATTTTAGGAATACTTGATTTACTTGATTAATTAAACCAAGTATTCCTTTCCTTAGGAAAATTCCTTCTAGGTTTGTTTCCTGACAGGACAATTTCTCCCAGGACATTTCCCTGGCAGGACACTCTGACCTGCTTTGTCTGCCTTTGACAAAAAAAAAAAAAAAAACCACTCATATTTCTTTAGGATGGAGGGATGAGGTCTTGAAAGGCCATATTGCTCAGTGCTTAAGGGTATGGGCTCCACAGTCAAACTGCCTGGGTTTGCTCTTAGCTATGTGACCTTGGGTATCTTATTTGTCTCTGTGCCTCAGTCTTCTCATCTGTAAAATGGGATAATTACACTACTGTCCTTATAGGATTGCTGAGAGGAATAAAGGAGGTCACTTATGTACACTGCTTAAAGGTGCCTGGGCCTTGCAAATATAAAAACAAAAATTGTTAGCCATCTTTAGCAACATTATATAGAAGCAAATAAATGATATACATGTATAATTTTTTAAAGAGACTTTTTGTTAACTAAAGGCAAAGAAGTAATGACAAGACAGCCTTGGTGACTTTGGCTGGACATAAACGAATCCTATAGTAGACTGGGAAAATATATTACTCTGTCCACAACCATACCTTGTTGAGCAAAAAGTTCCAAACGCATATCTGTAGACTTGCAGTCCTGTCCTCTATATTTTTACTCAGGGTGTAGCTGTCTGTCTCCTAATCTGTCAACTCCTTTCCCCTCACTTCCAATTTCAGAATAGTAATGACTACTTTTTTTAAAAAATTGAAATATAGTAATTTAAAATGTATTAGTTTCAGGTGTATAGCAAGGTGACTCAGTTATACTCTGTATTTCATATTCTTTTCCATTGTGGGTTATTACAAGATATTGAATATAGTTCTCTGCACCAGACAGTAGGTCCTTGTTGACTATTTTTTTTATATACAGTAGCACTAGAGGTAAAGAACTCGCTTCCCCAATGCAGGAGATATAAGAGATGCAGGTTCGATCCCTGGGTCAGGAAGATGCCCTGGAGAAGGAAATGGCAACCCACTTTAGCACTCTTGCCTGGAGAATCCCATGGACAGAGGAGCCTGGTGGGTTACGGTCCATAGGGTTGCAAGGAGTCGCACACAACTGAGGCAAATTAGTATGATTAGCACGTGTATCTCTTAATCTCAAACCTCTAATTTCTCCTTCCCCTAATAACTATCTTTTATGAACAGTCTCATCTAATATTTAGTGAACTGAATTGTGCCTACGGGCCCTAGGGGTGGGGAACTGATTGACAAATGCGTTTAAGTCTCTGCTCTTACCATTGTTGTTTGGTTGCTGAGTCGTGTCCAATTCTTTTGCAACACTATAGACTGTAGCCCAGGAGGCTCCTCTGTCCATGGGATTTCCTCAGCAAGAATACTGGAGTGAGTTGCCTTTTCCTTCTCCAGGGAATCTTTCTGGCCCAGGGATCGAACCTGAATCTCCTGCATTGGCAGGCAGGTTCTTTACCACTGAGTCTCCAGGGAACTCTGCTCTTACCGTGAATATATTCTAATAGGTAAAACAGGCACTAAGTATGGAAAATAGAAATCATCACAAAAAGACATGCAGATGAGGTCATTTTGGATGGGAAAGGGTGCTATGAAGAAAATCTGAGTGATGAGCTAGAGGACAAGAGAGAGAGGAAGCAGCTACCTGAAGCTGGTGATTAAGAGCCTGAAGACCCATTTGGACAAGAAGAAAATAGGCAGTTGCCTCTCTGGGGAACAAGTGATCCAGGAAAAAGGGAGGAGCTGGTACAAAAGCTCAACCTCTTGCTATCAGGAATCTCAAACACTACGAAGGAGACATACTGATTATGTAAAAAAGAGACTGAGACCCAGAGAAGTTATGCAATTTGTTCCCCAAATGATTAGCACAGCTACAAATCCAGTAAGTCTATATGACACCAAGGTCTATTCTCTGTTATAACCATCTTGCCTGTCTCTTTCTTCCTGTCATAGTGGCAGTGCTAAGTTTCCTTCCTTTAGGCTCTTTCACACTTCCTTAAAGATATTTATTTGCTCCAAAAAATCAATGCCATTTTTCATATTCAATCACTCCCCTTCTTGGGGTTCTTTTCCCTCTTTCACTAATATTTCCAATTTTCCTTCATCATGAAAAAATAAAGCCACCTATATTTTGTAGCATTTAGTACTGTGTATCACTAGGTTCATCAATGATATTATTCAAATTCATTAATGATATTCAAGTTATTTAGCTATATTTTAATAACTGCTCCTTTTCCACTGGCTCACTCACACATGTCAGTGTGTCTCAATATTTTGTTTTTGATCCTCTTTTCACATACTTTCTCTGCAATATTTCATCCACTGCTGTTTCTTCAACCAGTTTCTATAGACTCAGATCATATCAGATCAGTCGCTCAGTCGTGTCCAACTCTTTGCGACCCCATGAATCGCAGCACACCAGGCCTCCCTGTCCATCACCAACTCCCGGAGGTCACTGAGACTCACATCCATCTATAGACTGATGAATTCCAAATATCTCACACTGAGTCACCTCTCTCAGGCTTCACAGTCATCTGTTCAGCTTTAGTAAGAGATCTATCTATTTGGGAATACATCAATATATCTCAAAGTATACTCACCCTCTCCTGTTCTTCTCTCTGAGTATTCTATCACAGTTAAAGATGAAACCATCTTTAAAAAAAATTATTTATTTTTGGCCATACTGAGTGGCATGTGGGATCTTAGTTCCCCAAACCAGAGATCAAATCCACACCCCCTGCATTGGAAGTGTGGATTCCTCACCACTGGACCACCAGGGAAGTTCCAAAGATGAAACCATCTTGATTCTTTCTTCTTCTTCAAGCATTATAGTCAGTATATTACCAAGTCCCACAGTACCTCTCACATCTGTCTCTCCTGTCCACCTTCACATCCAGCACTTCAGTATGTGTCCTACTCAGTTGAACTGCTACAACCATCTCTTAAAACTTTTGCAAATATTTTCATTTGGATAATCTGGGCTCATTTCAGTAGTTCTCCAGAAGGACAAGTTATCGGGTTCACATAGCTGTTCTCCATAAGCATGAGGCTCTCATTTTATGGTTAATTATGCTTTGACTTCTCTAGGCATCAAAGGATTTTTGGGTGGCAATTCAGCTATAAGAATAGGCAATTCAGCTATAAGACCTCATGAAGTCTTCCAGCCTTTGGAATAGTGGAAACACACCAAAACCTCTGGCAGAACTGATTTATTTTTCTTTTTTTTTAATTTTATTTTATTTAACTTTACAATATTGTATTGGTTTTGCCATATATCAGAATGAATCAGCCACAGGTATACATGTGTTCCCCATCCTGAACCCTCCTCCCTCCTCCCTCCCCATACCATCCCTCTGGGTCATCCCAGTGTACCAGCCCAGAACTGATTTCTTTCTTCAAGAATGAGAAAGACAATTTGCTTAGCAAACTAAAAGTTTTTCTGCAATAGGACCCTTGAAAAAATAAAGGCTGAAACAAACCAGGGAAACAAGTATTTACTGCTTGTTCAGTTAAAATTAGAGGACCTATGAAACAGCAGCACTGTTTGCATATCATGTCATGTTAATTTCACCTGTGATGAAGGGAGTTTCTTTCAGAATGATGGGTCCAGGATATTCCAGGGAAGGTGTACATATTTATAAAAGGGGTGGCTGAAATGATGTGTGCTTACTCCAGTCTATCTCTGTGACCTTGTGTGTTCAATCTACATTGGGGCCAGTAAGTTTTTTGAGGTAGGGAGGGATGGTATAAATCACAAGGAATTTGAAGCCAGATGGACTACAGTTTGTCCCCTAATTTGGGCACTTATATATTAATACTATGTGTCTATGTTCATAGGACAATGTCTAACAGAGTCTCTTCCTCCAAATCATTCAATTTTATCCTGAATTTTCTTTTTAAAACACAGACTAATCTTTAAAATCATTTTCATAAACCTTCTTCATTAGCACTGTGAATTTCAAACTTCTCAGCACAGTACATACATTTTTCTACAGGCAGCCTCAGATTCTTTACCCAGCCTCACCTTCTGCCATCTCCACCTCCAGTAGCTCTAAAGACATCATGAGTTACCACTTTTAAAATCTTTATAAAATCTGTTCCCCATCTTCCAAAACCCATCTTCTCTTTTTCTAGCATGGAAATGCTAATTCATTCTCTAAGTTTCAAGTCAAATGACACATCCTCTATGAAGATTTCATTCGCCAGTAATGTTACTTGCCAAACCACATCCCCTCCTTCTCAGTTAATGTTTACACAGTATTTTGTGGCTGAATCTCTTCAAGAAACTATCACATTTTATTATTATTACTTCTTGATTTGTTTATTTCACTGCTAGAGTTAGCTTCTTGTGAAAAAGGAGCTAAACTGTATTCATTTTTGCCTCCCTAGAATCTAACAAAACTTGGCCTATGGGAGGGTATGTCTGCTAGGTGAATAAATGTCTGGAGGGCTGATGTGAATTCAAATGTAAAGAATGGATTAAAGATAATTAAAGACAATAACGCAAATCACAGAACTGCTACATGATTTGCTCAAATTGCCTGAACATGTATACTCCCCAGATAAATCTGCCTGGAACTCACATTCAGCATTTTCAGAAACACTAGCTAAGAAATTAAAAGCAGTGAAGGGATTGAATCATCATTAAGCAACCAACAACCACATTAGTTTGCTAATCCTTGAATACGTCCATTAATGCTCTGTTAGGACTGGCGTACTTCCAGGAATATACATTTTCCTGTAAAAGTATTAGGTAGGGAAGCTTGCCATATCCAGCAAAACACATCTATGAATTCCCAGTTAATTGTCCATCATAGGTGGCCAATTTTAGTACATGAGAAAACTGAATGCTCTTAATTATTAATGATTACTTGGAAGTACAAAATTTTTTTCACACATTTAAAAAAGGGAGTTACCCTTTTTTAAATGAATTGTTTTCTCTTGGTAAATCCTGAGATTAAGGGATTGACTCAATTCTCTGCAGGGCACTGAACATTTTAATAGGCACCTCAGACCCAGAACACCTCACAGATCTTAGCAAATGACAGAGATATCTGCCACCACAAAGTGTTGGTGACGAGAAACTTGCGGCACACGGAAGGAAAATACCCCCCTTCCCCTCCTCCAACTGCAGAATCTGCTTTATCATCCTGTTAGGGAGAATCTTCAACTAGATTGCTAGCTGATTTGATTCAATCACACAAGTAACTGAATTCTCAATTTTAGTGACTTGAATGGTATTTTACAAGATAAAGGAACAAGTAAAGACATCAGAATTTTATTTGGCAACGGATATACAAAATGCATCAACTGTGTAACAAGAGTCAGTAAAGCCTAGGGAGGAAGAGCAATCGTTTCTGAAGGCAGAAGGATCTATCCAGGCTCAAGTCTTGACTGTGCCACACTGTAGCTGTGTGACTCTGGAAAGATCACTTAAATTCTTGACATTTCAATCTCTTAATTTATAAACTAGGACTGAAAATGAACCTATAGTTGAAGAATTTTCTATAATTCTTGTGACGCATTTAACATCACGACCAGGCACACAGCAAAGGCTAAATGTTGTGCTAGTTGCTCAGTTGTGTCCAACTCTTTGCAACGCCATTGGCTATAGACCACCAGTCTCCTCTGTCCATGGGATTTTCCAGGCAAGGATACTGGAGTGGGTTACTATTTCCTACTCCAGTAGTATAAACCCCCATTCTTAACGACATTAAATCATTCTTCTGAATCTAGACCTGAAACTAGATTATTTCTAACATCTTCAAAGATTGCATTGAAGCCTTGATTCTACACAATTTTTTGTTGTTTTAAGTAGGCCACCCCATCTATGTGAATGGCACCATTATCCAGTAGTATTCAAACCAGAAAAGTGTAAATCATGATGGATTCCTCCCTTCCCCTAAGCTCCCTATTTGATCCACTGACAAATTCTATTGATTATACTATGAATGTTGCTGCTGCTGCTGTTTAGTCACTAAATCGTGTTCTGCTCTTTGCGACCCCATAGACTGCAAACCACCATGTTCCTTTGAACACGGGATTTCCCAGGCAAGAATACTGGAGTGGGTTGCCATTTCCTTCTCCAGGGAAACTTCCTGACCCAGGGAATGAACCCAAGTCACATGCCACCTGGGAAGCCACTCTACTATGAATACTCCTTTATTGTTGCAATCGTCATTGTCCAGTAACCTATCATCTGCCTAGACATCTACAATTGATTTCTAATTGATCTGTCTTCATTGTCCCTAGATCACTGCCATCTATTCTTTACAACACAGAAAGAGGCTTTCAATGACTTTCCACTAATTCTCTTAAAATTGAATTCAGTCTCCTCCCAAGACCTAAAAGATACCTGCCCTCTTTTTCAAGCTTCACCTGACTCCTTGAATGATAGACTCAAGCCACAGTGGCTTTCTTTTTATAACTAAAACACTTGCTCTTGTTCAATGGCTCTTTCTTCTATTTTCAATCTCAACCATCATTTCTTGGGAGAAGACTGTCCCTACCATTCGTTAGCCCTGTTATTCCCTTTCTAAGCAAACTGTTGGTTCCCTGTAGAGCTCTTATCATAACCCTTGATGTGCTTGCTTGATTTCCCCGCCAATCTATAATCTGAATATGAACAGAAAATGTCTTTTGTGTTCCCAACTAAATCCTTGGTACACAGCATTAAAATGTTTGCTAAAATACTGAATCAGTTACACTTTTATTGGATGTATACTATGTGGCTGACATTGTTTTGCGTGTGTGTGTACTAAGTCACTCAGTCGTGTCCGACTCTTTGCGACTCTGTGGACTGTAGCCTGCCAGGCTCCTCTGTCCATGGGATCTTTCAGGCAAGAATACTGGAGTGGGTTCCCACGTCCTCCTCCAGAGGATCTTCCTGACCTAAGGATTAAACCTGGAACTCTTAAGTCTCCTGCACTGGCAGGCAGATTCTTTACCACTAGCACCAGGGAAGCCCTGACACTATTTTAGATGTAAATATGAAGCTTAAAAGGAGAAGGCAATGGCACCCCACTCCAGTACTCTTGCCTGGAAAATCCTATGGACAGAGGAGCCTGGTAGGCTGCAGTCCATGGGATCACTAAGAGTCAGACACGACTGAGCGACTTCACTTTCACTTTTCACTTTCAAGCATTGGAGAAGGAAATGGCAACCCACTCCAGTGTTCTTGCCTGGAGAATCCCAGGGACAGGGTAGCCTGGTGGGCTGTCGTCTATGGGGTTGCACAGAGTCGGACACGACTGAAGCGACTTAGCAGCAGCAGCAGCATGAAGCTTAAAAATGCATAGTAACTGTACTGAAGGAGCAAACAACCTATCAGAGAGCTACCGCCAGGAATTGACACATTTTATAATAAGAAAGGGATGATTTGTGAAAGGTTCACAGGAGCTGACAGTTGACCCTGATCTTGAAAAATGAAATATTACCATAAAAGAAAAATGGAGATGAAGGGGGAGGAAGGAACAACGGGAAGAAAGTTTGGAAACAACAAAGAACAAAGGCACCAGAGATGGATTTTAATTGCCATGATATCTTCTACCCATAGCCTCGGTTCTGAACACAGTGGAAATTGTGGAAAGATGAGGTTTTCTGAAGCCAATACATTTAATTTCATCTGACCAACAATAACTGCTGTAAGCAAAATAGTACAGAATATATGTGCTGTTATTTCCTCATCTATAAAATGAAGGGATAATAATAATATGCTTCTTATGGTACTTTAAATGGGAAATTCCACGATTCTTGAGTTTCTTTTTCATAAGATTCTTAAGGGCAGGAATCGTTGGACTGATAGTTGAATAAATGTTTAACGAATAGATTCACTTTTACACAATTTATACTCATGTGTTATTTTTGTTTACTAATCCCAATATATGTGGACTTCAAATTCTGATACCAATTTATTATGATTGTGAAAACCAACACAGGATCTACTTTCTGGGTTGCTTTTTGAAACAAATTAGGTAGGTTAATTTTAGTCAATATTAGAATATTAATACTTCTTTAACTTTTTTTATCTCACAAATAGATATATTAATACATAATAAAAAGGAAAGCTCTGCATGAGACAAAGAAAGGGTAACAATAAGATAGTAATGCCATCACCCTTTATCACCTAAATGTGTAAAAGTGAATATGCAAAGAAAGAAAATGATTCCCAGAGTCAAAACAAATGGTAAGTACTAGTGAGGTGTTGCAGTGGCTGAGAGAAATTCTAGCTTCTAAAAGGATTAGAGTAGATGGAATATATGGCTTTTATGTCCTTTTGACTTTCACTTAATAATTTGGTAAAAGTTAACCAGTTCCAGAACAACAACAGCAAAAAATGTCATGATCCTGTAGCATCAGCTTCTACTTCTTTCAAATCAAACTAACATTTAGAAGAGTGGTCTTCATTTCATCACCTTTACCAAAATCTGTGCTTCCTGGTCTTAATCTACAAAAAATTTCTTTATATTCTCCCAATGTATTAAACATAGTAAACACCTATCCATTGTTGGCTAAGAAACTATAAACAGAAGTAAACAAAGAGGAGCAACCTCTCTGGAAAGTTCTATAATTGCTATCTAAGTTCATTTTCTTATTTTACATTAATCTCCTTCATGTAACCTGTATGTAGTCAAATTCAAGAAGGAAATGGCAACCCACTCCAGTGTTCTTGCCTGGAGAATCCCAGGGACAGGGGAGTCTGGTGGGCTGTCGTCTCTGGGGTCGCACAGAGTCAGACACGACTGAAGCGACTTAGCAGCAGCAGCAGCAGAAGTCAAATTCAAATATATGCTGTGCATCTATTTGGAACTTTGAATATTCAACTATCTTCTCTGACTGGAAGTCCCTGTTGTTCATCTTCAAAGATCTAACTTCTAACATTCAAGCATACTTCTTCTTCACACCTCTAGTTCAAAGACAACCCTAGTATTCTTCCCTCATAGCACAGAATCAATACTTGCTTTCAGTCAATTAGCACTTTCTAGATGATTTTATACATACTAATTTACAAATCTAACTTCCCCTAGTAAAGTATATCCACAAGTGAGGAAACCCCTCTATTATACTACAAGGTTTCTGGTTTGAATAGGTGGCTGCGTAAAAGAGTCATTTACTGAGAAAAGGAAGGGTAGGCAAGCTTCAATTTATTTGCTCTAAACTCTGAAAGTATCTGCAAGAACACTATGCTGAAACAAAAAATAATAATAATTTTTCACAAAACGTTATTAAACTATACACTTAAAATGCATATTTCATTATATGTCAGCTATGCTTAGTTTATGTTTAAGAGTTTTTAATATTTTAAAATTGACTTTATTTACCATTGTTTCATATATTCGTTGCATATTTTCTTCCTGTTGTGGTTAAGCAAAAACACATAAATCACTTTCTCTGACAACCCATCTCTACCCATATTTGAAGTCTCTCAAAAAATAGCATTTTATATTATAACCTTTAAAAGTTAAAAACACAATAAATAAAACAGGAACAAACATCAGAACTGGCATTATTTTAATGCATTTACTTTTTTCATTAACTTCATTCTGAAGTAATTTCAGACTTACATAAAAGACTGTAAATTCAGAAAAAAAGAATTTCCATACACCCCTGGCCTAAGTTCTTCAAATGCTAACATTCATCATAACTATAATACACAGTACAAATTTAGAAAATTAATTTTAATGTGATACAATCAACTGACCTAAAGAGTCACTTAAATTTTTATCAACTGTTCCACAAACACCTTTTTACTGCTCTATGATCCAATCTATGACATTTGGTTGCCCTATCTTCTTAGTGTTCCTAAATCTGGGGCAGTTCCTCAGTTTTTCTTTCAAGACTTTGATAGTTTTGAGGAGTATTGGTCAGTTATTGTGTAGAACGCCCCTCAATTTAAATTATTCTGATGGCTCCTCATGTTGTTTTAAAATACAGTCATATCTGTTTATTTTTTCTTTATAGATGAGAGAAATTTTGAGTTCTATGAAAGAGGATGAGTTAAAAATAAACATAGATGGAAGGCAATGGAGATTCTCACTTTCGTTGATTCATTTGCAAAGAAGCTGGGGATTCAGTGAAGGGCATGTTTCCTCTTAAGGAATCTTATTAAAATCACCTGGGCCCTGTTCACTTGAGACCCCAGAGGAAAGTGTTAACTCAGTGAGCTGTCTTTCCAGTGTCCAAATCCCAAGATTCCCATGACAAATCATGTAAAGAACCTTAGCATACTCATTTGCACAGTCATCACTATCATTGGACTTCCCTGGTAGCTCAGCTGGTAAAGGATCTGCCTGCAATGCAGGAGACCCTGGTTCGATTCCTGGGTTGGGAAGATCCCCTGGAGAATGGATAGGCTACAGACCCAGTATTCTTGGACTTTCATGGTGGCTCAGACGGTACAGAATCCGCCTGCAATGCAGGAGACATGGTTTGGGATCCCTGGTTTGGGAAGATCCCCTGGAGGAGGGCATGGCAACCCACTCCAGTATTCTTGCCTGGAGAACCCCCATGGACAGAAGAACCTAGGGGGCTGCAGTTTATGGGGTCACAAAGAGTCGGAGATGACTAAGCAGATATGCGCTATCATTAGGCAATAAGGGCCTAAAACAAAGGAAATATATTTGTGTCAAAAAGGTGGCAACTATCTAATTTAAAATAGCAGATAAACCGAAGCTTTTTAACATTACTCTTGACTTATGTTTCAAAGGTTTTTCTTGGTTATACTTAAACTATGATTGCTGCTAAGTCACTTCAGTCGTGTCCGACTCTGTGCAACCCCATAGACGGCAGCCTGGGGTTAAAATGAAATAGAACTTGAAGTTTCACCTTCCTATCTCCCAATAACCTATCTTCTTCTCTTCCTTCTTCTACTTTGTTAAAGCAGAAACAATAATTTATTCTCTCACAGTTTCCATGAGTCAGAAATTTGGGAACAACTTGGCTGGGTTGTCCCCGCTTGGTTTTTCTCCTGAAGTCAAAGTCAGATGTCAGCTGGGTCTATTTACCTGAAGTCTTGATTAGGGTCTAGAGCATACACGCTCAGTCACATCCGACTCTTTGGGAACCCGCCAGGCTCCTCTGTCCATGGGACTTCCCAGAAAGAATATTAGAATGGATTGCCATTGCCTCCTCCAGGGGATCTTCCCCATCCAGGGATTGAACACGTGTCTCCTGTGCCACCTGCTATAAGGATGAGACTTGGAAGGTGGATTTCCTGTATGTATGGCAGTGATGCTGGCTTATGGCCAGAAGTACCTGATTTTCATCACATGAGCCACACCACAGAGATGCTTGAGTATTCTCACAGCATGGCATTTGCTTTTCCCCAAGGTTTTCTTCTGCCCTAAATACTGGGGTAGACTTTTTCTCTTTAAGATGTCACTAGTCTTTGTCTGTTCCCTGAACATAATAGGCTTTTTGTGCACCTCCCCCAATAAAATGCAAGACTCTTAAATTTTGGAGAAAATGGTCCCAGGAAGGGTTTTTTGCCTGTTCCTTCCCCCCACTCCAGGTTAATATTGACAATGAAATCAGCTCAGTGAGGTCTGCATCCCTTTCTCTCCAGATTCTGGTCCTGGCTCATAGGTGGCAAAAGGCTCATGAGATTGGGTGCTGAGATGGGCTCCATCCTCGGCTCCAGACATCACTCTGAGCAAATCCTTTGATGTTTTCTGCTCTGAGATTCTGGGAAAACTGGGGCATCAAGTGGGAGTGGGGGCTGTGCCGCCCTTGTTTAAATCCCTCACAAAATTGCTGTTTTGTTTTGGGGCAAGCCCTGTGCCTGTCAATGATTCATGGCAGATACTTGCAAACATGTCATCTTTCTTCACATCACATGATGAGCCTTCTGCTTCCCTTTGTAGAACTTAGGGGGAAAAGCAAATTGTGGGAAGAGCTTTGAGTTCTTTACAGCCAGTGTCAACTGGCCATCTGCTAAGCTCCTTCTCAGTTCTAGACGTTCTATGTTCACACTCTCCTTTCTTCTTTAGGATTTTCCTGTGAGCACAGCCACTGCTATTCACATTTCCTAGAATAGTGCTAGGGGCAGGCTTAGACTCAAGACTATCTTGCCTTTCCATTATTGTCTTGCATCTCCTACATATTTATTTTTAAATGACTGATACAACTCAGGAACAGACAAATGTAAGAGATGCAGAAAGCAAGGTTTGCGGGGAGAGGTACAGAGCTTCCATGCTCTTTCCAGGCTCTCACCCTCCCAGCACTGTGATGTGTTCACCAACACAGAAGCTAGTCACTGTCTTTTGTTTTTTGGCCATGCAGCATGTGGGATCCTAATTCCCCAACCAGGGATAGAACCTGCTTTATCTGCATTGGAAATGCAGAATCTTCACCACTGGGCTGCCAGGGAAGCCCCTTCCTTGTCTTCTTTTAATGATTACCATCACTGTATTATCATTACTTCAGATTGTTTTACTAACTTCAAATAGTTGTAAAAATTTACCTCAATTTTATTGACATTTTAAGCCTCTGTCTCCTCTAGGGGAAAAAAAAGTCACAATAATTTTCCATTTTGCAATATACTTGAAAAAATATTGACATGACTAAATGCTAAATTCCTTTCTAAACACTTCTTTTATTATATTGTTAAGCTGATTAAAGCCTTCATGTCATTTATATCCTCTTATTTCAAATCCAAAGTTTCTATTTACAATCTACCCCTATATTATTTACACTCATTTGTTCACTTATCCATTCTTTCATTACACAGATGTTTAACATTTAATAATTTAAGAACTCTTTTCAAGACAATAAAGTATGAGATAAATATGAGCATTCCTTTGAAAAGGTGTTCAGTTTAAATTAAAGAGACAACCATGAAGCAAATCACTGGGACCTAGCAGTACTCTCCTGGTTCAGGAATGGCGTGCTACATATCACCTGGTTTTGGATACGGAAACTATATTTGACTATCAGGTAAACTAAAAGAAGATTGTATCTGCTGACTAGTTAACTAAGTTAAAGGTGCCAAACGAGACTAAAGGAAACTGTGATCTTTTCTCTATCACAGCGGCACATGCATGCATGCTAAATCGTTTCAGTCATGTTCGACTCTTTGCAACCCAATAGACTGTAGCCCACCAGGCTCCATTGTCCATGGGATTCTCCAGGCAAGAAAACTAGAGCAAGCTGTTGTGCCCTTCTCCAGGGGATCTTCCCCGCCCAGGTATTGAACCCACATCTCTTGCCTCTCCTGCATTGGCAGGCATGTTCTTTACCATTAGCACCACCTGGTAAACCCCCCATTTCTCCCCAAATCAATGCAAGGAAATAGACTTTTTGCTGTCAGTTTTCTTCTCTAGTTTCTGCCTGAACCTCTGTGACATGTAAAGAAAGCCTCTATGTTTGGGTAGGGCTCAAGTTTGGAGAGCCATGATTTTAGATAACCATGGGAAGCCATACATAAAACAAGGCTAGCATAGGAGTTACTAACTATTCCAAACTTGTCATGGAAAACAACAAGAAAAAAAAAACCCCAACTTATTTCCTTTGCTTAAGCCACCAGGGAGCCCCCAGATAGTTTATTAGAATATCATTATTGGTGTTTTTTATTTATCCCACTCTTTTTTTTTAATTTAAATTTATTTATTTTAATTAGAGGCTAATTACAATATTGTATTGGTTTTGCTATACATCAACATGCTCCCACTCTTATTTAATTGATCAATTTGAGACAGGGCATTCTCATTTCAGTGTTACAGATTTAACGGTCTGCAGCAGAGCAATAGGAGCGTAGGGAGGAAAGGAAGAGACTCAGTCTTCAGTCTGTCATGCTTACAGCTCTCTACCAGTCCTACAAGGGAAATCTGAAATTACTGAGTTTCAAGTTTAATTGAAAACCTGAAATTAAAGGTTTTCTATTAAACCTTTGATTTAATTGGGGGTTGGGGATAGAGGGTTGTGAGCAAGATTGTCTAATTTATAACAAGGTTTCTAAACCTTGGCACTGTTGACATTTTAGACCAGATAATTCATATTTCTCTATTGTGTAGAGCTGCCCTTTATGTTGTAGTTGTTTAGCAGCATCCCTGGCATCTCTCACTAGTGGCAGTAGCTTCCTTTCCCAGTTATGACAACCAAAAATGTCTCGGTGCATGCTAAATCATTTCAGTTGTCTCCAACTCTTTGTGACCCCTATGGACTGTAGCCCACTAGGCTTCTCTGTCCATGGGACTCTCCAGGCAAGAATTCTCCATGCCCTCCTCCAGGGGATCTTCCCAACCAAACACTGCCAAATGTTCCTGGGTGGCAGGGGCTGGGACAAAGTGCTCTCAGTTAATTGAGAATAAGAAAAATATTTGTGGCTACACATTTAAATGATATGCAATTCAGCTCTTATCAATAATAAAACTATTTATTCTTCATCTGCCTTTTCATTATGCCTATCATTCAGTCGATTCTGAACTTGGGAAGGGAGGGGGGACTGTTATTATTACCTTCTAAAAACCTCTACATATAGTAATTACTTCAGATGCAATGAACTTCAGTTTTAAAAATTATATTCTCTCTTCCAGTTCCAGTCTCTGATGCTCAATTAGCTTTAGAATAATTTCTAGTATTGGAGATAGAGACTCAGCCTATTACCTAACATTTTTAATGATCTTAAAAACAAAACATCTTTTGCAATGGTTATAAAACCAAAAATGCAGCACTTTTGTGTATTCCTTGACATTTCAGCTTACTGTCTGGTGAATATACTATAGCCATTTCTACTTGCCTGTCAACAGAGTCTGTCTAGAAAACCTTGACAATCCCATGTGCCCTTTGAAAAACAAAGCAATTTTTTTTAAAAAAAAATCCAGGAAACAAATCCCTACAGACCTACTTTAACTTGAAGCTTCCTGATGGATTAGAGGATTATTGAACATCTTGTACAATCTTTTAATTTTATAAATACAGAAACTAAATCCCAGGAAGGGACATGATTATCTAGGGTCATAAAATCAACCAGGAACATAGCTAGAACTAAAGCCTCTGCCTCCTAAGTCCCAATTTGATAATCTCAACACTTCACAGCTGCTCCCTCTAAAGTCTTACAGAACTTATAATACAGTGCCTACTGATATGCCTTAATAATAGAATGCCTTTTATTGCTCAACCTTTGCATTTTTTTGCATCACTTTTATCCTTGACTAAATTATAAGTACTGTGAGGACAAAGACTGTTCCAAATCTCTGCTGCATTACTCCAAGAGCCTTCCTAACAAGTCTATCCTGACTGACTGCCTCCCTAGTGTAGAAGAAAGTGGTCCAGGGGCACAATGAATGATGCAAGTATTAATAAAAGTAGCATCTCCAGGGGAATTTGTTTTCTGTGCACTAAACAGTCTTCATAACTGGGATCTGTGCCAAGGAACAAATAAACATGTGTCTGAGTTTCTACACTATTTTCCATTTCACAGAGACATAATATACGTAGAATTTTAAACACTGGCATCTAATGAACAGAATATATGTTTAGCATATTGGCTTAAATATTAGAATAAATAAAATCATGATTAATAAAATTAAGAATTGTTGGAAATCTAATCTTAAGCATGCAAAAAAGGCAAGATACCCAAAGAAATCACACTAAAAGTCAAAAACTGAAAGAGAGAATAGGCTTAGGTAATACATTTGCCAAAGTAATATGGTATTTTATCATTCTAGGAGATAAAACATATAAAACAGAGCATACTTCTATCTTAGTTATCTTTTAGAAGTAGGTAACTTATGTATTATTTCTCCTCAACTGCTCTGTGCCAGTTCACCCGGGAAAAAAGGACATCAGTTTGAGGATACTGGCTAAACTTCTTCTGGATAAGATTAAGGCTCATTAGGAAGAAATAGAGAACAAATTTAGAGTCCTTTATAATTGCAGAGCAGCACTGTGCCAAGAGTTGACTGTGCTTTGTATGTATATTACATTCAACTGCATCATGGTGAAAAATATTACTCTATCCAAAAGCTCTAAAAGCAAGCATGCACACAGAGTTATTAGGCCTAAATAATTCCTCATCATCCTGGGATGCAAAATGATGCTGGAAAGATCCATCTCATTCTTCGTGGTCCACATCAAGTCAGGAGGAAAGTCCTGAGAGTTTTGATTATCCCCAGAACCAAATGAAAATAATAATTGATGTTATAATTCCAGCCCATTATAATTTTTTAAATTTAAGATTTCTCTTTGATGACAATGGAACAATAGTTGATCACGCAAAAGAAAAGTTCACTTCATGTTTCCTTTAGTTTTGCATCTTGTATGTTAAATCTGTAGATCAATATTTGAATTGAATGCAGTTATGTACACATTTTGAATGTGGGGTGTAGTCATGGAAGACCTCATAGAGGTTTCCAAAAGACCAGAGCAAAACAGAAGTGAATTAAAAGATCAAAAAGCCTCAGAAAGGGAGTCACTACTCACAATGTTCATCAGGGTGAGGAGGTAGTTTTGGACGTGCTCTTTGCCATGGAAACGGACCACAGAGTCATCCACTCCCAGCAATACCTCGATGTTGTAATCATTTTCTCCTGCGTGTCTGCGGCGCCTCATGGTTTCATTCAGCTGCTGGTCAATGCTGCTGTAAACAGTACCTAGATCATCAAGGCCTTCCAGATCCGACTCTATTAAGAAACAAAAGGAATCCAGGCATTTCAGTTTTCCCAATGGGCCTTCTAAGGACTTCTTACAAAAAAAAGGATGTTCTTGGGGGGGCCTATCATTATCATCCACAGTCACCAAGATGCTGCTGGTCAGTTTATGCCTTCAATAATGTGCACATACACATGTGATCAGACAGATGTCTTGTAAACTCAACATGGAACAACACAGGGCAAAATAGTATTCCTGCACAGAAAGCAGTGCCACCAGCCAGACGGATGGTTGCAGGAGGAACACAGGACTTCCTCCAGTTGTACCCTTGTTGCAGAGCACAGGAAGTGGGGGTACAGAACATGCGTGGGCTAAGCAATTATTAAATAAATGGAGGCTATTAATTTCAAAGTCACAGATTGATAAGTTTACAGTGGTTAGCTTAAGTCACTTTCATCATGGACTATGGAATTTGTATCACATAAGTCCAAATTGCTTCTTTTTCCAGTAGCCTCAGCTTAAAAATAAAATTGTAGCATGGCAACACAACAGAATTTAGTGGTATGATGATCAGTCACCATATATTACTTTATTTTTATAAGTATGGTTTTCTAGTGAATGCTGCTAGGCAGACACTACAAGTCTTCCACATTTTACTGACCTTCATCTGGATAGCAGCCTGCTTTGATAGATATATATCTGAATCTGTGAGATACTTAAGTTAAAAAATCAGTCACCAAATTAACTATAAGAAAAATAGAACTATAAACATTTTATTTTATGCTGTGGAAGGAATTTAAGTTTTGTACTTTCCAACTAGATATACATATACATAGACACAGAGTGATATATAGATAGCCATACGCATACATATCTCTAGAATATCTTTCTATCTACTTACCTACCTACCTGGAGAGAAAGAGAGTAAGCGAGGCATTTTTAGGTTCTAATTGTCTCAGATTTCGATTATCATAGTTTTGGTGAAGAAAATACTTTGGTGCATTAAACAAATAAAATATATTCCTGAAATACTAAAAAAGATATTAATGAAAACTCCTAATATAGAACTGAAAGAATCCTCAGTCTCATTTCAAATATATAAAACCTGGAAAGGATTTTATTTTACATACTGCCTTGATGACTAAAACAGCCACATATCTAAAAACAAGTTTGACAGACCCAATTCTGACCCATGTTTTATATGAAGGCTTATTTAATGTTGTACTGAGGCCTATAAGCCATTTGAATTGGTGTCTGACATTAATGAACAGACATTTTCCTCTCTACCTCTGTGGTTTTGGTAAAGTTGAGGGGGAAAAAGTGGTGTCTCTTGGTCAAGAAGATTGATGACCAAGCCTTAGCCACATGGGAACTGAACTGCAGAAGTACAGGTCTCACTCACACTCTTTTCACTTTTAAAAAATATAAAGAAGCAGCAGCATCCTCCCCTATGAGTAGAGGCTCTGAATATGACTACTCAGGTTAGAAAACTAGACTGTAACTCACTTTGACCCAAGCTCAAATGCTAGATCATTAGCTGGGAATTTTCTCCTCATAAGGGAATCACATTGGTATGTACATAACTCTCGCCACCATCCACATCAAACAGAAAGCTTTTCCTCAAAAGTTGTTTTTAAGAGCTGTAAACCCACACGGAGAGCAGAAGACTACACCTGCAAACAACTTTCCTATTCAACCTCAGTCTCTTCAGACACTTGAGAATGTGAAAGATTATGATAGCCAGTGTACAAATAGGAAATTCATACACAAACTCCCAGTTCTAAAAATGGCTCTCTTTGGCAGAACTGTCAGTGACAGTCTCCAATGGAAATATCCAAATAAAGTCATCACGTCATTAAGTCTGATGCATGAATGAAGAAGGCTGAATACCTATTTCAGCAGGACAGTTCAGTCTGCTCTAAGTAAGACACCTTTGGTTTGGCCTTTGCATCCCTCCTCAAATCGGTGGTTTTCTGGTAAGAGAAGAGAATCTATTTTTTCATTGCATGAGGAACTCAAGAAGGAAGTCTTTTTCTTTCAACCATTGCTTTTATTCAAGCAAGAACACTTCTGCCCCTATTTCCTCCTGTGCTGTATAATGTTCTTTTCTGGGATTCTTAAAGTGGGCAAATGTCAAACATTAAAAAACACACACACACACAGTAGTGGAACAACTTCTGGTGATTTTATTTATACACCTCCACATTAATTACAGATTGTTCTGAGGCTGTGACATATCTTCATTCATAATGAATTTTTCCTAGTATGTCTACATTACAAAATAATGATCAGATATACCTGGCTTCAAATCCTGGCAGTGCCACATCCTAGCAGTATGATTTTACTTAAAACTAACCTCTCTGAGACTCAGTTTTCTCATCTGTAAAATGGGATAATGATACCTACTTTGCAGAGTTGCTGTGATTCTGATTAACATTAGTAAAAATAGTGCCCTCAGTACTTAGTCATAAGTGCTCAACAAATAGTTCTGCTACTACTACTATGATGATGGTTATGGTTGTGATGATGATTTCCTGTTAAGAGAAGACTTCTATACTTTTTAAAGCTTCCTAAATTTTATTTTATATATCAAAAATAAAATGGTTATCTTTCTTTTGAAATAAAGGTGAGAAAAAATCTGGAATTAGTAAAGGAAAATGTGAAATGCTGATAACTTCAGAACGAATAAGGCTAACAGTATCTCTTGTGGAATACAAAGTAGATAAAGCAGAGGAGAATCTAGAATGCTTATTTCCAGTTAAAATTAGGATTAAATTCAATCTTGCCTGGAAAATCCCATGGACAGAAGAGCCTGGCAGGTTATGGTCCACAGGGTTGCAAGAGTTGGACACGACTTAGTGACTAAACCACCACCAATGAGACAAACTTGTTTAGTAGATTAAAAGCCTAATACCAAATTGGGAAGAGTTAGTTTAGAAATAGTACTGATCTTCTTTAGAAATAGCTTGATCTTCACTCAATGCATACTTACTGAGTACTCATGTCTGGCAGACCCTGAGAAAGTTAAAAATTCTTTACATGTTAATTCTGGGAACTACACAGTTGTATCAGATTCATATTCAGAATGAAGCTGAATTTGTGTCCTGTAGTCATAACAATTACGTAAGCTTAAACTTGTGGAAGTGTCCATAGGTCATACACTAAGTAGACCTAATCAGGGTATTGAGTGCACGTGTGCCTATTAAGGCACTTCAGTCATGTCCAGCTCTTTGCAACTCAGTTGACTGTAGCCCACCAGGCTCGCCTGTCCATGGTATCTTCCTGGCAAGAACTGGAGTGGTTGCCATTTCCTTCTCCAGAGGATCTTCCCAACTCAGGGATCGAACCTGCATCCCGTGTGTCTCCTGCACTGGCAGGTGGGTTCTTTACCACTGGTATCACCTGGGAATCCCAGTGAGGGTAGTAGAACATACCTATTGTTAATAATTCACGCTTTTATAAAGCTTCAGAGTTTAAAAGCAGACACACAGACTTCCCTGGTGGTCCAGTGGTTAAGAATTCACTTGGCAATGCAGAGGACATGGATTTGATTCCTGGTCTGGGAAGACCCACATGCCATGGGGCAACTAAGCCTGTGCACCATAACTACTGAACCTGCACTCCAGGGTGTGAGCTCCACGGCAAGAGAAGCTACTGCAATTAGAAGCTTGTACACCACAACCAAGAGTAACTAACCACCCTCTCTGCAACTAGAGAAAGCCTGTGTGCAAGAAAAAGACCCAGCTAGCCAAAAATAAATATATAGTGTTTAAAAAATACAGTATATAAAAAAGCAGACACACACTTTAAAAAAATTTTAGATACCTCTGTGTCTAATTCTGACATTCTCTTTGTGACCCCATAAATACAGGAATAAGAACAATTAAAGGTGAATATTATGCTAATTGGGCTTCCGTGGTAGCTCAGATAGTAAAGAATCTGCCTGCAACATGGAAGACTTAGCTTCAGTCACTGGGTTGGGAAGATCCCTTGGAGAAGGGAAAGGCAACCCACTCCAGTATTCTTGCCTGGAGAATTCCATGGACAGAGGAGCCTGCCGGGCTACAGTCCATGGCATGGCAAAGAGTCAGACACGACTAATCAACTAACACACAAACACATATACATATGATGCTGCTGCTGCTGCTGCTGCTGCTAAGTCGCTTCATTCGTGTCCGACTCTGTGCGACCCCATAGACGGAAGCCCACCAGGCTCCCCCGTCCCTGGGATTCTCCAGGCAAGAACACTGGAGTGGGCTGCCATTTCCTTCTCCAATGCGTGAAAGTGAAAAGTGAAAGTGAAGTTGCTCAGTCGTGTCCGACTCTTAGCAACCCCATGGACTGGAGCCTACCAGGCTCCTCCATCCATGGGATTTTCCAGGCAAAAGTACTGGGGTGGGGTCTATCAGATCTGTTTTCTGCTTTAGGGAATGAATAATCACAAGATGTCAATAGGCAAGTTTAAGAAGTGGTGACATTCTGTGGTGGGTCTTGCAAACTCTGGATCTCTCATGATACCCTGCTGGCATCCTGCTTAAGTAAGTGAATTTAAGGTGATTTGAAGGGCTATGGCTGAGCTGGATAGCAAAAGTGACTGATGTGATAACAGAATTAGCAGAAAAACACAGACTCTTAAGATACCAGTTCAGTTCAGTAGCTCAGTCATGTCTGACTATTTGGGACCCCATAGACTGCAGCACGCCAGGCCTCCCTGGCCATCGCCAACTCCAGGAGTTTACTCAAACTCATGTCGACATAGCCATCAATAATCAAGGCCTTGCAATAGCTATACTGTGCTACTACTATTTCCCACACTTCATTACAAAAATTAATCCTTAGAGTACCTTTTCAAGCTTCACAGAATTATCAAAGGCAACCCCCTTAGCACTTAAGAGTGAGTTTTCTATTTTCCAAACTTTTGGAAAATGTAAGTTTTGAAACTTAGCTTGAAAGCTCTGATAAGAATTTAATATTTTTAAACATTTTGATTACATCATTTTTTGTACCCCTGCAGCTTCTGACTTGCTGTAAACTAACTTTCATGAAAAAAAAAATGATTTTATTGTAAAAGCCTATTTTTATGGAAAATATGAAGTGTTTGGGGGCAAACATATGACCAATCAAGTCATAACAAATACAGTTATCTTTAGTGTTAAGTCGGAACTTTGAATTCACCAAATAGGTAAAATAGAATAAAATCTGCTTTGTGGATTATAACATTTGGGCTTAAGACATTTTCAGGATGGAATATGGCATGTTTACATGCTTACTTATATTTACAGGAAATCTAAATGTAGATTGGTGAAATCACTTCCCATTCTGGAAAAAAGTCTTGTGATGTGAAAAATGACAGGGGGAAAAGTTAAAACTTGAAAGGTACAAGTTCTGATAAAATTCTGAATCTTTGGGGTTGGAATACAATGTTAATCATACTATGACAGAGAATATGATATAATCATCTGCCCTACAGCTATTCCTTATGCCTAAGGAAGAATGGCAATTTTAAGTGAGGTAGCAACAAAGCCAGCTAAAGTCACTTGCAGACTTCCTTGTGACTAAGGACCACACTGGATTTAGGACAAGTCAATCATCTCACACGGTAGTAAAGTAATGCTCAAAATTCTCCAAGCCAGGCTTCAGCAATATGTGAACCGTGAACTTCCTGATGTTCAAGCTGGTTTTAGAAAAGGCAGAGGAACCAGAGATCAGATTGCCAACATCCGCTGGATCATGGAAAAAGCAAGAGAGTTCCAGAAAAACATCTATTTCTGCTTTATTGACTATGCCAAAGCCTTTGACTGTGTGGATCACAATAAACTGTGGAAAATTCTGAAAGAGATGGGAATACCAGACCACCTGATCTGCCTCTTGAGAAATTTGTATGCAGGTCAGGAAGCAACAGTTAGAACTGGACATGGACCAACAGACTGGTTCCAAGTAGGAAAAGGAGTACATCAAGGCTGTATATTGTTACCATGTTTATTTAACTTATATGCAGAGTACATCATGGGAAACGCTGGACTGGAAGAAACACAAGTTGGAATCAAGATTGCTGGGAGAAATATCAATAACCTCAGATATGCAGATGACACCACCCTTATGGCAGAAAGTGAAGAGGAACTAAAAAGCCTCTTGATGAAAGTGAAAGTGGAGAGTGAAAAAGTTGGCTTAAAGCTCGACATTCAGAAAACGAACATCATGGCATCTGGTCCCATCACTTCATGTGGAAACAGTGTCAGACTTTATTTTTTGGGGCTCCAGAATCACTGCAGATGGTGACTGTAGCCATGAAATTAAAAGACGCTTACTCCTTGGAAGGAAAGTCATGACCAACCTAGATAGCATATTCAAAAGCAGAGACATTACTTTGCCAACAAAGGTTCATCTAGTCAAGGCTATGGTTTTTCCTGTGGTCATGTATGGATGTGAGAGCTGGACTGTGAAGAAGGCTGAGTGCCGAAGAATTGATGCTTTTGAACTATGGTGTTGAAGAAGACTCTTGAGAGTCCCTTGGACTGCAAGGAGATCCAACCAGTCCATTCTGAAGGAGATCAGCCCTGGGATTTCTTTGGAAGGAATGATGCTAAAGCTGAAACTGCAGTACTTTGGCCACCTCAGGGGAAGAGTTGACTCATTGGAGAAGACTCTGATGCTGGGAGGGATTGAGGGCAAGAGGAGAAGGGGACGAAAGAGGATGAGATGGCTGGATGGCATCACTGACTTGATGGATGTGAGTCTGAGTGACCTCCGGGAGTTGGTGATGGACAGGGAGGCCTGGAGTGCTCCAATTCATGGGATCGCAAAGAGCTGGACATGACTGAGCGACTGATCTGATCTGATCTGAATGAGATATAAACCAAAGTACTGCTTACACCTCAATGGTTTGACATGGTTTATATGAAAGGCTTCTATGCAAGCTCCTCAAAGGAATGTGATTCATCTTAGTAGGTGAGCACCTTTGGTACTTTTTCTTAGTAATCCTTCCAGCTTCCTGGCCCATGAACATGATACAGGAGTTCTTTGAGATAACCCTGGATTCAAGGCATGTACTTGGTTTGGTAGAGTAGCTATAAAGAAGGAATAGGATACCCCAAGGTTTTTACAGAGCTGGCATCCTAGCCCTGGGCTGCCTAGCATCAGACTTTGTTATACAAAGTGTAAGGGGGATAGCACTTCCATTGTACCCAGGCCATATGTGGGTTTTCTTTTATATGTCACTAAATTAAGTCTTAATAGGTATGACATTGACACTGTTTAATTTTATTCTATATATTCCCCCACCCCCCACTCTCCTACTCCTTTTGGAAAAGCAAGTTAATGTCATGCTAATAAGTGAGTGATAAAGTAAGATTCACTTTACCAAAATGTCTCACAGCAGATTTCTCTGTAGTGCCTCCACTTCAGAAAATGAGGAAGAAAATGTTAGGCAGTAACAATAAACACAGAATGGACCTACAAGGAGAAATCTGGCATTCTTCATGAACAGACTCCTGCTGTGAAAATGAAGTGACTGGAATGTCACAGCTAGATTTTCCAACTGTAGGTGGAGAACCTAAGATGAGAGCTAAAAGTAGGTGTAAAATCCAACACATGTCATCTGTTAAGGTCAGAAGCAGAGAGGAGTTAAGTTATTGTGTTGACCTGTTTGTATCATCCAATAGTGATTTTCCCACTGATACAGTTTAAATAAACGTATGCTAGTATTGCCTGGAGAATCCCAGGGATGGAGGAGCCTGGCGGGCTGCTGTCTATGGGGTCGCACAGAGTTGGACACGACTGAAGCGACTTAGCAGCAGCAGCAGTATTGGGCTTGCCCGGTAGCTCAGAGGTAAAGAATCTGCCTGCAGTGCAGGAGACTGAGGTTCTATCTCTGGGTCCAGAAGATCCCCTGGACGAGGGCATGGCAACCCATTCCAATATTCTTGCCTGGGAAATCCCATGGACAGACAAGTCTGGCAGGCTACAGTCCTTAGGGTCGCAAAGAGTTGGACATGACTGAGTGACCGAGCACCTATTGTTATGATTCTAAAAAGATAGAGTAACAGCATCTTCACATATATGGGGACACCATTCTACCAAGATATAAAAGGATTCTGTGAAAAGTAGCTGAACCCTTCACCAACTGGGAAATTCCATAATGATAGTTCAAAGTAGTACATTCAGGCCAATTTATGATGTCAATTCTGAAGTTTCATTAAGTAACTGCTGCTTTTTTTAAAAAAAGAGACATTACCATTGAATGAATATTAGTTTCCATGATTTCTTTTCCCTAAAGTTCTAATTCTAAAATACATATTTGCTTTTGTTTTCACTGACTACTTTAAACGATAGCATATGGTATTTTTAAAATAGAAAACTTACCTTTTAAGTAGGAAAAAAAAAATGTTTTCATGATTTGAGTTTGTAATCATTGGCAAACAAACAAAATAGAAAAGTCATCTCAATGTCCAATATACAGAAAGTCCTGTGTGTGTGTATATGTCAGTTAGAATGTTTTTAGCTGCAAATAAAGACAACTTAAAAGCATCCCAAGTAATCAGGAAATGTATTAATTTGCATTACAAGAGGTCCAGAGGTAGAGTGATTCCTGGACTACTCAGTTCATCAGTATATCAAGTACATAGTTCTTAACATCTTTTCATAGCCTGCCATTCTTGATACACAGGCCTTGTCTTCAGATTAGCTTTCAGAATGGCTGCACCAATTCCCCATCACAACCAGGTATCACAAATTCTATCTTTTTGCATGTCCTTCTTAAAAGTAGACAAAAATCCTTTCTAGAGGCCCTCTGGTACACTTAACGACATGTTTCAGTGGTTGGCACTGAATCACAGGGCCATGTAAAAATTATTCAAAGATAAGAACAAACCCACACATGTCTTATTCCAATTAGAAATCAACTTTCACAACTGAAGCTGACGTCCTCTGAAGTACATGTTTAGGAAAAGTATGGGTTCATGAATAGTATTGAGATTCTATTTTAAAAAGATGAAAGCAGAAGGCCTTGAAATAAAAGAAGAGGGGGAAATGGAAGTTGAATAGGCAGGTCATATCACTGAATTCTTTTCAAGTCCTCCTCTTCCCAGTGAGTTAGGAGAGAAGGGGTCAGTGTACAACCTTTAAAAAAAAAAGGACATAGCTGCAGGATATGGCAGAAACTGATTAGAACCAATTAGATCCAAGATGGCAGATTACTGACTTCCAGTAGACCTTGAGCCTCATTATGCGTTCATTGTAATACATGAGTATGCCAAATGACACACCCACCAGTGCCATGACAGTTCTGAAGCTAACAATCAGTTCAGTTCAGTTCAGTCACTCAGTCGTGTCCAACTCTTTGTGACCAAATGGACTGCAGCATGCCAGGCCTCCCTGTTCATCACCAACTCCCAGAGCTTACTCAAATTCATGTCCATCGAGTCAGTGATGCCATCCAAACATCTCATCCTCTGTCATCATCCCCTTCTCCTCCTGCCTTCAATCTTTCCCAGCATCAGGGTCTTTTCCAATGAGTCAGTTCTTCATATCAGGTGGCCAAAGTATTCGAGTTTCAGCTTCACATTCAGTCCTTCCAATGAATATTCAGGACTGATTTCCTTTAGGATGGGCTGGTTGGATCTTCTTGCAGTCCAAGGGACTCTCGAGAGTCTTCTCTAACACCACAGTTCAAAAGCATCAATTCTTTGGCGTTCAGCTTTCTTTATAGTCCAGGTCTCACATCAATACATGACGAATGGAAAAACCATAGCTTTGAATAGACGGACCTTTGTTGGCAAAGTAATGTCTCTGCTTTTTAATAATGCTGTCTAGGTTGGTCATAGCTTTTCTTCCAAGGAGCAAGCATCTTTTAATTTCATAACTATAGTCACCATCTGCAGTGATTTTGGAGCCCAAAAAAATAAAGTCTGTCACTATTTCCATTGTTTCCCCATCTATTTGCCATGAAGTGATGGGACCAGATGCCATGATTGTAGTTTTATGAATGTTGAGGTTTTTTTTTTTTTTTTTTTTTTTCATTTTTTTCTCGTGCTGTCTCCTATACAGGGTTATTATTACCATCTTTTTAAACTCCATATATATGCCTTAGTATACTGTATTGGTGTTTTTCTTTCTGGCTTACTTCACTCTGTATAATAGGCTCCAGTTTCATCCACCTCATTAGTTGGCTTAAAACTCAACATTTCCCTCTCATCTTTCACTTTCATCAAGAAGCTAACCATAAAAGACCAAAGAGTGGGCAGCTGCCCAATTCTTGAAAATCCCTGCTTCTTCCCCCAAATAACTGGAATAATCCTTCCACTCATTAGTCTATAAAATTACCCAACCCATAAAAACTAACCATGTCATATTTTGGGGATCTTTCTCTCACCTTTTGAGATGGTCTACATTCAGCCTGAAAGTGAAAGTTGCTCAGTCATGTCTGACTCTTTGTGATCCCATGGAATTCTCAAGGCCAGAATACTGGATTGGGTAGCCTTTCCCTTCTCCAGGGGATCCTCCCAACCCAGGTCTCCTGCATTGCAGGCGGATTCTTTACCAGTTGAGTCACAAGGGGATCCCTGTTCTCTCTAGGTAAATTCATTTCTTACTTACCATTCTGCCTCTGAATTCTTTCACTATGAAATGAGAATCTCAAAAAAGGTGTACAAATTGAGAGCTGTGAGTTACGTTTCATTTGGGGCAAAATGAGGACTGCAGTCTGGGAGGCAGCACATCAGATAGCTCTGAGAGACTGCTCCTCAAGGAGCAGTGGGGGAAAGTCAGTACATAAGGTTTTGGTGAAGGGGGAGTACCATGAAGCATTCATTTTACACAAGTTTTTTTGTTAGTCATGAGGATCTGATGTCATCATCAAGGGACTTAGTGCTTCTTTGGAAGGACTGATGCTGAAGCTGAAACTCCAATACTTTGGCCACCTGATACAAACAACTGACTGATTGGAAAAGACCCTAATGCTAGGAAAGATTGAAGGCAGGAGGAGAAGGGGATGACAGAGGATGAGATGTTTGGATGGCATCACCAACTCTATGGAAGTGAGTTTGAGCAAGCTCTGGGAGTTGGTGATGGACAGGGAAGCCTGGCGTGCTACAGTCCATGGGGTTGCAAAGAGTCGGACATGACTGCATGACTGAACTGAACTAGATATGAAGAGATGCAAGGATTGAGATCATAAAATCTGTTCCTAAAAACATCCAACTATCTAAAGACCAGTCCCACCAGATTTCCTGGAGCAGAAAGTGCCTCACTCCATCCTGAATTCCCTCAGGGGTTGGTGAAGGTCAACAGTTACAGCAGCATGTGGTTCTGTCTCCATAGGTGCAGATGCAAATGTCTTTGTTTGTTGCTCAGTTGCTGGCAATGCTCTGGGTCAATGCCAATTTGTGGTTGACACTGGGAACACCACATTCCCTAGTAACAGTCTTCCATTGGTCTCTTTTATTTTCCGTTTGCATTGACGCATTTTATGTTTCATTTCTCTTATTGTAATCTGCTTGCCTACAGAACACTTCTACCCTCTTTTGGCCCAGTAATGTCTGCTGACATTCAGTTCTTCATTACTATAGGAGTGGACTCATCACTTTTGCTTGCTCAGCCCTATTTCAATCACTTCTTGAAAAAATCACTGAAATGTCTGGGTGTGGGCAGGGTTGTCAGACAAAATACTATATTCTCTGTTTAATTCAAATGTCAGATAGACAATAATTTGTTTCGTATAAGTATGTCCCAAATATTATCATGGGACCTATCTGATTCTAAGAATTTCTTCCATGTTTATCTAATATTCCATTTTAAATGGGAATTCTGTATTTTCATTTTCTATATATGGCAACTCTAGGTGTGAGTATCTGTCTTTCTCCAGGAATTCAGATAGCTACATTAATCTACACCCTCCTGGCTTCACTTCCCCACTCCACCCCTGAACACTCAGGTCTAGCAGTGGAAATCGATCCAGGCATGCCCAAGTACTATATTCCATTTCCCTGACTCTAGTAATTGGATGGGCAGATGGCCTAAATCATGGCACTGAAACTATGATGTACAACTGTTTTATTTGGAACTATTAAGAAAGAGAAGGTCTCTCTTCTGGGCTTATAACCTGGCAGAATGTAGCAGTGAAGGTGCTCGGGGTGAGCATGGGAGAGTTGTTGGTTTAAATTTAGCACAAGAAGAAAGTGAAGATTATTAGTGGAGACAATAGTTATATTCCAATGATGTCATTGAGACTCTGGATTCAACCATTCTTTAAATCTTGATTTTTCAGTTTTGTGAGTCATTAAACAATACTACCACCTGGTATTCTTCTCTTACTACTTTGGAAAACAATTCTTGCCCAAAACAGTTCGATGTTAGTTCCTATAACTGAAAATAAAAGAACCCTGAGAGATAAACCCATCTATACCCTTCTTGCTATAGTCACTAATTTTCCTTCCCTTTTCTTTAATAAACTATTCTTTTTTTTTTTTTTTTTAGGATTCCATTCTTGGAGAGCTTTAATTCTAGATAGCTATTTTTCTAAGGTGATTTTCTTTCCTTTTTTTTTTTTTTTTAAATTTTATTTTGCTTAACTTTACAATATTGTATTGCTTTTGCCATTCATCAAAATGAATCCACCACAAGTATACATGTGTTCCCCATTCTGAACCCTCCTCCCTCCTCCCTCCCCATACCATCCCTCTGGGTCATCCAGTGCGCCAACCCCAGGCATCCGGTATCAGGCATCGTACCTGGACTGGTGACTCATTTCAGATATGATATTATACATATTTCAATGCTATTCTCCCAAATCATCCCACCCTCTCCCTCTCCCAGAGTCCAAAAGACTGTTCTATACATCAGTGTCTCCTTTGCTGTCTCATATACAGGGTTTTTGTTACCATCTTTCTAAATTCCATATATATGCGTTAGTATACTATACTGGTGTTTTTCTTTCTGGCTTACTTCACTCTGTATAATAGGCTCCAGTTCCATCCACCTCATTAGAACTGATTCAAATGTATTCTTTTTAATGGCTGAGTAATACTCCATGGTGTATATGTACCACAGCTTTCCTATCCATTCATCTGCGGATGGACAACTATTCTTAGGCTGTAAATTTCCCTGAGAAGGATCAGTTTAGTTCGGTAACAATTAAATTATATTTAATATAAATATTGTTTATAATAAAAATATCCCAAGTTATTTATGCTGTTTATATCATTTTAAATATAACAAATTCTCTATTAGTAATCTGTTTCCTAGTTTGTTTCTTCTGTTGCTCTTACTCAGCTAAAATCATAGTTTAACTTTGGAAGATACTGCATCCGACAAATCTGATACTGCTAGAAGTTACAGTTTTCTAAGTAAAATTTCCATATACATTTAGTTGGACTTATGGAAGTTAGGTAGTAGTAACATATTCAGTGTAACCCTGACAATACTCTTTTAATACAAAAATCATACTTTTATGAGATATAAATATTCTGGACTATGTCCTTTCACATACAGTGTCATACGAAGGGAGAGAAATTGAAGACTGAGCAGTATTCAGTAAATCTCAAAAAAAAAGTCTATTCATCTTTCTCATAAAACAATGTGAATTTCTTTGTTCATTACAAGCTGGCTAAGCCAAAGGCCTATGCTGTAAACAAGAAAGAAACTGTCTTCCAAGAGTAGCACCCTTCCCTTGCAAATCTGCTTATTACTTAACACAGACATCGAGCAAGTTCAAAAAACTAAAACCTTAGCAAACATACGTGTTGCTTTACAGTCCAAAAAATACAATGTTTGAAACAGCCACTGAAAATATTTTGCACTGAGTTTTCCAGAGACTTAAGAGCTAGACTTTTAAAAAAAAAATTCACATTTAGCTGATAGAAAATTGGGGGTAAACTTCAGGAAGTCATGTTACAGAAGCAAAGGCAAGAAATAAATTCTATAACCCAGGTTCATTGTGGGCCATCCCTTAAAATCAACAAAAGGGCCACAACAAGCAAGATGAAACTACACACTCAAGAAAGAAATCATCTTGAGATAACTGAAAAAAAAAAATGAGAGAGAGAGAGACAAGAAAGATTCATTGATGTACAAACTAGTATTGACTGCATATAAAATTGTCTTTCTAGATTTTAAAGGTCTTTTTGCAGTTTGAGTGCAAGAAATCTAAATATTTATATGTTCAACTAAAATTGAGGAATAACATATTGGATAGATTAACATAGAAGGGATGAAATCACTGATCAATGAATTGTCATCAAAGTCAATGAATGCTGATCATTTCTTTAAGTATCAGATGGGAAATCCAGACCACTGGCAGCAAGTCTATTTCTAAGTGAGTGTGAACAGATTTCATCTCAATTCATTCAGTAATTTGAAAGACCCTTCCCTGGTGGCTCAGAGGGTAAAGCATCTGCATGCAATGCAGGAGACCCAGGTTCAATACCTGGGTTGGGAAGATCCCCTGGAGAAGGCAATGACAACCTACTCCAGTACTCTTGCCTGGAAAATCCCATGGACAGAGAAGCCTGGTAGTCTACAGTCCATGGGGTCACAAAGAGTCGGACATGACTGAGTGACTTCACTTTCACCTTTTCACCTTTCATAGATTGGTAATATGAGGATAATCCTCACAAATGAAAAATGTTAGAATCACTAGAAAAGGCTCATTACCTCCTTTCCTCCTGCTCTCGTTTTCCCTCCCTCCACATCCTTTATTTCAGTTCCTTGTTTGCTTCGTTCCCTATTTCTTTCCTCTCTACCTTGATTCCGTCCATCCATCTATTTCCAAATGCTTCTTGAGCAATTTTTCCACATAGAATTGGATCTGGTGTCTAGGAATAAAGAATGAATAAAACCAGTTTCTGTCACTGAAGTGGTTAAAGCTTAATGGGAAAGAAATATAAACAAATACTTTCATACAAAGAATGAATAAAACCAGTTTCTGTCACTGAAGTGGTTAAAGCTTAATGGGAAAGAAATATAAACAAATACTTTCACACAATGTAAAGCATGTAACCTGCCAGAATCTGAGGACTTTTCAACAGAGGAGGTGACAGCAGCACTGGATTTTGAAAGATGTGCAGAAGTAAGATATGTGGAGATACACGGAGGGCCATTCCAGGCAAATACATAGTGTGTGCAGAAGACCTGAACAGTACTGATACCCTTGGGGAACAGAACTTTAAAAAGGATGGAGCAAAAAGTAAAGTGAAGATTTGTGTTGACAGATGTCACCAATGGAGGTTGAAGTAAGATCATCAAGAAGCTTATATATTTTGTAGATAGGCTTGGATTGGAGAAGGAAATGGCAACCCACTCCAGTGTTCTTCCCTGGAGAATCCCAGGGACGGGGAAGCCTGATGGGCTGCCGTCTATGGGGTCGCACAGAGTCGGACACGACTGAAGCGACTTAGCAGCAGCAGCAGCAGCAGCAGCAGGTAGGCTTGGAGTTTGTTTTCTTGGGAACAGTTCTGTATCATGCCTGTTGCATGCATGAGTCCTAGGTCACTTCAGTGGTGTCTGACTCTTTGCAACCCTATGGACTACAATAGTCTGCCAGGGTCCTGTGTCCATGGGATTCTCCAGGCAAGAATATCAGAGTAAGTTGCCATGCCCTGCTCCATCGTGCTAATTATCCTGGCAAAATATGAGTAGTTTTTTCTCTCCATTTTCAAATGTGGCCCAATTTAAACAAATTAAGTGGCTGCCCTACTTTGAGGTCTCTCAACATCAGAAGGTGATTTCTAGAAGGAGAGCTGAATCTGCATAATTCTCTTGTGTGCACACAGATTCGATGGTATCAGTGCAAGACAAGCCTCCCATGTTCTCGCTACAGTGATGTACTTTCCAAATTGAAGACACAGGGGTATAAATCTGATGGTGTGACAGTGGACATCCATTCCTGCATCCTTGTGTTGTATATTCCTGCAGGAGCTGTGAGTCCCAGTGTGCTTGCCTCTAGGCTTCCAGGTGAGCCTTTGGTTAAGCCAATTAGATGTACTCAGGTAAGATTTGAACTCAGAAGTGGCAAGTGTGGTTTGGGAGACACTGCGGGGACTGGGGTTTTCTATAGTAACACCCTAGGTCTGGTTGCCAGCTATGTAGATGCTGAGCCAAGTACGGTTACATACTGCCAGTTTGGTATCCTCAGAGAGCACCTTCAGAAGCAACTTCTTGGAGTCAACAGGTCTAGGGATAGCTCGCTGCTTCTCCCCACTCCCTGACTGGAGCAGCAATAGCAGCTGCCCAGTTGGACCAATCAGCTGCATCGTTCTGAGAACTAGTCCCGGAGCCCAAGCCTAAATGGTCACTCTTTCAGTCCTTCCAAGAATCTAAATGTGTGCTTAATTCTTTATATTAAATCCTTTCATGCTTAAAATAGCTAGTGTGGTTTCAATTTCCTGGAACGGAACCTTGACACATAGATGGTAAGTTATTTAACAAAACTAGGCCTCACATCCAAAGCTGTGTAATCAGAGGGTGGGGCTATTCAGTGACCTGCAAGATCCCTTCTGCCTCTAGAAATTTTCCTTCTATGATTCTGTACTTTGCAGGAGTTTGCCTAATACCTCGATTTTTCTCTCCCATATCTCTCAGGGACTGCTTACAATACGGCCCCTGGCTTACATTTCCAGATAACTGTTTCACTAGGGTCCCTGTTAGTACATGACAGAAAATGCACCAAATGCTACAGGATGTGTACAAGACAGGGATGAGAGAGGACCCATTCATTTAACAAACTTCTACTGGGCACCTACTACATGATATGCCGGCATGCTAAGTCACTTCAGTTGTGTCCAGCTCTGCAGCCCTATGGACTGTAACCTGCCGGGCTCCTTTGTCCTTGGGAATCTCCAGGCAAGAATGCTGGAGTGGGTTTTCATGCCCTCCTCCAGGGGATCTTCCTGACCCACGAATAGAACCTGTGTCCTATGCCTCCCGCATTGAACAAATGAGATTTTTACCATTAGCGCCCCCTGGGGAGCACATCTGTTATGAGATAAGTGTTCTTAAGCAATATTTTATAAACCCTTTGACCTAGTCCAGGCATTTGTTTATGCAAAACATTCCTGGAAGCACATTTTACCTTTGAATAGTTTTCAGTGTAATAACGTTCACTCCCCAGCCTGTACCTACCCATCCTTATCCTCTTCCACTCCAGGGTACAGTCTCTATAGCTGCTTCTTTACAGAAGCTGACCTGAGTCAAATTAGGATTTATTTCCCTTTGTCTGTAATTGTCTTCCTTTCTAACCAATTTCAGTTTCTTCAATCGAGTGCATCAGCCCATATTCTCTTACTGATGCAGTCTTCTAACTAAACATTTCATTCCTCTCTGGATGCTATGCTTGTCTCCAATTGGCTGAGAATCACCCAAGCAAGGCCCTTTGTTTTTTTATACACATTCCCTTGGACAAATCATTCAGTCATTGAGTTTTAATACGTTTTTAACCCTTGAGCTACATTTACTGAGTTACAAGACATTTCTACATTCTGCTCCAATGCCTTCTCATTATTATTATTCTCAAATCATCAACTTATCCTAACATAATGCATTCTTCAGTAATCTTCCTGTATTCAATAGTTCCTATTCAGGCAATCAAAACCCTGAGGTCATTTTTACTTTGGTTGCCTCATCAAGTCATTGCCAAATTCTGATAATTCTTGCTACACAATATTCTTAGATTTGCCATTCTTTTGGCACTTCAGACTCCAATGTCATATTCCATGTTCTATGTATATTGGACTGTGTCTTCTCCTTCACTGTTTTGAGTCCATACTCATTCTACGTTCAGCCACTTAAATTGTCTTCCTTAAGTGTTATTCCAAGAGTACTTAGTGCAAATTTCCTTTCTTCATTAAATCTAAACTTTTTGTCACTGGCCAAATAGATGTAGGAGACGTGGATTTGATCCCTGGGTCAGGAAGATCGACTGGAGAAGGAAATGGCAACCCACTCCAGTATTGCCTGAGAAATCCTATGGACAGAGGAGCCTGATGGCTAGGCTCTGTGACCTATGGGGTCACAAAGAGTCAGCTATGACTGAGGGACTAAGCATGCACATGCATGCAAATATTTCACTACCTAAACTACACACCTCTTTTTGTAGCTACTTTTAATTCTTCTCCAGAAGGGTTAACATAAATTAGTCATCACGCAGTCTACTCATTTTTGCCATTTTTCTTATTTCATCCGCCTAGAATGCTGTTCACTTGAATAAAAGAATATCTTAAAAAATCCTTAAAGGAATTGATCAAAGCCTGCCCTGTTCGAGGATCCTCTCATCTGACTCTAATCAACATATTTGGCAGTCCCAGATGACTTTCTACTAACATCCTTAAAGCCAAAAGTTCAAAAAAGAAAAAATAATGTTCAAGGGTAACTTCATGTGCTATATTTTTCCTCTTGTTTGATGAAAGTCTGAATAAGTTCTTGGTAAAGCAAAGAATGGTCACAGATAATATAACTCACCAGAGCACATAACTTTAACAACAAGGCTGAAAACTAGGCATATACTACATAGTATTTGTTAATAACAGTTGTATTCACATAAGAAGCATATATAATATATTAGAGTTAATGCATCTTTAACCTATTTGCTTTGGAACACTTCATTATATTGATTCCATGGTAATGTAGACAGAGTGACAAATAAATGCTCTTGAATGATATTTTTGTGAGTAAAAGTGACACCGGATAATGAATGATTGTATTCACGGTTTTAAAAGGGGAGATGTGCTAAAAAGTAGTCCAATGAACCTGAAACAGTAAATGTCTGTTAAACAAATAAGTGAGTAAACAAATCAGTGGTTAAGTAATTTGAGTTTAGAGAAAATGAGGACTTAGATCGATCATAATGCATCAATGCACAAAAAGTAGACTAATGGAAAAGAAAAACATAACTAATTGTTGCTGAAGTTTCTAATGGTACTAGAAGTGATATCATCAAACAAGAACTGGGGCTTTCCTGGTGGTTCAATGGTTAAGAATCTGATTTGCAATGCAGGGGACACTGGTTCGATCCCTGGTCTGGGAAAATTCCACACGTTATGGAGCAACTAAGCCCGTGCACAACTACGGAGCCCATGCTCTAGACCTGAGAACCACAACTACTGAACCCACAACTACAACCACTGAAGCCTGAGTGCCCACAGTGTATGCTCGGCAATGAGAGAAGCTACCACGATGAGAAACCTGAGCACAGCAACTAGAGAGTAGTCCCTGCTTGCCAAAACTAGAGAAAGCCTGTGCAAAGCAACAAAGACCTAGAACAGCCAATAAATAAATAACAAATGAAATCTATGTTTAAAAAGATGGTCTTCCATATCAAATATATTTTTACACAAAGAGAAAAAAAAAAAAAAAAACTGAGAGAAGTCCTACATGTGAGAGTAGGTATATAATTAAATGGGACTTCCCTGATGGCTCAGTGGTAAAGAATCCACCTGCCAATGCAGGAGATGTGGATTCAATCACTGGGTAGGGAAAATCCCCTGGACAAGGACCTGGCAACCCATAATATAATACATATATTTGAATTTTATATATTAACAGCCAACAAAAACAAATGAAATTTATCAACAAAAAATTAGAAAAAAAATCTTATTTAAAAGAGTATAAAGACGCAAATTCTCAGGAAAAAAAATATAACAAAGATGTGCCAGATCTCTACATTGAAACATTAATACTTAAAAGACATTGAACCACAGAGTTGTAGAAAATATTTGCAAAATATATCCGACAAAGTATTCATAATCAGAGTATATAAGTACACTTACAAAACATTAAGAACAAGACAAATGTTCAGTTTTTAAATGCGTTCTTAAATGTGCACTTCACAAAAATAAGTCTAATAGCCTACAGATATATGTAAATGTTCTCAATCTTGTTAAAACATCAGAAAAAAACAAATTAAAGTCAAGTAAAACATACCTACCACAACCACTAAAACTAGAAAATAAAACTTGACAAAATCAAGCATCGAGTGGGACTTGGATTAACTGGAACTCTCATCTACTGCAGGTTGGAAGGTACATTGGTACACTATTTTGCAAACCCTTAGCATTATCTACTAGAGTTGAACATATGCATACCCCAAGACATGGTAATTCTACTATGTAAACACCAAGCAGAAATAAGTACATGTAAATACCCACCATAATACACAAATAATATTCATAGCTATTTATAATAGTTAAAACTGAAAAACACATATGATGAATGTGTGTATGTGTTAGTTGATCAGTCTTGTGATCCCAGAGACTGTAATCCACCAGGCTCCTCTGTCCATAGGATTCTCCAGGTAAGTGGAGAATGGAGTGTAGTAGCTGGAGTGCATTGCTATGTCCTTCTCCAGGGTATCTTCCCCATCCAGGAATCTAACCTGGGTGTCCTACATTGCAGGTGGATTCTTCACCATCTAAGTCACCAGGGAAGCCCAGCTAGGATGACTACATCATGCTAAATTGTACAAGGGAATAGTATAAAGCAATTAAAAAGAACAAACTGAAGAGTGAACCTTCCTACACTGCCTGCAGGAATGTAAATTGGTATAGCCACTATGGAAAACAGTATGAAGTTTCCTTAAAAAACAAAGAGTTGTCATATGATCCAGCAATCTGGATCTGGGAATATAGCCAGAGACACCTATAATTTGAAAAGATACATGCACCCCAATGTTCACTGTAGCATTACTTAGAATAGCCAAGACATGGAAGCAACCTAAATATCTATCAACAGATGAACAGATAAAGATGTGGTATAGTCAGACAATGTAATACTATTCAACCATAAAAAAAGAATGAAATAATGCCATCTACACTAACATAGAAGGACCTAGAGATTATTATACTAAGTGAAATGTATCAGAGAAAGACAAACATCATATGATATGACTTACATGTGTAATATAAAATACGATACAAATGAACTTATTTACCAAACAGAAATAGACTCACAGACATAGGAAACAAATTTATGGCTACCAAAAGGGAGGTGAGGTATAAATTAGAAGTTTGGGATTAATACGTACAAACTACTATATATGAAACAGATAAGCAATAAGGTCTTGTATAGCACAAGGAACTATATTCAATACCTTATAAGAAACTATAATGGAAAAGAATGCATATATAGCTGAATCATCTTGCTGTATACCAGAAACTAACACAACATTGTAAATCAACTAGATTTCAAAACAAACAAATTGGTAAGAATGAATTTTTCCAGGTGATGGATATGTTCATTATCTTGATTGTAGTGGTGGTTTAATTTATATATAAATTTAATATATATAAATTTATAAAATTGAACACTTAAATGTAAATACGTTTAGCATCTTAACTGCATCTCAATAAAACTGTTTCATAAATGTGAAAAAGAAGAACAAATTGCTACTGCACACAGTAACATGAACTAATCACATAGACACAATTTTAAGTTAAAGAAATCAGCCAAAAAAGAATACTGTTATGATTCAATTTATATTATATATATTAATTTCACAAAAGGCCAAAATTATACTGTGTTGATAGAATTCAGAATGGTGATTGACTTTCGTGAGTTACTGACTAGGGGAGGTAAGCTTTGCTGATACTGGAGTCATTAGATAATTCAAATTTCATGATTACATTTGTAAAAATTCATTGAGCTGAAAACTTAGGCTTGAAAACTTTACTCCACATATACTGTAGTCCAGGAAAAAAAATCACAAAAAAACAAAAAGATTCAAATATAAATTAAATCTCTCATATGCCAATACCTATTTGATACAAGTCTGGAAATGAAAAGCTTTGGAAAACATCATGAAGGAAGTAACGTAGAAATCTACATCAAAGCAAAATAATTTACGCAAGAGTGGCAAAAGGCCACCCACAAAGACTGCTTTCCCTCCTCCCAAAAAAGTGACTCGATTAAAAAAAAAAAAACAACAACACTTTAAATCAAGCCACAAAATTTACTTCCCAGGGGGTAGAATGTCAGGTTAATGTAAGCCCAGCTAGAGTATTAGAGGACATTTGCAAGATTTTTGCCAAAGAATGCCTGTGAGATCATTCTTCAAAAGGCTTCCCCTCTATGTTCCTGACATGATATAAACTACTTTGGTATTTACGTATGATGGGTACTACTTTAGTATACTTTATAGGTCTTTAAATTAAACCATCCGTCATTCAAGCTAACCTTAAGAGAAAAAAAAAAAAAAGAAACACAATTGCTCTATAGCATGCTGTGTGCATAAGAATCACCTAAGTCCTAGGGTCTCTACCCAGATATTTAAGTGCACACTAAGTCTACAATGAGCCCTAGAATCTGCATTTTAAGAAGCACTCCAGTAGATCCCGAATCAGGAGGCTTGCGCACATGTTTATGTTTGTTGCTGTTGTTCAATCACCTAGTCCGACTCGTTGTGACCCCATGGACTGCAGCATGCCGGGCCTCCCTGTCCCTCACCATCTCCTGGAGTTTGCCCAAGTTCATGTTCATTGCATCAGTGATGCCATCCAGTCATCTTATCCTCTGACACTCACTTTTCCTTCTGCCCTCCATCTTTCCCAGCATCAGGGACTTTTCCAATGAGTCATCTGTTCCCATCAGATGACCAAAATACTGAAGCTTCAGCTTCAGCATCAGTCCTTCCAGTGAATAATCAAGGTTGATCTCCCTTAAGATTGATTGGTTTGATCTCCTTGCTGTCCAAGGGACTCTTGGGAGTCTTCTCCAGCACCACAGTTTGAAGGCATCAATTCTTTGGCATTCTGCCTTCTTTACAGTCCAGCTCTCACCACTATACGTGACCACTGGGAAGACCATAGCCTTGACTATATAGACCTCTGTTAGGAGAGTTATACCCACTCCAGTACTCTTGACTGGAAAATCTCATGGATGGAGGAGCCTGGTAGGCTGCAGTCCATGGGGTTGTGAAGAGTCAGACACGACTGAGCAACTTCACTTTCATGCATTGGAGAAGGCAATGGCAACCCACTCCAGTACTCTTGCCTGGAGAATCCCAGGGATGGCGGAGCCTGGTAGGCTGCCGTCTATGGGGTCGCACAGAGTTGAACACGACTGACGTGACTTAGCAGCAGCAGCAGCAGCAAGAAGAAGAGTTATGTCTCTGCTTTTCAACACACTGTCTAGGTTTGTCATTGCTTTCTTGCCAAGAAGCAATACTCTTCTGATTTCATGGCTGCAGTCACCATCTGCAGTGATTTTGGGGCCCAAGAAGAGGAAATCCTTTTCCCTTCTATCTGCCATGCAGTAATAGGACTGGATGCCATGATCTTAGCTTTTTTTTTTAAGTCTTAATCCAGCTCTTTCACTCTCATCTTTCACCCTCATCAAGAGGTTCATTAGTTCCTCTTAGCTTTCTGCCATTAGAGTGGTATTATCTGCATATCTGAGGTTGTTGATGTTTCTCCCGCCTATTTTGATTCCAGCTTGTAACTCATGTTTATGGTACATTGCTCTATATATTATGTTATGAACTACTCAGCTTCTGTTTGATCTGCTTATATTAAAATTGTGATGGCTTTTGTTTATGTGACCATAACTAGTTTGGATGATAGATAAAATAATAAATTTACCAACTGAACTATTTTTTCAAAATATACTTTAATTATAGATACTAATAAGTATCTCTATTATGCCTCTATGGTATAAAACAATATATACTACATTTACTGTAATAAAAGAGAACCTCTCATATGGTTTCTTGTTTAATATATATCTTATTAACAACAAAATTAATACTTACTCTAGGCACCATTGTAAGAACTTTAATATATTAATTAATACTCACAGTAACCCTGTGGAATAGATATTATTATCTCCATTTTACAGATTAGTAAGATATTAATATCAATATCAATAACCTCAGATATGCAAATGATACCACCCTTATGGCAGAAAGCAAAGAAGAACTAAAGAGGTACTTGATGAAAGTAAAAGAGAGTGAAAAAGTTGGCTTAAAATTCAACATTCAGAAAAGGTCATGGCATCTGGTCCCATCACTTTATGGCACATATATGGGGAAACAATGGAAACAGTGAGAGACTATTTTTGGATTGTGACCACAGCCACGCAATTAAAAGACGCTTGCTCCTTGGAAGAAAAGCCATGACCAATGTAGACAGCATATTCAAAAGCAGAGACATTACTTTGCCGACAAAGGTCCATCTAGTCAAAGCTATGGTTTTTCCAGTAGTCATATATGGATGTGAGAGCTGGACTATAAAGAAAGCTGAGCGCCGAAGATTTGATGCTTTTGAAGGTGGTGTTAGAGAAGACTCTCGAGAGTCCCTTGGACTGCAAGGAGATCCAACCAGTCCATCCTAAAGGAGATCAGTCCTGAGTGTTCACTGGAAGGACTGATGCTGAAGCTGAAACTCCAATACTTTGGCCACCTGATGCCAAGAGCTGACTCATTGGAAAAGACCCTGATGCTGGGAGGGACTGGGGGCAGGAGGAGAAGGGGACGACAGAGTATGAGATGACTGGATGGCATTACCGACTCAATACACATGAGTTTGAGCAAGCTCCAGCAGTTGGTGACAGACAGGGAAGCCTGGCATCCATGGGGTTGCAAAGAGTCGGACACGGCAGTGACTGAACTGAACTGAAGATGAGGCACTGATGCACTTGCCTAGAGTCACATAATTAAGCAGAAGAGCTGGTGTTTGAACTCAGGAAGTCTAGCTCCAGAGTCAATTCTCTTAATCATTGTTCTAGCCTACTATTCTGAGGGCTATCCAGTTTTGAACTTCTGTAGGTTAAAGGCAAAACAAAACAAAACAAAACAAAACATAATTTAAGGGTATAAATCAGACTTCTTAAAAATCTGCAACACAGTAAATTAAAAAAATAGCTATGCTTTTAACACTTCCAAAATGTATTTTACATAAGAAAAGTTTGACCAACACCATGAAATTGGGGCAAGGACATTAAAAGTCAAGGAACCTAGCGGTCATTAAGTCCACTGTGATGCACCAGCGACATCAGGGCATCACAAAGCATGAAAAATTCCAAATTCAAAACATAGACCATACTGCATGTGCACAAAAATAGAAAAGGACATTGAAAGGATACATACTAAAAACGTTTTCCTTTTTTATTTTTCCTCTCATTATACTATCATAAATAGAATAAATCAATAAATTCTACTTGAAAGAAAACAAATGGACAGAAAAGCAGACTTCAGTGCAACAGAATCTTAAGAATATGAATGCTTATTTAACCATAAACCACTAAATCATCTCTTCAAAGATTCCTTTTATACAATAGCACTTTATAGGTACACGTATCTTATACTTTCTCTACAGTGTCTTAGGTCTTTGTTCTGTTTTACTAGTTCTGTAAAGTTGTTGAGGAATTGACCATGGATTTACTACTGTTTGCATCTACAGGACCTAGACAACACAAAGCCTGGCACCTAAGGAGATAAGGTATGTGCCTGCTCAGATCAGATCAGATCAGATCAGTCGCTCAGTCGTGTCCGACTCTGCCCCCCCGCAGCCCCGGCCTCCCTTCCATCACCGCTCCCCTCCTCCCCCTCCCCTCTCTCCTCTTCGTCCCCTTCTCCTCCCCCTCTCCCTCCCTCTCCTTTCCTGTCCTCTTCGCGCCCGTCTCTCTTCTCCTTCGTTTCTCCTTGACTCTCCCGTCACTCTCAGTCTTCTCCCACACTCCATCTTCCCTCCCTTCTTCCTCCACTCTCCTCCATTCCCGCCCTCCCTTCCTGCTCAGTCTTGTCCTATTCTTTGTGACTCCATGGAGTATAGCCTGCAGGCTCCTCTGTCCATGGGATTTTCCTGGCAGGAATACTGGAGTAGGTTGTGATTTCCTCCTCCAGGGATCTTCCTGACCCAGGAATCGAACTCACAACTCCTGTGACTCTTGCTCTGGCAGGTGGATTCTTTACTACTGCATCACCTGGGAATCCTGGCACATAAGGAGGCATTCAGTAACTGATGGTTCAGGGATTTCATACTCATGAGAGTAAAAATGCTCAGGGCAATATTGTCTTCTACCATATACAAACAAGACTGTTTCAGAAGCTAATATCTACCAGATATGACCTCATAATTGCCTAAAGGTACACACAGCTGTGTTGTCATGAGGAGAACAGGTTATTAGCTGGAGAAAGGAGAGACATTTCCAGCACAGCTGGAAAATTACTCTCATTGAATTCCCCTTCCTTGTATTTCTAGTGAATACTTTACTCATACTTGACAACCTCTCCTTGGAAATATTTCCCACACCTCCACATTACAATGTCACTTATGTTGCCCACACTCTGTATGCATATCTTTATTATATGCATAATACAGCTGCATTATAGTTTCACGTGTGACTATTCTTTGGCTGCATTGGGAGCTCTCTGAAGCCAAGGGGTGTGCATTATACACCAGGATCACTGTACACAATCTTACAGGCTGTGCACTGCACAAGAGCACTATTTCTAAAGTGATGTTTCTATCATCATGGGTTATCAGTGCTTGGTATATTTATGACATCAATATTTTGGTATATGACGGTAAAATATCTTAAAGAGATATTATTTTGTCTTCTAATATTCAAAGCTCCTGAAACATGGAAGGTACTCAAATTTTATATAATTGAACACACCAAGAATTGAACCCATAACTAGTGTATAAAAATTAATGTACTGAATACTGGTTTTATCTTACAAATGACATGTGGGGAAAGACAAATTCAATATGACAAATAATATACACAAAGTGTGATAAAATTAGTGATCCTTTGCTAATACATATACATGAATTTTATGGTCTGAGGACGTGTAAAGCAAATTCCCTCTAAGTGAACATTCTAAGTTCTATCATTACACTCCCAAAGCCAAAGCTACCACTATGGGAACCAGCATCCCAGAATTTTCTTCCTCTCATAGTACTTATAAGCTTTGATGGCACAAAGCATGATAAGCACACCTATTTAAACATATGATGTTTTCACTTTGGGGCCCTGAGGAGTACTGTATCCAAAAGACCTATAAATAAGAAAGTGAAGTGAAGTCGCTCAGTCGTGCTCAACTCAACTCATGGACTGTAGCCTACCAGGCTCCTCTGTCCATGGGATTTTCCAGGCAATAGTCTTAAAGTGGATTGCCATTTCCTTCTCCAGGGGATCTTCCCAACGTAGGGATCGAACCTGGGTCTCCCGCATTGTAGACAGATGCTTTACTGTATGAGCCACCAGGAAGTCATAAATACAAAAAGTGAAGTGAAATGTTAGTTGTTCAGTTGTGTTCAACTCTTTGAGACCCCATGGAATATAGCCTGCCAGGCTCCTCTGTCCATGGAATTTTCCAGGCAAGAATACTGAAGTGAATAGCCATTCCCTTCTTCAGGGTATCTTCCTGACTCAGAGATCAAACCTGAGTCTTCTGCATTGCAGGCAGATTTGTTACTGTTTGGGCCACCAGGGAAACCCTTATTAAAATAAAGAGAGTATTTACAAGATTTTTAAAACTCAATCCACTAAGAAGATATAGAAATTTTAAATTAACGTGCAATATATTATATATTATTAGCTTTAAAGTATATAAAGCAAAAACTGACTGAATTAAAATGAGAAAAAAATACCTTAAGTCATGGTGGGTAGTTTTAAACAACCAACACAAACTAAAGAGCAAACAGATTTAGAAAAATAGTACATTTCTAGATGATATGAAAACAGCCAACAAATGTGACTTGGTAACAAACAGCATTGTATCCAACAATGACAGAATTCACATCTTTTCAAGTGATAATGGAACATTAGTCTATAGTTGGACCATACCATTTTATGCTGGGCCATAAAACAAGTCTAAACAAATTTCAGAAAACAAATCATTCAATGTTCTTCCACTATAATGGAATTAAACAAGAAATCAAAAGCAAAAAAGCAGTTAGAAAAGCTTAATACATAGACATAAAGCACAAACATAAAGCACATGTTTTGTGTATACTCACAAAACATGTACTTAAAAAGACATCATAGTGAAAACCAGAAAATATTATAAACTGAATGGTAGCATAGTAAAACTTGTGGGATGCATATAAGGCTGTGCTTAAAGGGAAAATTTATAGCCTTGCATGCCTAGATTAGGAAAAGAAGAAAGAATGAATATCAACTTCCTAATATTCATCTCAGAAAGTTAGAAAAGGAAAAAAATTAAGTTACTTAACTAGATAAAATTATTAAAAGTGGAAATAAAATAGTAACAAATATAAATTTTAAAAATCAACAGAGCCAAAAATTAAATCTGGAAAGATAACATAACATTAGAAGACTTTCATACAGATCAGAGAGGCAAGTAAAAATATAAGAAATGAAAAGGGGAATACCATTACAGATCCTTAAAAACTTTAAACATAAGAAGATAACATGAACAACTTTATGCCAATAAATTTTAAAATTTATAAGATATAAACAAATTCCTTGAAAAACACAACTTTAATAATGATACAAGAAGAAAGAGAAACTACAAATTGTACTACACCTGTTAAGGAAATTAAATTTAATTAAAAATCTATCCGGAAACTTAAAGGGATCTACGGACAAAGTATAATAATTAACAGCTGAATTTAGGAAGGAAGATGGATATATTCATTATAAAAATTATGTTTCAATATTTCAGAAACACACAAAATTGTTTTAAAGATAGAAATCATAATAGCATCAAAAAAAATCAACTAGGACTATATTTTTAAAAAGATATGCAATATTTACAAAATAAAAAGAATAAAATATTGAAAGAAAATAAGAAAACCTAGAGATCAAATTGCCAACATCCGCTGGATCATGGAAAAAGCAAGAGAGTTCCAAAAAATACCTATTTCTGCTTTATTGACTATGCCAAAGCCTTTGACTGTGTGGATCACAATAAACTGTGGAAAATTCTGAAAGAGATGGGAATACCAGACCACTTGACCTGCCTCTTGAGAAACTTATATGCAGGTCAGGAAGCAACAGTTAGAACTGGACATGGAATAACAGACTGGTTCCAAATAGGAAAAGGAGTACGTCAAGGCTGTATATTGTCGCCCTGCTTATTTAACTTATATGCAGAGTACATCATGAGAAATGCTGGGCTGGAAGAAGCACAAGCTGGAATCAAGATTGCCGGGAGAAATAGCAATAACCTCAGATATGCAGATGACACCACCCTTATGGCAGAAAGTGAAGAGGAACTAAAAAGCCTCTTGATGAAAGTGAAAGTGGAGAGTGAAAAAGTTGGCTTAAAGCTCAACATTCAGAAAATGAAGATCATGGCATCTGGTCCCATCACTTCATGGGAAATAGATGAGGAAACAGTAGAAACAGTGTCAGACTTGATTTTGGGGGCTCCAAAATCACTGCAGATGGTGACTGCAGCCATGAAATTAAAAGACGCTTACTCCTTGGAAGAAAAGTTATGACCAGCCTAGATAGCATATTCAAAGGCAGAGACATTACTTTGCCAACAAAGGTTCACCTAGTCAAGGCTATGGTTTTTCCTGTGGTCATGTATGGATGTGAGAGTTGGACTGTGAAGAAAGCTGAGCACTGAAGAATTGATGCTTTTGAACTGTGGTGTTGGAGAAGACTCTTGAGAGTCCCTTGGACTGCAAGGAGATCCAACCAGTCCATTCTGAAGGAGATCAGCCCTGGGATTTCTTCGGAAGGAATGATGCTAAAGCTGAAACTGCAGTACTTTGGCCACCTCTTGAGAAGAGCTGACTCATTGGAAAAGACTCTGATGCTCGGAGGGATTGAGGGCAAGAGGAGAAGGGGATGACAGAGGGTGAGATGGCTGCATGGCATCACTGACTCAATGGATGTGAGTCTGAGTTATCTCTGGGAGTTGGTGATGGACAGGGAGGCCTGGCATGCTGCGATTCATGGGGTCGCAAAGAGTCGAACACGACTGAGCAACTGAACTGAACTGAATTAAGTAAATTAATCTTTTAAAAGTATAAACCATTCATAGTTTAGAAGACTCATTGTTATAAAGATGCCAATTTTCCGCAAACTGATTTATAGATTTAGCACAATGCCAACTGCAATTTCAGTATTTTTTGTGGAAGCTAGAAGGGTAATTTTTAAAAAACATTTCATGTAAATTCAAAGGGCAGAAAACAGCTACAGCAATCTTTAAAAGTGGCACAGATCTGAACAATTTATATCCCTATTTATCAAAATCTAGTAGAAATCTAAACCGGTGAAAACAGTGCGATGTTGATGCAAAGGCTGACAAAGAAGCCAGTGGGAGAGGACAGAAAGTCTAGAACAGCCTCATACAATATGGTCACCTAAAATATTAGTTAATATGGGAAAGAATGGCCTTTACGTTAATGGATGGAAGGTCATCTGGATATCCACATGGGCAAAAAAAAATGAATCATGAGCCATAGCGCATGTCAAACACAAAAATTAAAATGTTTTGTAGATCCAAATACAAAAGAAAAAAAAACGAGAAAGTATTTAAATGAAAACATCGACTATCCTTATAACTTTGGAACAGGCAAAGATTAAGAGATCATGAAAGGGCTTCCCTGGTAGCTCGGTGATGAGTCCACCTGCCAATGCAGGGGACTCACAGGTTCAGTTCCTGATCCAGGAGGTTCCCATATGCCACCGAGCAGCTAGACCTGTGCGCCACAACCACGGAGCCTGCGCTCTAGAGCCCAGGGACCGCCCCTACTGAGTCTGCAGGCCCTAGAACTCATGCTCCGCAGTAAGAGAAGCCACCGCAGTGAAGCTTGTGCACCTCAACTAGAGAGTAGCCCCTGCTTGCCTCAACTGGAGAAAGCCCATGCACAGCAACAAAGACCCAGAACTGCCAATAAATAAATTTAAAAAAAGAGGTCAGGAAAAGTGTTAACTATAGGAAACTTTTGCCAAATTCAATCTTAACATCTGTTCACCAAAAGATCCTTGGAAAGTGAAAAATAAGCCACGGTGCAAGAAAAGATATATAGAGAGATACATACATACATACACATATATATATGAAAAAGTACTCAGATGTGCATAAAGAATTCCTTTGCTACAAATCAATAACAAAAGCAGGCATTCCAATGCAAAAACGGGTAGAGACTTAAATAGGCAATTAACTAAAGTTGATATCCAAAAAATCAATAAGCTTAGGATAAGATGCTCAATCCTACTAGTTATCAAGGAATAGTTAATGAAAACCAGAATGAGATATCACTACACACGTCCAGAATGGCTAAAATTATAACAACAACACAACGTGTTGATGAGGCTGTTGAACAATTAGACATTTCATACACTTTCTGGTAATAACACATATTTATATAGCTACTCTGAAAACTGGAAATACCTACTAAATCTGAAGAGACGACACAGAAATTTCACTTCTGAGTATAAACCCACCAGAAATATATATGTATGTGCGCCAAATGATACGTATAAGAATGTTCATAGTAGTCTTGCTTCAGTTCAGTTCAGTTCAGTCACTCAGTCCTGTCCGACTCTTTGCAACCCCATGAATCGTAGCACGCCAGGCCTCCCTGTCCATCACCAACTTCCAGAGTTCACTCAAACTCAGGTCCATCGAGTTGGTCATGCCATCCAACCATCTCAGCCTCTATTGTCCCCTTCTCCTTCCCCCAGTCCCTCCCAGCATCAGAGTCTTTTCCAATGAATTGCTTAGGATAGCCCCAAAATGGAAACGACTCAGTCCATTAACAATAAAATGCATAAAGAAATTGTGGCATCGTCATGCAGTGGAAAACTATACAATAAGGATGAATGAAACACAGCCAGACACAAAAACTACCTATTGTACGATCTTCTTCATTTAAAGTTCAAAGTCAGGCAAAAATAATTTATAGTACTTTTAAGTTAAAATAGTGAAAGGAAGTGTCTGGATGCTGACAATGTTGTAGGTCTTGGTCTGGAAGCAGGCATTCTAGAAAAATAAAAAGTGCTGTGGAAAATTCATGCAGACACTATTTTCTCCACAGCTTAGTGAGAAATATACTAGAATAAGCACATCACCCATTTCTTCACTTTCCAACACAGAACGTCTTATAATGAATCTAGAAAACAAATCTAAAATTCAAAGCTATGACTACTTTAGCAATACGAAGAAAAAGTGCAACCTTTGTAATTAAGTCATTCTATAGTTTCTTCATGTGACAAAATTTAAAACATGTTTATTTAATTGAAAAACTGTGTGGCAGCCTATTCTACTGCATGTTTGGGAAAAGTTCCTTTTCTCTGGTGTAGAATTTTTTATTATTATTTTCTTGCTATTCTTTGAGTCATTCAAGCTAAGTTGTTTTTAGCATTAAGCAGCTAACCCAGAAGCAAAGAAAACCACTCACAGGGGATTATCTCCTTCAGGACTATACTAGAATTATTATACACATGAAATTATGTAAAATTGGATAATTTTACGTGGCAGGAGGAAGAAAGAAGTTATAAATAGAGAAAAGTAAAAGATGTCACTAATTATTAACTAGGCAATATGAAAATAAACGTTTCTATAAATAGCTTTTTTTATATTTTTTCCTTACACTAAATTTTCTTCCACTTCTGTTTCTTCCATCCTGTCCACATTGGTGGGTTATTTATTGCTCTTTCAGCTATATATTTCAAGAGAATGAGGTGACTGATTATATTTTTGCATAGCTGCTTGGTTTAAAATGCTGTGAAAGGAATTTATTTTTAAATTTGGAACCTGTTACTATGACATCAAAAAAATGACAACAGAAAAAGCTAGCAAAGAAATACTCTCAACAGCACCCTTAATTCTAGTAATTATAATCTTTTAAACCTCTTGCCCTTGATAAAGCAGTTAAAACCTCTAAATGAACATAGGTATTTCTAAGAAATCCCAAAAGTCATTTCTTAAGCTTTATGTTCTGATTCTTCACTATTATCTTAAGAAACTCTTCCCAGATCCCACAGGTTACTGTATGAAAGGACACTGTTTTTATAGTCATAATTCTGAGCTGCTAGCCCTCAAATGTTTCCTCATATATTTCTTATTGATCTAAACCTTCCTGGCTATCCATTTTATTACCAATGCTTACCTTTCTTTTATTTATAGCACTACATCACCCTTCAGACTTTGTGCTAGGCACTCTTTCTGGTCCACAACTGTGACTCAGTAACTGGCCTCTGGTGACCCTGAGTAAATACTCTATTTCATCCCTGTGTGTTAGCAAATTGTTCTCCAAACTTGACTTTAGTATAAGGAATTACTCCTGAGCAGCCAATGTATTTCTGGGAGTTCAGTCCATTCAATACCACAAATATTTCTTGAGTACCTACTATATGCTCAGCACTTTTCCAGGTGCTAAAAAGAAAATGATGAGTAAAACAGAGAGATTCCTGGCCCCTCAAAAGTTTTGATGGAAAAGACAGAGCTCAAGCAAGTAAGTGCATAGATATATGACTATAAGGAGAGCTGGGAACAGGAAGTACTCCAAAGGCATATGATGGTTGACCTGATCCAGTCTTCAGGGTCAGGAAAGGCTTCCAAAAAGAGGAACGTACAATCAAGATCTAAAGAATGATAATTAGGCAGTGATTCACAGCAGGCAGGAACTTGCATGGCAGGATAAGGATTTGTGTCTGTGAAAAAACATACGTTCTATTAGGAAATTATCAAATAATTAACCAAAGATAGAGGATGGGGAAAAACTGAAAATTTGACAGGGACAACTAAATTAAAAATATTTTTCAGTGAAAGGTCTATTTTATTCCAAAGAAGAAAAATAACCATTCATCATGAATTTTGTCAAAAGTCTCTCTATGCCTCCAATAAATAAACTGAACATGAGTCCAGAGCTTTGATAAAGACATTGCTGCTGCTGCTAAGTCACTTCAGTCGTGTCCAACTCTGTGCGATCCCATAGACGGCAGCCCACTAGGCTCCTCTGTCCCTGGGATTCTCCAGGCAAGAATACTGGAGTGGGTTGCCATCTCCTTCTCCAATGCATGAAAGTGAAAAGTGAAAGTGAAGTCACTCAGTCGTCTCCGACTCTTAGCGACCCCATGGACTGGAGCCTACCAGGCTCCTCTGTCCATGGGACTTTCCAGGCAAGAGTACTGGGGTGGGGTGCCATTGCCTTCCCCGGATAAAGACATTACGTGACATAAAATTCTATAAGGGAAAAAGTATAGGTGACAAGGGGGAAAGTTGCAAAACTAGATATCAATTTCCATGATGAAGAAGAAAAGATGCAAAATGTCATACATCAGAGATAGGGAAGCAATATAAATGCAGAAGAGATGAGTTTAAGATAACCATTAAAAGAGACCATTAGAGTCCTGTTTTTAAAAAATCCACTAGAATTTTAAAAATTTAAATATACATACTCAAATACATTTAACATGTTACATGTAAGTGCTGTAACTGTCAATACAGGTAAAACACCAAAGGGTAAACATTTGAAGTTAGATAAATTTCATTTACAATGTCACATATCAGGAAAAAAATATATTTACACACATGTAAGTAGAATACAGTTCTTTTTTTCACTCTTTTGCTTTATATTTAAACTGGCCAGTTTCTGTAATTTACAGATACTATGCTAGATAGTATCTAGCATAACCCCAACACTGACTACACACGGTTATTTCAGATTAGCTTGGACACTGGATAAATGCCTCTTATCATGGAGGCAGAAGGGTAAAGTGAAGAGGTCCTTGACCTGAGCCCTGACTGAACCTCACCGAAGGCCTGAGTCACTGGACCTCTAAGACAGTGCACGCCAAGCATGAGAGCCTATTAGAATCACCTGCAGGGCCTGTTAGACCACTTGGTCCTATCTTCAGAGCTTCTGACCCAGCAGATCTCAGGCAGGGCCTGAAAAGTGCATTTCTAACTAGTTTAGATCTAGATAAGGCTCATGTTGCTAATATTGAACAACTCTGCTCTAACAGTATGTTTTCTTATTTGTAAAACAAAGATAGAGTTGCCTTCATGGCCCACTTCTCAAAATTGTTGAATAAAGCCAGCATGCCCTTTGAGGATATAAATTGTTTTATGTTTTCTTATACTGAATTGCCAAGGATGGTATATTTGAATGACTGAATGTCTACATCTTATTAATAAAAAGACACTATATGAGTGTGGGAATGGTGGTGGTTTAGTTACTAAATCATGTCTGACTCTTTGTGACCCCATGGACTGTAGCCTGCCAGGGTCCTCTGTCCACTGGCAAGCAAGAATACTGGAGTGGGTTGCCATTTCCATCTCTGGGGGATCTTCCTGACCCAGGGATCAAACCCATGCCTCCTGCATTGCAGGCAGACATTACTGACTGAGTCATTGAGGAAGTACACGAGTGTGGGAGAATAATAGTCAAATAGTAAGAATTCTTCCTACGTGGCATTCACCCAAGTGGCATAGATAAACAGGAAATTCAAATATTGAAAAAGTGAGAGAAAGACTGTATAATTTTGTTGCCAGAACTGTTAGCAGCAACTTACAGACACTGGCAAATAACTGCTGTCCCAGCCACCTCTTGAGTATTGCAGACCCACAAAGGCAATGCAAAGGGAAATGGCCAGTACAGCAAGGGACTGTCACCATGCTGCCCCCGCACCTGTGCCAGTGTGTGTTCTGACTGCCATGTCCCATGCCACATTAGTAGTGAAAGGCTTTAAATATCACCCTTGGAAAGGCGAGGGGATGAAATGATTACTATCTCTTTGCAGACATCTTTTCAAAAAAGGAGTGGAAATCCTGTATTTACAACCATAGTTGGTTCTTCCTCTGCATCTGTACTCCATGTGAATTCACATAAGAAGTCCCATGAGAATAGAAAATACAAAATATCAAAAGGATTAAAGGATTTAGGATTATATATGATTGCAGAATAATTCCACTCAGGTACTATTAAAACCTGCTCAGAAACATCAATTTAGAAAGGCCTACCTAGATTGCTAAAGAGAAAAGACACAGCAGTCACCAAGCATGACTGGTCTAGCTCTGCCTCTCTGTTCCAGCACTTTCCAAAGCTATGTAAACCTTTCTTCCCCAGGTGCTCGAGGTATCCTATGTTGCCATTTGATGTGACTAGTTCCATTGCCAGCAGCTCTGCCACCTTGAGCTACTTAGGTTCAGAGTCTCTATATTCTGAGTGGCCTTTGACATTGCCAAATACTGAACAGAACTAAAGAATTCCTACTTAGAGGTCAGTCTTGTGTGTGTGTGTGTGTGTGTGTGTGTGTGTGTGTGTGTTATGTGTGTGTTAGTCACTCAGTCATGTCCAACTCTTTGAGATCCCATGGACTGTAGCCTGCCAGGCTCCTCTGACCATGGGATTTCCCAGGCAAGTACAACAAAGTGGGTTGCCATTCCCTTCTCCAGGGATCTTCCTGATGCAGGGATCGAACCCAGGGCTCCTGCATTGCAGGCAGATTCTTTACCATCTGAATCACTAGGAAAACCCCAGTCTTCTCTCTACTAATGTTAAAAAAAAGGGACCATTTCCCCCCATTATTTGTGCTGCCATTTCTTATACAAATACTGGAATTCACAAACCAACAATGCAAAACCTAGGAAAATCTGGAAAAAAACAGTGAAGGGGCACTTTGAATTTCTTCAAGTATTTACCTCTGAGTAAACTACATGGGACCTTTAAACAATATGAGTTTGAACTGCACAGCCCTGCTTATATGGGGATGTTTGTCAACAGTAGATACTACAGTGGTACACAAAGGCAAGGCTGGAAGGCCCCCAGATGCAGAACTGCAGATACAAAAGAACCACGCACAGGGAAGGCCAACTATAAGTTATACATGGATTTTTGACTGCTGGGAGGGTGGCACCCCTAACCCCTACGTTGTTCAAGGGTCAACTGTGCTTCAACCTGAGCTGACAATTTCTGCATATTATGAGTAATGATCAGGTAAAGAAAGCAGGCTTAGAGTAACATTATAAGAAAATACCCTTCCAGGAAATGTTTTCTGGAAAAATTCTCTTCCATATATGGAATTGCAATGGATAATGTATACATGATCTAATCTCAACTTATAAAAATCTCACCCATATTAAAAGACTGATTCTTTTTACTAAAGTTCCTTTACTGGTTTCCATATAACATGGTGGCATTCCTTGCATCTAACTTAGCACAAGTATAAAACACTGGGCTCAGTGAACAACTGTTTACTAAAACAAGGCTATGGTTTTTCCACTAGTCGTGTATAGATGTGAGAGTCGGACTATAGAGAAATCTGAGCACAGAAAAATTGATGCTTTTGAACTGTGGTGTTGGAGAAGACTCTTGAGAGTCCCTTGGACTGCAAGGAGATCCAACCAGTCCATCTTAAAGGAAATCAGTCCTGGATGTTCATTGGAAGGACTGATGTTGAAGCTGAAATTCCAATATTTTGGCCACCTGATGCAAAGAGCTGACTCATTTTAAAAGATCCTGATTCTGGGAAAGATTGAAGGCAGGAGAAGAAGGGGATGACAGAGGATGAGATGGTTTCATGGCATCACTGACTCGATGGCATGAGTTTGGGTAAACTCCAGGAGTTGGTGATGGAGAGGGAGGCCTGGTGTGCTGCTGTTCATGGGGTCACAGAGTCAAATATGACTGAGCGACTGAACTGAATCCACTTAAGGGCTTCCCAAATGGTGCTAGTGGTAAAGAACTCACCTGCTAATAAAAGGAGACATAAGAGATTGGGACTCCATCCCTGGGTTGGGAAGATCCTCTGGAGGAGAGCATGGCAAACTACTCCAGTATTCTTGCCTGGAGAATCTCCACGGATAGAGGAAGGAGACTGGTGGACTACAGGCCATGGGGTCACAAAGAGTCAGACATAACTGAAGTGACTACACATGCATGAAATTCACTTTAAATGGGATATTTTAAAATTAGTATTAAGAATTAAAATGGCTATTTACCTCCTTGTGACCATTAGAAAATGTAGCAGGAACTCTTGTGGATTCTCTGTGTTTGAGGTACAGTTATTTCTATAGGTTGATCAATTAATTCAGAGCAAAAGGTACAGGTGAATATTACATTATAAAGTAATGTTTTTCTTAAATATATATGGAAACTGAAGGTAGTGCCCTAGTAGTCCAGTGGTTAAGACTTCGCCTTCCCATGCAGGTGTCCTTGATCCCCAGTTGGGGGGCTAAGATGTCACATACCTTGCAGCCAAAAAACCAAAACATAGAAGCAGTCTTGTAACAAATTCAATAAAGATTTTAAAAATTGCGCATATCAAAAACTATATATCTATACTATATATAAACTATATAAAACTATATACAGACTATATATATATATATATATATATGTATATGGAAACTGAAAAAAACACACTTAAAAATGTATTTGAGGAAAGCCATAAAGCACAGTAACAGGCTGTATATAGTACAAGTTACAGAATAAAGAAACACTTTCCCAGTCTAAACTTGGCAAAAATGTTGGTCACTATTTAGCTGTGCTCTTGGAGGCACTGCTTGAAATCCACAGGATCATTTGACTGAGATAATCTTATTTTCATCTTTTAAAACCTTCAGAAGATTTCAAAGGTAATGGAAAAGCAAAAAAGTACACTGCAAAGATAGTAATCATGCATAAATATTAAGAGTAAAATAATAAGACGCTGAATGTGGAATACGGCATGTCTAGTAGAAGAGGGTAACGACAAGTGAATACACACACTGAAAGCCTGTGTAAGTATACTTTTCATCCGTGTTTGTTGAACATTTTTTGCTCTTAAAATGACGGGCTTTAGGATCTTCAAAGAGTGAGGGAGAAAGAACAGTCATGTTTTGGGAACAAAGAAGGTTCTCAGTATGACTTAAAAAGCTTCTCAACCTAATCAAACAAAGGAAGCCCTTTTTGAAACAAGAGGCAATTCAAGGACAGTGGTTAATCAGAGGTAGAGTGAAGGCACAGGTGTGAATATAGGGCTGTTCTTTTATTGTTATTTGGAAAGTAGTTTTAGATTTCCGTGGAGAAGGCAATGGCACCCCACTCCAGTACTCTTGCCTGGAAAATCCCACGGACGGAGGAGCCTGGTAGGCTGCAGTCCATGGGGTCGCTGCCCGACGAGCGACTTCCTTCCCTTTCCCTTTAGATTTCCGTAAAACACATAAAGTAGAATTGAGCCTTGAATGAACTATAATTACTGGAATTACAAATATTTCTCTTTTATAAATACAGTTCCAAGCATTTTAAAATTGATTTATTATAATGAAGTATGTCAGTTCTTTTGAAAGCCATATACTTGTAGTTATGGCTTTTTATGATCAGTATTTCTTATTGAAAGCTCTAGAGTTGAAAAATGGCATCCAAAAGAATCTCATTTAAATGGGAGGCAGTGTGTAGTACAGAACAAGTGTAATATATTAAGAAGTGGACAAATGGGTTATTATTGCTGGCTTTCTCATGTTCCAAGTCAATAATTTATTTAATCTCACTGAACCTGAGATATCTCAGTAAAATGAGGATAAAAATAGAATCTATGTTATACATATAATTCTTTCATTTATTAATTCACTGGACTGTAAGATTTATATGGACAGAAATCAAGACTTATCTATCATTATAAACTTAGTTCTTAGTATATAACAGATAAAGCATCCTGCATGTCAGGCACTATACTGAGTGCTTGGAATTTACAGAAAATAAGACAAAAATGAAACTTACCTCAGGAAAATCTAATAAAGCACTTTACCTGTATAAAGTAAAATGTAAGTATTTCTCCTTGTGTGCTCTACATAGTAAACTTAAAATATGTTGCCCTTTGGTCTCAGGGCTGTGTGATGTTATGGTTACATCTGAGTTTCAAGAACTTAGTTGGCCTGGTGGCCCGTGGAGCCATGCCCTGTAGTCTTCAGACAGAATGGATAGTTAAGAGAGGGTTCTTCCCACCTGGGATTCCCAGGTGGCTCAAAGGTAGAGGGGTTTGCCAGCCAATGCAGGAGGCACAGGGAACAGAGGTTTGATCCCTGGGTTGGGAAGATACCCTGAAGGAGGAAATGCCAACCCACTCGAGTATTCTTGCCTGGAGACACCCTTGGACAGAGGAGCCTGGTGAGCTACAGTCCCAGGGGCCACAGAGTCGGACATCACTGAGTGACTGAACACAGATGTCAATTGGGTCCTGCTTCCTCATATCTTAGAGTCTTGTGGGAGTCCAAAGCTTCTCCATGATTTCAGCAGATTCCCCAAAGCTGACTACTTTATGGTTCTGTCATTCCTTGCATTTGTAGAATGCTTTCTTTATATCTAATGATATACATAACTATAACAGCAAGTTCACTCCTTTCTCTGATTCCAAAGAAAGACCCTCTTTCAACACATATTTGCTGAGTTTACTTACTTGAGGTTCTTCTGGGAAGGGTGACCTAAGCCACAATCTCTTACCATTTCAATGTAACCAAACCCCTTACGGTTCCTCCCTCTCTTTGTTTTCTGGTACCCCAAGAAAATCCATCCTCTTTCCTCAAATTGGAAGGTTCTGCTCCTACTCAAATCCATTATGATCTTATTTTTTTTGCTAACAGAGGTTGGTTCCTTCTTAAGGAGAATTCTCAAACTATATAATAAATATATCAAAAAATAACCTTTTTTATGCCTATTTATTATACCTACTACTTTCATAACTATATTATTATTGTTGTTGTCTTTGTTAGCAGAATCAATTTATAATTCTGTATAGGACCACATGAACCCATCTTGTGAGTGTTAGTTGCTCAGCCATGTCTGACTCTATGACTCCACGGACTGTAGCTCATCAAGCTCCTCTATCCATGAAATTCCCCAGGCAAGAATACTGGAGTGGGCTGCCATTCCATTCTCCAGGGGGTCTTCCCAAGCCAGGGATTGAACCTGGGTCCCTTGCATTGTAGGCAGATTCTTTACACTCTGAGCTACCAGAGAAGCCGAACCCATCTTAGGTGGGCCATTAATAGTAAGTATTAGAGCCTATGCAACAGTAAGCTTTCATTATACACTGCTGAAATAGAGTTGCTTCCTTTTATGTAACTCTATATGCGATCTCCAAACCACTATCAACATGACTTACAATTTTTATCTGTAGTCACAGAACTTATAATGGCTAACATTATGCCAACTCTATTAGTTTTTTCTATTTGCTGTGTAACAAATAGCCACAAACTTAGCTGCTTAAACCAACACTCGCTTGTTAATTCAGTCTCATGGGTCAGAGTCTGGGCAGGGTAGAACTGGTCCTGCAGGTCAGAGTTTGAACAGAACTCAACTTTTTTTTTTTCTTCAGATCTGCATAAACCTGAAATCAAGATGTCAGCCATGCTGAGGTACTCATCTCAGTTTGGTATCCTCTTCTGAAGTCTGGGTTGTTGGTATACTTCACTTTCTTGTGGCTGTCAGACTGAGGTCCAAGGTTTCTCTCCAACTGTAAGGCAAGGCTTTAGTTCCTTTAGGTTTCCTTTTGTTTCTTGCCACAATGTCCCAAAGGCCGTTCACAACATGACTTCCTACTTTCTCCAAGGTCAGCAAGAGCATTTAATTTTTAATAAAAAAATATGGGATTCAGGTTCTGTAAGAATCAATTATTAATTCTGAAATTCTGGAAATCCATATTACTCTTATTCACTTCATTTTCACATAAAAATGGTGATATTGTGATAATAATGAAAATCTTCAAAAGATTATTGCAAAAATCAAATGAGATCATGTGTATTACAAATATAGTATAAAATGATATGGCTCCCCAGGTGGGTCTGTGGTAAAGAATCCACTTGCCAATGCAGGCGATGCAACAGATTCGGGTTCAATCTGCATTGGGAAGATCCCCTAGAGGAGGAAATAGCAACCTGCTCCAGTATTCTTGCCTGGAAAATTTCATGGACAGAAGAGCCTAGTGGGCTACAGTCCATGGAGTTGCAAAGAGTAGGACACAACTGAGCCACTCAGCACAAAAAGTGGTATATACATGTAATTATTATTTGTATTATTGGCATTATTTTTAGTCTGCTTGGCTTAAAGCTCAACATTCAGAAAACTAAGATCATGGCATCTGATACCATCACTTCAGGGAAATAGATGGTGAAACAGTGTCAGACTTTATTTTTGGGGGCTCCAAAATCACTGCAGATGGTGATTGCAGCCATGAAATGAAAAGACGCTTACTCCTTGGAAGGAAAGTTATGACCAACCTAGACAGCATATTCAAAAGCAGAGACATTACTTTGCCAACAAAGGTCCGTCTAGTCAAGGCTATGGTTTTTCCAGTGGTCATGTATGGATGTGAGAGTTGGATTGTGAAGAAAGCTGAGGACCAAAGAATTAATGTTTTTGAACTGTGGTGTTGGAGAAGACTCTTGAGAGTCCCTTGGACTGCAAGGAGATCCAACCAGTCCATTCTAAAGGAGATCAGTCCTGTGTGTTCTTTGGAAGGAATGATGCTAAACTGGAAACTCCAATACTTTGACCACCTCATGCAAAGAGTTAACTCATTGGAAAAGACCCTGATGCTGGGAGGGGTTGGGGGCAGGAGGAGAAGGGGATGACAGAGGATGAGATGGCTGGATGGCATCACCGACTCGATAGACATAAATTTGGGTGGACTCTGGGAGTTGGTGGTGGACAGGGAGGCCTGGCGTGCTGCAATTCATGGGGGTGCAAAGAGTCAGACACTTTGCAGCCTGAGCGACTGAACTGAACTGAACTGAATACATTTCTGCTCCTCTCCTGATTCATACCTAAATGGTCCTGGGAGTTCCTCTTTACTAATTAACTAAAGATTAAAAACCTCTAGTATGCCTTATTGATACTTTTATAAGACATACAGAGATTATGCTGAAGTGGACTGTGAAAATGTTACAGGTCCATTTAAAGGTGAAACTAAAAAATAATGAAAAGTGACAGTTCACAGTTGACTAAATTTAAGCACTATGCATCATTTGCTACCTTGTGTGGGAGGAGAAGCAGTCCAAGGTTAGGATGTACATGTCAGCTTCTAGGTTGTCTGGTCAAGTAATCAGAGTCATGAAAAAAAATTGGAATTTTGATGACCAAGAAGTTCAAAGGAAAAGTTGGGATAGAATTTTTGGAATGTAATCATGATTGGAGGATACCTGTATCCCGTATGAATCATCACCGGAAATTTCCTACAGAATAATTTCTTATTCAGATGGACAGGATAAGTCCTTCTGCTATTGTGGTTTAGTCACTAAGTCATGTTCAACTCTTTGCAACTCCTTGGATTGTAACCTGCTGGGGTCTTCTGTCCATGGGACTTTCCAGGCAAGAATACTGCAGTAGGTTGCCATTTCCTTCTCCAGGTGATCTTCCCAATCCAAGAATCCAATCTGCATCTCCTGCATAGCAGGTGGATTCTTTACTGCTGAGCCACTAGGGAAGGCCAACCCCTCCGGTACACGTCAGTTAGTCTGCTTGCTTAACCAAAGTAGCAGTGAATAAGGCTGTGCATGGGATCAACAGCATGAATGTAAGCTCTTCGTCTAGTCTGGATATCTCCGCTGCTGGTGGTTCAATTTGCCAAGTACAGGATCCACCCCCAATGTGATGCCATACTATGAAGGAAGATATCTGCATAACCTATTTCACATCATGGCACACATGATGTGAAATCATCTGAGTCATCCAACAACAGCACTCAGAACTCTTCCATGACTCTGCAAATGAAGAGCTCAAAGTGGCCTTATTCTTGTAAGTCTGCACTTATTTGCTCAGTTCTTTGATTCTTTGACCTATGCAGGATTTTTTCAATTAATTCCTTGTTATCTTTCCTTAAGTTAGTGTAGCCATATTCTGTTGTTTGCAGGCAAACAGCCCTAAGATTTTTCTGGCTTTCCATGTAGCTCAGGGGTAAACAATCCACTTGCCAATGCAGGAGCCACAGGAGACACAGGTTTGAGGTCAAAAAGATCCCATAAAGGAGGAAATGGCAACCCACTCCAGTGTTCTTGCTGGGGTAATCCCACGAGGAAAGGAAACTGTTCATGAAGTCACAAGAGTTGGACACAACGGAGCACAGCACTAAGACTAAATGCCTGGGGAGTCATGGACCTAACTTGTAAAATCATTGAGAAATTTCCTTCCTCCTTAAATGCTCATTCACAGTTATCCTGGGAAGCCCTAAATCTGAGTTGGGATTAAATGATGTACCAGTTGTTCTTGAGCCCAGCAGTGGAACAAGAATTATCCATACAATGTTTTTTTTTAGGGGGGGGGGGATTTGAATTTTTTTTAATTTTATTTTTATTTTATTTAACTTTACAATATTGTATTGGTTTTGCCATGTATCAAAATGAATCTGCCACAGGTATACATGTGTTCCCCATCCTGAACCCTCCTCCCTCCTCCCTCCCCATACCATCCCTCTGGGTCATCCCAGTGCACCAGCCCCATACAATGTTTTAACAATACACATGCTTAGGCAACATCCCAAGCTTATCAAATCAGAATATCTAGGGATGGAAACCGGGAATCTGTATTTTGTACAAATGCTGTGGACTAGTACACTGCACATTAAGGGTTGAAAGCTACTTGATTAGACTCACAAATTGAAATCTGAAAGCCATTGGACAATTCAGTTGATAAGATATTAAAATATATTCAATAACATATTCAAATATATTTCTGTATCTTCAGCCACCAATGTATAAACTTTTCAACTTTTAAATTTCAGGAGAGACAGTAAACAATATCTGCCTCTTAAAAGTTTAATTTTAGCTGTTAAAAAATTTTTAAAGCATGATATTCTTTAAAAGATTATTTCCACAGAATAATCTAGTCCATGCCAAATAATTTTATAACAACCTGGCAAAAGTAAAAATAAGGATTAAAAAGATTACTCTGATACAAATAGAATGATCTTCCTTAGATTAAAGAAAGCAAAGTAATATGAAATATAAATTAATATTACACTACTGTAGCACTTCACATGATTCATTTAATTTTATTTGCTCACCTCTTATACACATGTACACACACTGTCTCGACTTTTTGCTCTCTTGTTCTCATTGTCTCTGGCTCTCTCTCCTGTCGCCACCTGTGCAAGTGTGCACGTGTGCACACACACACACAAAATAGTGTACTCTCTACAGTTCAGTCTTGTACCTTTCCTGATTTCTCTTTTTAAAGCTTCTTTCAGATATCACCCAAATGTGAAGAACACTATAAGACTTCTTATTTTCATAAATGGTACCCATTTTTGTATATTCCTACTCTCCCCTCCCAACTCCATGAACCCAAATTCCAAATAGATAAGGATTAAAAGAATTATTACACTTAGTTTGGCAAATGCCAAAAATGCTATGCAATTTAAAAGTTTGAATATAAAGATATGTCCAAAGAAGATCTATCATCAAGTAACATGTTTCTTTTTAAACAATTATTTTAAAATACCTCTGGGGTCTGCAGTAGAATTTAATATGGTTTAAATTTTATTTAAATTATTTTCTGCTGGACAAATAGTTGTCTTCTTGAAGCAAAGTTTATTGCTTTTAGCATACGAATAGAAAGGTTCTTATTTCAAGAAGAAATGTTTTTTCCACTATTTTTTATTTATAGTTGATGAAACTTCCATGTAAGTGTTTCCAAATAAATGATAGCAATTCATTTCTGGTACGACCGAGTAGAATCTACTCAACTACTCTCTTACAATACACTGTAAACACAAGGAAAAGTAGGAAATAAAACTTCCTGAAGTCACTGGACTTCCTGAACTATGTATATATATATATATGTAGATACATATATACACATATATAGGTAACCATTAAAAAATAAAATGATACATTAAGGGGTAAATTAAAATGAAATTACATACAATATTCAATTAGCCCAAGAAAAGACAAGAAAGAGGACACAAAGACAAAGAACAGGTAAGACAAAAAGAAACAAATAGTAAAACATTAATAATAAGACATATCTACAACCTATCAATAATTAAATAATATAACTAAATGAAATATTCCAAACCAAAGGAAGAGATTATAAAAATGAATAAAGGATAATGTAATGAAAAGCTAGACCAAACTATATGCTAAGACTGTTTGAAAATAAAAATATAAAAAATAAACAGCATATATAAAGTGGGTATAAGTTAGCTGACTGCTATGGCACCCCACCCCAGTACTTTTGCCTGGAAAATCCCATGGACGGAGGATCCTGGTAGGCTCCAGTCCGTGGGGTTGCTAAGAGTCGGACACGACTGAGTGACTTCACTTTGACTTTTCACTTTCATGCATTGGAGAAGGAAATGGCAACCACTCCAGTGTTCTTGCCTGGAGAATCCCAGGGACAGGGGAGCCTGGTGAGCTTCCGTCTATGGGGTCGCACAGAGTCGGACACGACTGAAGCGACTTAGCAGCAGCAGCAGCATATTACTATCAGATAAAGTAATATCAGAAAAAATAGTTAAATTTATAAATTTCATAATTATAAAAATTTAATTTTAAAGATTTTTCTTAAGTTGGACTTCCCTAATTTGTCAGAAAGACATAAAAGTCAATTGCTTTTAAGTATATTCACACCTCATTCAGTTAAGTGATCATATGTACCATTTCTGGTTTTCAGCCATTACACTTGCTATGAAGTTTTGTCAAAAAGCCAATTAATTTCTATGTTGGTATTCCTTTGAAAAGGCTGCAAGCAAGGGATGCCATTCTTAGTAGCCTCCCTAAAATACATCATCTGCCAACCAAACTACTTCCTATAATCAGCAACCAAATAGGATTTCTTTTTTCTTTCACATCTTTATTTTCATCCAAATTGTGTTTGTGTACATGGATGCATATATATGGACATATGTTTACATGTATTCATACATTCTTATTTTTAAATGCACATTTCATCCATATGGGTCCCCCTAACCATATTGAAGTTAAAATTCCTACTCAAAAATATTGACAAAGAACATTTTGCAAAGAAAGTAAGTAAAAAAAAGCAAGAATCCTGTGCTCTTTTAGTTTTCTGATTTTAAAAAATTAACTGTATGATTAGTGCAACAAAAAAGATGGATAATCTGAATTATTTTTGAAATGTGTTTTCAAATGTTAAAGTAAGTAGAAGAGAAGAGAACAGAAGAGAGGAGAGTAGAAGGGGAGGGGAGAGAGGAGAGACAACTGGATAAATACCCAGGGAGCCATTACAACTTTTCCATAAGCTGGCGACAAATCACAGGGTAACTAGCTTTTCCAACACTCTACATCTATTAAGTGTGAACTTGGGATTCAAATGCAGGCAGACTGACTTGAGAGCCCTTCCTTTAAACCCACTGTACCATGTCATGAAAAATAACTAGGGTATAAAAGCACTGTGATGTTTTTAAGGGTGCACAATGAGGTAGATCTTCAGTACAATGAACTAGTCTTTTTGAAAATCTGATCCACAAGCACATCTATTAAAAAATAAGGTGAATGATAGAAATAAAGTATGTAGTTGACACGTAAGTGTTTATTTATAAATAAAAACTCTTATTAATATAAGAGTACATTCTGAGCACATTCCCTGTAAAGGACTAAATCTGATAGCTGATATAAATTATCAGAGAACTAAAATTCATACGAAATTTTCAGGTTAAAAGATGCTTTTCATATGAGCATTTCATTTAATCCTCATTACAAGGATTAAATGAGGTAAGCATCCCATGTAATTAGACCCATGAAACAGAGATTCCACAGAAAGGTAACCATGCTCTCAAGCTGAAATGACAACCCACTCCAGTACTCTTGCCTGAAAAACTCCATGAACTGTCACCTACATGGACTGTTGCCTGAAGAACCTGGTAGGCAACAGTCCATGGAGTCGCAAAGAGTTGGACACGACTGATCAACTTCACAACTTCAAGAAGCTCGTGATGTGAATCCCACACTCAGTTGACTATTCTTGCCATTTCTTTAATTTATCATAAATAATTATAAAAATAAAAACTACCTTCCAAAACTAATGGTATTATAAGCCAGGCACTATTCTTCTGTCACCTTTTGTGTTTGAATCCCCTAAGTAAAACTAGGATGCAAAGTCGCCTGGAGGTTGACACTTGAACAAAGAGAGTCAGGCTTGGAGGTGTTTGTTGGGGTTGTCATGGGTGAATCTTATCTCACTTGAGCTATAGTGCATAAGGGTAATTAGCAAGAAAAGGCATCTACAATTTGGGGGTAAACTTGTTATAGTGATATACTTGTAGTATACTATAGTAGTATAGTATACTATTGTAGTATATATCGGAGAAGGCAATGGCACCCCACTCCAGTACTCTTGCCTGGAAAATCCCATGGGCAGAGGAGCCTGGTAGGCTGCAGTCCATGGGATCGCTCAGAGTGGGACACGACTGAGTGACTTCACTTTCACTTTTCACTTTCATGCACTGGAGAAGGAAATGGCAATCCATTCCAGTGTTCTTGCCTGGAGAATCCCAGGGATGGGGGAGCCTGGTGGGCTGCCGTCTATGGGGTTGCACAGAGTTGGACATGACTGAAGCGACTTAGCAGCAGCAGTAGTATATATAACTATACTATATGGTATAGTTATATACTTGTTACAGTACTATCAAAATTTCCCAGGGGCAGTCACTTGAATTTGGTACCTAGAGCCACTTAAATGGTATTGGTCAAAACACAAAGATGTCAGTCTCCTAGCTGCTGCTGCTCCTGCTGCTGCTAAGTTGCTTCAGTCGTGTCCAACTCTGTGCGACCCCATAGACGGCAGCCCACCAGGCTCCGCCGTCCCTGGGATTCTCCAGGCAAGAACACTGGAGTGGGCTGCCATTTCCTTCTCTAATGCATAAAAGTGAAAAGTGAAAGTGAAGTCGCTCAGTCGTGTCCGACTCTTAGCAACCCCATGGACTGCGGCCCACCAGGGTCCTCCGTCCACGGGATTTTCCAGGCAAGAGTACTGGGGTGGGGTGCCATTGCCTTCCTTGCTCCTTCTAGCTAGTTGATCAAAAAGCTCAGATTCAAAAATGCTACTTACTGATGTTCCACAACACATAATTAACAAAAGAGAGGAAAAAGACAGCTTTTTTTGTAAGTGCCTAAAGAATGTTATTTAGCAACATCAGACACAACAGAGGTAATTTTCTAATATCAAAGTATAAAAGCATAAATCCAGGTAAGTAGCAAATAAGTACTAGCAGCCAATCTCTGTCTCATTTGTTAGTGAGATAGAAAATAACTGAAAACATATTATTCATTATTGAAGAAACAAGCCATTAATTACATATAAAGAAAATATTAATATCCACCTTGGAACAGTTAATGTACTCATTCTGAGGTGTATTTTTCATGTTGCAGTAGAAATGATAGCTCTACTCTGTCTAAACCATATTGCCCTATTCCTCTTTCTCTGCAACAAATGAAAACAATGTATAAGGTATCAAGCCAAGGCCAGGAGTACAAGCACTGTTCATAGAAGAGATACTAAGTATTCATCCAACAGAGTAAATGGTCTTATTTGCAGGTGGCATTAAGCAACTCCAAATTTTATTTTAAATGAAAGGAGTAAAGGAGAGAAGGAAGGGGCAGAGGGACTGAAAGGCAGAGAATACGGAGAGAAAAAACAAAGAGAGACAGGTCATTCTTAAATAAAAGCAACTGGAGTGTTTTGTTTAATCATAAATTTATACTCAGCAATACAGACACAATTCTGAAAGCATCTTCTCTCCTGGAGAATAACAACATTTTCCTTAGTGGCCTTCTTCCGTGTTGAATTTATAACAGTTTCCAGAAGAAGTATATCAAAGAGAAAGACTTTCAGTGTGTATATCTGGATAAACTGTAAAAATAGCTTCTCATAAACTTATTTATGGTCCATCGGTGACCAACTCATTCTCAACTCTTTGGAACACAAAGCCAAAAACAGAATTCTAGGGCTGGTCAACATGATATCACTCATATGGGGAATTTAAAAAATACAAATGAATGTTATGGTTACCAAACAAACTTATGGCTACCAAAGGGGAAAGGGAGAGGGGAGGGATAAATTAGGAATATAGGATTAAGGATTAACAGATACAAACTACTATACACAAAATAGATAAACAACAAAATATTAACAGTTTCCTGTGTTACAGCATAGGGAACTATATTTAGTAGTTTTGTAATAACCTATGATGAAAAAGAATATATATATTCAGATTCTTTTGGACCATAGGTTATCATATATATATCTGAATCACTTTGTTGTACATCTGAAACTAACACAATATTGTAAATCAACTACAAAGCTAAGAGAGAAAGCATGGTGTGCTTTGTCACTCAGTCATGTCTGTCTGACTCTTTGCGACCCTGTGGACTGGCACCTCCATCCATGGGGATTCTCCAGAAAGAATACTGGAGTGGGTTGCCTTGCCCTTCTCCAGGGAATCTTCTCAACCCAGAGATCGAACTCAGGTCTCCCACAATGCAGGTGAATTCTTTACCATCTGAGCAACCAGGGAAGCCCGAGAATTCATATATGAAAGAAAAAAATATATATTTATACAAATAGGAAGTGCTGGATGATTTTATACAGTTATCATAGCCTTGAAGTATTTTTTTGAAAAATTCTACATAAGAATTACAACATTAAATATTAACCAACTTGTTTAAAGCCCTTGAGGATTCTGCATGACTGTTACCAGAAATGAAGTCCGGTTGCTTGCCACTCAAAAGCCAATAAAGTGGCCAGATTGGTGGAAAAGGGAAATTTGCTTTATTTTGTATGCTGGCAAATGAGGAGGGGGCAGTGAGGGCAGACACCTATCCTCCTCACCCTCATGATCAGGATTTGTTTCATTTCCTTGAGGCCAATTCTCAATCATGGCAGCTTATGATTCTTCGCTATAATCTGGTCATCATGTAGTCAATTTCTTCACTTGAGGTTTCAGTATCTATAAGACAGCCTACAGGCATGGATTAGAATACTACCTATAGCCCTTGAGAAGGAAGTAAAAATCCTTGACTATGCTGAATGACTATATTATTTGGTCTCCTTGGACTATTTTCCTTTGTTTCTGTGCTTTCCTATTTCTCTAATTAAACTTCTTTGGCTAAAGTTTTCCCTCAGACAAAAGGCAGACAGAGGACATGGGGAACTAGGACCATAGCATAGGGTCCTGCTCCATTTCATGACCACTTATATTTGATAATATTAAGTACCCCTGGAGAAGGCCATGGCAACCCATGCCAGTATTCTTGCCTGGAGAATTCCAAGGACAGAGGAGCCTGGCGGTATATCCATGGGATCACAAAGACTCAGACACGACTGAGTGACTAACAATTTCGCTTGTTTTAAAATATAAATTTATTTATTTTAATTGGAGGTTAATTACTTTACAATATTTTATTGGTTTTTTTCCATATTTATTTTATGATAATATTGTTGATGATGTGCCAGCTGCTGCTGTTAAGCACTTTATCTCATTTAATTCTTGAAAGAATCCAATGAGGAAGACACGGTTTTTCCCCATTTCATGTGCTGAAACTGAGGCACAGAGCTAAGTAAGCTGTCTAAAGTGGAGCCTGTATTCACACAGGTAGCCTAGATCCAAAGCCTGTATTTTTTTTAATGTATTTTCCCCACTTCATTTCCTATTATCTCATACTTTATGAAAACATAATATTCAACCGAAAATAGCTACATTTCCTATACTGATTACTCATAATTTTGGCAGAGTTAATGTTATTATACAGGAAGGAGCAAAAGGGTATGTTTCTCCTGTGAATTAAAAGAAGGCTTCAGTAGCATTTCTCCCTGAGCAGTATCCAAAGCATAGCAGAAACACCTGTCTAGGAAAGCACTTCATTTCCTAGGCTGTACTATAAATACTTGAAAGCCATTTAGTAAAATAAAATAAACTGTTCCTCAAAATTGTCCTGACTTCTTAACTTCCCAGTGATGACCTCTTTTTCCTGGGCTCCTAGAAGAAAGAAATTCTGGCCAAACTTTTTTTTAAGTTCCTTTTATGTTCAAGACGATGGAAAATCACTATGAGCTCACAGGGATAACCGATCACCTTAGAAAATCTTACTGACAGAATTATAGGGCCCCAACAAGGGCACACATCTTTGTCCTGCTGTAATCTCTGCTCATTGGACCACATCTACGGTACCGTGTTCAGTTTTGGTGCTGCCATTTACATGGGACATTAGAAAGATAGGGTAAGGGGTAATTAACAGGGAAGAAAATGCTTCGCTCACAGCACTTTTCACTTCTAAAATACGAAACAGTCCATGGTTATTTATTACGTGTATACTATCCATCTCAGTTGATGAAATGGGTGTTGGTTCAAAGCTGGGCTCCAGGTTTGAGGGGTGGAGAAGAAGGGAAGGAAAAGGAGGGTATTTCCAGCAGAAGACATGACATTTCCAAAGGCCCACACTGAAGAGCAAGCTTGGCAGTCTGGGAACTAAAAGTTCTGTGCAGCTGGAGTGGAGACAGTGAAAGAGACTGATTACAGAATAAACCAGCTGGGAAAGAGAGGGTCAGATCTCCAAGCCCTTGTGAGTCAGGACAAGAAGGGGCTGAGCAGGGATCATTGGGAGTGGGTGGAGAGGCAGAGGAGTAATGAGAAGCCACTGAAATGTTTAAAGAAGGGGCCAAGTCTCTGTGACTACAGTTTGGATAGAGAACTATAGTTGTACCAACTGAAACTGTCAATATTCCACTGTCCTGGACCCATACAGGTGGCAGTTCCCTCTGGTTCAATCTCATCAAAATCTTCCTAAGAGGAAGCAGGACTAGAGACCAGGAAACAGTTAAACACTGCAGGTAAAAAAGACAAGGAAAAGCCACACAGTGACTGAGAGGCTATGGTTATTGAAGCTGAGAAGCTAGGATGACAACATGTCAAGGTTATTATGGACGGGATCATTGTGAAGGAATAATAATTAACTAGATGACCTAGTTAATGTGCATAGGAACCTGGAATGTTAGGTCCATGAATTAAGGCAAATTGGAAGTAGTCAAACAGGAGATGGCAAGAGTGAATGTTGACATTCTAGGAATCAGAGAACTAAAATGGACTGCTGCTGTTGCTGCTGCTAAGTCGCTTCAGTCGTGTCCGACTCTGTGCGACCCCAAAGACGGCAGCCCACCAGGCTCCCTCGTCCCTGGGATTCTCCAGGCAAGAACACTGGAGTGGGTTGCCATTTCCTTCCCCAAAGCATGAAAGTGAAAACTGAAAGTGAAGTCGCTCAGTCCTGCCCTACTCTTAGCAACCCCATGGACTGCAGCCTACCAGGCTTCTCCGTCCATAGGATTTTCCAGGCAAGAGTACTGGAGTGGGGTGCCATTGCCTTCTCCAAAAATGGACTGGAATGGGTGAATTTAACTCAGATTACCATTATATCTACTACTGTGGGCAGGAATCCGTAGAAGAAATGGAGTAGCCATCATGGTCAACTAAAGAGTCTGAAATGCAGTACTTGGATGCAATTTCAAAAACAATGGAATGATCTCTGTTCATTTCCAAGGCAAACCATTCAATATCACAGTAATCCAAGTCTATGCCTCAACCAGTAACGCTGAAGAAGCTGAAGTTGAATGGTTCTAGGAAGACCTACAAGATCTTTTAGAACTAATACCCCCAAAAAATGTCCTCTTCACTATAGGGGGCTGGAATGCAAAAGTAGGAAGTCAAGAAACACCTGGGGTCACAGGCAAATTTGGCCTTAGAATACAGAATGAAGCAGGGCAAAGACTAATAGAGTTTTCTCAAGAGAATGCACTGGTCATAGCAAACACTCTCTTCCAACAACACAAGAGAAGACTCTATACATGGACATCACCAGATGGTCAACACCGAAAAAAGACTGATTATATTCTTTGCAGCCAAAGATGGAGAAGTTCTATACAGTCAGCAAAAACAAGACCGGGAGCTGACTGTGGCTTAGATCATGAACTCCTTATTGCCAAATTCAGACTTAAATTGAAGAAAGTAAGGAAAACCACTAGACCATTCAGGTATGACCTAAATCAAATTCCTTATGATTATACAGTGGAAGTTAGAAATAGATTTAAGGGACTAGATCTTATAGATAGAGTGCCTGATGAACTATAGATGGAGGTTCGTGACACTGTACAGGAGACAGGGATCAAGACCATCCCCATGGAAAAGAAAAGCAAAAAAGCAAAATGGCTGTCTGGGGAGGCCTTACAAATAGCTGTGAAAAGAAGAGAAGCAAAAAGCAAAGGAGAAAAGGACAGATATAAGCATCTGAATGCAGAGTTCCAAAGAATAGCAAGGAGAGATAAGAAAGCCTTCATCAGTGATCAATGCAAAGAAATAGACGACAACAGGAAAATGGGAAAGACTAGAGATCTCTTCAAGAAAATTAGAGATACCAAGGGAACATTTCATGCAAAGATGGGCTCGATAAAGGACAGAAATGGTATGGACCTAACAGGAGCAGAAGATATTAAGAGGTGGCAAGAATACACAAAAGAACTGTATAAAAAAGATCTTCATGACCCAGATAATCACAATGCTGTGATCACTCACCTAGAGCCAGACATCCTGGAATGTGAAGTCAAGTGGGCCTTAGAAAGCATCACTACGAACAAAGCTAGTGGAGGTGATGGAATTCCAATTAAGCTATTTCAAATCCTGAAAGATGATGCTGTAAAAGGGCTGCACTCAATATGCCAGCAGATTTGGAAAACTCAGCACTGGCCACAGGACTGGAAAAGGTCAATTTTCATTCCAATCCCAAAGAAAGGCAATGCCAAAGAATGCTCAAACTACCGCACAATTGCACTCATCTCACACGCTAGTAAAGTAATGCTCAAAATTCTCCAATCCAGGTTTCAGCAATTCATGAACTGTCAACTTCCAGATGTTCAAGCTGGTTTTAGAAAAGGCAGAGGAACCAGAGATCAAATTGCCAACATCCGCTGGATCATGGAAAAAGCAAGAGAGTTCCAGGAAAACATCTATTTCTGCTTTATTGACTATGCCAAAGCCTTTGACTGTGTGGCTCACAATAAACTGTGGAAAATTCGGAAAGAGATGGGAATACCAGACCACCTGACCTGCCTCTTGAGAAACCTACATGCAGGTCAGGAAGCAGCAGTTAGAACTGGACATGTAACAACAGGAAAAGGAGTACGTCAAGGCTGTATATTGTTGCCCTGCTTATTTAACTTATATGCAGAGTACATCATGAGAAACGCTGGGCTGGATGAAGCACAAGCTGGAATCAGGATTGCCCGGAGAAATATCAATAACCTCAGATATGCAGATGACACCACCCTTATGGCAGAAAGTGAAGAAGAACTAAAAAGCCTCTTGATGAAAGTGAAAGTGGAGAGTGAAAAAGTTGGCTTAAAGCTCGACATTCAGAAAACAAAGATCATGGCATCTGGTCCCATCACTTCATGGGAAATAGATGGGGAAACAGTGGAAACAGTGTCAGACTTTATTTTGGGAGGCTCCAAAATCACTGCAGATGGTGACTGCAGCCATGAAATGAAAAGATGCTTACTCCTTGGAAGGAAAGTTATGACCAACCTAGACAGCATATTCAAAAGCAGAGACATTACTTTGCCAACAAAGGTTCACCTAGTCAAGGCTATGGTTTTTCCAGTAGTCATGTATGGATGTGAGAGTTGGACTGTGAAGAAAGCTGAGTGCTGAAGAACTGATGCTTTTGAACTGTGGTGTTGGAGAAGACTCTCGAGAGTCCCTTGGATTGCAAGGAGATCCAACCAGTCCATTCTGAAGGAGATGAGCCCTGGGATTTCTTTGGAAGGAATGATGCTAAAGCTCAAACTCGAATACTTTGGCCACCTCATGCGAAATGCTGACTCACTGGAAAAGACTCTGATGCTGGGAGGGATTGGGGGCAGAAGGAGAAGGGAATGACAGAGGAAGAGATGGCTGGATGGCATCACCAACTCCATGGACATGAGTTTGAGTGAACTCCGGGCGTTGGTGATGGACAGGGAGGCCTGGAGTGCTGCAATTCATGGGGTCGCAAAGAGTCAGACACGACTGAGCCACTAAACTGAACTGAGATGACCTAAAATCTCAATTTAAGAATTTGAAGAGATCTTCGGAAACATGACAACCAACTCTAACCATCCAACCCCATCCTATTTTTGCAATTAGAAAAATTATGTATTTTCACTCAAAAAATTGATTATGAGTATATTCCAGGTATCAATACCTATGCTGATCACAATGAGTGTAAAGATTCTTCAAGGAGCTTCAGATCAGATTAGATCATATTAGTCGCTCAGTCGTGTCCGACTCTTTGCGACTCCATGAATCACAGCACACCGGGCCTCCCTGTCCATCACCAACTTCTGGAGTTCAAGGAGCTTAAGGCCTAGTATGTCCATCTGAAGGGTGGTTACAAGCAGAACAGAAAAGCAAGCTCCTTAAATCTCACTGCCAGAGGCAAATGAGGACCAGAACTCGTATTTTCCCTGACTCCTAGAAACAAAGACACTCTCCACCATACTCGATTGCTCAGGACTCCTAGGCTTCACCTGATATGGGCAGCCAGAGGCAGGTCTCAGCCTCACCATGCTATCTAGGAGCCAGAGGGGCAGCACGGATAGGACAGAGTTAAATGGCAAGCAGTTCTAACTGACCCCAGTCCTGTTCCCTCCCTTAGCTCTCCTTACTATGGTGGATTCTGTGCTCCATGAGCTCAGGGCTTTTATGTTACTAAATCTGTTTACCCAAGTATTGCTTGATCTATCACTACCCTATACGCCAATTTCTTCTTGGCCTCATGCACGTCAAAAAAATTCCACCTCCATAATCCAAAATAGTGGGAAAATTGTATGATTATACCATAACATTGTAACTGAAAATTCACTGTATCTGAATATCCAAATTACCCTTATAATTTTGTCTCTGCATGCCCTTAAATCAAACACTGGCATAAGGTGATAGCTAAGTTTAAGGCCGTCACCAATTTTCTCTAAGAATAGCTCTAGAGTGGGAAAAGTGAGAAAAAGGGGTCAAAGAATTTAAATTCTTTCATTGACTTACTTGCCTAAACACAATTTATTTCTTTTTTCACTTTATTTAACTTTACGATATTTCAAAGATAAATGGAACCAGCTAGCTTTATGTCTAACAGAAACTAGAAAGGAAATTTCAAAGCATTCTGTCTTCAAGAAAATTATGCCTAAAACACATTCTACTTCTATCCTACATATATTTTGCAATAGAAGTATTAGTTCTAATCTCCTATCCTTCTTCCTGAGCTTCCCTGGTGGCTCAGATGGTAAAGAATTTGCCTACAATGCAAGAGACCTGGGTTCAATCCCTGGGTTGGCAAAATACCCTGGAGGAGGGCATGGCAACCCACTCCAGTATTCTTGCCTGTTGAATCCCATGGACAGAGGAACCTGAGGGGCTATAGTGCATGGGGTCCAAAAGGGTCAGACATGACTGAGCAACTAACATTTAGTCTTCTTCCTAATGACTGAGTTTTTAGATTAATTTTTAGATAAGAATTGGAGCCTTTTACAAAATACAATCTTTATAAGTCGAGTAGCAGAATAAACAGGTGAACATGAAATAAAATGGTCACCACTTCTCTCAGGTGAATAAATTTTCCTCTTTGCTATTTCAATTTTCTTCAAATATACAAGCAATACATGAACGCATGATTCCATTTTTTAAAAACTGAGCAATTTTGCTGCTGTATATGTGGGCCTGTTTCATCCCCAAGAACTGTACCCACTCAGATATCCAGGACTTAGGGTCAACCGATTCTTAATTTGAAGAGAATTTTGTTCCAGAACATGAGGAATTATTAAGAACTGAACTGTCCCCCTCAAATTCTTGTGTTGAAGTCCTAACCCCTAATTCTTCAGATTGTGACTAATTTAGAGAATCCTTAAGGAGATAATTAAGTAAAAGTGAGATCGCTAGCATGAAACCTAATCCAAATGATCAGCATCCTTGTAAGACGAGTAGATGTGGACAGAGACACACAGGCAAAGAAGACCGTGTGAAGACAGCCATCCGTAAGCCAAGCAGGGGCATCTCAGAAGGAACCAGCCCTACTGACGCCTTGGCTTCAGACTCTAGGCTCTGGAACTATGAGAAGATAAACTTTTGCTGTTTAAGCCTCCTCATCTGGGGTGCTTAGTTGTGGCAGCCCAAGCGAATTAACAGAGGAGCAAACCAGAATCTACAGGAGGACATGTCTCATTTGAAAAAGTCTGCTTCATATTATATTACAGTGGTTAACACTGGAAAATAGTGGCAGGAAAACCTCTAAAGCTTGGCAGGCAGCAGGTAGCACTGTGTTAGTGAATGCTGAAGGACAGATGGTCCACTACTTACACTGACAAGATTTTTCAGGTTTATGATGGGTAAAAGCAGTCCTCATTCAGTAGAAACCATACTTTGAATTTTGAAGTTTGCTCTTTCTCTAGGCTAGCAGTAGACAGTACAGTCCTCTCCGGTGATGCTGGCTACCAATCAGCCATGTGATCACAACAGCAAACAACTGATACACTTACAACCACTCTGTGCCAGATAACGATCCTGTTTCTCATTTTCAGTACAGTCTTCAGTACATTATAGGAGATAATCAGCACTTTATGATAAAAGAGGCTTTGCGTTGGATGATGCAATTGTAGACTACTCTAAGTGTTCTGAGCACATTTAAGGTGGGCTATGCTAAGCTGTGGTGTTCCATAGGTTAGGTGTATTACATGCATTTTTACTTGTGAGATTTTAAATTTACAGTGGATTTATTGGGATGTGAGCCCATCATACGATAGGGAAAATCTGTGCTAATGTGTTATATTTATTGAGCACTCACAGTTGGCTGGACCCAAGGAGAAGGGTCTTGTCTACATGACCTCTTTGAGTCTTCACCACATTCCTGTGAGGTAGGGGTTATTATTGTCTCCATCTTATAAGTAAGGAAACCAAGACAAAGAGGTTAAGTGACATGTGTGTGATTCAGAGCCAGTCTTCCTCCAGGTTTGTCCACATTTTTGCTTCACCAGCCCTAGGAGGTCGAGGTTGGGGAAGGGGTGGTTATCTGATCTATGATGGCTATTGGTTAAAAAATATTGGAACTTGCTGTCTTACATCATGTTTTTGGTCCCACCTACAGAGTGAAGCTATCAAATGTGTTGAGTGTGGTGAAGATGTTGCTAGTCAATAATAATAATAATCGCTCGTATTACAGAGCACTTAGTGTGAGCCCTGATCTGAGCTTTGAAACTGTCTATGTGACTCTCACAGCATCCTAAGAGGTTTTGCCAGCGTCTCCCCACGGCCCACCTCCAAGTGATGGGCTCTGGCACTTGCACCCCTCACCACCAGCTGCCTGCCTCCCCCATAAGCCCAGTACTTGCCCAGGATCTGCATCTGTCATGGGGGAAGGAAAAAGGGTGGCTGATGTTCAAATTTTAAAATAGAAGAAACTTTGTTCTTTTTCCCCTTATTACAAAAACATTTTATGATAACTGTAAAAAAAAATGTTGAAACCAGAGCAAAAAGAAATAAATCATCCACAGTTCCACCCCCTAAAACAAATTTAACAGTAAAAAAGCATGCGAAAGTCTTCTCTCATCATCCCATCTTCCAATTACTGTCCCATTCCCAACAGAAATATTATTTGTGTTATCGCTGTCACCAGCTTTGTCATGAAAAGTCAAGAGCTAAATCTTGCTACCCTCAAATATAGCATTTTGACATATCATGACAAGATACACAATCAATGATTTCCATATACATAATATATAAATAAATTCAGAACCAGGGAAATCTAACAAAGACATAAAGACCATTTATCTCTCAAAACAATAAAATAGCACATACTTATTTTAAGAAATACGTAATAGCTGCTGGATTAATGAAATTGTAATTCAGGATACGAAACAGAGTTAAAAATTAAGAAGATCAACTCATCAGCTTTGACACATGACTAGTTAAAAGTATCAAGGACAGCATGTGAAAGTGAAAGTGAAAGTGAAGTCAGTAATCCATGACTTAATTTTTGGAATTTTTTTTCTTTATTAAAGAACTGAAGTTGAAATCAAGCTATTTGCATGCAAAGAACAGTACTAAATTAAAAGCAAACAGTCTAAACAGTCCATATCTGGATGTAAATACTAGTGTACCCTCTTTTTTTTTTTTTACTGATTTTCCCACAGGAAGGAACAGATTAGAGGGTGGATTACTTCAAGCACTATAAAGGTCTCTAGACTGACCCCACTCTTCGAGGGAACTCTTTCAGAGGAATAATGCTAAAAAGAACAGTGAAAGCCCAAGAAAACCCACAACTGAGCCCTTCAGAAGGCCCTCATTCACCAGTCCCCATTGACTGCCTTGGCCTTTCTGAGGGAATTCAAAATAATTCACTGCCCACCATAATACTGAATTCACAACAGAGAGGAAAAAAGGTGATGGAGCTACTTTGCATCTGTTTAATTTTTTTACAGAAATGTTAAGGGGGTTAATCTTCTACAAGCCCAGTCATGTGCTTTCACAAAGAGCCAAGAAAGGAGTCGCAAAGCCTGCCATGATTCAAAGGGAGGCTCTTTGTGTCTTCTTTTCTGCACCCCGTCTGACAAAGAGGCTGCCTGAGTTCTTCGCCTTCAGGCTCTTTCCTGAACTCTGAAGTCAGTGAAGCAACAATGATGTCATTGCTTCTGAAGACCACTGTTGGTTGAGATAATGAAGATCTCTTCATCCAAAGCATTATCATTTTCATGGCACACATTTCCTGTATTTCTTCAAATACAAATGTATCCTATGTGTTGGAAGGGGTGCCATATCTTTCTTTATCTTTTGCATTATTGAAAAGGAAGCATACTGCAATACGTTTCCCTCCTACTGAAACATACCATTTTTATGTTTAGCCAGAAGGTATTACTGGACTAGAGTACATTCAAAAGGGCAAAAAAGATTACATTTTTTACTGAGGGATAGGTATATTATTCAATTAATATTCTTATACTAAAAGTCCAAAGTGTTAGGCAACATAGTCATTTTATAAGGAAGATCCACTTCTCACCCTGTTAGTTCTCAATATATGTATATAAATAGCTTGGAAGAGCATATCAACTTATTCAAAGAGAATTAAAACAGTTTGAGAACAGTTTCCACACTACCAATTTTAAAATAATGGACCCTATCGAAAATCCTTTGCAAGGTATGAAACCTCTCTGGGAGAGAAGGGACAACACAAATATGAATATAGAAATATATATTATGAATATAGAAAATTAAATTCAAGAAGCTTTTAGACATATTGATGTCCTTGCAGATTAAGAAAGTCTTCTTTATCAGAGTACAATTTCTTTAGGAAAAAATTCTGTTCAGATCTTTCTGGAAATATCTGGAGAACAATGACTTTTTTAAGAGACTGAACATTTTCTCAAAGTATTTTTTACTTTCCCTCTCTGATATGTGTTAATGGTAGGCCCTATCTCAATCACATACAATGCCAGTTATGAAAAAGTTGACCTCCCTTAAATTACTATACATAAGAAACTTGAAGCTTTTAATCTTTAAAATTAAAATAAATCTTTAAAATTAAAATAAAATTTTAATCTTTCTTCTCAAGAGTTTGTTGGATGAGATTAGATGAAAATAAGAAGGTAATAGATGAAATAAAACAGCCAAACCATGTGTGCTAGAAGTTGAAGTTAATTATCTCATTTCATTGACTCTCATATATGAGATAAATATTACCTACCTTTCAGATTCTACAAAACTGAAGCAGACATTTATTCTCTTCTCAAAAAGATGGTCTAGTGGTTAAGCCTGATATAAAGACACATTCCAACATCTTAAAAGAAAGAGATAGGAGGCCTACCAAATCTAAGGACAAACAAGAAAAGAGAGTAGGGGAAAATGCATGTTTATGGAATTCAGAGTTCAATAAAGTTCAAAGTAAACAGTGTATAGTGGGAAATGGGTGTCACTAATGGACAGTAAGGGAGAAAAAATAGGTAAATAGATTCCAAGTGCTGCCTGAGGACAATGCTAAAATGGTTATATTCTATCCAATAAAGAATGGGGAAAGAAAATTACCTAAAAATTACAAGTTTTAGACTACATAGTGATATTATAAGTATTTCAGTTCAGAAAGGTTACTAAATTTTCCATCAAAAGCAGCAATCTCCAAAGCGGGATACCAGTGTACTTACATGACAGAGATATGTAAAAATGTGTACTGGAATATGGAGAAAAAATGGAACTTCTCTCAAAGTTATCTCTGTTATATTATTTTGAATTTCTCTCTCTGAGAACGTCATATATGTTACACATATTCTGTAATATATAAAGTATAGTAATACATTTGTGTCTATGCAAACACACACACAAACATGTTGTAGGCACATGATCCACAACATTTGGTAACATCTCAAAATGGACTAGAGTGACCTGGGTTTAGAACTGGAGAACAGTCAAGGGACTGCTGCAGTACTCAAAACAGAAAACTATTAGGTTCTGAACAGAAGTAGAAAATTGGAGATAACATAAGGGATAACATAAGACATTCTGTTGGGCATGTTGAGAGCTTTCTGGGTAGATAACTTGCCAGTCTTGCTTGCCAACTAGATAAAGGATATGGAAATCAGAAGGATTAACTCGGTGGATACCAGTACCATTCACTAAGACTAAAATCTAATATGAGAATTAAGGAGCAGTTTAGGAACTGGTTGATGGTTAAAGACAAGTTCAATGTTGGCCATAATGGGTAAAGGTCTTTGTGGGAAATCTAAGTGCAGGTGGCTAAAAAGTTGCTGAATATACATTCTTGGAGTTCAAGGGGAATGTAGATGATATACACAACCATGCAATTCTCTTAAAGATCACCAATGGTACAAGACATGAGAAAAAAGAGGGAGACTTTCATGAAAAGGATGGCAAGAGGAAAAATTATTAAGGAAGTAGGCTAAGAAAGAAATCCAAGTAAGATGCTAGTCATGAAACCCAAAGGGGGAAGTCTAAGGCCACAAGGAGGTAAAGAGGAGTAAAAATCAAAATGGAGCAGCATAGTTTATCAATAAAAAGTTGTTATTTATTTTGAAAATAAATGAAATACCAGGAGCTGAAAAACAGATGTCAATAAATTAAGGAAATAATTCATACTATAAGATGGTATATGGCAAAGGGTACAAATGAACTTTTAAGAACTATGAAATTTCAGGGAAAAAAAATAACACTTTCATTAAAAAATGACCCTCAAGCGGGATAATAAACACTAAATAGAAGTGACAAGAATATATTCCAAAAGAAGAGTAATAACAAACAAGGGACATGATAAGGAAGCTTATTTAACTACATTAGATATTTCTTCCAAAGTTACATCTAGCCAGGCACAAAAATGTCTTTTTACTTCTAATAAAGATGAACACGTAACATTACTTTTGATGCACACCGAGTTTGGATGTGTTGTTGTTGTTCAGTCGCTAAGTCACGTCCAACTATTTGTGACCCCGTGGATTGCAGCACACCAGGTCTCCCTGTCTTTCATGGTCTCCCGGAGTTTGCTCAAATTCATGCCTTTGAGTCGGTGATGCTATCTAACTATCTCATCCTCTGCTATCATCCCCTTCTCCTTTTGTGTTCAATCTTTTCCAGCATCAGGGTCTTTCCCAATGAGTCAGACTGTTTATAATTATTCCACAATTAAAATTTTAAAATTATTTTTCTGTATAATAATTTAAAAACTAAGCAATGCGCGTAACAGAGAACCCTTATCTCTGCCCCATCCCTGGACACTCTGCTCAGAGACTGAGTAGGGGTCAGGGATAATATAAGACATTCTGTTGGGCATGTTACTTAAACATTTTTAATGTTAACACAAAGCCACTTACTGGGAAGCCTTTGGGCTAAAACTATACTAAAGAAAAAATATGTTTGCCAATCAATAGCAGCTAAGACATTGAATCAATCTGGTTGAATTAGTTATTATATAAAAAACAAACAAACCAAAAAAAAAAAAAAATCCTTGCAGTAACATGATTCATATATGTGTGTTTTCTACTTTTAGTAATTAATAATAATGTCATAATCACATCATCACTATTATGTCTCTACCTAAACTTCTGTCTTGGTTCCTTAGGATTATCTTCCTTTCCTCCCAGTCATCACTTCCAGGCATCCTTCACTATCAGCCTGAAGTCCCTCAAGCATTTCAGCCTTCACTGGTATCTCTAAAGTCACTGAACATGCTTTCTAGATCAGTTATTAAAAAGCTAATTTTGTAACTGATGATTTAATTGCATTTTTTTCAATCAATCTTGGTATGTTTCTTTATCAATCTTGGAAGTATGGGTTTCCCTGGTGGCTTGGATGGTAAATAATCTGCCTGTAATGCAGGAGATCCAGGTTCCATCCCTGGGTCGAGAGGATCCCCTGGAGAAAGGAATGGCCACCCACTCCAGTATTCTTGCCTGGAGAATTCCATGGACAAAGGAGCCTGGCAGGGGGTCATGGGGTCACAAAGAATTGGACAGGACTGAGCAACTAATACTTACTTACTTATAGAAGTATATTATAATAGATGGGAAAGCATATGTTAAGTACCCTATAATAAATAAAAATAATAAATTTTGTTATCAATAGTAGATTACATGTTAGTCTAAAACTCACCATTAACAATTATGCATTGTGTCTGCATACTCTGTGAAGGCATAAGCTGTAGACACATATTCTATCTCTGATAAATAGTTTTCTAATGAACTAGCTGAAAAAATGTGAGCTATTCCCCCTTCTCTGTGAGATAGGAAATAGTAAAGATTGTTTAAAAGATACATGTTGGGGGGAGGAGCTAAGATGGCGGACAAGTAAGACGGGGAGAATACTTTCTCCTCCACAAATCCATTAAAAGAACATTTGAATGCTGAATAAACTCGATAAAACAACTTCTGAATGCCGGCAGAGGACATCAGGCACTTAGAAAGACAGCTCATTGTCTTCAAAACGAGAAAACGAGCCCTGCGGTAACTCCTTTTGCGGAGAACTGGCGCGGACACCAGCATTTGCTATTGGCAAGTGGGGGCTGGGCTAGGAGGAGCGGTGAGGCCTGCATTGCTTTGAGAAAGAATTTGGCCTGGCTATCTCCGGGCGCTATCTGAGCGAAATAACCAGACTGTCGGTTATCTACTACATCAAAAGCCAGCCCTAACTTAAGACACCACCAGGACTACCTACGGAACAAAGGGCTGCACAGAGTTGGCCGGCTGCAGGCCGTCCCACTCCCGTGACAGGCAGCCAGGGCCAGAGGCGGGCAATTATAGCCCTAGAGAGACACTGTCTAACGGAACTGTGAGTAGGTTTCTGTGCTGACTCACGCTTCTTGGGGCTCTGGATGGTCAACATCTGCCTGAGAAAGTGCGCTGTTTGTATACCCAGAAAACTGAGCGGCGGAGAGGCGATAAGTCGCAGCACCTGCGCTCGCTGAACATTACATCACCTGCGCTACTCGGATCTGGGAAGGGCATAAAACGCAGACTCAACCAAGTCTGTGCTTCTGAGGATTATCTGAGTGCCTGAACCTGGCCGGTTTAGATTTGGGTGATCATCTCCGCCCCCTCTGTAACAGGGCAGAGATCAGATATTGAAAAGACCTGTAAACCGCCTCAATAAAGAGAATTCAACAAACTACCAGAATATAGTAAGGACACTCTAAATTCGGCAATTTTAACAAAATGAAGAGACAAAAGAATACCCAGCAGCTAAAGGAACAGGATAGATCTCCACCAAACCAAACCAAAGAGGAAGAGACAGGGAATCTACCTGATAAAGAATTCTGAATAATGATAGCGAAATTAATTCAAAATCTCGAAATCAAAATAGAATCACAGTTAAAGAGTCTGGAGACAAGGATTGAGAAGATGCAAGAAAGGTTTAACAAGGGCCTAGAAGAAATAAAAAAGAGTCAACACATAATGAATTAATGCAATAAATGAGATCCAAAACACCCTGGAGGCAACAAATAGTAGAATAACAGAGGCAGAAGATAGGATTAGTGAACTAGAAGATAGAATCCTAGAAATAAATGAATCAGACGAGAAAAAAGAAAAACGTATCAAAAGAAATGAGGACAATTTCAGAAACCTCCAGGATAACATCAAACGCTACAACATTCGAATCATAGGAGTTCCAGAAGAAGAAGATAAAAAGAAAGATCATGAGGAAATACTTGAGGAGATAATAGTTGAAAACTTCCCTAAAATGGAGAAGGAAATAACCACTCAAGTTCAAGAAATCCAGAGAGTCCCTAATAGGATAAACCCAAGGCGAAACACCCCAAGACACATATTAGTCAAATTAACAAAGATTAAATATAAAGAACAAATATTAAAAGCAGCAAGGGAAAAACATCAAATAACTCACAAGGGAATTCCCATAAGGATAACAGCTGATCTTTCAATAGAAACTCTCCAAGCCAGGAGGGAATGGCAAGACGTAATTAAAGTGATGAAGGGAAATAACTTACAGCCTAGATTATTGTATCCAGCAAGGATCTCATTCAAATATGAAGGAGAAATCAAAAGCTTCACAGATAAGCAAAAGTTGAGAGAATTTTGCATCACTAAACCATTTCTCCAACAAAAACTAAAGGACATTCTCTAGAGCAATACAATAATAGTGGGAGACTTTAACACCCCACTCATATAATCTGGCTGTAATAGACAAAGTAAAGAGGAAAACATATTTACTTATGAGCCTCAAAAAACTCAGTTCACTCAGGAGAGTTTAAAAAAAAAAAAAAAAAGACTTATTTGCTCACTCTGTAGAGGTTTATTGACTATTTTGTGGGTTTGGTACCACTTTGGGTAGTAGGGAGGAAGAGGTGACAAATGTGATCCTGTCCTAAATAATATATTGTGGTAAAAATAGATTTACCAATACAAAATACCAAGATGTGCCTAAAGATGAGGACACCCAAACTGGACTTTTTGTTTTCTGAACTTTTCATTTCGAGAACAAACCTCCTAATATAAGATGAACTCACCATGATTTTTTTAAGTGTTCTTTGTGATTAAAAACAGAAAGCCATTGGTTAAGAAATTATATATACTCCTCCCCACCATCACTCCCCTTCTTTCTTCCCATTTCCCTCCCACCCTCATAAAAAAAAAAAAAAAGATACATGTTAGTACTCTTGTATCAAAAAAAAGTCCCTGCTTAGATTTTCAGATTTCTTTAGTGTTCTAAAGACCCAGTTTGAAGATCTAATTTTAAAACTGGCTCACGAGATCATATTCAAATGCTTGAGTCTGTTTTTACAGGATATCCTTGGCTAACTTTACTCTAAGAAATTTAACACAGTTGGACTGTATTCCTTTGGCTATGAAATACCTTTCACAGGAATGGCCATTAAGGTGGGGTTAAAGTATGTGTGCAAAGGGGTGGAACAGAGAATGTGTGTGATCCCATCTTAATGCAACATGTTCTTATATCAAAATATGTTTTCTAAAATAATCACTTATATTTTGTGTTTATTCGTGGAAATATAAGGGGTATTCTCAATGGATTAAATACTGAGCACTTCTAGTTCCCCCCTCACATTAGCTTTTCTGCTGTCTATCACATTTAAGTTGTTCTTTTTAAGCTATAGTTACTGGAACTGGGGACCGAAGGTAAGGGACTGCCTTCACGACTGTTCTTATTAATTTTTCCTTTGTTATTGCCAAGAACTGAAGAAGACTAAAACAGATGACCTCCCTATTTGTACTGAAGGATGGTTGGACATGGTACCTCTGTCACTTTCAACACCATTATTCTATCTCTGGACCAAAAGTTGAAAAATCTGCAAAAGTAAGTAACTGGGCTTCTGAGGACTATATTTATGCTACTGTTCTCTAATTTGCATAAAAGTCACTTCTTGTTTTAATCATATCAGAAAGAAAACATCAGGATTCTACACTCACAAGGAGAATAAATTTGATATCTTTTTAATCACAAGTATTATAGAATTCAAGATAAAATTCCATATTTTCAGATATTAGTTAGAAAAAGAAAATAACTATCAAGCAAAAGTTAGATTCCAAATTTATATATATAGACACTGGAAAACTGAAAATTCCAAGGTTCTCCTGATGACTCAGGATTTCCAAACTGTATCTGTGATTCATTTTAGATTACAAGTCAAGAGGTAAGGTATGCTTGGGTTATGAAGATAATATTTATTTTTCCTGATATCAATTCCATTTTAATCCCTTTTTTTGGCTATTTTGTACTTGACATCTTATTATTCTTCATCCCAAATTACATGTATATAGTCAGAGGAGACAGGATTCTAACAAAAGCCCTTTCAACAACCCTTTGATATATATAGTTTTTGCAACTACAACAATGTGAATCCCAGAAATAGAGTAATCTGTGACATGGCAATGATATTTTAAAAATATAATTATTCTTCTCTGCCTTCATGCATATATAACTTGCTAATGACCCCCAGACTCTAGCTGGAAGACTGGGAAGGGAAAGGAAAGTGGCTGTTAGACACTAGGATTGTTGCACCAAGAATATAAAGAGACTTGATATTCAACTTCTGCAGTTCAAATAAGGTTTTCAAAATAAAGATATCTGTAGGTTAAGAAAGAATTAATTTTCTAAATCTTCATAGCTCTCATGTAACGTATCAATGCTAGGCCTGGAGACCATAATACAGAGGGTTTTTTTGTTTTGTTTTGTTTTTATGTTTCACTCCTATAAGAGAAAGTCCTGGTCATTGTTAGTCTTAATCATGAAGCTAGAGAAGTGAGGAAAAAATATTTAATTAGAGGGATAAAAAGGCAAGCTTGGCCCTTCTGATTCTGGACTGCTTATGGAGGGGACCCAGTGATTCTGATTTCTTCCCAGTTCCCTTCAAGGCAAAAATCTCAAATGAAGGGGCACAGCGCTAAAACACACAGATTACTGAGGACCTCCAAGGGCCAAAGCCTGTTCTTCCACTCTATTCTGGGGACACTGGAAGGAGAACACCTAACTTTGTAGCACATAGATCCAGTTGTAGTCAAGGAAGCCATGACACTCCTTGGTTCCTATGCCGTAAGAATGGCATCACCAACTCGACGGACATGAGTGTGAGCAAGCCCTGGGAGTTGGTGATGGACAGGGAAGCCTGGCGTGCCATAGTCTGTGGGTTGCAAAAAGTCAGACACAACTGAATGACTGAACTGAACTGGAAAACAGCACGATCTGAGTTTCCTGGGGAGCCTGTCATAAAGGACTGCTGAACCACCATGATGTGCTCCCACCCAGAAGCTGTGGGCAGATCTCATGGGCTGGGGAAACATTAGTCCTAGTCAGGGCTGAGGGTGGGCGGTCTGCTGCATCCCTGAGAGCAGATGGAGTCCAGTTGAGAAAGCCCAGCATTGAATGCCAGTAGGTCTCAAAGTGGCCAGGCAGACCAGGAATATCATGGGAAATAGATGGGAAAACAGTGGAAACAGTATCAGACTTTATTTTTCTGGGCTCCAAAATCATTGCAGATAGTGACTGCAGCCATGAAATTAAAAGACACTTACTCCTTGGAAGGAAAGTTATGACCAACCTAGATAGCATATTCAAAAGCAGAGACATCACTTTGCCAACAAAGGTTCGCCTAGTCAAGGCTATGGTCTTTCCTGTGGTCATGTATGGATGTGAGAGTTGGACTGTGAAGAAGGCTGAGCGCCGAAGAATTGATGCTTTTGAACTGTGGTACTATTGGAGAAGACTCTTGAGAGTCCCTTGGACTGCAAGGAGATCCAACCAGTCCATTCTGAAGGAGATTAGCCCTGGGATTTCTTTGGAAGGAATGATGCTAAAGCTGAAACTCCATTATTTTGGCTACCTCATGCGAAGAGTTGACTCATTGGAGAAGATTCTGATGCTGGGAGGGATTGGGGGCAGGAGGAGAAGGGGACGACAGAGGATGAGATGGCTGGATGGCATCACTGACTCGATGGATGTGAGTCTGAGTGACCTCTGGGAGTTGGTGATGGACAGGGAGTCCTGGCATGCTGCAATTCATGGGGTCGCAAAGAGTCAGACACGACTGAGCGACTGATCTGATCTGATCTGATCTGAGGCCCACTCAGCCAGCCAAAGAAGCCCACATACCAGTTAACATCTAAAACTTCTGCACAAAATCAAAACGTGATGAATTCCGCATTTGAAATATCTGTGCTTTTATCTTTCTTCTTTTCCCTCCAATATATACTACAAAGTCACCATTCTATTAATAAAAGGAAGGTCCAATTTCATAATTCCTACTACTTAAACTCTTGGGCTTCCCAGTTCCTTAACTTCTATTCAGAATACAAAACTTGAATTTAATTCAGATTATTTGAGTTACTTTATCAAAGTTGTCGTAAGGTCACAAGAGGAGAAATAGAGTGGAGTGAGGTGCTACTAGATGCTATGAGTTGACCTCTGAGTCTCATTATAACTGGGCCTTATAACTAGGAAAGACGAAAAATCCAAAAAAGTTGGGACTTTACTCAAGAATAAAAGTCTGGGTGGTTAATATAATAATGATTTTGTCCAACATCAAAGCTTATAGATCTCAAGTCTACAAAAATAATTCCTATGTATATCATGAAAGTTCATTAATAATTTGTAGAAGTCTGAAATAACAGGATGTTAGAATACGTCTTCCATAAATTTAAGTGGAAAAGAACTAGGGAGTGACAGTGTTTTAAAAATGCCCAGGGGAACTCAAATGATAGCAACTCCTATAACAACTACAAATACTTCCTCTGACTTTTCAAATGTTGGATCATCACAGATAAGAGGAAGGTGTTGAAGAGACAAAATCAATGTATCTAACCTGATTAAATTAACTGTACCCCCTTTAAACATAAATTGGAAGGTGCATCTACTACACCTCGCGCTGATTTCCTCTGGACTTCCTACTGGATTCAAAAGCCAACCCCAGCATCACAGAATGAGAAGGGGCAATGTTTATTTGCATAAAATTCCTATATTGCCTTTATCTGCATACATCATTCAAAACGGGGAATGCAGATATTTAAAAGCTGTCCTAATACCTTAATTTCTTGTTACCTAAAGGCTGTTCAATGACATTTTACCAGTACAGAGCACAGGACATAAAAAGAGTCTGCTTTTATCACTCATTGGTCTCACCAAAAGGGTTTTAAACATTGCTTTTCTCCCCTGAGTATGCGAGGTAAGACCTGATAAAACTGAAAACGTGAAAACAAAACCTGCCAACATGCTGAAACAGATGATTGAATTTAGAATGTAAAAAGGTTTAGTCCCACACAGACTTTATTCTTAACATTCAAAAACCACACATAAATCTATAAATCACATTTAAGAGATATAAATCTTGAGTATTGGCTTATACTCAGGTAGCATCTAAAAAACACTTAAAGACTATCTTTTGGACAAGAATATACACAAAATCTTAGGATGCTTGGTATTATTAATCAGAGCTCTGAAATAATGAACAAATAGCACAAAAACCAAAAGAACAAGTTAATGTGGAACAGCATATAAGTGGTTACAGTAGTTGTGAAAGATGAGAAGAAAACCAAACAGACAAAAAAAAAAAAAACAATTTGAATCAATGTCTCTTATCAAAAATTTTGATAGTAACCCAGCAACTTTGAATTCTCAACACGAGTTGTGCATTTCCATATTCAATAACTTATTAGAAAAAATATGGACTTATATTTTGTGCACTTTAAGCCTGGTCTATATAAACACTCCTTTCATTGTACCCATTCATGAAGAGATAGAATAGGCCCAGTAAGACATGTTAATAAGGGAAATAAAGTATTATCTTTCATGTTTCACATCTGAAAGCTCCTTTAATCTTCACTCTGCTTCCTGATTACTTTATATAATAATTCAATCTTCAATTGCTTCCTTTTGTAAATAATTATCAAAAATACCTAGATTATAAAACATTAAAAAAACAACCTGAAAAGGAAATCCCATAAACGTCATTAGTATTTCTATGTGAAGCCAATGGGAGTAGCTTTGACAAATAGCTGACCCTTAAATTATATTATAGACTAAACTATGCAGCTGTGAAAATTTTATCATTTAACACCTACCTAAAAGAATATTTGCTATTGACAGAACTTAATGATTTAGTAATATTATCTTTCTTGCTTCATTCATAAGAAAACATCTGCAAAAATTAAATTCTCTTGTTTGATTTTTTTTTTTTTTTTTTTTGTGGGTTACAATACCCACCAAAGTTTCTCGTTGATTAGGGCATAGGTCATGAGAACTTCCAAATACAAAGGATTACAGCACCTACTGATGTGTCTACAGATCAAGGAAGGACTCTGTGCCTAGGAAGTTCCTAGTGTCACTAAAATAAGGAATAGTCTTCCCATTATTCTAGTTCTTGTTTCATAGTTCCATTCCCTGGCAACCAGGAGCAACTCCCAAATCATTTCTGACTTGTACATGTTTCCCACCTGGGACAAAGACACTCCTTCATAGCACCATGACAACCACATCAGCAACACAAGCACTTGGGTTCATGCAGGAAAATGAAAATCCTGAAAGGAAGCTAGGAGATAAAGGCTTACTATTCCTTGTTTCCCACTGGTAGGAAGTAATTACAAAAATTACTTTAACACAAAGCTTCTGGTGAATGAATAGTTTGTAATTTGAGGGGAGAAGCCTAAGGGCCTAGAGATTAAGAAAAAAATTATGAGAAGCTGAATGATGTCATACAAGTACAGTCTACCCCACCCCCCAGAAAAATAGACTACCTAAAACAAACTACTTATCGATGACAATGTAGACATTCTTAAGAGATGATCAGACATGTATTTTCCGTTTTATCTGGGTTTAGACTGATGACTAATTTAAACAGTGGTGGTGAATTTTATGACCCTTTAAGAGTTTATTAGCCATGTTTTTACCAAGTAAAATTCAAATCAGTAATATATAAAACAATTTTGTCCAAACTAAAGATGCCAAAAGTGGATGTAATTCCCATACTCCCAAAGCAGAAATCAGAAAAAGAAGTAAGTTCAACTCTCCCCCATGATGAAGCAGACAAGTTTCTTTATCATAAGCATGCCAAGTTTATATTTGTCCCTTAATGAAAAGGATGGTATTCTTTGCCAGAACCTGGGTGTGGTATGTGTTGCGAATACCTGCCAGTTCTGTACTGGAAGATATTATTTATATTGCCAAATATAAAACTGTTTTAGGTCTTATTCTCGAAAGAATAATTCTAGAACAGAGCACTGTATTTGTGACTTTATAAGTTCAAGTTCAATATATTTTTAAACAGATATTTATATTTTTCCACATTTCAAAAACAATATAACCTCTTTAAGGGTCAAGGAAAGAAAATCTGTGCAATATATGGGAATGACGGAGGATTTGCTGATGTTGTTGTTGAATTGTACTATAGAATCTATCATCTCAACAGGTTCAAAGCTGTGACTTTTAATGGAAACCTAGGTAAATATTTTTAAAGATAAGGAATCAAAATCGATGTTTACTTTCAGTCAAGTGGAATACCTTAGGGCTCTTGAGTATGGTAGAACCAAACTTTTTATTTTTCCTTTTTTTGTTTGTTTTTAAGGACATAATCTTCTTTCCTATAGTGATAGGTAGCAAAAACCTTTCATGGGTTCCCAAAGTTGTGCAATGTTCAATTTCTGATTCTCACTGATATGGAGTTAGGAATGAAAGAGTAAAAGGCAAGCAGAGACATTCTAAGCAACCATGAGCCAATATCTGCTACCTGACTCCCAAGATCACTTCTACCCATCCCCACTGCAACAGGTATATAACAGGCAGGCACTGATGTTGGGACATGATTTTAAAAATATGCTATGAATTTTTTAAAGCACTTACTGTCCCAATGGATCTTCAAAGTTAATATATCCAAAATTATTCTCACTTGTCATTCTTCATCAAGTCTATTCTCATTTGAAATACCTGAATTCTGGAAACAGAATTCTCTATAGTCTTCCAGATTAGGATTCTGAGTCATCCATGATCACTCATCCTCTCTCTTTATCTCAACAACTACCCTATCAAATAGCCCCATCTATTTTACTTCAATCTCAACCCAGTTTGGCTCCTTCTTTCTAACTCACTATTCCTCACCTAGTTCATGTCATAATTGGTTTTAACTTAGAACACTTGCAACAAACTACAGACCTCAAATGAATGGCATTTCTGAACTGCTAAACTGACAAAGCAAGAAATGTGGCCAGGCAATGTGTGATGACTAGCAAAATAACAGCAGAGTATTCATTTACGAGGGCCCCACTGATGAAGCTGTAAAAAGATAGAAGTGCCTTGCTTATGATCAAAACTCCTCCTGATGAGTGTTTATATTAACCTATTAGAGAAATTTATGAAAACTGTGGCCCTCAAATACATTTCTTTCTGAGGAAGGCTTATCTTATATATTTTATTCCTCTTTATTATATAATTCATTGAAGAGAGACCTTGTATCTCTTAAAACAACACCCTATATTGACCCCCCCAAATTATTATTTCATATCATACTGTAGTTTTCATTTATAAACCAATATATCTTTATAACTCTGGAACCTGTTTAATTTTATATTTCAGAATGATGGAATGAATTATAAAAATATATTCTTAATTTTCACTTGGCAAGTATTTAGTCCATGAAAAATCTTGGCTCTCAGTCCTGAAACCAAGAAATTAAAAGAATACTTTAAATATTATAGTATGGCATTTCAGGTTCTAAATTTGAATCTCTATTTACCCTAGGAAGATATTTACACTTTTAAAATATATCATTACAATTTAAGACTCTCCAAAGGAGGTAAATTGATAGCACCAGCAACTCAGTTCAATCGGAACTACATAAAAAAGAAAATAAAAATTGTGAAGTTCATACTAAGGTTTATCATGGAATATTCTAAGAGAACTGAATGGCTCTATTTTGGTTCCAGTTTTAAGGTAACTGAGAGTTAACAAAGGAACCCCTTTTGCTTTGACCCACTGACTGTTGAAAACCTTTCCAAAATATATTACCCTAGGTTGTGGCTTACTTTTTACTATAAAGTTATCCTCTATTCGAAGAGTTGACTCATTGGAAAAGACCCTGATGCTGGGAGGGATTGGGGGCAGGAGAAGAAGGGAACGACAGAGGATGAGATGGCTGGATGGCATCACCGACTTGATAGACATGAGTTTGAGTGAACTCTGGGAGTTGGTGATGGACAGGGAGGCCTGGCATGGTGTGTGATTCATGGGGTCGCAAGGAGTCGAACATGACTGACTGACTGAACTGAACTGAATCCTCTATTCGCAATTGGAAAACTGTTTTCAGAGTCTGTCTTCTTAAAAATTCTTCATATAATCTGAGTATACTGATACTGATGCTACTGGAATTTATATTTTTAATGGTCTCCTAAAATAATGTCCCAAATTAATTATATCCAATTCTTTTAAATGTATATACCTTGACTCCTGAATTATTTTGTCTGCTGCTGCTGCTGCTAAGTTGCTTCAGTCCTGTCTGATTCTGCACGACCCCATAGACAGCAGCCCACCAGGTTCCTCTGTCCATGGGATTCTCCAGGCAAGAACACTGGAGTGGGTTGCCATTTCCTCCTCCAATGCATGAAAGTGAAAAGTCAAAATGAAGTCGCTTAGTCGTGTCCGACTCTTAACGACCCCGTGGACTGCAGCCTACCAGGCTCCTCCATCCATGGGATTTTTCCAGGCAAGAGTACTGGAGTGGGGTGCCATTGCCTTCTCCTTATTTTGTCTAATTTAACATCTAAAAATACAATAGGTATTAAATGTAATATTCCTTACAATTTTATTATTTCAAGAAAAAATCATCTCTCTTCCCCTATAGATACTAGACTATTGGAAAGCATCAAAGGGTGCTATTTATAGAAACAGATATCTTCAGAGACTACAGTGGAGGAACAGGGTACAGTTTGGTGAAACTACAGTATGATAGATGGAGCAGAGGACAGTCATAGAGACTAATCTGATTTCCAGTCCTCCAAGACCATTCTATAGTCTGTGGGGATATGCTTTTCTAAAAGATGCTTGTTGCTTCAAAAAAGATAATACTTTTAACATATAACAATCAGGATTATAGAAAAAGCACTGTATCTTACTATCTATCCTTTGATATAACCATCTTTTGATTTAGATTAACATTTCTAAAGCATGAAGATATTTATAAATGAGAATTAATGGTAATGCATTCACAACATGTGAGAAAGCAATGTCTAACTATTCAACTTTAATAAAACTCTTATTATGTAAATTTTTGCACAAAATAATTAATATCAATAATTAATAACAATAACCACAGCTAACATTGATTCAGGACCTATTATTGCTGAGGGTTACACTCAGCAATCTGTGTATATTATTTCTAATACTTATTACAACTGTGTGATATATATTTCGGATCTCTATTCACAGATAAAGAAACTGAGGCTCCAAAATGTTAACTACTAATCTAACAACTTATGTTGTAGAGCTGTTACTCACATTACTATTATTAATTATTATCATTATTATGTCTCTCTAACTGCAGAGTATACTTCCTTCCTATTATACTATAGTGACCCCCTGGGACGGATATACATTTCATAGCACTGCATCTGTTAATACAGACCTACTGTTTCAAATCAGAAATTTCTCAAAAAATTTTCAGGCAGTGTTAATTTTAAATGCATTTTAAACAGTATTATTTCAATTAATACCACATATAAAAGGAAGATGGTGGCATCTGAACCTAATAACTAGGCAACAACTCTCAGAAGACATCATTAATCTAGAAGACAGATGGCTGCTAAATTAAGAAGATTATCTGTATCCCTGACATTTCCTTAGGGGAAATTTCCATTGCCTTTAATTTAGAAAGTGGGCCTTACAAAAGAAAATACAGTTGCCCCTTGAACAAGAGGGGTTTGAACTACCTGGGTCAACTTCTAAGTGGATTTTTTTTCTACAGTAAATACTACCATATTGCATGATCCACTGATTCCTGGTTGGTTGAATCCAGAGTTGGTTGAATCTGAGGATAGGGAACATCAGATACAGAGGACCCACATGTAAGGGATGAGGCTATAAATCATATGTGGATTTTCAAGGGCAAGGAGGATTGACACTCCAACCCCAGTGCTGTTCAAGGGTCAATTGTATAGGCTTTTTGAGATTTGGTTAAAAAACAGATTCCTTTTATTTTCCATATAGGGAATTTCAATACCAAACTTATAAAAACACCTCTTTAATACCAAGTTACTTTCCAATTCCATTAAAAAAATAAACATAAAACCTTGACAGGCAATAATTCACTTGACTTTAGTGGCCTAGCCTACCTTAAAATAAAATTTAACAGAATCGCTCAACTGTCACTTTTACATTGTAAAAAGTTTTGCAAAATAGACGAAATCAAAAAGCATTCTTATTTTCAAATGTTATGTATCACTCTGGACTTCAAACAAAACACAATTATTTGCTGTGTCAATATATCTCATTTTAAAAGTTTTAAAATAATATTAATAATGCATAATTTAGATTATCCTGAAAGACACACTTTGAAATTTTAACCCAAGCTACAGAAAAGTTCGTTTTAATGTGAAAATTTAAAAATAAAAAATAACAAATTGGGAGAATGATGCCTTGAAATAAAATAATACTTGTAATATGTATTTCTCTTATACATTTAAAAATTGGCAAGCCATATGTTATAATTTATAAATATAAGCTTCTTTTGCTTCTTCCACATTATATAAAGGCACACGACTATCACATTCTTTTAACTGATGGGAGAGTTTTTTTTCATCATATCTTAGAACCACAATTAACTATTGAGGCTTGTCAAAGATGCCTACCTCCGTAGTGGAAGTCTTGGGACATGTCTATGGGAGCCCGTTCTACTGCTGATCTCTTGTAGACAACATGAATTCTTCCTTTTTCTTCCTCCATCTGCTTACCTCTTTCCAAGGGTTCAATGAAATACTCATCATTATCACTTTTTATCATTCCAGCCTAGAGAAAACATAAAATGTTACATTAAAAGAAATATCTATCATCTCTAGCTCACAATTAGTGTTTTAAATGGTAAGAATACAATTTTTGAAAACCAATGAACTTTCTTTCCACTTTTGGTTATAAATTCAAACTGGTTAGTTACTGTTATTCAGTTGTGTCCAACTCTTTGCAACTCCAAGGACTGTAGCCCACTGTGTCCAGGGGATTCTCCAGGCAAGAGTACTGGAGTGGGTTGCCATTCTCTTCTTCAGGGGGTTTTCCCAACTCAGGGATCGAACCCACGTCTCCTGCATTGCAGGCAGACTCTTTACCGTCTGAGCCACCAGATTAAAATGGCTAAGCTACTATAAATATCAGTTATTCAAAGGTAGAAGTTCATATATGGTAGAAATAAAATATTCCTAGGTGTTGTTGATCCTATTTGTGACACCAATTGTCTTGCTGTTTATACTGTTTGCTGAACCCAGGGTAGGCAATGCAGGAAATCAGAGGCTGGATGAAAACTAAAGGAACAGTAGGAACTGCAGACACATTTATTTTCTCCTGCCTGGCACAGCAGCCATAACACAGCCTCTCTCCTGGCTGATGAAGCAGGCAGGAGAGAAGCAGCCATAGCAGCAGCCATTACATAACCATAATGTAGCCATAACATATCCATGGGTCACTCCAATGTAGCCCTGATGCAGCAGCAGCCAGGGCTTTCATGGTGAAGTTCATAACAGGCATACCACACAAAGTAGCCCATGGCCAAGTGAGTACTTCGTCAAGTGCACATGTAGTGCTGTGTGATCTCAGCCATTCCATAACCCTGCAAAGTCAGTGTTCATAGAACATGGGGCTAGATGGCCTGAGAGTGTGGGGCGAGAGAGCCTTACTGGCAGCATCTTGTTAATTTGTTCTTTCCCTACATAAGGTAAAATGGACTTCCCAGGTGGCGCTACTGGTAAAGAACCCACCTGCCAATGCAGGAGACATAAGAGATGTGGTTTGATCCATGCATAGGGAAGATCTCTGAAGGAGGGCATGGCAACCTACTCCAGTATTTTTGCCTGGAAAAATCCCATAGACAGAGGAGCCTGTTGGGCTATAGTTCATAGAGTCACAAAGAGTCTGACACAACTGAAGCGACTTAGCACACATGCACATAAGGCAAAATAAGAGCTTTACATAGGGTAAGAATAAGAAAATCATACCATCTATATAATTGAATTGGTCTATAGATGAAGCCAACATCCGCTGGATCATGGAAAAAGCAAGAAAGTTCCAGAAAAACATCTATTTCTGCTTTATTGACTATGCCAAAGTCTTTGACTGTGTAGATCACAATAAACTATGGAAAATTCTGAAAGAGATGGGAATACCAGACCACCTGACCTGCCTCTTGAGAAATCTGTATGCAGGTCAGGAAGCAACAGTTAGAACTGGTCATGGAACAACAGACTGGTTCCAAATAGGAAAAGGAGTACGTCAAGGCTGTATATTGTCACCATGTTTATTTAACTTATATGCAGAGTACATCATGAGAAATGCTGGACTGGAAGAAACACAAGTTGGAATCAAGATTGCTGGGAGAAATATCAATAACCTCAGATATACAGATGACACCACCCTTATGGCAGAAAGTGAAGAGGAACTAAAAAGCCTCTTGATGAAAGTGAAAGTGGAGAGTGAAAAGGTTGGCTTAAAGCTCAACATTCAGAAAACAAAGATCATGGCATCTGGTCCCATCACTACATGGGAAATAGATGGAGAAACAGTGGAAACAGTGTCAGACTTTATTTTTCTGGGCTCCAAAATCACTGCAGATGGTGACTGCAGCCATGAAATTAAAAGACGCTTACTCCTTGGAAGGAAAGTTATGACCAACCTAGATAGCATATTCAAAAGCAGAGACATTACTTTGCCAACAAAGGTTCGCCTAGTCAAGGCTATGGTCTTTCCTGTGGTCATGTATGGATGTGAGAGCTGGACTGTGAAGAAGGCTGAGCGCCGAAGAATTGATGCTTTTGAACTGTGGTGTTGGAGAAGACTCTTGAGAGTCCCTTGGACTGCAAGGAGATCCAACCAGTCCATTCTGAAGGAGATCAGCCCTGGGATTTCTTTGGAAGGACTGATGCTAAAGCTGAAACTCCAGTATTTTGGCCACCTCATGCGAAGAGTTGACTCATTGGAGAAGACTCTGATGCTGGGAGGGATTGGGGGCAGGAGGAGAAGGGGATGACAGAGGATGAGATGGCTGGATGGCATCACTGACTCGACGGATGTGAGTCTGAGTGACCTCCGGGAGTTGGTGATGGACAGGGAGGCCTGGCGTGCTGCAGTTCATGGGGTCGCAAAGAGTCGGACACGACTGATCTGATCTGATAGATGAAGCACATTTATGTATTCTACTTAGCATTTTACCTCTAAAAAAACTTACAGGAACATAAATTCAAGAAAAATCTCTGATTTCCCACAGTAACCCATTGTGGGGTTGTCGTCCACTGCTGCTAAGTATTTTTGTAACCCATTTATATCTTCCCATCATATTACCATGGTTTGAGAGGAATGAGTTCCATGGGGCACTCCATACATAAAGTTACTTCTGTCCTTAATTCACCTCAGTTTCATTGGAAACTCTATATTTTTAATATTTATTAATTTGAAGAACTAGCTCAAATTTTGCCCATATTAATCTAATTTCATGATTTTACATATTTCATTCCTTCTTCAGCTTCATCTGTTTGAATGAAAAGGTTATTTAATATTCAGTTCCTTCCTTTCACCTCACTGGTATTTTTATGACTCTGTTTCATCTTTTATTTACTTAGAAAACACCAGGACTATATTATTCACTACTATAGTTGAAGAGAAAAGATAGTTTGTCTGAAATTTATTCTTCATTAAGTATTGAGTCCACATTACATTCAAATAGCTACAGCTCCTATTCCTATTGTAAAGGTCATACACTAATTGCTATTTTCTTGTTCTAGTCTCTAAGTCATGTCTGACTTTTTTGTCACTCATGGATTGTAGACTGCCAGGCTCCTCTGTCCATAGGATTTCCCAGGCAAGAATACTGGAGTGGGTTACCATTTCCCTCTCCAGGGGATCTTCCCAACCCTGGGATCAAACCCACAGCTCCTGCATTGGAAGGCGGATTCTTTATGGCTCAGCCACAAGGCAAGTCCCACATATACTAATGTTGTTGTTCGGTCATTCATTAGCTTCCCACCCTTTGCAATCCCATGGACTGCAGAATGCCAGGCTTTCCTGTCCTTCACCATCTCCCAGAGCATGCTCAAACTCATGTCCATTAAGTCAGTAATGCCTTCCAATAATCTTATCCTGTCATCCCCTTCTCCTGCCTTCAATCTTTCCCAGCATCAGGGTCTTTTCTAATGGTCCACTCTTTGCATCAAGTGGCCAAAGCACTGGAGCTTCAGCTTCAGCATCAGTTCTTTAAATGAATATTCAGGATTGAATTCTTTCAGGACAGATTGGTTTGATCTCTTTGCAGTCCAAGGGACTCTCCAGAGTCTTCAACATCACAGTTCAAAAGCGTCAATTAATACTTCAGTGCTCAGCCTTCTGTATGGTCCAACTCTCACATCCATACATGACTAATGGAAAAACCACAGCTTTGACTAAATGGACCTTTGTTGGAAAAATGATGTTTCTGCTTTCTAATATGCTGTCTATGGTTGCCATAGCTTTTCTTCCAAGGAGCAAGTATCTTTTAATTTCATGGCAGCAGTCATGATCTGCAGTGATTTTGGAGCCCAAGAAAATAAAGTCTGTCACTGTTTCCATTGTTTCCCCAACTATTTGCCATGAAGTGAAGGGACCAGATTCCATGATCTTAGTTTTTTGAATGCTGAATTTTAAGCCAGCTTTTATACTCTCCTCTTTAACCAACAGGCTCTTTAGTTCCTCTTCACTTTCTGCCATAAGGATGGTGTCATCTGCATATCTAAGGTTATTGATAGTTCTCCTGGCAAACCTGATTCAAGCTTGTGCTTTACCTAGCTGGGCATTTTGCATGATAAGCTCTGCATATAAGTTAAAAAAGCAGGGTGACAATATACAGCCTTGATGTACTCCTTTCCCAATTTGGAACCAGTCCCCATTGATCTTTATCTGGTTCTAACTGTTGCTTCCTGACCTGCATACAAGTTTCTCAAGAGGCAGGTAAGGTGTTCTGGCATTCCCATCTCTTTAAGAATCTTCCAGTTTGTTGTGATCCACACAGTCAAAAGCTTTAGGTCATCAGTGAAGCTGAAGTAGATGTCTGGAATTCCCTTGCTTTTTCTATGATCCAACAGATGTTGGCAATTTGATCTCTGGGTCCTCTGCCTTTTCTAAATCCAGCTTGAACATCTGGAATTCTTCATTCATGTACTGTTGAAACCTAGCTTGGGGTATTTTAAGCTTTATTTTCCTAGTATGTGAGATGAGTACAACTGTATGGTAGTTTGAATATCCTTTGGCATTGCCTTTGTTTGAGACTGGAACGAAAATTGACCTTTTCCAGTCCTGTGGCCACTGCTGAGTTTTCCAAATTTGCTGCCATATTGAGTGCAGCACTTTCACAGCATCATCTTTTAGGATTTGAAACAGATCAGCTGGAATTACATCACCTCCACTAGCTTTGTTCATAGTGATTCTTCCTAAGGCCCACTTGACTTCACATTCCAGGATGTCTGGCTCTAGGTGAGTGATCACACCATCATGGTTATCTGGGTCATTAAGATCTCTTTTGTATAGTTCTTCTGTGTATTCTTGTCACCTCTTCTTAACATCTTCTGCTTCTGTTAGGTCCATACCATTTTTGCCCTTTATTGTGCCCATCTTTGCATGAAATGTCCCTTGTTATCTCTAATTTTCTTGAAGAGATCTCTGCTGCTGCTACTAAGTCGCTTCAGTCATGTCCGACTCTGTGCGACCCCATAGACGGCAGCCCACCAGGCTCCGCCGTCCCTGGGATTTTCCAGGCAAGAACACTAGAGTGGGTTGCCACTTCCTTCTCCAATGCATGAAAGTGAAAAGTGAAAGTGAAGTCGCTCAGTCGTGTTCGACTCTAGTGACCCCATGGACTGCAGCCCACCAGGCTCCTCCGTCCAGTCTTTCCCATTCTGCTGTTTTCCTCTATTTCTTTGCACAGATGACTGAGGAAAGCTTTCTTATCTCTCCTTGCTATTCTTTGGGACTCTGCATTCAGATGGCTGTATCTTCCCTTTTCTCCTTTGCCTTTCCCTTCTCTTCTTTTCTCAGCTATTTGTAAGGCCTACTAACACAACCATTTCACCTTTTTTTCATTTTTTTTTCCTTGGGGACGGTTTTGATAACCACCTCCTGTACAATGTTGTGAACCTCTGTCCATAGTTTTTCAGGCACTCTATCAGATTTAATCCCTTGTATCTATTTGTCACTTTCATTACATAATCATAATGGATTTAATTTACATCATACCTGAATGGCCTAGTGGTTTTCCCTACTTTTTTCAATTTAAGTCTAAATTTTGCAATAAGGAGTTCATGATCTGAGCCACAGTCAACTTCTGGTCTTGATTGGTGACTGTATAGAGCTTCTCCATCTTGGGCTACAAAGAATATAATCAGTCTAATAAAACCTAACATTTCATAGACTAATATAATTAATATTAAATTAATATTATATGCACTAATTTTCTTGAAGAGATCCCTAGTCTTTCCCATTCTGTTGTTTTCCTCTATTTCTTTGCATTGATCACTGAAGAAGGCTTTCTTATCTCTTCTTGCTATTCTTTGGAACTCTGCATTTAGATGTTTATATCTTTCCTTTTCTCCTTTGCTTTTCGCTTCTCTTCTTTTCACAGCTATTTGTAAGGCCTCCCCAGAAAGCCATTTTGCTTTTTTGCATTTCTTTTCCATGGGGATGGTCTTGATCCCTGTCTCCTGTACAATGTCACGAACCTCATTCCATAGTTCATCAGGCACTCTAACAGATCTAGGCCCTTAAATCTATTTCTCACTTCCACTGTATAATCATAAGGGATTTGATTTAGGTCATACCTGAATGGTCTAGTAGTTTTCCCTACTTTCTTCAATTTCAGTCTGAATTTGGCAATAAGGAGTTCATGGTCCGAGCCACAGTCAGCTCCTGGTCTTGTTTTTGCTGATTGTATAGAGCTTCTCCATCTTTGGCTGCAAAGAATATAATCGATCTGATTTCGGTGTTGACCATCTGGTGATGTCCATGTATAGAGTCTTCTCTTGTGTTGTTGGAAGAGGGTATTTGCTATGACCAGTGCATTTTCTTGGCAAAACTCTATTAGTCTTTGCCCTGCTTCATTCCGTATTCCAAGGCCAAATTTGCCTGTTACTCCAGGTGTTTCTTGACTTCCTACTTTTGCATTCCAGTCCCCTATAATGAAAAGATGGGCACGATAAAGGACAAAGATGGTGTGGACCTATCAGAAGCAGAAGATATTAAGAAGAGGTGGCAAGAATACACAGAAGAACTGTACAAAAAAGAGCTTCAAGACCTAGATAATCATGATGATGTGATCACTGACCTAGAGCCAGACATCTTGGAATGTGAAGTCAAATGGGCCTTAGAAAGCATCACTACGAACAAAGCTAGTGGAGGTGATGGAATTCCAGTGGAGCTATTCCAAGTCCTGAATGATGATGCTGTGAAAGTGCTGCACTCAATATGCCAGCAAATTTGGAAAACTCAGCAGTGGCCACAAGATTGGAAAAGGTCAGTTTTCATCCCAATCCCAAAGAAAGGCAATGCCAAGGAGTGCTCAAACTACTGAACAATTGCACTCATCTCACACGCTAGTAAAGTAATGCTCAAAATTCTCCAAGCCAGGCTTCAGCAATATGTGAACCATGAACTTCCTGATGTTCAAGCTGGTTTTAGAAAAGGCAGAGGAACCAGAGATCAAATTGCCAACATCCGCTGGATCATGGAAAAAGCAAGAGAGTTCCAGAAAAACATCTATTTCTGCTTTATTGACTATGTCAAAGCCTTTGACTGTGTGGATCACAATAAACTATGGAAAATTCTGAAAGAGATGGGAATACCAGACCACCTGATCTGCCTCTTAAGAAATCTGTATGCAGGTCAGGAAGCAACAGTTAGAACTGGTCATGGAACAACAGACTGGTTCCAAATAGGAAAAGGAGTACGTCAAGGCTGCATATTGTCACCATGTTTATTTAACTTATATGCAGAGTACATCATGAGAAATGCTGGACTGGAAGAAACACAAGTTGGAATCAAGATTGCCGGGAGAAATATCAATAACCTCAGATATGCAGATGACACCACTCTTCTGGCAGAAAGTGAAGAGGGGCTAAAAAGCCTCTTGATGAAAGTGAAAGTGGAGAGTGAAAAGGTTGGCTTAAAGCTCAACATTCAGAAAACGAAGATCATGGCATCTGGTCCCATCACTGCATGGGAAATAGATGGGGAAACAGTGGAAACAGTGTCAGACTTTGTTTTTCTGGGCTCCAAAATCACTGCAGATGGTGACTGCAGCCATGAAATTAAAAGACGCTTGCTCCTTGGAAGGAAAGTTATGACCAACCTAGATAGCATATTCAAAAGCAGAGACATTACTTTACCAACAAAGGTTCGCCTAGTCAAGGCTATGGTCTTTCCTGTGGTCATGTATGGATGTGAGAGCTGGACTGTGAGGAAGGCTGAGCGCCGAAGAATTGATGCTTTTGAACTATGGTGTTGGAGAAGACTCTTGAGAGTCCCTTGGACTGCAAGAAGATCCAACCAGTCCATTCTGAAGGAGATCAATCCTGGAATTTCTCTAGAAGGAATGATGCTAAAGCTGAAACTCCAGTATTTTGGCCACCTCATGCGAAGAGTTGACTCATTGGAGAAGACTCTGATGCTGGGAGGGATTGAGGGCAGGAGGAGAAGGGGACGACAGAGGATGAGATGGCTGGATGGCATCACTGACTCGATGGATGCAAGTCTGAGTGACCTCCGGGAGCTGGTGATGGACAGGGAGGCCTGGCGTGCTGCGGTTCATGGGGTCGCAAAGAGTTGGACACAACTGAGCGACTGATCTGATCTGATCTGATCTGATATGCACTAATATGGAATATTAATTTAAATAGCAGTACATTTGAAAACAAAGTTGAAAAAATAATGTATTAGTGTGGAATTGTAATTATTTGAAAATACTTATCAGATCCAAGTCATCTTCTTCTGAGGTTCTTATTCTTTATTTTCAAACGTGAGGTCACTCACTCTCATGGAATATAGGCAAGGGGAAGTTGGGATGATTCCCACCCCTTCTAATGGCTCTACTGCTCCGTGTCAAGCAGCACAGACATGAAATGTAGGTAGACCTTGCCTCATAGCATCTGTTTTCAGTGAATATGCCTATTACTATTGCTTTTCTGTTGCATCCACACTTGTCCCCATTTTCTGTTCTGTCTTCTCCTCCTAGATATGATCTCACCCCCACTCCCTCTGTGTAAGCCTCAGAGGGCATTCTCAGAAGCTCTGGTGTCTTCACATGCCATCTCTACATCCCCTAACTACTGTGCACATTCAGACTTTGACTTTATGTCACTTTGTCTTACAAGGAAATATCACTACAGCTTTTCCACAGTGGGTAGTTTTCCCCTCTTGAAAAAACTTCTACCCTTTCACTACAAAGAACATTGAGCTAGTGGGCATTCAGTAGTAATGCTGATCTTCCGGACACAACTCCAATATCTGGAGTTGTTTCCTCATCTGGTCAATTACTTTTCCCCTAGTGCTGTACTGAAAAAATGCTTTTTTTTTTTTCACAAGCGGCCTGATTAGATTTTGACCCTTCCAAGTTGTTCTTGTTGTTAATGGATTCATCTCCTCTACAAACACAATTTCCAACATCTTTCTCATGCTTTTCAATTTTTGTTTTAATCTGTTTAGCATTAATGTCATATTCTTAAATCTCTTTTTCTCAGTAATTTTGAAATCACTTTTTTGATGGGTTAATAGCATTCATAGATAGTGAAAGTGAAGTCACTCAGTTGTGCCTGAGTCTTTGCGACCCTATGGAGTGTAGTCTGCCAGGCTCCTCCATCCATGGGATTTTCCAGGCAAGAATACTGGAGTGGGTTGCCATTTCCTTCTCCAGGGGATCTTTCAAACCCAGGGATGGAATTCAGGTCTCCTACATTGTGGGCAGACTCTTTCCCATCTGAGCCACCAGGGATAATGTTCATAAAACACATGCAAACTAAGCATAAACATAGTAAACATATAAAAAGTTAACTAACGGGACTACATCCAAGGCTGAAATGTTCAGCCTCATTCCTAATGCTACCTGTTGATGGGAGGCAGTGTTAACTGACTTTAGTATGGAAACACAGTCTGTTGTATACCAAAGTCTACAGATTGAAGTTTATCAGTATTCATCTTCATTCAAGTCTTTTTTTTTTTTTTTCCCTAAATCCATTCAGTCACATTGTTCTGTAAAGTCTTTTCCATTCTTTTCCCATCTATTTACACTGCCACTTCCTTAGTTACAGACCTCATCATGGCTCATTTGGATTACAGAAATTGCCTCCTATTGTGCCTAAACCTGAGTGGAAACAGTGGTCACTGAAGCAGCCGGCAACCTCTTAGCAATGGGCAATGACTACTGGGGACACTTGAAAGCCATGGGGAAAGCAGGAAGGATTAGCCTACATGCCACTAAAAATCATTTCTACATACCTTCTATTGGAAATGTTCAAATCTCAGGCCCCATGATGTTACTTTCTCCACTAGGTCACAGGTGAAATTTAAAACATCTAACCCTCCCCCTCAAATGAGGTTGAGGCATAGTCATTGGCAAGGCAAAAGCTGGATCATATAACCTCTGATAACTCCAAGGACAGGAAATCTGAGAGCCTGCCCTCTTTAAAAAATTTTTTTCATTAGAATATAGTTGCTTTACAATGTTGTGTTAGTTTCTGCTCTCTAGCAAAGTGAATCAGCTATACAAATACATACATCCCCTCTTTTTGGATTTCCTTCCCATTTAGTGAGAGCCTACCCTTTTATTCATTATGTAAGCAAAGTTAAATGAAAAAAAAAATCTTATCTAAAGCGCTGTACTGGATACCTTAGTAAAATAAAAATTCTCAAAGACATGGTTCACCTACCCTCCAGTTGAGGGCAATCTAGCCAAATAAATGAAATATACGCCTAAAGGTATTCAGTGATGTATATTATGAAAAGTCCAGACAGTAAATGATAACGGCAGTTGAAAGTCAAATTCGAGAGATTCTTTGCCCACAAGCCTACTGCACAAGCCAACTGTCAAAGGAGCTCTTGATTCTCCACCCAAAATCTATTTCAGCTGAAATCTCCCTAATGCCTACGGGAATTTCAGTTTGGCCATTGTTATTGTTCACACTGTCTCACTTTTCCACACAGCACAGATCAGATCAGATCAGATCAGTCGCTCAGTCGTGTCCACACGGCACAGCAGCCAACAATTACTATTTCAAATTATGGTATTATTTTAGACAAGCTAGAATGTGATAACACATGGACAGACTATGTAAGGGCTCAAAACATCAGGTGCTACTTTCCTGCTCAGACAGAAGCTCAGAATATTTCTAGGTCAGCCAGGCGGGGGTTCCGCTCCACAAGCCATGTGGGTGTCCAGACTGACGGTGCTTCTGCCATTTCAATACGGGCTGCCATGTTTGCCGAGTCAGAAGGGGGAACAGCAGGAGGAAGCCCACACGGAAGATTTTTCTGAGTTAGCCCTGGTCATGTCAGCAGTACCACTTGCTTCCATGGCAGGATCCAGTCGCATGGCTGGCTCACAGCCAATTGCAAAGAAAGTCAGGAAACAGAATCTGGCTGTGTGCCCAGGGAGGAAAGACAATGGATTTTGATGAACAGGTGGCTGTCTCAAACTCAGTTAAGATCATGTCACCCCTTCGCTTGAGACACTTCAGTTGCTTCCCACTGCATTTAAAACCACACTCCTTCAAGGCCTGTATCTCCCCAGCTCTGCCTATCGACCCCCAAGAACTGCCCCTGTCCCCGTCCTTCCACTGCCCCAGCCTGAGGGGCCTGTGTTCAGTGTCGCTCTTCTTTTGATATTCCCACCTTCTTTATGGCCTCAGACCTTGGGAGCACTGTTGGTTCTCTTTCGACGGTTCCTCTCCCGCCAGGACACACCTCTCTTAGCTGGCTGTGTTTGATTCTCCAGGTCTCAGCTTAAAGGCAGGTGATGCAAGAGACGTGAGTTTGATCCCTGGGTGGGGAAGATCCCTTGGAATCAAAAATGGCAACCCACTGTAGTATTTTTGCCTGAAAAATCTCATGGACAGAGGAGCCTGGCAGGCTACAGTCCATGGGGGTCACAAAGAGTTGGATACAACTGAGTACGAACGCACTAAGATCACAGTTTAAATGTGACCTTAGAAATTATTTTCAGACTCCCTCACCCACATATAGACTAGGTATCCCCATGTAAATTAGGGCCTATCTTTTAGCCAATTAGTTTGACAGAGCAATGTATTTTCTCTCACAGCCCTTAACACAAATCCCAGGTGGACTCACCTAAGCGTTACCTTTATTATTTTTTGTCTTCCTCATAGCACTGTTGGGATTCCCTGCTGGCTCAGATGATAAAGAATCCGCCTGCAGTGTGGGAGACCTGGATTTGATCTCTGGGCTCGGAAGATCCCCTGGAGGAGGGCATGGAGAATCTCCATGGACAGAGGTACCTGGCGAGCTACAGTCCATGGGGTTGAAAGAGTCGGACGTGACTGAGCAACTAAGCACAGAGCACATATGGCACTGCCAGCTCCTGAAGCGAACTTGTGTCTCTTAAGTCACCTTTGTCTCCTTAAGTACCAGCACAACAGCCACACAAAATATGCTTTCAATACATTTCTGATGAACAATGACATGAACGCAAGGTAAAGGGAGGGGACGGAGAATTTTTAGAGGTTCAAAAGGTGAGAGGATTGCTGTGCTGGCGGTGTGAGAGAAGGGCTTTAGAAGTGAGACAGTTCAGGCTTGAACAAAGGTTGTGAAGTGCAAAACCCCAACACATGCTTGAGGGCAGTGGGTACCCCGCTCATTCAGAGCAGAGTCTGTGCAGGGCAGCCCTGGGAAACAGCTTACGGAAGATCTGTGTCACCTTGTATCTGAATTTTTAACTTGTAGCATGGAGAACAACTAAGGGTGATCAGATGGGCTAAAAGAAAGTGGGATTTTAAAAATAATTTTTATTTATTTACTATTTTTGTCTGTGCTGGGTCTTTGTTGTTGTGCACGTGTTTTTTGTTGTTGTGGAGAGTGGGGGCTACTCTTTGATTGCCGTGTACGAGCTTCTCACTGCGTTGGCTTCTCTTGCTGTGGATCTCGGCCTTTAGGGCACAAGGGCTTCAGCAGTTGCTGCAGGTGGGCTCAGTGGTTGTGGCTCGCAGGCTCTCAAGCACAGGCTCAACAGCTGTGGCACACAGGCTTAGTAGTTTGACCACATGTAGGATCTTCCCACATCAGGGACTGATCTTGTGTCTCCTGGTAAGCAGACTGGTAAGCAGACTCCTTAACACTGAGCCACAATGAAGCCCCATGAAGTGATGTGTTTTTTTTTTTTTTAATTTTTTATTTTTTTATTATATCAAAAATCTCTTTTATTGATTATCAGAAACATTACAAACATCTAATATGAACAAATTGTAACATGACAGTATTTAGTTTGAACAATTAATGTTTTAAGATTTATCTGAGGATTAAGTTCCAGATGGAAGAAAGACTAGGAAACAAGCAAGCATGAGGCTACAAGTTCAGGTGGCAGAAGTGGCAATGGGAAGAGAAAAGGGGAAAGAAAAAGAAAAAAAGGAATAAAGTCAAGAGTGATTACAGGAAAAAATAAATACTTGGTCACCTGTTAACATGGAAGCTCCTCTGCTTAAAAGCTTCCAAGGAGGACTTCCCTGGTAGTCTAGTGGCTAAGACCCCATGCTCTCAGTGCAGGAGACTCAGGTTCCCACATGTCACAACTAAGAGTTCAGAGTTCACAGGCTACAACTAAGACCCAGTACAGTCAAATAAATAAATAATTTAAAAAACCAAAACAAAACAAGCAAAACCTTCCAAGGATACCCATGCCATGTATATTAATAATCAAAGTTCTCAAGATGCCCATTCTTGGCACCACCATCTCCTGGGCCTCATCTCTTTATTCTTGCCCTTGCTGGTTCCACTTCAGCCACAAAGGTCTCCTTGCTGATCCCTGATATCGCATGTAGGTGCCTTTGTTAAGGCCTTTACACTGGAAAGGCACTTCCACTTGTATTTTTCCTTCCTGAAATCTTTCTCCCCCTGGAATTCCACATGTCTAACTCCTTCATCTCCTTTACCTAAGTAAAGCACACCTGCTTCCCCCACCCAGCACCCCAAACTCTGTTACCCTGCCCATCTTTTCCATTGCACTCACTGCTTTCTGATGCACTAGCTAACCTAACCATTTATAATTTTCCTTATTCATGGTCAATGTCCAAGCAATATCTTGCTTGTCAGGAATTTACTTTCAGTCTGTTCTGTTCAGTCTGTATCTCAAGTGCCTAAAACAGTGTCTGGCACAAACTAGATGCTCAATAAGTATTTACTAGATGACAAAATGAGAAACAAAGGTAAAGGAAGGGAAGAAGGTGCAATCTGTAAAATTTTGAAGTTGGGTTACTAGGAAATTAATGCTTTTGCTCATAGAAATAGAAAAGCTAAAAGAGAAAGCTGATTAGAAAGGCAGGAAGATGATCAGTTCATTAAGCATGTTCACTTGCGGTAGGGTGAAAATACCCAACATGCAAAGGAGAGATGCAGAATTTTTTTTCAGAAAAATTGCCGTGGCCACAAATATATTGGAAATGGGATACTTCTCAAAGGCAATAGCTAAAACTGTTGGGGAAAAAATGAACAGGAAAAGTTCATAAAGAGATCTGAGGGAGAGCCAACAGCAAATCTTGGGGAAAGCTCACAGAACCTCAGACTATTACTATACAGGAAATTCCTAAGATCTGAACTCAGGACCATGGTCTACAAGGTCCTATATGGCCTGAAATTCTCTATTTGTCTCTCCTCTCCTGACACTTCACATCTTGCTCTTTTTCCTCCAGCCATATGGCCCCTAGCCCTACTGCTCTCACCCCTACAAGCACTTTCCCCACCCACATAAATTAGCTTTCTCTTCTCTCTCTATCCTAGCCTTTTTCCTTTTGAGGCATTACCTCAATTAGCTACATGATTGTCTGTCATCCTTTTGGGACACAAACTTAATTAAGCATGAAAGTGAAAGTGAAGTTGCTCAGTCGTGTCCAACTCTTTGCTACCCGTGGACTGTAGCCCACCAAGCTCCTCACTGTAGCCCACCAAGCTCCTCTGTCCATGGGATTCTCCAGGCAAGAATACTGGAGTGGGTTGCCATTTCCTTCTCCCAGGGGATCCTCCCGACCCAGGGATTGAACCCAGGTCTCCCACATTGCAGGCAGACACTTTAACCTCTGTGCCACCAGCATGCTGCTGCTGCTAAGTCACTTCAGTCGTGCCTGACTCTGTGAGACCCCATAGGAGGCAGCCCACCATGCTCCCCCGTCCCTGGGATTCTCCAGGCAAAAACACTGGAGTGGATTGCCCCTTCCTTCTTCAATGCATGAAAGTGAAAAGTGAAAGTGAAGTCGCTCAGTCATGTCAGACCCTTAGCGACCCCATGGACTGCAGCCCACCAGGCTCCTCCACCCATGGGATTTTCCAGGCAAGAGTACTGGAGTGGGGTGCCATTGCCTTCTCCGTGCCTCCAGCATAGACTGTGTCAAATTCACTGCTGTATCTCAAGGCCTAGACCAGAGCTTGGCTTAAAGCAGGTGCCTAATATTTGATGGACACTGGGAGAGGAAATTAATGTAAGAAGTAGACAAGTAAGGAAAATTTAAACCATGGCAAGACAGGTGGGAGGAAAACTGAGTAGCGTGTCATGGGCACCAAAACAGAAATTTCCTCAATGTTAAAGCAACGGCAGTGAAGAGGACACAAAAGATGAAGGCTGTGAAAAGGAAACTAGAGAAACAAAAGTGATGGAGTAGTGGGGGCTGAAGAGATACTACAATGAGTTATGAAGGACCAGGTGGTAAAGCCACATATATTTCAGATCCTAGACTGTTCAGAGCCATTATAGGTCGACTGTCAGCCTGCTCTTCCTACCACATCATATGGATCTTTCTTCCTCAGCAGTTACCAAAAATGAAGTGACTAAAAGATGGGATATATATGTGTGTTTATATGCATGCAATGGAATATTACTCTGCCATAAAAAAGAATGAAATACTGACATATACTGACATTGGTAGCATGGACAGACTTAGAGAATATTATGCTCAGTGAAATAAGTCTGACAGAGAACAACAAATACTATATGATTTCACTTATATGTGGAATATAAAAAATGAGACAATTGAATCTATATACAAAAAAGAAACAGACTCACAGACATAGAAAAAAAACTTATGCTTACCAAAGGGAAGGAGAGGAGGAGGGTCAAGTTAGAAGTAAGGATACAAACAGATACAAACTACTATTTGCAAAATAGATAAGCAATGAGGATGTACTGTATAGCAGAGGAAATTATAGTCAATATCTTATAATAACCTATAATAGAATATAACCTACACAGTATTGTAAATGAACTGTACTTCAATTAAAGGGGAAAAAAAAATCTCATGTTCTTAGACAAGATTGACCCATGCAAAAAATCATCAGTACTCATAGTTAAGTAGTAAAGACTCTTTTATCTATAAGATATTCATTTAGGTAGTCAGGCATTCAACAAATATATTTGGAAGCTCAAAGACCATGAATTGTTGACCTTAATATTAAATAACTCACACTCCTGCTCTCAGTCCTCACAATTTTATTTCACAGGATACAGTGGAGTGATTTAAAGGAATAAAATTCAATATGTATAAAATTAGGCAGTTTCAAACTATGACATTCTAAGTATTGGTATTGCTTTCAATGCTGCCAGAAATTTACAACTTTTAATTATAACTTAGAAATGTCACACATAAGATTACATATGGCCCTAAAAGATACTGTTTAAACAGATGCAATAATTTCTTATGTATCTTAAATGTTATTTAATTTATATATGGTGTGTGCTCAGTTGCTCAGTCATGTCTATTTGCGGCCCCATGAACTATAGCCTGCAGTTCCTTTGCCCATGGAAATTTACAGGCAAGAATACTGGAGTGGGGTGCCATTTCTTACTCCAGAGGATCTATTCAACCCAGCGACTGAACCCATGTCTCTTGTGACTCCTGAACTGGCAGGCAGAGTCTCTAACACTAGCACCACCTGGGAAGTATGGTATCAAGGCAATATTTCATAAATTTCCCTTTATGACACAAAACCTCCACATTTACACTTCTGTGATCTTATATAGCAATACAGGAAATATTTATGGTATTTCTCAAACTATTTTCCAAAATTGAACACATATAAATTTTTAAAATATCTACTATATTTAGTACAGCATGAAATTAAACATATTTTATTAAATTTTAATTAGATCTTAACACAATTCCTTTGACATCGATGTAGAGAGGATATTTATAAAACAATGATCCATGCTAAAAAGCCAGCTGCATAATTACTCTCTCATCTGGTCAACTCTTCCAGCTACATCACTCAGCTCAAACACTGCCAAGATTACAGAATTAAGCCAATAGCTTAATAATAGCTTCTGAGCATGGAAACAGCCAACATAAAGGCCACCCTCCTCATTCACTAGATGAGGTCCTCGCAGTCATATCTGACACCCAATTCTACTAAACCAAGTTAGATGGTTTCCTAATCCTCATCAAAATGCAAATGGCAAACAAAAGTAAGGGGTGTGGGGTCCAAGGAGTTTCAGCTGAGATAATGTCCATGAATCCCCTTTGTAAACCATAAAGACTTACCACAAATGTGAAATCCTAGTCCTTATATACCAACAATAATAAACAGCAGTCACTAAGAAAAGACTAAATTGTGTTCAACTTTGTTTAAAATGAAAATCAATATAAAAGACCTTTAAAGAAGAATTTAAACAAGATTTACTAAGGTTTTTTGAAAATTCTGTGCCAGATATTCTAAAAATCTTCTGCTATGGAAACCTTCTATTTTCAGCTGTGACACCTAAATGCTGCTTTAATGCAATAATTCTCAACTCTATGAAGGAAGGAGAGGAGAGCTAGGCAGCTTTTTTAGAATTCCAGGAAATATGTACCAAATAATGTGATACATAATTAAAGCTGAAGCTAAATATCCATTATTTTGTGGTAAACTGGTTACAATCTTAAACTACGTCATAAATAGCAAAGTTTTAAATGTTTGGCTTGCTTTAATTAAACTACTTTAATTAAATTTAGTTTAGTTTTAAATGTCTAGAAGAACATTGAGAAAAATTTATATTAATGTTGTATATGTATACAAGAGAGAATAAATGCAGAAGTAATATTTAAAAAAGACTATCATTATACCTTAGTGGTACAACAAGTCCATCTTAGCTCACTAAGGTTCATAAAAACACATTTTGAGATTCACCATTGGACTATGTTGCTTCCTCCAATGTCTATTCTATCCCTATGTCAATAAAGCACATAGCCTAACTCCATTTTATCATTAGAATGGACAGATGTTATTATATGAACATGATTTCAACACTTTTCCTGAATTTCAGAAAGTATTTCAATGTCATCCTCCAAATTCCTACAGAGAAGGCAAAATATCTGAGAAAGGATGGGAAAGAGAATAAGGAGAAATAACACAGCTGTATTTGTTAAAAGTACAATTTATTTACATAAAGAAGCTTATTATTTGGGATGCACTTGGATAGAGCTTACGAAGATTAAGAAATAGCTAATATATGCCCCAAACCATGCCATTGGTTACTACAAACCCTTCCCTTATTCCAAAGTCAAAAGTAATCTTTATTAATTTTGGACTCCCAGCATTGTATCTGTATTTCTATGGTACTTATCACTGTCATTATTTTATTATAATTGTTTATGTTAACTGTGCTAGTATGGGGAAAGGAAGAGATACTGAATAAGATGTCAGCTGAACTAAAATATAAATGTAGTCAAATTCAACATTCATTTTTGGGTTTGGCTGGCATTTCATTTAACAATAATCCTTCTGGATGCTGGATCTCAATACCATCTAACATAATCCTCTGCAAACTGATACGACACTAAATGAATGTTTGCAGAATCTTTTCCATGAAGGGAGTGGATACTCCAGTCAGACAGGTGTCATAATTGGAGCCCTTAAAAAAAAATCCTATTTGACTCAATAATCTGTAGTCAATTAATTCATCTTGACTCAGTTAATTTCTAAAGCAAATGGGTCTAACTTTAACCAGTGACATTAGTCACTGATATCACCATGTCAGTTCATTAGTTAGATAGCATAACCTCCAACCCTCTACTGTCTGATTTTTATCAAAATCTAGGTTGCAAGAAATACAATTCTAGGAAGATTTCCTGAAGGTGAAAGGATTTTCTATATATCTAGTCAAATTGCTTTATTTTTTATCATTTCCATCACCACTCCTTTCCTCCATTAAGCCAGACCACCATTACTTGGGCCCCTTAATAAGACTGTTTTTAATCAGCTATGTGAAGCGCTAAAACATCACCCTATGAAGAAGGAGATTATACAAAAGGGTCCGAGGAAGCTCACTGTCTAATAACAGTGTGTTTGTTGTTGAAGACATCTCTCAATATCCTACACTCTGTTTGCTATGTGAAAATCCAGGGGTACAAATAAATCTCAGATTTTAGTAATAGAAACAGATTTGGTTTATTTTTATTTGATCAGCACTTCATATTATGTAATTAACCAATATCTATGAGAAAACTCAGAGTCAAACTTGTATTCTCTCTTTAAGACAATCTTGTGTCATGAAACCATGGATACTGAACTTTCTTGGACATTAGTTTTCCTGTTCTTGTTTTTCTTTCTGTTTTCAATATTTTACTGTGTGAATGCATATAAATGCATATGTTTATCATATTGAAGGAGGTAAGTACTTGTTAAGTTAAAGTACAAGACTATATACTGCAAGCTAAAACTAAGACATGATGGTTTAATTTGAAACAAGAACACATTTTTCTGAAAATGTGTAAATTATAGGATTAAATGTATTAACAGTGTTTATTTAGCTTCATTCAGTGTTTCACAAACATCTTGCTGCTGCTGCTAAGTCACTTCAGTCGTGTCCGACTCTGTGCGACCTCATAGACAGCAGCCCACCAGGCTCCACCGTCCCTGGGATTCTCCAGGCAAGAACACTGGAGTGGGTTGCCATTTCCTTCTCCAATGCAGGAAAGTAAAAAGTGAAGTGAAGTCACTCAGTCGTGTCCGACCCTCAGCGACCCCATGGACTGCAGCCCTCCAGGCCCCTCCGTCCATGGGATTTTCCAGGCAAGAGTACTGGAGTGAGGTGCCATTGCCTTCGCCTCACAGCATTCTTGAAAAGTTAAGGATAGATTATTTTTATTATTTTTCACAAAATGTGACAGTTTATAACTCTAAATCTTACTTTCCTCTAATTTCCTAATGATTTGTGGTGTACAATATAAAATATAAACATTAAATGTTTTTATGTTTAATTTGGATTTTGTATACTGAGGTATCCCATCTATATTAATAAATACACACATCCAAGCTATAACCTCAATAATATTGGCAGTGGACTTATGTGAACCAAAACAGCATATTTTCTGTTATTTCCTCTCATTGCTCTTTGTAAAACATAAAGCAAACCAAATAGCACTGAAACATGTATATTATCATATGTGAAATAGATCGCCAGTCCAGGTTTGATGCTTGAGACAGGGTGCTCAGGGCTGGTGCACTGGGATGACCCTGAGGAATGGGATGGAGAGGGAGGTGGGAGGGGGGTTCAGGATGGGAAACACATGTACACCCATGGCTGATTCATGTCAATGTGTGGCAAAAACCACTATACTATTGTAAAGTAATTAGCCTCCAATTAAAATAAATCAATTAATTTTAAATAAAGAAAAAAAAAAGAGTATCAACAGTAACAACAAAACTGAATCAAAGCAGCCAATAAGAGGGGAACAAAAGAGCAAAAAAATAGTTTAATGGAAAAAAAAAAGAAGAGACGTTAATTCAATCAAGCTTTTGACTCCAAATTCAGCAAGAGGCAAGAGGCAGAGAAACAGCAGAAACTTCCAAGGAGTCCTTGTACCATTCACTATACAGGAAAAAAACACGCTAGGCCCTTCTCTATCTCCAGTATATGTGCCTGATACATATAGGCCTCAACAGTCATGATAAATGATAAATTTGTTGCTAAATATGTATGAAGGTAAAATATCCCCAAATGTTCAGGCACAAAAAATACAGTAGATATTACCTTTTGTGGAGGGAAGCATAAAATGGAAAAACTGAAATTGCGCAATGCTCTTAAGTACCTTTCGCAGTTTAAAAGTCATTTTAATGACTGAACATCCTAAAAAGAGATCATCTGTACTATGGCTTACCCATAGCTACTGTGCTTGTACAATCCTAGAGGGAAAGGATGGGACACAAAAGTGAAGAAGAGCAAGAGAGAGTGAAGGAGACTGAATCTGGAGATGGATGCAGGGAGGGAGTCACCTTACTACAAATTTCAGAAAGTCTTAAAAATATCTAGTAAAATGATTTTCATAAGCATTTAACATTTGTGGAGTTTATGGCATACAAATACTTTATTCATTTAAAAAAAAACTTTTGTTCTCTTTCATAAAGAGAATTCATCCCTGCTCTATCTGACTTGGTTTTTCATGTTGAGTTTTTCACATAAATGTATTTTATCTAGTTATTTCCCCAAGTCATGATGAGGTTTATAAGTACGTACAAAAAAATTACTTGGAAAAACTTAAATTAGATGACTAAAAGTGTCAAAAACAGCAAACCAATTCAGAAAACAAGTGGATCTCTCCTGATCAAATGTTGAAGACTTTATGATCTTGTAACATACCGAACTATACAAAAATGATCTTCACGACCCAGATGATTACAATGGTATGATCACTCACCTAGAGCCAGACATCCTAGAATGTGAAGTCAAGTGGGCCTCAGGAAGCATTACTACGAACAAAGCCAGTAGAGGTGATGGAATTCCAGTTGAGCTATTTCAAATCCTAAAAGATGATGCTGTGAAAGTGTTTCATTCAATATGCCAGCAAATTTGGAAAACTCTGCAGTGGCCACAGGACTGGAAAAAGTCAGTTTTCATTCCAATCCCTAAGAAAGGCAATGCCAGAGAGTGCTCAAACTACCACACAACTGCACTCATCTCACATGCTAGCAAAGTAATGTTCAAAATTCTCCAAGCCAGGCTTCAACAGTACGTGAACCATGAGCTTCCAGATGTTCAAGCTGGATTTTAAAAAGTCCGAGGAACCAGAGATCAAATTGCCAACATCCGTTGGATCACTGAAAAAGCAAGAGAGTTCCAGAAAAACATCTACCTCTGCTTTATTGACAATGCCAAAGCCTTAGTGTGGATCACAACAAACTGTGGTAAATTCTTAAAGAGATGGGAATACCAGACCACCCGACCTGCCTCCTGAGAAATCTGTATGCAGGTCAGGAATCAACAGTAACAATTGGAAATGGAACAACAGACTGGTTCCAAATTGGGAAAGGAGTACATCAAGGCTGTATATTGTCACCCTGCTTATTTAACTTATATGCAGAGTACATCATGAGACATGCTGGGCTGGATGAGGCACAAACTGGAATCAAGAGTGCCAGGATAAATATCAATAACCTCAGATATGCAGATGACACAATCCTTAAGGCAGAAAGCAAAGAACTAAAGAGCCTCTTGATGAAGGTGAAAGAGGAGAGTGAAAAAGTTGGCTTAAAACTCAACATTCAGAAAACTAAGATCATGGCATCTGGTCCCATCACTTCATGGCAAATAGATGGGGAAACAGTGGAAACAGTGTCAGACTTTATTTTTTGGGCTCCAAAATCACTGCAGATGGCGACTGCAGCCATGAAATTAAAAGACGCTTTCTCCTTGGAAGAAAAATTATGACTAACCTAGAAAGCATATTAAAAAGCAGAGACATTACTTGCCAACAAAGGTCTGTCGAGTCAAGGCTACGGTTTTACCAGTAGTCATGTATGGATATAAGAGGTGGACTATCAAGAAAGCTGAGCACCAAAGAATTTATGTTTTTGAACTGTGGTGTTGGAGAAGACTCTTGACAGTCTCTTGGACTGCAAGGAGATACAACCAGTCCATCCTAAAGGAAATCAGTCCTGAATATTCATTGGAAGGACTGATGCTGAAGCAGAAAGTCCAATACTTTGGCCACCTGATGCAAAGTACTGACTCACTGGAAAAGACCCTGATGCTGGGAAAGATTGAAGGCGGGAGGAGAAGGGGACAACCAAGGATGAGATGGTTTGATGGCATCACTGACTCGATGGACATGAGTTTGAGTAAACTCCGGGAGTTGGTGATGGACAGGGAGGCCTGGCGAGCTGCATTCCATGGGGTCACAAAGAGTCGGACATGACTGAGCAACTGAACTGAACTGAACATACCTAAGTCAGGCTTGAAGATTAAGCAATCCTAGTTTAGAGAGCATAAAGGAGGAGTCTCACTTGGTTCACACAAGATGTGGGTTCTGATCAGAGGTTTGTTGCTCACTAGTATGACTTTTGAAAAGTCATTTAAGTTCTTTAGTGCTTAGTTTCATTATTTGAAAAATACAAGAGTTTTACTAGATTAATCATGAAAATGACTTCCAATTAAATTATCTTCCAAGGGTAGAGCTCCCAGGAAAGATATGTATTTGAAAAGCTGTTCTCTGCCAATATCCCAAGACCCATTTATTCCCATGATAAATAACTTGAAATTATGATTAGATTAATGTAAAGTAGGTCACAAACTTTAGTGTGCCAAAGAAATTAGGTCCCAACCTCAGAGATTTTTCCATGTTTCAACTCCAGAGAGTCTGGTTCAAAAGGACTGGGATGCAGATCAGAAATCTGCAATTTTAACAAGCACTTTAAAAAAAAATGTTGCAAATAGTGTTAGTATGGAAATTATAGTTTGAGAAAAACTGCTTAATAAATAATGTGCCAACCAAAATTAATTTGGGGATGTTTACTCCCTTATGCTAAAACAAATTTTAAGAAGACTATTTAAAGAAAACATGACTAAATGGAATCTAGGAATTGAACTCTATATAACAGTCATCTACTGTAGATATTAATAAAATATCTATACATACCCCAAGTTTTTAACAGTTTGAAGAATGAGTTAGACTACCTTAATATTTAAAAGAAAAATTAAAAATCACAGTCATTCATTTAGCAGAAAATATTTATATATACTAACAGCTGTCATAAGGAAGAAAAAGCTTTATAAATTCCAACAACTAAAACTAGTTTAAGGGGAATGTTAAATCCAGAAGAACCTAAGTTTTGATCCTGGAAATTATTCAAAATAGCATTATAACATTATAGTTTTCTGGTGACTCAGATGGTAAAGAATCTGCCTGCAATACAGGAGACCTGGGTTCGATTCCTGGGTCAGGAAGATCCATTGGAGGAGGAAATGCCAACCCACCCCAGTATTCTTGCCTGGAGAATTTCATGGACAGAGAAGCCTGGAGGGCTACTGTCCATGAGGTCTCAAAGAGTCGGACATGACTGACTCACACACACACACTTAATATAATAAGAAATACCAAACTACATAGCCATTCCAAATCCTCTTGAGTCAAGGAGATTAATGATTAATACTTATTTTAGCTAGGTTTGTGCATTATACTAAATTTTGAGGATATATACTGAAGATATATCTACTGTTCCTAAAAAGGTAAGCTAGCGCACAATTAATGGCAATGAAATCAAAATTCGTAATGACAAGTATAATCTAAAGTACTGAAATGCTGCCTGCAAATAGGAATTCAATCTGGACCACTTCAAGTATTCTTTCAGCACTTGACATTTTTCTGCCATTAGGTGGATATTGGCAAGTTGGCATCATGGTCAGTGCCTCACACAGCAGTATTTCTCAAACTTTAAAGTATAAATGAATCAGCTGGGGATCTTGTCAATATAAATGCTGACTGAGTGGTCTGAGATTCTGTATTTTGAAAAAACTCCCAGGGGATGTGGATGCTTCTGGTCTTTGGATGACACTTTGTGTAACAAGGCTGCAGGGCATTTCAACTGCATTGAGTTAAACAGAGGAAATCCTATGAATTAGATATAAGTCAATGTGGGAGATTTAATTTCCAAAGATGGTCCACAAGAGTCTTTCATTCCACAATGCTTTCCTCGGTGTGACTTCACCACTCCCCCATCTACAGAAAAATTTTAATTGCCCTCCCTGAAACCCAAGCCAGCTTTCGTGTTTAACTTGTAATGAAGACAGTGTGGTGGAGTATCACTGAATGATTTCTGAGCCTAGCATGGAAGATATCTTGAAGCTTCTGCCTCGTTCTGATAGAGCACTCTCTTTCCAGATGCGTCCTCTCAGATCCAGCTGCTGTACTGTGAGAGACCCGAGCCACAGGAAGAGGCCATGCGTAGGCACCCGAGTAACAGTCCAAGTCTTTGAATCATTCATTCTAGTCACCAGACATGTGGATGAAGAAACCACCACATAATCCCAACTCTCAGCGATTCAAATCACCTCCCATTCTTTTGAACCTTCTCAGATGAGGACCCAGACATTCTGGAGCAAAGACAAATCATCCACACTTGCCCTCTCTGAATTCTTGTCACAGAAAAATCCAAGAACAGAATAAAATAGCTATTGTTTTATACTCAAGTTTGCATGGTTTGTTACATAACAATGAAAAAAAATGAATGGAATTAGAGTTAAGGAGAAAAAGCATGTAGTGAATGAAAGCAAATATTTGATCCCTATACATTAATTGTTTAGACTAAGCTGTATAGCTAAGAGAGGGAAAAAGTGAAACTGTTAGTCACTCAGTCGAGTCCAATTCTTTGCAAACCCACGAACTGTAGCCCACCAGGCTCCTCTGTCCGTAGAATTCTCCAGGCAAGAATACTGGAGTGCGCTTCCATTCCCTTCTCCAGGGGATATTCCTGATCCAGGGATGGAACCCAGGTCTGCTGCATTACAGGCAGATTCTTTACCATCTGAGCCACCAGGGAAGCCCTAGAGAGGCAAGGTCTGGTGATAGAGATAAAGCTTCCAACACTGTTACAAGAACTTGAGGGAAAGTATGGCCAGAATATAAGGTGAGTCCTCAGATCATGCAAGAGATTATAACAGAAGTTGAATAGGGACAACAGCAAAGAAACTTGGAAGGCATCAGAAATAAATTAAGTGCAAACCTGAGAACATATAAAGGAATTAAAAATTGGAACATGAACTCTTAAGACTGTAGGATGGCTTCTGGTTTCATCAATGAAGCCTCTTTCACTAAACTAACGAGAATAACCATAAAGCAAATCATAAATCAAACTAGAGAGAACAAAGGAAACGTTTTCAAGAGAGAAATGAAATTGACACAAATAGAATACGCTGCTAAGTCACTTCAGTCGTGTCCGACTCTGTGTGATCCCATAGATGGCAGCCACCAGGCTCCCCCATCCCTGGGATTCTCCAGGCAAGAACACTGGAGTGGGTTGCCATTTCCTTCTCCAATGCATGAAAGTGAAAAGTGAAAGTGAAGTCGCTCAGTCATGTCTGACTCTTAGCGACCCCATGGACTGCAGCCTACCAGGCTCCTCCATCCATGGGATTTTCCAGGCAAAGTACTGGAGTGGGGTGCCATGGCCTTCTCCCATAGAATACGCAGCGGGCGTAAATAATAATGTGAAGAACGGATTATGGTGCAGTGCTGAAATGGCTCACTCGGTGCTCCAGGAATTGGGACATAAGAAGGAAGATGACAAAGTCCTACACAAAAAGTTTAAAAGACTAGTGAAGACAATAAACAAAGTAAGTAAATAATGTACTTTCATACAGTGATAAATAGTATAAAGAAAATAAAGCAGGGTAAAGGACAGAGATACTTGGGGGAGGAGATAGGAAAGATAGGTAAGATCTCTATATACTGACTACAACCAAGAAAAAGTCAACAAAGAGCAAGCAGTAATGAGACAAAAAGGTGGGCCTTACTATTATCAGCAAATGAGAAGAAAACCCAAGACAGCTTCCTAAACACAATCTGCAGGTGTGCCATTCAGAAAGTTGGAAGTCATTCTTGACCTTACTGAGACACAGAAGAACTTCATTTCCCAGTGTTCCCTTCAACGAAGTGTGTCCAGATATTAGCCAATGGAATGTGGGTGGGAGTGATATATGCCACTCCTTAGATCGACCCATAAAGTCCTCCATGTCAATAAGTGAAAGAAGAGAAAGTTGGGTGTTTGTCTCTATCTCTCCTCACTACCACAGCATGTATCTGAGAGTGGTGGTGTCTAGTCCCTTTGGTTACCCTCTTCCATGGTCCCAGCTTTAATACAACTTACCTGCCTGGCCTTTGTTGCTTGATAAGCTCTGAGTGCCTCCCCATCCCAGGTCAGTTCCCTTAACCTTGCCCACATCCTGTTAAACAGTCCCTTTATGAAACCTATGTAGTTTAAACTGTTTAAAGTTTCAGTCAGTTCAGTTCAGTTCAGTTCAGTCGCTCAGTCATGCCCAATTCTTTGCGACCCCATGAACTGCAGCATGCCAGGCCTCCCTGTCCATCACCAACTCCCGGAGGTCACTCAGACTCACATCCATCGAGTCAGTGATGCCATCCAGCCATCTCATCCTCTGTCGTCCCCTTCTCCTTCTGCCCCAATCCCTCCCAGCATCAGAGTCTTTTCCAATGAGTCAACTCTTCACATGAGGTGGCCAAAGTATTGGAGTTTCCACTTTAGCATCATTCCTTCCAAAGAAATGCCAGGGCTGATCTCCTTCAGAATGAACTGGTTGGATCTCCTTGCAGTTCAAGGGACTCTCAAGAGTCTTCTCCAACACCACAGTTCAAAAGCATCAATTCTTTGGTGCTCAGCCTTCTTCACAGTCCAGTTCTCACATCCATACATGACCATGGATGGATGGAAAAACCATAGCCTTGACTAGATGGACCTTTGTTGGCAAAGTAATGTCTCTGCTTTTCAATATGCTCTCTAGGTTGATCATAACTTTCCTTCCAAGGAGTAAGCGTCTTTTAATTTCATGGCTGCAGTCACCATCTGCAGTGACATTCTTTAAACATTTTAAAGAATGTCACTGCTCCTTACCAGGACCTTGATGGATATACTATTCTACATCATTCAACATTTGAATGAAAAGCATAATACCTAGGTCATTAAAAGAATCAGTAAAACTGACAGAGCTTTAGAACTGAAAAGTGATCTTGGAAATCACCTTAAGTCCATTAACCTTATTTTTCACTGATGGGACCAAGGACCAAGGATGCATTTCCCTTTTACATTTTCTATATAATCATTATATTTAGTTCACACCAGAAGAAAGTATATGCTAAGCTATTTATATATTTCACAATATGTATTTATATTTACAATATATTCAGGGTAAAAGTAACAAAATGTTATTCTTAAAATGAACACTCAGAAATACTAGTTCTGCATTGGAACAGCAGTCATCTCAGCTGGAAAGCAAAGAACATGCATTACTCAGTTCTCATTCTTTCAGTGAAACCCTACTCTCTTTATAGAGCTGCCAAATGGCGGAAACAGCCCAAAACAGTTTACAGTATTGAAATATACTGACTTTTTTCCTTGATGCTCTTCTTATGATGGAAAAAACAAGCTTTAACCACAGCTGACCCTGATCATTAATGTCAGCTGCTGATCAAAAGCCACACCCTGCCTGCAAGTCACATCAAAATGCCAAAGCATCTCTCCAGCTAGAAGTTCAACAGCAGCAAATGACCATTATCAAGCTCTGTGGATGAAGACTTTTTCTAGCTCCCTCCATTTCCCTCTAAGTTTACTCCTGCTCTGCAGCACTCAACTCATATCTTGAGTATTTTTTAATGTTCTTGTTCTGAGAAACTAAATTAACTAATGCTATTCCAAGAAAACAAGACGGCATCTGTTGAAAAAAGCTATACCATATTGCAAAGCCTCAAGCTCTAGGTATCAATATGAGGCTAAAGCATTTGTTATCTTGAATAACAACATTTGTTGGATCCTCCTGAATCTTTCCTCCCACACCTTTGGTCTGTGAAACAGTGTCACACAAACACGATCTTATCCTGTAACAAAATTTAATAAAGTTATGGGCTGTCACTAAACTATGTCTCAATATTATAAACTTGATTAAGTAATGTACATATGTATAAAACCACTGGTTAATGCTTTTGTTATCTTTAGATTGTATGTGTATATCAAAGGGATGTGATAGAGATTTAAAAAAATTTGTTTCTTTCAACAACAAAGCCATAATTTGTATGGAATGGATGGTCTTCCTTAAGTGAGCGAAGTTTCACCTGCATTTTCAGCCGCTCTCCATCACTTGCATTACTGCCTGAGCTCTGCTTCCTGTTAGATCAGCAGTGGCATTAGATTCTCACAGGAGAGTGAGCCCCACTATGTAAACTGCACATGCGCAGGATCAAGGTGGTATGTTCCTTATGAGAATCTAATGCCTGATGATTTGAGTAATAAATCAAAATTTCTTACAGACTCATATTCAAAACTCTATCAGTGAGTGGCAAGTGACAATTGTATAATTGTTTCATTATATATTACAAGAATAATAGAAGTGCACAATAAATGTAATGCACTTAAATCATCTCAAAACCATCATCCTCCCCTCCCCTCATGGCGTGGGAAAACTGTCTTCCACAAAGCTGATCCTTGGTATCAAAATGGTTGGGGACTGCTGGATTAGACCAATAAGGTAGGTAAAATCCCAGTGAAAGAGTAACTAGCCAATATCCGTTTATACATACTATCAATGCAAATGGCAAACCTCTGCCTTCAAATCCACGCCCATCGTGATCTTCAAATGGCTCTTAAGGACTCAGTAAAGAGACTGAAGTTGGCCTGTTTCCTGAGATTCATATGTTGCAAATAAAATGGAGCCTCTGTTCCCCAGGAGAATTTAGTTATGCAACTAAGTTTTCAAGATCTAACTACATGGTACCGTAAAAGATAACAGTGTCAAGATACACTTAATATAGCCCATTCCACATTCATTTGCTCATTCAGTCTTTCAGACAACCTTATGCTATTTAAAAAACAAAACTCAGGGAAGTTAAAATGATCCATCTGAAGTTACACAGTGGGTGGCAAAACTACAACTTGAACTCAAATATTTTAACCCCTAGCCTGATACTCTTTCTACTGATCTTAGACCTGCAAGAAATGCAAGTTCTGGAGCTCTACTGTAGGCTGATTAAATCAAATACTCTGAGATTAGATCCTATGGGAGCCAGAATTATAAGGTAGCCTCCATTAATCTTATGATTGACAAAGATTTGAAAGAAATATAATCCCCAGGTCTTCAAAGTTATGGAGAAACAAACAGTTTTTAAAATTTCTAAGAATTATGAATTATTACAGCCTTTCTGGGGATAAATTAACAATGTAAATCAAAATTCTCAAAAAGGCATATATCTGTTGACTCAGCAGTTCCACTTCTAGGAATTTAAATTTATTCATCCAAAGTGGATACAATAAATAGGAATTAAGTAAATAAATTACAGCACAGTCACATTAAAATTAGGTTCTTGATGCATTTTCTGCCATGGAAAGATGCTGAGCTCTAATGTTTAGGAAATAACAGAATGCTGTGGATAGTCTGCAACACTAGAACCATCTAATATCAAAGATGTATCAACTAACTTCATCTAACATAAAGATTTATCAATTAACTTTCTAAAATAGTCTCAAAGTAACTAAATGTTTGTAAAAGAAAGCTCTGCATAAATTCATTCTAACACAAAGTTTATGAGATTTATAGTTTTCGAGCCTTGGATCTGTATCTCCCTTAGTTGATACTGGGATTTTATGGCAATGATCATAATCCAACTTCTAGCACAGTGCATTACTTTCAAGAGGCATTACTTTGCTGACAAAGGTCTATCTAGTCAAAGTTATGGTTTTTCCAGTAGTCATGTATGGAGGTGAGAGCTGGACCATAAAGAAAGTTGAGTGCCAAAGAATTGATGTTTTTGAACTGTGGTGTTGGAGAAGACTCTTGAGAATCCCTTGGACTGCAAGGAGATCCAACCAGTCAATCCTACAGGAAATCAGTCCTAAATATTCATTGGAAGGACTGATGCTGAAGCTGAAACTCCAATACTTTGGCCACCTGATGCAAAGAACGGAGTCATTGGAAAAGACCCTGATGCCGGGAAAGACTGAAGGAAGGAGGAGAAGGGGACAATAGAGCATGAGATGGTTGGATGGCATCACTGGCAATGGACATGAGTTTGAGCAAGCTCCGGGAGTCAGTGATGGACAGGGAAGCCTGGCATGCTGCAGTCCATGGGATCGCAGAGTCGGGACACGAATGAGTGAATGAATTGAACTGAACTGTTTAGGTTGAATAGTTGTTAGTTTAACATAGGATATATTCTGCTGCGGTTATGTGGTCAATAATTCACCAGTTCCAAAGTTCACAGCCAGGTCTCCACACTGGTCCACTATGAGTCTGTCCTCATGACAGTAGAAGGCAATACTAGGATAAGCTCTTCTAGAGTCACATGACTCTGATTATTTCAATATTAACAATAACTCAGACTCATAAAGTGAAGAAAACGAGAATCCTTTCTGACCTACAATTGCTAGGTAGAGTCATGTGGCATATATCTATATTCATAAAGAACAGTAATAGGTAATATACTCATAGGAGAAATGCCAAGACACAGGCAGCTTTGGAGAAACAATAGTACCCTTACTACTTATAAGATTCTTTCCACTTAAAAGAATGGATGTTTAGTCTGATGGAACTGTTTCACATCTTGTGTTCCCATAAGTGCTGCTGCTCTTTCTCTTTCCTATTGAGCTTTAGCTATAATTGTAAGTGAAAGTAAGCCAGAGTAAACTGACAACATGCTCCTTTATAGAAACTAGGGCACAGGGAAGAAGCGTGACTACACGGAGAGATAAGAAGAGTAAGACAAGAATACGTGGTCCCATAAACAAAGTCTGTTGAAAGGCTCAATGTATGATATTGTTCAGAAATAAAAGTCCCTTCTTTAATGCAGAAAAATTCTAAATCAGTATTTCTCAAACTTTTTTGTATCAAGACCCCTTTATACACCTTAAAATTGAGGATCCTTAAAGAGCCTTTATTTATGCAGTACTTATTTTCTCAGTACTTATTACAATACATTAGAAACTACAAAATTTATAAAATATTTATTAATCCATTTAAAAATTAATTCATTATGTGGTAATATATATAAAACATTTAATGAAAGATAATGAAGATTTTCAAAACAAGGAAAATTTAATGAGAAGACATACATTTTTACAAATCTCTTCATATCTGACTTAGTTCATTCTCTGATCTGCTTCTAATTTTAATCTGTTGTAAATATCTCTTGCAGTCTCTGGAAAACTCCACTGTACATATGAGTGAGAATGAAAGTCAAAAAAGTGAATAAGAGTATAATTATAAAAATAATTTTGGACTCACAAAATCCCTAAAGATGTCCTGAGGACACACAGAGAGTAGCGTTTCTGGTTTACCTGGAAGTATCCTAGTTTTGACAGACTGAACTGAATAGAACTGACCCTAGTTTGCGGCTTCCCAGGTGGCCCTTGGAGAAGGCAATGGCACTCCACTCCAGTACTCTTGCCTGGAAAAACCCATGGGCAGAGGAGCCTGGCAGCCTGCAGTCCATGGGGTTGCTTAGAGTCGGACACAACTGAGCGACTTCCCTTTCACTTTTCACTTTCCTGCATTGGAGAAGGAAATTGCAACCCACTCCAGTGTTCTTGCCTGGAGAATCCCAGGGACGGGGGAGCCTGGTGGGCTGCCATCTATGGGGTCTCACAGAGTCGGACACGACTGAAGCGACTTAGCAGCAGAAGCAGCAGCAGGTGACCCTAGTGGTAAAGAACCCACCTGCCAATGTAGGAGGCTTAAAGAGACATGAGTTCAATCTCTGGATTGGGAAGATCCTCTGGAGGAGGGCATGGTAACCCACTCCAGTATTCTTGCCTGGAGAATCCCATGAACAGAGGAGCCTGGCAGGATTCAGTCTGTAGGGTCACAAAGAGTTGGACACAACTGAAGCGACTTAGCATGCACACATCTTAGTTTTAGCACCAAAAGTCCCAAGTCCTGGGGAAAGTCATTAGTCCAGGCAAACAAGGATGAGTCACCCTCTCTATAATATACCCTAAGATTAACAGTGCTAAAACAAAAAGATCAACTTGCTTAAGATCCAACATCAACTAACTACTGCTATATGTTCAAAATTACAAGTCTACCTAATTTGTGGCTACACTTATTTCTTGTTAGTTTTATACTAATTTGAAATCAGCAAAATCTGCCAAGTAGCACACACTTAAATATATGCAAAGCAAAAAGATTTGGTATGTTATATTAGGAAAAGTCAAAATTAGGCTCTATTTAATTTTTTGTGGTTTGGGATCCTGGGTCTGAACCAGTATAACTTAATAAATGTCTATTAAAATATATTATTTTTGAAAGAAAAATACTACATGTCATTGCACTAAAAAGTTATTCACAAAATGCAAAGAGAATTCTTAGTATTATAGTAACTAATTACCTTTTGCAATAACAAAGTATTTAGCTTCCTGAGAATTATTTCATTTTTCAAAAAGCTTTACTGAATAAAGTATATTAAAGTTGCTTTATGACATTCAAGTGCCAAACCACATGTTTTCCCTCCATCACCTTTAGTTCCTTTTAAGTGAAATTGTGTATGAGTAAGTCTTTAGTCAAATAATGTAGTCATCTGTTTCTCTCATTTTTTCCTTTTTTAGATGCAGTATTTCTAAAATGTTATGTATGTAACAACTAACAGTGATCAGTATAATCTTTTAACAACTCCTAAGGTTCTTTTTTGTATAAAACATGAATGACAAAATTATATTATTTACATTAAAATGTTATAAGAAATCACCATCGTAACCAGGTTTTTCTCCATATGAGATATTTTACATTATTGAATTGGCAATAGGCATTCATTTCAAGCTCAAGACATTTTTCTTGCCATCTTTCTCACAAAATTAAATGTGTACCTACAGTTGCTACGTTACTTGTATAAGCCTTACCTTGGCATAGTTATCTTGTTTAAATAAATCATTTTCTAAAAAGGTGTTTGCTGAAACTTTAAAATGTATTTCCAAAAGCAATAATCCCCTAAAGAAAAAATGTGACTTCCTTCTCCAATTTTTTTTTTTTTTTTTTTTTTTTTTTTTTCTCACTCTTAAATTGTCTACAGACAGATTCACTAAGACTAGGATATTTATGCCTTTTTAAGGAGGAAATATGTCATATAATGTCAATGCAAAATTGTGGAAGATATAAAAGCACATTAATTAACAACTTTTCTATTTCAGACAGAAAAAAGTAAAATATTTTACAGTGAAATACCACTAGCACTTCAAATTTCACAAAAAGTCACTTGCAATTGTCCCAAAGAATGATAATTATATATGAACAATGTAAAAATGCACCAAATAAGGCAAGTGAAAGATGAATTTCACCATATTTTTAAAACATATTTCAAAAGAGACAAATGTCCAAATTCCATTTTATGATTAGTCATTAAAATCTGGTAAAATATTAGAATTTAGCAGACATTTTTATTGTACATCAACTTCTCTACAGCAGACACATCACACACACTAAGATCCCTGATATCAGTTTCTCCAAATTTTAGCTCAATTCTCCACAAGGCCAGTCAACTCCTTGGGGGTGTGGAGGGCGGGAATCACTTGCCTGCTTAAAAACTGCCATGAATACCAGTTTCCTGGAAAACAAAGTTTGAACCTCTTTTCTTGGCATAGTATGATGTTCACTTAGTACCCCAAGCACTGTTATCTTTTGCCAATTCATTTCTCCAGCAAGTAGACCTTGAGTGCCTTGCAGCACCTGGTCCACAGTGATGCTCAGTTATATTTTCTGCATCAGTAATAGCAACATCCTTACAAGCTTATGCCCATGTACCTTGGACACATGTACCTCGGACACACTCATCCTTCTTCCTGTTAAGATACAGCATAGTGCAGGTGAGAACTTTACACAAGAGGAACAATTCAGGAAAATTAAGAATGTTCACTTGGTCAATTTTGCTCACCCATAAATAAAATAATTTTATTAAGTTCCACAGGAGAAAAGTATATTCATTTCATTTGGATTTCTACTCTTGCTAGAAAGATTCTGATAAGAAACCTACTACTTTTGTGTATGTTTCATTTTTTATTGAAGTGAAACTGACATACAATAAAAATATAGACCTTAGGTGTGCAGTACAATGAGTCTTCACACTGCAAATACCTATGTAACAAACATTAAGAACAAAATATAGGACACAACTGTCAGAATCAATCATGTCCCTTTCCAGACAATTTCTCTCTCCCATCCCCAGACAACTCTTTCTATCAATATAGATTTTTAAAAATCTATTCTCAGACTTCATATAAATAGAACTTACATAGTCAATGGAGATTTTTGAATCTGGTTTCTTTCACTCAGTATAAAACTTTTAAGATTGATCCATGTTGTTGCATGAATCAGTAGCTTCTTACTATTATCACTGAGTAGTATCCTACCTAGATGAATATACCTTGTATTTTTCATGTATTTATTTGTGTACTTTGTGTATCTTCTTTTATGAGATGTCTGCTCAGTTCCTTTGCCCAATCTGATTTTTAAATTTAGATTGTTCATCTTTTCATTAGTAATTTGTAAGATTCCTTTAAATATGTAATATATTCAGATACCATTTTCAGACATGTATGTTGTGAATATTTTCCCTATCTGTGGTTTGTCTACTATTTTAATGGAATCTTACAATAAGGAGATTTTTAATTTTGATGAAGTCTAACTTGTCAAAAGTTTTTATGGTTACTGACTTTTGTGTCCTGTTTAAGAAATCACTGTCTACCCCAGAAGTTTTGAGGCTTTGTGTTCTAGGTACACAAATAGGCCTATGATCCATCTCAAATTAATTTGGTAAATGGAGTAAAATAGAGACTGAGGGTTCATGAATGATTATTTGAACTGTGTCAGTGTTTGGGAGGGATAGGCATTCAGTCCTGTGCAGACAAAGGTGCCGAGGTAAGGAGGGCATAAAGCACTCCATTTCTCTCCTCTGAAAAGAGGCTGAATGACCTCCTCCACCAGATTCAGACCTCAGGGTTAGGGCAGAGGAGTAGGTAACACCCTGGTCTCTATGCCTTCCAAAGGAGTTGATTTAGAAATTGCATGGTTTCCAACTCTTGCATATACCCACAAATTACACAAATGATTTCAAGTATTCTCTGGAATTTTTGTTATCAAAAACTGAAACATCTGATTCTTGGTATAATGGTTCTCTCATCAGAGATTCTATTTGCTTCATGAGAAAAAAAACAAAGCACACAGCTGGTCTTGATTTCATCAAGACTCTGTCATCAGTCAACTTAACACGATAGCTATCAATCTAAATAGCCCTGCTGCTGCTGCTGCTAAGTCGCTTCAGTCGTGTCCGACTCTGTGCGACCCCATGGAGTGGAGCCTACCAGGATCCTCCATCCATGGGATTTTCCAGGCAAGAGTACTGGGGTGGGGTGCCACTGCCTTCCCCGCTAAATAGCCCTAGCCTTTTTCTATACAGAACCATTTTCTGGTGTACCCCAAAGAACATTAAAATGAAACAGAAGCCTTAATAAGAAGTCCTCAGTAAGTGACTACATTTACTGATCCTGAAACTTACAGATGTTGAGGTCAACATCTGACGAATTCTTACGGCCAGTTCCTCATGGTCACCTGACGACAACTGCCGCTCCAGCCATCGTGTTTTCTTTGGGTTCTGTGAGTCAGGATTTCAGAGAGGGGACAATAAGGATGGCTGGAATTTGTCCCACAATGTCTGCCGATTGACTGCTGCTGCTGCTAAGTCGCTTCAGTCGTGTCCAATTCTATGCGACCCCATAGACGGCAGCCCACCAGGCTACCCCGTCCCTGACTGGGAAGACTTAAAGGACTGAAAGGGACTCAAATGGCTGAGGTCTATTATCTGAAGATTTATACTTCTGGTATCCTGACTGACACACCTCAAAGACTTGCCTCCTTATATAGCTAAGGCTTCTCACAATACACCATCTGGATTCTGAGAGAGACACCTGAGAGGGGGACCCAAGAGGAATCACCTAGATGCACAGCACTGGAGAGCAACTGCTCTGAGACTTGGGACAGGAGGCATTACAGGAAAAAAACGTCCTAGTGCATTTTAAAATTAGACCAAGAAAGAGAGGGTTTTCTGATTTTTTTTTTTAAATTTTGAAACAGCTCTCTGGCTACTACTTGGGAAGTTACTTGCCACGCATGTAGAAAGAGCTAACAGATATCCCTGCGTTCAAAAACTAGACCTGCCACTGGAATTCTCTGACCTTGGGGTAGTCACCTAATATCTCCAAATGTTTGCTTTTCCTTTTGTATGACTGTAATACTACACTAATAAGAAAATTATTATAGTTTATACTAATATAATTGTTGTTTAGTCGCTAAGTCATGCCCAACTCTTTGCAATCCCATGGACTCTAGCCCACCAGGCTCCTCTGTCCTAAGGATTTCCCAGGCAGGGATACTGGAGTGGGTTGCCATTTACTTTTCCAGGGGATCTTCCTGACCCAAGGATTAAGCCTGCATCTCCTGCACTGCAGGCGGATTCTTCACCAGCTGATTCACAAGGGAAGCCCAAGAAACCTGAGGTGGGTCAGATCAGATCAGATCAGTCGCTCAGTCGTGTCCGACTCTTGCACCCCATGAACCGCAGCACGCCAGGCCTCCCTGTCCATCACCAGCTCCCGGAGGTCACTCAGACTCGCATCCATCGAGTCAGTGATGCCATCCAGCCATCTCATCCTCTGTCGTCCCCTTCTCCTCCTCCCTCATCCCTCCCAGCATCAGGTCTTCCCATGAGTCAACTCTTCGTGGGTGGCCATTCGCTTTACCCCCCTCCAGTTTCTCCTTCTGACTGGTTGATCTTCTTGTCCAGCTCTCGTCTTCCCATTATTCCGCCCCTCCTCCCTCCTCCTTCTACCTTACCGGCTCCCTTCTTTCCCCGCGTCTTTCCTGAGTCACTCTGTTTTTGGCCAAAAGTCTACACTTTCTTCTCTCCTCAGTGGCCTCCCTTTCTTTCCTTTCCCCTCCTCCTTCCGGTCATCTCTCTGGTATTGCCTCTTTCTTCTTTTCTCCTTCTTATCCTTGCTATCTCTTCTTCCTTGCAGTTTCGGGGATCATTCTTTCTTCTTTCTTTGAGTCAGAGGATCTGCTCTTCTTCTTCGTTTGCTTTCTCTTCCTCTCCTTTTCTCAGCTTGACATAGGGTGTCCCGCATCTTTCGTGGAGTGAGTGGCGGCTCCTGCTTCCTTTCTTTGTTGGGTGCTGACCTTTTCTCTTGTGCCCTGCTGAGTTTCTTTCTGCTTTGAGTGTGCATTCCATCTCATTACTTTCTCCCTTTCTCCTCCCTCTCCTTCTTTCTCCCATCTTCCCCGTGTCTCTCTTCAGATCACTATCTCTTCTTCTCTTTTTTCTTCTTCTTTTCTTCTTCTTCTTTTCTTCTCTTCTTTCCACACCTCTCTTCCTTTTCTCCCATCTTGCATGATGTTCCTTGTATCTCTGTTTTCTTGGGTCCTTCCCTTCTTTTTTTCTCTTTTCTTTCTTTCCTGGGCTTTCTTTCTCTTCTTCTTTCTTTGGACTCTGCATTTAGATGTTTATATCTTTCCTTTTCTCCTTTCTTTTCCTTCTCTTCTTTTCACACTATTTAGGCCTCCCCAGACAGCCATTTTCTTTTTTGCATTTCTTTTCCATGGGGATGGTCTTGATCCCTGTCTCCTGTCAATGTCACGCCTCATTCCTAGTTCTCGGCACTCTATCTTCGATCTGGCCCTTAATCTTTTCTCCTTCCACTGTATTCATAGGATTTGTTTAGGTCATCCTATGGTCTAGTGTTTTCTCTACTTTCTTCATTTCAGTCTGAATTTGGCAATAAGGAGCCTATGCCTTTTTCAGTGGATCTTCACAGCCCAGGAGTCAAACTGGGGTCTCCTGGATTGCAGGCAGATTCTTTACCAACTGAGCTATCAGGGAACTCCCCCCACCCCGCCCCCCGGTTAGAAGACATGTATACCTAAAATTCCCTCTCTCACCAGGGCAAAGTCAATTCCTTCCACACTTTTCACACTTCCATTATAGCCCCTTAACACAATGTTACAATTCTGCACTCATTCATTCAACAAGTATTTGTTGAGTGCCAGGGCTTACATGCCTACTTCATGTCAGGGCTTCCCAGGTAGCACCAGTGGTAAAGAATCTGCCTGCCAATGCAGGAGGTGCAAGAGACGTGGGTTCAATCCCTGGGTGGGGAAAAATCCCCTGGAGGAGAAAATGACAACCCACTCTGGTATTCTTGCCTAGAAAATTCCATGGACAGAAAGAGGCCGGTGTGCTACAGTTCATGGGGACACAAACGGGTGGACATGACTGAGCATGCACGCCATCCATCCACTCATACCACATGTCAAGGACTATGTTTGAGAACATACGTACCTTGTTTGAGGCACTACCATTACAGAGCTTACCCTCTAGTATTAAAACGTCTTCATCCGCACCTGGTTGGGGGTCACCACTGCATCGTATTTGGCACATTTCCTGGCCATTGATAGAGTCTCACAAATGTTTGTTGAATTAATTTTTCACAAAAGATAAAGTAGATAAAGCCTTGCTCACAGCTAGCTCATTGTTAGGCAGTCCAGCACAATCCATGTTTGAATAACTTAATGCAATTTTAACAGGTAATATTTCCATTTAGAGGAATCTGTGATCTGAGAGATACTAGAATGGGAAGATAAATAGAGAAAAAAAGAGAAGCAGGTCTAGGAAATCGCATTCATATTCCCAGTTCAAAAACTTTGTTCCCTGGTGGCTCAGGGGTGAAGACTCCGTCTTCCAATGCAGGAGACACAGGTTCGATCCTTGATCTGGGAAGATCCCACATGCCAAGGAGCAGCTAAGTCCATGTGCCACAACTATTGAGCCAGTGTGCTAGAGTCCAGGAGATGCAATTACCGAGCCTATGTGCCCTAGAGCCCATGTTCCACAACAAGAGAGACCACCACAATGAGAAGCCTGCACACCGCAAGGAGAGAGTGGCCCCCGCTCATCGCAACTAGGGAAAGGCTAGCACTGCAGCAGCAAGGACCCAGCACAACCATCAATAAATAAATAAAATTAGCTTTAAAAAATCTTGTCCCATGTTTTTACTATTATTAGGTCAACTATTCCTCAAAATCCTGACAATTATAAAAAAAAAAAAAAAGATAACTGGGCATTCAGTGATCCTCTGTGGTCAATTAAGTGTGATCCATGGGTTACCAGTCCCAACCAACACAAGCCTAATGGGCTACAGAACAGTTATCCAAGGGACAGAGGGCCACATATTTATGGAATTGAAATACTCAGGTAAGTAATCACCCTAATGAGTGAATAGTCGTGTGTATCACCACATCCTCCAGGAAGCTGAGAAAGCAGCCCCCTTATTGCCTACAGTGTCAGCAGGCAAGAAGACACCCATTGCGAGGCTACTGCTGTGGGTGTCTGAGTGAAAATGGGCTGGTGCTGACTTCCTTTCTGAAGAGAAATACAAACACATAAGTGCACAGACAGTTCCTTCTCCTGTTCCTAGAAAAGCAAATAAGGAAAGAATTCCCTGCTACTCTCACCAAATTCTAAATCAGGAGGTAAAAGAGGTACGCAAATCTCAGGGTATGACGCATGATAAAAATGTATTCCTCTCAAGTCTTTCCAAGATCATAAAAAATAAGTTGGTAGCTGTCATCATGGTCTTATCCTGGACATTTAAAGATAAACATTAAACACCTTGGGGTATTTTTTTTTTCCAATTTAAATATAAACCCAGGTTTACAATTTCTGTTTGTGTTAAAAGTAATGTGTTCACATGTGAATTTCTCCAACTTTTTAAATCCAAGGATTTAAGTGTATGAGCATTTGTGTTTGGATGTGTGTTTTCTTTTTCTTTCTTTTCTTCTTCTATTGTATGAAGCTATAAACATGTTTTAAGAATTAAGTGATCAGTTAGCCTCACACATAGACATGTCATTTTAAGGCTGGATATTACAGAGGAAAATAGGATGATCAACCTTTAAATTTATCTATTTGACTCTGCAAACTGGAACACAAATTGGAGGAAATAAAGGATAAATTCAGATTGAAATAGTAGGTAACCCATAATAGCCGAGAATTCAGATCATAATACTAGGTAACTAATAGCTGAGATGTGGAAATGAGCCAAATGCCCCTCAACTGAAGAATGGATAAATAAAATACGATTATAGCCATACAATGGAATACTATTCTGCAATAAAAAGTAATGAAGAACTGATGTGTGTACAACATGAAAGAACATGCTAAATGCTAAATGAAAAAAGTCAATTATAAAAGTATACATACTATATGATTCAAGTTGTGCAAAATGCACAGACTAGGCAAATCCACTGAGACAAAACACATAAGCTGTTGCCTAGAACTAAGGAGGGAGGGAAAGAAGTGGGAGGAAGTGGAGAGTGGCTGCTAACAGTACAAGGTTTCCTCCAGGGGTGATGAAAATGTTCTAAAATGAATTGTGGTGATGCTTGCCCAATTCTCTTCTACCACTAAATTTTTAAACAGGTCAATTGTATGGTCTGTGAATGATATCTCAATAAAGCCAGTATAAAATAGGTAATACTTTGTAGCAGTAAATGACACAGGCATCCACTTTGTGTAGGAAAAAAGAGCATGAAATAAATTCTTATCCAGTTTTATAAGCATGAATCCGGGAAGATGGAGAGGGACGAGAAGCTAGGAAAAGACTTCTTTTCAGTCTAATGCCACAGTGACTGTGTGCAATGAATACATTTCATCTCATTCAGTTAGAGCAGCTAGCAATATTCTAATAATCTGTGGCAAAATTTCCCAATCTGCTTCAAAGCCTCAGTTACATATACAGTCCTTAATAATGTGGGTAAGAGGGGGAAAGCAGTTCTATAAAAGAGAAGGATCCTTAAAATGTATTGGAGAGGTTGAATAGGAAAACAGAGTCAACAAAAACATAATATCACCTTTAACAGGAAGACCTAGTTATAAATAGCAGACCAGCTAACCAAAGGTAATATACATCGGATAGAGGATCTTCCTTAAAGAAATCATAGGCCTAAAACATCCAGGGTTAAACTAGTGATTAACTGGTGTCAACCAGTGTTAAACCCACTGCAAAAAAAACACAGTTCAGTGCTTCCACCTTAACTACAGGATAAAACTTTACTACTACTACTACTACTACTACTACTACTACTACTGAGTCGCTTCAGTCGTGTCCGATTCTGTGCAACCCCATAGACAGCAGCCCACCAGGCTCCGCCATCCCTGGGATTCTCCAGGCAAGAACACTGGAGTGGGTTGCCATTTCCTTCTCCAGTGCATGCAAGTGAAAAGTGAAAGTGAAGTCGATCAGTCATGTCCAACTCTTTGCGACCCCATGGACTGCAGCCCACCAGGTTCCTCCATCCGTGGGATTTTCCAGGCAAGAGTACTGGAGTGGGGTGCCGTTGCCTTTCCCGACAGGATAAAACTTTAGAAGGCAATTTGATTTCCATACCAACCATGTCATATGCCTTTGCCTATGTTTATGAATCATTAAAGAAAGGTTTTGGTTAAATATAAAAATTCCATGGAGGTGATATTACAAACAACGCTAAAGGTATCACTGATGGGTAGAAGTTGCAGATAAATTAATACAAGGATGCTTAGAGCCATAAGTAACAGAAAAAAACACTATATGAAACAGAAACAGGAAAGGATTAATCATCCCATGTACAGGAAGCTGTATGAAAGGAATGCTTTGCTGCTCAACTGACCCCAAGAGAAAATCCTGCTATGTTGTATCTATTCTCTAGCAATGTCTCTCCTGATGTTTCCAAGGTACGTGAAACAGACCTAGGTGTCAACTACTGGCAATTTCACATCCATAGGAAAGAAAGAAGGAAGGAAGCAGGCAGGAAGGGTGAGAGGAAGAACAAGAGGGAGGGAAGGAGTAAAGAAAGAAAGTATTGACTTGATGTACCCTTCACTTGGAAAAACATCTTTTCAGAGGTCCCTGGTTGACTTTCCCTCAGGTCACAGAGCCAGGATCAGGTCACATGACTATGCTTAAACCAACCCTTAGCAAAGAGAATGAAACCACAGTGACTGGCTCACTCTAACCATGATTTGCTCCTGGAGCTGCAGAGAGCAGTCACTCCCTAAAATCCACTGGGAGGGTAGAACAATCAACAAAGTCAGACTTGTTCCAGGAAGTTCAACAACTACAAAACCAAAGTGATAGGAGTGATACGTGATCCAAACACCATCTCACACACAGGACAAAAAAATAGGCTGTAACCTCCAGAGTCAGGAAAGCAAGGATCAGGTCTTCAAATATGTGAAGGACCATGAGAGAGAGAAGATCTCTGATCAATTTAATTTGAGGCCGTACAAACTATTAGCTCTCTATCAATATGTGCAGGGCAGATTCCTAAGAGGGCAATAATTAGACCATTCACATAAAGATTGATTCACCATCAATAGAGAATACAGTTTTGGATTAAAGGTTGAACTAGCTAACAATTTCCTCCCTAATGTTCCTTAAATAAATCTGCAAACCAAATTAAAAACCTAAAACTGATATTCTCAAGTGGTAAGAAAAGAAACAACAAGATGATTTTTCATAGGCCAAGCAGCCTTTTCTTGTATCAGACAATAAGTACAATGAAGAAAATTCAGAGGGGTCTAAAAGACACTTACTCCTTGGAAGAAAAGTTATGACCAACCTTGATACCATATTGAAAAACAGAGACATTACTTTGTCCACAAAGGTCTGTCTAGTCAAGGCTTTGGTTTTTCCAGTAGTCATGTATGGATGTGAGAGTTGGACTACAAAGAAAGCTGAGTGCTGAAGAATTGATGCTTTTGAACTGTGGTGTTGGAGAAGACTCTTGAAAGTCCCTTGGACTGCAAGGTGATCCAACCAGTCCATTCTGAAGGAGATCAGCCCTGGGTGTTCTTTGGAAGGAATGATGCTAAAGCTGTAACTCCAGTATTTTGGCCACCTCATGCGAAGAGTTGACTCATTGGAAAAGACTCTGATGCTGGGAGGGATTGGGGGCAAGATGAAAAGGGGATGACAGAGGATGAGATGGCTGGATGGCATCACTGACTCAATGAAAGTGAGTTTGAGTGAACTCGGGGAGATGGTGATGGATAGGGAGGCCTGGCATGCTGCGATTCATGGGGTCGCAAAGAGTCGGACACGACTGAGCGACTGAACTAACTGAACTGAAAGCAACTCTAAGCATCAGTACCACGTGCCATTTCTTTCCTTGTCTTCAATCATAATTCCATTCTGTCACAGGCAACTCTTCTTACGGTTGGTCCAAGTAGAATAGATTGCTGATCACACAAGGGTTCTGGCTTTGGTCAGAACTGACTAAATAAATACCAATGTCTGAGAATTCCTTATGCCTTTCTTTGTTGTTATTCTAACTGCCAACATGAACAAGCAGACGGAGCAATGAAACAACGTGCCATTGAGATCCATGGGGGAGCCCATTACTTCCAATCACACCCCTCTTCTCTGCCAAGTCCTACCTTCCAATTTCCATTCTGACCTATTTTCATGCAGTTAATGTTGACAATTATTTAGACAAATAATATGATCTCAACCCAAATTTCTTTGACCTTAAGAACAGACCTTCAGTCAACTGCAAGCAGTTACTGAGTTCATGCTCAATGACTGCAAACTTTGAGTCAGGACACTCTCCCTGACACCACATCTGAAAATAAATTTAATAAAATATAGATGTAAAATCTACTTAGGTTTTGCTTGTGTTCAAAAACCACTCGGATTTTGACATGTGAAGCGAAAATGTTCTAAATTTAATTGAGAAAGGCTTTTCATTAGACTCCCCCCATCACCTCAATCACTTATATTTTTATTTACACATTCAGATCAGATCAGTCGCTCAGTCGTGTCCGACTCTTTGCGACCCCATGAATCGCAGCACGCCAGGCCTCCCTGTCCATCACCAACTCCCGGAGGTCACTCAGACTCACATCCATCGAGTCAGTGATGCCATCCAGCCATCTCATCCTCTGTTGTCCCCTTCTCCTCCTGCCCTCAATCCCTCCCAGCATCAGTCTTTTCCAATGAGTCAACTCTTTGCATGAGGTAGCCAAAGTACTGGAGTTTCAGCTTTAGCATCATTCTTTCCAAAGAAATGCCAGGGCTGATCTCCTTCAGAATGGACTGGTTGGATCTCCTTGCAGTCCAAGGGACTCTCAAGAGTCTTCTCCAACACCGCAGTTCAAAAGCATCAATTCTGCGGTGCTCAGCCTTCTTCACAGTCCAGCTCTCACATCCATTTACACATTAGAGAGCAGATATTAAATATAAAGAGCACAAGTGACTCAAAAAACAAGACTCCTAATGCAGCAAGTGTCAGACAACTCTTTCCCTCTGTTTTGGTGAGGAAAATACGGAGCCACTCCATGTAGTTCCTATCTAAAAATGTAACAACTTCTCTCTGCTGCCCTGTAGATTTCACCAGTGTGCTATTCATTAGGCACATCATATTGCTACTCATGGAGAAGGCAACGGCACCCCACTCCAGTACTCTTGCCTGGAAAATCCCATGGATGGAGGAGCCTGGTGGGCTGCAGTCCATGGGGTCGCCAAGAGTCGGACACGACTGAGAGACTTCACTTTCACTTTTTCGCTTTCATGCATTGGAGAAGGAAATGGCAACCCACTCCCGTTTTCTTGCCTGGAGAATCCCAGGGGCAGGAGAGCCTGGTGGGCTGACGTCTGTGGGGTCACGCGGAGTCAGACACGACTGAAGTGACTTAGCAGCAGCAGCAGCATTGCTACTCACATAAAAATTTCACCAAGACCTAGACCTGTTTTTTCAATCCAAAATCTTAATTTTCTGAATATAAATTCAATGAGGACCTCTTTGTTTGATCTCACCTGTTCTTTTGCCTGTCCTGTATGCACTTCGCCTTATTACTCTCTCCTCCCAGAGGAAACTAAAGAAGTTTAAGGTTCAGACACCTATTTGCACAGACTACTTCTAAGGCCCAGGGAAGGGCCCTAACAATGATCCCATGATACATTTCCATGATTCCCTGCAAAAATAAGACATTTTAGCCTCAACTTGTTAGGCCATGGTCCTTCTCATTTTGCCTTCCCCTCTGTCACACTTGTCTTTATGTTGGAAGGCACCGACAAGCATTTGGGGGATCTGTACAGACAGAAATAGAGTTGGGAGTATATTCAGTTTGGATTCAGTGGGATATATTTCTATGGTTCACAGTAACTTTCTTGTAGAGCTCAGGTATTGTGACCTGTCTCCAAGACAGAAATGCCTTACTGGATTATAAAAACATTCATAACTTTTTATGACTGTTGTCAACTCAAAGATTATTTATGATAAGTCACTGTATGTGCAAACTTCAAATGCCCTCAAATATTAAAGCTCATATATGAAAGAAATTTGATAAACATTTCCTACATTTTAAAAATAATCCTAAAAATTTACATGGTATTATTGGTAATTGGCTGAGATAATTAAAAGAATTTTTCTAAATTCATCAATAATAAAAATATAATTTCAAACAGCCATGATACTGAGTTATTTTTCTACTCTCTTGGTAGAATATATTACAAAATTGTCTTAACATGAAGAAGCAATTTCAGAGTAAGCTCACTTCCCAAAACAAAGGAAAATAAAAAATGTGTAAGTGCAACAGCTGTTTCAATTAATAAAATTGTTTTCACTGAATTTTGTGATATTTGTGGCATTTTTAAGCTCTTTATAATTTTCCATGGTTTCTTTCTCATTCTAAATAATCACATTAGAACCTAACTTGTATTAATAATTTTGTATTATTTATCTTTAAAAGAACCTCTACATTGATTAAGCTTCAGACTACACAAAACCTAAAGCCACATTAGACTCACTGTTGAAAATGCTATCTTTCCTTGGCCTCTGGGAAATTGCACTCTTCTCACTTTCCTCCCACTGTACTGACTACTCCTTCTCTGCGTCATTTACTACACCCTCTTCTAGCCATAAAAAACACACACTTCATGCAGGGAGGCATGAAGAGTCTGTTCTGGACCTCCTTCTCTTTTCTTGCAGTTTACTTTCCTTAGCTGATCCCATCTAATCCCACGGCTCTAAAGAGCATGTTCCAACAGCTGATGTCACCTCCATCCCCAGCCTTAACTGCATATGAGACTCCAGTCCTGGTTACACAACCATCTACTCAACATTTTCCACAGGAACATCTCAAACTTCACAACCAAAACAGAGCTCTTGAATTTGCTGTCTAAACCCACTGTCTCTCTAATGGTCCTCATTTTAGGAAATAGCCCCTCAGTGTTTTTACTCACATCTAACTTCTGAGCATTACCACTCTTTCCTCTCTTTCTCTCACTCCACAGGTCACATTAAGTCTTGTCAGACTATCCTTAAAATATATCCCAAATCCATTACTCCTTTCCATCTCCCTTTCTGCTGCTATTATAGTCCAAGCCCCCACCAGGTCTCATCTCAAAAACAAGGCTCTGCCTTAGACAGCAAGGTGCCTATTGCATTCTCGACACAGCAAGCTGATCTTTTTTAAAAAGTAAATCGTACCACATCATCCTTCTGTTTAAAATCCTCTGTGGTACCTGAAACTAAACATTTCATGCTAGCTTACAAAGGCATACAAGGGCTGCCTTCTTCCCATCTCATTAACTTTGTATTCTAACCCAAAGTTCAGCTTCTTAGCAGTTCATCTCTGTCTGATATGTTTTACTACCCAATCCTCCTGATTTTCCTCAAATCCCACACTGTTTTCAGCTGTCAACCTAAATATCATCTCTTTGTAACCACTTCAAATGCCATTAGATCCCTGGGTTGGAAAGATCCCCTGGAGAAGGGAAAGGCTACCCACTCCAGTATTCTAGCCTGGAGAATTCAAGGCTACCCACTCCAGTATTCTAGCCTGGAGAAGCCCATGGACTGTATAGTCCATGAGGTTACAAAGAGTTGGACACAACTGAGCGACTTTCACTTTCACTTTCAAATGCCTCGGTCAATTCTTGTCACATTACTCCATTTTATTTCTCTGCATCATACTTAGACCATTGAGCAACTGAATTGAACTGAATCTGATTGTTTTCTTGTATGTATATTGGTTTGCTATACAACAGTTAGAACTGGACATGGAACAACAGACTGGATCCAAATAGGAAAAGGAGTACGTCAAGGCTGTATGTTGTCACCCTGATTACTTAACTTATATGCAGAGTACATCATGAGAAATGCTGGGCTGGATGAAGCACAAGGTGGAATCAAGATTGCTGGGAGAAATATCAATAATCTCAGATATGCACATGACACCACCCTTATGGCAGAAAGTGAAGAGGAACTAAAGGGCCTCTTGATGAAAGTGAAAGAGGAGAGTGAAAAAGTTGGCTTAAAGCTCAACATGCAGAAAACCAAGATCATGGCATCTGGTCCCATCATTTCATTGGAAATAGATGGGGAAAGAGTGGAAACAGTGTCAGACTTTACTTTTGGGGGTTCCAAAATCACTGCAGATGGTGACTACAGCCATGAAATTAAAAGACGCTTACACCCTGGAAGGAAAGTTATGACCAACCTAGATAGCATATTCAAAAGCAGAAACATTACTTTGCCAACACAGGTCTGTCTAGTCAAGGCTATGGTCTTTCCAGTGGTCATGTATGGATGTGAGAGCTGGACTGTGAAGAAGGCTGAGCACCAAAGAATTGATGCTTTTGAACTGTGATGTTGGAGAAGGCTTTTGAGAGTCCCTTGGACTGCAAGGAGGTCCAACCACTCCATCCTAAAGGATATCAGTCCTGGGTGTTCTTTGGAAGGAATGATGCTAAAGCTGAAACTCCAATACTTTGGCCACCTCATGTGAAGAGTTGACTCACTGGAAAAGACTGATGCTGAGAGGGATTGAGGGCAGGAGGAGAAGGGGATGACAGAGGATGAGATGGCTGGATGGCATCACCGACTCGATGGACATCAGTTTGGGTGAACTCTGGGAGTTGGTGATGGACAGGGAGGCCTGGCGTGCTGCAATTCATGGGGTAGCAAAGAGTTGGACACGACTAAGTGACTGATCTGGACTGAACTGATACATCTCTTTCTAGAAATCTTGCCTGTTATTTTCATCCTGGGTGTTACCACCAGCTAGAAGAATACTTCACATAACCATCTTAAGCCCTCAATATACTATTCTGAAAAATGGCATGATAATCTTGATGTCAATGATTCCAAGTTTGCCTCAAAGATTATATTACACTCTGCAGTTTGAGAAAGGGGTGGACAAGGCTGTTACCACATCTTTCTTCACATGACCACTGCTTGGAACTTTTTTTTTTTTTTTTTAATTCACAGAAGCACTGAACAACATAATCAGTTTTGTGGTCATAAATATGTTATAGGAGTCACGTGACCAGGCATTGCCACTATAGAAAAGAGGGTAAGGCACTCCTACACTAGAAAAAACAAATCCCACTTTGTTTTTCAGTGAGATTTATTGCATCTGTGGAAGAGGCATCAAAGATACAAAGACCAATATTTAATCTATTATATGACTATTCCCAAGCTGCTGTTCTTAGCAGAATTCTTTCATGGCATGGTGTTTTACCATGCCTGTGGACAGGAAGCACTGATTTGTCTTAGAGAATGTATTCCTAGATTTTCAATGATGGCAATGTCACAAATACATATAAGGCCTGCCATGATTATACCATCTAAGAATGTCTATGGCGAACTGTGAAAGTGTTAGTCATCCACTCAGGTCCAATTCTTTGCAACTCTTTGTAGCCTGCCACGCTCCTCTGTTCATGGGATTTCACAGGCAAAAATACTGGAGTGAGTAGTCATTCCCTTCTCCAGGGGATCTCCCCAACCCAGGGATCTAACTTCAGTCTCCTGCACTGCAGGTGGATTTTTTACCACTGAGTCACCAGGAAAGTCCTATGAAAGTGAAAGCTGCTCAGTGGTATTCGACTCTGCGACCTCATGGACTATCCAGTCTACGGAATTCTCCAGGCCAGAATACTGGAGTGGGTAGCCTTTCCCTTTTCCAGGGGATCTTGCCAACCCAGGGATTGAACCCACGTCTCCCTCACCAGCTGAGTCACAAGGGAAGCCCAAGAATACTGGAGTTGGAAGCCTATCCCTTCTGCAGCAGATTTTCCTGACCCAGGAATTGGACCAGGGTCTCCTGCATTGTAGGCAGATTCTATACCAACTGAGCTATTAGGGAAGCCTGGGAAGTCCTATATGGTGAACTATAATTGATGGCAAATGTTCTACTACTGCATAAGTGTAGACTCCATGAAGCTTCTGTCAATCAGGATTACTGGTCCAATCCAGCTGGTGGCTGGTGCCATCGCCACCACTTCTCTTACCTGCCGTGCTACAGAGACCTTCGTAAGGGTGCCAGCAAGAGAGACCAGATAGACAAAAACAGCAAGTGAAAGTTTCTACCCACCACCACCCTCAGAAAAAGAACTAGGAGAAATAGAAGTGTGTTGGTCGGGGGAGAGAAATAAAAAGAGGAAGGAAGGGAAAGGGAAAGAAGAGAGGTGGTGAACAGTGAGAAAGAATGGAACAAAAGAAAGAAAGAGAAGAAGGAAAGAAGGCAGGGAGGGAGAGAGGGAGGATGAGAAGCGGGGAGGAAAGGAGAGAGAAAGACAGTCAGAAAGAAAGAAACTGCCTTCAGATAAGGTGTTCCAAAAGAAAACAGCACTAACACACAATTTCCATTATTTTCACTGAAGAGACAGACTGCAGACAAATGAAAGGACAACATACTTTCTCATGAAAGAATCTACAAACCTTTAGGACAGTCAGAGCCTAATTCTGGCTAGAGAAGTTGGCCAGATATCTAAAACTGGAGAGGATCATGTCTGACCCAATCCTGGCTCCATCTGTGGATTCTTGAAGGTCAAGTAGCATTTAGCACGAAGTGACTGCCTGGCTAGAGTGAATCTGAGCTACTCAGAACAGATGTCAGAAGAAAAAAAAAAAAAGAAGAAAGCAAAACAAAAAAACAAAACAATTGGTAGTGGGAAAAGAATGGCACAGATTTCTCAACAACGTCTGAAGTCGTTTCTTACTGGCAGATTCCAAAATGGTAGCAAACCATGAGTATACTAGATGGCCATCAAAAGAAAATACATGAAACCAAATATTTAAAAGATAGGTGTGGACACGCTAGTGGAAAAGTCAGCCCTATCATAATGCCAGTATACTTAGAAGTAAGGCCAGTGCTATTTTATGACGTAAATTGAATATTTTTCAGACACAGAAATTTGTAGTTACAGATACAGAAATAGACTGATACTGAGGCGAAGGGAGTTTGTTACACTTACTGGCTTCAAATATTTTTCAAAATTTAAAAGTAATGAAACCAAAACCCCAACCTAAAATATTTCTGTAAGGACTTTTTCATAAATAAATTACACATGTTGAAGGAAATATAATCCACTCATTATGTTCATATGTAAATTGGACATTATTGAAGGTTTTAAACAATAAGCAATATTTTTGAAGTTTAAATGTTTTTTCTTTTATTCAGGAATCACATTTATAAAAACAGAAACTGATTACAAAATTAAAAGTTTGAGCTTTAAAATCTTAAAACATATTGGCCAGCTATAAGCTTTATCATCTGTAAAGTATCATCTATCAGATCAGATCAGATCAGTCACTCAGTCGTGTCCGACTCTTTGCGACCCCATGAACCGCAGCACGCCAGGCCTCCCTGTCCATCACCAGCTCCCGGAGGTCACTCAGACTCGCATCCATCGAGTCAGTGATGCCATCCAGCCATCTCATCCTCTGTCGTCCCCTTCTCCTCCTGCCCTCAATCCCTCCCAGCATCAGAGTCTTCTCCAATGAGTCAACTCTTCGCATGAGGTGGCCAAAATACTGGAGTTTCAGCTTTAGCATCATTCCTTCTAAAGAAATTCCAGGATTGAATAGTCATTTAAAAATATATTTTCTGTATTAATATAATTAATAGAATATAATGTAATGCAACATAACTAAGTGAATTTAGTCATAGTATGTATACCAGTCAATGAACATACTTGGGGTATTACTACTTCCATAAAATGGATCTTTCTTTTCCCTTCTCATAAACAAATATTGTCCCAATTACTTTGAGGAAGTATAAGCTAGAACTCAGGTATTTTACATTTCAAATTGAGCTTGAGCTGCTATACCTGGCCAGCAATCAGCACATTAGCACACGAGTCTACCTGCCAGAAAGACTCTCCTTTTCAAGCTGCCTCAGCAACCAGCCTCCATCTTTCAACTAAATTTCTTAATAAATCAGAGTCAGTACTGGTCTGGGGCCCTATAGTTCTTATAATACATATGTAGACTTGAGCCAGTTTTATGCATCAGAGCTAATGGGGTCTCTGCAGCACAGTCAGTCTTAGTCACATACTCCTTCCAAATGAGACAGGTTCCCTTGCCTCCCACTGCAATCTCCTTCAAAGTGTCTCCCACAACCTGAATCCACTATTTTGGCTGCAACTGACTCTTAGTCCCTTGGACAGCAAAGAGATCAAAGTAATCAAACCTAAAGGAAATCAACCCTGAATATTCACTGGAAGGACTGATGCTGAAGTTCCAATACTTTGGCCACCTGATGCGACGCGTGACTCAATGGAAAAGACCCTGATGCTGGGAAAGACTTAAAGCAAAAGGAGAAGATGATGGCAGATGATAAGATGGTTAGATAGCATCACTGATTCAATGGACATGAATTTGAGCAAACTCTGGGAGATAGTAAAGGAAAGAGGAGCTTGGTGTGCTGCAGTCCATGGGGTTGCAAAAAGCTGGACACCACTTAGCAACTGAAAAACAACGACAACTTGCCCATGTCAAATTGTCAAATACTGTTCTATCAGGTTTAAACCTGATGATATCCTAAGGACTGTAACAAATTTTATCTCAAAGAACACTAAACAGGAAGAATGGTCTTTAAAGATGTCAGGGAGGGGCCAGGGGAGTGGGAAATGCCCTTGATTCCATTGCTGTCTACTTTGACTCTACTTAGAAATTTGCTATGACATTTACACAACAAAAGATCTGAAGAGTCCCACTGTGAAAGAAACCAGGGTGCTTAACCAAATGCTCCCTAAACATATTTGACTACAAGCCTTTGCTTTACATTTCATCATTTCATTTTTCTTACTAACTATTCACATTCTAAAGAAAACAGGCAATGTCCGATACCGCTGTAAAAACTTACTTATATATGGAATCTTTAAAAAAAAAAAAAAAAAAGGAGGAGGGGGGCTCCTAAAGAATAGGACAGTTTGGTTGTTGTCAGAGGCAGGGAGTGGGAGGTGGACAAAATGGTGAAGGGGCTCAAATGATACAAACTTCCAGCTGTAAGGTAAATAAGTCATGGGGATGTGATGTACAGCATGAGGGCTATAGATAGTAACACTATACTGAGTATTTGAAAGCTGCTAAGAAAGTAAATCTTAAAAGTTCTCATTATAAGAAAAAAAGTCTATGTATAGTAACAGACTGTTTTGCAAGATACACAAATATGGAACCATGTGGTACACCTGAAACTAATATATGTTAATTATACCTCCAAAATGCAGAAATAATGACATCATCCCTCTGAGGATAATTTGCATTTATTAAGAGGTTCCTGTTGAATCTTTGATAACATCATTTCAGATTCCATGGCTACTGGTAGTAGAAATAGTTGTAGTCAGAGAATCATTCCTAACACATCTTGAATTACTCCACCTAGTAGCTATAGAGTCTGCTTGCTATTAAAAACAACAGCTAAGATTTACTGAGAGTTTGGTGCATAGTGTTCAAGGTTCCAAGTACTTACGTATATTTACCAATTCAGGTCATCTAGCAATCCAATATTTGCTATCCATATCAGACAGATAAGGAAACTGAGGCATGCAAATGTTAAATCACTTAAAGGTAAGTGAAAAGCCTTAGTTGCTCAGTTGTGTCTGACTCTTGGTGACCCCATAGACTGTAGCCTGCCAAGCACTTTTTTCCATGAAATTCTCTAGGCAAAAATAGTGGAGTGGGTTGCTGTCCTCTTCTCCAGGGCATCTTCCTGACCCAGGGAAAGAATTGGGGTCTGCTGCATTGTATGCAGATTCTTTACCAATTGAGCCACCAGGGAAGCCCTAGTATGGAGTGGCAGTGGGATTCAAATCCAAGCACCTGGCTCCAGAATCCATGCATATCAATATCTTTAATAAACATTTAAAATGAGATAAATCTGTTTGGTTAGACAACTATCTTTTGGAGAACAACCAAGTAACACAATACAAATATCGTATGGTCCCAGTAAACACAGGGTGTCTTTGAGACTGGCACTTGTGGATGTGCTTTCCCTTTGCTTGTGAAAAAAAAGTGTGTTAAAACAAGGACTAGAGAGAAAACTCATTAGGGATGATTATCATGATATTTAAGTACCACAACTGAGCTTTGGGAGTTAAAAAAAAAAGACTCCCTTCCTTCAAAAATAGCAAACCTCTTTCAACAGTGAGAAAAGGAAGAACTGGATAGATTTTGACTCTAAAGGTTGTATTAACTTTATCTATTTACTTGGAAAAGGCAGGAATATGTGTAGACACATACACATGCTTCTGAACCTTTATGACAAAGATGAGGAAAACTAATATTTTACATTTATTCACAAAGACTGAAAGCATTTTGAATTAAAAAATTGGTGAAGTAAGTAAATTCTATATTTCAACTAATAAGGACTGGCCTTTTCATTTTGTGGCACTAATTTTTTGAATTAAGTATTGAATCTTATCTTACTATAAACAAGTACATTTACTGTGTAAAATTCTGAAATATTAAATTTTATCCTAATAATTCCCCTGACCAGAATATTTTTGGTTTTAAAAATAATTCGCTCTAAAATGATTTGCTGCTGAAAGGGTTAGAACTATACATTCAGGAAAACCAAGGGTATGGGAACGGTAATTAGAAAATACAGAGTAAGAATTACTGTCATTCTGTTATTAATATTTTATTAATATACTCATATTAATATAGATGTAGGGTCATAGTTGAATTCAAACCACCCCATCACAAGTGTACATTGTTAAAGAGGTTTGTAATGGTTTGGAACACTAGCTTTGGAGTCTGACACACCTGAGCAGACAAGTTCAACGTTCTCATCAATAAAACTGAGATCAGTACAGAAATCACCCCAGGGAGTCACTTCAGGGATTGCAGGCTCAACAGCTCAGCACAAGGTTGACATAGAACACCTGACACTTGAGAGCTGTTATTACTGCTATTCTTATCAGTCAATGGGCCTTGTCCTAGGTAATATCACTTTAGTTTAAAAATGGCCTCAATAAAATATAGTACTGATAGATGGAGGAAGACCAGAAGAGGCATCTTAATAGTATTAAGAGGATGAAAAAAATACAGAAACAAAAGCAAAGGAGAAAAGGAAAGATTTTCCCATCTGAATGCAGAGTTCCAAAGAATAGCAAGGAGAGATAAGAAAGCCTTCCTCAGTGATCAATGCAAAGAATTAGAGGAAAACAACAGAATGGGAAAGACTAGAGATCTCTTCAAGAAATTAGAGATATCAAGGGAACATTTCATGTAAAGATGGGCTCCATAAAGGACAGAAAGGGTATGGACCTAACAGAAGCAGAAGATATTAGGAAGAGGTGGCAAGAATACACAGAACTGTACAAAAAAGAGCTTCACAACCCAGATAATCATGATGGTGTGATCACTCACCTAGAGCCAGACATCCTGGAATGTGAAGTCAAGTGGGCCTTAGAAAGCAGCACTACAAACAAAGCTAGTGGAGGTGATGGAATTCCAGCTGAGCTATTTCAAATCCTGAAAGATGATGCTGTGAAAGTGCTGTACTCAATAAGCCAGCAAATTTGGAAAACTCAGCAGTGGCCACAGGACTGGAAAAGGTCAGTTTGCATTTCATTCCCAAAGAAAGGCAAGGCCAAAAAGTGCTCAAACTACAACACAATTGCACTCATCTCACACTCCAGTAAAGTAATGCTCAAAATTCTCCAAGCCAGGCTTCAGCAATTCATGAACCGTGATGTTCCAGATGTTCAAGCTGGTTTTAGAAAAGGCAGAGGAACCAGAGATCAAATTGCCAACATCCGCTGGATCATGAAAAAAGCAAGAGAGTTCCAGAAAAACATCTATTTCTGCTTTATTGACTATGCCAAAGCCTTTGACTGTGTGGATCACAATAAACTGTGGGAAATATTGAAAGAGATGGAAATACCAGACCACCTGACCTGCCTCCTGAGAAACCTGTATGCAGGTCAGGAAGCAACAGTTAGAACTGGTCATGGAACAACAGACTGGTTCCAAATAGGAAAAGGAGTACGTCAAGGCTGTATATTGTCACCCTGCTTATTTAACTTATATGCAGAGTACATCATGAGAAACGCTGGGCTGGAAGAAGCACAAGCTGGAATCAAGAGTGCAGGGACAAATATCAATAACCTCAGATATGCAGATGACACCACACTTATGGCAGAAGGTGAAGAGGAACTCAAAAGCCTCTTGATGAAGGTGAAGGTGGAGAGTGAAAAGTTGGTTTAAAGCTCAACATTCAGAAAACGAAGATCATGGCATCTGGTCCCATCACTTCATGGGAAATAGATGGGGAAACAGTGGAAACAGTGTCAGACTTTTTTTTTGGGCTCCAAAATCACTGCAGATGGTGACTGCAGCCATGAAATTAAAACATGCTTGCTCCTTGGAAGGAAAGTTATGACCACCCTAGACAGCATATTCAAAAGCAGAAACATTACTTTGCCAACAAAGGTCTGTCTAGTCAAGGCTATGGTTTTTCCAGTGGTCATGTATGGATGTGAGACATGGACTGTGAAGAAAGCTGAGTGCCGAAGAATTGATGCTTTTGAACTGTGATGTTGGAGAAGACTCTTCAGAGTCTCTTGGACTTCAAGGAGATCCATGCAATCCATCCTAAAGGATATCAGTCCTGGGTGTTCATTGGAAGGACTGATGCTGAAGCTGAAATTCTAATACTTTGGCCACCTCATGCAAAGAGTTGACTCATTGGAAAAGACCCTGATTCTGGGAGGGATTGGGGGCAGGAGGAGAAGTGGACAACAGAGGATGAGATGGCTGGATGGCATCACTGACTCGATGGACATGGGTTTGGGTGAACTCCGGGAGTTGGTGATGGACAGGGAAGCCTTGTGTGCTGCGATTCATGAGGTTGCCAAGAGTCGGACGCGACTGAGCAACTGACCTGAACTGAACCAGGGCCTGATCTGGTTGTGTATGAGGAGCAGAGAAGAAACAGGGTTTGAAATATAGGAAGATAGAATCTGGACTGTGGAAAATGTTCCCATCCCTCAGATGTGTAAAATTTTAAGTGAAGGAACTTATATTCATCAGTGGCTACTCAAAATGGAAATTCACTCCACTGTAAAGATACTTGATAATTCAACATATATAATTATGACCACTGTGTACTTATTTTTTTATTTTATGATGAGAAATGTATGAGATTCAATTTATCAGAATGGTTTTGTTTGTAAGGCACCATCCAATGGCAGCACTACAAATAATAAAGACGACTGCGTACACATGTTGTATGCATCTCAATTTTCATTAATAAAATACTAATTCTGATCACACTAATAGAAAAAGTGACAACTTTCCAGATTCTCTGCAAAAATGATCTTGCAAAACCATTGATAAATAAAGACTCAGTATGGGAGCCAAAAATTGGAGGAAAAAAAACACAGGAACATGTCAAGCAGCCACTTAATAAGAACATTATGTGTCTTCTGGATTTTGAGATCTTAATAATATTTGTCAGCTTTATCAGTTTGTCATTCTTATGATTCTTTTTCCCATGCCAAATAAATAGTCAGTATCATACCTAATTTTACACAAGTTTCACACCCCACAAAACCTGAATCCACTAAACTTTAATATACCCTCTACCAGAAATGTCCATAGACATTTCTATTGAGTTGCTTAAAGGTCTGTTATATCCTATAGCTAAAGGGAAATACATTTTAAATCATTTCTAAATTATTTTTAGAAGTAGCAAGATCTGCTGAAAATGCTGTTAATTCACTTATAAAAGCACTCAGCCCTACGAGTATTCATGTCCTCATCAGCCCTATCTTAAATGCTAAGCCATCACTAGAGACACACTAGGGAGAAAATGTGCATTTTCTACGTACATGCTGCTAAGAATGGTAGGCTCCTTGCATGGTTTGTTCATTATATATACTTGTATATTTGCTTCTTCCCTTGATCTGCAACTTAGCGCTCAGTCATGTCCAACTCTGCAACACCAGCGACTGTAGTTCACCAGGTCCTTCTGTCCGTGGGAATTTTCCAGGCAAGAAAACTGGAGTGGGTTGACATTTCCTCCTCCAGGGGATCTTCCCGACCCAAGGATCAAACCTGAATCTCTTCCAGCTTCTGCACTGGCAGGATGATTCTTTACCACTGAGCCACCTGGGAAGCCCAATGTTCATGTACAGATGTGAGAGCTGGACTATAAAGAAGTCTGAGTGCCAAAGAATTGATGCTTTTGAATTGTGGAGCTGGAGAAGATTCTTGAGAGTCCCTTGGACTGCAAGGAGATCAAACCAGTCCATCCTAAAGGAAATCAGTCCTGAATATTCATTGGAAGGACTGATGCTAAAGCTCCAATACTTTGGCCACCTGATGTGAAGAGCCAATTCACTGGAAAAGACTGATGTTGGGAAAGACCAAGGGCAAAAGAAGAAGAAAGCGGCAGAGGACGAGATGGTTGGACAGCATCACCAACTCAATGGACATGAATTTGAGCAAACTCTGGCAGATAGTGAAGGACAGTAGAAACCGCTGTGCAGCAGTCCATGGAGTTGCAAAGAGTTGGACACAACTTAATGACTGAACAACAACAACACCTGTTCTCTTTTAAACAGACTGCTTCCTGTGCAGTGCTCCAAGACAACACAAGGAGGAACTACAAAGGATCAAAAGACAGAAGAAAGTTCTTGATAAACTTACTCAAGTGAACATATTCAAAGTGACATGTATTGGAAGATAACCATCTTCAATTGGTAGAAAAAATAATGGGAGGAAAGTACCCAAGATGTAAATAATAGAGATCTTTTGAGTTGTAGGGTTGTGAGCATTTTTTCTCCTTTTATGTCTCAAGTTCTTTTGGCATGTCTAAACGCAAAATGAAATCAAGATGTGCTATATTTATAATGAACAACAAAAATCAATAAATGACCAGTGCTTTTTCTAATAATCCAAATGTCCTACATGAGGGAGTAAATTTTATTTGCTCACTGTCAATGGGCGTTACTTACTAGAAACTGGCAGAACATAATATAGATTAGAGGCAAATCATTTACTTTTACAGGATGAAAATCCTTAAACACGTATACAACAGTCAGAAAAGATCAGATCAGTCACTCAGTCGTATCCGACTCTTTGCGACTCCATGAATCGCAGCACGCCAGGCCTCCCTATCCATCACCAACTCCCGAGTTCACTCAGACTCACATCCATCGAGTCAGTGATGCCATCCAGCCATCTCATCCTCTGTCATCCCCTTCTCCTCCTGCCCTCAATCCCTCCCACCATCAGAGTCTTCTCCAATGAGTCAGCTCTTCGCATGAGGTGGCCAAAGTACTGGAGTTTCAGCTTTAGCATCATTCCTTCCAAAGAAATCCCAGGGCTGATCTCCTTCAGAATGGACTGGTTGGATCTCCTTGCAGTCCAAGGAAATCTCAAGAGTCTTCTCCAACACCACAGTTCAAAAGCATCAATTCTTTGGCGCTCAGCCTTCTTCACAGTCCAGCTCTCACATCCATACATCACCACTGGAAAAACCATAGCCTTGACTAGACGGACCTTTGTTGGCAAAGTAATGTCTCTGCTTTTCAATATGCTCTCTAGGTTGGTCATAACTTTTCTTTCCAGGAGTAAGCATCTTTTAATTTCATGGCTGCAGTCACCATCTGCAGTGATTTTGGAGCCCAGAAAAATAAAGTCTGACACTGTTTCCACTGTTTCCCCATCTATTTCCCATGAAGTGATGGGACCACATGCCATGATCTTAGTTTTCTGAATGTTGAGCTTTAAGCCAACTTTTTCACTCTCCACCTTCACCTTCATCAAGAGGCTTTTGAGTTCCTCTTCACTTTCTGCCATAAGGGTGGTGTCATCTGCATATCTGAGGTTATTGATATTTCTCCTGGCAATCTTGATTCCAGCTTGTGCTTCTTCCAGTCCAGCGTTTCTCATGATGTACTCTGCATATAAGTTAAATAAACATGGTGACAATATACAGCCTTGACGTACTCCTTTTCCTATTTGGAACCAGTCTGTTGTTCCATTCATTTGCAACATAAAGGAACAAAATCAATTTTAATTTTAATAAATTTGGAATGTTCAGAGATCTGGTATGTAGGCAGGTAGAGAGGAATGAGAGTTGCTCCAAACTAGATATTACATGCTTCTGGAATTAGTTAATACAGGTTGTTGGATGTTTTACTTTTAAATAGAAGTGGTTGTTTTACTTTAAACAGAATATAGCCATTCCTAGATAAGTCACTATAAGTGGGAGACATCAAAAGATGTCTCCATGTCAATTATAAATAAACAAATATTTATTGAGGACTTACTATGTGCTACCCACCTGTCTGCTCTATCCCCAGCCTGGAACCACACGACTATTCCCTTTTACTAAGCTGTAAACACGACACAGCTAAGGAATGGCAGGACTAAGATAAACAGATCCCACAGTTAATTACTATACTCTTAGAATCAGGAAAAACTGATCCAAAACCAATATTTATCCTTAAAATGTATAGCACATTTCATATTCTTCTTTCATAATCTCTCTGCTTTTTCATTCAGGAAACAAACTCATTATCTCTGTTAGACAGTTATAGTAAAGACAGTAATTCATCTTTGGGAGACAGAATACAAAGTGAAGAGTGAGGAATCACAAATGACAGGGAGTCCTCAGCACTGACTGTCTTTAGTCATTTAGTGACTGAAGTCTGTCCCAGATTGACAAGAGAGCGGAGCTTAATCGAGTGAGTTCAACACTGGTAATATTCAGAGGTGGAGGTAGTGGTCTTCATGGTGATGAGGAGAAAAAAAAAACTGATAAATTAATTTTCTTACTGAAGAGGGAATCATAGGACTGTGTTTAAGATTATTAGAATGAACATCACTGAAATAACAGGTTTTGAATATCCTGTTCAAATATCAGCCAAACATCCAGAATCCTACATTCTCCAAATTACAGTCAATTAGTCTCTCTTTCTTGCTGCCCTCATCCCACAGCTCGCTCTCTCCCTCTCTCTTCTCTCTGTCTCTGTCTCTCTGAAATACAGCCACTTATGCAGCCAGAGTTCCAAACAGGAAAAGGAGTACGTCAAGGCTGTATATTGTCACCCTGTTTATTTAACTTATATGCAGAGTACATCATGAGAAACACTGGACTGGAAGAAGCACAAGCTGGAATCAAGACTGCCAGGAGAAATATCAATAACCTCAGATATGCAGATGACACCACCCTTATGGCAGAAAGTGAAGAGGAACTCAAAAGCCTCTTGATGAAGGTGAAGGTGGAGAGTGAAAAGTTGGCTTAAAGCTCAACATTCAGAAAACGAAGATCATGGCATCTGGTCCCATCACTTCATGGGAAATAGATGGGGAAACAGTGGAAACAGTGTCAGACTTTATTTTTCTGGGCTCCAAAATCACTGCAGATGGTGACTGCAGCTGTGAAATTAAAAGACGCTTACTCCTTGGAAGGAAAGTTATGACCAACCTAGAGAGCATATTGAAAAGCAGAGACGTTACTTTGCCAACAAAGGTCCGTCTAGTCAAGGCTATGGTTTTTCCAGTGGTCATGTATGGATGTGAGAGCTGGACTGTGAAGAAGGCTGAATGCCGAAGAATTGATGCTTTTGAACTGTGGTGTTGGAGAAGACTCTTGAGAGTCCCTTGGATTGCAAGGAGATCCAACCAGTCCATTCTGAAGGAGATCAGCCCTGGGATTTCTTTGGAAGGACTGATGCTAAAGCTGAAACTCCAGTACTTTGGCCACCTCATGCGAAGAGTTGACTCATTGGAAAAGACTGTGATACTGGGAGGGATTGGGGGCAGGAGGAGAAGGGGATGACAGAGGATGAGATGGTTGGATGGCATCACTGACTCAATCGATGTGAGTCTCAGTGACCTCTGGGAGTTGGTGATGGACAGGGAGGCCTGGCGTGCTTTGATTCATGGGGTCACAAAGAGTCGGACACGAATGAGAGACTGAACTGAACTGAACTGATGCAACTAGAGACAAACTGAATCATGCTGTTAATTAAAAACATAGACCAAATGTCCATGCCCTCCTTGACTTAAAAACAAAAACAGCAGCAGTCAAAAAATGCTAAGAGTTAAGCAAAGGAAATTAACAAAAGAATAGGAATAGAACATAAGGTCAAAACGTATCTTAAAAGGTCTGACCTTGAGGTGTGGTTAAATAAATGCAGAAGGGGTTTTGAGAATATGAATGTTTTATAACTTTCTTTGGATCTAGTTTTCTTTTGTGAAATTTCAGTGGATGATAATTCAATGAATAACTGAATGAATGATGAAAACTATGAACTGTTTTTAAAATGGTCCTATGACACTTTTTTTCTTTCCACCCTCTAGGCTTTTCTAAGATACACTGAAGCCCTCTCCATGGTCCCCAGCTTAAGAACTTCTAAAGTAAATAATTACTGTGATTATAAATGGGTATGTAATGGCTAACTCTAGATACCAGAAAGGGTTTCTGCTTATATGTGCCACCCCATTTTCAGTAACAGTAGGGCTAAATGTAACAAGGACTTTGAAAGAATACTTAAATATTCTATTGGAAACTGGAGACCACAAATGAGGCAATGTTATCAAGCTTGGTTTGTTTACTGCCCATAGGGCATCAGTTGCCAAATACTGGCAGAACATACGAAATATTAATGAAAAAATGCTAATGAAATACAGCTTTGTATACAAAAAGACCTTTTAACTTTTCAGAGGTCTTTTACACACTGTAAAACATTAAATATGAAAACTACTGTTAGAGAATGAATGTATTAGAAACGCTTAGGACCAAGATCAATTCTAATTTGATTAAGTCTGGAGTTGGATGAAGGATGAGGACTCTGTTTAAGGAAGAAGTCTAGGACTAGAGAACAGATTGAAAACAGAGGATAAAGCTTAAAGAGAACCAGTAACTTTGTAGCTTATTCGATAAAAATTTTTAATCTCCAATACTTTGGCCACCTGATGTGAAGAGCTGACTCATTAGAAAAGACCTTGATGCTGGGAAAGATTGAGGGCAGGAATAGAAGGGGATGACAGAGGATGAGATGGTTGGATGGCATCACCGACTCAATGGACATGAGTTTGGGTAAACTCCGGGAGATGGTGATGGACAGGGAGGCCAGGCATGCTGCGGTTCATGGGGTCGCAAAGAGTCGGACATGACTGAGCGAGTAAACTGAACTGAACTGATCTACATAATATGTCAACTCTGAGAAGGTCATACAAATCCACACAATCAGAAATACTTTTGAAAATAAATACTTAGGGACAAACTTTTTCTTTTTTACTGTCCATTAGCTAATTTTTAATCGAGATATGGTCATCTTACATAGTCAGAGATTTCTTTTCTTGTTTACTAGAGCTGCTCAAGATGGATTTTCTAATTTATCCTACTCCTCTATAAAGTAACCAAGCTGTGGAAGGAATGGTAATTATGTACCACATATCGTATGAATGTGTGTGTATGTGTTAACAATTTGAAACAACTTCAAAAGCCATCAGAATTTCAAAAAACTAACAGAGAGAGGAAAAAAGAGTTTTAGAATACCAAAGTTTTAGAGACCTCACATGAAGAAAGATTTTTAAGATACTAAGATAGCAACAATAATAGTAAGTGGTCCACGCTCAAAGATCTCTAAATTCCTTGAAAAATTAATGGGATGCATAATTTATAACAAAATAATATATTAATAAAAGCCATAAACATGCTATCACTCTTCAAAAAACAGACTCAGAATTAAAAAAAAAAGATTAAAATAAGTTGTTACCTGTATTTAAATCTGAAGAACACCTTTAGTCAAAATGTGTCAGAAAGAAGAAATTGCCACTACTAATGCCAGATAAGGTTTAAAAAATACCATTGTTTATTTTATAAAATTAAAGGAATATTCAAACTTGGAAAGTATCATAACATTCATAATCAAGAGATATAAAAATGTTTGCCTGAGAAATTTCCCTTGGGAATTATTTATAAGACTGTGAGTCAAAAGTATCATTAAACCAACCATATGCATTCAGACAGTCACTGAATCATTACCTACGAAATCAACAACCAGAAAGTAGCTAAATGTCCTGTCATAAAGCAAAGGTTAAATATATTTGGAATATTCAATTAAAATCAACAGTCACAGATTATGTTCTACATGCCAGGCAAACAGCTAACATAAGAGCCTTGCTCTCAATACAGTCTCACTCTAACCTATCAATTTGATGAACTACAGTATAATTTTTGGAGCCTTGTTCTCAATACAGTCTCACTCTAACATATCAATTTGATGAAATACGATACAATCTTTAGGAAGACAGCAAAACAAAACAGATAAATCTTCATGGCAAAAGTTAAAACATAAAGATATGAAAGAAAATATAAAATGCAATGATCTGAATCATATAAAAAGCGGGCCTAAAGTGGAAGTTAATTATAGGATGCTCATTAATTCATTATCACCAGAGTTAATTTGACAGGCTACTTCTCATGCCATCTGTTATTCATTAAATGTCCCCTTTAAACATTTTTTTCTTTAGTGGACAGGAGAAATTTTCTTCTGTCAATTCCATCTGTTTCTGGCAACATGTGCTACAGCAGCACCATAAATGCTACTATACTCAAAGAACAGGTATAAGCAACATATAGAGACTCTCAAACTGACAAACTTACCCCCTTTAAAAGAGAGGATCTTGTAGGCAAGTGCATTTTAAATGTACTCTTATGACCAATAGTATAAAAGTCCAAACTCATGCTCTTTCAACATCTTTATTCCAACCAATCCAACTTCTCTGCTCAACCCTTCAGTTCAACCATGTCACAAAATGTTTTCATATTCCCTGATCTTTGGCTGACTAATTTCATTTACTTGGAATAAGTGCTATGTTTGCTACATGCAATTCAGCTTTTACTCCAAGTTTTATTAAATGTACTATTAATAAATACTTCTCATGTGCAAGGTTGATAGACTGTCCTATCCTGGTTGAACTGGACATCGAATGTGACATATTGAATGATATGATATGATATGCGAAACAGATAATATCATTTCTTTCTCTGCATCATCCCTTATTGTTTCTTTTCATTTCTTATTTATACAGTCATTCAACACATATTTATCATGCACTTACTGTATCCTGTATTCTCTTTTGAGCGCTGAGAGTTAAGAAATTAATAAAAAATAATGTATGTTACGTAGTATCAGTCAGATGTGAATGGACATGCTTGGGAAATTAAAGGTTAGAAAAATACTTGTACCATATTATACATATGTAAATAATTTTATTGTTGAAAATTCTGATCGCAGATGTGGTCACCTTATTGGTGAGACTGCTAATATGTGACTTAACAGTCTCCCACAATACCTAACTTAGTAGAAAGCTGGCTTTTCTGTGACAGCTTCACTTTTACTTTTGTTCTGTTCCTTCTGCCTGCCAATGTTGAGCATGAGCTCTGCTTTCTAATGCTGTTTCTGATTGTCCCTGTAACATTTCAGGGACCTCAAATATATCTTTGTTCTCCTCTAGTCTGCATTACTGTACTTGTTCATTCTACTGTAAATCTCTATATATGAACCTTCAAGTTGTGAGCGTTCGAAGATGTAAGTGTGTGTTTTCCCCTTGAATCACATAAGTTAGTTCTGTTTGAGGAGGCACTGTTGGGTTTTGAGGCACAGGCCCCGAATGTAGGATGGAACATGAAGGTTGCAGCAGCCATTCAGAATGTAATCCAGTGCTACCGTGGCATCTATGATGAGAAAAAGAGCTCCCACTTAGACATTACTGGATTGTTCTTTCAAGAAGGTAGACAGAATTGAATCCAGCAAGGAACCAGAACCTGTGCCATCAACTGCAGGTATGGAATCGCAGCTTGCCCTCTGTCTCCTGTTGCTGATGCCCCTCCAGCTCTACCATCTCCCACCTCCCCTCCCTCTCCAGTCAGTAACTCTTCTTGCCCGTTCACTCGATGCTAGCCCCTTTTTTCCTGTACTACTGTGCTTTTCAAGATACTGTACTTTCAGATTAAAAATGTTTTATTTAAAAAAATAATGTATGACCTCATAGAACCTGCACTGCAGTTGAGGAGATACAAATATATATATGTGTATACATATATATATATATATATATAATTCTAGATCATGATAACAGCTATGAAAAAAATAAAGCAAGGAAGTCATTAAAGAGTGACTTTAAGTGGGTGGCTGCTGTTTTGACTCTCCTGAGAGGTGGAAAGTTTGAGCCAAATCCTGAGTAGAGTGAGGGACTGATAAGGTCACCAGCTTCAGAGAACTATCAACACCTGTAACAACTTAAGCAATATTAAAAACCCCTCTTCAGAAACATAAACCAGAGAGATGATTTATTTTTGCTTCCTTTCTGTGTTGTTGGCTCTAAAAAGTCTAGTTACGGCCCACGGCTTTTGGAACAATGAATAGTCATGAAGACTGAGGGCAGTCAAACCCAAGCACACTGAACAAACAAGAGTGCATTTTACACACGTACAGTTGGTCTGCGGCTCTGCAGTGCCCAAATTGCCGAAAAGCCAAACTTTCACATTTTTGTCAAGTTCTCTATGCTAGAATATTTACACCAAGTAGCATCATATATTGCGATCATTTGAACAAAAGCATCCTATGAAGACCAAAGAAAGAGTAAGACAAAAGCCATCACAAAGAGCAGAGTTAATTATTCTAACAAAGTCTCTTGTCACAGGTTCTCAAATCTCTAACTACAAGAGCATCCATTCTCCATAGCCTCTGTCCAAAAACAGTGATGGGATTTAGGTGATTTTTTTTCTTACTTTCTTTTTCAGTGTTTTAAAATCTATTTTGGATAGTAAAACAAACAGACAAACAACACCACCAACAAAAATGAAGTGTTTGGTGTTTTGTTGTTGTTGTTGTTGTTGTTTTAAGAAAAATTTCCTCTTCTACATCTCTGAATCTATTTTTTTTCCAACTTGGCCTGTTACAGGTGGCCAGCAGCAAAGAACTCTACCCTGCCATTAACCAAATAGAAGCCTCACTGAAAAAGATCAAGAGCTCTGTGTTTCATCAATTTAACATCCCAGCATTAGCACCAGCCAAGCAGACACAGCCAGGCTGCCAAGACAAACAAATGGGGCTTGGCAGAAGTGGGGCAAGTTTCTGGAGACAACCCTCCAGTCTAAACTTCTTAAGGAGTCGGTATAAACGTGCTTTTATTGAAAAGGTACTGCTCCATCGAAAAAGCACAGACTCAGTTCAAACACTGCTACCTTTCACTGGTTATGTTGGCTTAAGGTGTGTGCGGCCCAGTGACTCTGCAAAACCTGCGTCACAGCTACCTGCTGCTCGCTTTTTAATCCCCTAACCAAAACTTTTGGAGCCACATGGAACACTGGCCATTTTATCAGAAAGAAAATAAGAGTAAAGAGGGATGCTGGGCCACAGAGCCTCCACCCCGACCTCATCCAAACAGGGAGTTAACAGTCGGTGAATAAATGATTACAGGTCCCCTCTGTTTCTCCAGCCTGGTGGACAGAATTTAAATTTAGTATAGGATAGCACACCTTCATTCCTCTTCTACAGTTGGTCAGTAACCAAATATTTCTTAAAACTTAAGCTTCTTAGAGATGGTGGGAGTGGGGTCGAGGGGTAGGTTCAGTTCTAAAACCTAAAAACACTGGAAATACTTTACAGGAAATTCTAAATTTTTTAATGTAAATTTAAAAAAAAATTACCATTGATCAACATTTATTGAACCTCTTCATCTGCTGTGGATAAGGTATAGGGGTTACAATAGGGAGTACAGTACTCAGTCTCCTTGAGGAAGTAGCAATCTAATCCCGTCAAATAGTTTTAGCAACAACTAAAAATAAAGTTACAACATTCTGACAGTCTGAGAGACTTGGGTTCCTAAGAATTTGCAAACAGAATCTCTATAAAGTAATGTACTGGAATTTCATGAGCCAGTTTGAAAGGTAGTCTCATTACTGAATGTTCCAACTGCATAACCTTCATCCTTCTTAGAAGTTTTAGCATTTATTTAAATTGCTGCTACCACTGCTGCTAAGTCATTTCAGTCGTGTCCGACTCTGTGTGACCCCATAGACGGCAGCCCACCAGGCTCCCCCATCCCTGGGATTCTCCAGGCAAGAACACTGGAGTGGGTTGTCATTTCCTTCTCCATATTTAAACTGTGTTCTCACTAAAAGAGGATTCTAGTACTCCCAGTAGCAGTGAGCCACCTTCATAGGAGGGGCAGAAGTATTTCATTCATTTATCCTGTAAGTATTGGGCTTTTTTTTTTTTTTTCATTTTATTTTTTCATCCCACCCTCTCCCTCTCCCAGAGTCCAAAGTATTGGGCTTTTAAGAGAATCAAAGCCCTCCATTTCAGATGCTGGGATTATGACAGCAAAGAAAACAGAAAAAGCCTCCACCCTAATGAAATGTATATCCCAGCTTGAGAGAGAGAATAATAATAAGTAGATTAATGAGCACGATTGCTTAGTCAGCGATAATCACAATGATCACAGTTAGCAGAGTCACGGGAAGAGCCAGGTGGAGGGACTAGCATTGGGAGGGCTGTTTCTAGAGAGTCTATTTTGGCAGAAGCAATACTTAAGCAAAGATCTGAAAGGTCAAAAGGAGCCAGCCAGGTAGAAGAAGCGGCTGGCAGAGGAGCAGCGAGAGGAAGAAATGAACTTAGCGAGTTCCAGGAAGAACAAGAAGGCCAGAGTGGCTGGAATGTCATCAACCAGGGAGGAAAGGCAAGACTAGGGGTTGGTTTCAGCCAAGGTCCAGACCACTGAAGGCCTTGGAGAGCATGGGAAAGAGTCTGGACTTTATTCTGACAGTAATGGGAGACTACTAAAGTGGGAGGGTTAAATGGGGTCTGGGGAGGGGGCAGATTATCTGATTTACTCGTTTTTAAAAGTCAATCTGGCTGCATTCACTCATCCAAATATTTGTTGGACATTTACTATATTCTAGATCTTAGGGATACAGGAATGAACAACAAAAAAACTCTCTACCTTCATGAAGTTTGGCCATGAGTGGAGATTTGAGGGGCAATTAACATGAAGCAAATAAACAAGATTAATACATCCAGTGATGAAACCTTAGATGCAGAAAAAGACAGTGAAGAAGCAGAATATGATAATGGAAGGTACTATTTCAGACAGGTTGACTGGGGAAAGGCTCTCTGATAGAGTAACAGAGATCAGCCGGGGAAGTGTTTCAAGCAGGCAGTCAATGGAATGGTCCAGAAAGACAGCATACTTACTTGGCTTTGGCTGGCAGTGTGGCCTGGGAGAGGTGATAAAAGAAAAAATCAGAGCCATGGCTATCCTGTGAACTGCAGTAGTTTAGATTATATTTTGATTGACAAGGAAGATGGTTCTGAGCAGAGGGTTGACAACCTGATCTACATTTTGAAATGCCCGGTCTTGCTGCTGGGTGGACAAAAGATGGTAAAAGAACAAGGACAGGTGCAGGAAATTCTGTTCGAGCATAGGAAACCACCTTGCCATCGCCCTTTCTCTGTCTATACATTCTTCCTGTATACCCATTTTTCCTGTGTACCCAAACGGAACATTTTCCTGTATACCCATCACTTCAGTTATAGGTGTCTGTGATGATTCCCAAAGTAACTGAGGGGGAAAAGGTTGAGCTTTAGGGTCAGATAGACCTAGATTTCAGAGAAGGCAATGGCACCCCACTCCAGTACTTTTGCTTGGAGAATCCCATGGACGGAGGAGCCTGGTAGGCTGCAGTCCATGGGGTCACTAAGAGTCAGACATGACTGAGCGACTTCACTTTCACCTTTCATTTTCATGCATTGGAGAAGGAAATGGCAATCCACTTCAGTGTTCTTGCCTGGAGAATCCCAGGGACGGCTGAGCCTGGCGTGCTGCCATCTATGGGGTAGCACAGAGTTGGACATGACTGAAGTGACTTAGCAGCAGCGGCAGCAGACCTAGATTCAATTCCAAATTCCAGCACTTCCAGTTTTGTGATCTGAGGTCAACTATGTGACCTCCCTGAAACAGCTTCATCATCCATCAATTACAGATAGTAATACCTCCAGGGGATATGGAGAGAGTTAATACATTACAAATAGTACTGTATCCCCATACATTAAAAGTATTCAAAGATAATGTCAGAGCTGTGTTTTCTTTTGTTTCCATCTTTATCTCCAGCTCAAGGTCCCTCACAAAAGCTTGGTCCTCTCCTTTCTTTTCCACACAGTCAGCCTCTTTCAGCCTTTTCAGGGCCAACTTCCAATTGCTGTTTGAGCAGATTCAAATTCCTACAAACCTCTCCATGTCACTCCCTCCTGTTAATCCTATGCCTACTTTCCCCTGGATTCTGCTGACCATCATCTCAAGTGTTACTATGGCAGCCTGTCTCAGACCAATTCTCACTGAATCTATCTCTGCCTTCTCCCAAAGATCGTGCTAGTGATTCTTCTAAAACTCAGGATCATATCATTCCTTACAAAAAAGCAATGAATGGTTTCCTATTATTGAAGTAAGTTCCAAACTTACTCAGGATACATTACTGTCAGAGCCACTGCAGATCCAACTTACTTTTATGTGTTATCCTATCTTTATATTCTTACAGTTGAAAAGAGTCATACTATCCTCTGGTGGCTCACATGGTAAAGAATCTGCCTGCGATGCAGAAGATCCCTGGGTCGGGAAGAGCCCCTGGACAAGGAAATGACTACCCACACCAGTATTCTTGCCTGGAGAATTCCATGGCAGAGGAATCTGACAGGCTACAATCCATGGGGTTGCAAAGAATTGGACACGATTAGGTGACTAACATTAACGTCCTCTTATATTAGATTTGTTTCATGTTATTTCCTCTGCTCAAAATTTTCCCTTCCTTCCAGCTCTCTGCAGCATCTTTATGGCATGTGTCCCAGATGAAGTTGGTATCTCTTTTGGTGATGCCATAGTAGCAAGTTTGCATCACGTTTTTACTACCCTCACCACATCTCATTATAATTGTTTGCTTACTATTAGAGTGCCTACTGGACTGTCATCTGTGAAAAAATAACTAGTGATTAACCTTTCTATCCTCAGAAGCTACCACCCCACAGCAATTTTACAGTCCAATTACATCCCAACATTAAAGAATTTGTAGCCATTCCAACATTCCATATGTCTTAAATTACCAAAACAAATAAGATTATGATCCCTGGCCCATTTTGCTCCGAAAGCTATATTTCAAAGTCAGAATCATGTAAAGATACATTATTTCAGTAATCCTTCAGAGATTTTCAGAGTTTAGAAAACAATCTCAATATGTAGAGCTCAAGAAAAGTCTTCATTGTAGCTAAAAACAGTTGAATGATAAACTATTTTAGATCATCTAATTTACAACTTTAATAGCAGGAAGCAAAGAGGAATTAATAGCCTCTTGAAGAGGGTGAAAGAGGAGAGTGAAAAATCTGGCTTAAAAATCAATATCCAAAAAACTAAGATCATGGCATCCAGTCCCATCACTTCATGCCAAATAGATAGGGAAAAAGTGGGAACAGTGGCAGATTTAATTTTCTTGGGCTCCAAAATTACTGCATCTGGTAACTGCAGCATGAAATTAAAAGACACTTGCTCCTTCAAAGAAAAGCTATGACCAACCTAGAGAGCATATTAAAAAGCAGACATATCATTTTGCTAACAAATGTCTGTATAGTCAAAGCTATGGTTTTTCCAGTAGTCATGTATGGCTGTGAGAGCTGGACCATAAAGAAGGCTGAGCATTGAAGAACTGATGCGTTCAAATTGTGATGCCAGAGAAGATTCCTGGACTAGGAGAATCCCTTGGACTAGGAGATCAGACCAATCAATCCTAAAGGAAATCAACCCTGAATATTCACTGGAAGGACTTATGTTGAAGCTAAAACTTCAATACCTTGGCCACCTGATGCAAAGAGTCAACTCATTGAGGAAAAAACCCTGAAGCTGGGAAAGACTGAGGACCGGAGAAGAGGGCGACAGAGGATGAGATAGCTGGATGGCATCACCAACTCAATGGACATGAGTTTGAGCAAGCTCCTGGAAATAATGAAGGACAAGAAAGCCTGGAGTACTGCAGTTCATGGGGTTGCAAAGAATCGGACATGACATAGCTACTGAATGACAAAAACAACTCAATGAAAACATACAAACAGTACACAGGTAAGAATCTGGTTGGCAACGTTTCACAATTAAAATGGTTATGATGCTCATGAAAATTCTAATTTTTCTCACAGTAATCTTCATCCAAAGCTTATAGGAATCTTCAGTTCAGTTTAGTCACTCAGTCGTGTCCAACTCTTTGAGACCTCATGAATCACAGAACGCCAGGCCTCCCTGTCCATCACCAACTCCCGGAGTTCACTCAAACTCATGTCCATCGAGGAGTCGGTGGTGCCATCCAGCTATCTCATCCTCTGTCATCCCCTTCTCCTCCTGCCCTCAATTTCTCCCAGCATCAGAGTCTTTTCCAATGAGTCAACTCTTCACATGTGGTGGCCAAAGTATTGGAGTTTCAGCTTTAGCATCAGTCCTTCCAATGAACACCTAGGACTGATCTCCTTCAGAATGGACTGGTTGGATCTCCTTGCAGTCCAAGGGACTCTCAAGAATCTTCTCCAACACCACATTTCAAAAGCATCAATTCTTAGGAAGCAATAGTTAGAACTGGACATGGAACAACAGACTGGTTCCAAATAGGAAAAGGAGTATGTCAAGGCTGTATATTGTCACCCTGCTTATTTAACTTATATGCAGAGTACATCATGAGAAACGCTGGGCTGGAAGAAGCACAAGCTGGAATCAAGACTGCTGGGAGACATATCAATAACCTCAGATATTCAGATGACACCACCCTTATGGCAGAAAGTGAAGAGGAACTAAAAAGCCTCTTGATGAAAGTGAAAGAGGAGAGTGAAAAGTTTGCTTAAAGCTCAACATTCAGAAAACTAAGATCATGGCATCTGGCCCCATCACTTCATGAGAAATAGATGGGGAAACAGTGGAAACAGTGTCAGACTTTATTTTTTTGGGCTCCAAAATCACTGCAGATGGAGACTGCAGCCATGAAATTAAAAGACGCTTACTCCTTGGAAGGAAAAGTTATAGGAGTCTTAACAAACAGAACAATAATCAAAATTTATTTTCCAAGATGAATATTTAATAGCAAATATTACATAATTATTTCACAGTTCAGTTTTTTTTTTTTTTAAAAAAAAGCACTTCATAATTTTACTATAAATTACCCACATGGCAATTAGATAAGTGAGGAGCTAGATATACCACATATTTTAAGGAACTCTGTGTATCTGTGCTATGTTTAGTCACTCAGTTATGTCCAACTCTTTGCAACCCCATGGACTATAGTCTGCCACGCTCCTCTGTCCATGGGATTCTCCAGGCAAGACTACTGGAGTGGGTTGCCATGCCCTCCTCCAGAGGATCTTCCCAACCTAGGTATCGAACCCAGATCTTCTGCATTGCAGGTGGATTCTTAATGCTTAATAAAAGCATTATCCAAATGCAAAAAGGCATCTAATACTATCCTTTAAGGCTTAAATAATGACTTAGGAAAGTCATATCACTTCTTTAAGATACCACTGCATTAAACAGATCATAAGAAAATTAAACTAATATCATTAAAATTTTCAGGTATTCAAACAAACAAATTTGAGATCAGAATTTGAATCTTTCTGACTTGGATTACTGCTAATTTTGCCAATCTACATCACTTGATCCCTCCTTTCAACTGCCAATCACACTTGTAAGTTAACTATACCTCATTTATTTTTCCCACCTCCAGGGCAAAGTAGGAGTGTAGTCTCCTAGGTTTCAATAAGAAAACAGCACAGCATCTTTCATAGACTTCCATGGTGGCTCAGCGGATAAAGAATTTGCCTACAATGGAAGGAGCTGATCCCCTAGAGAAGGAAATGTCAACCCACTCCACTATTTTTGCCTGGAAAATCCCATGGACAGAGGAGCCTGGCAAGCTACATACCATGGGGGTGCAAAGAGTCAGACACAACTGAGCAATTAACACACAGCACAGAATGTTTCTTACCAGTAACAATAATCAGATAATTGTTCAGACTTTTCCATATACAATATCCTACAGTACATACATATAATTATAAATCATTCTATCAGATCAGATCAGATCAGTCGCTCAGTCGTGTCCGACTCTTTGAGACCCCATGGATCACAGCACGCCAGGCCTCCCTGTCCATCACCAACTCCCAGAGTTCACTCAAATTCACATCCATCGAGTCAGTGATGGCATCCAGCCATCTCATCCTCTGTCGTCCCCTTCTCCTCTTGCCCCCAATCCCTCCCAGCATCAGAGTCTTCTCCAATGAGTCAACTCTTCGCATGAGGTGGCCAAAGTACTGGAGTTTCAGCTTTAGCATCATTCCTTCCAAAGAAATCCCAGGGCTGATCTCTTTCAGAATGGACTAGTTGGATTTCCTTGCAGTCCAAGGGACTCTCAAGAGTCTTCTCCAACACCACACTTCAAAAGCATCAATTCTTCGGCGTTCAGCCTTCTTCACAGTCCAGCTCTCACATCCATACATGACCACAGGAAAAACCATAGCCTTGACTAGAAGAACCTTTGTTGGCAAAGTAATGTCTCTGCTTTTGAGTATGTGATCTAGGTTGGTACTAGGGATCTCTTCAAGAAAATCAGAGATACCAAAGGAACATTTCATGCAAAGATGGGCTCGATAAAGGACAGAAATGGCATGGACCTAACAGAAGCAGAAGATATTAAGAAGAGGTGGCAAGAATACACGGAAAAACTGTACAAAAAAGAGCTTCATGACCCAGATAATCACGATGGTGTGATCACTGACCTAGAGCCAGACATCCTGGAATGTGAAGTCAAGTGTGCCTTAGAAAGCATCACTATGAACAAAGCTAGTGGAGGTGATGGAATTCCAGTTGAGCTATTCCAAATCCTGAAACATGATGCTGTAAAAGTGCTGAACTCAATATGCCAGCAAATTTGGAAAACTCAGCAGTGACCACAGGACTGGAAAAGGTCAGTTTTCATCCCAATCCCAAAGAAAGGCAATGCCAAAGAATGCTCAAACTACCACCCAATTGCACTCATCTCACATGCTAGTAAAGTAATGCTCAAAATTCTCCAAGCCAGGCTTCAGCAATATGTGAACCGTGAACTTCCAGATGTTCAAGCTGGTTTTAGAAAAGGCAGAGGAACCAGAGATCAAATTGCCAACATCCGCTGGATCATGGAAATAGCAAGAGAGTTCCAGAAATCATTCTATAATCACTTAATTTAAACCCTGCTGCTGCTGCTGCTGCTGCTAAGTCGCTTCAGTTGTGTCCGACTCTGTGCGACCCCAGAGACGGCAACTGTCCCTGGGATTCTACAGGTAAGAACACTGGAGTGGGTTGCCATTTCCTTCTCCAATGCATAAAAGTGAAAAGTGAAAGTGAAGTCGCTCAGCCGTGTCCAACTCTAGTGACCCCATGGACCACAGCCCACCAGGCTCCTCTGTCCATGGGATTTTCCAGGCAAGAGTACTGGAGTGGGATGCCATTGCCTACTCATAAGTTATTACTTACAGAACAAGTTAGCACTCTTGCCCCCTCTAGTGGATGAATGAATACAAAATTGTGTTCTTTTTTCCCACATTAAGCCTGAAGCTTATGCTTGTACAGTCATTCACTGGTATCTGAGGGGGATTGATTGCAGGTCCCCTGCGTGGATATCAAAATCCGTGGATGCTCAAGTCCCTTATATAAAATGCTGCTGCCTGCTGCTAAGTCACTTCAGTCGTGTCCGACTCTGCATGACCCCATAGACGTCAGCCCACCAGGCTCTCCTGCCCCTGGGATTCTCCAGGCAAGAAAACTGGAGTGGGTTGCCATTTCCTTCTCCAACGCATGAAAGCGAAAAAGTGAAAGTGAAGTCGCTCAGTCATGTCTGACTCTTAGCAACCCCATGGACTGCAGCCCACCAGGCTCCTCCATCCATGGGATTTTCCAGGCAAGAGTACTGGAGTAGGGTGCCATTGCCTTCTCTGCATATAACCCACAAACATCCTCCCATACAGAGATGAATAGTTATCTCTAGACTACTTACAATACCCTGCTGAGCCACATGGGGTGGCTAAGTGGTAAAAGAATCCACCTGCCAATGCAGGAGACAAGAGATGCAAGTTTGATCCCTTGGTCAGGAAGATCCCCTGGAGGAGGCAATGGAAACCCATTCCAGTATTCCTGTCTTGGAAATCCCATGGACAGAGGAGCCCAGCAGACTACAGTTCATGGTGTCAGAGTCGGACACAACTGAATATGCATGCATTTATAATACCTTTGTTGTTCAGCTGTTCAGTCGTGTCCAACTCTTTGCTACCCCATGGACAGCAGCACCCCAGGCTTCCCTGTCCTTCACTATTTCCAGGAGTTTTCTCAAACTCATGTCTATTGAGTCAATGATGCAATCCAACCATCTCATTCTCTGTTGCCCCCTTCTCCTCTGGCTCTCATTCTTTCCCAGCATCTAATTTTTTCCAATGAGTTGGCTCTTTGAATCAGGTGGCCAAAGTATTGGAGCTTCAAATTCAGCATCAGTCCTTCCAATGAATATTCAGGGTTTGTTTCCTTTAGGATTGACTGTATTTCCTTGCCGTCCAAAAGCATCACAGCACCAGTTTAAAAGCATCAATTCTTCAGCATATAACACCTGCTAACTGCTAAGGCACTTCAGTCGTGTCCAACTCTGTGCGACCCCATAGATGGCAGCCCACCAGGCTCCGCCGTCCCTGGGATTCTCCAGGCAAGAACACTGGAGTGGGTTGCCATTTCCTTCTCCAATGCAAGAAAGTGAAAAGTGAAAGGGAAGTTGCTCAGTCCTGTCCGACTCTTAGCGACCCCATGGACTGCAGCCTACCAGGCTCCTCTGTCCACGGGACTCTCCAGGCAAGAGTACTGGAGTGGGGTGCCATTGCCTTCTCACCATATAACACCTACTACAATGTAAATGCTATGTTCCTGCCTGCATGCATGGCAGTTAAGTCTTTTCAGTTGTATTCAACTCTTTGCAACCCCATGGACTATCCTCTGTCCCTGAGATTCTCCAGGCAAGAATACTGGAGTGGGTTACCAGGCCCTCCTCCGGGGGATCTTCCCAACCCAGAGATCCAACCCACTTCTCTTACATCTCCTGCATTGGCATGTGTGTTCTTTACCACTGGCACCAAATAGGAATTCCTGTAAATGCTATGTAAATGGCTGTAAATACAATATAAATGCTATGTCAATAATTGTCAGCACATGGCAAATTCACATTTTGCTTTTGGGAAGTTTCGAGAAATATTTTTTAGAATATTTTCTATCCAAAGTTGGTTGTACCTGCAGGTGCAGAACATGTGAATATAGAGGGGTCACTATATATTCAAAAACATGCTTAGAAGACAGATAAGAGTAACTGTTAAGCAGTTAACAGTGTAGTCCAAGAGACTCACGCAGACTGATGGGAAAGAACCATATTATCGTGAAGAGAGATGGTTCAAACTCCAACTCCAACCCATAGGAGCAATGACATCTCAGGCTAGCTGTTTAACATCTGAAGCTCCATGTCATCAATTCTAAGATGAGTCTGATAATAATGACTTCACAGGTGTGTTGTGAGGTAACATAAAGTGCCTTGCACAGTACATGGCACACATAAGGACACTAATAAAATCAGCTTCGCTTCCTCCTCGCTGCTTTGTCACTCCCCACATCTCAATGGTTGGCATACACAAGTTTCTCAGGCCTGCTCCTTCCGATATTCTGAATGCGCCATATTTTTGAGATAGTTTTTCTTGTTGTTGTTTAGTTGGTAAGTCAGGTCTGAGTCTTTTGTGACCCCACAGACTGTAGCCCACTAGGCTCCTTTGTCCATGGGATTCTCCAGATAAGAATACTGGAGTGGGTTGCCATTTCCTCTCCAGGGGATCTTCCTGATCCAGGGATTGAACCTGTGTCTCCTACATGGCAGGCGAGTTCTTTACCACTAAGCCTCTAGAAAATACTTACAATCTGTGCACAAGATGAGAAGAGTGGATTGGTCTCCACTCACACTCAGTATCACTTTAGTCCAGGCAGACATTGGCTCTCCTGTTGGTTTCATTCTGACTCAGGATCCCAGTCCTTTCAGGATATCATCTGGACACAGACAAAATGGCTTAGCTATACTGACTGACTTTCTCTGCCTCTCAGGCCGACACTCTGACTGCCACCTACTTCTCAAGGCTATTCATGCTGCTGCTGCTGCTTCTGCTAAGTTGCTTCAGTCGTGTCCGACTCTGTGTGACCCCAGAGACGGCAGCCCATCCGTCCCTGGGATTCTCCAGGCAAGAACACTGGAGTGGGTTGCCATTTCCTTCTCCAATGCATGAAAGTGAAAAGTGACAGTGAAGTTGTTCAGTCGTGTCAGACTCTTAGTGACCCCATGGACTGCAGCCCACCAGGCTCCTCCATCCATGGGATTTGCCAGGCAAGAGTACTTGAGTGGGTGCCATTGCCTTCTCCCCAAGGCTACATGAGTACTACCAATGCTATTTTTTATAAGTTCCTTCTAGTTTCAAAGCAAAAAATGAAAAAAATATATATGTATCAGGAAGCATTTTTTTAAACAACATATGTTTTATCCTATATATTGACTTAGAGCAGTGATTCTCAAAGTTTGTTCTGTGCATCCCTGGGGGTCTTGAGACCCAGGCTCTTAAAGGAGTTTTGCAAGGTCAAAACTATTCTCATCTTAATATGTGGTTGCTCTTGCCTTTTCACGGTGTTGATCTTTGCACTGATGGCACAAAAGCAATTGTGAGGGAAGCTTCTGGTCCCTTAGTGTAACTCTAGGCATTGGGACCAAGCTGTCTTAGCAATCATGATATTCTTTACTACAGTACACTTACAATAAAATAATAACAATAATTTTAAAAAGCCAGCTGAACTTAACAATGTCCTGTAAAGCCATAACATTTTTATTAAATCTTTAGTCTTAAGTACAAAATTTTAAATATTCTGTGACATAGTGGAAGTACACAACCATAATCACACTTCTACTGCATACCAAAATATAAGGGAGATCTCAAGGAAGATCACTTATGCAATTGTTTAAGGTATGTGACTTGAACTAGCCACTTTTTTTTTCATGGTACATCATTTCGTGAAGTAACAGCCTACATAAATTATGGTTATTCAGACTTGGGTATTTGGTAAACATCTTGAAAATGAATAAAGTGAGCCTACCTCTTCAAGGAAAACAACTGACAGGATTTGTTGCCAATGATAAAATTCAGGTTTTTAAGTGAAAATTAGAATTTTGGAGTACTTGTATCTTCCACTGTAAGCCTGACAGCTCCTAACACTAAAATTACTTCTGATTCTGTGAATATATTAACAAAGGCTGATATAGCAATATTTCATAACTCAGTGAACCAATATTTTCCAAATGACCAATGCATGAAATTATAAAATCATACATGGCTAAATGATCCACTGAAAGTACAACATGGATTTTGGTGTAACAGATTACAAAAATGTTTGATATGATTTCAGATTCCACACTGTAGCTAACTTTTAAGATGTTACCATTTGTTAAGTTTTAGCATAGGATAAAAGAATAGCCTCAGTTATCTGAAAAGGCTATTAAAATACTTTCCTTTCTAACTGCATATGTTCATAAAACCAAGTTTTCTTCATACACTTCAACCAAAATCAACACACTAAAATACAAAAGCAGATACAAATACCCAGCAATCTTCTATTAAGTCAGATATTAAAGAGGTCTGCGAAGATTAAAAATCAATGCCATCCTTCTAATATTTTTGATGGCTATTTTTTTTAAGAGTTTTTCATGTTAACAATATATAATGAGCTTTTTGTTGTTATTTTAAATAAACCGATAAATCAACATTTTAACACTGTCTCAGCTTTAATTTGATGTGGTAAACGTAGACAGAAATAATCTATATTAACAAAATCTCATTGAGGTTGTCAATAATTTTTTCAGCGTATAAAAGTTCCAAGGTCAAAAAGTTTGAGAACTGCTGTCTTAGAGAAATCAACATCCCCCACTGAAGAAGGCTATGAGTAGAGCTCACCTCTCCCTCCGTTTGAAGCTGGAATGTCAAAAATTATGCAACATAAAGCAGATACTTTAAATTCCTAAGATAAACACAAAGAAGAACTAGAAATGAGAACTGAGTTTCTGAAAGTGATATTATTTCACATCTGGAAATCCTGGTCCAGGAAAAAATGAGATGGGACTTGACAATATAAATGACAAATAGAAAAAGTAATAATGATTTTTATACACATTCTGATATTCATACATTCTCAATTCCACTGCATTTCTTGTTTTTGCCAAGGCCAAAATCATGCCCCATAGGAGAAGAGAAGCCTATAAAAAACAAACTACATACTGATTATTTTTCTCCTGAAAATAAAATGCTATCCTCTGTTATGGCAGAATACATGCCAAATACAGAAAGATCCCCAGTGAAATATCTATTTAACAGCATGCAAAGCAATTCACTGTAGGTTTATACAATATAATAAGGACACAAAAATGGTGCTTTTGAACATAAAAGTTGCTCACAAGCTTTTGCTTTCATGAAGAATCTAACAATTCCATCTTGTCCATTCCCCAACATTTATTTGCAAAGAAGGCATAAAAATGGGATTCCACTCAAAGGAAGCATTGATTCTTTCATTTTGCAGTTCTAGTGAATCCCCAATATATATAACAGAAAAATCGGAGGTGTGTATCAAGTGTTCTCATGGTGCTATTACTGGATATGCCACATAAAAGACAGTCAACATGAAGGGTAAAAGTGATTCTTTTTTTTTTTATAAATAGCTCATGCTGATAGCTGTAGAATACCTTAAGTGTCCCAGGAAACTTTGGCTAATGATTTGTTTAATGTTAAGACACCTGTTAATCTGAGTTGCCTCAAACTTAATTATAATATTTTATGATCATAAATATGAGTGAGGGAGAAATTTATCTCAAAATTAGCATAAAGCATAGCAAACAAAATCGGAAACTTGCAACAAAGAAATGTGCAATAAAACTGACAAGCCTCTAGCAAGACTGACAACAAATAAAAGAGAAAACTTGCTGAGATGAGGAACGAAACACGAGCTTTGTTCAAGACTCTACAGACATCAAAAGGAGAGCAAGGGAATACAATGAACTCCACAAAAATGAATTTGACAACGTACACAAAATAAACTACATTTTTTTTAAAGATGTGGTACCTTATTTCTGAACTTCAAAAAAAGAATAAAATGTCAGTATTAATAAAAACAATGATAACTAATGTATGAAGAACCTTGCTTATCTACATGCTTATCCTAAGCTACAGATCTGAGATCTTGTTTAAATCGCAGGTGGTAGACTCCCACATCCAGGAAAATAGGATAGACCTACTCCTACTCCATCGAGGATTTCCTTCCAGTAAGTGCAGCTGAATATGCTGGACATTATATATACATTTTATACACACACACACACACACACACACACACACACACATATATATATATATATATATATATATATGGACATATGGCTCTAAAGATGCAGAGAAGAGAGAGTAGCTAGAGACCCCAGGATCTGCTGTGAGATACTGGCTTTTCTTCTTGCCTCATGTTCTCCAGACTTGGAGAAGAAAAAGCTGGCAAGTCAGAAATAACAACAGGCTCAGACAAAAAACAAAAGCTCCAACAAAAGACTGCTCTTTTTAGCCAAAGGACCAGGAAGGGGCCAGCCTCTGAAGATAGAAAATCTTAGACAATAACAGATCTACTCCAGCCAAACACCACAGAAAAAAAAAACAAACTACAGTTCTATCCACACCCACATCAGCATCAGCCAAGCAAAGAGCCTAGACTTCCACTCTCTCAGTGCTGTAATGAGTCACCCCAACACTCCGGCTGACGTGTGAGGGAAAGCCAAGTGCAAAGCTGGAAATTCTATCCCCACCAGTAAGTAACCAGCCTTTCCACAGTCTCCTGTATTACCAGTGAAGATTTCCACGGGAAGCCAACAGTCCCACCACCGCCCAGGAATAAAGAAGCATCCGTCCCTCTGCACACGATCAGACTATGTGCTGATTACAAACAATCTACAAACTCACTTCAAATATAACAATATAAACAAGATAAAAATAAAACAATGAAAAGATATGCCCTCTAAACATCAATCAACGGAAATCACAAGTGGCCACATTAATATCAGATATAATAGACTTCAGAGCAAATAAAAGTACCCAACATAGAAAGAGATACTATATAATGACAAGATCATCAATCCACCAAGAAGATACAGCAGTCTTAGGTGTACAGACCAAATGACAGAGCTAAAAAATATGTTACACAAAGACACTGACGGAATTGAAAGGAGAAATAGACAAATCGACAATTATACTTGGTGTCTTCCGCATGCCTCATGCAAGAATTGATAGAATCGCTAGACAGAAATTAGCAAAGATATGGAAGACCTCAACAACACCATGAACCAACAAGATCTAATCAGTATTTATACAACATTCCACCCAAGAACAGCAAAATACACATATTTTCAAGAGCCCACAAAAAAGAGACCATATTGTTGGCCATAAAAAATCTCCCCAAACTTAATATAACTGAAATCAGACAGAGTGTGTTCTCTGACTACAAGGGAATCAAACTAAAAATAATAGGAATATCCTCCAAACACTGAGAAATTAAACAACTACTTTAAGTAATGAGTCAAAAGGAATTTTCAAGGAAAAAAATTTTTTTTTACTTTAATGAATATACAACACATCAGTATTTGGTGGACTCACCAAAAGCAGCATAGAGTGGGAAATTGATGATATGAAATGAATACATTAGAAAAAGGAAAAGTCCCAAATCAATAATTGAAGTTCCCAATTGAAGAAACTGGGAGGAGGAATAGCAAAATAAAGGCAAAACACGTAGCAAGAAAAAAAAATAATGAGTATAAATGAATGAATAGAAAAGAGAAAACTAATAGAGTAAATCAATGAAACAAAGAGCTGGCCACTTGAAAACTTTAATAAAATTGACAAGTCTCTAGCAAAGACTGACAACAAATAAAAGAGAGACAACTTACTGATATCAAGAATGAAACAGGAGATTTGTTCAAGATCCCACAGACACCAAAAGGGCGAATAAGGGAATATAATGAACTAAAAAACACCACCATGTACAGTCTTTCAGGGGAAGAAGATGAAGTCATAGGTGTAAATCTAAGAAAACAAGTGCAGGACTTACATGCTGAGGACTATACAATGCTGATGAGAGAATCAGTGAAGATCTAATATGTGAGCATGGATTGATCATGGCAAAGACATCAAACCTCCCAAATTTTTATATAAGTTTAATACTATCCCTACCAAAATTCAAGAAAGATTTTTATAGATGCAGAAAGGATTACTCCGAAATGTATACAGAAAGGAAAAGGAACTGGGATAGCTGATGCAATTTCAAAAAGAACAATGTGGAAGTAATCTGTCTAAAAGACAATTATAATAGAATGGGAAAAATTAGAGACTTCTTCAAGTAACTTAGAGATACCAAGGGAACATTTCATGCAAAGATGGGCACAATAAAGGACAAAACAGCATGGACCTAACAGACACAGAAGGTATTTAGAAGAGTTGGCAAGAATACACAGAAGAACTATACAAAAAAGATCTTCATGACCCAGATAACTGCAATGATGTGCTCACTAACATAGAGCCAGACATCCTGGAACATGAAGTCAAGTGGGCCTTAGGAAGCATCACTACAAACAAAGCTAGTAAAAGTGATGGAATTCCAGATGAGCTATTTCCAGTCCTAAAAGGTGATGCTGTAAAAGTGCTGCACTCAATATGCTGGCAAATTTGGAAATCCCAGCATGGGCCACAGGACTGAGAAGAGGTCAGTTTTCATACCAATCCCAAAAAAAAAGGCAATGCCAAAGAATGTTTATTTTATTTTATTTTTTTTTTTTTTGCAGGTGGGGGATGGGAGAGACAAATGGCTGTTTCTGGGGGTGATTTTTTTTAAAATATTATTTTATTTATTCATTTTTGGGTGTGCTGGGTCTTCATTGCTGCGGAGGCTTTTCTCTAGTTTTGACGAATGGGGGCTACTTTCTAGTTGCAGCGTGCAGGCCTCTCACTGGGGAAGACTCTCTTCTTTTTTTTTTTTTTTGCAGGGGAAAATGGACAAAGGAAAGGATCAATAAGGGTGGGAGGGAAATGGGAAGAAAGAAGGGGAGTGATGGTGGGGAGGAGTATATGTAATTTCTTAACCAATGGCTTTCTGTTTTTAATCACAAAGAACACTTAAAAAAAATCATGGTGAGTTCATCTTATATTAGGAGGTTTGTTCTCGAAATGAAAAGTTCAGGAAACAAAAAGTCCAGTTTGGGTGTCCTCATCTTTAGGCACATCTTGGTATTTTGTATTGGTAAGTCTATCTTTACCACAATATATTATTTAGGACAGGATCACATTTGTCACCTCTTCCTCCCTACTATCCAAAGTGGTACCAAACCCACAAAATAGTCAATAAACCTCCACAAGTGAGCAAATAAGTCTTTTTTTTTTTTAAACTCTCCTGAGTGAACTGAATTTTTTGAGGCTCATAAGTAAATATTTTTCCTCTTTACTTTGTCTATTACAGCCAGATTATGAGTCGGGTGTTAAAGTCTCCCACTATTATTTATTGCTCTAGAGAATGTCCTTTATTTTTGTTGAGAAATGGTTTAGTAGTGCAAATCTTCAACTTTTGCTTATCTGTGAAGCTTTTGATTTCTCCTTCATATTTGAATAATCTTGCTGATACATAATCTAGGCTGTGTTATATTCCTTCATCACTTTAATTACGTCTTGCCTTCCCTCCTGGCTTGGAGAGTTTCTATTGAAGATCGCTGTATCCTTATGTCCCTTGTGAGTTATTTGATTTTTTCCCTTGCTGCTTTTAATATTTGTTCTTTATATTTAATCTTTGTTATTTACTGTCTTGGGGCGCCTTGGGTTTGTCTGTAGGGACTCCTGGTTTCTTGAACTTGAGTGGTTATTTCCTTCTCCATTTTAGGGAAGTTTTCAATATTATCTCCTCAATTTCCCTCATATCTTTCTTTTTATCTTCTTCTTCTGGAACTCCTATGATTCGAATGTTGTGCGTTTGATGTTATCCTGGAGGTTTCTGAGTCCTCATTTCTTTTGATACGTTTTTCTTTTTTCTCGTCTGATTCATTTATTTCTAGGATTCTATCTTCTAGTTCACTAATCCTATCTTCTGCCTCTGTTATTCTACTATTTGTTGCCTCCAGGGTGTTTTGGATGTCATTTATTGATTATTCATTATGTATTGACTCTTTTTTATTTCTTCTAGGTCCTTGTTAACCTTTCTTGCATCTTCTCTCCTTGTCTCCAACTCTTTAATGTGATTCTATTTTGATTTTTTTTGTTTTATCTTTTATCAGGTTTCCCTTCTCTTCCTCTTTGGTTTGGTTTGGTGGGCATCTATCCTGTTCCTTTAGCTGCTGGTTTTCTCTTCTTTTGTGATAGTGTCCTTACTATTCTGGTATTTGTTGTTCTCTTTATTGAGGCGGTTTACAGGTCTTTTCAATATCTGATCTCTGCCTTGTTACAGAGGGGGCGGAGATGAACACCAAATCTAAACCGGCCAGGTTCAGGCACTCAGATAATCCTCAGAAGCACAGACTTGGTTGAGTCTGCGTTTTGTGCCCTTCCCAGATCCGAGTAGCGCAGGTGATGAAATGTTCAGCGAGCGCAGGTGCTGCGACTTATCGCCTCTCCGCCGCTCAGTTTTCTGGGTATACAAACAGCGCACTTTCTCAGGCAGATGTTGACCATCCAGAGCCCCAAGAAGCGTGAGTCAGCACAGAAACCTACTCACAGTTCCGTTAGACAGTGTCTCTCTAGGGCTATAATTGCCCGCCTCTGGCCCTGGCTGCCTGTCACCGGAGTGGGACGGCCTGCAGCCGGCCAACTCTGTGCAGCCCTTTGTTCCGTAGGTAGTCCTGGTGGTGTCTTAAGTTAGGGCTGGCTTTTGATGTAGTAGATAACCGACAGTCTGGTTATTTCGCTCAGATAGTGCCCGAGATAGCCAGGCCAAATCCTTTCTCAAAGCAATGCAGGCCTCGCCGCTCCTCCTAGCCCAGCCCCCACTTGCCAATAGCAAATGCTGGTGTCCGCGCCAGTTCTCCGCAAAAGGAGTTACCGCAGGGCTCGTTTTCTCGTTTTGAAGACAATGAGCTGTCTTTCTAAGTGCCTGATGTCCTCTGCCGGCATTCAGAAGTTGTTTTATCGAGTTTATTCAGCATTCAAATGTTCTTTTTTTTTTTTTTTTTTTTTTTTTCTTTTTTTTTTTTTTTTTTTTTTCCTTTTTTTTTTTTTTATTTATTTATTTATTTTTACAATATTGTATTACTTTTACTATACATCGAGATGGATTTATTTATTTATTTTTACAATATTGTATTACTTTTACTATACATCGAGATGGATCCGCCACCAGAATACCCGTGGATTTGTGGAGGAGAAAGTATTCTCCCCGTCTTACTCGTCCGCCATCTTAGCTCCTCCCCCCAAAGAATGTTTAAACTACCTCACAATTGCACTCATTTCACATGCTAGAAAAGCAATGCACAAAATTCTCCAAGTTAGGCTTCAACAGTATATGAACCAAGAACTTCCAGATGTACAAGCTAGATTTAGAAAAGGCAGAGGAACCAGAGATCAAATTGCCAACATCCACTGGATCATAGAGAAGGCAAGAGAATTCCAGAAAAACATCTACTTCTACTTTATTGACTATGCTAAAGCCTTTGATTATGTGGATCAAAACAAACTGTGGAAAACTATTAAAGAGATGGGAATACCAGACCACCTGACCTGCCTCCTGAGAAACCTGTATGCAGGTCAAGAAGCAACAGTTAGAACCAGATGTGGAACAACAAATTGGTTCCAAATTGGAAAAGGAGTATGCCAAGGCTGTATACTGTCACCCTGCTTATTTAACTTATATGCAGAGAACTTCATGTGAAATGCCGGGCTGGATGAAGCACAACCTGGAATCAAGATTGCAGGGAGAAATATCAATAACCTTAGATGTGCAGATAACACCACCCTTATGGCAGAAAGCAAAAAGGGAGTAAAGAGCCTCTTGATGAAAGTGAAAGAGAAGAGTGAAAAAGCTGGCTTAAAACTCAACATTCAAAAAAATGATCATGGCATCAAGTCCAATCACTTCATGAAAAAGAGATGGGGTTAATGGAAACAGTGACAGGCTTTATTTTCTTTGGCTCTAAAATCACTGCTGCTGCTGCTGCTGCTGCTGCTGCTAAGTCGCTTTAGTCGTGTCCGACTCTGTGCGACCTCATAGACGGAAGCTCACCAGGCTGCCCTGTCCCTGGGATTCTCCAGGCAAGAACACTGGAGTGGGTTGCCATTTCCTTCTCCAATGCATGAAAGTGAAGCCGCTCAGTTGTGTCCGACTCTTAGCGACCCCATGGACTGGAGCCTACCAGGCTCCTCCGTCCATGGGATTTTCCAGGCAAAAGTACTGGGGTGGGGGTGCCATTCAGATGGTGACTATAGCCCTGAAATTAAAAGACACCTGCTCCTTGGAAGAAAAGCTATGACAAACCTAGACAGCATATTAAAAAGCAGAGATGTTACTTTGCAGACAAAGGTCCATATAGTCAAAGCTATGGTTTTTTCCAGTAGTCATGTATGCAGGTGAGAGTTGAACCATAGAGAAAGCTGAGTGCTGAAGAATTAATATTTCTGTACTGTGGTATTGGAGAAGACTCTTGAGAGTCCCTCGGACTGCAAGATCAAACCAGTCAATCCTAAAGGAAACCAGTCCTGAATATTCATTGGAAGGACTGATGCTGAAGCTGAAGCACCAATACTTTGGCCACATGATGTGAGGAACTGATTCATTGGAAAAGACCCTGATACTGGGAAAGATTGAGGGCAGGAGGAGAATGGGACAACAGAGGATGAGATGATTGGATAGCATCACCAGCTCAATGGACATGAGTCTGTGCAAGCTTCAGGAGTTGGTGATGGACAGGGAAGCCTGGCATACTGCGGTCCACAGGGTCACAAAGAGTCATACACCACTGAGCAACTGCACTTAACTGAATCTGTTTAAATTCATGCATGGGTACATACTCAGTCATGTCTGACTCTTGGTGACCCCATGTCAAGCTACTCTCCACAGTATTTTCCCTTGAGTGGGTTGCTATTTCCTCCTCCAGGGGATCTTCTCTAACCAGGGATCAAACTCACATCTCATGCATCTCTTGCATTGGTGGCGAATTCTTTACCGGTAACACACCTGAGAAGCCCAATCTGTTCCAACAGATTAGACTAAATATACAGACTAAAGCTACAAAATTTCTTGGAACTAAGCATTTTGAGTTTGTCAAAGATTTCTTAAAATAGGACACAAAGATCAGGAACATGTTTCAATGCCATTCTCCCAAATCATCCCACCCTCTCCCTCTCCCACAGAGTCCAAAAGACTGTTCTATACAACAGTGTCTCTTGGTGCACTGGGATGACCCAGAGGGATGGTACGGGGAGGGAGGAGGGAGGAGGGTTCAGGATGGGGAGCACGTGTATACCTGTGGCAGATTCATGTTGATATATGGCAAAACCAGTACAATATTGTAAAGTTAAAAAATAAAATAAAATAAATTACAAAAAAGATCATGAACATAAAAGAAAACATAAAAAATCAGACTACAATGTTTTTTTAAACTGTACTCTTAAAAAAAAAAAAAAAAAGCTATGGAAATGAAAAGGCTATCCACAGACAGAAGAAAATACAATATTATTTTCCAGAATAGTAAAAGAATCCCTAGACTCTAGAACACAATTTATTTTTTAAAATCAGCAAAAAAACAAATGCATATCTCAAAGGGGAGATATATGAATGACAAATATACACACAGGAAAAAATACTCAACACCACCAATGATTACAGCAATTAAAATAATCAAAATCTTTATGAGATATCCTTACACACATAAGAACAACTAAAATTAAAAAGACTGACATTACCTAATGTTGGCAAAGATTCAGAGGAACTGGAACTCTCTTACTTTGCTATGAGAAATGAAAAGAGGTGAGGCCCAGTTCATAAAATAGTCTGGCAGTTTGTTATAAAGTTAAAAATATACTTATTATATGATCTGACAAATCTACTCCTAAATATCTACTTGAATGAATTGAATACTTATCCATGCAAAGACTTCTACTCTAATGCTCATATCAGCTTTATTTGGAATAACCAAAAAAACTAGAAAAATCCAAAGGTCTTTTTTGACTGGTGAATGGATAAACCAATTTTGATGTGTCCATACAGTGGAAGAGTAAGTATTCTGCAATAAAATTACACAAAATATAGATTCAGTAATAATATGGCTGAATCTCAAAAGCATTATAATTGAAAGAAGCCAAATACACACACACACATGCAGACACACACATAATACCCACTATATGATTTCAGTTGTATAAAATTCTAGAAGAGGTAAAATTATAGTGAAAGGAAGCAGATCAGCAGTTGCTAGAACTGTAGGAAGGGCAAGGGCACTGACTGCACACGAAGGAACTATTTAAAAATCATGGTGCGGTGATGGCTCTAGGCCTGTATACAACAGTTGGAATTTATCAAATATTTTGTCTCAATTTGGTGGATTTCATTTATGTACGTTATGCCTCAACAAATCTGAGTCTTTAAATTCTATAGCTAAACCAAATCTTCAGCTAAACTAAATCTTCTAGTTTTGGTTAGGCAGTATCAATGATTAACCTTATAATAAATGTTTTATTTTTGTTTCTGTTTCTGGTAAACCCCTCCCTCATTTATTTCTCCTTTTCCCAAAATAATAAGCCCAACCTCGCAACAATGAATTCCAAGAAACACCCTCTTCATCTGTCTCCAAGGTAGACATATAAATATACCTGGTCTATCCTGGTGTCAGATGGAGAATAAATGTTGTTAACAGTGGTCCTCGGAAAAGTTTACACTGCCCCTACTGTGCATTCTCCATGCAAAACAATATACTTCTTGGCATAAAGGGGAGGGGGCAGGCCAGGAGCGCCCAAATTTCACTAGGATAGCATTTCTTATGCTATATTCCTATTTTAAAATAACCTTTGCTCCTTCTCCCTTACCCACACAATTTACCCCAATTCCATTCTCCCTTAAACACATCAGAATTACTATAATGTGTAAAAAAGGAAAGCAAAAGAATAACGAATCCTTAAAACCCTGACAATAAATTATACAACATGTTACACATAAGGGAACCATCCTTGTTTCTCTCACATGTGAAATTCTTCAAGGGATGTCCTGAAAGCTGTCAGCCTTCTTTTTTCTTTTAAAGTATTTTTCATTATTATTCATTAAACAAACATCTACATTTAGCTTTTCAAATCTGAGAAACCTGACCCCCCATGCCTTAATAGAATATTCCTGAGTGAAGCAGGCTTAAAGCAGAAGAACAAAAGACCAAGAGACAGATGAGTGTGTCTGAATCTCATCTAGGCACAGATGGAGTTACATCTGAATCACTGCATCTACTCTACATTTCTACAAAAGATCAGAGATGTAGTTGGGAAAATTCAATTCTCATGACTTCTATACTCACCTTAGGGCAAATGGGGTGGAGCTCCCAAGCCATGCACAGCACATTGGTTGTGCCCACAAGTTTCCTATAGGGAAAATCAGCAATTTCCCCAGATGATAAAGATAGGCATCCTGGCAGGAAGTGGACAAAGAGTGATATAACTGTTATTACTGTTGTTATGATTATATCCTAGATTTCAGGTGGACATCTGAAAGATACTCAAGTAACAAGGCTGTCAAAGAGTTAGTTAGTTCAGTCGCTCAGTCATGTCCAACTCTTTGTGACCCATGGACTGCTAAGAAATAGAGGAAAACAATAGAATGGGAAAGACTTTGAGATCTCTTCAAGAAAATTAGAGATACCAAGGGACATTTCATGCAAAGATGGGCTCCATAAAGGACAGAAATGGTATGGACCTAACAGAAGCAGAAGATATTAAGAAGAGGTGGAAAGAATATACAGAAGAACTGTACAAAAAAGATCTTCACAATCCAGATAATCATGATGGGGAGCCCACTCACACTCACCTAGAGCCAGACATCCTGGAATGTGAAGTCAAGTGGGCCTTAGGAAGCATCACTACGAAAAAAGCTAGTGGAGGTGATGGAATTCCAGTGGAGCTATTTCAAATCCTGAAAGATGATGCTGTAAAAGTGCTGAACTCAATATGTTAGCAAATTTGGAAAACTCATCAGTGGCCTCAAGACTGGAAAAGGTCAGTTTTCATTCCAATCCCAAAGAAAGGCAATGCCAAAGAATGCTCAAACTACCGCACAATTGCACTCATCTAACCCGCTAGTAAAGTAATGCTCAAAATTCTCTAAACCAGGCTTAAACAATACATGAACCATGAACTTCCAGATGTTGAAGCTGGTTTTAGAAAAAGCAAAGGAATGAGAGATCAAATTGCCAACAACTGCTAGATCATCGGAAAAACAAGAGAGTTCCAGAAAAACATCTATTTCTGCTTTTTTGATTATGCCAAAGCCTTGGACTGTGTGGATCACAATAAACTGGGAAATTCTGAAGGAGATGGGAATACCAGACCACCTGAATTGCCTCTTGAGAAACCTGTATGCAGGTCAGGAAGCAATAGCTAGAACTGGACATGGAACAACAGACTGATTCCAAATCGGGAAAGGAGTACGTCAAGGCTGTATATTATCACCCTGCTTATTTAACTTATATGCAGAGTACATCATGAGAAATGATGGGCTGGAAGAAGCACAAGCTGGAATCAAGATTGCCAGGAGAAATATCAATAACCTCAGATATGCAGATGACATCACCCCTAGGGCAGAAAGTAAAGAAGAACTAAAGAGCCTCTTGATGAAAGTGAAAAAGGACAGTGAAAAAGTTTGCTTAAAGTTCAACAGTCAGAAAACTAAGATCATGGCATCTGGTCCCATTACCTCATGGCAAATAGTTGCAGAAACAATGGAAACAGTGGCTGACTTTATCTGGGGGGAGGCCTCCAAAATCACTGCAGATGGTGATTACAACCATGAAACTAAAAGACGCTTACTTCTTGGAAGGAAAGTTATGACCAACCTAGACAGCATTATTAAAAAGCAAAGATATTACTTTGTCCACAAAGGTCCGTCTAGTCAAGGCTTTGGTTTTTCCAGTAGTCATGTATGGATGTGAGAGTTGGACTACAAAGAAAGCTGAGAGCCGAAGAATTGATGCTTTTGAACTGTGGTGTTGGAGAAGACTCTTGAGAGTCCCTTGGACTGCAAGGAGATCCAACCAGTCCATTCTAAGCAGATCAGTCCTGGGTGTTCATTGGAAGGACTGATGTTGAAGCTGAAACTCCAATACTTTGGCCACCTGATGTGAAGAGCTGACTCATCTGAAAAGACTCTGATGCTCGGAAAGATTGAGGGCAGGAGGAAAAGGGGAGGACAGAGTATGAGATGGCTGGATGGTATCACCAACTCAATGACATAGGTTTGGGTAGACTCCAGCAGTTGGTGATGGGACAGGGAGGCCTGGCATGCTGTGGTTCATGGGGTCTCAAAGAGTTAGACGTGACTAAGCAACTGAACTGAACTGGACTGCAGTATGCCAGTCTTCCCTGTCCATCACCAACTCCCAGAGCTTGCTCAAACTCATGTCCATCGAGCTGGTGATGCCATTCAACCATATCATCTTCTGTCTTCCCCTTCTTCTGCCTTCAATCTTCCCTAGCACCAGGGTCATTTCCAGTGAGTCAGTTCTTTGCATCAGGTGGCCAAAGTACTGGAGCTTCAGCTTCAGCATCAGTCCTTCCAATGAATATTCAGGACTGATTTCCTTTAGGATTGACTGGTTCGATCTCCTTGCAGTCTGAGGGACTCTCAAGATTGTTCTCCAACACCATGGCTCAAAAGCAACAATACTTCAGGACTCAGCATTTTTTGTGGTCCATCTCTCACACCGATACATGACTACTGGAAAAACCATAGCTTTGACTAGATGGACTTTTTTCATTAAAGTAATGTCTCTTCTTTAATATGCTGTCTAGGTTTGTCATAGCTTTTCTTCAGAGGAGAAAGTATTTTTTAATTTCATAGCTTCAGTCACCATTTGCAGTGATTTTGGAGCCCAAGAAATTAAAGTCTGTCACTGTTTCCATTGCTTCCCTATCTTCTTGCCATGAAGTAAGTGGTGGGACTGTATGCCATAATCTTTGTTTTTTGAATGTTGAGTTTTAAGCCATCTTTTTCACTCTCCTCTTTCACCTTCATCAAGAGGCTCTTTAGTTCTTCTTCACTTTCTGCCATAAGGGTGGTGTCATCTGCACATCTGAAGTTATTGATATTTCTCCCGGCAATCTTGATTCCAGCTTGTGCTTCATCAAGTCCAGTTTTTCGCATGATGTACTCTGCATATATTCTCTGTCAAACAGTAGCTACAGACAACTCTTGGGAATAGATTTCTAAAAGTACAAGCCCCAACAGTTCTCTTAAACCTTAAAAATGCTGGATTATTCCTCCTCTTTTATCTAGTAATAGGCAACTTTGGCCTTGGAGTACAAAATGAAGCAGGGCAAAAGCTAACAGAGTTTTTCCAAGAGAACACACTGGTCATATCAAACATCCTCTTCCAAAAACACAAGAGATGACTTTACACATAGACACACCAGATGGTCAAACAGATTGATTATATTCTTTACAGATTAATATATTCTTTACAGTCGAAGATGGAGAAGCTCTACAGAGTCAGCAAAAACAAGATTAGGAGCTCACTGTGGCTCAGATCATGGACTCCTTTTTGCAAAATTCAGACTTAAACTGAAGAAAGTAGGGAAAACCACTAGGCCATTATACACGATCTAAATCAAATCCCTTACAATTTTACAGTGGAAGTGACAAATAGATTCAAGAGATTAGACAGATAGACTCTGATAGACAGAGTGACTGAAGAACTATGGACAGAGGTTCACAACATTGTACAGGACGTGGTTATCAAAATCATCCCCAAGAAAAAGAAATGCAAAGAGGCAAAACGGTTGTCTGAGGAGGTCTTACAAATAGCTGAGAAAAGAAGAGAAGCTAGAGGCAAAGGAGAAAAAGAAAAATATACCCATTTGAATGCAGAGTTCCAAAGAATAGCAAAGATAAATAGGAAAGTTTTTTTAAGTGAACAATGCAAAGAAATAGAGGAAAACAATAGAATGGGAATGACTAGAGATCGCTCCAAGAACATTAGAGATATCAAGGTTACATTTCAGGCAAAGATGAGCTCAATAAAGAACGGAAATGGTATGGACCTAACTGAAGCAGAAAGTATTAAGAAGAGGTGGCAAGAATACATAGGAGAACTGTACAAAAAAGATCTTCATGACCCAGATAACCATGAAGGTATGATGATTCACCTAGAGCCAGACATCCTGGAGTGCGAAGTGAAGTGGGCCTTGGAAGCATCATTACAAACAAAACTGGTGGATGTAACTGAATTTCAGCTGAGCTATTTCAAATCCTAAAAAGATGACCCTGTTAAAGTGCTGCACTCAATAAGTCAGCAAATCTGGAAAACTCAGCAGCAGCCACAAGACTGGAAAAAGTCAGGTTTCATTCCAATCTCAAAGAAAGGCAATGCCAAAGAATGTTCAAATTACAGCACAACTGCACTCATCTCACATGATAGCAAAGTAATGCTCAAAATTCTCCAAATGAAAAGAAATTTGCTTTTTTCAATAGTATATGAACCGAGAACTTCCAGATGTTCAAAGACTGATTTAGAAAAGGCAGAGGAACCAGATATCAAATTGCCAACATCCACTGGGTCACAGAAAGAGCAAGATAATTCCAGAAAAACATCTAATTATCTTCAATGACTATGCTACAGCCTTTGACTGTGTGGATCACAATAAACTGTGGAAAATTCTTAAAGAGATAGGATTACCAGACCACCTTACCTAGCTCCTGAGAAACCTGTGTGTAGGTCAAGAAGCAACAGTTAGAACCAGAAGGAACAATGGACTGGTTCTAAATTGATAAAGGAGTACCTCAAGGCTATATATTGCCACCCTGCTTATTTAACTTATTTGCAGAATACATTGCAAAATGCCAGGCTGGATGAAGCACCAGCTGGAATCACGACTGCAGGGAGAAATATCAATTACCTCAGATATGCAGATAACATCACCTTTATGGCAGAAAGCAAAGAACTAAAGAGCCTCTTGATGAAGGGGAAAAGGAGAGTGAAAAAGCTGGATTAAAACTCACATTCAAAAAACAATGATCATGGCATATGGCCTGATCACTCCATGGCGAATAGACAGGGAAACAATGAAAACAGTACTTTGGCCACCTCATGAGAAGAGTTGACTCACTGGAGAAGACTTTGATGCTGGGAGGGATTGGGGGCAGGAGAAGAAGGGGACGACAGAGGATGAGATGGCTGGATGGCATCACCTACTCGATGGAGGTGAGTTTGGGTGAACTCTGGGAGTTGGTGATGGACAGAGAGGCCTGGCGTGCTGCAATTCATGGGGTTGCAAAGAGTCGGACACGACTGAGCAACTGAACTGAATTGAACTAAATGAAAACAATAACAGACTTTATTTCCTTGGGCTTCAAAATCACTGCAGATGGTGACTGAAGCCATGAAATTAAAAGATGTTTGCTCCTTGGAATAAAAGCTATGACAAACAGCATATTAAAAAGCAGAGATATTACTTTGTCAACAAAGATCCATCTAGTTAAAGCTATGGTTTTTCCAGTAGTCATGTATGGATGTGAGAGTTGGACCATAAAGAAAGCTGAGTGCTGAAGAATTGATGTTTCAGAACTGTGGTGTTAGAGAAGACTCTTGAGAGTCCCTTGGACTGCAAGAAGATAGAACTAGTCAATCCTAAAGGAAATATTCATTGGAAGGCCTGGATATTCATTAGAAGGCCTTGACGCTGAAGCTGAAGCTCCAATACTTCGGCCACCTAATGCAAAGAACTGACTCACTGGAAAGGACTCAGATGCTGGGAAAGACTGAAGGCAAGAGGAGAAGGGAACAACAGAGGACGAGATGGTTGGATGGCATCACCGACTCCATGGACATGAGTCAGGAGATGGTGAAGGACAGGGAAGCCTGGTGTGCTGCAGTCCATGGGGTCGCAAAGAGTCGGATATGACTGAGCAACTGAATATCAACAATATTACAATTACAAAAAAAAAAAAAGTGTCTGCATGGGACTGCATGGAATCTCAATAATTCTTGAATATAGTCTGTGAAATGTTAAAGTGAAAAGTGAAAGTGAAGTTGCTCAGTCACATCCAACTTTTTGCGACCCCGTGGACTATAGCCCACCAGGCTCCTCTGTCCATGGGATTCTCCAGGCAAGAATATTAGAGTGGGTTGCCATTTCCTTCTCCAGGGGATCTTCCCAACCCAGGGATTGAACCCAGGTCTCCCGCATTGCAGGCAGATGCTTTAACCTCTGTTAAGTTGGATGAAATGGGTGAAAAAGAGAAATGCAGCCTGTTAAACTGATTATTTCTGTAGTCACCAGGTTTTCATTAAGGCTTGGGCATAGTGTTAAGATCTATTCTTTAAAGAAATGCAGTCTTTCAAAATTTCTCCACATAGTCCAGTACATTTCTCTTGCATATTTTGTTTCCAACTCTATTACTCCATTTCTTAAACCTCTACAGACATGCTAATCATAGCCATTCATTCACAAAGGGCTTAAGCTAAAATCTTTTATAGTTTGGGCCAAAGTTGTTATCAAGCAATGACTTCAGATCTGGTATAATTTTTTTTAATTTAAACATATCTTGAAAAATAGACAATAAATCAAACTTACATGTATTCTAACACAAAACATTAGTAAGTCTGCCTGGATCATCTTCAAACCTTAATTATTTGTATTCAGGTTATTGACTTTTTAAAAGATCATTGAGAAAACATGCTCACAATAAAATCATTCAAAGACTATCTTTTCTACCAGTTTTGTTCCCAATTTTCCATGTTTTGTTTCCTTACTTTCTAACCCCTAACCTTTCCTTTTATCCTTAGAGATATATTTGCTGATCCTAACCATGTTTACATTTTTAATATCTTCTATATTTCTAACAAAATTAGCAACTATGTATCTAACTTCATGTAAGCACTTTGTGCAGTAGGGTTTACACATTATCTTAGTCCGACTCTGCGACCCCATAGACGGCAGCCCACCAGGCTCCCCAGTCCCTGGGATTCTCCAGGCAAGAACACTGGAGTGGGTTGCCATTTCCTTCTCCATGCAGGAAAGTGAAAAGTGAAAGTGAAGTCGCTCAGTCGTGTCTGACTCTTAGCAACCCCATGGACTGCAGCCTACCAGGCTCCTCAGTCCATGGGATTTTCCAGGCAAGAGTACTGGAGTGAGGTGCCATTGCCTTCTCCATAAACCTCTACAGTAAATATTATTCCTACTTCCTAAATGAGCAAACTATGACCTACAGAAATCAATTAAACTTGCTCAATGTAACAAGATGGCAGTGTCAGGTTTTACCCAGTTCTAATTTACTTCAGAACCTAGTACTTATCTTCATCATCACGGTCAATATAGACCAACCTAGTTAAACTACCACATTTTGATATTCATATACTTTGTCTATATCCCAGGATGCTTAGTCAAATACAGAAAAGCTATCTGTTTCCTGTTTGCAAATACGAGTTTTTGAATCAGGGGTTCTATGTCTATTTCACAAAGACAACTGACAATATACCTCTCCATTGCATCTCTGAATCAGTAGCCCTCCAATGTTAATAAATTCATGGCTTTGGACACATGTATTTTTAGACTGCATCAAGAGGACCAAAAGCTAGTAAATTAAATTTTAAAATAGGCAGATTTCTGATACCAAAAACGTCTCATCAAAAGCTGGAGGGAAAAAATGTGTATCTCCAAAACAGACTGAATTACCAGATGGAAGAAAGGGTTTAAGAAAAGATTGTCAAGTTCATAATTTGAGGCAAGAATCTAGGCTTTTGACGGTCAATGCACTCATTAGAACAGCTGGTATGACAGCTTGATTAGGAAACCTCAGCCCTACTCTCTGACGCTTTTCACTTCTCATCTGCTGTTACTTCTCAATTCCCCTCTCAGTGTTGCTAGTTTAAAAATATGGTAGGACAAAATAGTCTTGCAAATAATAAGTGTTCAATAAGCTATCATTGTCTGTTGACTAGATTTCATGAAAAATGTGCTCATTCACCACTTTTATAGATAGATTTTTTTTAAAAGATATTGAGAAGTTGAAATTTTCACAAAGTCACAAGAGGAGAAGCAGAGTGCCCACTTTGTCAGATGTTGGTCTAGAGGTTTCACATTCTTTATAAAAGTATGTTGACTCAGATCATTGTCTTTATCACAGAAAACATGACTCAGTATATATATGTACACTAGTAAGTTATATTGACTCAATGTTCAGAAAAATAAACAGAAGACAATAAAGGAAGAAAAGGCTAACAGATTTTCTTCTCTCTGGAGAAGGAAAAACTGATGCCTGTGCTTAAAATAGGTCCTTAAAATTTTGCGGTAAGTAATTTCACTCATCACAAGAATCAATGACCTTCTTAAAAGGTGGCTTGGAGCCAAAACAACTCACTAGATAAGAGTAAAGGAAAGCGTCACAGAGCTATCCAGCAAATCAAAATTTTAATAGGTACTCAGAAGAAGCCCAGGCAACATACACACATAATCAGTTACATCCTTTTGTAACTACCACGTTTGATTTCAGATGTACTCTGAGTGCGCAGTCTTGTATGGGACAGTGACTCACTAACAATACCTTGCCCTCCATATTCAGTGTTTTATTTTCTCCCTTTACATACAATCCAAAGAATATCATTGTAAAGTCAGGTTTTATATGCTGACAAGCACAGAACCAAACAAACCCGATATATATCAGTAAAGAGTTTTATTCTGCTAAAAAGATGATACAAATAAGCACTACCATCAATAAGAACTTCAATGAGGTCATAAAGTTTGATTTGTAAAAACTTTGGCCCTTTCTTTATCTATTTTCTTGGTCATATTCAAAGTAGAGAAAAAATATAAAGAACTGTCCAAACTTTATGCACTTTGTGTTTGAGTCCAAAAATGTTTATTCAGATTAGCAGAGTCAGAAAAGTTACACAATTCAGCTTCTTATTACTCAAATTGAAAAGGCTATGTTTATACTGTTAAGACACTTACATTTTATATATTATTACCTATATATTTAAAAAGAATGCAGGTGACATTCACTACCTTTTGTTACAAAAGGGAAGGAAAAAAAAAAAAAAAAGAAAGGAAATTTTGTCAAACTGCTTCAAAACTTTGTTTTGTAGAAATACCCTAGTTGAGGTTACAATGCACGTAATAACAATTCAAAAGTAAATACCTAGAAAATAATCTAGTCACACCTACTCATTTTAGTTCAATTATTTACTTACCTTCAGCAAATTAAAAAAAAAAAAAAAACACAGCTTTCCTACAATAACCCTCATCTATCTAGGTGTGCTATAAACCTAGATCTTGAGAACATCACAATTTAGTGAAAAGACTTTTCCTTGGAATATATAGGTCAGCATGGTTTAAAAAAAAAAAAAAAGGAAAAGGAAAAGAAGCACAAACCAAACCTACTAAAAAGCAGGGATTTCGTATGGAGACAAATTAACACATTATTTCCTTGTTCAATTCAGCACTGTGTCTGTCCTACCTCTTTCCACAGAAGTAATCTTGTTCACCACAAACACATCATGAGTCCACCACGTTCTCATCGTTATGCTGATAACTAGGGACAGATGATGACTATGATGGGAAAGCTTTATTTTCATTTCTTCCATTTACTCTTTTGACATGAGGTATAATTTTGTAAAAAGAAATTCATGAGACTCTTATCAAGATCAAGTTGTATTTCCTATAAACATGGCATAAGAAAAGAGCATATTTAACCCAACATAGGAAATTTTCAACCTACAGGCTTGGCAAAACGAATTGATAAACTCTGGAATGATTAAGGGGTCATCAAATCAGTAGTTTTCATGTGGCTTTCTAGCCACATCTTTGAATGTAATAAACCAAGTGTTCTTATTTTGTGCTTTATCTTGCTGAAAGCAGCATTGTTCATGCAAGAGTTCATGTTGGAAATGTTTTACCAGTGTAAAATAACTCCATCTTGTGGATTGTCATAACCATGGCATTCAGATCTCACCTTTCTTCAAGACTGTAGTGACAGAGCTTGCATCACCTTGATCCCTTACAATCATCACAATCTGTAGAACACTCGTTCCCTGTTGGGTTTTAATCATCACAAGCACCCCTCTGTACTGTAAAGGTACGTGTAAAGTTCCTACTACACCTGCTATCACCGCTACTACCACCACAACTGAGCCTGGCTGTTTCAGCCCACCAAGACCAGCATTGCTTAGTGTTGGAGGTTTTACACCAACCAGCTCTATTGATTTTTAAATGATTGAAATTCCTAAGAGGGCAGATATTAAACAGAGGAAGGTTCTTTAAAGCTGAGATATGGGAGAGGCGGCCCAATGGCTTCTCCACTCTGGGGTGTCTTCTGTCCTTTTGCACATTCTTCTTTCATTCAGTTTCTGAAGATGATAATCATGATTCTATATACTTCATCTCAAATACACCTAGGGAATAACACACTTACTGTGACAATACTCAGCCTCACATCATCTTCCATTTTGTTCCCATATATTTGAAAGCTCAAAACCTAAAGAGAGCTCTCTTCCCATTCCCCTGCCCCTCACTTTGCACAGCAGTAGTTTCTAACATCCAGTATTTCTTCCTGGCATCATTCCAGTTCCCACCCTGGGTGGCTGTCACAGCCCTGACACTTTGCTTGTCTAAAGGGAAGTTATTAGATATTAAATGCATAAACCAAACAATCTAAGGTTTCTTTCTTATATAATTCACAAATTTTTTAAAAAATGAAATTTTCCTAAAGCAAAGCTTTAGGAAATGCTTTATCATAAAGACAAATATAATACAGAGTGAAGAGAGAAAAAAACAAATTAACACACACACACACATATATATATATAATCTAGAAAAATGACATTGATGAATCTATTTGCAGGGAAGGAACAGAGACACAGATCTAAAGAAAGGACTTGGAAATGAGGAAAAGAAAGAGTGGGATGAATGGAAAAAGTAGCATCAATGTATATACACTACCATGGGGGTTTCCCAGGTGGCACTAGTGGCAAAGAACCCGCCAGCCAATGCAGAAGACATGGAAGAGATGTGGATTTGATGCCTGGATCAGGAAGATCCCCTGGAGAAAGGCAACCCACTCAGTATTCATGCCTGGAGAATCCCATGGACAAAGGAGCCTGGGAGGGGCTACAGCCCGTAGGGTCTTAAAGACTGACGTGACTGAAGTAAATTAGCACAACAAGTGTGTAAAACAGACAGCTGGTGCAAAGTTGCCATATAACACAGGGAGCCTAGCTGATGCTCTGTGATGACCTGGGGTGAGGGGGTGGTGCAGCGGGGATAGGTGGAGGGGAGGGAGGCTGGAGAGGGAGGTGATCTATGTCTAATTATGGCTGCTTTGCATTGTAAGGCAGAAACCAACACAACATTGTAAGCAGTTTTCCTCCAATTGAAAAAGTAAAACAAAAGAAAAAAAAAGTCACATGAAGAAAGAAGAAAGAGGGAAAGAGGTCTGTTTTTCATTAAAAGAGACTTGAAATCCAAAAAAAAAAGACAAACAAATATATTTTTTCCTATCACTTAAGGGTATACACACTTCTACCCTGCAAATAAGTATATAGATACCAACACAAAATCCAGAATATGTTGTGTACCATGATGAAAAAAGTAGAAATAGTAAGACCTTGGCATGAAGTAGAATTAGCACCTCTTTTCCAGGTTTTTTTCAAGTTTAATAAATTATTCCTTCTCTTCTAAAGAGGCTTCCCTGGTGGCTCAGAGTATAAAGAATCTGCCTGCAATGCAGGAGACCTGTGTTCGATCCCTGAGTCTGGAAGATCCCCTGGGGAAGGGAATAGCAAGGATACTTGGCTGGAGTATCCTATGGACACAGGAACCTGGAGGGCTACAGTCTATGGGGTCACAAATATGTTCTACAGAATGTAACTATAGGCACACTCTTTTGGAGAACTTGGCAAAACACTTTGCTGTCTATCTCTTACATTATGGAATGCTATTACTGAAAACAGCACACCATGCTGTTGTTTCAGTCGCTAAGTCATGTTCAACTCTTTTGCGATCCCACTGACTGTAGCCTACCAGGCTCCTCTGTCCATGGGATTTCCCAGGCAAGAATACGGGTTGCCATTTCCTTCTCCAGGAGATCTTCCTTAACCAGGGATGAAACTCGAGCCTCCTGCATTGGCAGATGGATTCTTTACCACTAAACTACCACAGAAGCCTTTTACTTACTATATATCATTTAATATTATATTAAACAATAAAATATCAGAATATAGCTCAGGACTTCCCTGGTGGTCCAGTGGTTGAGAATCCACCTGCCAATGCACGAGACATGGATTCAACCCACAAGCTATGGGGCAACTAAGCCCATGCATCGCAACTACTAAAGCCCACATACCCTAGAGCCTGTGCTCTGCAAAAGGAGAAGCCACCGCAATGAGAAACCCACAAACATTACCTATAGAGTAGTCCCTGCTCACCACAACCAGAGAAAACTTGTGCACAGCAATGAAGACCCACCACAGTTAAAAATACATAAATTGGTTAAATTAAAAAAAAAAAAACAACTAAAAAAAGGAATATAGCTCAAAAAATAGTTAACCCCAAAAAATATCATAAAATATCAGCTGAGTTTTTAAAGAAATGTATTTCCACACTCTTAAATATTCAAGTGTTCTACAGTCACAGCACGAATACTGAAAACATGACAGTCTCCTCCAACAAAATCTCAACTTTTCTTGTTATAGGTTAACAATCATCATCAGGAAAACAATGTCTATTTACATCAAAATTGACCAGCTAGATTCACTATCCAGAAGTCTGTCAAAATAATTTGAGCAAAAAGATTTTAACACATTATTGAATTCACATAATTAAAGATAAGCCTTTATTTGTGCTTTGAGAATCTTTCAGCTCAATTTAAAAGATAAAAAATCTACTAGATTCATATTTCCAATTGAGACCTATGGTTATTTAAGAATTGAGGTCTCATTTGTGCCACCCTTAGCTGTTTAGCCTCTGCTGTTTATACACAGTGATGCTTCTGCAGATGATTATAATATGTACGTCCGTGCCTGCTCAGTTGCTCAGTCATGTCTGACTCTCAGAGGCCCTATGGACTATAGCCCACCAGGCTCCTCTGTCCATGGGATTATCCTGGCAAGAATACTGGAGTGGGCTGCCATTTTCCGCTCTAGGGGAACTTCCCGACGCAGGGATCGAACCCACATCTCTTGTGTCTCCTGCATTGGCAGGCAGATTCTCTATCACTGAGTCACCTGGGAAGCCCTGAGCCACGAGGGAAACCCAGCACTAAGTTCAGACGTAACTAAAAGGCCCAGTATGTAACCCAATTTTTCCATATTACAGGCATTAAAATATGTCTTTTGTTTTATAGAGTTAATCAGTATATGCTGAGGCTGGCAATATTTATAATTTTGCTCAAAATTAAAGATTCTGTTTCTGATTTCTGGGCTCTATCCTGGTCTAACTGTTTCCTATATATTTTTTTTTAATATGATCCACAGTGCCTTTGGCAATTGCAGTCTGACTTCCTGGCATCCTTGCATTGGATCACTGACAATGTCAGGTCCACTCATGGTTAATTAAATAAAAAAAAAAATGACATCACAATTCCAACCATCTTATGTTAAGAGAAACACGTGTGATATAAAGGTTTTCTGCTAGAAAAGCCTGACAAAAACTACTTTGTTTTCAGAAGAAAAAGTACATGCATGAGAATACAACTTTCAAAGGAATACAGGATGAAACTACAGTGTTGGTACACCTACCACTCTATATTTATCAGAGAATTCTGGCTTGTCACAAAACCAAGGAGAAGGGAGGGTTCCAACGCACCTTGGAAAATTCTCATATAAAAAAAATAATGTTATTAATATATACGAGAAGCATCCAGAATTAAAATGTTACTCAAAGATATGGCATTTACTCACAGACTTCCCTTTCTCATTAACTTCCATATAAAGAAACCTAATATTTTCAGTAAGAATAGAATTCTTAGCCACTTATATAGAATGTGCTTCAAAAAGCAAATGATATGAATGATCGATGTTATAATAATTCAACCCCAAACCTTTACTAATTAGATACAATTCTCACTACTTTGAGAATATTCACAAGCTAATACAAAATAATTTAAAGCAGGGTTTTCAAAAGTGTGGTCCACAGACATCACGATCATCTGGAATATCTGATAAAACTGGAATCTTGAGTCCCCACAAGACCTACCAAATCCAAATCCAAACGTCCCCTCTGGAAGGGGACCCAGACATCTATACTTTCAGCAATCAACCTAAGGGAGACTCATGCCAAATGACGTTTGAGAACCACTGATCCAGAACCTGGAACGTCTGTAAATGACTTCAGAGATATTTTTTTTTGTCTACAGTGTGTGAACTACAATGAGAAATGTCTTCCCATGATTAAAGTATAATGAGGCTATCGAAAATGATCAATTCATAATGTAAGTGGCAAGTTTTAGATTTTTGTTGCCAGCACCGTACATGTTTTTAATTACAGTAAAGCAGGTTCTGGATTAGAAACCAAAGAGTATACCAGAAGAAAAAGCTTATTTTAGGAGAATCTACGCCTACTGATATACAGGAATACTCATAAAAGTCAGTATAAATTGTACTCAGACAAAATGATGTGAGAACATACTTCTTTGCCTAAAAATATAAACTGCCTTTATTAACAACCCCAAAAATGACTTTCCATATTAAGCTGACCTCAGAACTTGTCATATGTTACACTCTATACTAATGTATCTTTGGGGAACTCTTGTATTTCTTTAAATGTTCTCTTTGAGGGAAGAAAAGCAGCCTGTAGTATGTTACTCAATATGTCAACCACAAGAGTAGTGAATAAAGGAAAAAAGCAGCAAGCATCATCCAAAAGCAGTGTGTATAATACATGTGTGGGTGTGTATATCTGCATATGTAAGTGTGTATAAATCTAGATTTAGCTTCAGAGAGCTCTAAAGGAGTCCATTTTTTCACTAGTTTTTCAGAACTACAAAGCACCATCACTGTCCATGGCAGGCTTCTTGTGCGTGCCTGTCGAGCATCTCTCTTCCCTTGTGAGAGAAGTGCATTTCTCGGTAACCATGCCTCCCACCTCTTTTGCAGAACAACCCCTCTGTGGTCCATCTGGCTCCAGGAGACCATCAATTATCACACCATATTTCAAAGATTGACCCAATCCAAGATGACCTAACTGGAATCTCACTCCTGGAAATGTGAATCTAGAGAAAAGCCATGCATAATGATGATGGCCAAAACCCAATCATTCCAACCTCCCCTAGAATAGATTTTGACTGAGTTCTTGAGCTGTCCCGGGTCCTGCCTTCCTGAAATTTGAGCTTTTCCTTCCATTTTTGTGAGCTACCTAATATGATTCCAGTATTTTCCATTATTCCATATTAATCAATATTATTTCTCTTGCCAACAACAACAAAAAACCACTGATAAGGATGGGATATGCTGAGCACACACCTCGTTTGGGGCCACTTTTTGGAAGGCACTGTTTCTCAATGAGCATTTAAACCACTACAAAATACCCACTCAGTGGTAAAGAACGTGCCTGCCAATGCAGAAGATACAAGAGACTCAGGTTCAGTCCCTGGGTTGGTACGATCCCCTGGAGGAGGAAATGGCAACCCACTCCAGTATTTTTGCCTGAAAAATTCCATGGACAGAGGAGCCTAGCAGGCTACAGTCTATGGGGTCACAAAGAGCTGGACACTACTGAGCAAATGAGCGCTTGCGGGTGTGCGCGCGCGCACACACACACACACACACACACACACACACATAAACACACAATCCAAACACTTCTTCCATGAAATCCTTTCAGAATGAAATCCTCAGACTGAAATCCTTTCAGAAAATCAAAAATCACTCTTGCATTTATCATACTAGCCCAATATTACCAACATTACACTGTTCATAAGCACTTTATTTTCTGCTTGAGGACGTGAGGTCTCTTGCTATTAATGCCCAATACAGGGTTAAATGCCTTTATCTCTTTTATCTTGCATGTTAAATATTTTATTGCCCATCCACAAGGGTAATATAAATAAATTCCTATGTATATACGCTTATCTTTTAAAGTTATATATGCCCCTATTCACATCAGACACATAATTTGCAGCTTAGAGAACACACAAACAATGTAATAATATGGAAATGCACACACCATGCAGGATAATATGCATGGAGAAGGCAATGGCACCCCACTCCAGTACTCCTGCCTGGAAAATCCCATGGATGGAGGCGCCTGAAAGGCTGCAGTCCATGGGGTCGCTAAGGGTCGGACATGACTAAGAGACTTCACTTTCACTTTTCACTTTCATGCATTGGAGAAGGAAACTGCACCCCTCTCCAGTGTTCTTGCCTGGAGAATCCCACGGACAGGGGAGCCTGGTGGGCTGCCATCTATGGGGTCACACAGAGTCGGACACGACTGAAGTGACTTAGCAGTAGCAGCATGCCCAATTCAAAAGGCATATTGACTAACTGCAGTAAACAAATATATGCACATTATAAAATACACATAAGCCTTTAAAGTACAATATGGAAGTCCCCTTATGCAGACACACTTCACTCATCCTCCAAATCTCCTCTCTGCTACTACTATTAAGTTGGGTTGTTAGCTTCCATTCTGCACCTCAGCAATGACTCATCCATAGTAATGCTTCTGAAGAAGTCAAGAGGCAGAATGAAAATGAAGATTAAAACAGAATACTTGTCAAAATCTTCCACCAGTAACTCTTGGGCTGAAAAACTGAATCATTTAAAATTTTACTTTTCTAGGATATTTTTCAAGGCAACTGTAGAAAATGAGTATGGTCCTATTTAACATGAGGAATATCAGTCACAAAGGATTTAACTGATCTTCCAATATCTGAGAAAAACAACCACTGGGAAAACATTTTACGTTTTTAATATAGAAACTTGGAAATAGTCGGTGGATCCAACCATGAACAAATATATTTCATGAGACTTTTCATACATAAATCCAATCACTTGTAGCTATTTATCAGTAGAATCTATAAGAATTTCTTCTCAGGAGTGCTATTTTGGCATTATTTGAGTGAATAATAACAATTTTTTTTTTTTACCAGTTTAAACTTGACCCTAAATTAAATTGCTTGGTTTCTATAAACATTCTGTGTGCTTAGTCGCTCAGTTGTGTCCAACTCTTTGCAACCCCATGGACTGTAGCCTGCCAGGCTCCTCTGTCCATGGGAATTCTCCAGATAAGACTACTGGAGTGGGTTGCCATGCCCTCCTCCAGGGGAATCTTCCCAACACAGGGATAGAACTCAGGTCTCCTGCATTGCAGAAGGATTCTTTACCGTCTGAGCCACCAGGGAAGCCCAAGAATACTGGAGTGGGTAGCCTGTTCCTTCTCCAGGGGATCTTCCCAACCCAGGAATCAAATCAGGGTCCCCTGCATTACAGGCAGATTCTTTACTGGCCAAGCTACTAGGGAAGCCCTATAAACATTTCACCCTTGGAGTTTGTTTCCTTTTCTCCAACATTTCTGTCTCTTCCTCTGGCCCCTACTCTTCTTGCTCTGGTAATACATTATTCTCTGCATTTTCAGAGTGAGGGGGAATTCTGTACATTCTGCTCAATTTCGCTATAAACTTAAAATTGCTTTAAAAAATCTATTTAAAAGATAGGCATCCTTGGGATTTCCCTGGTGGTCCAGTGGCTAAGACTCCATGCTCCTAATGCAGGGGGCCCGGGTTCGGTCCACTCTCCGGGAACTGGATCCCACATGCCACAACTAAGAGTTTTCATGCTGCAATTAAGACCTGTTGTAGCCAAATAAATAAATATATTAAAAAATAAAAATTAAAGATAGGAATTCTCCAAAGCTCTATACTTCAGCTCTCCTATCTATACATCCTCAGCTCTATCCACTGTCTGAGTTTCAGTTACCTCCTTTCTGTCCTTGTCTTCCAAATTCCTCCCTGGCTATGGCACTGCCTCCAGAGTTCCCACAACTCCCAGCTATCAGCTAAGCATCACATCTGCACATCCTATTGGCAGTTCACATTCAATGTGTGTTAGGGAGAATTTATCAAATGTTTTCTCCTATTCTGTTTTCCAGATTTCCTGATCATGCCTGCTCAAAACTTTCAGCTCATCTTTGATCCCCCTACACACACTCTTTTTCTTTCCCATCTATGCTATGCTATGCTATGCTAAGTCACTTCAGTCGTGTCCGACTCTGTGCGACCCCATAGACGGCAGCCCACCAGGCTCCCATCTATATTGGTTGCCAAATTGTAAAAATTCCACTCATTAATGTTAGGCAAACTTTCCCTTTTCATCTGTCCACAGCTACTTCTCTAGTTTCTAATTATACTACCTATTATTGTACTGTATTGTGTCATTGTATTTTCATTACTGCACCAGCCTTCCAAACACCTGCTCTCCACCATTTCCCCTCTACTTCTATTTCACTCCACACCATGTAACCTATGTAATTAACGAACCTTCATGAATGCAGTTCTTTATTTTCTGAATGCAATTCTGATCAGGACACTTGTTTACTGCCACTTCAAAACTCTTTACAATGTTCCGTGATGAAGGCAGCTAAAGTTTTCATTATCCTCCTTCCTTTCCCATACTTGTCATGTCCATGTCTTTATTTCTATAATTCCTCCCTATGGACTGGCATTCTCTCTCTTTCTGTTTCTCTATGCTTCAATATTAAATATTTTCTAAGTCTCAGCCCCCTGAAGTCTTCCTTGACAGAATGAGAAATGGGAATAATTGTTATCATTCCGTCCTCTGACTATCCATTTGTCCATCTCTCCATACGTGATAGATATATAGATAGATATCCATTTCATTTTCATTCATATGACAGTTATTTCCATAACTTCTATATTATCAGGCCTTGCCCATGCTTCCCAGGTGGTGCTAGTGGTAAAGAGCCCATCTGCCAATGAAGGAGATGTAAGAGACCCAGGTTTGATATCTGGGTTGGGAAGATCTCTAGAGTAGAGCACAGCAGTCCACTCCAGTATTATTCCCTGGAGAATCCCATGAACAGAGGAGCCTGGTGGGCTATAGTCTGTAGTGTCACAAAGAGTCTGAAGCAACTGAGTACGCATGCACGCCCAGCTATGGGTACAGACACATGAGTCTTAACAGTAATAACTTAAATGTCACCAACTTGTGTACCTACTAATATGGAATTTCTAGCTCCATAAAAGTCACAAATATTTCTGAAAGACTCCAAGAAATATTTCCCATATACCCGTGAACAAGGCTTCTCTCACTGGTTTTTATTTAAATGTCCTCCTACATTTCCATGGAACTCAGACATAAATCTATCAAGAGTTACAGTAGTTAAAAAAAAAAAAAAAAGAAGAACAAACATTTTCTATGCTCAAAACTGTTCCATCCCTCAATGCCCAAGACCAAGCCAAGCTCAGAACAGCTGGATTCTTCTCCCCTGAGGTAAGCTTGCTCTCAGGAGACTCATCAGATTTTCATGCACCAGGTTGCTCCTGACTCACCTAACCAATCCACCAGCTGCACTCCACACCTGTCTGTATTTCTGCCCAGACTCAAACTATAGTCACTGTTCCTTCCTGTACTGTAAACTCTCAAAGACTATGTTTTAATAATCTATATTCATCCTCACCAAAACATTTCACAGTTTCATATACACAATCAGTTCTTAATTACAAAATAAATTGGAAGAGAAAAAAACAAAAATTTTAAGTTAATGATAATTTAGCAACATTTAAAAATCAATCCAAATATTTATAACCTTTATGTCAGATAAACCAAAGTCTTAAATATGTGAGCCTAATTCTATACAGTGAACAACCTCTCTTACCTATCTTTCCAATGCTTATACTCCCTTAAAAGAACACAGGTCTTTTGAAATCAGTTTCAAAAGGGTAAGATTGAGAACCTGGTACACAGTTTACAGGGTTGTTATTAAGCATAATATATATAAAGTATTTAGTGGAGTGTCTGGCATGTAATCAGTGCTCAAAAAAATCTTTGTTTCTATTATTTTCATTGTAAAAGCTAGATTGACTTATAATTGTTCCTAAACCAAATTCTACAGAGAAATACTCTCAAAATTGACTATTTCTTAAACTGCACATACTGTACGTTGCCTACAGTTTATGTTAAACTGTAAGTTTGTCAAGAGTCCCCTCTATTTAAATTGAAGTTATTTATAGCTTTTATTATCTACTTCCATTACTATAATAAATGGGTTTCCCTAGTGGCTTAGAGGTAAAGAATCTACCTGCCAATGCAGGAGACACAGGTTCAACCCCTGAGTCATGAAGAGCCCCTGGAGGAGGAAATAGTAATTGAAGTTATATAATAGCATTTATTATCTACCTCCATTGCTGTAACAAAGAGCAGTTCCCAGAAAAATCAAGCCATAGTAACATATACAAATGAATGCTTTCAAGCAAACAAAATGATTTTGATGTTTCCAGGCTGTTCAACTATAGCCCTGGACTACCTTGACCTCTGAAATAATGTCAGAATATCTTGATTTTTATTTGAGATGGCCCCAAAACTTGCCATTAAAATCAGAGCTTTAAATGTCCTCTTAACCAAACTGGGAAGATGAACTCAACAATTTCAAGTAAAAACATAAAAACATGGAGACTTCTACAGAAACAAACTTAAGTGAGATGGCAGGTTAAATTGCTGGAACCAATACAATAAAAGAAGACCTCAAAGGAGGAACATTTCACAATAAACTAGGAAATGGAACATCATTTCTCCTACACAGAAATCCATGATTGGAAAAAAATGACTGGAAACCTTTCCTCCCACAACTGACCTTCTGAGTAGGTGTGGTGGGCTGAACTTCACCCTCAACATTCCCCAGAGATTCTGATCTGTTTAACACCTGGTCCAGTCTGCAGGGTCACTAAGTCACAATTTATTCCAGTTAGCTTCTCTCCATTCAGCTTACATTTCACTTCCACGAAATTCCCTCTCTCTCAGAACAAACAAAGCTGCACCTCCTACATGCCCTGGTTCTCATCCTCTAAAGATGACAGAACACTTCACTCTGAGGACACTTCACAGAACACTTAGGTTCCTTGAGACTCAGATGCCAGAAACAGAAAGGGAAACAAAGCTACCTACGAAGCTGGTGATTCCTATCATGTACTACAGTGAGAAAAACAGTAATCTTCATGAGAAAACAGACTGTTCTCATTGTTGTTCATTCGCTAGGCTGTGTCTGACTCTTTGAGACCCCACGGACTGTAGCACACCAGGCTTCCCTGTCCTTCACTATCTATCTCCTGGAGGTTGCTCAAACTCATGTCCATTGAGTCAGTGATGCCATCCCACCATCTCATTCTCTGTCACCCCCTCCTCCTCCTGCCCTCAATCTTTCCCAGCATCAGGGTCTTTTCCAATGAGTCAGCTCTTTACATCAGGTAGCCAAAGTATTAGAGCTTCAGCTTCAGTCCTTCCAATGAATATTCAAGGTTGATTTCCTTTAGGATTGACTTGCTTGATCTTGCTGTCCAAGGGACTCTTAAGTGTCCCACAGTTTGAAAGCATCAGTTCTTTTGGTACTTAGTCTTCTTTATGGTCCAACTCAAACATCTGTACATGACAGTAACTTTAGAATAAATACAGGATGATTCTACTTATTAAATTGAACCTTTATGTCTCCCCCACACAGGCTCTAATCTATATCACTACACCTTGTCTAACAGCTTTTTTGGGAAACTAGTAATAGAAATGAATCATAACCAAAAAAAAAAAAAGAGAGAGAGAGAGAGAGAACAGTCTTCATTTCTGACAATGTTAAAATGTTAAGACATTTTTTAAAGGTTAAAACTATTACAAAAGTTAAAACGTTAATGTCAGATGAAGTTAATAAAAAGAATAAAGACACATCTAAGGCTAAGCAAATATCAAAGTGAGATTTCCTAACACTAGCAACTGTTTAACAGAACTGTTTTAAGTTTTAAAATATAAAATTCCAACTGTAAACCCACCAGATTTAAAATAATATTTTCTCACTTTATTTTCAGACAGGGCTCTTTTCATCAAAATGAATGGGGGTAGGATAATGATGCCTGAATTTAATAATCTAATTTTTAATTTTAGAGGAGTTTGGGGCATTACCCAATAATCTCTCTTATAGCAAAGAGTAAAGGCTTGACTATTCTAAAAGTTGAGTAAGAGAAAAAAAATGTATGCAGAGAGTGTTTATTCAATCCATATTTGACACATGCACTGAAAGAAAAAAGAAACTTTCTAATAAATTTTGAGGAAATTTCTTTACAATTTCAGAAAGATAACACAGGCCCAGAGTAATAAGTCCTTTTTATCCTGTAAAGCACAGTTTCTAGCATTCTTACCTGTTTAAATTAACAGATAAGAATGTTAACAATAACATTAAATACTAATGTAATGTTAATTAACATTAATGTTAACAATTGACATTAAAAAAATCTGAGGACAATGTTGTCCCATATATTTTACAAGCATTTTTTTTTCAATTTGTGGAAACAAATTAAACCAAATAGTAAAATTTTATGCAAATATCACTCTCAGATTAAAATGAGAAATACACAAGAAAAGTTATGGTAATATGTGAAGCAAGTCTACACATTACACTAAATTTTCATTAAAATTAAATATGGAGAATCTGTACTGAAAACTTTTAAACCATTTTTGAAATAATTGCCTGACTCATCCCTATTACCTTTGCCAATTTAAAAAATTTAGAAACTATCAAAATGCAACCCACTCAAAAGTGACTCATTTGACACTGAATTACTTCCATGCCTAATCTGAACCATACCTTTAACATATAACCTGATTATAATTGTTACACAATTGTCTACAATTGTTATAACTTGAGTTTAGCCCTGTGGGGGAGAAATCATTTGCCCCGAAGGTTTAATATATCTCTTTTTCTATTGTCAAGAAATGAGAACTGTGTGAACTAATATATTTCCTTTTAAGTTTTAACTGTCAAAAACTTTAGAGCAACCTTTATTTCCCAAGTGTTTAATCTTGTTCAGATACTTGAAAAGAGTCCTTTTAGCTTCCTTCACATAGTCTTTGTTTTGATCTTTTCTTAAATGCTTAGCTGGCTTTGTCCTAATATGTGATCTCCTCGAGTCCTTTCAAAACCAAGTAAAAATAGAGATTTCAACAAAAGGAGAAAGGGCAGTGGGATAGGGAGGCAGGAGGAGGAGAGCCAAGAGAGAGACGGGAAGGTTCCAAGCACCTACACACAAGTGATGCTCAGAACTGTCACGGATCTGCTGTTCTGTCTGCGAAAATAACACTAGACTCTTTCTGAGCAAGTAAATGTTGACAGTGTTCTATGGTTTTTAAAGCTGAGGTGATGACAACCTATAGAAGTAATAAACAACAAAAACTGAACACATTTAAAAGAACAATAATAGTTAACTTGATTGAATATTTGTGTCCCAGGCACAGAACTAAGTGCTTACGTGGAAATTTTATTGCTCACAATAACCCATGAAACAGTTTTTATTATTATTAATTCATTATTTATTGTCTCATTTACTAATGAGAAAATGAGACAGGATGGTTTTACGCCTAGTATGTGCTGAAGCCAGGACTCACACTGCTAATTCCAGAGTCTGCAACCTTAGCCAGTATGCTCTCTTCATGGTTATTAAATAAAATGCCTGTTGCTCGTCTGCTATATATTTTCAGAAGTACAGAACTGGCATGATGGTTCAAGAGAAGTAAGTATTGGGCAGCCGACTCAAATAAATATTGGAATGGATAATAATTTTACTATTATCAAACCAAATATTCACGTAAGTTTTCCCCGCTGCTAATTAGAAATGTGGGCACTGATATCACCACTCTACTCCCCTGAGCTTTAGTTTCCTCATCTCTAACACAAGGGAAATGGTTCCGTAACTGCAGCCCGCAGACAGAATCCTGTGAGGATATGCAGGCCTTTATTACATTCTCCTTAGGGTTAAGTGTGCTCCCAGCTCCAGGGCAATCCACCCTGAGAAGCGCATTTGCTCTGCATCATAGCTCAGTTGGTAAAGAATCCGCCTGCAATGCAGGAGACCCCTGGTTGATTTCCAGGTCAGGAAGATCTGCTGGAGAAGGAAAAGGCTACCCACTCCAGTATTCTGACCTAGACAATTCCATGGACTGTATAGTCCATGGGGTCGCAAAGAGTCAGACTGAGCAACTTCCATTGAGTGTCAGAACAGACAGTCTCAGGACAGGCCCCCATTGCTATTTAGTCAGCGTCAATGCCTCTCCTTTGAGAGGTGGCCCTTCACTGAGGCAGAATACTCCATACTAGATAAGCCCTGGATAAAGGACAAGAAGCAAGCCATGACCAGATGCCCCTCCCACTAAGAAGTGCTCCATCACCCCTAATATAACTTAGGAAAAAGAATTGTCAAATTTAAGCCTGAAACCTAAATTATTAGAGGGCTATTTGAGGTTAAAAAATATAATAAAATCAAAAGAAAATGACACTATCACTAAGGCCACTGGGATAACTCAGAAAACAAGCCAGTTATCAGCCATATTCAGTGTGGAAGTGTTCATCACCTTGATAGAAGTGATGCTTAAAAGAACTTACAGGAATACATCTGCTGATACCATTTTGGCTGCAAGTTCCAAAGAAAGAGAAAAGGGCAGTCAAGATCAGACTTAAGTAAAACAGTGAAGAAGGGGAAAACGTGTGGTCTTTTTCTTTTGTTCATCTTACCCTGAGCGTCTATTTTCCCAGGCATTGCCCAATTCTTCCCACCTTCCCTGACTGAAGCTTCATGTTCAGTCTCCTTCACCTGTCATTTCTCCCAATCCTTCGGTGTTGCTTTGCTCAACTGCTAATGCAATTTAAGTTAGAAACTCCTAATTAGAGAATATGACATTTGTATTTTCTAATAGTGAAAATTCCAAGCAAAATGACTATACGGAGGGGCTGGCTGGGGTAATGATCCCCTTAAATCATCCCCCGTGTCTTGTGAACAGCACAAATCTAATTCCCCCAGAGAAACACAGGGGTGTGGAAAGGAGGACAGTGAGGTATCACAAAAGAATTTCAGAGTCTGGGATTAGCCAGGACCAGCCTTCTAGGGCTTCACCACAAGCAGGAAATTGCTGCACTGCTCCACGGCTTCCCTGCACCGGTGCCCAGGCAGCTGGCCAATTCGCTATCCCCTTCCCTGGCCTCATACAGACAGCATCATCCATGCAATACTGGCCCCACCGTAACCCTGGCTGGCTTGACAAAAGTTGGCAGAGAGAGTCTGGGCTGTGCTATTTAAAGCTATAAGCAGCTACTGTGGAAGGGGATGAGCTGCTTTAGTGGCAGAGGATAAGGCCAGACACAGAAGATTTTCACTGGCCCTAATGAAATTCACACACCTGCTGGGGGAAGGCACCCAAATCTGATAGAAAACAGCTCAGCTGCATTTATTAATTACTGGTACTCATCTATCTCTCCCAACTGGCATCTGTTTTCAGGGTTAAACTGCTTGATTTCAAATCCTTTCAAATCCTAGATTCAATTGTCAGCTTCAAAATATACTGATGAAACATATATGCATTTTTGCTATATATATGCTACCCAGAAACCCGCAAGGTTATATCTCACATAACGTACACATATACACCATTGTATACATACACGTATAGGAAATACATATATAAAGAGATATCCATACATGTGTCTATGTTGGAATTCAAGCTGCCCAAGTTTTCTGAAATATTAGGAATATCCTCTGAGAACCAGAATAATATAACAGACAAAAGTACAGGTTATGAATGCAGGTATCTGGGTCTTCCTTGAGACACGGGACAAGATGATCACTTTGCTGGGCTCTTAATCCATAAGTGAGAAATGTCATCAGGATTAAGATAATTCCTATAAAGGACAGATCTCTGTCTGGCACATAATAATTGGTGCTCATAAAATTTTAATTAGTATGAGTATTAAAATAAAACACCTAGGGTAGCTCAGGAGAACCATGACAGATTAGTTTTCTTGTGAAAGTCAAATTTTATCTCAGTCAACCCAGTTAATCTGACCTTGTGGTCTCTCCCTACTTCCAAAAATGTGTTCAACAAGCACGTTATCTAGGGAACTCCTATTCATCCTTAAAGTGACTGGAGAAGGAAATGGCAACCCACTCCAGTACTCTTGCCTAGAAAGTCCCATGGATGGAGTAGTCTGCACCAGGCTACTCCATCCATGGGGTCACAAAGGGTCAGACACGACTGAGCGACTTCACTTAAAAACTCAGCTTAAATACCATTTCCTCAGGGAACCTTTCCCTAGTTTAGGTCAGATGATTGCTACTTATTTCATGAAACAATGTCCCTTTTCTCAATAGTACTTATGCCAGTTTATCTTCACTCAGTTGGATAACTTTACTAAAAGTAAAATCTGTGTTTTCCACTTTATCAAAAACTCCATAAGAGTAATATGATGACTGTGCTTGTTGTTGCATTCCTAGCACTGAAAGTACATAGTACCCATTGAATGAATGAATGACTCATCCAAGTTCTAGTCAGATATTAATCTATATCCTCCTAAGAAGCAGAAGAACTGTAAAAAAAAAAAAGATCTTCATGACCAAGATAAACACGATGGTGTGATCACTTACCTAGAGCCAGACATGGAATGTAAAGTCAAGTGGGCCTTAGGAAGCATCACTACGAAAAAAGCTAGTGAGGGTGATGGAATTCAAGGTGAGCTATTTCAAATCCTGAAAGATGATGCTGTGAAAGTGCTGCACTCAATATGCCAGCAAATTTGGAAAGCTCAGCAGTGGCCACAGGACTGAAAAAAGGTCAATTTTCATTCCAATCTCGAAGAAAGGCAATGCCAAAGAATGCTCAAACTACTACACAATTGCACTCATCTCACACACTAGTAAAGTAATGCTTAAAATTCTCCAAGCCAGGCTTCAGCAATATGTGAACCGTGAACTTCCAGATGTACAACCTGGTTTTAGAAAAGGAAGAGGAACCAGAGATCAAATTGCCAACATCCGCTGGATCATGGAAAAAGCAAGAGAGTTCCACAAAAACATCTATTTCTGCTTTATTGACTATGCCAAAGCCTTTGACTGTGTGGATCACAATAAACTGTGGAAAATTCTGAAAGAGATGGGAATACCAGACCACCTGATCTGCCTCTTGAGAAATCTGTATGCAGGTCAGGAAGCAACAGTTAGAACTGGACATGAAATAACAGACTGGTTCCAAACAGGAAAAGGAGTACGTCAAGGCTGTATATTGTCACCCTGCTTATTTAACTTATATGCAGAGTACATCATGAGAAACGCTGGGCTGGATGAAGCACAAGCTGGAATCAGGATTGCCCACAGAAATATCAATAATCTCAGATATGCAGATGACACCACTCTTATGGCAGAAAGTGAAGAGGAACTAAAAAAGCCTCTTGCTGAAAGTGAAAGTGGAGAGTGAAAAGTTGGCTTAAAGCTCAACATTCAGAAAATGAAGATCATGGCATGTGGTCCCATCACTTCATGGGAAATAGATGGGGAAACAGTGGAACAGTGTCAGACTTTATTTTGGGGGGCTCCAAAATCACTGCAGATGGTGACTGCAGCCATGAAATTAAAAGACGCTTACTCCTTGGAAGGAAAGCTATGACCAACCTAGATAGCATATTCAAAACAGAGACATTACTTTGCCAACAAAGGTCCGTCTAGTCAAGGCTATGGTTTTTCCAGTGGTCATGTATGGATGTGAGAGTTGGACTGTGGAGAAGGTTGAGCGCCAAAGAATTGATGCTTTTTAACTGTGGTGTTTTAGAAGACTCTTGAGAGTTCCCTTGGACTGCAAGGAGATCCAACCAGTCCATTCTAAAGGAGCTCAGTCCTGGTTGTTCATTGGAAGGACTGATGCTGAGGCTGAAACTCCAGCACTTTGGCCACCTCATGCGAAGAGTTGACTCATTGGAAAAGACCCTGATGCTGGGGGGGATTGGGGGCAGGAAGAGAAGGGGATGACAGAGGATGAGATGGCTGGATGGCATCACCAACTTGATGGACATGAGTTTGAGTGAACTCTGGGAGTTGGTGATGGACAGGGAGGCCCGGTGAGCTGCAATTCATGGGATCGCAAAGAGTCGGACAGGACTGTGCAACTGAACCGAACTGAAGAAACAGAAAGGGGCTTCCTGGGTGGAGCTAGTGATTAAAAAAAAAAACAAAACTGCCTGCCAATGCAGGAGACATAAGAGATACAGGTTTGATCCCTGGGTCAGGAAGATCCCCTGGAGGAGGACATGGCAACCCACTCCAGTATTCTTGCCTGGGAAATACCATGGACAGAGGAGCCTGGCAGGCTACAGTCCATAGCATTTCAAAGAGTCAGACATGACTGAAACAACTTAGGGTCTCAGATGGTAAAGAATCTGCCTGTAATGTGGGAGACCTGGGTCCGATCCCTGGTTTTGCAAGATCCCCTGGAAGAGGGCATGGCAATCCTCCCCAGTATTCTTGCCTGGAAAATCCCAAGGACAGAGGAACCTTTCGGGATCCAGTCCATGGTGTCATAAAGAGTTGATGCAACTGAATCAACTTAGAAAGTACACATGCAAGAGGCAGAAAGAGAGAAAACTCACTCACAGGGATATAAAGACTGAGAAAAGCCCATTTCTTGTCTAAAAGAAGTCAAACAAGAAGAATGGTTTTCTGTAATTTTTACTTTCCATCAAGGAGAAACCATGGAAAAAAATGAAAAGTTAACAGGTAGAGTTCTGGGAGAAGGCAGTAGCAACCCACTCCAGTACTCTCGCCTGGAAAATCCCATGGACAGAGGAGCCTGGTGGGCTGCAGTCCATAGGGTCACTAAGAGTTGGACACGACTGAGTGACTTCACTTTCACTTTTTACTTTCATGCACTGGAGAAGGAAATGGCAATCTGCTCCAGTGTTCTTGCCTGGAGAATCCAAGGGACGGGGGAGCCTAGTGGGCTGCCGTCTCTGGGATCGCACAGAGTGACGCACTGAAGTGACGTATCAGCAGCAGCAGCAGAATTCTGGGTACCAAAGAGGAAGGTGGAAGGAGACTCTGTACAAAAGCATTTATTCAATTAAAGTTCATAAAACCTAGAAGGTGACAGTGAACAGATTATAGCATGTGACACAGAACTAATGTCTTGTGTCTTCATTCATTGTCTATCTCATCAGATGTTTACTGTGCACCTACTATTGTAAGGGATGGTGCCTGGTTTTGAAGACACAGGAGTAAGCACTACAGACACAATTCCAACCCTCATGGAGTTTCCAGTTTAGCAGAGTGGGAAAGCATTAAATAATTTATGTGTGACCAGTGCTCAGAAAGAAGAACCATAGGTTGCTATAGTAACAACCTTGACAAGAAAGTCAATATGCTTATTTTCTTCCAAGAAATTAGTCCAAAGTATAACATTTGTATAATGTCTTATATTTTAATTCTATATTTTTTTGGCAACATGATGACATGCTGATTTGTATCTGTTTCCTTTGTTTAATGGGAGTAAATCAATTTTAGAGACATACTATACTTCTACTATGCTACTGAACAAAAATAAGGGCTTGGATAACTACACCACAATATTTGTTTCAGCACTGTTTATGATAGCCAAAACACGGAAGCAACCTAAATGTCCATCCACAGATGAATGGATAAAGAAGATGTGGTGTATGTGTGCGTGCTGAGTCACTTCAGTTGTGTCCAACTCTGTGTGACCCTATGGACTGTATCCTGCCAGGTTCCTCTGTATATTAGATTCTCCAGGCCAGAATACTGGAGTGGGTTGCCACGCCCTCCTCCAAGGGATCTTCCCAACCCAGGGATTGAACCCGCGTCCCTCATGTCTCCTGCATTGGCAGGCAGGGTGGTGCATATACATGCAATAGAATATTAGCCATTAAAGAGTGAAATAGTGCCATTTGCGGCAGCATGGATGGACCTAGAAATTGCTGAACTGAATGAAGTGGGTCAGATAGAGAGGGAGGTATTGTACAATATCTCTTATATGCAGGATCTTGAAAAAAAATATACAAATGAACTTGTTTGCAAAGCAGAAATAAACTCACTGACTTAGTCATGCAAAAGTTACACACTGGAAAATTTGAAGACACCAATGAAAGGTCTCTAATTCACGTTGCAAGCAGTAATCAATCTCCTATTCTAATATTCACGCCGTTCAATCTGTCAACATTGGTTTGTTGAGCACACAGTATGCCAAACATTGCTAAAGATTCAGGGAAAACAGTCCTCATCCTCAGTAGAGAGAGTCCCCCAACAATAAATGTAAAAAATAAATTCAAGATAAATTTGAGATGCCAGTAACGGCTACAAATAGATTAAAAACACTACTATACTGTAGACTGAGGTTTCTGTTCTGGCTAGAAGGACCAAAAAAATATTTTGAGGAAATGGAATTTAAGACCCAAAGGATGAGAAGGAATCTCTATTTGAAGATCTAGAAAAGAGTGTTCTAAGCTAAAGAGACATTTCCAAAAGGTTAGAGACAGAAAAATAATTGGATTTGAAAAACAAAAGGAAGACCAGAGAGACTGAATATAATAAACAAGGGAATGGCATCAAAGAAATGTGGTGAGACTAGATCTTGTAATACAGTGGTTTCCAAAGGTAGTGTTTGGAACTTGTTAGGAATGTAAATTTTCAGGCTCCTCTTCAGAAACCCCAAAGTGGCACTTAGAAATCTATGGTGCAACAATCCCTTCATGGGATTCTCATCCACACTAAGGTTAGAGGCCTTTTGGAGAGAACAATGATTCTAAAGTCTAGTTACATATTGGGAACCCCAGGTGGCTCAGTGGTAAAGAATCCACCTGCCTAGCTCGGGAGATGTCAGTTCAATCCCTGGGTAGGGAAGATTCCCTGGTGAAGGAAACAGCAACCCACTCCAGTATTCTTGCCTGAAAAATCCCATGGACAGAGGAGCCTGGTGGGCTACAGTTCACGGGGTTGCAAAGAGTCAGATACGACTTAGTGACTAAATCTCCACCAACACTAACCCAGACAAATGAATTTGTATTTTGGAGTTGCTGTTTAGGCCTCTTTATTTTTCAAATAGCTCTTTAGGTGATTATGAGACATAATGACTATTAGAACAACTGACATAGGGTCTTAAAAGTCATGGCAATAATTCTGAATTTTAATGAGAAGTGACTAAAGGGTTTTAAATAGAGAAAAATTCATCAAATTTAGAAAGGTCACCTCAATTTCTATGTGAAGGATGAAGAGGGGCAAAAATAGACCAAAAATAAAAAATAGGAGGTCACTGTAGTATCCAGGGAAGAGATGACAGGGGTTTATATCAAAGTTGTAGCACTGGAGATTTAGTAAGTAGATTCAGAACATGTTTTATAAAACAACTTTTAGATCATGTTTTATAAAACAACTTCAAGACGTACATTATGGATTTTGTGAAAGAAATGAGGAAAAAGAGGAATCTGGCATAAGCCTAGGTTTCTGGCTAGAGAATTAGGGTCCTTTGTGGACAAAATCACACAGGGGTAGCTGTCAAGGGACCATCTTCAGTCGTGTTAAATTTGAGATGGTTATCTGACATCCATGTGGAGAAGCTGAATGGAAAGCAGGACACATATCCAAGTCCAGAGGTCAGAGCAGAGGTCAGGGCCAGACACAGAGGGTCATTACTGCCTTATGGTATTCAAAGCCATGTAATCACAAGAGATCATCTAGGCTGAGCGTGTAGATACAGCTCAGTGTAGTACTGAGATGGTGTATGGATGGACAGAGTATGGGACTGACTCATAAGAACTCAAAAACTGTGACGGCCCCAGACTGCTAAAGCTCAGGACAACTGGAGAACTCAAGGTCTCCATGTCGCCCCACAGCACAATCCCACCACCAAAGGGAAAAGTGAAAGTCACTCAGTCATGTACATACAACTCTTTGCGACTTCATGGACTATACAGTCCATGGAATTCTCTAGGCCAGAGTACTGGAGTGGGTAGCCTTTCCCTTCTCCAGAGGATCTTCCCAACCCAGGGATCGAACCCAGGTCTTCCACGTTGCAGGTGGATTCTTTACTAGCTGAGCCACAGGAAAGCCAAAGAATACTGGAGTGGGAAGCCTATCCCTTCTCCACTGGATCTTTCCAACCCAGGAATCGAACAGGGTCTCCTGCACTGCAAGCGGATTCTTTACCAACTGGGCTGTCAGGGAATCCCAACCAGTTCTCCAAAGCAAAGTGATGTTAGAAAATTGCAAGCACTTGGTAGTGAATATTGGTTACTGAAGAAATTAAAACGAGGATACACTTCAAAGCGCCCCCTACCATCAGGAAATCTTTGCATGAATCAAAAAGGAATATAAGGATTAGACACATTAAGGTGTGTGTCCAAGTTCACCGTTTCTTTAAGTTTTTGTATTCTGCCAGAACTTGGCCTGGGAAGATGGCGTTCCAAGGTTTCCAACGTATATGTTGCCTCTGGGCAAGGAGACCAAGAGACGAAGTTGCAGTTGTGCATAGTTAATTCAGTCTGGAACTGATGGGTGCTGAGTCAAACTGGCTGGGATGATAACTGGGCAGTGGGCAAGGGCCAAGACAGTATTTCAGACCAAAAAAAAAAAAAAGTTCCAATTTCTTACTTGAGAAAGCAAGTCAGCTGGGAAAAGCCAGTATCCAGAATCATTGCACACAAACAAGAAACAGACAGCTGAGTTATGGTGTCTGGCACTAACTGGGAACGTATTAGAGATGTAAACTGTCAGGTCCATCGACAGACCTACTAAATCAAAATCTCTGAGGTGGCTATAAGCAAGCTGTGTTTTAACAAACCCTCAGGAGATCCTGGTTCACAGTAAGATTAGAGGCCCCTTGGGGAAAACAATGACTCTCAACTTTGATTGGATATACGTCAAATGTAACCTATGAGGAACCGTCCCAGGGAAGTGACTGCACCGACAGAGCCGTCACACATTCCTATCCTGGGGTAACTCGGTACTCCTCCTACAACACGGCCAAGGTGGTCTCTTCTGCTCTTAATATTTTATAAAAATATAAATGTTTCTCTCTCTACATATACATACACATACATATGTGGCTCGAGAAATAGGTAGGTAGGTAGATAGATTTCTCTCTACACTGATTATTTCCACATTTCATAAGGAGTTAAGCTATTAATCTCCCAAAATGGTAATAGTCCTTTGGAGCTTTCTAGAATACAGGATTTGTTCATAGTTCGTGGATTTAAAGTAAATTTTAAAAAACAGAACGAGCATATTAGAGAGTAGCCATATCTCAAAAGTGGCACTTATACATACAATTTCCACTCCCAACCATGATAAACGAATAATGATGAGTAGGAAGCAATGATTTCTTCCTTGGCCAGGAATGCACTGTCCACAAGGATAAAGAGACCACAAACTTAGTTACAGAACATTAGTTCTAGAAGGAATCTCTGGAAACTTAGAGTCAACAGTTTCCTAATTTTAGATCTCTGGGCTTCTAGGAACCCAGAGAGGGTTCCTAGAGGCAACAGTTCAGATCTGGCAAAGACTGTCATTGTGTCATAAGGTTGAACAAAACAGTACAGGTTTATGAATAATCAAACCTTTTTACTAGAAAAGATCATCAGTCAGTATAAAGAAACTATAATTCATACTTACTGGAAACTTTGACCAGCAATTTGGTATACTTTTGATAGTTAACATGTAAAATTGTTAATTACTTAATAAATAGTTTATCTGGTTTACAAAGTATTTCAAAACATTAGACCGAACAGGCAGAACAAAAAGAATCACTGATGTCATTCAAACCCCTGATTTTTAAGTATGGGGAAGATTAAGAAGGTAGTTTCATGGGTACAGTTGAAATTTCAAAACATCCTCATAGGGTTAACATGTTTCTAAAACTTTTCCAAGCATAGCGTATAAAAATGGGCCTATCCTTGAAATTTTTAGATTAATGGTTAGGATCTAGGACCAATATAAAAGGTTCAGAGACTTCCAACATCATCATGCTAAGTCTGGGTGTGGTACCATAGATTAAGCCAAAGGTGACCATGGCACGCAGCTGACCAAACAGAAACAGAGATCTTACAGTGACTTAATTTTATCTGGATACACATCACTATGATTGGTTTGCTCTTTAGTCTGGGCACCCAGTTAATATCATCCTCAAAGCTAGGTATGAAAAGTAAAGGACTATATGAAGCCAAGCAAGAAAGCATGATATCAGATCAGATCAGATCAGATCAGTCGCTCAGTCGTGTCCGACTCTTTGTGACCCCATGAACTGCAGCACGCCAGGCCTCCCTGTCCATCACCAGCTCTCAGAGGTCACTCAGATTCACACCCATCAAGTCAGTGATGCCATCCAGCCATCTCATCCTCTGTTGTCCCCTTCTCCTCCTGCCCCCAATCACCCCCAGCATCAGAGTCTTCTCCAATGAGTCAACTCTTCGCATGAGGTGGCCAAAATACTGGAGTTTCAGCTTTAGCATCATTCCTTCCAAAGAAATCCCAGGGCTGATCTCCTTCAGAATGCACTGGTTGGATCTCCTTGCAGTCCAAGGGACTCTCAAGAGTCTTCTCCAACACCACAGTTCAAAAGCATCAATTCTTCAGCGCTCAGCCTTCTTCACAGTCCAGCTCTCACATCCATACATGACCACAGGAAAGACCATAGCCTTGACTAGGTGAACCTTTGTTGGCAAAGTGATGTCTCTGCTTTTGAACATGCTATCTAGGTTGGTCATAACTTTCCTTCCAAGGAGTAAGCGTCTTTTCATTTCATGGCTGCAGTCACCATCTGCAGTGATTTTGGAGCCCAGAAAAATAAAGTCTGACACTGTTTCCACTGTTTCTCCACCTATTTCCCAAGATATAGTGGCACCCTATGCTGCTGCTGCTGAGTCACTTCAGTCGTGTCTGACACTGTGCGACCCCAAAGATGGCAGCCCACCAGGCTCCCCTGTCCCTGGGATTCTCCAGGCAAGAACACTGGAGTGGGTTGCCATTTCTTTCTCCAAGTGGCACCCTATAAGCGAGATCAAATATCCTACAAGCCCAAAGGAAGTACTAGTCCAAGATTTTAATCACTATGTTAAACATATATTGTTTTACACATAATGCTAAATAAAACATTTCCCACTGTGTTTGGGTTGCTAACATTTACAGAATCTCTTACTAAGTGCTGTTCTGCATTTTCTCTTAGGCTTACATGCTCAGATTGGGTCCTGCTATGTTCTTATGACATCCAAGCATCCACTCTTAGAGACATCACCAGAAGTAGGCCTTCCAGAAATGTTTTATATTGGAATTGGAAAGTTCTATCAGCTAATCAAAAAACCCAATGAAGACCCCAAAAGTCTACTCTGATAATGCCATTTAAGTTTAAAAATGCATTTTCTAGCAATTGGAGCTAGGGACCCACCATGTCACCTTTATCTCCACCTCCACCCCTCACAATTGCCTCCACAGACTTGTAGAAAATGCTGTATGCTTTTTTTTTTTCAAGTAAAACTTTAGACTGGAAACAAAAACAGATATAAGACAGCATATTAACTACCATCAACAAATAAAAGAGATATGAGATAAGATATGAAAACTAGATTCTGAACAACAGCAGTATATACCATCTAATGCCATGGACTCTTTATTGCTATTCCCAAGGCAATGGTAACCCACTCCAGTACTCTTGCTTGGAAAATTCCATGGACAGAGGAGCCTGGTGGGCTGCAGTCCATGGGGTCGCTAAGAGTTGGACATGACTAAGCGACTTCTCTTTCACTTTTCACTTTCATGCATTGGAGAAGGAAATGGCAACCCACTCCAGTGTTCTTGCCTGGAGAATCCCAGGGACAGGGGAGCTTGGTGGGCTGCTGTCTATGGGGTCAGACAGAGTCGGACACGACTGAAGTGACTTAGCAGCAGCATAATGTCTTACTCTGAGATGCATAATTTAAAATACTGATCAAAATGAAAAGCCTGAGAGGTATGTTAAAATTATGACCTATGCCTCATTAACTTCATTCCAGCCAGGGTATGGGTTCTATCACACCACTAAAGGGAGCTATTTCCTAAAGCAGGAGTGTACTGTGTGATGCACTGAATGACTGAGTGTTCAAGTGCAAGAAACTGAAGTTTTATAATAATAACAAGAAGTCCATCACACTTAGTATGCCTATGTCAACTGCAAAGAATCTAATACATGGAATAAGATATTTTCACTTTATATTTCTAAGTAGAATCTAAGGAAGAACTTTCTATATGGCTGCTGCTGCTGCTAAGTCACATCAGTCGTGTCCGACTCTGTACAACCCCATAGACGGCAGCCCACCAGGCTCCCCCGTCCCTGGGATTCTCCAGGCAAGAACACTGCAGTGGGTTTGCCATTTCCTTCTCCAATGCATGAAAGTGAAAAGCGAAAGTGAAGTCGCTCAGTTGTGTCCTACTCTTAGCAACTCCATGGACTGCAGCCTATCAGGCTCCTCCATCCATGGGATTTTTCTATATGACTGAGCTACATATTAATAAGATGGAAAGTAGTGAGCTTCTCATCATTAGAAGTCTTCAAGAAAGCACAGATTAGAGTACCCCTCAGAGAAGATGATGCTAAAGGAGCCCTGCATCAGTTGGAGGTCATCTAAAAGTTACAGGATTTTCACTAGAGTATTCACTTCATAGAAGACTATTTTCCACATGTTAGGTTACAGGCTGAGTTGAGTAACTGCAGCACGTTTTTTAACTTTGCAAACTTAATCATAATACAAAAAGCATAGTTGAGCTTTTTATTCTAAACATTTTTTTCAAGTTCACTGTTGTAGACTGACAATAATAAAACTGCCCTTTTAAATTGTATTTCTGATTCATCTCTCTATGTTTCTAACAATATTAAAAATCTACAAGCTAATTCATGTCATGATCTCTGTTAACCACCCATACCGTGAGGAGCATATTTAAGTAACTTGGGGTGATAAAACTGTTATGTTTTGTTGTCAACAGACCTGAGTGCCATTCCAGCTCTGCACCAACTCTAAATACCTAACAACAAATTTTGCCACTGGTCTTTGAATCAAAATATTTAAATAAACATTGATTTTTCTCGACTTTTTCTATGATTTTTCATATATATGGGTGCATATATGTATGTTTTATGTATATAAACATCAGATCAGATCAGATCAGATCAGTAGCTCAGTCGTGTCCGACTCTGCGACCCCATGAACCGCAGCACGCCAGGCCTCCCTGTCCATCATATATGCATGCATATATATATTTCTACACACATACATTTGGTAGATATGATAAATGACATAAAATAAAATGAGATTTAACACTGAAAGCAATTCATTCATTGACAGGGTTAGCTTGGTGTGTCTTGTTTTTTGAAAGTTCAGTAAACTTTATCAAATTACTCTTTAGGCTGGAAGCAAAAATCACTAAAATAGCATTAGAAATACTCCTTCGAGAATAGAAAGAAGTAAGGGATAGGAACATACAGTCAACACAGTAAGAAACTGAGGAGAACACTTCAGATGGAAGAAATTATAGCCATGCTGCTGCTATAATTGTGTCCAACTCTGTGCGACTCTATGGACAGCAGCCCACCAGGCTCCTCTATCCACAGGATTCTCGAGGCAGGAATACTGGAGTGGGTTTCTATTTCCTTCTCCAATAGAAAGAGGTTAAACAAGGCACTTAATTCACCAAACTTGAAAGACTAAAGGACCCAGATGATGGGAGAAGTCAGATTTTTAAAAATCAACTTTATTAACCCTTTTAGAAAAATTGGGGGAGCAAATTCTAGAAAAAAAAAAAAAAAAAGCTACTGAGAAAAATTTCTCTAAACTCCAGAGAAAAAGCTCCATGACTTCAGCAAAAACTGTCTACAAAGAAAAGCAACATAATTAAGGAATACAAATCTTGCCCTCCTCTCATCCTGAATATCTAGGCAAGCATGTCGTTATCAAGTACAGTCACTGAATTTGGTCTTAATATACATCTCTAGGATCTACCCTCTTTTGTCTCTCTGTCCCTCTTGCATTAAACTTGCTCCTGTGCGTGCATGCACACTCAGTCGCTTTGGTCGTGTCTGACTCTTTGCAGCCCCATGGAGTGTATGTAGCCTTCCAAGCTCCTATGTCTGTGGGATTCTCCAGGCAAAAATACTGGAGTGGGTTGCCATTCTCTCCTTCAGGGGTTTTTCCTGACCCAGGGATTGAACCCACAGCCTCTGTGTCTCCTGCACTGCAGGTGGATTCTTTACCACTGAGCCACAGGGGAAGCCGCACTTGCTCCATTCAACTAAATACTGACCAAGACTATTTTGGCTCACCCATGTATTCATTACATATATTACAAAGTTCATGAAATCTTCTTACCCCATCCTCTCTTCATGTTTATGACCATCACAAATATCTCCTACTCTCCTCAGAGGCTCTTCTTCTTACCCATCCCAACCTCTGCCATCATCAGTGGTCACTTTAACGTACATGGTTATCTTTCCAATTGTCTGGGATCACAAATACTGCTTTCTCCAGGAAGTCTTCTATCATCCTACCAGGTATAAATAATCTTTCCACCACCTGGATTCTCACATTTCATCTACTCTGGTCTTAAAGCATATAAAACATTCCTACCATGTACTTTAGTTCTATTTTTGCATATCTTATATCTAGTACTCCTGGAAGACAAAGGTTATACCCAGCTTACCTCAGTATTGCCCACAGCAATCAGTCTAGCCCTTTACATATCCTAGCTTTCCAAAAGCTTTATTAACTTGATCAGTATTCCTAGAAGCAAAGATGCAGCCACACGATTAACAGTTTTTGCAGTCGAGGACCTTGTGCTGGGTTTAGTTTGCAAGAACTCTGTGACTTCAAAGCCTGATTATGCACAAAGGTGTCACATCAATATCTTGCTGTGCTTTTGTTCTTGTTTTAATGATAATTTATCGAGAAGAAGAATACACTAAAGATGTGGTCAGCACTATTTTCACACTTCTTAAAGTATCTTGAGTATCTTTAAAAATCTATATTAAAGTTATAATGAACTCCTAGTTGCCATGGCACTGAGAAGCATAGGAAGCATTACTTTTCAGGTCAACTTTCCCTCCCCTTTTATTTATTTTCTGTTTTCCATTCCTATACAAAGAAAGATGTGAAATAACACATTTATTTGTCCCCAATTTTTAGCTCACCCTTAAACTTAATATAAAAATGTACTATATCAAAGTTAGAGACAGTAATGGGAAATAAATCATAATCAAATTGATGTAAATAAAATCATAAGCTGAAAGGGCTTCCCTGGTGGTTCGGTGGTTAAGAATCTGCCTGCCAATGCAGGTGACACAGGTTCAAACACTGGTCTGAGAAGATCCGACATGTCATGAGGCAACTAAACCCATGCACCACAGCTACTGAAGCCCAAGCACTCTGTAACCTGAGAGCCGCAACAAGAGAGGGCACTGCAGTGGGAAGCCTGAGCACTGCAACTAGAGAGTAGCCCCCACTTGAGAGAACAAAGACCCAGTGCAGCTGAAAATATAAATAAATAAAATAAACAGAAGTTGAACAAGTGGTACCCACAAACATGAACAGTTTGTATCAGTTCAGATCAGATCAGATCAGATCAGTCGCTCAGTCGTGTTCAAATCTTTGCAACCCCATGAATCTCAGCACGCCAGGCCTCCCTGTCCTTCACCAACTCCTGGAGTTCACCCAGACTCACGTCCATCGAGTCAGTGATGCCATCCAGCCATCTCATCCTCTGTCGTCCCCTTCTCATCTTGCCCCCAATCCCTCCCAGCATCAGAGTCTTCTCCAATGAGTCAACTCTTTGCATGAGGTGGCCAAAGTACTGGAGTTTCAGCTTTAGCATCATTCCTTCCAAAGAAATCCCAGGTCTGATTTCCTTCAGAATGGACTGGTTGGATCTCCTTGCAGTCCAAGGGACTCTCAAGAGTCTTCTCCAACACCACAGTTCAAAAGCATCAATTCTTCAGTGCTCAGCCTTCTTCACAGTCCAACTCTCACATCCATACATGACCACAGGAAAAACCATTGTCTTGACTAGACGGACATTTGTTGGCAAAGTAATGTCTCTGCTTTTGAGTATGCTATCTAGGTTGGTCATAACTTTCCTTCCAAGGAGTAAGCATCTTTTAATTTCATGGCTGCAATCACCATCTGCAGTGATTTTGGAGCCCAAAAAAAAGAAAGTCTGACACTGTTTCCCCATCTATTTCCCATGAAGTGATGGGACCAGATGCCATGATCTTCGTTTTCTGCATGTTGAGTTTTAAGCCAACTTTTTCACTCCACTTTCACTTTCATCAAGAGGCTTTTGAGTTCCTCTTCACTTTCTGCCATAAGGGTGGGGTCATCTGCATATCTGAGGTTATTGATATTTCTCCCAGCAATCTTGATTCCAACTTGTGTTTCTTCCAGTCCAGCGTTTCTCATGATGTACTCTGCATATAAGTTAAATAAACATGGTGACAATATACAGCCTTGACGTACTCCTTTTCCTATTTGGAACCAGTCTGCTGTTCCATGTCCAGTTCTAACTGTTGCTTCCTGATCTGCATATAGATTTCTCAAGAGGCAGATCAGGTGGTCTGGTATTCCCATCTCTTTCAGAATTTTCCACAGTTGATTGTGATCCACACAGTCAAAGGCTTTGGCATAGTCAATAAAGCAGAAATAGATGTTTTTGTGGAACTCTCTTGCTTTTTCCATGATCCAGCGGATGTTGGCAATTTGATCTCTGGTTCCTCTGCCTTTTCTAAATCCAGCTTGAACATCAGGAAGTTCACGGTTCACATACTGCTGAAGCCTGGCTTGGAGAATTTTGAGCATTACTTTGCTACCATGTAAGATGAGTGCAATTGTGCGGTAGTTTGAGCATTCTTTGGCATTGCCTTTCTTTGGGATTGGAATGAAAACTGACCTTTGCCAATCCTGTGGCCACTGCTGAATTTTCCAAATTTGCTGGCATATTGAGTGTAGCACTTTCACAGTATCATCTTTCAGGATTTGGAATAGCTCAACTGCATTTCCATCACCTCCACTAGCTCTGTTCGTAGTGATGCTTTCCAAGGCCCACTTGACTTCACATTCCAGGATGTCTGGCTCTAGGTCAGTGATCACACCATCATGATTATCTGGGTCGTGAAGGTCTTTTTTGTACAGTTCTTCTGTGTATTCTCACCACCTCTTCTTAATATCTTCTGCTTCTGTTAGGTCCATACCATTTCTGTCCTTTATCGAGCCCATCTTTGCATGAAAATCTCTGATTTTCTTGAAGAGATCCTTAGTCTTTCCCATTCTGTTGTTTTCCTCTATTTCTTTGCATTGATCGCTGAAGAAGGCTTTCTTATCTCTTCTTGCTATTCTTTGGAACTCTGCACTCAGATGTTTATATCTTTCCTTTTCTCCTTTGCTTTTTGCTTCTCTTCTTTTCACAGCTATTTGTAAGGCCTCCCCAGACAGCCATTTTGTTTTTTGCATTTCTTTTCCATGGAGATGGTCTTGATCCCTGTCTCCTGTACAATGTCACGAACCTCATTCCATAGTTCATCAGGCACTCTAGCTATCAGATCTAGGCCCTTAAATCTATTTCTCACTTCCCCTGTATAATCATAAGGGATTTGATTTAGGTCATACCTGAATGGTCTAGTGGTTTTCCCTACTTTCTTCAATTTAAGTCTGAATTTGGCAATAAGGAGTTCATGGTCTGAGCCACAGTCAGCTCCTGGTCTTGTTTTTGCTGACTGTATAGAGCTTCTCCATCTTTGGCTGCAAAGAATATAATCAATCTGATTTCGGTGTTGACCATCTGGTGATGTCCATGTATAGAGTCTTCTCTTGTGTTGTTGGAAGAGGGTGTTTGTTATGACCTGCTGGGAGCAAGCTCCGCCCATGAGAAAGGTCATGAGGAAGGAGGCTCGGCATATGCAAAAGCAGGATTGAGCCTCAGGAGCCCCCTGGAAATTCTCGAGCATCTACCCCCAAAACCAGAGTCTGCTTTGTGCTCTCACCTACATCTCTGAGTTTACGCGGGGCTGACCCCCACTACCCCTCTCTGAAAAAAGGGTTAACTTACAGCTCCAGTTAATAATTCCTGGGTGTGACAGTGTTTCAGCCTACAAACTCCTTTGGAAATCCTCTAGCCTGCCTGAATAGGCTTTTCTGGCCACATGTGATTGTTCAGAGCCTCCCAACTGTGAGAGGCATGAGATGATCTAAACTGTCTAAATACAGATTCCTTTGAGCAGTTAAAAGGTTGATTAGAAATTGTATTGGTGAAGGGTTTTTCACTTGTTGGGCCAATGTTTGCTGCTAAGTCTCCATATCCCTTACCTACTGTGTCCTTGGCAGTGTATTGATTGATAGAATTGGTTTAAAGAAATGTAAGTAGTAGCTTTAATGTTTGTAACCTTGGACCCTTGAGTTAATTCTTTTTCTTGTTACAACCCACCACACCTTTGCCCTATAGAAATGCAACTCCAATGGTTTTGGAGGGTGGCGCCTGACTTTAGAATAATCACCTTTAGAGAAAAATAAGTTTCTTAAAATGTTAACAGGCCTCTGGGCCAGAAGAATATGTAACTCACCTAAACTTTTGCGTATGATAGGTTTGAAAGCCTGGCTCAGGGACTGCTGTCCCTGCATGACTCCACCCCTTCCCCCATTATCCTCTATGCATAACTTAAGGTATAAAAACTACTTTGAAAAATAAAGTTGGGGCCTTGTTCACCTAAGCTTGGTCTCCCCATGTCGTTCTTTCTCTTACCTTCTGACAGAATTATTCAGCCTCCTCTCTCCACTAAATGTTCTCACTGAGCTATCCTTATTTCATCCACTTTTCTTCACTGAATTTCCTCACTGAGCTATCCTCATTTTTATTACTCTTTATATCTTTAATTAATCATTTCCTGACCCCCGCCGACGCCGTCTCCCCTTCAAATTCCCTGGATCCACATGGGCTGGACCCCGGCAAGTGGCACCCGGAACAGGCTTTTGAAGGTAGGTTCCCCAGAACAATTTGGGTCATCAGCCCTGTTGTTTCCAGAGTTCGGGACGGATAGGACACCACTCAGGGTGCTGCGGACCCCCCTGTAGGATAGACAGGGCGAGTAGGAGTGGGAAGTGTTGAAAATGTTAAAGAGTTAGAGAAATAAGTAAGAGAGAAAAAGTTAGAAGAAAAAAGTTAGAAAAAAAAAGTTTTAAAGAGTTACAGTTAAAAAAAATAAACAACAGTTTCTGAAGTTAAAAGGCCAAAGAAAAGCCTGATCTTTTGAAAGCTAAAAGCTAAATCTTCTATTATACTTAACTTTCTGATATGGTTAACACTGAAACTAAGAATGGCAACTCTTGATACAAGTAATCTTGAAACTGTTAAAGAGGCTACTGTTAATTTAGATACTTGGGTGACGGTAAAAAAACAACTAAAAACTATCCTATAAATATGATTAAAAATGTTCTGGACCCTCGTCATGAGGCTGTTGGAGAGCCTATGGGAGAGGCTATAGCGGTGGATGGTAGTGAGTCTCCACCTCCTGTGCAGATTATATTTTCTGCCATTGACTAAAAATGAGGAAGACTGTGCTCTATCTCCCGAGGAAGGAGAGGGCTCACAGGATGCTGCGGCCAGGCGCCCTGGTGAGCCCCCTCCCCCTCTACACAAACCTCTAAAAATTTATCCAACAATTTCTGATCTAAGGCGACCACCCCACCTCCACTTGCACCTCCCAGGGCCTAGGAATTCTCCAGTTTACATCCAAAGCCTCCCAGAGTATTGCATAAAGCTGAAAAAGATAAAAAAGTTTTCTTTTAAACAAAGGAGCTTTTACACAATATACAGAGCCTACTCCTTGCAGAAAACCTCCTCAGGGGGGCCTCACCCAAGCAAAAAAAAAAAAAAAAAGAGAGAGAGAAATTTAAAAAAAAGAAAAAAGTGAAAAGGAAGAAAGCAAAGAAAATAGAGAAAGCTCTAAAGATAGAGAAAGAACTAAAGAGTGAAAAGAAGAGAGGAACAGAGAAGGAAGGAATCAGGGAACGCAGCAAGATAGAAAAGGGAAAAAAAGTTAGAAAAAGAGATACAGAGAGAAAGAGAGGGAGGGAAAAAAAGTTAGAGAGAGAAAGAGGGTAAAGGGAAAGAAACGAAAGAAAGAGAAGGTAACGAGAAAGGAAGGGGGAGAGAAAAGTAAGAAAGAGTTCCCCACTTTGCCCCCAAAGCCTCTCAAAATGTTGCCTAAGCCTGAGGAAGTTAAAAAGTTTTTTAAACAGTGGAGCTTTTAAAACAAATGCCATGCTGAGCGTGCTCCTTGGAGAAAACCCCCTCAGGGAGGGTCTCACCCAGGCTAAGAGAAAAGCAGAACGGTTAGGGGATTTAGCAACAATATTAACCCCTGACAAGCCGGTTACTCCAATTCCAACGGGAGTGGCTGGCCCCCTACCTTGAGGGCATTGTAGAACTTGTGCTAGGGCATAGCCTGCTTTCTTTAAAAAAAAAAAAAAAAAATTTCGGTGGTGCATGGTGTAGTAGATCCTGATTATATTGAGAAATTAAAGTTTTGATCTCACCGCCTACTAAAACTGTGCAAATTAATAAAGGTCAAAAAGAATAACAGTTTTTGCTTTTTACCTTATTATCAGACAAGAAAAAACTTGACTTCTCAAGCTAGGAGCCTTTGAGCATTTAGATCTAGTGATCTAGCCTTTTGGGTGCAGGAGATTACAGCTTCTAGGCCTTTAAAATTTTTTTAAATTCAAGAATATAAAATGCCAGGACATTTTAGACACAGAAACAGACGTCTCTTAACATTTGCTGGGAAAGACTGGCCCAGTTTCTGGCCCACACATACTACCAAAAATGAGTTGGTGGGATTAGAGAAAGTGGTATACGGGGTAGGAATGCTGTAGAGAAAAAGGTGAGGGAGAGTTTAAAACCTTGAAGAGTAGTGAGTTCCCCATTGCTCTAAGTATTCAAGCAAAGATTAGATGGTTGCTTGTCAGCTAAAAAGCTATAGACCAGATTTAGGTTACAAAACGATAACTGGAGAAGCTTATAAAGATGTTGTGCAACACCTCTTTACTTGCTTCTCATATTTAGATCTGCCAAAAGTCTTGAAAACTGATAATGCCTCTTTGAAGCTGTGGAGAGATTGTTTACTAACTTTAAATAATTTCCAAAAATTATTAGAGGACATTAATTGGATACGCCCACATTTAAAACTGACTACTGCAGATTTAAAGCCTTTGTTTGATTGCTTAAAAAGCGATCCTAATTCCAGTTCTAAGAGAAAGTTTACTAATGAGACAGTCGGCTCTTGTTAAAGTAGATGAGACTTTAAATGATCAGTTAATTAGGATTAATATTACCAAAAGATGAGATTAAATTATTCTTGCCACAAAACATACACCTACAGGGTGCTTGTGACAAAAAGGCCCACTGGTTCCATCTACCAGTGACCCCAAGAAAAACAGTTTTATCTTATCCCAGCTTGGTGGCACAATTAATTATAAAAGGAGGAAAAAAGAAGTGTGGAACTTTTTAGAAAAGAAGTAGCAAATATAATAATTCCATTCAATAAGGATCAACCACAAATCTTTTACAAAATAGTGATGATTGACAAGTTGCCCTGATAGATTTCAGGGTTCAAATTTTGTTTCATTTGCCCTCAAGCCCCCACAGTAGTTAAAAGTTCAAAAGTGTTACATTGGCAGCTTGAGAATACCTATGGAACTTTCCAACCCTATGTAGTTTCTACGCTCCCCTGTACCCTATGGGGGAGGGACATGCTGTCTCAAATAGGAGATACTCAGAGAAGGGTTTTCTCAATTTCTTAGTTATCAACAGGTGGTGCAATTAACAACACTTTATATATTGTTATAAATACATAATATTTGCCTAATTACAGTTTCCCTAATTAGATATGGTTATTAATAAAATATAATAAAGATACGCCTAATTCTATTTATAGATCTATATTTAATTTGTATATAAATTAATATGTATACTATATATGCATATTATATATATACTATATAATTAAATATATATTGCAGTAATATAATGTGTGTGTCACTGATATTAATTGGTATGGATTAATGTGCTGTGATGATATATGTTCTATATACTGTATCAGATCAGATCATCGCTCAGTCGTGTCCGACTCTTTCGACCCCAGAACCCGCACGCCAGGCCTCCCTATCCATCACCGCTCCCGGGTCACTCACTCGCATCCATCGGTCGTGATGCCATCCGCCATCTCTCCTCTGTCGTCCCCTTCTCCTCCTCCCTCTCCCTCCCGCATCAGGTCTTCTCCGGTCACTCTTCGCATGAGGTGGCCAATCTGGAGTTTCAGCTTTAGCATCATTCCTTCTGTCCAGGATGTCTCCTCAGTGGACTGGTTGGATCTTCTTGCAGTCCAAGGACTCTCAGAGTCTTCTCCACACCACAGTTCAAGCATCTTCTTCGCGCTCAGCCTTCTTCCAGTCCACTCTCACTCCATACATGCACGGAAGACCATAGCCTTGACTAGGCGAACCTTTGTTGTGTGTGACATGTATTATTGCAGCACATTGGTTTGTGTTGGTTGGTATTAGCTGTGTATGTGTTGTATTGCTGTAATATATATTAATTAATATATTAATTATAAAGATTAATTCAAATATACTGATTTTTATATATTATATGTCAATAACTTTATATTTGTTGCTATATATAAATACTTATATATAAACACATTTTGCATTTAGGTATATCTGTATACCAAAATGAGATGAGGAGGTTATATATTTATTAGTTAAATTTATACAGAGACCTAAACTAAACATTAGACCTAAATTAACATATCTCTAAATTTATGTTGTTAAAATGTAAATTTAAAAAATCAAATTGACAACTGCTTGAAATTTCCTTTGCCATAAAACCCCCATAGGTGTAATTGGGGTGGCCAGAGAAGAAATTGGTTTTATGGCAAAACGGCCCCCTAGAGTGAGTCTATCTTCCCGTTCAAACTAAAAAAAGTAACAGCTTCTTATCCAGGATTATAGCTACTTTGATATTAAAGGGGAAAAGCGGAGCATTAAATTATTTGGTAAAGAACCAGCAGAAATTATAATTCCATATAATAAAGAACAACTTGATGCTCTTCTAATGTTTGATGAGGATTGGCAGATTGCTATAGGAAACTATTTTGGTCAAATTTTGCATCATTTACCCTCGCATGTTTTACTGAATTTTATATCCAGACATGCAGTTATTTTTCCTGTCAGATGTAAACAATCTCCTGTTTCAAATGCTCAAATAGTTTTTACTGACGGGTCAGATCAGATCAGATCAGTGGCTCAGTCGTGTCCCACTCTTTGCGACCCCATGAACTGCAGCACGCCAGGCCTCCCTGTCCATCACCAATTCACGGAGGTCACTGAGACTCACATCCATAGAGTCAGTGATGACATCCAGCCATCTCGTCCTCTGTCGTCCCCTTCTCCTCTTGCCCTCAATCCCTCCCAGCGTCAGAGTCTTCTCCAGTGAGTCAATTCTTCGCATGAGGTGGCCAAAGTACTGGAGTTTCAGCCTCAGCATCAGTCCTTCCAATGAATATTCAGGACTGGTTTTCTTTAGGTTGGACTGGTTTGATTTCCTCGCAGTCCAAGGGACTCTCAGGAGTCTTCTCCAACACCACAGTTCATAATCATCTATTCTTTGGTGCTCAGCCTTCTTCACAGTCCAGCTCTCACATCCATACATGACCACAGGAAAGGCCATGGCCTTGACTAGACGGACCTTTGTTGGTAAGGTAGTGTCTCTGCCTTTGAGTATGCTATCTAGGTTGGTCATGGCTTTCCTTCCAAGGAGTAAGCATCTTTTGGTTTCATGGCTGCAGTCACCATCTGCAGTGATTTTGGAGCCCCCAAAAATAAAGTCTGACACTGTTTCCCCATCTGGTTCCCATAAAGTGATGGGACCAGATGCCGCCATGATGTTCGCTTTCTGAATGTTGAGCTTTAAGCCAACTTTTTCACTCTGCACTTTCACTTTCATCAAGAGGCTTTTTAGTTCTTCGCTTTCTGCCGTAAGTGTGGTGTCATATGCATATCTGAGGTTATTGATATTTCTCTCAGCAATCCTGACTCCAACTTGTGTTTCTTCCAGTCCAGCGTTTCTCATGATGTACTCTGCATATAAGTTAAATAAACAGGGTGACAATATACAGCCTTGATGTACTCCTTTTCCTATTTGGAACCAGTCTGTTGTTCCATGTCCAGTTCTAACTGTTGCTTCCTGACCTGTATACAGATTTCTCAAGAGGCAGATCAGGTGGTCTGGTATTTCCATCTCTTTCAGAATTTTCCACAGTTTGTTGTGATCCACACAGTCAAAGGCTTTGGCATAGTCAATAAAGCAGAAATAGATGTTTTTTCTGGAACTCTCTTGCTTTTTCCATGATCCAGCAGATGTTGGCAATTTGATCTCTGGTTCCTCTGCCTTTTCTTAAACCAGCTTGAACATCAGGAAGTTCACGGTTCATATATTGCTGAAGCCTGACTTGGAGAATTTTGAGCATTACTTTACTACCGTGTGAGATGAGTGCAATTGTGCAGTAGTTTGAGCATTCTTTGGCATTGCCTTTCTTTGGGATTGGAATGAAAACTGACCTCTTCCAGTCCTGTGGAAAGGACGGACGGGTCAGCAAATGGCAAAGACTGCATAGATACTAAAAATGACCAAAAGGTTTTAGAAACACAGGAAACTTCAGCTCAAAGAGCTGAAATAACAGCAGTCATATGTTTGCAGATGAGGAATTTAACTTTTATTCTGATTCTCAGTATACTGTCAGGTTGTTTCCACACATTGAAATTGTGGTTTTGCCTGAAAATAAAACTACCATGTTTCATTTTTAACTAAATTACAGCAACAAATTTGGAAAAGAAATAAAATATTTTTCATTGGACACATTCGGGCTCATTCTGGATTGCATGGCCTCTTAAATGCCTTTAATGCTTTGGCTGACTTGTTTACCAGAAATATAGTGGCTACGGTGATTGAGGAAGCCAGAGCCTCTCACTTACTTCATCATCAAAATGCTACTGCTTTAAGATATAAATTCCAAATTCCCAGAGAAACTGCTAGGGAGATTGTTCGCTCTTGCTTATACTGCCCCACTGTTCATAATAGTCTACCTATGGGAGATAATCCTAGAGGTCGCAAACCTAACGTACTCTGACAAATGGATGTAACTCATGTCTCTTTATTTGGAAAACTGTCCTTTGTTCATGTAACTGTAGATACCTTTTCTCACGTTATTATTGCAACTGCTCATACCACAGAGGCAGTTAAAGATGTGATCAGATCAGATCAGTCGCTCAGTCGTGTCAGACTCTTTGCGACCCCATGAACTGCAGCATGCCAGGCCTCCCTGTCCATTACCAACTCCCGGAGGTCACTCAGACTCACATCCATCGAGTCAGTGATGCCATCCAGCCATCTCATCCTCTGTCGTCCCCTTCTCCTTCTGCCCCCAATCCCTCCCAGCATCAGAGTCTTCGCCAATGAGTCAACTCTTCACATGAGGTGGCCAAAATACTGGAGTTTCAGCTTTAGCATCATTCCTTCCAAAGAAATCCCAGGGCTGATCTCCTTCAGAATGGACTGGTTGGATCTCCTTGCAGTCCAAGGGACTCTCAAGAGTCTTCTCCAACACCGTAGTTCAAAAGCATAAAAGCATCAATTCTTCGGCGCTCAGCCTTCTTCACAGTCTAACTCTCACATCCATACATAACCACAGGAAAGACCATTGCCTTGACTAGGCGAACCTCTCTTGGCAAAGTAATGTCTCTGCTTTTCAATATGCTATCTAGGTTGGTCATAACTTTCCTTCCAAGGAGTAAGCGTCTTTTAATTTCATGGCTGCAGTCACCATCTGCAGTGATTTTGGATTCCCCCAAAATAAAGTCTGACACTGTTTCCACTGTTTCCCCATCTATTTCCCATGTAGTGATGGGACCAGATGCCATGATCTTCGTTTTCTGAATGTTGAGCTTTAAGCCAACCTTTTCACTCTCCACTTTCACTTTCATCAAGAGGCTTTTTAGTTCCTCTTCACTTTCTGCCATAAGGGTGGTGTCATCTGTGTATCTGAGGTTATTGATATTTCTCCCAGCAATCTTGATTCCAACTTGTGTTTCTTCCAGTCCAGCATTTCTCATGATGTACTCTGCATAGAAGTTAAATAAACAGGGTGACAATATACAGCCTTGATGTACTCCTTTTCCTGTTTGGAACCAGTCTGTTGTTCCATGTCCAGTTCTACCTGTTGCTTCCTGACCTGCATACAGATTTCTCAAGAGGCAGATCAGGTAGTCTGGTATTCCCATCTCTTTCAGAATTTTCCACAGTTTATTGTGATCTACACAGTCAAAGGCTTTGGCATAGTCAATAAAGCAGAAATAGATGAACTGGAACTCTCTTGCTTTTTCCATGATCCAGCGGATGTTGGCAATTTGATCTCTGGTTCCTCTGCCTTTTCTAAAACCAGCTTGAACATCAGGAAGTTCACGGTTCACATATTGCTGAAGCCTGGCTTGGAGAATTTTGAGCATTACTTTACTGATGTGATACAACATCTCTTTACTTGTTTTTCATATTTGGGCCTGCCAAAAGCTCTGAAAACTGACAGTGCTCCTGCTTACACTTCTAAGTCTTTTCAGGAATTTTGTATAAAGTTTCAAATTAAACATAATACTGTCATCCCTTATAATCCCCAGGGACAGGCCATTGTTGAAAGAGCACATCAAACATTAAAAATCCAAATTCAAAAACTAAAAGAAGGAGAGTTTAAGTATAGCTCTCCCCATCAAATCTTGCAACATGCTCTTTTCGTAATAAATATTTTAAATACTGATTCAGCCAGAACTACTGCAATGCTTCGCCATTGGTGCCTGGAGCAATTGAATGCAAAACCATTAGTCAAATGGAAGGACCTCGTCGCTGGACAATGGAAGGGTCCCAAACCATTATTAACTAGTGGTCGAGGATGTGCTTGTATTTTTCCACAGGACTCAGATTCTCCAACTTAGATCCCAGACAGGCTGATTCACCATGTTGCAGTGCCCAGGACATTCGGTTCCCCCACTGCTTCGATCACAAAAGAGGAGGGGCACTCCTCTGCGCAGAACAGCCTCGCATTGGGAGCCCTTCAGTGAGGGAGCAGGGGCGGCGCCCGAGGGCACCAGAGGCAAGATAAACATCGAGATCCCATCGAGACTGACAGGGCTGCTGCAGCGCGAACTCCAATCAGAAAATAATTCTACTTATTCTGTTTTGGCTTGTCTACCCTATCCTTATGTTTTTCTCTTTACCAACGATTCTGGAAAACTTAATATACATATTACTTTCACTGGTGGACCCAACGTAGTGACTTGTTCACAATGTATGCTCCCATCTTGTTTAAACCCTCAATGTAATGTTTGCCTCTTTGTAGTGTTACAACGTCCACCTTATCTTATGATGTAACAAACTGCAGGATTTAATAGGATCACGATGGTTTGTGGGCTTACTTATTTTGGGAATATCAGCTTTAATAGCAGCAGTTAGTTCTGTTACTGTGGCAGCAATATCATTGACTCAACAAGTGCGTACTGCCCAATATGTTGATACCATGTCTAAAAATGTTTCTTTAACTCCAGCAACACAGGAAGCTATAGATAGGAAATTAGAGATGAGAGTAGATGCCTTGGAAGAGGCAATAATGCATATTGGGACTGAGGTACAGGCTTTAAAGTGAAAATGGCTCTGTCTTGCCACGCTGATTACCAGTGGATATGCGTGACATCTTTAAAGATAAACGAGACAGATTATGAATGGGAAAAAAATAAAAAATCATATTTCAGGGGTTTGGAACAGCTCTGATGTTGGCCTGGACTTAGGGAAACTTCATAATCAAATACAGACCTTGGAACACTCTCGACTGGACTTTACCACCGCTGGAACAGCTAATGACTTTTTTCACACCTTCTCTAACTTTATTTCTGGAAAAAACATTCTGTCTAATTTTCTCATAATCATTCTTCCTTGTATTATCAGGATTCTTCGGCAGAACATTCAGAAGCTCGCGACTGAGCTGCATCTGGCTGCTTTAACAAATAAAAAAGGAGGACATGCTGGGAGCAAGCTCCGCCCATGAGAAAGGTCATGAGGAAGGAGGCTCGGCATATGCAAAGGCAGGATCAAGCCTCAGGAGCCCCCTGGAAATTCTCGAGCATCTACCCCCAAAACCAGAGTCTGCCTACTTTCTGCTTTGTGCTCTCACCTACATCTCTGACTTTACGGGGGGCTGTCCCCCACTACCCTTCTCTGAAAAAAGAGTTAACTTACAGCTCCAGTTAATAATTCCTGGGTGTGACAGTGTTTCAACCTACAAAGTCTTTTGGAAATCCTCTAGTCTGCCTGAATAGGCTTTTTCTGGCCACATGTGATTGTTCAGAGCCTCCCAACTGTGAGAGGCATGAGATGATCTAAACTGTCTAAATACAGATTCCTTTGAGCAGTTAAAAGATTGATTAGAAATTGTATTGGTGAAGGGTTTTTCACTTGTTGGGCCAATGTTTGCTGCTAAGTCTCCATATCCCTTACCTACTGTGTCCTTGGCAGTGTATTGATTGATAGAATTGGTTTAAAGAAATGTAAGTAGTAGCTTTAATGTTTGTAACCTTGGACCCTTGAGTTAATTCTTTTTCTTGTTACAACCCACCACACCTTTGCCCTATAGAAATGCAACTCCAATGGTTTTGGAGGGTGGCGCCTGACTTTAGAATAATCACCTTTAGAGAAAAATAAGTTTCTTAAAATGTTAACAGGCCTCTGGGCCAGAAGATTATGTAACTCACCTAAACTTTTGCGTACAAATAGTTGTGAAAAGAAGAGAAGTGAAAAGCAAAGGAGAAAAGGAAAGATATAAACATCTGAATGCAGAGTTCCAAAGAATGGCAAGAAGAGATAAGAAAGCCTTCTTCAGCGATCAATGCAAAGAAATAGAGGAAAACAAAAGAATGGGAAAGACTAGGGATCTCTTCAAGAAAATCAGAGATACCAAAGGAACATTTCATGCAAAGATGGGCTCAATAAAGGACAGAAATGGCATGGACCTAACAGAAGCAGAAGACATTAAGAAGAGGTGGCAAGAATATACAGAACTGTACAAAAAAGAGCTTCACAACCCAGATAATCATGATGGTGTGATCACTGACCTAGAGCCAGACATCCTGGAATGTGAAGTCAAGTGGGCTTTGGAAAGCATCACTACGAACAAAGATAGTGGAGGTGATGGAATTCCAGTGGAGCTATTCCAAATCCTGAAAGATGATGCTGTGAAAGTGCTGCACTCAATATGCCAGCAAATTTGGAAAACTCAGCAGTGGCCACAGGATTGGAAAAGATCAGTTTTCATTCCAGTCCCAAAGAAAGGCAATGCCAAAGAATGCTCAAACTACCACAAAATTGCACTCATCTCACACGCTAGTAAAGTAATGCTCAAAATTCTCCAAGCCAGGCTTCAGCAATATGTGAACCATGAACTTCCTGAGGTTCAAGCTGGTTTTAGAAAAGGCAGAGGAACCAGAGATCAAATTGCCAACATCCACTGGATCATGGAAAAAGCAAGAGAGTTCCAGAAAAACATCTATTTCTGTTTTTTTGACTATGACAAAGCCTTTGAGTGTGTGGATCACAACAAACTGTGGAAAATTCTGAAAGAGATGGAAATACCAGACCACCTGATCTGCCTCTTGAGAAATTTGTATGCAGGTCAGGAAGCAACAGTTAGAACTGGACATGGAACAACAGACTGGTTCCAAATAGGAAAAGGAGTACGTCAAGGCTGTATATTGTCACCCTGTTTATTTAACTTATATGCAGAGTACATCATGAGAAACACTGGACTGGAAGAAACACAAGCTGGAATCAAGATTGCTGGGAGAAATATCAATAACCTCAGATATTCACATGACATCACCCTTATGGCAGAAAGTGAAGAGGAACTCAAAAGCCTCTTGATGAAAGTGAAAGAGGAGAGTGAAAAAGTTGGCTTAAAGCTCAACATGCAGAAAACGAAGATCATGGCATCTGGTCCCATCACTACATGGGAAATAGATGGGGAAACAGTGGAAACAGTGTCAGACTTTATTTTTGGGGGCTCCAAAATCACTGCAGATGGTGACTGCAGCCATGAAATGAAAAGACGCTTACTCCTTGGAAGGAAAGTTATGACCAACCTAGATAGCATATTCAAAAGCAGAGACATTACTTTGCCAACAAAGTTTCACCTAGTCAAGGCTACGGTTTTTCCTGTGGTCATGTATAGATGTGAGAGCTGGACTGTGAAGAAGGCTGAGCACCAAAGAATTGATGCTTTTGAACTGTGGTGTTGGAGAAGACTCTTGAGAGTCCCTTGGACTGCAAGGAGATCCAACCAGTGCATTCTGAAGGAGATCAGCCCTGGGATTTCTTTGGAAGGAATGATGCTAAAGCTGAAACTCCAGTACTTTGGCCACCTCATGCGAAGAGTTGACTCACTGGAGAAGACTCTGATGCTGGGAGGGATTGAGAGCAAGAGAAGTGGATGGCAGAGGATGAGATGGCTGGATGGCATCACTGACTCGATGGACGTGAGTCTGGGTGAACTCCGGGAGTTGGTGATGGACAGGGAGGCCTGGCATGCTGCGATTCATGGGGTCGCAAAGAGTCGGACACGACTGAGTGACTGACCTGATCTGAAGTTTGAAAGCCTGGCTCAGGGACTGCTCTCCCTGCATGACTCCACCCCTTCCCCCATTATCCTCTATGCATAACTTAAGGTATAAAAACTACTTTGAAAAATAAAGTGCAGTGCCTTGTTCACTGAAGCTTGGTCTCCCCATGTTGTTCTTTTTCTTACCTTCTGGCTGAATTATTCAACCTCGTCTCTCCACTAAATGTTCTCACTGAGCTATCCTTATTTCATCTGCTTTTCTTCACTGAATTTCCTCACTGAGCTATCCTCATTTTTATTACTCTTTGTATCTTTAATTAATCGTTTCCTGACCCCCGCCGATGCTGTCTCCCCTTCGAATTCCCTGGATCCACCGGGGCTGGACCCCGGCAATGACCAGTGCATTTTCTTGGCAACACTCTATTAGTCTTTGCCCTGCTTCATTCCATATTCCAAGGCCAAATTTGCCTGTTACTCCAGGTGTTTCTTGACTTCCTACTTTTGCATTCTAGTCGCCTATAATGGAAAGGACCTCTTTTTGGGTTGTTAGTTTTAAAAGGTCTTGTAGGTCTTCAGAGAACCGTTCAACTTCAGCTTATTCAGCATTACTGGTTGGGGCATAGACTTGGATTACTGTGATATTGAGTGGTTTGCCTTGGAAACGAATAGAGATCATTCTGTCGTTTTTGAGATTGCATCCAAGTACTGCACTTTGGACTCTTTTGTTCACCATGATGGCCACTCCATTTCTTTTGAGGGATTCCTGCCCGCAGTAGTAGATATAATGGTCATCTGAGTTAAATTCACCCATTCCAGTCCATTTGAGTTCGCTGATTCCTAGAATGTCGACATTCACTCTTGCCATCTCTTGTTTGACCACTTCCAATTTGCCTTGATTCATGGACCTGACATTCCAGGTTCCTATGCAATACTGCTCTTTACAGCATCGGACCTTGCTTCTATCACCAGTCACATCCACAGCTGGGTATTCTTTTTGCTTTGGCTCCATCCCTTCATTCTTTCTGGAGTTATTTCTCCACTGATCTCCAGTAGCATATTGGGCCCCTACTGTCCTGGGGAGTTTTTCTTTCAATATCCTATCATTTTGCCTTTTCATACTGTTCATGGGGTTCTCAAGGCAAGAATACTGAAGTGGTTTGCCATTCCCTTCTCCAGTGGACCACATTCTGTCAGATCTCTCCACCATGACCCGCCCATCTTGGGTTGCCCCACGGGCATGGCTTAGTTTCATTGAGTTAGACATGGCTTAGTTTCATTGAGTTAGACAAGGCTGTGGTCCTAGCGTGATTGGACTGACTAGTTTTCTGTGAGTATGGTTTCAGTGTGAATATGGTATCAGCTACAAAATAACTATTAAAGAGAAGTATTTTCAAAATCACACTAGAGAAATACAGCCAAAAATTTTGCAAAAGGCTTGACATATGTATAATTCTGGATTTATACAAATTAAGGGCAAAATGTGAAAATGATCAAAGACTTTGCTAAATCTTTCCACTTCACCACAGATAAGCATAACCAGGCTGCCTATCTGAGAAGGAAGGCAGGGTAGGAAATGTAACCAACAGCCCAGATCCAGGACAGGCAGGATTAATACTGTCAGCTCCTATGGGGCCAAATCTCAGGTAAGAAGCAATGAGGCTTATCACGGTACTGGTTCTCCCAAACTAGTTAAACTAGAGGACTTATAACCAGTTTTCCCTTTCTACTTATGGAAATAAAAGGGTATAGGTGCTTTGAGCATCTTCTAACCCTGCATTGCTAAAAACAGCATGGTGTAGGTGGCTGGAAGTGAAATGAGGTTTCAGTCCTTTGTTCCCCAGACCTACTGAAGTGTCTTAAATCAGCATGTACATGGTTAAGACACAAAACTCCCTCTGTCCCATCAGGAAAATACACATCTTCCATAAACAAGTTCCTTGGGGAAAAAATGGTGGGAGGCGACTGGCTTTTAGAGATCAGGTTCTCCTCATAAAAGCAGACGTTCAAATGTCAACATCTAAAGATCAGTCCTTGAAAACTCTAAACTCACTATAAATAGCTACGGATTTGTATCTATTTTTAGTATCAAACATTTCTTTTACCAGATTGAGCTGTATTTATAATCACTAGTCAAATATTCTTAATCCCAGGAACACTGGCTCATAATACTTTTTAAAACAGACATTTTAAAAAGTGCCTCTGCAGTTAGACTTACTGAAATAGGCATACAGAGGACATGTTTCTGAAAGGACCAAATTCCAAAGCAGAAGTCTTAAGGCAGGGAAGTCTAAAGGCTGTCTTCTTTATAAGTTTGTGGTTGCCTACAAAGACTTCATTTGGCCATGCCCCAAATCTAAAAAGGGTAAATTACCTCCAATACTAATCAGATGTGACTACCACACATTTTCGAAAAGAGGTTTTGCCTATGGCTCCCAAGTTTTAAGCTTCCAAGACTCCCTAACCTAATAGTGGATTTGTCCTATTAGAAGCCTCAGGATGGCTAAGAGTGGTCTCAAGAAAAAGGCGGGATAAACAGGAGTTAGGAGGGAAAATAAAAAAACTATGTTATTACTGGCCTTTCCTTAGTTTATCCATTTTACATGTTATTTTATTGGATAACCCCTAGTGACTTCATTTGAGAAAGGCCTGGAAACCCGCTCCAGTATTCTTGCCTGGAGATTCCCATGGACAGAGGAGCCTGGCAGGATATAGTCCATAGCATTGCAAAGAGTCAGACACAACTGAAACTACTTAGCATGCACGCACACACAGTGATTTCATTTGGAGGAAGGATTTCAAATGTTGCAAAACATTGAAAATTTCTGTCCTCGATAAGCTGCCTTGATCATAAAGTCAGCCCACAAGGAAATCATTGAGTTGGATAATCCAAAATAGCCATCACCAGTCAGTTCTTCCAGCCTCAACCAGTTTCCTCTGATGACAATCCAGAGCAATTAACAAAGGGATATTGTTCTCATAAGTCTAGAAAAATCCAGTTCCCTTATGTTATGAACACACGACATAAAGACTACTAACCAAATAACCCTTATTTTGGCAAATTTGAAGACCACAAAATATGACTGTGAGGCACCACTACTCACAGGGGAGATTTAATAGTGTTATAGGGCAAATGCCAGGGCTCTGTGGAATAAAGAAATCTATTTTCAGCTGGAATTCTCAGCCAGAAGCATCTTCCCACTTAGAAGTGTATGAAATGCCTGCCATCACCATGATTCCTGACCACTGGACTCTCACTGCAGAGATGCAGAAGCAGAAAGGTAACACACGTCAATGGCCTCCAGCCAAAGACCACTAGGAACTCATCTGCAGTTGACAAGCTGGGTTTATTATGTTGCCGGGAGCCAGAACACACACCAGAGGGAAGCATAAGCATCTCAGTAAGAGAGCTTTAGAAAGAACCTATTAACAGGATTTAGGCTTTGGCAGGATAATTTGGAGGAGGATCTAGAGAATTGGGCTTTTTAAAAATTGGATGCTGTCAGAAAACAAGGACAACTCCATGATTGAATATCATAACAATTCTCACTTACAGTAACGGGTATACTAGAGAAGACATAAAGCTGTAATTGGTAAAGAATTAGCTATCACTCATAAAAGATATGGAAAAGATAAAAGATATGGAAAGATATGGAGAAGGCAATGGCAACCCACTCCAGTGTTCTTGCCTGGAGAATCCCAGGGACGGGGGAGGGTGGGGGGCTGCCGTCTATGGGGTCGCACAGAGTCGGACACGACTGAAGCATTAGCAGTAGCAGCATAAAAGATAATCTTGACAAAGATTCAAAAAAGGTCATGCTAGACAGAACAGGTACGGTTCTTGGCCACAGTGGGTGAAAATCACTGCCAATTCCTTCATGAGGAACACTTTGATGTTGATTTCAGAAATGCACAGAATAATACTTTAGATATCATGTATATCTATGTCCGGGCTTCCCTGGTGGTTCAGGCAGTAAAGAATCTGCCTGCAATGCAGGAGACCTAGATTTGATTCCTGGGTTGGGACGATCCCCTGGAGAACGGAATGGCTACTCACTCCAGCATTCTTGCCTGGAGAACCCCATGGACAGAAAAGCCTGGTGGGCTACAGTCCATGGGGTCGTAGAGTCAGACACGAGTCAGACATCTTTTTTATATCACATTCTAGACCTTGCTTCTGCATATGTCACTTAAGGCAATTTTCTGTCTTCCTCCATATGCCCAGGTTAAGGGAGCTTTCCTGTGATCACTTCATGCTGCTGCTGCTGCTGCTAAGTTGCTTCAGTTGTGTCCAATTCTGTGCGACCCCACAGATGGCAGCCCACCAGGCTTCCTTGTCCCTGGGATACTCCAGGCAAAAACACTGGAGTGGGTTGCCATTTCCTTCTCCAATGCCTTCTCTGGATCATTTCATAGTCACCTGGAATAAGTAGCATTCAGTCAAGTTTCTGATGTTCAGAGGAATAGGAACAGCTAAGTATTACTACTTGCTTTTCAAACTATCTAGGGTAAATAAACTGTTTCTTTTCTCCTCAATTAGCCTTGGGCTGATAATTTTGTAAAATACAAGGAAAACTAATTACTAGGAAGAAAACAAAAAAGACACAAAATAGCAGCCTCAGCTTTTTTTTTTTTTTACTGTTAGGTCCAACACAAATATAATAACTATGTCAAAGTGTCATAAAGTTTCTTTATATAGCCTCACCTTCAGTATTTATCTTGACCTGGGTGTATGGACACTCTTTGAGCAGTACTGTTATTTTATTTTTATTTATTTTATTCTGTTTAATATGAATTAATTCTGCCTCAGACCACTATCTATTTCAAATATACATAGTTTGCTGCAAGGTAGCATTAGAGAAAAAGAGGTAAGGGGTTTCACTCAGGGAAAAAGCCATGGTAAGAGCTTCCCAGTCTCAGTGAAAAATAAATTCCTGTGGCTGCTCCCTATGACTAAGAGTTTCAAAAGACCCACAAAGACAATCAGATCACAGGAATCCCATTGACAATAATCTACAGTAGACCCATCTGGGTGGGGCTTCACTGGCATTCTCTTCCATAGCAGGAGACTTCACTTCATCTTGCTGAGCAGAGATGGTCCCACTGGCATTTTTAGGCCAGGAGGGGCTCTGCTTTCTGCTAAAACAACTTAGATTTGGTTATAATCCCAGAGTTTCCCAGGGAAATGGCTTTCTAGCCCATCAGCTTAATCCTCAGGCATCTATGTGATCTCAGTATCCCTGTTTCTCTTCCCAAGGTCAAGAAGGTCAAACTTAAATCCCCTACACAGCAAGTTAAAGGAACAAAAAGGGTTTAAGAATCTGCTAATTAGCCAAGTTTATTTACATTCACATCAGTTTTACTTCCTACTTCATTTCAGCTAAGATGCTTATTCTATCCAATGCAATTTTAAGAATTTGTCCCCAGCTTAATGAAGTAGTAGTCATCACTCTATTGATCTCCTCTCTATTACTGAGCTTCTAGTCCTGCCGTCATCTTCATTCTTCCTCCATAGCTGCTATGAGCTGGAAACTCTAAAAAGCCTTCTGTTTAGGTACACCCGCATAGTCAGCACTGCCTGCTATAGGCTGGACTCCTCTCTTTTCCAAGATCAAGCTCAAGACCGGAGCCATGTATGCCTGGTTAGAAACTCTGTCCCCATTCATAAAATCTCTCCAGAAGACACTTCCCTTTATCACAACTTTTTTAAGTTGAACATAATTCTAGTATGCATGTGTATGTGTGTATATACACATACATGTATACCAGATATTTTGACACTTAAAATCTATGGCAAATTTAACCTCTTTGAGCTCCATGAGAATGGTAATCATGACCATTCCTTTCATCATTTCACAATGCCCAGAACAGCGCTTGGCTAGAATTGACGTCTCAGAAATGTATTTTAATTAATTAAAGGATCAAAGAATGGAACAAATGAATACACTGGTTGAGTTGTGCACACACACACAAATAGACACACTATGTCAATGTACACATGTCAACAGTTAACACCATACCTTAAAAATGAGAAATCAATCCCAATAATTAATGTATATTCATACTTTATACCTATTTTCCTCTTCCTTACAACTACTGCCCTATATTTCTGTATCTATGATTAGATCATTTGACATATACAGTAAGAAAAACACTGATTGCTAAGTCAGGTTTAAAAACTCACTATTAAAATAATTTTCTTGCCTTTTGTCTTCCTTAAACTGATTTTCAAGTTTCAAATCTCCTAGCCCAAACTTCAATCTTAATCAGGGAGATAAAAAGTACATAATCTTCTTATGCAATAAAAATTAAAAATAAAAATTAAAAATAACATTGAATTAAGTTTTATACTCAGTATACTTAGAAGTATTATAAAATAGTACCTTTTATGGAATTTATTTCCTTTTATACTCTAGTAGTGTTGAATCAAGCTCTTAGTGAATATTTTAAAGTTTGTCTTCTAGAAGATGTTTTCTTTCTATTGTTTTAGTCAGTAATTTAGTTAAGTCAGATCTATTAAACATTTGTGTGGAATGAGAAGAATCTCAGATATTCCTTGTGTCTTCAAGCCCCATAGCATGGTCTAGCACCAAATGAGATGCTGTGAATCTTAAACTGAAAGGGTCCAACTAAGAGACCTGCCACACACGCTCAATTCAGTTTTCTGTTCAGGCTTCTAAAGCCCCATAGAACATTTAGAGGCAGTACAAGACCTCCAGATAAAGCCTGCAACCATGAACCCAACAGGCCTTGAGTAAAAAATATGGCATCATAACTCCTTTGGGTTGTGCTTATGCATTAAGAGAATAGTAGCAGAAGATTCCAGAGAAGGCACTGGCAACACACTCCAGTACTCTTGCCTGGAAAATCCCATGGATGGAGGAGCCTGGTAGGCTGCAATCCATGGGGTCGCGAAGAGTCAGACACGACTGAGCGACTTCACTTTGACTTTTCACTTTCACACATTGGAGAAGGAAATGGCAACCCACTCCAGTGTTATTGCCTGGAGAATCCCAGGGACGGGAGCCTGGTGGGCTGCCGTCTATGGGGTCGCACAGAGTCGGACACGACTGACGTGACTTAGCAGCAGCAGCAGAAGATTCAAGGTACTGTTAGGGGATGAGCCAAGGTAGAAGGAATTCGAGGATTGTTTTGAGAACTCCCAGAACAGAGACAAAACAAAAAGAATAGCTGTGAACTCCCAAGAAACAGCAGCCTGGCAACCACAGAAAGACAAATGGTTGCTCTTTTTGAACAAAGGCTTGGAGTCAATTATGAATGGACAAGGCATAAACATTGACACACTTCTCAAATAACATCTGGAGATACAAGACAAAAATATTTCACATCCTCAGAGTGTGTGAAGAAGGGTCAGTTACTATTAGCCTCAACCACAAAAGTGAAGAACAATATATGGGTATTTCATTCAAAAGCAAGAGAAAATGAAGCAAAGCCACCATAGAGAGAAAACTACACCTCAGGTTCATACACTAATGCAATTTGAACAAATTCTGACAGAGAAGCACCTTGTTTCCCATTTCAGCATTCTGAGGGGTGTGCAAAAGAATGCTTTCTAAATATTTTCCTTAATAAAACACCTAATGTTTCCTCATAAGAAGGGAAATACTATCATTGTGAAGGAATCTATGCTTCTTTAAAAAGCTGTCAGGATGATTTTAAAGAAATAAGGAAATAAAATTCCCAATGTGACACAAGTGGATGTATAAGCAAACAACACTAAAGTAGCTGTCTTTGGTTTCTTAGACTAATGTCTTCATGTCAAAATGAAGCCAACGCACACATCTTTGACGGTGAAATGCTTTCTAATGCTTGTTCCTGAACTTGAAATATAATAATGAGGCTTTCTTTCCACCTCTACCTTCCAAACCATGCTGAAGCCATGCTGCACTCCCAAACAGCTGCAAACACACAGACACGAAAGGCAAGGAGTCTTACCAGACCATCACAGTTGCTAATGGCAACAGAGGTTCCTGGAACGTCCATGATGTCACCAACATAAGCACAGTTGGTCTGCAAAGGCTCGGTTTTCCAGATTCTCTCCGAGGTACTTCCTGGTTGATGATCATTAATGGGTTCGGTTATATTCCCAGGCACCGGAGATGCCTCATGCCATTCCACAACGGCACCAGGAGCTACCAGCTGAGTGTTGGGCTTCAGTCGCAGATGAAAATCTCTTCCAAATGCCGTGATGTTAAAGAACAATTGCTCAGAGTTGGAAGACACGTCCCTCGTTGACCTCTTTTTGTGATTTGCAGAAAGAATATGGGAGAGATAGTGTCCTTCAAAATTTGTGCTGACAGGAGTCACCAGCTCATACTCTCTGTGTCTCTTTATTGGTAAATCTGTGGGGTGAAAAGACAGAACTGTAGAATCCTATGTAACAAGAGAACACAGGAGGATGTAACACAGGCATCAAGGGCCCACCTCACAAGACCACACCTCAACTCACATAATAAATATATTCTTCAATCGTCTCATAAGCAGTAAGTTTTGAGAACTCAAATCATTTCTCAAACACATTTAGGTAACTCTGTGTTAAATTAATCATTTTTTTAATTTTTAAAAAATTTCACTACATGTGAATACTCATCTCATGTATGTGTTTGAGAATATGAATAAAATAACTTTCCATAAATTGTATCAAGCTTGCTTATAATCAAGACATACACTCAATTAATGTATCATTGACATAACTAATAACTGCTACAGACTTAACAAAGTTGCTACTATGTAGAAGATATTTTTCCTAATTGCTTTAATTTTTTCCTTGTAAGAGTCCTAGAATTTATACTTATCACAATAGTTTTGTTATTAAACACAATGTACTTTGTACTGTAACTACCATTGGCCTGTAATTTATACACTGTAGTTTATGGTGCTGCAGTTGATACATATTTTTCCACCATACCAACCCTAATAAGCATACTTCACAGGTGAGGAAACTGAGATTCAGGAGGTGTGTGTCCAAGGTCACATAACCGTGAAGCTCAGCTATATCTTCACATCACACTCCAAAGCCCACACACTTCCTCTGCTTTATCATGCTGTGTCCCATAAATCACAGAACATTTTCAGCAAATGAGGAGAATGGAGTAAAAAGAACCATCTATAAGTTGAACACACAAGTACTGGTTAGTCAAGAGCAAACAACACAGTTATTTTGAACCATACTCCTTACACGAGAAAGACCCTCATTTGAATACGAATTCAATATTAAGGGTCCACTTTATAACATGGGTGGCCTCTTACATGTTTAACTGAATTGCACAATTAGAACTTAACTGTTTAGCCAAGTTTAGCCAGAGGTGAGTATTGTGTCTGCGGAAATGCAAACATCCTTGGGAAAGACAACACATTAAATGAACCATTTCTTCCTTAACAGAAACAATTTTGAAGGCAGAAGGAAACAAGTAGGGCAACAAGGATGAAGAAAGAACACATGGAAAGGAAAATCTAAGAGCATGAATTTAAAAATTCTCCACCTTCATAATTCTAGCCTCAGACTAGCCCTGTAGGTATGACAAAGTAGGTATGTAAAAAATTATATGATTCACAAAGATTCCTCACCTATGGAAGCTTCATGATGTTATCTAATACATTAGCATATCAGACCCATAAATGAATCTACAACCTATGTTCTTAAAGTGTTTTGTAAAATCACTGTGAAAGGTGAAGTCACTCAGTCGTGTCCAACTCTTTGAGACCCCGTGGACTGTAGCCCACCAAGCTCCTCCATCCATGTGATTTTCCACACTGGAGTGGATTGCCATTTCCTTCTCCAGGATATCTTCCTGACCCAGGGATCAAACTAGGGTCTTCCACATTGCAGGCAGACTCTACCATCTGAGCCACCAGGGAATCCCATAAAGTGAAAGTCACTCAGTCATGTCCAACTCTTTGTGATCCCACAAACTATATAGTCCTTGGAATTCTCCAGGCCAGAATACTGGAGTGGGTAGCTCTTCCCTTCTCCAGGGGATCTTCCCAACCCAGGTATCGAACCCAGATCTCCTGCATTGCAGATAGATTCTTTACCAGCTGAGCTACCAGAAAAGCCCCAACAATCACTAAGTTTTCATTATTTTCCTACTTTTTAAATAACTCAAACAACGTGTAAAGTACCAGAAGACAAATGAAGGTATTTTGCAACCTGGAAATTCCTTGAGTGCATGTTTGTTACCATTACACCACTTATAATGACCAGTGCATTTAAACATAATACCGTTTTTATCAAGTGCATACAGCAAGTGACACAGCTATACATATTCACTAGGCAGAGAAGGAGTGAGGAGGGTCATACCACAGAGTAAAGTGAAGCCTGCTTCCAGGGAGCAGAAGCAACCCAATTCCTGCCTCTCTACAGTCTCTCTACATCATGAAGACCTGCATAGGTGTTGGTGTATGCACAGACACACAGATTTGGTCTCCCTTACAATCAAATCCATGAGAACATTTTCATAAATTCTGGCTGAGAGAAAGAACTTGAAATTTGAGAGAACGCACTCAACTGTCACAGAAACAGGGTGATGGAGGGGGAAGTTTCCACAGGAAGGGATGAACTGGGCTCTTGGAGGTGGACTGACACAGCCAACCCCAAACTAATTCCTGGAGGATAAGTAATTCCCCATTTATCTCAGTATTCCCAGTATCATCTCATACAAGACTTTGTCCTCGCCAGGGTCTCTTATCAGTAGGATGTGTTTACTATGTATGAGTTAGTAATGCGCGTAACTGGAGAACATTTGCTTCGTCTCTGCTGATCCTCAACTCTGACTTAACTATCCACAGCCCAAGAGCATCTCTTGCACCAATGATTCCAGTTGTAACTCTTTCTTTAACCATTGGTTTACTGTTTCAGGGAAAGAAAGAACAACATTTCATTTTAATGCATGGATTTCTCATCTCCATTGAAGGGAATTCACACAACCAAAATCTAGACAATATACTGATGCCTGGATTAAGCAACTGAACAACTAGAAAATTTAGGAAAAATGCAGGGCGTCTCCTCCACACCCAAGAGGATACCCAGAGTTTCATGCTGACAGTAAGCCATACATCCTAAATTTTCTGGGGTGAATCCATTTTTCCACTGTCAGACAATATGTTCTGAACTTTTATTCAAAATAAAGATGGTATGTTCATATAGAGCTTTGTCTTCTCCAACTTTAAATAATAAACCATTCCTAAAATGTACACATAAGAAACAATTTAGAAATTAAACTCTGAATGAGTCATTTTCCAGGTGGGAATTAAAGAAAAAGATGCATTTAATATTCCCTCAAGCTACTACCCCATGCTGCTGCTGCTGCTAAGTCGCTTCAGTCTTGGCCGACTCTCTGCGACCCCATAGATGGAAGCCCACCAGGCTCCCCCGTCCCTGGGATTCTCCAGGCAAGAACACTGGAGTGGGTTGCCATTTTCTTCTCCAATGCATGAAAGTGAAAAGTGAAAGTGAAGTCGCTCAGCCTTGTCTGACTCAGCGACCCCATGGACTGCAGCCTACCAGGCTCCTCCATCCATGGGATTTTCCAAGCAAGAGTACTGGAGTGGAGTGCCACTGCCTTCTCCACCACCCCGTAGGACAGTAGTTAATGGAACTGACAAAGGAGCTACCCAGTCACCTGCCATGTATTACAGAATAAATACCAGGCACTGTGCTTTGTCCTGGGGAATACACCTTCTCTAATTCTTACAACAATCACAGTTGGTAAGTATTATTACCCTTAGTTTATAAACGAGAAAGCAGACCTAGAAAGCCTGACACATAGCAAACAAGGAGCCAAAGAAAATTTTCAGTTCTGATCACCTTGACACTGAAGATCACACTCTCATTCAGAATAGAGGAAACATCTTGCTGGCAATTTCTAATTGAAGACCTGAGTTATAAAGGAAAACAAGAATGATGATGGCCTATCTGCAGCCAACCAGCCAATTTTTCCTCTACTGCAGCTTCAGAAACTTTGTAAAAGGCTCTTAAATTCTAGGTCTTGGGGAGAAAAATAAAGGGATGGGTGGGTAAAGCTCAAAGTTATCCATGGTAATCTCATGCTACAATCACATATGCAAACCAATGTTAATTTACTGCATTTAGAAATGATACATTTCACAGCACCAAATACTTCCACAAAGCAATACAGCGTATGGTCAAGGAACAGATTATAGTGTCAAAAAGCAGCAAGTCGACACATGAACTTGAGGAAGTTCTTTTTTCTAAAGGCTCAGCTTCCTCAATTGTTAACTGCTGCTGCTGCGGTAGTGGTGGCGGCAGTGGCATCGCTTCAGTCAGGTCCGACTCTGTGCGACACCATAGTCGGCAGCCCACCCAGCTCTCCCATCCCTGGGATTCTCCAGGCAAGAACACTGGAGTGGGTTGCCATTTCCTTCTCCCATGCATGAAAGTGAAAGTGAAGTTGCTCAGTCGTGTCTGACTCCTAGCGACCCTGTGGACTGCAGCCTACCAGGCTCCTCTGTCCATGGGATTTTCCAGGCAAGAGTACTGGAGTGGGTTGCCAGTGCCCTCTCCACAATTGTTAACTAGAGGTTAGTAATAATTCTAAAGTTATAGGAGAGGTTTAAATGAGATTAAAATTTAAATCCAAAGGATTCTGTAAGTTTTAACTATTTTAACTTAAATGTAAATTAGCTACTTATTAAAATATCACCCACCTGCAATTTAAAAATGCAAAACTAGGGACTTCCCTGGTGGTCCAGTGGTTAAGAGTCTGAGCTTCCAATGCAAGGGGCATGAGTTTGATCCCTGGTCTGGGAACTAAGATCCCACATCCCTGTGATGTAGTCAAAAAAGTATAAATAAAGTGCAAAACTCTACAACTGTCATCCCGTATGGCTGAAGGGCCACAGTTATAGGCATGTAAAGGTTTGTGTGAGCCGTAAGTTCCACAAGCACAGAGAGCCAGGGCCATGGTAAAGCCACACTGTGGTCACTAAATACCCAAGCATGACTCAGAAACAGTGAATTTTGACACAACCCACTGGCATCTCTGCATGCCTGGTCCATCCCACTCTCCTATCCCCAGTATGGATGAACTGTCTGTGGTCTTACTTAGGAGCAAAGCCTTCACTTGTGTGCACAACCTAGCCCCTCTTGCCTTTGCAAGACAGCTTCAGCAACTGTCCTCTCTTTCTTTCCTCATCAATTTCCCCCATCACTAGACTGTCCCCACAAGTAAATAAGTTGCCATATTTCCCATCTTTAACAAACACACAAAAACCTTCTTGATGCCACATCCATCTCTAGCTAATTTCCTATTACTTCGCTGTCTTTTACAGCAAAACATTTCCAAAAAATTGACTGTATTAGATTTCTAGAAATCCTCTCTTCCCAATCTTGTTCTTTCTTGAACCCAGTCCAATCATGCTCTTGCCAAAGTCACTAGTAACTCCACAGTGCTAAAACCAATGGTCCAGACTCCATCTTCTTACTTGCTCTGTTTCTCTTTCCTAAGAAACACTCCCTTTCTTTAGCTTCCAAAACACCATTCTCTACTGGTTCTCATCTTTTCCTTGGTGGTCTCCTCTTCTCATTCTCCCTTCTCACATCCCTCTATTCCCATGACTGATACGCACTGGAGTGCCGCACGACCTGGTCACAGACTCCTCTTCTGAATGTACCCTCCCTAGCATGGTGTACTCGTTCTGTCTCATGACTTCCAATGCCTTCACCATTGTACATCTCCAGCCCAGGATTCCTACATAAGTTCTTCTCTCATTGATTCAATTGCCCCTGGATCCTCTCCCTGTGCAGAGTCACTAGGCACATCAACACATCCAAAAGTAAACTTCCAACCTTCCCATTCCCAGACTTGCCCCTCCCCACCATGTCAGTAGATGGCAACCCCATCCTCCCAGTTACTCAGACCAAAAACTCGACTAAATCATCCTTAATTCTTCTCACACCACACACAAAATCTTTTAACAAATTTTATTGACTCTATGTTCAAAATACATCCAGACTCTGATGACTGCTCCCCACCTCCCCTACTGCTACCCTAGTCCAAACCACCATGCTCCCCTTCACAAGTCATCCTCAAACCAGAGCCAGAGGGATACAAATGGAAGATCACGTCACCCTTCTCCTCAAAACTCATTTCGCTCAGTGTAAACTGACTTGCAAGGTCCAGCACTGGGAATTCTCACATCTCAAGGTCACTGTGCTCACCATTTCCTCCGCTGAAATATCTTCCCCTGACAACTGCATGGCTCAGCTCTCCATGCCTTCAGGTCTTCATTTAAACTTGGCCTTCCCATTGTCTTTCCTGACCCCAGGAACTGTCTCATTACTGTCTTGCTTCTACATTTTACTTTTCTCCATAAAACTTGTCATCACCTCACATACTATATATTTTATATATGTCTGTTTGATCACTTCTTAATGTGCATGCTTAGTCCTCCATCATGTCTGACTCTTTGCAACCCCATGGACTATAGCCCACCAGGATTCTCTGTCTGTGGAATTCTCCAGGCAAGAATACTGGATTGGGTTGCATTCCCTTCTCAAGGGATCTTCCCAACCCAGGGATCAATCCTGGGACTCCTGCATTGCAGGCAGATTCTTTACCATCTGAGCCACCAAGAAAACCCTTGTTTCTTTATACCTGCTAGCATCCAAGCTTCAGGGGGTAGGAATTTATATCTGCTTTCCTCACTATAGTTCTCCAGTGCCTAAACCTGAACTTAAAGTCACCCAATAAATATCTGCGAATGAATAAATGAGAGCAACTTGAGCATAAAGCATCAAAAATTAGAATGTGTCTTTTCCCCAAACAGTAATTATCATCAAGTGATCAATGACAGCAAACCACACAAGTTGTCATAAACCTCTATAGCCCGAATCTGCTCGAAAACGTGGGGGTATTTCTCACAGTGTCTGCTGGCCTATAAATTCAAACATTTCACAATATCCTGAACTTACATTTTAAGCCACTAAGAACAACAACAAAAGTGTATCTAATCATTAAAACAGATCTCCTGGAATGCAAACACAGAGCCCCCTCATACTGAGGAACCAGAGGCAGGAAATTAGCCCCTCCTCTGCAATCCCTTTGGATATTCATAGAATTATAACGATACAGTCAAAAATAAACAAGACCTTGAAAAACCATCTCATCCTTGCCTCTTTCTTACAACTAAGGTATCTCAAGTAGAAAACATCATGTTTTCTTAAGGTAGGGGTGCAGTGCCTTTCACCTCGTCCTATTCTCTGCAAGGGAAGATTTTCCTATGAATATCCTGGCCTCTCTGCCCTCCTTAACTCACTCTTCCCCAAGGAAGAGGCATGATGGATGCGAATAGCCAGTCTGGGAAAAATAAGCAGCCTGTGACGCTTAGCATTCCCTCACCGTCATTCTTCCCGGGAAGGAAGGACCCTGTACTTTCTGATAAGGACCCTGTTCTCTTTCACTTCACGGCCCCCTACCCCAGTTCAGGCCCTGTCTCAGCCCAGCAGTCCTGACACACTCACATGGAGTGAGGTGTCCTGTCAGCTCGTCCACTGCCTGCCTGTGCAGAGCCTTGTGCTCCAGCCTGGCCTCTTTCACAAGAGATCTTTTAACCATGTTTTCAGATTTGCTATTTCTCAACATGTTCAGACCAGGCAGGACAGAGGAATATGTTTAATTGTGACTCTGGACACTAAGACTTTTTATGTCATCACTCACCTGAAAAAATCAGAGCAATAGACTTTAATTCATAGACTTGCTGTAAGAATTGAATGGCCTAATCCAAAGTGATTAGGATCCAGCACTTAGTAAGTGCTCAATAAAAGTTAAGTATTACTATTACCCTGTTATTTTTTCCTGAATCAGATCAGATCAGATCAGATCAGTCGCTCAGTCGTGTCCGACTCTTTGCGACCCCATGAACCGCAGCACGCCAGGCCTCCCTGTCCATCACCAGCTCCCAGAGGTCACCCAGACTCATACCCATTGAGTCAGTGATGCCATCCAGCCATCTCATCCTCTGTCGTCCCCTTCTCCTCCTGCCCTCAATCCCTCCCAGCATCAGAGTCTTCTCCAATGAGTCAACTATTTGCATGAGGTGACCAAAATACTGGAGTTTCAGCTTTAGCATCATTCCTTCCAAAGAAATTCCAGGATTGATCTCCTTCAGAATGGACTGGTTGGATCTTCTTGCAGTCCAAGGGACTCTCAAGAGTCTTCTCCAGCACCACAGTTCAAAAACATCAATTCTTCGGCGCTCAGCCTTCTTCACAGTCCAGCTCTCACATCCATACATGACCACTAACTGATCATTATTTCAAGATAAGATTAATTAGAAAACTGATATCTTTATTTCTAAGTCAGATCTGAAAATTGCTTAGGATACTATCTACTAATCAAATCCCCTCACTTCACACATAAGAAACGGAAACTCAAAGTTAGGTAATTTAGCCTGAATCAAAAAGTTAAGTCGTCATTTAAGGCTCTCTGCATTCTGCCCCCAACTTCTTTTTGATATCATCTCCCATATTACCTAAAGCAACATGCTAATGTGCTCACTACACCTTAATCACACCACTGATTAATCACTCTTACCTTTAGAGACTCCTGCACTCTTGCCTTTAGAGACCTTTCAGGATTGAAAGGTCTGTTGCTTTCCATCCATCTATTCAAATCTAACCCAAGCCTCACGGCCTTTCTCAAACCCCAGCTTTCCCAAGAAAACTTCCCTGCTTACTTGCCTTAAAGTACATACTTCATGGTCTAAGCTTCCTAGCTCCGTCATACATTGTCTGCACAACAGTTACAAAATAAATCCCTATTGGTGAGAAGTTGCATGCCCATGTCATGTCCTTTCAGAGATTTTAAGCACTTTTGGGGCAGAAGTGTGATGTTAAATGTGTTTAAATATCCCCAGTATACACAAGTTTTGGGGGAAAAGAGAAATTAACATCTACTTTTGGAAGTGGGGATTCCTGGGGGGAGGGCTCTCACAGCAGGACCCCATGACCCAGGCTTTGGGATCATCTTAACGCCTTCACACATTTGGCCACACGCACTCACAACTGAGGACAGGCAGCTTGGTATCCTAACTATGTTGTAGGACGCTACACAAATGTCTCCCAGAGGAGACTAGATGTCCCCAGCACATTACGAAGACTACAATCTAGAACAGCAAGAGAAAAGAAGCCTTCAGTAGTACAATCAACAGTGCTAGGACCATGAATGGCTGCAGAACAATGTTCTCATGTATGACAGCAATTTTTAGCTGATTTAATTAAAATCAAAGCTACCCCAGGGACACAGAATTGGAATACTTATGATTGATACAATGTGGCTTTGCGTGCTAAGTTGTTTCAGTCATGTCTGACTCTTTGCAACCCTATGATCTGCAACCTCCCAGGCTCCTCCGTCCATGGGATTCTCAAGGCAAGAATACTGGAGCGGACTGCCATGTCCTTCTCCGGGGATCTTCCCAACTCAGGGATCAAATCCGTGTTTCTTATGTTTCCTGCATTCAGGTGGGTTCTTCACCACTAGTGCCACCTGGGAAGCCCAACGTGGCTTTAGTTCCCAAGTAAAGAAGGAAGTGGGATATGACGGTTCTATATGAAAAGTCTGGAGTTAAAAAGCACTGCATTTGAATGTTGGTTTCAAGCTGATGTGCTCTTTGGCATCCTGCGAACAAATTACGAAAATACAAGGCTCAGACAGGTTACCTGTAAAACAGGAAGAAGAGATAAAACCACATAAAGGGCTTGGTCCATCTAAGAACATCCCAGTAAATGTAAAGTTAGCTGCTGCTACTATCCCCATCCAGCTAGAGCTGTACAAGAAGGAAGTCACTTGTGTCCCAGCTGCCCTCGAGCCTCTCCCCTCTACATTCCCAACCCAAGCTATTGTTTCTGGTGGTTAGGAGGGGTCTTGAATGCCATGACACCAAATGGCCTGAAGTCCAGACTGGCTCTACAAACCCATGCTCCATTACTCAAGTCAGAGACTGGGATTCTCGCCCACAAATTGGCTGATTGCCCTACTATAGAGGCAGTCACACAGGCAATTTCCTTTATCAGGTATAAATTCTCAGTATGCACCAATCTGGCCACAAGAATGAAATCAAATAAGCATTTTCAAGATTTGCTCAAGAAGCCGCTCCAACAACAACATTTCCAAATCCTGAGCCAAGGGTAAGAGAATGAATTTCATCAGAAATGACAGGGGCCAGCTGTTCCAAGAGAGATGTGAGTGGGGTGAAGAGTGGACATTAAGGGGACATCACATGCCAGAGGCCTCACCCAGGCTGTAAACACCAACGGAGATGGGGACACATCTTCTCTCAAAGGCAATTAAAAAGCAATCATGATAACAGGCTGAAATTCTGAATGCAGCCAAATTCCTTTTTCCTCACTTCATCTCCTCTAAGCTGTGATCGCCACAAGGCAGAGAAACTCTTTGATGTCTTTTAGTTTAGTTGCAAACCTATTTTCACAACTCTTGGGGGGGTTGCTTTTTTTTAATACTCATTATTAAGAAAGAACAAATACTTGTGAACTTCAAAATTCTTCTCATTTTTAAAAAAAATCTGGCTTTTTCATAAATATTTGTTGCAATTGCACAATGTTTACATTCAAGAGAGTCATTTAGGAAAGAACAGCACATTCTTTAGCATTCCAGAACATGAAATCAGGTAAGAGGAGATCTTTTAAGAAAAGAACAACAATTTTACAGAAATATATCCAAGTATTTTCTTTGTTTGCTACATCTTAAAATAATCAAATAATCAATAACAGGCTAACGAGTTTTGTGGTTTTTTTTTTTTTTTTTTTTGCCTTTGTGCTGTGTGTGCGCTCAGTCACTCAGTCATGGCCAACTCTTTGAGATTCCAAGGACTGTAGCCCACCAGGCTCCTCTGTCCATGGGATTTTTCAGGCAAAAATACTGGGGCAGGTTGCCATTTCCTCCTCCAAGAGATCTTCCCAAGTAGGGATCAAACCCCCATCTCCTGTGTCTCCTGCATTGCAGGTGGATTCTTTACCACTGCGTCACCTGGGACGCTCTTTACTTTATTAACTGAGGCCCAAATGCCAAAATCTTAACATTTCAATCTCAGTTTTTAAGAAGCACTTTTACTGCTTATGTTTATCATCATTGGAAAATTTACAGATGCAAGAGAAATATCAGACATTCTAAAAATTAATATTTCTCGTACATCTTACAATTTTTTGATGGATAATACTTTTAGAGACTAATATTGAGTCTAGAATTTAAAGCCAGGAAAAGTAGCATTTATCCCCAGGGCCAAAGGCTGAGGAAAATATGACAGATAAGAAATGTGGATAGCAGCTTTAAAGGTTTTCACTGAAATGTTACTTGAGGTAATTATTTTTTCCAAATCTAAAATAGTCTGGTTCATGGTTTGACAAAAAGTACAAAAAACCATCTGATATGAAATAACCAACCTTAACTCCATCTGAAGACTTAATCCCTTTTTGCCATGTGATATATTTACATCTTCCAAGAATTCAGACACAGACATCTTGGGGGTCCATTCCTCTGCTGCCCACGGCCACCAGTTCCCATCAAGGTGCTGGAAGTCCTCACAGCTGTGGTGTTATTGGACATTTGTGACTCCCAGCAAGGCAATGGCACCCCACTCCAGTACTCTTGCCTGGAAAATCCCATGGATGGAGGAACCTGGTAGGCTGCAGTCCATGGGGTCGCTAAGGGTCAGACACGACTCAGCGACTTCACTTACACTTTTCACTTTCATGCATTGGAGAAGGAAATGGCAACCCACTCCAGTGTTCTTGCCTGCAGAATCCCAGGGACAGGGGAGCCTGGTGGGCTGCCGTCTATGGGGTCGCACAGAGTCGGACACGACTGAAGTGACTTAGCAGCAGCAGCAGCATCCATCCCCTCTTGTTCTTTAATTGAAGCTCAGTTTTCCCTCAGGTTAACTGTTTCACACTCCACTCTCAGTCCCTGGACATCAAGAATGAAACATCTCAATCCAGGCTAACCTGAGCACTGCCTCACTGAGCACCAGGCACAGCTGGAAAATAAGGTGTTGGTTTTTTTCTTTTTTGCAAGAGCCTGGCACATGCACAACTAATTAATACTAGTAAAGACAACAAAAAAGGAACTTTTCCATGTGTGAGCAGCAACCCAATTCCCTCCATCCAAAGATATAACATTTTAGACTCTTTTTGACTGTTCCACTTCTTTTCTCTGGGATGTTAGAGCCAATGTCCAAGGAGGAGGACTGTCAATAGGTAATATTGTGGTGAAGGAGCTGCAAGAATGGGGTTTAGGAGAGGGCTCCAGGCTTAGGTAGCTAGGACGTAAATCAGGAAACTGAGTGGACTGTCGTGGGGCAGCTCTGGTGGACACACATTAACTGAACGGTTTTCCACACCTAATGATAAAAAACGACATATGACTCAAGCCGAGTAGCCAATAAAAGCTCTACCAGGAACTACTACTGGAGCTGCCAGGACAGAAGTACCTTGTCTAGTGGGGTGAAAGGTAGGATGATAGCCCAGAGTTGCTGGTGATGGTCTTTGCCACAACTTGGATCTTGGATGGTCACCGTCTTATGCTACTAGAGAAATAAAGCCAATGCAAAGGAAAAATCAGAAGGAAGAAAGAGAGGAAGGGAGAAAAGGGACGGGGCAGAAGGATAGAAGGAGAGGCAAAGGAGGAATGGGGGCAGAGAGAGATTGACTTTTGACGTTATTTGAGACCTAAATCCAGCTATACCTGACTTCGATTATCTGATCAATTTTGTCTTCCTTAACCACTGTCAACTGGGTTCCTGTTTTTGCATCCCAAGGAGTTATGATTAATATAGGAACTTTTGCTCAGTGAAATGGAAAAAAAAGGGATTTCAATAAATAAAGTGAAATGAAGAAAGAATTATGTCCAGTATATACAAAATATAGTTGGTGTGGAATCCACACTGAATTACTGTTTCTGCACTATTCCTTATCCAACTCCTCCCTCTACTACTATATTCCAATGAGTTAAGCAACACTATGTTGAAATGCCAACATGAAGCTAATACATGAAAATAGAACTCTTAAAGAGCTGTCACATGCTAAGTTGAGTGGCTGGATAGCGTACAAGTCCATGACACACTAAATTAAGGTACCTGGAAAGCCATAGTGGCAGGCAGACCTATCAGAAATGTAGGGACTAGTGTGAGCCAGCTCTCCTTGAGTAAAAGTGTTTTTTAAAAAGCACAAGACTAAGACATACCTATCAGATCAGATCAGATCAGATCAGTCACTCAGTCGTGTCCGACTCTTTGCGACCCCATGAATCACAGCATGCCAGGCCTCCCTGTCTATCACCAACTCCCGGAGGTCACTCAGACTCACATCCATCGAGTCAGTGATGCCATCCAGCCATCTCATCCTCTGTCGTCCCCTTCTCCTCTTGCCCTCAATCCCTCCCAGCATCAGAGTCTTCTCCAATGAGTCAATTCTTCGCATGAGGTGGCCAAAGTACTGGAGTTTCAGCTTTAGGATCATTCCTTCCAAAGAAAAATCCCAGGGCTGATCTTCAGAATGAACTGGTTGGATCTCCTTGCAGTCCAAGGGACTCTCAAGAGTCTTCTCCAACACCACAGTTCAAAAGCATCAATTCTTTGGTGCTCAGCCTTCTTCACAGTCCAGCTCTCACATCCATACACAACCACAGGAAAAACCATAGCCTTGACTAGACAGACCTTTGTTGGCAAAGTAATGTCTCTGCTTTTGAATATGCTTTCTAGGTTGGGCATAACTTTCCTTCCAAGGAGTAAGCATCTTTTCATTTCATGGCTGCAGTCACCATCTGCAGCGATTTTGGAGCCCAGAAAAATAAAGTCTGACACTGTTTCTCCATCTATTTCCCATGTAGTGATGGGACCAGATGCCATGATCTTTTTTTTTTCTGAATGTTGAGCTTTAAGCCAACCTTTTCACTCTCCTCTTTCACATTCATCAAGAGGCTTTTGAGTTCCTCTTCACTTTCTGCCATAAGGGTGGTGTCATCTGCATATCTGAGGTTATTGAGATTTCTCCCAGCAATCTTGATTCCAACTTGTGTTTCTTCCACTCCAGCATTTCTCATGATGTACTCTACATAGAAGTTAAATAAACAGGGTGATAATATACAGCCTTGACATACTCCTTTTCCTATTTGGAACCAGTCTGTTGTTCCATGTCCAGTTCTAACTGTTGCTTCCTGACCTGCATACAAATTTCTCAAGAGGCAGGTCAGATGGTCTGGTATTCCCATCTCTTTCAGAATTTTCCACAGTTTATTGTGATCCACACAGTCAAAGGCTTTGACATAGTCAATAAAGCAGAAATAGATGTTTTTCTGGAACTCTCTTGCTTTTTCCATGATCCAGTGGATGTTGGCAATTTGATCTGTGGTTCCTCTGCCTTTTCTAAAACCAGCTTGAACATCAGGAAGTTCACGGTTCACATATTGCTGAAGCCTGGCTTGGAGAATTTTGAGCATTACTTTACTAGTGTGTATTTTACTAGCAATTGTGCGGTAGTTTGAGCATTCCTTGGCATTGCCTTTCTTTGGGATAGACATACCTATAGGTAATAGGTAATAATAATATATATTATTCAAGCTGGTTCACCACGTGGCAGCATTATATGAATCCTTTAAAACTCTATGAAATAGAATACTTCTGTCACATACAAGAAGACAAGGACACTTTTTCAGGTTAAGGTCATCAGCTAGAAAATGGTACAGTTAGGATTTTAAACCACACAGTGAAAAGCATTTGTGCCGCTGACCATTTGACAGAAGAAAGGAAATGAATATTAGTTGGTTCTCTATGAGAAGACTCTTGAGAGTCCCTTGGACTGCAAAGAGAGCAAACCAGTCAATCCTAAAGGAAATCAGTCCTAAATATTCATCAGAAAGACTGATGCTAAAGCTGAAGCTCCAATACTTTGGCCACCTGATATGAAAAGCCCACTCATTAGAAAAGACCCTGATACTTTTCTAATGGAAAGATTGAAGGCAGGAAGAGAAGGGTACGGCAGAGAATGAGACGGTTGGATTATCTCTGAGAATGGACATGAGTTTGAACAAGTTCTGGGAGATGGTGAAGGACAGGGAAGCCTGGTGTGTTACAGTCCATGGGGTCACAAAAAGTTGGACACAACTGAGTGACTGACCAACAAATCCATACACTAGATAGATTTTAGATTAAGGAATGGACTCTACTTGTAAAAAACATAGGATTTTACATATAAAAGCAAGAGAATGCAAATTCACATGAATAATCATTTCAATCATTCTTTTATCATTATTTGTGTGCATTAGTAAATACAAAAATATATGTATTAAATATTTAAAAAATTGTAGGCAATGTGATTTATCATCCAAATATTTGAAGATCCATATGTTTAATCCTACTTTACTTTCTAAAAGTTTCTTAAATACTCTTTTTGTTTTATCAGTCACTTTAAGAACAAGACGGATTATTTCATGCTTCTCACAGTTTGCTCTAAATTCCAAAAAGATTCATCATGCTGAATTTGTGGCACTCATTTTTATACACAAGATACTGACATTTTACCGCAAATCTCTCCTAGGGCTTTACAGTGAGTCAGCAAAATGTGTAAACATATTCAGAAAATTAGAATGGATCAATTACATGTGGGAACAGAGATTCCTAAGTTAGGAAACTTCCCGCTATTTAATAGGCATTCTAAAGAATATATATCTCTCAAATTCTGTTCTAGGAGTTGGACAAGTCATCCTCCAGTACTGATAAAATTACAAAACCGTTTTATAATATAAAAGTGAAAGTGAAAATCTCTGAGTCATGTCTAACTCTTTGCAACCCCATGGACTATACTGTTCATGGAATCCTCCAGGCCAGAATACTGGAGTGGGTAGCCTATCCCTTCTCCATAAAAGTAAACATTTGGATGTACTTGATAACTAAAAAAATAATTAATTCATTGCATCTTTCAGAGACTAATAACCAAATACTTAAAAATTATGTTCAAACATCAAGAAGAGCAGAACCAAATCTAAAATTAAAATATTTTAAATCAACACTTTTCTATATATTGCTAGTCAGAATTCGAGTCTTAAAAACTTCTTCAAAAGTCACTTGTCAAAATGCACCCTGTTAATTTGGTTTTACTCAGGAAACAACTTCTACTCTCTCCAGAAGTAGTCATTGGAAATGTGAACAATAATCTACATGCAACACTGAGTGGCAACATTCATTAACATAAGAAGGTGGAGGCCATTAGGGAAATGATCACATAAATTAAGGTTAATTAATAGATGGGGAAACAGTGTCAGACTTTATTCTTTTGGGCTCCAAAATCACTGCAGATGGTGATTGCAGGCATGAAATTAAAAGACACTTACTCTTTGGAAGGCAAGTTATGACCAACCTAGATAGCATATTCAAAAGCAGAGACATTACTTTGCCAACAAAGGTCCATCTAGTCAAGGCTATGGTTTTTCCAGTGGTTATGTATGGATGTGAGAGTTGGACCAAGAAAGCTGAGTGCCAAAGAATTGATGTTTCAGAAATGTGGTGTTGGAGAAGATTCTTGAGAGTCCCTTGGACTGCAAGGAGTCCATCCTAAAGGAGACCAGTCCTGGGTGTTCATTGGAAGGACTGATGCTGAGGCTGAAACTCCAGTACTTTGGCCACCTCATGCGAAGAGTTGACTCACTGGAAAAGACCCTGATGCTGGGAGGGACTGGGGGCAGGAGAAGGGGATGACAGAGGATGAGATGGCTGGATGGCATCACCGTCTCGATGGACATGAGTCTGAGTGACCTCCGGGAGTTGGTGACGGACAGGGAGGCCTGGCGTGCTGTGATTCATGGGGTTGCAAAGAATCGGACATGACTGAGTGACTGAACTGAACTGAATGATGCTTATGAGGGGTTTGTAATGATATGGAAAATTATACTAAAATATTAAAGAAAACAAAAACAGGTATTAAAAAAACCCCACAATCTGTGTATTAAAAGAAGACTGAACAAGAATATTCTAAGTTATAACAAGAGCTTGATATCTGGAATGATTGTCTAAAACCTGGGGAATACAGAAAAAGAAGATAACCACAAGAGGTACATGTAAAGCATCTATAATCAGAACCATAACTGACTAATTAAAAAGCACAATTCAACAGCTTAGAATAGAAGTCAGAGATCAGATCAGTCGCTCAGTAGAATAGAAGTAGTACAGCTTAAAAGTAAAAGCTGATCTCTTATTAGAGGAAGTGTAAGATGAGAGTTCCCCAAATTCTGGTAATAGCAATCCTTTTTGAGGAAGCACTGGGATTCCATTTAAGTCCTCACTGTCAATAGATCCAGTTCAAGCATGAGTCCAATAGATCCAGTCAATATATCCTCACTGTCAATAGATCCAGTCCAAGCATGAGTCCAACCATTCATGATTTCAGCAGGCAATTTGGAACTGTCCCTGATGGATTTCCAAGGTAATCTGGGTTGGCTACCCATAAGCAAAGAGTGCTTAAAGATAATCATCCTGGAAACAGAGGTGACCCTGGAGATCTCATAACATTTCTGAGCAATATCATGATTATATGGTACAATGACAAACGAAAACAGTGAAGTATGAGGAAGAAACAGTTCGGCTAAAGAGCAATAAGTTGCCAGTGATAGGTAACATACTGCATCTAATAACATCTTTACATAAGACACTTTAAGCACTTAACTTAGATCATTATGGTGCTCAATGGTGGAATAGGAGCTAAATCAGTAAAGTCAAGTGTATGATCTTTAGTTACAGAGAAGAGCAATGGCTTAGGTGGTTCAAGTTCTAAATTTTACAAGAGATCCCTTTAAACTTCCTTTAGACTACATTTTTAGTGTTGCTGCTGGCAAACTGGATTGACAGATTTCGATCATTGCTTATCTTATTTCCACTGATGCCAGAAACATGGCAAGTTATCTCAAATAGACTTCAGGGCAAAATTAGCGGACATTTCAAACTTGCACATAATTCGATTCAATTTGACAAATACTTGTGGAACACAAACACAAAAACATAAAAAACCAATAAGCCTAAGTCCTTGGCTTTGTGGAATGAAAAAGGAAGTCACAAGGAGCCTTGATAACACTGAATGAATTGTACATCCATTGTCTCTATCCTCATTTTCCTAGGGACCAATTAAACCTGGAGAGGGGCAAAGAACAAGAATATTTTAAGAAAATCAGAACACAGGCAAATCCTAATATGCTAATAACCTGGTTACTAGATCTATGCACTGGACAACAGATATTTGAGAGTCACAAGGTACCAAGCCCTGTTTATGGGCAGGAGATAGACACAGCAGTCGTCAAGGCAGTCTCTCCTCTCTCAAGGCCTACATTAGTGGAAACACTCATTCTACACTTCACCTTGAAATGAGTACCTGTAAATAATGAAAAATTATTTCTCAGGAAATCAGATATCTGAGAGTATAAGATTAGCAACTTCATTTGGTTAAGAATGAAATGCAATGGAATTTGAAACTGGAAACAGTAATAGGGCAAAAAAAGATTGACATGTCTGAATTCCAAGAGCAGGGGAGGGGGTGGGATGGGATGGGGGGAGAGGGAAGGTGGCTGAACACCAAAGCCTCACAGTGGTTTTTCCTCCGATGATACTCAAGTGATCTCAAAGCTGTGGTTTATGAAACAAAAGGACTCAGAGAATTCTTTTTCAGATTCTCCAATTTATACAGAACTATGATTACTTCTTAAGCCACATGGGTCACAGAGCAAACCTCCTTATCCCATCAGGCCAGCCAGCAAGCTACCCACAATTACCCTAGGCAACCTACCAAGGTCATAGTCTGAGTCAGAAATGAAAGTTCCCTGGTATGTCACAAAAGCATGCTACCTATCTCATGAAACACATTTACACATGTATACACAGTGTACACACATTTACATATGCACCTATATGTATGTGTGTGCACAAACGTATGTGTGTGTGCATATACGTGGATGTATGTATGTATGGGTATATATGGATGTATGTACATACTGCGTATGGGTTTCCCTGATGGCTCAGTGGTAAAGAATCTGTCTGCAATGCAGGAGAACATGGGTTTGATCCCTGTGTTGGAAAGATCCTCTGGAAGAGGAAATGGCAATCCACTCCAGTATTCTTGCCCGAAAAACTCCACGGGCAGAAGAGCCTGGTGGGCTACAGTCCAAAGGGTGACAAAAAGTCAGACATGACTGAGGGACTGAACACACATATACTGTGTATGCATGGGTGTATACATGTATACATGGGTGTAGACAGGTAGGTGAGGCTTCCCTCGTGGCTCAGCAGTAAAGAATGCAGGAGATGAAGGCTCTATTCCTAGGTCAGGAAGATCCTCTGGAAAAAGACACAGCAATCCACTCTAGTATTCTTGACTGGGAAATCCCATGGACAGAGCAGCCTGGTGGGCTATAGTCCTTGAGGTTGCAGAGAGTCGGACATGACTTAGTGACTATACCACCAGGTAGACAGTTCCTCTCTGGTGAACAAAAGAGAAGAGAACTAGATCACAGATCAAAACTTACTTGCCTGTTTTCCTGAGAGCCAAACATACTTTCCCTCATACCAAAAGGGCATTCTTCCATTGGGTGGAAAAAAAAAGTAAAGAAGCCATATCTCCTTCTCCACACTTAATGGATGACATCTGTATACACTCCAACCTGCCCCCATCACAGACTGCCCTCTCCCCAACTAAATAAAAGCCTTCCTAGTCTAGGGAATTAAAGCATATCAGATATATATTTTTTAAAATGGTTTCTTAAGGCACATATTAAAAAGTGTACATTATTTTTGTTTATAAAAAGCATTTAAAAACTGGCAAAATTAATCTATCCTATTAGAAGTCACCTTTCATACGGGGATCCTGCTAGGAAAGTGACACAAAGCACTAGTAATGATGTTATTGATCCAGGTGCTGGTCACCTAGAAGTTTTCCCTTCATGAAGAATCAGCAAAGTGTACACTTATATTCACCACCTACATGTGTGTGTGTGTATATATAGAGAAAAAGTATTTTTTTAATTTAGCTTCCTAACAATTTGTGGTCTGTTATTAATTTATATTTACTCTTCCTGAGACATTCACAAATTTTTCTGAAACATGGAATTTCACCTAACCAATTTGTAGATCAATAAATATAAATTCATTAATTTTTCTAACCTTATTAGTATTTCCTAATAAGTTGTTCAAAACTACTTTTCAATCAATCATTGGAAAAAATTACTTAATTATATGTAGAAAAGTACGCCTTACCAAACCTCCAGGTTAGCAATCCCTTGATGCACAGGGATAAGAGAATGAAATCTCATTTTTGCACATCACATTTTTAAAATATATTTTACAAATAAAATTTTATATCCCTCTTAAGAAAACACAAATGATTATAACCCAAAGCCAAATGATACACTTTTGCTAGCACAGGATTCATGAGTCAAGTCTACTTTCATCTATGTGTCTTCCCTTCAACTCAATTTGAAAATGGTAAGTAAAACTGATAATAATCAAAGAGAGAAATCTCATAAAGCAGAAGCACTTGCTGAGAGCAAATAAACTTGCAGAGGAGAAAATAAATCTCCAGCAACACAACCTAAGAGTGCCCTGACCTCTTCTCTTCTATGCTGTTACTCATCTCCCTCTTATCAAAATAAATCAGATCTGTACTCCTTCCTTCCCTGAGGACAAGAGCTACCAAAGTAGTTTCTGTTAGCTAAAGGATTGGACCACTGTCTCAACCAGGCCCTCTTACATATGAACATGCTGAGTGTATCTGAAAATTTAATCAAAGCAATATATTTTATTCCTTATAGAATTTAATTTACATATTGAAATGTTAGGACATTTAAGTAATCAAATGTTTAAGACATAAAAAGTAAGACAGCTTTCTTTTCCCTATTTGCTTGAAGACTGGTTAGAAAGGAAAAAATCCTTCTTTAAAAAGATAACATGTTGATGGCTGAATGCTATCAACTACAAACGACAAATGTCTCTTCATCAATGCAGTTCTCCATCCATCTCCTCCCGTCTATCCTCCTCTTCCTGCGGAGGTCTAAGCTTGGGGAGGAGTTCCAACAATGCCAGGCACTGAGTAGGAAGGGAGCACTGTGACACAGGATGACAGGCGGCTACATACAGATGCCTCTGGGCCTGGATCTTGGGGCCCTCCATTTAGTTTACACCTCTGGAGTCCCCCATCTCTCCACTATGCACTATAGCAGGCTGCTGTATAACCTCTCAAGCTTCATTTCCTTCAAATCTAAAATAGGCACAAATGTGTCCCTACCTCCTAGTGCAGTTGTAACAAATAGATGGCATAAGGCGCATAAAGCAATTAGCACTGTGCCTGGCACACAGCACATAGGCAACAATTTGTAACTAAGTCTGCAGTAATAAAAACTTTTCATCTAAAAGATGACTTTACAGTATCACTTGACAAATACAGAATACACAGACTACTGTGCCAAAAAGAAAATTATCTTTTAAAGTAACTCAAGTTAAATATGTATGAAAAGACTGGAGCCCAGCTTCTTGACAGATGACTTTCAGTTTCTGAATTCAGAACAAATATATTATAAACAGCTTCAAAAAAAGACCATGGACTTTGAAGGGACATTTTACAAGACACACTCTGTGAGCCTCAGTCTCCTCACCCCTAAAATGGGAATAAGTCCTTTATTATCAGGCAATACCGAGGTTTTAGATGTTATCTGCAAAAGGCCTAACATATCTTACACAACAGCAGAATGATTTTAAAGCAGATGGTGTAAGAAAAGTCACCAGAGGGATTATTCAAAGCTGGAGAAAAATTTAAGAGAAAACTTTCCATCATCTGTACTTTATTTTTCTCTTCTTTGTAGCATTCTTACACTTGATTTCTCTTCTAATCAAATGTGTTCCACCTAACCATACAGACGTTAATTTCATTTGATTTATCTCTGTATCTTCTTCCAGTCCCTCCATCACCGTTCAAGTACCCACCAGTGGCTTGTCCAAAGACAGATAATAAATTGACACCTGAAAAGCCCAACTGCAGGACAATTTTTACATCACTACAACTCAGCCTGAGGAAAGTGACTCCCTCCTCTGTAAAGAGGAAGAGAAGAATAGAAATGTTCCTGGACCACCAATTACTTCTTTAACCATCAATGGGAGAAATTTTAGAAACAATATTTTGCTTTAGCTTACTTCATTCCCTACCAAGATAAGAGTGACATCTGAGAATAAGGCTTACCTATTTGCACCATTTCTTCATTACCAGCCTGGAAAGGAGGGGGGAAAGTAAGAAAAAGAAACAGTTACTGGGTTTCATCTTATCACCTCATGCGTTTTATTTCTACCATTAATGCTTTTCAGGAGCTGACTAATCAGGCGACGCCGGAGACTGGGATTGGTGCCTAATCGCTGCACCCTGGTTTGTAGAAGGTTCCTGTGACGGGGAGCACGAGCCAATGCAACAGCAATTTGGGACAGGGTGTCGTTTGCTTGTTTTAACTTTTAACATTTACGAAACCAGCAAAAATAAATCCTGACACTCAATATTCTCTTTGGAAAACTCCAGATATTGGGTCAGGAGTAGAAAAGAAAGTCTCCGAATTGATACGTGCAAAACAGAAGTCTAAATCCTGATTGATCAGATTTGAGGTCAGGCAGCAACTAGAACGAGTCTCTTACTTTTTCACCCTATGGTCAGACCAAGCAGACCAAGAGACACTACAAAAACTCACGGAGAAATTCTGTACCCAGAGCCGCAGCGGCCCTGCGCTGCTGTGACTGACTACACAGGGCTCGGCTCGTCCCGCCGAGCCTTCTCAAGGACTCTTCTGAGAGCATCGAGCTTCACCTTGAGGCTCCAAAGGGTGGGGGCTGGGCCGAAAAGAAACAGAGCAGCACTCAACTTCGCTTTAAAAAGAGGAGGAGTTGTGCAGAGGGGGAGGGGAGAAGAGCGGCCGGCGCCTCCAGCCTCTCTGCCCAGGAAAACGCAGGGCAGGAAACGTCCCCGGGGGCCCCCCTCCCCAACTGTCAAACCCCAGCCCGGCCGCGGTACTCCCAGGACACGTGTCTACTGGATCGCTCTCTGTCCGGCCCAAGGATTTCCTGAAACCCCCGCCTCCGGCTGCCCGAAAAAAGCTGTGAGTCAGTGAGCAGGAGAGAAAGCCCCGCGAACTCGACTCCGGCTGCTGCAGTCGGAGCCCTGGGATCCTGGACCCAGCGTCCAGAACTTCATTCAGGCGCCCACGCTGCCCTCCGGGAAAGGGAAACCCAGATGGCCCGGCGAGGATGCGAATTGGTTGCAGTCGGGTCACCGGGAATTGTTCCGAATGCCGCAAAGTGAAGCCCGAGGGGTGACAAGCCTGGGCTCCCATGCAATGTAAACCCCTCCACCCCCAAAAGCCCCGCACGCTGCGCCCAGCCCTCGAAAACACCGACCGTGAAGGCACCAGATAACAGATAAAGGGTGGGAGGGGGGAGGAGGAGAGAGAGGAGGGGAAAGAGGGGGAGGAACTGTTTCGGGGAAAAGGTTGGGTTTGAGTTTTTTATCGTTATTATTTTCCACTTACTTGTCCATCAGCTGAAGTCTTAACCTCTACCAGAGCGGCTGCTATCAACCAAAGTGACAGGAGAACCATCACGAGTCGAGTTCACTTTTCAACTGCTGGGCAAAGCAAATGCCCAGAGCAAAACCTTCCCCCCCAAAGTAAGTTTCTTGGAAAAAAGGGGGAAAAAAAAAAAAAAGGCAGAATTTAAAAAAAAAAAAAAAAAAAACTGATCTTCCGTGCTTGGCTTCAATGAAAATGAAATTTGAGCTCTGAGCCTGGCCCCCTCTGCTCTGCAGTTCTTTCCACTTCACCTTCTCACCCCGTCCTCCCAAACAGAGTGTTCAGGAGAGAAGGTGCTGCGAGCCGGGCACGGGCTGCGCCGGCAGAGGCGGGGGGAGGGACGAGGGGCTTCCAACTATCTCTGTCCGCAGCGGCTTTTTTCTAGGCTTTTCGCGCACCGTGGGTCCCTAAGTTAGCGCTGAGAATGCTTGGGTCCCCGGGAGCACGGCAGGGGGAAGTATTAGCGAGAGAGACGGACGAGCGAGCGGGAGCGGGAGAAAGAGGCAGGGAGAGGGGCGCCTCCGCGGCTCGCTCCGAGGTGGGGGCGGGAGGAGCCGGAGGGGGAGGAGGCAGGCGGAGGAGTGGGAGGAGTGGGCCGCTCGCCGGCTCCCGTGGCTCGCCGAGCGGTTGTCTGCTCGCTGCCGGCGACCCGCGGGGCGCTAATAAGTCGGCCGGAGGCCCCCCCGCCCCTCGACCCGCGCCCGGGCGGCCCCTCCCGCCGCGGCGCCCACGTCACGCGGGGCCCGGACTCGCGCCCCCCGCGCGCCCGCCGGGACGGCCCGGGGCGGGCGCTGCAGGCGCGGGAAGGCGTGGGGAGGACGGTCGGTGCCCGCGGCCGGCCCCAGGCAGAGTCGGGCTTTGAAGCGGCACGGGGGCCGGGTGGGGAGGCAGGGCGAGGGGGAGGGGGGCGCTTGAGTGGCCGGGGTTTACCGCCCACACCCTTCCCCATCCCGGGATCTTCTCCTTCCCCGCGACGGGGCGGAGAAGAGGTGGAGATCCCAGGGGAGCCGCTGGCCCCGCCTAGAGAGACCGGCTTTGAGTTCATTCTAGGAATCGGGAGGGTCCCAGGCTCGGTCCTGGGCTTTAGGAAATTTACCTCCTGCTACCCTGCCTGCTCTCCCAGCCGGGCCTCCCAGGGAGAAACCCCCTCCCCGCCCCCTCCCCGGAACCTCCAGGTTGTCACGACTCAGTTGTCTCCCCTCCGCACACCAGCTCCCTACCACGTTTGGTGGGGATGCTTCCTACCCCCGTTCAGTTCTTGTTTACGCCTTATTAGTTTGTATTAGTTTTAAACGTTGCCATGTCTCTTCCTTGAGTCACCCGGGTGCTTGCGTTTATCACTGGAGTACACAGGCCTAGGCGTCTCTTCCTCTCACCAAGATTAAGTTATCAAATGATTTCTGCCCTTTGTGCCCGGACCTTTCTGGGAGGAGATAGCGCCAACCTGAGCTCCAGAGAGTTGAGAAGGGTTTGCTGGAATCCAGGGACAGGCCCTAGGAATCCTAGGGCAGACTCTCATGGGTGCTTTCCAGGGAGCAAGAGAGGTGGAAAAGGAAATATTTCCAACTTCTACTGACCGATTTCTGACACTCCCTCCCCAGCTCAGACCATGAGAGAAGAATGAATAGGCACAAATTTAGGTATAATTTTCAAGACTTCCACTGGAAGGAGTCTCACAGAGACCTGTCTAAAATAACATGTGTAGAAGTTACTGGGTGTTTTGCTAAGGAATGCTTCGATAAGTCATAGTTCCTTTTCTTTTCAGAAAACATGGTGTGCGTTTAGAGGGAATACTTCAAATTCATTATTTAAAGCTTGCATCTTTAGCTTATATATGGAGGGGTTTGTGTTTACTTGCTGGGTTATCCAAGTCTTCTCAGAATCACAGATACAGAACACTCACACGTTCAAGTGAGAAACCAAACAACTGAATGGCCCCACCAGTAATGGGTTAATTAGTTAGTGATTAGCTTTGAATTATAATTAGACTGCAGCACTCAAGTATCTCTAAATTACATTTTTCCTTCAATTAAAGCCTTAAGCATTTTTGTAACCTATCATTGACTTACTGTCTGGGAATAATTTACTGAATTTTGTGCCTATTTTTCTTATTAAAAAGAAATAATTTCATGTTCTATAAATAAAAATTATGTCAATTTATGCTGACAATTGGGACTTCCCTAGTGGCTTAGCAGTAAAGAATCCACCTGCAATGCCAGAGACCCAGGAGACATGAGTTCGATCCCTGGGTTGGGAACATCCCCTGAAGGAGGAAATGGCAACCCACTCCAGTATTCTTGCCAGGAAAATTGGGTAGACAGAGGAGCCTGGTTGATTACAGTCCATGATGGGGTTGCAAAGAATCAGACACAACTGAGTCCATGGGCATACACACACACACACACACACACACACTAAACACACACATACACACACACACACACACCCACACACATCCTGACAAGTAAAAGAATATTAGTGTACAAATCAGAAACTCTGTGTTGTAGGCCCAGCTAACAGCTGTCTGACCTTGACAAATCACTAAAACTCTATTTTGGTTTTCCCTGTACCAGATAATTCAGTTCTAAAATTATCTAATTTTGAGTAATAACTAGTTTTTTAGTTACCCGTGGGATTACAGTTAATTTCATACAGTTCAAGCATTTGTTATCATCATAATTCCTGCATAATGAGCAATTCATGCGACTTTCATAAAAGGAGTGGCTTTAGATGTTCTTGGCCATGATCATGGAAAGAAATGTATTCTACACTGTGCCCCAGTAAAATTTTCATGATTCAGTGCTTACTGCATGCAACCCTGATATTTTCTATCCTATTTGTTTTACTTTGTTTCCCACATACTGCTTAGGATCCATTTAACTGATTTCACAACCCAATGAGTTCATGACCTTCATTCTGACAAACATTAATTTGAGAGTATATAATAAGGTTTATATTTCTTGGATTCTAAATAAGTTGAGTTCTTATTAATAAGTTTCTTCCAATATACAAAGTTTCCCAAAGTATGTCCTGGAATGTTAAATGTTTTACCAAAAAAAAAAAAAAAAAAAGAATTCTCTGACATTTTATAAAATGCTCATATGAAGAAAATGAAATGGGTTTCTTTGTTTCAGAAATACATAGGGACTTTAATATCCTAAGTGCATGGAGAGTCTTCAAGAGAGGGAGTGTGCTCTGGTCCTCTTACTGACATAATCACAGAATGCTTTTTCCTCATGCTTTATCCTCCGAGGAACTCACTTGCAGAAATACCATCACAAAGACCAATTACTAGAGTAGTGAACTTTGAGATAGGTAGGATTCACATACAGATTCCATTTTAGTGTTCTCAACTCTAAAACCAGTTTACTAATACTGCTTTTGCAAAATGCATGAAAATTAGCATAATTTTGCATGTAAACTATCAAGCACATGGTCTAGAACATTATTAAGGACTTAAATGAAGAATTGTTTAGGTGAATCTGTATGGCCTACATACAGAAAGTTCACTGATAATGAAATATGGAAAGTTCTAAGAAAAGTAGAAAAATATAAACAGCTAAAATATTATGAACTTTTAAGTTCACCAGAGACATCGTTAGGAATAAAAGGCAAAGAAGTTATTGAGTTCCTGTCACAAACTGACCCCTGCCCGCCTGCCTCACATCAAATCACCGCCCTTCCTTGCATGTTTCTTTGCCCTCAGCAGCAGTGCTTTTTCCCCACGTGCCACATCGCACGTCCACACACTTGCTTATATTGATTTTTCAGTTTTAAGACCCTTCCTCTTCCTGTCCACAAGTTAAAGAAAGGCACATGAGGCAGGAGATGCTAATATGTACTCCATAAAATACTAAAGCAATACTTGTGAGTATGTTTTCTTCCAAAATATGTTTTTTTTTTTAATCATTTTATTTATTTAATTTTGGCTGTGCTGGATCTTCATTGCTGCACCGGAAACTTTTCTCTTGTAGAGGCTTCTCTTGTTGCAGAGGACAGAGTCTAGGGAACATGGGCTTTAGTAACTGCAGCACGAGGGCTCAGTAGTTGTGGCTCTCAGGTTCTAGAGAGCAGGCTCAGTAGCTGTGGTGAATGGGCTTAGTTGCTTCTCAGGATGTGACGTCTTTCTGGCTCAGGGATCAAACCCATGTCTCCTGCATTGGCATAGAGTGGATACTTTACCACTCAGCCAACAGGGAAACCCTCAAAATATGTTTTAAGTAAAGAAATAATTTAAAAAATAATCATGTGTATGTAGTCTCCCTAATTGTGAAGTCATCTTTTTTTAGGACTTAAGTTTCATGAAATCAGTTGATATATGGATATTTTAATCTGTTCATTCTTATATTGGCTGCTGCTGCTACTGCTAAGTCGCTTCAGTCGTGTCCGACTCTGTGCGATCCCATAGACGGCAGCCCACCAGGCTCCTCCATCCCCGGGATTCTCCAGGCAAGAATACTGGAGTGGGTTGCCATTTCCTTCTCCAATGCATGAAAGTGAAAAGTGAAAGTGAAGTCACTCAGTCGTGTCCGACTCTTAGCGACCCCATGGACTGGAGCCTCTAGCCCCATGGACAGGCTCCTCCATCCATGGGATTCTCCAGGCAAGAGCACTGGGGTGGGGTGCCATTGCCTTCCCCCTCTTATATTGGCAACAGATAACTAAGCAGAGAGCTGTGTGTGTATGTGTGTATTTTCAACAAGTCAATGTTGTCTATCTTTTCATAACTTAACATTTTAACACTTAATGTTTATTGTATATTAAACATAAAATTTAAAAATTTGTTATTTCTTACAGTTCTTTTATGGGTTTGTTGTTTCTGCTATTTATCTTTCCCACACTTTTTTGTTTTTGAGAGTTTTTTTTTTAGAGCAGTTTAAAGTTCACAGCAGAATTGAGTGGGAAGTACAAAGATTTCCCATACTCTCCCTACCTATAAACATGCATGGCTTACCATGTTATCAACATCCCCAAAAATGTAACAAAAGTGTAGTATACTTGTTAATACTGATGAACCTGCAGTGACACATCATAATCACCAAAGTCTACAGTATACATTAAATATACATTACAGTATACATACTTTATCTTTGTACACTGTATGTATCTGGACAAATATATAATGACACATATCTATCATTATAATATTATACAGAGTATTTTCACTGCCCTGAAAATCTTCCATCCTCCAGCTATTCTTCCCTCCTACCCCTGGCAACCACTGATCTCTTTTACAGTCTCCATAGTTTTGCCTTTTCCAGAATGTCATATAGTTGAGTGGAGAAGGCAGTGGCACCCTACTGCAGTACTCTTGCCTGGAAAATCCCATGGATGGAAGAGCCTGGTAGGTTGCAGTCCACGGGGTCACGAAGAGTCGAACACAACTGAGCGACTTCACTTTCGCTTTCATGCATTGGCGAAGGAAATGGCGACCCACTCCAGTGTTCTTGCCTGGAGAATCCCAGGGACGGGGGAGCCTGGTGGGCCGCCGTCTATGGGGTTGCACAGAGTCGGACACGACTGAAGTGACTTAACATAGCATAGCATATAGTTGAGATCATACAGTGTGGAGCTTTTTCAGATTGGTTTCTTCCACTTAGCAATATATATTTAATTTTCCTCCATGTCTTTTCATGACTTGATAGCTCATTTCTTTTTAGCAGTGAATAATATTCCGTTGTCTGAATGTACTGCCATAATTTATCTATTCAACTACTGAAGGACATCTTGGTTGCTTTCAAGTCTTGTCAGTTATTAATAAAACTGCTAAAAACAGCCATGTACTGGTTTTCATGTGGACGTAATTTTCTACTCCTTTGGATCTATACCAAGGAGCATGATCACGGCATGTGATTATGTGAATGTGCTGAGTATTTTTATTAGTTTTGTAAGGTACTGCCCAACTGTCTTCCAAAGTGGCAATGCCATTTTGCACTCTCGCCAACAATAAATGAGAGTCCTTATTCCTACTGCGTCTCGCCAGCATTTGGTGTGTCTCTGTTCCGTATTTGGGCCATTGTAATTGGTGTGTAGTGGGGTCTCATTGTGTTAATGTGTATTTCCCTGATGACATATGAAAAAGAACATCTTTTCACATGCTTATTTGCCATCTGTATATTTTCTTTGGTGAGATGTCTGTTGAAAGATTTTGGGCCATTTTTACATAGAATTTTTTTTTTCTTGTTGCATTTTTTTAAAGTTCTTTATATATTTTAGATAACAGTCCTTTATCTTTATTTTTGCACAAAAAAAAGACTTTTGTAAATATTTCCTCTAAGTCTGTGGCTTGTCTTGTCATGCTTTTGACCTTGACTTTCACAGAGCAGAAGTTTTTAATTTTAATGAAGTACTTTCCCACACTTTTAATATATTTAATAACCTTCTGGCAATATTGATTAAATAGATTATATATATTCTTTAATTTTTCCATATAGTAAAATAAATATGAGAAACTCACTACTTTGTTCCAAATGTAAGTACATAACTTTACTAAATCATAATTGACTAGATTTATATCCACCTCCTTCTCTAAACTGCAAGATCCTTGAGGGCATTGACCTCTGCTTTATTCACTCTCAATTACAAGTTTCTGACAGATTTCCATCCCACAGAAGTTGCAGAGTGCTTTAGCGACTATACCCCAAGCAAGTCTGGGGGAAATCACACCCTTTTTTCCCAATCTAGTGTTAAGTTGGAAAAGACTCTTGAGAGTCCTTTGGACTGCAAGGAGATCCAACCAGTCCATCCTGAAAGAAATCAGTCCTGAATATTCATTGAAGAGACAGATGCTGAAGATGAAGCTCCAATATTTTGGTTACCTGATGCGAAGAACCAATTCATTTGAAAAGACCCTGATGTTGGGCAAGATTGAAGGCGGGAGGAAAAGGGGACGACAGAGGATGAGATGGTTGGATGGCATCATCGACTCAATGGACATGCATTTGATTAAACTCCAGGAGTTGGTGATGGACAGGGAGGCCTGACGTGCTGAAGTCCATGGGATTGCAAAGAGTTGGACAGGACTGAGCGACTGAACTGAGTGTTAAGTTGTATCCCAGGTCCTAGGGATCTTGTTACCTAGAACTAACATGGGGAAATATTAGAGCAGATACAGGGGACTGACCATGAAAACTAGACCGTCTTCTTCAACACTCCAGCCTCTATAACCTCAAAGAACACAGCTACAAGACTTGCAAAATGAGGAAATGGGATGGGTAGCAGCACATATAGAATAACTTTGTTTATAATTGAGGACAAGAATCTTTTTCTCGTATAGACTCCTTCCTTGTTTTATGTAATTAATATGGACTTTTCATTTGTGAAGCACACTATGTATCAGTTCAGTTCAGTTCAGTCACTCAGTCATGTCTGACTCTTTGCGACCCCATGAATCACAGCACGCCAGGCTTCCCTGTCCACCACCAACTCCCGGAGTACACTCAGACTCATGTCCATCAAGTCGGTGATACCATACAGCCATCTCGTCCTCTGTCGTCCCCTTTTCCTCCTGCCCCCAATCCCTCCCAGCATCAGAGTCTTTTCCAATGAGTCAACTCTTCGCATAAGGTGGCCAAAGTATTGGAGTTTTAGCTTTAGCATCAGTTCTTCCAAAGAACACCCAGGACTGATCTCCTTTAGAATGGACTGGTTGGATCTTCTTGCAGTCCAAGGGACTCTCAAGAGTCTTCTCCAACACCACAGTTCAAAAGCATCAATTCTTCAGCGCTCAGCTTTCTTCACAGTCCAACTCTCACATCCAAACATGACCACTGGAAAAACCAGAGCCTTGACTAGATGGACCTCTGTTGGCAAAGTAATGTCTCTGCTTTTGAATATGCTATCTAGGTTGGTCATAACTTTCCTTCCAAGGAGTAAGTATCTTTTAATTTCATGGCTACAATCATCATCTGCAGTGATTTTGGAACCCCCCAAAATAAAGTCTGACACTGTTTCCACTGTTTCCCCATCTATTTCCCGTGAAGTGATGAGACCAGATGCCATGATCTTAGTTTTCTGAATGTTGAGCTTTAGACATTACTCTTAATATTATTGTTTCTTTAATTATGTCATTAGATTGATTAGGAATTAAGATGCTAGCATTTCATACATATAAAATAGAGCCTGGCACACAGCAGACACTCAAAAAATATTTGTTGTATGAATGAGGGAGTGAATATTTACTTAATATTTACTTAAGTATCTACTTAACAGGAGTTACTCTGGTGGCTCAGATGGTAAAGAATCTGCCTACAATGCAGAAGACTTGAGTTTGATCCCTGCCTAGGGAAGATCCTCTGAAGAAGGGAAATGGCAACCCACTCCAGTATTCTTGCTTGGAGAATCCCATGGTCAGAGGAGCCTGGTGAGCTACAGTCCAGGGGGTTGCAAAGAGTTAGGCATGACTGAGTGACTAACAATAACTAACTTAACAGAGTGAAATGAATAGGTTTTCTTTTCCCCTTACTATCAGAGAATAAGCAGTTTTCATCTTGGATTTTTTTTTTTTTTTTTTACCAGAGTTTTGGGACTTCCATTGAGAGCACAAAAATTAAACAGGGAAATTTATGAATATAAGAGTCTAGAAATTAGAAATGGAAAGGCCCTACTAGGTAATCTAGTTTGTGCTTCGGCTAGCAGTTGACGCAATGTTGTTCCCACAGCCTTTTCCTACAGAGGAAAATCAGTATCTTACAAGGGTCAGTTGGGACTTTGGGATTTGTATTCAATCATTTGCTTTTAGAAAAATAATTTCACTATGGGACAAAATGTGAAGAAAAAAATTTATCATTTGTCTTGCTTTTCCTTTTTTTCTTAATTTAAGAATATTCATTTCATCCTTATCTTTGACTGTCACCATAATTAGCCTCTTTCCTTGTTAAAGTTTGGCTTATCAATTAACATGTTTAACTGTTTATACTCAACTAATATAAATAGATAACTTTGTCTACCCTCCATCGTTTTTATAATTTTCCTCTTTTTCCTCAAGTCTGTGGAATATTTGTGCTTGGAAATTCTGAATGATAATAGAAAATGGGGTTTAAACAGAAGTAAGGGAGAAATTAAAATTTAAAATTCTTCCAAATGTTCCTTGATATGATTCCAAAAGGGTTCCTGGACCCAATTCCAACTAGCGTGCATTTGGAGGCCTCCCCACATCAACAAGCAATTCCAGGGCACCAGCAGGCTGTCCAAGAATTCAGTTCGATTCTGACACTATACATCTCAAGGCTGCATCAGATTCCTCAGGTAAAGAGCTCAGTCTTACTATACTCTTCTCCACTTCAGACACCAAAGGGAAGTCCAGATTGTTACCTGTGCTTCTAACTGATGTGTTAAAACTGGAGATAACTATACTGCTGCCAAGTCACTTCAATCGTGTCCGACTCTGTGTGACCCCATAGACAGCAGCTCACCAGGCTCCCCCATCCCTGGGATTCTCCAGGCAAGAACACTGGAGTGGGGTGCCATTTCCTTCTCCAATGCAGGAAAGTGAAAAGTGCAAGTGAAGTCGCTCAGTCGTGTCCAACTCTTAGCGACCCCACGAACTGCAGCCCACCAGGCTCTTCCACCCATGGGATTTTCCAGGCAAGAGTACTGGAATGGGGTGCCATTGCCTTCTCCTGGAGGTAACTATGACCCCCTCCAATTCAGTATGCCAGTCCCAAATGCAGATTATTACATGTACCTCTGATTGACTTGCTATAAATCAAGAGGTTCCCACTACTTCTCAGGTTTGAATAATTTGCTAGAATGGCTCAGAGAACTCAGAAAAACCTGTTGACTCACTAGATTACCAATTTTTTATAAAAAGGATACTAAAATACAGGAATCAATAGCCAGATGAAGAGATCCTAGGAGAAAACACAGGAGAAAGGCAGAGCCTCCAAGCCCTCCTCAGACCCACCACTTTCCCCATTCTCCACATGTTTACCAACTCAGAAGCTCTCCAAACCTTAGAAACTTCACTACATGGGCATGGTTGATCATTGGCCATTGGCCATCATTTAACCTCCAGGCCTTCTCCCCAACTCCCACAGGTGGAGCAAGCTAGACTGAAAGATCCTCTCTAATAACCCCCATCTTTGGACGGGATCAAAAAGTCACCTTCCCAGAAGTGTTCTGAGGAACTAAGTACAAGTGACTAAATATTATTTCATTGCTCCTTTTGCTCAGAAAATCCCAAGGGTTTTGAAAGCTATAAGCCAGGAACTATGGATGAGAACCAAATATATGTGAGAGGACCAAATGTACATTTCCCCTATAAATTACAATTTGGCAATGACATGACCTAGTAGTTATAGCTATTCTTATTGGAGAAGCCTTCAGAATTATCAGATTACTTTGCACTGATTCCATGGTCTTCCTCTTGGTAGCTCAAGGAATTCTAAAATAGTAGAATTCGAGATAAAACACATGAGTATGTAAAATTATTGAGTAGAGTTGTATTCTCATGGAGAGACAGACGTTCAAAATCAGAGATGTGGCGTAGTGCTTTTCACATAGCAGACCATTCCATAAATGTACAATAAACTTAGTTAACTGACTTCTACTAATTATACCAATACTTGTATTTTGAAGTGCCATCAAATTTGTTGACTTCAGAATTGTGCTTTTTATATATATATAACTGTCAATTCAATGCTACAAAACATTTGGGAGGTACAGAAATCTGCATGCAGGTCAGGAAGCAACAGTTAGAACTGGACATGGAACAACAGACTGCTTCCAAAGAGGAAAAGGAGTACGTCAAGGCTGTATATTGTCACCATGTTTATTTAACTTGTATGCAGAGTACATCATGAGAAATGCTGGACTGGAAGAAACACAAGTTGGAATCAAGATTGCTGGGAGAAATATCAATAACCTCAGATATGCAGATGACACCACCCTTATGGCAGAAAGTGAAGAGGAACTAAAAAGCCTCTTGATGAAAGTGAAAGAGGAGAGTGAAAAAGTTGGCTTAAAGCTCAACATTCAGAAAATGAAGATCATGGCATCTGGTCCCATCACTACATGGGAAATAGATGGGGAAACAGTGGAAACAGTGTCAGACTTTATTTTTCTGGGCTCCAAAATCACTGCAGATGGTGACTGCAGCCATGAAATTAAAAGACGCTTACTCCTTGGAAGGAAAGTTATGACCAACCTAGATAGCATATTCAAAAGCAGAGACATCACTTTGCCAACAAAGGTTCGCCTAGTCAAGGCTATGGTCTTTCCTGTGGTCATGTATGGATGTGAGAGCTGGACTATGAAGAAGGCTGAGCGCCAAAGGATTGATGATTTTGAACTGTGGTGGTGGAGAAGACTCTTGAGAGTCCCTTGGACTGCAAGGAGATCCAACCAGTCCATTCTGAAGGAGATCAGCCCTGGGATTTCTTTGGAAGGAATGATGCTAAAGCTGAAACTCCAGTATTTTGGCCACCTCATGCGAAGAGTTGACTCATTGGAGAAGACTCTGATGCTGGGAGGGATTGGGGGCAGGAGGAGAAGGGGACGACAGAGGATGAGTTGGCTGGATGGCATCACTGACTCGATGGCTGTGAGTCTGAGTGACCTCCAGGAGTTGGTGATGGACAGGGAGGCCTGGTGTGCTGCAGTTCATGGGGTCGCAAAGAGTCGGACACGACTGAGCGACTGATCTGATCTGATCATAATACCCTTTGTACTGTAAATTAATTACCAATTAAAAATATTAAAATAGGATTCACCATTTTCAATGAGGCTCAATTGGAGGTACTGAGGGAGAGACTCAGCAAATTAGCAGTTACTGCTCATAAATTGGATTCTAGTATAAGCGGAGAATGTAGATTACCTTCCAGTCAGAAATTTACTTAAGTGTTCTACATTTACACTAGAATCAAAGCAAGATGAAAAGGGTTTCTATGGGGGCAAAACTATATTAAAATTACATTTGAGAGAACCCTTCTACTTAAGATTTATTACCGTTAGTTAACAAAGCAATTTCTGTAGTAAAATTGATTAGATTTTTGAGATTAGGATACTCTACCTTTTCCATGCTGTCTGAAAGCAGAGAGTCAGAAGTCTTCTGGGTATTTAATCCAATGACTACACAGAAAACTACAATTCTGCTATATTGTGAGGCACAATATATTTTGCACATCTTTACAGTTTAAACTAACAGGGAGAGTTTATATTTTATTACCAATTTTCTGAAACTTCATATTATTTATCCATTGACTGGAAGTCTTCACAAAATGTTTATGAGGGTTTTGTCTCTCTCTTTTTTTTTTTTTTTGAAGAGAAAGAGCAAACAAATTTTGTATTCCACTGAGTCGCCAAAAATCATCCCCAATTTTACCTCGTAAAACTTTTCAATAAAATCAATTCTGTAGTTCTCAGGGTATCATATGTATTCATCAAAGTATCAATTAATGTTCCATACTAAATTAGAAATAATTTGCACAGAGAAAAGGGGCAAAATAAAACAATACATCAAAGCAAATAAAAAATGGTTATGATCAACAATCCTAAACTGTCTCTTCTTAAAAAACACAACACACAATCTTAGAATCTAGCTTTTTAGGAATCAAAACAAAACCGAACTTGAAAATTGGTCTGAAATTTTTGCATTTTTATTCAAATAGATTTTAGCCAGATGAAAAACCAGAATAACCAAGCTAGAAATTGTTACTGCTCTTATTTGGTTGCTATTATTACAAAAGCTCACTTTTTTAAGACAAAAAAAAAAATCACTAAAATTTATGTCTAGGATCCTTATTCTGTTATTTTCACACTAAACAAAGCAAGAACCCAGAAGTTACCACTATTCTGTAAAATTCCAATAATAAATTCTTACTATCTATGATGTTATGCTAACTCGCATCAGTCATGTCTGACTCTTTGTGGCCCCATGGACTAAGCCTGCAGGCTCTTCTGTCTGTGGGATTTCTCAAACAAGTTTGCCATTTCCTTCTCCAGAGTATTTTCCTGACCCAGGGATCTAAATTACATCTCCTGCATTGCAAGTGGATTCCTTACCTCTGAGCCCCCAGGGTTGGTCCCTTAGTTGTGTACAGCTCCTTGTGACCCCATAGACTGGAGCCCACCAGGCTCCTCTGTACATGGAATTCTCCAGGCAAGAATACTAGAGTGGGTTGCCATTTCCTTCTCCAGGGGATCTTCCTGACCCAGGGATCATACCCACATCTCTTATGTCTCCTGCATTGCCAGATGGGTTCTTTACCACTAGTGCCACCTGGGAAGCCCATAAATGCTTATTAGAGACAGTTCAAATATGAAATTATACAATCATTTTAGTAGTCATATACCATCCCAGAAAAAACTTTTGCCATCAATGTAACAACACAGAATCAACTATACTAATGATATTTTAGTGCTTTGTACACATTAGGAAAAAAGTATAAAAAATATTTATTCCCCAATTTATTTTCCAATTATTCAAATTGTTAATTCATAAAAAGTAACATGAATCTATAAACTCTAGCTAATCCTCAAATCTGTTGCCTTAGTTTAAAAAAAAAAATTTACACCACTTGAACTGAATACCTGTTCATGTCAATTCATGCTGAAAGCATGTTTCCATTTACTATTGTAGTTTTCTTCCTACTATTAGTAGAAATGTTAGAAGTACAAACAAATTTGACCCGTGAGGTTTTTTTTTTAAAAATATGCACGTTGCATGCAACTCCAGTTATTCTGATTCAGTAGATCTACTATGGAAATTTGGCATCCATAGTTTTCCAAAGTTTCACAAATAATTCAGTCTAAACTGTGTCCAAAGGCATGCTGTTTAAACTTTTATGTACCTAATAAATGCAGATTCTGATCCAGTTAAGTTTGGGCTGGGTCATTTCTAACAAGTTCCCCAGTGATGGTGACATGGTTGTTCTTCAGAAAACACTGAATTGACAGACCCTAGGACTTACTATTCATAGATAATTACAGAAAATAGAAGCCATTTGACATTAAAACCAGGCATGAGCTATTTAGAATAGCATCTAATTTTGTCCCCTATTCCTTACTAAACATCCATTACACACAATCAACATATAATTCAGAACTGGGTAGAAATAAATGCAAGAAAGCATCTCTGAGGCATTGATTAGAAAATTAAATGTCCTTTTACTCAAGAATCATGTGCTTTCTTACACAGCAAGCACATTAAATAAAACCAGTTTAAGGAAGGTTAATTATTAATTAAAAAAAAAAATCACAGTCCACAGTCTATGATGCTGCTCAGAAATGTTTGGTGCCCATGGGAACTCGGGACCAACATTTCCTTTTGCAGTGCTACACATCTGAACTGCCTACGACCAAGCATGGGGAAATGCTCACAATGAGCTCTCCATTAGCACTTTACCCAGAATGAGCATCAGAATTCAGGGAACTGTCTTGAGATCATTCATCTTTAGGAAAATGAAGACGAAAGACTTAGTTGATGCTAATATTGAAAGACAAACTGCAAGGCACTCTTTAGGACTGTAGTTGTTTTTGTTCAGTCGCTCAGCTGTGTCCGGCTCTCTGCGACCCCATGGACTGCAGCACACCAGACTTCCCTGTCCTTCACAATCCCCCAGAGCTTGCTCAAACTCATGTCCATTGAGTCAGTGATGTCATCCAATCATCTCTTCCTCTGTTGTCCCCTTCTCGTGCCTTCAATTTTTCCGGGATTAGGGTCTTTTCCAATGAATCGGCTCTTCACATTTATGTGGCCAAAATATTGAGTTTCATCTTTAGCATCAGTCCTTCCAATGAATATTCAGGACTGATCTCCTTTAGAATGGACTGGTTGGATCTCCTTGCAGTCCATGGGACTCTAAAGAGTCTTCTCCAACACCACAGCTCAAAAGCATCAATTCTTTGGCATTCAGCCTTCTTTATGGTCCTACTGTCACGTCCATACATGACCACTGGAAAAACCATAGCTTTGATTAGACAGAACTTTGTCGGCAAAGTAATGTCTCTGCTTTTTAATATGCCGTCTAGATTGATCACAGCTTTTCTTCCAAGGAGCAAGCATCTTTTAATTTTGTGGTTGCAGTTACCATCTGCAGTGATTTGAGGGACTTCAATTACTCTTACTTTTAGATTAATTACTTATAAGAGTAAGTCTTAAGTACTTTAGGGCTTCTCTGATAGCTCAGTTGGTAAAGAATCTGCCTGCAATGCAGGAGACCCTGGTTCGGTTCCTGGGTCCAGATCGCCTGGAGAAGGGATAGGCTACCCACTCCAGTATTCTCGCCTAGAGAATTCCATGGACTGTATAGTCCATGGGGTCACAAAGAGTTGGACACAACTGAGCGACTTTCACTCTCACTTTTAAGTAATTCTAATATTCTAGCATATACTTGAAACCATGTAGAACTTCTTAGATTCCTGATACCTGCAAATCTCTTATATCCATAGGATGAAAGTGAAAGTGAAGTTGCTTAGTCGGGTCGGACTCTTTGCGAGCCCGTGGACTGTAGCCCACCAAGCTCCTCGGTCCACGGGATTCTCCAGGCAAGAATACGAATCAGATCAGATCAGATCAGATCAGTCGCTCAGTCGTGTCTGACTCTTTGCGACCCCATGAATTGCAGCATGCCAGGCCTCCCTGTCCATCACAAACTCCCAGAGTTCACTCAGACTCACGTCCATTGAGTCCATGATGCCATCCAGCCATCTCATCCTCTGTCGTCCCCTTCTCCTCCTGCCCCCAATCCCTCCCAGCATCAGAGTCTTCTCCAATAAGTCAACTCTTCACATGAGGTGGCCAAAGTACTACAGTTTCAGCTTTAGCATCATTCCTTCCAGAGAAATCCGAGGGCTGATCTCCTTCAGAATGCACTGGTTGGATCTCCTTGCAGTCCAAGGGACTCTCAAGAGTCTTCTTTAATACCACAGTTCAAAAGCATCAATTCTTCGGTGCTCAGCCTTCTTCACAGTCCAACTCTCACATCCGTACATGACCACAGGAAAAACCATAGCCTTGACTAGACGGACCTTTGTTGGCAAAGTAATGTCTCTGCTTTTGAATATGCTATCTAGGTTGATCATAACTTTCCTTCCAAGGAGTAAGCGTCTTTTCATTTCATGGCTGCAGTCACCATCTGCAGTGATTTTGGAGCCCAGAAAAATAAAATCTGACACTGTTTCCACTGTTTCCCCATCTATTTCCCATGAAGTGATGGGACCAGATGCCATGATCTTCGTTTTCTAAATGTTGAGCTTTAAGCCAATTTTTCACTCTCCACTTTCATTTTCATCAAGAGGCTTTTTAGTTCCTCTTCACTTTCTGCCATAAGGGTGGTGTCATCTGCATATCTGAGGTTATTGATATTTCTCCCAGCAATCTTGATTCCAGCATGTGTTTCTTCCAATCCAGCATTTCTCATGATGTACTCTGCATAGAAGTTAAATAAACAGGGTGACAATATACAGCCTTGACGAACTCCTTTTCCTGTTTGGAACCAGTCTGTTGTTCCATGTCCAGTTCTAACTGTTGCTTCCTGACCTGCATACAGATTTCTCAAGAGGCAGGTCAGGTGGTTTGGTATTCCCATCTCTTTCAGAATTTTCCACAGTTTATTGTGTTACACACAGTCAAAGGTTTCGGCATAGTCAATAAAGCAGAAATAGATGTTTTTCTGGAACTCTCTTGCTTTTTCCATGATCCAGCAGATGTTGGCATTTGATTTCTGGTTCCTCTGCCTTTTCTAAAACCAGCTTGAACATCAGGAAGTTCATGGTTCACATGTTGCTGAAGCCTGGCTTGGAGAATTTTAAGCATTACTTTACTAGCATGTGAGATGAGTGCAATTGTGGGGTAGTTTGAGCATTCTTTGGCATTGCCTTTCTTTGGGATTGGAATGAAAACTGACCTTTTCCAATCTTGTGGCCACTGCTGAGTTTTCCAAACTTGCTGGCATATTGAGTGCAGCACTTTTGTTTCTGGCTATGTAAATGTTCCATTAATCCCTTTGATAACTCTAGAAAGTGCTGTTTTTTTCATCTTCTATGAGAATAGATGAAGTGTTCTCATTATTAACATGCAGATACAGATAACTCCTGTTAGGAGCGTGTTCTGTAAAAGAGGTTAACTACCTATGAAGCAGCACATACTGTTTTATTTTGTTCTATCACTATTCTTTTTACTATATCCTCTCCATCCCCAATCCTGCCACACACACCAAGTCCTGTGTTTCTTTGTTTTGAGGATAGACCAAAAAGAAAAAGAAATGGTCCACATACAGCTTTTCTTTTGTGTTTTTGTTTCCCCAGCTTATAGGGACAGAAGAGGGTGACTTTTCATAATTGGTGAAAAAGACAGAATCAGAGATATGGAGCTATCTCATTTCCATAAGGCCTGGGGAATTACAGCCCACAGTTAGCGAGGCTTTAACTGGTCCTGGAGAAGCTAAAACCCAGCACGTGTGGGTGGCTCACCATGCCACAGAGCCTGGTTCACAGGGCATCACAAAGGTAACCTGTGCTGCCCAAACCAATAGGGATCACTTTCTGTATTTTGGTGAGTTTGAAATTCCAGGAAGTGAGGGACCAAGTAACTGAGATTGAATTTCCTGCCAGCCTTGATATCTGGAGATTTTAAAATGTTTTTTTTGTGTGTTAGTTACTCAGTAGTGTCTGATTCTTTGCAACCCCACGGACTGTAGCCTGCTGGGCTCCTCTCTCCATGAAATTCTCCAGGCAAGAATACTGGAGTGGGTTGCCATTTCCTTCTCCAGGAGATCTTCCCGACCCAGGGATCGAATCTGGGTCTCCTGCATTGCAGGCAGATGCTTTATCAACTGAGCTAGTAGGGAAGCCCTAAATATGTTTTAGCTAAATTTAAATCAAATAAAAGTAACATTTCTTGAACACTCCAACTGCTGCAAAATTATACCTGGTGAACTTACATTTGTCCATTCCAGACATGAGATTATAATAAGGAGATGGTATCCACCTATAGTTATAACAATATTTAGGAAAGTTTCTAAGTTGAGACTTTGTAAAATATAGAGAAAAAAAATTATTGAGAGAAATCATACCCCTACAATGGACAGAAAGGGAAAGTTCAAATGTATTTAACCTGGTGGTTATGTAAGAACAAACAAGTATAGAACAAACTGCTCTTGCTTTGAACTAGGGAATTGGTGAGAATCTCTGGAGTGGCTAAGCGGCTATTACCTTAACATTAAATTGGGTCTGGATTTACTTCCTCGCATTTTTCAAGCTTGGCTGATTATTTGTGTGAATCAAGCCGATTTTGTTCCTTGTTCAAAGTGACCAGTCATTTCCTCTATCAAGAGCCTCTTTGCTGAAAGATGTTCTGCCTTGCAACTGCAAATGTTCACGGCCACCGTTAAGATCATTACTAACTAATTTCTCTTGAGTTCCAGTGGTTTCCTCCTTCTTATCGACTTAAAAAATGCCAGCAGTCTATTGTTTTCCTTCTGGGAGAGATGTCTAGGAACTTAGCTCTGGTCATTCTAGCCTGGGGCCCCTTCATCCTGTTGTGGCGGAGGGAGGGACACTTTAAATTCCAGTTGGTAGAAACAATCAGCTCCAGCTCAGAATCCCAGGTACAAAACAATTCTTTTCCAGGAAGAACTGAACTTCCATAACAGGGTCTTTTCACATGAGAAGGTTTTCACTTGGAGCTATTATTACATGGACTAACAAGGTACTCTTCACTTTTCCACTCTGTGTTTTTCTTTAAACTTTGTATTGTAATGAAATAAATATGTAAACAAACTTCCATTTCCTATAAGCAAAGATAAGCTGAAAATATCACTGGCAGATAATCAACATTTAACCATGAAAAATCTATTTATCACTTCATAAAAATGCTTTTCATAGAATATCCCATCTAGGCCCAATTCAATAACATATTCTAAACTCATCTTCTTCAAGTATTATAGATTGTCCTTTAAAAACACTATATATTTAATTTATTAAATTATAAATGTGTCTATTGCTAAATATTTTCCCATACGTGTCAGAGACTTCAAAAGTGAAATCTTATTTTAATCAGAGAAAGCCCACTATTACAAAAGCCCACTATTCCAAGCCATGCATGAATAATGAACCGTCTTAGAAAGTTTTCTGAAAAGCTATTTATTACATTAATATAAGTAAAACTTTCTATATTGATATTCTAACAAATGCTCTGTGAATATAACTCCTTTAGACTCAGTATCAGATCAGATCAGATCAGTCGCTCAGTCGTGTCCGACTCTTTGCGACCCCATGAACTGCAGCACGTCAGGCCTCCCTGTCCATCACCAACTCCCGGAGGTCACTCAGACTCACATTCATCGAGTCAGTGATGCCATCCAGCCATCTCATCCTCTGTCGTCCCCTTCTCCTCCTGCCCCCAATCCCTCCCAGCATCAGAGTCTTCTCCAATGAGTTAACTCTTTGCATGAGGTGGCCAAAATACTGGAGTTTCAGCTTTAGCATCATTCCCTCCAAAGAAATCCCAGGGCTGATCTCCTTCACAATGGACAGGTTGGATCTCCTTGCAGTCCAAGGGACTCTCAAGAGTCCTCCAACACCACAGTTCAAAAGCATCAATTCCTGGGTGCTCAGCTTTCTTCACAGTCCAGCTCTCACATCCATACATGACCACAGGAAAGACCATAGCCTTGACTAGGCGAACCTTTGTTGGCAAAGTGATGTCTCTGCTTTTGAATATGCTATCTAGGTTGGTCATAACTTTCCTTCCAAGGAGTAAGTGTCTTTTAATTTCATGGCTGCAGTCACCATCTGCAGTGATTTTGGAGCCCAGAAAAACAAAGTCTGACACTGTTTCCACTGTTTCTCCATCTATTTCCCATGTAGTGATGGGACCAGAAAGCCTGGGGGAAACAAAATAAAACAAAATTCTTGCAACTATGCAAACCAGAGGCTACTTAATTTGGTAAACAACAAAGTTACCTGAGTATGCAGCACTGATTTACTTTAGAAATTAAAGCTCTCAGGAAGGGACTTCCCTGGTGGTCCAGTGATTAAGAATCCATCTTGCAATGAAGAGGATGGGGGTTTGATCCCTGGTCAGGGAACTAAGATCCCACATGCTGCAGAACTGAGTCAGTGCACCATAATAGAGAGCTGCATGCCTCAACTAAGATCCTGCATGCTGCCACTAAGACAACACAACTGAACAAATAATTTTTTTAAAGAAAACTGTTAAGATTTTATCTGAATCAAACTCACTTTCTCCCAGTCTTTTTAGGTCTGGATGGTACTCTATACTGTTCCCTCTCAGTCCTGGAACTGTTTCCATTCTAGCTCTAACCCAGTGAGGCAGAATCTTGAAAGGAAGCTGCTGCTGCTGCTGCTGCTAAGTCGCTTCAGTCGTGTCCGACTCTGTGCGACCCCATAGACAGAAGCTCATCGCTCCCCCGTCCCTGGGATTCTCCAGGCAAGAATACTGGAGTGGGTTGCCATTTCTTTCTCCAATGAATGAAAAGTGAAAAGTGAAAGTGAAGTCGCTCAGTCATGTCCGACTCTTAGCGACCCCATGGACTGGAGCCTACCAGGATCCTCCGTCCGTGGGATTTTCCAGGCAAAAGTACTGGGGTGGGGTGCCATTGCCTTCCCCTTGACTTTAAAGTCAATTCTTTTATCTATTTTACTGTGTAATATTTGTGTTATACTGTTACTTTTATATATTTATATGTGTAACATTGCATGGGTTCCCTTGTTGCTCAATGGTAGGGAATCCATCTGCCAATGCAGAAGACGCGGGTTTGATCCCTGGGTCAGAAATGGCAACCCATGCCAGTACTCTTGCCTAGAAAATCTCATGGACAGAGGAACCTGGCAGGCTACAGTCCATGGAGTCGCAAAGAGTTGGACATGACTTAGAGACTGAACAATAAAATTATAATGCTACCATAGTTAAACATCCAGATTATATATTATCTTCAATATTGTGATTTATAAGAAATATGTATGTTTGGTCACTCAGATGATCAAAATATTTCTCATATATATCTGGTCTTCATCCACAGTTCTAGGCTCACAGCTCTCAAATCCCAAATTTCCTGAGCAATGGGTGCATCTTTTATTATTGTATTTAGTCTCTTGTCCTCGGTTCTTGAAAATTCTTCAGAGCCACAAAGGTGAAATGAGTGTTGTGTTATTCAGAAGTTCCTTTCCACATAACTGATTTACTTTAATTAAGGTAGCTTTTGAAAATACCTCAGAAAGTGAGCTGGTGGCAAAGAAGACCAGTCTTGAAGAGAGGGTTGATTTATGGAGAGGAAAGAGGGGCTACATTGCTTGGCCAATCAATCATCATTGACTGATGATTTAATCAATCATGCTTAAGTAATGAAGACTCAAAAAAACCCAAAGAAGAAGGTTCAGAGAGTTTCCAAGCTGGGGGATTAGAACATTTCCATATGCTACAGTCCTGGACCATAAGCTCCTTGAGGACAGAAGTTCTTCTGTTTGCTATCTCACCCTATGAAACCCTTCATCTGGCTGTGGATCTGTATATCCTTTAATAGCCTTTGGTGTTGTTGTTCAGTCACTAAGTTGTATCCAACTCTTTGCTACACCATGGTCTGCAGCAGGTCAGGCTTCCCTGTCCTTCACTATCTCCGAGTTTGCTCAGATTCATGTCCATAGAGTCAGTGACGCTATCCAACCATCTTATCCTCTGTCATCCCCTTTTCTTCCCCCCAGTCTTTCCCAGCATCAGGGCTTTTCCAATGAGTAGGCTCTTGACATCAGCTGGCCAAAGTATTGGAGCCTCAGCTTTAGCATCAGTCCTTCCAATGAATATTCAGGGTTTATTTCCTTTAGGATTGACTAGTTTGATCTCCTTGCAGTCCAAGGGACTCTCAAGAGTCTTCTCTAGCACCAAATTTTGAAAGCATCATTTCCTCGGTGCTCATCCTTCATTATGGTCCAACTCTCACATCCATACATGGCTACTAGAAAAAACACAAATTTGACTATACAGACCTTTGTCTGTAAAGTGATATCTCTGCTTTTTAAATATACTGTCTAGGTTTGTCATAGATTTCCTTCAAGGAGCAAGCATCTTTTAATTTAGTGGCTGCAGTCACAGTCCATTGTCATTTTGGAGCCCAAGAAAATAAAATCTGTCACTATTTCCACTTTTTACCCATCCATTTGCCATTAAGTGATGAGATCAAATGTCATGATCTTTGTTTTTTGAATGTTGAATTTTAAGACATTTTTTTCACTCTCACCTTCATCAAGATGCTCTTTAATTCCTCTTTACTTTCTTTCATTAGAGTGGTATCACCTGTATATCTGAGACTTTTGACATTTCTCCAGGCAATCTTCATTCTAGCTTGTGATTCATCCAGCTGGGCATTTCGCGTGATGTGCTCTGCATATGAATTAAAGAAGCAGGATGAAAAAATACAGCCATGATGTCCTCCTTTCCAATTTGGAAGCGTTCAGTTGTTTCATATCCTGTTCTAACTAATGCTTCTTGTCCTGCATACAGGTTTCTCAGGAGACGGGTAAGGTGGTCTGGCATTCCCATCTGTTTATGAAATTTCCACAGTTTGTTGTGATCCACACAGTCCACAGTCAAAGGCTATAACATAGTCAATGAAGCAGAAGTAGATGTTTTTCTGGAATTCCCTTGCTTTTCCTATGATCCAGTAGATTGTGGCAATTTGATCTCTGGTTCCTCTGCTTTCTCTAAATGCAGCTTGTATATCTGGAACTTCTCAATGCATGTACTATTGAAGCCTAGCTTGAAGGATTTTGAGCATTATCTTGCTAGCATGTGAAATGAGTGCAATTATATGGTAGCTTGAAGATTCTTTGGCATTGCCATTCTTTGGGATTGAAATGAAAACTGACCTTTATCAGTCCTGTGGCCATTGCTGGTTTCCAAATTTGCTGGCATATTGACTGCAGCACTTTAACAGCATCATCTTTTAGGATTTGAAATAACTTAGCTAGAATTCCATCACCTCCACTAGCTTTATTCATAGTAATACTTTCTAAGGACCACTTTACTTCACATTCCAGGATGTCTGGCTTTAGGTGACCACATCATCGTGGTTATTCTGGTCATTAAGATCTTTTTTGTATAATTCCTCTGTGTATTCTTGCCACCTCTTCTTAGTCTCTTATAAATTGATAATCTAGTGAGTAAACATGTTTCCACAGTTCTGTCAAACAGTCTAGCAAATTATTCAAAATGATAAGGGGGTCATGGGAATGTCTGATCTATAACCAGTTGCTCAGAAGTATAGGTCACAACCTGGACCTGTGGTTGGCATCTTGAATTGGAAGGGTTGTTAGAACCTCAAATCTGAAGCTGGTTGGTCAGGAGCAGTTACAACTCAGGTTTGCATTTGGTGCCTGAAGTAGAGGCAGTCCTACCCTTTACTTGTAGAATCTATGCTGTCTCTGGATAGAATTGAGTTGATTTCTCATTTGAGAATTGCTTGTTGGCACACACATATTGGAATTGGGTCCAGGATCCAAAATGTTATTTACATAACATTCACATTGTATTAGGTATTATAAGTAATGTAGAGATGACTTAGAGTTTAGGAGAGAATGTGTGTAGATTAAGCAAATACAGGACATTTATAAAAGGGACTTGAGCATCAGTAGATTTTGGTGTCCATGGGTGGGAGGTGGGGAGAGGCCCTGGTGGATAGGAAGTGATGACTGTATTTTAATCTCCATTTATTTGAGTTCTTTGCCTACATCTCAGTTGGTTCATAGGAGTAGCAAGTAAGATAATAAAAGTCATTTGTTGTCCTCTCCCCACCATCCCACATCAAAGACCAATAAATATTTATGTAGCCTTTCTTCGTAGGCCAATGGTTGCTATGAACTGCTTTATTAATTTCTTGACTTTAAGCTATTCTTATTTTCTAGTATAGTTCATACTCAATCATGATATGTTATTATATTAAAATCATGTCGTATTACATTTACTGTATATTTAGAATGTTTACATTGTTTGTCTTAACTGAGAAACAACTGCAGATTTCTATACTTTGTAAGATTTTGCTGCTGCTGCTGCTAAGTCACTTCAGTCGTGTCCGACTCTGTGCGACCCCATAGACAGAAGCCCACCAGGCTCCCCCGTCCCTGGGATTCTCCAGGCAAGAACACTGGAGTGGGTTGCCATTTCCTTCTCCAATGCATGAAAGTGAAAAGTGAAAGGGAAGTCACTCAGCCGTGTTCGACCCTCAGCGACCCCATGGACTGCAGCCTACCAGGCTCCTCCATCCATGGGATTTTCCAGGCAAGAGTACTGGAGTGAGGTGCCATTGCCTTCTCCGAAGATTTTGCTAGTAGGTTTATATTAGCTGAGTTAGAAAATTTTCTTCTTTTCCTAGGCTCTTTATATTTTCTCTTTTTTGAATGTTTAGAATTTAGAAGAATTTACCTGTAAAACTATTAAGATGGAAACCTTAAAAAAAATAACACAATTTTTAATTATTTCTCAGCTTGGAGGTTCTTTGAGGTTTTCTAATTATTTTAGAATCTATCTTATCAATTTATATTTTATATAAAATATATATCATTAAATTTTTTAACATTGCAAGAGACACTAGAGACATGGGTTTGATCCCTGGGTCAGGAAGATCCCTTGGAGTAGGAAATGGCAACCTACTTCAGTATTCTTGCCTGGAAAGTTCCATGGACAAAGGAACCTGGCTGATTATAGTCCATGAGTCACAAAGAGTCAGACACAGCTGAGCATACACACACACACACACACACACAAAGTATATAATATAATTATAGCTAACTCATTTTGCTCCTTCTTTTATGCTTCTCATACAGCCAATCTTGTTGTTATTTAGATTTACCAGCATGTTTTATATATTTGATGTATCTAAAAGGTCCAGTTCCTAGCTTTTAACACTGTCTATCGGGGGGGGGGGGGGCCGCGAGCGACTAGATAGATAGATAGAGATCTTTACTTTGCAATTACTTATTTTATGTATTGTATTAGTTTCTTTCTCCTGCTTTCCTTAATTTTTACAGCTCATTTTCAAATGTTTTGAGGTTTGAAATCATTTCTTTTCATTCATTTGTATTTAATAATAGAAACAGCAAATAGGCTAGTGTTTTCTAGATTGGCTTTGATCCTTTACTGTAAGTTTTAGCATACTAAATTTCATTGGTCTGACTTTCTGTGTAGTCTCTCAACTATCTTTACTATCTGTAAACTTTCTCTTTTGTTCATGAGTTGCTCAGAAATAATTGAACTTATTTTCTTTAAACCTACACTATTAATCTCTCTTTTCATTTATTTTTCCTTGTGTTCAGGGAACCCATTTTAGTTTCAGACTCAGACTTTCTTCATCCAATTAAAACTTCTTTTATATTTACGTTAGTACTTCTTCGGCTTTTTTTTTCTCTCTTTTTGAGTAATATAGGCATATTGAATTCCTTCCTTCTGTCAACCCAAATGAAGAGATAAACTGAGACAAGATCAAATTACAAGACACTGAGTTTATTCGAGAATAGAAAAGGAATAGCAATTTGGGAAATACATGCTGTGGCAAGCTACAGACAAGTCTGTTGAGGGTTTGGGATGAGTTGTTGTTATGGGCAAGGAGTGCAAGAAGAGAAGTCCAGCCAGAGACCAAGCAGTAAATTCACTGGCTTGAGAATGGCCAGGGATTTTTAGCAGATGTTCATTGGTCAGGAGATAATCCTTAGTCATTTGTAAATGAGGCATTTATGGGAAGGCAGTCTCTCTCAGTTCTTAAGTACCATTCTTCTGAGGGTGCACGTGTGAGATTCTCCATTTCAGAGTCCCCGGTTCCGTTTTAGATGGAAATTCTTTCATGTGTCTGTACTTCATCTTTTCTTTCATCGTTTTAATCTGTTTCTCTTTATTTGGGCTCTTGGACAATTTATTGAACATGTCAAACTCTCAAAATTTACTTTGCTAAAATATGCAAACTTTTCTTCAAGAGGTCTTGCACTGTTTCTTATTTGGTAGCATCTTTTTTTTTTTTTTTTTTTAATCTCCTTTAAATGATAGTTGAGTTGGGCTTTTTCATCACTGACCATATTGGTTACATAATGTAATACATTCTAGAATCTGACTGAGTAAACAAAGTTTGAAAATTTACTTCTTAGAGTAAGTTCTAATGTTTTAGAGCGGTCCCCTTCCTTTGTCCTAAAAATAACTGATGTGCCTAATGATTTTTCTGTCTCCTCAGATACACCTGAGACAAAGGAAATTCTCTTATTACCCACAAATAGAAGCTGATAGGGAACTATCAAGGACTATGTGGGTTTCTCTGTTCAAAATCTTTCTAGCATAAAAACACACAAATAGGAAGAGTTAAGATCTACTGTAATCATACTTTGCTAGTTCAGAGGTACAGTGGCCTGGGGAGAAATAGGAAGTATCTGAAGCCAAAGACAGCAAGTAGTGGCCAGGAATTAGCTGGCAGAGGACCACCATTCTTTGCCTGGCACAGTTGCATCTGTTAGAAGCTAGCCAATGAAGAGCCCCATTCCTTACCTCGTGGGCCAAATAGGCAGGGAGTAAATGCCACTTTGGGCCCTGCTTGCCATGACCTCCTGGAACCAATTGTGTTTCCCAGAAGCGGTAATAGGATCCACATTGTTCCACTGACTTTGGATGGTGGAAAAGGGAAAGGGCTGGTGGCTCACATGGATTTTGCCAGGTCTTCTGCATTTGCTCTCAGTACTTCACCTGTGGAGGATCATGTGTTCCATCCACCATTTCTTTATTTCAATCCTGTTTATTCAAGCAATTCAAAATTCCTCAAAGTTTCTCTGAGAGGAAAAAAATCACTGCTTCCTGGGTTATCAGATTTAATAAAGTTACTCCTTACTTTTATATTTCATTGGTAATTTTATTTCAAGTAGTAAGATCATTAGTCTTATATGCTTAACCAATACTCTTTGTTAATGTAGAACTTTTCTGTCAGTTTTTGACATTAAAATGCCTTCTGTTGACATTCTACAATATGATTTTATACTTTCTGTTTTATCTCTTCGTCTGATTATGAAGTCTCTGAAAACAGTGCTTAACAACTGAGTCAGTTTGTCCTTTGACATCTGGGAAAATACTAGACTTACTTTTGTCCATGAGTGGAAGAAAAGTCTACGCTACTCTCTTCACATTTTCCCCAGCTTCCAGCATCTTCTAATTCTAAAACAGCTGCAAAGACAGTTTTGTTCCAGGACTTCAGAGATTCCTTTAGCCATTTTGTTCAGAGAGAATATATTTCCTCCATGGATTAACAATAATCCATTTCATTACGCAAAACAATCCATTTTGGGTAACAAATTTCTTTCACTTTAAATCTAAAGAGTAGGCTATGTTGGAGGCTCACTTTTTTGGCCCCAGTTTTTTTTCTTTTAAAATATAAATTTATTTTAATTGGAAGTTAATTACTTTACAATATTGTATTGGTTTTGCCGTAATCAACATGAATCCTCCACAGGTGTACACGTGCTCCCCATCCTGAACCCCCCTCCCTCCTCCCTCCCCCGTACCATCCCTCTGGGTCATCCCAGTGCACCAGTCCCAAGCATCCAGTATCATGCATCGAACCTGGACTGGCGATTCATTTCATATATGATATTATACAAGTTTCAATGCCCCAATTTTATTGAAGTACAGCACTGTATAAATTTAAGAAACACAACATAATGATTTGACTTACATACATCATGAAAGGATTGTAACAATAGGTTTAGTGACCATCCATCATTTCATATAAACATTAAAGAAACAGAAAAAATATTTGTCTTTGTGATGGGAACTTGCAGGATTTATTCTCTTAAGAACTTTCATTCATAAAGTAGAGCAGGGTTAATTATCTTATCATGTTGGACATTACATTGTTAATACTTATTTATATTATAACTGGAAATGTTATACCTTTTGACTACCTTCGTTTAACTCCCCCTCCTTGTCCCCTCACCTTCTGCATGCCTGACTTTTTTCTCAGTTGTATCTGAGTCTTTGTGACTTCAATGACTGTAACTCATCAGGCTGCTTTGTCTGTGGGATTATCCTGGCAAGAATACTGGAGTGGGTTGCTATTTCCTTCTCCAGGAGATCTTCCTCACCCAGGGATCAACCCTTCATCTTCTGCGGCTCCTGCATTGGCAGGAGGATTCGAAACCCATCCCCTCACCTCTGGTAGCCACAAATTATGATCTCTTTTCCTATGAGATTTTTTGTTTGTTTATTATTGAAGTATAATTGACCTACAACACTATATTATTTCCTGGTCCATACAATAGTGATTCAATATTTCCATACATTTCAAAATGATCACCATGATGATTCTAGTTGCCATATTGCATAATTATTGACTATATTCTCCATGCTTCCCATTTCATACTGTGACATTTATTTTGTACCTCTTAATTTCTCTCACTTACTTTTCTCCTCCCTCGCCCATCTCCCCACTAACAACTACATTTTGTTCTCTATATCCATGACTCTATTTTTATTTGATTATATTTGTTCATTTGTTTTGTTTTTAGATCCCACATATGAGTGAAATCATACAGTATTATTTTCTTGTCTGACTTGTTTACTTAGCATAATACCGTCTAGGTCCATCTATGTTGTTCCAAATGGCAAGATTTCATTCTTTTTTATGGCTGAGTAATACTGCACTCATTGGAAAAGACTCTGATGCTGGGAGGGATTGGGGACAGGAGGAAAAGGGGATGACAGAGGATGAGATGGCTGGATGGCATCACCGACTCAATGGACGTGAGTTTGAGTGAACTCCAGGAGATGGTGATGGATAGGGAGGCCTGGTGTGCTGCGATTCATGGGGTCACAAAAAGTCGGACATGACTGAGCGACTGAACTGAACTGAATACTGCACTGTGTATCTGGGTGTGTGTTTCACGTTTTTACCCATTCATCTGTCCATGGTCACTTAATTGCTTTCATATCTTGGCTATTGTAAATAGTGCTGTAATAAACACAGGCACACATTAAATCATTTCTAATCAGAATTTTCTTTTTCTATAGACTAAATACCTAGGAGTAGAAATGCTGGATCATATGGTACCTTATTTGTAATTTTTGTTTTTTAGAAATCTCCAAGACCCTGATCTGGGAGGGAGTGAGGGCAAGAGGAGAAGGGGACGACAGAGAATGAGACGGCTGGATGGCATCACTGACTCGATGGATGTGAGTCTCAGTGACCTCCAGGAGTTGGTGATGGACAGGGAGGCCTGGCCTGCTGCGATTCACAGGGTGGCAAAGAGTTGGACACAACTGAGTGACTGAACGAAACTGAACTGAATACTGTTTTCCACAATGGCTGCATCTATTTACATTCTCACCGGTGGTGCACGGGGCTTTCCTTTTCTCCATGTCTGGCCAGATCAGATCAGATCAGTCGCTCAGTCGTGTCCAACTCTTTGCGACCCCATGAATTGCAGCATGCCGGGCCACCGTGTCCATCACCAACTCCTAGAGGTCACTGAGACTCACATTCATCGAGTCAGTGGTGCCATCCAGCCATCTCATCCTCTGTCGTCCCCTTCTCCTCTTGCCCTCAATCCCTCCCAGCATCAGAGTCCTCTCCAATGAGTCAGCTCTTCCCCTGAGGTGGCCAAAGTACTGGAGTTTCAGCTTTAGCATCATTCCTTCCAAAGAAATCCCAGGGCTGATCTCCTTCAGAATGCACTGGTTGGATCTCCTTGCAGTCCAAGGGACTCTCTCTCAAGAGTCTTCTCCAACACCACAGTTCAAAAGCATCAATTCTTCGGCGCTCAGCCTTCTTCACAGTCCAGCTCTCATATCCATACGTGACTACAGGAAAGACCATAGCCTTGACTAGGCGAACCTTTGTTGGCAAAGTAATGTCTCTGCTTTTGAATATGCTATCTAGGTTGGTCATAACTTTCCTTCCAAGGAGTAAGCGTCTTTTCATTTCATGGCTGCAGTCACCATCTGCAGTGATTTTGGAGCCCAGAAAAATAAAGTCTGACACTGTTTCCACTGTTTCTCCATCTATTTCCCATGTAGTGATGGGACCAGATGCCATGATCTTCGTTTTCTGAATGTTGAGCTTTAAGCCAACCTTTTCAGTCTCCACTTTCACTTTCATCAAGAGGCTTTTGAGTTCCTCTTCACTTTCTGCCATAAGGGTGGTGTCATCTGCATATCTGAGGTTATTGAGATTTCTCCCAGCAATCTTGATTCCAACTTGTGCTTCTTCCAGTCCAGCATTTCTCATGATGTACTCTGCATAAAAGTTAAATAAACAGGGTGACAATATAACGGTTCTATGAAGACTGACAAGACCTTTTAGAACTAACACCCAAAAATGATGTCCTTTTCATTATAGGGGATTGGAATGCAAAAGTAGGAAATCAAGAAACACCTGGAGTAACAGGCAAATTTGGCCTTGGAATCCGGAATGAAGCAGGGCAAAGACTAACAGAGTTTTGCCAAGAAAATGCACTGGTCATAGCAAATACCCTCTTCCAACAACACAAGAGAAGACTCTATACATGGACATCACCAGATGGTTAACACCGAAATCAGATCGATTATATTCTTTGCAGCCAAAGATGGAGAAGCTCTATCCAATCAGCAAAAACAAGACCAGGAGCTGACTGTGGCTCCGATCACGAACTCCTTATTGCCAAATTCAGACTGAAATTGAAGAGAGTAGGGAAAACCACTAGACCGTTCAGGTATGACCTAAATCAAATCCCTTATGATTATACAGTGGAAGTGAGAAATAGATTTAAGGGCCTAGATCTGATAGATAGAGTGCCTGATGAACTATGGAATGAGGTTCGTGACATTGTACAGGAGACAGGGATCAAGACCATCCCCATGGAAAAGAAATGCAAAAAAGCAAAATGGCTGTCTGGGGAGGCCTTACAAATAGCTGTGAAAAGAAGAGAAGCGAAAAGCAAAGGAGAAAAGGAAAGATATAAGCATCTGAATGCAGAGTTCCAAAGAACAGCAGGAAGAGGTAAGAAAGCCTTCTTCAGCAATCAATGCAAAGAAATACAGGAAAACAACAGAATGGGAAAGACTAGGGATCTCTTCAAGAAAATCAGAGATACCAAAGGAATATTTCATGCAAAGATGGGCTCAATAAAGGACAGAAATGGTATGGACCTAACAGAAGCAGAAGATATTAAGAAGAGGTGGCAAGAATACACAGAAGAACAGTACAAAAAAGAGCTTCATGACCCATATAATCATGATGGTGTGATCACTGACTTAGAGCCAGACATCCTGGAATGTGAAGTCAAATGGGCCTTAGAAAGCATCACTACGAACAAAGCTAGTGGAGGTGATGGAATTCCAGTGGAGCTATTCCAAATCCTGAAAGATGATGCTGGGAAAGTGCTGCACTCAATATGCCAGCAAATTGGGAAAACTCAGCAGTGGCTACAGGATTGGAAAAGGTCAGTTTTCATTCCAATCCCAAAGAAAGGCAATGCCAAGGAATGCTCAAACTACTGCACAATTGCACTCATCTCACATGCTAGTAAAGTAATGCTCAAAATTCTCCAAGCCAGGCTTTAGCAATATGTGAACTGTGAAATTCCTGATGTTCAAGCTGGTTTTAGAAAAGGCAGAGGAACCAGAGATCAAATTGCGAACATCCGCTGAATCATGGAAAAAGCAAGAGAGTTCCAGAAAAACATCTATTTCTGCTTTATTGACTATGCCAAAGCCTTTGACTGTGTAGATCACAATAAACTGTAGAAAATTCGGAAAGAGATGGGAATACCAGATCACCTGATCTGCCTCTTGAGAAATCTGTATACAGGTCAGGAAGCAACAGTTAGAACTGGTCATGGAACAACAGACTGGTTCCAAATAGGAAAGGGAGTACGTCAAGGCTGTATATTGTCACCATGTTTATTCAACTTATATGCAGAGTACATCATGAGAAACACTGGACTGGAAGAAACACAAGTTGGAATCAAGATTGCTGGGAGAAATATCAATAACCTCAGATATGCAGATGACACCACCCTTATGGCAGAAAGTGAAGAGGAACTCAAAAGCCTCTTGATGAAAGTGAAAGTGGAGAGTGAAAAGGTTGGCTTAAAGCTCAACATTCAGAAAATGAAGATCATGGCATCTGGTCCCATCACTACATGGGAAATAGATGGAGAAACAGTGGAAACAGTGTCAGACTTTATTTTTCTGGGCTCCAAAATCACTGCAGATGGTGACTGCAGCCATGAAATGAAAAGACGCTTACTCCTTGGAAGGAAAGTTATGACCAACCTAGATAGCATATTCAAAAGCAGAGACATTACTTTGCCAACAAAGGTTCGCCTAGTCAAGGCTATGGTCTTTCCTGTAGTCACGTATGGATATGAGAGCTGGACTGTGAAGAAGGCTGAGCGCTGAAGAATTGATGCTTTTGAACTGTGGTGTTGGAGAAGACTCTTGAGAGAGAGTCCCTTGGACTGCAAGGAGATCCAACCAGTCCATTCTGAAGGAGATCAGCCCTGGGATTTCTTTGGAAGGAATGATGCTAAAGCTGAAACTCCAGTACTTTGGCCACCTCATGCGAAGAGTTGACTCATTGGAGAAGACTCTGATGCTGGAAGGGATTAGGGGCAAGAGGAGAAGGGGACGACAGAGGATGAGATGACTGGATGGTATCACTGACTCAATGGATGTGAGTCTGAGTGACCTCCGGGAGTTGGTGATGGACAGGGAGGCCTGGAGTGCTGCGGTTCATGGGGTCACAAAGAGTCGGACACGACTGAGCGACTGATTTGATCTGATCTGATCTGATCTGACGTACTCCTTTTCCTCTTTGGAAACAGTCTGTTGTTCCATGTCCAGTTCTAACTGTTGCTTCCTGACCTGCATACAAATTTCTCAAGAGGCAGATCAGGTGATCTGGTATTCCCATCTCTTTCCGAATTTTCCACAGTTTATTGTGATCTACACAGTCAAAGGCTTTGGCATAGTCAATAAAGCAGTAATAGATGTTTTTCTGGAACTCTCTTGCTTTTTCCATGATTCAGCGGATGTTCGCAATTTGATCTCTGGTTCCTCTGCCTTTTCTAAAACCAGCTTGAACATCAGGAAGTTCACGGTTCACATATTGCTGAAGCCTGGCTTGGAGAATTTTGAGCATTATTTTACTAGCGTGTGAGATGAGTGCAATTGTGCAGTAGTTTGAGCATTCTTTGGTATTGCCTTTCTTTGGGATTGGAATGAAAACTGACCTTTTCCAATCCTGTAGCCACTGCTGAGTTTTCCCAATTTGCTGGCATATTGAGTGCAGCACTTTCCCAGCATCATCTTTCAGGATTTGGAATAGCTCCACTGGAATTCCATCACCTCCACTAGCTTTGTTCGTAGTGATGCTTTCTAAGGCCCATTTGACTTCACATTCCAGGATGTCTGGCTCTAAGTCAGTGATCACACCATCATGATTATCTGGGTCATGAAGCTCTTTTTTGTACTGTTCTTCTGTATATTCTTGCCACCTCTTCTTAATATCTTCTGCTTCTGTTAGGTCCATACCATTTCTGTCCTTTATCGAGCCCATATATTCATCAAATGTTCCTTTGGTATCTCTGATTTTCTTGAATAGATCCTTAGTCTTTCCCATTCTGTTATCTTCCTCTATTTCTTTGCATTGATCACTGAAGAAGGCTTTCTTATCTCTTCTTGGTCTTCTTTGGAACTCTGCATTCAGATGCTTATATCTTTCCTTTTCTCCTTTGCTTTTCGCTTCACTTCTTTTCACAACTATTTGTAAGGCCTCCCCAGACAGCCATTTTGCTTCTTTGCATTTCTTTTCCATGGGGATGGTCTTGATCCTTGTCTCCTGTACAATGTCATGAACCTCATTCCATAGTTCATCAGGCACTCTATCTATCAAATCTAGGCCCTTAAATCTATTTCTCACTTCCACTGTATAATCATAAGGGATTTGATTTAGGTCATACCTGAATGGTCTAGTGGTTTTCCCTACTTTCTTCAATTTAATCTGAATTTGGCAATAAGAAGTTCATGGTCTGAGCCACAGTCAGCTCCTCGTCTTGTTTTTGCTGACTGTACAGAGCTTCTCCATCTTTGGCTGCAAAGAATATAATCAATCTGATTTCGGTGTTGACCATCTGGTGATGTCCATGTATAGAGTCTTCTCTTGTGTTGTTGGAAGAGGGTGTTTGTTATGACCAGTGCATCTTCTTGGCAAAACTCTGTTAGTCTTTGCCCTGCTTCATTCCGGATTCCAAGGCCAAATTTGCCTGTTACTCCAGGTGTTTCTTGATTTCCTACTTTTGCATTCCAGTCCCCTATAATGAAAAGGACATCTTTGTTGTCTTTTTATAATAGCATATTTGTTGTCTTTTTATAATAGCAATCCTGACAGGTATGAAGGGATATATCATTGTGGTTTTGGTTTGCATTTCCCTGATGATTAGCAATGTTGAACATCTTTTCATGTGTCTGTTAGCCATCTGTTATCTCTTTGGGAAAAAATTTTTACTCAGGTCTGCTGCTATTTTTTAATCAGCCTTTTGTTTTATTTTATTTTGAGTTGTATGAGTTCTTTGTATATTTTAGATATTAACCCCTGTTGGATATGTCATTTGCAAATATCTTTGGCCATTCAGCAGGCAGTTTTTATTTTGCTGATAGTTTCCTTTGCTGTGCAAAACCTTTTTAGTTTGATGTATTCATTTGTTTTTGCTTTCTTCCCCCTTGTCTAAGGAGACATATACAGTAAATATTTCTAAGATTCATGTCAAAGAGTGTATTGCCTCTGTTTTCTTCCAGAAGTTTTATGGTTTCAGGTCTTATTAATACATTTAAGTCTTTAGTCTATTTTGAGTTTGTGTATACGTTATGAAAAAGTAATCCAGTTTGATTTTTTTACATGTAGTTGTCCACTTTTCCCAACACAATTTAGTGAAGAGTCTGTCTCTACCCCATTGCTGCCTACTTTTTTGCAGGTTAATTGAGCTTATAAATATGGGTTTATTTCTGGGCTCTCTGTTTGATTCCATTCATCTATGTGTTTGCTTTTGTGCAAGTACCATACTGTTTTGATTGCTGTATCTTTGTGGTGTAGTTTGACAGCAGGGAGCATGGTATATCCTCTTTTGTTCTTTTTTCTTAAAATTGTCTTGGCTATAGAGGATCTTTTGTTTCCATACAAATTTTAGAATTATTAGTTTCTAGTTTTGTGAAAAATGCCATTGGTATTTTGATAGGGATTGCCTTGAATCTGTAAATTGCCTCAGATAGAATAGTCATCTTAACAATATTAATTCTTCCAGTCTATGAGTGTGATGTATCTTTTAATCTGTTTGTGTCATCTTCAATGTATTTCACCAGTGTCTCCTACTTTTCCAAGTAGAAGTCTTTTACTGCCTTAATTAGATTTATTCTCAAATATTTTATTCTTTTTGAGGCAATTGATATTTCTCTATTAGCCATCCCACTGATTGATTAAGAGCTAAATCAATATTCACTTTCTCTTTCACTCTTTAAGTCACAGGGTCAGTTCAGGTAGCTGTATCAGAAAGGATCACTTTTGACTTCATAGAGTAGTAAGTGAAGCTATTTTCCTCAGATAACTAGAAGTCTGGTAGTAATATGCCCAGGCTAGCAAAGTCACTCGAAAATATTTTGAAGATCTGGCTATCTCTTTATCCTAATCTCCTTAGTGTGTGAGCTGCAGCCTTACAATTATGTCCTCATAGTCACAGAATTTGGAGAAGGCAATAGCACCCCACTCCAGTACTCTTGCTTGGGAAATCCCATGGACAGAGGAGCCTGGAAGGCTTCAGTCCATAGGGTCAGTAAGAGTTGGACACAATGAGTAACTTCCCTTTCACTTTTCACTTTCATGCACTAGAGAAGGAAATGGCAACCCACTCTAGTATTCTTGCCTGGACAATCCCAGGGGCGGGGGAGCCTGATGGGCTGCCGTCTATGGGGTCGCGCAGAGTCGGACACGACTGAAGCGACTTAGCAGCAGCAGCAGCAGTCACAGAATTATTCCTGCACTCTGGGTTTAGAATTGGTGTTACAGAAAGGAAGGAAAAACAAGAAACAGTGAAGATAATATTTTCCACTTTCCTCTGTAAGAAACTTGGGTTTGATCCTTGGGTTGGGAAGATCCCTGGAGAAGGGAAAGGCTACCCACTCCAGTATTCTGGCCTGGAGAATTTCATAGACTGTATAGTCCATGGGGTCACAAAGAGTCAGACATGACTGAGCGACTTTCACTGTAATCCTCTTTGGCCACAAATGTATTCCATAGCCAGCTCTAGTTTCAAGGATGTTGGCATGTTGAATTATTTTATGTGGTTCATTGCCTCCCTTAACAAAATTGAGGACCTTTCAATAACAGAAACAAGCCACAGACATTGAATAGACAAAGAACCTTATCTGCTGAACAGCCTTCTCTGACAGAAGCATCTTCTTTGGTCTAAATAGTGTATTTCTAGAGAGTGGTTCTATAACAGCTGATTCCTACTAGTTACATGAGTTGTATGTAATAGCTCTATAAATATCTGAACAACAAGAATATTATGCTTATTTTAAATTATCACAGAAATAAATTTTGTTCCATGAACAATTTAAATACATTCTTCTTCACATAAACAATTTAAAAAATTTACACAATGTACTTACTGATAATTACCCTAAAATTTCTATTGAATTTACTACTTCAAATCTTTCACATCATTTTCAAGAACACAATTTCCTCCAAACCTGTCATATTTCAGAATACCCTACTTGATGTCTACTTTATTGAGAATACTCAAGCCATTTCTTCTCCTATAAGTTCAGCTCTTCTCCTCAAAAACTGAACTGACCTAGCCTTTTGCCCACAAGAAGGAAAAAAAGATCAGATCTCTATTTTAAGAGTAATTTTTAAAAATTGCTGTTTTTTTTAAATGAGCATCTTATTTTACAGTAATGATTTACAGAAAATTTGCAAAGATAGTACAGAGCATTCCCATAAACCCCATTCAGTTTCTCCTGTAATTAACATCTTGCACTTAGGCATGCTTAGTCACTCAGTCATGTCCAACTCTTTGCAACCCCAGAGACTGTAGCCTGCCAGGCTCCTCTATCCGTGGGATTCTCCAGGCAAGAATACTGGAGTGGGTTGCCATTTCCTCCTCCAGGGGATCTTCCTGACCCAGGGATAAACCCACATCTCCTGCACTGCAGGCAGATTCTTCACCGCTGAGTCACCAGAGAAGCCCATAGTATAATACATTTGTCACAATTAATGAGCCAATATTGATACTTTATTAACTTATTCCTTTTTTTTGTCCATGCCACACAACTTGCAGGATTTAGTTCCCCAACCAGGGACCAAACCTGGGCTCCGGCAGTAACCACTGGATCACTAGGGAGTTTCCAATACTTTATTAACTAAAGTCTATACTTTATTCATATCTTTGTTTTTACCTGATGCCCCTTTTCTATTCTGGAATCACATTCAGAATACCACATTACAATTAGTTGTCATATCTGCTTAGATTCTTCTTGTAATTTTGTAAAATACCTCTAAGATGGACAATGATCACACTGGGATTATAAATTTTGGGGAGGAAGACCACAGAGGTAAATACTTTTCATCACTTTATATCAAGGGTACATGCTGTCACTATGACTTTATTGTTGATATTAGCATTGATCCTTTACTGAGGTAGTGTCTTCAAGTTTCTCTCCTGTAAAGTAATTTTTTTTCTAGGTTGTTCTCTTTGGACCGAAGTCATTAGACATATCCCATGCTTAAGAAGTAGGGAGTTAGTCTCCTGCTTCTTGAGGGGGAGAGTAGTTACATAAATCATTTGGAATTCTTCTGCTTGGGAGATTTGTCTATTCTCCCCAAATTATTCCTTTATAATAATTTATTTATATCCTCATGGACTCACAGGTATTTATTTTATACTCTGGATTATAATCCAATACTATATTATGTCATTGTTTAAACTGTTCCGATTCTGGCCATCAGGAGCTCTTCAGTTGAATCTGGTGCCCTTTGACATACTCCCATCACTGGTATCTGTGTTTTTGTTTGGTTAGTTTTTTCAGCACTTCCATACTTTTTGAGCACTATATGTTATTCCAAGATCATCTCCTGCCCGAGCCCTGGAATCAGCTATTTCTCCAAAAAACTTTGGTTCCTTTTACTAGCAAATGGTATCAGAAACTACAACCTGATTTAATATCATTTCACAATGTGTATAAATCAAAATCAAACCATCATACTGTACCTTAAATTTATATAGTGATGCACATCAATTATTTCCCAATAAACTTGGAAAAAATACACAATATACCCTCTTCTCTAAAAAGGAGAAAGAAATCGAGACCTGGATGATAGGTACAAATTTACTTTTAGGTGCCAATTGTGATATAGTGTGGAAAGTGCACTTAAATTGGATTCAAACTTGGAGTGAGGGAAAAACAGATTCAAACTTGGTTCTATCGTGTAATTTTTACTGTTACTTAAATTCTAGGATGCTTCATTTCCTTCTATGTAAGCAATAGTAATAATAGCTAATATGTGTAAAACAGGGTTTCTCAGCCTTGGCACTATTGACATATGTGTCAAATGATTCTTTGTTGTGAGGCACCATCCTGTGCATTGTAGAATATTTAACAGCATCTCTGGTCTCCACCCACTAGATGCCAGTAGCATGCACCTGTCAAAAATGATTCCAGACATTGCTAAATATCCACTTGGGAACAAAACTACCCCAGCTGAAAACAGTTGCAGCAGAATAGTCTCAGGAATTAAAGATTTCAGATACATTATTTCTTTAGTGCTTATAAAACCCCCATGAGATTGAAATCATTTTACAGATAAGGAAAGTAAAAGAATAAGGTGTTCTCAGGTGTTCCTAACTAATTAGATATGCTGAGGTTTGAGCCTAGAAAGTCTAACTACAAAACTCATGGTCTTAACAGCAATACCACAACTGCCTTTATAAAAGATATAAATAATAATTCTTCCCTTACAGAGCTGTAATGAGAATTAAATGGAATATCATCTGTAAGAACATCTCACATGGTACTTAGTGTAGAGGAGGCATTCAGTAAATGTTGGTGAAATCTGTGTATCTGAATCACCTCTTTCCTCCACAGCAAGCTTTCTCAACTTATTATACGTCTTCTGGTATTTACCTTTTATTCTTACTTCTACAAGTTTCTTACCTTCTGCCTACAAATGTACTTAGATCATTTCCTAAGGAAAAAGAATTTTCCCTTCATTAGTTTTCTCTTTCAAGGTATTATATTTTAACGTAATATTCATATCTATTTCCCCTTCATAATCATTTACTCATTTCATAATGCTTTCAAGTCTGACTCGCTTCCTGCCTGTGAATTCCTGCTGACCTAATCAGGGTGATAGCACCAAAGGGACTTGGACAGGCATATACGTTCACCCTCTCTTTGTACAGATGAGAAGGTTGGAGCAATGCTTCATGATATGCCAAGGACACATAACCAGTTATTTTTATAAAAGCCGTTTGCGTTTTCATCCCTATGCGTCTCTGCTTCATATGAAGTTGCTAAACATTCCTTTTTAAAACTTCCTTTTTTAATTTTTGTGATATTTATTTTATACTATGTTTCCTGTGTGTGTTAGTCACTCAGTCATGTCCAACTCTTTGCAAGCCCATGGGCTGTAGCCCGCCAGGCTCCTCCGTCCATGGAATTCTCCAAGCAAGAATACTGGAGCAGGTTGCCATTTCCTATTCCAGGGGATCTTCCTGACCCAGGGATCAAACCCAGGTCTCCTGCATTGCAAGCAGACTCATTATAGTTTGAGCCACCAGGAAAGAATTATGTTTTCTACTATGTATCCAACCTTAACCCCTTCCACATTCTTAACTAATTTCTTTTCTTCTCTTACATATAAACATTCAGCAAGGTGATTCCCTTAACTATGCTTAATCTCTTTTCATTAACTGTTTTGTCTCCTATGACCCCAGCAGTCATATATATTTCTCTCAGATCTGTACGTTTTACCTATTCCATATTCTGAGCCACAGGCTCACAGCTTCAATTACCTAATGAGAATTCTTACTTAGATGTCCTACAACTGCCTTGAACAGCATCTATAAAGTGGAAGGCATCATTTTTACCACTAAAGTATTCCTTTTAACAGTCTCAGTTTTCTGGCTAGGAAACAAATCATTGTTACCTATTTTAATCTTCTTTTAAATTTCTATCACCCTTATATCAACTATTTTTCAGATTCTATATATTTTTACCTCTGAGGTCTTTAGTATTTCTTTGTTTCACTCCAATTTCTATTATTCTAGTTTAAGCTTCTTAAAATTATGTCTGAAATATTTACATAATACAATAAACAGCCTTCTACTTCAGTTTTTTTTCTTCCCCAAATAAGTTTGAAAACCATAACACATTAAGCTGTTGAAAAGCAACACAGTATGAGTACTGTGATAGGGGGCTCAAAAACTATCAGTGGTCCCCCATTACCGAATCACCTGCAGTTCAATACAAGACCTGTGCAGTTCAACACACTAGCCACTAACCTATTGAGCCCGAAGCGTGGTTATTGAAAAGTAAGATGATGCAACTAGAGATTATCATACTAAGTGAAGTAAGTCAGAAAGAGACTGTAAAGAAAGCTGAGCACAGAAGAATTGATGCTTTTGAACTGTGGTGTTGGAGAAGACTCTTGAGAGTCCCTTGGACAGCAAGGAGATCCAGCCAGTCCATCCTAAAGGAAATCAGTCCTGGCTATTCATTGGAAGGACTGATGTTGAAGTTGAAACTCCAATACTTTGGCCACTTGATGAGAAGAGCTGACTCATTTGAAAAGACCCTGATGCTGGGAAAGATTGAGGGCAGGAGGAGAAGGGGACGACAGAGGATGAGATGGCTGGATGGCATCACTGACTCAATGGACATGGGTTTGGGTGGACTCTGGGAGCTGGTGATGGACAGGGAGGCCTGGCATGCTGTGGTTCATGGGGTCGCAAAGAGTCAGACATGACTGAGTGACTCAACTGAATACACTGTATGCTTACACGGTAATACTATGGATGTGTTGTGTTAGAGCACATTGTTAAAATTGATTTTGCCTTTATTAAGTGAGTAATAGAAATTAAAAATTGCGTATGTGGTTCAAATTATGTTTCTATTAGACAGTGATGGCTCAGACAGTCACACACTGTTCAGATTTTCAAGCTAAATCCACTGTAATTTCCCAACAGTAGATAACTGCTATTCCCTAACCATGCCCTCATTTTTAAAAAATTTGTTTCTTTTTAATTGAAGGAGATTTGTGTTGGTTTCTGCCATATATCAACATGAATCAGCCATAGGTATAGATATGTCCCCTCCCTCTTGAACCTCCTTCCCACCTCCCAGCTCATCCCACACCTCTAGGTTATCACAGAGCACTGGTTAGAGCTCTCTGAATCATACAGCAAGTTCCCACTGGCTATCTATACGTCAGTTCAGCCGCTCAGTCGTGTCTGACTCTTTGCAACCCCATGAATCGCAGCACGCCAGGCCTCCCTGTCCATCACCAACTCCCGGAATTCACTCAGACTCACGTCCATCGAGTCAGTGATGCCATCCAGCCATCTCATCCTCTGTCGTCCCATTCTCTTCCTGCCCCTAATCCCTCCCAGCATCGGAGTCTTTTCCAGTGAGTCAACTCTACGCATGAGGTGGCCAAAGTATTGCAGTTTCAGCCTTAGCATCATTCCTTCCAAAGAAATCCCAGGGCTGATCTCCTTCAGAATGGACTGGTTGGATCTCCTTGCAGTCCAAAGGACTCTCAAGAGTCTTCTCCAACACCACAGTTCAAAAGCATCAATTCTTCAGTGCTCAGCCTTCTTCACAGTCCAATTCTCAAATCCATACATGACCACAGGAAAAACCATAGCCTTGACTAGATGGACCTTTGTTGGCAAAGTAATGTCTCTGCTTTTGAATATGCTGTCTCTGCTGGTCATAACTTTCCTTCCAAGGAGTAAGCGTCTTTTAATTTCATGGCTGCAGTCACCATCTGCAGTGATTTTGGAGCCCCAAAAAATAAAGTCTGACACTGTTTCCACTGTTTCCCCATCTATTTTCCATGAAGTGATGGGACCAGATGCCATGATCTTAGTTTTCTGAATGTTGAGTTTTAAGCCAATTTTTCACTCTCCACTTTCATTTTCATCAAGAGGCTTTTTAGTTCCTCTTCACTTTCTGCCATAAGGGTGGTGTTATCTGCATATCTGAGGTTATTGCTGTTTCTCCCAGCAATCTTGATTCCAATTTGTGCTTCTTCCAGCCCAGCGTTTCTCATGATGTACTCTGCATATAAGTTAAATATGGTAGTGTATATATTTCCATGCTACTCTCTCCCTTCGTCCCACCTTCTCCTTCCCCCCTCTGTATACATAAGCATGTTCTCTATCATGCCCCCACTTGTTAGCACTTTCATGCCTCTGCTCATTCTGTTTGCTTCTAATATAGCTTCCTGTCCCCTATTCCTGCCCATTAGGACTCTTTTATTAATTAATAACTAAAACCTAATTCAAGAAAGTATAAGCAAAAACACATTTTACTGGCTGTGTAGCTGAAAAGTCTAGATATTAATATGAAAGCAGTTGCACACAGAGGCTTGGATAATGTTATCAAGATGTGATGTTCATTCTCATCCTCCTTAACTTTTTCTTTTTTCTCTCTCTGCCCCTTTTCATCTCTTTCTTTTCATCCCTCACCTCTTCTTTCCTGTGTGTTGGCTTCAATTTACTTTCAAAATCTCTCTATGTAGTAACTTAGAAGCAACATGGTCCTACCATACAGCACAGGGAACTATATTCAATATTCTGTGATAAAGCATAACAGAAAAGAACATGAAAAAAATGTATGTGTAACTGAGTTACTTTGCTATACAGCAGTAATTAACACAACATTGTGAATCAATATACTTCAACAAAAAACATGAGATGAGCTGGAAGTGTAAAATACATACTGAGTTTTGAGGGGAGTAGTAACTTGGAGGGGAGAAGGCAATGGCAACCCACTCCAGTAGTACTCTTGCCTGGAAAATCCCATGGATGGAGGAGCCTGGAAGGCTGCAGTCCATGGGGTCGCTAAGAGTCGGACAGGACTGAACGACTTCACTTTCACTTTTCACTTTCATGCATTGGAGAGGGAAATGGCAACCCACTCCAGTATTCTTGCCTGGAGAATCCCAGGGATGGGGAAGCCTGGTGGGCTGCCATCTATGGGGTTGCACGGAGTCGGACACGACTGAAGTGACTTAGCAGCAGCAGCAGCAGCAGTAACTTGGAGAGTAGTAACTTAACTTCTGTAACTCCAAGTTCAGCAACCCCCAGATTAAAAACTGCCTTTCCACTGTATCAGATCACATAGCTTTAAGGTATTAATCGCTACCTGATTGGTCAAGTTTGGCCCACATGGAAATCATGAAACAAGGATGGGGTCAACCTCACCCAATCACATAGCCTGAAAAGATGGAAGATAGCTTATCTCTGGATGAAAATCAAGGTGAAAATATCAGAAGACAAGAAAACGCTTTTTGAGCTGATGAAATTAACAGATATAATTGACATCTTTTTCAAAGTATATCTCAAATAGATTTCATCATCAAAAGCTTTCATATCCCAAATTAATTGTGACTTCTCCCTTCTCTAAATTCCCAGTCCATACCTTTTGTATCTCTTCTGTGCCAACTGCCATATTCTATATTGTATTGTATTTATTTCTGTGATCATGTTAGACTCCTTTCCTCCAACTCTCATTTTATTTTTTATTACAGTATTTATTCTAATGAATTCCTCATGAGTTACTGAATGCATAATAGAAATTACATATTTATTGAATTGTTCTTTAGCCCTGAATGTTTTTCAAGTAGGAGATTTATGCATCTAAATAATTAATTTAGAGCCATTAGTAATTAAAAGTAATTTAATATAGTTTTAAAAAGTAATAGTTAATTGCTGTATTCATACAGTATGAACAGAAAATCCGAATTTGTGATAATAGATTAAAATATTTTAAAATAACCTCCATTAAACCTCCAGGTTCTTTAGATTTTCATATAGATGTTCAAATCAGCCTGTCAATTTGTGCAAAAAATCCTGGTGGTATTTTGATTGGTATTACAATGAATGTGTACATCAGTTCAGGGAGAGTAGACGTGTTAATAATATTGAATCTTTCCATCTATGAACATAGAATAGGTATCTATTAAATTGCCTTTAATTTCTTACAGTAATATTTTGTGTTTTTTAGGTCTTAGTCATCTTTTGTTAAATGCATTCCTATAAGTGTCATGTTTGATGATAATATTTTAGTTTCATTTAAATTTTTTTAATTGCCTTGTATAAATAAATGCAATAAATTATTTTTTTGACTTAAAAAAACCCCATTTTTATATATGACTATACTTAGAGTCATATATAAATAGGGAGGGGTTTCCCAAGTGGTGCAGTGGTAAAGAATTCGCCTGCCAGTGTAGGAGACTCAAGAGATGTGGGTTTGATCCAAGGGTCAGGAAGATCCCCTGGAGCAGGAAATGGCAACCCAATCCAGTATTCTTGCCTGGAAAATCCCATGGACAGGACAGAGGAGCCTGGAGGGATACAGTCCATGGGGTCACAAAGAGTCAGACACAACTGAGTAACTGAGCACATGCTTTGCCTCTATAAATAGGGAGGACTGATGTGCTGGAGTTCGTAGGATCACGAAGAGTCGGACACAACTTGGCGACTGAACAGCAACAATATTTAGAGTTACAAGAGAAAAGGTATGAGAAAGTGAGAAAATCGGAAAGGGTAAGAAAACAGGCATAAGGAAGGGAAAACCAGGCAGAGCAGGAGGAAGAAAGGCTGAATGTCACAGACAGAAGGACTGCAAAATCAGCAGAGTGAAACATCAGATCGGAAATCTGATTCCTAAGCATTAAAGACAAGGGGAAAGAAAAACAGGGAAGCAAAAATTTGATCATGTGCGGTAAAAATAATTCAGACTAAAATTAAAAGGCAAATAGAACTTTGCAGAAAAAATGTTAGCAAGGATTACAGATTAAGAACAGTGCCTGACACATAGTAGATTTGCCGAATAAATGAATAAAGCCTTGGATGTCTAATATATAATGTAAGGCATTCTTACAAATAAATAAAGATATAGTAGTAAATTGTCAAAGGATATGATCAAAAGGAGAAATATAAATGATTAAAAAGCTGTGAAATTAAAAGTGAAATTTTAATGAATGCAAAATCAAGCCATGAGCTACTTTTACCTCATATAATGCTATGGGAATGTGAATTTATACTTTTCATGGAAAAAATTGATATTGTATTGCTTGACTATCACTGCATATCAAACACCTTTAAGATTTAAGTGGCTTTCAAAAATAAGCATCTATTTCTCACTTACATGTTTCTGGGGCAGCAAGGATGGCTCTGCTCCATACTGAAATTCCTGTTGGTGTGGTCTCCTGTAACATACATCTCATTCTTCTCCTAAAATGTGCTGGCTAGAGCAAGGTTTTCTCATAGTAAAGGGAGAGGTACAGAAGGGCAACCTCAGGACTCAGGCTCAGGACAGAGCATAAAGCAAAGCGAATCACAAGACCTGCTGCTGTGAGCCAAAGAGCAAAGAAATATGCTCCATCCAGACGAAACCACCACAGGATCGTGGATTTAGTGAAGGAGGAAGAACGGAGCCAAGCATTCAATCTCCTGCAGGTATTTTCTGGAAAATGTTAATAAGTGTCCAGAAGTAGTCAAACTAGCAACAATGTCCAATTCTTCTGTCTATTGCTGTTGCTGCTTTGGTGGTTGTGGTTTGAATACCCTTCCACAAGGCATGCATTCTCCAGTATCTACCACAGACCTCATGACTCCATATCGTCCCAGGCTTAACGGTTTTGTAGAGACTTGACCTGGTCCTGCAGGCATTTGAGCTTGACTTTCCTGGTTTAGAGTGACACCACTTCACCACTACAGTTAATTGTGAACAAAGGAAGTTTGTTCACAATTGTAGAAAAATTTCCTCAAAGTTTCAAATTTAAGAAAATAGATCAAATAAGATTCAGATATAATAAGCAACATTATATAGATAAATATTATTTTTGTAAATTATATTTAATAATATATGGAAATCCTTCCAATGTGATAATGGAAAAGGTATCACTGTATGTGTGCATGCTCAGTCACCCAGTCATATTGGACTCTTTGTGACACCATGGACTGTAGCCCGCCAGGCTCCATTGTTCATGGAATGTTCCAGGCAAAAATACTGGAGCAGGTTGCCATTTCCTACTCCAGGGTATCTTCCTGACCCAGGGATCGAACCCATGTCTCCTGTGTCTTCTGCATTAGTTGGTGGATTCTTTACCACTGAGCCACCTGGGGCCATTACTCTATAGCTATATATAATTATGTTTTAAGTTTTATAAGTGAAATAACATATACATACATTAAATACACTTATTTAAAGAGGACTGGTAGAAAATACATCCAATATATGTGACCATCTCCTGAAGTTAAATTTACCACTAATTGTTGTTTTCTTCTTTGTGTTGTTCTATATCATTGTAATTCTGTACAATGACTATTATTACTTTTTAAATCCAGAAATAAATAAATATAAAAAACAAACTGCTCTCTTGCCCACAAATCTAGATAGTACATTTAAACATTAATCATACCGCAAGGACTTAAAAGTAATTTCACACAGTACCATCCCTTTCAGTTTACAACTTGGAAGCTGAATAGAGTGGTTCCATTCTTAGCTGACACAGGGCATGCCTTGCGGATACTATGGCTCTAGTTCTAGATCACCACAATGAAGCAAGCATTGCAATAAAGCAGAACACATGAATTTTTTTTTCTTATTTCCTAGTGCATGCAAATTATATTTATAGTATGGTGTGCTCTAGTAAGTGTGCAATAGCATTCTGTCTTTAAAAAGTCCCCCAAAATGTACATACCTTAATTTAAAAATACTTTATTGTTAAACAATTCTAATCATCATCTGACCGTGTAGGGTTGCCACAATACTTCAATTTGCAAAAACTGCAACGTCTGTGAAACACAATAAAACACGGTGCAACTGTGTGCAACCTTTACTCCCCCTCTGTATGGTACATTTCCTTATATTATTTATCAATGTGTTCTCTTCTTCAAGTAGACTACACATGACTTTGGGGATGGTGATGGCTTTGTTACATTTCTCATGTCACCTAGTACAATGTCTTATACAGTAATAATGATAATAATAACATGCTAAATGCATTATTTCGTCTTCACCACAGCCTTAATGCCATTCCTACATGGTCCTCATTTTATAGATGGAGAAGATAAGACTTTGATTAAATAATTTACCCAAGATTACACACAGAATTAGTAGTAAAGCCAGGATTTGAGTCCAAGCAGTTTGGTTCCAGAGCCTTCTCTGAACAAAGAAGTCGTGAAAGATGCCGGTCTTGGGTCAGTATCCGTCAGACTCATTTCTTCTCTTTATCTGCTCTCCTTATGCCTGTTTTTCTCACATTCCCGTGTTAACTCATTTGCTTGAGTTTGACCAGTGAAAGGCACTAGTGGAATCATGGAGGATGGGAAGAAGGGACAAAGAGAAGATCCCTCGGTCCCCTTGCTGTCGGCAGCCTCTGACTCGGGTCTCCAGCTCCTGCTAGGCTGAGCCACCCTGGTTCCAGCTTCTGCTATGTGGCCCTGGCTTCCTTGGACCTTCTGCTTTTCCCTTTCAGCCAGGGCTTCCACAACTTCTTGTCGCTAATCTCTGCCTCAGTGACCTCTGTTTGGCTTCTCGGCTCCTTCCTGATCTGTTTAACCAATTCCAGGGATTAAATTCCCTGTTTCAAATATGTACATTTTACACAAAACATCTTCTTAGTCATAATTTTCCCAGAAGACTGCCTACTGGTCTTTACATCCAAACTTCACAGATTATATGAATTTCTCAAAACAATATTTTTTATTGATATTCATAAAATAAATGTTTATATTTATATCCCCAAACTCTGCATACCATTTTAAATAAAATAAAGTCCTAGTATGAGGGGAAAGCCTTGCACCACACTCCAAATACAAATGGTAACACACCAGAATCACCTTTGCTGTTGCTGTTGTTTAGTTGGTAAGTTGTGTCTGACTCTTTTGCAATCCCATGGACTGTGGCCCACCAGGCTCCTCTGTCCATGAAGTTTCCCAGGCAAGAATCCTGAAGTGGGTTGCCATTTCCTTCTCCAATCAGAATCACCTACAGACATTTTAAAAAGTATGCCAACACCATCCAAGGCTCCTCTGTCCATGCAGTTTCCCAGGCAAGAATCCTGAAGTGGGTTGCCATTTCCTTCTCCAATCAGAATCACCTACAGACATTTTAAAAAGTATGCCAACACCATCCAAGGACTATTACTGCCTCACTCTTGGAGCCCTGACCTCACGTTTGTTTGAAATCGACCTATGAGGGCAGGTGATTTCTTTGCTTACTGCTAGAATTCCATCTTTTAGAATGATGTTTTACATACATTAGAAGCTCATCAGCTATCTTGTTAAATTAGGCACCTAGTGGGTGCTTTAGTTATTTCATCTATACATTTCAGAGGATTTCCACCACAATATCTTTGATAGAGTTGAAAATGAATCAATTTACCACTTTTTGATTAAAACTCTACAGAATATTCACTGACTGAAGACAGAAAACCACAGAATTGAAGAATTTATCCTTGGCCAGCAGTGACCATATCTTGTGTTACTTTAGAGTTGTCCTGAAAACCAAAGAACTTCAGAGATCCAGAGAAGGAGAGAAGGAACTTTTCTAAAACCACTACAAAAAAGAAAATTAAAAAGCAGAGACTGGAATGGAGTCTCTGAGAGTCAGAATTTCCCCCTTTACCAGCTCTAGCACAAAATTAGGAGACTTTTGAGAAACAATATAATTTTGACAAAGAAGGATATGATTTTGGATATGACTTAAGCTCCATTTTATTGCATGTAATATGTAGATAACAATATTTACCCTAAGCTACATCATAGGAATTGGAGAAGATAAAATCATCTAAAAATTCTCTGTGTAAAAGATAGCATTTTATGATCTGTCAAGTTCCATACCATCAAAATACTTTGAAAAGAAGAAAACTCAATATATTGTGCACATCTAATTTATAAACACTCAAATGACTTTGGATGACAGCATGGGCTACTGTAGCGAAATAGATTGAAGTATTTCAAACCAAAAACCCTATCTAAAAAAACTATGAAAGTGTTAGTCACTCAGTCATGTCCGACTTTTCATGAACTGTGTAGCCTGCCACGCTCCTCTGTCCATGGAATTCTCCAGGCAAGAATACTGGAGTGGGTTATCATGCCCTCCTCATGGGATCTTCCCCACCCAGGGATCAAACCCAGGATTCCTGCATCACTGGCAGATTCTTTACCCTCTGAGCCACTAGGATAAAACCCTATATGGTGATTAAAAACTAAAAATTTCTGCCAGTCCATAATGCTTTCAATTTACCACTCGATTTACAAAGACCCATGTCAAGAACAACAGAAAATTTACAAATATCCATTTTCATTTATATCTGTATTTCATACTAGAAATTAATATAAAGACTAAATGATTACTGTTCACCAGTGGGAAGCAGGAACTGAGGAGCTCCTGACTTGTAAGCTTTGTGATATTTAAACAGCCAGTAGGAAAAGAAAAAGATTGTGTAAAAAAAACCTGAAAGCCAAAATCTGAGGTAGGGAAGTCTCCTACAATCCAGGCACTGACTGCAAGCCATCTACCCTGAAACATGTAAGCAAATCAGCTGCAAAACCTTTGCTGCCTTTCTCAACCAGGCGTCATCTTTCCCCGTGCCAGAGGGCTGCACGGAGAAAATACTCCTTAATTGCTTTCATCTGTGCTTATAATGAGTGATATTTTTGAAAGGAATCTCTAAATGACCTTTTCTTTTCCTCACTACCGATTTGATATGGGTTGTTTTTCAATCCTCGCTGTGAGCTTAGGCAACGCCGCGGTGCGGTCCTAACCGTCTGGGGCTCAGGTAGTGACACTGTGGAGTTCTAGCTGTGAGGTCTATGGGAGGTACTTTGTACTAAAAAGTATGGACCCTGGATACTCCAAGAAAAGGTCGGCATTGTCACTTCGGACTTCTCTTTTCTCACGGTAGCCTGGCAACCAGACTGCGTCTCTTTGATGGAGGGCGTTCCGACTAGAAAACAGCTTTATGAAAAGTGTCAGGGTCATCTTTAGAAACCCGAAGAAAACAAAACAAAACCCCCCCAAAAAAGCCTACCACCAAGAAGGCAAAGGAAAAAAAAAAAAAAACCTCCGCACAACTCAATTATTCAGCTCCACACAACTGCGCCTGTCAGGTCTTCGCAACAGCACTCACTTGAATTTAATTAAGTTTGTCCGTGTCGCCTGTGAACTGCTCTGCTGGACCTGCCTGAACGGGATGAAAAGCCTGAAGGCAGACCCCGTGAGGCCGTTGTTGATAAGGAGGGGCTCTGCATTCTGAAGTTAGGTACATTCCCATCCCCTCGCACAGAAAATGCCCGGGGGGGGGGGAACATTTTGTAGAGCGCATTGGAAGTTGGGTGGCCCGAGAGACTATAGACAGAGAGGAGAGCTTTTCCCACCGGGGATGTGTTTGCCTCTTTTGGGAGGATAAAATGCTGGCTTTTGGAACTCTGAAGTCAAACAATTAGATTCAAATGCCAGCTCTGCCACTTACTAGCTCTGTTACTTTGGGGAAGTTAACTACTCTCTCTGAGCGTCAGTTCCTTCATTTTGTGATCCAAGAAAAGTCATGATTAAGGGAAGGAAAATTGGTAAAATGCCAGACACTACTGGCTCTCAAGGACTCTATTCCTTATTTTTCGATTTAAATCCTCTAAAATGTATTATACTTTATTACAAAATAATTTCCAAACTTGATAACATGATAGAGGACCTTCAAAATACAATGCTAGCAGAACATATCTGTTGCTTCCAGATGCCTCACAGAATGCCCTGCCTTCTGCACTCACCTTTCTCCCTCCTGCACCCGGGCATAAGTGTGTCCCCTGGATAGAAATAGAAATACAGATTTCTAGTGATTCTTCAAGATCCCATCCTAATGTCTCCAAACCCGCCTGTCTTACTTCTCCCAGGAAGCCAGTCATTACAGCCCTTGGGTTCTCAGAGCACTTTGTACTTTCTTCAGTCTTCATTGGTGGCTCAGTGGTAAAGAATCTGCCTATCAAGCAGGAGACACGGGTTCGATTCCTGAGTGGGGAGAATTTCCTGGAGAAGGAAATGGCAACCCACCCCAGTATTCTTGCCTGGAAAATCCCATGGACAGAGGAGCCTGGCAGGCTACAGTCCGTGGAGCTGCAAAAGAATTGGACACAACTGAGCAACCAAACACAGCAACCTATTGAATTTCTCCCCAAATGAATCATAATCTTCTCATGGACGTGGTTGGGTACCATTTGTTTTTATATTATTCTGGTATTTAATAAAGTATTCAATAAACATTTAATTGATGAAGGGATAGCTTCCAGAACAGCTTTATTTATCACTTCTAAATTTACATTTAAAATATTCTAGGAGTGAATTATTATTTTTGATATCTCCCTACAGGGAGGGATTGGGGGCAGGAGGAAAAGGGGATGACAGAGGATGAGATGGCTAGATGGTATCACGGACTCAATGGACGTGAGTCTGAGTGAACTCTGGGAGATGGTGATGGACGGGGAGGCCTGGCGTGCTGCGACTCATGGGGTTGCAAAGAGTCGGACACGACTGAGCGACTGAACTGAACTAACTGACGGTACCACCGAGTATATAGAAATGAATAAACCTAAAGTTTGAATCATGGTGAAGAGTACCATGGCATAAGAATAAGAAAGCTAGAAAGTGAATGAATACTAACTTCTCAACCTATAGACAGCCTGACCAGCATATGCTGGAGACTTTTCCAAATAAGATAACAAATCGAGTGCAGAAACAAAATGTGGTAAATATTAGAAATTTTAGCTATTCAGATATTTTCTAGTAGTTTCATCTCACTAAAATCAAATTATTGCTCTGATTCTAGCTTTGATTAATTTGATTTAAATCCTTTTGTTTCCACTAAAAATAGTCAAAATTATTTTTATTAATTTGATTTTAATTTAGCAAGTTCTTTTCATTCTGAAAAGTTTATTCTGTTGAGAAAAAACTCAACTGGAATCAGATATTTATAAAATTTTCAAATTTAGAAGTACCAGAGATATTAGCTAGTCCTGTTTTTTTACAAATGAGAAAACTAGGACCTGGAAATATTAAGAAACTTTTATCAAGCCTCCTATTAGTTAGACTAAAATTGACTTATCTGGTCTCCCTATTTAGATCCAGCATGCCACTGAAAGGAGGCACCACCCGATGCTATGGAAATGGTAGGAACCTTGGAAGAATGTAGACATTTTGCCAATGTGGACATTTTTTATAATGAACTCACCCTGCTCAGATCTAAGCTTCTGGGAAGTTTAGGATAAAGAGGGTCCCATTTTCTTCACAGCTGACTGGAAAACCAAATCTTCGTTATTAGCACTACCTGGCTAACACTTAAATCGTGGCTTCTTATCACAGTCATTTTGACCTCTGCCTTTCCACCTTTCTAGTGAAGAACAGTTCACCACTTATGCAAAGTGTGGTGCCCGCACCAAAGCCCACCTACAAGAGTGAGGCTAAGAAATGTACACAGCATTTGATTCCACATTCATATGTATGATTGGTGGGCAAAGCTAAATGATCAGTATGTATTAATTGCCTAGGTGCACACTGTCAGTGAATGTGTAACCATTTTAAAATTTCTTAGTGTTATCCTTATTCTCATATCACTTAATGAAATATGCTCATATGCTTCTGAATCTAATTAAGAAATATGAGCTTGTATTTCATTTCATTTTCATGATAATTTTTATTGTATTTTATAAAAGTAGGGCAAAATTTTTAAAAACTGCCCTTCACCACAGATAGTTTGAGAAACATTGTTCTAGAAACCTGCTTCATGTTCGTGTTTTAGCCCTGCTCTTTGTTTCTTTCTCCTACCCCTCTGCTCCCTAACTTTCCCATAAAGACACGCTACGCTCTCTCTGCCTTTTCTCTCAGAACTCCTCCTGCCTCTAAAGCCCTGCCCACAGGTCTCTGCGTGGCCTGCTCCTTCTTTCTCTTAGTCTCCATGGTACAACACCAGGGGAGCCCTGGCAACGCTCCCTCAACCTCCACTTTAAGCCGTGTGCCTCCATCTAATGACGTCAAGGTCGCCCAGTCAGTGCTTTGCCTAGCTCTCATCATTAATGCCACCCCACTCCAGTACTCTTGCCTGGAAAATCCCATGGGCAGAGGAGCCTGGTGGGCTGCAGTCCATGGGGTCGCTAAGAGTCAGACACGACTGAGCGACGTCACTTTGACTTTTCACTTGCATGCATTGGAGAAGGAAATGGCAACCCACTCCAGTGTCCTTGCCTGGAGAATCCCAGGGACGGCGGAGCCTGGTGGGCTGCCATCTATGGGGTCGCACAGAGTCGGACATGACTGAAGTGACTTAGCAGCACCATTATTTAAACTCCCCTTGTTTCATTGTTTCTTGGCTTCTTCATTACCTGACAGGGATCTTGTCTAGTTCACTCTCTTTCCCTGGTGCCTAGGACTACACCTACCACATCTTGTCAGGGCCCCAGTACTTGTGGGATGTTGCAGAAGGAAGCCCCCTGTATTGTTTCAGGCCTATTACAAAAATTATATTACTGTCCTCTTTGCCACAGGTCTATAAGGTAGTTATTATCATCCCCATTAACGGTTGAGGAATCTGACATTCAGAGCCATTAAGGAACTCGTCTAAGATTACGCGGTCATGGCTGCGTTTATGATTCCTAAGCTTTCCACTGTGGTAGGTAAGAAACTCTTTCAAACACTGACATCAGTTGTCAATTATCAACATTAGAGCCAGCAAGAGGTATTATTCAAGAATTCTGGAATGTTTTCTGCTTCTGATATAGGCAGAAGAGAGGTATGCTACATTTTAAAGTGAAAACACAGTTTTCATGAGTGCTTTTCAAAGTATCTCATTAGGGTTGCCAGATACTGCAAACAAAAATACAGGATTACTAGTCAAATCCGAATTTTGGATAAACACTAAGTAATTTTTTAATACACGAGACATACTATACTATTCACTATTTGTCTGATATTCAGATTTAAGTGAGCATTTGTATTTTGTCTGGCAATCCTAACTCAGGACTAAAAACAATAATGTTAGTCATAGAAATTAATGGCCATTTCACAAATGGACTGAAGTGTAAGTACAGCTAAGGAAGTGTTTCCGGAATATGCAAATCTCTTCCAAAAAGTTTTATAGAAAATTTCTGAACAGTGACATTCTTTACAGGGTTTTACCACCAAGAAGACATAGGTTAATTTATTTGCCAGAAATGAAACAAATGTGTGTTTCAAGGTGACAGATTTAAAGGGAACTAGGATAATTCATCATTTAAAAGGAAACAGCTAAGGAATGATCTGCTAACAGTAAATAAATATATGAGAATGATTGTATAATAGTTATCAGCTGCTTTGAATTTCCACTGAGGTTAGAACCAGAAATACATGACTAAAGCTAGAGCATGAGGCATTTAATTTGTTTTGGATGTAGTATTTAAGGACTTCCTGAGAGTCAAGTTTCTAAAAGCTTGTGTGTGGCATCCTTTGATAAAAAAAAAAAAAAAACAACACTCAATCTGGCTTCAGTCAGTTCCTTTGACAAGCCAGGACTGGTTTCAGCTCTAGGCCAAAGGCACTGTGTCAGGGGTGTAAAATGAGGAAAGACTGATTTGGATCTCAGAGATGTCGAGGAATAAAAATGTCACCATAATCAAGATCAGGCTGCTATGGTTTATTGTAGACTTTCCTAAACCAGCCACGAACACTGGTGTCTCAGGTTGTTACCAGGGCTTGTAATGAACTACCCTGGAAAAGTGTCCCATGCCATCACCCACTCCAGAGTCACAGCTCACATAAACATATTGTGTAAAAATCCTGATTGTTTTTATCCTGAGCTTCCCTATTTGACAAAAACAAGGAAAAGCCTCTCTTCCCCTGATCTTTTTTTTTTCCTAAGGAATCAGATCACATCAGTCGCTCAGTCGTGTCTGACTCTTTGCGACCCCATGAACTGCAGCACACCAGGCCTCCCTGTCCATCACCAACTCCAGGAGGTCACTCAGACTCACATCCATCGAGTCAGTGATACCATCCAGCCATCTCATCCTCTGTTGTCCCCTTCTCCTCCTGCCCCCACTCCCTCCCAGCATCAGAGTCTTCTCCAATGAGTCAACTCTTTGCATGAGGTGGCCAAAATACTGGAGTTTCAGCTTTAGCATCATTCCTGCCAAGGAAATCCCAGGGCTGATCTCCTTCAGAATGGACTGGTTGGATCTCCTTGCAGTCCAAGGGACTCTCAAGAGTCTTCTCCAACTGGCAAAGTGATGTCTCTGCTTTTGAATATGCTATCTAGGTTGGTCATAACTTTCCTTCCAAGGAGTAAGCGTCTTTTAATTTCATGGCTGCAGTCACCATCTGCAGTGATTTTGGAGCCCAGAAAAATAAAGTCTGACACTGTTTCCACTGTTTCTCCATCTATTTCCCATGTAGTGATACCTATTAGCAAGTCTCAGGCAGGGGTATTTTGCATGAGAACTTTCTGCAGCTTCTGGGCATCATCTGAATTCTATCTGAAAGCTTAGATGAGGCCTCTGCTTCACCTTCTGAAGAAGAGTCTGACAGCAACACCTGCCATAAGTCATTGCTACTGAAGGCTTTTGTGACACCGAGTCACTGCCCTGCCACCATGCTCTGGCGCATGGCTGCTCCAGACCCTAAATGTTAACATCGGAATTGGCAGCCACTGATCTGCCTTAACCATCAAAGTCAACATGGCTGTCCTCTCAGACAGTGGTCCCCAACCCTTTTGGCACTGGGGATCAGTTTGGTAGATGATAATTTTTCCACTGACCTGGAGAGAGGAAAGGTGGAAGATGGTTTCAGAATGAATCAAGTGCATTACATTTATTGTGCATTTTGTTTCCATTATTATGACATGAGTTCCACCTCAGGTCAACAGGCATTAGATCCTGGAAGCTGGGGACCCCTGCTCTTGGAGTTTAACCTAGTAGCGCAGATGAGCTGTGGTGTACCTAGAAACAACCATCACCTCAAATGATGGCTGAGTTCAGTTTAGATCATTATAGTTCAGTCACTCAGTCCTGACTCTTTCAACCCCATGGACTGCAGCATGCCAGGCTTCCCTGTCTATCACCAATTCCCAGAGCCTGCTCAAACTCATGTCCGTTGAGTTGCTGATGCTATCCAAACATCTCATCCTCTGTCATCCCCTTCTCCTTCTGCCTTCAATCTTTCCCAGCATCAGAGTCTTTTCCAATGAGTCAGTTCTTCACATCAGGTGGCCAAATTATTAGAGTTTCAGTTTCAGCATTAGTCCTTCCAATGAATATTCAGGACTGATTCCCTTTAGGATTGACTGGTTGGATCTCCTTGCAGTCCAAGGAACTCTCAAGAGTCTTTTCCAACACCACAGTTCAAAAGCATCAATTCTTCAGCACTCAGCTTTCTTTATGATTCAACATAACTACTGGAAAAACCATAGCTTTGACTAGACAGACCTTTGTCAGCAAAGTAATGTCTCTTTGCTGTCTAGGTTGGTCAAAGCTTTTCTTCAAAGGAGCAAGCGTCTTTTAATTTCAGGCTACAGTCACCATCTGAACTGATTTTGGAGCCCCCGAAAATAAAGTCTCTCACTGTTTCCATTGTTTCCCCATCTATTTTTCATGAAGTGATGGTACCAGATGCCATGATCTTAGTTTTCTGAAAATAGAATTTTAAGCCAGCTTTTTCACTCTCCTTTTTCACTTTCATCAAGAGGGTCTTTAGTTCCTCTTTGCTTTCTGCCATAAGGGTGGTGTAATCTGCATATCTGAGGTTAATGATATTTCTCCTGGCAATCTTGATTCCAACTTGTGCTTAATTCAGCCTGGCATTTTGTGTGATGTACTCTGCATACAAGTTAAATAAGCAGGGTGACAATATACAGCCTTGATGTACTTCTTTAACAATTTGTAACCAGTCCATTGTTCCTTGTCCGGTTCTAACTGTTGCTTCTTGACCTGTATACAGATTTATCAGGAGGCAGATAAGGTGGTCTGATATTCCCATCTCTTAAAGAATTTTCCACAGTTTGTTGTGATCCACATAGTCAAAGGCTTTGGCATAATCAATAAAACAAGTAGATGATTTCTGGAATTCTCTTGCTTTTTGTATGATCCAACGGATGTTGGCAATTTGATCTCTGGTTCCTCTGCCTTTTCTAAAACCAGCTTGAACATCTAGAAGTTCTTGGTGCAGGTATTGTTGAAGCCTTGCTTGGATAATTTTGTGCATTACTTTACTAACATGTGAGATGAGTGCAATTGTTCAGTAGTTTGAACATTCTTTGGCATTACCCTTTTTTTGGGATTGGAATGAAAACGGACCTTTTCCAGTCCTATAGCTATTGCTGAGTTTTCCTAATTTGCTGGCATATTGAGTGCAGCACTTTCACAGCATCATCTTTTAGGATTTGAAATAGCTTAGCTGGAATTCAATCACCTCCACTAGCTTTGTTTGTAGTGATGCTTCCTAGGGCCCACTTGACTTCACATTCCAGGATGTCTGACTCGACATTAGTGATCACATAGTCGTGGTTATCTGGGTCATGATGATATTTTTTGTACAGTTCTTCAGTGTATTCTTGCCACCTCTTGTAATATCTTTTGTTTCTGTTAGGTCCATATCATTTCTGTCCTTTATCAAGCCCATCTTTGCATGAAATGTTCCCTTGGTATCTCTAATTGTCTTGAAGAGATCTGTAATCTTTCCCATTCTATTGTTTTCTTCTATTTCTTTGCATTGATCACTGAGGAAGGCTTTCTTACCATGCTTTGCTATTCTTTGGAACTCTGCATTCAGATGGATATCTCTTTCCTTTTCTTCTTTGCTTTTAGATTCTCTTCTTTTCTCAGTTATTGTTAAGGCCTCATCAAACAACCATTTTGCCTTATTGCATTTCTTTTTCTTGAGAGTGGTCTTGATCACTGCTTCCTGTACAATGTCACTAACCTCCTTCCATAGTTTTCAGGCACTCTATCAGATCTAATCCCTTGAATCTCTGAAATAAAAGGAAATTCCATCTCACTACTAATGACTTTCTCTAATGTGTTTACCTTAGTTCTCAACAACTCCTTAAGAGCTGTTTGGCTTTCTTGACAAGTTTGCTTCTTTTCAAAAGCACTTAACAGATAGCAAGTAAGATACAAAGAAACTTGTATGAATAAAGACCCACTATGCCTCTAAGTACCTAATTTGCCGTAAGAGAGTGAGGAGACAATGGAAAGATGTGTTCAACTTTTGTGTAACTCCATTAAGAAAAGGTGTTGGTCCTTCTCTCCTTTGTGAATTTTCACTTATTCTCTAGACTAGGTTATAGCACTCTAGATGTCTGTTCTCTCAAAATTCCTTGCATTCTTTTTTTTAAAAAATCAACATCTGGTTTTTCTGTTAGACTGTAAACTGTGTGGATACAGACATTCTCTGTATCTCATTCACTGCTGTCTCCTCAGTACTTCACCCAGAGTGTGATACATAATAGGCACTCAATAAGTATTTTGACCTTAATTCAGTTTCTTCCTAGTATCACCAGCTTGGTGCCTATTGAGGCAGAATGCATAAATATACCTTACCTTTAGTAGAAACAAAATCAATGTTAATCAAATACATTAAAAGTTGAGAAAATGCACAAATAAGTGGAGAAAATGGCCCAGTGTTCACACTCACAAATTGGGAGTATGTGGCCAATCAACATTGCTAACTGAAATTGTTGAGAACCTTCATGCCAAACCCGTGGTGAAGCACTGCTCTTTGGGCTTGGAGTTCAGGAATGTGTAGTCCTGCCTCAGTAGAGCATGCACATTATTTTACCAACAAAGGTCACTCTAGTCAAAGCTATGGTTTTTCCGGTAGTCATGTAGGGATGTGAGAGTTGGACTATTTTAAGAATGCTGAACACTGAAGAATTGATGCTTTTGAACTGTGGTGTTGGAAAAGACTCTTGAGAATCCATTGGACTCCAAGGAGATCCAACCTGTCCATCCTAAAGGGAGTCAGTCCTGAATATTCATTGGAGGGACTGATGCTGAAGCTGAAACTTCAATATTTTGGACATTTGATGCAAAGAACTCATTAGAAAAGACCCTGAAGCTGGGAAAGATTGAAGGCAGAAAGAGAAGGGGACAACAGAGGATGAGATGGTTGGATGTCATCACCGATGTGATGGTCATGAGTTTGAGTAGGCTCCGGGAGTTGGTGATGGACAGGGAAGCACGCTGCAGCCAACAGGGTCACAAAGAGTCAGATATGACTGAGCAACTGAACTGAACTGAACTGAACTGAAAACCCATCCAACCTTATTTCTTGTTGATGACAAGTAAGAAGTTTGTAATCCAGACAGCTTGATAGCCCCAGCCCACACATATTCATGCCACGCACACACACACACACACACACACACCACACACATATACACACAATTACTCCTATTTTTATACCTTAATTCAAGTGTTTCCTTGTCTAGAATTCCCTCCTTCTCTTGCCCATATGTTCATAGGACACCTATCCTTCCAGGGCCTACTCAAAACTTTCTCTAAAAGCCTCAGCCCTCTATGGTCTTTATTCCCTTAAGTTTCTTTTTAATCCCTGTAGAACAACTAGCACTTTTACACTATCTTGCTCTCCTTTTGGCCACATATAATTTAGCACCTCGCTATGTCAATATAACTTTATACAATGTCATTTCACTGCCGAGTTGTTTATATACGTATCACATTTTAAAGTATTGAAATATTATTTAACATCTCATAGTTCTTTCATGACCTACAGTATATATTCTGAAATTACTTTGGTTTCCTGGTAATGAGTATATTATACAAAAATTGCCATTTGAGGCCCACTTGACATTTTTTAAAGATTACCATTCATAAAGTGTGGGATTTCTAAATATCAACACTTTATCATGAGGAGATTGAGTGGAGGAAATGGAAAATAATACATTATGTAAGAGGCAATCTGAGTAATACTTTACTTGGATCATCAAATTAAATTCCTAAAACACACTAGGAAGTATATTATGATACTTGCTTTTATAGATGTGAAAATTGAGACTTAGACACATGAAGTAATGTATTCAGGGACATTGAGACAGGAGAGAGACAGATTGATAGAAAGAGAGAGACAGAGATGCAGAGAGAGATAAAGAACAGAGGGAGACAGAGCAAGAGAGAAAGAATTTGAACTAACATGTTTTTGCTGTTTGAAATCTATGACAAATACAAATTTACTTCTAAGTCTATTGTGACTTAAACTTATTTTTTGCAGACTTTGTCTGAGAATGAAGATATTAAAAAGACATTCAGTTCAGTTCAGTTCAGTCACGCAGTCATGTGCGACTCTCTGTGACCCCATGAACTGCAGCACGCCAGGCCTCCCTGTCCATCACCAACTTTAGAGTTCTATTTTTCAGTAGAATCCTAAATACTATTTAGTCTGCTTATACTTTTATACTTGGAATAACTACTCAAACACTGGAACACCATTAAAATTATTAGTGGTTAATAAACAAGTTTTTTTTGTTGTTGTTGTTCTTTTATTATGTGTTCCCCATGCTGAACCATAAACAAGTTTTAGAGTAAAAGATAAATTTTATACTTAAACCTTCTTTGTTGTTGCTGTTGTTCAGTTGCTCAGTCGTGTCTGACTCTTTGCAACCCCATGGACTGCAGCAGGCCAGGCTTCCTTGTCCTTCACCATCTCCCTGAGTTTGCTCAAACTCGTGTCCATTGAGTTGGTGATGCCCTCCAAGCATCTCATCCTCTGTCACCCTCTTCTCCTTCCTTCAATCTTTCCCAGCATCAGGGTCTTTTCCAGTGACCCTGGAAAAGATTCAAACTTTTGCATCAAGTGGCCAAAGTACTGGAATTTCAGCTTCAGCATCAGTCTTTCCAATAAATATTCAGGATTGATTTCCTTTAGGATTGACTGGTATGATCTCCTTGTTGTCCAAGGGACTCTGAAGAGTCTTCTCCAGCACCACAGTTAAATATGGATAATTATAACATTTATAAAGTTATCTTATTGGAGGACTTCCCTGGTGACTCAGTGAAAGAATCTGCCTGCCAATGCAGAAGACTTGGGTTTGATCCCCAAACCAGGAAGATCCCACATGCAGCTAACCCTGTTTGCCATAATCATTGAGCCTGTGCTCTAGAGCAGAGGAGCCATAACTATTAAGTCCATGTGCCACAACTGCTGAAGCCCACATGCTCTAGAACCTGTATTCCATAAAAAAAAGAAACTACCACAATGAGAAGTCCAAGCACTCACTAAAGAGTGGCCCCTGATCGCTGCAACTTGAGAAAGCCTGGGCAGCAACAAATACCCAGTGAAACCCCCAACATTAATGAACTAATAAAATTTAAAATATATATATCTTATTGGGTTACTGTGGGAATGAATAAGCTAATAAATGCAAACTGCATAGCATAACATAGGAAGCACTAAACAAATATCAACTCTCTTACTATTATTACATTGTTATTATTACTGTCAATCCAGAACCAACAAAACTGATACTTTATTCCAAAATCATGTTGATTCTCCATATATACACCATTCTGGATCAGAATCTGAGATATCAGAAGCTCTTTTTTGCAGATTGACTGATTTTTTTTTTTTTTTTTTTAATGAATTTGATGACATGTAGCTTGGTACATGAGGAAAAAAGTACAATACTTGGAAGGCAAACTCTACATTGTGACCCATTTTCCTCACTGCTGCTCTGCTCAGGAAAGTTCTTGGTAGGAAAAGCAGAGAGCACTCTAAAAACATTAGGCAGAGTTGATGGGCATGGCATGGAGCAAAACCAAGGTTCCACCCATCTCCTTTCTAGTATTTTATTCCACTTAAAAGCTTTATATTTTGAGGATAATAATAATGCTCACTCAGTCATCTTTGACGTTTGCAACCCTGTGGACTGTAGCCCTCCAGGCTCCTCTGTCCATGGGATTTTTCAGGCAAGAATACTGGAATGGGTAGCCACTTCCTTCTCCAGGGGATCTTCTCCACCCAAGGATCAAACCTGGGTCCCTTCATTGCAGGTGGATTCTTTACATTTTTAGGAAATAAATCTAAATTTTATTCTTTGTTCTCTGCTGTTGCTAATGATGCAGGCCCTTGCTTTCTATGATGTCTTGTTTTCTAAGAAGGAAATATATAGTTTGAAAAAGCACATCATCATTAAAATGCATAGTAGTTAAGACTCCAGCTTCCAATGAAGGGGATGCAGTTTCCCTGGTCAGGAAACTAAGGTTCCCTCATGCCTTAGGGTGTGACCAAAATTTAAATAAATAAATAAACTTGTTAAAGAAATACTTTCTGAATTCCAACATAGGCATCGAGATATAAATAAGCAAGTATTATACCTTAGCACATAAAAAGTATAAAATGAGCAAACTATTCAAAGATTTAATATTCAAATTTGAGCTCTCATTCATAGTAATACATCTAAAGAGCATATACTCTTTTTCTCTCTTGAAAAACATAGTTTTTCCGTCACAGTAAATTGGTTTCAATATATCCACAGATACTCTGGCAAATGTTTTTCAGTGAGAGATTCAGGAAACAGGATCAATGAGTTTCACTGAACACATCCAAAACAGAGCTGTAGAGAAATCCTGAAGACTTGAGATATTAAGAGTATCTCCTCCACAAAAGGATTCCATAAAACATTTGCTACTGTTACAATGAATCATGACTTTCATGATCCCTGGTGGAGAGCAGTACAGCAAATATATGAAAGCTGAAGACTGAAGAGATCTAATTGTCCAAAATTTTTCTAATACTAAACATTTTAAGGTGATCAGAAAGGCAGGGAAAAAAAAAAAAAAACCACCATATAGCAGTGGTTTGGAATTTGTCATTCTTGGATTAGGTATGTATTTATGTATGTATTTTAAATTATTCTTATAACTGACATGCTATATTTAATTTCCTTGATCCAAGTGAATAAATATTGTATCATTTTAAACCCACACAAGCTATGAGAATGATCAATTCTGGTACAAAAGCCTATTGAATTGTAGGTTGATTAAGTATGATGAAATGAAATTTTGAATAAAGAAAAAAGTAAGGCTTGAAGTCTACTAGATCATATATACATATATATATATATATATATATATATATATTTTTTTTTTTTTTTTTTTTTCCTCCTTTCTAATTAAACTCTATGGTTGCAGCTGTGTCAAGGCTACTCTGAGGCTATTGTCCTCTAATCTCTCCTGGTTCCCAGCACATATTACCACGTTTCTCAGAGGGTGAGCTCTGGCCCTAAATGCCTAAGCAGTGTAGCAAAATCTCCAAGATACCTGATTGTGGCCACTGGAGAGCAGAAGACAGGCTCAAGAAAGCCCCTGGGTAGCTGTATTTCTTCTTTTCACTATGAGGTAAATTTGCTAGAAAACTTTAACAAAGAAGATAGTTCTTGGTTCATCTTGTTCATGTTTAGTTTTTTTGTGTGGGCTTAATCCCTTCTACAGTAGGATGACATCTTAAGCCACTAAATCTAATATCTCCAGCCACTCTGATTTTCTCATTGTCTGCTGAGCTTTCCTAGCAAATCATCACCCTAGGCTTAATTTTGAACAATAAAGGCCTGAGATATGAATGACTCCATGTGCTCTTAATCTATTCCCTTTTAGAGAACAAACTCCTTCTTAAGTGTGTAAGATATTTTGCTATTGTCCTGACAGTGGCCAGATATAACTTACTTTGAGATATTATTCAATGTGTATTTTATCCCACCCTTACAGTAAATTACTCACTTTATATAAAAAGATCGATTTTTTTTTCTGAGAATAAAATTGTAATCCTTTTAGTTTAATACTAGATAAGTGATGGATATGAATTCAAGAAAATACAAGAGTATGTTATTAAAGTGATAAATTGTATTAAACAAAAAGTAGACAAATCTGATTACAAAATAAGTCTATAAATTTTATAAATTATCCCCATCAGGTGCATTTTATGTAAAATTTGAACACAACACATAATGTTATTGTAAGTGAGATATTACTGGAATAAATGGATAAAGAAAATAATTGGATAATTAAAGGAAATCACAGTAAAAAATCTAAGTAGCATGACTAGAAGGAAACTCAATGGGAAAATGCTGATGCCTGTAATCTCAACAGTATGAGTGCAAAAAGAGAAAAGAAAAAGGAAAATAAGTACTGAGAGTGAATTGAAAAAAAGTCGAGCGTTGTACAGCCAAAGAAGATACTTAAACATCTCCAAGAAGGTTATCAAGTGTCAAAACTATCATTTATACTAAGAACATAGTAAAATGAAAACGTTCAAGTCAGAAAAGACCCAGAACATGAAACAAATTCATCTAGGTCTGGAACTAATCACCATGTAGGTAAATTACTATTTTAAATCCAGTTAAATTCAGTATTTTGCTGGTCTTATGATACCTCCTAAAGTTGAAAGCACTGTGACAGATACACATAAAAGAGAAGAAAGTGATTTTAGAATGATTTGTTGAATCAATACACTACAGAGTTGCTTAGATTATGATCCTTAGTCCTTGTGTATTAGATTCGCCAAGGGTTCTTGTTTAAAATGCAAAAAATATAGTCTTATTCACCTTATAGAAGCAAAGCAGATATGTGGGTAGAGAATAAACAATTTCATCAAGCACACCAATTTTATGTACACTAAAGTTTGCATATCTTATAAGATTTTAATTGTGAAGGTAGAAGCAGCTCTGTAGCATAGAAGATGGGAAAATATCAAAGATAAACAGTTTTTTACAGACCAATTCCAATCATAATTCAAGATACAACAGAGTTTTCTTGTCAGTTGGTAAAAATAGTTATTCTGATTTTCAGAGTTATAAGGTAGAGATTGGATGTTATAAACATAGAATAAATTTACATCTTTGTTAACAGTTATAAGAAAACATTTTAGATTGTTTCTAATAAAACATTTTAACTGCTGACTGTAGCAAACCAATTTTCAATCCATTCCTACCTTTATACTAAAGGATTCATCATGAAAATTATTGCTAAAAGATGTTCACGCTCTTTGAAGAAATGAACAAATGAAAGGTCTTTCTCATGTGATTGAATTCCTGGAACATGAAAGACATAGGCCAGCTGAGAGAACAGCTTAGAAACCCAAGATGACTGTCCATGTGGATAGAGAGAAGTGTTTTACTTAATTCTCAGAGGAAAACCAAGTCTACATGAAGAGCGATGATTAAAGACAGTTTTAAAATGTTTACTGCCACATCAGTAATGTGGCTATGCCCTAAAATATCACCTCCACGTAAACATGAAGATACTAGGTAAATAATGACAAAAATGGCATTAAATAAATTTCTCAATCACCATAAAATAAAAGAATAACAAAATCACCAAAGGTCAAACAAAACTAAACCAAGTGAACAACCAAAAGAACAAACAAATGAATCATAAGCTGAAACCAAGATAGCAAGAAAAAACTGAAAACAAGGCTAACCTGAGTTAAATGACAACATCAGCATCATATATCATTGGGACCCAATGGCTGTATGTGGAGGGACAGTAAACAGAACCTAGGATCTAAGAAAAGTAGGGTGACTGAACTGAAACCCCCACAAAAAGCTAGTACAACCAAACCAACTATTTATTCTGTGAAAATGTTGACTGAGAAAAATTGGCATAACAGGTCAAGGAACTAAGAGGAAGTTTACTTGTCTCTGGAACTCTGAGTGCAAAAAATAAAAATAACATATTCTCCTCTGAGATTTAAAAATTTCAAAACTTCTTCCTCACATGCATAGCTAGGATTCAAATTTACATTATTCCATATGATGAAAGAGAAAGTGGAGAGTGAAAAGTTGGCTTAAAGCTCAACATTCAGAAAATGAAGATCATGGCATCCAGTCCCATCACTACATGGGAAATAGATGGGGAAACAGTGGAAACAGTGTCAGACTTTATTTATCTGGGCTCCAATATCACTGCAGATGGTAACTGCAGCCATGAAATTAAAAGATGCTTACTCCTTGGAAGGAAAGTTATGACCAACCTAGATAGCATATTCAAAAGCAGACACATTACTTTGCCAACAAAGGTCTGTCTAGTCAAGGCTATGGTTTTTCCAGTGGTCATGTATGGATGTGAGAGTTGGACTGTGAAGAAGGCTGAGCGCCGAAGAATTGATGCTTTTAAACTGTGGTGTTGGAGAAGACTCTTGAGAGTCCCTTGGACTGCAAGGAGATCCAACCAGTGCATTCTGAAGGAGATCAGCCCTGGGATTTCTTTGGAGGGAATGATGCTTAAGCTGAAACTCCAGTACCAGTACTTTGGCCACCTCATGTGAAGAGTTGACTCATTGGAAAAGACTCTGATGCTGGGAGGGATTGGGGGCAGGAGGAGAAGGGGACGACAGAGGATGAGATGGCTGGATGGCATTACTGACTCGATGGACATGAGTGTGAATGAACTCCCGGAGTTGGTGATGGACAGGGAGGCCTGGCATGCTGCGATTAATGGGGTCGCAAAGAGTTGGACACGGCTGAGCGACTGATCTGATCTGATCTGATCTGATGTGTTCACAGAAAATCCAAACTGAGGAATTAAATTTATTTATCGATCTGGTCTCAGATCGATAGAAATCCTCTGGCAATGTTTGAAAAATAAATGCCTGGGAATTTTCAGAATTATCGAAAGATATAAATACATTTATAAGAAGCATAATGATAAGCTGCAAACAAAAAATTAAACCAGATCCATACCTCAGTAATTATAGTGAAACTGAGAAACACCAAAGACAAATAAAGACTCTTAAGATCAGCTAGAGAGAAAAGTCATATAAGCATATGACTGACACATCCTGAAATGTGACCCCTTAAGTGTTACATCTTTAAGTATAATTTACTCCTCTTGTGTTCAGGCTGAATCTGTGACTTGCTTCTAGCCATCAGAATATGACAAAGGTGATGGGGTATTTATTCTCTTGATTAAATTTCATTACATAAGATTGGCTCCAGAAAGGAATGCAGCCCAGTTGACACCTTGATAACAGGCTTGCTGCTGCTGCTGCTAAGTCACTTCAGTCGTGTCCGACTCTGTGCGACCCCATAGATGGCAGCCCACCAGGCTCCCCCGTCCCTGGGATTCTACAGGCAAGAATACTGGAGTGGATTGCCATTTCCTTCTCCAATGCATGAAAGTGAAAGGTGAAAGTGAAGTCGCTTCAGTCGTGTCCTACTCTTAGCGACCCCATGGACTGCAGCCCACCAGGCTCCTCCGTCCATGGGATTTTCCAGGCAAAAGTACTGGCGTGGGGTGCCATTGCCTTCTCTGATAACAGGCTTAAGAGACCCTAAACTGAAGAGACCCTAAACAGAGGACCCAGCTTAACCATGCCTGAACTTCTGACCCAAAGAAACTGTTGAAATAACAAATATATGTTATTTTAAGCCTCTAGTTGGTGCTAACTTGTTGGGTAGTTTTGTGTCTGACTCTTTGTGACAACATTGACTGTAGCCAGCTCAGCTCATCCATCCATGGGATTTTCCAGGTGAGAATACTGGAATAGGTTACCATTTCCTCCTCCAGGGGATCTTTCTAATCCCAGGGGCAGAACCTTCATCTCTTGTGTCTTCTGCATTGGCAGGCAGATTCTTTACCACTGAGCTGCCTGGAAAACCTCCATGTTAGGTAGTGTTAGGGAAATTAAAGTGGAGGAAGTTTTGTTCAGGCTTCAGAAGCAGGAGCACAGGCCTCTGACCTTACTTCTGACCTGCCTAGACACTGTCTGGATTCCATGCCTGCCTGCAACCACAGTTAGTCAGGCAGCACTTTAGATAAGGAAAGGATTTGGTCTTGGAATTCTTGAGCTCCTGGAGGCCTGGCCAACTGCACCCAGGGTTTAAGGAAATCCTATGACTCATAAGATAAACAGCATTGTAAAAATGTTTTAAGTAAAACCAGAGCTGCATCTTTGCGTACAAACTGATGATGATATGAGTTTGTGGCCTGGGACTATAAGTGGGAGACCCCAAAACTACAATTTGAAATCTCACCTGTGGAGAGGACACATTTCCTAGGACATTTTCCCAGATGGGTTACAAGATTGCTGTTAACGAAGGGACTTCCCAGCAAGCTGTTTAAGACTGGATGTTGGTCGGCCTAATTTGGTGATGTCTGTGCTGTTTCTCTATTGTTTATGTTTCTCTTTTTGTTTGGGGGAAAGCTGCCCACCCTGGCCAGGCCCCATAGCAACCATTTGTATGAGTTGTTTACAGGGAGTCCCGGTAAGGAACACAGAACTAAAAAATCACCAAAAGAATTCAGGAGAGTCAAGAGGAGATGCCATGTGCTCTATTATCTCCCAGAATCCTCATTGGCGTCCATTTTGGCTGATCGATGTGTGCGCCACCAGGAAGGACCCTGAGTCAGAGTGATTAACCAGAGACAACCCAGAAATTAATCCCATTAACATAAAACGGAAGACTGTGAGCCCTGTGATGGGCTCCCTAACCCGAATATTCTCCACCTGGGTATCCCTTCCCAATAAAGTTTCTTGCTTTGTCAGCACATGTGTCTCCTCGGACAATTCATTTCTGTTAGACAAGAACCCACTTTCAGGCCTTGAAAGGGGCCTTTCCTGCAACATTTTCTTTTAATGATTGTATATTGAAATTAAGTTAAATAGGTCTCTGTTAAATGTTGAACTTGTTTGTGTGCAGTGGGTGGTACCTTTGGATAATGACACTTTCAAACTGAAAAGGAAGTAAAATTTTCAGGAAAACATAAATTGGTGCTGTGAGCAGGATTTGTTAAACAAAATGCCACTCCAAGAAGAAAGAGGTTAAGATTAATGAAGCTTCCCATTCCTCAGATGGAAAGATTGGCCTTATTGCTTGTTGTTGCTGTGGTTCAGTCATTTGGTCATGTGAGATTCTTTGAGATCCCATGGACTGCAGCATGCCAGGCTTCTCTGTCCTTCACCATCTCCTGGAGCTTGCTCAAACTCATGTCCATTGAGTCAGAGATGCCATCCAACCATCTCATCCTCTGTCATCCCCTTCTCTTCCTGCCTTCAATCTTTCCAAGCATCAGGGTCTTTTCTAAAGAGTCAGCTCTTCGCATCAGGTGGCCAAAGTACTGGAGTTTCAGCTTTAGCATCAGTCCATCCAATGAATATTCACAGTTGATTTCATTTAGGATCGACTGGCTTGATTTCCTTGCAGTCCAAGGGACTCTCAAGAGTCTTCTTCAACACTGCAGTTCAAAAGCATCAATTATTTGACACTCAGCCTTCTTTATGATCCACCTCTTAGATCCATACATGACTACTGGAAAAACCATAGATTTGACTATCTGGACCTTTGTTGGCAAAGTATTATCTCTGCTATTAATACACTGTCTAGGTATGTCATAGCTTTTCTTCTTTACTGTTTGTTAGTTACTGAATGGGGCATATACACTGCACTGCATGAGAAATGGGACCCTAAATTAAAGTGGAGCAAATTTTTGAATGCCTATAGCTGGTGCCAATTGAGAAAGGACAAGAATGTACAACTCTGGGTTGAAGAGGCTGGATCCTCTTCTCTGCATACAATGAAACCAAATTAAAATTGATTGAAGAGAAGTCACAATTGGAGATATAATTATGTGATATGCAAGGACAATTGTCCAGGTTACAATCTCAAAATTACACTTTGGCTGACCAAGTCTCCACTTTCCAGTTGGTAGCTGAAAGAACTGCTATAAAGTTTACACAAGTTAAATACTGAAAGTGGTGAGGCAAGGTTAATAAAAAAAAGTTCATCTGGTAATAGTTAAAGCAAGGATAGATTAGAATAGGAGATTAATTCCTCCAAAATTTAGGGACCCACCTGGACTGTAAAGTTTGGGACTTATATCTCTACTACATAGAGAAATATTACCAAAGACACTGGTGGCACAATGGTAAAGAAACCATCTGCCAGTGGAAGAGATGCAAGAGACACAAGTACAGCCCCTGGATTGGGAAGACCTCCTGGAGGGGGAAATGGCAACCAGCTCCAATATTCTTGCCTGGAAAATTCCATGGGCAGAGGCACCTGGTGGACTACAGTCCATGGTGCTGCAAAGAGTTGGACACAACTGAGCACCTAAGCGCGCACGCGCACACACACACACACACACACACACACACACACACACACAGATAATGGAATTTAAAAATCCCAGAACAAAAGGGAGGCTCAAAACTTTATAGGGTGTACACGTGTTCCCCATCCTGAACCCCCTCCCACATTTGGTTTCTGGTGACAGCATATTTCACATTTGGGCCAGACTTTGAGTCTGCTTTACAAAGTAATTTGATGGGAAGAAATTTTTAAGGAAAGAAAAAGTAAATGAGATAAGAACTTTTAGATAAAATTTATTAAGAATAATTATACTTTAGGAATGTCTACCTAAAATAGTTTCCCTAGGTTTTGATAAACTGAATTTATAGGGTTGTGCTAAATTAAATTAAATGATGGAATTTTAAATAATTAGGTCATTTCCAAATAAAACAAGATGCTAAAACAGTAATTACTAAACACTGACTTTGATTAGGTTCCATTTGTTCATTTTTTATTTTATTTCCAATATTCTGGGAGGTGGGTCACGGAGGATCCTGCTGTGATGTAAGTCAGAGAGTGTTTTGCCTATGTTTTCCTCTAGGAGTTTTATGGTTTCTGGTCTTACATTTAGCTCTTTAATCCATTTTGAGTTTATTTTTGTGTATGGTGTTAGAAAGTGTTCTAGTTTCATTCTTTTACAAGTGTTTGACCAGTTTTCCCAGCACCATTTGTTAAAGAGATTGTCTTTAATCCATTGTATATTCTTGCCTCCTTTGTCAAAGATAAGGTGACCATATGTGCGTGGATTTATCTCTGGGCTTTCTATTTTGTTCCATTGATCTATATTTCTGTCCTTGTGCCAGTACCATACTGTCTTGATGACTGTGGCTTTGTAGTAGAGCCTGAAGTCAGGCAGGTTGATTCCTCCAGTTCCATTCTTCTTTCTCAAGATAGCTTTGGCTATTTGAGGTTTTTTGTATTTCCATACAAATTGAGAAATTATTTGTTCTAGCTCTGTGAAGAATACCGTTGGTAGCTTGATGGGGATTGCATTGAATCTATAAATTGCTTTGGGTAGTATACTCATTTTCACTATATTGATTCTACCAATCCATGAACATGGTATATTTCTCCATCTATTAGTGTCCTCTTTGATTTCTTTCACCAGTGTTTTATAGTTTTCTATATATAGGTCTTTAGATTCTTTAGGAAGATATATTCCTAAGTATTTTATTGTTTTCATTGCAATGGTGAATGGAATTGTTTCCTTAATTTCTCTTTCTATTTTCTCGTTATTAGTGTACAGGAATGCAAGGGATTTCCGTGTGTTAATTTTATATCCTGCAACTTTACTATATTCATTGATCAGTTCTAGTAATTTTCTGGTGGAATCTTTAGGGTTTTCTACATAGAGGATCATGTCATCTGCAAACAGTGAGTTTTACTTCTTCTTTTCCAATTTGGATTCCTTTTATTTCTTTTTCTGCTCTGATTGCTGTGGCCAAAACTTCCAAAACTATGTTGAATAGTAATGTTCTGCGCAACAAAGGAAACTATAAGCAAAGTGAAAAGACAGCCTTCAGAATGGGAGAAAATAATAGCAAATGAAGCAACTGACAAACAACTAATCTCAAAAATATACAAGCAACTTCTACAGCTCAATTCCAGAAAAATAAATGACCCAATCAAAAAATGGGCCAAAGAACTCAATAGACATTTCTCCAAAGAAGACATACAGATGGCTAACAAACACATGAAAACATGCTCAACATCACTCATTATCAGAGAAATGCAAATCAAAACCACTATGAGATACCATTTCACGCCAATCAGAATGGCTGCTATCCAAAAGTCCACAAGCAATAAATGCTGGAGAGGGTGCGGAGAGAAGGGAACCCTCTTGCACTGTTGGTGGGAATGCAAACTGGTACAGCCACTATGGAGAACAGTATGGAGATTCCTCAAAAAACTGGAAATAGAACTGCCTTATGATCCAGCAATCCCACTGCTGGGCATATACACTGAGAAATCCAGAATTGAAAGAGACACGTGTACCCCAATGTTCATAGCAGCACTGTTTGCAATAGCCAGAATGTGGAAGCAACCTAGATGTCCATCCACAGATGTATGGATAAGCAAGCTGTGGTACATATACACAATGGAGTATTACTCAGCCATTAAAAAGAATACATTTGAATCAGTTCTAAGGAGGTGGATGGAACTGGAGCCTATTATACAGAGTGAAGTAAGCCAGAAACAAAAACACAAATACAGTATACTAACGCATATATATGGAATTTAGAAAGATGGTAAAAATAACCCTATTTACGAGACAGCAAAAGAGACACTGATGTATAGACCAGACTTTTGGACTCTGGGACCGGGAGAGGATGGGATGATTGGGGAGAATAGCATTGAAATATGTATAATAATATATCTGAAATGTATTAATTGTTCAAACTAATCACTGTCATGTTACAATTTGTTCATATTAGATGTTTGTAATGTTTCTGATAATCAATAAAAGAGATTCTTGATACCTAAAAAAAAAAAAAAAAAAGTTCAAAATAGTGCTAGCTTTGGCAGCACATATACTAAAATTGGAATGATACAGAGAAGATTAGCATGGCCCCTGTGCAAGGATGGCACATTAATTCACAAGCCAGTCTATATTTTGTAGCATATGTAAAATAGATAGCCAGGGAGGATTTGCTGTAGGACTCAGAGAACTCAAAACTGGGGCTCTGTGACAACCTAAAGGGGTGAGATGGGTTGGGAGATGAGTGGGAAACCCAAGAGGGAGAGGACGTATGTATAGCTATGGCTGATCCATGTTTATGTATGGGAAAAACTAACAGAATATTGTAATTATCCTTTAATTAAAAATAAATAATTTTTTAAAAGCTCAAAAAAAAAAATAAACACTGACTTTTTTTAATACAGAGAAGCAAAAATATTTAAAATTATTAATGAATATATTTGGTACCATCTTAAGATGGTACCAAAGAAACTAAAATTTTTAGAAATTATCAATGATGTTTATGCTCACAGAATGCTAATATACAGGAGAGTTCATGGTTGCTTAAGGAAAGTAGGATGTGTGTTTTTAGTAAAGAAGCTATGAGGAATGAAATTGCATGTTGTTAAGGGAAAAGGAAGTACAATAGGCCTGACTTACAGGTGTTTCTTTCTGAATGGGAAAATAAAGTGATAAATATAAAAAGTGATAAGAAATATTGGTGGAAAGTGGACCCTGAGAAGAGTTTTATGCATGGTACAAGTTTTCTTGGGATGTTGAACTACCTTTGATAACAGATATTAAGTTTCTTTACCTCCTAAGTGATTTGCTTCTGAAATCTTTTATTGTTACTTTGGCTGAGTAAATAACTGTTGTTTCATAGTGACCTATAATCTAATCTGACTGATGTTCTAAATCCTTAGATATTTTTGACAGAACATCTTAAAATCAAAGTCTAATGATTTCTCTTGACACCTAGATGACTTTGGGGTGTTTTAGAGAGCATCTGGTTCCAGCACTTCATGGCAAATAGATGGGGAAAAAAAGAGGAAACAGTGACAGACTCTATTTTCTTGGGCTCAAAAATCACTGTAGATGGTGATTACAGCCATGAAATGAAAAGACACTTGGTCCTTGGAAGAGAAGCTATGACAAACCCGGACAGCATATTAAAAAGCAGAGACATCATTGCTTTGTCAACCAAGGTTCATATAGTTAAAGCTGTGGTTTTTCCAATAGTCATGTATGGATATGAGAGTTGGACCATAAAGAAAACTGAACACCAAAGAATTGATGCTTTCAAATCATGGTGCTGGAGAAGACTCTTGAGAGTCCCTTGGACAGCAAGGACATCAAACCAGTCAATCCTAAAGGAAATCAACCCTGAATATCCTTTAGAAGGTCTGAAGCTGAAACCAAAGCTCCAATACTTGTGCCAGCTAATATGAAGAGCTGACTCATTGGAAATGACCCTGATGCTGGGAAAGATTGAGGACAGGAGGAGAAGGGGATGACAGAGAATGAGATGGTTGGATTACATCATCAACTCAATGGACATGAGTCTGAGCAAACTCAGGGAGATAGTGAAGAACACATGAGCCTGGCATGCTATAGTCCATGGGGTTGCAAAGAGCCAGACTCTTGGTGACTGAACAACAACAATAGGAGAATCAGAACCTCCTTCACCTGGAGAAGGAAATGACAACCCATTCCAGTATTCTTGTCTGAAAAATCCCATGACTAAGGAGTCTGGTGGGCTAGAGTCCATGGGGGTCACAAAGAGGTGGACAGAACTGAGCACAAGCACATATACAGACACACACACATGTGAGCCCAGCCTGATTAATTAAGCCCAGACTAAATACTCCTTGGAAGGAAAGTTATGACCAACCTAGATAGCATATTCAAAAGCAGAGACATTACTTTGCCAAAAACGGTCCGTCTAGTCAAGGCTATGGTTTTTCCAGTGGTCATGTATGGATGTGAGAGCTGGACTGTGAAGAAAGCTGAGCACCGAAGAATTGATGCTTTTGAACTGTGGTGTTGGAGAAGACTCTTGAGAGACCCTTGGACTGCAAGGAGATCCAATAAGTCCATTCTTAAGGAGATCAGCCCTGGGATTTCTTTGGAAGGAATGATGCTAAAGCCGAAACTCCAGTACTTTGGCCACCTCATGTGAAGAGCTGACTCATTGGAAAAGACTCTGATGCTGGGAAGGATTGGGGGCAGGAAGAGAAGGGGATGACAGAGGATGAGATGGCTGGATGGCATCAATGACTCGATGGACGTGAGTCTGAGTGAACTCTGGGAGTTGGTGATGGACAGGGAGGCCTGGCGTGCTGTGATTCATGGGGTTGCAAAGAGTCGGACACGACTGAGTGACTGAACTGAACTGAACTGAAGGATACTCAGGAGTTAATAAATGTTTAGTATCTTTTACCACTGAGATTTTGTAATCCTTTATCATGCAACTTTATTGTAGTAGCAGATATCTGATAAATATAGCATATTACTAAGTGATCTGCATTTAAGTTTAAAATATTATCCTATAAATCTTCTCTGACATTATGCATGTAACAAATTGACATTAACTCACTGTTTCTTTTATTTTTTTAATAAAAAGAACCTCCTTTAAAGAGCATGACTATTCCAAACTTAAAGATTCATAAAAATAGACTTCTATACTGAAACAATTGATAATTGGGAAATTAACCCAGGAGCATTAGCTCCTTTCTGAGCTACTCCTGAGGCCACTGGACTAGATTTGTACTCTAAATTTGAACCTAGATTTACTAAAAGATTGATATGTGATATTGCAACTGGTGTTGGAATCAAAATGCCTCCTGGACACTTTGGATTAATCAATGATTGTTCCAGTTTAGCATATAAAGAGAACTATGTATGTAGGGGAATTATAGGCTCATACTACCCAGGAGAAATTTGAGTAATTTCACAAAGTGAAGAAAGTATGATCTCTTTATTAATAAACATGATTGAATTGCTCAACTGCTGATTCTTCCATGTGTAATTGGCAAAGTGCAAAAAGGAGAACCTCCCATCTTATTAACAATTAGGGATGATGAAGGGTTTGGATCCACAATTGAAATACATGCAATTGGAGTAAAGTCTAAGTAAAGGGGCCTAATGGTCCTCCCATACCTGCTGATGTGATTTTGCAGGGGAAGATGAATACCTTATTAGTGATGACCCCTGAACATAAAACATGGAAATATGTGCCACTAACTCACTCCTATTCTCATGAGTAGATTATTCTTGAAAGCCTGACTGTAATGTGGGTTGTCATTCACACCTCAGCCTTCAAGGATATGCTACAATGAAAAGAAAAATATAAAGAAAGCTATTGGAGAATCTTCAGCTGGAGAAACATGAGCTGGACCCAAACTCAGGACAACTTCACCTGCCCAGCAAATAAGGCCTGACCTTTCTTAATTTTGACTTTCTGTGGACAAAATTTATCTGTCTGCTAGGTTATAAAGCACTGGTAAAGATATAACTCAATACTTGAACACAAGTATTATGTGCCAATTTCATGTATTACTTTAACAGTCATATCCTCTTACTGATAGACTATGACAAGGCTACTGAGGGATTGCTATACGGACCAACTTCTCGCATTTGGGGAACCCTGCTTATTGAAGAACTCTACCAACTATTGTGAATGGACTATCTTCCCCAAATCTTGTTTTCTGAAGTAGCCTCTCAATTTGTACGTATTGTAACCAATGATGTAGGAACTACTATATATCAGTTGCTGCTGCTACTGCTAAGTCACCTCAGTCGTATCCGACTCTGTGTGATCCCATAGACGGCAGCCCACCAGGCTCCCCCATCCCTGGGATTCTCCAGGCAAGAACACTGGAGTGGGTTGCCATTTCCTTCTCCAATGCATGGAAGTGAAAAGTGAAAGTGAAGTCGCTCAATCGTGTCTGACCCTCAGCAACTCCATGGACTGCAGCCTACCAGGCTCCTCCATCTGTGGGATTCTCCAGGCAGAAGTACTGGAGTGGGGTGCCATTGCCAGGAACCCCTTCTTCCTAAAGCTTAACACATATTGATCATTCATATTGGAAGTGGAAGTGTGGAAGTGTTAGGGGACCACCTATTATTTTTTCCCCCATAAAAACTCAGGTGTTATCAACTCAAATGCTATTTACTACTTTGTTCCTAATATTAGCTTTTTCTTAGAACGCTTATGTAAAATTTTGCAAGAAACCAAAGTATTACAAAATTTCATAGAAAAATGTAAACCTTGATAGAACATTTTGTTGTTACTGCTATTGCAGCTGAAAAGTTAATAGGTATAGTAGTTAATGTACAAAAACATACTTCTCATTCATGGTGGGACTTTTTCTTTACTACATCCCTTACTGCTCAGAAATTGTTTTCTGCGTTGTTTAACCTCTTGGTTATTTCTTTGATTATCTTGCTTCTTACCTTTTGAAATTGTTATTTGACCTATAGAATTAACAAGACTACTCATGTTATTTTGCTTTTTCCTATGACCTTCATCCTAAACAATCCTGAAGCTAACTGTTAGAGAAATTAAAATGGAGCAAGTGTTATTCAGGCTTTAGAAGCAGGAGAGCAGGCCTCTGACCTTGATTCCGACCTTCTTGGACACTGCCCTGATCCATGCCTGCCCACAAGCACAGTTAGTCAGGCAGCACTTTAGAAAGGAGGTGGGTCTTGGAATTCTTGAGCCCTGGAGGCCTGGCCAACTGTGCCCAGGGTTTGAGGAAATCCTATGATTGACAAGATAAAACAAACAACATTGTAAAAATGTTAAAGTAAAATCAGAGCTGCATTTTTGCACACAAATTGATGATGATGTCAGCTTGTGGCCTGGGATTGTAAGTGGGAGCCCCCAAAACTGCAATTTAAAGTCTCACCTGTGGAGGGTATGCACTGCCCAGGACCCTTTCCAAATTGGGACTCCAGATTGCTGTTAATCAGGACTTCACAGTGCTGTTTAAGTCAGATGTTGGTCAGTACAATTTGGTGATGTATATGCTGTTACTCTTCTCTACTATTTCAATTTCTCTTTTCTTTTAATAATTGTATATTGAAATTAAGCAGATTAGTCCTCTACTAAATATTGAAATTGTTTATTTGTGTGTAATGAGTGATTTGTTAATGAATCCTTTGACTCCTCCGAAATGAAAGTAAAACTTTGGCAAAATAGGTAGCAATAGAAATCTGTTACATATTTTGGTACCAGGAATGGATTTCAAATCTGCACATACATTCAGAGTAATGGGGCATAGCTAAAGCAGCCATCTGAAGAAATCCACAGCATTTAATACATATAGAAATAAAATGAAAACAATAAAACATGTAATTCAAAAATAATAGAAAAAGACAACGAAGTAAAGCAGAAAAATATAAATGGAAGAAATTACTAAAGGTAAATATTGAGTTAGAAAACAGAACAAAAAGTTGATTCTCGAAAAATATAAGATAGACAAATTTACTAGATGAGAAAGGGAGACATCTCAGAAGGAATGGCAAATGTGAAAAATAAGAAATAAAAAGGGGGTAATATCCAAAACATAAATATTCAAAAATTTTTTGAGATTATATGACATAACTATATACACATGAAAAATATACAGCTTATTAGGAAGATATAATTTATAAAAACAAGCTTCAATAGATGTACATGTTTTAAACTGTCCAATTTTCATAGGTGAAATAAAATAAGTTGTCAAAGAGCCTCTCCATCCTATTGTTGCTATTGTTCAGTTGGTAAGTCAAGTCTGAGTCTTTTGCAACCTCATGGACTGTCGCCCACCAAGCTCCTTTGTACATGGGGTTTTCCAGGCAAGACTACTAGACTGGGTGGCCATTTCCTTCTCCAGGGGATCTTCCCAGACCAGGGATAAAACCCACATCTCCTGCATTGTCAGGCAGGTTTTTTATCACTGAGCCACAGAAGTCATCAAAACAAATGGTATGAAAGGGGAATTCTACAAAACTGTGAAGACCAAATAACCTTAATGATTTAAATAAACTGTACAAAATTCTGAAAGAGATGGGAATACCAGACCACCTGATCTGCCTCTTGAGAAATTTGTATGCAGGTCAGGAAGCAACAGTTAGAACTGGACATGGAACAACAGACTGGTTCCAAATAGGAAAAGGAGTTCGTCAAGGCTGTATATTGTCACCCTGTTTATTTAACTTATATACAGAGTACATCATGAGAAACGCTGGACTGGAAGAAACACAAGTTGGAATCAAGATTGCCGGGAGAAATATCAATAACCTCAGATATGCAGATGACACCACCCTTATGGCAGAAAGTGAAGAGGAACTAAAAAGCCTCTTGATCAAAGTGAAAGAGGAGAGTGAAAAAGTTGGCTTAAAGCTCAACATTCAGAAAACGAAGATCATGGCATCCGGTCCCATCACTGCATGGGAAATAGATGGGGAAACAGTGGAAACAGTGTCAGACTTTATTTTGCGGGGCTCCAAAATCACTGCAGATGGTGACTGCAGCCATGAAATGAAAAGACTCTTACTCCTTGGAAGGAAAGTTATGACCAACCTAGATAGCATATTCAAAAGCAGAGACATTACTTTACCAACAAAGGTTCGTCTAGTCAAGGCTATGGTTTTTCCTGTGGTCATGTATGGATTTGGGAGTTGGACTGTGAAGAAGGCTGAGCGCTGAAGAATTGATGCTTTTAAACTGTGGTGTTGGAGAAGACTCTTGAGAGTCCCTTGGTCTGCAAGGAGATCCAACCAGTCCATTCTGAAGGAGATCAGCCCTGGCATTTCTTTGGAAGGAATGATGCTGAAGCTGAAACTCCAGTACTTTGGCCACCTCATGCGAAGAGTTGACTCATTGGAGAAGACTCTGATGCTGGGAAGGATTGGGGACAAGAGGAGAAGGGAACGACAGAGGATGAGATGGCTGGATGGCATCACTGACTCGATGGATGTGAGTCTGAGTGACCTCCGGGAGTTGGTGATGGACAGGGAGGCCTGGTGTGCTGTGATTCATGGGGTCACAAAGAGTCGGACATGACTGAGTGACTGATCTGATCTGATCTGATACTGGAGCATTGATAAAGAAGTGAGTGTGCGCATGCTCAGTCACTTAAGTTGTGTCCGACTCTTTGTAACCCTATCAACTGTAGCCGACCAGGCTCCTCTGTCCGTGGGATTCTCCAGGCAAGAATACTAGAGTGGGTTGTCTTTCTTCAGGGGATCTTCCTGACTCATGGATGGAACCTGAACCTCATGTTTCCTTCATTGTCAGGCAGGTTCTTTACCACTAGTGCCACCTGGGAAGCCCCTAATAAAGAAGTTCTTCTCAATTCTTCTCATTATGTGAGTTTACATTGTTATAAAACACACACTCAAAACTAAAGGTCAATCTCATTTCTAAATGTAAATATGAAAGCTTAAATATAATATTAGTAAACAGAATCCAGCAGTACTTCAAGATCAAGTGGATATTTCAACATTAGGATATCTATCAATAAAAATTAATCCTACTAATAGATGGAAGAGGAATTTATATGATCATGTCCATATATGTCAGGGAGGCATTTCACATAAGTAAGCCTCAATTTCAATTTTTTTAAAAAATTGATAAAATAGAAACTGACCAGTCATTTCTTACTGCTCTTGTTGTTCAGTCACTAAGTCATGTCTGACTCTTTGTGAACCCATGGACTGTGGCATGCCAGGCTTCCCTGTCCTTCACCACCTCCCAGAGTTTGGTCAAACTCATGTTCATCGAGTTGGTGATGCATTCTAACCATCTCATCCTCTATTGTCCCCTTCTTCTCCTGCCTTCAATCTTTCCCAGCATCAGGGTCTTTTCCAGTGAGTCAATTCTTCATATCAGGTGGCCAAAATATTGGAGCTTCAGTTTCAGCATCAGTCCTTCCAATAAATATTCAGAGTTAATTTCCTTTAGGATTGACTGGTTTGATCTCCTTGCAGTCCAAGGGACTCTCAAGAGTCTTCTCCAGCACCATAATTCAAAAGCATCAGTTCTTCGGTGCTCAACCTTCTTTATGGTCCAACTCTCACATCCATACATGACTACTAGAAAAACTATAGCTTTGACTATATGGACCTTTGTTGGCTAAGTGATGTCTCTGCTTTTTAATATGCTGTCCAGTTTTGTCATAGTCTTTCTTTCATGGCTACAGTCACAATCTGCAGTGATTCTGGATCCCAAGATAATAAAATCTCAACTCCTACAGGTTCTATTTCTTAAACTGCATGCTGGTCTCTTAGGAGTTTGCTTTATTATTATTGGGGGTGGGTGATATGTGTGAATATGTTCATACTTCACGAACAGAGGGAAAAAGCATAGATATAAATTATCCTCCAAAGCTAATATTTCTTTCAATTCCTCTGCTTAGGGCTTCGTATGGCTGAAATAGTTGGGTCCTCTGCTTAGGGCTTCGTAAGGCTGAAATAGAGATGCTAGACAGACTGCATTCTCATCTACAGGCTCTACCAGGAATGGAGCAGCATCTAGGCTCTGTCAGGTTGTTGACAGGATTTATATCCTTGACAGAGAAGGCAATGGCACCCCACTCCAGTACTCTTGCCTGGAAAATCCCATGGACCGAGGAGCCTGGTAGGCTGCAGTCCATGGGTCACTAGGAGTCTGACACGACTGAGTGACTTCACTTACACTTTTCACTTTCATGCACTGGAGAAGGAAATGGCAACCCACTCCAGTATTCTGCATCTGTTTGCTTCCTGAAGACCTGAAAGAAAGTGAAAGTGAAAGTCATTCAGTGGAGTCTGACTCTTTGCTAGGACCTGAAACAGGGAGAAAAAGAGAACAACTGCGGCGTGTAGTTTTTGCCTTCAGCAAAGCCTAGGCTCTGGTGTTTTAAGGCTCACCTGATTAGTTCAGGCCAATCTAGGATTCTCACTCTTTTGATTAACTTACTATTCAATGATTAAGGATCTATATGTGAAAAATCCCTTTATCTCTGTCATATTCCATTGTTTAAATGGGGACCACAGTGTCCACTCACACTCAAGGAAAGGGTGTGACTTAGTGGGCACACTTAGGCTGTATCTGCTGCAACATCCTCAAATGAAGGTGCATTTGTCTTCTGCTATTATCCATAGTCCAAAGAAGAGGACAAATAGGAAATGTACATGCTGGATCAGCACCGACAGGGCTGCATGAATCAACTTTATCCCTGTCATCCTTCTTCCTCCCTGTGGAGTTATAGCATAGTGTTGAAAATTGTACCTACATCAAGAACACCTAGGCTACGGTCGCTGGGCATTTTCATTTTGGACCATATCACCCAGATTTGTTGGCACAACAAGTGTCATAAATAACTGACAAGTGGGACTGTGAGCAGGCCAGTTGCTATAGTGAAAAATTTTCTTGATGAACACCATGCAATGCAGTTGACTCTTTCCTTCCAACAGGTTCAAATTATATAAAAATTTAAATTCAAACATTCTTTCTGTATAGAATGATTGAACTCACCTTGTCCTTGCCTCTCTTTTGTTTTATTTTGCTTCCTATTTTCTATTAAATTATCTTCTTTCCATGCAAGTATTTTTTTTTTTTAAAGTTTCTTTTGGGCATGCATTCTTCACTTTAACAAAGTTTTAAGGACTAAAATTGTAGGAAGAATGATTTAAGACCCCCGTTGCTTATTTGGCTGGTGTTGTAAAAGATTTTAAGAAAGCAAATTCAAAACAATAGCATGCCTTCACAGCAACTTGAGAAATATAATACAGCAAAAAGTTCAGCAAAAGTCTGATAAACCCATGCTTCGCTGGCAGAGGTATGTCTTTTGATTTTCTCCAGTTTCCTCCACAACCCCTATGCCCAGTCACTGGTCTGAAGAAGACCAGTGGTTCAGACATGCCCCCTACCACATTCTCAGAGTAGAAGGACATTATTTCCGCTATTCCTATTGCTTTGCCTTTCACTCTTTCCCTGCTTTTTGGAGTTTAGTCTGGTTTTTGGCAAAAGTAAATAAAGACTGAAGGTTTATTTGCCTAAAATATTGATTGTGAGAATTGTTATCCTGAGCATCATCCATTTTAGAGTCAAATAAAATAGCTCTGGGGACTTCCCCAACAGTTCAGAGGTAAAGAATCTGCCTACCAATGCAGGAGACACAGATTTAATCCCTGGGTCAGGAAGATTCCTGGAGTAGGAAATCCCATGGTCAGAGGAGCCTGGTGGGCTACAGTCCATGGTGTTGCAAAGAGCCAGACATGACTTAGCGACTAAACAACAAACACAGACTAGCTCTGAGTCAAAGAAAAAGGAGAAGGCACTGCTCACAAATTTTCAAACCACAAGTTCAGGACCACACACTTCTCACTGCAAGGACGATACTCATAGATATTATGACACCACAGGATTCCTCAGAGCAATGAACCGTATCTAGTAATCCTGCTGACCAATCCCTTTACTTGGCTATTTAAAAGCTATGTTAATCTCCACAACCCTCCCTGAGTTCCAAGATTTTAATACCAAGGATTCCTTTCCATGACTTTCTCCAGGCTTGAGGCAAACCATTGTCCCTCAGGTTCTTTATCTCTACACTCCATCTGCAACCTCACTTCTCTTACTTCCAAAACAATAGACTGGAAACGTGAATATATCTTCCAGACTCTATCAGGCACTATTCAGTGCCAAGGTGGTGGCTGGGGGACATGGATGATCACAGGTCCAAGAAATTGACCAGAAAGACTGCTGCACACCTCAATGGGAACCCAGATAAATTTGGACACTCATGTTTCTTGGTTTCCACACAAAAATCCTGTATTATAGAATACAGGTAGAAGATTAGATTGGAGTTGTGTGGTATCGGGTGTAGAAAATTACCTTGAAGACACTATGCAGTGAGCTCATGCCTGGAGCATGAAGTGAGGCATTATCTTGCTAAAGAGACACTGTCCAGAAGCAAAGGAGATAGCCCTAAGACTCACTTCCTGTGTTCTCATCTCCTGTTACCTCTGCTGCTCTCTCTACTAACTAATCCTTGGCTTGTTCTCTTGGCTTCTCCTCCAGCACCCACCCTGCTCAGTCTCTGGCAGGGTTCCAGTGCCAGGCTTTGACTGCCTCTTTGCTGGTGGATTGAATCTGATGCCTGCTCTAGTTTTCCTGGACTGACGGGCAAGTCCTACAACTTTGACCCAGTGTAGCCCCATGTTGCCATTTTGTTTGAACTACCTTTTCAACAGCAGCTTTTATAAACAATGACAGAACTCTTCAATGCTTCTTCAGAATCTCCAGTCACTGTTTTCTTTCTTAAGGACTGTATCTTCTTACTCCTTGCCAAATTTTGGAAGATATATCCTAATTTTAAATTTAGTAAATTTCTCTTTAAATAAAGATGGGGGAAGCATCTTTTCAATGAATAAAATTCAACACATTTTAATGAACAAACTCAATTTTAAATTTTTATAAGTTAATTATAGGAAGGTATGAAATTTATTCTATCTGGCATATAAAAATTAGAAATTTATTAATTCATACATCATATAATTTTTTTTTTCAAGAAAAGGGCACCAAAATCAAAAGGGCATTAAGGAAATACCTTAAATGAGGGGCAGCTGTATTGTGGCAGAATAAACATTGAAAATACATCAGAGCACTTGGATTTATGTCCCAATTCTGCCTTTTATAAGAGAAAGTCGCTTTTCTAAGAGTCAGTTTTTATTAACTATAAAAGAGGCATGGCAACCCACTCTAGTATTCTTGCCTGGGAAATCCCATGGTCAGAGGAGCCTGGTGGACTGCAGTCCATGGGATTGCAGAGTCAGACACGACTAAAGTGACTTTAGTATAAGGATACAAATATGGTGGCTCAGATAGTAAAGAATCCACCTGCAATGCAGGAGACTTGGGTTGGATCCCTGGGTTGGGAAGATCCCCTGGAGGAGGGCATGGCAACCCACTCCAGTATTCTTGCCTGGAGAATCCCCATGGACAGAGGAGTCTGGCAAGCTAAAGTCCATAGGGTCACAAAGAGTCGGACACGACTGAGTGACTAAGCACATGATATTTTATTTATAATGAATGTTTTGTTTATTATGAGAATTAAATATAATCTCTATTTCTCTGGCTTTCTCTTTGGAAAGATTCCTTCCCTGTAGTCTGAGACTCATCAGGGGACATCTCAAATGTGCTCACCAAGTATGCAGTCACCTGTGTCATTACACACTCAGAACACACTTTTGCCTCTGCTGGTACTGCTGGTAATGTCAACATTTCTGGGTACCATAACCCCTTATGCCAAGTGCTGCCAAGATCTACTTGATGCCAGATCAACTAAATATTACTTCTCATAAAGAAAACAGGAGCCAGACAAGTCAAAGCAGTGAAAGCAGCTCTCACTCTGGAAGGAACTATTGCAATGAGGAAAAGGAAATCTTGGCATATAGAACTGGGCTCAATTTCGAATACAACATGGACAAATGAGGCATAGCCAAGGGGCAGAATGGAGGTCAGTGGATGAAAAATTACAAAGAAGAAACATCAAGGGTAAGCAAGAAGGAATTCTTTGGTTAAACCAATTTGACAAGATTGTTGATGAAGGTAGGTCTGAGTGATCAGATGCCAAAGATGAGAGATGAAGAATTTGATCCGACAGATTTTGAGGGTGGAAATTCTTATAAAACTGACAGCAAGATTGTTTCTACAACTGGGTGTTTCAGGCCTAGAGGGTATAGAGGAGGCTGACTGAAGTTTAATATAGAAGAGAGTCCTGCCACTTCTCACACAGAGAATTGCTCCGCTTACCTGTTGGTTCCTCTGTGTGTTTCTGGGCCTGCCAGGCACTCCTGCTGCTTTGCACAGCTATTCCTCCTGCACCCATTAGTTTCTGTCACCAGACTCCAAAGCCATCTTCCACAAAGCACCAAAGTCTCCTAGTTGATGCTATGGTGAATGCTCAGAAGAGCCAAGGTAGGGGGATCTAACTTTTTTTTTTAAGGAGAACTAAAGACTTCCCAGGTGGCACAGTGGTAAAGAATCTACCTGACAATGCAAGAGACTCAGGTTCAATCCCTGGGTGGGGAAGATCCCCTGGAGGAGGAAATGGCAACCCACTCCAGTACTCTTGCCTGGAAAATTCCATGGGCAGAGGAGCCTCACAGGCTACAGTCCACGGGGTCACTAAGAGTCAGACACGACTGAGCACGCACAGCACAAAGCAATGTTCCTTCTGACTGTGCACAGGTTTCAATAAAATAACTTTTTTCTCTAGTTTACTTCCACTTCCTCCCAGACAACCTAGACATACATCCATGGAGACAGAGCCAATGACTAACACAAGTGACAAAATGATTATGCAGAGTCACCTCTCTCCTCCAACTCTGTGGGTCTATTTTGGGGCCAGGCTTGTGAGTGACTCTATCTTCCTCAGCAGTCTTCCTAGTCACTCATCTGACCAGACTCCTGGCAGGCTGCCTTCCGGTTCACTGCACATGCCTCGGCGGATCTAAATCCCAGCTTATGCTCAAGTCAGATCCCCTTAGTAAACACACAAAACGTTGCTATAATAATAAAGATTAAAAGAAAGGTCACAAATCACTTAAGAGGAGAGAAGGTGTTGTAGCTGGATTTCCCTTCCTGGTAGCTTTTAATGATTTTAGGAATTCCGGGTGAGATTATTATTATAATTAAGCCATACTTTCCACTCTAAGCTTTCTGGCTGCCAGGATAAACATAATGCAGTCAATGTGTCCCCAAACCTCACCTACTTGTAATGCAAAATAAAACTATGGTTCTTTTAATATCCAAATCAATTTCAGGAAGTCCATTTTTGTGTTGTGTTCCTCTTCCCAAGTGATTTCTGGGAATCGGGAATTGCTGAGGAATTCTTACATGTTCTACGAATCCATCCTGGTGGTCTCTTTTCACCTCAGCCAGACATTTGGACTTGCAACCTTTGTTCCAGAGCCCTTGCAGGTCACATCACATCATCCCATAATCGGATTCTGCGAGCTCACTCCTTAGCCCAACCTTCTCCAAGCAGGGACACAAAGCCCTTGATTAATTTTCCAAACGTGTCTACATCCTTCCTGTGGTGTTCTGCAAAATTTCATTGAATATTAAAGGAATGATAGAAGTATGAGTTTCAGTGTGTTACATGGCTATTCCTGACTTTGATAGGAATAATTGTTGTTATTCAGTTGCAGCATGCCAGCCTTCCCTGTCCTTCACCATCTCCCAGAGTTTGTTCAAATTCCTGTCCATTGAGTTGGTGATGCTATAACACCAACTCACCCCATTGAGTTGGTGATGCTATAACACCAACTCATCCTGTTTCCGCCTTTTACTTCTGCCCTCAGTCTTTCCCAGGTCTTTTCCAATAAGTCAGTTCTTAACATCAGTGGCCAAAGTATTGGCGCTTCAACTTCAAAATCATGTGTGCTAAGTCTCTTCAGTTAAGGCCAATTCTTTTCGACCATATGGACTATACTGTAGCCCACCAGGCTTCTCTGTCCTTGGATTCTCCAGACAAGAATACTGGAGTGGGTTGCCATGCCACCTTCCATGGGATCTTCCCTACCCAGGGATTGAACTCACATTTCTTATGTCTCTGGGATTGGCAGGCAGGTTCTTTACCACTAGCGCCTGGAAAGCCTTAGCTTCAGCATCAGTCCTTCCAATGACTATTCAGGGTTGATTTCCTTTAGGATTGACTGGTTTGTTCTCCTTGCAGTCCAAGGGACTCTCAAGCATCTTTTCCAGCACCACAGTTCTAAACCGTCAATTCTTTGGCACCTGACTTTATGATCCAACTCACATCTGTACATGACTACTGATAACACCATAGCTTTGAGTATATGGACCTTTATTAGCAAAGTGACATCTCTGCTTTTTAATACTCTGTCTAGGTTTGTCATACCTTTCCTTCTGAGGAGCAAACATCTTTTAATTTTATGGCTGCATGAACTTATAGGAATTAAACATACCGTAAGATCCCAACCAGTTTTTCCACAGCAGTTACCAGATTAACCTCCACCAGCTTTATCCTTCATGATGCTTGTGTTTTGGATATTTCCATGTCTCCAAGTCTGACCTTGAAACTCTTATTCTTACAGACTGGAAGGTCATCTTCCCATGTTAAAAATTCCTCATCTACCACCTAGGGAAGATCATAGGTTGGAATATCTTTTTCTTCAAAAAAGTCTTCTCTACAACCCTTCTCTACTCATGGAATGTGACCTAGAGTCTATCTAGGACAATAATAATAGTAAATAGAATATTTCCTGAATGTTGCTTTAATCTTAAACAGCACCATATGAGGCATGTCTACAATTTAATCAAAATCTATGCTTTATATAATGACTACTCTGATTTTTCAAAGGAATAAAGCAGAAAAACTACAACTTTTGCTAGTGAACAAACAGAAAACAACACAATTTGCAGCATCTATATTCAAATTTAAGATGACCTCATATTACCATCCCCTGGATTGGTACTTAGTGGGGTAACTCAAGAATCTTACTGGTGATTTTATTAAAATGTATCTGTTTTAAAAATTTGCTTCCACACTGCCCCAAACACAAAGCTTTCAGAAACTCACAAATACCAATTGTTTCTTTTAAAATATTAAAGTTCTGGCTTTATCAGGTACTCTAGGACTACCTCTATTACTACAGTTATTTATAGAAGTATTATTTCATAAAATATGGGAGCTCCCATTATGTCCTAAGCAATGCACTTGGTGCTGATACTATATAATGAACAAGACACAGAAACTCCTGGCATCCAGGGAATTGATAGCTTAACCATTAATAAGTGTCAGTCACTGTTTTAATTTCATGGTCTCATTGAATAGTTTGTAATCTCAACAGCTTATTGAGAGTTAGTGTTTTTCTTTCATTTTATAAATAAATTTTTTTAAAAAACTGAGGTTTAGAGAGTTAATCCAATTAATGCAACAAACAAATCGCAGAACTAGTATTCAAAGCAAAATCCTATATTGATCACAAAAATACATTTATCAAGAACGCATAGAAAGAAAATGTTACTCTGGGACCTACACTTCATCTGAGAACAACTGTTTGGTTGCAGATAGAGAATAATGCTGCTTTGGTCAAATTTAGATTGACTAAATTGATGGCATCAAAGGTAAATTAAATATCCAATTCTATCAGATAATCTCTGGACAGGTGGCTGTCCATGACCCAAAACATCACAATTATAAAGCATCAAGAGGGTTAACCTGTGTGTGAGATGGGGTAAGTATATCTCAGGTTTACAAAAACTTCACAACATTTTTTATATTATTATTCATTAACTATCTTTACACCGATTGTGCCTGCTACTACTGGCATTCAATTTCTTACATTTCATATACCTGCATAGTTTAAAATTATATATATATATGTATAAAAGTATATATTTATCCAACTGTTTAGTGTTTAATGACAGGATTTCTAAAATTAAAGTTTGAAATTCTTCATAGGTGAGGTTGCCAGCTTTAGCAAATACAAAATAAAAATAGAGAACACCTCATTATGTTTGAATTTCAGATCAATAATAAATGCTTTTTTAGTATAAGTATGCCCTATATAATGTTTGGGACATATTTATACTAAAAGAAATCTATCTATTGCTTCTCTGAAATTCAAATATAAACTGGGTGCCCTGTATTTTATCTGGCACCCTTATTCTACACACACAGGCTTAAATGTCTAAGATGCTACCTTAACTTTGTCTATTGATTATTTCAGGGTACTCCATGAGAAATGAACACGTGTTGCAATCTGTTTGGACATTCTGGTGTGGACCACTTAAATTGCTAAATGGCTCAGTAGATAGGTCTCTGATAGTTACTTGCCATTACAAAGATTTATAGCATATGTGGGCCTTGATCTGAACTATAGTCAACTCAAAAAACTGTCTATGAAACTCTGTTATTTTCTGCTGTGCAGAAGCCAGGGTAATTATGGATTTCTCTGGAGAAAAACACATCCATTGATTTTAAGTTGTTTGGGGGAATGTTAATTTAATGTAAGTTTCCTTTTGCCATGACTGAGACTTTCATATATTGTACACAACAGTTGGGTAGAACACAAAATGCCTTTTGTTGAGAAGTCTGGAGTTTTGCCGTTTTTGTTTGTTTAGCTTTAGGGAGGCAATTTGGGGAGAGGGGTTGGTGAAGGGCAGAGGAAGTTAGTGGAGACGAAGCAAAGTTCTTTCACCTTAGGTCACTGAACTTCTGAGATGCAGGTTACATTTTGGTTTGGAGAGTTTTATTTGCCTCAAGTAGCCATCTCAGCAGTACACCACAGACTAGACAGAAACATGAACGCCCATCTGTCACTCCGCTAATGTTGGCTCTCTGGACCTCATGAAACAAGCTCCACAGGAAAGTCTAATATTTGAACTTTTCACTCTTCGTTCATTTTATTAGACAGCAGTGAAAGTCAGCTTCATACTAAATGCTAAAGAGAAAGTGTAAGACACCCTTAGTAATTAGTCTTTGCATTTCTCCTTTCTTTAGATAGGTTTTAAAAGAAGTTATTTCCTCTTACTTTGCTTGTCTGGTACTGAAACATGTTTGAAAATATAGGTGATAAGAAGAAGAAAAAGAAAAAAAGATGAGTTACAGGGAGACCACCCAAGAAAAATGTTTTTATATTCTATTAAAGACTTTCCAGTCTTTCAAATTCATTTTTACTTTGACCTGAACAGACTAGAACTTCTAAAATATTTTTCAAAAAGAGAAAAATAACATAGTCTGTGTCCAAATTCTTCACAGAACTTGTGGAAAAATCTATACTGTGTTATAACATTTTATATATATTCTAAAACTTCCTGCTGCTGCTACTGCTAAGTCACTTCAGTCGTGTCCGACTCTGTGTGATCCCACAGACGGCAGCCCACCAGGCTCCGCCATCCCTGGGATTCTCCAGGCAAGAACACTGGAGTGGGTTGCCATTTCCTTCTCCAATGCATGAAAGTGAAGTCGCTCAAGTCGTGTCCAACCCTCAGCGACCCCATGGACTGCAGCCCACCAGGCTTCTCCATCCATGGGATTTTCCAGGCAAGAGTACTGGAGTGGGGTGCCATTGCCTTCTCCTGCATAAATAAATATTAAAAAAAAAAAAAAAAAGAATTGATTTTAAGATGGAACAAATGAACCAGTGAAGTTGCTCAGTCGTGCCCAACTCTTAGTGATCCCATGGACTATAGCCTACCAGGCTCATCCATCTTAGGAATTTTTCAGGCAAGAGTACTGGAGTGGGTTGCCATTTTCTTCTCCAAGGGATCTTCCCAACCCAGGGATCGAACCCATGTCTCCTGCATTGCAGGAAGACACTTTACTGTCTGAGCCACCAAGGAAGCCAAACTATAACTGAATCATTGAATCTTCATTCTTGTTTTTCTTTTTTCTTAATGCTATGTAGTCAAAGTGTTATTTATGCCAGAGAAACTCAACACAGAGCTGGGGACCTTTTAAGCCAAAAATCAAAAAAGAGAAATTGTACTGGAATAAAAAAGAGTCAGAAATAACTCTATCCAAATATTATATTTAATTTTTATATCTTATCTAATATTATAGAATTATATGTGTAAAATGAAAAATGAAAGTATTAGTTGCTAAGTCATGTCCAACTTTTTGTGACCCTATGGACTGTAACCCACCAGGCTTCTCTGTCTATTGGATTCTCTAGGCAAGAATACTGGAGTGATATCCATTCCCTTCTCCAAGGGATCTTCCCAACCCAGGGATCAAACCTGGGTCTCCCACATTGCAGGCAGATTTCTTTACTGTCTTAGACACCCTGAACATTAAAAAAGAAAGACTGTATCTCTTATAGGTTGTTAAATGTGATGTATAGTCACTGCAATGGATGAGTTTTCAGAGGTCCTGGGCCTCCATGTCCCCACACACCTGGACAGATTACAAAGCTGTGAAGCACCCCCACCAGGCATGTCCCAGAAGAAATGCACCGGAGCCCTCAAAAAGAGCCCTCAGCTTTACTTTTCTCTGCCCACTTCACATTTATTGATCACCTACATGGGCATGATGCTGTTTGCTCTATGCCAGGATTACAGCACCATTGATATTCTGGGCTGGATAATTTTGTTGTTGTTGTTCTGGGGATTGTCCTGTGCATGGCAGGATGTTGAGCAACATCCCTGGCTTCTACCCTCTAGACACCAGCAGCATCCACTTACTCTATGTCCTCTTAGGGGCAAAATCACTTCCAGTTAAGAACTACTGCTCTATACTAAGATAGAGATTCTCAAACTTTACTGAACACGACTCAGTTAAGATGCTGATTTAAAAGTAAGGTCCTTTGTGAGGTGATGGTCCAGATGAGATATACTGTAGATTTTATCCCCAGCCCCAGTTGTGTTTTTCCAGGATTAGAACACACTGCAAGATCTCTGATGAGCCTCAGGTCTAAAGCTGAGCTTGGTTCAGGTCAAAGTTCTCTGGGCCAATTGGGACAAAATGACTCCTGTCTCTACTGAACTAAGTGAATAAACATTTTTGCTTTCCCCTTGAAATACCTAGAGTCTGGGGAGATGAAGAAAAAAATTTTCAAGCAACTTTGCAGCATCAATTTCAGTCCCTGGCCACCATGATACCTCCAGGGCCCTAAATGTCAGTCATAGCCTACTTCTATTTTACAGATTATTGGTTCAAAACCATGCTGACCTCCTTGAAGACATATAAACTCTGTGCTTACTAGAGTGCTTATTGTATAAAGGTGTTAGATAAAAGCTATTTTTTGAGTGATTTACTCAATAAAATGATTATTTAGTACTCTTTATCACTATTGGTTCCAGACTGTTCGACTTCTACATTGTTCTAAACTAGGCTATTTAGATTGCCTTGCTGTTAGAGGTAATCTAACTGAAACTACTGAGAATTATATAAAGTCTTTTAGCCAAAGTAGAACAATCTCCTTTTTCCAAGCTCTTGCTCACATTTTGGACACCCACAATGCCCTGCTTCCTGTCTGAGATTCTTCAGCCCTAAGTTAATTCGTGGAGATAACTGATGTCATGAGAAACTTCTGGTCACCATTCATAACCAGTTTTTGAATGTCTCTGCTATTGAAGACGTGTGTAGACATTTCCAAGGGCAAGGTGGAGCTCCCACTACTTTAATAGCATTCACATAAAACATTATATATTAAACACGGATGTTATTCAATGATAATTCTTAGTCAGAAGGTTGTTTTCCCCAACTCACAATATTTACTTCTGCTAGAAGAATACTGATTTTCCATTTATGTATTTTCATTGAAAGTTTATATCAGCTGGAATGGCTTGCTTACTATAAAATTCTACAATATGTCTTTAGAGAAATAATTCTAAATTTAGAAGTTTTTTTCCTAACTTAATAAAGTTAGGAAAAAAACTTCTAAATTTAGAATTATTTCTCTATTATCTTTACAACTAATTTCAGCCATCAAACTCCAAACTAAACAAAAAATTCCAATGAAAGACAAATTATGGCTAAAGTCAGCAGAATAATAGTCAATTCTTATTGAAAATAATGGTTATTGATTATAAATAACAGTGCAATATATATTCAGACTATAAAATATAAATCATAATGCATAAGTTGTATGCTTGTATTAATGCTTCTTACCTATTCTATGACTTTTTTTCCATCTCAATCAGAATGTATTTGTTTTTCATAAAGTCATTTCCACTTTTTCTTTATATGAGTAGTGCATGTGCGTGTTCAGTCATTTCAGTTGTTTGACTCCTTGCGACCCCATGGATTGTAGCCCACCAGGCACCTCTGTGCACAGGATTCTCCTGGCAAGAATACTGGAGTGGATTGCCACGCCCTCCTCCAGGAGATCTTTGAACCTGCATCTCCTTTGTCTCCTGCATTTCTGGAGGCTTCTTTACCCACTAAGCCACCTGGGAAGCCCTTATATGAGTAGAGTTGTTTTTCATTATAGTACCAGTAGTCTCACATGTTAGATGGGCAACATGTTTTATCATAAAAATATAATTGTATTAATAAACAACACATGGTGAGTTAATGCTCTTCTAAGAAATCTAGGCTACAGGAGTGTCTTAGTCTGTTTGGGCTGCTATAACAATATCCCACAGACGGGTAGCTTATAAACTACAGAAATTTATCTCCTACGGTTCGAGGCCTTATCACTTCCCAAAGTTCTCACCTCCTATTACCATCACTTTAGAGGATTTTAATCTGTGACTTTTGAGGGGACACAAATATTAAGCCCCTAGTGGCTCAAACAGTAAAGAGTCTGCCTGCAATGCAGAAGACCCAGGTTAGATTCCTGGATCAGGAAGATCCCCTGGAGAAGGAAATAGCAACCCACTCCAGTATTCTTGCCTGGATAATCCCATGGACAGAGGAGCCTGGCGGGGTAGCAGGGTACACCCTATGGGGTTGCAAAGAATCTGACACAACTGAGCTACTAACACACACTCACACAAATATTCAGACCATAGCAAGGAGTAATTAATAATATGCTTTCTAAAGTGAACAGCATATGCTTAATCATTCACCATCTGTGTGACCCTGGACAAGTGTCTTAATCCCAATAAGTTTTAGTTTCTGTCTCTATACAATGAGAATAATGTTAGTATCTACTTCACAAGGTTGGTGAAGAAATTAAATAAAACCAGGCATCAAATGTTCATAAAAGTGTATGTGGAATAAAATAAAAAAGTAACTTAATTGTTAGTTATTGCTTTTTATCTTATTTTTTAAATTATTTCTCTGATTTAGGGATAAAATAAGTTAGTTAAACTTTTTGCCATTTATTTATTTTGTCTGTGAGAAAATAATTTGGTTCTATTCTATTAAACTCATTTTTAAAGCAGATTTTTTGAAGTCAGTCTACAAAGATGCTGAACACTGGAGGTTACAAAAGTGAAACCACAAATGATCCTCACCTTCTTGGCACATAAAATCACTTTGGGGGACAAGACTCAGATGAAAAGTGGATAAATAAGCAAATAAGGCAGTCTATAATTTAGTGCTAGAGTTGGAAGTTGAAACATAAATTTGGAAATATGTTCTAAAAACTTAGAAACCAATGAGAAAAGTTGTAGCCATGGAAAAGTTGAGATTTAGGCTGATAAAGAGGAATATTAGAGGAAAGAGTATATTAATCAAAAGATGAGGTGGGATCCCACCTCCCAGAATACTGGAAATAAAAGCAAAAATAAACAAATGGGACCTAATTAAAATTAAAAGTTTCTGCACAACAAAGGAAACCATAAGCAAGATGAAAAGACAGCCTTCAGAATGGGAAAAAATAATAGCAAATGAAGCAACAGACAAAAAACTAATCTCAAAAATATATAAGCGACTCCTACAGCTCAATTCCAGAAAAATAAATGACCCAATCAAAAAATGGGCCAAAGAACTAATAGACATTTCTCCAAAGAAGACATACAGATGGCTAACAAACACATGAAAAGATGTTCAACATCACTCATTATCAGAGAAATGAAAATCAAAACCACAATGAGTTACCACTTCACGCCAGTCAGAATGGCTGAGATCCAAAAGTCTACCAGCAATAAATGCTGGAGAGGGTGTGGAGAAAAGGGAACCCTCTTACACTGTTGGTGGGAATGCAAACTAGCACAGCCACTATGGAGAACAGTGTGGAGATTCCTTTAAAAACTGGAAATAGAACTGCCATATAACTTAGCAATCCTACTGTTGGGCATACACACCGAGGAAACCAGAATTGAAAGAGACATGTGTACCCCAATGTTCATCGCAGAACTGTTTATAATAGCCAGGACATGGAAGCAACCTAGATATCCATCAGCAGGCGAATTTATAAGAAAGCTGTGGTACATATACCCAGTGGAGTATTACTCAGCCATTAAAAAGAATACATTTGAATCAGTTCTAATGAGGTGGATGAAAGTGGAGCCTATTATACAGAGTGAAGTAAGCCAGAAAGAAAAACACCAATACAGTATACTAATGCATATATATGGAATTTAGAAAGATGGTAACAATAACCTTGTTTACGAGACAGCAAAAGAGACACAGATATATAGAACAATTCTATATATAGAATTGGAGAATAGAATTCTATATATAGAATTCTATATATAGAATTGGACTCTGTGGGAGAGGGAGAGGGTGGGATGATTTGGGAGAATGGCATTGAAACATGTATAATATCATATAAGAAATGAATTGCCAATCCAGGTTCGATGCATGATACAGGATGCTTGGAGCTGGTGCACTGGGATGACCCAGAGGGATGGGATGGGTGGGAGGGGGTTCAGGATGGGAACATGTGTATACCAGTGGCAAATTCATGTTGATGTATGGCAAAACCAATACAATATTGTAAAGTAATTAGCCTCCAATTAAAAAAAAAAGATGAAGGTGGGAGGAAATCTCAGAAAAACATGAAATTGAAAAATGTCAACAGTGTAGCATAGTGAAGGGTGTGTGTGAATGGATACTGGATTCAAGGCGTATCCGTTGTGTTGTGTACCTTAATCAGGAGAATGCTGAACGCCCAGCTGTATAGTAGGCAGTGAGGAACCATAACGTGGTATGAACAGGTGAATAAGAGAACAACAGCAGCATTTTAAGAATGCTAGTTTGGAATGACTGCAGGTTGGAAAGAGGGAAAAGGGATGTAGTTCACAGATTGGATAGGAGAAAGAAGAGGCTGAAGCCAGGAAAAGCAGTTAAGAAACCATTACACTCATCCAGGAAGAAGGTGATGAGGTCCTGGAGTCAGCTCCTTATATAAAAGGGGCAATGATGTATTTTTGTCAAAGATGAATTGATAGCACTGGGTAAATTCATTGGATGTATGGGGTGAAGTAAAGGGATGAGAAATTGACTCCAATTCTAATCATAAAAATCCAAGGACAGATGTGTCCTGTAGTCATCTAAATCCTTTCCACTGACCTTGTCCTCACAAAACTCACACAACCACATTTGAGAATCCGTATTGTTTTTTCAGATTCCCAGGGATGCAGTACCTAAAACCTAAATTCAACAACACTGGCAGTACAAATTTTGAAAAGCAAAGTTTAAATTCTGCATACTCAGAATGTTTTACAGATAATGGTCCATCTACTTACCGTTTCAACCACACGCCTCTGTTTATTCATAGTGCCATTAAAAATGTTCAGTGTTCACTCTTGAAACCAACCCTGGACTTCTGGATCCAGGAGTGAAGTCAATTAAATGATTGCTTAAACATCAAAGCTTTTCTTCACTAATGTCCTTACCAGGGGACATAAATAGGCAGGTCTTTTCTCTTTGGTTGGGGCAAACGCCTATGTAGTTCAGACCAGCATACTGTACATTCCTGTGTGATTTTATGTGTTTGATTGTTGGCAGATGGAATATCTGCTTTTCCCATTGCTATCAACTCAATGTGTGCAGTGCACACCCTGCTCAAAGCAGGCCTGTTTTGCCAGGCAGAAGCCAGGGCTCACTGCCCTGGGACAGCCTATTTCTTGGAAATGCTCATAGGATCTTCAGTTTCCCTTTTTGAGGTATACAAGGAAAATATTACCCTGGAGAAATAGCAAAGGATTTCCTGACATCATCCAAAGAAACAGGTGCATGTATATTAGATTTGATTTTAAAAAAAAAATGGGGGATATGAGTACAGTGGCCAGAGCCCAAGCATAACATTCCCCCATTAACAATTTCAATGGTCCACTCAGAAAACCTGCCTCCTCAGTGATCACTGTCTCAATAATAATTTGAATGCCTTAGTCTGGAATTCAGGTTCCTCACAATCTGGCCCCAGCTGACCTTTCCTACCATATTATGCTCTACACCCACTCAAGATCCTGCCAAACTAAGCCACTTGCTGTTCCTTGATCTTCAACCCAAGTTCTGTGCTTGCTTATGCAAGTTCTCCAACTTAAAATTATCTTTCCCTACAATCCTAATTCTTGGCATCCTAAAAGTCCCATTCATCCACCGGTCAGGGAAGACTTTTCCCTTCCCCCAGAGGGAAATCAGCTTTCACTCTTTTATCCTCCCATTGCAAGTTACTTGGTTTCTCTGATGGTACTTCCAATTTCTACTTGAATAATGGTCAATTATGTGGATCCTATACTTGGACAGTTTATGACTGATTCAGCGTGAGTTCTCCACCAGAAGGTTGTGCATCTATGACATGATGGAAAGAACACCTGGAGTGAGAAGATTTAGATTCAGTTTACCTCTTTACGCTGTGTCACTGTGGTCAAAACCTATCAGTTCCTAAATTTCAATATATTTTTTAGAGATTAGATGTGATAATGGCATAAGAGCCATTTAAACTACAAAAGTTAAGATAATTTAGTATGTTTTATGTTATATAAAATATAATACAATTTATTTAATTTAATAAATTAATAATATACCATGAATGAAATTATTGATGGTGAAAAAGTAAATACATTTCTTGACATTGCTGGAAAGATTATTTTTCTGTGTGGCCTCACATACCTGACCAGCTTGTTTCACAGTTGGGACACCCCCAAATTGGACTTGCTCATGAAAAGAGGACAAATTAAAATATGATTCTATCATTAAAATTGCTGAGCCATCCTTCCCTATTTCCTAATCATTGGTCTAGCATTTTGATGTTTTTATACTATAACCAGGCTATGTTACAGTGATTTACAGATGCTGTCAATCAGGTGAAACTGAAGTAGTTCAATCCCTGAGACCAAAACTATTCATTTATTCCATAAGTATTTACTGAGTGATTGGAAAAGGAAATGGCAACCCACTCCAGTGTTCCTGGGGAATCCCAGGAATGGAGGAGCCTGGTGGGTTGCCATCTCTGGGGTTGCACAGAGTCAGACATGACTGAAGAGACTTAGCAGCAGCAGCAGCAGCAGCATTTACTGAGTGTTCTTAATGGTAAAGAATCTGCCTGCAATGCACAAGACCCAGATTCGATCCCTGGGTCAGGAAGATCCTCTGGAGAAGGGAATGGCAATCCACTCCCCCATTCTTGCCTGGAGAATCCCAAGGACAGAGGAGCCTGGTGAGCTACAGTCTGGGGAGTTGCAAAGAGTTGGACACGACTGAACAACTAACACCGCTACTACTACTAAGACTTCCCTGATGGCTCAGATGCTGAAGACTCTGCCTGTCAGGCGGGAGACCTGGTTCAGTCCCTGGTCAGAAAGATCCCCTGAAGAAGAGAATGGAAATCCATTCCAGTATTCTTGCCTGGAGAACTCCATGGACAGAAGAGCCTGGTAGGCTACAGTCCATGGGATCACAAAGAATCAGACATGACTGAGCAACTAACACATCAGTTTCTTTTCACTTTCATGGGTCAGGCACACTTCTAGTTGAGTTAGAGAGGTGAGTAAGAAAAAATTCATCTTCCTCTTGAGATGTTTACAAACTGCTGCTGTGTTGCTAAGTCGCTTCAGTCATGTCCGACTTCTGTGTGACCCCGTAGACAGAAGTCAACCAGGCTCCCCTGTCCCTGGGATTCTCCAGGCAAGAACAATGGAGGGGGTTGCCATTTCCTTCTCCAATGCATGAAAGTTAAAATTTCAAGTGAAGTCACTCAGTCATGTCTGACTCTTAGCAACCCCATGGTCTGCAGCCTACCAGGCGCTGCCATCCATGGGATTTACCAGGCAAGAGTACTGGAGTGGGGTGCCATTGCTTTCTCCAGTTTATAAACTAGCAGAAGAGAAATTCAGCTTCACATATAAATCTCATTGCAATACAACATAGTATTTAGGTTTTAGAGTGAGGTAGAGAGTGGTCAATCAGGAACTTATCTGATTAAACTAATTCTATGGTTTACCATATCCATGCATCATCAAACAAAATGTATCTCCTACTTAAATGTGCCTTCAAAGTACATTTCAGTCCATCATGAAAAATGTGGATGGAGAGTATATGATTTACGTCTGTTCCCCACACTCTATGGTGGACTTGAATCTTAAAATTCCCTAGAGAAAGGTGTGCTTGAAACTGAAGAAATATGCTAAGTTTGCCTTTCATTATCACTAACAAAAGGCCAAGGCAGGGAAGTACTGAGGAGAGAGAACTTTCTTAGGATTCTATTTCCTAAGGGGGAAAGAGAAAATTGAAACAAGTCAGAGTTGGTTAGTGTTTCCAAGAAGACCGTTCAATATCACAGGAATCCAAGTCTAAGCCCCGACTAGTAATACTGAAAAGCTGAAGTTGAGCAGTTCTATGAAGACCTACAAGACCTTTTAGAACTAACACCCCAAAAAGATGTCCTTTTCATTATAGGGGACTGGAATGCAAAAGTAGGAAGCCGAGAAACACCTGGAGTAACAGGCAAATTTGGCCTTGGAGTACAGAATTAAACAGAACAAAGGCTAATAGAGTTTTACCAAGAGAATGCACTGGTCATAGCAAATACCCTCTTCCAACAACATAAGAGAAGACTCTACACATGGACATCACTGTATGGTCAACACCGAAATCAGACTGATTATATTCTTTGCAGCCAAAGATGGAGAAGCTCTATACAGTCAGCAAAAACAAGACTGGGAGCTGACTATGGCGCATATCATAAACACTTGCTTGCCAAATTCAGACTGAAATTGAAGAAAGTAGGGAAAACCACTAGACCATTCAGGTATGACCTAAATCAAATCCCTTATGATTATACAGTGGAAATGAGAAATAGATTTAAGGGACTAGATCTGATAGACAGAGTGCTTGATGAACTATGGATGGAGGTCATGACATCATACAGGAGGCAGGGATCAAGAACATCCCTAAGAAAAAAAAATGAAAAAGAGCAAAACAGCTGTCTGAGAAGGCCTTACAAATAGCTGTGAAAAGAAGAGAAGCAAAAAGCAAAGGAGAAAAGGAAAGATATATCCATTTGAATGCAGAGTTCCAAAGAATAGTAAGGAGAGTTAAGAAAGACTTCCACAGTGATCAATGCAAAGAAATAGAGAAAAACAATAGAATGGGAAAGACTAGAGATCTCTTCAAGAAAATTAGAGATACCAAGGGAATATATCATGCAAAGTTTGGCTCAACAAAAAACAGAAATGGTATGGACTTAACAGAAGCAGAAGATATTAAGAAGAGGTGGCAATACACAGAAGAACAGTACAAAAAATATCTTCATGACCCAGATAATCATGATGGTGTGATCACTCACCTAGAGCCAGACATCCTGGAATGTGAAGTCAAGTGGGCCTTTAGGAAGCAACACTACAAACAAAGCTAGTGGAGGTGATGGAATTCCAGTTGAGCTATTTCAAATCCTAAAAGATGATACTATGAAAGTGCTGCACTCAACATGCCAGCAAATTTGGAAAGCTCAGCAGTGCCCATAGAACTGGAAAAAGTCAGTTTTCATTCCAATCCCAAAGAAAGGCAATGCCAAAGAATGTTCAAACTACCACACAATTGCACTCATCTCACATACTAGTAAAGCAATGCTCAAAATTCTCCAAGCCAGGCTTCAACAATATGTGAACCATGAACTTCCAGATTTTCATTCTGGTTTTTGAAAAGGCACAGGAACCAGAGATCAAATTGCCAACATCTGTTGGATCATGGAAAAAGCAAGAGAGTTCCAGCAAAACATTTATTTCTGCTTTATTGACTATGCCAAAACCTTTGACTGTGTGAATCACAATAAACTGTGGAGAATTCTGAAAGAGGATGAGAATACCAGACCACCTGACCTGCCTCTTGACAAATCTGTATGCAGGTCAGGAAGCAACTGTTAGAACTGGACATGGAACAACAAACTGGTTCCAAATAGGGAAAGGAGTATGTCAAGACTGTATACTGTCACCCTGCTTATGCAGAGTACATCCTGAGAAATCCTGGGCTGGATGAAGCTGGAATCAAGATTGCCAGGAGAAATATCAATAACCTCAGATGTGCAGATGGCACCACCCTTATGGCAGAAAGTGAAGAACTAAAGAGCCTCTTGATGAAAGTGAAACAGGAGAGTGAAAAAGTTGGCTTAAAGCTCAACTTTCAGAAAACTAAGATCATGGCATCCGGTCCCATCACTTGATGGGAAATAGATGGGGAAACAGTGGAAACAGTGTCAGACTTTATTTTGGGGGCTCCAAAATCACTGCAGATGGTGACTGCAGCCATGAAATTAAAAGACGTTTACTCCTTGGAAGGAAACTTATGACCAACCTAGATAGCATATTGAAAAGCAGAGACATTACTTTGCCAACAAAGATCCATTTAGTCAAGGCAATGGTTTTTCCTGTGGTCATGCATGGATGTGAGAGCTGGACTGTAAAGAAGGCTGAGTGCTGAAGAATTGATGCTTTTGAACTGTGGTGTTGGAGAAGACTCTTGAGAGTCCCCTGGACTGCAAAGAGATCCAACCAATCTATCCTAAAGGAGATCAGTCCCAAGTGTTCATTGGAAGGACTGATGCTGAAGCTGAAACTCCAATACTTTGGCCACCTGTTGCAAAGAGCTGACTCATTGGAAAAGACCCTGATGCTGGGTAAGATTGAGTGCAGGAGGAGAAGGGGACAACAGAGGGTGAGATGTTTTGATGGCATCACCAACTCAAAGGACATGATTTTGAGTAAACTCTGTGAGTTGATGATGGACAGGGAGACCTGGTATGTTGCATTCTATGGGGTCACAAAGAGTTGGACATGACTGAGTGACTGAAATGAACTAAACTGAGTGTTGGAAAGAGAGGGATTCAGTCTGCACTTTAGGCAGAATGTGTATATGTGTGTGTTATGGGGGAGATGACTGAACACGTGTAAGTTTAGTAATATAAGGCCTGAGGCAAACTCTGCTGTCCCTTTCTCCAAGGGTCCTAGAAAAAGGAGCAAGATCCTTGGATCCCTGTAAACATGATAGAGTGGCATAACTGGGAGGCTAACAGGGAACGTTTAGTCTGTGGGAACTCAGAAAGGACAAAGATTAACATTCAAAATATCACTATTCCGTAGAGAAGACAAAGAACTTCTTTATAATGAATTCATTTTAACTGACAATGACTGACAACCTCTGAATGCTATTATAATCACTCTTAAGTTATATAAGTTATGTAATTTTCAGATTTGATTTTATATAATATCTTTATATGATCTGAAACTGAGAAAAATCTAGATGTTGAAGTGAAAAAGAAAATTCTGAAAATCAGGATTGTATTAATTTTATTAAGGTTCATAAAATTTGTGTGAAATAACACACAAAAAACTAGACTGTCTTATTTTTACATTCTTTCTCACTTATTTGGCATTTTATTGAGGCATCCTCTTAGTCACTAAATTTGCTTAGACCTGTGACATGTCATCTTTGAAAACAGTTTTTATTATATATTGGAATTAATTTAGTAGCTTAAGGATCATTTACGGTGGTTGGGTTTGCTCAGACAGTTTCAGGGTCACATACCTGGGAACTCCTCTGTTTGGAGCATATTTAGAAGTTGATGAAAGAGGGTGACCACAAAATGCTAGGAAATGACTTCCATGGTGGGTCAATGTAGGTCACATTCTTAAAATTCTTGCTTCATCTCAAATTATCTTCTCTTTTGTGGCCCAACATTTTGTGGCCTGACTTTCAATATTTCTAAAATCTTCTCTAATTTACTGCTATTACTTAACATTTGTTTACCAATACAGTATATAAACATTTAATTTGATAAAAATAGATCCTTGGTCCATGCTATGAATGCCTTTATAAAGCAATGTATCTATTAAGAAAAATTTTTCAAAAGATCTTTTTCTACCTCTTCAATGATTAGAAAATATTTCATGGATTTCTTCAATCAGTCAACATTTGACTCTGTTAGTTAAACTGGAATATACTGACAACATTATTTCTAATTTTACATTGATTTGGAATTGTACAGATAATATAATACACACATGTATTTATAGTATATATATTTTTAATATATACACTGATATATATACACACATATATATAATTGTACAGATAATATAGCTCACACCCACATGTTATTTTTATAACACATAAAATTGTTTAGTGTGTACAATAATAGTTTTAAAAAATGCTCATACTCCTTGACCAGATCTTGTGGATATGTTCTAAGGAAGTAATTGTAAAAACACAAGAAACATTAGCCACAAGAATATTTATTGCATCATTATTCGTGCTAGGGAAAAATTCAAACCTGCTTTCATTTGCAGAACAGAACAGCTAGGTAACTGGTAATATAGCTATGTGATGGAATATGATGAAAACAATAGTTAGATTTTATGACAATATGGAAAATGTTTGTAATATAATGTTAATTGAAAAGGAATTTAGATACAAAATTGCACATGGGCTGATAGAAACTGGAAAGTAGAGCTTTCAAATTATCCATTCTTCAGACATTTTACTCACTACTTAATTCTATTTCCATTATAGGGAGAAAAAAAGAGCCCTAGACATATACAGGTATGTTTGCTTGAACTCAAATATCCAGTTGTTTTAAAAGCTATAAATTTTAACCAAACAAGAATTAAGTCCCTTTAGTTACAATACAGTACTTGGCATAATTGCTATGTGTTTTTGAATAATTTCTTTAACTTCCCTGAGTCAATTTCATTTATAGAGTAGTGATGATAATGGCACCATCTTCTTGAGATTTTTGTGAGAACTAAATTAGTCCACTTGTTTTTGGGTTGAGTTACAACTACAGAGAAGTAAACACACTTTCATAGATACACCATAACTCTTCAAATCAAAAGGAAACAGAAACTTGAAGGGAAGAAATAGGTAACTCACAAAGAGGCAATTTTTTAAGAGGCCTATTTTAAAAAACCAAAATTACATTTCACATGGTCAAAACTATCCCTCCTAACATCATCATGAAACTCCTTCACAGTCCCTACTTGGTGCAATTTGAAAACTAAACTACTGTTTGAGAAGCTTCTTAGGAATCTTGCCTCGGCTGTATGTGGGCAAGTTCAGTCGTTCAGTTGTATCCAACTCTTTGTGACCTTATAGACTACAGCCCATCAGGCTCCTCTGTTCATGGGACTTTCCAGGCAAGAATACTGAAGTGGGTTGCCATTCCCTTCTTCTCCAGGGGAATCTTCCCAACCCAGGGATTGACTCAGGGACCAAACCTGCATCTTCTGTGTCTCCCAAAATGGCAGGCAGGTTCTTTACCACTGAGACATCTGGAAATCTCCTTGCCTCAGTTATCACCCACCTAAAGCCTGAGGTGGCATCGAAGAAAGCAGGGAGTGACACTGGATTCATTCTCAGATCCAATTCATCCCTGAATGGTTCTCCCAATTTTCAAGCTAAAAGAGCTACTGGGGAGCTAAACGGGTGTGTAGCTGAAATATTCTAGTCTGTCCAGCGCAATCCTATCAGAAGTCCAGTTTAGGCCAAATTCTCGACTGCCCCTCCCAGTTGGCAATGTGGAAAAACCTATACTTTTTTGGTTTAGCTACCAATTATTCTGAGTAATGACTTTTATGGTACCACAGGCTGCTGAGTCAAAATACTATGGGGTCATAAAAGAGGAATGTTTCCTGCAAAAATTGTCTTCATACACATGGCATTGGAGACCAGCAGAGGGGAAACAGGGGCATCTACTTTCTTGCTGTTGTTAACATCAAGGTCAGTAGTGGAGGCCAACCAGGAAAGCTAAAACCTTTAAAGTCCTTCCTAAGTGGACAATCTCAAATCAGAACAAGTACCCCTGGGATTCTACAGAGTTGATTACATCTGGCCTGACACTGGACATATCTTGCTTTCTCATAGTAAAAATTGCAAATAAGTTCTCTCTCCAAATGGTATTTGTTTGTCTCATGACATGTGCTGCTGTAATAGATTTGATAGAAGAGAAAAATAAAATAAGAGTTCAGGTTTGGTGTCTCTTCTGTGACACTGCTCTGCTGGCACTTAGATTTTTTTCTTCTGACATGGTACAAACTTGGCCTTCACTTTCACTCCCACCTATGCACACCCTTGAGGTTTCCTGAGAAGTTAGACCATCATGAGCTGCACCTGGAGTGCAATGCAGTGCCATACGTTTTCACATGGTTTTGTACTTCATGATCACTCCTGATAGATTTTTGAGGGAGCAAGCTGCATTATCACATTTGTAAGCCTGGATGGACATTTGGTCACATGCAACTAAGCATCTGAATGCAAAGTTCAAAAGAATAGCAAGAAGAGATAAGAGAGCCTTCCTCAGTGATCAATGCAAAGAAATAGAGGAAAACAACAGAATGGGAAAGACTAGAGATCTCTTCAAGAAAATTAGAGATACCAAGGGAATATGTCATGTAAAGATGGGCTGGAAAAGGACAGAAATTGTATGGACCTAACAGAAGCAGAAGATACTAAAAAGAGGTGGCAAGAATACACAGAACAACTGTACAGAAAAGATCTTCATGACCCAGATAATCACGATGGTGTGATCACTCACCTAGAGCCAGACATCCTGGAATGTGAAGTCAAGTGGGCCTTAGAAAGCATCACTACGAACAAAGCTAGTGGAGGTGATGGAATTCCAGTTGAGCTATTTCAAATCCTGAGAGATGATGTTATGAAAGTGCTGCACTCAATATGCCAGCAAATTTGGAAAACTCAGCAGTGGCCACAGGACTGGAAAAGGTCAGTTTTCATTCCAATCCCAAAGAAAGGCAATGCCAAAGAATGCTCAAACTACCGCACAATTGTATTCATCTCACACGCTAGTAAAGTAATGCTCAAAATTCTCCAAGCCAGGCTTCAGCAATACGTGAACCATGAACTTCCAGATGTCCAAGCTGGTTTTAGAAAAGGCAGAGGAATCAGAGATCAAATTGCCAACATCCGCTGGATCATGGAAAAAGCAAGAGAGTTCCAGAAAAACATCTATTTCTGTTTTATTGACTATGCCAAAGCCTTTGACTGTGTGGATCACAATAAACTGTGGAGAATTCTGGAAGAGATGGGAATACCTGACCACCTGACCTGCCTCTTGAGAAATTTGTATGCAGGTCAGGAAGCAAGAGTTAGAACTGGACATGGAACAACAGACTGGTTCCAAATAGGAAAAGGAGTACGATAAGGCTGTATATTGTCACCCTGATTATTTAACTTCTATGCAGAGTACATCATGAGAAATGCTGGGCTGGAAGAAGCACAGGCTGGAATCAATTGCCGGGAGAAATATCAATAACCTCAGATATGCAGATAACACCACCCTTATGGCAGAAAGTCAAGAGGAACTAAAAAGCCTCTTGATGAAAGTGAAAGAGGAGAGTGAAAAAGTTGGCTTAAAGCTCAACATTCAGAAAACGAAGATCATGGCATCTGGTCCCATCACTACATGGGAAATAGATGGGGAAACAGTGGAAACAGTGTCAGACTTTATTTTTCTGGGCTCCAAAATCACTGCAGATGGTGACTGCAGCCATGAAATTAAAAGACGCTTACTCCTTGGAAGGAAAGTTATGACCAACCTAGATAGCATATTCAAAAGCAGAGACATTAGTTTGCCAACAAAGGTCCGTCTAGTCAAGGCTATGGTTTTTCCCGTGGTCATGTATGGATGTGAGAGCTGGACTGTGAAGAAGGCTGAGCACCCAAGAATTGATGCTTTTGAACTGTGGTGTTGGAGAAGACTCTTGAGAGTCCCTTGGACTGCAAGGAGAGCCAACCAGTGCATTCTGAAGGAGATCAGCCCTGGCATTTCTTTGGAAGGAATGATGCTAAAGCTGAAACTCCAGTACTTTGGCCACCTCATGCGAAGAGTTGACTCATTGGAGAAGACTCTGATGCTGGGAGGGATTGGGGGCAGGAGGAGAAGGGGACTACAGAGGATGAGATGGCTGGATGGCATTACTGACTCAATGGACATGAGTCTGAATGAACTCCAGGAGTTGGTGATGGATAGGGAGGCCTGGCGTGCTGCGATTCATGGGGTCGCAAAGAGTCAGACACGACTGAGTGACTGAATTGAACTGAACTGAAGTAGAAGTTCTTTTGCTTTTTCTCAGATTCAAATGTTACAGGAGCTGGATGATGAGGATAGGGAGCAGCCTCTATTCTTGTTGTGAAAAAACTAGGAGAAAGTGTTTGCTGCTGCTGCTGCTAAGTCGCTTCAGTCTTGGCCGACTCTGTGTGACCCCAAAGACGGCATCCCAACAGGCTCTCCGGTCCCTGGGATTCTCCAGGCAAGAACACTGGAGTGGGTTGCCATTTCCTTCTCCAATGCATGAAAGTGAAAAGTGAAAGTGAAGTCGCTCAGTCGTGTCCGACTCTTAGTGACCCCATGGACTGCAGCCTACCAGGTTCCTCCATCCATGGGATTTGCCAGGCAAGAGTATTGGAGTGGGGTGCCATTGCCTTCTCTGGAGAAAGTGTTTAGTGATGCCCATAGTACAGAGTTGAGACTTTCAGAACATTGAACCTAATAAAATGGATTCTCCCCACCACTGAGAAAGGGAAACAGGCAGGCAAGCAAGCATGACAGTGTGCTGATCTGAATTTATAAAAGGTGGTGAGTGTGTTGGCTTACGACTGCCAGGGTCCAGGCAGGACAAATGGAAACATATCTTGTGGAAATAGGTTCTGAGAAGTGAAGTGTGAGAGAGAAGAGAATCTCTCTTCTCTCTACCTAATAGAGTCTGAAAATTAGGCTCCTAAAGTTAAATGTTAAATTTTGAGACTGAAACAATATGAGTACCACAACTTTTTATCTTCATTCAATATTTGGGACATGTGATGGGAAATGAAATGTATATCAGCATAGACATGCATAAAGTTTATAACCACATCCTAAATTAAAGGCTATTCTCGTACAATCTTGTAAAAAGTTATGTGATATTTAAGATATACACAGGTTTAAAGAATAACATTGTTAGCTTTAAAATAAAATATTACTATAATAAAATATTTTGTTTACCCCTTTTGGCTTGTCACCCTTTTTCATCCTTAAAGTAATCAATATCTTGGCTTGAGTGACCATTATTTCTATGGGATTCTTTATTTACCATTATATGGGCATTAAACGACATGCAGTGCTATTTTATGTCTAACTTTTATTCACTGATGCCATATTTCAACACATCTACTCTACTTTGGTGTTAATGAAAATAATGTAAATGTGCTCATTTCCCCTCTGCTAGTCTCCAAAGGCCATCTGTATGGAGACAAGTTTCTCTGGAAGCATTCCTCCACTAGCATTAGAATATTGAAAAGTGGCTCCATTTTCTCTGCAGGACTAAGTACTCACACTCAGTTTCACATAATTCTTTCAAAATCCCAGATATCTAGGGTTATGTTCATTTAAGGTATCCTGTTATAGACAAGTAGCATGAAGTTCAGATTGAAGTTCTGGCTCTGTTCAACACAGAATGCGTTTGTCAAATCATTTGTCTTCCTAGAACTCATTTTGGTGAATTATATAATGGAGAAGGTAAAGGGCACACACATTCTCTCCACTGAATTTTTCAACTCTAATATTTCTCCTTTTATTTGACTCTTCTACCTCTGCATGGAGGAATAGACTCACTATTCTCGTTACTAAATTTTCTTTCTTTAAACCCTCTTTTGTCTATTTCTTAAAAAAATTTACTGAACAGTAGAGTTGAGAATGGAGAAGGCAATGGCACTCCACTCCAGTACTCTTGCCTGGAAAATCCCATGGACAGAGGAGCCTGATAGGCTGCAGTCCATGGGGTCCCTAAGGGTCGGACACGACTGAGCTACTTCACTTTCACTTTTCACTTTCATGCACTGGAGAAGGAAATGGCAACCCACTCCAGTGTTCTTGCCTGGAGAATCCCAGGGATGGGGGAACCTGGTAGGCTGCCATCTATGGGGTCGCAAAGAGTTGGACACGACTGAAGCGACTTAGTAGCAACAGCAGCAGCAGAGTTGAGAATGTTTCTACGCATTCTTTTCAAAGTATAAGCTAAATCTGTTTTCAGGAAGCATTTTCTTGCCAGATTTGGTTCAAGTAACTTATCTTAGCCTGCTTAGGATTCTTTGGGATCTACTGAGGAACCAAAAATATTGCTACTAGTAGTCTGAATGTGAGATACAGTACCCTTTGCCACACAATAGAAATCAACATTAGGCTCAATTTGAACTCCATCTAAGACAATTACTAACCCAAGTATCTCAAAACAAATATGTGTCTGTCCCAGTGAAGTCTTCCTAGGAAAGAAGTCAAAGATAGCCTCATACAAAGACACAGGTGAGGTGAGGATATAATTCCCATTCTCATAGTTTTTGCATAGTTGGCTGTTACTCCTGAAAAAAATCACAGTAAACTGAGACATTCCATGTTTAATCCCTGTCCACTTTTTACTGAAGAGTGCTAGGAAAATCCATTGAAAAAATGTTAAGTTTCAAGAAAATGAAATATACTTCTATTATACCATTATAAAATAATAAATTACCATTTTCTTTCTTTCAATGAATGTAAGAAGTCGCATACAAGAGTCTCTGCTTAGGAAAAGCAGGTACTCGGTTGCTGTAAAGATTGTGTGTTCTGCTTTTATTCATTACATGTTATTTGCTCTATACAATATATATTTACAGTCCTTGAAATAAGGATGTTTACTGAATTTAAAGAAAGAAACTTTATTTCTATGAACAGATCTCCAGAGCAAGACTGACTTTTCAGTATTTCTTGCTAATGTGCATTAAATAACGGTGACAGTCAACAAGAGGTGCATTACTCATGGGTCATCATGTGTTCATTAATTCAAATGCGATTTCCAAGTGCTAACTACTAGTTTCAGCTCAGCAAACATTTATTGACTGCTGCCTGTGTGCCTGGCACTTCTGGGGTGTTGATGCATCTGTATGTAGAATATGGATATGGATAAGGGTCACACGCCATAGGATATACCCAGGAGAGCCATGTCACACAAAGGCCTCAAGTTTCTCCTTTAAAATAGGAAAACTAAAGGAGTTGTGGGGACCTCTGAAGATATAAACATTACATTTAAGAATTTGTTAACATGTTTTTGAGTCCATTCACCTTTGCTCAGTCAAGCTAGAAGTAAACACTATAAAAATCTAGAACATATTACTTCTGTCCTGGTATCCAAGGGAATTTGAATTAAATGGCATATTTTCCTTTATAATTAAAATCTTTTTTAATTTATTTATTTTAGTTGGAGGCTAATTACTTTACAATATTGTAGTGCTATGGGGTCACACAGAGTCAGACACAACTGAAGCGACTTAGCAGCAGCAGCAGCAGTGGTTTTAGCCATACGCTGACATGAATCAGCCATGAGTGTACATGTGTTCTCCATCCTGAATCCCCCCCTCACCTCCCTGCCTATCCCATCCCTCTGGGTCATCCCAGTGCACCAGCCCTGAGCACCTGTCTCACGCATCAAACCTGGACTGGAGATCTGCTTCACATATGATAATATACATGTTTTAATGCTATTCTCTCAGATCATCCCACCCTCGCCTTCTCCCACAGAGTCCAAAAGACTGTTCTATACATCTGTGTCTCTTTTGCTGTCTTGCATACAGGGTCATGGTTACCATCTTTCTAAATTCCATATATATGTGTTAGTATACTGTATTAGTATACTGAAAAGTCAGCTAATAGCCTTGTGGGAACTCCCTTGATGCTTTTAATATTCTCTTTATCTTTCACTTTTTGCCATTTAGTATACCTTGGTGTGTTCCTCTTTGGGTCGATTTTGTTTGGGACTCCCTGCTTCCTGGACCTGGATGTTTCCTGGGTTAGGGAAGTTTTCAGCTATTATGTCTTCAAATATGTTCTCTACCCCTTTCTGCCTCTCTTCTCCTTCTGAAATCCCTGTAATTCAAATGTTAATACACTTGTTATCGCAGACGTCTCTTAAACTGTCGTCATTTATTTTTACTATTTTTTCTAGTCAGCTGTCTTCCATGATTTCCACTACTCTGTCTTCCAATGCACTGATCCATTCTTCTGGATCATTATTTAATCTACTGTTGATTTCTTCTAGTGTATTTTTTACTTCGGTTATTGTTTTCTTCATTTCTGGTTCTTCTTTATATTAATGTCTTTATTTTATATTATAACTCTGTTTTTATCTTTATGTTAATCTTCTTTATATTTACAACTCTCTATTAAAAACTTCTAACTTCTTATTCTGTGCATCCATTCTTCTCCCACGCTCTTTAGGATCATTACCTTAAATAATCCATAGGGTAGATTGCCTATGTCCATTTCACTTAGGTTTATCCTGCTTCTTTGGTTAAAAGATATTCCTTACTCACCTCATTTTGCTTAATTTGCTGCTTTTATTTCTATGTGTATTGTAGATTCATTATGTTTTCTGACCTTGGAGAAGTGGCTTTTTGTGAAGATGTCCTTTGCTTCCCCAAAATTCATTCACCTCTGATCTCTAGGGGGTATCTGCTCTAGCAGCTGCCCCTAATTTGGACTGCATGGGTCCTAGGTTTAGTGCTTCAGCTCTCTGGTGGGCAAAATAGTGGGCGAAAGAGCCAGTGCCTACTTGCTGGTGGGTGAGGCTGGTCCCACTGATGGGCAAAACTAGGTTACAGGGTCTCTGGCTGCAGGACCCTGTGGGTTCCAGGACTAGTACCAGCATACTAGTATAGGGGGATGGGTCCTGGGCTCTCTGATGCACAGGGCCAGGTCTTGGGACAGCTGTAGGCCCAGGGGCTCTTAAAGCATCGGGCTTTCTGGTCAGTGCAGCTTTCTCCTTGCCTGGCTAGTTACTTGGCCTGGAGTGTCCCAGTACTGATGCCAAAAGGCTGGTGGGTGGGGCTAGGTCCTGGCACTAATAAGCTTGCCGGAGGATTTCAAAACAGTGTTTGACAGCACCATGTCCATGTGATAGGACAAGCTCCAAAAGAAGGCTGCTACCAGGCTCTGTGTCTCCAGGGTGAGCTCCATTTGTCCCTCGCTGGGAGGCTCTCCAAGATCAGTGGGTGGTTCTGACGCAAGCTTCTTTCAGATGACTGATTCTGCCCTGACCCTTACAACATATGAGATTTTGTGTGTGCCTTTTAAGAGTGAAGTCTCCATTTCCCACCGCCCTCTGATTCTCCAAAAGGAAGCCAAGTTACACATTCTAGGAGCTTATCTTCTGGGTGTAGAACCTCAAAGCTGAGGAGCCTGACATGAGACTCAGATCATTAGATCCTTGTCTCTCTTGTATTTGGAAGGAAGCCCAGTTTCACACTAGTGTTGTCCTCCATAATTGCAATAGTCCTGCATAAAATTTGCCATCACCACTTTAACCTCTGTCCTTCTCTGGTTTTGATAGTACTTTCACAGCTGGTTTCTGCTCAGGCAGAAACAGCACTTCTGAATATCCCAGATAACTAGAGTGACCCAACTTGGAGCCTGTCTTTCTTCGTAGCTTTCCATATGAGCCCCTGCATTTTCTCCAGAGAATTAGTGGCACTGTGCCACTTTTAAAACTGCCACTTGTGCTCCTCTGCATTTATAGTTGTCCTCCCTTCTGTGGGTTGCCCACCCTAGAACTTGACTATACCACATTTCTTCCTTCCTACCTATCTTCTTGTGGTTTCTTTTTTATATCTTTAGTTGTATAACATCTTTTCTGCTAGTCTTCTGATTTTTCCATTGATAGGTACTCTGTAAATAGCTGTAATTTTTGTGTGCCCAGAGCAGGAGGTGAGCTCAGGGTCCTCCTAGTCTACTCTCTTGGCCACTCATCCCTTTTACATTTTATTTTGAATTAATGCACTTATGAAAGAATTGTGCTTTCTCTCTCAACATCAGTTTTTACCTCTGGCAGATATTTACAATATCAAACTTTTTAAAAAAAGATATTTTTCCATGCTTGCTGATAGAAATAGCAGTGGAAAGTGCCACTTCCCCCTTACAAGTTGAAGTTATTAGAATTGTTAGCAATATATGTGAAAAATGGCACATTGCCGAACTAACTGTTGAATCTGAGTAATTCACATCTCAACAAGTGCACTATTTTCTTTCAAAATCATGAGACTATTCATATTTAGCTTCCAAAATCTCATTAGACTGTCTCCTTTTGGCAACCAAGTTGCTTAACAATAAATAATTCATCAACCTCAAGAGGCTAAGAAAATTTTGAAAGGTATTCTGGTTTAACAGAAGTGAAATGGTTTAGTTTATAAAATGTACCAGGGAACTAATAATAGGTGAAAAGTTCATATTTGTACTTCAGAAGGATTCTTGATGAATAATACAATAGCATTTCAATTGCATTATGTAAAATGTTGGGTCACATCACACATCACCTTTTTTACCCACTAACTATAACATGTGACTTTTATGATATATGTACTGTCTAAATTTAATCAGATTAGTTTCTCTTTAGTATATTTCTTATATCTCTAAAACTTGCTCTTCTAGAGTAAGATTCAATTATGTAAAGATCTATGTCTTCATAATATCTCTACTCAAATAGTTGCTACTCTCTGGAATATATTATTGGGAAAGATTATATGATACTCTTTCTTAGAGCTCTTCAAGAAGAAAATTTATCTGCAGTCATTTACAATAGCCATACGAATAAGCACTCCTCCTGCCTTCCTTCATTTCTTTCTTTTCTTTTCCTTTTCTTATATTTCCTCTTATTTTTCTTTCTTCAAAGATATTGTGTACATATTATATGAAAGCTATCACGCTGGATGCTGGGAATAAAAAGATGAATAAGTCATGATCCCATAATATCGGTTGTGGTACATTACAATAATTACAAAAGAATCAATGACATAATACGGATTATGTCACAATATGTCATTTATGATAGATAAAGAAAACACTATTGAGACATGCAGGACTATACAACAGATGCTCTGGAGGCCTGGTATTTAATTGCAATTTTCTGATTCCATTTGTCTGAGTTCTGTGAGGATCCATTAACCCCAAACTAACTGGGAAATCTCATCAAGATTAATTGGTCCCTAGGGCTAAATGAGAAATCAATAGCTATAATGCTTCTACAATTTCATTTTATAGATTTTTAAACAGCCAAATCTCCCCATTCTCTTTCTCACATTACCCCCCATGTTCCCATGCATTCAGTTCCAATCCAGAGGCCACTGTCCTTCTCCTTTTATTCGTTAATTCTTTCTGAGTTGCACAGCAGGCATGCGGAGAAGGAAGACAGAAAACAGAAAACTTTTCAAGCTGTCAGCCTGTTTCTGCCATATCACTCTGATCCACTTCTCCCCCACTAGCCCCAGTATGACACCACTTATCGACCAAGTGCCAAAAAGGGAAAGGAAACCCACAGTACAAGATGGTCTCCCCAGTTAATGACAAAACTCTTTTATGCCTGTACAATTCACTGAGAACATAAAGCAAGTATTTGCAGGGCAACTTTCCAAGAGAACCTCACAGCCTAGTCCCAAGCAGAAGAAACAGGCTCATGAGACAGTAGCCGAGGGGGCACTGAGCAGTTATCTGTGTCTAATATGCTTCACATCCATACATGTAGTTCACCTCAATCTACAAGGTAGCTACATGATTACTCCCCATTTTACAGTAAGAAAAATGAGGCATGGAAAAATCATAGGCGCCAGAGCTATAAAAACATCTTAAGCAGCACTCTAGAACTCCTATCTTCCTCACCTCCATCCAATATTCACTCTACCAAAGCAGCCTCTCTAAACACTGGCAGAGCATGAAGTCAGCTCCATGACCTCTGTCAGATTATTTGTACATATTTTTAAAATTTTTCAGAAGGAAAAAATTTGCAATAATATGATAAATATCTGCAGGATACCAGAGGATCTCTTATAGAAGGTCCTTACCATGGGTTGCCCTTTTGTACAAACTGAGAATCAATAATATGGCAGGTATAATTCTGTTCCAAAAATTAAGCCAAAACTCTGCTGATTTTTGAGAAAATATGATAATGTGAGATAGTTATAAATGCCCGTTTTTTAGCTCTCCAACTCTCTGCACTGACTGGAGTTGGGTCATCTGAGAATAATTTTTAGTGTTATATCAACATGGAAATGAAGACAGAAACTCTGTAAAGCTATTCGCAGCCTGGTAATTGAGGAGTTAAACTGCGGAACTGACACTCCACCATTTGGTAATCCTCCCACCACATGCGTAGCTTTGGCTATAAAATCTGTGAAGCCTCCTTCCGGAAGTCAGGTTTTCTTGTAATACCATAATTGGTTAAGTATGTATTATGGTGAATTTAATAACTTAGCCCCTTGGTTTCCACAACAAATGGCACCCACATGCTTGCTATTAACCTTCTGAATTGTGAATAAGATGCACTAGCCTGGTGGCTTAGTGGTAAAAAATCTGCCTGCAGTGCAGGACACCTGGGTTTGATCCATGCGTCGGGAAGATCCCCTGGAGAAGGGAATGACTAACCACTCCAGTATTCTTGCCTGGAGAATCTCACGGACAGAAGAGCCTGGTGGGCTACAATCTATGGGGTTGCAAAGAGTTGGACAGGACTGAGCGAATAACACTTCTATTTTCAGGCTGCCATAAACCTGGGTCTTCAAATAACACACTCTGTGTATGAGATGCTATCTACTCTGTAACGAAATGACAAGACAGAATTGTGTTGGAAAGAGACCACCCATAGATACACCCTAAATTATGCAGATGAACATTTTGAAATTCAGTAGTAAATTAGGAAGGTGTCCTCTAGTGGACTTTCTTGTTTTACACAGGCAAAGTTCACTATGGTGTTCCAAAGCAAAATGGAGGCCTGTTGCAATTTTTCTTGCAACTAACTTATTACAAGTCAACCGCTGCTGGTAAAATAAGGGTAACTTTGTTATATGTTGGACAAAAATGCTTCAGAATTCACAACTAATTGTAGAAATAACTAACATATGTAGTCATTTGGAAAGGGTTCACATTGTAAAAACTGCCAACACAGAATATTTACTTGGCCATACTACATCTTGATACACCAAACTTCCAAGTATAACTTCAGAACATTCATGTTAAAGTCAGCGTTCTGTTCCATCTTCAGATAAATCATCTGAAGTTCAACCAGAAGCCTGAAATCCAGTTGCATCAGAAGCAAAAGCAACTGACTTATTCACCCAGAAATTCATTAGCTTTGTATACTATAAGCAAAATAAATGCATGACATGCAACAGAAATACTTTTAGTCAGTGCAATTGCGTATGGTAGTTAGCTAATTAATTGGATACATAGTTAACTTAGGGAACAACAAAAATTAGAGGTATTATAAACATTTTGTGTTAAATATGTATTCAAGTTCTAATCTTTTGATGTAAGAAGAAAGCTGCTCCCTTGAGAAGATATCCACTGATGGGAATTCCATCTGGCCTTCTCTGTGTAAACCACATCCATAACATTGACTAATATTTTCAGTTTTAGTTTTTTAAAAGGTTCAAGAACTTAAATTCTTCAGTGAAGCAAAAACATTTTAAATCCTTGTAGATTTCCATGGTTTTATAATCTTTTCTAAATATCTTGCTGACACCTAATTTGACATCATTTTCAGCTGTTTCTCTTTATTGGGACATTCCAGAGCATGAATTTAATGTTGATACAAATATTTCACTTCTTTTTCCAATCATATTTTATTGATTTACATAGATATTTAATTAAATTCTGTCATTAAAATATTAAATACTACTAGCATAAAATATTTTGGAATAAATAAAACTGTCCTTCAACAAGTGAGAGCTCTAGTGCGTTTATAAAAATATAACAGAATAAATTACAGGCCATAAGCACTCAGAAGGCTATAGGATTCAGACTGTACCTTTCATAGAGAATTAAGAATGTTGGTTACTGTATAAAATGTACCAAATGAAAGTAAATTAAGTGGAACTTAATTTGGAGTAGGTAAAATAGTTGAGGGCAACAATATGTTGTGAGAATGTACTAATAAATTGCAATATATCTTATGAAAATTTATATACATTTCAGTTATTTCTTATTATATAAAACAGATAGTTTGGAGAATAATTTTGTCCATGAATTAAAAAAAATTCAACTATCAAGGCAAACCTAGAAAGATATTTATTATTTCAGCTCAGGAAATCCATAACGTGAAAGCAAGCAGTACCAGGATTCTCTTAGTCTTCGCTCATGTTTATCAAACACTGCTGTAGTACCAGGTATTTGAATTTAAAATTTTTCGTTTATTGCCAGATTCATATTATGCCCTCTTATATCTGACATTCTAATCTGTTTTCTATTCCCACTAGCTTTAACTACCCTCTTTCTTTGGTCAAAAGATTATCTTCTCTATTCTATCATTTACTAGATGGAGAATATGTAATATTCCATTTTTATTCTCCTCATATCTACTGTTAAACAAGGATGAATATTCATAATCAAATTTAATATTTTCTAATATCTAGAGTGTATAGATGTTTATGACTTTCCTAGAACATGTCAACAACTTGAAAAATCTTTTACTTTCCTTATTTGTTCTTTTTTTTTCACATTTAATATTTGAAGAGAATTAATAAGTTTGTATAATGTCTCTGTTCACTATCAAGTCTCATATACCATTACTTGTTCCTGGAGTCATTAAGCTTCTTTCTGGACTCCATTTTTGAGTCTTTTAATAGTTATCATTCATTTTAGGCCTGAAATGTGCTGTTTTTATTTCTCAAAAACTTAAGTACACTCCAGAGCCTAGTATAATGCCTGGCACATAAAAGATGTTTATTACATATTTGTCCACTGTGAGAATGAGCAAATGAACATGGAGGTATGTTGTGTGTGTATGTATAATTGTTACAAACACTCTGCAAGGTGGGCATTCTCTCCACTTATGAAGGAGGAAACAGCTTCAGAGAGGTTACTAAAACTTGCCCAAGGTCATATCACTAGTAAAGTTTTAACATTTGGATCCAAGTCTATGCCTATTCAACATCAAATTGCATATTTTGTCAAATTCTTCGGTTCTTGAACCTAGGAAATGAAGGATCTCACAATAGAAAAAGGGATATTGAGGTTAATGAAGATGATACATTTATGGATAAAAATATACAAGGAGAGACCTTTGTCTCTTTTCTTATGTTCACCATTCCCTTATTTGCTTTCATTTGATATTCACCCTCCACTTTCACTACCAAAGTAATGACCAACGTACCACAGAATTGACAAGCCTAGAACCCAAAGAGTAGAATTAATATAGCTTGTAGTGGAAAAGACAATCAAAAAGTGAGAAAAGACATTGAGCAGGAAATAAGAAGGAAGATGTAGAGATTATGAACACATGGATTCATAGATATTTTTATAATAAAAAGAAGCATCTTAGATTTAATCACTGCTTTGTAGAAAGTTATGTAGCAAATACTAAATGTAGTATTTTCAGGCTTTTGCAGAAATTTTCCTTTAAAGTATTTTGTATTCAATATTTTTGTCACTACAATTTAAGTTTGAAAAATGATGATTAGGTGAATGCACTAAAATAACCCCATTGAAATCAAGATTATTTTTAGATTGCACACTTAGAGATACTGTCCTTAGCTGACTTTCTTACTATACTTTATTGTACTAAGATCCAAACTTTAAAAACTCTAGAAATCCTGGATTTATTATGTACTACATTTAAGTTTCAAATACTTGAAACATTAATTCCATTTATAATGGAGAAATCTTTTCAAGTGACTGTACTGCTTAAATTGCAATGGGAATAAAAACAGGGCAAAAAATAGCAAACATAAATAAAATAGAATATCTTTTTGAGATATGGATGTTGTGGTCAGGTTATAGAAGTAACTTTTTTTTTTTTTTTAAATTAAGAGCTGAGAAATTTTTTTCCTAGGTTCCACCAATATAACCTGTCTCACTAAATTTGAAAGAGTCAGCTTAGTGTTTTCTGAGATAAAATGTCTCTGCTTTTAATATGCTGTCTAGATTGGTCATAGCTTTTCTGCCAAGGAGCAAGTGTCTTCTAATTTCCTGGCCGCAGTCACCATCTGCAGTGATTCTGGACCCCACAAAATAAAGCCACTGTTTCCCTATTTATTTGCCATGAAGTGATGGGACTGGATGCCATGATCTTAGTTTTCTGAATGTTGTTTTAAGCCAACTTTTTCACTCTCCTGTTTCACTTTCATCAAGAGGCTCTTTAGTTTCTTTACTTTGCCAACAAAGGTCTGTCTAGTCAAAGCTATGGTTTTTCCGGTAGTCATGTGTGGATATGAGAGGTGGACTATAAAGAAAGCTGACCACTGAAGAAATGATGCTTCTGAACTGTGGTATTGGAGAAGACTCTTGAGAGTCCCTTGGACTACAAGGAGATCCAACCAGTCCATCCTAAAGGAGATCAGTCCTGGGTGTTCATTGGAAGGACTGATGTTGAAGCTGAAACTCTGGCCACCTGACGGGAACAACTGACTCATTGGAAAAGACCCTAATGCTGGGAAAGATTGAAGGCAGGAGGAGAAGGGGATGACAGAGAATGAGATGGTTGTCAGGTATTACCAACTCGACGGACATGAGTTTGAGCAAGCTCCAGGAGTTAGTGGTGGACATGGAAGCCTGGTGTTCTGCAGTCCTTAGGGCTGCAAAGAGTTGGACATGACTGAGAGACTGAACTGGACTGAACTGAAGATAAAATGTAATTGATTTCCAAAAAATTGTTTCTGATTTTTCCCAACATAAGAATGAAAATAAATGCTTTATGGATTCAACTTGAGAACTAGAAAATAAAAAAGCAGGAAGAAGTAATTCATAAGTAAAAAAGCAGAAGTTAGTTTAAGTTAATTGAAAAGAAAAAACAATCAAATTAGGTCATAGTTATCTCAAGGTGTGTCTGTTCAAAGCTATAAGAAATCTGGTCAAAGTCATGGGTTCCTTGTCCTGTTTGATATCTGCTATGTTTCTGTCTTGATATTTTATGTATTTTCTCAGTGGGGTGATACTTCAGTTTACCAATTACTTGCCACTCAAACAAGAGATTTGGCTCTTTCAATTAAATGCTGCTTGTTAAAATAAGAATGACAGGGGTATATCTGATTTGGAATGTACCAATAAAGACCTCATTTCTCAGGAATCTTTCCTAGACTGTATTTGCATTGGGGATAGCACTTGGCTGCATCCACAGAAATCTGACTATACTGGTTTAATGAAATTGAGTCTTGAGTTGGGTTCCCTAGAAACATATTCAGAGATGGAGAGTTGCACTTGGAAGATAAATTGGGAAGTCCTCTCAGGACACACAGCTATAAGACAGCAAGGAAGGCAGAATTGGGCAGAGAAGAAACACATATACAGTATTCTACAACTAAGGCCTCAGCTAATCCCACAGCAAGTTCTGGAGCTATAATGACCTCTCAGAGTTATCCCAAATTGAGGCAAAGAGCTTGGGCTTTTGTGTCCCCACATCAGATAGTCATTGACAGATGGCCACACCCTTTGAAATAACATAATCTTAGACACAATCTTCCTTCTAGCCAAGAGCTATTCCCAGTGAAGGGCATATATATGGGTAATCTATAACTGTACTTATTAGCAGATAGTGATAGGCATGCCACCCTAAGGAGGGGCTCTGGGCTAAATGTCACAGTATATACTGTAGGAGTGTATGCCCAGCTGGGGCCAGCTTTTCCAAGATGCCAGTTGCTCTCATTCTTAGGGGAAACTTAAAAAGAGAGTTAGCAAGGATAGGAACTACATTTCAAGTTGGTGCTTGATTTCCAACCAGTAATCAGTATTTATCATTCTCCTCTTTTCTCCACTTAATCTAGATTCCCTTACTTCCAGCTAGCACCTTTGCTGGTGAAGCAACCCACAGCCTCAGTCCCTGAGGTGTCTGAACTCCCGGTTACCATGCCCATATGTAGGCCATAGCAACTGTTTTTTTTGACTGTTCATTGTTAAACCTGGGCATGGGAGCACCAATAGACATCTCAGTGGATTAGCTTAGCGCCAAACATATTCTACTCTACCCCCCAGTTCATGCCAAGCCATGATTGGACTACATGGCTCACCTATGTTGCAAGGTCTCACTGGCTTATGCTTGAAGTATGAGGGAAAGATGAAACTGTGGAACTGGGTAGCTGTTACTAAGTATCACTGTATCCCTGAAGAGAGATAATGAGAGATATAGAGTGATAAATTAAAACAAGGCAAAATTCAAATGCCAGAGTGTGTCCTAATGCCATTTAATAAAACCTATAATCTCTTGTAGATGAGGGAAAGGATTGGAAACAGTCTAAAGACAATCATAAGAGTAGCAGAGCTTCATTGGAAGGCTGAATTCTCAGCGCTAACAGGTCCTTCATGTCAAGGCCAAAATCATGTAGGAGAAGGAAATCGAGACTTGGGTTGGAGAAATCTGGGTGGATGCACTGAGATCATTAACCTCCCAAATACCCATAAACGTGCTGGACCTGCATAAACAGTCATCTCAATCTTATACAAAGATATTGCTTTAAAGCCCACTGCTTAATATTGTACACAGGTCTGAAACAAGACAGGAGTCTTACAAGATAATGCTTGTCCCCTCAAGATCTATCCTCATATCATTTCCTGTCAACCAAGCCAATAACAAGGATAAAACCCCAGTCTAGCCCAATTTGAAATAAAGGGATATTTGGCTAACACATCTTGGAAGGAACTTGGGAAATTAAGCAATGAACTGTCTCTTGGTGGTTCTAGATCAAGGGAGTGAAACATTAAATTGGATAAGAGAGACTCAATTGTCATAAAATTGTCGTAATATAGAATTTAATAACACAGGCAAAGACTCTGGAACTTAGAGTTACTACTTTACCAGCATGGTTCTTGAAAATGAAAACAGCAATGGCTCTCTATCAGGAAATTATAAATGGCAGAACAATTATGTTATATGGTAAAGAAATGGATAAAAATGCTTAGTAAAGTGGACAGGATAGAATAGATATGTTCAGTTCAGTTCAGTTCAGTCGCTCAGTCGTGTCTGACTCTTTGCGACCCCATGAATGGCAGCACGCCAGGCCTCCCTGTCCATCACCAACTCCTGGAGTTCACTCAGACTCACGTCCATCGAGTCAGTGATGCCATCCAGCCATCTCATCCTCTGTCGTCCCCTTCTCCTCCTGCCCCCAGTGTCTCCCAGCATCAGAGTCTTTTCCATGAGGTGGCCAAAGTACTGTGTTAAGTAGTTAGAATAGGAAAAAGGAGTCCATAATGGCGGTGGCTAAAAGACAAAGAAAGGAAAAAGCCACAAAAATAGAACAAAGGATGGTCCAAGGACCAGAGCCTCAGGTAAAACAAACATCCCTTCTGGCTAGCCCAATTTACATAGGACAGGTTCAGGCGGAGGAGAAATAACACATAAAAAGAGGAGACAAAATTAGCCCCTGGCTTCACTTCTCTTTGAATCTTTTGGGTCAGCCAGCCCTCATGCCTCAGGGATGTATTTTCCTTTGCTTGCCAAATAAAACTGAACTGTAACACCGATCTGTCCATCGCTTCAACTTTTTGCTGTGGGGAAACAGGACCAAGGAAATTACAAATTCTCCCAACATCTATGGTACCGTTTCTCAGACTTAACCTGGCTGAAACAACCTCGGCTTGGCCCCCCTGAGGTGGAGGGCAAGCACAGCAGAAGCCCAACTCAGCAAAAGCTCCCACGGTGGAAGATGAACGTGAAGAAAACCCAGCACAGGGAAGTGACAAAAAGCCCAGCATGCTGTAAACCAGGACAGCAGAAACAAACTCAACAGGGAGCTCACGTGGCTCCGTCTCAGATTTCAGAAGACCTTCGACTGGGGTAGGAAGTCCTCCCCCTCATGGCTGGAAGGATATATAGCTGACAAAATCTTAATTCCTTTACAATCTCTCATTTCTTGTTTCCTCAAACCCCTTGCGAGCAGGCAAGTGGCAGTGGGTGCAGTTGAGGGACTCCGGCAGGGGCTACCCCCCAGTGTGTCCTGAGGCTCCACTATCTGCTGTGCTCTAGTACCTATTGCCCACGTGGATGAGGGTTCTTCTGTCCTTAATCTTTCTGTCAAGGATCAGGCCAATGAAAACTGTGAGCACAGGTCAGTTATTTCGCAAATTTTCCGGCAGGTTACGGAGGGGGATTCCTCAGCACGTTTTTCCCACTGTTTTTTTTCTCCCATCCTTCAGCTCCTCTCTCTTGGAACTTGAGCCTAGCCAGAACCCATGGTGCCTGGTTTTAGGACCTAATGGAATTCAGGCTCTTGATGTCTCATTGCAAAAAAATTAGGTGAGAGACACAGTGATAGGTAAGAGGTGGATTTGTTCAGATTTACAAAGAAGCACACTCCACAGGGTGTGGCCCATCACAAGGGCAAGCAAGGTGGCCATGGAATGTGCTATAGTTAGATTTTGTGAGCTGGGTGATTTCAAATGCTAATGAGTGGGAGGACCATTCCAACAATTGGGGAACCACCCACTCCTCGGTTTTTGACAGTGTCTTGGAAATGTCAGTCTGATCACATAGATCACAGCCTTGTCTAACTCAATGAAACTAAGCCATGTTGTGTGGGCCACCCAAGATGGATGGGTCATGGTGGAGAGATCTGACAGAATGTGATCCACTGGAGAAGGGAATGGCAAACTATATCCAATATTCTTGCCTTGAGAACCCCATGAACAGTATGAAAAGGCAAAAAGATAGGACACTGAAAGATGAACTCCCCAGGTCAGTAGATGCCTGATATGCTATTGGAGATCAGTAGAGAAATAACTCCAGAAAGAATAAAGGGATGGAGCCAAAACAAAAACAACACCCAGTTGTGGATGGGACTGGTGATAGAAGCAAGATTCAATGCTGTAAAGAGTGATATTGCATAGGAACCTGGAATGTTAGGTCCATGAATCAAGGCAAATTGGAAGTGGTCAAACAAGAGATGACAAGAATGAACATCGACATTCTAGGAATCAGTGAACTAAGATGGACTGGAATGGGTGTATTTAACTTAGATGACCATTATATATAGTACTGTGGGCAGGAATCCTTTAGAAGAAATGGAGTAGCCATCATAGTCAACAAAAGAGTCTGAAATGCAGCACTTGGATGCAATCTCAAAAACGATGGAAAGATCTCAATTTGTTTACAAGGCAAACCATTCAATATTATGGTAATCTAAGTCTATGCCCCAACCAGTAATGCTGAAGAAGTTGAAGTTGAGCAGTTCTATGAAGACCTACAAGACCTTCTAGAATTAACACACAAAAAAAGATGTCCTTTTAATTATAGGGAACTGGAATGCAAAAGTAGGAAGTCAAGAAATACCTGGAGTAACAAGCAAATTTGGCCTTGGAGTACAGAATGAAGTAGGGCAAAGGCTCATAGAGTTCTGCCAAGAGAACGCACTGGTCATAGCAAACACCCTCTTCCAACAACACAAGAGAAGACTCTACACATGGACATCACCAGATGGTTGACACCAAAATCAGATTGATTATATTCTTTGCAGCCAAATTTGGAGAAGCTCTATACAGTCAGCAAAAGCAAGACCAGGAGCTGACTGTGGCTCAGATCATGAACTCCTTATTGCCAAATTCAGACTGAAATTGAAGAACGTAGAGAAAACCACTAGAGTATTGAGGTATGACCTAAATCAAATCCCTATGACTATACAGTGGAAGTGAGAAATAGATTTAAGGGACTAGATTTGATAGACAGAATGCCTGATGAACTATGGATGGAGATTCATGACATGGTACAGGAGACAGGAATCAAGACCATCCTGAGCAAAAGAAATGCAAAAAAGCAAAATGGCTGTTTGAGGAGGCCTTACAAACAGCTGTTAAAAGAAGGGAAGTGAAAAGCAAAGGAGAACAGGAAAGATATACCCATTTGAATGCAGAGTTCCAAAGAATAGCAAGGAGAGATAAGAAAGCCTTCCTCAGTGATCAATGCAAAGAATACAATAGAATGGGAAAGAAATACAATAGAATGGGAAAGACTAGAAATGTCTTCAAGAAAATCAGAGATACCAAGGGAACATTTCATGCAAAGATGGGCTCAATAAAGGACAGAAATGGTAGGGATCTAACAGAAGCAGAAGGTATTAAGAAGAGGTGGCAAGAATACACAGAAGAACTGTACAAAAAAGATCTTCATGACCAAGATAATCACGATGGTGTGATCACTCACCTAGAGCCAGACATCCTGGAATGTGAACTCAAGTGGGCCTTAGGAAGCATCACTATGAACAAAGTTGGTGGTGGTGATGGATTCCAGTTGAGCTATTTCAAATCCTTAAAGACGATGCTGTGAAAGTGCTGCACTCAATATGACAGCAAATTTGGAAAACTCAGCAGTGATCACAGGACTGGAAAAGGTCAGTTTTCATTCCAATCCCAAAGAAAGGCAATGCCAAAGAATGTTCAAACTATTGCACAATTGTACTCATTTCACACTCTAGTAAAGTAATGCTCAAAATTCTCCAAGCCAGGCTTCAGCAATATGTGAACTGTGAACTTCCTGATGTTCAAGCTGGTTTTAGAAAAGGCAGAGGAACCAGAAATCAAATTGCCAACATCTGCTGGATCATCAAAAAAGCAAGAGAGTTCCAGAAAAACATCTATTTCTGCTTTATTGACTACGCCAAAACCTTTGACTGTGTGGATCACAATAAACTGTGGAAAATTCTGAAAGAGATGGGAATATCAGACCACCTGACCTGCCTCTTGAGAAATTTGTAGGCAGGTCAGGAAGCAAGAGTTAGAACTGGACATGAAACAACAGACTGGTTCCAAATAGGAAAAGGAGTATGTCAAGGCTGTATATTGTCACCCTGCTTATTTAACTTATATGCAGAGTACATCATGAAAAATGCTGGACTGGATGAAGCCCAAGCTGGAATCAAGTTTGCCGGGAGAAATATCAATAACCTCAGATATGCAGATGACACCACCCTTATGGCAGAAGTGAAGAAGAACTAAAGAGCCTCTTGATGAAAGTGAAAGAGGAGAGTGAAAATGTTGGCTTAAAGTTCAGCATTCCAAAAACTAAGATTGTGGCATCTAGTCCCAACACTTCATGGCAAATAGATGGGGAAACAGTGGAAACAGTGGCTGATTTTATTTTGGGGGGCTCCAAAATCACTGCAGATGGTGATCGCAGCCATGAAATTAAAAGATGCTTACTCCTTGAAAGGAAAGCTATGACCAACCTAGATAGCATATTGAAAAGCAGGAACATTACTTTGCCAACAAGGACTGTATAGTCAAGGCTGTGGTTTTTCCAGTGGTCACGTATGGATGTGAAAGTTGGACTGTAAAGAAAGCTGAGCGCCGAAGAATTGATGCTTTTGAACTGTGGTGTTGGAGAAGACTCTTGAGAGTCCCTTGGACTGCAAGGAGATCCAACCAGTCCATTCTGAAGGAGATCAATCCTGGGTGTTCATTGGTAGGACTGATGTTGAAGCTGAAACTCCAATACTTTGGCCACCTGATGTGAAGAGCTGACTCATTGAAATAACCCTGATGTTGGGATAGAGTGAAGGTAGGAGGAGAAGGGGACGACAGGATGAGATGGTTGGATGGCATCACCGACTCACTGGACCTGGGTTTGGGTTAACTCCGGGAGTTGGTGATGGACAGGGAAGCCTGGCATGCTGTGATTCATGGGGTTGCAAAGAGTCAGACACAACTGAGTGACTGAACTTAACCAAACTAGAAATATCCTGGCACCTCTGGGTGTGTCATTTAGCTGACAGATTGAGGATCAAGTTTTAGTTGAATTTGGCTTTTCATCTTGGACCCATTTGATTTTAATCGGTTTATTTTATGTCCTTTGGGCTGTGTCATTCTTTCAAAAGTTGTGCCCTGCCCCCTTTCCTCCTGTTTCATGCTCTTATCCTGAGCCCTGTCCAGGCCCACAATGTTGCTCTACAATTTCCTGGAGAGACAACCATAAGATAACTGGTCTTTGGGACAGAAATACTGTATAATACTCAATCCCTCTAGATATTCAGGCCTTTATCTTCTATGTTTCCTACAACAAGTGCAACAACACCATCTCTCAATGAACCTGCTGGGTGGATGACAGGAAAACAGGCTAGAAGTCCATCTGTTGGTGGCATCCCTTCAAGGGCATTTGGGCTTAAAGGGATAATGTTTGTCACTTTGGGAGTTAGCCCTGCAGGCTGTTTGGGCTCAAACCCTTACCACCATTCTCCTAAAGTTACAGACATATCCCTGGATCAAATCTCCACTCAACTTTTAGGGAACATCTTGTTTGTTGCCTCTTATCAATTTGTTCTTAAGCCACTTATTAACTCCTACAACCAGGACCCTGCCCCCTTGTAGGCAACATTGCTCCACCCCACTTATTATAACAGAACCAGATAACTCACTTCTTTGTCATTACTTCAGTTATTACCTAAAGTGAGTCTGTGACAATGAAATGTTGGAAACACCCTAAACTGCTCTTATGGAGGACTAGGGGAGGAAATAAGTGACTTACATTCCCTGAGAGCAATAAGAAGATAAGGCTTTATGGCTGTTTCAGCAGATTCCCAGTCTCAAGGCACAGGCTTAGATTGCTTTACGTCATGGTTTCTATTCCCATCCGCAGTAGACAAATCAGCAAAGAGTTTAGATTACAACCCCTTAATCCTACCCAGCATTGGTCATGCTGGAGACCTTGGGGATGCCCAACTCCCGTCTAGGGGTCCCAGGAGGTCTACCTGCCTCCACCTGCCTAGGAATCTGGTCTTTGAAAGGTTGTCATGCCTCAACCTGCTCAGTGATCCACCGGTCCAGGCGTCCCAGGAGGTCAACATGCCGCAGCCTGCCCAGGAATCCAATTCTTGGGAGGCCTACGTGCCTCAACCTTCCTGGGAATTCGATCTCCAGGAGGCTGTCACATCTCAGCCCGCGTGGGGATCTGCACCCTGACTCGGGGATGCCTGGCTCTCAGGTTGCAACAATACTGGGTGGATATGCTTCAAAAAGACTCACCCCCAAGGAAGTCCACCCATGGGAATAAAAGGAAGCCTACTAGTTGTGGGACTGTGCCTGGTCTCAGCAATAACTCAGGAGTCCAATGAGAACCCCATTGCCTTTCTGGAAAGGCTAAAAGAGGCTCTACAAAAGTTTATCAATCTGGACTTAGACTCTTACGAGGGACAGGTGATTTTAAAGGACAAATTCCTGTCCCAACATGCATCAGACATCAGGATAAAGTTACAATAGCTACAGCAGCGGGACTTTGCTGTCTCTTTAGATGAGATGGTCCAGACTGCCACCAATACCTTTTATAACCAAGAACAGGAGAGGGAGGCCAAGGTCCAGGAAAGAGAGAAAAGGAAAGAGACAAGGCATGCCCAGATAATGGCCACCCTTAAGGCAAACTCCAAGTCCTTAAAGGACAAGGCATGAGGCAAATGCCTAATCTATAGACAGGTGGGACATTGGGCCAAAGAGTATCCAAGCTGTGACAAGTCTCCTAAAATGGCTTGCTACAAACACTATCAGTTGGGATATTGGGTGACACTCTGCCCTTGGGACCCAAGGTCCTCAAGGTCAAGGGACAATCCTTCCCTCAGGATGGTTCAACAGGACTAAAGTAGCCTGCTCCAGCCAACCTGCCTGTCACAGACAACCATCACAGGGCTGGGGCCAAGTGTGCAGTTGGATGTGACAGGTAGGTCTGATAATTTCTTGGTTGACACAGGGGCTACCCACTCTGTCCTGACTTCCTATTCCAGAGCCTTCTCCTCCCAAACCTGTACCATTTGGGGTGCTGCAGGAAAAACAGCTACAAAAAATATTCACCAAAGCACTTCTTTGTTGCTGGAATAGACGAATATTTTCCCTCCAGTTTTTGGTGGTCTCTGAGTGTCCTACTCCCTTATTGGGAAGAAATCTACTCACTAAATTGGGGACCGCCTTTGTGATGGGAAGCTTTTCAGTCCCTAGGGCCCTACAGCTTCTGATTACCACTGAGGAACCCATTACACCCTCTCAAATATGGAGGGACCAAAAACTATGGGAGGACAAAGTTAACCCCCAGGTGTGGGACCAGGGGACTCCTTGATGAGCCACCAAGCTGAACTGGCATCATTGTTCTCTGAGATCCCACTCACTTTCCAATTGGGAAACAATACCCCCTCAGAAGAGAAGCTCAGGAAGGATTTCAGCCTCTAATAAATAAATTCCTTGACTGTGGGCTATTGGTCCCCACCAATTTGCTGTGTAATACCCCAATCCTCCCTCTAAAGGAAAAGGATGGGACCTGGTGAATGGTTCAAGAGCTCCAGTTCATAAATGAAGCTGCAGTCCCCATCCATCCCTCGGTACCCAATCCATATGTAATCTTGGGAGAAATCCTGCCCAGTGCCAAGTGGTTTACAGTCCTGAATCTCAAAGATGCATTCTTTTGCATACCACTGGCTAAAGAGTCCCAATATCTTTTTGCCTTCAAGTGGGAGGCTCCAGGAGAAAAACACCAACAGACGACTTGGACAGTATTACCTCAGAGGTTCAGAGATAGCCTCCACTTGTTGGGGCAGGCTCTTCTTAGCCAGGGTCTCCTAGACTTGGACCTAATGGGAAAATCTTACAATACATAGATGACCTACTAATCTTCTCTCCAGATAAGGAAAATTCCCAACAACATCCAATTCAGGTTCTAAACTTTTTGGCAGAGAGGGGATATAAAGTCTCCTGTGCCAAGGCAGAGATGGTTGAGACAAAGGTCACTTACCTGGGAGTTCAGATTACACACAGGCCCAGGAGGCTGTCCTCTGATCGGGTACAAGTAATCCTCCAGTTGCCCTCCCCCATAACTCAAAAACAATTGCAAGCTTTCCTGGGGCTAACTGGATATTGTAGAAGCTGGATACCCAACTATGGTCTAATTGTCCAGCCCTTATATGAAAGCTTGAAGGGACATGATTCAATTCTTCTGATGTGGGGAACTCCTCAAAAGAAGGCAGAGGCTACACTAAAACAAGCCTTAACTCAAGCACCTGCCTTGAGGTTGCCAGACCCAAAAAAAAAGCATTCCAATTTTATGTCCACAAAAAGGAAAGAACAGACTTGGGAGTGTTAACTCAAAGGTTAGGGCCTGAGCCCCTGCCTGTAGCTTACTTATCCAAGAGGCTTGACCCAACCACCCGAGGCTGTCCTCTCTGCTTTCAAAATCTTGCAGCTATTGCAATCCTGATAGAACATGCTTTAAAACTCTCTTTGGGGGAAAACTAGCTATTTTTACCAGCCATGAAGTGAAACAACTCCTAAATGGTAGAGGTCATTTATAGATGTCTGATCAAAGGATCCTCAGATATCAAGTAGTGCTGATGGAAAATCCAAGCCTGACTATATCCCCTTGTGAGTTTTTTAACCCAGCTACCCTCCTGCCTACCCCCGAGGGCTCTCCCCTTTCACTCTTGCCTAGAAACTTTGGACCATCAGATAAAATCCTGAGAGGGATTGTCAGAAGATCCTCTGACTAATCCTGAGGAAATTTGATACACTGATGGAAGCAGCTTTGTCTTGGATGGAAAAAGAAGAGCTGGCTATGCAGTAGTCTCCAATTTTGAGACCATAGAGGTGAAATCTTTACAACCAGGTACTTCAGCCTAATTAGCTGACCTCATAGCCCTGACTCGAGCTTTAGAGCTGGGAAAAGGAAAAAGAGTAGCCATTTACACTGACTCCAAGTATGCCTTTCTGGTGCCACATGCACGTACTGCTGTTTGGAAGCAAAAAGGCCACTTGACCACCCGAGGATCTCCAATCAAATATGGTGATAAATCCTTAGGCTCTTCGAGGCAGTTCGTCTCCCCACTGAGGTTTCAGCCTCTCATTGTAAACAACACCAAAAAGGTAGCATGGAAGTGGCACGAGGGAACCAAGCAGCCAATCAGGTAGCTAAGAAAGCAGCATTACAGAACAATGACCTAATAGGAGTTGCTACCTGTTTCACAGACTAATTTGCCAGAAACTCCTTCATATATTGAGGGTGAGACTCTTAAAGCTAAGAGTGAGGGCTTTCAAGAGGATCATCTGGGGCGGTTCCAAAAGGAAGGACTCTTTTTTTTTGCCTGGGAACCTCCAATGGAAATTGGTTAACTCCTTACATGCCACCACTCATTTAGGGGAGAAGGCCCTCCAAAGATTACTAGAAAGGTCCTTCAGAGAAACAGGCCTCAAAACAATTATAAGGCCTCCTCTTGTCCCACTTGCCAATTAAACAACTCCCAAGGAGCTTGAAGACCCCAGCTTGCCCAGCCTATCCAACAATGTGGGACCTACCCAGGAGAGGACTGGCAGATGGACTTCACCTAGATGCCAGTTTATCAAGGGTATGAATACCTATTAGTCATAATAGATACATTCACAGGATGGACTGAAGGCTTTCCCCAAACTGAGAAAGCTGAGGAGATTGTAAAAAAAAAAAACAAACCTGCTCCATGAAATCATTCCAAAATTTGGTCTTCCCAGATCATTCAGTTCAGTTCAGTCACTCAGTCGTGTCCAACTCTTTGTGACCCCATTAAATCACAGCACGCCAGGCCTCCCTGTCCATCATCAACTCCCAGAGTTCACTCAGATTCACGTCCATCGAGTCAGTGATGCCATCCAGCCATCTCATCCTCTGTCGTCCCCTTCTCCTCCTGCCCTCAATCCCTCCCAGCATCAGAGTCTTCTCCAATGAGTCAATTCTTCGCATGAGGTGGCCAAAATACTGGAGTTTCAGCTTTAGCATCATTCCTTCCAAAGAAATCCCAGGGCTGATCTCCTTCAAAATGGACTGATTGGATCTCCTTGCAGTCCAAGGGACTCTCAAGAATCTTCTCCAACACCACAGTTCAAAAGCATCAATTCTTCGGTGCTCAGCCTTCTTCACAGTCCAGCTCTCACATCCATACATGACCACAGGAAAGACCATAGCCTTGACTAGGCGAAACTTTGTTGGCAAAGTGATGTCTCTGCTTTTGAATATGCTATCTAGATTGGTCATAACTTTCCTTCCAAGGAGTAAGCATCTTTTAATTTCATGGCTGCAATCACCATCTGCAGTGATTTTGGAGCCCCCCAAAATAAAGTCTGACACTATTTCCACTGTTTCCCCATCTATTTCCCATGAAGTGATGGGACCAGATGCCATTATCGTTGTTTTCTGCATGTTGAGCTTTAAGCCAACCTTTTCACTCTCCACTTTCACTTTCATCAAGAGGCTTTTTAGTTCCTCTTTCACTTTCTACCACAAGGGTGGTGTCATCTGCATATCCGAGGTTATTGGTTATTTCTCCCGGCAATCTTGATTCTAGCTTGTGCTTCTTCCAGTCCAGCGTTTCTCATGATGTACTCTGCATAGAAGTTAAATAAGCAGGGTGACAATATACAGCCTTGGCATACCCCTTTTCCTATTTGGAACCAGTCTGTTTTTCCATGTCCAGTTCTAACTGTTGCTTCCTGACCTGCATACAGGTTTCTCAAGAGGCAGGTCAGGTGGTCTGGTATTCCCATCTCTTTCAATATTTCCCACAGTTTATTGTGATCCACACAGTCAAAGGCTTTGGCATAGTCAATAAAGCAGAAATAGATGTTTTTCTGGAACTCTCTTGCTTTTTCCATGATCCAGCGGATGTTGGCAATTTGATCTCTGGTTCCTCAGCCTTTTCTAAAACCAGCTTGAACATCAAGTGACAATGGGACATCATTTACTTCTAAGGTCACCCAAGGGGTCTCTAAAGCATTGGGCATTACTTATTATCTCCATTTTGCCTCAGTCTTCAGGAAAAGAATTCTTAAAATCAGCAATAAAAAAGATAAGGCCCAGGGGGAGACCTCCCTGGGATGGAAGGAGGCTTTACCAATAGCTCTCCTCTGTACCCATATTGACCCTAAGGAGCAGGTTGATCTTAGTCCTTATGAGATGCTATATGGGAGACCTTTTGTTTACGTAAATGACCTCTTCCTAGATCCAGAGGCTCAGACCCTCCAGTCTTACACCATGTCTTACACCATGTCCATTGGGCAATTCCAACAAGATATATGCGTGTGTGAGGTGTCAACCAGTACCCAAAAGATTCTAAAGAGCCACCACTATATGCTCCAGGAACTCAAGTCCTAATTAATGTCTGAAAAGATGAGTCCCCAAAGGCTCAACTCCAGCCCACCTGGAAGGGCCCCTACTCTGTAATATTTTCTACTGCCACAGCATTCAAGATATCAGGACACAACTCCTGGATTCACTTCTCATGAGTCAAGCCATTGAAGAAAACATAAGAGGACACTCAATATACCTGTGAGCCCCTGGGAGCTCTCAGATACCTATTCAGGACTACAAATGAGTGTCATTCTAATGAACACCCCCAAAATTAAGTTTCTGGGGATAAGATTTCTCAGGAGAGCTCTAAAGACAGCTTGGCAGGGGTTGTACTCCAAAATAGACAGGAGATAGATCTCCTGATGCCTGAATAAGGAGAGACTTGAGCCATCTTAAATGAGATGTGTTGTTTCTGGGTAAATATCTCCAGCTAAGTTAAAGAAAGTCTCACAATCCCAAGAAAACATTCAGATCCTACAGAATCTCAAAAAATGAGCTGGAGAGTTGTCAAGGTGGCTGCAGTTTCTTTTTGGGAGATCTTTCTCCTGGCCAGTAGGAATTTGGATTTGGCTAATGCCCCTACTAATCCCTGTTATCACCATAGTGATGCTGTTTATGATTGCTCCATGTATTATCAATTGTCTAACCCATTTTGTCTCTGCTCTTGAGGCTTGAGACTAGCAAGGCTTGAGACTAGCAAGAGGGGGTGGTCCAATGCCCCTCGTCATCCCAGCTCAGCAGGAAGTAGCCAGAGAGAACTTGATGCCCGTATTCTTAAAGAACTAGGCCTCCCATCTCTTGAGGGGGGAATGTTAGGTAGGTAGAATAGGAAATAGGAGTCCATAATGGCAGTGGCTAAAAGACAAAGAAAGGAAAAAGCCCAGGAAAATAGAACAAAGGAAGGTCCAAGGATCGGAATGAGAACCTCAGGTAAAACAAACAGCCCTCCTGGCTAGCCTAATTTAGAGGGCAGGCTCAGAGGGAGGAAAAATATCATATAAAAAGATGATTCAAAATTGAGCTGCTGGCTTCTCTTCTCTTCATGTCTTTTGGGTTGGCCCACCCTCATGCCCCAGGGAGGTATTTTCCTTTGCTTTCCAAATAAAACTGAGCTGTAACACCGATCCATCCATCGCTTCAAAGTTTTACTGTGGCGAGACAACCAAGGAAATTACAAACTCCCACCCCTACCCTCCCAAGATATACTAAAAAATGCTAGAAAATCCACCGGCCAAATATTTGATATGTTTTGTTGCAGGAACAGAGAAAACTTCACTTACCAAAGGGGTAAGGAAAGCAGTGGTGAGAGAGGCACAGAGCATTGTTGATAAGTTCATTGGTGGTACCCTCTGTAGGATAGGAGCAAGGATAGGAGATGATGTTGTAGAACTAAACTCCAATAATAATAGAGTTCAGATGGTGGTACCTTCACCATGAGAAGCAAAGTGGGTGCAATTATTACAATGAGAAGCAAGGTTAAAGTAGTAGCCAGGAGTGACCCCAATTAGGGAGAACTATGTGTTAAATAGCTTCAGTCATGTCTGACTCTTTGTGATCCTGTGGACTGTAGCCCACCAGGCTCCTCTCTCCATGGGCTTCCCCAAGCAAGAATACTGGAGTGGGTTGCCATGCCCTCCTCCAGGGGACCTTCCCAACCCAGGGATCCAACCTGCATCTTTTACATCTCCTGCATTGGCAGGCAGGTTCTTTATCACAAATGCTATCTGGGAAGCCCATGGAGAACTATGCAGATAAAAATATACAGTCTTCCTAGAAGCATGGTGGATAGGCAGCCAACGCACATTGCTTAATGACAGGAAACTGAGGAAGAATGGTTAGGAAGTTGACAGAAATTGTTCAATTTAAAAAAAAAAAGCCACAATCCCTGGGCTGTTATCCAGATTTGAGCTAGTTTCCAGAGTCAAAACTCTCTGGCATCAAGAGACGCCAGATCCCTAAGAGAACAGATTCTGAGAGAAGAAGTGCCTAGGACATTTATTTATGTAACTATGAATTGGGGAAAGGATAATACTCAGTCATTTCAAGTTCTGTTAGATATGGGGTCTCAATTGATATTGATATACAGATATCCCAAGTGCTACCATACCCTGATCATGACTTGTGTGCTAAATAATGGAGCGGCCCAGGTTCAACTCATAGTGGGTCTGCAGGATCTACAGTCCCATTTGGTAGACATTGCCTTGAACTATCCTGGTCCCAGTCAAAGCTACTCTTCTAGGAATTCACATGCAGAACATTTTTTATCAAATCTTACTTCCAAGGTTTGTTACCTAAGGGAGTTCTGTTCTACTCATTCTCTTGACTAATTAGGTATTTATTTTGGGTCCCTCATAGTGTTACCAAGTCCAAGCTTGCTCTGCTCACCTCACAAAGGTCAATGAATCAGAGGTATTGGGACAAGGAATATGACTTTATTCAGAGAGTCAGCTGACTGAGAAGATGGCAGACTAATGTCTATAAATAACCAAATTTTGGGGTCTGGGTGCCAGATTCACTTATAGATCAGAGATGGGGAGAGGTGAGGAAACAAAGTAAAAAAGGCCATTAATCTTGCAAATACCTCCTAAAATGGTGAGCCTCAGACAGAGGGATGTTTTAATTTCTTTCTTCCTGCCACCTCCAGGTGGGTAAGGGTTCTGAACAAAGGAATTTTAGTTTAACAGTCAAGCAAAGGGACAGGATTCTCGGAGGCAGGCCATTACGTATGTTTATAATAACAAAAACAAGTCAAAGAAACAGTTTAAATATAGAGTCAGAATTGGCTTTTCCCTGCCCTCCCAAGTGGTTCAGTGATAAAGAATCCACCTGCAGTGCAGGAGATGCTGGTTCAATTCCTGGGTCAGGAAGATAACCTACTCTGTGGCTTCCCTGGTGGTTCAGACAATAAAGAATCTACCTGCAATGCCAGAGACCTGGGTTTGATTCCTGGGTCAGGAAGATCCCCTGGAGAAGGGAATGGCTATGCACTCCAGTATTCTTGCCTGGAAAATTCCATGGACAGAGGAGCCTGGTGGGCTATAGTCCAAGAGGTCACAAAGAGTCAGGCACACCTGAGTGACTTTCAGTTTCTGCAACAATAGGATCCAAGAGTACTTCATGTTTACTTTTCCTCCATACGCCTATAGAAGCCTGATTCCTTTGGAAATCCTCAGTCCTACTTTATCCTGATTTAGTGTTCATGATAGTCATCAGTTGGTTCCAGGACATATATGTACTTGGTCAATGTACACTGTTCTACACTGATTCTGACAGGACCCCTGTGGGCATCAGGAATTGCTGCCAGAGCCAAGAAAGAGCTGATTTCAAAATTACTACCATCCACTGAGGGGTCTATCTGCCATTGCTTTGGAGAGACCATACCCTGGTGTCTCATCAACCATGCTTATTTCCCTGATCTCCAGGGTCACCAACACTTTCACACACACCACATATATGCACACACACATGCACACATGCACACACACACATGCACCACAAAAGAATAAAGGCATTTGTGCATATGCTGACAAATGCTCTAATTTTCACCTTGTTTGAAGTCAATGATGAGACAAGCCCCCAAAAGCTCACATTTAATTTCACCTTCACTTAGAAAGTTTGCACAGATTAAGGAAGGAAAGTGAAATATGCATGTATTCTAAGTCACTTCAGTCGTATCCAACTCTTTATGACCCCATGGACTGCCTGCCAGACTCCTCTGTCCATGGGATTCTCCAGGTAAGAATACTGCAGTGGGTTTCCATGCCCTCCTCCAGGAAATCTTCCCAAGCCAGGGATAAAACTTGCATCCCTTGTCACCTGCATTGGTAGGTGAGTTCTTTACTACTAGCACCTCCTGGGAAGCCTGAAGGGATATATAAATATATTTATACCTAGAGCGGCATTAAGCTCTATGTCTAATCATAGTCTTTTTGAGAGTAGACTAACTTCCTATGTGAGTATTAGCATTTATGAACATATTTGAGAGCAGAAGAAAAGGATGATAAAAAGGGTAGCCTGGAATCCCAGAAGAGAGACCCTTGGAGTGAAGCAGAATATAATGCACTTGTATTCTTTCCTAACAAAGAGTGAATGTATCAAAAAATGAAAGCAACCTTCACAAGCAGAGTGCTTAGATGTCTTGTCCCACTGCCTCCATAATTGCTCTATCCCAGTGAACTTTATGAACCACTGGCTAACTGTCTTCTAAAAAGACTTCCTCTGTTGTCTAATTCATAACGTTCGAGTTCCTAGGGTGTCTTTACACAGGAGTCTTCCTTATGGTTAATTCCTTGAGGAGTTAATTTTGCTTAATTCTAACAGCACACAAAGACAGCTGTGCCCTGTAAATAAGTTCTTTTAAAGCATCTTCTTAAATGAAGAGATTCTCTGTAGGACCTTACAGTCACTAATTGCTTTCCACTTGTAATCATCTTTGAGGGAAACATCTGCCCTTACCCTCAGGGTGAGTGCTTGGTTTTGTTTTCTCTGGTCTCTCACAGCACTCATTTCCCTCTTATTTATTTAGTATTGTGGTGGTTTCATGATACCTTTTCCCCTGCCTGGGGTAAAACTCATATAATTTAATCAGTAACTATCAGTATTGGTTCACTTCCTAGATTTCTATTTGTCGTGCTGGTGTTAGATATAATCATTTGTAAGCATTTTGCTTACATTGATTTTTTTCATTATTTTAAATAGAAATTTCAAGTTAATAGCAACCAAGTCATAGTCTGTCCCCTTGTTATTCTAAAATCTGAGAAAAACAAACTTGCTACTTCTATGTAACTTTGTTAGCCATAGCAGCCACATGATAGGATATTGAAAATTAACTTTGTGTGTAATTGTTATAGAATAGTTAATATGGAAATAAACCAGAGTTCTCTAATTCACATTTTCCTGGTAGTTAACCAATGCAAAGAAATAGAGGAAAACAACAGATTGGGAAAGACTACAGAACTCTTCAAGAAAATTAGAGATACCAAGGGAATATTTCATGCAAAGATGGGCTCAATAAAGGACAGAAATGGTAAGGACCTAACAGAAGCAGAAGATATTAAGAAGAGGTGGCAAGAATACACAGAAGAACTGTACAAAAAAGATCTTCATGACCCAGATAATCACAATGGTGTGATCACTCACCTAGAGCCAGACATCCTGGAATGTGAAGTCAAGTGGGCCTTAGAAAGCATCACTACGAACAAAGTTGGTGGAAGTGATGGAATTCCTGTTGAGCTATTTCAAATCCTGGAAGATGATGCTGTGAAAGTGCTGCACTCAATATGCCAGCAAATTGGGAAAAGTCAGCAGTGGTCACAGGACTGGAAAAGGTCAGTTTTTCATTCCAATCCCAAAGGAAGGCAATGCCAAGGAATGCTCAAACTATCGCACATTTGCACTAATCTCACATGCTAGTAAAGTAATGCTCAAAATTCTCCAAGCCAGGCTTCAGCAATATGTGAACTGTGAACTTCCTAATGTTCAAGCTGGTTTTCGAAAAGGCAGAGGAACCAGAGATCAAATTGCCAACATCCGCTGGATCATGGAAAAAGCAAGAGAGTTCCAGAAAAACATATATTTCTGCATTATTGACTACGCCCAAGCCTTTGACTGTGTGGATCACAATAAACTGTGGAAAATTCTGAAAGAGATGGGAATACCAGACCACCTGATCTGCCTCTTGAGAAACCTGTATGCAGGTCAGGAAGCAAAAGTTAGAACTGGACATGGAACAACAGACTGGTTCCAAATAGGAAAAGGAGTACATCAAGGCTGTATATTGTCACCCTGTTTATTTAACTTATATGCAGAGTACATCATGAGAAATGCTGGACTGAAAGAAACACAAGTTGGAATCAAGATTGCTGGGAGAAATATCAATAACCTCAGATATGCAGATGAAACCACCCTTATGGCAGAAAGTGAAGAGGAACTAAAAAGCCTCTTGATGAAAGTGAAAGTGGAGAGTGAAAAAGTTGGCTTAAAGCTCAACATGCAGAAAACAAAGATCTTGGCATTTGGTCCCATCACTTGATGGGAAATAGATGGGGAAACAATGGAAACAGTGTCAGACTTTATTTTTGGGGGCTCCAAAATCACTGCAGATGGTGATTGCAGCCATGAAATTAAAAGATGCTTACTCCTTGGAAGGAAAGTTATGACCAACCTAGATAGCATATTGAAAAGCAGAGACATTACTTTGCCAGCAAAGGTCCGTCTAGTCAAGGCTGTGGTTTTTCCAGTAGTCATGTATGGATATGAGAGTTGGACTGTGAAGATGGCTGAGCACCGAAGAATTGATGCTTTTGAACTGTGGTGTTGGAGAAGACTCTTGAGAGTCCCTTGGACTGCAAGGAGATCCAACCAGTCCATTCTGAAGGAGATCAGCCCTGGGATTTCTTTGGAAGGAATGATGCTAAAGCTGAAACTCCAGTACTTTGGCCATTTCATGCGAAGAGTTGACTCATTGGAAAAGACTCTGATGCTGGGAGGGATTGGGGGCAGGAGGAGAAGGGGACGACAGAGGATGAGATGGCTGGATGGCATCACTGACTCGATGGATGTGAGTCTTAGTGAACTCCCGGAGTTGGTGATGGACAGGGAGGCCTGGCGTGCTGCCATTCATGGGGTCGCAAAGAGTCGGACACGACTGAGCGACTGAACTGAATTGAACTAAACCAAATTAAAAGGGGGTAAGATTTATAATCACTGATATTGATAGTTTAAGTTCATTAGAGACCAATGGATTTTAAAGATAATTTAAATAGCGTATTTTATGTATACCAAACCCATTTGTTGAAAGGCAAGCATTAAGAAAAAAAAAGCATTTTAAAAGAGGCATATGACTTAATCTTCAAAATTACGTCATTTGTCTTGACTATTTAAACCTTCTTTTAAGCGATGCTTCTCAGCAACAACAACAACAACAAACCACCTCATATTTATGTGTGGATGATTTCTTACCTTAAAAACTAAAATAGAGCTACCATAAGATCCAGCAATCCTATTCCTGGGCATATAACTGGAGAAAACCATAATTTGAAAAGATATATGCACCCCAGTATTCACAGCAGCACTACTTAAAATAGCCAAGACATGAAAGCAACCTGAGTGTATGTCTTCAGATGAATGGATAAAGAAGATGTGGTATACACACACATGCATGCATGCATACACACACACGCACACATGCAGGCACACACACAGTGGAATATTACTCAGCCCGAAAGAATAATGAAATAATGCCATTTGCAGCAACAAGGATAGGTCTGGAGATTATCACACTAAGTAAAGTAAGTTATCAGATCAGATCAGATCAGTCGATCAGTCGTGTCCAACTTTTGCGACCCCATGAATCGCAGCATGCCAGGCCTCCCTGTCCATCACCAACTCCTGGAGGTCACTCAGACTCACATCCATCGAGTCAGTGATGCCATGCAGCCATCTCATTCTCTGTCGTCCCCTTCTCCTCCTACCCCCAATCCCTCTCAGCATCAGAGTCTTTTCCAATGAGTCAACTCTTCGCATGAGGTGGCCAAAGTACTGGAGTTTCAGCTTTAGCATCATTCCTTCCAAAGAAATCCCAGGGCTGATCTCCTTCAGAATGGACTGGTTGGATCTCCTTGCAGTCCAAGGGACTCTCAAGAGTCTTCTCCAACACCACAGTTCAAAAGCATCAATTCTTCAGCGCTCAGCCTTCTTCACAGTCCAACTCTCACATCCATACATGCTGCTGCTAAGTCGCTTCAGTCGTGTCCGACTCTGTGCGACCCCATAGACGGAAGCTCACCAGGCTCCCCCGTCCCTGGGATTCTCCAGGCAAGAATACTGGAGTGGGTTGCCATTTCCTTCTCCAATGCATGAAAGTGAAAAGTGAAAGTGAAGTCGCTCAGTCGTGTCCGACTCTTAGTGACCCCATGGACTGGAGCCCACCAGGATCCTCCATCCATGGGATTTTCCAGGCAAAAGCACTGCGGTGGGGTGCCATTGCCTTCCCCGCAGGCAGATTCTTTACCACTGAGCCACCAGGGAAGCCCTAGCCTTGAGGCCTAGGCAGCTGTAATACATTGCCTGGAGGTACACACCAGAAACCTCACCCTTTTGGTACCTAAAGTCCAGCTGCCCAAGTGGTCTTCCTAGAAGCCCTCCACCTACTCTGTGTCATTTAGAGCGGTTGTTGTATTTGGTTGTTGTGACATGACCACTGGAAAAACCATAGCCTCGACTAGACGAATCTTTGTTGGCAAAGTGATGTCTCTGCTTTTGAATATGCTATCTAGGTTGGTCATGACTTTCCTTCCAAGGAGTAAGCGTCTTTTAATTTCATGGCTGCAGTCACCATCTGCAGTGATTTTGGAGCCCAGAAAAATAAAGTTTGACACTGTTTCCACTGTTTCCCCATCTATTTCCCATGAAGTGATGGGACCGGATGTCATGATCTTCGTTTTCTGAATGTTGAGCTTTAAGCCAACTTTTTCACTCTCCTCTTTCACTTTCATCAAGAGGCTTTTGAGTTCCTCTTCACTTTCTGCCATAAGAGTGGTGTCATCTGCATATCTGAGGTTATTGATATAGAACGACAAATATCATATGACATCACGTGTATCATGATGAAGAAAATGATACAAATGAGCCTATTTATAAGACAGAAATGAACTCACAGACTTAGAAAACAAGCTTATGGTTACCAAAGTGGAAAGGCAGGGGTATGGATAAATTGGGAATTTGGAATTGATATATACACAGTCTATATTTAAAATCTGAGAGAAATGGCTTCCCTGGTGGCTCAGCTGGTAAAGAACCCACAGGCAATGTGGGAGGCCTGGGTTTGAGCATTGGATTGGGAAGATCCCCTGGAAGAGAGTGTGGCAACCCACTCCAGTATTCTTGCCTGGAGAATCCCCATAGTCAGAGAAGCCTGGCAGGCCATAGTCCGTAGGGTCTCAAAGAGTCAGACATGACTGAGTGACTAAGCACACACATATTTAAAATAGGTAACAATAAGGACGTATAGCATACTGTATAGCATGCAGAACTCTGTTCAATATTCTGTAATAACCTAAATGGGAAAAAATTTTAAAAAGAATAGATGTATGTATATGTATAACTGAATTACCTTGCTGTATAACTAACATACCATCGTAAATCAACTATAGTCCAATAAAAAATAAAAATGTTCAAAATACACTCAGATGTACAGAGCTGAATTAATCATAACCTCCATTCTCACCAGTGGTCTATGTGTGGCCCCTCCTTGGTACACATGTATGAATGCATTTCTAATAATAATAGGCCTTTGTATCCCAACGTCCATCATGAGAACTAGAATTTTAACATAAACTTACATCTTCCTGTGATTCTCCTTCATCCTGTTCCCTTCAAATTTCACTCAGGGTAACTATTATCTTGAATCCTGTGTGTATCATTCCTTGCTTTTCTCAAAATAAAGTTATATTTTATAAATATTCCTAAATTTATACTTATTCCTCATTTTGTTGTTCTTTAATTTTATAAGTATATTACAGTGTGTACAATGTTCTGGAACTTTCTTTTGTACTAAATATTATATTGTATACTATACAAACATCCACCCATGTTATTGGTTGTAGATGCAAACTTTCACTTTATACTTCATAACTTTTTAAAACTTTTATTTTTTACTTTATTTTCTTATAATTTTCTGGATAAAATAAACAGATAGTATATATCAGCTGCACACATTTACATAGGATTGACACTGTTAATATTAAATTCAAATGAGGCCAGTCCAAAAAGACAGTTAATATTATACTTCCACTCTGAGTGGAAAGAAGAAAACATGAGTCTTTAAGAAAGCGGTTTTGCTTCAAAACTAGAAATTACTGAAACTAGGGTTTTACAAGTATTTGAAAATAGGAGATTAAGGGTTTTTTTTTTAAAATGTACTTAAAGGATTATATCAGAAACAGTGTATTTTAGCTTTCTCTTAAACTTTCGATTAAAACTGTAACCAAAACTTTTAAACATCATGGAACTTTTAAACATCGCCAAAACTTTTGCCTTCATGAATTGAGGGCAAAAGTGTAATGTAAATGCCAACCAAGTGAAGCTTCTTGCTATGTGTGTTCTAGGTTGGTATGAACCCCGGGCGCAAGTCCTCAGTGCAGGTGGTGAGAGGATCTCTGTTATGTAAACAGTAAGTGGTCAGCTTTTCAAATGGCACCTGGGAGTTCGAATAATGTCACTTTCTTATACCCACATCATGCTCCCCAAGTGCCTCAGAGGTAAAGAGTCCGCCTGCCAAGCAGGAGAATGGGTTCAATCCCTGGGTTGGGAAGATCCCCTGGAGAAAGAAATGGCAACCCATTCCAGTATGCTTGCCAAATCCCATGGACAGAGGAGTCTTGCAGGCAACAGTCCATGGGGTCACAAAGAATCGGACATGACTTAGTGACTAAACAGCAGTGGCAGCCTATACCCACACCTTTGATAGCACCCTTCCACAGTGGTGCTGGGCTTGACTATGTGACATGCTTCAGCCAATGGGAAATACAAAGCTTGACTCAAACAGATACTTGAAAAAAGTACGTGCATATTTCCTTTTCCTTTCTCAGAACTCTGTTTCTGCCCTGAAAACGTGCCTCATGGAGGGATGCAAGAGACACACGAGGAGTTATCCCAGCCAAGTCTCCCAGATCAACCAGCTCCAGCCAACTTAGTATCTAATTTCAGACCTATAAGCAAGCCTACCAGGCATCAGACAAGCCCAGCCCAGATCATCAGAGCCCACCTGCCTACTTCCAACCTGGTGAGAAAAATTAAATGATCACTGTTGTTTATAATTTCTAACCAACATGCTCTCAAAGTTGTCCTTTTATTGATATGTTCACCAATATGGCAGTTGCTAGGCAATGGTCTCTCTCTCCCAACCTCCACCTCTGCTTCTTGGACAAGTGTTCCAGGATAGTTTTACAAACCTCCAGGCTCACATCTTCTTCACTTATTTTTCCCAACCACAGTCTTCTGTCTAGTTTTTTTTATTTTTTCACTACTTCTTAATCCTTCTATTCCTATCTCCTCATCAATTAATTTTCCTCCTTGCTTTCTTAATAGATCTTGACAGCACATCATAACCAGACACAAGTGATTACCAAAGAGGTGGTTTGTCTTTCCTTGAAAGCAAAGAGAGAGGCTTAATTTTCAAATGTTCTCGAAAGAGAAGATAGCACTGCGGTGTTGTGATGGAAGTAATAGAATTGGGAAGAAAATTCAGGCTCTTTGAATGCTAATGCACCAAAAAGAGTAAGAAAAACAAAAGTGATAACCAATTCTATCCTGCTATACAAGTAGATGTATAGAGGATCATGTTAATGGGGCTTCTTACATGGCACAGTGGTAAAGAATCCACCTGCCAATACAGGAGATGAAGGAGACATGGGTTCAATCCCTGGGTTGGGAAGCTCCCCTGGAGTAGGAAACGGCAACCCCACTCTAGCAGTCTTGCCTGGAGAATCCCATGGACAGAGGAGCCTGGTCGACTGCAGTCAGGGTTGCAAAGTGTCGGACATGACTGAGCACACAATCATGTTAACAATAATGACTCGCATTTTAAAAGATCCATCCCCCTGGGAAGTTCCGTCTATTCATCTACTAATTGTCAGGTATGTCACATGTATCACAACCCTTTTGTCAGCCACGTTAACTACCTGGAGTCTACCCACTCTTCCTACTCCTACTCACTCATTGATGTCACTGCCTGTGAAGTTATTTGAGGCTGCTTTAACTTTGAAACTATAGAGAGAAGCATAGAAAGAATTCTGGTGATTCTGCCAAGACTATTAGCACTCAATTCTCTTGATATTATTTGACCTTGGAGTGCTATACTTGAGCAGGCGTGGGGAGCAGAATATTCTTCCTACTCCTGTTTCATACTCAGATGCCTGTGTGCTGCCAGAAAAGTGCTCCTCATCTCAAAGTTAAGATTTTGCTTTAAGTCTATCTTTCCATAAGTCTTAGAAATGAGTCTATGACCCCATGTTAAGAACAGATACCTTGCCGCCTTCTGCATCTCCGTTTTATTCCACTTTTCTCTTGTTTGGCTGTCAACCTGTTCCATGCTAATCAATTTATGCAAACATATCTTCAGACCACCCAAGATATTAGCTCATTACATTTTCCTGTGTTTGCATGAATCTCAGTGGTAGATGCAACTTGGGCTCAAAGTGGGATGGAAACCACCCCTCCCCCTTATATTGCCTTGGGAGAGCTTTAATGATCTGTACTGTAGACTTTACATTCATACTACTCTTTCATCTTCATTCCCTCACCAAATGATCAGATCATCATAGACATGGATTTTTCTGAGTGGTTTCCAATATCTCATTAAACTTTTTAGTCATCATCCCTCTGGGCCTAAACTGTGAAGAAAGAAACTCAAATAACCTCCCACATCTCAGTTCCCCAACAAACCTACCACATCTACATAGTGTCTGGCACATGGAAGGCACTTAATATTTACTTGATGAATGAAGGAAGGTGAAAACACCTCCCTACTCATCCACAACTTCAGAGTCAAGGAACATGATAGTCATAGAAGTGGAAAAAAGGAAAAACAAACCAAAAAAAGGCAATAATGATTAGTTCAAGTTGCATGGTGCCCAAACACTGAATGAAAGAGAAGAGGTGATAGTTGTTCCATGCATCAGTAAGTTTTGGTTGAAATTCTCCTGAATAAATATTAAGTTGAGTTGTGAAGTAAAGATAGAATGCAATGCCTTTCTTTAAAATAATCCTCAATATTTGAACAAATATGTTGATAATGTTTATCCACATCTGCCTTACCTTACACCATGACCAAGAAATTAGGAATTTTGCTTGATTTCTAAAATATAGTATTTGGAAACTAACTTTTGTTGTTGTTAATCAAGATTAAATTTATTTTGCCAATGACCAAAATGAAATCAATGATATTCATAGGAACCAGAGTACAGTTGACTTTTAAACAATGCTGGGTTTAGGAGTGCCAACCCTCTACCCAGTCAAAAAATTTGCCTATAACTTACAGTCACCTTCAGCATGCTACATACTTCCATACTCTTTGATTGAGCCAACTAAGTGTCACATAGTACTGTAGTATTTACTATAGAAAAACTCCCAGGTATAGAAGACCTGGGCAGTTCAAACCCACCTTGCTCAAGGGTCAACTGTACTCATTTTTAAACGGCCAGATCTCCCAGTAGGTGGTGCTATAGTGCTTTTAGAATGGGATAATCCATCCTGACTCTGTTTCCTCTTTCTAAATCCGAGCACAGTAATGGAACTGTTGAAGCTTAGACTAGAGTTGTATTGCTCTGATATTTGTTTGGTACATTGGTTCTCAGCCTTCATTGTGCATCAGAATTATTTATGATGTTTTTTAAAATTGCAAATACTTCGGGATGTGCCAAGAAATGGATATATATATATATATATATATATTTTTTTTTTAAGTACTCCAGGGATTCTATTTTACAGCCAAGATTAATAGCCACTGACCTGGTAGAGAAGACACATTCAGAGGTAAGACTATAAAGAAGCAGTAATATCATAAAATAAAAGCATTTTATAACAAGCATTTGTGAATTTAAGCATTTAATACAATAACATGAACTATGAACTGTAAACACAGTGTTTCTCATTTATAAAAACTTGGTTCTTTGCCTAATTTTTGGAAAATAAAAAATTTTATTTTTAAAAACAGCCTCTATCTCAAGCCTAAAATGGGTTGAACTTTTAAGGGGAGCAGTATATTAGACAATATGTTAGTGTAGTCCTTTGTCTTTCAGTGTTTCTTGTTTTTTCCAAGAAATTGAAATTTGCCAGAAGCAGCAAATGAATATAATGATTTCTGAAAGTTCTTCCCAGTTGCCCAATAACTTCTAATTTTCTGCCCAATAACTTCTCATTTTCTGTAGCAGCTAAAAGACAGATCACTACCAAACAGAGAAAGGTGATCTTATCATAAATGGATGAAAAGAACAATGCAAAAGTGACAGCCTCTTCAAACGAACTTCAATTTCCCCTTGACTTGTGGTTATCCCGGTTGTGTGGGAAACATCCAAAATGTCGTTCCCATCATAACATTTCCAGCAGAGGCTCATTTACTGTGAAGCTGATAAAGCATAACCTTTGGGGCCTCTCACTTCCATAGGTCATTCTAAGTTACCTTGAGGGACCCGAGAATTGTGATTTCTTAAAAATTGCAATATATAAGGTATTTTTACTGCAACTGGCTAATACCACTAATTCTTTTCACTGCTACTTCTCTGCCATACTTCCCCTTATACTAAGTGATGTTGGAAGAGCCACAGCATTTGGAGGATCTGGCTAAGAGAGATTTGAGGGCAGTATTAGTTTGGTGTCAAGTGGGATACAGGTATATGATGCATAGTCATTTCCATGGATTGTTGTTGTTCAGTAGCTAAGTCATGTCTGGCTCTTTGCTACTCCATGGACCACAGAATGCCAGGCTCCTCTGTTCTCTCAGAGTTTGCTCAAATTTATATCCATTGAGTCAGTGATGCTATCTAACCATCTCATCTTCTGCCATCCTCCTCTCATTTGCCTTCAGTCTTTCCGATTCAAGGTCTTTTCCAGTGAGCTGACTCTTTGCAACAGGTGACAAAAGTATTGCAGCTTCAGCATCCATCCTTCCAATGAATAGTCAGAGTTGATTTCCTTTAGGACTGACTGGTTTTATTTCTTTGCAGTCCAAGGGACTCTCAAGAGTGTTCTCCAGCACCACAACTTGAAAGCATCAATTCTTCAGTGATCACCCTTCCTTATGGTCTAACTCTCACATCTGTACATAACTGATGGAAAAACCATAGCTTTGACTATATGGACCTTTGCCAGCAAAGTGATGTATCCACTTTTTAATATGCTGTCTAGGTTTGTCATAGCTTTCCTTCCAAGGATCAAGTATCTTTTAATTTCATGGCTGCAGTAAAGATCCACCATGATTTTGAAGCCCAAGAAAATATAGTCAAGTAATTGGTAACAAGGTATCATATGCTCATAGATGGCAGAGCTAGGACTCAAACCTGTCTTAGTCTGACTACATAATGCACTTAACACTTCCATTAGACTGCCCTTCATGTGCTTAGTGATCCAGCAGCAGAGCTTCTTAAGACTATCTTTAAGCTCCTGTCAGGAAGTGATAGTTCGTTCCTGCTGCTGTCTGACTCCAAGATTTTTTTTTTTACCTTTTGCCGCCTCCTATCTTACCAGCACAGCATACTTTATCCAAAATGGATTGCTTATGCTTGCTGGGAAAGAACTTTGCTCATTCTCTTCCCTTAGCTATTTTATTTTACTGGTTCTTGTTGACTTAACATAAAACAGTGACTTGACTAAGTTAATAGAAAATTGGCATGTCACTACAATAGAGAAGACAATGGCACCCCACTCCAGTACTCTTGCCTGGAAAATATCATGGACAGAGGAGCCTGGTAGGCTGCAGTCCATGGGGTCACTAAGAGTCGGACACGACTGAGCGACTTCACTTTCACTTTTCACTTTCATGCATTGGAGAAGGAAATGGCAGCCCACTCCAGTGTTCTTGCCTGGAAAATCCCAGGGACGGGGTCACACAGAGTCGGACACAACTGAAGTGACTTAGCAGCAACAGCAGCAACAATGAGAACATTAATGACACATCAGTTAATGAGTATGAATTAAAAATGTAATTATCATTAATCATCATATACACCAAAAAAAAAAAAAAACCCTTAAAATCTTACACTTCACACGTAAAATAAATATGAAAAAGATTTTTACAAATTTGGCAACAATCCTAAAATATTAAATGACATTTCAAATAAGTTTTAAAGCTGAAGGAAAACCTTGTTAGTAATTAAAAGAAATTTTAAACAATCATTCTAGGAGAACCAAAACTAGGTATTACCTTATACCAGTCAGTATGACTATCATCAAAAAATCTACAAATAATAAATGCTGGAGAGGGTGTAGAGAAAAGGGAATTGTACTACACTGTTGGTAGGAATATAAATTGGTGAAACCATTATGGAGAACAGTATGGAGGATCCATAAAAAACTAAAACTATGGAGTAGGAAATGGCAACCCACTTCAGTATTTTTGCCTGCAAACTTCCATGGACAGAGGAGCCTGGCAGGCTACAGGAGTTGGGTGCAACTTAGCACAAGCTGGAATCAAGATTGCAGAGAGAAATATCAATAACTTCAGAAAGGCAGATGAAACCACCCTTATGGTAGACAGCGAAGAGGAACTAAAGAGGCTCTTAAGAAAAGTGAAAGAGGAGAGTGAAAAAGCTGGCTTAACATTCAACATTCAAAAAACTAAGATCATGGCATCCAGTTCCATCACCTCATGCCAAATAGATGGGGAAACAGTGGAAACAGTGAGAGACCATTTTGGGGGGCTCCAAAATCACCACAGATTGTGACTGCAGCCATGAAATTAAAAAACACTTCTTTGACACATACATTTGAATCAGTTCTAATGAAGTGGATGAAACTGGAGCCTATTATACAGAGTGAAGTAAGCCAAAAAGAAAAACACCAATACAGTATACTAATGCATATATATGGAATTTTGAAAGATAGTAACAATAACCCTGTATATGAGACAGCAAAAGAGACTCTGATGTATAGAACAGTCTTTTGGACTCTGGGAGAGGGAGGGGGTGGGATGATTTGGGAGAATGGCATTGAAACATGTATAATATCATATATGAAACGAGTCACCAGTCCAGGTTCCATGCACGATACTGGATGCTTGGGGCTGGTGCACTGGGATGACCCAGAGGGATGGTAGGGGAGGGAGGAGGGAGGAGGGTTCAGGATGGGGAACACATGTATACCTGTGGCAGATTAATTTTGATATACGGCAAAACCAATACAATATTGTAAAGTTAAATAGAATAAAATTTAAAAAAAGAAAGAAATTGAAAAAAAAAAAAAGCTATTTTTAAATTTCAAAAAAAAAAAAGACACTTGCTCCTTGGAATAAAAGCTATGACCAACCCAGAGATTTCCGGTTAAGATGGCGAAGGATTAGGACGGGGAATACGCTTTCTCCTCCACAAATTCATCAATGGGACATCTGGGCGCCGAGTAAATACCACAAACAGCTTCGGAGTGCTGGCGGACGACGTCGGACACCCAGAAAAGCAACTCACTGCCTTCTAAAGGAGGTAGGAAAGAATATAGAAGCCAGAGAGAGACAAAGAGGGAGGGGCGGACCTCTGTCCGGGGAAGGGAGTCTTAAAAAGAGAAGTTTCCAAACACCAGGAAACACTCTCCCTGCGGAATCTGCACCGAACCTGGGAAACACGGAGACTATCATAACAGGGAGGAGAACAGTTGAGCAATTAGAACCCACAGACTGCGGGCCCTGCGGTAACTTCCGCAGCGGAAAAGCACCGCTGCAAACGCCCGCATCTGCCATTGGGGAGCCGGGGCTGGGCAGGGAGACGCCTTGGCCGTTCCCACGTGGGACGCTCCGCTGCCGGCGCTCCCCAGAGGGACGCTCCCCCGCGGGACTCTCCCCCACTGGACGCTCCCCCGCCGGCCACTCCCACGCAGGCGTGCCCCCGCCCGCTGTGCCGGCGGCTCCCACGAGGGCCACCCCATCCCCTCCCCCACCCGCCCGCCCGCCATTCCCGTCGCCGACCCCTCCCCCTCTGCGGGCCTCAGCGCAGACTTCGTTCGCCTGTGCACAGAACAAAGAACTATACAGACCAACCACAGAGAAAGGGGCCTATAGATCTTGAGAAATTTAAGCCGGAACAAGGAACTAGCTGAAAATGAACTGAACCCACAACAATAATAGAGAAACTCTTATATATATTGTTACTATTTTTCCCATCATTATTTCCTTTTTTTTTTCTTTTCTTTTTTTAATATATATATATTTTTTAAAATTTTTATTATTTTTTAATTGGAAAAAGGAAAACAAAAATTTTTTTTTCCCTTTTAATTTTTTTTTGTTGTTGTTTGTTTTGTTTCTTTTATTTTTTTATTATTATTATTTTTTTTATCCTCTAGTACTTCTTTAATCTCCACGTTTAGATATAACTTTTGCGACCCTGTTTTGTTTTTTTTTTTCCTTTTTCCTTTTTGTCCTTTGCTTTTTTCCTTTCCTTTTTTCTTTTCTTTACTGATTACTGACTAGATCTGTCTCTCTCCTTCACACTCCCTCCTTTTATCCTCCTGACCACCTCTGTCTCCTTCCTCCCTTTTTCCTTCTATGTATAATTCCGTGAACATCTCTGAGCAGTCCAGTTGTGGAATGCATTATAGAAGAAGAAGTTTTTGAGACTACTGTAAAAATAAGACCAATAACTGGAACCAGGAGGCTTAAGTCCATACCCTGATCCCACGAAACACTAATTGACAGGAGCTCATTAAAAGCCTCCATACCTACTCTGAAACCAAGCATCACACAAAGACCAGCAAGTTCCACAACAAGACATACCAAGCAAATTCTCCAGAAAAACAAGAACACAGCCTGAGCTCCAATACACAGGCTACACAAAGCGACCCCAAAAGCATAGACATCTCATAACTCACTACTAGACACTCCACTGCACCCCAGAGAAAAGAAATCCAGCTCCACCCACCAGAACACCGATACAAGCTTCCATAAACAAGAAACCTCGACAAGCCACCGGTACAAACCCACATATAGTGCAGAAACGCCACAATAAAGAGAACTCCACAGACTACCAGAATACAGTAAAGACGCCCCAAACTTAGCAATTTAAACAAGATGAAAAGACAGAAGAATTCCCAGCAGGTAAAGGAACAGGATAAAAGCCCACCAAACCAAACAAAAGAGGAAGAAATAGCGAACCTACCTGATAAAGAATTCCGAATAATGATCGTGAAATTAATCCAAAATCTGGAAAGCAAAATGGAATCATGGATAAATAGTCTGGACAAAAGCATTGAGAAGATGCAAGAAAGATTTAACAAGGACCTAGAAGAAATAAAAAAGAATCAAATATAATGAATAATGCAATAAATGAGATCCAAAACACTCTGGAGGCAACAAATAGTAGAATAACAGAGGCAGAAGATAGAATTAGCGAATTAGAAGATAGAATGGCAGAATTAAAGGAATCAGAGGAGAAAAAAGAAAAACGAATTAAAAGAAATGAGGACAATCTCAGAGACCTCCAGGACAATATTAAACGTTACAATATTCGAATCATAGGAGTCCCAGAAGAAGAAGACAAAAAGAAAGACCATGAGAAGATACTAGAGGAGATAATAGTTGAAAACTTCCCTAAAATGGGGAAGGAAATAATCACTCAAGTCCAAGAAACCCAGAGAGTCCCAAATAGGATAAACAACGAAAACCCCAAGACACATATTAATCAAATTAACAAAGATCAAACACAAAGAAAAATATTAAAAGCAGCAAGGGAAAAACAACAAATAACACACAAGGGAATTCCCATAAGGATAACAGCTGATCTTTCAATAGAAACTCTCCAAGCCAGGAGGGAATGGCAAGACATACTTAAAGTGATGAAAGAAAAGAACCTACAGCCCAGATTATTGTACCCAGCAAGGATCTCATTCAAATATGAAGGAGAAATCAAAACCTTTAAGACAAGAAAAGCTGAGAGAATTCAGCACCACCAAACCAGCTCTCCAACAAATACTAAAGGACATTCTCTAGACAGGAAAACAAAAAGGATATATAAATTAAACCCAAAACAACAAAGTAAATGGCAACGGGATCATATTTATCATTAATTACCTTAAATGTAAATGGGTTGAATGCCCCAACCAAAAGACAGAGACTGGCTGAATGGATACAAAAAAAGACCCTCCATATGAATGAAACTAGAACACTTTCTAACACCATACACAAAAATAAACTAAAATGGATTAAAGAGCTAAATGTAAGACCAGAAACCATAAAACTCCTAGAGGAAAAATAGGCAAAACACTCTCTGACTTACATCACAGCAGGATCCTCTATGACCCACCTCCCAGAATATTGGAAATACAATCAAAAATGAACAAATGGGACCTAATCAAACTTAAAAGCTTTTGCACAACAAAGGAAACTATAAGCAAGGTGAAAAGACAGCCTTCAGAATGGGAGAAAATAATAGCAAATGAAGCAACTGACAAACAACTAATCTCAAAAAATATACAAGCAACTTCTACAGCTCAATTCCAGAAAAATAAATGACCCAATCAAAAAATGGGCCAAAGAACTCAATAGACATTTCTCCAAAGAAGACATACAGATGGCTAACAAACACATGAAAAGATGCTCAATATCACTCATTATCAGAGAAATGCAAATCAAAACCACTATGAGATACCATTTCACGCCAATCAGTATGGCTGCTATCCAAAAGTCCACAAGCAATAAATGCTGGAGAGGGTGCGGAGAGAAGGGAACCCTCTTGCACTGTTGGTGGGAATGCAAACTAGTACAGCCACTTTGGAGAACAGTATGGAGATTCCTCAAAAAACTGCGAATAGAACTGCCTTATGATCCAGCAATCCCACTGCTGGGCATATACACTGAGAAAACCAGAATTGAAAGAGACACCTGTACCCCAATGTTCATAGCAGCACTGTTTGCAATAGCCAGAACGTGGAAGCAACCTAGTTGTCCATCCACAGATGAATGGATAAGCAAGCTGTGGTACATATACACAATGGAATATTACTCAGCCATTAAAAAGAATACATTTGAATCAGTTCTAAGGAGGTGGATGGAACTGGAGCCTATTATACAGAGTGAAGTAAGCCAGAAACAAAAACACAAATAAGTATACTAACGATATATATGGAATTTAGAAAGATGGTAAAAAATAACCCTATTTACGAGACAACAAAAGAGACACTGATGTATAGACAGACTTTTGGACTCTGGGACCAGGAGAGGGTGAGATGATTGGGGAGAATAGCATTGAAATATGTATAATATTATATCTGAAATGTATTAATTGTTCAAACTAAACACTATCATGTTACAATTTGTTCATACTAGATGTTTGTAATGTTTCTGATAATCAATAAAAGAGATTCTTGATTAAAAAAAATAATAATAAAATAAAATGATAGTAATAAAAAAAAAAAAAAAAAAAAAAAAATAAAAGCTATGACCAACCCAGAGAGCATATTAAAAACAGAGACTTGACTTTGCTGACAAAGATCCATCTTGTCAAAGCTATGGTTTTTCTGATTGTCACATATGGATGTGAGAGATGGATCATGAAGAAAGTTGAGCGCCAAAGAATTGATGCTTTTGAACTGTGGTGTTGGCGAAGACTCTTGAAAGTCCTTTGGACTGCAAGGAGATCAAGCCAGTCAATCCTAAAGGAAATCAGTCCTGAATATTCATTGGAAGGACTGATGTTGAAGCTGAAGCTCCAATACTTTGCCCACCTGATGAAAAAAGCTGACACATTACAAAAGACCTTGATGCTGGGAAAGATTGAAGACAGGAAGAGAAGGGGACAACAGAGAATGAGATGGTTGGATGGCATCATCGACTCGATGGACATGAGTATGAGCAAGCTCAGGGAGTTGGTAATGGACAGGGAAGCCTGATGTGCTACAGTCAACGGGGTCGCAAAGAGTTGGACATCACTGAGTGACTGAACTGACCAACTGAGCACAGTCAGTGTAACACACACACACACACCCTTACACACTAACCTATAGTTTCAAATAAATGTTCATGAATATTTATAAAAGTGGGTTAAATACATTTAAAGAAAACTAAAAATATAGTTACCATATAATCCTGCAATCCTATTTCTGTGCACATATCTAGAGAAAACCATAATTTGAAAACACACACCCCAGTGTTTACAGCAGCACTATTTACAATGGCCAAGACATGGAAGCAACCTAAGTGCTCATCATTAGATGAATGGATAAAGTATATATTTATATGCTGGAGATAGTCATACTAAGTGAATTAAGTCAAATAGAGAGAGACAAACATCATATATTGCTTATGTGTGGAATCTAAAAAAAAAAAAAAGATATGAATGAACTTATTTACAAAACAGAGGTAGACCCACAGACATAGAACACAAACTTTTGGTTACTGAATGAGAAAGCAGGGGGAGAATAAATTAGGAGCTTGGGATTAAAATACATACACTACTATATATAAAATGAACTTCCCCAATGGCTCAATGGAAAGATTCCACCTGCAATGCAGGAGACTCAGAAGACACAGGTTTAATCCTTGGGTTGGGAAAATCCTCTGGGGGAAGAAATGGCAATCCATTCCAATATTCTTGCCTGGATAATCCCATGGACAGTGGAGCCTCACTGTTTACAGTCCAAAGGGTGGAAAATACATTGCCATTGAAAAATATATTGCCATTCTTACTACCTTCCTTATACAACTGATTGATTCTTTGCATGATTGTATATAAATAGTTAAAATCACAGGAAAATGGAAAAATCTTACCGAAAGAAAGATAATAAGATCAAATAACAATTGGAAGAAAAAAATCAATAGTTAAATGTCATATATACGGAGGAAATCTCTAGAAAAAGTATTATTGTCGCTGTTGTTTAGTCGTTAAGTCATATCCGACTCTTTGTGACCCCATTGACTGTAGTCTGCCAATCTTCTCTGTCCATGGAATTTTCCAAGCAGGAATACTGGAATGGGTTGTCATTTCCTTCTCCAGCAGATCTTCCCAAACCAAGGATTTAACCTGCATCTGCTGTTTGGCAGGAAGATCCTTTAGAGCCAGGGAAGCCCAGAACAAGTATGCATATATAAACTATATGTACTTATATACAATTATTATAGATGTATTGATATCCTTTATATAAATTTATTACCCTTTATATAAATTTATTGATAAAAAGGATATCAATATGTATATAACAATTGATATAAATTGTTAAATAGTAACAATTGACCTAAATCGAATCCCTTATGATTATACAGTGGAAATGAGAAATAGATTTAAGGGACTAGATAGACAGAGTACCTGATGAACTATGGAAGGAGGTTAATGACATTATACAGGAAACAGGGATCAAGACCATACCAATGGAAAAGAAATGCAGAAAAGCAAAATGGCTGTCTGAGGAGGCCTTACAAATAGCTGTGAAAGGAAGAGAAGCAAAAAGCAAAGGAGAAAAGGAAAGATATTCCCATTTGAATGCAGAGTTCCAAAGAATAGCAAGGAGAGATAAGAAAGACATCCTCAGTGATCAATGCAAAGAAACAGAGGAAAACAATAGAATGGGAAAGACTAGAGATCTCTTCAAGAAAATTAGATATACCAAGGGAACACTTCATGCAAAGATGGGCTCAATAAAGGACAGAAACAGTAGGGACCTAACAGAAGCAGAAAATATTAAGAAGAGGTGGCAAGAATACACAGAAGAACTGTACAAAAAGATCTTCATAACCCAGATAATCACAATGGTGTGATCACTGACCTAGAGCCAGACATCCTGGAATGTGAAGTCAAGTGGGCCTTAGAAAGCATCACTATGAACAAAGTTGGTGAAGGTGATGGAATTCCTGTTGAGCTATTTCAAATCCTGGAAGATGATGCTATGAAAGTGCTGCACTCAACATGCCAGGAAATTTGGAAAACTTAGCAGTGGCCATAGGACTGGAAAAGGTCAGTTTTCATTTCAATCTCAAAGAAAGGCAATGCCAAAGAATGCTCAAAGTACCGCACAACTGCATTCATCTCACACGCTATTAAAGTAATGCTCAAAATTCTCCAAGCCAGGCTTCAGCAATACGTGAACTGTGAACTTCTAGATGTTCAAGCTGATTTTAGAAAAGGCAGAGGAACCAGAGATCAAATTGCCAACATCCACTGGATCATCACAAAAGCAAGAGAGTTCCAGAAAAACGTGTATTTCTGCTTTATTGACTATGCCAAAGCCTTTGACTGTGTGGATCACAATAAACTGTGGAAAATTCTGAAAGAGATGGGAATACCAGACCACCTGATCTGCCTCTTGAGAAACATATATGCAGGTCAGGAAACAACAGTTAGAACTGGACAGGGAATAACAGACTGGTTCCAAATAGGAAAAGGAGTACATCAAGGCTGTATATTGTCACCCTGCTTATTTAACTTATGTGCAGAGTACATCATGAGAAACGCTGGACTGGAAGAAGCACAAGGTGGAATCAAGATTGCTGGGAGAAATATCAGTAACCTCAGATATGCAGATGGCACCACCCTTATGGCAGAAAGTGAAGAGGAACTAAAAAGCCTCTTGATGAAAGTGAAAGTGAAAAGTGAAGTCGCTCAGTCGTGTCCGACTCTTTGCGACCCCATGGACTGTGGCCTAACAGGTTCCTCTGTCCATGGGATTTTCCAGACAACAGTACTGGAATGGATTGCCATTTTCTTCTCCCGGGGGATCCTCCCGACCCAGGAATCGAACCTGGGTCTCCCACATTGTAGACAGACGCTTTACCATCTGAGCCACCAGGGAAGTCAGGAAAGTGAAAGAGGAGAGTGAAAAAGTTGGCTTAAAGTTCAACATTCAGAAAACTGAGGTTATGGTATCTGGTCCCATCATTTCATGGGAAATAGATGGGGAAACAGTGGAAACAATGTCAGACTAATTTTTTGGCTCCAAGATCACTGCAGATGGTGACTGCAGCCATGAAATTAAAAGACGCTTACTCCTTGGAAGGAAAGTTATGACCAACCTAGATAGCATATTCAAAAGCAGAGACATTACTTTGCCAACAAAGGTCCATCTAGTCAAGTCTATGGTTTTTCAATAGTCATGTATGAATGTGAGAGTTGGACTATGAAGAAAGCTGAACACCAAAGAATTGATGCTTTTGAACTGTGGTGCAAGGAGATCCAACCAGTCCATCCTAAAGGAGACCAGTCCTGGTATTCATTGGAAGGAGTGATGCTGAGGCTGAAACTCCAATACTTTGGCCACTTCATGCAAAGAGTTGATTCATTGGAAAAGACCCTGATGCTGGGAGCCATTGGGGACAGGAGGAGAAGGAGACTACAGAGGATGAGATGGCTGGAGGGCATCACTGACTCGACGCACATGAGTTTGGGTGAACTCTGGGAGTTGGTGAGGGAGAGGGAGGCCTGGCGTGCTGTGATTCATGGTATTGTGAAGAGTCAGACATGACTGAGCGACTGAACTGAACAATTTACAAATAATATTAAATACATAAGCTTTCACTTTAAATTATATATAGCCAATTAATTCTCACAGAATTAATGTTTTCTTTGATTTTTGGATAATTTTTGTTTCTGTAGCCAACCCATGATTACAATTGGTAAGTAAGTATAATTCAACATGATTTAAGGTGGATATTTTCATTTTAGTCAATAAAACAAAAACGAAGCAATAAAAACATATATTAGAACTTCACTCTTCACCAATTATGCAAGAAATATTTTGGTTACATAAAATGATAATTTTTGAATACAGGAAAAATATTTCCTCAACTTGCGGTGCTATTCATATTGTAATGACTATAGACATAGCAAACTTTAAGGTTTGGTCACCATTATTAACATTTCTCCGACACTTTATGTCTAGACAATCAACAAAACAATAAATCATGACCTGATTTGTACTTGCCAATTCCTGTGGTCAGAATATGCCCACTGTGGTCAGTTTCAACCTCAGTGTTGAGAAGAGATGTACATCATTACATTCGTCCCCAATATCCACAGGGGATGGGTTCCACGACCACTTCAGAAACTAAAATCCACAGATGCTCACATTATTTACATACAATGCAATAGTATGTGCATATAACCTATACACACCTTCCCATATATTTTAGTTAAGTGAAAATCTCTCAGTTGCGTCCGACTCTCTGAGACCCCATGAACTGTACAATCCATGGAATTCTCCAGGCCAGAATACTGGAGTGGGCAGCTGTTCCCTTCTCCAGGAGATCTTCCTAACCCAGGGCTTGAACCCAGGTCTCCCACATGGCAGGTAGATTCTTTACCAGCTGAGCCCCCAGGGAAGCCCTATATGTTTTAGATCATGACAGAGAAGGCTGTTAGGCTACAGTCCATGGAATTGCAAAGAGTCGGACATGACTGAGAGACTTCACTAAATAACTTAAAATACCTTCATAAACGTAAATGCTATATAAATATTGATAGTTGCTGGCACGTAGCAAATTCAAGTTCTGCTTTTTTGGAACTTTCTGGAAGTATTTTTGGAAAATCTGTAATCTATATTTAGTTGAATGCACAGATGTGGAACCAGTGTCTATGGATCCCACAAATGAGAAAGCCTGAGTGTACACAGTATTTCTACCATACAGATGCAATATGTGTAAATAACCTCAAGAATAGAGATAATAGTAAATAGTATAAATAGTAAATAGATAATAGTAAAAGGTAGTGAAATAATTGGGCTTCCCTGGTGGCTCAGTGGTAAAGAACCTGCCTGCCAATGCAGGAAATGGGGGTTTGATCCTTAAATTGGGAAGATCCCCTAGAGAAGGAAATGGCAATGCACTTCAGGAATCTTGCCCAGGAAATTCCATGAACAGAGGAGCCGGGCCAACTACAATCCATGGGGTTACAAAAGAGTCAGACATGACTTAGTGATTAAATGACAATGAAATAATTAGGTAGTGATGAGTTTTCCATATTATTTTTAATTTAATTTATTTAATGGCACATCTGTATGACTTAATTTTTAATAACAAGTTTGTAAAATTCTTGAAAAGTTATTCATCAGCTGTCACAATCCAATATGAGTCAGCTGCAGTACACCACTGTGTTTATCATATAAAGAAATATGTAAAGAAAGAAAAGACACTTAATGTTAGTGTATTCAATCAGTATATATTTTGGAAATCCACCCTGTTATAAGCATTGGAGTTGAAGAGAATCACCTCTAATATTAGCTATTAACAAAGTCACTATATCATGTGAGTCACAGATACATAAGAAACTCTGCCACATATTGAAAATTGGTATAGTCCTTGTGTATAAAGAGTGTTGATGGAAATTTCCTGGAGAAAACAAGCTGAAAGACACTCTGGAGTAATTGTAGTCATACCTATTGAGAAGAACATAAAGTAAAAAATAACATGAGCCAAGAAGACATGAGAAAGACATGAAAGACCATGAAAAATGCAGGGATGTGCAGCTTGGCTAGTGAAGAATCTGTGGATAAACTAGATTTTAAGTAAACAAATTTGAGGAAAAATATTTTACAGTTAATACAGATTACTACAAATGTGAAATTAATTTCTACTTTTGAGGTATTAGAAAGGAGAGTGGTCTAAAGAAAACTACAACAGATCAGCAAGGATATTTGAAAAGGGAAACATAAAGGCAAAGATTCATGGCCACTGTAACAGATAGCTAATTAAACACAGAACCCCAACAGATGCTGGATTTTGAGCAATACTGGTTTTGATTATTAAAGGAAAAATAAATGTTGTGAGTAGAAACATTTTATTTATTAGCAGCATGAAAATATACTAAAAGCTCCCCCCAGTTTGCCTTCTCAGTCTGTTTTCTATATCGTGGAGAACTTCCTATTGAACAAATATGATACAGTACCTCTAAAACAGGTTCTTATGCTTTATCCTGAACATAAAAGAAAAAACCAAATCTAGCTACAGAAAAACATAAATGTTAAAATCAGTTCAGTTCAGTTGCTCAGTCGTGTCCGACTCTGTGACCCCATGAACTGCAGCACGCCAGGCCTCCCTGTCCATCACCAACTCCTGGAGTTCACTCAGACTCACATCCATCGAGTCAGTGATGCCATCCAGCCATCTCATCCTCTGCCATCCCCTTCTCCTCCTGCCCCCAATCCCTCCCAGCATCAGAGTCTTCTCCAATAAATCAACTTTTTGCATGAGGTGGTCAAAGTACTGGAGTTTCAGCTTTAGCATCAGTCCTTCCAAAGAAATCCTAGGGCTAATCTCCTTCAGAATGGACTGGTTGGATCTCCTTGCAGTCCAAAGGACTCTCAAGAGTCTTCTCCAACACCACAGTTCAAAAGCATCAATTCTTCGGTGCTCAGCTTTCTTCACAGTCCAACTCTCATATCCTTACATGACCACTGGAAAAACCATAGCCTTGACTAGACGGACCTTTGTGGGCAAAGTAATGTCTCTGCTTTTGAATATACTATCTAGGTTGGTCATGACTTTCCTTCCAAGGAGTGTCTTTTAATTTCAAGAATAGGTATCAATAAAAAGGAAAGAAACAAAGAGGGATGGAGTAAAGAAGGAAAAAGAAAATTCTACTATAAGAAGAGTACCTTAAAAGAATATCAAGAAGTACTAACTATTCCAAAACCCTGAAGTAAGCTCAGATTTTGTAAGTGGAACCTCTGACCTTAGTGCCAGAATACCAGATCCTCGTGCAGAGGAGCACATCTGAGTTCTGGAAACATCTGGTTCCGTTCATGAGTTCAGTCTGAGCTTCTAGACAGCCTGCTGTCCCTTTACTTATTGTAGTCTTACAAGTGACCCAGTCACAGCTGACATCCGTCAGGTGGGTCAAACTCATTCAATACACTCTTTAGACATGATACATTCTCAAAGATAGTGGTGAAGTAAAAGTCTCTCAGTCATGTCCGACTCATTATGATTCCATGGACTATAGTATAGAGTCCATGGAATTCTCCAGGCCAGAATACTGGAGTGGGTAGCCTTTCCCTTCCCCAGGGGATCTTCCTAACCCAGGGATGAATCCAGGTCTCCCACATTGCGGATGGATTCTTTACCAGCTGAGCCACATGGGAACCAACTATTCATTTTTGCTGTCTTGATTAAACACTAATTAACCATTTGGGTTGGCAACCTTCAACTCAGTTCAGCTGAACAGAGTGCTCTGAAGTAAACGTTTTGTTAAAACATGTCATCAGGATAATTTGTGTTACCACTGACATATGCACTCTTCTATTTCCTTCTGCCTCTAGGTTTTTTGACTCTTGGTTCAGTGTCCTAATGTCAACCTAGGAACTTGCAAACACTAATGTAACTTCAGAAAACTACTCACTCCTATAAAGTAGTTTAGATCTACAGATGATGTTAAAATGTACCTTCTGTATGATTTTTACTGGCTGTATGAAGTTGTCTATGTGTTTATGAGTGTGTTTCTGTATCAACAAATATTTAAAAGGTGCAAACATTATAGTAGCTAGTTACTATAGGTAAGCCATCATAAGACCCCCAAAATCGTTAAAAATTAAGGCCTAATGTGGCCACAAAGTCAATATTACTGAGTTAAGGACTAGAATCAGAATATAAATTACTTATAGGTTAGCCTCAGAGATCAGGGAGTCATCTTGTTGTTGAGTTGCTAAGTTGTATCAGACTCTTTGCCACCCCGTGGTCTACAAGCACACCAGACTTCCCTATCCTTCACTATCTCCTGAAGTTTGCTCAAATTCATATGCATTGAGTCAGTGTTGATATCTAATCATCTCATCCTCTGCCACCCCCTTCTCCAATAGCCTTCAACCTTTCCTAGCATCAGGGTTTTTTCCAATGAGTTGGCTCTTCACATCAGGTGGCCAAAGTATTGGAGTCATTACATAGGATGTATAACCTGCTTTTCTTTGGAGAAGAAGTTATATGGCCAAATTTCACCCTTGATTTTCTAGTGTTACTTTCATTTTATTCCTAGGTTCACCACAATCTTTATTTATTACTATTCCAATTTTGCATGTTTTGGTATTTGCAATTTTTTGAACAAGATTAAGAAGCCCTAAATGATCAGCAGCTTACTCTTAGAATGTCTGAAGTCAAGAAATACCTAAATATTTTGAAGTTCTTTCATCCAGAATTACATTCAAAGAGTAAATCAAAAAAAGTTCAGTTTAGTTCAGTTCAGTTCAGTCACTCAGTCGTGTCTGACTCTTTGAGACCCCATGAATCACAGCATGCCAGCCCTCCCTGTCCATCACCAACTCCCGGAGTTTACCCAAAGTCATGTGCATCAAGTCAGTGATGCCATCCAGCCATCTCATCTTCTGTCGTCCCCTTCTCCTCCTGCCCACAATCCCTCCCAGTATCAGGGTCTTTTCCCATGAGTCAACTCTTCACACGAGGTGGCCAAGTACTGGAGTTTCAGCTTCAACATCAGTCCTTCCAATGAACACCCAGGACTGATCTCCTTTAGGATGGACTGGTTGGATCTCCTTGCAGTTCAAGGGACTTTCAAGAGTCTTCTCCAACACCACAGTTCAAAAGCATCAATTCTTCGGCACTCAGCCTTCTTCACAGTCCAGCTCTCACATCCATACATGACCACAGGAAAAACCATAGACTTGACTAGATGGACCTTTGTTGTCAAAGTGATGTCTCTGCTTTTGAACATACTATCTAGGTTGGTCATAACTTTTCTTCCAGGGAGTAAGCGTCTTTTAATTTCATGGCTGCAGTCACCATCTGCAGTGATTTTGAAGCCCAGAAAAATAAAGTTTGACACTGTTTCCACTGTTTCCCCATCTATTTCCCATGTAGTGATGGGACCAGATGCCATGATCTTCGTTTTCTGAATGTTGAGCTTTAAGCCAACTTTTTCACTCTCCACTTTCACCTTCATCAAGAGGCTTTTGAGTTCCTCTTCACTTTCTGCCATAAGGGTGGTGTCATCTGCACATCTGAGGTTATTAATATTTCTCCTAGAAATCTTGATTCCAGCCTGTGCTTCTTCCAGCCCAGCATTTCTCATGATGTATTCTGCAGGGTGACAATATACAGCCTTGACGTACTCCTTTTCCTATTTGGAACCAGTCTGTTGTTCCATGTCCAGTTCTAACTGCTGCTTCCTGACCTGCATATAGGTTCAAGAAAAGTTATAACCTGCTAAATAGACAAATTTCAGGAAATCAGAAAGAGACCTATTTCAGATCCTGTCTGATGAAGCACTTCAAGAGGAAGCTAGAAGTAAGATTAAAATGAGCCAAGATTCAACTGTCCTACAGTCCAAGTAGCCCTGTAAAGGAAGGATCATCTTCATGATCCTTACAGGAAACCTGACAACAGGCAACTCCAAACCAGCTGCAGATGGCTTCTGGAGCCAATCCAGTCAATCCAAGTAAAGAGAAGGAGGTATTGTTACCATCTTTCTAAATTCCATATATATGCATTAGTATACTGTATTTTGGGGAAGGCAATGGCACCCCACCCCAGTACTTTTGCCTGGAAAATCCCATGGACCGAGGAGCCTGGTAGGCTCCAGTCCATGGGGTCGCTAAGAGTCGGACACGACTGAGAGGCTTCACTTTCACTTTTCGCTTTCATGCATTGGAGAAGGAAATGGCAACCCACTCCAGTGTTCTTGCCTGGAGAATCCCAGGGATAGGGGAGCCTGGTGAGCTTCTGTCTATGGGGTCGCACAGAGTGGGACACGACTGAAGCGATTTAGCAGCAGCATACTGTATTTGTGTTTTTCTTTCTGGCTTACTTCACTCTATATAATAGGCTCCAGTTCCATCTACCTCATTAGAACTGATTCAAATGTATTCTTTTTAATGGCTGAGTAATACTCCATGGTGTATATGTATGGGGATGGAGGAAGGAGGAGGGTTCAGGATGGGGAACACATGTATACTTGTGGTGGATCTATTTTGATGTATGGCAAAAGCAATACAATATTGTAAAGTTAAGCAAAATAAAATTTAATTTAAAAAAAAATAAAAAAGAGAAGGAGGTAACCCATTTGTGTGCTAGACATTGAGAGAAACATTCCTCACAGGGCAGGAGTGGTTGGAATGAAATCCTTGAATTAGATGAAGGAATAGAACCACCAAAACTTTTACTACATGTCAAAATTTCTTTCCCAGGCAGTAAGAGGGCCTGGGACCCTAAAATCAACTGTTCTGGATTCAGAATTTAGAACTGACATCAAGAAAGCTTAACTAAGGACAAAGAAAAGGTTTACAGTTTCTCATTCTTCCCATCAATCTCTACTATCCCTTCTCAGTTCCTGTCACTTCTTTTGATTTTGGTGTAAGTAAGGTACAAATAAAAATGACAGATTGTTCAAACAACCTAACAATAACAAGGTAATATGCTTTAAAAAAAAGTATCCAGGTTCTAAACCAAAGGATTCTAAGTGATGAAAGAAAGGAGGAAGTAGAGTAATTCGGTGATAGAATCTGGAGCAATTCACTGAGCAAACTGGGTAGCTGCCCAGCTTTATCACATACCGTTAGACGATGGGTCAGATGGCACCCTAATGGCTTAAGGCTAACATCCTCAAGTTGATTACATGAATGATATCTTTATTAGCAAAGTTCGTTGTTGTTGTTTAGTTGTTTAGTGCTCAACTTTTTGCAACCCCATGGACAGGAGCATGCCAGGCTCCTCTGACCATGGGATTTCTCAGGCAAGAATACTGGAGCAGGTTACCATTTCCTTCACCAGGGGATCTTTCCAACTCAGAGAGTGATCCCGTGTCTCCTACATTGACAGGCAGATTCTTTACTGCAGAGCCACCAGGAAAGACCTACTAGCCAGTTTAATAGTACTTAACTCATTTTTTTTGCATCACAGACTTCTTTGAAAATATCATGAAAGCTTCTGATACTTAATCTACAATAATATACATATTCATTTACACACAAAATTTTGCATACATTCTCCTTAAAGCTCAAAAATCATAGCTAATGAAGTGCTACAAACAATATTAATGCAAAAAAGAAAAAATCCATGAAACTAAGAAACAACTAAGTTGAAACAGGAGTTAAACTAGTAATAGTTAAACCATTAATCAGAAAGAAAAGCAATTGGAGCTGTACCCTAGTTTTTTTCCCTCCCAGCTGCTGGTGAGGAATGATAGTCATGGCAACACTTGCAGTGTGTCTCTCAGCTCTCAGGAAAAGGGTCTGATTTACATATAACAGGTGGTGCTGTGGTAAAGAATCCTCCTGCCAACACAGGAGGCGCAAGAGATGCTGGTTCAGTCTCTGAGTCTGGAAGATCCCCTGGAGTAGGAAATGGCAACCCATTCCAGTATTCTTGCCTTGGAAATCCTATGGACAGAGGAGCCTAGTGGGACACAGTTGAGCACACACGCACACACACACACCACACACGACAGACACACACACACCACACATGGCAGACACACACACACACGCACACACACACACGCGCACACACACACCAGTTTCCCACATCTGATGAAAGGAAGGCCAGAAAACTAGTGAAAGGAAGGATTTGTTGCTATTTCACAGTTAAAACTAACATTGAGTCTACTGTCAGCTAGCACACAGCAACTGAGTCCTTAGTGAGGAACCGCAATGACAGTCATAAATACAGTGCCACAGGGCAGGGCTCCATCCCAAACTGGAGCGTAGGTTCCATAGGACATGAAGGGGTGAAGCAAAGGAAGAAAAACTTCTGCCTTTTGGTCACCTCGGCTGGCAAGTCTGCAATTCCGTTAGCTGAGAAGGAAAGCCGGTCGGCCAGGTCATCTCCTCTGGGTGGTGTGCTCACCACCTCACCCGACTGTCCTACTTGTGGCCTCATTTTGGTTTCCTCTGGAACACAAGATGAAGAATATTTCTGACCAAATTATAAAATACAAGTGGGCAGTCTGGTTTTAAAATGTCCGTTCACACGAAGATTTGACGGTTGTCTTTGTAAGTAAAGAAGAATTTTCCTCAAATGACACAGGCATTACAGAGAGGTGGGCAGGGGAGATTGAAAAAGCATACACAGGAGCGGTCATGATTTCTGGTTTTCTCTTTCAGGACAAACATTACAACAGGCAACTCATGTGCCGTGGGTGAAGTTACTTCTAGACGTGGGGAAGTATTGGTAATTTTGGTGTGTTTTTTTTTTCTCCCTCCCTGAGAGAAAAGAAAAAAATTAATTGCTTTTTCATTGAATTCTTCTTTTAATACGGAAAAAAAAAAAACCCAGAAAAGTTTATATCATTCCCTATACCTCTGCAATAGTAAAGCACTTTTAAGTTTAGTGTTTTGTTTTTTCTTTAATACAGTGTCAAGATATATTAGCCCAGTATTTAAATGTAAGAGCAGACATGGTGGGTCATATTTGCTCAGATTTACTCTAACCTATATTCAATAAAATTGGAAATCCACTATATATGTTAGTAATTACAACATTTACAATTAATTAGTAGGAATTTTTCTATGTATAATATAAATGATCTTCCATTAGAAAAGACCTTGACTGGTTTTCAAGTTGTATAATTGCACTTTCCATAGCAATAGCATTTTATACTTTCTTTTAAAGTGCCTTAGCACACATGACATCCTCGGGATAAACTTATACATAGATTAGGTGGTTATTTTCCCATTTTTCTACGGCTAAATGAAAACCTTGACTTCCACTTGCTCAAGATTATTTAGAGACAATAGCAATATGTTCACTATCCTGACTTACTGACTATCCACGTACTCTCTCTCTTTGAATCTTTTTCCTTTTTTACTACATTGTATCTGAATAATTCTTGAGATCTTTAAACATGGGGCTAAAGAGATATTTGATTTCTTCTTTCCACTCTCTGGATTCTCCCTTTTATCCTTAAAAACTGTCATCAGAAGAGATTCTTCCAAATTTCAAGCTCTGTGTTCCTTGCCTCAAATGTAAAAAAAAAAAAAAAAAAAAGATAATTCTACTAGATCTATGTTATAGCAAGCCTCATTCTAGTTAAAGTACAGATCTTTAGTTAGCACAAAACAAATAAGCACTTTTGATTTCACCAAGTATAAAATAATTACCAGACTTGCCTGGTAGTCTAGTTGTTTAGAGTCCACCCTGCAATGCAGGGTGCACAGGTCCTCTCCCTGGTCCTGAAGATCCCTCTGGCCACAGAGCAGCTAAGCCCATGCACCACAAGTGCTGAGCCTGCACTTCACAGCTACTAAAGCCCTGGTGCCCTAGAGCCCATGTTTCACAACGAGAGAAGCCATCGCAATGAGGAATCCATGTGCCACGACTAGAGAAACCCTGCACACAGTGTTCAAGACCCAGCGCAGCAATAAATAAATAACTTTTGTGGTTTTCTGTCATACATCCATGAGAACCAGCCATAGGTACACCCAGGTCCCCCTCCCATCTCCTTCCTCACCCCACCCTTCAGCCTGTCACAGAGCCCCTGTTTGAATTCCCTGAGTCATACAGCAAATTCCCATTGGCTGTTTTACACATGGTATTGTAAATTTCTATGTTACTCTCTCCATACATCTCCCCTTATCCCTTCTCTTCTCCCACTTTGTCCATAGGTCTGTTCTCTATGTCTGTTTCTCCATTGCTGCCCGGAAAATAAATTCTTCGGTATAATCTCTCATATTCCATGTATATGTGTCAGTATACGATATTTATATTTCCCTTTCTGACTTACTTCACTCTGTATAATGTGTTCTAGTTTCATCAATCTCATTAGAACAGATTCAAATGTGTTCCTTTTTATGGCTGAATAGTAGTCCTGTGTATATATGTACCACAGCTTCTTTATATGTTCATCTGTTAATGGACATCTAGGTTGCTTCCATGTTCTAGCTATTGTAAATGGTGGTGCGGTGAACACTGGGGTACATGTGTCTTTTTCAGTTTTGACTTCCTCAGGGTATATTCTTAGGAGTGGAATTGCTGGGTCATATGGTGGTTTTATTCCTAGCTTTTTAAGGAGTGTCCATACTGTCTTCCATAGTGGCTGTATCAGTTTACATTCCCACGAGCAATGCAAGAGCGTTCCCATTTCTCCATACCCTCTCCAGCATTTATTGTTTGTAGACTTTAGATAAATATTTTTAAAATAAAATAATTACCTATTTTCTAACAGAAATCAGAACTTATCATTTTCACTGTTTTTTAAATAAACAAGGGAGTATCTCAACCACCAACATCTTTGACTCACTACTCCCAAACTTCCTCATATCATTTTCCTTCTACAGTCTATTCTTCAGAGAGTGATGATTTTTTAAACCTTTGTGATCTTTTAAAATTTTAATTCAATTTGTGTCATTTCTCAACTTAAAACCAACTGGTGGTTTTCCATTACTTTTATTTTTTTAATTTAATTTAAAAAATTTTTAATATAAATTTATTTATTTTAATTGGAGGTATAGCCAGCTGCAGACCATCCCCCTCCGGTTACAGGCAGCCAGAGCCAGAAGGGGACAATCTCAGCCCCAGAGAGACATTATCTACAAAACTGTAAGCAGGCTTCTTTGCTAACTAAGACTTCTTGGGGTTCTGGACGGTCAACATCTGCCTGAGAAGGTGCACTGGTTTCCATTACTTTTAAAAGAGTGTCCAACTTTTTATCAAGACCCTTGAGATCCTAATTGATCGGGTCCCTGCATTGATTAGCCACTGCCATAATAATGCTTTAAAAACAACCACAAAACTCAAGGATTTCAATCATTTATTCTCATAAATCTTCAGTTGGCTGATTTGACCTCACAGTCATTCCTGGAGCAGAATATCTTCAGGCTGCAATAGTTCAGAAGGTTCTGCATGCCTCTCTCATTCATCTCCTGGGTCAAACAAACTAGCTATGTTAGAAACAGAAATGTGACAGGCCTCTCAAATCCTCTGGTCAGAACTAGTATCCTGTCAACTCTGCCCACTTGCCTTTAGCCACAGAACATCATATGGATGACCTCAAAGTCAAAGAGCAAAAGATACATTTGAACCTTGATGAGACAGTAAAAGCTAAAGAATTGGAACCAGTCATTTGATACACCACATACTTTAGCTTCATCTTCTAATACTTATCCTACTTTAACTATTTCTTTCCAGACTGGGATTTTTGATGCTCCCCAAGTGTACAGGCTCATCCCAACCTCAGGGCACTGCCTTTACAGTTCTCTCTCCCCAGAATAGGTTTCTCCCAGACACCCCATGAAAGAATGGAGTCATTCTCCCATTGTGTCTAAGTGCAATCTCTCAGTCGTGTCCAACTCTTTGCAACCCCATGGACAGTAGCCTACACCAGGCTCCTCCGTCCATGGGATTTTCTAGACAAGAGTACATGAGTGGGTTGCCATTTCCTTCTCCAGGGAATCTTCCTGACCCAGGGATCGAACCCAGGTCTCCCACATTGATAGACAGATACTTTATCATCTGAGCCACCAGGGAACCTAGCAAAATGGCCATCAAAAATCTCAACACACAACACAGAGTTAAAACATACATATATTAACTTGGCAGTCCTCAGCAGACACTCCCTTAAATACAAGAATACAGTCTCTCAGAAAACCTCCTATAGAGACAAAGAACTTCAGATCCAAGTACTAACAGCTTCAAAGATTTCAAAGGGAGGAAAGGAAGCCAGGTTGAAAAAGGAAAGGGGAGAAAGCGGGAGAGGAGGGCAAAAGGGGTGGCCTTAGAGATGTCTCCTGCCACCTGCAGATACCCAGGCATTATGGGACTTTACCCTGGGCCTCCAGAGAAGGGAGGACTGGAACTCAGCCCTTCCAGAAATCAGACCAGACCAGAACCAGAATTCGAGTTCTCTTTCAAGAGGAGGTGATCAGACTCCAATCCTCAGCTCAGGCTGAGGCCCTTAGATCAGATTCCTGCATCCAGGACTGGGGGACTAGAAAAACAGGAAAGGATAGGAAGGGTTAAGGAGAGGAAAGAGAGAGGGAAGAGGAGAGAGGTCAATAAAGTCTCCTGTTCCTTACCTGGTTGGGGTACTCTGGCCAGCTGTCCATGTTAGGAGGAGACCAGAGGCAAAAGGGTCCCAGTTGCGGCCACTGGGTCTGGTCCATTGGCAGGCAAGCTGGCCCCTGAGTACGCCGAGTGGTCAGGATGTCAGTCTCAGTGAAGAAGAGTCCCACCAGAGTCGCCATTTGTTGCAAGAAGGGGGACCCCTTCCAGGGCCCAAAACTGGGCTCTTGTCTAACACTCAGAAATGAATTGTCCGAGGAGACACATGTGCTGACAAAGCAAGAGATTTTATTGGGAAAGGGCACCCAGGTGGAGAGAAGTAGGGTGAGGGAACCATTGTGTCTAGGTACCTCTTAAATGCCATCTCCTTTGGAAGTCTTTCCTTGATTATCATATCTAAAATAGCTACAACACATGCATATGTCCCATTATTTTACATTCTGTTATCTTTCTTTACTTGTTTTAAAAGGAGTTATCCAAAGCATTATGTTAAAAAAACAAGTTGTGTGTATTTGTCTGTCTCCATCATTCTATTGTCAGTTCTTTAAGGGATTCCTTTTGTCTATCATGTTCATCATTATTTTTCTTGTAAGGATTGTGTTCGGTACATAAGGAATTGTCTATAAGTATTAGTTGAATGGGTAAATTAAAATCATTCTTATTATAATTGAAAGTAAAGCATTCAAAAGTGAGCCTATTCATCACTAAATCTAATCTTCAAGACTAGGGATCAGAAGTTCTTTCATAGATTCTTTTTTCCAGGAAGGTGCAGATACATTCCAGACCCTACAAAGAATCCTATTTGCCATGGATGCCATGTTACATATTTGACCATAGAATGAGAAAATGTGCATTTTTCATTAAGGACCCATAAATGCATATGCCACAGAGCAACATCAGTCTATTCTGCTAAATGGATGCAGCAAGCAGAAAAGCTCTCTCAGCTCTGCCAAGAAAGACAGCCCTTCACCTAGCTGCTACTTCTCCAGGCAGGCTAGCACTATCTTAGGTTTCTTCTTAGCTGCAGAATCAAGAGAAAGAAACAAGATGTGAATATACCTGGATCCAGTGAATGCCTCAAACAGCACAGTTCAGGGAAGGATGCCAGCTTGAGTGAGGCATTTTTGGACTCTAAGAAACTATGTGGGCCTTTAGTGTCTCCAGCTCACACTAATAGGCCTTGCAAGACTGTGTTTGGCTTCAAGGAGGCCACTAATGAAGTTCAGATTGAACCTGTGCGGTTTTAGCTTTAAAATGTTTCCTTAAAATTTTATAGGGAGCTTAGTCTTTATAAAATTTTCAGAAAGGGTAGCCAGCCTTTTGTTTGAAAACACAGTAAGATGCCTGCATTAATCATAATGGTAATGGTCATAGTAATAATGGGAGTAATTGGAAGGCAAAATGATGTGAAACTACAGGCTCCACCAGGTTAATCTGGATATTTGTTTATAAAGTCCAAAGGTTGCTGAAACAAAATAATAATCAACTCTCTTGGAATGTGAGGCATATTCTCTGTGGGATTTTTTTTCTTGTGGATGAGAAGGAGGGGAAGGCAGAATGGTGCTGAAACTTTCCATCACTGCTCCTTTCTTCTTCTGATTCAGCATGGTTCTCACAAAAGTCCACGTTCCAACAAAAAATGCTCATGCCAGCATATTCTTCAAGGAAAAAGAATGTCCCATCTGTCTTCATGATTACACTTACATGTGGGTAAGATCCAGCAGAACTGAACATGCCAAAGTATTGGCAGAAAGAAATTGCCCTTTCCTTGCTCCCCTACCTCCCATATTTTTTCTTCTGAAAATTATTCACCCAGTGGAGTGATAGATATGCCATAGGGTCATGGGCATATTAATTTGAAGACTTTCTGATTTGTTTTTATTTTAAGCAGAACTTGAGTATTTAGGGCTGTGTAGATATAGCAGGATGTCTTTGTTTGGATGTGAGGCTAAGTTGGGTTTAGGACAAAAAGAAAAGTAAAGCCCAGGAAAATTCTTGAGCTTTAAACCACTCTCACAAAATAATGCTGAGCTGAGTTACATGTAAGTGAGTTAGAATTTAGAAATCAAGAGGCTAAGTTTTCTAATATGTTATGTTTCAGGTTCTACAAACTCCAAAATATTTTTTCAGTTATTTTGGAAAAAAAGTACTTTGAAGATGTGTTTGCTAAATCCAATACCTGACCATAGTGTCCTTATTGTTGAGTTATCAGGGAGAAGGCAGTGGCACCCCACTCCAGTACTCTTGCCTGGAAAATCCCGTGGGCAGAGAAGCCTGGTAGGCTGCGGTCCATGGGGTCGCTAAGAGTTGGACACGACTGAGCGACTTCACTTTCACTTTTCACTTTCATGCATTGGAGAAGGAAATGGCAGCTCACTCCAGTGTTCTTGCCTGGAGAATCCCAGGGATGGGGGAGCCTGGTGGGCTGCCATCTATGGGGTCTCACAGAGTCGGACACGACTGAAGCGACTTAGCAGCAGCAGCATCAGGAAAAGGAAAAAGTAAACTCTGTTTTTCAGATTGCGAGTGCCTTACAATGAAAGGAAAAAAAAAAAAAAAACACACAAACACTAGCATCAGTGAGAAATAATCCTAATAATCCAAGGAGTTAAATTAGCTGTCTGAAGCACAAGAAAACAAAGCAACATAAATTTGTCCCTTTACATCCACAAAATGAGCCATTGAAAGAATGAGCTCACTTGGACTTGAGTTCCTGGCATTCAGGACCTTCATGGAAAGAATGAATAAAATATTGAATGAATTAATGAACAAATGAATGAATGAGTGAATGAAGACAAGAGACATTTTTCAAATACTGTTGTATAAAGCATGTATTTTGCTTTATAATTATGCATTATATGGTCAACTGGTAACATCTCAGGATACGTGTGGGATTTTCTTACAGGAAAGAAACAAAACTCATGAGTTATCACAAAAAATTAAGTTTACACCACGTGCAGTAAAAAAGGCCTCTGGCTATACATTAGAGAGCTTGTATCTATATCTTTGCCCTAGATTCCAAGATCTTTTCCTTTGTTACTCAAGACCAAATTAAATCATCAGACCTTTGCTTCTTATATCTATAGAATAGAATTAGAGAACATTAACTGCCATGCCATGTATACATTCTTATTTATTTTATTATCATCATTACTGTCACATATCCACTACTGCTACTTTTCAATACTTTACCTTTGCTACCTAGGTCAGCCTAGGCAGTCAGCCTAGCCAGTCAGCCTCCTTAATAGTCTATAAAACTGCCACGTATCTAAGTAAAGACTCAGAGAGATCAATAACACATCAGTCAGTTCAGTCTGTTCAGTCACTCAGTCGTGTCCTACTCTTTGCGACCACATGAATTGCAGCGTGCCAGGCCTCCCTGTCCATCACCAACTCTGGGAGTTCACTCAAACTCACGTCCATCGAGTCAGAGATGCCATCCAGCCATCTTATCCTCTGTCATCCCCTTCTCCTCCTGCCCCCAATCCCTTCCAGCATCAGAGTCTTTTTCAACAAGTCAACTCTTCGCATGAGGTGGCCAAAGTACTGGAGTTTCAGCTTCAGCATCATTCCTTCCAAAGAAATTCCAGGGCTGATCTTCTTTAGGATGGACTGGTTGGATCTCTTTGAAGTCCAAGGGACTCTCAAGAGTCTCCTCCAACACCACAGTTCAAAAGCATCAATTCTTCGGTGCTCAGCTTTCTTTACAGTCCAGTTCTCACATCCATACATGATCACTGGAAAAACCATAGCCTTGACTAGACGGACCTTTGCTGGCAAAGTAATATCTCTGCTGTTCAATATGCTGTCTAGGGTGGTCATAACTTTCCTTCCAAGGAGTAAGCGTCTTTTCATTTCATGGCAGCAATCACCATTGCAGTGATTTTGGAGCCCCCCAAAATAAAGTCTGACACTGTTTCCACTGTTTCCCCATCTATTTCCCATGAAGTGATGGGACAACATGCCATAATCTTCATTTTCTGAATGTTGAGCTTTAAGCCAACTTTTCACTCTCCACTTTTACTTTTATCAAGAGGCTTTTTAGTTCCTCTTCACTTTCTGCCATAAGGGTGCTGTTATCTGCATATCTGAGGTTATTGATATTTCTCCTGGCACATACTTGCAGCAAATTTTCATTTTTCCACAAGTTCAAAATATTCCTGCATTTAGAGCTTACTCCAAGTGCCCTGAACCCCTACAGTGTCATAAAACTGGTGTGTGTAATTCAGTGCTATATAATATTACTCAATTATTCACTGTCATTTGTATCAGCCTTTTATCTGCTTATTAAATTGTATATTTAATTTCTCCTCCTGAAGAAATTTCAAGCCAGAGTCTTTGCATCTTACAGGTGTTTTATACCTCTCACAGCAACAAACACAAAGCAGGTATTTGATGAATGAAGACACATGCAATTAAACCAAGAATAACCAAAAGATACAAAAGGAGCTAGCAAAGGATGACATATTTCACATAACTCTAGAAGACAGGAAGCAAGTAGAATAATGGCAATTGATGTAACATTTAGAGAAGACCTTACCTTAGAATGCTTTTAGAAAGCACAGAATAAAAGCAGCAACATGTCCTGGAGAACCCCAGACAGAAAGCTAATATTAGTAGTGGTAATGAAATGATGGGCTGACATATGGTCTGCATATGGTCATTCCAATTCTGTGTCCACTCTGCCATATCCCACTTTAGGCAGAATAGACAGAAAGGCAGTAGTCAGAAATCTTATTCTTAGGAGAGTAAAGGCTTTTTCTCTGGGGAAAATGAAGAAACCCAGAGAACAGATGTTTGATGTTTTGACATTTTGTGAACCCCTGGCTTTCTGTCTGATCACCAGCAGGTAGAATTTCCAACTGAAGCTTAAATCAGATGCAGGGGTTGAAGTCAACTGTGTAATTGCTGATTGAAAATCATCACTTAAAAAAAAATAAAACCACAATGTAAAAGACAAATAAAATAAATGAGGAAAACTATCTCAGGAGAAAAAGAGAAAACCGAAGAGATAGGAGAATAATTGTAACAATAATGTTCTCCTGTTTGTAAATCAAACTAACTTTCATTAATGATGCCATTTCAAAAATAAGCAATTAAAGAAAACAAAGAGCTCTTGGGAATTAAATATTTGACTACTTAAATTTAAAATCAGCATAAAGTTTAGAAAATAAAGGACATTTCTTAGAAAAATAGAAAAAACAGCAAATAATTGAAAAAATTTTTATGCAAGAGACATAAAAGACAAATCTAGACAATCTAATATTTGACTGAAAGAGTTTCAGAAAAGAAAAAGGAGGGGGGAAAAGTCAAATTAAGCCAAAACAAAATAAAAACTTGCTGGAGCTAAAGAACCATAAAGTCCCACATTGAAGGAGCAAACTAAATACCAAGAAAAGTGATTTTTAAAGATATTCACAGAGAAGCATATCATTATGAAATTTTAGAATTCTAGAAGTCTTTTTCAAAATCCTAAAAACTTCCACAGAGTAGGAGGACCTACAAAAATGAAAACCTGAATTGCTTCAGACTTGTCGTCTACAACACTGGATGCAAGATGGCATTAGACAGTTCGTTCAAAGTCTGTAGAAAATTGTAGCTTTCTCTTTCAATCTGGAGCTTTATTGTTCTTTACTGTGTTTCTTTTTTTAACATTTTTTGACATGGACCGTTTTAAAGTCTTTATTGAATTTATTATAATATTCCTTTTATTTTTCATATTTTGGTTTTTTGGCTGCAAGTCATGGGGTAATCAGGTTCACAACCAGGAATTGTATCCACATCACCTGAATTGGATGACAAAGTCTAACCTGCTGAACCACCAGGGAAGTCCCTTTAATTTTTTTTTTTTTTAACAGTATCTTGTTCCAAGTTTTCTTTGACTCTTTCCTGGAACACTTATTAGTCAAATGTTAGATACTTCAGTTTGTCTCTTACTTTTTTCTTATATTTTAGAGCTCTTTGCTAGTTTCTATGTCCTAAAAAATGATCAGTCATAATGTGGGTTAAATAAAGACATTTTCAGACTACATTGATACATATACTCACCTTCTGTGCACTCTTTCTAGAAACACTTAAGGTTATGGTAATTCTTACCATACCAAGGACTATACCAAGAAGGAAGTCTTATAACCTCGGACATAGTGGATTCTATTCAGGTCATACACAAAGGAACTCCTAGGACTGTGGTCATGACCACTGGCCTAGGGTGCAACAAAAGATTATTGAGCTCCATTTTTTTTTTTTTATAAGAAATTCCTTTAAAAAGATGTGAAACAATTCTCAACTAGAGCAAACAAAATTTTAACAGAAATAAAACGCAATCCAAGGTCAATTCTTGACACTACAAAAATCACTTATTTCTTCTTATTAATGCAAATATTGTTAGTTGATTTACCTAAAATTAAGATTGATGATTTTCTAAGGGTAAGTGTAAAGCCAAAAGGTGGTGTGAGAAAGTAAATCTCTATATCCTAAGAGGAAGCAGAGAATACAATAACCAGGGAAGATAGCCATTTCCTTCTCCAAGGGATTTCCCCCACCAAGGGATCAAGCCTGGTTCTCCTGCATTGCAGGTGGATTCTTTACCATCTGAGCCTCCAGGGAAGCCCCCAGAATACAATCAGTATAGATGCATTATTTACCAATATGGAGGAATTTGTAAGAAAATAATTTAAAATAGTTGCCTCTACAGAAACTGCACTGGGGGTGGGAAAGAGTAAGAAATAGAGTGAGTGTTTCCCTCTCGTTTTAAGTCTTTTGGGGTTCTACTTCACTTGTTAATATGTGTGTATATCTTTAATAAATATTTAAAATATAATTAAATAAATCTGTCTTATTTATAGTTTTTGTTGAAACATGCTATGGTCCAAACGTGTCCCTCCAGAGTTCCTATGTTGAAATCCTAAAAAAGAAAGAAAGCCTAATCGCCAAAAATAATGGTTTGAGGAGGTGGAAACTTTCAAGAAATGCTTATATCATAAGAGTCATGTTATGATAATGGGATTAATTCTTTATGAAAGAGGCTCTAGAGAGCTCCCTAGCCCCTTCCACCAAGTGCGAACACAGCAAGAACAAGCTTGAAGCAAGAAAAGTACCCTCACCAGAACATGACCATGATCTTGTACCCCAATCTTGGATTTCTTAGCCCCGAGAACTAAGAGAAATAAATTTTGCTGTTTATAAGCTACTCGGTCTGTGTTATTTGGTTATAGCAACCCAAACAAAGACAGAGTATTAGCAAATTTCTGTAGAAGAAGGAAAAGGAACAAAGAGTTTATAATGTTTACTTTGAAGAAGTAATTGTTTTTAGCCTCAGTATTCTGCTTATATTGGCATTCAGTACAGCATGAATGAAAGAAAGCTAGCAACTGAAAATTTTGAATTTCACAGAGTCATATTGCCAGGTAGTGTTTCTGAGTGCTACAAGCGAAGTTTCTCCTTTGTGTGAATCAGGAAATTACTTGAATATGAGAGGTTCCAGACTTGATCTCCTGAACTATAGCAACTGTGTCTTCTTAATCTGTTCATTCTTGAACACAGTGAGGAGTTCTATGAGCTCAATAAATATTTAATGGATTGAACTGAATGTGAAGAAATGTCTTCGCAATACTTTATTCTAGACTATAAAGGAGGCAGTAGCAAGAATAGTCGGAGAAGGCAATGGCACCCCACTCCAGTACTCTTGCGTGGAAAATCCCATGGACAGAGGAGCCTGGTGGGCTGCAGTCCATGGGGTCGCTAAGAGTCGGACACGTCTGAGTGACTTTACTTTCATTTTTCACTTTCATGCATTGGAGAAGGAAATGGTAACCCACTCCAGTGTTCTTGCCTGGAGAATCCCAGGGACGGGGGAGCTTGGTGGGCTGCCGTCTATGGGGTCGCACAGAGTTGGACATGACTGAAGCGACTTAGCAGCAGCAGCATCAAGAATAGTAGAAAACCGCTACCTAATTTTTAATACTTGCCAATTTCTCCTCATTTAGAGTTGTTTCTTTGAGCCCTGAGCATTCTTAACTCGCCAATTAACTATCTATCATAAATTTTGAATGTCTGTCCTTTTGAAGCAAACAGAAACATACTATTATTTTTTTAGCTTTGTAAATTTATTTTTCTCTATGGCAACAAATTTCTAATTTTTATCCTATAACAAAACAAACAGACAAAAAACCCCTGTGTGTTTTCTATTAAGTATGTATGATAATTAAGTAAGTTTGTATTTATAATAGTGTGTTGGTTTCTGCCATCCATCAGCATGAATCAGCCACAGGTATACATATGTCCCCTCCCTCCCATCCACAATGCAAACTTTAATGAGGCAAATCTCCAAAATGTGCTTATGAAACAGTGCCCAACATATTTAAAGAGTATATTTAAATACTTCTAACATATACACTATCATAAGTAAAATAGCCAATGGGAATTTGCTGTATTATTCAGGGAACTCAAACCAGGGCTCTGTGACAACCTAGAGGAGTGGGACAGGGTGGGGGGTGGGAGGGAGGGGACATATGTATACCTGTGGCTGATTCATGCTGATGGATGGCAGAAACCAACACACTATTATAAAGCAATTATCCTTCAATTAAAACTAAATAAATTTAAAAAATAAAATAAATACCTCTAAAATACTTACTTGTCTACATGTGGTTTAAATTCATTATTAAAAATTTCTGAAATTGATACATATTTTAAAAACTTCACATAATCTTATTGTCAAATAGACAATATTCTTTTTTTTTTGCTACCAGCTATTTCTATGTAATAAATATGTGAAATATATATCTAAATAAAATAGATTAAAATACACTTTTCAAAAAAATGGTATTATCTTCTTTTGTAACCTTTTTTTCACATGCAAAAATATCATTTTGAATGTGAAATATCATGTGAATGAACACAATTCATTTTCATGCCAGTAGACATGGATCTTCATCATCATTCCCAGCAATGGATAGATTCTATCATGTGGATCCACTGTTATCTAGCCAATATCTTAACATGGGAAACACATATTGCCTCTGCTGCTGCTGCTGCTAAGTTGCTTCAGTCGTGTCCGATTCTGTGCGACCCCATAGACGGCAGCCCACCAGGCTCCCCTGTCCCTGGGATTCTCCAGGCAAGAACACTGGAGTGGGTTGCCATTGCCTTCTCCATTGTGTGAAAGCGAAAAGTGAAAGTGAAGTTGCTCAGTCATGTCCGACTCCTAGCGACCCCATGGACTGCAGCCCACCAGGCTCCTCCATCTATGGGATTTTCCAGGCAAGAGTACTGCAGTGGCTTGCCATTGCCTTCTCCGATATTGCCTCTAATTTATAACTAATGAAAACATATTAGAATAAACCTCTTTATGCATATATCTTTGAGTGCATGTATTTTTATTTCTTTAGAGTATGTTGCCTATAACTGAAATGTTGCATCAAACTATCTGCACATTTTGAAGACTTGCCCTTGGAAAATTGGTCCTAGCTTACATCTCACCAGTAATTACAAAAATGCTCTTTTATTCATACAGTTTACAATACAGGATATTGTTATTCTTTTTAATCACTGCCACTCCATTGGGTAAAAATATGCAACTTGAATTTCTTTGATTATTACTGAGTGTGAACTTTATTTTTAGTATTTCTAAGGTTTCTTTTGTGAATTGTCTGCTCATGTTTATTGTTTTATTATTATTAGGCTATGAAAAGTTTTTTTTTAAGTTACAGCATTTTCATTAAGAATAACATTTCAGTTTCTTAAAATCCTGGGTTTAATTGAGGCTTTGGCAAGTTATTATGAACACCCATATTTCAAGGACTCACTAACGTCTTACATTCACCAGACTTGCCAATGAAAAATTGTTTCTTAGTCTTGTGGCAATCATACAAAACTATGCCAAAATGTTATTTGTTTACTATAGAAACAGACACAGGAAGATAGATCTAATAAAGATTATGATGATTAAGATCATGACTTAAATTTGTTTATGACAATGTTTTTTTGAATGGCTTATAATTTAAAATAGTTCATCTCAAGCACCTTAAAAATTCTTTCTCCCCATATTTTTATTCAAGTACTTAACTGCATTTTCCCCAAGAAACCTCCAATTTTTTTAACTTATTTTAAACTACTCTCAAATAATAAGGATTTAACTTTAGTAGCAAATGTTGAAACATATAAAGGTTTGTAATAGTTATTCTCCATAGAAGTAAGCTTTTTCTCTCCCCCATCTTCCTTTCCTTCTTGTCTTTGTTATTAATTTCCCGAAAATATTTTGGTTCACTGAGACCACAAGAAAAGCACACTGAATTTAAAACATGAGACAGCATTGTAGTGGGTTGAATGGTGGCCCCTCTAAAAGATGTTTGTATTTTAAATCAAGTCTCTGAAACTTTTAAATGTCACCTCACTCAAAAAATGAGTTATTACAGATGTAATTAAGTTAAGGATTTTGAAATGAGATCATCTTGGATCATCTGGCCCCTAATCCAATGAGAAGAGTCTCTATAAGAGACACACAGAGGAAACAAACACAGCAGGAAGGGCAGTGGGCAGTGTGACCATGGAGACAGAGATTGGAGTGATGCGACCAAGAAGCACCAAAGAGGGACTATGGCCACCAGAAGCTGAAAATGGCAGAGATGGAATTGCCACTAGGGTCCCTGAGGGGATTGTGACCCTTGAGTTCAGACTTTGGGCCTTCAAAACAGTGAGCAAATGAACTTCTGCTGTCTTAAATAACCAGTTTGTGGTTGTTTGTTATGGCCACCACAGAAAACTAACACAAGCACTAATACTGAAAAATCTCACCAACTAAAAAGGAATTTTCCTAAATTCTGAAAAGGTAAAGAAATTACTCTAATTTGTCAAATTCTAGATGGTATTGTGACAAACTTTCTCTAGATAATGTGTCGTATCCAGTATAGTGTTAAGAATAAGGTTAGCCCTCTTCACCTTTAGGTTTTGCATCCATGAATTCCACCAAATGCTGATTTTAAAAAAAAATTCCAAAAAGTACCTAAAAAGCAAACCTTGAATTTGCCACATCCTCGCAACTATTTACATAGCAGTTTTAGAACTATAATAACTTGGCACATAGAAGTTCTCTATATCTCAACTCTGTTTCTCTTTGATTATATTCACTAGTTTGCTCTATAGATCTCACATACAAGTGATATTATACAGTATTTGTCTTTGTCTGACTTTATAATAAATATTCTTATGCTTGTGAAAAATTCCATATATCTTCTGTAACAAAGCATCACAAACTGGAAGGATTAAATAACAGAAATGTATTGTCTCATGGTTTGGGAGGTTAAAAGTCTGAAATCAAAGGTGTCAGTAGTGTTGGCTCCATCTGGCATTTTTGAGGGAAGGATCTTTCCAGGCCTCTCTCCTTGGCTTGTAGCTGGCTGCCTTCTCCCTGTCTCTTCATGTGATCTTCCCGCTGAGTGTTTCTATCACTGTCTCCATATTCCACTCCCGTCTTTTGCAGGAACATCAATCATATCAGATTAGGGCCCACACTAAAGACCTCATTTTAACTTGATCACCTATGTAAAGACTCTATCCCCAAATAAATTCACATTCTGAGACACTTGGGGGTTAAGACTCCAACATACCATTTTTTGTTGGACAAAGTCTTACTCAAATATATATTTCCCTCTTTGGCTTCCACTGCCTTATATCCTAACCAAAGCATAAAACAATAACTTAATATTTTGAGATGAGAAAGCTCAAATTAAAAGAACTAATATATGTTTTCTGGAAGGAAGGTGAGTCAATTGCGTGAAGGAGTGGGTGAAACAAGTCAGTTACAATGGAGTTAAATAATTTTGTTATTAATCTTTTTCATTTATAACTGTTTTTCCTTTAAAAAGCAGAATAACAAAGAGAGAAGGCTCCTGTCATCCTTTTTCCCTTCAGTATTTACAAAAATTTCATTTTTTAACATTATCCACAAGAAACAAACAGTTTTAGAAACATTAAGAAAAATTTATTTTCCCTTTACTATATCATATAAGCATTGTAAAACAAAGCAGATATTTCATCTCTTTATTTCCATTTAGTATACGAAAAGCTATATTTCAGACTGAACAAAATAGTCATTTCCAATTTGTATGGTAATTTATGAATCATGTAAAGAACCATTTCTGGGAAAGATGATAAACTGCTCTTCTGTGAAACTCAGCTAGAAAAGTATTCAAAGAAATTATAATTATATAAGGAGAAATTAGACACTCTAATAAACGCTTAAACACATATTTTTCTCCTTTAACTTCTCTCAACACTTTTGACTTCCATATATACCTTAGATTTATGATGTAATTGTTGAGACAAATAAGAAAATATTCTTATCTGCACATAGCATTTTCCTCAACTAACAAATGTCTGTACAACAATTCCAGCTGAAACAATTCCAAAATTCCACACCTTATGATTGAATCAGTGTGTACTCTTTTAAATATTTATTGTTAAATTATGTTTGAGCACTTACTATGTGTAAAACTCCATGTAATTAAAGGGTGCAAACATATTGCTGGTGGGATGCAAAATGGTACATCCACTTTGGAAGACAAGTTTGGTGGTTTCTCATCAAAGCTAAAATTACTCTTACCATATGATCCTATAATTTCCCTTTTTGATAAAAAACCAAAGGAGTTGAAAACTTATCTCTACACAAAAACTTGCACATGAATGTCAATAGTAGCTTTATCTATAATTTCCAAAACTTGAAGCTACCAAGATATCCTTCATTAGGTGAATGGATAAATATCTGAGGCTCATCCAGTCAACAGAATATTATTCAATGCTAAAAATAACTGAGTTGTCAAGTCAGGAAAAGACAAGGAGAAACCTTAAATGCATATTACTAAGTCAAAAAAGGCAATCTAAGAAGGTTACTATACTGTAGGATTTCAATTACATAGCATTCTGGAAAAAGCAAAACTATGGACAAGATAAAGACCAGTGATGTCCAAGAGTGAGAAGAAGATAGTTGGAGGGAGAGATGAATAAGCAGAACACAGGGATTTTTAGGGCAGTGAAAATACTGTAAATGGTATTATAATGATGAAAATATGTCATATTTTTTCCAAGCACAGTGAATGTACAATACCAAGAGTGAGCCCTTATGGACTTTGGGTGATTGTGATATGTTGACATAAGTTCATCCTTGGTTTTTTTAAAAAAGGGTACCAATAGATACATGTATATGTATAACTGAAAATAAATAAGTTTTAAACAAGAAAAAAATTTAAAAGTTCTATTTGGTGAGTGATGTTAATAATGGGGAAAGCTAAATTGTGTAGCAGGAGGTAGGGGTACGTGGGAAATCTTAGCACTCTCCTTTATTGTAAACCTACAACTGCTGTGAAAAATGAAGTCTTACAAAAAAGAAAAAAATAGACACACAAAAAAATTAGTTGAAAGGCTTTGGAAGTTTTACTGTGGAGAAGAAAAAATATTAATCTATCTTTGTAAAATTAAGAGCTTTATGTAGATTAGGCAGCTAATTTTTTCTTTATAGACCCAGAAGAGAGAAATGACAAGTCAGTAGACTTGTTTCCGTAATGTAGTGTCGTCACATTCACCTCACAAGTAAGTAGGCTTCAACTTGATATAAAAAGGTGTTTTTTAAGTTTTAAATCTATCAGCTACATGAGAGCAGTATCTGTGTATGTCTTGTTCATCTTTGTATTATCAGTGTCTACAAGATGCCTGGTATGTGAAAAGTGCTCAGTGATTGAAGAGTCAGTAAGTTCCTTGTCTCCAAGATCAAAAGTATAGCTTATACGACCCCTAGCAGAGGTTGTACATTGGGTTGATATGGGATAGGGCAACTGTTTTCATATTTTTATTTTTTGCTTTCTTTTTAGTAGCTGAATCAATTTAAGAGTGACCGCGCCTGCCCGCGACCGGCGCACAATTAAGAGCGCCCCGCCGGCTGCGTCGCGCTCTTAGTGCGCGGCCGAGAGGAGCTACCCCACGACCGAGGAAGGACGGCGGTGAGGGCCAGCGCACTAAGCACGGCGGAGAAGAGCTACCCCACGACCGAGGTCAGGAAGGGCGGCGGTGAGGAGAGACCCCTCGTCCAAGGTAAGGTGTTATGGCTGTGCTTCGCTGGCCGGGAGCAGCCAGGAGCAGCTGGGATGAGATACCCCACGCCCAAGGTAAGAGAAACCCAAGTAAGACAGTAGGTCTTGAAAGAGGGCATCAGAGGGCAAATACACTAAAACCATTCTCACAGAAAACTAGTCAATCTAATCACACAAGGACCACACCCTTGTCTAACTCAAAGAAATTAAGCCATGCCCGAGGGGCAACCTGGGATGGGCGGGTCATGGTAGAGAGATATGACAGGGTGTGGTCCGCTGGAGAAGGGAATGGCAGACCACTTCAGTATTCTTGCCTTGAGAACCCCATGAACAGTATGAATAGACAAAATGATAGGATACTGAAAGAGAAACTCCCCAGGTCAGTAGGGGCCCAATATGCTACTGGAGATCAGTGGAGAAATAACTCCAGAAAGAATGAAAGGATGGAGCCAAAACAAAAAGAATACCCAGCTGTGGATGTGTCTGGTGATAGAAGCAAAGTCCGATGCTGTAAAGAGCAATATTGCATAGGAACCTGGAATGTCAGGTCCATGAATCAAGGCAAATTGGAAGTGGTCAAACAAGAGATGGCAAGAGTGAATGTTGACATTCTAGGAATTAGCGAACTAAAATGGACTGGAATGGGTGAATTTAACTCGGATGACCATTATACCTACTACTGTGGGCAGGAATCCCTCAGAAGAAATGGAGTGGCCATCATGGTCAACAAAAGAGTCCGAAAGGCAGTACTTGGATGCAATCTCAAAAATGACAGAATGATCTCTGTTCGTTTCCAAGGCAAACCATTCAATGTCACAGTAATCCAAATCTATGCCCCAACCAGTAACGCGGAAGAAGCTGAAGTTGAACGGTTCTATGAAGATCTACAAGACCTTTTAGAACTAACACCCAAGAAAGATGTCCTTTTCTTTATAGGGGACTGGAATGCAAAAGTAGGAAGTCAAGAAACACCTGGAGTAACAGGCAAATTTGGCCTTGGAACACGGAATGAAGCAGGGCAAAGACTAATAGAGTTTTGCCAAGAAAATGCACTGGTCATAGCAAATACCCTCTTCCAACAACACAAGAGAAGACTCTATACATGGACATCACCAGATGGTCAACACCGGAATCAGATCGATTATATTCTTTGCAGCCAAAGATGGAGAAGCTCTATACAATCAGCAAAAACAAGACCAGGAGCTGACTGTGGCTCAGACCATGAACTCCTTATTGCCAAATTCAGACTGAAATTGAAGAAAGTAGGGAAAACTACTAGACCATTCAGGTATGACCTAAATCAAATCCCTTATGATTATACAGTGGAAGTGAGAAATAGATTTAAGCGCCTAGATCTGATAGATAGAGTGCCTGATGAACTATGGAATGAGGTTCGTGACATTGTACAGGAGACAGGGATCAAGACCATCCCCATGGAAAAGAAATGCAAAAAAGCAAACTGGCTGTCTGGGGAGGCCTTACAAATAGCTGTGAAAAGAAGAGAAGCGAAAAGCAAAGGAGAAAAGGAAAGATATAAACATCTAAATGCAGAGTTCCAAAGAATAGCAAGAAGAGATAAGAAAGCCTTCTTCAGTGATCAATGCAAAGAAATAGGGGAAAATAACAGAATGGGAAAGACTAGGGATCTCTTCAAGAAAATCAGAGATACCAAAGGAAAATTTCATGCAAAGATGGGCACGATAAAGGACAGAGATGGTGTGGACCTAACAGAAGCAGAAGATACTAAGAGGTGGCAAGAATACACAGAAGAACTGTACAAAAAAGAGCTTCAAGACCTAGATAATCATGATGATGTGATCACTGACCTAGAGCCAGACATCTTGGAATGTGAAGTCAAATGGGCCTTAGAAAGCATCACTACGAACAAAGCTAGTGGAGGTGATGGAATTCCAGTGGAGCTATTCCAAGTCCTGAATGATGATGCTGTGAAAGTGCTGCACTCAATATGCCAGCAAATTTGGAAAACTCAGCAGTGGCCACAAGATTGGAAAAGGTCAGTTTTCATCCCAATCCCAAAGAAAGGCAATGCCAAGGAGTGCTCAAACTACCAAACAATTGCACTCATCTCACACGCTAGTAAAGTAATGCTCAAAATTCTCCAAGCCAGGCTTCAGCAATATGTGAACCGTGAACTTCCTGAGGTTCAAGCTGGTTTTAGAAAAGGCAGAGGAACCAGAGATCAAATTGCCAACATCCGCTGGATCATGGAAAAAGCAAGAGAGTTCCAGAAAAACATCTATTTCTGCTTTATTGACTATGCCAAAGCCTTTGACTGTGTGGATCACAATAAACTATGGAAAGTTCTGAAAGAGATGGGAATACCAGACCACCTGATCTGCCTCTTAAGAAATCTGTATGCAGGTCAGGAAGCAACAGTTAGAACTGGTCATGGAACAACAGACTGGTTCCAAATAGGAAAAGGAGTACGTCAAGGCTGCATATTGTCACCATGTTTATTTAACTTATATGCAGAGTACATCATGAGAAATGCTGGACTGGAAGAAACACAAGTTGGAATCAAGATTGCCGGGAGAAATATCAATAACCTCAGATATGCAGATGACACCACTCTTATGGCAGAAAGTAAAGAGGGGCTAAAGAGCCTCTTGATGAAAGTGAAAGTGGAGAGTGAAAAGGTTGGCTTAAAGCTCAACATTCAGAAAACGAAGATCATGGCATCTGGTCCCATCACTGCATGGGAAATAGATGGGGAAACAGTGGAAACAGTGTCAGACTTTGTTTTTCTGGGCTCCAAAATCACTGCAGATGGTGACTGCAGCCATGAAATTAAAAGACGCTTGCTCCTTGGAAGGAAAGTTATGACCAACCTAGATAGCATATTCAAAAGCAGAGACATTACTTTACCAACAAAGGTTCGCCTAGTCAAGGCTATGGTCTTTCCTGTGGTCATGTATGGATGTGAGAGCTGGACTGTGAAGAAGGCTGAGCGCTGAAGAATTGATGCTTTTGAAGTGTGGTGTTGGAGAAGACTCTTGAGAGTCCCTTGGACTGCAAGAAGATCCAACCAGTCCATTCTGAAGGAGATCAATCCTGGAATTTCTTTAGAAGGAATGATGCTAAAGCTGAAACTCCAGTATTTTGGCCACCTCATGCGAAGAGTTGACTCATTGGAGAAGACTCTGATGCTGGGAGGGATTGAGGGCAGGAGGAGAAGGGGACGACAGAGGATGAGATGGCTGGATGGCATCACTGACTCGATGGATGCGAGTCTGAGTGACCTCCGGGAGCTGGTGATGGATAGCGAGGCCTGGCGTGCTGCGGTTCATGGGGTCGCAAAGAGTCGGACACGACTGAGCGACTGATCTGATCTGATTATGTAGAAATGCAACATATAAAACAGACAAAATCAGAGAAACTTTGTTGAATTGGCTGGCAAGAACCTAGATCTGCAACTGCTAAATCATCCACTTTGTCCCTGTACCATCTCCACGAAACAAAAGTTGTTAGGGGTTTTAAAATTCTGAGATTCTATGAACTCCCGATATCAGTTCCAGAGTAATATAACCTTTCTTCATACATAAACTGAAATGACATTAACTTATTCTTGATTTTTCTTCCATATCTAAAATTTCTTGATTAAATAAAATATTTAAAATACAATAAATGTGAGATATCAGATAAGAAGCAGAAAAGCAGAAAGGAGACAATCTTTAATGAGTGTTTACAAAATGTCAGAGTTCACACTAGGTTCATTATGTTTAATAGCTTTAAGTTCAGGAAAAATTACTTCTGCATAGGCTGACAGAGAAGACTTCACAGAGGAGGAAGAATTTGAATTAAACCTAGAAAGGCTTAACCTAGGTAGGAAAAAAGAAAGAATGGCCCAGGAAGGAAGCTTAATTTTCTTTGATTTTTAGAAAACAGAACTATGATAAAGTTACTTTGTGAAGAAATTCCAAAAGCTCCATTTCATTACATTATAAGTATTTAGAATCATGCTATGAGTATCAAGAAAAAAATTAAACCCAAATCCCCGATCACTAGCAATGGGGCAAACTGTTACCATGCATTCCTGATATAGTTCATGAAGAACAACACATCTCTTAAACCACAACTTGAATCTAATCATGAGGCAATAGTGACACTTGTGAAGTGTCACAGACTGAAGTACTGTTCCAGATAGAAAGAGACTAAAAAGACATGACACCCAAATGAAACACAAGATCTTGGGTTTTGTTTTGCTAAAATGATACTCTTAAACCAACTGGCAAAATCTGAATAAAGGCTGTATATTAAACAATTATGATATATCAATGTTATTTGTCATTTGTCTAATTTTGATAATTGCACTTGAGTTATGTAAGCAAATGTTTTTAGAATAGACACACTGAAGAATTTACAGATAAGGAGGAATTGCGTCTCCATCTTACCCTCAAATGGTCTAGAAGAAAATTTACACACACACAGAAAAAGACATATAAAGCAAATATGGTAAAATGTTATTATGTGGGAAAACTTGGTGAAGTATATATAAGGACTCTTTCTACTATTCTTGCAGCTTTTCTGTAGGGTCTGAAATTTTATCAAAATAAAAATGTTAAAAGAAGAAAGCAAGGAGAAATTTTAAGTAATATTTCTAAGAAAGGAAAATTAACATTTTCCTTTCTTAGGAAAAGAAATCATATCATTTCTTAGGAATGGCATGATTTACATCAAGAAAGAAAGTTCTTTGCTCAGGAAAATTATATGCCTCTTGGTGTCAAATTTGTATTTCTCGTGGGAGACTTTGGAAGAAAATGGTATAGAAGAGAGATAGCTGGATTATTCTGCATAATGAAGCAAAAGAAATCTTACTAACTTCAGACAAACTGGGGGTGGGACTCAAGAATAAAGAGAAATCGGCAATAGGGAAGAAAAAATACAAAAAGTTTTAAATTGGGATAACCATCAAGAAATTTCTAGAGAGGGAAGTAGTTGATGAAATTGTTGGACATCAATGCCTAATACTAAATTTTATTTTTATACCATGCTGCACTCTGATTTTCCTCACCATCCTCAAATATTTAATAAAAATCTGCTACATATTTATTACACTTTCATTTAAAACACTTTGATTGAAATAGAAATGAAGGTCATATACATGGGACATAGAGGTCTGAGAAGACAGCAACATTAGGAAGAGAAATGCAGAGAAGAGACTGAAAATTCAGTGGATTTGCAAAATTACAGAAAAAGGTAACCAGAACTATATAAAACTCACAAAATCCTTGGGTTGGTTGGAAGGAAAGAATTCTGAGTTTCTCAAAACATCCTTGTGACTATAGGAGATTTAATCATTCCTTTTAAGTATTAAAGGACAAGTTGACCCAGGAAGGTGAGGGAACTTGGGAATGTAAGACGGCACATACTTTTGTTACATTGTCATAAATAAATATTAAATAATATGATCAATTAAAAAGTTATTTTTTTCTACTAAGGTGAAGACTCTTGAGAGTCCCTTGGACTGCAAGAAGATCCAACCAGTCCATTCTGAAGGAGATCAGCCCTGGGATTTCTTTGGAAGGAATGATGCTAAAGCTGAAACTCCAGTATTTTGGCCACTTCATGCGAAGAGTTGACTCATTGGAGAAGACTCTGATGCTGGGAGGGATTGAGGGCAGGAGGAGAAGGGGACGACAGAGGATGAGATGGCTGGATGGCATCACTGACTCGATGGATGTGAGTCTGAGTGACCTCCGGGAGCTGGTGATGGACAGGGAGGCCTGGCGTGCTGCGGTTCATGGGGTCGCAAAGAGTCGGACATGACTGAGCGACTGATCTGATCTGATCTGATGATCCCATAACTGCACTTCAGGGAATCTATTAATATCTATGGTAACCTGCCTCTAAAATGGCTTCCAGTGAGTCTCATCTTCTGATGATGTCTTCCCACATTTAACACACTGATTTGTGTAATAAATGAGATATTGAAGAAATTACGGAGCATGACTTCTGAGGTTAGGTCATAAGAAACATTGTGGCTTCTGCCTTACTTCCTCTTAGGTCACTTGTCCTGACCAAGCCAGCTTTCACATTGTGAGGGCACTCAAGGGGCCCATGAAAAGTTCCACTAATGAAGAACTAAGGCCTTTTGTCAACAGCCAAGATCAACTTGCCAGTGATGAGAGTGAGTCACCTTGGAAGCAAATCCACCAGTCCTACTCAAGCCTTCAGATTACTGCAGCTCCAGCTGACAACTTAACTATAATCGTTTAGAGACCTTGAGACAAAACCAGCCAGCTAAGGTGCTCCCAAACTCCTAACCACAAAAACTACGAGACAGTAAATATTTTAAACTATCTTAATACATCAAATTTGGGGATAGTATGTTATGCGGCAAAGGATAATTAATACATTTTCCTAAAGTAATCATCAGGAAGGTTATGACATTCACTGCGAGTAGGTTCAGTACATAATAGAAAAAAATTGAAATAACCTAAGTGTCTAACCTAAATAGAAATGATTTTTAATGAATTTTTTATATAGCAATATCCTAATTAAAGTGAAAACTTACTAGATTTTTTCTATTCAGACACTGTATACTTTGTAGACATTGAAATTAATATTTTGAAAAAAATAATATTCTTGAAGAATATTAAATAACAGTCATAATGTACTGTTAAGTGAAATAAGTATCATACAAAACTATTATATTTAGTATTATCACATATTTTGTAAATATATTTTTATTCACCTACAAAATATAATTACACATATATTATAAAATGGAAGTCAAATACATACATATGTAAAAGAATAACACTGACACCCAATACAACAAATGTTAACAGTAGTTATCTTTGGATGGGGTAAGAAGTAATTTGATAATAGCCTTCTTTAATTTTTCTCTGTGTGTGTGTGTGTGTGTGCTCTGTCATGTCCAACCCTTTGCGATCCCCTGGACTATAGCCCTCCAGGCTCCTCTGTCCATGGGATTTCTGGAATACTGGAATGGCTTGCCATTTCCTTCTCCAGAAGACTTCCCAACCCAGAGATTGAACTTGCATCACTTGTGTCTTCTGCATTGGCAGGCAGATTCTTTACCACCGTGCCACCCGTTACACTAAATGTATGCATTACTTTTATCATCTTACTTTTTAAAAATAATAAGAGAAAATTTGCCACAGCACAAAACATGGGAACAAAGGGTGGTGTAAAGCATTGCCTGCTCATAGAACTTGATTACTGGGAAAGCCATCTAGTTCAACATCCTCATTTTACAGAGGAAAGAATAGAGACACAGGAGAATTGGGTGATTACCTCGAAGCTCACCTAATTGGTAATGGCAAAACTTGAAGGGACACTCAAGTCTCCCAGTTTCTGATCCAATATTCTCTTTACTATCCCATGTTACTGCCAAGAAATCAAAGGCAATGGCACCACATGACCTCAGATAGGAAGAGGGCAAACTTGAGAAAAATGGTCAAAATAAAATTAATGGCCAAACAACTCTGAGCAGTCATCATGGCAAAAGGAAAACTATGTTCTAGGAAATTAGGCACCAATGTCCACTACTCAAATAAATCAATATTTAAGGACTTTTATAGAGCCACCACTTTTATAGTAAACCTTAGTTAGAAAGGATGTCAGTCTAGACCCAGTAGGGCTTTGACCTGAACTGACCCATAGCGAACCTATTTATAGAGAAAGTTAAAGGGTAAATGCTATTTCATCACCTGATGAACGGGAACTTCACTTAATGCAGTTGCCTGAGCCCTTCTTACCACATCAGAGCAACTTGTATATACTTTTTCTCTCTGCCTCCTTACTTATGGTACCATACAGAACATTATACTGGTAGCTAGCCACAGCACAGATATTTATAAGTCCTTTGGAAGGATCTAAATGGAGAATGAAAGAGCCTCTCATATGAAGGAAAAAATCAACAGCTAGTTCTAACTCATTAGTAATTTAGGCATTATTTGTGTTTGGGGGAAATAGAGAGTTTGAGAAAACTCATAGAAACTATAAAAACTTTCTGAAAACATTGAGAGAATTATTAAGTTTGTATGTACTCTGTTGCTTCCAGCTCTAAAAAAAAATTATCCAGAAATAAGCAGACAAAACCACCTACATTTCTTCTATATGACTGGTGTCTCTTGCATGGTAAAATGTTTAATCATCAGAAATAATAGAACTTCCACATGAAAACTTTTCAGATCCCTTATACATCATCATGAGGAATTAATACTAAAACTTATATGTAGCTACAGAATTTCCAAAGAATTCTCAATCTCTGGCCCATGATAAAGTGTGGGATGAATGGGGGGTTTTTTTGAGGAAATATGAAGCAACATGTAATTACTTGAGAAATCTCTAAAGAATCAGGTCATCAGTAAGAACTATTGCTTGGCTATTTAATCCTAACGTGACTTTTGTTCTGGTGTTGAATAAAAACATAACTAATCTACTTCTACTCCAGGAAGAGTATTTCTTCATCCAGGAGCCAACTAATGAAAACACTGTTGTTTCAAGTGAATAGGAATGTTTCCAGAGATTTTTGAGTAAAGGATAAGAGTGATCCTAAAGGAAAAGAGAAATTTGGTTGTCAAAGCACCTGCTTGGTGAGTTTCTACTAGCTTAGGAAAAGAGACTGAGAAAATTCCTATACGATTCGTCGAGGATTTCATGGGTGGCATAACACCACTAATCTCACCCTATCTGCCCCCAAGTTAATACAAAAATGGGAGACGACCTCATAGGTCACTGAGCACATGACCAATTAGCACACAGGTGGGCCCTCTTTCTAATAAATCTGTGTGTGTGTGTACTTTGTATATATAAATAGTCATAAATAAATTATTAAAGCTCACTTTAAAAGTTTATTTCATCCCTACTGATTTTTTCACTCTATGCAAATATATATATATGTTTAAATTTTTTAAAAAACCATATTTTCAAAACATGTCTATACCACCTGGCATTCTCTGTCCCATTGTAGAATTAAGTGACCACATTGTTGGGGCTTTCCTGGTGGCTCAGTGGTTTAAAAAAAATCCACCTGTTAATGCAGCAGATACTGGTTCAATCCCTGAGTCAGGAAGATCCTCTGGAGAAGGACATGGTAACCCACTCCAGTATTCTTGCCTGGCAAGTCCTAGAGACAGAGAAGCTTCGTGGGCTACAATCTATGGGGTCACAAAAAAAGTTGGACACAACTTAGCAACTAAACAACAACTTTTTGGTAAAGTACCTTCCAAGGGGGTGGATAAGCCTTAGACTGGGGAGTTGGAGGATCTCAGATACCTGAGGTTGCTTTTATATATATATACATAAGTATCAGCTGTGCTTCCAGGAACCAGAGACAAGGCCCACCCTGCTCTACCCTGGAGCCTCCAACAGAGCTCTCTTGGTTTGACAAGGCTCTGATGTCCAGCAGCAACTATACATGAGTCAGTTTCTAAAATCTTACTTGGCTGAACAGGCAGAAAAGGCAGACAGATCTCAGATCATTCCAACCCCATCTTGGCCCAACAAAGACTTGTTTGAGGTGTATACAATTGAGAAACCTCTTCTCGATGTCTTTTAAGGGAAGATTTTTGTCTGTATGAGGTGGTTGAGGTGTGGTCTTGCCTTAAGGTAAAAACAAAATCTTGCAAAATCATCAGTTTGAGGTTTACAACAGTGCCAAGTCAATCCTCTCTTTAAATGTTCTACATGTTTCATTGCTTCCTTTTGAACTGTGGTAGATAAATTTACCACCCAGTTTCTAGAGGCTGCTTGGAAATTATCTTTTTCCTTTACTACTATCCACTGTCTTAGATTTTGACCTTGAGCCCTCTGTATGCAAATATCTTTTATATAAATCTGCACTGAGTTTCCTGGTGGTCCAGTGGTTACTCATCAGGGCTTTCACTGCCAAGTGCCAGATTCATTCTCTAGCTGGGGAACTAAGATCCTGCAAGCCACACAGAGTAGCCAAAACAAAAACAAAAATAAAAACTTGCACTAACAGTCTTCTGCTCTGTCAATCACTTTTCGGGGGTATGCCACTGCATCTCCATTACCTTCATGTGCTGTAAGTTGCTTTCCATCGGTTTCAATATTTTCCATCAGATTACTATGAGGTGCCTATCTGAATTTCCTGACCTAATACTTACTTAGGAAAGGGTATCTTAAATTTTTTAATTTTAATTCAAGTGTGTGCGAGGATGATAGTAACTGTTCACTCAAACTCCAAAGATTTTCCAAGAAGTCCAAATAAGAAAATGTATAAGCAATTAGATTATAAAACAATAATAGAAAGAAAGCTTAGATATCATATATTATAATACACAAAAGCTGAGATATTATATATTATAATAAATATAATATTATTATAAAATATTACTACTATGCTGAGATATTATGTATATTTGTCTGTACTGGCTGCATAAACCAGCTTCACATGTGGTCTGAATGTGATCATTTTTCTTCACGCTGTTCTAATTGAAATTTTCTCCCTTCCTAAATTTGATTGTATTCCAGCCAGCCTAAATCCACCAAACCTCACATGTTCCAACATTCAATGCCTGTGTGGCCTTGGACAAGTAACTTGAGCAAGAAACATTTATTGATGATTTTCTAGGCTGTATATTAAAGTTCAGAGTGAGAAATTGATATGCACAAGGTAATACCATAAGTGGCAGACTAGAATAGAACTCATATCTCCTGTCTTAGAGACCAGCCACCATTCACTGCCCTATCCTGCTTTCTCTAAGTTCACGGTTCACGTATTGCTGAAGCCTGGCTTGAAGAATTTTGAGCATACTTTATTAGCATGTGAGATGAGTGCAATTGTGTGGTAGTTTGAGCATTCTTTGGCATTGCCTTTCTTTGGGATTGGAATGCAATCTGATCTTTTCCAGTCCTGTGGCCACTGCTGAGTTTCCCAATCTGCTGGCATATTGAGTGCAGCACTTTCACAGTATCATCTTTTAGGATTTGAAATAGCTCAACTGGAATTCCATCACCTCCATTAGCTTTGTCCGTAGTGAGGCTTCCTAAGGCCCACTTGACTTCACATTCCAGGATGTCTGACTCTGGGTTGGTGATCAGATCATTGTGGTTATCTGGTTCATGATCTTTTTTGTATAATTCTTTGTATTCTTTCCATCTCTTATTAATATTTTCTGCTTCTGTCAGGTCCATACCATTTCTGTCCTTTATTGTGCCCATCTTTGCATGAAATGTTCCCTTGGTATCTCTAATTTTCTTGAAGAGATCTCTAGTCTTTCCCATTCTATTTTCCTCTATTTCTTTGCACTGATCACTGAAGAAGGCTTTCTTATCTCTCCTTGCTGTTCTCTGGAACTCTGCATTCAAATGGGTGTATCTTTCCATTTCTCCTTTGCTTTCACTTCTCTACTCTTCACAGCTATTTGTAAGGCATCCTCAGACAACCATTTTGCCTTTTTGCATTTCTTTTCCTTGGGGATAGTCTTGATCCCTTCCTCCTGTACAATGTCACGAGCCTCTGTCTGAAATGCCGGGCTAGATGAAGCACAAGCTGAAGTCAAGATTGCTGGGAGAAATATAAATAACCTCAGATATGCAGATGACACCACCCTTATGGCAGAAAGCAAAGAGGAACTAAAGAGCCCTTGGTGAAAGTGAAAGAAGAGAGTGAAAAAGATGACTTAAAACTCAACATTCAAAAAAATGAAGATCATGGCATCTGGTCTCATCATTTCATGGCAAATAGGTGGGGAAACTGTGGAAACAGTGTCAGACTTTATTTTTTGGGGCTCCAAAATCACTGCAGATGTTGACTGCAGCCATGAAATTAAAAGACGCTTTCTCCTTGGAAGGAAAGTTATGACCAACCTAGATAGCATATTGAAAAGCAAGGCATTACTTTGCCAACAAAGGTCCATCTAGTCAAGGCTATGGTTTTTCCTGTGGTCATGTATGGATGTGAGAGTTGGACTGTGAAGAAAGCTGAGCGCCTAAGAATTGATGCTTTTGAACTGTGGTGTTGGAGAAGGCTCTTGAGAGTCCCTTGGACTGCAAGGAGATCCAACCAGTCTATCCTAAAGGAGACTAGTCCTGGGTGTTCATTGGAAGGACTGATGCTGAGGCTGAAATTCCAATACTTTGTCCACCTCATGTGAAGAGTTGACTCATTGGAAAAGACTCTGATGCTGGGAGGGATTGGGGACAGGAGGAGAAGGGGACATCAGAGGATGAGATGCCTGGATGGCATCACTGACTCGATGGACGTGAGTCTGAGTGAACTCCTGGAATTGGTGATGGACAGGGAGGCCTGGCGTGCTGTGATACATGGGGTCTCAAAGAGTCGGACACAACTGAGCAACTGAACTGAACTGATTGTGATCAAAACATTATGGTACTAGCACCAAAAAAAGAAAAGGACACATAGATCAATGGAAAAGAACAGAAATAAGCCCACAGTTATGTGGTCAATTAAACAACCTATGACAAAGGTGGCAATAATATACAAAAGAGAAAGGAGAACTTCTTTAATAGGTGGTGTTAAGATACCCGTGGAAAGTTACATGCAAAAGAATCAACTTGGAGTACTCTTAACACAGACAAAAATAAACTCAAAAGATTAAAGACTTACATGTAAAACCTGAAACCATGAAATGTCTAGAGGAAATTAATGACATTGATTGGTCTTAGCAATATTTTTTTGGATATATCTCCTCATGCAAGGGCAACAAAAGCAAAAATAAATGTGACTACATCAAATTAAAAATCTTTTCATAGGGAAGGAAACCATCAAAATAATGAAAAGATAGCCTACTGAATGAAAGAAGATATTGGCAAACAATGTATCAGATAAGGTATTAATATCCAGAATATACAAAGAATCCACATGAATCAACATAAAAAACTCCAAATAATCCAACTGAAAAATAAGCACAGGATCTGAATACAGAAATTTTTAGAGAAGACATATACACAGCCAACACACACATGAAAAGTTGTTCAGCGTCACTACTCACCTGGGAAATGCTCATCAACACCCAATAAGACACTGCCTCACACATTTCAGAATGGCAACAACCAAAAAGACAACAAGCAATAGGCAAGGGTGAGAATGTGGACGAAAGTGAACCCTCATTCACTGTTAAGGGGGCTGTAAATTGGTGCATCCACAGTGTAAAACAGTATGGAGGATCCAGAGAAAAGTAAAAATAGAACTACTATAAAATTCAGCAATTTCATTTCTGATTACTTACTTGAAAAAAGTAAAAACACTAATTTGAAAAGATATGTGCACCCCAACGTTTATTGCAGCATATTTATAATAGCCAAAATATGGAAGCAATCTGAATGCTCATCGCTAGATGAATGGATAAAGAAGATATGGTATATATATGTATATATATATATACATATATATATATATGTAATGGATATTGAAGTGAAGTGAATTTGCTCAGTCATGTCCGACTCTTTGCGACTCCATGGACTGTAGCCTACCAGGCTCCTCTGTCTATGGGATTTTCCAGGCAATAGTACTGGAGTGGATTGCCATTTCCTTCTCCAGGGCATCTTCCTGACCCAGGGATCGAACCTGGGTCTCCCGCATTGTAGACAGATGCTTTACCGTCTAAGCCACCAGGAAAGTCCTAAATAATGTTAGTCACTCAGTCATGTCTGACTCTTTGTGACCCCATGGACTGCAGCCCACCAGGCTCCTCTCTCCATGAGATATTCCAGGTAAGGATACTGGAGTGGGTTGCCATTTCCTTCTCCAGGGGATCTTCCCAACCCAGGGATCAACCCTGGGTCACCTGTTTTACAGGCAGATTCTTTACCAAGTGAGCTACAAGGGAAGCCCAGTGGAATATTACTCAACCATAACACTTGAAATCTTGCTATTTGCAACAACATAAATAGCTCTAGACAGCATTATGCTAAGTGAAATAAACCAGACCAAAAAACAAAACAAAACCAAATACAATATAACCACTTAGATGTAGAATCTAGAAAACAAAACACAAAAACCAGACCCATAGATATAGAGAACAAGTGGGTGGTTACCAGAGAGAAGAGGGGTGAGAGTTGAGTGAAATAGGTGAAAATGATTAAGAGGTGCAGACTGCTGCTGCTAAGTCGCTTCAGTCGTGTCCGACTCTGTGCGACCCCAGAGACGGCAGCCCACCAGGCTTCCCCGTCCTTGGGATTCTCCAGGCAAGAACACTGGAGTGGGTTGCCATTTCCTTCTCCAATGCATGAAAGTGAAAAGTGAAAGTGAAGTCGCTTAGTCGTGTCTGACTCTTAGCGACCCCATGTGGAAGTCCCTGCCACATGGAAGCTTAATGTCTGCTCACACTAGATGCAACTCATCACACGGAATCAATGCCCTGGATTAGATAGTCACTTAGATCTAGAGGCAGGAAATGCCACATGATTTTTCAGCACTAGAATTTTTTAGTTAACCAGTAAAGAACACAGCATTCAGTTAGTGTCTAAAGTCACAGGAAAGCCAAAGACATAGCTGTAATGTCATGGATCTGAAGCCTTCTGATGGAGGTATTTACCAAAACACTCCCTCAAAGGCATATTTAATGAGATCCAGCATGAAATCAAGAGGCCATTTCAAAGGAGAACTAGCAATGATGGGAGCCTAGTGACATTTAAAGAACATGGAGACTGATAGCTAATAAGAAAGCAGTTTGGAGGAGATGATGAGAAATGGAGCCAGGAGACAGTTCTGAGTGGAAAAGCAGGTGCACATAGAGCTTTTTTATCTGGCTCTTGGGAGGCTGGGCATGTTAAAAAAGGGCAGCTGGTGGAATAAACATTAGCCCAAGAGATCAGGCATCCACAAAAGCAAGGAGCAGTTCCAGATGCTAACTCATAGTCTTCATAGAGTTAAGGACACTCTGTTTTCTTTTTTTTAAGGAGTCCAAACCTATTAATCTGGAATCCTGGAATAAGGAGCAAGGAAATATTTCTAGTGTCAAATTACAATCTAAAGAAGAAAAGGTCAGTCAAAATGACTAGAAGGGGACAAGAGTGCCATGGGCACTAGTCCTAAATAGAGTTTCCCTATGTGTCTGTAAAGGTTAGGGTCAAATATTTTTTCCCAGAAATTGATATTTCAGATTTATTTACTTGGTCCACAAAACTAGCTAAGGCTACTGAGGTCATCATCATCTTGTTCTGGAGACATAAATCTGCTCTCTTAGTTCTAAATAATGAGAAATGACATCTCCTTCCATGCAGAGCAAGGCCTAAGGCTTCTTATCTCCTGTTGGTAGACTGGGCAAATATAGAGTAGGCAATGTCTTCATAGACCAAGAACTCTGACTTCTCTGCGAGCTGACCAACAATTAGAGAAAGGTGTCAAATCTCTTTCTGCACACAAGTGAAGCTGAAGCACTAATATCCACCCAGATAGAAAGTTTCCTCAGCAGTTGGTGCAGACTGGAGGAACAGAGCCCCTTCCTTGCCAGCAGTGGTGGAGTGTGGAGCCAGGGAAAATTATTAGATTAGAAGTAGAATTTAAAGGGAAGCAGGTCAGAATAAAAGCTTATAACCTAATCATGTAATCAAACAGGTCTATAGAAGAGGATAGGAGGCATGATAAAAAGTCACCTATTTCATAGAGCATCAGGAAGCTGAAGCAGACAGACCTGTAGTCATTTCCTATCCATGAATGACTATAGCCAAGGCAGCCCTTTCTGTGGGTTTCCCTGATGGCTCAGTGGTAAAGAATCCACCTGCCAGTACAGGAGATGTGGGTTTTATCCCTGGTCCCAGAAGATTCCTTGGAGAAGAAAATGGCAGTCCACTCCAGTATTCTTGCCTGGAGAATTCCCATGGACAGAGGAGCCTGGCAGGCTACAGTCCATGGGGTCACAAGAGTCGGACACAACTTAGCAACTAAACTACCACCACCACCACTAGTACACTTGCCTGAAGAACCCCATGGACAAAGGAACCTGGCGGGCTATGGCCCATGGGGTTTCCGGAGTCAGACATGACTTGGGACCTGAGCAACAACAAGCCCTCTGTATAAAATTCAAAACCAGGGTCATGGGTGAGGAAAGGGTCAGAGGGAAGCAGATCCTGCCTTTCCATGGCTAGGACAACATTCACCCTCTTGAGGTGAAAGCTGACTTTTCCCAATTTTAATTACTTAAGACTGTATTTACTTCTCTTCTTTCTTAAATCTGGTTTTGTCTCTATGAAAATTAATCCTGGAAAATGAGCACACAGTCTACATAAGCCTAGAGCCCATCTCAGAGTCTACGAACTGAAGGCAGTTTGTAGACAATCCCTTGAATCAGAGAAAGTATAGTCAGGAAATATTTCAGGTCTGACTTTCACTATTTATAACATTCCAATTTTCATAGTATCAGACTTGGGGAAGAATGTTCTACTCCCACTACAGTATGAAAGTTACACCTCTTTGGTCAAGAGATGGCTATGTAGTATTCAGATTCAGAACAAATTTGGTATCCCAGACACGGAGCTGGAGTGGTTTCTAATTTAAAATTAGATGTTGAGGAAAATAAATCTGGATACTATAAAAAAAAATTATACCTGTATCAGACTAAGAGGGATTTTTTAAACAATTGTCAAGCCAACACATCATATTGCCAAACCCATAAACTGCTTCAAGTAACAGATGGAATTTATATCACAGACTTTCAAACCTCATGGGGAGGGATTTTTGAGTCCAATTAACCCCTTGCAACACTCTTTAATCTGGAGGGATATGCTCAAATTATCCAAAAATATTTTGTCTAGACTTATCCACTGCAGAATTTTCTATGGTACTTTCTCTGGACAGGGCAACATGAATTTAAGACAGTGGGCAGGGGCTGATGATATCTTTTCAGACTATAGGTACTTTTTTCACATATTTCAAGAATATCTTCATAACAAGTTTATAAGGCAGGTATTCCACCTCAGCTGGATCTGCCTTTCAGTCTTGCTAAGATTTCTAATGTAAGTGCCAAGCCCCAAATTAAAAGAAAATAAAAAAATTTGTCAGTATGTACTACCAACAATTTCCAAAGATGGCAAAAACTGGAGAATTAGAGAGTTTCATATAAAATATCATCAGTGCAATTTTTGTAGACATTTTCAGCCAATTTTCAAAGAGCCTGGGAGTTTAAAAACAATCTACCCTCTTTATCATTTTATTCAAATTTTTAATAGTATCTCCTTCTTAAGTGGTTAAGCCAGGTCAGTTACAAAGCAGTTCATTTAGCAACTTGGTTCTTAGTGGTTTTAGGTTGCAGATTGCTGCAGTGTTGTGAATATGGAGTCAGGATCTCCTTGTCTGAAGGCCTTGAGCTCAAGCATCCAGGTTTCTGTGCCTGAAACCATGTGGATGCGGTTCTGTGCAAAGGGAGAGAATAGGGGAAAACAGGCACCTCTCAAAGGTCCATGGCAAGACTCCAGTGCCCCACCCAGGACCGGATTTGTCTACAAGCAGAAGCATTTAGTACAATGACATGGGAAAGAGAAGAGAAAAGGGAGACATTAAGCAAGCAAGTAACCAAGTAGAAGGGAGAGAAATGAAAGAATAAGTAGCAAATTGAAAAAGGAGGAACTTGAAACTATCACAACATTGTTAATCGTCTGTATACCAATATAAAATATTTTTGTGTTAAATATAAATTTATATATAAATGTATATATAAATATTTAATTGTGTATATACACATAATTTTTTTAAAGAGGGGAGGAAAATGAAAGCAGTTGACTTAGCAATTCATTGACATTAGAATAGAAAGGAGTCAAATGGCAAAATTAAAAAAAAAAAACAGAAAACTTAATAGACAAAAGTCTAGAAGGAAGTAACATGGAAATCTTATTTATGCTGGTAATTTTTTCAGTGTTTCCATCACCATTATTAAAGGATTTTTCAATAGTTCCTGACAGTGACAGGGTTCTGTGTTCATTTCTTTGATAAACCTCTCTTATCTCCTCCCTCGACTAAGAAAGAATTTCCTCTAGGGACTGACAATTGTAGCTGGACATGATCATTATTATTGTTACCATTAAAAGCAGCCACTGACATTTATAAGTGGCTATATATACCCTAGTAAGCACACTTCACATGCATAATGTTTAGTCATCATGGCAATCCTATAGCCCTATATCAATATATTTATCCTTATTTTATAGAGGAAGAAACTGAGACTTAAAGACTTAAAGAGGCTAAGGGACTAACCAAAGGTGGTTTACTCAGACCTGCACCATCTTGGCTTCCTGCACTTTTCTTCTGTACTATGTTACTACTCTATAGGCAAAGCACATTTTTGGAAATAGGTGATAAATGAAGTCAGGGGTCTCAGCAACTTTGAAATGAAAGTGAAAGTTGCTCATGGAATTCTCCAGGCTAGAATACTGGAGTGGATAGCTTTTCCCTTCTCCAGGGGATCTCCCCAACTCAGGGATTGAACCCAGGTCTCCCGCAATGCAGGTGGATTCTTTACCAGCTGATCCACAAGGGAAGCCCAAGAATACTGCGGTGGGTAGCCAATGTTTTCTCCAGTGGATCTTCCCAACCTAGGGATCAAACTGGGGTCTCCTGCATTGCAGGCGAATTCTTTACCAACTGAGCTATGAGGGAAGCCCTTTACTAATTTAAAGCATCTTCACTACAAAGATATCTACCAAACATCTGTAGATATTGTAGTGTAACACTTTTTATAAGGTTAAATAAGTAAAATTAAGGCAAATAATTAAAAACGGTCTTTTATTTCAATTTTGTTTTAAAAACTTGATTGGAAGTAATCTAGAAGGAATTTCATTTAAGTGTGAATAGGAATAAATAAGAGTCGATGATGCAGCATCGCAGTTAAGAGTTAGATCTTGGAATTAGACTGCCAGTATCTCTCTGCCACCTCTCAGTCAAGTGACCTTGGACATGTAACTTAACCTATGCTTCAGTTTCCTCATCTCTACAACAAGGAGTATGATAGTTTCCACCATAATATCATCATGAGAGTTAAAAGAATTAATAGAAGTAAAGCACTTAAAATGGTACTGATTTCATAGTGACACCACACAAGTGGTAGCTATTGAGATCATTTCTAGACATTACGTATGATTTTAATTTTCTCCTTTGTGTGTTTTAAATTTCTAAATTTTTTAATGTGTTATTTTAAAAAAAAAAAGCTATAAAAATAAGTAAAAAGTAGATAGCAACAGACAATCCTACAGCTCACTTAACTGAAAGTTCTGTCCCTATTAACATTCAAAGCTCCTTTATAACACTCTTCATTTCTTTAGCTCCTTGGAAAATTTGTCTTACTGACAGGTAGGTGCCTTGTTTGCTGAAGGGAAAGCTGTGTGAATTATGGCTAGCCCAAAGTCTTCCTGATGAAACTGGAGCAGATGTTTGAGAAAGTATTCAAGGTATCCAGGATCCCTTAAAGAGACAAGGTCCATCTTGAAATCATCAAGCAAAAGAAACAAACACCAATTTTCAGGTAACCTTGTGCAAATTAGATGTCCGGTAAATTAAGCAAGTTTTCCCGATGCTGAGTCTTTCATTTATACAACCCTTAGCAACTTGCTTTGGGCTATTAGTCTCACCATAAATATGTACTTAAGGAAATGCAAAAGCATTTACCCCATAGTTAACAAACCTAGATTCACAAGAAACATGGCACACACTAGACAGCTGGGAACAAATATAGAAAGTAGGACTTCTTCCAACCAGATGCTTCTCAAAATATGTGGCAAACGGTATGAAGAGTACTGTAAGAATTTCAAGAACCATTCTTCTAGATAAAGAAAAGCATGGAAGGAATATAGACAAAGAGCAGATGGTACACACAAGCTGTCTAAGATTTTGAAAGGAGAGATACTACAACTTGATAAAGTAGTGGCAGTTTACATACACTTTAGGCAGCATCCAGCCATATGTATTGTATTTCCGTGGGCTGTTTCCCATCCAACAGAAACTCTGTTACTCTCTCAAATAGGGTCATCTTTCTTACTGCGCATATGTGTGTGCTAAGTGGCTTCAGTCATGTCTAACGCTTTGCAATCCCATGGACTATAGCCCACCAGGCTCCTCTGTCCATGGAATTCTCCAGGCAAGAATACTGGAGTAGGTTGTCATGAGCTTCTCCAGGGGACCTTCTAGACCCAGGGATTGAACCCATGTCTCTCAGCTCTCGTGCATTGGTGCCACCTGGAAGGCCCCTTTCTGACTATACTGAGCTGGAAACACTGGATATAATCTTTCATCATTAGAAATTGTAATTCAAGATATACCCAAGTCATCAATAGCTAGAAATTGGATAATAATCATTCTGTAATTAGCAATATATATTGAGACCTCCATGGGGTTGCACAGAGTCGGACACCATTGAGCAACTAAGCATGCACACATTGAAATCTTAAATTCTGTCCAATTATCTTTATGGAATTTTTAAACTGCTCTTACTATAGTTGAAAATATGACAATATTCTTTGTGTTCATATGCTGAGATACGTTTTATGACTATTTACTACCCTTAGAGCACTCTGCTAATTACCATGAGGATACACAGAAGTTGGTACTAACCTTGCAGTAATGAAATGAAGCTTTACCAAAGCCGAATATCTCAGTGTTCTAGAACTGCTTACTTCTACCACCTTTCCTATAATTAAATATATGAAGAAGTATTAGCATGTAAAGCACAGCTTTTGTACATCTGTTGGTTAAAAAATACACTGAAGAATTTATTTACATTATTTACTTATTTATAAATAAGTAAATTTATTTACTTATTTACAGCAATGGAGAAACAGACACAGAGAAGAAACTTATGGACACCGGGAGAGGGGAGGAGAGGGTGAAATGTATGGAAAAAGTAACACAAAAACTTACATTATCATATGCAAAATAGATAGCCAATGGGAATTTGTTGTATGGCTCAGGAAACTCAAATAGGGGCTCTATATCAACCTAGAGGGGTGGGATGGGGAAGAAGGAGGGAGGGAAGTTCAAAAGGGAGGGGACATGTGTATACCTACGGCTGATTCATATTGAAGTTTGACAGAAAACAACAAAATTCTATAAAGCAATTATCCTTCAGTAAGAAAAAAAAATTAATTAAAAAAATATGTATTTCCTAAAGGACCCCCTAATGGGACAAGAATTTCAGAGTATAATTGGAATTAACTCGCCATTAAATATGGTTTCAACTGGAATGCCATTTACAAGTTTGAAGAAAAATTCTAGCTCTTGTGTATTGTTGTGAATATTCTTCCTGTCAATTCCTTTTTGCTTATTTTGAAAATATAACAAATATAATTAGAGTGAAAAAGGAAGATTACTCCGATTATTTCTCTAGTTTTCTAGCCATTCACAACCTATAGATAGATTAAAGGAATCTTAATGTAATATACAGAGAATACTATGCTCTAAATGAGCATTTTCTACTTGTTCTGCTAAATTGCTAAAAGTGGGAACATGCCAACACTAAGCAAACCTAATTATACACATTCTCCAAATTTATCATGACTTCCATCCATTAGATTCTTGCAGATGGTCTGAGTCTCTTTTGACACCCATAGCAGTTACAGGGCTGCAGCCAACCTATCTATCCAAGAGATATATTAAAATCTTCACCATTTGATTAGGAATTTCCACTCCAGAGATTAATCTGCTTGACAAATTACAGCGTCTCTCCTGCCAAAATGATTTTCCTTAATACAAATGCAACCTGCTGACAGAGTGTGTCTCATCTTCTCCCTTGCTTTAAATCCTGCTACCTACCAGCAGATAATGTTCCCGTCTGACTGACAGCAAGAATAAATCCCTATGTGAAGGGAGATGGGAAAATGAAATGTTCGCATTGGAGGGCACGAGTTTCTCACTTCATATTCAAGAAACAATATCAAGGTCTCCTGTGGGTGTTAGGCTGTATGCTGAAAGCCAACTACTGTGTAGAAAAATGGGTTATTTTTCCAGTGTTTCATAAGAAATTTTTCATTGAGCTAATACCAGTTTCTTTCTCAGTAGTCTTTGGAACCCAGAGACTAGACGTAAACTGAGTGATGCCACTTTGTTCTTGGAACTGCCCTCTAGCCTTTCTGGCTATTATCCTGTCTCTGCTTCCTTGTACTGACAGTGGCCACTTCCTGCCTGCCCACCCCACTCCATCCCTTGCATTTGGTTTCTGCACTCTCTTTGCTTCCACTCTACATAAAGCACTCTTTTGATACCAGTAGCCATTTTCTTGCCAAAATATAGCTTCTGTCTTTACCTTGAGCTCATTGCTGCATTTAGAACTCTCTTGGTCTCTTCTTGTTCTCTGACTGCCTTGTTTCTCTCTTCGTAGATAACTGTTACTCATCATTCCTGCCTTTTTGTGTGTCTCAATGGTCTGTCCTCTGCTCATCATATTTTTATACTCTTTTCAGTCAGCGAGTTTATAAATGCTGCTGCTTCCACTGTTTCCTGAGAGGGTAATCACCTCTGGATCACCAGACAATCCTTCTCCAGTTCTTATTTCCCATCAGCCCCTTCTCCATTTATAAATGGCCCTAGGCATTTCCAGTGGACCGCATTCTGTCAGACCTCTCCACCATGACCCATCTGTCTTGGGTGGCCCCACACAGCATGGCTTAGTTTCATTGAGTTAGACAAGGCTGTGGTCCCTGTGATCAGATTGGCTAGTTGTCTGTGATTGTGGTTTCAGTCTGTCTGCCCTCTGATGCCTTCTCTCAGTGCCCACCATGTAACTTGGGTTTCTCTTACCTTGGACGTGGCATATCTCTTCATGGCTGCTCCAGCAAAGTGCAGTCGCTGCTCCTTACCTTGGACATGGGGTAGCTCCTCTCCACATGGCTTCTGGGCCATTGCAGCTGCCGCAAAGACCGGGAGCTGACTATGGCTCAGATCAAGAACTCCTTATTGCCAAATTCAGACTGAAATTAAAGAAAGTGGAGAAAACCACTAGACCATTCAGGTATGACCTAAATCAAATCCCTTATGACTATACAGTGGAAGTGAGAAATAGATTTAAGGGACTAGATCTGATAGAGTGCCTGATGAACTATGGACGGAGGTTTGTGACATTGTACAGGAGACAGGAATCAAGACCACTCCCAAGAAAAAGAAATGCAAAAAAGCAAAATGGCTGTCTGAGGAGCCATTACAAATAGCTGTTAAAAGAAAGGAAGCTAAAAGGAAAGATATACCCATTTGAATGCAGAGTTCCAAAGAACAGCATGGAGAAATAAGAAAGCCTTCCTCAGCGATCGATGTAAAGAAATAGAGGAAAACAATAGAATAGGAAAGACTAGAGATCTCTTCAGGAAAATTAGAGATACCAAGGGAACATTTCATGCAAAGATGGGCTCAATAAAGGACAGAAGTGGTAGGGACCTAACAGAAGCAGAAGGTATTAAGAAGAGGTGGCAAGAATACAGAAGAACTGTACAAAAAAGATCTTCACAAACCAGGTAATCACAATGGTCTGATCACTCACCTAGAGCCAGACATCCCGGAATGTGAAGCCAAGTGGGCCTTAGGAAGCATCACTACGAACAAAGCTAGTGGAAGTGACAGAATTCCAGTTGAGCTATTTCAAATCCTGAAAGATAATGCTGTGAATGTGCTGCACTCAATATGCCAGCAAATTTGGAAAACTCAGCAGTGGCCACAGGACTGGAAAAGTCAGTTTTCATTCCAATCCCAAAGAAAGGCAATGCCAAAGAATGCTCAAACTACCACACAATTGCACTCTTCTCACACACTAGTAAAGTAATGCTCAAAATTCTCCAAGTCAGGCTTCAGCAATACGTGAACCGTGAACTTCCAGATGTTAAAGCTGGTTTTAGAAAAGGCAGAGGAACCAGAGATCAAATTGCCAACATCTGCTGGATCATGGAGAAAGCAAGAGAGTTCCAGAAAAGCATCTATTTCTGCTTTATTGACTATGCCAAAGCCTTGACTCTGTGGGTCACAAAAAAACTGTGGACAATTCTGAAAGAGATGGGAATACCAGACCACCTGATCTGCCTCTTGAGAAATCTGTATGCAGGTCAGGAAGCAACAGTTAGAACTGGACATAGAACAGACTGGTTCAAAATAGGAAAAGGAGTATGTCAAGGCTGTATATTGTCACCCTGTTTATTTAACTTATATGCAGAGTATATCATGGAAAACACTGGGCTGGAGGAAACACAAGCTGGAATCAAGATTGTGGGGAGAAATATCAATAATCTCAGATATGCAGATGACACCACCCTTATGGCAGGAAGTGAAGAGGAACTAAAGAGCCTCTTGAAGAAAGTGAAAGAGGAGAGTGAAAAAGTTGGCTTAAAGCTCAACATTCAAAAAATGAAGATCATGGCATATGGTCCCATCACTTCATGGGAAATAGATGGGGAAACAGTGGCTGACTTTATTTTTTTCTTGGGCTCCAAAATCATTTCAGATGGTGACTGCAGCCATGAAATTAAAAGAGGCTTACTCCTTGGAAGGAAAGTTATGACCAACCTAGATAGCATATTAAAAAGCAGAGACATTACTTTGCCCACAAAGGTCTATCTAGTCAAGGCTATGGTTTTTCCAGTGGTCATGTGTGGATGTGAGAGTTGAACTATAAAGCTGAGCGCCAAAGAATTGATGCTTTTGAACTGCGGTGTTGGAAAAGACTCTTGAGAGTCCCTTGGACTGCAAGGAGATCCAACCAGTCCATCCTAAAGGAGATCAGTCCTGAGTGTTCCTTGGTAGGACTGATGTTGAAGCTGAAACTCCAATACTTTGGCCACCTGATGCAAACAGCTGACTCATTTGAAAAGACCCTGATGCTGGAAAAGAGGGGAGGAGGAGAAGGGGACGACAGAGGATGAGATGGTGGGATGGCATCACCAACTCAATGGACATGAGTTTGGGTGGACTCCAGGAGTTGGTGATGGACAGGGAGGCCTGGTGTGCTGTGGTTCATAGGGTCACAAAGAGTCAGACAATTTGAGCAACTGAACTGAACTGAAATAGGCATTTCCATTTGTATGACCTGATATAACCTCAAATTGAACCTATTATAAACTAACATTTTCATCTTTTTTTCCAAATTAACTCTCCTTCCCCATCACTCCACTTCTATTCTGGATATCACCACGACTGAGCTACTGAACTGAACTGAAAGATATAATACATATAAAATGTTTAGCAGTATTTCACAGGAATAAGTCCTCAATTACTACTACCTATCATGTATTATTATTATCATTACTATTACTTTTATTCTTATTTTCAGAAGTGTGTGTATGTGTAAGTTGCTTCAGTCATGTCCGATTCTTTGTGACCCTATGGACTGTACGTTGCCAGGCACCTCAGTCCATGGCATTCTCCTGGCAAAAATACTGGAGTCAATTGCCATGCCTTTCTCCAGGGGATCTTCCAGACTCGGGGACAGAACTTGCATATCTTATTTCTTTTGCATTGGCAGCGTGGTTCCTTATCACTAGTGCCACTTAGGAAGCTCATTTTCAGTAGTAGTTACAGCATTAAAAAGATGACTACAACCATTTTTGTTGTTTGTATCTTGCATTTAGGTATTTGTAATTGTTTTATTTTTCTCCTTCATTTTAGGAGAGCAGGTAGTTAGTTTGCCTTTATTTTTATATCACTGTATCCTCGCCAAAGAATTGATGCTTTTGAACTGTGGTGTTGGAGAAGACTCTTGAGAGTCCCTTGGGCTACAAGGAGATCCAGCCAGTCCATTCTGAAGGAGATCAGCCCTGGGATTTCTTTGGAAGGACTGATGCTAAAGCTGAAACTCCAGTATTTTGGCCACTTCATGCGAAGAGTTGACTCATTGGAGAAGACTGATGCTGGGAGGGATTGGGGGCAGGAGGAGAAGGGGACGACAGAGGGTGAGATGGCTGGATGGCATCACTGACTTGATGAATATGAGTCTGAGTGACCTCCGGGAGTTGGTAATGGACAGGGAGGCCTGGCGTGCTGCAGTTCATGGGGTCGCAAAGAGTCGGACACGACTGAGCGATTGATCTGATCTGATCTGATCTGATCCTCAGCATTTAGAACAATCCAAAAGAAAAGGCCTAATAAATAGTCTTTCCTGGTTTTGCCAAGTGAGAGGCAAAGAAAGAAAGAGAAGCAGAAACCTGGACTAAAAAGATCATATTTGCATATTATTGGTTTTTATAGGTACTTTATTTAAGGTATGAAATTCTGAGTCTTTTGAACATTCAGTGAATGATAATTGAGCTGACATTTCCCATTTGAATCTTCAGAAAGGTAGATAGAAGGTACTTTCAATAAATTTGAACTGATACAAAAACTGATCAGGTCAAAAATCAAAAAATTAAAATGCTAAATTATTTTGTATCTCTGTACAATTATTACAATTAGAAATGTTTTCTCCTTCAGTATCATTGGAAACATAAAATATGATAGCAAACAAACATAATTCAGTATTTTATTCTCAATTTGTTTTGCCATGTTAACATGAGCTTTTATGGTTTAGATTTGGAAAACTGTCTCTTTAGATTCTTTTAATCCATTTTTTTATTTTATATTGTTTCATTAAAATTATTTCTCTTCTTACTTATTTTGAGTATTTTATTTATTAATCTTTTTTCTGTATATTTAATTCCTCTTTCCCAGAAAGTCTGATTTTGGCACGTTAAAGTGTATTCACGTGCTGAAATGCAATGTTAGTGCCTCTCTGACTGTAGAGAGTGTCTTGCATTCAGTTTTTCAGCTCTAATCAGTCTCCAAGTTACATCTCCCCAAAACTTCAGAATCTAGACGTATGGTGGGAAAGTACTAGTCCCAATTCCAGTTCTGGCCCTTGGTAGCTGTCTGAAGTTGGGCTGATTGCTTACAGGATGTAGAAGCCTTTGGGTGATGATGAAGAAAGCCAGCTTCAGAGCCCACCATCCTGAGTCTAAGCCCTGCCTCAACGATCTCACTCTAAGATGGGCATGACAACAATGCCCACACATACAGTACAAACATGAACGGAGTTAATAAATATAAAGTACTTATGACACTGCCTGTCATGTAGTAAGAGCCGGGTGTGAGAAATAAAAGGATTTAAGTGAGATGATGATACAAACAGTGGTGGTGGCTAACACTTGAGGACTCACTGTGTGCCAGACCATTTTTTTACTATATGAACTCATTTAATCATCACAACAACTTACAATGTAGGTACAGTTACTGCCTTTATTTGTTTAAAGAGAAAAATTAAATCCAGAGAAATGAATTAAATTAATAATTAATAAAATTTAAGGAGCCCAGTACATGACTAGGTCTCTCTAAATGTCATATGTTACCTTACTAATCTTCAGCATCTGCTCAAAAACTGTTTTTATGTTGCAGTCACGTTTGACCTCCTCTTGCAAAGTTCTATGATGGAGGCATTTATTTCTGTCTTCTCTGTTCCTTAGAAATGTGTCAATGGCTCAACAATTCCTTTCCAATGTTAGTCTGTATATGGATAACAGATTTGAAGATAAGACAACTTTCCACTTTCTTTTTTGCACCTATATCCTAAATGAGGGCTTCCCAGATGCACAGTGGTAAAGAATCCACCTGCCAGTGTAGGAGACTCAGGAGACTCAAGTTCAGTCCCTGTGTGGGCAGGATCCCCTGGAGGAAGAAATGGTAACCCACTTCAGTATTCTTGCCTGGAAAATTCCATAGACAGAGGAGCCTGGCAAGCTACAGTTCATGGGGTTGCAAAGTCCTGTACATGACTGAGTGAACACACATACACATCCTGAATGAAATCTGTACAGTATAATGGTAAATAACTTGAGCAGTGCCTAGGTTTGAATCTCACTGCACCATTTTCTAGCTTTGTCAGATCAGATCAGATCAGATCAGTCTCTCAGTCGTGTCCGACTCTTTGCGACCCCATGATCTAGCTGTGTAACCTTGGACAAATTTTTTCATTAACTTTCTCAGTCTCAGTGAAGAAATCCATTCAGAAAACAGAGGTGATAAAGAGTTGCCCTCATAAACTTGTTGTAAGTAGTAAATAATACAATGCATTCAAAGCCCCTAGTACAGATAGTAACATGGGCAATCACTAAATAAACAGCAAAATGGGGGGAAGAGAAATTTCTTCCTATTATTGTCTCTAACATGTGCTTTTCCCAAGGGTTATAGTCCTGAGGCCACTAAATAAATGTCTCATCAGTTGAGTCACTTATTTCTGCTGTAAGTCTGGAAATATATCCTTATTAACACTGAATGTCTGGCAAGCTGGCTTCTGAATTTAAACATCACATATTAACTTTCTGTATTTTGTAGAGAGCGCCACGGTTTATATATCTTTCACGATTCTTAGGATTCGTTTTTTCCCTTAATAACTTTTCTCAGGCAAGCATAGATTCACTCCATCTATGCCTTCTTCATTCTCATTACACTTGAGAGCCACACCGCTCAATATCTCCGCCATCACTCTCAGACAAATACAAAGTGATCTGACCCAACACTACCAGGCCGTCTCTAGAGACTTACACAGAGAAATTCTTACTATTTCAGCATCTCACCCCTGTTGAATGCCTGAACTAACCTTATGACAAATTCCGCTTTGGTGAATAGAATAAAGTTGTTTTGCCCACAAAGACTCCTAGTGTCAGAGATATCAAAGTGGGAAATATGAGCTTTTCCTCTGAGAGCAATGCCATCAGCTTCCCAACAGTGACAAAGCTTTCTTTCCTCAGAAGTATTGGCTGTTTGCTCTGGGGTGACCTGGTGGAGCCTCCCATAGTGCCTACCCAGCCTTTAGTTATTGACTCCACCGCAAAAGGAGAGGCTGGCCTCCATCCACCCAACCTCCTTCACACTCACTGACAGCTGAACAAGCCCCACACTTCTCTCTCCAAATGACTGGCAACGCCAGCAGAAACTTGGAACAGCAGACAGACAAAGAAAAACAATTTAATTTCTCTCTGACTGGCTGCTCCTTTCCAAATGTGACAGCTTTTCTAACCAAATGGCTCATATTCTAGTCAGTTAAGACTGAGGGAGAAACAGGGTGAACAGTGACACCAAATGGTTAGAAAGGATGTTTAGAAGGAAGGGTGTTTCTATCTCATCCCTCAGCATCTCTTCAGAAACAACGGGGACGGCTTACAAAGATAAATATTAAGCAACAAAATAACAAATTAAAAATAGGCAGTCGATAAGGAAAGGAAATGCTCTGGGGCCTGAAAAGTTCTTTCTGATAGTGGGTCAAAGAAAAAAGAAAGAAAGAGAAGTTACTTTAGGCCACAAACTTGACTTCAGTCTTTCTAACAGTGGATGGGGGAAAGGGAACTTGTTCAATTTCAAAGAAGTATAATTCCTACTGACTCTGTAATGACAGAAATTTCCAATAAGGGGCTCTAAAATATCTATTGACATGTAAGGACCTTGGAAATCTGTTCTTTGCTTTTCTCCTCATGTGAACCTTCATTTTTGTCTCATTATCTTCTCTAAATCTAACTTAGTTGGATTTTTATTTGGGACTTCTAGAACATACTTAATTACAGTCTTTACTCAGACACTGCCCAATTAAAACCAGGCAAGTAGACAAGTAGATCAGTTGTTTGCAATTTTTTTTTTCTTTTAAGAAAACACACCAATGGAAACCCCAGTGAGCAAAAAGGGAAAAAATGCAGGCATTGCTGTTTGGCAGGATTAACCATTCATAATGATGTTTGGAACATCTTTAATCTAATCAACATTGTCAAACTATTTTAAGCTACATAAGAAGTTCAAACATTAAATTTGTTTTAATATGGACTTACTGAAGAAATGGTAGGCAGCAGACCATGTTAGAGAAGGCAGAATTAAGTGATATGGACAGGAAACAGCCTAGGAAAAAACAAACAAAAAAAAAGATCATCAAGAAAGATATGGAAGTTCCAATTAAAGAAGAAATGGGAAAGACGCATGGGGAGAGAAGTGGGAGGGAGCTAAATCATAGGAAGTAAAAACATGGCCGGCTGTCAGATTACTAGTGAGTTAAGCAAAAAGGTGGAAATGGAGAACAAGATGAAAGAGACAGATAGGAGATGGTGAAGAAAATAAAACTTTGAGTCAGGAAGAGAGGAAGTCTAAGAATGCTTTTAAAAGAACAGCTGGAAATTTTAGAGTACTCAAAGTTTCAAGTGCCAGAAAGTTAAGAGAATGTGAAAAGAAACAAGTACTTGGCTCAGAACGGACTCTTAAGAAACACTTGGTAGGTTTTGGTTGCTGTTGAGACAGAAGAGAGATAAGGGAGTGGAAACAAGATTAGAGTTTGTAGAAGAAAGAGACAGAGTGCAAGTAACTTTCATGCTCCATATTCTTTCCATCATGTGATGTAAAGGGGTGATTTCCCAGAGAATTATGGGAGTGATTAAAATGCGAGAAAATAAGACCTCTGAGAAAAGGTTCAATAAAATCCAGTCTATTCCCCATAAAAGAATAGGTGAATGGTGATTAACAATTTCTTTTTATGTTCATAATTCATGCTGCTAGCCATTCCTCAGACATACAAGTGAGTCCACGTTAAAGCTATTTACCTCTCGATCATAAGGAAATGAGAAGCTGAAAACTCCTCCTCTCCCACTTTATTCACATCTCTAGCACATTGGATATACATTTTTATGACTTTTTTGACATGTGCTTTCCCTACCAGACTATGAGTCCTCCAAGATGAGGGAGCGTGTATATTTATTTCATGTGAAAATATGTATACTCATGCTTAGTACTCAATATATTTCCCTTGTGTATTTATGACCTGACTTTTTTCAGGAAAGATTTAACATGTTGCTTGGTTTTTGTTGGGAGAACTTGCTTCTCTCAGTCTACACTATTTCTGTTACCAACAATCATTCCTCTGGTTGCTCAATCCAAAAATGTAAGAGTCCTTCCTGATTCTTCTCTCTCTCCCTCTTCCTGATTCAGCCCATCATCAAATCCTGTCTTTTCACTACAAAGGTTGTATCATCACTTCCCACCATTTCACCATTACCACCCATCCTAAATTACAGGGGGCTTCCCTGGTGGCTCAGCGGGTAAAGAATCCGCCTGCAAGGCAGGAGATCTGAGTTTGATCCCTGGGTTGGGAAGATCCCCTGGAGAAGGAAACAGCTACCCATTCAGTATTCTGGCCTGGAGAATTTCATGGACATGGGGTCACAAATGGACAGGACTGTGGGACTTTCACTTTTACTCCATTACAGGGGCAGCTGCCTGGTTGCTGCGTCCCTGTGTCCTCTTCTGCCCCCGCAGTCCCTTCTTCCCAAATCTACCATAGAAACCCTTCAAACCCTGAATCTGATCACATCAATTCCCAGATTAAAATCGCCGAATGTTTTCCCATTGTACTCTGAGCCTTCCCTACAATTTGACTTCATTTCTTGCCCCCTCTCTCTTGCTCTCTAGGCTCCATCTACAATAGCTTTCTTGTTGTATCTTAAAGAAGTCAGATTCATTCCTGTTCCTTAATCCTGTGTCCTTGCATAGCTAAGCCACTCTAATCATTCCTTTGCTGCTCAAATATTTCTTTCTTGGAAGTATTTTCAGTCACCTTTTCTAAAGAGCACACACAACCTCACTCTGTTTCAATTTTCTTCACAGCACTTGCCATTCTCTGAAATTATATACTTATTTTCTAAAGTCCAAATACAAACTCCCATAAAAGGATATATTTTGTCTGTTCACTGTAGCCTACATTGCCAAAATCTTGAACACATAGAAGGAGCTCAATAAACAAACACCGAAGAACAGATACATTATACAGAGAGGTGCTTGGTCCAGGGATAGACATCTTCATTAATTATCTCAAACATGCCAGTTGTATGTCTTGATTTCTTATTATATAAAATTGCTATTTTTCTTATAAAAAATTTAAAAACGTGAAATTTTTAAAAACTAACACTTCTCAGAAAATGATGCTAGGCTAATGAAGGAGATCAAAGGAGTACAGAGAAGAAAAGAGTTTTAAGAGGCCATCTAGCCAAGTCTCACACCTACTTCCCTTGATTCCCTCTACACTCAGACCGTCTTTAACACTTCAGAGCAAGGCTACCCACCACCTCATGAGGCAGCCTGTCCCACTGTTAGAAGGCTAATATTATCATGCTTTAGGGACTATGTTTGAAAGTTGTTAAAAGAGTAGACTTTAAAAGTTCTCATGACAAGAAAAAACTATGTATGGTGACAGATGCTAACCAGACTAACTGCGCTGAGTACTTTGCAATATTCACGAATATCGAATCATTGTTATACACCTGAGACTGGTATTTTACCAACTCTACCTCAAGAAACTTGTGATGCAGAACTAAAACGTGTCCCTTTACTGAGTCACAAATTCAGAAGCCAATAAAAATAAGATAAATAGGAGTTACATGAGGTAGGCCAGGAGTGGGGGAAGGTGGTACTGTGGCAAGTGGAAGCACACTTGCCTAGTCTAAAAGCAGTCACGACTTACTGTTTCACGACTGATCGTTGCCATGGGAGGAAGCAGGCCTGATGATGCTGCCAAGTGTCCTCAGTTTTCAAGAGAAGCTTGAAAAACAGATTTTTATGTGGAATGTTTCTATTTTAAAAGTCTTACGGTTATACTTGAAGACTGCTGGTTGATCAATCTCTAGTCTAAAGCATCATGGAAGAAACTTCCATCTTCTACTAGAAGGTGTAAAATTTAAAGATATTTAGGAAATTTCCTTAAATTTTCTTAGTCTACACCTATTGGGCTAATTTAAACATTTTAAAAATTATACTATAATTATTTATATTGCAAAAATCAAATAAGAAGAGTTCACTGAATTAACTCAAGTATTTGGGTTATAGTTGATTGGAAAACAAACAAAAAAACTAAAGTAAATAGATATAGGAATGATTCCAAGGCAAACAGCACTGTGCTAATGTCTTTCTTTTGGTATTTCATCTTGTGGCATCTTGTTCAGACCACATTTCAATCCTACCATTTTATGTACCGTCAAGATTACTAGTTTCAAACTTCACACAGCACATCATGTACTTTGAGGGAATGACCTTCAGTGAACCACATGTTATATGACAAGTTCTGGTGCGGCAAAATTCAGAGTGCTGTTTTCACTCAAGGATTGTAGCTCAGCTACTTATATTCAGAGAAGTAGCCCTATACTCCATTGTAAGTAATAAAACATTATACTTTACTTATTTTCTTTTCCTTATTTCAGTCCTACCTCATTTATGTTTTTAAGGCATTCATTTTGTGTACAAACTAATAATGTGGTTTAAGTTGCAGAAGACAACAATTAGTACAGAAAAACTAACCGAGAACAGAGTATTTAGAATTATAAAAGTTTTGAAAATACTTTTCAAAATCAACAATTTATAACTTTTCTAAAGCATTATTTGTTTAAAATTTTTATGACACATTCATGGTGTGCATGTATGTGCGTCTTAAGTCACTTCAGTCGTGTCTAACTGAGACCCCAGAGACTATAGCCTGCCAGGATCCTCTGTCCGTGGGATTCTCCTGGCAAGAATACTGGAGTGGGTTGTCATACCATTCTCCAGAGGATCTTCCCAACCCAGGGATTGAACCTTCATCTTTTACGTGTCCAGCATAGGCAGGCAGGTTCTTTACTGCTAGTGCCACCTGGGAAACCCACATAATTATTATTATTATGTGGGGAAACCCACATAAAGTACTGAAGTACTTTATATTACACTGATCTGTTCCTATTTCTTACTTATATTTTATAGACTGCTGAATTTTTCATGATCCTGATTCTAATTTTTCCCATGCATTTCAGAGCCATGACCCAGTCTTGCCCTTTTATTGTACTTTATAAAAGAATTTCTCTTCCTTTATTTCATCATCTTCTCTTTTTTAAGTTTCCAAATAGAAATAATTATCCTAGCTATGAATGGAATTATGGTAATTTTGTTATCCTTATCACCAAAAAGTTGTCCTTAAAGAACAAATTCCACCATTATAGCATTAACATTCATCAATAAATCTCCTTTTCATTGAGCTGTCTTCTTTATAGCATGCTCAAAGTATCCTCTTCATCAGCTTGCAGGACTGATCTCTGATATACTTGAGCCACCCAAGGCAGAAGCCTTCCCTAATTGGCTCAGTGAAACCCAGGCAGCATTTGGGTTTTAAGGCCACTTGCTGTTATCCCTTCCCATGCTAAGACATAGGTAATCCTAGATGTCAATGAAGTTTCTCTAGGTTTGGATGGGCTCCATGATAAAATCAACATCTTTGTGGATCACAAGTGGTTTTTGTCATCAAAAATGATTTTGTAGATCAGAAATCACTGGAAATAAGCAATTTCCTATTGTTAGACATAATAAATTTGAAGATAAATGATAAAGTAGCAGATCAGAGACTGGGCTTCCCTAGTAGCTCAAATGGTAAAGCATCTGCCTGCAATGCCCGGAAACCTGGGTTCGATCCCTAGGTTGGGAAGATCCCCTGGAGAAGGAAATGGCAACCCATTCCAGTACTCTTGCCTGGAGAATTTCATGGACAGACGAGTCTGGCAGATTACAGTCCATGGTATTGCAAAGAGCTGGACATGACTGAATGACTAACATACACACAGCAAATCAGAGCCTTGTATATTATTAGTAGAATAAAAATTTTGAAGCTTGATCACTTGTACTTCTATACTTTTCCTGAACTATTTCCTAAATATGAGCTAAAATCAGGAAATGGTGTGATTAAAATAAATTGTTTTCTATTAATGGCAAGTGAAAATATTCTTATATTAAAATATTATGAACAGGCCTCAAAATATTATTAGAGAGCTGATGAAAGGAAAGGAAGGAAGGAAAGATGGAAGGAAGGAACGAGGGAAGGGGAAGTAGGGGAAGGAAAGAAGGAGAAAAAAATAGTTTTATACAGTTAAATAAAATGTGAATATTAATATAACATGCTTCTACTCTGTGTCACACAAGTTTAAACGTAACAAAAACATAGATAGACAATAAAAAATATTTTTTTAATTCCCAGGAATTAATTTTTATGGAACATGCTACAAATAAATATAGAAATTTAGTTAAAATGTGCACATACACACATATATTTTTTTATTAGAGGTGACTTTGCTATTGCATTTTTGACATTGTTTCTCAAATAGATAGAGGTAGTAGCATGTATGGTTACTGAAAGATAAAGTCCTACTTTGCCTCTGAGGAAATATTAATCACCATGAGTAATAGCTAATGTTGACATCCTGTATTGTTAGGGGAAGCACACTGACTGAAACCACCCACCCTGGCAAGGCACCATAGTAACTATTTGCATGAGTTGTTTTATGACAGGAGGTCCTGATAAGGAACATGGAACTAATAAGCCACTACCAACCTGAAGAGATCGGGAAAGGTCAAAATAAGACACTACATGTCCACCTCCCAGAATCCTCCTCTCTGGCATCCATCTTGGCTGAACAAGGCTTGCACCACCAGGAAGGACTCTGAGTCAGAATGATTGGCTAAAGACAACCCAGAAACTCATCCCATCACCATAAAACCCAAGACTGCAATCCACGTGGCAAAGCTGTTCTCCTGGGTTCCCTTACCCTACTTCTGTCCACCTGGGTGCCTGTTCCCATAAAATCTCTTGCTTTGTCAGCACATGTGTTTCCTTGGACAATTCATAGTGTGTTATACAAGAGCCCAGTTTCAGGCCATGGAAGGGGTCCCTCTTCCTGCAATAGTATTAGTCAAAGTTGTTGAGAGACTCAGACCAATTAGAATGCATTTACAGAGAGAAAGAAAGAGAGTAGAGAAAGAGAAAGGAGGAGGAGAAAGAGGAGTCTAAGAAGAAGAGGAAGAAGAAGGAAAGGAGGCAGGAAGGAGGAGAGAGATTGATTTAATTTAAGAAATTAACTCCTGCAATTGTGGAGACTGGCAAGCCCAAAATCTGTGAGGCAGACTAGCATGCTGGAGAGCCAGGAAAGAGCTGATTTTGCAGTCTAGAGTCCAAAGGCCGTACAGAGGTAGAATTCCTTCCTCCTCATGAGACCTCAGTCTTTCCTCATAAGATCTTCAATTTATTGGTTGAGACCCATTCACCTCATGGAGAATAATATGTTTTATTCAATATCTGCTGATTTAAATGTTAATCAAAAAAATATCTAGCAATACCTAGACTGGTGCTTGATAAAAAACCAAGTACATAGCTGACACAATTAAAAAAAAAATCACCACACAAACTATCCTTAAAGTGGGACCTCAGTTCAGTTTACTTCAGTTGCTCAGTTGTGTCCAACTCTTTGCGACCTCATGGACTGCAGCACCCCAGGCTTCCCTGTCCATCACCATCAGCAATCCCAAAGCTTGCTCAAACTCATGTCCATCGAGTCAGTGATGCCATCCAAACCACCTCATCCTCTGTCATCCCCTTCCCCTCCGGCCTTCAATATTTTGCAGCATCAGGATCTTTTCCAATGAGTCAGTTCTTCACATCAGGTGGCCAAAGTACTGGAGCTACATCTTCAGCATCAGTCCTTCCAATGAATATTCAGGACTGATTTCCTTTAGGACTGACTGATTGAATCTCCTTGCAGTCCAAGGGACTCTCAAGAGTCTTCTCCAACACCACAGTTCAAAAAAAGCATCAATTCTTCAGTGCTCAGCTTTCTTTATGGTCCAACTTTCACATCCATACATGACTACTGGAAAAACCATAGCTTTTACTAGACGGACCTTTGTTGGCAAAGTAATGTCTCTGCTTTTTAATATGCTGTCTAGGTTGGTCATAGCTTTTCTTCCAAGGAACAAGTGTCTTTAAATTCATGGCTGCAGTCACCATCTGCAGTGATTTTGGAGCCCCCAAAAATAAAGTCTGCCACTCATTCCATTGTTTCCTCACCTATTTGCCATGAAGTGATGAGACCAGATGCCGTGATCTTAGTTTTATGAATGTTGAGTTTTAAGTCAGCTTTTTCACTCTTGTCTTTCATTTTCATCAAGAGGCTCTTCAGTTCTTTTTTGCTTTCTGCCATAAGGGTGGTGTCATCTGCATATCTGAGGTTATTGACACTGCTTCTGGCAATCTTGATTCCAGCTTGTGCTTCATCCAGCCCAGCACTTCTCATGATGTACTCTGCATATAAGTTAAATAAGCAGGGTGACAATATACAGGGTTGATGTATTCCTTTCCCAATTTGGAACCAATCTGTTGTTCCATATCTGGTTCTAACTGTTTCTTCCTGACCTGCATACAGATTTCTCAAGAGTCAGGTCAGGTGGTCTGCTATTCCCATCTTTTTCAGAATTTTCCACAATTTGTTGTAAGCTACACAGTCAAAGGCTTTGGCATAGTCAATAAAGCAGAAGTAGATGTTTTTCTGGAACTGTCTTGCTTTTTCGATGATCCAGTGGATGTTGGCAATTTGATCTCTGGTTCCTCTGCCTTTTCTAAAACCAGCTTGAATATCTGGAAGCTCACAGTTCACATACTGTTGAAGCCTGGCTTGGAGAATTTTGAGCATTACTTTACTAGTGTATGAGATGAGTGCAATTGTGTGGTAGTTTGAGCATTCTTTGGCATTTCCTTTCTTTGGGGTTGGAATGAAAACTGACCTTTTCCAGTCCTGTGAACACTGCTGAGCTTTCCAAATTTGCTGGCATATTGAGTGCAGCACTTTCACAGCATCATCTTTTAGGATTTAAAATAGCTTAGCTGGAATTCCATCACTTCCACTAACTTTGTTCATAGTTATGCTTCCTAAGGTCCACTTGACTTCACATTCCAAGATGTCTGGCTCTAGGAGAGTGATCACACCATTGTGGTTATCTGGGCCAGACCTAGCCTTACATTAATCTCCTCCAACAAAATTGGCTCATCATTTATGGTTAGTTATTATGCTTATCAGCAACACCAAAAATTGTTTGCAATATGGTGCCTAGACAACTAACTGGAGAATATCCCAGGCTAATATCAACATTTGTGAGATAGTTTACTTTTGCTTGCTTGTACAAGTTGACACCCAATAATATCTAACACATGAATGTCTCCTCAAATTTAAGACTTGAACCAAGAAGCCTTCTGACATCTCCTAATTCTAGTCTCTTGTAGATCATGTTAACTCTCTTAAGGGTTGGAAAATGTGTTTCTTCTTCTCCTCTAAACTTTGACAATACTTATAAAAAATCCTCCTTAATCATAAAGTCATTCTAGGTTAATCATAACTGAATTCAGATATTTCAGTGACTAGTCTCGACTCACTCTATTTAAATCAACCACCTTTCTGATTTTTGCACTTAATTATTGCCCTGTGTTCTTACTTTTATATTTCGAGATTTAGTTGTTTATTTTTAAAAATTTTATCTCTGAGTGATTTTTACTTATAAGTTATGCACTATGTCTTCTACCCTTTTTTATAAATTCTCATGGTATACCCCCGAGATATTTAAAATTACAATAATTGAATGAGACTTTGCTAACTAAGGGCTTCCCTGGTGGCGCAGATGGTAAAGAATCTGCCTGCAATGCAGAAGACCCAGGTTTGAACTCTGGGTCAGGAAAATCCCCTGGAGAAGGAAATGGTAACCCACTCCAGTATTCTTGCCTGGAAAATCCCATAGATAATGGAGCCTGGAAGGTTACAGTCCATGAAGTCACAAAAGAGTCAGACATGACTGAGTGGCTAATACTTGGAAACGAAAGATACAAATTTTTATATCTAAAGTAACATGTAGCAGAATGCTGCTGCTGCTGCTGCTAAGTCGCTTCAGTCGTGTCCGACTCTGTGCGACCCCATAGACGGCAGCCCACCAGGCTCCCCCGTCCCTGGGATTCTCCAGGCAAGAACACTGGAGTGGGTTGCCATTTCCTTCTCCAATGCATGAAAGTGAAAAGTCAAAGTGAAGTCGCTCAGTCGTGTCCGACTCTTAGCGACCCCAGGGACTGGAGCCTACCAGGCTCCTCCGTCCATGGGATTTTCCAGGCAAAAGTACTGGGGTGGGGTGCCATTGCCTTCCCCAATACTACTTATTAAATAATATAGGTAAACTATAGAATAATTCTAGTGCAGTACACTTTTCACTTTCATGCATTGGAGAAGGAAATGGCAACCCACTCCACTGTTATTGCCTGGAGAATCCCAGGGACGGGGGAGCCTAGTGGTCTGCCATCTATGGGGTCGCACAGAGTCAGACACGACTGAAGCGACTTAGCAGCAGCAGCAATGCTGGAGACCCTAGTTTGATTCCTGGGTTGGGAAGATCTGCTGGAGAAGGAATAGGCTATCCATTCTAGTATTCTTGGGCTTCCCTCGTGGCTCAGTTGGTAAAGAATCTGCCTACAACGTGGAAGACCTGGGCTTGATCCCTGGATTGGGAAGATCCCCTGCAGAAGGGAAAGGCTACCACTCCAGTATTCTGGCCTAGAGAATTCCATGGACTGTATAGTCCATGGGGTCGCAAAGAGTCAGACACAACTGAGTGACTTTCACTGTCATTTTTTAACATAATAAAGGTAATAATTACTTTTAACATTTTTATTTTATATTGGAGCAGAGTTGATTAACAATATTGTGCTATCTTCAGGTGTAACAAAGGAGGCAAGACTATACAATAGAGGAAAGACAGTCTCTTCAATAAATTATGCTAGAAGAACTGGACAGATACATGTAAATAAATGAAATTAGAACATTCTTTCAGTTCAGTTCAGTTCAGTAGCTCAGTCGTGTCCGACTCTTTGTGACCCCATGAATCACAGCACACCAGGCCTCCCTGTCCATCACCAATTCCCAGAGTTCACTCAGACTCACATCCATTGAGTCAGTGATGCCATTTAGCCATCTCATCCTCTGTTGTCCCCTTCTCCTCCTGTCTCCAATCCCTCCCAGGATGAGAGTCTTTTCCAATGAGTCAACTCTTCACATGAGGTGGCCAAAGTACTAGAGTTTCAGCTTTAGCATCATTCCTTCCAAAGAAATTCCAGGGCTGATCTCCTTCAGAATGGACTGGTTGGATCTCCTTGCAGTCCAAGGGACTCTCAAGAGTCTTCTCCAACACTACAGTTCAAAAGCATCAATTCGTCGGCACTCAGCCTTCTTCACAGTCCAACTCTCACATCCATACATGACCACAGGAAAAACCATAGCCTTGACTAGACAGATCTTTGTTGGCAAAGTAATGTCTCTGCTTTTGAATATGCTATCTAGGTTGGTCATAACTTTCCTTCCAAGAAGTAAGCATCTTTTAATTTCATGGCTGCAGTCACCATCTGCAGTGATTTTGGAGCCCCCCAAAAATAAAGTCTGACACTGTTTCTACTGTTTCCCCATCTATTTCCCATGAAGTGATGGGACCGGATGCCATGATCTTCGTTTTCTGAATGTTGAGCTTTAAGCCAACTTTTTCACTCTCCTCTTTCACTTTCATCAAGAGGTTTTTTAGTTCCTCTTCACTTTCTACCATAAGAAAATTCTTTAACATAATACAAAAAAAAAAAAAAACACCTCAAAATGGATTAAAGACCTAAATGTAAGACCAGATATTATAAAACTCTTGGAGAAAAACATAGGCAGTACACTCTGACATAAACTGCAGCAAGATCATTTCAAGCCGTCTCCTAGAGTAATGAAAATAACAAAAATAAACAAATGGGACCTAATTAAACTCAAAAACTTTTGCACAGCAAAGGAAACCATAGACAAAATAAAAAGACAACCCACAGAAAGGGAGAAAGTATTTGCAAACAAAGAGACTGACAAGGACTAGTTTACAAAATAATTGCTTTTTATGATAAAATTATATCTGAGACAAGTTACAAAATAAATTTGCTAACAATTCCAGCATACACTCATGCCTATTGTGTCATTGTTATCTGAACCAGCACTAAAATGAAAATGGGTTAACTAACTTAAATCCTTAAATTAAAAAATTGATTTGAATTTTCATAATTGCTTATCATCTTGGAGGTGCTTCAACAACTTCTGTAACCACATAAAAATTGATAAAAATGATCCCTGTAGCATTAATCATATTATAAATCGTGTTTGATATGTCTCAGTGTAAAGCCATCCAAAGACAACCTTCATTTTAAACATCATCTGCAGCCCATCTGGGACTGTGACATATGGTACATCCAAGACTTCAGTGGAATGTCTCTGGTTCCCTATGGTAACTAGGACCACATGCAAAAGTCTCCACTGACAAACTAAAACGTATGAAAAGAAAAAGAACTTCTTGATGCATTTCCATCTATAAACAAAACATTTAAAAAAAAACAAAACAAAGACACTGAAAAGCTATTATGGCCTTCAGATTTAAGCAATAAGAAAATTCTAACTACTGAGCATACAATGTAATTTGTTACAGCCTGTGACTAAAGACCACAGAACAATTTCACTGGTGCCAGATGGGGGGAAATCCTTAATTACTGAAGATATGTGTTGTAAGTTTACCAGAACTTTAAACCACTAAATTTAATTAAAGTTAGCAGTGTTATCATAGGAATGATTGCTTTGGGAGAGGAAAGAAACTTGTCCTTCACTCATTTTGTGGTTGATGGTGGACTGTGAAATAAAACTGAAGGAAACAATAGCAGAAAATATAGGGCATGAGAGCGGACCAGTGGTGTCCAGAATGTCCAGTGGAGATATATATGCGACAGTATCTTGGCATCCAAAAAGTCTTAATGCTTTATCCCATCGATTTTAATTTCTATTTTTATAGTTTACATGTGATATGTAATAGTGCGAGAGTGTGCTAAGTTGATTCAGTCTTGTCTGACTCTTTGCAACCCTATGGACTATAGCACACCAGGCTCCTCTGTCCATGGGATTGTCCAGGCAAGAATACTGAAGTGAGTTGCCATGCCCTCCTCCAAGGAATCTTCCTGACCCAGGGATGGAACCCTTGTCTCTTATGTCTCCTGTATTGGCAGGCGAGCTCTTTACCACTGGTACCACTAGGGAAGCCCATATGTAATGGTACGGTGATATAAAGAAATATGCATCTATTTGAGATGCATGCTCCCAAATTCCCATCATGCATACCTTGTAGTAAGAAAACAGATAAAACTATAAAAATACCAATAATGGCTAGGTTCTAGGCACTATTCCAAAAGCTGTACATGTAATATTTCATTTATTTTTTACAGAAACTCTGTAAGAACTATTAATAGCCCAGTTTTATGAATGAGGAAACCGAGTCAGAGTTACTTACTCAAGGTCCCCAAACTGATGTGGAGAATATATTTGAAACCACATAGTCTGGTCCTGGTGCTTATATTAGAATAATTTTATTACACAAGCAATGGTGATATTAAATCTGATGCTTTGTTTACTTTTACCTAATTTCAAAATGTTTGCAAAGAAACATATTGCATAGAACTTGGCCAGCATGGACTCTTCCAGAGAAAGCTCTGCCCTCGGTGTACAGAATGTGGATTCGTTTTGGAAGCACTACTGTTGGCAATGAACAAACATGGAAGTGTTTATCATCTAAAAGAATTTCCTAAATATTCAGCAGAATGAATGTTTTCTACTCATCACTGCTCACCCAGGTGGTCAAAATCAGAAGCTATAGATAAGATGCCTGTAGGAAAAAAGACACACAGAGGGGGAGAGCTGAGAGACTGCCATGGGCAATGGGCAGCCACATAAAGGAAAAGAGACGTTGTTTTCTAGTACTGATCCTATAACTTACTATCCTTGTCTTTTTGAGCAAGGGTTTTAACTTCTTTGGGCTTCAATTTCTTCATTTCTAAACCCAATGAACTATACAGTCCATGGACTTCTCCAGGCCAGAATACTGGAGTGGGTAGCCTTTCCCTTCTCCAGGGGATTTTCCCAGCCCAGGGATTGAATCCAGGTCTCCCACATTGCAGGAGAATTCTTTACCAGCTGAGCCACAAGGGAAGCTCCTAAAATGAAGGAACCAGAGTAAATTACACCTGAGATAAATCTGAGTCTCTAGCCTTCTATTAAAGCTTAGAGCCAAGGGGAAGTTTTAACACAGTGACAGCAGGAGCCTGAATAACAGCCTAAGAACCTAGCGAACTAGCACCATTACTCAGGTTAACATCGGGCCTAATGCTAGAGAAAAAAGTTAACGTGTTAATTGGGCTGCCTCTAAAAGAGTTTCTGGTAAGAATTAGATTGCAATTAATTGTGGCTGAATTATCTAATTGTACCACATAAAGTAATATTCTGAGTTGTCAATTAGAAATACCTTCATGTGATTTCCATTGCAAACAGAAATTCTTAGAGGCCTAGAGGGGCTCAGGGCACTTCTGGTTTTTCAGGTTTCTTATACCATCAACCCTCCCAGCAGTCCAAAATCTGCTTGAAACTTATAATTGGCCCTCACACACTATCTTCAGTTCCACATCCATAGTTCTGAATCCCTGGATTCAACAAATCTCAGCAGCATTTATTACCGAAAAAAAAATCCCTGTATGGGTAGGCCAAGGCAGGCGAAATCTGCGTTGTTCAAGAATCAACTGTATTTACATATGTTTTTACTTCTCAGTGAAGAAGCACCAAAACAAGATTTGAAAGTTGTTATTTGAGTCTTTATGCTAGACAAAATAACATCTTTTAGTGCAGAAAAACGCAATGCAAAATAATTGCTTTTTTAATAAGCCAATTCCAAGTTTTAAGAGAAAAGGTCAATATCATCTTAGACAATATTCTCCACCCAAAGGACATAAGTACAAACTGATGAACCTTCATTCATTTCTTTTAAATATTGTGCAACATTATTTAAAGATGACAGCAGAAGTCTAAAAGGGAGGTCCTCCTGATACACCCTTGGCTAGGCCACTGTTAACAGACTACTACATAAAGGTGCTCTCCAAGTATTCCTGTAGAGATAGTGTAGTGGTAGTGGGAGTCCCTCAGTCACGTCCGACTCTTTGTGACACCATGGACTGTAGCCCGCCAGGCTCCTCTATCCATGGGATTCTCCAGGCAAGAATATGGGAGTGGGTTGCCATTCTCTTCTCCAGGGGATCTTCCTGACAGGGATCGAATCTGGGTCTCCTGCATTGCAGGCAGATTCTTTACTGTCAGCTACAGGGATGATCCTGTAGGTAAAATCAGATTAATCTCAACCTACAGCACAGGGCCATCACTAAGGAATGAGCTCCTGGAGTGGAATAAGTGGGAGACGAGTATTTGGTTGCAATCTACTGCAAGGGGTAGGTTTTCACCAGGAATATTTTAAGGGTTTCTACAACTAATCAAATTATTATCCAAATTATTAGCCAATTACCCAAAATGACCTCAGTAGTACTTCCTGGAGAACTTCCAAATTTAGGTAGAAGTTCATCTTTGAAGACAACTAACTATAAAATACACTCTTAAATAGTTGAATACATTGCTTTTATGGCAGGAATAGATTAGAATAGCCACTTAACATGTGTAGATATCTTCCATCTTTGTTTTTCTACAGCTAATGATAAACTGCTCTTTCTGAGAACAGGTAGTTTACATTTGTTCTGAACTGGAAAAAATAAAGCCAAGTTGCAATGACAGAGAACAACCTGTGTTCTTGTAGGTCTTTTTCTAGAAAACAAGCACTTCATTTATGTAATAATTGTCCCCAAAGATGTCAACTTTAGAAAAAAAACAAAGTGGGAACGCAGTCTCATTTCAAACTACTTAGGATTAAAATTTCACCTAGTACAAGATTCTTGTCTAATTTCTCCAAAATACAGCTTTGAAGTAATGTTAATCCTTAAATCTTTCATCCTTCCCACAGGTAGTTATGCAAATTAGCTTCTAAGGCAAAACTTGATTACGGAGAAAATTACCCTTGGATAAAATTTTAAGTAAACTATAAAATCTGAGAAACTATGGTTCTATATACAGTCCTATACAATATTTTAAGCACATTGAGGTTTGAGATAATGGTGTTGAAACCAACAAGAAACAAAAGAAAATTCTCAATGCAGACATTTCAAATCATTTTGCCTTTTAGGAAGGATAGATGGAAGAGTCTAAAAATCTTTCCTGCTTACCTTCAGAGTTTACGCCATTGTATTTAATATTAAGCCTCTTGAGTCCTAATACACATTAACAGATTTGGTTGCTGTGAAAATTCCATAAGATATTATTTTTATTTTCTTGTCTTGACACATAACTTTAGGAAGTCCGCTATCTGCTGGCACCTATCCTACGGCCTGACACACAGTTGTTCTTGTTCATTGTTCAGTTGCTAAGTCGTGTCCAACTCTTTGCAACCCCATGAACTGCAGCATACCAGGATTCTCTGTCTTTTACTATCTCCTGGAGTTTGCTCAGACTCATGTCCATTGAGATGGTGATGCCATCCAACCATCTCATCCTCTGTTGTCCATCTTCTCCTTTTGCCTTCGATCTTTCCTAGTATCAGGGTCTTTTCCAATAAGTCAGCTCTTTGCATCAGGTGGCCAAAGTATTGGAGCTTCAGCATCAGTCCTTCCAATGAATATTCAGGATTGATTTCCTATAGGATTGACTGGTTTGATCTCCTTGCAGTCCAAGGGACTCTCAAGAATCTTCTCCAGGAGCACAGTTTGAAAGTACCCATTTTTCGGTGCTCAGCCTTCTTTATGGTCCAACTCTCACATTCATACATGACTATCACAAAAACCAATCAAAGCCATAGCTTTGACTATATGGACCTTTGCCAGCAAAGTGACGTCTCAGCATATTAAATGCTGTCTAGGTTTGTCATAGCTTGACACATAGGATTTTCTTGATTAATATGATTGTTCATTGAGAAGTTGTAGCGGGGAACTTGGCTACCAGGTCCCTGCCTTTACAAACTGGCATTTCTCATCATGGTGTTTCTGAGCACTTATCACTCTGATGTCCAGAGGTATATTAGATTATGAGGCTGACATGAGATTTATGACATAAACAAGGAGTTGTATGAGCAAATGTAGGACCCAGACAGTTGGAGTGACTGAGGTAAGTTGCCCAGGTAGGGACCGGTATGAATGGAAGAGGCCACATCTGACTGAGAGTGACAGGCACTGAGCTGTGCACTGAGCTCCTTCGGAATATTGTCTGCAAAAATGCCAGCCCAGTGCAGCACATCGGCCTCCCCTCTTGCCCCACCTCCACATCAAAGAGCAAAAGGAAATTTTGCTTTTTACCTAAAATGTCCCTATTTTACCTCAATAAACCAATAAAAACAATGCCCTTTGCCTGATCCCTCACAATAATGGTGACCCCTGGGGTTTGACTCCAGGATCCGAGACAGAGCACAGAGTTAAGACGTGACTCTGACATGAACGTGGAACCTGGCAGGCTGAGAAGATGGTCAATTACAGACTGAAACCCACAGATGGACAGCTAATGTGGCAATAGGAAAACATGTTTCTCAGGTGGAGATGTCAGTGGAGTTCATCACTCTGCTCCCTTGTGTGGTATTTCACTAATATCTGGAAAGCTTCAAAGCCAAGATACATTGACTCAGATGAGAATTCAACTGACAAGAACAGCATCTACACCTGCCCTGGAAGATGAAATTATAAGAGCTGCTAATCTTGTGCTTCTGGGCAGTGGCAAACCAGTGGCCAAGAGTGATGGAACACTCTTTGTCTTCCGACTGAAGAATTTTATGGAAGCACGTTAGGTACATAAACAGAGACCAGTAAGAGGGTAGGAATTTTTCATTTCTCCCAAAGCACCTAGCACCACATTCAGTTTTAAAACTGGAATGCTCGACAAAAGACTTTGTGCTTGGCCACTGACATATTCTCGTAGCCACAAAGAAAAGCCTGTTTCAGGTGTTCAGGTGCGTCTCATTTATGACCTATTCTTTACCAGTACACAGCAGACTGTACTTATGGCTAGAGAGGCGACTGAAAAAAAACCCCAAAGAAGAACCCACAGTACAGTCTAGAATGCCCTCTCCACTTTCCTAATATTTTTGTTAGCTTTTACTTTGCTCTTCACTCCAACCAGGCTCGTCTCAGCTTGCGAACTTTGCAGACTAGGAATGCTGTTGGAAAGCCTACCTTGGAACGTTTCCTTGAGTCAGGTGGAGTATGAAGAATTTGGCCAGCTCTCATCGGAGCAAGAACTGCCCAAGAACTCCAAGGAATGCCTCTCAGCACGCTGTCTGCACTGGCGTGTGCCCAGGAGAAACACTATCCGTCCTGCTAACCTTTGAGGCACAACCTTTTAATCTCCCCAGTGGAGCTTTTTTCACCAAAATTGTTCCTTGTGAGTTGCATGGAAGACTATGTTTTGATTATAAAAATCATTTACAGTGAGTATGAGTTTTTCTATCTCCATATCAGTCACTCTTAATCTTTTAAACTTTTAAGTAGAATGCTTTTTTCCACAAAAAAGCAGAATATCATGCAATGGCCTTGGCAATATCAGTTGATATAACTCATAAAGACATGTCATTAAGAAATTTATAAGAAATTAATTGGGCAACCTGAAACTACAGAGTCTAAACATTATTTAAAATCCTAAATCATTTGTCTTTTTAGCACTGATCAGAAAAATGAAGTTATTCATAAATTATGCCTACCTATTTTGAAGAGTAGCTTCTGATGAATATTTAAATAAGCTCAGCCACATGAGCTTGTCATTATTAGCTCCATGTAAACAATCCAGAACATCAATGTCTGATGGATTTCTGTGACGGTGGAAAGCTCTGTTTTCTCTGTTCAGCATGATCCACACTAGCCTCAGGTGGCTTTGAGTGATCAAGATGTGGCTAATATGACTGACTAAATGAGTATTTATTTAATTTTAATTACTTTAAATTTAAATTAAAGTAGTCACATGGAGCTAGTGGCTACTGTTTGGATAATGCAGGTCTAGAGACTTATTCGGGGAAGGCAATGGCACCCCACCCCAGTACTTTTGCCTGGAGAGTCCCATGGACAGAGGATCCTGGTAGGCTCCAGTCCATGGGGTCGCTGAGAGTCAGACACGACTGAGCGACTTCACTTTCACTTTTCACTTTCATGCATTGGAGAAGGAAATGGCAACCCACTCCAGTGTTCTTGCCTGGAGAATCCCAGGGACGGGGGAGCCTGGTGAGCTTCCGTCTATGGGGTTGCACAGAGTCGGACACGACTGAAGCGACTTCGCAGCAGCAGCAGCAGAGACTTGTTACTCAAAGTGTAACCACCTACAGAAAGCATCATCTTCACTTGGGAACTTTTTACAAATGCAACTTTCAGGTCCTACCTCAAGACTACTGAATTTGAATCTGCAGCTTAATAAGGTCCCCATGTAATTTATGTGTGCATTAACATTTAAGAAGCGTGAATCCAAAAGAGTCATCCTCAACATTGGTTGTACCCCTAAAATTACCTGAAATGTTTTCATGGTGCTAATGGGGTCAAAATACTTTCAAAATAAAATCATAATCTATTTTTCTCTGTATTGGTATTTGCACCGATGGTACAAAAGCAATGGCGGATAAAACTTTGGCAGCTTCCCTGGTGGCTCAGTGGTAAAGAATCTGCCTGCAGTGCAGGAGACCCAGGTTCAAAACCTGGGTTTGAAAGATCCCCTGTAGGAGGGGCATGGCTACTCACTCCAGTATTCTTGCTTGGAAAATTCCATGAACAGAGGAGACTGGTGGTCTGTAGTCTATGGGGTCACATACAGTCCGACACAACTGAAGTGACTAAGCAGCAGCAGGTTGAATTAAGTCACCAGAACCAAAATGTAGAAGTCATCATTAATTTCTTCACTGTCACAACTGTCACTTGCGAGAAAAAAAAAAAAAAAGTCCAGTTACATTTTAAAATGTTTTTGTTTTTGGTGATACAGGAAAACATACTGAATTTCTCAAATCCTAACCACTGAATGCACCTTTTTTTTAGTATCTTTTGGGAATAAATAAATTAGGTGTACCTTTGGGTATAAATCATTGACTCAAGAAAAACACCTGTGAGACTGAGTTATAAGCTAAATGAGCCTCTTTTTCACAAGAGGCTCTTTTTCATAGGCAAATTATGGTTATTCATAACTGAGTATTTGGCAAATGTGAAGTAAAGTGAAAGTCTCTCAGTCGTGTCCAACTCTTTGCAACCCCATAGACTATATAGTCCATGGAATTCTCCAGGCCAGAATACTGGAGTGGGTAGACTTTCCCTTCTTCAGAGGATCTTCCCAACCCAGGGATCAAACCCAGGTCTCCTACATTGTAGGTGGATTCTTTACCAGCTAAGCCGGAAATACTTTATTCAAAATGAATGAAGTAAATCTGTCACTTCAAGGAAAATAATTAACAATGTTTCCAATGATAACCTTTGAGATTCAAAGTGGAAATTAGGATTTTAGAAAACTAGTATTTACCACTAAGGTCCTCATATTTTCCTAATACCAAAAGATTAGATTGCTGGTGAAGTTAACAACTGCATTTGAAAACCCTATACAATTCACATACCCAATATTTTTTAAATGATCAATATATGAGTAAAAAGATTCATTCAAGAAGCAAGATAGGACAATGAACTGTAATGTATTAAGAATATACATTTATTGATATGGTTTTATATTCCAAGTTGCATATAACCTTTATGAAACTACCTCTTGTCAAGTTTTATATAGTATCAAAGAAGAATACCCACAATTATCTGAAAATTCTATTAAAATACTCCTGTTTCCAACTACATATTTGTGAGTCCCAGTATTCTTTGTATCATTCAACCAAAACAACTTACTAGAATGCAGAAGCAGATATCAGAATCCAGCTGTCTTCTATTCAGCTGGATATTAAAGAAATGGGCCAAAAAAGAAAACCAATGCTTTTCTTTCCAATAATTTTTTGTTTTGGAAATAATAAATTCTTTTCATAAAATATATTATGTATTAATATATAATGCATTTATTATTGCTATTTTTGAAGGAAATCATAAATGTTTAAAGTTCTTGGTTTTAATTGCTTGTATGGTAAATATTGCTAGAGACTACTTCTATTACTGGAAAAGCTCTCTGGGGTTCTCAGTCATATTTGGTAGTGTAAGTTTCCTGAGACCAACAAGTTTGAATGCTGATGGCCTTGATAAGAAGAGCATTAAAGCTAAGAATCACGACTCTCTCTACCCAAAATTTGAGAATTGGTTGCTTTCAAGGATTCAGGGAAAAAAAAGGAAAGCATTTGGTATCTTCAAAAGGGAAAATACAGAGGCATATTCACACGTTGATTCATTCAATCCACTTTTTGGCATCCATTATAACAATCCATAGAAAACATCTGTAAGAACTGACAAATATATATGCACATTTATTATAGCATGTTTACAGTGTGACCTAAGAACAATCTGAAGCCCCCTCAAGAGTGGAGCAGTTGGTTAAATCGCAGCACAATATACTACAGAAGGTGATAGATGGGGAGGCCTGGCATGCTGCGGTTCATGGGGTCGCGAAGAGTCAGACACGACTGAGCGACTGAACTGAACTGAACTGAGTATGCAGCATTAAAGACTGGATTAATTATTTATGTTTCTAAAACTGGAATGTTGTCCATAATATATTATTAAACAAGAATGCAAGTTTCAAAGCAATGTGTGAAGTACAACCCCTTTTAAAAACAAGGGAACAGCTTTGTATGTATGCATAGCTTTACTTGTATTTGGTCTTAGCAAAAGGTAGAAAAGGACATAAACCAATCTGTTAACACTGGTTATCTGGGAGGAGAGTGGGAGTGGATGTGACATGAATTGTATTATTTACTGGTCCTGTATACTTCTTGTTTTTTTAAATTTTGAACTCCCTGTTTATTCAGCTTTTTTCTCTTCTATGCCCAGTGGCCCTTGATTGTTCTTTGTGGTGCCACACAGTGGTAAAGTGAAGTGAAGTCGCTCAGTCGTGTCCAACTCTTTGCGACCCCATGGACCGTAGCCTACCAGGCTCCTCTGTCCATGGGATTTTCCAGGCAAGATACTGGAGTGGGCTGCCATTTCCTTCTCCAGGGGATCTTCCCAACCCAGGGATCAAACCTGGGTCTCCCGCATTGCATATAGACGCTTTACCATCTGAGCCACCAGGGAATCCCCACCAAATGTGTGAGCCACCAGGGAAGCGCCCCCCCCCCAAAAATTTCCACACGTGTGTGAAAAAAAAATTTCCACACGTGCATCAGTGGTTCCTTTGAAGACATCACAAGTCTCAGGAGATTAATATTTTTCCATCATATGCACCACACAGTGGTAGACATCAGGAAATGCAAATGACCTTTGACCACTCTGATCCTTCTGAAGGATAGAGAAGAGTGTAAGGAGAGAAACAACAGCATTTCAATTGTATTTGATTCAGAGCACGAAAGTGGTCATAAGAACGTTCAGTTTTCTCCCAAACTCATCAAAAGTTGGTTGTAGCATCGATGTTCCGAAAGCAATTAGCAGATTTGCGCTGCTAAGGATTTTCTCACTTTGGAGGAGCTATTTGCAGCTTCAAGCACCTATAGCTATGTCTTTTATTCCCACTACTTTCCACTTTACCTTCTTCCGTCAATCTCTTCAGCATCGTTTCAAAACAGTGACCCATTAGTACTCTACCCTCCAACAATAACATTCTTTTCAGCTCTTCGTGCGTGTCCTTCCCAGTCTTCAGTCTGGATTTTCATATATGTATTTCCTCTGTTTGAAGCTCTCCTCCTTTCCCCACACCACACACTCTTCATTCAGGTCACAGAAGAGAAAATCATCTTCTCTAGAAAACTCTAAATACTCCTCAAACACCCTGCTCTGACCTTTCTCCAGCACAGCATTTACCATACTCTCTCTCATAATTTGTAGTTAGTTGCCCATCTACCCAAGTTTAGTTCCCTGAGGGCAAGAACCAAGCCTGTACTGTTCTCTTTTGTGGCCCAGCATCAATCTGCAAGGTACATTGTAGTGATTGTAATATTTTTCTCAGTTTCTCTTGATTTTATTGTTCTTTTTTTAAAAAATAAAAGTATCTCTTCTATTTACTGTTGAGGATATACTTTAAGTCAAGCTCTGGGCTAAAGAATTCATATACATTATCTGATTTAACCTTCTGCTAACACTTAAGCCTACACTACTCTTCTTCCTTGTGGAAACTCAATGTTTTTGGATACCACCTGCTGCTCTGATCTCTCTTCTTCCTCTGAGGTATCCTATGCTCCAACTCCAACAAAACACAGACTTTAACTATGTCTAAGGAATCTTAACTTGAACTCAGCTATTGCCTACCTTAGTTTACTTAGCTTACTTGATCCATGGAATCCAGTTCCTCATGCTAACACAGTAAATCTAAAAACAAATTCATATCAAATTATAACCCTCTGGGACACACACTTTTATAGACACACGAAGAGTAATAATGCCTTAAAACCCAAACAAGGGAAATTTGAACATCCCAGCTGGACTCTGAGGAAGATACTTTTAGAAAGGAAATTCTCAACATTTGTTTTGTAGACAGTATCTTTAAAGTACCATCTACTCCGCCTGTTTGTAAGGAAAACCCTGTGTTTGGAGTAATCTTGTGAGTGTTCAACCTTGTTCCATGACTCGGAGTTACCACAAGTTTTCTAACCACAGTAGAAAAGAAAACAACTTCATTTCTTTTTTATGTATGGATTTCCAATGTTGTTTATCTAAAGAAAACAAAGCAAACAGTGAAGAACTGTATTTGTAACTATTCTGATCAGACATAAACTATACAGGATTTTGTTGTCCATTATAAAGTGTTAAATCACCCCACTCCAGGGAGGTCAGGGCGAATGTGAACTGACTCCCCAGGTGCTGGGTACAGTGTTCTTTATCTTGACACTCAGTCCTTCAGGATGTCCTTGATGTCAGACCTTCAAACAGTGACAAGCCATATGGACATATGTAAGAAAATTTTATGTTATCGGCTCCTAACTTGATAAGATAATGACCAAACTCTCCAGGTCAAGATGCTTTCCTTCCCTTCTGAGTAGTCCAAGCTAGTGAGCCAACAAGTAGCTGGGGACCGGCTGGGGACAACTGAAAACATGTGGCAAAAAATCCTTCTCTTGACAGCTTAAAAAGAAGAACTTCAAAATATCAGTCTGGAGGTCTTGGGAGCAAAGGGAGTAGAATCAGAAGGGTAGATTAATGAAAATGGCAAAGAAATAGATGCTTGGCATAAGAGGCTGGACTAGCTAAGGTCAACTGACTTCAGTGTAGGATGGACAGATTATGCTTCATTCTGCCATCTAGTGGTGAGAGACGCTTTGTAGTCTGTGACTCAGACGATGCTCCAGGACTGACTTCTATTCCACAGAGAACATTCTGGCTCATTACCGCATTATTGAATCCTTCTCAAGGGAAACTGTGAGGTAGATAATTTTCTGTTTTACAGATCAGGAAACTAAGAGTCAGATAGACTAAATGGCTATAAAAAGTAAGAGATGGTACATGTTCTATACCTTGTAAGCTAGCCTATACTTAGTGCTTTGAGAAATTCAGAGTAGTGATTGACTCTCTCACCCACCCGGCACAGATGAAGAAAAACAGAGAAATCTTCAATTCAGTTCAGTCGCTCAGTAGTGTCCGACTCTTTGCGACCCCATGAATCGCAGCACGCCAGGCCTCCCTCCAACTCCTGGAGTTCACTCACACTCACGTCCATCCAGTCAGTGATGCCATCCAGCCATCTCATCCTCTGTCATCCCCTTCTCCTCCTGCCCCCAATCCCTCCCAGCATCACAGTCTTTTCCAATGAGTCAACTCTTTGCATGAGATGGCCAAAGTACTGGAGTTTCAGCCTTAGCATCATTCCTTCTAAAGAAATCCCAGGGCTGATCTCCTTCAGAATAGACTGGTTGGATCTCCTTGCAGTCCAAGGGACTCTCAAGAGTCTTCTCCAACACCACAGTTCAAAAGCATCAATTCTTTGGCACTCAGCTTTCTTCACAGTCCAACTCTCACATCCATACACGACCACTGGAAAAAGCATAGCCTTGACTAGATGGACCTTTGTTGGCCAAGTAATGTCTCTGCTTTTCAATATGCTATCTAGGTTGGTCATAACTTTCCTTCCAAGGAGAAAGCATCTTTTAATTTCATGCCTGCAGTCACCATCTGCAGCAATTTTGGAGCCCCCAAAAATAAAGTCTGACACTGTTTCCAGTTTCCCCATCTATTTCCCATGAAGTGATGGGACCAGATGCTGGCAATGGAAAAATATATCCCCCTCTGTTCTTTTTTGGAGAAGGAAATGGCCACCCACTCCAGTATTCTTGCCTGGAGAATCTCATGGACAAAGGAGCCTGGTGGGCTACAGTCTATAGGGTCGCAACAAGTCAGACACAACTGAATTGACTTAGCATCGTCATCATCAACATTCTTTACCACTGAGCCATCTGGGAAGCATATAAATAAATAAGTAAATAAATAAATACCATTTATAAACTATCATCATATACTGAGCAACTAACACACACACACACACATGCTCTTTACACACCAAACAATAATGCCAGAAAATTTTAAAGTAATAATAAAACAAAGATAAACAATAAACCCCTGAAAAATCATGCAAAAGAACAGGAAAAAGTGGAAAAATTATGAATGCATGACTTCAGTAACATTATGATGGCCTGAAGAAAGGAAAACATAAGAATTTAGCAGATGAGAATAACCTTAGACAACTAGTAACTCAATTTTTTCACTTTACAGTTGAAGAAAATGAAGACAAAAAATTCAATTACTATTTCCTGATTCCAGTATGAGTTACTATGACAACCAAAATCCTATCTCCTCCTCTTTCTTTGTTTGAGATTTTTGACAACAGAAATCAATTATTTGCATTTAAACATTTCTGAAAGGAGGGACAGAGGGAGATAAAGGGGAAAGAAAGAAGTGAGGGAGAACAGAGCTAAAACTAATTTCTTTCGATTTGTACTCAGAGTCACATTCTGATGAAAATAAAAGTACCATAATCAGAGTGAACTGGAACACCAGAAAAGATGGAATCTCAGTTTTAAGAGATATAAATCAGGCTTAGATCAAGCAGTTTTAAGAGATATAAACCAGGCTTAGATCAAGCCTCCTTCTTACTCTTACATTTTGGAATATGAATAACCATATTTTATTGTTGGTTTTCAGTCACTAAGTCGTGTCTGATTCTTTGCAACCCCATGGATTATAGCACTGCAGAGGAGCCAGGCTCCTCTGTCTTGCACTGTCTCCCAGAGTTTACTCAAATTCATGTCCATTGAGTCCATGATACTGCCTAACCATCTTATCCTCTGCTGCCTGCTTCTCCTTTGGCTTACAATCTTTCCCAGCATTAGGGTCTTTTCTAATCAGCTCTTTGCATCAGGTGGTCAAAGTATTGGAGCTTCAGCTTCAGCACCAGTCCTTCAAATGACTATTTAGGATTGATTTCGTTTAGGATTGACTGTTTCGGTCTCCTTATTGACCAAAGAATTCTCAAGAGTCTTCTCCAGCACCACAGTTTGAAAGCATCAGTTCTTCAGTGCTCAGCCTTCTTTATGGTTCAATTCTCACATCCATACATAACTACTGGAAAAATCATAGCTTTGACTATATGGACCTTTGTCAGCCAATGTCTCTGCTTTTTAATATGCTGTCTAGGTTTGTCATAGCTTTCCCTCCAAGCAGCAAGTATCTTTTTCATTTCATGGCTGTAGTTACCACTGGCGGTGATTTTGGAGCACCCAAATCAAATCTCACTGTTTCCACTTTTCCCCTTCTATTTGCCATGAATTACAATATAATGGGAAAAAAAATCCACTTACCCAACAATAAGAAATTTATTATATCAATTATGGTATATCTATTCAATAAAATCTATACAATCAGTTAAATTATACTCTACAAGTACATTTAGAGGAGGAAATTATTTGCACATCAACACTAATGAAAAAATGAAATAAGAATACATGTGGCATAATTGGAGAAGGCAATGGCACCCCACTCCAGTACTCTTGCCTGGAAAAATCCCATGGATGGAGGAGCCTGGTAGGCTATAGTCCATGGGGTCGCTAAGAGTCAGACATGACTGAGTGACTTCACTTTCACTTTTCACTTTCATGCATTGGAGAAGGAAATGGCAACCCATTCCAGTGTTCTTGCCTGGAGAATCCCAGGGACGGGGGAGCCTGGTGGGCTGCCGTCTATGGGGTCACACAGAGTCGGACACAACTGAAGTGACTTAGCAGGTGGCATAATTCCAATTTTGTATTTTAAAAGTAGGTATGATGAAAATAGTCAAAATATTAAAAGTCATTACCTCTGAAAAGAGATATTATAAATATAAACATTCCTTCCAGATCTGTGCTTTGATGTTATTTCTTTAAATAATTGGTTGCTTTGATAGTGAAAACACTTGAGCCTGAAAGTGTCTTTGAGAAGAAAGTTTTTAAATTATGAAAAATGAAGCCAATTTTAAAAATTTTTTTATATTTTTAATTTTAGGTGTTTTTTTTGTTAAAAAATTGTTTTTAAATTTAAAACCTGTTTTAAATGACCTTTTTTGATAGTGCTTTAGCATGGGAGGATGGTTCCACCTTATCACAGGCCAGAAGGACATAGAAGCTCAAATTCCCCACTTGGCCCCTGTTGATACCCAACAATGGTGGTGCCCTTCCAGACTGCTGGGCAGGGGTGGGATTTGGCCTCCAGTGACCCTTACTTAGGTGGGGGTGGCCTTGTTAGTGCTGAATGAGTGACTATAAAAGTTCTGAGTCTCTACTAGGCCTCCTGTGACACCACCCCAGGGAGAGGGTGAAGGGTGCCTTCTTACTGCCGGGTGGAGATGGAGTAGGTTCACCACAGGAGACCCACTGTCATCACAATGGGTGGACCCATTATCAGCCAGTAAGGATGAAAATCCTTGTTCCTTACTTGGCCTTTTCTGAATCTTGGTCATGCTTCATGATAGCCTCATTAGGCTGAAAGTCTAATTCGTTCAACTTTTGCTGGCATAAATAGGGGGAAGAACCAGAGGTTTTTTGTGGTGCATGGATACAAGAGAGCTATACTGTCTAAAAACTTTACTCTTGATCATCAGTCCCTTTCCTGGTTCTTTGACTAGAGAAAGAAGGTGTTGGTTGGAGCTGTGTTTATCTGCAGCCATTGATTGGCATTATTGGATTGCCAGCTTCTGCTCCAAATCTGAGATGAGGCAAAAAGAAAATTTAGGAAATTCACTAATGTGTCCTTTCTTAGGTCTTGATGTCCAAGGTTGTCTGGCTTCTTCTTTCCATCCATCAGAATCTTCTTAGGTTTGTTTTATTTGTAATGTGCAAGAGCTTGTTTTGTTCATAACATGTAGGAGTTTTAGTTGTACTTAGTAGGAGAAATAGCAGAAAGTATGTCTCCATCACCCCAAAAGCAAAAAGCCTGCTAATAAATCCTGATAAAGTGAAATCTGTTGTTTTGGTTTTTTGGGGGTGAGGGGGTGTGGGAGTAGGGTGGTGGGCAGGGGAGTGTTTTGTTTTACCTTGACATTAAAGTCAAGTAATCTGAGATTCCTTTTTACAAATGAAGAAACTACATCCCTTAGAGTTTAGAAAGTGAAAGTCACTCAGTCATGTCTGACTCTTTGCGACCCCATGGACTATACAGACCATAGAATTCTCCAGGCCAGAATACTGGAGTGGGTAGCCTTTCACTTCTCCAGGGGATCTTCCCAACCCAGGTATCAAACCCAGGTCTCCTGCATTGCAGGTGGATTCTTTACCAACTGAGCTATCAGGAAATGATTTTCAAAAGAAACAAAGTCTTTGTTTGTAGAACCAGAATGAATATTCCTAAACCATCATGTTTCTAAGAAATATTATTTAGAGTTTTCTTCAGTTTAGTATCACCTAGATATTGGTAGCACCAATAAAGTGATTTCCTTGGTTATGCTGAATTATGTGACTAGCTATGGTATTCTAAATACAGGACACTGGTTTGTTGCACATTTTATGTTCCAAAATTAATAACTTCTTTCAATCTATTTCCTGTTATAAAAACTGAAGTATTATTTTATAGTAAATACAGTCTAAGTAAAATTTCTTTCAAAACAATTCCCCTCCAAAATAAAATTTTGAAGAAATAAAACAACAGAGACATTTACTTTGGGAGCTGTGGTATTTGAGAGCTAGAAAGGATTTCAGTGTTCAGGGAGCAAAGAAGAAAACAAAGGCTTGGGAGGCTGCAACCAAATCCTCTCACTTTAAGACCCAACTTTCATGCTAGGGAGTTCAGTGACCTCGAATGAGCCATGTACTTGTACTAGGTTTGGTTTTTCCAAAATTAGCTCTCAGATTTCATTATGATGATGATGATAATGATGAACTGATTTCCTGTAATAATATTACAGATACATGTAATAATTTTAGCCCAACTAAATGCACTTATAAAATTGGAAGAATAGAGTTATCTTTCTGAGCAAGGAAACAAAAGATTTCATGCTGTTGCTGCTGCTAAGTCGCTTCAGTCGTGTCTGACTCTATGCGACCCCATAGACGGCAGCCCACAAGGCTTCCCCGTCCCTGGGATTCTTCAGGCAAAAACACTGGAGTGGGTTGCCATTTCCTTCTCCAACGCATGAAAGTGAAAAGTGAAAGTGAAGTCGCTCAGTCGTGTCCAACCCTCAGCGACCCCATGGACTACAGTCCACCAGGCTCCCCTGTCCATGGGATTTTCCAGGCAAGAGTACCGGAGTGGGGTGCCATTGCCTTCTCCAAAAGATTGCATACTGGGACATATAAACTTGATTCACAGATGCATGCTACTACCACTTTCCAACCCCCAGAGCACAGTGGAATGTCCTCAGTAGTCACTCGCACATCAGTGTAGGCTGAGCCAACTTCAGAACCTTATGATCCACAGCCATTTGAGGTTGAGGAGTCACATCATTGCAACTGGTATTTTTCCAAACAAATTTTAAAATTTTCATTGAGAGTTGCTACACACACCACCTAGAGTGTTACCAGATCTTTCTGAAATGCTAAGTGAAAATGAATCCAATTTAGTACTTAAGTAACATTTTAACTTTACATGTTTCAATTTTTTTGCATTACTACTACTACTACTAAGTCACTTCAGTCGTGTTCGACTCTGTGTGATCCTGTAGATGGCAGCCCACCAGGCTCCCCCATCCCTGGGATTCTCCAGGCAAGAACACTGGAGTGGGTTGCCATTTCCTTCTCCAATGCATGAAAGTGAAAAGTGAAAGTGAAGTTGCTCAGTCGTGGCTGACTCTTAGCGACCCCATGGATTGCAGCCTACCAGGCTCTTCCATCCATGGGATTTTCCAGGCAGGTGTACTGGAGTGGGGTGCTATTGCCATCCTAGCTATACTTTCACAGAATATTAGAAATAATTTCCTTCCTTTAATCTTAGTAATTTAACCCTTTTCCATTTGACAGACATTTTTCTCCCTTTACTTTTAGTTGATGAGAAATTTGCATGGCTGATGGTACTTTCAAATTAAACAGCTCATACATAATTATTGCTATTTTATGGGGTGCAATTATAAGTGTCAAAGCTGCAGCTGGCTTCCTCCTCTTCCTTTCAACTAAAAGAAAAAATCACTGAGTAATACCAATGGGATAAAGCTTCTGCCACGGTTTCTTGGATGAGAATTAAGTATTACATGCAAATCAAGCATGCATTACAATTTTGTGGAATAAATTCTTAGAAAACTCTTAGTTAAGCCATTTTATAACCATCTATGCAATGGTGCTTTTATTGGGATATATAATGGTTTAATCAGTCATTATTCATACCCATTGATTCATGACTTGAAAAGAATGCCCTTTTAATAGCCCATATGGAAACTTACGGATGTGATATCAGCTATTTTGAAAACCTATATATTGACAAGTTTTTATTAATAAGCTCTTTATTAATGTTCAGTTTGTAATAAGTAACCTAGGTCTTCCACTTGTCATTGGTTGCTGGAGATCTTCCTAATTATTACGTCATCTTTCTGTAAGGCACCCTTGGTAGTGTGGGTTCCTTCTGATCACTGATAATTCTGTTTAACTGCAGGCTGTGTTGCTGTTCTAGCCTAAAACAGTCACTTAACAGTGACTTAACGGAGAGATTATTTCTTCATACTAGTTCATACTAGTTGAAAGCTTCCATTTGTCGTCCCCACCACCCTAATCCCTGGAGGAGATCTCGATTCCTTTTGAACCATTGAGTTCAGTCTATTAAAGCCATGTGTTTTAAATAGAGAAAGCCTTCAGATTGGCTTCAGGATATAAGCTCTCTCAGATAAACAGATGGAACCATCTCCTGGCTGCCATTTTGCTTCATTTCTTTTGAAGTATTCACTTTGGCTGACTTAAAAGTTTTTGAGATTTACTTTTCATTGAAGTCATGTATTTGGATTCCATCAGTGGAATTTTTCTCTATTTCATGTATAAATAGACTATTCTAATACAAAATAAACTTCAAAGTTTGTAAAGCCAAAAAATAAAATAACAGCTACCCATATATTGTGACTACTACTATCATGCTAGAAGCTTTAAATATATTATCTCCAACCCTCAGAATAACTCTGTAAAGTATTTATTATTTCCTGAGTTTTATAACTGAGGTTAAGGAAAGTAAAGTCACTTTTGCAAAGACAGCAGAAGAATGAAAACTGAATTCATGACTAATTCCAAAACTCAGTCTCTATCTATGACACCATTCTATAAAGAAGAATGTAATGATATGAATTTCACACAACACATACAGAAATTAATTTCATTATATGTTATACACTTTACATGTACTTTTGACTTTTCAACACTATTCAGTAAATACTTTTAAGCAGCTACTGTGAAGCAGGCCTAAGTGTTTAGGGAATCAAAACACTAAATGAAACAATTCCTGCCCTCAGGAACTTCATTAAATCTAGTGGAAAAAATAAGGCAAGGACAAGAATAGCTCTAATATAAATGAAAACACTACTTTGAAACAAAGATAAATACTGCTGCAGAGGTATAAATAGAGGTTTCTGGATGTTCAAATGCAGAAGTCTTACAGGTCAGCATGTAACTATAATGTTTATAACACTTAGTAGGTTCTAGCTCCTGTTTTAAGTATGTTATTTTTTAGTTCATTTAATTCTACCATGTTTGCATCATTATAAAGATGATTTTAAAGATCTCATTTTAAGGAGGGGGAATAAGTTCTGAATGACTAAAATAACTTGTCTGAAGATACCTCTCCAATAAGAAGCTAAGTTGGGTAAGCCTGTAGTAGAAAGGAATGCGCATAACTGCCCTGTGGTAGAGCCTATGTGCTTAACTGCTCCGCCATTCTTCCTAGTTGGGAAAAGTCTCTGAATTGGGATACCTATCCAAAATCTGCCTCAAAGAAGGGATGGACTTTCTATATTTTTAGCAGGCTGAGATGGAATTCCCTTGCTGTCATCTCCTTTCTCTGTGATAATGATGTTGCACAAATTGGGATGCAGGGCTGATTTCCTGCTTTGCAGAGGAAAAATCACAGGCATCAGGAGATCAAGTGATTCCTTAATAAAACAAAAGTAAGTTGAGAAGTTGTGAGCATTTTACTATCTATGTTGACAAATACAAGAGAAATAAACACACTTATATAATTGTATTTTCTTAAACTATATCTGAAAGATATCCACAAAAGGGAAACTATGGTAGCTTCTGAGTCTGAGAATCATGTGAATATATTCACTATTAACAAAATAAATTTATTTTACAAGTCAAGTCTGAAGAATAAACAAAAAAACAAGCTGAATAATATTTGCAGGTAAGAGTGAAAATAAGAAAATGAGAGTGATTTTCTTATAAAACTCAGAAATTTTCATTCTGAGTTAATTCATCATGGGGCAACAAATTATTTTCAAAAAAGATCTGACTTCTTCCTTTGATTTGATGCTTTCAAACAGCGGTGTTGGAGAAGACTGTTGAGAGTCCCTTGGACTACAAGGAGATCAAACCAGTCAATCCTAAAGGAAATCAACCCTGAATATTCATTGGAAGGACTGATGCTGAAGCTGAAGCTCCAATACTTTGGCCACCTGATGCAAAAAGCTGACTCATTGGAAAAGACCCTGATGCTGGGAAAGCTTGAAGGCAGGAGGAGAAGGGGATGACAGAGGACAAAATGGTTGGATGGCATCACCAACTCAGTGGACATGAGTTTAAGCAAACTCTGGGAGACAGGTAAGGACAGGGAAACCTGGCATACTGCAATTCACGGGGTCACAGAGTCAGACACAACTGAGTGACTGAACAATGACAACTTCCTTTGATGACCTGATGGACAACATGTATTTTGAAGTATACATTCCATACATTTTAACTGTTTCCTTTCAATGTACAATATTCTCATTATCTTAAAGTCATACTTTATATATATAAACATAGAGAAATAAATCTAATAGAAGAAAATATCACTTCACTTTCTTATAATTTTGCAAATCATTGTTACAAATGCATAGAAACATATATTCTTCAAGTAAATAAACTCCTAATACCAGAATTAATCTGGTTTTTAAATTGTGTTTTTCACTATGAATAATAAATAAAACTTCTGATAAAAATCTTTCAAAATTACATACATTTTCTGCAAAACTTAGCATTCTAGAATACTATTTTCAACTTAGCCTATTGTTTGTATGTGTGTCCAAAAATCTGTGTACTGATTGCTAGAGCTTTCTTTTCCTTTTCACCTGTGCTTGTCAGTGTGTTTGACACAGCATCTAATATTTATTTGTAGGTATATATGTTGTACATCAATACATTCCCAAGCGAATGCCCCAACACTTGAAACATTAGGACTTGCTATAGGTAGCAAGAAAAATAAAGTGTGTTATTAGGTTTTTTTAATAGCAGAACTTATTATTATCTTTAAAAATACACATGGCCTTGGTAAAAGACAAAAGCATGAAAATGGTAAATCACTCTTACGTTCAAGGACTAAACGTTCTTTCAAATAGTTAACTGCAAAATGCATAAAACACACAAAAATGGTATGTAACAAATAGTAAAACATAATGGAAGTTTAACTGTTAAAAGAATAAAAGCTGCTAAATGAATAATAGCAGTAGCCAAGCCGGCTATGATTTCATGCTTTTCCATTGTAAAATGTAGGAATCCATTCACATATAATAATTCCAGAGGGAAAGTTCCACACTTTTAAGATATTTGTGGAGTAACAAGTCAGCTTCGCTAGAATCCTTCTCATTTTAAAGACAAACAAAACCTGCTGATGCTTCACATTCCTGAGAAAAGTAAAGATTAAACCTCCCAAGAACTAGAAATGCTTAGTTACCTGCTTTCTAGAATAATTTTCTCTATACCCATACAAGAGACAGGCAAATAAGAAAGGACAGAATAAGCACTGTTATCATGAAAGTTGGGGGGTGGGGAGAGGTGGTGGGTGGGCACTTCCCTGGTGGCTCAGATGGTAAAGAATCTGCCTGCATTGTGGGAAACCTGGGTTTGATCTTTGGGTCAGGAAGATTCCTAGGAGAAGGGAATGGCTATGCCAGTATTCTTGCCTGGAGAATTCCATGGACAGAGGAGCCTGGTGGGTACAGCCCATGGGGTCACAAACAGTTGGCCATGACTGCAATTAACACACATACACACACATATCATGAAAGGGCATATGTTGTAAGGACCAGTCTGCTAACGTCAATGACTGGTGAACTCCATCCTAGGTTCCTCTAGTGTTTTATACTGTACACACTCCCTCAACAAGACAGAATTAGTATATTTTTCAAAAGGTTGTTCTTTTCTAGTCTAACAAAAATAGAACTCAATTTACATTTGACAGAAATAACTAAACTGGGAAAACTCTTTACTTCCTCCCTAATTCCTTGTGGTAGATTGATTGCATGATTGACCCTAATTCTTTACTTTATTATGTGAGTTTCAAATTCCTCCCACTGAAGCAAAGTTTATTTCCACAACCACTGTGACTTGCTTTGGCCAGAAGAAAGAAGTAGAAGTTGCAGTGCCCTGTTCCAACCCTAGGCCTCAAGAGGCCTTGTGCATTCCCAGTTACTCTCCTACCTCTCTTCCCTCATCCTAAGAACATATTGACACTATCTGTTGGTCATAGGAAGAGGACAATGAGAGATATACTGAGCAGAGCCATGTAGCCAGCCAATTGCAGTGAACTCATCCAAGACTGGCAAAACTGTCCACCTAAGCTTAGCATAGATGAGTTGACTTACAAAGTCATGAAAAAGAATAACTAACTATTGTTTTAAACCACTGGGGTTTGGCATAGTTTGCTACTCAGCAACACCTGATATTTCCTCCAGAACTCTTTTCAGTTATTTCTTCTTTCTATTTGAATGTTCGTCCTGATCATTTGTAGGCTCATGAGCCACAGCAGTACATTAACAATGTAAGAAGTATTCCTTTAGAGTAGGAGTTTCAATTTCATTTTAGGTTTAAGATCTCTCCTACTCTCTAAAGAATGCTTTAAAAAACAATGACACAGAATAATCTGATTTGTCCTTACTCAGCTCTGTCTGTAATAAAAAAGTTAATTAAATTAAAATAAGCCTCAATAACATCAGATTATTCAAAAGGGAATGAACGTATAATGCAAGATAGTTTAATTATTATACATTAATATGTACTTACTATAAGTAAATGATTATATACTATGACCAAGTGAAATTTATCCAATAAATGTAAGGTTTATTTAATAGCCAGAAATTAGTCTATTTAATAATACATATGAGCAAAGGACAAAAATTGCATGATTATCTCCATAGATGCAGAAAAAGCATTTGCCAAAATCTAATAGTCTTCTTCCTTGGAAGGAAAGTTATGACCAACCTAGACAGCATATTAAAAAGCAGAGACATTACTTTGTCAACAAAGGTCCATCTAGTCAAGGCTATGGTTTTCCCAGAAGTCGTGTATGGATGTGAGAGTTGAACTATAAAGAAAGCTGAGCATTGACGAATTGATGCTTTTGGACTGTGGTGTTGGAGAAGACTCTTGAGAATCCTTTGGATTGCAAGGAGATCCAACCAGTCCATCCTAAAAAAAATCAGTCCTGGGTGTTCATTGGAAGGACTGATGTTGAAGCTGAAACTCCAATATTTTGGCCACCTGATTTGAAAAGCTGACTCATTGGAAAAGACTCTGATGCTGGGAAAGATTTAGGGGAGGAGGAGAAGGGGACAACAGAGGATGAGATGGTTGGATGGCATCACCGACTCAATGCACATGGGTTTGGGTGGACTCCAGGAGTTGGTGATGGACAGGGAGACCTGGTGTGCTGTGGTTCATGGGGTCACAAAGAGTCGGACACGACTGAGTGACTGAAATGAACTGAACAGTCTTCCATGATATTAAACGGGCAAAGAGAAAAATAATTCAACCAGAAAAGAAGGAAATTTTCTGAACCTGATAAAGAAAATCCATGAAAAATACAGAGCTGATGTCACACTTAATGTTGAAAGACTGAATGTTTTACACTACATCCAGGAACAAAACAAGGATGCCTATTCTTGTTACTTATATCAACATTCTACTAGAAGTCCTAGCCAGGGAAATTAGACAAGAAAAAGAAATAAAAAGCATCCAGATTTGAAATGAAGAAGTAAAGATATCTCTATTTACTGATGACATGATTGTTTATTTGAAAAATCTTAAGGGATCCATAAAAACATAATTGGAATTAACAAGTTTACTAAGCATACAGGGTAAAGTATCCATACACAAATTTTGACTGAATTTCTATATCTAGCAACAAACAATCTTAAAGTGAAATCTGAAAATAGTTCTGTTTATAACAGCATTAAAAAATGAAATTCTTTGCAATAAATTTAACAAGTTACATGTAATATTTATGGTCTGAAAACTATGAAATGTTACAGATAGAAATTAATAAAAACATAAATAAGTGAAAAGAGATTTCATGTTCATGAGTCAGAAGACTTAAAAGCTCAATTTTGCCATCAATTGATTTTCAGAAAGTTGAAAATATTCTTTTCAACAAATTCTAATGAGAAAGCTGGATATCCACATGCAAAAAAAAAAAAAAAAGAAACACTTCCTAATACCACACACAAAATTAAATAAATATATCATAGATATAAGTGTAAATGCTAAAGGCATAAACCTTTTAGAATAAAATATGAAAGCAAATCTCTGTTAGTCTACATTACTGCAGAGAGTGGGTTGGCTTTCTGGGCTGGTTGCTACAGGTTATATTAATAGATCAGAAATCAATTTTTATATATGGCCTGGCAATTGTCCATTGATATATTCAGTCTCTCAGAATCAAATACTAGGTATGGAATCAATTTACTCAATTTTTTTTTAGTCTCAGTGACTTAATTTGTAAAATTTGATTATTAGTTGCTTTCTCTGCACAGGATAACACTATACAGCCCATACAATTATTTTCTGAACTAAAAAAAAAAATCCATCAGCTATTTGTGAGAACTCTAATAGGCCTTGATGCATGCATGCTAAGTTACTTCAGTTGTGTCCAACTCTGTACAACCCTGTGGACTGTAGGCCACCAAGTTCTTCTGTCCATGGGATTCTCCAGGCAAGAAAACTGGAGTGGGTTGCCAGTTTCACCTCCAGGGGATCTTCCTGACCCAGAGATCGAACTCACATCTCCTGTGTCTCCTGTATTGGAAGGTGGATCCTTTACCACTAGTGCCACCTGGGAGGCCCAATAGGCTTTGATAGGGCTTCAATCAGTTCAGTTCAGTTCAGGCTCTCAGTCATGTCCGACTCTTTGCGACCCCATGGACTGCAGCAAGCCAGACTTCCCTGTCCATCACCAATGCCCAGAATCTACTCAAACTCTTGTCCATCGAGTCGGTGATGCCATCCAACCATCTCATCCTCAGCCGTCCCCTTCTCCTCCCACCTTCAATCTTTTCAAATGAGTTAGTTCTTCACATCAGGTGCCAAAGGATTGGAGTTTCAGCTTTAGCATCAGTTCTTCCAATGAATATTCAGGACTGATTTCCTTTAGGATGGACTGGTTGAATGGGGCATATTGAAATAAAAGATATACTGAAATAGCACAGTGCTTGACACAAATTAGGTAAACAATTGGTAGATTTTTTTCCTTTTTCCTTAGTTTTTCAGTGTAGGATAATCCTTGTGACACTATTTTGGTTGTGTGCATACAAAGTGAAGGGCTTCCCTGGGGGCTCAGATGGCAAAGAATCCACGTGCTGTGCAGACGATATGGGTTTAATCTCTGGATTGGGAAGACCCCCTGGAGAAGAGAACAGCTACCTACTCCAGTATTCTTGCCCGGAGAATTCCATGGACAGAGGAGCCTGTTGGGCTACAGTCCATGGGGTTGCAAAGAATCAAACATGATCGAGCGATTTTCACTTTCATACAAGGTGAAAATAAACGATTATACATGATAAGAAGTATAACTGTAAAACGGCACTTCTTCTCTTCAAGCGAATACAGATTTACCAAAGAAACCTAGATAATTAATATTCCTGCTGCTTCCTAAGAGTGAGCAACAGTCCTTAATGAGTTTCTCCCATCATTCAATCACATACTTGGTCTTCTATCCCTCTTACAGATCAGTCTATTCAAACTAATGCTGCCGATATTTCATGCAAGTTTTATGTATGCAATTAAACAGTTTGGCACTGAAGAAAGTCTTCATTTTTCTGTTCTGTTTACTAAAGAACACAGAAACAATTGGCTCAGCAGGATGTTTTCCCCATTGCAAATTTCATTTGGTACAACTTAGTCCTCATATCTCCTTTCAAGAATAATGTTTATGGAGCATTAGCTTACATGGTGTGAATGATTTCTTAGTTTCTCTAGTCTCCAAATTAGCATATTCCCACCCCCACCCATAAGATGGACAACAGTTAAAACATCAACAGACACAGCAATATTGAGGCCTGGAAAAGATGTGTTTAAGCCCATCCTGTAAAGGCACATGGTATACATTCCAAGTCTGGGATGTCCTACAAAGGACTAGCCCACTCTCACTCCCAATAGACTCCTCAATTTTATCACAGAAATCACTTTGCTTTTGTATTCCAGATGTTTTCCTATAATCTGATGAAGAGCTATAAATTCACAGCTTATATACACTTAATTCTGAGACATTCAAATAAGCAGGAGTTATACCAACCTGGGTGTTCGGGTAGCTTCCTAATACAAGAGAAAAAATCAGTATACTGATTAAAACCCAAAGATTCTAGGAAGTTACATGTGGCAAGCATTCCAGTAAAAAGTCATAGAAGTATAGTAAAGCAAGAATTCTATAAAATTTTATTATTTTTAATACTTTCTATTAGTAGTCTGAGTTTTTGGGAAAATTGGCCAGCTTTTCCAGAATACACTTGTGGCATATGAAGTCTTTGGTTTCTTCATACATTTTAAAATTTATTTAGTAACCATTTGTAAATGCTAATGAATAGCAGATAATATATGGAGAATTTAAAAGTAAATCTGATGTTTTAAAGTGGGCTGATTACCAGTTCACAAAATATAGAACACTGTAGTCTATTTTTTTGGTTCCATCACCTCTAATTCATTTTTAATTAAGGGGTTTAAACAGATAAATAAATCTATTCTATTTCTCATAGAGTGTTGATAAACATTGTTGATTATACATAGATAGACAGATAGATAGTTGTTCAGTCCTGTCCGACTCTTTGTGACCCCATGGACTGTAGCCTACCAGGCTTCTCTGTCCATGGGATTTTCCAGGCAAGAGTATCGGAGTGGGTTGCCATTTCCTGCTCCAGGGAATCTTCCTGACCCAGGGATCAAACCTGGGTCTCCCACATTGCAGGCAGACACTTTACCCTCTGAGCCACCAGAGACTCAGCCTGTATGTATGATTATACATACACTGATTCAATTTTTTTCTGGTCTTGTCATAGACTCACCCATTCTTAGAACTTTATCTATATCTCTATCTCATTCTCTCATTCTCTATATTCTTTTAATTGTATCATAAGCCAGCCACCACGGTAATTCACTCTGTAAACAAACATATATGACATCAACTATCACCTCAATTTAATTGATTGGGTATTGATAGTTGGTATAAACAAATGGCTCATTAACAAGTTCTTATTGGTTGAAGTCAGTCATGGTCCAATTTAGACAAATAACAATTCATATATACATTCTCAAGAATGCAATAATTCCTAACATTGAGAGCTTACTCTGTGACAAGCACTCTGTATATGCTTTTTATTTATTACCTGATTTAATACTCACGATAACTCTATGACATTGATGCCATTATCATCATCATTTTGTATATGAGGAAACTAAGTCAGAGACAGTTAAATGACTTCAGTATCACATAGTTAGTAAGTATCAGATGATCTTTGAACCTAAGCTTCCAATCATAGCATCTTTTACTACTTATTGCTCAATATTCTCTTTTTATGGGAGTTGCAATAGCCTCTCTTGGAGAAGGAAATGGCAACCTACTCCAGTATTCTTGCCTGGAGAATCCCATGGACAGAGTAGCCTGGGAGGCTACATACTTAGCAACTAAACCACCACCACAACCAAGAGCCACTATTATTGTATTCTTTTGCATAATTTCTAATTTACATAGCATATGGAGGTTTTCATTTGTTCTAACTACTTCAGTTCAGTTCAGTTTAGTCACTCAGTCGTGTCCGACTCTGCAACCCCATGAATCGCAGCACACCAGGCCTCCCTGTCCATCACCAACTCCCGGAGTTCACTCAGACTCATGTCCATCGGGTCGGTGATGCCATCCAGCCATCTCATTCTCTCTCTTCCCCTTTTCCTCCTGCCCCCAATCCCTCCCAGCATCAGAGTCAACGTCCAATTTAAATAACCTGAAGATGAAATACCCCTCCAAATACAATTTTCCTCTGAAAAGCCTCATGCATATTTGCCTTGTACTTTAAGCAAAATCCACACTATTACGAACAAAGCAGAAGTCTGCTAATGTGCAAAGACTGAATGTTTTGAATCTCTGAGTTCAGCCAGGGGGGTGTGCTTACTGTGGCCCAGCACCAGATGAGGGGTCCAGCCAAGTGTTAGTCATATGAGTCTCAATACAGCTGCTTAGTGTGCCAGAGTACAGCCACCTGATTTTACATCTTTGAAACTAAGTACAGTACCACTTAAATGAGTCCTCTTTATAAAATCAGGAGAATCGAAATAAAAATAGATTTCATAAGGTAATTATCTTTTACCAAGTAAACTCAATCAAGAAAACTGATTTTTTTCCCCCATTAACTCAAAAGTTATTTGTAGCAAAATGGTTAATGGCACATAGAACCTGAATTCAGGCTCTAGTGACTTAATTAGGTCTTGAGCAAGTTACTTAAAACCTCTAGGCTTCAGTTAGCTCATTTGAAAATGGAGTTATAAATTGGGAATTACAGTTGTTAGAGAAACTGAATTAATAAGTGTAGAATTCATCTAACAGTATGGCATCTGATCCTGCTTCTTAAGAAGTATATATTCACACTGCAGGTCTTGCAAAGCACTTTGAATCTTATTTCTCATTCTCTACATCAGTTTTTCTTAGTGGGTAGAAATAATGGCTGCCCAAATAAAGAGAAGAGTAAAAAAGTCCAGAATATATGATTTATTAAATGAAAACTACCATGGATTATTGATGGTGATTTTTATCTGTGGCTGATGGAAACAAAGGTGGATTATGGAGTGCCACTACAATCATGCAAGATAAACAAAAATGTGCTCAGAGATATAGGGGATGGGAGGACTAGAAAATACCTCACATGAAATGTTTGGTTTTGATATTACCACTGCAGTCAGTGCACAAGCAACTTTTCCAGGGTAAAGGCAACTCACATATACTCTGCTATTCTATATTTCTATCTCAACTAACACATTAAAAGCAAAGAAGTTCACATGTGTGTTAGTGAGTCCACTTCATTCACCACCCAAAATATTAACTCTAATACATTTTACGATAACAAGCATTAAAAAGTAAACTCTCCATTCTTTTTTCCCTCAGCAGCATCCAAAGAACTGTGCACTTATGTGGAGGATTTCCATTTGAATAGGAAAATGAAGAGGAATCTCAGGAATGGAAAGATATTTAAAAACAAATTTAAGCAACAACAAATTCACTCTACAAGGAAAGCCAAAACAGCACTAAGTTCTAGCTTCCTCTGCCCCCTGGGTTGCTTAGTCTATCCAAAACAAGTTGGGGGCTAGTGGGCACACAAATCTCCAGTGTGGTCAGTTGAGTACAGGAGCAGTCCTTTACCCGAGTTCCCCTATTCTAAAAAATTCAGTAATCATTCATGGCAAGGAAGCCAAACACGCTGTTGCCTTGACCACAGAGTCATCTAACATCTGTTGCCCCTTCACTCTTGGCTCACCTAGCCCTTGTTCTTGGCCACAGAGGTTTTGGTCTGGCTGCTCACAATCAGTATATAATCCTGGAAGCAGGGGAGAAAAATCAAATAAAGATATGGTCATACCAAGACTATTCTAGTCATACTGTCCCAGTTCAATAATATATGCACAACCAAAGGAATATTTGGGTCTTGAAGTAATTTTAAATTAGAACTTTATAAACAAACAAGGAACCAGAGATAAACTGCCAACACCCATTGGATCATAGAAAAAGCAAGGGAATTCCAGAAAAATATCTACTTCTGCAACATTGACTATACTAAAACATTTGACTGTGTGGATCAGAACAAACTGTGGAAAATTCTTAAAGAGATGGGAATATTAAACCACCTTACTTAATACACCATCTTAACCATCAGGTTTTTCACCATACATATGCAAAACCCGTATGCGGGTCAAGAAGCAACAGTTAAAACCAGACATGGAACAACGGACTGAGGGAGGAAAGGAACAGGCAGAGCTGACTTTGTCTTGAAAAAGAAGGAAACTCCACTTTGCACTTTTAGTGAGCTTTGGACTATGGGCCTGGTAGTCATGGGGATAACATACGTACAGTCAAACTGGCCTCCTGGACTGATAAACACCAGATTCCATACCAAGATTTCCCATCGCCAAAAAGAATGTAATAATTGCCTATGTAGTCAATCACCTTTGTAATCTTTGTGGCACCTGTTAGTATAGGCTACAATGTATAACCAGCTAACCCTTCTGATTATAAATCATGGCTATAACCAGACTGTATCTCCCTTTAACACTTTCCAAGCTAGGTTTAAGGAATTTGGGGATGTGTGCTTGAGCAGTACACTTAAGGTATATAGGATTTTCACAAAAGTTGGTCAGGGTCCTTGTCTAAGAGGAGACTCTGCCTTGGGCCTGCCTGTGTAATAAACTGCCCTCCACTATCTGCATTGTCCTGAGTGAGTTTGTTTTCTGGAACACGTGGCTATAACAGGACTCTTCCAAATTGGGAAATAAGTATATCAAAGCTGTATGTTGCCACCCTGCTTATTTAACTTATATGCAGAGTACATCATGCGAAATTCCGGCTGGTTGAATCACAAGCTGGAATCAAGACTACTGGGAGAAATATCAATAACCTCAGATATGCAGATGAAACCATCCTTATGGCAGAAAATGAGAAGGAACTAAAAAGCCTCTTGATTTAGGTGAAAGAGGAGAGTGAAAAAGCTGGCTTAAAACTCATCATTCACAGAACTAAGATCATGACATCTGGTCCCATCACTTTATGGCAAATAGATGGGGAAACAGTGTAAACAATGAAAGACTTTATTTTCTTGGGCTCCAAAATCACTGCAGATGCTGACTGTTGCCATGAAATTAAAAGATGTTTGCCCCTTGGAAGAAAAGCTATAACTAACCTAGACAGCATATTAAAAAGCAGAGACATTACTTTGCCAACAAAGGTCCATCTTGTCAAGGCTATGGTTTTTCTGGTTGTCATGTATGCATGTGAGAGCTGGATCATAAAGAAGGCTGAAGTCCAAAGAATTGATGCTTTCAAAATGTGGTGTTGGAGAAGACTCTTGAGAGTCCCCTGGACTGCAAGATCAAACCAGTCAATCCTAAAGGAAATCAACCCTGAATATTCTTTGGAAGGACTGATGCTGTAGCTGAAGCTCCAATACTTTGGCCACCTGGTGTGAAGAGCTGACTCATTAGAAAAGACCTTGATGCTGGGAAAGATTGAAGGCAGAAGGAGAAGGGGATGACAAAGGATGAGATGGTTGGATGGCATCACCAATTCAATGGACATGAGTTTGAGCAAGCTCCAGGAAATGGTGAAGGACATTTCTCCAAAGAAGACATACATATGGCTAACAAACACATGAAAAGATGCTCAACATCACTCATTATCAGAGAAATGCAAATCAAAACCACAATGAGGTACCATCTCATGCCAGTCAGAATGGCTGCTATAAAAGTCTGCAAACAATAAATGCTGGAGAGGGTGTGGAGAAAAGGGAACCCTCTTACACTGTTGGTGAGAATGCAAACTAGTACAACCACTATGGAGAACAATGTGGAAATTCCTTAAAAAACTGGAAATAGAACTGCCATATGACCCAGCAAGCCCACTTCTGGGCATACACACTGAGGAAATCCCCACTGTTCATTGCAGCTCTGTTTACAATAGCCAGGCCTTGGAAGCAACCTAGATGTCTGTTCATAGATGAATGGATAAGAAAGCTGTGGTACATATACACAATGGAATATTACTCAGCCATTAAAAAGAATGCATTTGAATCAGTTCTAATGAGGTGGATGAAACTGGAGCCTATTATACAGAGTGAAGTAAGTCAGAAAGAAAAATACCAATACAGTATATTAATACATATATATGGAATTTAGAAACATGGTAATGATGACCCTATATGTGATACAGCAAAAGAGACACAGATGTAAAGAACAGACTTTTGGACTCTGTGGGAGAAGGCAAGGGTGGGATGATTTGAGAGAACAGCACTGAAACATGTATATTATCATATGTGAAATAGATCACCAGTCCAGGTTCGATGCATGAGACAGGGTGCTCAGGGCTAGTGCACTGGGATGACCCTAAGGGATGGGATGGGGAGTGAGGTGGGAGAGGGATTCAGGATGGGGAATACATGTGCACACATGGCTGATTCATGTCAGTGTATGGCAAAATCCACTACAGTATTGTAGAGTAATTAGCCTCCAATTAAAATTTAAAAATTAATTTAAAATTTAAAAAAAAGGAAAAAAATGGTGAAGGACAGGGAAGCCTGGCATGTGACAGCGCACAGGGTCGCAAAGAGTCGAACATGACCGACCAACTAAACGACAACAAAACAAACGATGTGAAAAACAAGTATCGAAATGCATGAATATAAAGTTGTTTTTAGCCCACTTGATTTTGTAATGTTTCTCTGTATAAGAATGATTCTCCTCTCTTTTGCTCCATGAACCTCACTATTCAGAAGAAAAACAGTCCTTCAATGTTAATCAATTTCTACATTAAACCTTATTGTTTATATACCCTCAAATAAACAATACTCTGACAGGCTAATTACAATTCCTGAGCATATATTTGGAGAAGGCAATGGCATTCCACTCCAGTACTCTTGCCTGGAAAATGCCATGGACAGAGGAGCCTGGTAGGCTGCAGTCCATGGGGTCACTAAGAGTTAGACACGACTGAGCAACTTCACTTTCAAGTTTCACTTTCATGCATTGGAGAAGGAAATGGCAACCCACTCCAGTGTTCTTGCCTGGAGAATCCCATGGACAGGGGAGCCTGGTGGGCTGCCATCTATGGGGTCGCACAGAATTGGACATGACTGAGGTGACTTAGCAACAGCAGCAGCAGAGCATATATTCTTTTCTGTAGGCTCCTCTTCTACCTGGAGAACTCTCCAAAGGTGATCTAAGACAAAGTCAAAATGTTTCACTTTCCTCCTCTCATCCCAAGGCAACTGAGTCCTTCAGCTTTGTACCCACTCATGTTGAAAGTAGCTCTTTTGCCCCTTTCCTGTTTGCCCACTTCTGTACCCATATAACCTTAAAAGAACTTAATTATAGGAATGAGATCACTCAGTTCTGTTCAGTTTAGTTGCTCAGTCATTTCGGACTCTTTGCGACTCCACAGACTGCCACACGCCAGGCTTCCCTGTCCATCACCAACTCCCAGAGCTTGCTCAAACTCATGTCCATCGAGCTGGTGATGCCATCTCATCCTCTGTAATCCCCTTATCCTCCTGCCTTTCAATCTTCCTCAGCATCAGTTTTTTCCAATGAGTCCGTCTACATATCAGGTGACCAAAGTATTGGAGCTTCAGCATCAGTCCTTCCAATGAATATTTAGGACTGATTTCCTTTACAATTGACTGGTAGGCAATTTAAACTAACTCCTGTCTTATGCTCTTCTGAACATATACCATGTTTTGCCTAATCTGTTGACTCTTCCTAGATTAAAAGAATGAAGAATTAAGTAGTTTAAAAATGACTTGCTCTCTACCCTCAACACCCTCCTAAGATATCCTGTAGGCAGATCACTCAAGCAAGATAACATCAGCCAGTCTTCAGACAAGGGAGGATGATGCAGAACCCAACCTCCTGTCTCAGTTCTTTGAGATTCTTGCTTCTTGGTGAAGCAAGAATCCTTTAAAAACTATCATGGCTGAATAGAGTCTTCAGAGCTGGTCTTGGGACATGAGTTCCACTCCTCCCTAGATTGCTGACTTGTCTTATTAAAGCATCTTTCCTTCATCTCTCCTTTCTACTGATATTTGCCTCTCAATTATTGGCTTTTGAGCAGCAAGCAGCCAAACCTAAGTTTGGTAATACTGTTAGTTCACACATTAAATTGTCCTGTCACTGCTGATTTGTACTTTTTCTCAATAGATATTTGGTGTCTCAAAGTCAAGAAACCTATATTATTCATCTTTGTAAACCTGGTGTTCCAGCAATAAATACTATTGAATAAATGAGTGAAGAAATCAGTAAATGGTTCAGCATGTATGTCAATATTCTAATGGATTTCTTGGCAAAAGAATAGGAAATGAAACCAAGCAGGACCCTGTGGGGATCCTCACTCCCCATAATTTTAGATATTCTTTGCCCAAGATTGGAAAAAGAGACACTCAGGTTGGTTATCTGTTCGTATGGCTCATCTAGCAACCATGTATGAATCTAGAAGGGGAAAATCCTGAGTACTACAAGTTGAGTGGTGTTGTAGATTGGGTAGATGACATACAGGTCCTAGGAGTTAGAAATATTAACCCAAATCTGAAAATATTACTAGACAGACTAATAGACTGAAGCACAAGAATTGCTCTGTTATGTTAAAGATTCAATCAGAATATAGGCATATGACAACAAAATGATAATGTGAACTAATAAAATGTCCTTTATTCTCCACAGTGCTTGAATCAGTCTCGGCACATAGGAGGTGCTTATCAAATGTTGATTAATACAGTTTCAAATGTTGATTAATACAGTTAGTTATTTCCTGCCTTCTAGGTCTGAACTCCCTGTTAAGGGTTCACTGTCTCTTCCTTTTTGTCCAAGTCAAAGCATTCATGACTTTCATGAATGTCAAGAGAATCATCTCACACTGGAAAGGGCATTGCCACTAGTGTTAGACTAAGTGTTAGTTGCTCAGTTATGTCCAAATTTTTGCGACCTCATGAACTGTAGCCCACCAGGCTCCTCTGTCCGTGGGATTTTCCAGGCAAAAATACTGGAGTGGGTTGCCATTTCCTCCTTCAAGGGATCTTCCCAACCCAGGGATCCAACCCAGGTTTCCCATATTGCAAGCAGATTCCTTACCATCTGAGCCATCAGGGAAGCCCTTATGGAAGAAATAACTCAAGTTCTATATACACAGGGATGTGCTCAGGTTTGAGGATTTTTTTAAAAAAAAGCCTTATAATCAATGAGGTTAAAATGTAATGCAGTTTCTTAGTCTTGGAGAAACAGACCATTCATAATTCTTTACCTAACTCAGCTGAGACTCATTTGGGAATACTAAAAGATATCTTAGATGTTTTATCACCCTCTGAGTCACAAATCTTTCCAGATTTCAGAATATTACTCTTGAATCAATCTTCAGACTCATGTAAAATATGAGGCCTCATCCACAGTATTCTGAGGCCAGGTGAGATTCTATTTCTATTCAAAATCCTAGCACAAGGGTCACAAGGAAAATACAGCACAATTTTATAAGAAAACATCATGATGACACCTCTAAGTATATGTACAACTTTAGAGAATGCCTTCTAAGCTTAAGAAATATTCTCAAAATGTATCTTTTTTCTAAGCCTAAAAGAATTCCTATAGAATGAGTATTTGTAATCTTTTTTTATTTTTTCCCCTAAAATCTGGAATGGGAACTAAATAAGCATACAAGAACTAAGGGAACAGTAATCAAGGCTTAGGTGTAGACATGAGGAGTTAGGGCTAGGGCAGTCACCATCATTAATAACATATGAAGAACTGATGACTTATTATTTGTGCAACAAGGAGGAGAATTAATCAGATATTGGGAGGATGTCTGCATATCAGGCTGGACAGCCTACAAAGTAAAATATATATTTTTCAAACACTCAGGTCTTTAAGGAAAGAAGAGTGACTTATTAGATTGGTAAAACAGAAAAATGTGTTTGCACAAGTGTGGCTCTTCAACTTCAGACTAGTTGACCTACGTTGTGGGTTCATTTTCTTATTTCTACTGCAGGAAGCTACTGAAGCAGGCTCTTCCCTGAGTGGGGAGGCCTAAGGGTTTCATGCCTCACTGCCTGCAACTGGGTGAAAAATCCCATCCAATTCTGTCAAAAGACTGAGTTATCTATTTGTGGTCCAGGTTGCACTCTTCAATTCAGCATTACTGTAGTAAAACTAGTATGTTGATCTCTATCTGCATCCTGTGTCTACTTCATTTGTTCAGAAGCCACACTGGAAAAAGACATGATTAACACTCCCCAAACCCCAAGAATTCTTACATGTTTAAGGAAAGAAACATGTAAAAAAAAATGATCCTACTGGTGAGTGGCGACCATGAGAATGCAGCATCATGGAAACAAGAAGAGTCAAGTTTCAAGAAGGAGGCAGTGGTTAACCATCAAGTTAATGGAGATGTCCATCTCAGCCAGGATGAAAATCTATACGTGAGGTGTTGGTCCTTATTAAGTTGCCAGTTAATCAGTATTCAGCCATCAGGTCCCAGCAAAGAAGGATAATGCAAAGGAAGGTTAAAAAGGTTCTGGCCACCAATTCAAGTGTGTGGAGGTGAGGCTTTTCCCACCAGAACATAAAGCAAGCAATGCTCTGATACATCTGGGTGTCCTACAATTTAACTCAATTCTGATCTTATCTGCCTGGAGATAGCACCAGATCTTACATGTTAAAGGTTTAGTCCTACAAGACCCTCCCCTCTCAGACAGCAATCAGAAGCCCAGGTTATCACTGTGTCTGACTGACAAGCTATAGATGGTAGGTTCCAATGAACCTCTTCCTTGAATTTCAGAAACCAGTCACATGTCCAGGCTGTTACCTATACTTCTGACAAACTAGCTATACATCAGAGGTTCCCATGATCCCCTCTTTGGGTTCAAATAGTTGCTGGAATGGCTCATAGAACTCAGAGAAACATGTTACTGACTAGACCACCAGTTTACTATAAAAGGATAAAATTCAGGAACAAGTAGGTTGAAGAGAAGCCCAGGGCAACATACAGAGAAGAAGCACTAAACTTCCACACCTTCTCCAAGGGTACCACTCTGCCCACACGTCCATGTTTTCGCCAGTTGCGAAGGTCACTGATATGCGTTCTTTTGGGTTTTATAAGGGCAATACACAGATAAGATTTAAGTAAATAATTGTCCATTGGTGATTGATTCAACCTCCAGACCCCCTCCTCTCCCTCCCAGAGGCTGTGGGATAGGGCTGAAAGTTGCAACCCTCTAAAGATCTGGTTGGCTCCACTATCAACCAGCCCTCATTTTCAGATGTTTTCCCAAAAGTTACCTCATTAACATAACAAAAGATACTTTGCTCTCTTCATTTAAAAAATTACAAAGGTTTTAGAGGCTTTGTGCCAGAAATGACAAAAAAAAAAAAAAACCATAATATGTATTTCTTATGAATCACAGTGTCATGCAAATACTCTAAAGTAAGATGACATAAGGAGTAAAATCAAATAGAAACAGACTCACAGGTATAGAGAAGACACTAATGGTTACCAGTGCAGAGAGGTAAGGCAGGAGAGGCAAGACAGCTGTATGGCATTAAGAAGCACGAACCAATACAATATTGTAATGTAATTAGCCTCCAATTAAAATAAATCAGAGATCAGATCAGTTGCTCAGTCGTATCCAACTCTTTGCGACCCCATGAACCGCAGCACGCCAGGCCTCCCTGTCCATCACCAGCTCCCGGAGATCACCCAGACTCATACCCATCGAGTCAGTGATGCCATCCAGCCATCTCATCCTCTGTCGTCCCCTTCTCCTCCTGCCCCCAATTCCTCTCAGCATCAGAGTCTTCTCCAATGACTCAACTCTTCATATGAGGTGGCCAAAGTACTGAAGTTTCAGCTTCAGCATCATTCCTTCCAAAGAAATCCCAGGGCTGATCTCCTTCACAATGGACAGGTTGGATCTCCTTGCAGTCCAAGGGACTCTCAAGAGTCTTCTCCAACACCACACTTCAAAAGCATCAATTCTTCGGCACTCAGCCTTCTTCACAGTCCAGCTCTCACATCCATACATGACCACAGGAAAGACCATAGCCTTGACTAGGCGAAACTTTGTTGGCAGTGATGTCTCTGCTTTTGAATATGCTATCTAGGTTGGTCATAACTTTCCTTCCAAGGAGTAAGCGTCTTTTAATTTCATGGCTGCAGTCACCATCTGTAGTGATTTTGGAGCCCAGAAAAATAAAGTCTGACACTGTTTCCACTGTTTCCCCATCTATTTCCCATGTAGTGATGGGACCAGATGCCATGATCTTCGTTTTCTGAATGTTGAGCTTTAAACCAACTTTTTCACTCTCCACTTTCACTTTCATCAAGAGGCTTTTTAGTTCCTCTTCACATTCTGCCATAAGGGTGGTATCATCTGCATATCTGAGGTTATTGATATTTCTCCCGGCAATCTTGATTCCAGCTTGTGTTTCTTCCAGACCAGCATTTCTCATGATGTACTCTGCATATAAGTTAAATAAATATGGTGACAATATACAGCCTTGACGTACTCCTTTTCCTATTTGGAACCAGTTGTTCCATGTCCAGTTCTAACTGTTGCTTCCTGACCTGCATACAGATTTCTCAAGAGGCAGATCAGGTGGTCTGGTATTCCCATCTCTTTCAGAATTTTCCACAGTTTATTGTAGTCTACACAGTCAAAGGCTTTGGCATAGTCAATAAAGCAGACATAGATGTTTTTGTGGAACTCTCTTGCTTTTTCGATGATCCAGTGGATGTTGGCAATTTGATCTCTGGTTCCTCTGCCTTTTCTAAAACCAGCTTGAACATCAGGAAGTTCACGGTTCACATATTGCTGAAGCCTGGCTTGGAGAATTTTGAGCATTACTTTACTAGCGTGGGAGATGAGTGCAATTGTGCAGTAGTTTGAGCATTCTTTGGCATTGCCTTTCTTTGGGATTGGGATGAAAACTGACCTTTTCCAATCTTGTGGCCACTGCTGAGTTTTCCAAATTTGCTGGCATATTGAGTGCAGCACTTTCACAGCATCATCTTTCAGGATTTGGAATAGCTCCACTGGAATTCCATCACCTCCACTAGCTTTGTTCGTAGTGATGCTTTCTAAGGCCCACTTGACTTCACATTCCAGGAGGTCTAAATTTAAATTAAAAAAAAACACAAACCACTGTGGTTAAAGTAACTAAGCAACAAGAATATATTGTAAAGCACAAAGAAATACAGTAATTATTTTGTAATAAATTTAAATGAAGTATAACCTATAAAAATATTGAATCACTACTCATATACTGAAACTAATGTATTATTAATAAATCAATTATACTGTAATTTAAAAAAGAAAAAAAGAAGTCCCAATTATAATCATAGTTGATGGGATGGGGGTCTAGTCCCTTAGTCAGTCCAGTTAACTTTAGTTGTAATTGCTAGCTAACACATAAATAAAGGTGGACTCAGGCCATAGCATTGCTTAAGACAACAAAGAAAGTTAGGGTTGTTGCCAATGCCACACGGCACACTCACTAGTGGAACAAGAAGGGACTAAAGTATATAAGAACATAGCTTTCTATACAGAGTGTTCCCCAAGTGGCTCAGTGGTAAAGAATTCACCTGACAATGTGGGAGACACAGGAGATGTGGGTTCGATTCCTGGATTGGGAAGATCCCCTGGAGGAAGAAATGGCAACCCACTCCAATATTCCTGCCTGGAAAATCCCATGGACAGAGGAGTCCAGTGGGCTACAGTCCATGGGGTCACAAAGAGTTGGACACGATTGAGCAAGCACACGCATACATTCAAAACAGAGGCGTATGAAGGAGTGATATGGCCTGTTTTACTTTTGCTATGTATTCCTTGAACATCTCTTTATGCTGAGAAATAGAACCATTTCTTGAAATCTCATATTTCATTATGGAAATTGCTAAGGTGGATGGATCATTCTATAAGTTCATAAATGGCTAACATGAATAATGCGTGTGTGAGAGAGATAATGTGTTTAAAACATCCTTGCTTGCTGCTAAAGTACTAAGGAAAAAAAACCTTTCCTCTTTCTACCTGTCAACTACAAATCATGACTTGCCATCTACCTTTACAAGGATTAAATCATGTGCTGCTGCAGCTACTGATTTTCAACACCCCCTGAAAGGAGTCCAGGGCGGAGAGCAGAAATGAAGCACTCTGTGCTCCAGGGAAAGCTGGCAGGACATGTCTTCAGATAGTCAAATATTTTCAGGAGCTGACTATATGAACCCAATTTTTGTATCTCCTCATACCTAGAAAATGACTAAAATCCTTCATGATGATGAATGTTCCTCATAGCTAGCAAAAACTTTAGTAGAAATCTGCTGGAAAAATATGTATTCCTCGTTCACCAAAATCTCACATATACTGGCTCTCCCCCTGCTTCTTTGGAGCAGTTTCTCAAAGCTATCTAGGGTGCTGTCTCCTAGGTTCCAGACCTCATTTTGCCCCAAATAAAACTTAACTGGCAACCCTCATATTGTGGATTTTTTTAAGTACGCATACCATTCAGTGAAACAGTTCACACAGAGGAGAATTTGCTACTAGAAAGCAATGCTTCTAGAAATTACAATTTTTTAGCAATTAGGAGAATAGCCAAATGGAAATAAAAAGCATCAGAGCATCAGGTAATATGAAGAGAAGCAAATAGGAAAAGAGATAACAGAGGAGGTTACAGATTTGGCAACGAGCAAGTGAAGCAGGGATGTGAGGCATGGTTGAATTAGCTAGTGCCACTCCAGTATTCTTGCCTGGAGAATCCCAGGGACAGAAGAGCCTGGTGGGCTGCCGTCTATGGGGTCACACAGAGTCTGACATGACTGAAGTGACTTAGCAGCATCAAGCTTCCAAGGGGAGCTAATAAGGTCAAGTCTGACAAAGTCACTATGGAGTCAGCCCCTTGGCTCTTGAGAAAAGGCAAGTAGAAGTTAAATGCTGCATGGATACATAAGCCCAAGACCAGTAGATTTAAATTCAAACACACCATAAATCAACCATGAACATTTTTAAGAGAAAGTGGTATTAAACTTTGCCATGCAGATGAACTGAACCTAGAAGCTCTTGGAAAAAAAGTCTCAATTCAGAAATAGAAAAAATGTTTTAAACCTTTGAAGACATCTGAACAAAAACTGCATTTCCTTAACTGCCCAATACCAAATTTTCAGTAAAATGCTTAAGAAAATATAATGAAGAATATTCACTGCATCAAAGGGTAAGAAAGGTATGAAAAGAAGGATAAGAAAAGAAGATATTAATTCAGAAATTGAGATAAATTTCTGTTACAAGGCTGGTGTATCAAGGTTGAAAAACACAATAAACTGCCTATGCCTGCTTTACAGAATCAAAAAGTAGAGATCGTCTCTCCTGGAGTTAGGCTGAAGGAAGCTGTGGCCAGTTCACATCATCTACCCAAAACCCTGTCATCACTCTCCATCTACCATCTAATCACGACTCCAATGCTGGATCTGTTCCAAACCGGAAAGTGAAAAGTCATTGCTTGACTGTATCAAAATTATACCAGTGGGACACTCCATGTTGTATTTCTCTTCCCTTCCATGTTCCTTCAGTATCTCTTTTACACACAGAGACTGCATTCCTGGCATTATGGGCCAGCGGTGGAGGAACAGGAGAGGTGGTGCCAGTCTGCAACTTGTCGTGTCCACATGGCGAGCACAATAGCCTGGGGAATAGTCTGGGAGAGTATTTAGAGCAACGCATGCTGCAGGCTGAGGTACTTAACACACCTCATCTTCTCACAGATTCAAAGAATTATACAGTGGGAGTTAGAAAGTTTGTATATTTTAGCCAATGCTGAATCTTTGATGGGCAAAAGAAATTGACCTAGAAGTTATGCACATTAACCTCGGCAGCAGGCCATCTTGAAATAGATACAAATCCTGTGTTTTGACAAACACCGCGTCTGTGTAAACCTTTCCTCATTCATTGACAATTAAGAGGGAGTGTACACAGAGGAAGACAAATAAGACATGTAATCACTTATATATGAAATTTAAAAAAAAAAAAAAATGAATAGGACTTCCCTGGTGGTACAGTGGATAAGAATCTGCCTACCTATGCAGGGGACATGGGTTCAATCCCTAATCTGGGAAGATTTCACATGTCAAAGACAACTGAAGCCCATGAACCACAACTGCTGAGCCCACACACGGCAATTACTGAAGCTCCCACCCTCTAGGACCCTGAAGCCATGACTAATGAGCTCCTGTGCTTCAACTACTGAATCCTGTGTGTCCAGAGCCTGTGATCCAAAAAAGAGAAGCCACCATGATGAGAAGTCTGTGCACCTGGTCACAACCAGAGAAAGCCCATGTGCAACAACAAAGACCTACCCTAACCAAATATATAAGTAAATTATTTTTTAAAATACTGTAGAAAAAAAGAGATATGAGTATGAGATTAAAAGGTAAAAATTACTATGTATAATATAAACAACAAGAATATGTTGTACAGCATAGAGAAATGTAGCCATTGTTTTATAATAACTTTAAATTGAGAATCTATTTAAAAAAAGAAGAAAAATGAGTGTGCAGAAAACAATCTATCATGGATTGAAAGTAAGGTAAGGGTTCAAATCAAAAAGATTATTTTTGAAAATTGTTATAAAACACAGAAAAGTAGTTTTTAGTTATTAGCAGCTTCATATTTAATTAAGGAAAAGGAAACCATGCTTTTCAAAATAAGGGAAAATGTTTACGCAGAAAAATCAAGGTTAGAAGAAGAGATCACTGGCTCAGATACAAAGGATGGAAACAGATGAAAAAGAAGATAGACGTCATAAAGAATTTCCACAAGCAAATAAAAGTGCACTCAATAATTAAAATCTTTATGAGAGAAACCAAAGACTAGAAACGATGTACATTAAAAGTGAAAATTATGTGGATGGAAAGCTTATAAAGTTCTCCTAGGAAAAACGAGACAAGAGCAAAAGGAGAAAATTTCTTGGAGAGAAGTTGAGAGATATGAAAATAAGACAGCAAAGTACCAATCTGTGAGATACTACTGAGTCCTAGTGAAGTCCCCAGATGTTAACAAAATACAATGATTGAAGTTATTATAGGTAAACAATGACAATAAAACTTTGCTAAGAAGAGGCCATATTAGAAACGCTTTCCACTAACCAGCCAAAACTGGGGACAGAAAGTGACCTATTATTAGACAAATTCTAGAAATTTATTAAAGTTTACAAAAATTAAAAAAAGGAAAGTTTTTTTTAATTTTCTTGCCTTAGTTCCTTAGTAGTAAGCAAGGTTATTTCAAGCACATATCCTAAACACACACACACACACACAAGACAGCCCATGCATATATATATACATGTATATTTAAATCCTAAAATTTTAAGAAACAAGTTCTTAAGTAATTGAAACCTGAAAACAATACCATTTACAGTCACTCCAAAGAAATAATTGCTAAGTCACTTCAGTAGTGTCCAACTCTGTGTGACCCCATAGACTACAGCCCACCAGGCTCCCCCCGTCCCTGGGATCCTCCAGGCAAGAACACTGGAGAGGGTTGCCCTTTCCTTCTTCAAAGCATGAAAGCAAAAAGTGAAAGTGAAGTCGCTCAGTCCTGTTCAACTTAGCCACCCCATGGACTGCAGCCTACCAGGCTCCTCCATCCATGGGATTTTCTAGGCAAGAGTACTGCAGTGGGGTGCCATTGCCTTCTCCGAAGAAATAATACTTAGATATAAATCTAACCAAATGCAAATAGAATCTGTATGCCGAAAATTATAAAATGCTGAAGAGAGAAATCAGAGAACTTTGTTATGGAATGGATACTCTAGTATATAACACAATAATACAAAATAAATGAGTCATTTCTCTACTGACTCATCCATGTATTCAGTGCAATTTTTATAAACAATTTACATTTAGTTCAGTTCGGTTCAGTCCAGTCGCTCAGTCGTGTCCGACTTTTTGCAACCCCATGAATCGCAGCACTCCAGGCCTCCCTGTCCATCACCAACTCCTGGAGTTCACCCAGACTCACGTCCGTCGAGTCAGTGACGCCATCCAGCCATCTCATCCTCTGTCATCCCCTTCTCCTCCTGCCCCTCATCCCTCAGAGCATTAGGGTCTTTTCCAGTGAGTCAACTCTTCGCATGAGGTGGCCAAAGTACTGGAGTTTCAGCTTTAGCATCATTCCTTCCAAAGAAATCCCAGGGCTGATCTCCTTCAGAATGGACTGGTTGGATCTCCTTGCAGTCCAAGGGACTCTCAAGAGTCTTCTCCAACACCACAGTTCAAAAGCATCAATTCTTTGGTGCTCAGCCTTCTTCACAGTCCAACTCTCACATCCATATATGATCACTGGAAAAACCATAGCCTTGACTAGATGAACCTTTGTTGGCAAAGTAATGTCTCTGCTTTTGAATATGCTATCTAGGTTGGTCATAACTTTCCTTCCAAGGAGTAAGCGTCTTTTAATTTCATGGCTGCAGTCACCATCTGCAGTGATTTTGAAGCCCCCAAAAATAAAGTCTGACACTGTTTCCACTGTTTCCCCATCTATTTCCCATGAAGTGATGGGACCAGATGCCATGATCTTCGTTTTCTGAATGTTGAGCTTTAAGCCAACTTTTTCACTCTCCACTTTCACTTTCATCAAGAGGCTTTTCAGTTCCTCTTCACTTTCTGCCATAAGGGTGGTGTCATCTGCATATCTGAGGTTATTGATATTTCTCCCGGCAATCTTGATTCCAGCTTGTGCTTCCTTCAGTCCAGCGTTTCTCATGATGTACTCTGCATATAAGTTAAATAAGCAGGGTGACAATATTCAGCCTTGACATACTCCTTTTCCTATTTGGAACCAGTCTGTTGTTCCATGTCCAATTCTAACTGTTGCTTCCTGACCTGCATACAGATATTTCAAGAGGCAGGTCAGATGGTCTGGTATTCCCATCTTTTGAATAATTTTCTACAGTTTGTGGTGATCCACACAGTCAGAGGCTTTGGCATAGTCAAAAAATCAGAAATAGATATTTTTCAGGAACTCTTTTTTATTTTGATGATCCAACGGATGTTGGTAATTTGATCTCTGGTTCATCATCTTTTTTAAAACCAGCTTGAACATCTGGAAGTTCATGGTTCATGTATTGCTGAAACCTGGCTTGGAGAATTTTGAGCATTACTTTATTAGCGTGTGCTGCTGCTAAGTCACTTTAGTCGTGTCCGACTCTGTGCCACCCATTAGCGTGTGAAATGAGTGCAACTGTGCGGTAGTTTGAGCATTCTTTGGCATTGCCTTTCTTTGGGATTGGAATGGAAACTGACCTTTTCCAGTCCTATGGCCACTGGAAGTTTTCCAAATTTGTTGGCATATTGAGTGCAACACTCTCACAGCATAATCTTTCAGGATTTGAAAGAGCTCAACTGGAATTCCATCACCTCCACTAGCTTTGTTGTAGTGATGCTTCCTGAGGCCCACTTGACTTCGCATTCCAGGATGTCTGGCTTTAGGTGAGTGATCACACCATCATGATTGTCTGGGTCAGGAAGATCTCTTTTGTATAGTTCTGTGTATTCTTGCCACCTCTTCTTAATACCTTATGCTTCTGTTAGGTCCATAACACTTCTATCCTTTACTGAGCCCATCTTTGCATGAAATGTTCCCTTGGTATCTCTAATTTTCTTGAAGAGATCTCTAGTCTTTCTCATTCTACTGTTTTCCTCTATTTCTTTGCATTGATCGCTGAGGAAGGCTTTCTTATCTCTTCTTGCTTTTCTTTGGAACTCTGCATTCAAATGGGTATATCTTTCCTTTTCTCCTTTGCTTTTCGCTTCTCTTCTTTTCTCAGCTATTTATAAGGCCTCCTCAGACAGCCATTTTGCTTTTTTGCATTTCTTTTTCTTGGAGATGGTCTTGATTCCTGTCTCCTTTTCAATGTCATGAATCTCCATCCATAGTTCATCAGGTACTCTGTCTATCAGATCTAGTCCCTTAAATCTATTTCTCACTTCCACTGTATAATCATTAGGGATTTTATTTAGGTCACACATGAATGGTCTAGTGGTTTTCCCTACTTCAATTTCAGTCTGAATTTGGCAATAAGGAGTTCATGATCTTAGCCACAGTCAGCTCCCAATCTTGTTTTTGCTGACTGTATAGAGCTTCTCCATCTTTGGCTGCAAAGAATATAATCAATCTGATTTCGGTGTTGGGCATCTGGTGATGTCTATGTATAGAGTCTTCTCTTGTGTTGCTGGAAGAGGGTATTTGCTATGATCAGTGCATTCTCTTGGCAAAACTCTATTCGCCTTTGCCCTGCTTCATTCTGTACTCCAAGGCTAAATTTGCCTGTTACTCCAGGTGTTTCTTGACTTCCTACTTTTGCATTCCAGTTCCCTATAATGAAAAGGACATCTTTTTTGGGTGTTAGTTCTAAAATGTCTTGTAGGTCTTCATAGAACCGTTCAACTTCTGCTTCTTCAGCATTACTGGTTGGGGCATAGACTTGGATTACCGTGATATTGAATGGTTTGCCTTGGAAATGAACAGCGATCATTCTGTCATTTTTGAGATTGCATCCAAGTACTGCATTTCAGACTCTTTTGTTGACTATGATGGCTACTCTATTTTTTCTAAGGGATTCTTGCCCACAGTAGTAGATATAATGCTTATCTGAGTTAAATTCACCCATTCCAGTCCATTTTAGTTCACTGATTCATAAAATGTCAATGTTCACTCTTGCCATCTCCTGTTTGACCACTTCCAATTTGCCTTGATTTATGAACCTAATATTCCAGGTGGTGTTAGAGAAGACTCTTGAGAGTCCCTTGGACTGCAAGGAGATCCAACCAGTCCATTCTGAAGGAGATCAGCCCTGGGATTTCTTTGGAAGGAATGATGCTAAAGCTGAAACTCCAGTACTTTGGCCACCTCATGAGAAGAATTAACTCATTGGAAAAGACTCTGATGCTGGGAGGGATTGGGGGCAGGAGGAGAAGGGGACGACAGAGGATGAGATGGCTGGATGGCATCGCTGATTCGATGGACATGAGTCTCGGTGAACTTCGGGAGTTGGTGTTGGACAGGGAGGCCTGGAGTGCTGCGATTCATGGGGTTGCAAAGAGTCGGACATGACTGAGCAACTGATCTGATTTGATCTGATGCAATATTGTTCTTTATAGCATGGGACCTTGCTTCTATCACCCGTCACATCCACAACTGGGTGTTGTTTTTGCTTTTACTCCATCTCTTCATTCTTTCTGGAGTTATTTCTCCACTGATCTCCAGTAGCATATTGGGCACCTACTGACCTGGGGAGTCATTTTTCAATGTCCTATCTTTTTGCCTTTTCATACTGTTCATGAATATTGAATATTATTCTGCCATAAAAAAAAAGAAATCCAGCCAGTTTCAGCAACATGGAAGGACCTTGAGGATATTATGTTTAGTGAAATAAGTCAAAAACAAATATAGTATGATCTTATGTATATGTAGAATTTATAAAGAAAATAAGCAAAAACAAAACCTCATAGATATAGAGAACACATCAGTGGTTGCCAGAGAAAGGAGAGGGGGAAATTGTGTGTGTGGAGTTGTGCAAAATCGGTGAAGGTGGTCAAAATGTACAAACTTTGATTTATAAAATAAGTAAGTCCTGAGAATGTAATATATACCATGTTAGCTATGGTTAATGATATTGTATTTTATGTTTGCTAGGTGCTAAAAGAGTAAATTTTAAAAGTTCTCTTAATAAGGGAAAAAAATTGCAATTATGTGTGATGATGGATGTTAACTAGATTTTTATAGTGATCATTTCACAACATATACATATATTGAATCCTTATGTTGTGCACCTGAAACTAATATGCTAATTATATATCAATAAAAAAAGATTTATAAGATGTATATGAATATTGTTGTTCAGTTGCTAAGTTGTGTCCAACTCTTTGCAACCCCATGGGCTGCAGCAAACCAGGCTCCTCTGTCCTCCATCATCTTCCAGAGTTTTGCTCAAATTCATGTCCATTGAGTCAGTGATGCATCTAATCATTTCATCCTCTACTGTCTCCTTCTTCTCTGTCTTTCAATCCTTCTCAGCATCAAGGTCCTTTCTAATGAGTTGGCTCTTTGCATCAGGTGTCCAAAATATTGGAGCTTCAGCATCTGTCATTCCAGTGAATATTCAGGGTTGATTTCCTTTAGAATTGACTGATTTGATCTCCTTGCTGTCCAAGGGACTCTCAAAAGTCTTCTCCAGCACCACAATTTGAAAGCACCAAGGCTTCAGCATTCAGCCTTCTTTATGAGCCAACTCTCACATCTTTACATGACTACTGGATTATATATGTATATATGCATATGAATGGTAAAGAATCTGCCTGCCAAGCAGGACACATGGGTTTGATCCCTGGATCAGGAAGATCATTTGAAGAAGGAAATGGCAACCCAATCCAGTCTTCTAGCCTGGGAAATATCATGGACAAAGGAGCCTGGCAGGCTACAATCCGTTGGGTTGCAAAAGTGTTGGACACAATTTAGCAACTAAAACACAACAACATGTATATGAATAAACATAAGATTGGGAAGTAAAACAAAAACCAGGAAAAAGAAAAATATAAAAATTTGCTCAGTGTTTTAATCTGACTTGCCAATAGATTCCATTATTAATATATCCTACTGAAATTTAAAAAAAGAATACCATACCAGAAGCCATTGAAACTGACCAGAATGCCAGCTCTTTATTCTGAATATTAGCTAATAAAATAAAATACTGAACATTTATTTTGCCTTATTCCTGGCTTTCCTATATCTCAGAGTAGCCAAATTGCCCTAACTGATAAGAAAATTCTGAGCATTAAATGTACAATAAATCATAACATTAGAAAAATTATCATTTTGTAACTCCTCAGATATGCAGATGACACCACCCTTATGGCAGACAGTGAAGAACTGAAGAGCCTCTTAATGAAAGTGAAAGAGGAGAGTGAAAAAGCTTGCTTAAAACTCAACATTCAAAAAACTAAGATTAAGGCATCTGGTCCCATCACTTCAGGGCAAATAGATGGGGAAACAATGCATACAGTGACAGACTTTATTTTCTTGGGCTCCAAAATCACTGCAGATGGTGACTGCAGACATGAAATTAAAAGACGCTTGCTCCTTGAAAGAAAAACTATGACCAACTTAGACAGCATATTAAAAAGCAGGGATATTACTTTGCCTACAAATGTCCATGTAGTCAAAGCTATGGTTTTTCCAGTAGTCATGTATGGATGTGAGATTTGGACCATAAAGAAAGCTGAACACCAAAGAATTGATGCTTTTGAACTACAGTGCTGGAGAAGACTCTTGAGAGTCCCTTGGACCACAAGGAGATCAAACCAGTCCATCCTAAAGGAAATCAGTCCTGAGTTTTCATTGGAAGGACTGATGCTGAAGCTGAAGCTCCAATACTTTGGCAAATGATGTGAAGAACTGCCTCATTTGAAAAGACCCTGATGCTGGGAAAGATTGAAATCAGGAGGAAAAGGGGACAACAGAGGATTAGATGGTTGGATGGCATCACTGACTTGATGGACATGAGTTTGAGCAAATTGTGGGAGTTGGTGATGGACAGGGAAGCCTGGCATGCTGCAGTCCATAGGGTCACAAAGAGTCGGACACGACTGAGTAACTGAACTGAACTGAACTGAATGTAATATTTGAGTCAGGAAAACATCATCAGTGGATGAAAGCATTAGATGAAAGGGTTCATGAGGAATTTTGGGGTGGGGGCATCAGCCTGTCACCACCAGAACTTTATGATCAATCTTAGCATCATAAAAGTGGGACAACCAGATGTTGTATGCTTCCTGCTGTGATATAATATGAAGCATTCAGCTCTACCTTTAAAACATACTTTTACCATAAAAATTAAACAAGCATCTATTAAAACTTCCAGAGCTAACTTCCAATTAAATGTAATACATTAACTTAAGTGGCATGAACAAATGTAGTAAAATTAATGAGTTATCAAATCTGGCTACAAAGTGCAGAGGGAATAAATGATCTATTTTTTTCTAATCTTGTGTATATTTGAAAATTTTATATTTGAAATCAGCCATCATACAGAATCGGGATGTTATCTTATATTCCTATATATCATAAACCCCCCCAAATATGGCCCCTTAGTGGATAAAAAGAGGCTACGCAGACCCTAAAACATTATGAGAGGGATGATTTTTTACTATGATATTTATTGGAGTTGATCTCAGCTTCTTACAGTAAGAAATACATCTTTCTCTGAAATTTAATAGGCCAAAGTAGATGATCAGAGACAATAACCCAGCTACAGTGGAAATAAATTAAACCAATAAAGAATAAACAATAACTGTTATCAGATAACTGTTACAGGTAACATTTTTTAAGTGCATTTTTTGTGCTAGACACTGTGTTATGCATTTCACCTCCATTTCAATTATAATCATCACAACATAGTGAATGGTGGTGCAGTGGTAAAGAATCTACCTGCCAATGCAAGAGACACAGGAGACTTGAGTTCAATCTCTGAGTCAGGAAGATCCCCTGGAGTAGGAAATGGCAACCCACTCTAGTGTTCTTGTCTGGAAAATTCCATGGAGAGAGGAGCCTGGTGGGTTACAGTCCATAGGGTCACAGAGTCAGACATGACTGACCACAAGGCTAAGAGAGGTGTTAATTATTCTGATTAAGATCACAAAGCTAGAACACAGAATTCAAATCCAACAGTTACATCACAAAGATCATATTTTAAATTCTATACCAGGATCAGTATGTACTCATATCCATCACCCCATTCCCCACAACCCAATACTTTCCACAAACCACAGAGTTTATTGCAAGCATGGTTAAGGTATATAATGATGTACTCCTCTATAGTTTCTTTTTAACTTCTTATTTTATATTGGAGTATAGTTGGTCAACAATGTTATGTTAGTTTCAGCTGTGCTGCATAGTGATTCAGTTGTCCATAAACATGTATCTATTCTTTTCCAAATTTTTTCCCAATTAGGTTGTAACAGAATATTGAGCAGAGTTCCCTGTGTGATATACAGCAAGAAAGAAAACTATATAACCCAGGATCTAAATCTCTCTTCTCAAGAGTGTTGGAGGCAGAAAAAAAAAAACCTGCTTTCCACTATTGTCATTAAAAATGAAGTTTTTATTACCTCAGTTTCCTTGAGTTAGGTCATGAGCTGTATTCTATGTTATAGAAGACAACACACTTGCTCTAAACTCTAAATTGAGGACCAGGCTTCCCTGGTGGCTCAGATGGTAAAGAATCTGCCTGCAGTGCAGGAGACCTAGGTTTGATCCCTGGTTCAGGAAGATTTCCTGGAAAAGGAATTATCTACCCACTCCAGTATTCTTGTCTGGAGAATTCCATGAACAGAGGAGCCTTTTGAGTTACAGTCCATGGGATGAAAAAGAGTCAGACATGACTGAGCCACTTAAACTTTCATTTACACTTTGCAGACCAAAGAAGCAGGAAACATGGAAAATTCTTCCTGGAGGCAGTGGTTCTGGCAGAAAGATTAAGTGTTGTGGGCTGCACATGCCTGGAATGTCCAATGTCCAAAGCCATTGTTTTTGGTTGTGTAAAGGACAGGTTTCAGTATTCAGCCACAGCAACAGTGGGTTCTTAAAAACAAATATTAAGCCCAAAATTGACCTGCTGTCTGCACAGTCTTCTCACTGTTTTCCCAAATTTCTTGGTGATTCTGTGAGTTTGTTGTTCAGTCACTAAGTTGTGTCTGACTCTGCAATGCAATGGATTGCAGCACACCGGACTTCCCTGGCCTTCACTATCTCCCAGAGTTTGCTCAAATTCATGTACATTGAGTCGATGCTGCCATCCAACCATCTCATCCTCTGTTGCCTGCTTCTCCTTTTGCCTTCAATCTTTCCCAGCATCAGGGTTGTTTCCAATGTGTTGGCTGTTCCCATCAGGTAGCTAAAGTATTGGAGCTTCAGCTTCAGTTCTTCTAATGAGTATTCAAGGTTGGTTTCCCTTAGGATTAGCTGGTTTGGTCTCCTTACTGTCCAAGGGACTCTCAAGAGTCTTCTCTAGCCCCACATTTCAAAGGCATCAGTTTTTTTGGTGTTCAGCTTTCTTAATGGTCCAATTCTCATCTATATATGACTACTGGAAAAACCATAGCTTTGGCTATATGGACCTTTGTCAACAAAGTGATGATTGTGCTTTTTAATACACTGTCCAGGTTTGTCATTGCCTCCCTTCCAAGAAGCAAACATCTTCCAATTTCATGGCTGCGGTCACTATCCACAGTGATTTTGGAGCTCAAGAAAAGAAAATCTGTCACTGATTTCACTTTTTCCCCTTCTGTTTGGCATGAAGTGATGGGACCCAATGCCATGATCTTAGATTTTTGAATGTTGAGTTTTAAGTGACTTTTTTCACTCTTCTCCTTTACCGTCATCAAGAGGCTCTTTAGTTCTTCTTTGCTTTCTGCCATCAGAGTGATATCATCTGCATATTTGAGGTTATTGATATTTGTCTCAGCAATCTTGATTCAAGGTTGTGATTCATCCAGCCTGGCATTTCACATGATGTACTCTGCATGTGAGTTAAATAAACAGGATGACGATACACAGCTTTGTCATACTCCTTTCCCAATTTTGAACCAGTCAGTTGTTCCATGTAAGCTTCTAACTGTTCTTTCTTGACCAGCATACAAGTTTCTCATGAGACAGGTAATATGGTTTGGTATTCCCATCTCTTTAAGAATTTTCACAGTTTGTTGTGATCCACACAGTCAAGGGCTTTAGCATAGTCAATAAAGCAAAAGTAGATGTTTTTCTGGAATTCCCTTGCTTTCTCTACAATCCAATGAATGTTGTTAATTTGGTCTCTGGCTCCTCTGCCTTTTCTAAACCCAGCTTGTACATGTGGAAGTTCTCAATTCAAGTACTACTGAAGCCTAGCTTGAAGGATTTTGAGTATAATCACTGAGTGCAATTGTCCAGTAGTTTGAACAGTCTTTAGCAATGCCCTTCTTTGAAGTTGGGATGAAAATTGACCTTTTCCAGCCCTATGGCCACTGTTGGGTTTTCCAAATTTGCTGACATATGGAGGGCAGCACTTTAACATCATCATCTTTTAATATTTTAAATAGTTTAACTAGAATTTCATCCATTTCACTAGCTTTATTGGTGGTATTGCTTCCTAAGGCCCACTTGACTCCACAGTCCAGGATGTCTGGCTCTAGGTGAGTGATCACACCAGCATGGCTTTCTGGGTCATCAAGACCTTTTTTGTAGAGTTCTTCTGTTTATTCTTGCCACCTCTTCTTAATCTTTTCCGCCTCTGTTAGGTCTTTTCTGTTTCTGTCCTTTATCATGCCTATCCTTGCAGGAAATGTTCCTTTGATATTTCCAGTTTTATCAAAGAGATCTCTGGTCTTTCCCATTCTATTGTTTTGATTTACCCAATACCTATTTAATAAGTTCCTTTTCTGCCTAAATCTAGAGTGAATTTCTTGCTAACTAAAAACATTAGCTAGTGGAGGTGATGAAATTCCAGTTGGGCTAATTCAAATCCTAAAAGATGATGCTGTGAAAGTGCTGCACTCAATATGCCAGCAAATTTGGAAAACGCAGCAGTGGCCACAGGACTGGAAAAGGTCAGTTTTCATTCCAATCCCTAAGAAAGGCAATGCCAAAGAATGCTCAACCTACTGCACAATTTCACTCATATCACATGCTAGTAAAGTAATTCTCAAAATTCTCCAAGCCAGACTTCAACAGTATGTGAACCGTATACTTCCAGATGTTCAAGCTGGTTTTAGAAAAGGCAGAGGAACCAGAGATCAAATTTCCAACATTCGTTGGATCATAGGAAAAAGCAAGAGAGTTCCAAAAAAATATCTACTTCTGCTTTATTGACTATGCCAAAGCCTTTGACTGTGTGGACCACAACAAACTCTGGAAAATTCTGAAAAAGATAGGACTACCAGACCACCTGACCTGCCTCTCGAGAAATGTATATGCAGGTCAAGAAGCAAGAGTTAGAACTGGACATGGAACAACAGACTGGTTCCAAATAGGAAAAAGAGTACATTAATGCTGTCAGTATATTGTCACCCTGCTTATTTAACTTATATGCAGAGTACAACATGCACAATGCTGGACTGGATGAAGCACAAGCTGGAATTAAGACTGCCAGGAGAAATATCAATAACCTCAGATATGCAGATGACATCACCGTTATGGCAGAAAGTGAAGAAGAACTAAAGATCCTCTTGATGTAAGTGAAAGAGGAGAGTGAAGTTGGTTTAAAGCTCAACATTCAGAAAATAAGATCATGGCATCTGGTCCCACCACTTCATGGCAAATAGATGGGGAAACAATGGAAACAGTAACAGATTTTATTTTGGTGGTGGGGGGGGGGGGAGCTCCAAAATCAGTTCAGATGGTGACTGTAGCCATGAAGTTGAAAGACGCTTACTCCTTGAAAGAAAGGTTATGACCAACCTCAACAGCATATTAAAAAAAGCAGCCATTACTTTGTCAACAAAGGTCCATCTAGTCAAGGCTATGGTTTTTCCTGTGGTCATGTACGGATGTGAGAGTTGGACTATAAAGAAAGCTGGGCACCGAAGAATTTGTGCTTTCGAACTGTGGTTTTGGAGAAGACTCTTGAGAGTCCCTTGGACTGTAAGGCTGTCCAACAAGTCCATCCTAAAGGAGATCAGTCCTGAATATTCATTGTTAGAAGGACTGATATTGAAGCTGAAACTCCAGTACTTTGGCCACCCGATGCGAAGAGCTGACTCATTTGAAAAGACTCTGATGCTGGGAAAGATTGAAAGCTGGAGGAAAAGGGGACGACAGGATGAGATGGTTGGATGGCATCACTGACTCAATGGACATGAGTTTGAGTGAACTCTGGGAGTTGGTGATGGACAGGAAGGCTTGACATGCTGCAGTCCTTGGGGTCGCAAAGAGTCGGACACAACTGAGCAAATGAACTGAATTGAAAAACATTAGCTAATTTACCAAAAGAGATTTAATTAAAATCTTAATCTTGAAGTATATACCAAAAGAAGTGCAAAATGGATGAGTGGATTAAGTCATAAGAAACAATATATCTAAAATGAAGAAAGTATAGGTTGGTATCTGTCTTTGATTAGAAAAATTCTTTGGCATTTTAAGTAAAAAAGTTTTGCATGAATAAAAGAGCTTTATAATTTAAATAAAAAGTATATAAACAATAAGCTAAAGGAAATATTTGCAAAATTTATTGCACAATTGTACTATTTTACATATATAAAATGTTTTACAGGTTAATAATAAAGACATCAATCAAAAAATGATAAAGGATATGAATAGAAGATTCACAAAACAAAAAATAAGAGCCCATATATGTATGAGAAACTACTTAAGCTCACTCAATAATTAAAAAAAGCCCACAAGTAATCCAGAATTCCTATTCATTTGTGCAATAAATGCCATGGGCCTTCTCTGTGCTTTTTAGGTGACAATAGCACATTAGTCACCAAAGATAAGTCATCGATATTGTTCTGCTATCATCTCAAACTTTCTCTAGGGTTGTCATTAATCCTCACAACAGCCAGGTGTATTTTTCACTCTCACTATTTTTCTCTTGCCTGAAATCTGGTAAGAAAATTGCATGATCAAGAAAGTACTCAAAATGCAGAGAATTAGAAATGAGCAATTATGCATAGTAATCTACAAAGCAGATAAGCACATGGGAATAGTTATGTGAAATGTAGCAACCTAATGAGTAAGTGAACAATAGTCAGGAAGTGAAAAAATTAGTTACTCCCAAATATAAGTCAAAAAATAAGTCACTTTCTAGGGGGAAAAAAATGAGACAGACATGCTATTTTAATTTATGTCTTGCTTACTCAGACTCCAAAATTATTCAGAGGAAATTGCGGTATGTGACAAACGCTCAAGTATTCCCCACAGTCCTACAAACTCTGCACTTGACCCCATTTATCTTCTCTGCAATGGTGATTTATGCTGGAAATAAAAGTATGCCTTGATTGTTGGTTTTCATTTCTAAAACTGCAAATTTATGTTTAGCTTGGTGTGGTCAGTCAACCACTTAGGAAGGGCCAATTTAACCCTTGTGGTTGTGATACATTATTGAAGGAAATACTCAGAAAGCTATAGGTTGTTGGTGATACATTTCCTTGTATGACTTTACTCAGCTATTCCTGAGGTTCATGGGCCATGGGAAAGATGTTCACTCCAGAGTATCAATTCAGTTCAGTTCAGCTGCTCAGTCGTGTCCGACTCTTTGTGACCCCATGAATCGCAGCAGGCCAGGACTCCCTGTCCATCACCAACTCCCGGAGTTCAGTCAAACTCACATCCATCGAGTCGGTGATGCCATCCAGCCATCTCATCCTCTGTCGTCCCCTTCTCCTCCTGCCCCCAATCCCTCCCAGCATCAGAGTCTTGTCCAATGAGTATCAATTACATGCTTTTAATTTATCCAGTCGTTTGTGGTTTTCTGAGTTTCGTCTTTTAAAAGTAATAGTTAGATGGTGAGAGTAATGAGAGATTCATGTCCTAGGCAGATTGATAAGGAGTCTAGGGGTCCCCAAGGAGAGAGGGGTCTGGAATTCTCAAGGAGGAAGAAAGGACAAACTTTTTTTCTTTCTCCACATTCCTTAGGATTATACAACGATAATGTATCCTGCCTGAAGACAGTGTTATCTTAAAATGTAAATTAGGGGGGTCAGATCAGATCAGTCGCTCAGTCGTGTCCGACTCTTTGCGACCCCATGAACTGCAGCACGCCAGACCTCCCTGTCCATCACCAGCTCCCGGAGGTCACTCAGACTCACATCCATCGAGTCAGTGATGCCATCCAGCCATCTCATCCTCTGTCGTCCCCTTCTCCTCCTGCCCCCAATCCCTCCCAGCATCAGAGTCTTCTCCAATGAGTCAACTCTTCGCATGAGGTGGCCAAAATACTGGAGTTTCAGCTTTAGCATCATTCCCTCCAAAGAAATCCCAGGGCTGATCTCCTTCAGAATGGACTGGTTGGATCTCCTTGCAGTCCAAGGGACTCTCAAGAGTCTTCTCCAACACCACACTTCAAAAGCATCAATTCTTCGGCACTCAGCCTTCTTCACAGTCCAGCTCTCACATCCATACATGACCACAGGAAAGACCATAGCCTTGACTAGGCGAATCTTTGTTGGCAAAGTGATGTCTCTGCTTTTGAATATGCTATCTAGGTTGGTCATAACTTTCCTTCCAAGGAGTAAGCGTCTTTTAATTTCATGGCTGCAGTCACCATCTGCAGTGATTTTGGAGCCCAGAAAAATAAAGTCTGACACTGTTTCCACTGTTTCTCCATCTATTTCCCATGTAGTGATGGGACCAGATGCCATGATCTTCGTTTTCTGAATGTTGAGCTTTAAGCCAACCTTTTCACTCTCCACTTTCACTTTCATCAAGAGGCTTTTTAGTTCCTCTGCACTTTCTGACATAAGGGGGAGGCTTTTTAGTTCCTCTGCACTTTCTGACATAAGGGTGGTGTCATCTGCATATCTGAGGTTATTGATATTTCTCCCAGCAATCTTGATTCCAACTTGTGTTTCTTCCAGTCCAGCATTTCTCATGATGTACTCTGCATATAAGTTAAATAAACAGGGTGACGATATACAGCCTTGACGTACTCCTTTTCCTATTTGGAACCAGTCTGTTGTTCCATGACCAGTTCTAACTGTTGCTTCCTGACCTGCATACAGATTTCTCAAGAGGTAGATCAGGTGGTCTGGTATTCCCATCTCTTTCAGAACTTTCCACAGTTTACTGTGATCTACACAGTCAAAGGCTTTGGCATAGTCAATAAAGCAGAAATAGATGTTTTTCTGGAACTCTCTTGCTTTTTCCATGATCCAGCGGATGTTGGCAATTTGATCTCTGGTTCCTCTGCCTTTTCTAAAACCAGCTTGAACATCAGGAAGTTCACGGTTCACATATTGCTGAAGCCTGGCTTGGAGAATTTTGAGCATTACTTTACTAGTGTGTGAGATGAGTGGAGGTGATGGAATTCCAGTGGAGCTATTCCAAATTAGGGGGGTAGACCTGGTCTTTTCCAGGATGCATCCTGCCTGAAAAATCTTCAAATGTAAATTAGGTCTTTACAACCTGGGACATTCTTTAGAGTATATAACTTCATTGCTAACACTAGCAAGGGGGTACTCTTTCTACCTCCTTCAGACGCCTATGTCAGAAGCTTTCTCTATCTCCTTTATACTTTAATAAAACTTTATTACACAAAAGCTCTGAGCGATCAAGCCTCGTCTCTGGCCCCGGATTGAATTCTTCTCCTCCGGGGGCCAAGAATCTCGGTGTCTTCGTGTGATTCAACAACAACCTTTCAGTAATTAAAACATGTTGAATTACAGAGTGTTAAATATTAGTTTAGCAATCATGTAGTACAAAACTCTACCAACTGTAACCATTGTCTCTTTCTCCCTCGATCCTGACTTTTATATCAGTTCAACCTGGATTCTTGGTTATCATCACCACCTTCAGTAAGAAGCCTAAGCAAACTTGGTACATAGCAACAAAGGTTGCATGGTGTATTCCCTTTGGTCTCATCAAAGAGAAAAATGTCAACATATTCTTGAATTTGATAAAGTCTATTAATCTAAAACCAGCCAACTTTCCACTAGAAATGAATAATACTTCTATGAACATTTTAAGACTTAAAAATATGTAAATGACACATTCAGAAACTAGTGATTTAGGATATGATATTAGTTTTCTATTGCTGGGTAAAAGGTTACCACAGATTTGGTGGTTTAGAATATCCAAGTATTATCTCACAATTCCATAGGTCAGAAGTCCAGACAGACTCAAATAGGATCTCTGCTTATGGTATCCCAAAATCAAAATCATGATGTCAGTTTAGCTAGGGAAAAAATCTTTTCCCAAGTTTGTTAGGTTGCAGTAACAAAGATCCACAGACTCAGTGTCTTTAAACAGCAGAAATTAATTTTCTCACAGTTCTGGGAGCCAGTAGTCCAAGATTTGCTGTCAGGAGGGTGGTTTCTTTGGAGACTTCTCTGTTTCACTTCCAGTTGGCTGTCTTTTCTCTGTCTTCATTTGGTCTTCCTTCCTTGCATGTTTGTGTACTAATTTCCTCTTGTTACAAGAACACTGTAACAGATTAGGGCCCACCTTAAGGACCTCATTCCAATTAAGTCACATCTTTAAAGACCCTGTCTCTAAGTATGTCACATTCTGAGGCACTGAGGGTTAGGACTTCAGCATATAAATTTATGGGACACTAATTAGCCTATAACAAAGCTCAGTCAGGTTGCTGATAGAATTCAGTTCTTTGCAGTTGTTGGGTGAAGACCCAATTTTTTTTAATGGCTGTCAACAGGAGACCACTCATGATTCTAGAAGTTACCCTTGTTCCTTTTCACCTGATTCCCTTAGTCCTCAAGACAGCCTTGGGTCCTTGAGTATTTATACTTCGAGTCTCCCTGACTTTCCCTTTTACTATCAGCTGGAGAAAATGCTCTGCTTTTTAAGGGCTCATGTGATTATATTATGTCCAGAAAGAAAACCTCCCTATCTTTAGGTCATCTGTGCCGTATAACATAATATAACTATGAGAGTGACAACTCTACTCACAGGTTCCAGAGATGAGTTGGGGGCATCTTTGCCAGGCCATTTAGAAATTCTGCTTAGCACAAATATTTAAGTTATGTCCTCATCAAGTGGGTCATTTTAGCATGGCAAGAACTGGATATATCATGAAAAACACGCATTGCCCTAGAAGAATGTGGATTTGAGGAAGTTCTCCTGTATGAGTCCCAACATCTTCATTGAATATTCATTGAAGTTAGTAGAAGGAAAAACAAGCTCTGTATTCTGTACTCTACATAGAATTTTACCAATACTCTAAGCTATTCCATAACATCTAAGTTTTAAATTTGGAACAGCAATAGAGCCACCAACTAAACTTAGAGACAAGAATGTAACAGGAAATAACTTGTTTAAAGATGATTTTTAAGATATTCAATAAATACCAAATTGCATTTTCCCAATTGTCTGAATTACTCCCTGTTACTTGTTTACGAAGTTACATAAGAATAAACTTTCCTGCATACTGAGTGAGCCCATGTGTATAGTCAGTTCAGTTCAGTCGCTCAGTCATGTCCAACTCTTTGCAATCCCATGAACTGCAGTGCACCAGGCCTCCCTGTCCATCACCAACTCCCAGAGTCCACCCAAACCCATGTCCATTGAGTCCGTGATGCCATCCAACCATCTCATCCTCTGCGTCCCCTTTTCCTCTCACCTTTAATCTTTCCCAGCATCAGGTCTTTTCAAATGAGTTAGCTCTTTGCATCACTGTGTATAGAACATTTGATAAAAAGCTAATCCCTAGGCTTTAAACAATCAACATGCTAATGGAAGAGGGTGATTGGTGGTGGGCTTATCAAGGGGGAATGAATAACATATATTCTGAAGTGCCTCAGTGCATTTCAGTGTGTTGATACTTAATAGGATTTCCCATAGCCCCCATTGTTTCTCTTTGAATTCTCATTCATGCTATCAAATTCTGTTCAACTGCCAACATTTGCTGAAGCTCTTCCTCATCACTAGGGCTTTCCTGGAGGCTCAGCCAGTAAAGAACCTGCCTGCAATGCAGGAGACTCGAGTTTGATCCCTGAGTCAGGAAGATCCCCTGGAGAAGGAAATAGCAACCCACACCAGTATTTTTGCCTGGAGAATTCCATGGACAGAGGAGCCTGGTGGGCTATGGTCCATAGGGTGTCAAAGAGTCAGACATGACTTAGTGACAGACTAAGTCACTTTCAACCTCCTTCCTATAGTGAATTTAATTATTTTCTAATTAATATCACTTTGTGTATCCTTGTGATTCTTCAGCATGTAAATCATACTTTAATCATATGTTTTTATGTTCTTTTTGTGATCTACAACCCAACAGTATTGGTATCACTTGGGAACTGTTTAAATTTGGGGTTCTCGACTCAGAGGTGCTGAATCAGAAACTCTGTGTGAGGAGGGGAGAGGTTAAGCAAGATCTCTAGGTGATTCTGATATTATGTGAGAACCTACTGTCCTCAGGACCTGCCTTACTCATATCACAAAAAAGATAATAAAAATCTTCACTGAGCCAAACTTCAAATTCTAAGCCTTTAAGTCAGTATAAACATCACTAGTCTTCTGGATGACTTCCCCAGAGAAAATTCTCAACTGTTTTAAAAAGAAAAAGACAGACTGAAAGACAGTTATTGACCCTGAACATATTTATTTTGGCAATGAAAATAGTAAAAAGAATATGCACATGTAAAATTGCAAAGAACTTTTCCAAATAAGCTTTATAAGAATGTTTACAGAGTATGTCCAAAAAACATGGAGCCAATGCCATAATTTAGTGCCAATTTATTTTTCCCTTCAAAAACATTATGTCTAACCATAAATTTAAGCTATGTGAAGGTCATGAAGTTGTTGGCAGGGATAGTCTCTCATTGAAACATAGATTTTTGTTGTTGTAGTTGTTGTTTTGAGTTTCTCTTTACCACAAGAAATTATGTGCTGGGCTATGAATCTCAGGCATCTTGGGAATTAATAAATGCCGTCTCTGGACTTTTATCGCCAAATAGCATCTTCTTCTATTAGGAAATAATACTATTAAATGAAAGAAATTAATTCTCTTCTGGTTGAAATAACCATTGTTTGGATATTTGACTTTGTGTTCTTTCAAAGGAATTAGAAGCAATCAAAACTAGAACCTGGAATGAACCAACGAAACAAAACAGAAACAATCACAGATACAGAGAACAAACATGGGATTGCCAAAGGCTGTGGGGGTCGGGATAGGGGAATAGGTGAGGGAGATTAAGAGGTACAGCTTCCAGTTACAAAGCAAATGAATTGTAGAGATGGAATGTACAGGGAGGAGAACACAGTCAGTAAGAATGTACTGCCTTTCTATTGGGGCTTTCCTTTGGCTCAGATAGTAAATAATAAGCCTGTAATGCAGGAGACCTGGGTTCTATCCCTGCATCAGGAAAATCCCCTGGAGAACAGCATGGATACCATTCCAGTATTCTTGCCTGGGGAATTCCACGGACAGAGGAGCCTGGTAGGGTACAGTCCATGGGGTAGCAAAGAGTTGGACACAACTAAGACGACTAACACTGACTGACTGCCTGGTGTCTATATGTGGACAGAGGTAACTGGACTTAGCATGGTAATCATTTTGAAATGCACAGAAATATAAAATCATTACGTTGTGCACCAGGAACTACATAGCATTGTAGGACAATTAAACTTCAAAAAATAAACAAACTCCTAGAAAAGAGATCGATTTAAGATTCCCAGAGGCAGTGGTGGGTAGAGAGGTGATTCCATGAAGGCAGTCAAAAGTTACAAGCTTCCAGTTATAAGACAAATAAGTATCAATACTAGGGATGTAAATCATAACATGATTAATTAGCACTGCAGTATGCGATATACAAAAGTTGTTAAGAGAGTAAATCCTAAGAGTTTTCATCACAAGGGAAAATAATTTTTTCTTTTTTTCTTTTTATATTTATACTGAATGTCACTAAACTTATGTGGTAATTTTTTCATGATGTACATTAGTCGAATTATTATTCTGTATGCCTTAAACAGTGTTGTATGTAAATTATCTCTCAATAAAACTGGGAGAAAAAACCACTTGAACAAATTTCAACAGCAGCAATTTTATTTTTTAATAAAATTTTTTATTTTATTTTTATTAAAATAAAAAAATTTAACAAAAAAATTTTAATAGAGTCTGAAAGAAGCAGATGTTTTCAATTCAACCCTGGGTACTACATCAATCAAGTAACAATAAATAAGGAAATTATTTGACTAAGTAGTAACCTATTAATAGTATTCTTGAACACTGCTTCTGGCACTTTCTTTTGCTTAAGACTAATACATATATCCAGAATAATCTTAGCAATTCATTATTGATAACATTCATGTAGTATAAGTCAATACTTTTAATATTCCTCCCTGTGAAAGGGAATAACAAAGCAGGAGGAGAAGGATCTTTCATATCTATGATGAGCCTGTTCCCTAGGTATTACAACCACCAGCACCAACCAATCCATCAGCACTACTCCTATTATTATTTTTTTTAATCTTTTGGCCGTGCTGAACAGCAATGTGGGATCTTAGTTCCCCAACCAGGGATTTAACCCATGCCCCCAGCAATGGAAGCACAGAACCTTAACCACTGGACTGCCAGGAAAGTCCCTTCTTTCCCTTTTTGAAAAGAATTATTCTTTATTCACTGGAAGTTAAAGATCAGCACAGAAGAGCCTGAGGTTGAAATAAATTTTCTGAGCTGACAGGAGGGATGTATAGAACTTCCACATTCTCTTTCCTCTGTCCTTCTGCTTATCAACTAAAAAAAAAAATGTTATGCAAATTTTAGCTACAGAGAAGTAGTTCAGGAATTTCAATAAGGGAAGAGCTACAGACTAATAAATCTTTGTCTAAAGCATTCAAGTCCTTTGAAGAGGATCTAAGAAACAAAATTTTATCCCCTGCACTCAAAGGAACAAGATTCCAGAAACTTTTGCAATGCCAACTGTAGAGTAACTGTAGGGTAAATGTTTGTGTACCCCTAGAATTCATATGTTGAAATCCTAATGCCTAATGTGATGCTATCAGGAGATGGATCCTTTGGAAGGTGCTGCAGTCATGAGGGTAGAATCCTCATGAGTGGGACTAGTACTGATATAAAAGAGACCCTGGTGGCTCAGTTGATAAAGAATCTGCCTGCAATGCGGAAGACCCAGTTTCGATACCTGGGTTGGGAAGATCCCTTGGAGAAGGAAATGACAACCCATTCTAGTATTCTTGCCTAGAAAATCTCATGGACTGAGGAGACTGGTGGGTTACAGTCCACAGGGTCGCAAACAATCAAATACAACTGAGTATCTGAGCATAAAAGAGACTCCACGAGCTCCCTAGCTCCTTCCACCACATGAGGACATGATGAGAAGGTATTAGCTTATGAACCATCTAGAAGGCTCTCATCAAAACATAACTATGCAGGACCATCTCAGATGGTCCTGATTTTTGCAGATTCCAAAACTGTAAAAAATAAATTTCTGTGTTTTTATAAGCCACCCAATCTGTGGCATTTTGTTATAGCAGCCCAAATGGACTAAGACATTGACTATGTATCTGCTACACATAGATAAAAACTCAAAGGTCTCTGTTTAACTATCCAAATTGCTTAAGTCCCTGAATAGCCTACTGTGAACATCAAGGTTCAAGTCAGATAATTTAACAGAAAGATTTGAAAGGTGTTTGAAAGAGCTGAATAACCAAAGATGGGTGCTTGGGGCAATCTAGTAATGAGTAACAGAATCTTTAATAACTTCTAGGTCTAGATTGACTAAAAGAGGACGAGATGAGGGGACCAACTTCAAAAGCCAAACTGTGAGGCAAGAGCTAAAATACCAGCTGAACAGTGATGGAGGGCCAGTCCTGCAGAACCTATAATCATGATGAGACACAGCCACTGTCGGATAAGACTTTCCAATTCAAGCAAGTGAGAGGCATCTTGTCCCCTGGTCTCCCACCAAGATCTTCCACTGGCCAAACCTAGCCAGAAAGCATTTTCAAGACAGTCCAAAAAAGAAAAATAGAGTAGGAGAGGAGTTGGGAAATGGATCTGAGAGCAAATAAGCCACTCTGAGTAGCTCATTATTGATAATATTCTCATGGTAAAAATCATCTCACCTTACTATCACAGTTTTTGTTTTTAATGCTTTTGGGGACAATAAAATGCAACGAGACACACAGAGCTGTGTTAACATTTGAAGATTAACGGATGAATAGTAGCAATCCTCCTAAATGAAGTATTCTTAATTTAGAAACAAAAACTGTTTTAAAGCTGCTCTCAGAGTGCAGCCATGAGAACATGTACACTAGCACTTTTTATTCAAATACCATCATAAGTGTATCCCATATGTTACAGCAATTATCCTTTTCTGAAATGAAATCCTTGCATCCCATGATAGCCTCTGAGAATGGGTTCCCTAGTGCACAAGGTACTAACTTCATAAAATTTCATGTGGAAACACATGGTATTAAATGAGATTGCTAGATGGCTGGATGGCATCACCGACTCGATGGATGTGAGTCTTAGTGACCTCCGGGAGTTGGTGATGGACGGGGAGGCCTGGCGTGCTGCGATTCATGGGGTCACAAAGAGTCGGACACGACTGAGCAACTGATCTGATCTGATCTGATCTGTACATAACTTGTAAAATGTAGAAGATTGGTAAGGATTTATATAAGGTCAACTTTTTAAAAAAAATAACAATTATGATAATAATTAAAATATATCTATTTAAAACATGTTAAATACTAAGTCAAATATTAACTTAGTAATCATCTCTTACAAATATCCACCCCCTCCTGCCATTGGCTATTCCTCCTCCAAATCCTGACTTACTTCAATGCAGCTTGGACTGCATGTCTCTCATCCAGAGAATTAGATGCTTGTGAGGCTACACAGTAAGGTAAAATTAGGTATCATTTGTTGAGTACTTACCAGAATGATCTCTGTTTGTTTCCAAGGCAAACCATTCAACATCACGGTAATCCAAGCCTATGCTCCAACCAGTAATGCTGAAGAAGCTGAAGTTGAACAGTTCTATGAAGACCTACAAGACCTTTTAGAACTAACACCCCCAAAAGATGTCCTTTTCATTATAGGGAACTGGAATGCCAAAGTAGGAAGTCAAGAAACACCTGGAGTAACAGGCAAATTTGGTCTTGGAGTATGGGATGAAGCAGGGCAAAGGCTATATAGAGTTTTGCCAAGAGAACACACTGGTCATAGCAAACACTCTCTTCCAACAACACAAGAGAAGACTCTACACATGGACATCACCAGATGGCCAACACCGAAATCAGATGGATTATATTATTTGCAGCCAAAGATGGAGAAGCTCTAAACAGTCAGCAAAAACAAGACTGGGAGCTTTCTGTGGCTCAGATCATGAGCTCCTTATTGCCAAATTCAGACTTAAATTGAAGAGAGTAGGGAAAACCACTAGACCATTCAGGTATGACCTAAATCAAATCCCTTATGATTATGCAATGGAAGTGAGAAATAGATTTAAGGGACTAGATCTGACAGATAGCGTGCCGGATGAACTATGGATGGAAGTTCATGACACTGTACAGGAGACAGGGATGAAGACCATCCCCATGGAAAAGAAATGCAAAAAAGCAAAATAGCTGTCTGAGGAGGGCTTACAAATAGCTGTGAAAAGAAGAGAAGAGAAAAGCAAAGGAGAAAAGGAAAGATATAAGCATCTGAATGCGGAGTTCCAAAGAATAGCAAGGAGAGATAAGAAAGCCTTCCTCAGCGATCAATGCAAAATATAGAGGGAAACAACAGAATGGGAAAGACTAGAGATCTCTTCAAGAAAAGTAGAGATACCAAGGGAATATATCATATAAAGATGGGCTCGATAAAGGACAGAAATGGTATGGACTTAAAAGAAGCAGAAGATATTAAGAAGAGGTGGCAAGAATACACAGAGGAACTGTACAAAAAAAAAGCTTCATGATCAAGATAATCACGATGGTGTGATCGCTCACCTAGAGCCAGGCATCCTGGAATGTGAAGTCAAGTGGGCCTTAGAAAGCATCACTATGAACAAAGCTAGTGGAGGTGATGGAATTCCCGTTGAGCTATTTCAAATCCTAAAAGATGATGCTGTGAAAGTGCTGCACTTAATATGCCAGCAAATTTGGAAAACTCAGCAGTGGCCATAGGACTGGGAAAGGTCAGTTTTCATTCCAATCCCAAAGAAAGGCAATGCCAAAGAATGCTTGAACTACCACACAATTGCCTTCATCTCACATCTCACACTCATCTCTCTCCGCGTCATCATGGACTATAGCCTGCCAGGGTCCTCTGTCCATGGAATTCTCCAGGCAAGAGAGAATACTTAGTGGATTGCCATTTTCTACTCCAGGGGATCTTCCCGATCCAGGGATTCAAACTCTGTTTATGGCATCTCCTGCATAAGCAGGCAGATTCTTTACCACTAATGCCACCTGGGAAGCATCTCAGTTAGTCTTCCACAAAACCCTATGATTCATTTATAAAATAAATGTCACAGGTATGAAGCATATCATGTGGAAATATAGTCAATAATAATGTCATATCATTTTAGGTGATAGATGACAACTAGAAGTAACATGATGATCATTTTGAAATATACAGAAATATCAAACCAGATGCCATGATCTTCGTTTTCCGCATGTTGAGCTTTAAGCCAACTTTTTCACTCTCCACTTTCACTTTCATCAACAGGTTTTTTAGTTCCTCTTCACTTTCTGCCATAAGGGTGGTGTCATCTGCATATCTGAGGTTATTGATATTTCTCCTGGCAATCTTGATTCCAGCTTGTGCTTCTTCCAGTCCAGCATTTCTCATGATGTACTCTGCATATAAGTTAAATAAACAGGGTGACAATATACAGCCTTGATGTACTCCTTTTCCTATTTGGAACCAGTCTGTTGTTCCATGTCCAGTTCTAACTGTTGCTTCCTGACCTGCATACAGATTTCTCAAGAGGCAGATCAGGTGGTCTGGTATTCCCATCTCTTTCAGAATTTTCCACAGTTTATTGTCATCCACACAGTCAAAGGCTTTGGCATAGTCAATAAAACAGAAATAGATGTTTTTCTGGAACTCGCTTGCTTTTTCCATGATCCAGCAGATGTTGGCAATTTCATATCTGGTTCCTTTGCCTTTTCTAAAATCAGCTTGAACATCAGGAAGTTTATGGTTCACATATTGCTGAAGCCTGGCTTGGAGAATTTTGAGCATTACTTTACTAGCGTGTGAGATGAGTGCAATTGTGCAGTAGTTTGAGCATTCTTTGGCATTGCCTTTCTTTGGGATTGGAATGAAAACTGACCTTTTCCAGTCCTGTGGCCAATCTGCTGTGTAACCAGTGGCAAATTCCTTAATCTCTCTGTGCTTCAATGTCTTCATCTGTAAAATGAGGTTATTGACAATAGCCATTTCAGGGTTTCTTTTTCTTCTTCCAGCTTTATTGGGCTATAGTGTACATACAGCACTGTGTAAGTTTAAGGTGTGCATTGTAAGAATCTGACTTACACACATCATGAAATGATTCCCAAAAGGAGTTTTTAGTAAACATCAATCATCTCATATACATATAACAATAAAGAAATAGGAAAAAAAATTTCCTTGTAATGAGAACTCAGGATTTACTCTTAACCATTTTGTTGTATACAACAGTGTTAATTATATTAATCATGTTGTTCATTATATCCCCAGTATTTGTTTATCTTCTAATTGAAATTTTGTACCCTTTGACTACTTTTATACCATGCCCTCTCATAACTGCACCTCAGGTAACCACAAAACCTGCCTTCTTTTTCTAGGACTTTTTCTATATTATAACTGACCTGTAACACTGTGAGTTTCTGGTATACAATGTATGGGAAATAGATGGGGAACCAGTGGAAACAATGTCAGACTTTATTTTTCTGGGCTCCAAAATCACTGCAGATGGTGACTGCAGCCATGAAATTAAAAGACGCTTACTCTTTGGAAGGAAAGTTATGACCAACCTAGATAGCATATTGAAAAGCAGAGACATTACTTTGCCAACAAAGGTCCGTCTAGTCAAGGCTATGGTTTTTCCTGCGGTCATGTATGGATGTGAGAGTTGGACTGTGAAAAAGGCTGAGCATCAAAGAATTGATGCTTTTGAACTGTGGTGTTGGAGAAGACTCTTGAGAGTCCCTTGGACTGCAAGGAGATCCAACCAGTCCATTCTGAAGGAGATCAGCCCTGGGATTTCTTTGGAAGGAATGATGCTAAAGCTGAAACTCCAGTACTTTGGCCACTTCATGTGAAGTGTTGACTCATTGGAAAAGACTCTGATGCTGGGAGGGATTGAGGGCAAGAGGAAAGGGAACAACAGAGGATGAGATGGCTGGATGGCATCACTGACTCGATGGACGTGAGTCTGAGTGAACTCCAGGAGTTGGTGATGGACAGGAAGGCCTGGCGTGCTGCCATTCATGGGGTCGCAAAGAGTCGGACACGACTGAGCGACTGATCTGATCTGATCTAACACAGCAGATTACCTGAGAAGTTTTTTAGTCTGGTACAGTATGTGCCTTTGCCACTAAAATACAGTGTTTCTCTTAGACAAAAGAAGAGCAAAACTTAATGCTGAAGGTAAAGTAAATAGACATGACAATGCTCCAATATGAGTAATATAAGTTCTACAAGGAAAGGTACAGAGTGTTAAAGGGGTAGGCACCGGAGAGGTCTGTCCAGGTCAGCTGCTCCATCAAAAGTTCATTTAGGTCCTGCTAAGTTCCAGCACCGTGCCAGGTTCTAGGCACATGAAGATAAAGTTCACAGGGTGTCTGCCTAGAAGGGCATACAAACTAATAGAAAAAAGGGATCTGTGTATATACTGCTTACAAAAGGATACATTATACAAATCATATATATGCATGCTAAGTCACTTCAGTCGTGTCTGACTCTTTGTGACTCATGGACTGTAGCCTGCCAGGCTCCTATGTCCTTGGGACGCCCCAGGCAAGAATATCAGAGTGGATTGCCGTGCCCTCCTCCAGGAAATCCTCCCAACCCAGGGTCGAACCCGTGTCTCGTACATCTGCTGCACTGGGCAGGTGAATTCTTTAACACTAGCATCAACTGGGAAGAAAATTTATATTTATATACAAATCATATTAAATATAAAATGTGCAAAGTGTAAAGGTAGGCACCATCATTTTATTTTTTAAAGAAATCTTTTTTTAAGTCTTTACTGAATTTGTTACAATATTGCTTCTGCTGTTTATGTTCTGTTGTTTGTTTTTTTTGTTTGGCAGACAAGCACATGAAATCTTAGCTCTCCAACCGAGTATCAAACCGGTACCCACTGAATTTGAAGGCGAAGTCTTAACCACTGGACCACAAGGAAAGTCCCACTATCATTTTAAAATTAAAATTACAAAAAATTTTACAAATCAGTTCCTAAGAAAATTCCCAAGAATTAAACATTCTAATTCATAACATGCTTTCTAGATAGATGTTTTTATTTCCCCACAATCCAACACCATGCATTCCTATGCAAAATTAGTCACTTTTAGGACTCAATGGACCTTAAGAGGTCATCTCCATTTCCTGGAAGCATATCCCATCTCTGTCTTAACATACCAGACAGATGAGAAAATACTACTTCTGTAGGCAGCCAGAGGAAGAGATTTCACAATCTCATTTAGTAGTCCATTCCAAAGTTAAGCAGTCCATTGGGTCACCCAGCTTTCCCTCCCATATTTTCTTAAGGGTGAGTATTATGTTCTTTCTAGTAAAGTCTAGGTTCCTGACAGATAGATAATATGTTTATATGTTTGCACATGTATTTATATGTTTATATATAAACAAAAACACATATATATTATGAAAGTTGAAACATCATCAGCAACTTCTAAGATTTGCTCAAAACCTTTGCTTTCTAGATATCCTAATCACTTTCTGCCATTTGTCTTTACTTGCAGAACACAAACTAATGACCTTAAATCAATGAATTAAAAAACAAATGAAACAAAACTGGTATCTACAAAGCTTTAGGACTTAATGAGACAACTTCACATTGAGCATCCCATCAAATTCCTACAGCCTAATGTGAAAAAAATGTAAATATATATACATATGTTTTCTGGAGGATGTCTTTCTATTCTCTGGAGTTATCCCCATGGAATAACTCTAATAATTTAGTTTATGAATAAGATTATTTTTACACAACAATTTCATCTTCCCTAAACCCAAAAATGAGGTTTGAGATTCACTAAGAAAGTTATATATTGAGACACTTGTAATAAGGAATGAAACTTAATCTTCTCTACTATTCAATTGAGAAATTCTTCCCAGAGCCCATTTTTCCAGGTAAACACCTGACAAAAACATATTTTCTTCTTTCTTCCATCAGAGACTGTCTTTCTGCTGTTTGAGGAAAAAATAAACCCAGCACTCTTTAGTTGGTTCTTGAAGAGGATCTTAAATGATGTGTAACACAATTTACTTCTTAATGGTTTATATAATCTTAAAATGTGTGTTATCATGCTTAAAATTTTAAAATAAATTCAGGCTCTTTCCAACAGATCATAAATCCAATTTGCTTAATTAATTTGAACATAAAATATGACTTTGGAAATCAGGCAGATATTTTGGAAATTAGGCAGATATGTTCTATAACTTGAATGAACTAAATTTGCAACTTCAATATTTTGAGAAAAAAATATACTTAAGGCAATGTTAGAAGATTAAAAATATATAAAAATGCTAAACTGACAAAGATTAAGAAATAACCATTCCAAATTTCCCACTTTTTTTAGTATATTGAATTAAACAGGGATCTTCTAAGTTAAAAAGCAGCACATATTACTCATAATTATTTGTTAAGTCTTGATAAAATCATTTTGGTATGATTCCCAGAAAGTGAGAAAGTAAACTATTCTAATGATTAACAAATCCTGTTACAAGTCAAATGATTTCCTTTTCTTTGCTTTTAATTAAAATTGAAGAAGATGCAAATTAATAAATCATTAAACATCAATTTTCATAATAGATTTAGAGTGTATATTTTATCTATTGCTGGGTGATAGATTTCATCAAAACTTAGTAGCTTAAGACAGCACACATTTCTCACTTCATGGTTTCTATGGCTCAGAGTCCAAGCACAGCTTAGTTAGATCCTCCAAATAAAGCTATGTCAAGAAGCTGCATTGAAGGTATCAGCAGGGCAAATGTCATTTCAAAATTCAACTGGGGTAGAATTCACTTCTGTGCTCAGTTAGTGGTTATTGGCAAGACTTCACCACTCACAGGCTCTTGGACTCAAGATCTCTGTTCTTCACTGGCTGTCGGCCAGAGGCTGCTTCAGTTCCTTGTCTTTGTGACCCTCTCCACAGGACAGCTGTTAACAGGGCAACTGCCTTCACCAGAGTGAGCAGGGGAGAGAGTGGGAATGTGGCAGGTGGAAGTCAGTCTTTTATCATCTAATCTCAGAAATGATTCCCACTATTTCTGTCATCCTGTTCATTAGAAGTGAGTCACTAGAACTAACCTGATCTTGAAAGGAAGGGATCACAGAAAGGTATAAAGGCCAGGAGATGGGGTCCGTGGGAACATTCAGTGGTTGCCTCCCACAGATTGGTTTCTGTTGCCTTTAACAGAAAGAGTTCTAATTGAGTTTTCCGTGAAGTTTTGATGATATTAAGTTAGCGTTATGACCACTGAAATGCAGGGATACCAGAATTCTAACAGAGCTACCCATTTCCTGAGGTTCCAAATGGAATTTTATGCATGAGGGACAGCAACAACAACAAAAAGGCAATGCAAACCTTTTTTTTTTCTTAACTGGGCTTGAACTGAAACCCATACATATGCACACACAAAATTAAGTTTAAGCCTGTGGTTTTGCCTCATAATCACTACTAATTCAAAACTCTAACATTGCTAGAGTTAGAAACCAGAGAAATGAAAGGAAACCAGAGAAATGAAAGTGCCTGAGAATGAACACGAGAGTGCCCAAATGTATACATGCCTAAATCCAGAAAGCAAAGGAAGAAATGAGTCCTATGAATAAAGGACATCCGAAAGACAAAGCCCAATGTGAACTAAAGCCAAATATGTAAATATGATAATATGACTGCTCGTTGGCTTTGATGGAGGCAAAACAGAAACTCCTTCTTGTCAACTTCAAATCATGTATACACCGTATCAATTTCATAATAATGAAATGTAGCAACTCACTTATCCAGATGTCATTTACCCAGCAAATTGAAGTCATTGAAACTCAGCTAAATGTCAGAAAGAGAATTACTACAAAATAGCCTCAGTTAATACACTAGGTCCTTGTACTTTATTAAGGAAAGATTGTTAGGCTCATATTTTAAAGTTATTTATTCTAAGTGCACAGAAGTTTAGAAAATAATAAGATGGTAGGAAGCAAGAATGGAGACGGCAATGGCAACCCACTCCAGTACTCTTGCCTGGAAAATCCCATGGACGCAGGAGCCTGGTGGGCTGCAGTCCATGGGGTCGCTAAGAGTCAGACACGACTGAGTGATGTCACTTTCACTTTTCACTTTCATGCATTGGAGAAGGAAATGGCAACCCACTCCAGTGTTCTTGCCTGGAAAATCCCAGGGACGGGGAAGCCTGGTGGGCTGCTGTCTATGGGGTCGCACAGAGTCGGACACGACTGAAGCTACTTAGCAGCAGCAGCAGCAGGGAGCAAGAATGTACTTTCACACTACTCATAAGAAAGAACAGAGATAGAAGATTAACAATCCACAATACAAACGAGAAATTTAATACAGAAATACCCCAGCCATTCCTGAGGTTCACACCCTAGTTTGTTATGGAATAAGAGTTGATATTCTCATTAATATATATTTATTGAACACCTATCCACAGTCCTAGGCACTGTGTATATGCTAGAGACTAAAACACATTCCTACCCTGGAACTTGGATTCTACCAGGGAGAGAGACATTTAAAAAAAGAAAGTTTATGTAACAGGGAGTGCTAACTATGGGTATTCACAAGGGAGTTCAATAAATAACATCTCTCTGCTCTGATTCCAAGCAAACTGAAAAATAAGATTAAAGTGAAGGACAGATGAATAGATCAAGTATTACCTTTATTATTGACAAAGGTTTGGTTGAGGGATGTGCCTGACAAGTATGTTAACCAGTAATTCTGAACCCACCAGTTGGACACACTTTCCCACTCAGTCACAGGCAATGCTAGACAAGGAAGACCTCTTATGAGGAACCGCCTGGGCTAAGACTTCTGGCATGTAGAACCAGGAGGACACTGACCACTCAGGAGAGAAATGGAAGAACTGAACACCAGCGTGCACAATGTATTCTTCCCAAACATTAAATTAGATAAATCAGTTTCTCATCCTTAGATGCACACTGAGAAAAGGATTAAGGAGAAACCATTAGTATTACACCTATTTAACTCCCTCTACATGGAAGCCTTGAAGAAGTACTTTAACCCTCTTCTACAACATTCACCAGTCTTTCGATTTTTTAATCCGTTGGGCTTAACCGTTAAGCTTATGACTAAACATGCATTTCACTATCCATCTCAGAGGAGAGGAAAGCAATTTATTAGAATAATCCTGCTGCTGTCTTCTTGAAGCAACTGCTCTATTACCCTAACTTCTTTAGGGAGTATATTCTTGGGAAGTTTAGAATTTGCTCCCCCCAAAAAAAAACCTAAAATATTTTTTGTAGTTAAAATTGATTCTCTTAGATTAGTTCAGAAAGTCCTTGGGTACCCAGGAAGGTCGATAGGTAAATATATTTGGGGTAAAGATATCTTGTCCATAAATATACTCCATTAAATTAGTTAACCAACTATACTCCAATATAAAATAAAAAGCTTTTTCTTAAAAAAAAAAAAAAAGAATACCACCAAGAGATAGCTACTGGCACCCTAAATTATTTAAACTAACTCCAAGGTCACTCTATACCAAGGTTGGTAACCTATTTCTCCCGCCCAACTGTGATAAACCAAGTTGTCCTAAAGAGTGTACCAGAGATTCTGTGGCAAAAATAAACAATTTAAGACAGTCTATAATAACATGCCCAATAAAGATGATCTGTGATTAGATACAAACTCGCTTCTGTTATGTAATTTCAGAGAAAAATTAAAAGCTCAAAGATTAAATCTCTGCAATTTAATGTCCAAAAGGATTAGAATTCAATGGAATCAAACACTCTTGCCCATAAGAGTTAAAGGTCAATAAAATTCAGATCCAAATTTTTTCACCAAAGTCTGTTACTCTGTTCAAAAGGGGTTCTTAGTAGTCAGGGTATAGTTGGGGGTCCTTTAATCAGCTGCAGTGTGTGCTGTCTCTTATAAGAAGTGGTTGCCTAGGGGCTACATAAGTCCACTGCCAAGTCTTTGATGCAGTTCCCTTATTATAGAGTCCAAAAAGTTAATTGGACACATAAGTATGACACAGAACCAGCCAGCACCCACTAAATTAGAAGATAAACAAGTCCCTCCAAAACTATTATCTCAGGAAAAACCATGTATCTTAAACCAAATATTTAGTGTTGCAGAGACTCAATGTTAGCTTTTTTAAAAACTGAGGCTAGATAGCTTTGCCAGAATGTCAGTCAGTCTAAACCAGATGCCCAAAGCCCAGTACCTCGGGACTCATCTTGCTGCTGTGCTGTGCTCAGTTGCGTCCAACTCTTTGCAACCCCATGAACTGTAGCCCTCCAGGATCCTCTGTCCATGGGATTCTCCAGGCCAGAATACTGGAGTGGAGATGGCCATTTTCTTCTCCAGAGGATCTTCCCAACCCAGGGATAGAACCAGAGTCTCTTGTGTCTTCTACACTGCAGACAGATTATTTATCTGCTGAGACATCAGAGAAGCCTGTGGACTTAAGATTAGAATAGGGCTTCCCTCATAGCTCAGTTGGTAAAGAATCTGCCTGCAATGCAGGAGACCCAGGTTTGATTCCTGGGTTGGGAAGATCCACTGGAGAAGGAAAGGGCAACATACTCCAATATTCTTGCCTGGAGAATTCCATGGACAGAGGAGCCTGGCAGGCTACAGGCCATGGGGGTTTCAAGAGTCAGACACAACTGGGTGACTTTCACTCACTCATTTCAGTAAAAAGTTAGCTTTAATTGAACATTCAACACGCAGTGGAGGAAGGACTCTACCTCCCTCCTGTGTCTCCTTTCAGTATGTAGCACTGACAAGTTGCTGTATTCTTACAAGACTGAAATTTTACATTGGTGAAAGCACCACTCACCAGTTCTTTGTCAAGGATCCTTACATTTCCACTGTGTTTATCCAATTTCCATTTCTCTGTTCCAGCACTCCATTTGTGAAATGAGTATGGGCTCTATTCAGGATCAGCAGGCTCACACTCCCTTGGAATGTGAATGTGGTTCGAGGCTACAATAGCTACTTCTTGGTTCAAGGCTACAATGGCTGTTTCTCCTACTTATCAAGAGATTGTTTAGACCTAAAAACCTAGCTTCCTGTCATTTCCTCCCTCATACAAAATTAACCAATCAAGAACCAACTCAAGACCACATGGTGAGAAGGAACTCACTTTGAAGAAAAGTCGGACTCAACTGGGCAATTAACAGTTTCACTTTCACTAGGGAAAAGGAGTGATATTTACCAGCTCCCTTGTGGCCCTAATGATTGATGCACTGAGAAATAAAGAAGGGATTGGAAGTTGGGGAGGTGCAATAATTGTGAGCAAGGGAGGATTCTGGTGTGGTGAGAGCATGCAGCTTCTGGTGTGAGATTTTATTGTGAGGGTAGGTATACTAACTTTAGCCATTTGTAGAGGATTATACGGAGAAGGCAATGGCACCCCACTCCAGTACTCTTGCCTGGAAAATCCCATGGACGGAGGAGCCTGGTAGGCTGCAGTCCATGGGGTAGCTAAGAGTCGGACATGACTCAGTGACTTCACTTTCTCTTTTCACTTTCATGCATTGGAGAAGGAAATGGCAACCCACTCCAGTATTCTTGCCTGGAGAATCCCAGGGACGGGGAGGCCTGGTGGGCTGCGGTCTATGGGGTCACACAGAGTCGGACACGACTGAAGTGATTTAGCATAGCATAGCATAGAGGATTATACTTGGGCGGTTTTTAATTACTGTGGCCTGGGCAAGAGGCTTTAAGCCTTTGGCCATGCAATATTTTACCCTTGGTGATGACTTCATTGTGGACAGATGTTTCCATAGTCCACTCTGTTTCTACAGGGTCAAGACTGTGGATTCTGGGCCTCAGAGAGCCAGGGCTGCTTGGGCCTCAGCAAGGGCACAGGGATCTCTTGTTTGTTTGTTTTAGTCCCTAAGTCATCCCTGATACTTTGTGACCCCATGGACTGTAGCCCACTAGACCCCTCTGTCCATGGGATTTCCCAGGCAAGAATACTGGAGTGGGTTGCCATTTCCTTCTTCAGGGAATCTTTCCAACCCAGAGATCAAAACTGCATCTCTCGGTTCTGAATAAATTGAGATGTAAGATGACATAGAATAAAGAGCACAAAATAGCACCTTTGTTACTGATAAAGGCTAAATAGGAGAGTCTAGCTAAAAACACTAAACGTCATTGAACTTCAGATTGAGGAAAACTCACCCATGCTGTCACAGACAGTATAAGTGGAGCAGGTCCTCTCACCTGCCGTGGAGGGAGATACACCTTCAAGGAGCAAAAACAAACAAACAAAAAAGAACAATGAGCCCAAACACCCATTTTGTTCTTACCCAATGGGCCAGTCAGATAAATCAATCCATTTTCCTGGGGTGGAGTGAACAAAGAGGCCAAGAGCTTTACTAACTGTGCTTCCTGCACATTGAAGGAAACCCCTGGGTAAAGCGCGTGGTTAAAATAATGCAACAGTAAGCGGAACAGAGAAAAATAAAGCAGAGTGAGGTCAATAAGGAATGAGAGCGAGAACAGCGAGTTTATGTTAAGGTGGTGTTTGAAACAGACCTGCCCAAGTGAGGGAGCTAGTCCTGCGGTACCTGGGAGAAGGCAGAAAGAACAGATACAAAGGTCCTGAGGAAGAAGCATTCTTGATATGTCAAAGCAGTGGGTTTTGACCAGAGTTGTTTTGCTCTGCCACCCCCAGAGGACATCCGGCAAAGTCTGGAGATTTTTTTTATCATCACAATGCAGGACTGCTACTGTCATCTATTCAGGAGAGCCTAGGGATGCTATCAAACACTCTACAATGTACAAAGCAACCCCCCTTCCCCGCCACAGCAAAGCACATGCCAGTAGCCTGGAGAGTGTATTAGGAACACACCAGGGAAGCCTGTGACAAAACAGTGTAGGACAATACAAGAGAGATGGAAGATGAAGTCAGAGAGGAGGCAGAGGCCAAGGCCATGCGGGACCTTGTAGGTAAGGGTAAGGACTTTGAATTTTACTCTGAAAGAGTTTCAAAGCCATCAGAGAGGTTTAACCAGAGAAGTGACATAGGCTGATCCCATTTTTAAAGGCCTGATCACCAATAATCACCAGCTAGAGAATGGGTGCTAAGGAGGCAGGGTTGGAAGCAAGGAGAGGCTATTGAGCTCCAAGTGAGGGGCAGTGGTCATCATGGTGGAGATGGAGACACGTGGGTTTCTGAATATATTCTGAAGATGGAGTAAGAAGCGTTCACTGAGGGCTTGGGTGTGTGAGATGAGAGAAACAGAGGAGTCAGAGGACACCAAAGTTTTTGACCTAAGCGAACAGAAAAATGGAAATGTCATCTGCTGAAATAAAAATGACTGCAGGAGGAAGAACTTTTATTTATTGTTTTTCATCTTTGTGTTGGGTCTTCCTTGCTGTATGCAGGCTTTTGCTAGTTTCAAAGAGTGAGGGTTACTCTCTAGTTATGGTGCACAGGCTACTCATTGTGGTGGCTTGTCTTGTCGTGGAGTACATACTCTGGGGTGTGTGGGCTTCAGTGGTTGCAGCATGTGGGCCCTAGAGCTTGGGACTAGTAGTTGTGGCAAACAGGCTTAGTTGCTCCATGACAAGTGGAATCTTTCCTGACCAGGAATTGAACCCGTGTCCTCTGCATTGGCAGGTGGATTCCCAACCACTGGACCACCAGGAAAGTCCAGAGGAAGAACTTTTAGAAAGAAAATGAGGGATTCATTTGGAGATGTCAGGTTTGAGATGCTCAAGAGGCATCCAAGTAGAAGAGAAAACTGTATAATTTGGTTATAGGAAAGAAGTCCAGAAGGAGGTGCTAATGGTGATATTTAAAATGTTTAAAACCAGGAAGTTAGGGAGCTCACCTGAGGACCAAGTATGGAAAGAGAAGACTGGATATGCAAGGATTGAGCCCCAGGGCACTTGAAAGTTAGGATATAAGAAAAAGAGAAAAAACTGGCAAAGGAGACAGAGAAGCCACTAGTGTAGGAATAAAATATAAAGAATGGGATTGGAAACACAAATGGCCATTATAATCATGACTTTGTTGTTGCTGTTGTTCAAGTACTAAATCCTGTCCCACTCTTTGTGACCCCACGGACTGCAGCATATCAGGTTCCTCTGTCCTCCACTATCACCTGGGGCTTGTTCAAATTCATGTCCATTGAGTCAGTGAGGCCATCCAACCGTCTCATCCTACGCCTCCCCCTTCTCGTTCTGCCTTCAGTCTTTCCCAGCGTCATGGTCTTTTCCTATGAGTCAGCTCTTCGTATCAGGTGGCCAAAGTATTGGGCCTCAGCATTAGTCCTTCCCATGAATATTTAGGATTGATCTCCTTGATTGACTGGTTTGATCTCCTTGCTGTCTAAGGGACTCTCAAGAGTCTTCTGAAGTACCACACTTTATAACCCTTATCTTTGGCACTTAACTCTCACATCCGTACATGACTATTGGAAAAACTATAGCTTTTACTATACAGACCTTTGTCGGCAAATGATGTCTCTTAAAATGCATAACTTTTTTAATATCAACTAGAGCCAGACATCCTGGAATGTGAAGTCAAGTGGGCCTTAGGAAGCATCACTACGAACAAAGCTAGTGGAAGTGATGGAAGTCCAGTTGAGCTATTTCAAATCCTAAAACATGATGCTATGAAAGTGCTGCACTCAGTATGTCAGCAAATTTGGGAAACTCAGCAGTGGCCACAGGACTGGAAAAGGTCAGTTTTCATTCCAATCCCAAAGAAAGGTAATGCCAAAGAATGCTCAAACTACCGCACAATTGCCCTCATCTCACACTCTAGTAAAGTAATGCTCAAAATTCTCCAAGCCAGGCTTCAGCAATACATGAACCATGAACTTCCAGATGTTCAAGTTCATTTTAGAAAAGGCAGAGGACCCAGAGATCAAATTGCCAACATCTGCTGGATCATGGAAAAAGCAAGAGAGTTCCAGAAAAACATCTATTTTTGCTTTATTGACTATGCCAAAGCCTTTGACTATGTGGATCACAATAAACTGTGGAAAATTCTTCAAGAGATGGAAATACCAGACCACCTGACCTGCCTCTTGAGAAACCTGTATGCAGGTCAGGAAGCAACAGTTAGAGCTGGTCATGGAACAACAGACTGGTTCCAAATAGGAAAAGGTCAAGGCTGTATATTGTCACTCTGCTAATTTAACTTATATGCAGAGTGCATTATGAGAAACACTGGGCTGAAAGAAGCACAAGAAGGAATCAAGATTGTCAGGAGAAATATCAGTAACCTCAGATACACAGATGATACCACCCTTACGGCAGAAAGTGAAGAGGAACTAAAAAGCCTCTTGATGAAAGTGAAAGTGGAGAGTGAAAAAGTTGGCTTAAACCTCAACATTCAGAAAATGAAGATCATGGCCTCTGGTCTCATCATTTCATGGGAAATAGGTGGAGAAACAGTGGAAACAGTGTCAGACTTTATTTTGGGGGCTCCAAAATCACTGCAGATGGTGACTGCAGCCATGAGATTAAAAGACTGTTACTCCTTTGAAGGAAAGTTATGACCAACCTATATAGCATATTCAAAAGCAGAGACATTACTTTGGCAACAAAGGTCCGTCTAGTCAAGGCTATGGTTTTTCTAATAGTCACGTATGGAAGTGAGAGTTGGACTATAAAGAAAGCTGAGCACTGAAGAATTAATGCTTTTGAACTGTGGTGTTGGAGAAGATTCTTGAGAGTCCCTTGGACTGCAAGGAGATCCAACCAGTCCATTTTAAGGAGATCAGACCTGGGTGTTCATTGGAAAGACTGATGTTGAAGCTGAAACTCTAATACTATGGTCATCTGATGCGAAGATCTGACTCATTGGAAAAGACCCTGATGCTGGGAAAGATTGAGGACAGGAGGAGAAGTGGATGACACGATGAGATGGTTGGATGGCATCACCGACTCAGTGGACATGAGTTTGGGTAGACTCTGGCAGATGATGATGGATAGGTGGACCTGGTGTGCTGTGGTTCATGGGATCACAAAGAGTTGGACACGACTGAGCAACTCAACTGAACTGAAAATATAATTTAAGTAGACTTTATAAGTTATACTAATTATTTTGGAAATTAAGATATTGTTAATACTAGAGTTTCCAAAGAGAATTCTGATGCATTGTGGGTGCCCAAGGCAAAAGTGCAAAAGAGTAATTCATTTGGTTTTCAGTTTACATTGTTGTTTTGCAGTTTCCATTGATTTTTAAGATACATATTTTTAACATGCTGACAGCTCTATCTTTTGATGCTGTGAAAGTGCTGCATTTAATATGCCAGCAAATTTGGAAAACTCAGCAGTGGCCACAGGACTGGAAAAGGTCAGTTTTTATTCCAATCCCAAAGAAAGGCAATGTCAAAGAATGCTCAAGCTGCCACACAATTGCACTCATCTCACATGCTAGCAATGTAATACTCAGAATTCTCCAAGCCAGGCTTCAACAGTACGTGAACCTTGAACTTCTTGATGTTCAAGCTGGTTTTAGAAAAGGCAAAGGAACCAGAGATCAAATTGCCAACATCCGTTAATCATCGAAAAAGCAAGAGAGTTCCAGAAAACATCTATTTCTGCTTTATTGACTATGCCAAAGCCTTTGACTGTGTGGATCACAATAAACTGTGGAAAATTCTTCAAAAGATGGGAATACCAGACCACCTGACCTGCCTCCTGAGAAATCTGTATGGAGGTCAGGAAGCAACAGTTAGAACTGGACATGGAACAACAGACTAGTTCCAAATCAGGAACAGAGTACATCAAAGCTGTATATGGTCACCCTGCTAATTTAACTTATATGCAGAGTACAACATGCTCAATGCTGGACTGGATGAAGCACAAGCTGGAATCAAGACTGCCAGGAGAAATATCAAATCAGTCAATCCTAAAGGAAATCAGTTCTGAATATCCATTGGAAGGACTGATGCTGAAGCTGAAACTCTAATACTTTGGCCACCTGATGTGAAGAACTGATTCATTTGAAAAGAACCTAAGGCTGGGAAAGATTGAAGGTGGTAGGATAAGGGGTCAATAGAGCATAAGATGGTTGGATGGCATCACCGACTCAATGGACATGAGTCTGAGCAAGCTCTGGGAGTTGGTGATGGACCAGAAAGCCTGGCATGCTGCAGTCCTTGGGTCGCAAAGAGTTGGACATGACTGAATTACTGAACTGACTAACAGCTCTAAAATCAGGATGTTTCTCACAGCTGAGATGAAGAGAAGCATGGTGTTTCAAATGGCAGTGGTTTTTTTTTTTCCTTTTATGGTATATGACAAAATAAAAATATAAAAACAAAGGTGTGTTATATAAAATATAAAAAGAAATATGTATTAAATAATCAGGTGATTATAAACCTGATAATATATGTGGAAAACTTCTTAGGACTATAACTAAGGCTCAAATTCTCACATAATAAATTGTAGAATAAAGACAAAAACCAAGTCATGTATTAGCCTGCTGCCTTCGTATTAGGCATGCAACCATCACCCCCTAGAGGCTAAGAGGGTACTCACCATTCAGACACAGCGAGGAGGTTATCTGCAACCTCTCATATTTTCTCTTGAGTTTAAGTTGCTTTAGCAGCCCAGAAGAAATGTGTTGACATGAAATGAGGCAGATCAATAGTTTTGCCATGTGAAAAGAATATCGGTGAGTAAATATCCGCCCCACCCACACCCCTTCACAACTACACCATGCCAGCTTTTTGCATAAAGTCAATAAGCCATTGCCTTAGTTCAGGCCAACATCAGGCCTCATCTTGACTCCTGAACTGCTTTCTAAACAACCATCCCACTGCTAGAGCTTTAGTATGGCTCAGTCAGTAAAGAATCTGCCTGCAATGCAGGAGAACCCAGGTTTGATACTTGGGTCAGGAAGATCCCCTAGAGAAGTTAATGGCAACCCACTCTAGTATTCTCTAGCCTGGGAAATCCCATGGATAGAGGAGTCTGGTGGGCTACAGGCTATGGGATTCCAAGAGTGGGACACAACCAAGCAACTAAACCACCAACCCACATGCAATCCATCAGCAAATCCTGTAATATTTATCTTCAAAATATCCCCAGAATCCCATAACTTCTCACTTTCATGCCATCATTCTCTGTTGCAATAGTCCCCTATTTATACGAGGATTTCCTTATAGCTAATTCTCAACACAGACCCAGAGGATCCTTTTCAAGGTAAGATTATGCCAGCCTTCTGCCCTGAACCCTCTAACATTATCCTTTGTCTACAGAATAAAACCCAAAGTCCTTACAGTGGTTGACAAACTTCTGCATCAGGTATCACCAGCTGATTTTGCTTTTTTAAAATGTGTTTTCTATTTGGGACACAGCCACACCCGATCTGTTTCTGTATTATCTAGGGCTCTTTTCATGCTACAACAGCAGACATAAGTTGGTTATTCATTTACTAATAGAGTTATTAGTATTATGCAACAAGATATAGCAACTGGTTCACCACAATTTCAGAAGGACTGATGCTTATGAGAAAACAAATGCATATAAAACCTCCCAAATGGGGCTAGTTTCTTGCCTGCAAATGCAGGAGACAAGAGATGCAGGTTTAGTCTCTGGGTCTAGAAGATTCCCTGCAGAAGCAGATGGCTACCCACTCCTGTATTCTTGCCTGGAGAATTCCATGGCTAGAGGAGCCTGGAAGGCTACAGTCTATAGGGTCACAAAGAGTCGGACACAACTGAAGCAACTGAGCACGCACATGTGTGCACAGTGGAGCTGGTCGTACTTTTGGGTGGGAAAGTGAGTGGAAAGTGTGGGCATGAGGATGAATGTTGAGTTGGCTCTTCAGGGAAGAGAGGAGGGGGAAGTTAATGGGAAGGTCAATTTACCTAAGAAAGTGAGAGAAGTTTTAGCAATTGTCATGAATGCTATGGAATTTGGGGCAAAAATAGAACAAATGACTAGACATACTCTAGTGTATTTCTTGGAAGGTTTTTTGTCTATTAGACTCGGTAAAATCTCTGAACCAGCTTCTTTAAGGAAATGACATCAGAGCTCTACACTATTCATATGGCTTCTGGGATTGGATTTCTATTCCCTTTGATTTCATTCATTGTAAAGTAGAGCCATGTGGTTCGGTTCAGTTCAGTCGCTCAGTTATGTTTGACTCTTTGTGACCCCATGAACTACAGCACACCAGGCCTCCCTGTCCATCACCAACTGCCAGAGTCTACCCAACCCATGTCCACTGAGTCAGTGATGCCATCCAACCATCTCACCCTCTGTCGTCCCCTTCTCCTCCTGCCCTCAATCTTTCCCAGCATCAGGGTCTTTTCCAATGAGTCAGCTTTTCGCACCAGGTGACCAAAGTATTGGAGTTTCAGCCTCAGCATCAGTCCTTCCAATGAATATTCAGGGTTGATTTCCTTTAATATTGACTGGTTTGATGTCCTTGCTGTCCAAGGCATTTGGAATCTCCCAAGTCTTACCTCTGACTTAGGTGCATCACACCCTCACAGTCAATGATCTCCTCTCACCTGGGGACTCTAACACTTTCCTTCCACTAACAGTGGCTTACTGAGGACAAGCATTGTATTTTATCATCTTTGTTCTCCTATGTTCTCCATTCTAGTTCTCTAGGAGTTGGAACAGTTCCTGGCAAGTAGTAGACTTTTATTAAATATGTGTTGAATTAATTCTAAGACCTAGAATGATTTTTTAACCTACCTGCCTTTTTGAGTCAAAGAGTAGTATTTAGCATAACAAAAAGGAGCCTAAACTGTTTATCATGGGTTGCTCCTTTGGATAGATGCAGAAAACTATTATTTAAACTACAGATATTACCTAGGAGGGATAGCATATTAAACAACAATTGGTCATTGGAATTATCACCCAAATAGAATTTTTAGCTTTATCATTAGACTCTGAAAGAGCCTCAGGGGAAAATGACATAGGAAGAGTAATTATGATGAAGGATAAAGACTCTGGATAACAGGAAAGGAGAGAGCAGCTTGGCAATAGAAGAAGGATATATGGGAAAATTATTTGATCAGTTCACTATTTTACCTGTGACTTTATTGTTTCTGGTTTCATACAAATATCATGCTTTTAAAGATAGGGATGAAATTCTCTAACATATGAAACTGAAACTCCTTGATTCCCCTTCCCCATGAGGTTTAACCTAACTGTTAAACTTCAGTCTAAAAGCTTCATTTTATATGTTGACATAAAATACATTATCTAACCTTCCTTTCTTAGCCCCTACCAAGAAACCAAAGCTGTTCTCTGAACTGTGCACTCCCATTGGCACTGAAAATTGCTTGTCTGGGGAAAATAGTAACAATCTCCCTCACACTCCACCTTCCTGGATTTATTTTCCTTAGTGCTCAAGAGCTGGACCCCTCCAATCTGTAAGTAAGAGCCACATACTACCCAGAACTTGTTTTGCCAAGAAGTCTGATTTTATTGTTAGAAATTGGCAGGCTTTCCCATACATGCACATCTAATTCTTCCTCAAAAGACCACTGTTCTCATACAGACACTGTCTCAAAACAGCATCTAGTGCATTGTTATTACCTTTTGGTTAAATCAAAAGTCATGTTATACGATCCCAAGACAGTCCCATAAAAAACACCTTATGAGAAGAAGTGTGTAAGGAATATATTCTGGATTCGAGTACTGGGATATTTGGCAAAAGCTTGGACTTGTGGTGAAACTGGGAATGAAATATGAATAGTATTTGACTTTTGGCTATTTGAAGCCTAGGGAAATCAATCCCAGAATCTCCAACTATTTTAAGCATACCTGAGACGAGTGGAAAGCCTAGGCAAACGGACTGGTAAAGCCGGAGCCAGGCTCAATGCCGCTTGACCACTTTCACTAATACCATTGTCCCCCTGCTTATCAAGGTACCTACCCAGTTTATTTCAAAGGCCAAGATAACAGAATTCATCAAAAACATGCAGTGTGTCCCACTTGAGAACTTATCATACCTACGCTTCTTTTTTTAATTCAGAAAATTTAAATGCATCTTTCTCATTTTTCCAGCTCTAATTTTTATTGAGGTTCAATCCAAGTAAACGTTTTCTAAGGTTTTAAGGGAATATTTTCTCAACAAACTCAGACTATTTTGCACATAGGAAAAGAAGTGAAATTCAAAACACTGGGTTTCATCTTTTCTTTATTTGGCTTCATGGCTGCTTAGGGAATAATAAAAAGCCATGCTACAAGTGTTTATTTCCTGCACTGCCAAATCACAGTGCCACATTGTTAAGTAAATGGTGGCGTCTGTGTTAATTAAAATTTAGAAGACAAAGACAAATTTAAAATCCTTGAAAATATTATTGTTAATTTTCAGCTCCATAAAATACACCAGAAATGTAAAGAATGATTCTGAAGAGTAGGCTGTCTTATTAAAAGATGCAGTTATTCGCTTTTTATATGCATATAAACTTTGTTTAAGTTTGACCTACATTTCTTTCCTCCACTGAATTCAATTTTTAAGTGTATATTGCCTAAGCTTGTATGTGGGCCGTTTTTATTCATTCTGATACTCCTTATTCTATTGAAACTTGTATTAGGGTTTTCCAGAGAAACAAAACCAATAGGAGGTTTTTTCCAACTTATATTTGTGTTTTTATCATATAAGGCATTGACTCATATGATTATAAGGTTAAGAAGTCCCAGGATTTGCACTCTGCTGCAGACTCATAAGAGTCTGGTGAGAGTTGCGGTCTGAAAGCTGGTAGGCTTGAGACCCAGAGAAACCTGTGTTTTAATCCAAGTCCAGAGACAGGAAAAAGACCATTGTCCCAGCTCAGAGCTCAGGTAGGAAACGTTCCCTGTTATTTTGGGGAATCATCAGTCTTTTTGTTCTATTCAAGTCTCTAGATTGAATGAGGGCCACCCACTTAGGGAGGGCAGCCTGCTTTTTTCAGTCTACAAATTTCAATTGTGTGTGCATGCATGCTTGCTCTGTCTAGTCTGGCTCTTTCCGACCCCATGAATTGTAGCCTGCCAGGTTCCTCTGTCTATGGAACTTTCCAGGCAAGAATACTGGAATGGGTTGCCATTTCCAAATGTAAATCTCATCAAAAACACCCTCCCAGACACATCCAAAACATGTTTGACCAAATACCTGGGTATCGTGTGGACTAGTCAAGTTGACACACTAAACTAACCATAACATAATTTGAGCATATCCTTCAATGCGGTTGTTTTTCTTCTCCAAATTCTGACTCTCAAGCACAGTGAAGGAAAACGGAAGGAGGCCAAAGGGACCACAACTAAGGATGGTCTTCCTGGTTCTAAATCCTAGGAAATCATGTGAAAACACTTTCCACTGTTTGTAAACATTCTCAATATCAGTTCAGTCATGTTTTTGCCTTTTCTGCCAAACATGAAATGCTTTCTCAGCTACCCTTCTATGCAACAATGGCATAGGTGCCCAGAGGGTCTTATATGTACAAGTTTCATTACGTGATTGGTTCCTTGATCTAATCTAACTCATCCTCTAAGAAGATTCTCTCAATCACCTGCTTCTGTTCCCAACCACACTGAACAATCTGAACAATCCAACCTATTAAAGGCCTTCTAATAATTATAACAATTATGAGCACACATTCTGCCTTTGGGGTCTGTTTTTATTTTTCAAGTCAAAGATGATGTTGGCTCTTTAATTTGACCCCAATTGAAAGTCCCATCATAGTGCCAATGCCCAACACAATTAATCAAATAGTACTTTTCTGGTCAGTTTCTTGCATTAAGTTAAAGGCCTTAAAATGGCTCAAATAAATTGGATGTGAATAGCCAAGAAACTATCACTTTGAAGAAGAAAAGAACTTAGAGTCACTGAGAGCCAAAATCAAGAGTTCTTATTCTACATTTATATGAAAAATAATAATTTGTTGTTAATTTCTATCTGTTAAAGATACCAAGGGGCCTTCTATTCTCACTAAAAGTAAATGATGTAATCTGCATGATTCCATTTGATAAAATGCATCTGAATTACAATATATCACATCGTGCTGAAACTGAATAGAGGAGGGAAGGCGCCACTGCCAGCCTCTCTGTGGCACAGAACCCCATTCTTCTCTCAGGTTCATAGTTGTTCCGAACACTCATATCATGCTTCTGTGTATCAACACTGCTTCCAAGCACTTTACATCTATCTGTTCATTTATCTTCAGAACAATCCTATGAAATATTATTTTCATTTATATTCCACTCATGAGGCAAAAGAGGCAGAAGGTGGTTAAGCAATTCATATAAGTCACACCAGTAGTTTGTCTAAGAGATGAGACTTAACCCAAGGAGTATGATTGCAAAGTTCAAAATATTTGCCATACTGCCTATTCCCTTTCTATCACATATAACACATGGCAGTTCTAGTCTAACATACAGTTCAAGTTAGGCTACTACCTTTGATCTGCATATGAAATATTAACAAAGTTTCATTTCCTTCTTAACTTTTAGGTAAAGAAGAAGTATAAGCAGAAATTATGTTCTGTTTCTGCACTCCAGAATTTTATCCTTGGGAGTGTGCACGCCTTTTGGAGCCCTCTGGATAAGATATTAAGCTCTCCTTCACTCCGACAACACTCTTGCTGCCTGTGAGATACCTTGAATTTCTTTTTGGAAATTCTGAAACCTTTTAGTCTTTTTATTATCTCCTTGATTTTTACTCTTCATATAACCAATAACCCTTCCAGCATTTATGCATTTCTTTTAAAGCAACCTAAGTTGGAAACCTATGAGAGAGGAGGTAGAATTAATCAGTGCTTCCTGAATGCTGTCCATGTTGTGTATTATAGCTCATTACATTAATAAGCATTTGGCTAATCAAAATAAGCCTTTAAAAATTAAGCAAAATCTAGCATTTTTCTCATCCTCTGTTCATATCTTCAATCAGTGCTGCTAAGTCACTTCATTCGTGTCCGACTCTGTGCGACCCCAGAGACGGCTGCCCACGAGGCCACCCCCACTCCCCGCGCCCCCCGTCCCTGGGACTCTCCAGGCAAGAACATTGGAGTGGGTTGCCATTTCCTAATAATTTTCTTTATTCTTGACCTACTATTTATAACAGGCAACTCTGATTAATATTATGTAACAACTTAAATTGGAAAAAAATTTGAAAAAGAATAGATACATGTATATGGGTAGCTGAATCACTTTGCCTTACACCTAAAACTAATACAACATTATTAATCAACTACAATGCAAAATAAACAGCCTAAAAAATAATCTTAACTAAACTTTCTGGTTTTAGATTTTTTATTTTTCCTAGATAAAACTTGGTGAATTTTACCTTCCAACAATTTGATCTGCTTTTGACACTGCTTCCCAGATTTCAAATGGATGGAAATAACTTTAGGGTCTCTTCTTACTTCACAATAAGTCCATTTCTTTAAGAACTACTTCCCATACCATACACATCCCTCTCAAGCACACACAACTGACCCTAACTAGGCTAAACATATTTTTATTAGGAATTTGGAGAAAAGGCTCAGAGATAGCTGATTAGCTTCCACTACATTCTGAAGGAGATCAGCCCTGGGATTTCTTTGGAAGGAATGATGCTGAAGCTGAAACTCCAGTACTTTGGCCACCTCATGGGAAGAGTTGACTCATTGGAAAAGACTCTGATGCTGGGAGGGATTGGAGGCAGGAGGAGAAGGGGATAACAGAGGATGAGATGGCTGGATGGCATCACTGACTCGATGGACTCGAGTCTGAGTGAACTCCGGGAATTGGTGATGGACAGGGAGGCCTGGCGTGCTGCAACTCATGGGGTCGCAAAGAGTCGGACACGACTGAGCGACTAAACTGAACATGACCAGAATCAAGATAATGCCAATCTGAGAACCAGGGGTAGCCATCCACCCCATGCACAAAAAGAAGCAGATAATTTCATTTGACAGAAAAGAATAAAGCAGCATAGTGAGTAAATCAGAGACCAGAGACTGACGGGGAAAAGTATTGCCTAAGTTAAGATGTACTTTTTGATTTTATCCCAGTATATTAGGAGATACCCAAATAGCTTTCTTAGGAGATACCCAAATATCTTTCCAATAAATATCACTTGATGTTGTTGACTTTTAAAATTACTTAAGATGAGTCTCTTTTTTTGATTAAAAATTAGTATTATACTGTGTTTCCCATTTACCCCTAAGTCAATTCATGACCTGACAAGACTACTTCTATACCAGCTAAGAAAAATATTCTATTTAGTAAAAATTTCACCCAATGTATGCTGCCATGCTATAATTAACCCAATCTATTGGCACAGTCACAGTGACTGGCAGTATACAAAAGATAACACTTGGTTACCCTCAAAGTTGCCAGGATGTGCAGTAGCTTAAGGAGAAAAGAATATCTAACAAAAAAGAGAAAAACTGATGTGATCAAACTGTGATGATGATGGAGAGTGGCAGGTATGTTCAGAATCATTCAGGGCTTCGTTAGTAATCCGGGACTGTATCCTATAACCAATGAGAATGCAGTATAGACTGAATTATACTGTGTGTTGTGTTAGTCACTCAGTAGTGTCCGACTCTTTGTGACCCCACGGACTGTAGCCCACCTGGATCCTCTGCCCATGGGATTTTCTAGGTAAGAATCTGGAGTGAGTTGCCATGCCCTCCTTCAGGGGATCTTCCCAACCCAAGGATCAAACCTGAGTCTCCCACATTGCAGGCCGATTCTTTACCATCTGAGCCACCAGGGAAGCCCTGAATTATGCTGTAGTAACCCAAAGGTTGGCTTAAAGCTCAACATTCAGAAAACGAAGATCATGGCATCTGGTCCCATCACTGCATGGGAAATAGATGGGGAAACAGTGGAAACAGTGTCAGACTTTGTTTTTCTGGGCTCCAAAATCACTGCAGATGGTGACTGCAGCCATGAAATTAAAAGACGCTTGCTCCTTGGAAGGAAAGTTATGACCAACCTAGATAGCATATTCAAAAGCAGAGACATCACTTTGCCAACAAAGGTTCGCCTAGTCAAGGCTATGGTCTTTCCTGTGGTCATGTATGGATGTGAGAGCTGGACTGTGAAGAAGGCTGAGCGCCGAAGAATTGATGCTTTTGAACTGTGGTGTTGGAGAAGACTCTTGAGAGTCCCTTGGACTGCGAGAAGATCCAACCAGTCCATTCTGAAGGAGATCAATCCTGGAATTTCTTTAGAAGGAATGATGCTAAAGCTGAAACTCCAGTATTTTGGCCACCTCATGCGAAGAGTCGACTCATTGGAGAAGACTCTGATGCTGGGAGGGATTGAGGGCAGGAGGAGAAGGGGACGACAGAGGATGAGATGGCTGGATGGCATCACTGACTCGATGGATGCGAGTCTGAGTGACCTCCGGGAGCTGGTGATGGACAGGGAGGCCTGGCGTGCTGCGGTTCATGGGGTCGCAAAGAGTCGGACACGACTGAGCGACTGATCTGATCTGATCTGATCTGAACCCCCAAATCCCAGTGGCTTAAGGAAAAAATGTTCATTTTTAATTCATACTATATGTCAATTGCAGGTTGACACGGACTATTCTCCCTAGAGTCATTCAAAAATCCAGGCTGAAGGAAACCTGACTGACCGGTAACTTCACCATCAAGAATGTGCTGATAGCACGATCCCCAGAGCAGAGGAAAGGCAGCTGATGAGTCAGACTCCAGTTTTTCTATTCTTCTGCCTAAAACTGACACATCACTTCTACCCACAGTCAGTTGGCTATAACTAGTCACATGGTCTCCCTAACTCTTGCTGTTCAGTTGCTAAGTCATGTCCGACTCTTTGCAACCCCATGGACTGCATGCAGCACACCAGGCCTCCCCTTCCCTCACTATTTCCCGGAGTTGCTCATACTCAGGTCCATTGAGTCAGTGATGCTGTCCAATCATCTCATTTTCTCTCTCCCTTCTCCTCCTGCCCTCAATCTTTCCAAGCATCAGGGTCTAAATCTGGGAAGCTAATAATCATTAAAGAGCAGATAGAGGGTTTTATGAACTCCAGCTACATGAACAGTTTTGAATCTTTTAAAGATCCCCTTGTCTGCTGAGTAAAGAATAGGAACCAACATGGATGTGATGAAATCAAACAATAGTTGAGGTCCATCTAAGAGTGAGAAATGATAGTGGTTTGTAATGAAGATGAAAAATATAAGGATTTGATATGCATTTTGAGTGTAAAACTGTCCAAATTTAGAGACTTGATTGTAGAAGTTAAGGGAGAGGGAAGAATCAAGTATACTTTCTAAGATCTTGAAATGAGCAATTGAGCAGTGGTAAAAAAGAGATTTTTGAGGGGGAAAATGAATTTCATTTCAGAAAATAAAAATTCTAATTTCCTGGAGATATACAAGTAAAAACATCAAGTGCTTTGTAAGATAAAGCCATTTCTTCAGGTAACTTCTCAGTAATTTATTAAATAGAATATGTGGGGTAGGAGGCTTCCCTAGTGCTTCAGTGGTTAAGAATTGCCTACCAATGCAGAGGACATGGGTTTGATCCTCGCTCCAGGAAGATCCCACATGCCGTGTGGTACCTAAGCCCATGCCACAACTATTGAGCCAGTGTTCCAGAGCCCACAAGCTGCAACTACTGAAGCCCGCATGCCTAGAGCCTGTGCTCTGCAGTAAGAAAAGCCACTCCAACGAGAAGCCCATGCACCACTACTAGAGAGTAACCCCCTCTCACCACAGCTACAGAAAGCCTGCATGTGCATCATCAAAGATCCAGCACAGTCAAAAAAAAAAAAAAAAAAGAATAGAATTTAGTGAATTATTTTCTTCAAGCTTAATGGTCTTCAGTTTGGTATTTATCAAATGCAATTCAATTCAGTAAATATTATCTGAATATGTTTAAGTATTTTATGTAGTATTAAGGTTCTTATTTTAATTGCTTCATTGAGCATACTTTCTAGAAGCCAAAAATAACATGTACTCAATATAAGCAGCATAAAGCACTACACAATAATAGATAACATTTTTATCATAATAGTAACTGTACTTAACTCAGATTAAAGGATAGTAACAAAGGATCAAGATAATTTTATGAGAAGTTATACTTCAATGGAAAAGATAATATCTAGAGTGTCTGCTGCTGCTAAGTCGCTTCAGTCGTGTCCGACTCTGTGCGACCCCACAGGCGGAAGTTCACCAGGCTCCCCCGTCCCTGGGATTCTCCAGGCAAGAACACTGGAGTGGGTTGCCATTTCCTTCTCCAATGCATGAAAGTGAAAAGTGAAAGGGAAGTCGCTCAGTCGTGTCTGACTCTTAGCGACCCCATGGACTGCAGCCTGCCAGGCTCCTCCGTCCATGGGATTTTCCAGGCAAGAGTACTGGGGTGGGGTACCATTGCATCTAGAGTGTCTAGCAGTTCAATTTTACTATCTTTACACATACAGGAAGACCTCACTGTGATGCAAGAAAAGAAGGACTGAACTAAGACCTAGGAAATCTGAGTCTGAGACTTTGCTATATTGCTCAACATTTATCACTTTCTCATTAATTTATCTGAATCTCAGTGCTTTTTCTATAAAGTGAATATAAGAAGAGGATGGCCTGGCCTGAATCAGTGGTTTCTGAACATAAATCACACAGATTGTAGCTGGTTAATAAGTAAACTCTACCCCCATGTGACAAAATGAGGGAAATTAATAATGTTTTCATGAAGTTAATTTATTTAATATTAATAGAAAAGATTATCCCACATAGTAATAATAACTGTTTCTTATCTTTTTATCATTAAATATACTTTCTTTCATGAAATGATGGTGATATTAAGTATAAATTTTCCTTTTGTCTGCTTAATTAGAAAATTAAAAATTCTTTTTTTTTAAATAGACTATTATTGCGAATATAAAATATTTGGAAATGATTTTAAAATTTCAGTTACAGAGTTAATAATTTAATGATCTTTAAAAAAGAAAGCACCACATTAAAATTTACATTCATAGGAACACAATCTAAAAATGCATTTGCTAAAATTCTTTCTTTCTTTATTTATTTTTAATTTTGCTTAACTTTACAATATTGTATTACTTTTACTATACATCGAGATGGATCCGCCACCAGAATACACGTGTTCCCCATCCTGAACCCTCCTCCCTGCCCCCTTCCCACACCATCCCTCCAGGTCATCCCAGTGCTCCAGTCCCAGGTATCTGTTATAGGGCATCGTACCTGGACTGACTCATTTCAGATATGATATTATACATATTTCAATGCTATTCTCCCCAATCATCCCACCCTCTCCCGGTCCCAGAGTCCAAAAGTCTGTTCTATACATCAGTGTCTCTTTTGCTGTCTCATAAGCAGGGTGATTGTTACCATCTTTCTAAATTCCATATATATGCGTTAGTATACTGTATTTGTGTTTTTCTTTCTGGCTTACTTCACTCTGTATAATAGGCTCCAGTTCCATCCACCTCATTAGAACTGATTCAAATGTATTCTTTTTAATGGCTGAGTAATACTCCATCGTGTATATGTACCACAGCTTGCTTATCCATTCATCTGTGGATGGACATCTAGGTTGCTTCCACGTCCTGGCTATTGTAAACAGTGCTGAGATGAACATTGGGGTACACGTGTCTCTTTCAATTCTGGATTTCTCAGTGTGTATGCCCAGCAGTGGGATTGCTGGATCATAAGGCAGTTCTATTCCCAGTTTTTTGAGGAATTTCCATACTGTTCTCCATAGTGGCTGTACTAGTTTGCATTCCCACCAACAGTGTAAGAGGGTTCCCTTCTCTCCGCACCCTCTCCAGCATTTATTGCTTGTGGACTTTTGGATCGCAGCCATTCTGACTGGCGTGTAATGGTACCTCATAGTGGTTTTGATTTGCATTTCTCTGATAATGAGTGATGTTGAGCATCTTTTCATGTGTTTGTTAGCCATCTGTATGTCTTCTTTGGAGAAATGTCTATTAAGTTCTTTGGCCCATTTTTTGATTGGGTCGTTTATTTTTCTGGAATTGAGCTGTAGAAGTTGCTTGTATATTTTTGAGATTAGTTGTTTGTCTGTTGCTTCATTTGTTATTATTTTCTCCCATTCTGAAGGCTGTCTTTTCAGCTTGCCTATAGTTTCCTTTGTTGTGCAGAAGCTTTTTAAGTTTGATTAGGTCCCATTTGTTCATTTTTGATTTTATTTCCGATATTCTGGGAGGTGGGTCATAGAGGATCCTGCTGTGATGTAAGTCAGAGAGTGTTTTGCCTATGTTTTCCTCTAGGAGTTTTATGGTTTCTGGTCTTACATTTAGCTCTTTAATCCATTTTGAGTTTATTTTTGTGTATGGTGTTAGAAAGTGTTCTAGTTTCATTCTTTTACAAGTGTTCAACCAGTTTTCCCAGCACCACTTGTTAAAAAGATTGTCTTTAATCCATTGTATATTCTTGCCGCCTTTGTCAAAGATTAGGTGACCATATGTGCGTGGATTTATCTCTGGACTTTCTATTTTGTTCCATTGATCTATATTTCTGTCTTTCTGCCAGTACCATACTGTCTTGATGACTGTAGCTTTATAGTAGAGCCTGAAGTCAGGCAGGTTGATTCCTCCAGTTCCGTTCTTCTTTCTCAAGATAGCTTTGGCTATTCGAGGTTTTTTGTATTTCCATACAAATTGAGAAATTATTTGTTCTAGCTCTGTGAAGAATACCGTTGGTAGCTTGATGGGGATTGCATTGAATCTATAAATTGCTTTGGGTAGTATACTCATTTTCACTATATTGATTCTACCAATCCACGAACATGGTATATTTCTGCATCTATTAGTGTCCTCTTTGATTTCTTTCAGCAGTGTTTTATAGTTTTCTATATATAGGTCTTTAGATTCTTTAGGAAGATATATTCCTAAGTATTTTATTGTTTTCATTGCAATGGTGAATGGAATTGTTTCCTTAATTTCTCTTTCTATTTTCTCATTATTAGTGTACAGGAATGCAAGGGATTTCTGTGTGTTAATTTTATATCCTGCAACTTTACTGTATTCATTGATTAGTTCTAGTAATTTTCTGGTGGAATCTTTAGGGTTTTCTACGTAGAGGATCATGTCATCTGCAAACAGTGAGAGTTTTACTTCTTCTTTTCCAATTTGGATTCCTTTTATTTCTTTTTCTGCTCTGAGTGCTGTGGCCAAAACTTCCAGAATAATGTTGAATAGTAATGGTGAAAGTGGGCATCCTTGTCTTGTTCCTGACTTTAGAGGAAATGCTTTCAGTTTTTCACCATTGAGGATAATGTTTGCTGTGGGTTTGTCGTATATAGCTTTTATTATGTTGAGGTATGTACCTTCTATTCCTGCTTTCTGGAGAGTTTTTATCATAAATGGATGTTGAACTTTGTCAAAGGCTTTCTCTGCATCTATTGAGATAATCATATGGTTTTTAATCTGTTAATCCTATTACAGCCCTCAAGCTTGTCAATGATGTTGATACATAAACTTCTGCATCTAGCCATGAAGAAATTGCAGTGACTAAATTTACCCTCCCTCAAGAAACAACTAGAAAACTAGACAGACTGTATCAACAAATGCTTTCAGACACTGGAGAACAGAGAGTACACCATTGAGATCTCTGATAGAACAGAAATGAATTAAATAAGCCCTAGTTTCCTGCCTGGAAAAGTCTCCATGCCTCAGCACAGGGAGAGGAAGCACAAACAGAGCGCCACCATACTAAGTTGAGGAAATAGAGATCAGAATATGAGAAGGTGAAAGCATTTAAAACTTGTGGGACAGAGTACAGAAGAGGAGGGAGTTCACCTTAAATCTTTTGTTGACTATTGGTCTGTGCCTACAAGGATTCCCACTCCATAGTTAGAGTGTCATTTGCTCAGTCGTGTCCAACTCTTCGTGACCCCACGAACTATAGCCTGCCAGGCTCCTCTGTTCATGGAATTCTCCAGGCCAGAATACTGGAGTGGGTTGCATTCCTTTTCTCCAGGGGATCTGCCTGACCCAGAGATTGAACCTGCATCTCCTGCATAGCAGGCAGATTCTTTACCATCTGAGGCACCAGGGAACACTCACACTCCATAAGTGGGATAAAGGACGACAGAAAAGCAGTGGTTCTAACACAGTCTAACAATTCTCAGATCTCACCGAGTGCTAGGATGATTTTTGTCCCACAAGACAGATGGAAAAGATTTCATAATAAAGGGGTCCATAGGTAGAATCTTCATAAGTGTATTTTTATAATATTAGTCTATAGACCGAGCTTTCCCAATGGCTCAGATGGTGAAGAATCTGCCTGCAATGCAGCAGACCCTGGTTCAATTCTCAGGTCGGAAAGATCCCCTGGAGAAAGGAATGGCTACCCACTCCAGTATTCTTGCCTGGAGAATTCCTTGGACAGAGAAGCCTGGCGAGCTATATATAGTCCATAAGGTCTCAAAAAGTCGGACATGACTGAGCAACTAACATTTTCACTTCTTTCACTTTCAGTCCATAGACTATTTTTCTATATTTAGACACACTCAAACAGAGCTTTAACTAGGTCAAATAGATTCCAAGTACTTACCTACCTTCCAGAACAAAGCCCCCAAATATTTATATTTAAAAGAATATAACAAAATCCAGCAGCCAACAACAAAATATTCACAATGTCTTACATTAACAACAACAGCAAAATTGACCAGGCATAGAAATAAATGGAAAAAAGATGGCCTATAAGCAGGAAAATCAACAATCAACAAAAACAAATAGAGAAATAACAGAGTTAATGGAATTAGCAGACAGACACATCAGATCAGATCAGTCGCTCAGTCATGTCCGACTCTTTGTGACCCCATGAACTGCAGCACGCCAGGCCTCCCTATCCATCACCAGCTCTCGGAGGTCACTCAGACTCACATCCATTAAGTCAGTGATGCCATCCAGCCATATCATCCTCTGTCGTCCCCTTCTCCTCCTGCCCTCAATCCTTCCCAGCATCAGAGTCTTCTCCAATAAGTCAACTCTTCGCATGAGGTGGCCAAAATACTGGAGTTTCAGCTTTAGCATCATTCCTTCCAAAGAAATCCCAGGGCTGATCTCCTTCACAATGGACTGGTTGGATCTCCTTGCAGTCCAAGGGACTCTCAAGAGTCTTCTCCAACACCACAGTTCAAAAGCATCCATTCTTCGGCACTCAGCCTTCTTCACAGTCCAGCTCTCACATCCATACATGACCACAGGAAAGACCATAGCCTTGACTAGGCGAACCTTTGTTGGCAAGGTGATGTCTCTGCTTTTAAATATGCTATCTAGGTTGGTCATAACTTTCCTTCCAAGGAGTAAGCGTCTTTTAATTTCATGGCTGCAGTCACCATCTGCAGTGATTTTGGAGCCCAGAAAAATAAAGTCTGACACTGTTTCCACTGTTTCTCCATCCATTTCCCATGCAGTGATGGGACAGACACATAAAAGCAGCCAATTGGTTTTTTACAGAGATTGTGTAGCCACGTCACAACAGAATATGCAGAATCACCAGTAACTATATGAAAAGCTGCTCAACATCTTTGGTTGTCAGGAAAATGCAAATTAAAACCATTAAATTAGATATCACTCTATGCCCACTGAAATGTCTATATTTTAAAAGTTTAACCATATCAAGGATTGGTGAGGAGACAGAGAAACCATACTCTCATATGTGGCTAGTGAGGATTTAAAATAGTATCACTTTTGTGGGAAAAAAATTTCTCATAGAGTGTAATATATACTTACTATATAGCTCAGCAATTCTATGTCTAGATATTTGACAAAGAGAAATAAAAATATTTCGTTATGTAAAAAGTTATACTAGTTTATGTTCATAGCAGTTTTGTTCATAATAGTCCAAAATTGTCAACTCAAATGTCCATCAGAAAGTAAATGCATAGATAAAATTTAGTATAGTCATACAGTGTAATGCTATGCAGGAATAAAAAGAAATGCTTTCCTGATATATGCAACACTGTGGATTAATTTAAAAAATGATACAAGAGAAAGAAGCCAGAAAAATCCATTCATATAAATATCCAAAAAGGGAAATCTAATCTATAATGACAGGAAGCAGATTCGTGGTTGCCTGGAGTTGAGGGTTGGTGGAAGAGGGCTGTCTGCAAAGGGGCACAAGAGAATTTTGGGGATCACAGACTATTCTATAGTTTGATCATGTTGGTGATTACATACAGGTACACAGTTAAAATTCATCAACTGTAAGCTTATAATGCATAAATTGTACTGAATGTAAATTACACCTCAATAAAAATGTCAAGCTGGTTTTAGAAAAGGCAGAGGAACCAGAGATCAAATTGCCAACATCTGCTGGATCATGGAAAAAGCAAGAGAGTTCCAGAAAAACATCTATTTCTGCTTTATTGACTATGCTAAAGCCTTTGACTGTGTGGATGACAATAAACTGTGGAAAATTCTTCAAGAGATGGGAACACCAGACCACCTGACCTGTCTCTTAAGAAACCTGTATGCAGGTCAGGAAGCAACAGTTAGAACTGGTCATGGAGCAACAGACTGGTTCCAAATAGAAAAAGGAGTACATCAAGGCTGTATATTGTCACCCTGCTTATTTAACTTATATGCAGAGTATATCATGAGAAACGCTGGACTGGAAGAAGCACAAGCTAGAATCAAGATTGCCGGGAGAAATATCAATAACCTCAGATATGCAGATGACACCACTCTTATGGCAGAAAGTGAAGAGGAACTAAAAAGCCTCTTGATGAAAGTGAAGGAGGAGAGTGAAAAAGTTGGCTTAAGGCTCAACATTCAGAAAACGAAGATCATGGCATCCAGTCCCATCACTTCATGGGAAATAGATGGGGAAACAGTGGAAACAGTGTCAGACTTTATTTTGGGGGGCTCCAAAATCATTCAGATGGTGACTGCAGCCATAAAATTAAAAGATGCTTACTCTTTGGAAGGAAAGTTATAACCAACCTAGATCAGATCAGATCAGATCAGATCAGTCGCTCAGTCGTGTCCGACTCTTTGCGACCCCATGAACCGCAGCACGCCAGGCCTCCTTGTCCATCACCAGCTCTCGGAGGTCACTCAGACTCGCATCCATTGAGTCAGTGATGCCATCCAGCCATCTCATCCTCTGTCGTCCCCTTCTCCTCCTACCCTCAATCCCTCCCAGCATCAGAGTCTTCTCCAATGAGTCAACTCTTCGCATGAGGTGGCCAAAATACTGGAGTTTCAGCTTTAGCATCATTCCTTCTGAAGAAATTCCAGGATTCATCTCCTTCAGAATGGACTGGTTGGATCTTCTTGCAGTCCAAGGGACTCTCAAGAGTCTTCTCCAACACCACACTTCAAAAGCATCAATTCTTCGGCTCTCAGCCTTCTTCACAGTCCAGCTCTCACATCCATACATGACCACAGGAAAGACCATAGCCTTGACTAGGCGAACCTTTGTTGGTAAAGTAATGTCTCTGCTTTTGAATATGCTATCTAGGTTGGTCATAACTTTCCTTCCAAGGAGTAAGCGTCTTTTAATTTCATGGCTGCAGTCACCATCTGCAGTGATTTTGGAGCCCAGAAAAACAAAGTCTGACACTGTTTCCACTGTTTCCCCATCTATTTCCCATGCAGTGATGGGACCAGATGCCATGATCTTCGTTTTCTGAATGTTGAGCTTTAAGCCAACCTTTTCACTCTCCACTTTCACTTTCATCAAGAGGCTTGTTAGCCCCTCTTCACTTTCTGCCAGAAGAGTGGTGTCATCTGCATATCTGAGGTTATTGATATTTCTCCCGGCAATCTTGATTCCAACTTGTGTTTCTTCCAGTCCAGCATTTCTCATGATGTACTCTGCATATAAGTTAAATAAACATGGTGACAATATGCAGCCTTGACGTACTCCTTTTCCTATTTGGAACCAGTCTGTTGTTCCATGACCAGTTCTAACTGTTGCTTCCTGACCTGCATACAGATTTCTTAAGAGGCAGATCAGGTGGTCTGGTATTCCTATCTCTTTCAGAATTTTCCATAGTTTATTGTGATCCACACAGTCAAAGGCTTTGGCATAGTCAATAAAGCAGAAATAGATGTTTTTCTGGAACTCTCTTGCTTTTTCCATGATCCAGCGGATGTTGGCAATTTGATCTCTGGTTCCTCTGCCTTTTCTAAAAGCAGCTTGAACATCAGGAAGTTCACGGTTCACATATTGCTGAAGCCTGGCTTGGAGAATTTTGAGCATTACTTTACTAGCGTGTGAGATGAGTGCAATTGTTCGGTAGTTTGAGCACTCCTTGGCATTGCCTTTCTTTGGGATTGGGATGAAAACTACTGTGGGCAGGAATCCCTCAGAAGAAATGGAGTGGCCATCATGGTCAACAAAAGAGTCCGAAATGCAGTACTTGGATGCAATCTCAAAAATGACAGAATGATCTCTGTTCGTTTCCAAGGCAAACCATTCAATGTCACAGTAATCCAAATCTATGCCCCAACCAGTAACGCCAAAGAAGCTGAAGTTGAAAGGTTCTATGAAGACCTACAAGACCTTTTAGAACTAACACCCGAAAAAGACGTCCTTTTCATTATAGGGGACTGGAATGCAAAAGTAGGAAGTCAAGAAACACCTGGAGTAACAGGCAAATTTGGCCTTGGAATACGGAATGAAGCAGGGCAAAGACTAATAGAGTTTTGCCAAGAAAATGCACTGGTCATAGCAAATACCCTCTTCCAACAACACAAGAGAAGACTCTACACATGGACATCACCAGATGGTCAACACCGAAATCAGATCGATTATATTCTTTGCAGCCAAAGATGGAGAAGCTCTATATACTCAGCAAAAACAAGACCAGGAGCTGACTGTGGCTCCGATCATGAACTCCTTATTGCCAAATTCAGACTTAAATTGAAGAAAGTAGGGAAAACTACTAGACCATTCAGGTATGACCTAAATCAAATCCCTTATGATTATACAGTGGAAGTGAGAAATAGATTTAAGGGCCTAGATCTGATAGAGTGCCTGATGAACTATGGAATGAGGTTCGTGACATTGTACAGGAGACAGGGATCAAGACCATCCCCATGGAAAAGAAATGCAAAAAAGCAAAATGGCTGTCTGGGGGAGGCCTTACAAACCAACCTAGATAGCATATTCAAAAGCAGAGACATTACTTTGCCACCAAAGGTCCATCTAGTCAAGGCTATGGTTTTTCCAGTGGTCATGTATGGTATGAGAGTTGGACTGTGAAGAAGGCTGAGCACCAAAGAATTGATGCTTTTGAACTGTGGTGTTGGAGAAGACTCTTGAGAGTCCCTTGGACTGCAAGAAGATCCAACCAGTCCATTCTAAAGGAGGTCAGTCCTGGGTGTTCATTTGAAGGACTTATGTTGAAGCTGAAACTCCAATACTTTGGTCATCTCATGTGAAGAGTTGACTCACTGGAAAAGACCCTGATGCTGACAAGGATTGGGGGCAGGAGGAGAAGGGGACAACAAAGGATGAGATGGCTGGATGGCATCACCGACTCGATGGACATGGGTTTGGGTAGACTCCAGGAGTTGGTGATGGACACGGAGGCCTGGCGTGCTGCGATTCATGGGGTCACAAGGAGTCGTACAAGACTGAGCGACTGAACTGAACTGAAAATGTTTTTGTAAAAAATACTTAGAACTCACAGGATACCTCAGAAGATTAAAGAAATAGTATATGAGACTACACACTGAAGAAGAATAATTTGCCTTAAAGGTTATACAAAGGCAGAGTTAAATTCCAAGTCTGAGATCATTAAAAGAAAACAAGTCATCCTTTCCTTCCATCACACCCAACACACACAGACTCACACACACACACACACACACACACACACACACACCACGTATACACACACTTCCTAGCTGTGGATTCTGTGGCTTGGTGAAAGATCAGAACCTAAGAAGTGGCAGGAATAGTATATCAGCTATTTCCTGGGGTGAACAAAGGTGATCAGAGTTTAGGAAGTGAAAACTGATACTGAATTTGCTGTTCTTGTTCTACATGGAAATTAACACCCCCGTCCTATTATCTCCAAATCAGCAAGAAAACCACTGAAAATCTGGTATTTGCAATATTGACATATGAATGGTGTTTTGGAGTAAAGGGAAGATGATCATATAGGGGTGGAGAGAGGTCAGCAACTTGAGGAAAAGGACCAGGAATAGTAGCTGAAGTTACAATGGGGGAAAAGCCTGGAGCACAGACTTCAAGTGTCAGGAGGAGAATGGAAGCTCCTCCTCAAACCTTGCTTGGGAATCCACAGAAATATTAGGAAGGCATAGGTTTTCCTACTTTATCTGATGGGAGTCGGTACTTTTTTAATAGAAAACCTGACTTCACATATCTGGAAATCCAGGTGACATGAAGCAGCTTATTCATAAAATTCCAATAAATCTTCAAAATTTTCCTATGAGGTAAGGTATTATTTCAGTTCAGTTCAGTTCAGTTCAGTCGCACAGTCATGTCCGACTCTTTGCAACCCTATGAATCACAGCACGCCAGGCCTCCCTGTCCATCACCATCTCCTGGAGTTCATTCAAATTCACGTCCATCAAGTCAGTGATGCCATCCAGCCATCTCATCCTCTGTTGTCCCCTTCTCCTCCTGCCCCCAATCCCTCCCAGCATCAGAGTCTTCTCCAATGAGTCAACTCTTCGCATGAGGTGGCCAAAGTACTGGACTTTCAGCTTTAGCATCATTCCTTCCAAAGAACACCCAGGGCTGATCTCCTTTAGAATGGACTGGTTGGATCTCCTTGCAGTCCAAGGGACTCTCAGGAGTCTTCAACACCACAGTTCAAAAGCATCAATTCTTCAGCACTCAGCTTTCTTCACAGTCCAACTCTCACATCCATACATGACCATAGGAAAAACCATAGCCTTGACTAGATGGACCTTTGTTGGCAAAGTCATGTCTCTGCTTTTCAATATGCTATCTAGGTTGGTTACAACTTCTCTTCCAAGGAGTAAGCATCTTTTAATTTCATGGCTGCAGTCACCATCTGCAGTGATTTTGGAGCCCCAAAAATAAAGACTGACACTGTTTCCACTGTTTCCCCATCTGTTTCCCATGAAGTGATGGGACTGGATGCCATGATCTTCATTTTCTGAATGTTGAGCTTTAAGCCAATTTTTTCACTCCCCACTTTCAATTTCATCAAGGGACTTTTTAGCTCCTCTTCATTTCACCACCATAAGAGTGGTTTCATCTGCATATCTGAGGTTATTGATATTTCTCCTCGCAATCTTGATTCTAGCTTGTGCTTCTTCCAGTCCAGTGTTTCTCATGATATATTCTGCATATAAGTCAAATAAGCTGAGGGACAATATTTTATAGACAAGGAAACTGAAACTCTTAGAAGTTGAATAATGAATCAAAGGACGTAGAGCCAGGATGAAGCTGGGCCACAGTCTCAGGCGGCTGCACACTGGCCCCTTGAAGGCCCACAGTGAATAAGGTCAACAGGTGAGTAAACTAATTATGGCAGATTCCTCCCCATCCCATCCACTGGCTTCACTTTCCAAGGTTTCAGTTACTTGTAGTCAACTGCAGTTCAAAACTATCAAGTGGAAAACCCCAGAAACGAACAATTTATACATTTTAAACTACATGCCATTCTAAGTAGAGTGCAGAAATCTCTTGCTCTCCCACTGTCCTGTCCAGGGTTCCCCACCATTGACATTGTCAGCTTCTGACATCCCATTTACACTGTCACGGTGTGATGATCCAGGATCACTCAAAGCAGATGATCCTCCTTCTGACACATTTTCAGAAGGTCAATAGTAGCCTAAAACTAGTCAAAATGCCTATGCCATTCACATCACTTCATCTCATCACATAGTCATTTTGTCACCTCATATTATCACAAGAAGGGTGAGTACAGTATAATTATCACAAGAAGGGTGAGTACAGTATAATAAGATATTTTGAGAAAGACCACATTCATATAACCTTTATCACAGTATATTGTTATAATTGGTCTATTTTATTAGTTGTTAATCTCTGACTCTGCCTAATTTATAAATTAAACTTTTAGTATGTATATATAGGAAAAACTGAAAATACATGGAGAGTTAGTACTACTCAAGCATTCAAGCATTCATTGGGAGTCTTGGAATAATCCCCTATGGATAAGGAGGGGACTACTGTATAAGCAATACTGGCCATAAAAACTACAACAGACACAAATTAAGAAACAACAATAGGAAAAATACCCAATTTCGCTAGACCAGTCACAGAGAAGAGCACTGTGGTCGCTTGATATTTTTATTTTGCCAAATAATTACTTAATAATTGCTCTGCTCATAAGGAAATATTAACTTCTAAGTATATGCTTTATTTATAATCAACATTCAGTTTAGTTCAATCACTCAGTCGTGTCCGACTCTTTGCGACCCCATGAGTTGCAGCACGTCAGGCCTTCTGTCCATCACCAACTTCCGGAGTTCACCCAAACTCACGTCCATCAAGTCAGTGATGCCATCCAGCCATCTCATCCGCTGTCTTCCCCTTCTCCTCCTGCCCCCAATCCCTCCCAGCATCAGAGTCTTTTCCAATGAGTCAACTCTTCGCATGAGGTGGCCAAAGTATTGGAGTTTCAGCTTTAGCATCATTCCTTCCAAAGAACACCCAGGGCTGATCTCCTTCAGAATAGACTGGTTGGATCTCCTTGCAGAAGACTCCCAAGAGTCTTCTCTAACACCACAGTTCAAACGCATCAATTCTTTGGCACTCAGCTTTCTTCACAGTCCAACTCTCACATTCATACATGACCACTGGAAAAACCATAGCCTTGACTAGACAGACCTTTGTTGGCAAAGTAATGACTCTGCTTTTAAATATGCTATCTAGATTGGTCATAACTTTCCTTCCAAGGAGTAAGCATCTTTTAATAATCAACATTAGCACTCCTTATTATTAGATAAGTATTTAACACCAAAACAAATGCTACTTGTAGCAGAACATTTACTGCAAATTCTTTACATGTAGGCCAATTTATTCTATGAGCATTTATTTAGCACCTACCTTAAGGTATTATCTAGGTGGACTAGACAGATGTGATAAAACATGGTTCTTACTCAAAATAAAGTTCATCATATCCCAAGTCTAGTAAATGTGTTGGAACCTGCCATCATTCTGCGGCTTTCCTGGTGGCTCAGATGGTGAAGAGTCTGCAGGAGACCCGGGTTCAATCCCTGGGTTAGGGAGCTCCCCTGGAGAAGAGAAGGGCAATCCACTCCAGTATTCTTCCCAGAATTCCATGGACAGAGGAGCCTGGCAAGCTACAGACCAAGAGGTTGCAGAGTCGGACGTGACTGAGCAATTAATACTTTCACTTTTCATCATTGTTTTGAAACTTACACATTGTCCTCCAACCTAATTTTACATCAAGGTCTACATGTTTATTTTCAATTCAGTTAACTTAGTAAGTTATTTTGGTGTCTTTTTTCTTAGTTTGCTGCTAAAGTTATTCCACACAGTTTTCAACTCCACTCAGTTATTTTAGCTGTAAATTGATTTATATAAAGAAAAGTTAAAAATCTAGCATCAAGAGGAAAAAATAGCACCTATTATAGTTCAGAAACTGGGCCAGTAGGCATTATAAAGATGAAAAGATAGAGTTTTTACTCAAGAAGATCAGACTGGCAGAGGCGATAGAAATGGAAGCAAATAGCTGTAATACACTGTGATGTGTGTTATCCTGGGAGCGACTATGATGTTCTATGGGAGAAAAATAAATGTGCAATTCATTTGGTCAGACGGAAAAGGCAATGGCAACCCACTCCAGTACTCTTGCCTGGAAAATCCCATGGACAGAGGAGCCTGGTAGGCTGCAGTCCATGGGGTCGCTAGGAGTCGGACACGACTGAGCGACTTCACTTTCACTTTTCACTTTCATGCACTGGAGAAGGAAATGTCAACCCACTCCAGTGTTCTTGCCTGGAGAATCCCAGGGACAGGGAAGCCTGGTGGGCTGCCGTCTATGGGGTCGCACAGAGTCAGACACGACTGAAGTGACTTAGCAGCAGCAGCAGCATTTGGTCAGGGAACTACAAACTACAAGAAAGATCAACTTTTCTCCAAATTACAGCATTTTATTGCTTATATTATTGAAAAGACAGTTCTTCACACAATGCCTACCAATCATGTAGCTGGTGTTCAGAAAATGTTTGCTAAGGAAAATGTAACCAGGATGATCTCTATGTGTGCCTTTATTCTTCAGTTTGACTTGAAAACAGCTTTTCCAGTTTACCAGTTCATAAATAGCCCTGAAGCTTCTTTCTATACTTATATACATGAATGTGTACATGTATGGTATATAAATATATGTACATAAATAAAATCTCAAGAATTTGCCATTTAAAAGTTGTAAGTCACTTCTAAGTCTCTCTGTAATGATAATCTGCAACCTTGGACAGATCTTCATTCTTAGCTGAATCTTATCAGTGGACTATTTTAATCATGTTTTATAAGTAGAAGGTAAAATTAGAACTTCTAGGCTTCCAGGTATGCAGAATTAAAGGATCCCAGAAAAAAAAAAAAAGTGCTTGAATTCACTTTAGGAGATTGAGAGCTCCCATGTATGAAAGAGATTGAAATTTATTCCCCATCTTTTAGGATTCAATGTAAACAGAGAACCACAGCACTGATGAGGCCCCTGATGAGGCGAACTGTCTATAAAGTTTACTAAAGGTTCTGAAGAAGGCATTCAAACTGACAAAAGAGATGGTCAAAGATTGATGAACTTGGCTCAATGCTAGGACCTCAGTTGTATGAGGGAGGTTAGGTTTGGGCATATTAAGTGGCTAGAAATAGAATCCTTTCTCTTTCTTCAATCACCCAACCACTCTAGGTTGGGTGGACTTTAAGGAGGGTGGCCATATAATGCATCATTCAAATCTAGACATTTTTGAGAGTGAAAGGAAATATTATTAATAATTTTTGCTTTGTGAAAAAGGGTTGAATGAGTGACTTTCAGTAAAAGAGATTCAACAGTGGGAGCCCAGAACCATATAGGTGTGTCTCATCTTAACTGTTTACAACACTGAGCGTGGGTGAGATGCATTCCTCCTCTCAGCATCTTGAAGAATCACTGCAGTTTAATGAATGACCTACCTGGAAGGCAACAGAAGATGAAGCCAGAGTCAAGCCCAGTGGCACTGCTTCAGCAAATCATAGAGAAGGGGAATTTAATACAAGGAGAAACAGCAGTAGTAGTACATGGGGGACTTATTTGGAATGCCGAGTTTCAGATCCTCATACTTTGAGGCTGACTTAAAATCAAAGCAGCCTTTTCCAGAGCTACTAATTCCCACAGTGGTTGTACACCCTCTGGCTTGTAGGTCTCAACACTTACTGTCACTCCTCAGAGATCTCTCCCTAGTCTTTTAGTATAAATTAAGTGCCGTATCATAACATCAGCACAATGGGGACAGATAAAAACCATAGAGCAGATTATACTGCTTAGAAAGGATATGTAAAGTATCAAATAAGAGGAAAAAAAAAAAAGCTTTGGAAAATGCCAATATTTAAAGGGCTAGAGAAGAAAAGAGAAGTTAAACATTGGGGGCTAAAAAAAGGATGGGGGCTAAAATTGTAATAGCTAATTTTTGAGTAATAGCTGTATGTCAGGAAACTTAGTAAATTTCTTTTCACATATTATCATTTTACCTCTTTATTAAATGTTTATGTAAGTGGAAATGTATAACACCTTATGTAAAATAGATAGCCAGTGGGAATTCGCTGTATGAGTCAGGGAACTCAAACAGGGGCTCTGTAACAATCTAGACAGGTGGGATGGAGAGGAAGATAAGAGGGAGGTTCAAGAGGTAGGGGATATATGTATACCTACGGCTGATTCATGTTGATACTTTCCAGATAACAAAATTCTGTAAAGCAATTATCAGATAATTGAATTATTCTTCAAATTTAAAAAAATGTTTATATAAGGTAAAATGCTGCAAGCTGTTTATTTAGTTGTTAACAAGAAGACACATTAGCTGTCATACAGCTTGTACCATCTGGGAAAAAAGATATCGCATGACCATTTATGTAGTTAAGACTGTAATGATATTATGATAGAAAAACAGAGGATGCTATGAACATTTAAACAGGGAGATTGACCTAGACTAATGAGTGTGGGAAAGATGTCTGGGAAAAAACAGTGATATTAGAAAACTCCGGATAAGTCAGGGTTTGGTGAGGGAAGAGAACAACTTTAGTTTTGTTTGAGGTGTGGAGAGTCTGTGGACACCCTGTGATATACAGGAGTACATGGATAGATATATAGCTGTATAGCTCAGAGGACAGGGCTAGCTAGAAAAAATAAATTTAAGAGTCATCAGTGGATAGATGAGAACTGAATTTATGAATATGGATGAAATCACCTAGTAGAGAATAGAGCATGGGAAGACAAGAGGGTTTTAAGAAACTCTAGGGACTTCCCTGGGACTTCCCAAGTGGTACAGCGGTAAAGAATCTGCCTGTCAAGCAGGTGACACAGGAGACCTGGGTTCAATCCCAGGGGCAGGAAGATCCCCTGGAGAAGAAAATGGCAATCCAAGTATTCTTGTCTGGGAAATCCCATGGACAGAGGGACCTGGTGGGCTAGAGTAGCCCGTCAGGCTCCTCTGTCCTTGGGGTTGCAAAGAGCCAGACACAACTTAACGACTAAACAGCAGTAGCAGCAAGGACTTCCCTGGTGGTCCAGTTGTTAAGAATCCACCTGACAATGCAGGAAACACATATTAGATCCTTGGTCCACAAATTAAGATCCCACATGACATGAGGCAACTAAACCTGTGTGCAGCAACTACTGAGTCCTCTCACCCTAGTGCCCATGCAGCAAGAGATGCCCTTGCACCTCGACTAGAGAGTAACCCCTCCTTTCCACAACTAGAAATAGCCCACATGCAGCAATGAAGAGCCTGCATGCCTCAACAAATACCCAGCACAACCAGAATGATGATAATAATATATTCAAAAAAGAAACTCTAACCACTTGAATATTAAATAAATGAGTCATAAAAGATGACTGGAAGGGGAAGGTGGGAGTGGGGGCAGAGGGACAGGAGGAAAACCAAGAGCATATGGTATCCAGGAAACCAAGAGAAGAGAATGTTTTAAAGGTAGACAAAAGTATTGAATATTATGATAAGTCAAAATGATAACCATGAAAAATGTGTGGGATTCAATGACACAGAGCCATACCTTGTACCATTTCAGTGGAGCAGTAGGACTGAAGATTTTTAGTACCATGGACTAGGGTGACAGCTTAGCATGTATTGTTTTCTATTTTATTCTCCCATCAACTCTATTAGAAGGATACTGTTGTTACCACTATTTTACAAATGGTGGAACTGAGTTTTAAAAAGTTAAGCCTCACAACAAGTGGTAGAGGTAGAACAGAAACCCCAGTCTAATAGATTCCAGAAAATACACAGTGGAGTAGTGCCATGAAACCCAAGAAGGGATTTCAAGAAAGAGTTGGTAAATGAGTTGATGCAAAGAGGAAAGTTGAATGATTAATGGAACTTAATTAAGTTCCACTGGACTTTGTGATTAAGAATTCAGTGGAGACTTTTATCAGAATAAACGCATTCAGTTCAGTTCAATCACTCAGGTGTGTCCAACTTTTTACAACCCCAGCAGGCAACCCTACCACTCTTTGGACTGCAGCATGCCAGGCTTCCAGGTCCATTACAAACTCCTGGAACTTGCTCAAACTCATGTCCATTGAGTCAGTGATGCCATCCAACCATCTCATCCTCTGTCATCCCCTTCTTCTCCCTCCTTCAATCTTTCCCAGCATCAAGGTCTTTTCCAATGAGTCAGTTCTTCACATCAGGTGGCCAAAGTATTGGAGTTTCACAGCATCGGTCCTTCCAATGAATATTCAGGACTGATTTCCTTTAGGTTTAACCGGTTGGATCTCCTGCAGTGCAAGGAACTCTCAAGAGTCTTCTCCAACATCACAGTTCAAAAGCATCAATTCTTCAGTGCTCAGCTTTCTTCACAGTCCAACTCTTGCATCCATACATGACCATAGGAAAAACCATAGCCTTGACTAGATGGACCTTTGTTGGCAAAGTAATGTCTCTGCTTTTTAATATACTGTCTAGATGGAGTAATGTCCTATTATTGAGGTCAAGCTTGAGGGCATGAGGTTATTTAAAGCAATAAATATTAAATTTCTAAATATTAAATTGGGAAAAGAGTACATCAAGGCTGTATATTGTCACCCTGCTTATTTAACTTACATGCAGAGTACATCATGAGAAATGTTGGGCTTGATGAAGCACAAGCTGGAATCAAGATTTCCAGAAGCAGTATCAATAACCTCAGCTTTAATTTATTGCTTTAAATAATATTAATTTAAAGCAATCAATAACCTCATTTAAAAGTAATGTAAAGTGATTACACCAAGAGTGGAGCAGCTCCTTCTTTGAAGGCTAGCAGAAAGAAGGGAAGGCGTTTAATGACTTAAGGCAAAGGAAGACACAACTGGCTAGATTTTCTCTTTGAAAGAGATTAGATTGTCTTCTGAGACTGAAAGGGGAGAGGAACAGGCATTAGGGATTTAGGATATTGGTAATAATGGAAATGACATCAGTGGTGAGGGACCAGTGCAGAATGTACAGTCCTTCTAGGCAGGCAAACACAAACACCAAGACTCAGAGGAAGGATGTGGGCCACTCAAGCCCAGTCGCTTGTCCCAGATTCACCAAAGAACAAAATAAAGGGACAAAGGGACAAATTACCATAATTACCAGGATCAGAACAAGTCTCCCCAAAATGTGTCACTTTGGTATGTAGACTATTTTGAGCTGAAAATAACCAAGACCCAGCAGATTCAAGAAAAACTTTTACCTCTCCCTTAACTGCCTAGAATTTAGATAGAAGGCCTGGTCCAGGAAAAGCATTATCACCATAGATAACTATAATACCTAAGAATATGGGCTAGATGTGGTAAGCTGGAGGGGAGCTGGCTAAGTCTCAAGATCAAATTTCTCTCTGTGTTCCATTGTCCCTGCATGGTGTGGTAAATATTTGTTGACCAAACATTGACTTTTCCCATCTCCCTGTGAATTGTCTTCTTCCATTTTGAAGCCCCAGACCCCGACTTAATTTTCCTTAACTCTGGATGTCATATAAGCCTCAACTGTCTAACTACCTGAGGGTCATATATTTTTATGAGGCCTTGTACATATGTAATTAAATTGGTTTGGTTCTGTTAATCAGTCCAAACTGTTCTGTTAATTTGATTATTACACCAGCCAAAGAAGGGGAGAGGAAAAAAATTCCTCCCCCTACAGTACTGAATGTTTCTCTGCCTGGAAACAAGAAACCTGGGAAATGAGTATTCTTTATTAACAAAATAAACAATACTGACTGTGGCCTTTTGCTTTCCTAGAGAGGAGAAAGTCCTGCCCAAGAACTTAAACTGGCCCAAGATAAAGGAAAAATTGTGATTTCAAAGCTTCTGAGGGTGCTTCATGCTGCTAACAGCACAGAAGTTACGTTAGCAAGATTTGTTGATTTTTTTAAAATATGCATAAGTAGGTCTAGAATTATATTCACAGTCATGGCTGCAGAAAATTGAATTGCTGTGAATCACAGAATAGGATGTAGTTTTTTGATCTGGGGAAAGTCAGCAAAGAATAGAGTGAAGAACAGCAAAATACAGAGCAGAGAGAGTTCAGAAGGGTAGAGGCAGGAATTCAGAGCTAGAGGTGGTCAGGGATATTGCAACCTCTATCCCGTTGCCCAGTAGCAAAAAAAAAAAAAAAAAAAAATTGTTTTGCCCAAAACATTAGGAACTGTTTTGCATCTCCACCAGACATAAGATGTGAGGTTAAAGAATAGGGGATCACATGCATTTCAGTGAAATTTAACAGATAAAATAATCCCAGAGCTGGCATACTTGGAGAATATCCAAGCCCTGACACTCTCACACCTTCCCCATTCCCACTGCTGAAATCACTTGTGTGCAGTGAGGGGGCAGGGGGAGGGGGAGGAAAGGGGTGACCGAAAGAGAGAGAGTTCGGGGATGAAGTGAGGCTCCAAGATCCCTGGATGTCAGAGCTGGCACGCAAATTTTGATAACTGAAAACCTGTTCCTATGTTTTGACCTTAAACATCCGTGGGGACCTTGGAAAACTTGTTTATCGGGAGGGTTGTTGGGAAAGGGATCAAACATAGCAGCCCCTCTAGCTGATACCTTGAAACTGCCCCTTCCTGTCTATTTTCCCCTAGGCACACAGCCTGTTTCACTGAATTTACACATCATGACTTTCTAATTATTAACTAAAGTGCCTTGTCTGGAAGGTTTCCTTAGAAACTGCTTCAGAAACAGTTTAATGTAACAAAAATCTAAACTTAGACTGAAAATTGAGTAGAAATTTGAAAAACAATAAGTCAATGTCATTATTAGCATAATGCGGGAATCGGCTCTAACAGTCGCTGGTATATACATGCAAGCCCCTGCCTCACAGGGCTGGAAATTTTCTTCCCATATTTCTGAAAGACTCTTCAAGAAAGAATAAAGATTTTTGAGATTTTTTTCTGTCTTTTCCATTTGGAAATGTTTCCATCAAAAAAGAAAAAAAAATCTGCCCAAAACAAAAATTCAAAGCATTCAAACATCATTTAAAATCTTTAGGCACCAATCACTGTGCTGGGATAGCAGAACCACTGGGTCTCAAAAGCACTCTCAGGGCCAACTTTGAAATTCTCCTTTCATTCTAAGGGCTTCCCTGATAGTTCAGTTGGTAAAGAATCCACCTGCAATGCAGGAGACCCCGTTGATCCCTTTGTCAGAAAGATCCACTGGAGAAGGGACAAGCTACCCTCTCCAGTATTCTTGGGCTTCCCTTGTGGATCAGCTGGTTAAAAAAAAAAAAAAGCCGCCCACATTGAGGGAGACCTGCCTTTGATCCCTGGGTGGGGAAGATTCCATGGAGAAGGGAAAGGCTACCCACTTCAGTATTATGGCCCAGAGAATTCCAGGGACTGTATAAGTCAGACATGACTGAGCAACTTCCACTTTCACTTTTTCCTTCTAAAAATTTTTAAGTATTCAGAATGCCATGGCAAAAGCAATTTAGTGTAACAGGCAGCTAGAGAACGAGCCTTCAAATTTCAGCTCCACCATTTCTTATGTTATGTGATGCTGCACAAGCTACAGAAACTCACCAGTCAAGGTTTCCTCATTAATAAAACTGAGATAAAAATGGTATCTGCCTCAAAGATTTGAGCATCCAATGAGACAAAGCTTTTGTCTCATGTTGGTGTCGATTCCCATTTATGAATTCCTCTTTTCCAGTTACTCAAGCTAAAATATTTATTGAATCCCTACTATGTAAATACCAGGAACCATACCAGGGTACCTTCATCATACAAAGATGAAGATGATAAAGATCTCAGAGCTCACAATTTTGTTCACTTCTCTGAAACCTTTGTAAAACTGATAAGTAGCTTAATAACCACCAGACTCTACAGTGGATCACCTATTTAATAACCACCAGACTCTACAATGGATCATCTATAAAAATAAAATTTCAGATCATCACCATCATCATCCTATAGATGACTACCAGTTATATGTATGTGCCAGAAGTTTTCAGGAAATGTATCTGGTTATATAAAGGGATGTACTTGGGAAAGTAATAAAATTTAATATACAAACAATGGATATATATTCATTGGGTTTAATCTAAATATGAACTTGGAGGTTTTTTTTCTAAATACTGGGACTTTACAGCTTTATAGAAAAAAAAACTGGAATTCTGTGAGCTTTTTCCTATTCAGTTGATGAATATTAAAACACACATACACACACACATATCACAGTTTCTCTGTTTGTTTTTTTTTTTTCCCTAAAAGGAGAATTCAAAGTGCAGAGTGCTTTCTAGCTAGCATTGGAAAGAGAATTTGGGGACCAATTCTGTTTTGTCCCTTTCACCCTTCAGCCTCACCCTCAATAAACCTTTAACTGTAAACCTTTCAAAACCGATAAAATACACTGTTAACATCCCTGAAATCAAAATTGCAAAGTGGTTCTCAAATGAAGGCAATGTGCCCTACCAACAAGGGTTTCACTATAATATAATTAAAAATAGTACCTCTTTTCCCCATTGTAGACAGGAAATCACTAACAGAACAAGCACCAGCTTCAGATTTATTTAAAGATAGCACATGAATGAGGTATCCAAAAGGGTTTGGTTTCCTTAATGATTAACACATTTTATGACTTTCCTTCAAATGATGGAGAAATACTACCCAACATCTTACTGCCTTCTGGAGTTCCTGCACGTAAAACATCCCTTTTCCTGACAGAATTTCTTTCCAATTTTTTTTTTCACTGCTCCTTTACCCACTGTATTTTATATATGTTCCAAATCACTTTTATCTTTCAATGTGAACGCTGTTGAATGAGCAGGCAAAGAGGAGAAATCCTAAAATGGATTTAATTTGAACATGTGAAGGAAGAACTCTTTGGAGAAGAAAACTAGATTCACAACTGTGTATATGCAAGGGTATAACCATATGTGTATTATACACAACTGAGTATACAAAATGTAATATTTAATATTGTGTTTATAACAAAGAGTAAGCTCAAGTACCCATTGTGTGATATAAGTTTTTTTTTTTTTTTTTTAAGAAATAAAAATCATTCTGTTTTTAAACATCGAAAGAATGAACCATAAATAAAAGTCTACTTGAAAGACGAAATCACAAGGTTTGGAAATGACTCAAATATTCAGAAATCCTCCTCCTCTTTCTAGTCCCATATATACTGGTAATGTTGCATTAAATACCATCTCTTCTGCTATAATGTGATCCTTATGTTCCTAAAAAACAATTATACAAAACCATGCTGTAAAAATAATAGTTTTAATGGAGGGAAAAAGAGATTGAGAGCTAGAGAATTCCAGAGCCTTAATAACAAATTTAACTTTCCTGCAGGACTTTCAGTAATAAAGCTGACTTTTTAATGGCTCTAAGGACATAGCTATAAAGGGAACTTTCATTTCTTGATAATTACTAACTCAAGGGAGAGACCTTGCTTTTACATTACTGCACTAAGATTAATACAATATTTCTTAGATTTTTTAATAATTGTTTTGCCCATTGTTATGAAGAGAAATCTCAAAGCCAGTCAAATAAGCGGCTGCAACCTGTGATTTTTTTACCCTTACATTCTGGGTGCTAATTTTTCATTATGAGTTATTGCTTTACAGCCTTAAGCTCTATGTAATATAAGTTATGTTCCTTTATTAATCATTACTTTTTAAGTTTAAAATTTGGCATTTTTTTTCTTAAAATAAGTATCAGAAAAAGAGTTAAACTGCAAAAACCACCAACTCACTAACACAGTCTCTCCTTTCTTCTCAAGGATCCCAGAATTTAAGAATATGACATACATCTATAGATGTGAATATTTTAAGTGCAACTCCTGCTTCAGAGTAGGGGACAGGTAATATCTCTTTTTCAAGGAGTAATATAGAAATCATTACCACTAGAAATCTGGAAAGGTGTTAAGATATTTGTAATTTATTTTACAATAATTCAGCAGAGACAGTGTACTCTTATGAAGGTGCCAGTCAGTTCAAGCTTCAATTCTACAATCACTCTGTAAAATTCAGACTATAAGGAGAGTCAGTCAGTGTTATTTCAGAAAAGCCACACTCCACTACAGGCAATTTGGTTAGCCACATCTCCATCAACAGCTGAGGCTTTGTTAACTAGTGAAGTAAGCATCAGAAATGGTTTTTACTGGAGAAATTATTGGTTTGTTAATTAGCAAGACAAATGTTAGAAATGAGCTCAAGGTATTCAAGACATATGTATTAACTGAATTATTTTCATGACCCTCAAACATACTTGAACAGAGACTGAGAATCTTGGAAGCTTCTGGCCTGCACCTTTATGAGTAGGGCTCAGGCTCGGTCCCTAAAGGTCCTGCTTGGATGCCTTGGATTAGAAGGAATTCAATTGCCTTATTCCTGCCTCTGTACTGATGGGTGTGTGTCTTAACAAATGTTCTTATGATTAAGGCAACAAAAGAATCTGAAAGAACACAGAGTTGGGACTCATCAAGTTTACCAAACAATCGTTTTGTGCCTATTTTCTGAAGAATGCCTATTTAACAAATACTTGAATGTGTGGTAATTTTGTTCTGCAAAAGGCAATGGCAACCCACTCCAGTACTCTTGCCTGGAAAATTCTATGGATGGAGGAGCCTGGTAGGCTGCAAGTCCATGGGGTAGTCTGGTGGCCTGGTAGGCTGCAAGTCCATGGAGTCAGACATGACTGAGCGACTTCACTTTCACTTTTCACTTTCATGCGTTGGAGAAGGAAATGGCAACAGACTCCAGTGTTCTTGCCTGGAGAATCCCAGGGATGGCCGAGCCTGGTGGGCTGCCATCTATGGGGGTCGCACAGAGTCAGACACGACTAAAGCGACTTAGCAGCAGCAGCCAGATTGTAGGAGAGTAAAAAGCCTCTTGATGAACGTGAAAGAGAAGAGTGAAAAAATTGGCTTAAAGCTCAATGTTCAGAAAATGAAGATCACGGCATCTGGTCCCATCACTTCATGGGAAATAGATGGGGAAACAGTGGAAACAGTGTCAGACTTTATTTTGGGGGCTCCAAAATCACTGCAGATGGTGACTGCAGCCATGAAATTAAAAGACACTTACTCCTTGAAAGGAAAGTTAGAACCAACCTAGACAGCATATTAAAACGCAGAGACATTACTTTGCCAAGAAAGGTCCATCTAGTCAAGGCTATGGTTTTTCCAATGGTCATGAATGGATGTGAGAGTTGGACTGTGAAGAAGGCTGAGCATCAAAGAATTGATGCTTTTCAACTGTGGTGTTGGAGAAGACTCTTGACAGTCCCTTGGACTGCAAGAAGATCCAACCAGTCCACCCTAAGGAGATCAGTCCTAGGTGTTCATTGGAAGGACTGATGCTGAAGCTGAAACTCCAGTACTTTGTCCACTTCATGTGAAGAGTTGACTCATTGGAAAAGACCCTGATGCTGGGAAGGATTGGGAGCGGGAGGAGAAGGGGATGACAGAGGATGAGATGGCTGGATGGCATCACCTACTCGATGGACGTGAGTTTGAGTGAACTCCCGGGGTTGGTGATGGACAGGGAGGCGTGGCGTGCTGCGATTCATGGGGTCGCAAAGAGTCGGACACGATTGAGCGACTGAACTGAACTCAACTTACGACAGGTCTCCCCAAAAAGTGTTACAAGTGGTCATATGCAATCTAAAATCGATGTCCTGGGTCCCAAGCTAAAACTTGTATATGATATTGACTAAAATAAGCAACAATATTGATTTCTTTAATTCTGGTAAGAGTAGTTTAGTAAGAGAAAGGAATGAATGAGTGTAGAAAAAATAGACAACTGCAAAGAATTTATTTTTAGTCTGCAGATTAAAAAAAGATTTAAACCATTACTCTAATCTTCTGATTCTTTTATTTGGATAATAACAATGTCCTCAGAATAACAATCTACCCTATGGGTTAAGCAAAGAAATGATGAACAGAGTAGCATAGAAAAGCACTCTGAAGAGACGCATGAGAAATCCAGGAGGTAAAAGAATAATATATTTTTAATATGATTCTCAATCTTCAACAAATCTCTTAGTTTGCAAACCATCTATAACCCAATGCTTTAAAGAGCCAAGCAAGTCATGTTGAAATGGAATAAGACCCTCTGGTCCTTCCCCCAAGTCCTTCCTGCCTAGTCTGTGGAAAAACTATAGCCAAAGAATAAGTTTAATCAGAGAAGTGAAAAAATGCAGAAACAAAGGAAAACAGTTCAGCAAGACTAAATTATAATAGTGTAGTCATTAAGCATAGTCAAGGACCTTTAGCTCCTCCCCACGGGCAATCGATAACATTCTGATCCATATCCTGGATGGATACTGAAATCCCCACTACGTGGAAGAAGTTAACTACCTGATGACCAGACTGGAGCCATCACATAAGCTGCCACCATTATGAAAACTGGCCTCAAAGAAATGGGAACACACCAACCATGGTGTGTTAAGAACATTAACTGTATTTAAAACCATCAGGTGATGCTGGTCAGACCACCGATGACCAATTTCAAGATGACTGTCAGCACTGGTTGTGCTGTTTCTGTATGTGGCCCCCTCCCTCCGTCTATGAAAGCTCTTGCCAAGTGATCACCAGGTAGGGGAACAGCCTTTGGATACAAGTCTTCCCTCCCCGCTGATTGAGGGCCTCCAAAATAAAGCAAACTTTCGTTTCCACCAAGCTTGCTTCTTTATTGGCTTTTGAGTAGTGAGCAGTCAGTCCCCACTTTCAGTTACAATACTGTTCTGTGAAACAAACTGGGTATAATACTGAAGAACTCTGGTAATCTTTAGAAAGCACACGCCTTTTCCAAAGCAAAAAATGTGGTTCAGGTCCCGTCAGTGGCATCCAGATTAACATATGGGCCAGATCATCTGGTTTTTCAAGAGAGTACAAAAATCCATACTTAATGTGAAATCTCTTGAAGCTCCTATGTTTACAATTAATACTGTGCAGCAGAGTATTGACTGAACAGATCTGGGTTGACTATACTCTTTACATTCCAAAAAAGAATTTGGCTTCCCTTGGCTCCTAGAAAGTAACCTCTAAGCCTTGGAATACCGTGTCTGATAGGACTACTTTGTTTATCTAAGGACCTTGGACCACATCAGATAGTCTATGCTAACAATATGATTTATGATACGGACCTAGGGTCATGTGATATCAGCTTAACCTCTAGAGAGAATGGAGAATAAGGCACGCCACATAGGTTGTCAGTCATACCTACATGACCACCCAAGAAAAGCACTAGATACCAAGGTTCAGATAACTATGCTGATAAGCATCACTATAAATAAAGCTAGTCGAGGTGATGGAAATCAAATAAAATCCTCAAAGATAATGGTGTGAAAGTGCTGTATTCAATATACCAGCAAATTTGGAAAACTCAGAAATGGCCATAGGACTGGAAAAGGTCAGTTTTCATTCCAATACCAAAGAAAAGCAATGCCCAAAGAATGCTCAAACTACCACACAATGCACTCATTTCACATGATAGCAAGATCATGCTCAAAATCCTCCAAGCTAGGCTTCAACAATACCAAGAGTGAATTGAGAACTTCCAGATGTTTAAGCTGTATTTAGAAAAGGCAGAGGAACCAGAGATCAAATTGCCAACAAACATTGGATCATAGAAAAAGCAAGAGAATTCCAGAAAAAAAAAATCTATTGCTGCTTCATTGACTACACTAAAACCTTTGACCGTGTGGATCGCAACAAATTGTGGAAAGTTGTTAAAGAGATGGAAATATCAGACCATCCTACCTGCCGCCTGAGAAACCTGTATGCAGGTCAAGAAGCAATAGTTAGAACTGAACATGGAACAACAGACAGCTTCTAAATTGGGAAAAGAGTGTGTTAAGGCTATATATTGTCAATCTGTTTATTTAACTTATATGCAGAGTATAGCATACGAAATGCAGGCTGGGTGAGGCACAAGCTAGAATCAAGATTGTCGGGAGAAATGTCAATAACCTCAGATATGCAGATGACACCACCCTTATGGCAGAAAGTGAAGAGGACCTAAAGAGCCTCTTGATGAAGGTGAAAGAAGAGAGTGAAAAAACTGGCTTAAAACTCAACATTTACAATACTAAGATCATGGCATCTAGTTCCATCACTTCATGACATATAGACAGGGAAACAATGGAAAACAGTGACACTTTTCTTTGGCTCCAAAATCATTGCAAACAGTGACTGCAGTCATGAAATTAAAAGACGCTTGCTCCTTGGAAGAAAATCTATGACCAACCTAGACAGCATATTAAAAAGCAGAGACATGACTTTGCTGACAAATGTTCACATAGTCAAAGCTATGGTTTTTCCAGTAGTCAAGTATGGATGTGGGAGTTGGACCATAAAGAAGGCTGAGCACCAAAGAATCGATGCTTTCAAACTGTGATGTTGGAAAAGACTCTTGAGAGTCCCTTGGACTGCAAGGAGATCAAATCAGTCAATCCTAAAGGATATTCTTTAGAAGCACTGATGCTGAAACTGAAGCGCCAGTACTTTGTCCACCTGATGCAAAGAACTGACTCATAGGAAAAGACTCTGTTGCTGGGAAAGACTGAAGACAGGAGGGAAAAGGGACAACAGAGGATGAGATGGTTGGATGGCATAACTGACTCAATGGACATGAGTTTGAGCAGGCTCTAGGAGATGGTGAAGGACATGCAAGCAAGGTGTGCTGCAGTCTGTGGGGTCACAGCCAGACATGACTGAGCAACTAAACAACAACAACAAAGCAATATACCACGCAGGCTGTCATAAGTTGTTGCTGGAAGAATTGAACACTGTCCCCATGACTACTGGGATAGGACAACTAGAAACTTGGGCCTGGTGTCTCCTGAACTTTGCCCTACACACTTTTTTTCATTGCTGATTTTAATCTTTAATCCTTTTGATGTAATAAACTATAACCATTAGTATAACAGTTTTTCTTTGTTCTGTAAATCCTAGTAAATCACTCAAAGAACCTGAGAGTGGTTTCAGGAACCCCTCTAAACGCAAATACTAATTTTTAAAAAAATAAAACAAAGCCAACTATGAGAGCCACATTTGGGTGCAGCCCATCAGTTTGCAACTTCTGATTCTAGTTCTATCTGCTCATAAGGTCAGCATTATAAATAACCAAATGCAGGTGATAAAGCAAGATATTAATATATGGGTAAAGAAGAGAAGCAAAAAGCAAAGGAGAAAAGGAAAGATATAAGCATCTGAATACAGAGTTTGAATAAATAGCAAGAAGAGATAAGAAAGCCTTCCTCAGCGATCAATGCAAAGATATAGAGGAAAACAACAGAATGGGAAAGACTAGAGATCTCTTCAAGAAAATTAGAGATACCAAGGGATCATTTCATGCAAAGATGGGCTCGATAAAGGACAGAAATGGTATGGACCTAACAGAAGCAGAAGATATTAAGAAGAGGTGGCAAGAATACACAGAAGAACTGTACAAAAAAGAGCTTCATGACCAAGATAATAATGATCCTGTGATCACTGACCTAGAGCCAGACATCCTGGAATGTGAAGTCAAATGGGCCTTAGAAAGCATCACTACGAACAAAGCTAGTGGAGGTGATGGAATTCCAGTGGAGCTATTCCAAATCCTGAAAGATGATGCTGTGAAAGTGCTGCACTCAATATGCCAGCAAATTTGGAAAACTCAACAGTGGCCACAGGACTGGAAAAGGTCAGTTTGCATTCCAATCCCAAAGAAAGGCAATGCCAAAGAATGCTCAGACCAGTGCACAATTGCACTCATCTCACACGCTAGTAAAGTAATGCTCAAAATTCTCCAAGCCAGGCTTCAGTAATATGTGAACCGTGAACTTCCTGATGTTCAAGCTGGTTTTAGAAAAGGCAGAGGAACCAGAGATCAAATTGCCAACATCTGCTGGATCATGGAAAAAGCAAGAGAGTTCGAGAGAAACATCTATTTCTGTTTTATTGACTATGCCAAAGCCTTTGACTGTGTGGATCACAATAAACTGTGGAAAATTCTTGAAGAGATAGGAATACCAGAACACCTAACCTGCCTCTTGAGAAACCTGTATGCAGGTCAGGAAACAACAGTTAGAACTGGTCATGGAACAACAGACTGGTTCCAAATAGGAAAAGGAGTACCTCAAGGCTGTATACTGTCACCCTGTTTATTTAACTTATATACAGAGTACATCATGAGAAACTCTGGGCTGGAAGAAGCACAAGCTGGAATCAAGATTGCCAGGAGAAATATCAATAACCTCAGATATGCAGATGACACCACCCTTATGGTAGAAAGTGAAGAGGAACTAAAAGGCCTCTTGATGAAAGTGAAAGTGGAGAGTGAAAAGGTTGGCTTAAAGCTCAACATTCAGAAAACGAAGATCATGGCATCTGGTCCCATCACTTCATGGGAAATAGATGGGGAAACAGTGGAAACAGTGTCAGACTTTATTTTTCTGGGCTCCAAAATCAGTTTAGATGGTTACTGCGGCCATGAAATTAAAAGACGCTTACTCCTTGGAAGGAAAGTTATGACCAACCTAGATAGCATATTGAAAAGCAGAGACATTACTTTGCCAACAAAGGTCCGTCTAGTCAAGGCTGTGGTCTTTCCTGTGGTCATGGATGGATGTGAGAGCTGGACTGTGAAGAAGGCTGAGCGCCGAAGAATTGATGCTTTTGAACTGTGGTGTTGAAGAAGACTCTTGAGAGTCCCTTGGAGTCCCAAGGAGATCCCACCAGTCCATTCTGAAGGAGATCAGCCCTGGGATTTCTTTGGAAGGAATGATGCTAAAGCTGAAACTCCAGTACTTTGGCCACTTCATGTGAAGAGCTGACTCATTGGAAAAGACTCTGATGCTGGGAGGGATTGGGGGCAGGAGGAAAAGGGTATGACAGAGGGTGAGATGGCTTGATGGCATCACCGACTTGATGGACGTGAGTTTAAATGAACTTCAGGAGTTGGTGATGGACAGGGAGGCCTGGCGTGCTGCGATTCATGGGGTCACAAAGAGTTGGACACGACTGAGCAACTGAACTGAACTGAACTGAAGTACAGAGGAGCATAGCTATTTATTAGTTGGCTTCTAGAGAAAGTTTAGGAAAGAAATTCTGAGGAACTAATGGACTGAACTCACTGGAAATGAACATTCTATATTTAAGCCTGAAATTTGCCTCTAAGTATTTTTTTTGTATGTTGATTCATAAAAGCAGATGATGTTACTTTAGATAACACTGCTGTTTAGTTGCTTCTCTCTGAGTTTTAAAAGAATGACGTAGTGATTCTATGATCCCTCAGTAGAGCAGAATAAGCAAATTTGGAAAAAATATAACATACAAATAGTAAGAAATTAGTTTGGTCTGCTCAACATAATAAATGTTTCTTTAGCATTCAATACTATCCCAACACCAATATGAGGTTCCAGATATACAACAATCCTTGTCTTAATAAATCTGGGAAGCAGAAGGGAAGGAAATATTCCTGTTGCCAGAGAAATACTAACTCAACTGTAAAACACTATATATTCAAGTTTTTAAAATCTGTTCCTTTATCCTTTAACCTCTGGCAGTAAGTGAATGTTTTTTCTAGAACAATTTCAAGGGCAACTCGGAGCCTCTATTCTCTTTTCTAAAGTGACTCAAACAAGGGTGGTTAGCAGGTGATGTTTTTCCAAAAATCTGGTGATATTTTGAGCACTGCTTGACCACTTCCTGAAAGATGGAGGGGGCACTCTTGCTCATCAGGTTGTTGTCTTCACTTCTCATTCGGACCAATTCCTTTTTCCTTGAATTTCGTTACTTTGGGAGCATGAAAAATCTTTACTCTCTATTCCAGAGTTTTATGTCAGATCTTTTCAGTCTTAAAAAATATTGAAACTTTCATTCATCTTTTTTTTTCTAAGTGATAAAATACAGGTTTCTTCCTGAGGCTGCAAAATCTGTTATAAATCAGTTATAACCTTGGCCGAACACAAGGAAATAGTGCTTAATCAAGGATTCATGTTGGAAGAATACAAATGAGCTGTTAGGAGGGCTTGAGAAACTTTGCTGTTGCTGCTTTGGGAATTTGGCAATATAGTGTGATCATAAGCAAATGTATCATGCATGTCATTTCACAATGAAATGCTCCTTTTTAAAAAATGCATATTAACATCTAGATAGCTCTAGAATTCTTAAACCACAGATAACAAGATGATTAAATAAGCAATAAAAATGAACTATTGAAATATCTATTTCAAGGGAAACTACAGCACTACACAAGCTATTTTTATTTTATGATACGTGTTACTAAATTATGTAAATTTCATTTGGACCTCAGAGAAAAGGAAACCTTCGTTATTCATAATGTTTATCAGTAAATCTGAACAACTTCCTCATTTCTCTACTGTTCTATAAAATGAAGTCACCTTGCCCTTTCCTGCTGAAAAATTACCAGATTAAAAAAATGTAAAAAATGAGACTTCCAACTGGGACTTCCTTGGTAGTACAGTAGCTAAGACTCTGAGCTCCCAATGCAGGAGGCCTGGGTTCAATCCCTGGTCAGAGAACCAGGTCTCGCATGTTGCAACTAAACACCTCATATGCCACAACGAAGATCAAAGATTCTGAGTGCCACAAGTAACACCAGGTGCAGCCAAATAAATAATAAATATATATTTTTAAAGATATACTATTTATATAGCACAATCTACCAAGATCATGTTTATTATTTCTTGTAAAATGTTATGAGGATAATAGCAACATATGAACCAAAACAAAGGGAAACAATAAATAGATATGAGAAGAAAAGATTCAGAAAGGAGCAGAGATTAAGACTGGGAAATTGAATCCATGGACCTCTAAGGACCATGGAGATATTTCTTTGCTTGAAGAAGTAGGTCTCACTTGGGAGCAGATGTTTCTCTATAATACTATGTCCACAGTTTACTCAAAGGACAGAAATTTATTTCAAAGCAACTTACCTAAAAAATCTGAAGCTGTTTTAGCTTCACAAAATGGTGTGCTTTAATTCTTTCTGGAAAAAACTTTGATTTTTTTTCTAATTCTGTTATCTTCCATAAAATAAAACCCACTTAGTAATCAGTACATATTCTCGTCTAATGGCATAAGAATAACTGTAGAGCTACAATTTTTCTTCTCTTTATAATATATGAAGGTGAATTGTGTCTGTCAACTTGACTGGGCCACAGTGCTCAGACAATTGATTAAATATTATTCTGGATGTTTTTGTGAAGATGTGATTTGAACAGAATTAACATTTAAATTGGTGGATTAGGGGTAAAGCAGATTCAGTTCAGTTCAGTTCAGTCACTCAGTCATTCTGGACTCTTCACGACTCCATGGACCACAGCTCACCAGGCCTCCCTGTCCATCACAACACCCGGTGTTTACTCAAACTCATGTCCATTGAGTTGGTGATGCCATCCAACCATCTCATTCTCTATTGTCTCCTTCTCCTCCTGCCCTCAATCTTTCTCAGCATCAGGGTCTTTTCAAATGAGTCAGCTCTTCGCATCAGGTGGCCAAAGTATTGGAGTTTCAGCATCAACATCAGTCCTTCCAATGAATATTCAGGATTGATCTCCTTTAGGATGGACTGGTTGGATCTCCTTGCAGTCCAAGGGACTCTCAAGAGTCTTCTCCAACACCACAGTTCAAAAGTATCAATTCTTCAGCACTCAGCTTTCTTTATAGTCCAATTCTCACATCCATACATGACTACTGGAAAAATCATAGCCTTGACAAGACGGACCTTTGTTGGCAAAGTAATGTCTCTGCTTGTGAATATGCTGTCTAGCTTGTCTTGCTTTCCTTCCAAGCAGCAAACATCTTTTAATTTCATGGATTCAGTCATCATCTAAACTGATTTTGGAGCCCCAAAAATAAAGTCTGACACTGTTTCCACTGTTTCCCCATCTATTTGCCATGAAGTGATGGGACCAGATGCCATGATCTTCGTTTTCTGAATGTTGAGCTTTAAGCCAACTTTTTCACTCTCCACTTTCACTTTCATCAAGAGGTTTTTCAGTTCCTCTTCACTTTCTGCCATAAGGGTGGTGTTATCTGCATATCTTAGGTTATTGATATTTCTCCCAACAATCTCGATTCCAGCTTGTGCTTCATCCAGCCTGGCGTTTCTCAAGATGTACTCTGCATATAAGTTAAATAAGCAGGGTGACAGTATACAGCCTTGACGTACTCCTTTTCCTCTTTGGAACCAGTCTGTTGTTCCATGTCCAGGTCTAACTGTTACTTCCTGACCTGCATATAGGTTTCTCAAGAGGCAGGTCAGGTGGTCTGGTATTCCTATCTCTTTCAGAATTTTCCACAGTTTGTGGTGATCCACAGTCAAAGGCTTTGGCATAGTCAATAAAACAGAAATAGATGTTTCTCTGGAACTCTCTTGCTTTTTCCATGATCCAGCAGATGTTGGCAATTTGATCTCTGGTTCCTCTGCCTTTTCTAAAACCAGCTTGAACATCAGGAAGTTCACGGTTCACGTATTACTGAAGCCTGGCTTGGAGAATTTTGAGCATTACTTTACTAGCGTGTGAGATGAGTGCAATTGTGCACTGGTCTGAGCATTCTTTGGCATTGCCTTTCTTTGTGATACCTCCAAAATATGAGTGGGCCTCATCCAATCATTTGAAGGCCTTAATAGGACAAAGACAGACACCACCACCACAAACAGCCCATGAAAACCATGAAGAGAATCTACTAGCAGACTGCCTTTGGACTCAAAAAGGAACTCTTTCCTTAGTTTGCAGCCTACCTACCCTGAAGATTTGGACTTAAAGACCTCCACAATCACATGAGTCAAATCCTTAAAATAAACATATCCCATTGGGTCTATTCCTATGGACTATGACTAATACATATTATGTTGTATTTCCTTACATTTGATCTGTTCAACTTATTGAATTCTAAAAAGAGATTTAAGTAGAGAAGAAAATCTATATTTAAACTAGGGTAAATCTTAAAAACCATTTAATCCTCAGGTGTTCATATTTAATAAGCCATACAGCTATTTCTTGAAATGAAATATGATACAGAAAAGCAAAGTGAAATAAAAGTCATTCAGTCGTGTCCAACTCTGTGATTCCTTGGACTATACAGTCCATGGAATTCTCCAGACCAGAATACTGAAGTGGGTAGCCTTTCCCTTCTCCAGGGGATCTTCCCAACCCAGGGATTGAACCCAGGTCTCCTGGTCTCCTGCATTGCAGGCAGATATTTTACCAGCTGAGCCATAAGGAAGCCCAAGAATATTGGAGTAGTTAGCCTGTCCCTTCTCCAGCAGACCTTCCTAACAAAGGAATCAAACTGGGGTCTCCTGCATTGCAGGTGGATTCTTTACCAACTGAGCAATGGGAAGCCAATAGGATATAGAAGCCACTATATGAAATAGCTTTTTAAAAATTACATCCAACCAGTCTATCCTAAAGGAGATCAGTCCTGGGTGTTCATTGGAAGGACTAATATTGAAGCTGAAACTCCAATACTTTGGCCACCTGATGCAAAGAGCTGACTCATTTGCAAAGACCCTGATGCTGGGAAAGATTGAGGGCAGGAGGAGAAGGGGACAATAGAGAATGAGATGGTTGGATGGCATCACTGACTCGATGGACATGGGTTTGTGTGGACTCTGGGTGTTGGTGATGGACAGGGAGGCCTGGTGTGCTGCGGTTCACGGGGTTGCAAAGAGTCGGACATGACTGAGCAACTGAACTGAACATCAATTAAAGTAGCCAACCCAAAGCCACGCTGCTGTTTCCTGATTTCTTATCTCTAGAGCAAAATTGGGGGAAATCAGGATTCTGCAGCATGAAAATCACTCCCTTGAGTTTCAGATTTAAAAGGTAGAGCCTGAGAGAGAAGAGAAGAAATTTGTCAAAAGTATTCAATACTAGCTAATGGAAGTCTGAAGACTGAACTCAGTTCTCTAGCTTCTAATACTGTATAACATTCTTTCCACTGTTTAACACTGCCTCTTCAGCTTTGTATAACTTTGAAATATCTTCTAAGTAAGGAACTGTGAGATTAAATAAACCCAGAAATAGTATCTTAGTTATTTGAGAAATACTATATTCTATATTCCACAGACAAGAGTAACACAGTTAATTTGCATTTGTAAAAGTTGAAAGAAAAGTGGAAGTGTTGGTCACTCAGTTGTGTCCAACTCTTTGTGACCCCATGGACTGTATGGACTGTAGCCTGCCAGGCTCCTCTGTCCATGGAATTCTCCAGGCAAGAATACTGGAGTGAGTTGCCATTTCCTTCTCCAGAGGATCTTCCCTATCCAGGGATCAAACCCAGGTCTCCTGCATTGTAAGTAGATTCTTTACCATTTGAGCCACCAGGGAAGTCCCTGTAAAAGTTGAGGAGGATATAAACTATAAAAGTGAAAACAAAGCTGAAGATAAGAGAATGACATGATGAAAATTTAAATTAAAAAATATATACCTAAATATAAAAGGTTACGGTGATAAAACATGATAAAAATCTATTAACCAGACAAATCTCTGCAAAAGGCATATAGCAACTTTCTGTGTTAAAGTTTTGCATTAAAAAAGCCTCATATTAATTTAGTCAAAGGTCACTTTCTCTTTGAGTTAACACATTTAATGTTTACAAGAGACATACTGAGGAGTGAGTCAACGAACTGAAGAATAATGCTCTGTATTCATGCCTTAAAGTTCTCTATACACTCTACAGAATACATTCCCTGATCTACAAAGGGCTTCCAAATACTTTATTTTCTTTAGTATTTATTTCAGTTTAGATATTAGTTATTACAAACTAATTGTTTAAATGCTATTAAATTTTAACTAGAAAACTATTAGTTAAAACCATTCAAATGTGTAATAAAAATCAAATGTCAGTTAATCCTTTCAGAAACTGGTGTATTAGTCTTGTATTGATGTACTACAAATTGCCACACACTCAGCAGTATAATACAACATTCATTTATTGGCTCATAGTTCTGTATGTCAGATATCTGGGCAGTTGGGGTCAATCACAGACCAAAATCAAGAAGTTGGCCATAGTGGACTCACCTGAAGAATTTGAGAAGAATCCACTTCCAGGCTCATTCACATTACTTTTAGAATCCAGTTCCTTGCATGTGTAGGACTGAGATTTTCATTTATTTTCTGTCTATTCCTCAGAGGTTGCTCTCAACAACTAGAAGCCACTCTCCAGTTCTTGTATGTGGCCCGTTCTGTCTTCAAAGCCATCAGTGTGTCAAATCCTTCTTGTGTTTTGAATGACTTCCTCTTCTGCCACCAGCACAGAAAACTCTGCTTTTGTGGTACTCGAGGAGTTAGATTAGGTCTATCCCATGATTTCTTTTTTGAGGTACTCAAAGTCAGCTGATTAGTAACTTAGTTACCTCTGCAAAACTCCTTGGCTGTGCAAGATAACTACCTGATATCCTATCATATTCACAGTCCTGGGGATTAGGGCAAGAAATTGTGAGGGGGCATCTTTAGATTTCAGCCTATCACAGCTGATGTCTGCAAGTAAAACAACTACTTTTACACTTCTCCCCAGTCGAAAACGTTCTTTAGAATACTTTTAATTCCACTTCTCCAGTCCTCAGGACCTGTCATTTCCCTCTCTTCCACAAAGCTTTTGGAACGCATTCACTCATCCCCACCCCTTTTATCATGCTTTACAGGCATATCTTAGCATTTATTTAAATATTCATTATAGTGTGTTCCCTGTGATTCAGTCATCCTCAATTAACATTACTTTATTCCCAGACAATTCACTTTCATCCATTAAGATTTATTTCTTATCTATCTTATCCACAACAATATCCTAATTGTCAGAAACTATGTTGGCATATGTTGGTGGTTTAGTCTCTAAGTTGTGTCCAACTGTTGCGACACCATGGACTGTAGCCCAACCAGGTTCCTCTGTCCAGGAGATTTTTCAAGCAAGCACACTAGAGTCCCTGCATTTCTTTCTCCAGGAGGTATTCCCAACCCAGGAATTGAACCCAGGTCGCTTGCACTGCAGATGGCCTCCTGCATTGCAGGCAGATTCTTTACCAAGTGAGCCACCAAGTGGCTGAGTCATGCTGGCATATGTTAGGAACACAATAACTAGTAACTGAATGAATCTGTTCATATGGCAAAACTCATGTTCATCTTTTATTTCCGTCCTCTTCACCTTTGCTTTGCTTTGAGTTCTTAATTTGAACTCATCTATATTTTATTCAGATTAGCTCAAGTATTTTGGATGGGAATACCAGACCACCTGATCTGCCTCTTAAGAAATCTGTATGCAGGTCAGGAAGCAACAGTTAGAACTGGTCATGGAACAACAGACTGGTTCCAAATAGGAAAAGGAGTACGTCAAGGTGCATATTGTCACCATGTTTATTTAACTTATATGCAGAGTACATCATGAGAAATGCTGGACTGGAAGAAACACAAGTTGGAATCAAGATTGCCGGGAGAAATATCAATAACCTCAGATATGCAGATGACACCACCCTTATGGCAGAAAGTGAAGAGGGGCTAAAAAGCCTCTTGATGAAAGTGAAAGTGGAGAGTGAAAGGGTTGGCTTAAAGCTCAACATTCAGAAAACGAAGATCATGGCATCTGGTCCCATCACTGCATGGGAAATAGATGGGGAAACAGTGGAAAGTGTCAGACTTTGTTTTCTGGGCTCCAAAATCACTGCAGATGGTGACTGCAGCCATGAAATTAAAAGACGCTTGCTCCTTGGAAGGAAAGTTATGACCAACCTAGATAGCATATTCAAAAGCAGAGACATTACTTTACCAACAAAGGTTCGCCTAGTCAAGGCTATGGTCTTTCCTGTGGTCATGTATGGATGTGAGAGCTGGACTGTGAGGAAGGCTGAGCGCCGAAGAATTGATGCTTTTGAACTGTGGTGTTGGAGAAGACTCTTGAGAGTCCCTTGGACTGCAAGAAGATCCAACCAGTCCATTCTGAAGGAGATCAATCCTGGAATTTCTTTGGAAGGAATGATGCTAAAGCTGAAGGTCCAGTATTTTGGCCACCTCATGCGAAGAGTTGACTCATTGGAGAAGACTCTGATGCTGGGAGGGATTGAGGGCAGGAGGAGAAGGGGACGACGGAGGATGAGATGGCTGGATGGCATCACTGACTCGATGAATGCGAGTCTGAGTGACCTCCGGGAGCTGGTGATGGACAGGGAGGCCTGGCTTGCTGCGGTTCATGGGGTCGCAAAGAGTCAGACACGACTGAGCGACTGATCTGATCTGATCTGATCTGATTTTGCTCAGAGGAGTTTCTTGAATGATTCTGCTTTGTCACCTATTCATGAATATTTTTATTCAGGCAAATACTTTTGCTGGATATAGCATTCTTGAGGTTCTATCATTTTCCTCTGATGTCACTCATTTGTCTTTTAGTTTCCTCTGTTTACAGATGGTATTATTATTTAATCTTTCTTCCTGGAAGATTATAAAAAGTTTTTCTTTATCTATTAAAGTATCAGGAGTTTTATCAGAAAAAAATGGGGTAAATATCTTTTCTCATCAGTCCATCCTGGAACCTTGTGTGCTTTAAATCTTAAAGACTTAGTTCAGCCCTAGAATTTAATTAAGACCTATCAATGTCCCAAAGAGGAGGATCTCAGACATAGGAGGATCCCACTTCTCCTCCATCTGTTTAAAGCATTGAGAAGGGGAAAGGAGAACAGATTTTCCCCTTCTCAATGCTTATTATCCATATGTTCATTTTTTAAGATTTACCCTCCAATCTCTTATCTTTTTCTTCATAATTTTAATCTAGCTTTCTGCTTTATGTATTGATATTAGTTCTTGCACTTGGTTTTCTGGACCACTAACCTGTGTCTCAACAGGGACCATTATTCATGTGCTGAATATTTTTTTGTTTTTTGTTAACATTTATTTATTGTTTTGTGCTGGGTGTTTGTTTCAGCATTCCGGCCTTTTTCTAGGTGCAGTGATTGTGGATTGCTCTCTAGTTGTAGTGAATGGGCTTCTCAACGTGGCCACTTCTTTTGTTGCAGAGCAAGGCGTCTCAGTTCAGTTAGTTCAGTCGCTCAGTCGTGTCCGACTCTTTGCGACCCCATGAATCGCAGTACGCCAGGCCTCCCTGTCCATTACCAACTCCTGGAGTTCACCCAGACTCAAGTCCATCAAGTCAGTGATGCCATCCAGCCATCTCATCTTCTGGCGTCCCCTTCTCCTCCTGCCCTCAATCCCTTCCTGCATCAGAGTCTTTTCCAATGAGTCAGCACTTCGCATGAGGTGGCCCAAGTACTAGAGTTTCAGCTTCAGCATCATTCCTTCCAAAGAAATCCCAGGGCTGATCTCCTTCAGAATGGACTGGTTGGATCTCCTTGCAGTCCAAGGGACTCTCAAGAGTCTTCTCCAACACCACCGTTCAAAAGCATCAATTCTTCGGCGCTCAGCCTTCTTCACAGTCCAACTCTCACATCCATCCATGACCACAGGAAAATCCATAGCCTTGACTAGACGGACCTTTGTTGGCAAAGTAATGTCTCTGCTTTTCAATATGCTATCTAGGTTGGTCATAACTTTCCTTCCAAGGAGTAAGCGTCTTTTAATTTCATGGCTGCAGTCACCATCTGCAGTGATTTTAGAGCCCCCAAAAATAAAGTCTGACACTGTTTCCCCATCTATTTCCCATGCAGTGATGGGACCAGATGCCATGATTTTCGTTTTCTGAATGTTGAGCTTTAAGCAAACTTTTTCACTCTCCACTTTCACTTTCATCAAGAGGCTTTTTAGTTCCTCTTCACTTTCTGCCATAAGGGTGGTGTCATCTGCATATCTGAGGTTATTCATATTTCTCCCAGCAATCTTGATTCCAGCTTGTGGTTCTTCCAGTCCAGCATTTCTCATGATGTACTCTGCATATAAGTTAAATAAACAGGGTGACAATATACAGCCTTGACGAACTCCTTTTCCTATTTGGAACCAGTCTGTTGTTCCATGCCCAGTTCTAACTGTTGCTTCCTGACCTGCATACAAATTTCTCAAGAGGCAGATCAGGTGGTCTGGTATTCCCATCTCTTTCAGAATTTTCCACAGTTTATTGTGATCCACACAGTCAAAGGCTTTGGCATAGTCAATAAAGCAGAAATAGATGTTTTTCTGGAACTCTCTTGCTTTTTCCACGATCCAGCAGATGGATGTTGGCAATTTGATCTCTGGTTCCTCTGCCTTTTCTAAAACCAGCTTGAACATCAGGAAGTTCACAGTTCACATATTGCTGAAGCCTGGCTTGGAGAATTTTGAGCATTACTTTACTAGTGTGTGACATGAGTGCAATTGTGTGGTAGTTTGAGCATTCTTTGGCATTGCCTTTCTTTGGGATTGGAATGAAAACTGACCTTTTCCAGTCCTGTGGCCACTGTTGAGTTTTCCAAATTTGCTGGCATATTGAGTGCAGCACTTTCACAGCATCATCTTTCAGGATTTAGAATAGCTCAACTGGAATTCCACTAGCTTTGTTCGTAGTGATGCTTTCTAAGGCCCACTGGACTTCACATTCCAGGATGTCTGGCTCTAGGTGAGTTATCACACCATTATGAGGGCATGTGAATTTCAGTAGTTGCCGCATGTAGGTTCAGTAGTGGGTTCGTGGGCACTAGAGTGCAGGCTCTGTAGTTGTGGCACATAGGCTTCGCTGACCAACAGAATGTGGAATCTTCCCAGACCAGGGATCAAACCTGTGTCCTCTGCATTGGCAGGCAGATTCCTAACTATTGGACCACCAGGGAAGTCCTGAATATTTTTGTTTTTAAGTCATATTTTTAAGCTTTAAAATTCTTTTCTATATAGCATATGGATCACCTAAAGTACCCTAATAATTTAATTCAGGTATTTATCTCCTTTCTAGTACTTCTCTGTCCTTCCTTTTTGCTGTGCTGATTGGGTGAGGTCCACTGTCCTGTCCTTGAGTGCACTGATTCTTTCTTCTGCTTCAGCAGGTCTCCTAATGAACCACTCAGTGTATTTTTTCAGTTCAATTATTGTACTCTTCATATCTGTAACTTCTACTTAGTCCTTCTTTATATTTTCTATCTCTTTGTTGAAGTTCACACTGTGTTCATCTTTATGACCATTACTTTGAACTCTTTGTCAGGTTAATTCCTTATCTAATTTTCATTAAGGTTTTTTTCCTGAGGTCTTATCTTGTTCTTTCCTTTGGAACATATTCCTCTACATCTTCATTTTGTTTGACTCTCTGTGTTGGTTTCTATGCGTTAGCTAAAATTGTCACCTTGCCCAGTCTTAAACTGTTGGCCTTGTGTAGTAGATGAACCTTATTAATCAGCTCTGCCCTGGCTTGTCTGTCTCTCAAACCTTTGGATTTCCCAATCAGCCTAATTTATTTTTTAATAGCTCCCAGTAGTTGAGGAGGGCCAATGTCCCAAAGGGGGAGGATCTCAGTCAGCATCTAGGTTAAGACCGATAGGAAACCAGACTTTTAGGCAGCAACTTTAAATATTACATACAATCCTGTGGAACTGTCGGCTACCAGACCCAGGCAATCTGGTGACATCACCTATTTAGCAGTTGCAAAAACATGGGCTACAGGTGAGTGTGTAAGCTCCTTTCTGGAAAGACTGCTGCTAAGTCACTTCAGTCATGTCTGACTCTGTGCGACTCCATTGACAGCAGCCCACTAGGCTCCCCCATCCCCGGGATTCTCCAGGCAAGAACACTGGAGTGGATTGCCATTTCCTTCTCCAATGCATGAAAGTGAAAAGTGAAAGTGAAGTCACTCAGTCATGTCCGACTCTTAGCGACCCCATGGACTGCAGCCTACCAGGCTCCTCTGTCCATGGGATTTTCCAGGCAAGAGTACTGGAGTGGGTGCCATTGTCTTCTAGAGAGCTGTATTTAAGAAGAGGAAGGGTGCAGAAACTATTTTCCCCAGCCTCTGTTTCCTGAGGGCACCTCTGTAGACTTCTAAATGTATGGTAAACCAGAAGCCTACCCTTCAGACCCAAGATTCTGGACAAGCAAAGAAGTGTCTATCACAGAAAAACTGGGAATGTGTTTCAGACTGCAGTCTATGCAGTGCCGTGAGTGGTATGGTAGTCTGTCAAGAACTGTCTCTCCAATTATTACAGTCCTGTGGGACCCAAGACCATAAGACCCCTGGCCTCCAACAAAAATTGTCCCCTGAGTGGCAGCCACAAAACCAAGGCACCAGAAGCATATAAATCTCCCCTCTGAGCAATACTGGTATTCAGGAGCATGGGAGAGCTGCAGATGGAGAGTGTAAAGAGGTGTCTATCAGCTGGAATGAAGCAGAGGGAGAGCATATAGATGATGCCCACCAGCCAGCAGGCCCCTAGATGTGTACTGAGTTAGATGTCACCCTTCAGGTTGACACTTCAAAGTTACTAAATGTGCCTCATTCACACAGTCAGGGCCCCTCAAAGGGCTGCCTCTGCACTGAGTCCTGGTGCAAATGAGTCCAAGTGTGCCAGCCCTTTAAGGGTTGTTTCACAGATCATCGTAGCCTTGTGAGTCTTGTGGACATGAGCCCTGGTGATTTTCAAAGCTAAATGCTTTGGGGCTCATCTCTTAGGTGTAGGTCTTAAATTTGTGGTGCCTAAAGTGGGGTTCAAAGCCTTCACTCCTCAGGGGAAAACTCCAGGTTCTGAGTTCCTCCCCAGTTGTGGGTTGCTGTACTGGCTATGGGGCTTATGGCAACTGTGTCCCAGCTTCTCCTACCAGCTTTGATATGGGCCCTCCTTCATTCACTACATGTGTAGGAGTTGCTCAGTTGCTCAGAGAATGCCCTTCCATATATAGCTACACATTTCCTGTATCCTCCCAGTAGAAAATGAGACTAGGATCTTCCTTCATCACCATCTTGAACTGAAATCTCCTCCCTAGTATTACTATTTCTATATTTCCATGGCATGTGCTCTGATGGTTCAACTTGTTCCTTCCCTCTTGGGCAGCTGGTCCCTCTTGACTGGGCTGCTATCTTTCTTTGTAGCTTTTTTGAGACTTAGATTTTATTGTTGAGATACCATAAAGGACAGTGAAGACTCACAGGCAGTGAGAGGCAAAGTGTTCTCAAGACCAGGGACCTGTAGTGAAAAGAAAAGGCAGGGCACTAGCCATGCAGAAATTCTCTGCAACCTCCTGCTCTGAATGGCAGGTCCGGTGCAGATTAGCCTTTCAGCTCTCTCTTGTTCTATGGACACTTAGGGAGGGGAGACTTAGCACACTCACCTGAAATTAAGGTAGATCTTCCCCCAAAATTTTCCAGGGTTGAGTGCCTGGCTTTCAGACAAAGTACTTACAAAGTACTCTGTAATCCAAGCAAACCCTGAACCAGTTTTCACCAAAAGGACCAAACAGTGCTTAAAGCCTCACCCACACCCCAGGACCCACACACCCAACAGATACCTGGCTCAAGAGACCTAAGTAACTTTAAATTGGAAGCAGGAGAAAGACATTCTACATTCCTAGAATCACTCAAACTTACTTAATCATAAAAGATCTTCATTAAATAACAACTATTCCCATCCTAAAAACCAGTGTTCAGAATTAAAGATTTGCAGAACATACTTTGAAATATGCAACTAAGCACTCTGTTAAGGAGCATCTTTAATACAAAGTGATTTGTTTGGCGAAATAAATATAAAGCAGGCTTTTCTTGTGATCAATGTCCAAAAGCAAATGCTTTTGATAAAGGAAGAAAATCAATGAGATGTGTCATTGGCAAAGCCCGTTAACAATTCCCAGGAAACAAAAATAGAATCTGGGTAATAAAATAAAATCTATTTTTTCCCCCTCTGTGCTTAGTCTAATTTTACTTGCCCATAGGGTACTGTGTACAGAAGCCTTGAACTTGGCACTTCACACCAGAGTTTCTAGCGTGAAGTGATTGTGCCTAATACTTTAGCTTGGCAGGACTGTACAGAGATGGTGTACCCGTCTCTGCAATCTGGAGTGCTGCACTGTGAGAAAAATAGCTGCACCTGACTTCCAAGAACTCTGCCCTTCCCCCTCCCCGCTGACAAGAACCCTATAAAGTTTCCCTGCTGATGGCCTTTCAGGGAGAATGTATGCTCTAGAGCATGAACTCTCTATTCTTTGATCAAAGAAGAAAGATTTCCTTTGCTTCTGGACTGAACTTGGTCTTGTTTTATTGCCTGGAACAACACCAGGCAGGAGGACCCTTTAGGGCGCCCAACTCAAGCAGGTTAATAACAAATTTTGGCAACCCAGATAACCTTTTTCACTAGCACCTATCCACTAAAGTCTGGACTTGCCCCTGCTCTAGCAGGAGGACAGTAGAGGCTTTGGAAGGTTTGGGTGAGGATTGACTCTGTTCTCTGAGGACACTCTGATAAGGCAGAACAGCAACAGCCTTCAACCAAATACAACCCAGCAATGCAGTAACTGGGTGTGGTGAACCCACAGTATACCTCCCAGAGCAGTCTGGACCATGCCCCCCAAGGAGATCACACTGTGGCATCACTGGGAGTCTAAAACTAAAAACCACACATGTCTGCTGCTGCCTCTTGCTGCCTTCTCATGGCACCAGATGCTCAGGGATGGTAGGACCTATGGAAAAGAGGGAGCCCTGGTGGTGTTGCTTGCTCTCTTGCCAGTCGGGCCATCCTCTTGATTCCTGTACAAGGCAGTAGCAGCCACACTTTTTACAAGGCTTTTTGCTCTTCTTTCTGACCTCTAGAGGTCAACAGTACCATTCTCCATAGTCACTTTCTATTTGGTAAGGAGAAAAAGGCCACCCCTGTGAACCAAGAAGCCAAATAGTGAAAAGGTGCAGATAAAGACCAGATGAATGAATGAGGTTGCAGGATCTGAGTTCAGGAAAAATCATCTGGGACACCGAAGTGCAGAAGCGTTTTAAGGTAGCAACTTGACCTCTTCCTGTCAACACTAGTTTCTCTGAAATGAGCTGAGAGGCCCTATGAACCACTCACAAGACCATGAACCCCATTTCAGGAAGCCCTGTGAGATGGTGAACAGAACAAGAAACACCCACCACCCAACCTCCCCTCCCCTTTATGCTTGTCCGGCAAACCTTGGGTGATTCTTTATCATCCAAGGTTCCATGGGTTCCTCTCCTGCTATCGGCATGGAATACCAGCTGTCCCAGCAAACTGGTCAGTTACCCTGTGGGAATCCCTCGTGCTTTTAGCCCTCACCTGGTGGGAAGACTGAAAACTCCTCCTTTTTGTCCAAAAGGAGGAAAGAGAAGACCCTATTTCAGACAGCTGTGCCACTACCTAACAGACCAAGTTGGTCTACCATTGACTCTGAGTCACTGGAAGGGAATACAATCCTGAGGTTGTATTTCACTTCCCAAGGTGCCCCCTACATTAGGCATAAACTTCAGAAACTGGAAATAGACCCAGATAATGCAACCTACATCTTACTTAATTGAGGTTGCTTATCAGGTATTCAATAACCAAGATATAGAGGGAAAAAAGGTAGAAGATAAAAAGGCCCAGCAGCAAGCCCACCTACCAGCTATTGCCTTCCAAAGTCAACCCTTGGCACGGGAATGTGGACTAATTGCTCACAAAGACTCTCAACTCTGGTGAACGACCCCCAGTTCCCTCCGAGGGATAGCAAACCAAGGAAACTAGGACCCAGTCAGTGTACCCCATGTAAACAAGAGGGATACTGGAAAAGAGAATGTCCTCACTGCCGCCAACGAAGGATGTAAATGGCAGATCCCAACCTCTAGCCTTGATGGCAGATGTTTTAAACAGATGAAGAATGATGGGTCAGTTGGCTCCTAAGCTAACACTCCAAATGACCCTCGAGGAGATCCAGCTGACACTGGACACTGGGGGAAAGCCTGTCAAGTTCTTAGTTGACACTGGTGGAGCTTAGTTAGTTCTGAACACCAGATCAGGCAAACTCGGTCACAGAATTATGAGGGTATCAGGAAATGTTCAAGAATGGGCATTCATAGAGCCATTAGAATGCAAGTCAGATGAACAGACTCTCATCCATTCCATCCTATACATTCCTGAATGCTCTCTACTCTTGCTAGGAAGGGACAGCTTACATAAACTGGAGACTACTATCCACTTAATAGGAGACAAACTGGAGATGGACATCTCCTTAGACAAAGTGCACAAGGTGATAATATTAATGTGTGTGTGCTTGTGTTCAGTTGTGCTCCATGTTTACAACCCCACAGACTATAAGACACCAGGCTCCTCTGCTCATGGAATTTTCCAGGCAAGAATACTGGAGTGGGTTGCCATTTCCTTCTCCAAAGTATCTTCCCAATCAAGGGATCAAGCCCACATCTCCTGCATTGGCAGGCAGATTCTTTACCACTATACTACCTGGGAAGCCCTGATAATGTAAATGGCTGAGGACAAACCTCCACAAATAGAGCAAGTCAATCTACCTGGAGTAAACCTCAAGGTCTGGAGACTTCCCTGGGGATTCAGTGGTTAAAAATCCATCTTACAATGCAGGGGATGAAAGTCTGACCCCTGGATGGGAAACTAAGATCTCACATGCCACAGAGCAACTAAGCCCTTGCATCACAATGAGGGCTTACTGAGTCCATGGATCACAATGAGAGCATCTATGCACTGCAATGAAAGATACCACTTGACACAATGAAGATCCTGCATGCCACAACTAAGACCCAATGAGATCAGATCAGTCCTTCAGTCGTGTCCAACTCTTTGTGACCCCATGGATCGCAGCACACCAGGCCTCCCTGTCCATCACCAAATCCCGCAGTTCACTCAGACTCACATCCATTGAGTTAGTGATGCCATCCAGCCATCTCACCCTCTGTCGTCCCCTTCTCCTCTTGCCCTCAATCTCTCCCAGCATCAGAGTCTTTTCCAATGAGTCAGCTCTTCGCATGAGGTGGCCAAAATACTGGAGTTTCAGCTTCAGCATCATTCCTTCCAAAGAAATCCCAGGGCTGATCTCCTTCACAATGGACTGGTTTGATCTCCTTGCAGTCCAAGGGACTCTCAAGAGTCTTCTCCAACAACACAGTTCAAAAGCATCAATTCTTTGGCTCTCAGCCTTCTTCACAGTCCAACTCTCACATCCATCCATGACCACAGGAAAATCCATAGCCTTGACTAGACGGACCTTTGTTGGCAAAGTAATGTCTCTGCTTTTGAATATGCTATCTAGGTTGGTCATAACTCTCCTTCCAAGGAGTAAGCGTCTTTTAATTTCATGGCTGCAGTCACCATCTGTAGTGATTTTGGAGCCCAGAAAAATAAAGTCTGACACTGTTTCCCCATCTATTTCCCACTATTTCCCATCTATTTCCATAATCTTCGTTTTCTGACTGTTGAGCTTTAAGTCAACTTTTTCACTCTCCACTTTCACTTTCATCAAGAGGCTTTTTAGTTCCTCTTCACTTTCTACCATAAAGGTGGTGTCATCTGCATATCTGAGGTTATTCATATTTCTCCCGGCAATCTTGATTCCAGCTTGTGGTTCTTCCAGTCCAGTGTTTCTCATGATGTACTCTGCATATAAGTTAAATAAACAGGGTGACAATATACAGCCTTGACGAACTCCTTTTCCTATTTGGAACCAGTCTGTTGTTCCATGCCCAGTTCTAACTGTTGCTTCCTGACCTGCATACAAATTTCTCAAGAGGCAGGTCAGGTGGTCTGGTATTCCCATCTCTTTCAGAATTTTCCACAGTTGATTGTGATCCACACAGTCAAAGGCTTTGGCATAGTCAGTAAAGCAGAAATAGATGTTTTTCTGGAACTCTCTTGCTTTTTCCATGATCCAGCAGATGTTGGCAATTTGATCTCTGGTTCCTCTGCCTTTTCTAAAACCAGCTTGAACATCAGGAAGTTCATGGTTCACATATTGCTGAAGCCTGGCTTGGAGAATTTTGAGCATTACTTTAATATCATGTGAGATGAGTGCAACTGTGCGGTAGTTTGAGCTTTCTTTGGCATTGCCTTTCTTTGGGATTGGAATGAAAACTGACCTTTTCCAGTCCTGTGGCCACTGCTGAGTTTTCCAAATTTGCTGGCATATTGAGTGCAGCACTTTCACAGCATCATCTTTCAGGATTTGGAATAGCTCCACTGGAATTCCATCACCTCCACTAGCTTTGTTCGTAGTGATGCTTCCTAAGGCCCACTTGACTTCACATTCCAGGATGTCTGGCTCTAGGTCAGTGATCACACCATCGTGATTATCTGGGTCATGAAGTTCTTTTTTGTACAGTTCTTCTGTGTATTCTTGCCACCTCTTCTTAATATCTTCTGCTTCTGTTAGGTCCATACCATTTCTGTCCTTTATCGAGCCCATCTTTGCCTGAAATGTTCCTTTGGTATCTCTGATTTTCTTGAAGAGATCTCTAGTCTTTCCCATTCTATTGTTTTCCTCTATTTCTTTGCATTGATTGCCTAACAAATAAAAAGTCATTTCCTAATATACTAAATATTTAAAACTATTTTAAAAAATAAGCAAATAAATCCCAATAAATCCCAACAAATCCTGGTCTGGACCCAGGAACAGGTATGGCAAGCTGATGGAGCCAGTCCCATAATAGTTCATCTAAAATTCAGCCATACGTGTCTCAATAGAAAATGGTACCCTCTCCATCAGGAGGCCCTGTTGGGCACTGCCGCTGCTGCTGCTGCTAAGTCGCTTCAGTCATGTCCGACTCTGTGCAACCCCATAGATGGCAGCCCGCCAGGCTCCCCCGTCCCTGGGATTCTCCAGGCAAGAACACTGGGAGTGGGTTGTCATTTCCTTCTCCAATGCATGAAAGCGAAAAGTGAAAGTGAAGTCGCTCAGTTGTGTCCAACTCTAGCGACCCCAAGGACTGCAGTCTACCAGGATCCTCCGTCCATGGGATTTTCCAGGCAAGAGTACTGAAGTGGAGTGGATCCTGTTAGACAGGATCTAATTCACCAGGGCCTTCTTAGACCATACCAGTCAGCCAGTAATACCCCAAAAGGGTAAAGAAACCCAGTGGGGAATACTGGGTGGTACAGGACCTCAGGGGCAGTTAATGAAGCCACTAGGACATACATATAATAGTCCCTAATCCCTACATTCTACGGCCACTCTACTATCCACCAGGAGCTGATATCTGTGTTAGATTTAAAAGACCCATAACTCTGCATTCCATTAGCCCCAGAGTCATGAGAAATGTTTTGCTTTTGAGTGGAGGATCCAAGAACGCAACAAAAGACCTGTCCCAATGGTTCAAAAATTCTACCTCCCCCACCATCTTTGGTGAAACTTTAGCTAAAGACCTAGAAGATCTATCTACCAGATCTCCTCCTCTACACAGATGACATTCTCATAGTAAAGAGGCCTCTTACAAAAATACTGTAACCACCCAGAACCTTCTAGCTGATAAAGGATATAAGGTATCAAAGAAAGAGTCTCAAATATCACAAACTAGGGTGACCTTCCTAGACTTCATTCTCATAGCAAGTTCAGTTCAGTTCAGTCACTCATTCAAGTCCGACTCTTTGCGACCCCATGAATGGCAGCACACCAGGCCTCCCTGTCCATCACCAACTCCCAGAGTCCACCCAAACCCATGTCCATTGTGTCAGTGATACCATCCAACTATCTCATCCTTTGTTGTCCCCTTTTCCTCCTGCCCTCAATCTTTCCCAGCATTAGGGGCTTTTCAAATGAGTCAGGTTCGCATCAGGTGCCCAAAGTATTGGAGTTTCAGCTTCAGCATTAGTCCTACCAACGAACACCCAGGACTGACTGATCTCCTGTAGGATGGACTGGTTGGATCTCCTTGCTGTCCAAGGGACTCTCAAGAGTCTTCTCCAACACCACAGTTCAAAAGCATCAATTCTTCAGTGCTCAGTTTTCTTTATAGTCCAACTCTCATATCCATACATGACTACTGGAAAAACCATAGCCTTGATTAGATGGACCTTTGTTGGAAAAGTATTGTCTCTGCTTTTTAATATGCTGTCTGGGTTGGTCACAACTTTCCTTCCAAGGAGGAAACATCTTTTATGGCTGTAGTCATCATCTGAACTGATTTTGGAGGCCAAAAAAATAAAGCCTGACACTGTTTCCCCATCTATTTCCCATGAAGAGATGGGACCAGATGCCATGATCTTCGTTTTCTGAATATTGAGCTTTAAGACAACTTTTTCACTCTCCTCTTTCACTTTCATCAAGAGGCTCTTTAGTTCCTCTTCACTTTCTGCCATAAGGGTGGTGTCATCTGCATATCTGAGGTTATTCATATTTCTCCCGGCAATCTTGATTCCAGCTTGTGGTTCTTCCAGTCCAGCATTTCTCATGAGGTACTCTGCATATAAGTTAAAAAAACAGGGTGACAATATACAGCCTTGACATACTCCTTTTCCTATTTGGAACCAGTCTGTTGTTCCATGTCCAGTTCTAACATAGCAAGTTAGAGAAGCCTACCTCAAGAAGAGAAAGAAACCATCTGCAGCCCTGATTCTCCTGAAACCAGAAAACACTTTATGGGGTTTCCTGAGGATGGCTGAGTCTGCCACATCTGGATCCCTAACTATGGTCTAATAGGCAGGTCTTTATATGAAAAAGTTGAAGGGAAAAAAAATCATGATCCTTTTAAATGGAATTCACGATGCAAAGGGACCTTTCAAGAACTGACAAAGCAATTACTTCAAGTCCCCATCACAGCCCTCCCAGATTTAACTAAATTCTTCAACCTTTATGTTATTGAGAGAAGGGCAATTGCCCTTTGGGTGCAAGTGAAAGTCGCTCAGTCATGTCTGACTCTTTGTGACCCCATGGACTATGCAGTCCATGGAATTCTCCAGGCCAGAATACTGAAGTGGGTAGCCTTTCCCTTCTCCAGGGGATCTTCCCAATCCAGGGATCAAATCCAGGTCTCCTGCACTGCGGGTGGATTCTTTACTAGCTGAGGCACAGGTAAAGCCCAAGAAAACTGGAGTGTGTAACCTATCCCTTCTGCAGGGGATCTTCCCAATTCAGGAGCTGAACCAGGGTCTCCTGCATTGCAGGAGGATTCTTTACCAACCTAGCTATATTAGCTCAAAAACTGGAGCCTCTTACTCAGGTGTTTGCTTATTTCCATAAACAATTAGATCAACTGCTAAGGAATGGCCTCCTTGCTTACGGGAAGTAGCTGCTTCTAGAACCCTGCTAAAGGAGGCTGAAAATTAATATTTGGTCAGCCAATCATTATATAGACTCCACACAGCTTCAGGCTCTAAGTTCTAAGGGAATAGAATGGCAATCCTCTAGAGTGTTGCTATTTAATCTCTAAGTCATGTCCAACTCTTTGTGACCCTATGGACTATAGCCCACTAGCCTCCTCTGTCTATGGGATTTCCCAGGCAAGAATACTGGAGTAGGTTGCCATTTCCTTCTCCAGGGGATATTCTGGACAAAGGGATCAAACCCGCATCTCTTGCATCTCCTGCCTTGGCAGGCATATTGTTGAACACTAGTGCCACCTGGGAAGCCTGGGAGGCTTAGACATGATCTATTCCAGTCACGCCAACCTAGGAAGGGAACCTCTCCCAGATGCTGAAGAGGAATGGTTCAGAGACAATAGGAGTTTTATGAAAGAGGGGGAAAGGCTGGCAGGATACACATTAATAGTAACCTCTCAGATCAAGTCATAAAAGCAACAAGCTTACCTCCAGGGACTTCTGCCCAAAAGATGGGGCTGATGGCCTTCGATCAAACCTTAGAGCTCAGGACAAGGAAAATTATAGATGTTTTCACAGATTCCCTGTATGCATATGCATCCTACATGTACATGGAGCTATTTGGAAAGAAAGAGGTATTCTTACTGCAGAGAATAAACGGGTGTTTATTGAAGCTGTTAAAAGCAGTGTGGACCTTGCACTCAGCCTGGAGACCCCAATCATTGAGGAAAGTAGAGATTGAATCAGACCTTGAAACAGGCCTTAGCCAAGCTGTTCCAGAAGACTCCAGAAAATTGGTGCAAGTTGTTGCTGACTGTCCTGCTCTCCGCACAGTTGGCCCCAAGGGATAAATTAAAGATAAGTGTGCTTAGGGACTTCCCTGGTGGTCCAGTGGTTAAGACTCCGACTCCCAATGCAGGTGGCCCAAGTTCAATCCCTGGTCAAGGAACTAGGTCCCACATGTCACAACTAAGAGTTTGCATACCACAACTAAAACATCTCATGTGCCATAACTAAGACCCAGTGCAGCAAGATAAATTCTAACACCATACACAAAAATAAACTCAAAATGGATTAAAGATCTAATTGTAAGACCAGAAACTATAAAATTCCTAGAATACTGAAAATAAAAGCAAAAATAAACAAATGGGACCTAATTAAAATTAAAAGCTTCTGCACAACAAAAGAAACTATAAGCAAGGTGAAAAGACAGCCTTCAGAATGGGAGAAAATAATAGCAAATGAAGCAACTGACAAAGAATTAATCTCAAAAATATACAAGCAACTCCTACAGCTCAATTCCAGAAAAATAAATGACCCAATCAAAAAATGGGCCAAAGAACTAAACAGACATTTCTCCAAAGAAGACATACAGATGGCTAACAAACACATGAAAAGATGCTCAACATCACTCATTATCAGAGAAATGAAAATCAAAACCACAGTGAGGTACCATTTCACACCAGTCAGAATGGCTGCGATCCAACGGTCTATAAGCAATAAATGCTGGAGAGGGTGTGAAGAAAAAGGAACCTTCTTACACTGTTGGTGTGAATGCAAAATAATACAGCCACTATGGAGAACAGTGTGAAGATTCTTTAAAAAACTGGAAATAGAACTGTCATACAACCCAGCAATCCCACCGCTGGACATACACACCGAGGAAACCAGAATTGAAAGAGACACGTGTACCACAATGTTCATTGCAGCACTGTTTATAATAGCCAGGACATGGAAGCAACCTAGATGTCCATCAGCAGACCAATGGATAAGAAAGCTGTGGTACATATACACAATGGCGTATTACTCAGCCATTAAAAAGAATACATTTGAATCAGTTCTAATGAGGTGGATGAAACTGGAGCCTATTATACAGAGTTAAGTAAGCCAGAAAGGAAAACACCAATACAGTATACTAATGTATATATATGGAATTTAGAAAGATGGTAACAATAACCCTGTATGCAAGGCAGCAAAAGAGACACAGATGTATAGAACAGTCTTTTGAACTCTGTGGGAGAGGGAGAGGGTGGGATGATTTGGGAGAATGACATTGAAACATGAACAGTATCATATGTGAAATGAATTACCAGTCCAGGTTTGATGCATGATACAGGATGCTTGGGGCTGGTGCACTGGGATGACTCAGAGGGATGGTACGGGGAGGGAGAGGGGGGGGGGTTCAGGATGGGGAACACGTGTACACCCGTGGCGGATTCTTGTTGATGTATGGCAAAACCAATACAATATTGTAAAGTAATTAGCCTCCAATTAAAATAAATAAATTTAAAAATAAAAACAAAAAGTAAATATTTTAAAAAGAAGTGCATTTGAATTTATATATGGTAGACCCATTCCCCAAGCCCAAGAGAAGAGGTACCTTACTCCTCAAAATGGAACCACTCAGGTAGGAGAAACCATGAAAGCCTTCACGGAATATTGGTAACCATGCCACCTGCACTCACTGACCTGCCTCCCCACCACTTCTGGCCAGAATGAGACAGTGAACCTAAAAACCTGGAAAGCTGGCAGCCTCCAAGATCAGCTCTCTCCTATGGGGAACTGATGGATCAGCAGTTGTTGATCCCAACTGCTCATTCTGCCCTCAAGTTTCAGTAGTTCACTTTGTGGGTACATCACACTCCAGGAAAGAAAGCCCCTAAGCCCCAAACAGTGGACGAACAACCTGGGGCAATGGACCACCTGAAGTACTCCTGTGAACCTCTCTTTGCTTCTGAAAAACAACTGAAGTGTGAGCACGGATCTTCAGGCCGTGGCAGTGAACCTCCACATCAGGGCACACTTGTGCCTACAGGCAGAAGACCTAGATACCTACATTTTTAGAATAATTTATCAAGTGATCATTATTCTCTTGCTAATACTGGAGCCATAATATTTTAAATCGACCAGTGTGTCCTCTGTCTCCAAAAGGTGCTCTCTGAGGGATGCAAACAATCGAACTGAGGTCTGGGGACAAACATCTAAAGGCTGCTGGGGAGAAGCTCTCTTTCTTTCCCTGGGGTCATGACTACAGTCACCCCCAAACCATCAGGAAGCCTCTACAGAAAGAACTGTGCACCTCAAGAATGAGAGCAAGATAAGACAGGTGGGGGTGGGGGGATTTGTCACCAACAAAGCCCATTGGCAATTTCCGGGAAATCAAAACAGAATCTGAGTAATAAAGTCTAACCTTCTTTTTTTTCCTTTTCCTTCGTGCTTCTTAGTTTCACTTGCTCCTGGAGGCCATGGGCAGAGACCTTGCCCGTGGTAGTTTAGGACAGTGTTCCTAGGGCAAAACTGTCGTGTCCAACACCGTAGCTTGATGGGCATGTGCAAAAGCTCTGCAGATGATGTGGTAATTCAAGATGGCTGCGGCAGGCTGTGTGCAGAGAGGCAGCACCCAGCCCTGTTGTCTGAAGCCGGTGCAGCACAGCTGTGCTGGCCCCACAAGAACTCCACTCCTCTCGCGAGATCCATCAAGAGCAGCCCTGCTCATAGCCTGCCGGGTAGAGCAGGGAGAGTGGGACAGAGCTGTGCTGAGAGAGCAAGCTCAGACCACTCCATCCTCTGATTAAAGAAGAAAGATTGCCTTTGCTTCTGAAAAGAACGCAGTCTTGTTCTATGAGCTCAAACAACACTGACACCGGGAAGAGGGGCTCTTAGGAGCGACTGATTCAGGAGGGTTAGACTGAAGGCAGGAGAAAAAGAGGGTGACAGAGCATGAGATAACTAGATGGCATCACTGACTCAGTGGACATGAATTTGAACAAACTCTGGGAGATAGTGAAGGACAAGGAAACTTGGCGTGCTGTAGTCCATGGAGTTGCAAAGAGCCGGACACAGTTTAGTGACTGAACAACAACGTCAAAGAACAAAGGTAAAATTGCCATTTCCTTCTCCAAAAGGTAGAATAACTGTCTCTAACTTTACAGGAAGTTATCTGCATATTTTGAAAACGATTTAGTGGGAATTCAAATGAAGGCATACACAAATTTAATACTCAGAAGAGGGAAAAACTGGCATCAGGGCATTCATTGCTTGCCAAGCTGAAAGAATGTTATTGAAGATTCCTTATATAAATGTTCCTTGACCTTTGAGTGAACCAACAGGTCTTAAAAGTTGCATTAGCCAAAGCAATTCCCATAGCAAATAAAGTTTTTAGATGAATGCATCAGATTTTTTCCTCTTCAGCCTAAAGAGGAATTACCATCAGCCATCACCAAGAGCGGCAAGTTAACATTTCCAGGTTGTTTCTCAAAGACCTTTGGGAGTCTGCGGTATAGAGTAAACATTGTTCCAGGTCTAAAGGGGAAACAGGGTTTCAAGTGGCTGATGGGAAAATGTCTTAAAGTTGATTATAAGAATGTGATCTGAAACAATCACTGCTCAAAATGTCCAGTCACTGCATTCTATGATCTTCTTTTATCTCTGGGAGCAGTATTTTTAGGGTCCCTGACAATGTGGGTATTTTTAAATCTATTATAAAGATGGAATGCTTCAAATGATGTTTTATTTTTAAAAAAGTTTAACATTGCACTGATTATAGTAGATTTTGAGTATAAATAAAACTATTAGTCTATAAGAAGAAGATTAAGGATGGATTATAGTGGAATTTGCAGAGCTTTTTCATTAATGCTGAGCTCACATGTTTAAAACAGACCATCCCATTTCCTGGCAGGAGGCACAGCACTAAAGAATCTGCCTGACGATGCAAGAGATGCGAGTGATGCAGGTTCGATCCATGGGTCAGGAAGATCCCCTGGAGGAGGAAATGGCAACCCACTCCAGTATTCTTGCCTGAAAAATTCCATGGACAGCAGAGCCTGGCAGACTACAGAAAATAGAGTAGCAAAGAGTCAGACACAACTGAACACACACAGACACACACACACAAACATCCCATTTCCTAGCTTGTCTGTATACTCCTTACCTGTTCTGTTCTGGCATAAGCATGAGAGTGCATGGTGTTTAACATTTTCAAAAGTATTTAAATGTCTGGTTTTTAAATGTCTAGTTTTTCATTATTGATTTATAAAAAGATATGGTCTATTTTTTCATCTATCTATATATAAAATGGTGTTTATAGGAAAAAAAAAAAAAGTCATGCCAATTAGGCCAACTGCCTCCCCAACTGTTAATTTAATGGCAAACATTTTCATTCAAGTAACTAGGTTATGAAGACAAAAAATTTAAACTTCAAAAAAACTGAACAGTTCAAAAATGCTGGGAGCATAGCAGAAAAGTTATGATTTTATTTATTTAAGGCTTTTATTTAAAAAGATAAACTTTGAAGTACTACAGAATTATGGTGCTGCTGTATGGGGGCTCTTAGAGGAAATGATTAACCACAGACCAAAACACTTACTCTATAGCTCTGGCATTGGTATTGTTGTGATTTAAATTAATTTTTTATTCTTTATTCCTCTGTTGGATGCTCTTAACAGCTGCTAAGAATGAATTTACTGAACAAAATACTCCAAATCCAAAATACTTTTTGGAGACTTCACCAAAGTCAATAATAAAAACAAATGACTTTCAGTATGATGACTGCTCCTTCTGGTTTCTTCTGATTTTAGATGCCCCAAGTAAGCAGAACTCAGCACTTGGGCTTCTCCCTTCAGTGGACTCCTCCTAGCTGTTGTACCAGTCCAGGCAATAACAATCACAGTAACTGCTATCCACCCCACACTTGCTTCTTTCAAAAGAGAAGTAGTATAATGCAGTGAGAAATAGCTTTGGAATCAGGCAATCATAAACTCTGAGTTAAAAAAAAAAAAACAAAAAAACAACTTAGCTCTTTTCTGAGCCTCAATGTCCTCATCAGTAAAGTGACATTTTTACTGATTAATATTCCTATCTCACAGGTTGGGCTTCCCTCATAGCTCAGTTGGTAAAGAATCTGCCTGCAGTGCAGGAGACCCGGGTTTGATCCCTTGGTCGGGAAGATCCTCTGGAGAAGTGCAATCATGCTTTGTCCTAACACTTCCTCGCCAGGGCAAGAAGAAAAGGAAAAAGAGAAGAAACTCAGAGAGAGGGTGTATATTTTCAGCTACCATTCATGACAAGTGAAAGAAGAAAATGGCAACCCACTCCAGTACTCTTGCCTGGAATATTCCATGGACAGAGGAGCCTGGTGGGCTGCAGTCCATGTGGTCCCCAAGAGTCAGACATGACTGAACAACTAACACTTCACTTCACTCACAGATTTATCATGAGATTGAAGTGGGATAAGTTTTGGGATGGATCTGGCAAATGATCATCATTCATGAATGGGCTTCCCTGGTGGCTCAGACAGTAAAGTGTCTGCCTGTAATGCAGGAAACCTGGGTTCAATCCCTGGGTCAGGAAGATCTCCTGGAGAAGGAAATGGCAACCCACTCCAGTATTCTTGCCTGGAAAATCCCATGGACAGAGGAGCCTGGTAGGCTCCAGTCCGTGGGTTGCGAAGAGTCAGACACGACTGAGCGACTTTACTTGTCATGAATGGTAACTGAAAATACACACCCTCTCTCTGAGTTTCTTCTCCTCTTCCCTTTCTCCTTGCCCTGGAGAGGTACAGGAAAGGAAGTGTTAAAGCATAATCACACTTGCTTTTTCTGCTGCATCAAGTACTTCCCCATTCTATCATCTGTTCTACAATTTAAGAAGACTTTTCACATTCAGGCTTTTCAACTCCCTCAACTCTATCTCCTGGGTTTTCTATCCGACAATGAACTTTTCCACCCCACAATGAACTTTTCCACCTCACGATGAATTTTTCTCCAGCTTTCCACCCAAACATTCCATGCAACTTCAAACTCTATGCAAGATGTTTTTCCTGCTTAGAAGGCTCTTCTCAACCTTATTCTACCAAAGTCTTACTAGTCCTTTAGTACAAATATCACTGAATTTGAATTACACCTCCATCAGCCTTCTGAGCTTCTCTCCCATCTGTACTCCCATAGCACCCTGTTCTCAGTTTGCTTAAGTCATGGATCACTTTGTATTTAATAAATTGCTATGTCAGTCTTTCCCCGTTGGATGTGTGTCTCTCCAAGACAGGACCCATCTCTTATGCCACCAGGGTTTAGACCAGTGTCTGGGACTTGATAAAGGCATGACTCATTTTATTACACTTTATTGTACTTCAGTTTTAACAAATCAAAGGTTTATGGCAACTATGTGGCAAGCAAGTCTATAAGCACCATTATTTTAACAGCATTTTCTCACATTTTGGCAATTCTCAAAATATTTCAATTTTTTTCATTATTACTGTATTTTTTATTTTATTTATTTTTTCCTTTTATGTGTTTTTTAATAATATAAATTTATTTATTTTAATTGGAGGCTAATTACTTTACAATATTGTATTGGTTTTGCCATACATCAACATGAATCCACCACGGGTGTACACATGTTCCCCATCCTGAACCCCCGTCCCACCTCCCTCCCCATACCATCCCTCTGGGTCATCCCAATGCACCAGCCCCAAGCATCCTGTATCATGCATCGAACCTGAACTGGTAATTCGTTTCACATATGATATTATACATGTTTCAATGCCATTCTCCCAAATCATCCCACCCTCTCCCTCTCCCACAGAGTTCAAAAGACTGTTCTATACACCTCTGTCCCTTTTGCTGTCTTGCATACAGGGTTATCGTTACCATCTTTCTAAATTCCATATATACGCATTAGTATACTGTATTGGTGTTTTCCTTTCTGGCTTACTTCACTCTGTATAATAGGCTCCAGTTTCATCCACCTCCTTAGAACTGACTCAAATGCATTCTTTTTAATGGCTGAGTAATACTCCATTGTGTATATGTACCACAGCTTGTTTATCCATTGGTCTGCTGATGGACATCTAGGTTGCTTCCATGTCCTGGCTATTATAAACAGTGCTGCAATGAACATTGTGGTACACGTGTCTCTTTCAATTCTGGTTTCCTCGGTGTGTATGTCCAGCGGTGGGATTGCTGGGTTGTATGACAGTTCTATTCCCAGTTTTTTAAAGAATCTTCACACTGTTCTCCATAGTGGCTATATTAGTTTGCATTCCCACCAACAGTATAAGAGGGTTCCTTTTTCTCCACACCCTCTCCAGCATTTATTGCTTGTAGACCGTTGGATCGCAGCCATTCTGACTAGCGTGAAATGGTACCTCACTGTGGTTTTGATTTTCATTTCTCTGATAATGAGTGATGTTGAGCATCTTTTCATGTGTTTGTTAGCCATCTGTATGTCTTCTTAGGAGAAATGTCTGTTTAGCTCTTTGGCCAATTTTTTTGTGGGTCGTTTATTTTTCTGGAATTGAGCTGTAGGAGTTGCTTGTATATTTTTGAGATTAATTCTATGTCAGTTGCTTCATTTGCTATTATTTTCTCCCATTCTGAAGGCAGTCTTTTCACCTTGCTTATAGTTTCTTTTGTTGTGCAGAAGCTTTTTATTTTATTAGGTCCCATTTGTTTATTTGTGCTTTTATTTCCAATATTCTGGGAAGTGGGTCATAGAGGATCCTGCTGTGATTTATGTTGGAGAATGTTTTGCCTATGTTCTCCTCTAGGAGTTTTATAGTTTCTGGTCTTACGTTTAACTCTTTAATCCATTTTGAGTTTATTTTTGTGTATGGTGTTAGAAAGTGTTCCAGTTTCATTCTTTTATAAGTGGTTGACCAGTATTACTGTATTTGTTGTTATGGTCATCTGTGATCAGTGAGTTTGATTTAACTATTGGAATTGTTTATGGGGTGCCATGAACATTTCTTTAAGCCAAAGCCTATCCAGAGCAAAGCCCTTATTCTTTTCAATTCTGTGATCACCCAAGAGCTCTGATGGATTATTGTTGTTTTCTTGTCTATTAATATTAACAAAAAAATGCACTCTGCATCTCATGGATCCACAAATAATCTCAACTTTTAAGTCTTATCATTAAGTCATAAGTTTCTTAAGGCTAAGTTGCCATAAAAAGTGATTCCTCTGATGATGTGGGCAAAGTCAACTGAAAATCTTCCAATGAGGATTCATCATTTTGGGTGACATTAAGAACATTTGTGATTCTTGGGAACCAGTCAATATATCAATATTAGCAAGAGTTTGGAAGAAGTTGATTCCAACCCTCATTGATGACTTTAAGGGGTTCAAGACCCCACTGAAGGAAGAGACTGAATATGCCGCTAAATTGTTTCAATCTCATGAGAAAATTTTAATGGAGGAGCATGAGCAAAGAAAGTGGTTTATTGAGATAAAATCCACTTCTGGTGAAGGTGTTATGAAGATTACTGACACGATAACAAAGTATTTAGAATATTACATAAATTTAATCGATAAAGCAAACATTTTGAAAGGATTGACTTCAAATTTGAAAGAAGTCCTACCATGGGTAAAATTCTGTCAAACAGCATTACATGCTACAGAGAAATTGTTTGTGAAAGGAAATGTCAAATGACAGCAAATTTCACTTATTTGATGAAATTGCCATAGATTACCCCAGCCTTCAACAACCACCTCCCTAATCAGTCAGCCTCCACCAACATCAAGGCAAGACCCTCTACCAGCAAAAAGATGAGAACTCACAGAGAGTTCAGATAATGGCTGGCAATTTTTAGCAATAAAGTAATTTTTAATGTATGTATGTTCTTTTACATATAATGCTATTGCACATTTAATAGACTATAATGTAACATAACTTTTATATGAATTGAGAAACAAAAAATTTGTGTGACTCACTTTATTGTGGTGAGCTGGGACCAAACCTGAGATATCTACAAGGTATGCCTGTATTAAGTAAGATGTTTGTAATTAAAATAGACATTCATCTTTCTGATCAGATCAGATCAGATCAGTCGCTCAGTCGTGTCCAACTCTTTGTGACCCCATGAATCAGAGCACGCCAGGCCTCCCTGTCCATCACCAACTCCCGGAGTTCACTCAGACTCACGTCCATCGAGTCAGTGATGCCATCCAGCCATCTCATCCTCTGTCGTCTCCTTCTCCTCCTGCCCTCAATCCCTCCCAGCATTAGAGTCTTTTCCAATGAGTCAACTCCTCGCATGAGGTGGCCAAAGTACTGGAGTTTCAGCTTTAGCATCATTCCTTCCAAAGAAATCCCAGGGCTGATCTCCTTCACAATGGACTGGTTGGATCTCCTTGCAGTCCAAGGGACTCTCAAGAGTCTTCTCCAACAACACAGTTCAAAAGCATCAATTCTTCGGCGCTCAGCCTTCTTCACAGTCCAACTCTCACATCCATCCATGACCACAGGAAAAACCATAGCCTTTACTAGACGGACCTTTGTTGGCAAAGTAATGTCTCTGCTTTTGAATATGCTGTCTAGGTTGGTCATAACTTTCCTTCCAAGGAGTAAGCGTCTTTTAATTTCATGGCTGCAGTCACCATCTGCAGTGATTTTGGAGCCCAGAAAAAGAAAGTCTGACACTGTTTCCACTGTTTCCCCATCTATTTCCCATGAAGTGATGGGACCGGATGCCATGATCTTCGTTTTCTGAATGCTGAGCTTTAAGCCAATTTTTTCACTCTCCATTTGCACCTTCATCAAGAGGCTTTTTAGTTCCTCTTCACTTTCTGCCATAAGGTTGATGTCATCTGCATATCTGAGGTTATTCATATTTCTCCTGGCAATCTTGATTCCACCTTGTGCTTCTTCCAGTCCAGTGTTTCTCATGATGTACTCTGCATATAAGTTAAACAAAAAGGGTGACAATATACAGCATTGACGAATTCCTTTTCCTATTTGGAACCAGTCTGTTGTTCCATGTCCAGTTCTAACTGTTGCTTCCTGACCTGCATACAAATTTCTCAAGAGGCAGATCAGGTGGTCTGGTATTCCCATCTCTTTCAGAATTTCCCGCAGTTTATTGTGATCCACACAGTCAAAGGCTTTGGCATAGTCAATAAAGCATAAATAGATGCTTTTCCTTTTTTTTTTCTTTTCTTTCCAAATCCCCCAATAAATCCTGTCCTTTCCCATTCCCACCAAATCTCTTACAATCTGTATTGTGATGAAAACATGAAAGATACAATATGTATATGTGTCAAATCAATACATTTTACACCTTAAACTTACACAATTATGTGTCAATTATATCTCAAGCTAGAAAAATTAATAAATAAAATTACAAAAGTCACTGACACCCTACCTCACTTTGGTTCCCCCAAAAGCAGACTCTGAAACAAGGATTTTGAATGCAAGCAATTTACTTGAGAGATGACCCCAAACACTAGAAGAAGAGGAAGGGGAAAAGAATGAAGGAAGATGAGGCAGCCAGTAAAGGTGAATTGTCAAGGCAATCCTATGTGAGTGTCTGGGATGGGCTCCCATGAGAAAACAGTGTAAATGAATATTTTCTCACTCGAAAAGAAGAGCTCATCTACCAACTCCAATAGGCACAGGTGAGGCCTGCTCTGGGGGTGTCACTTCCCTGGCCATTCACCTGCCACATGCCCAGGCAAAGTAAATGTCCTTGGCTCTGGAAGAAACATTGGGAAGATATGGCTGGTCTCACTGAAATAGCAAAGCTTGCCCAAGAAATGAGAGTATGCCACAAATGGCAGCCTATGCCTCTGACACTGACTACCAGCTGGAAGCTGCAGTATAGTCCCATCAGATTCTAACCCAGTTTCAGAATGACGAACATGAAATTTCAGCAGCAAAATTTTTCTTCCCAGAGTTAGCAAACCAATACTGAAAGAGTATAAAAAGGATTTTTACAACAGTTGCTTCTTATTTATAGCTTAGTTCTAGGATTGTGGGCTAGAGAAATACATAAATGGGTCATCTGGAGAAGAAAGCCACTTGCAGACAAAGATGACCCTCTCATATTCTCAGCTGTTCTCAAGGGAAGGATTTACTCCTTTGATGATCTACTCCACGATTTAAATTGTCCTTGACTTTGAACAATAAAAGTAGCTGACTTTTACAGGATTATTTACTGTGCATTAGGGTACAGATTTGAGCTCAGTTAATCCTCTCAATAAGGTAATTACTGTTATTATTTGTAATTTTCTTATGGGAAAACTGAAGGTCAGATAAGTTAAGGAATAAGTTATAACAATAAAGAATAAGTTATACTAATTCCAAATTATAATCTGCTAGCAAGTGTTTGGAGATAGGACTCTAACCCAAGTCTCTTTGAATCCAGTATTCATATCCTTAATTTATATTTTTTAAGTTCATTATCCTGTGTCCTTAATAAAGAGCATGATCTAGCTGGTCAGCATTTTCCATATTAATTCTTTTTCAAACATCCCTTATTTAAGTTAAATTATATCCATTTCTTTAGCCATTTCCCATTTATTATTTTCCTGTCTTTTACTCATGTATGTTTTTCTCCCCCAGCCTCTTAACTTTTTATCTCTCAATGAAACACGTCAAACTGCTCTGAATATAGACTACATCTAATTCCTGGAAAATTCATAAATCACAAAATTACTACTTAAAAATTATATAAAAGCAGTTATGTTTAAATCTTGAATTAAGGTATCTAAATAAAAGCTTAAAAAATTATAGAATGTAGGACATTCATGCGTGCTTAGTCGATGTCACCATCTGAGCCACCAGGGAAGCCCATGTGGGACATTGGGTGATTCTAAGGCAGAGCAAATTTATTTCAATCTTCAGAATAACCAAACAGTGCTTTGGGTGATGAAAGTATCCTGATTGTGCCCGTAAAATAGGCTAAGAAGGACATTTATTCTTTAGCCATTCAAGGAAAATTATGTCTTAAAGCTAATTTATGGAGACTTCACTGGTAGGCCAGTGGTTAAGAATCCACCATTCAATGCAGGGCCGTGCTTAGTCATTCAATCGCAAGGCGCCTCCATCCATGGGATTCTCCAATCAAGAATACTGGGGTGGTTTGCCATGCCCTCCTCAAGAGGATCTTCCTGACCCAGAGATCAAACCCACATCTCCTTCATTGCAGGTGGACTCTTTACCATCTGAGCCATCAGGGAAGCCCCCAGTGCAGGGGACAAGGGTTCAACCTCTGGTAGGGGAACTAAGATCCCACATGCTGCAGGGCAACTAGAGAGTCTGTGTGCCACAACTAAGATCCAGCGTAACCAAATAAATAATTTTTTAAAGGCTGGTTTATGTAGTGAGTTCTTTCAGCACAAGATCTTTTCCTGGACTTCTTAAACTGGCAAAATTTCATTTTGCGTCTTTGAAATTCAATCTAGGACATATGATGTTCATCGTGTAGTAAGTTTCCATTTTTCTTAAAGTTTCATATTACTGTCACTCTGTGGGTCTTAAAATTCCCCAGTTTCCAAAAATGTAGCTGAATATCAATCAAAATCATTAGTTTTTCTATGCTATTTTTTAACTCCTTACCTTAATAACCAGAACATAAGATGTTTAATGAGGGAAAGCACAAGAGTGAGGTGTTTTGTCTATGATGTCTATGTGTGCTCAGTCGCTTCTGTCATGTCCGATGCTTTATGACCCTATGGACTGTAGCCCACCAGACTCCTTTGTCCATGGAATTCTCCAGGCATGAATACTGGAGTAGGTTGCCATGCCCTCCTCCAGAGGATCTTCCCAACCCTGTGATCAAACCTGAGTCTCCTGTGACTCCTGCATTGCAGGCAGATTCTTTATGCACTGAGTCAGCAGGAAAGTTCATATGTCTATGGGAAGTAATTGAAAGTGTTAGCTGTTCAGTTGCGCCTGACTCTTTGCCACCACATGGACTGCAACCCACCAGGCTTCTCTATCCAAATGATTTTTGGTGCGTATGCCGGCTTTCTCAGCTTGCAGTTCTAGATCCACCCTTCTCCATTCTGCTCTGTACCCTTATGATTGACCTGGTTGAATGCTATCATGGAACTTCCTTGCCCTCTGCCTTTCAGTTGGGTTTGTGTGATAGAGAACATTGATTCTATATATGTCAGTTTTTAACATCATATTACAGTGGTTTATTCATTCACTCATGCAATAGATATCCTTTGAGTACCTACTATGTGCCACAAACTATACTAGTCATTGGAGATCCAATGATTGCTATGTAAATGTAGAGTTTATATCTCCTAATCCTAATATTTTCCCTTTTGAATCCCATGTTGAAAGTGTTGTTTTTTCTTTATTGAGCTCTATTTATTAAGTAATTTCCCATTTTAAAAATTAATCAAAGATCATCAGCAGATGAGTGGATAAATATGTATATATATATACATATACACAATGGAATACTGCTGCTAAGTCTCTTCAGTCGTGTCCAACTCTGTGCGACCCCACCAGGCTCCCCAGTCCCTGGGATTCTCCAGGTAAGAACACTGGAGTGGGTTGCCATTTCTTTCTCCAATGCATGAAAGTGAAAAGTGAAAGTGAAATCTCTCAGTCGTGTCCGACTCCTTGCGACCCCATGGACTGTGGCCTACCAGGTTCCTCCGTCCATGGGATTTTCCAGGCAAGAGTACTGGAGTGGGGTGCCATTGCCTTCTCTGACAATGAAATACTATTCAACCATAAAAAGGAATAACATACTGATCCATGCTACAATGTAGATGAACCTCAAAAATACTAGGCTAAGTGAAAGAAGCCAGACATAAAAGGTTAGATATTGTATGATTCCATTTATATGAAGTACCAAAAATAAGTAAATCCATAAAGACAGAAAGCAGATTGGTGGCTGTCAGGAGCTGGGGGGGGCAGGAAATGACAAGTGACTGGTTTATGGGTATGAGCTTTCATTTGGGGTGATGAAAATGTTTTGTGACTATTTAAAGTTTTAGCAATTTTGTAGAGGGGTAATCACATAGGTTGCAAGAGACAGACTGCTTGATGAAACCCTGGCTTTGCTTTTTACTAGATCTTCACTCTGACCTCTGTCAGTCTCAGTGTCATCATCTGAAAAATTAGGTAGATAATAATACCTCATCTGTTACTATGAAGCATGAATGAAATGATGCTTGTCAAGCACTTAGCCCAACTCCTGGCAATACTAAAGACTTAATAAATGTTGGGTGCTACCATTGTTGTTGATGATGATGTTACTATTGTGGTTCTTCATCTTTTTATTACTAGCATGAGGGGTTTTTTTTAATTATATAAACCAGAAAGTTAATAAATGAATTTATAATGAAGCATGAGATAGTGCCTGGAATGCTTGTGTAACCTTTCTTCATTTATAGATAATTTAGATATAGAATGAATAGTTAGAAAGTTGCCTGGTTAATGAGGAGAAAATATCAGTTTACAGACAAATTAAAGCATCTTTTTTTTTTTTTTTTTGCTTGAATTCATCTTACAATAGAAATCCCTGCCTCTGTTGATAGAATGCAAGTTGTCAATATATTTATTTTTAATGAATTCTTTTTATTGAGGTGAAATTCACATAACATAAAATTACCATTTTGAAATGTACAATTCATTGGCATTTACAACCTTCACAGTGTTGTGCAAACACTCCCTGTGTATGAGATGGCTGGATGGCATCACCGACTTGATGGACGTGAGTCTGGGTGAACTCTGGGAGTTGGTGATAGACAGGGAGGCCTGGCGTGTTGCAGTTCATGGGGTCGCAAAGAGTCGGACACGACTGAAAGACTGAACCAAACTGAAATGAACTGAAACTATGTTTAGTTTCTCTGATGCCTGGTAATTCAAGCCCCTAAAATCTGAGCACCCAGGCCAAAAGATGAGGCCAGATCATGTCCAGTGGTAGCACTAGCCCAGAGTCAGTCCTAGGAAAAGCCCAGATTGGGCATATTGACTAGTTGATATCCCCAGACAATGTTTTCTATCCAGTTCAGTTCAGTCGCTCAGTCGTATCCAACACTTTGCGACCCCATGAACCGCAGCATGTCAGGCCTCCCTGTCCATTACCAACTGCCGGAGTCTACCCAAACCCATGTCCGTTGAGTCAGTGATGCCATCCAACCATCTCATCCTCTGTCATCCCCTTCTCCTCCTGCCCTCAGTCTTTCCCAGCATCAGGGTCTTTGCAAATGAGTCAGCTCTTCTCATCAGGTGGCCAAAGTATTGGAGTTTCAGCTTCAACATCAGTCCTTCCAATGAACACGCAGGACTGATCTCCTTTAGGAGGGACTGGTTTTCTATACAGTTGTTCTTTAATTTTAATCACATGAGCTTTTGGCATCTGGTCCCATCACTTCATGGGAAATAGATGGGGAAACAGTGGAAACAGTGTCAGACTTTCTTTTTCTGGGCTCCAAAATCACTGCAGATGATGATTGCAGCCATGAAATTTAAAGACGCTTACTCCTTGGAAGGAAAGTTATGACCAACCTAGATAGCATATTCAAAAGCAGAGACATTACTTTGCCAACAAAGGTCTGTCTAGTCAAGGCTATGGTTTTTCCTGTGGTCATGTATGGATGTGAGAGTTGGACTGTGAAGAAAGCTGAGCACTGAAGAATTGATGCTTTTGAACTGTGTTGTTGGAGAAGACTGTTATGAGTCCCTTGGTGCAAGGAGGTCCAACCAGTCCATCCTAAAGGAGATCAGTCCTGGGTGTTCTTTGGAAGGACTGATGCTGAAGCTGAAACTCCAGTACTTTGACCACTTCATGTGAAGAGTTGACTCATTGGAAAAGACCCTGATGCTGGGAGGGATTGAAGGCAAGAGGAGAAGGGGACGACAGATGATGAGATGGTTGGATGGCATCACTGACTCGATGGACGTGAGTCTGAGTGAACTTCGGGAGTTGGTGATGGACAGGGAGGCCTGGCGTGCCGCAATTCATGGGGTCGCAAAGAGTCGGATATGACTGAGCGACTGAACTGAACTGAACTGAGCTTTTAAAACATAAAAAATAATGTGTGTAAACTAGAAAAATTATCAAAAATTACTCTTTAATAAATATTTTAATTTACTAATTTATTTAGTGAATCATTAAAATATCAGATTACAATATCTCGAAATAGGTTCTTCAATTGTTCTCACACAGAAATACCCATATTTTAAAATTGTCAATTTTTTGTCTGATTCTTTGTGACCCCATGGACTATATAGTTCGTGGAATTATCCAGGCCAGAATATTGGAGTGGGTAGCCTTTTCCTTCTCCAGGGGATCTTCCCAATCCAGGGATTGAACCCAGGTCTCCTGCATTGCGGGTAGATTCTTTAACAGCTGAGCCACAAGGGAAGCTCAAGAATACTGTAGTGGGTAGCTTATCCCTTCTCCACGGCATCTTCCCGATAGAGGAACTGGGGTCTACTGCATTGTGGGTGGATTCTTTAGCAACTGAGCTATCAGGGAACCCCATAGAAGTATGTATATCTAAAGTTTTCTATTTTACAATAAAGACAATAGCAATGTGAAACCTGTGAAGTTACATCATCCTAGACAACTATTCTGATCCACTTTGCCTTGTAACAGAGAGCACTGGTTAAGAGAAAATATTTTTACATGTTTTGTTCAATCAACTTAATAGATAGCAAATTTCTGTTACACCAAAAGCATTGGTTCTACACAATTACACACTATTTTAAAGAGCATTAATAATTGTAGAATAAAAATTCCACTTTAGATACCCAATGAGAATTTGCTGTATGGCTCAGGAAACTCGAACAGAGCTCAGTATTAACCTAGAGGGATGGGATGGGGAGGGAGGTGGGAGGGAGGTTCAAAAGGTAGGGGATATGTGTATACCTATGACTGATTCATGTTGAGGTTTGACAGAAAACAACAAAATTCTGTAAAGCAGTTATCCTTCAATAAAAGAATTTTTTTTTTAGTTCCACTTATTTAATCATTAGGAGAAATACACCAGTAATGAAACTTCTAAATTGCCAGATATATGCAGCTAGTTTTAGAATTTATTATAGAAAACAGTAACATAAAAATATTACCCTTCAATTCATGGGCATTAGAGCATTAGTGCCTAAGAGTCCCACTTGGAAATCATTACAATCATTGCTGTGACTGTTTAAATGTACATTTCCTATGTATATCCCACATCATGCTAAAGAAAGATTCAGAAGAAAGTGTATTAAACAACCTAGATATGTCATCATCATGCAAATGATTCTTCAGCTGACACTCACAAAGGAAAATACTAATTACTTGGAATGCTTGGGAACTAGAAGTTCTGATTCATTAAATATTCTGGATTAAAAGAAATACTTCTACATTTCCAGAGTGGCTGAGACACTCCTTAAGCCATGTTTGTGATTAATTGATTTTATTTGTAAACACAGCAAAGCAATGATCTCTCTGAGTAAAGAATTTTTCTAACTTTTGAAAGTATTCTTAATATTTTCAGCACAATTATCACAAAGCAGACACTCAAAAAAAAAAAAAGAAAAATGTGTCAACCCATTGGAGATGCTCTTGATGCTAGTGAATAAAGAAGACTGTAATAGATCTTGTTCTTGCTATATTCTCTGAGGTTCTCTGACTTCTTTAATTGACTTCTTTACATCCAGTTCATTTCTTTATATGTGTTCTGAGAAAGAGTATGAAATTTCAAGTTCCTGCTTTGCTCACAATCTACTTCTACAAACAGCATCTCTGAGAGATACTTTCTACAATGAAGTTGTAATGATTCACACCAGAAATGCCTTTTGAAAATTCTATTCTGTCTTCAATGAAGAGTGCCCAAGGTCAAGAAAAGTTACCACACAGGACATGTAGAAGGCCACCATGTCGGAAGTGGTTTGGTGAACCTTGCCAGGCAAGAAATTTCTTTTTTTATTTTATTTTATTTTTATTTAACTTTACAATATTGTATTGGTATGGCCATGTATCAAAATGAATCTGCCACAGGTATACATATGTTCCCCATCCTGAACCCTCTTCCCTCCTCCCTCCTCCCTTCCCATACCATCCCTCTGGGTCCTCCCAGTGCACCAGCCCCAGGCATCCGGTATCAGGCATCGAACCTGGACTGGCGACTCGTTTCATATATGATATTATACTTATTTCAATGCTATTCTCCCAAATTATCTCACCCTCTCCCTCTCCCAGAGTCCAAAAGGCTGTTCTACACATCAGTGTCTCTTTTGCTGTCTCGTATACAGGGTTATTGTTACCATCTTTCTAAATTCCATAAATATGCATTAGTATACTGTATTGGTGTTTTTCTTTCTGCCTTACTTCACTCTGTATAATAGGCTCCAGTTTCATCCACCTCATTAGAACTGACTCAAATGTATTCTTTTTAATGACTGAGTAATACTCCATTGTGTATATGTACCACAGCTTTCTTATCCATTCAGCTGCGGATGGACATCTAGGTTGCTTCCAAGTCCTGGCTTGTAAACAGTGCTGCAGTGAACATTGGGGTACGCATGTCTCTTTCAGTTCTGGTTTTCTCAGTGTGTACACCCAGCAGTGGGATTGCTGGATCATAAGGCAGTTCTATTCCCAGTTTTTTGAGGAATCTCCATACTGTTCTCCATAGTGGCTGTACTAGTTTGCATTCCCACCAACAGTGTAAGAGGGTTCCCTTTTCTCCACACCCTCTCCAGCATTTATTGCTTGTAGATTTTTGGATCGCAGCCATTCTGATTGGCGTGAAATGGTACCTCATAGTGGTTTTGATTTGCGTTTCTCTGATAATGAGTGATGTTGAACATTTTTTGATGTGTTTGTTAGCCATCTGTATGTCTTCTTTGGAGAAATGTCTATTTAGTTCTTGGGCTCATTTTTTGATTGGGTCATTTATTTTTCTGGAACTGAGCTATAGGAGTTGCTTGTATATTTTTGAGATTAGTTGTTTGTCTGTTGCTTCATTTGCCATTATTTTCTCCCATTTTGAAGGCTGTCTTTTCACCTTGCTTATAGTTTCCTTTGTTGTGCAGAAGCTTTTAAGTTTAATTAGGTCCCATTTGTTTATTTCTGATTTTATTTCCAATATTCTGGGAGGTGGGTCATAGAGGATCCTGCTGTGATGTATGTCAGAGAGTGTTTTGCCCATGTTTTCCTCTAGGAGTTTTATGGTTTCTGGTCTTACATTTAGATCTTTAATCCATTTTGAGTTTATTTTTGTGTATAGTGTTAGAAAGTGTTCTAGTTTCATTCTTTTACAAGTATTTGACCAGTTTTCCCAGCACCATTTGTTAAAGAGATTGTCTTTAATCCATTGTATATTCTTGCCTCCTTTGTCAAAGATGAGGTGACCATATGTGCGTGGATTTATCTCTGGGCTTTCTATTTTGTTCCATTGATCTATATTTCTGTCTTTGTGCCAGTACATACTGTCTTGATGACTATGGCTTTGTAGTAGAGCCTGAAGTCAGGCAGGTTGATTCCTCCAGTTCCATTCTTCTTTCTCAAGATAGCTTTGGCTATTTGAGGTTTTTTGTATTTCCATACAAATTGAGAAATTATTTGTTCTAGCTCTGTGAAGAATACCGTTGGTAGCTTGATGGGGATTGCATTGAATCTATAAATTGCTTTGGGTAGTATATTCATTTTCACTATACTGATTCTTCCAATCCATGAACATGGTATATTTCTCCATCTATTAGTGTCCTCTTTGATTTCTTTCACCAGTGTTTTATAGTTTTCTATATATAGGTCTTTAGTTTCTTTAGGTAGATATATTCCTAAGTATTTTATTCTTTTCATTGCAATGGTGAATGGAATTGTTTCCTTAATTTCTCTTTCTATTTTCTCATTATTAGTGTACAGGAATGCAAGGGATTTCTGTGTGTTGATTTTATATCCTGCAACTTTACTATATTCATTGATTAGTTCTAGTAATTTTCTGGTGGAGTCTTTAGGGTTTTCTATGTAGAGGATCATGTCATCTGCAAACAGTGAGAGTTTTACTTCTTCTTTTCCAATTTAGATTCCTTTTATTTATTTTTCTGCTCTGATTGCTGTGGCCAAAACTTCCAAAACTATGTTGAATAGTAATGGTGAAAGTGGGCATCCTTGTCTTGTTCCTGACTTTAGAGGAAATGCTTTCAATTTTTCACCATTGAGGATAATGTTTGCTGTGGGTTTGTCATATATAGCTTTTATTATGTTGAGGTATGTTCCTTCTATTCCTGCTTTCTGGAGAGTTTTTATCATAAATGGATGTTGAATTTTGTCAAAGGCTTTCTCTGCATTTATTGAGATAAGCATATGGTTTTTATTTTTTAATTTGTTAATATGGTGTATTACATTGATTGATTTGCGGATATTGAAGAATCCTTGCATTCCTGGGATAGAGCCCAGTTGGTCATGGTGTATGATCTTTTTAATGTGTTGTTGGATTCTGATTGCTAGACTTTTGTTAAGGATTTTTGCATCTATGTTCATCAGTGATATTGGCCTGTAGTTTTCTTTTTTTGTGGCATTTTTGTCAGGTTTTGGTATTAGGGTGATGGTGGCCTCATAGAATGAGTTTGGAAGTTTACCTTCTTCTGCGATTTTCTGGAACAGTTTGAGTAGGATAGGTGTTAGCTCTTCTCTAAATTTTTGGTAGAATTCAGCTGTGAAGCTGTCTGGACCTGGGCTTTTGTTTGCTGGAAGATTTCTGATTACAGTTTCAATTTCCTTGCTCAGGCCAGGAATTTCATCACGAGTGATGACAAAAGACCACATCAGATTATTTTTGTCTTGAGAAGTACTAATTCTCGTCTTGGAAATTTGGAGGTGCAAAGTAACTATGGTGTTGACTCTACGGTCTCTTGAATCCTTGTAACAAAGTCTTATTCCCTAAAATCATAGTACACTAGCAAAAGAGGAGTCCTAAATAATTATACACAGGTTTCTTCTGATCAGTTAATTTTTACAATTGTGACTGCTCTGGGTCTTAGTTGAGACCTGTGGAGTCCAGTTCCCTGACCTGGGGTCAAATCTATGGCTCCTGCAATGGGAGCTCAGAATTTTTCTAGACCACCAGGGAAGCACCTAATCAATCAATTTTTAATGATTGCCTGCCAATGCAGGAGACACAGGCTTGATCCCTGAGTCAGGAAGAATTCCTAGAGAAGGAAATGGCAACCCACTCCAACATTCTTGCTGAGAAATATGAACAGAAGAGCCTGGTGGGCTACAGTCCATAGAATTGCAGTCAAACACAACGTAGTGACTAAACAACAATCAATTTAAACATAATCAATGTAGATATTGTTATGTGGACAAAGAGCAGTAGAAAGACTATGGAACCAAAACTATGTTTAAATACAGATAACTTGACTTTACTATTAATAGAATATCCAGTTATATTAGTTATAAAGACCCTTACTAAAAAAAAAAAAAGACCCTTACTGAGCCTCGGTCTCCCTTCTTTAAAATGGTTGCAATAGGGAATTCCCTGGCAGGGAAGTCCAGTGGTTAGGACTCTGCACTTTCAGTGCTGAAGGCCCTGGTTTGAACCGTGGTGAGGGAATTAAGATCCTGCAAGCCTCAAGGTGCAGCTCCCCCACCCCACCCCCACCCCGCCACCAAATGGTCATTATAATTCTTACTTCACAGATTCTAACAAGGAAAGGACCTAGTAAAGAGGTCTATCACATAGGCAGAACCCAAGAAATATTTTTTCCCAATACTTCCACCTTATTCCCCATTTTAACTTTAAGATGTATTTATGTCCTAAGATCCAGCTAACATTCCTACTGCCAAACTTAAATAAATAAATAAAAGTTAGGTACAACTAAAGGGAGAATTCTGGAAGCAGGCAAAAATGTTAAGCGTTCAGAGAGAAAGGAAAGAGATTTTTAAATGGTAACATTATTTTTCAAATATTAATATTGGAATGTCTTTTTGTTCATTTTAAAAGTGATATTCAAAATCAAGTCATACTTTCCAAGTCTAACAAATAGAATTCAGAATGGGAAAATAGTCTCTGTTGTTCTATCCATTTCCATAAGAATCCAAGAAAATCAACAAGAAATCAAAACATGACCAAAGAGTATGACACCTTAAAAAACTTTTCCCTCATACCATGTCAAATTTTTCATAAGCTCACCTTTGGTTTCAGCTAAAACTATTTTGTCTACATGGACCCACCTGATCCTCTGACCCGTAAATTCTCTTGTGTTCTCAGAGCAGGATCTTGTCTCCCTTGGGCCTTCACTTTCCATTTAAATACCCTCTGCTACTTCTCTCCAAAACCCCTATAACAAATATTAACTTACACACAAGGGAAGCAAGCAGAGTTTTAAAATGGGCCAGGAGTGGCATTCTTCAAAATAACTGAGGAGCAACACTCAGTTTTCCAATAAAAACACAAGCAGGATTCAGAATAGTTAACTGTGGGATTTGTACATTTATCTGCTCTTTGAGAAGGTAAAATAAACATGAAAAATTCCATAAAATCCAAACCAAAGTCACCTGCCATCATCACCACTCTGTCCTTTCCAATAAACACTAGTTGGCAGAGGCAGGGGGGAATGGAAGTTTCTGGCCTCTTCAAGTGACAAGCACATTCTTTCCTCATTCGCCAAGCTGCTTTCTCCTGCCGAAACTCCGGCTGTTCTCAAAAGCCAGACATTGTTCCCCTCACAGCTCCACCTCTGGCTGTAAGGATCAGCCAAGACTGCTTCTCCCTGAAATCTCTTGGGACAACAGCAGCCAGGACTTGAAAGACTGTGCCTACTTAAAGCTAGTTTGGTTTTTGGCAAGGAGAGAAGACGGGGAGAGAGGTGAATGAGAAATACTGTAGGTCAGCACAAGAACTCAAACAACTGTGTTTGGACAATGCCTGATATTCTGGTGCAGTTGAGTGGTGGTTGATGATTCTATAGTAGTCTGTGGGATCAGTTTTCCACTGCTGTTTACAGCCTGGGACCCCCCAAGTTCTGCTCTGGAAAATAAAATACACTCACAAGATAAGTATGTCTCTTACAACTATAGTTTCTTTCAGCTATCATATAAATGAGAAAATCCATAGGACCATGGGATACTTGTGGGCGGTAGGAGTGGAGGCTAGATTTTTAAATCCATTCATTTATATAAATAAAATCCACAAAGGACAATGTGAATTAATTATTCATCAGAGATTATGAGAAGCAAATTTGTTTTTTTCTCCCAATTAATAATGTTCTCTCTTTGGCTGTAAGTATGATGGAGATAGGAGCAAAAGGATACAAAGACACCGTTGTTCACTTCAAACTGCAGGAAATCAACAATCAAAGGAAAAAGCAAAACACCTGCAATATTTAGAAATTCTGGTTTTAAATAAAAAGTTAAAGCTGTCCTATATCCAGACTATCTTGACTTGATAAGGAACCAAGAACGAATTTTTTAACTCCACACTTAGCTGTTTCTTGAAAGTTTCTGTAGCGCTTCGTGAAAGTACAGCACATTAGCCTGTCATTACATTTAGAGATGTTAGCCAAAGTCTAACCAGCTGATGTTAGACTATAGATTTGGCAAAGTGTGAAAAGGCCCTAAAACAGAGGTCCCCTTACAAAACGATTGTAGTCTTAGTTTTCATTCTTATAACAGCATGACCACACACGGTCAAGAGGCAGAAATTCTAGCTCTTTCTATTTTTTCTACCATACCAAAGATATTTCTGCCATTGCATGGTCCAAGGTGATCTTCATTCTGGCCAATGAAAAATGAAAAGGGCAGAATAAAAGAGGAGAGTACACTACTTTCCCTTACGAGCATGACTCAGAATTTGCACTTATCAACTACTTTTCATTAACCATAGTGTGGTTACATGGCTACTGTCTGAAAAAAAATGTCTTTATTTGGGCATCCACGTGCCAGCTAAATATCAAGAATTCCATTACTTTAGTACAAGAATCAGCACACTACATCCGTGGGCCAAATCTGGCCCAAGGCTTGGTTTCAAGTGACCTACAAGCTAAGAATGGTTTTTACATTTTTGAGTAGCTGAAAAAAAATCAAAAGAAGAATAACATTCCATGATGTGAAAATTATGTGAAATTCAAATCTCAGTATCCATAAATAAACTTTTATTAGAACACAGCCACATTCATTCATTTAAATATTGTCTACAGCTGCTCTCTGCCACAAGAGAAGAGCTGAGCAGTTGTGACAGAGACCACATGGCCTACAAGACCTAAACTATTTACTATCTGGCCCTGTATAAAAAGGGTTTTCTGATCCTGCTGCAGAAGAAAGAAAAAAGCAAGTATTGATGGGTAAGTGGCCTACAAGACCTAAACTATTTACTATCTGGCCCTGTATAAAAAGGGTTTTCTGACCCTGCTGCAGAAGAAAGAAAAAAGCAAGTATTGATGGGTAAGCAGCTAACTTGACAATACCAAGGTGGTGAAATTGGAAATAGTCTTAACAGGGACTAATAGCCCCTGTTAGTCTTAAAAGGGGCTGTAAATGAGTTTTATTTCTTTAAAAAAAAATTTAATATAGCCATGTGCTATGTCACTTCAGTCGTGTCTGACTCTTTGCAATCCTTTGGACTGCAGCCTGCCAGGTTTCTCTGTCCATGGGATTCTCCAAGCAAGAGTACTGGAGTGGATTGCCATGCCCTCCTCCAGGTATCTTCCTAACCCAGGGATCAAACCATTGTTATCCAGATAATAACAAAGAATTGATACCTTTGAACTGTACTGCTGGAGAAGATGCCTGAGAGTCCCTTGGACAGCAAGGAGATCAAACCAGTCAGTCTTAAAGGAAATCAATACTTGAATACTCATTGGAAGGACTGATGCTAAAGCTGAAGTTCCAGTATTTTGGTCATCTGATGTGAACAACCAACTCATTGGAAAAGCCCCCAATGCTGTGAAAGATTGAGGGCAGAAGGAGAAGACGGCATTAGAGGATGAGATGGCTGGATGGCATCACCGATGCAATGGACATGAATTTGGGCAAACTGGGAGATGGTGAGGGACAGGGGAGCCTGGTGTGCTGCAGCCCACGGGTTCACAAAGAATCAGACACAACTGGCAACTGAACAACAACATTGTTATCCATTTATGCATGAACTATTACTCCAAAATTTCATGGTTTAAACAGAAAACACATATTCAGTTACTATTTGTGGGTCAGGATTTTGGAAGTGGATTAGCTGGGTGACTCTGGCTCAGTCTCTCATAAGGTTGTAATTATGATGCTGGCAGATGCTGCAGTCCCACCTGAAGGCCTGACTGGGGCTGGAGGAGCCACTGTTGGATGGCTCGTGCACATGTCTGTTTGCAGGAGGCCTTGGTTTATTGCCACATGGCTTGCCCACAGCAAATCATCTGAGAGAGATAAAGAGAATTAGCAGAAATACCCAGGCTTCAAAGCCATGCATTGCCACTTTCATTATATTCTTTTTATTAGATGAGATTCATGGGACTTCCCTGGTGGTCCAGGGTCTAATACTCCACATTCCCAGTGCAGGGGGCCCAGGTTCAATCTCTAGCCAGAGAAATAGATTCCACATGCTGCAACTAAAAATAAAAAAAAAAAACCTGCATGTTGCAACAAATGCCACAACTGAGACCTGGTACAGCCAAATAAATAAATAAACAACATTTTATTTAAAGGATAAAAAAAAAAAAAGCACCAAAAAAAGAGCTAAAAAAAAAAAAATGAGATTCGTTAAGTCCACTCCAGCTCATACTCAATGGAAAGGGAATTTCCTTCCCCTCCACCAAAGGGAGGAATATCAAAGAATTTGAAACTATTTTAAAACTACAACAATAGTATTTGAGGAGAAAAAAAAATCACCTGTCTTCAGATAATGCTAGAAAGGTGATTCTGCTGATTTTATGGTGTCTTTGCTCAGCCATGTCCACTCTGCAACCCTGTGGACTGTAGCCCACCAGGCTCTCTGTCCATGGACTCCTCCAGGCAAGAAAACTGGAGTGGGTTGCCATTTCTTCCTCCAGGGGATCTTCCCAACCCAGGGACTGAACCCGAGTCTCTGAGTCAACGGGAAGCCCCTGGTGATTACAAAACAATTTTAAATTACTTGACCTAGAAAAAAGAATATTAAGTCTTATATTACAGATAGAAATAAAGTCTCTTGTCTACTCTAATCAATTGCTAGCAGTTCCCTGGAGTACTATGTTGAGAAGGATTTTAATTAATAGCCATCAAGTATTTATTTTCTATCACTGGATATCTAAAAATATAAAAACTCCAAACAGCGAGAATTTGGAGAAAAGGCTGTATGTGCGGCATATTCAAATCTCCAGAAAGCTCATTAAGTCATGGCTCTTGAATGGCTTTACCACGGTGTTTCTCTCTGGGGTGCTAGTTTCTCAAGAGATCTCCTCTCTTCATCAGGCGATCCTTTCCACCAAGTATTATTGAGCGTTTATGTGTTACATGGGTTTTCTGGCCACCAAAAATAAAATGGAAACAAAATAAATGTCTCACCCTCATGGTAAAATAAGAATTTCTGTCTTCTGTAAAAAAGCGTTAAGTTTTCCTCCCTTTTCCAAACTTCATGTCTTCTTTCTTTTTTAATTTATTTCTGGTTGTGCTGCGCCTTTGTTGCTGCGCACAGATTTTTCTCTAGTTGTGCTGATCGGCAGCTACTCATTGTTGCAGTGCCCAAGCTTCTCACTGTGGTGGTTTCTCTTGTTGAGGAGCACAGGCTTTAGGGCATGTGGGCTTCAGTAACTGCAGCACAGAGAGCTAATTAGCTGCAGTCTGTGGGCTTTGGAGCACAGAGCTCAGTTGTGGCACAGGGGTTTAGTTTCCCCATGCAATCTTCCCAGACCAGGGATCAAACCCATGTTCCCTGCAGCTGGGCGAATTCTTTTCCACTGCACCACCACCTAGGAAGCCCCTTTGTATTGTTTGTACAAAGAATGCTTATTCAGGTGGTCTGACAAATGCTGCTAGAGGGAATCTAAAGCCATTGTTTCTTTATCTCCCTTTCTACCACGTCAGTTCTCTTGGGTTTCTCTCTGAGACCTTAGAGTTCACTGCAATACAAAGTGTCGATTATCACAGCTCTATACAAATCCTAACTGGAAAGGAAATAGTGGCAATTATTCTCATACAGTATATCTTATATACAGAGTATATCATGCAAAATGCCAGGCTGGATGAAGCACAAGCTGGAATCACAATTGGAAGGAGAAATATCAGTAACCTCAAATACGCAGATGACACCACCATTATGGCAGAAAGCAAAGAAGAACTAAAGAGCTTCTTGATGAAAGTGAAAGAAGAGAGTGAAAAAGTTGGCTTGAAACTCAACATTCAGAAAACTAAGATCATGACATCCGGTCCCATCACTTCATGGCAAATAGATGGGGAAACAATGGAAACAATGAGAGACTTTATTTTTGGGAGCTCCAAAATCACTGCAGATGGTGACTGCAGCCATGAAATTAAAAGACGCTTACTCCTTGGAAGAAAAGTTATGGCCAACTTAGACAGCATATTAAAAAGCGGAGACATTACTTTGCCAACAAAAGTCCGTCTAGTCCAAGCTATGGTTTTTCCAGTAGTCATGTATGGATGTGAGAGTTGGACTATAAAGAAAGCTGAGCGCCGAAGAATTGATACTTTTGAACTGTGGTGTTGGATAAGACTCTTGAGAGTCCCTTGAAGAGTCCCTTCAAGAGTCTCCTTGAATCCCCCAAGGAGATTCAACCAGTCCATCCTAAAGGAGATCAGTCCTGGGTGTTCATTGGAAGGACTAATATTGAAGCTGAAACTCCAATACTTTGGCCATGTGATGCAAAGAGCTGACTCATTGGAAAATACACTGATGCTGGGAAAGACTGAAGGCAGGAGGAGAAGGGGACGACAGAGGATGAGATGGTTGGATGGCATCACCGACGTGATGAACATGAGTTTGAGCAAGCTTCAGGAGTTGGTGATGGACAGGGAAGCCTGGCATGGTTCAGTCTGTGGTTGCAAAGAGTGAGACACGACTGAGTGACTGAACTGATTCTCATGGAGTAATTCTTTAATATCTGAGTATTTAAAATCCATATAAGTATTTTTACACACATAATTTATAATAATATATAATGTTTGCTCAACTACATGTTTATGTAAAGATATGTGCATGTATATATATATACATGCACATGCACTTTGGAGTCAAAACAACTTTCCAAATTGCTGGTAAGTAAATATTTATTAAGTGCACACAACATGTCAGACTCTTTTTGGTATTAAATACAAGGATGAGGAAGAGGGAATACTTAATAAATGTTAACTTGCTGATGTAATTAACAGCTCAGATGGTTTGAGAACATAAATCATTAAACTCATCATAATGGGCAGTTTATAAATAAAAGTACAGGTTACAAACAGAGACTACATCAAGGGCTCTTGTGTTATTTAGGATTTGCGTGCACTGGATGTCACAGAAATCTGATGACAGTGGCTTAACTAAATAGCTTCACATAATTGGCCTCATAAGCGAAGTGCAGAGAAGAGTGACCCAGTGGCTCCATGGTTTCATCAGTGCCACATGATTCTACTTCTTTTTCACTTCCCCATTCAGGAGATGCAAGAGACGCAGGTTCTACCCATGGGTTGGGAAGATCCCCTAGGCACCCGACTCAAATATTCTCCCCTGGAAAATTCCATGGGCAGAGGAGCCTGGGGCTCTACAGTCCATGGGGCTGCAAAGAGTCAGACAGGACTGAGCAACTAAGCACCCGTCTTCACTGGGTAGCTTAATTCTTCATCCTTGCTGTGAGATGGTCTGGGATTGGCTGTTACCTTCAACCTCACTACCTGCTTTCCAGGCAAGAACAAGAAGAAAGAAAGAGCAAAGGGGCAGAACCTAGCAAGTTTTGTCCATTATTTCATCAGCTGAAAATGTCATATAGTCACCCGTAACTGCAAACAAGTCTGGGAAAGTACTTTACCTGGACCATGGATGTACTGAGCAAAATTCAGTTTCTTTTAAATACAAAGAAGAAATGAATATATATTTGGTAGTCTACTTGTCCTATCTTTTCCAGTCTGTGGGAGTCTTTTCAAGTCAGAGAAGGTTGAAGCTAATAATAACAATGTTTTAAAATAGATACACTTGTTTCTTTCTAAATCATCTCCTTTTTATCATTCTTCTAGCTTCCAAATACCTTTACACTAGCAATTTACTTTTGTCATAACACAAACTTTCCTGGAATTCCTACTACTTCCTTTGAATAGCAATGAAATAAATGTGTAAATAATTTCCATTAAATGTTTAAAATTTTCAACTTTACTATGTTAAGAAATGGTGGCTTGCTACTATTTTTATTCAAACTGTTTTTGCCAGAAAAAATAATTGTTCACATTGGCAGAAACAGAATATTTGCCAGCATGAAAAAGTACTGTACAGAATAGCAGCATACCAGAACACATATTTTCTTACTCTCACAAATCTAGTTTAAAACCTTAATTTTTTTATAGCTATGGCCTCAATACTTCAGAATTTTTTAACTTTTTTTTTTCAACTTTGTAGCATATAAAAGTACATGCGTGAGCTTACAGTGCCAAGAAAAGTTTTCTTAAAGTTATTCCATTTCTGCTTGGAATTCTGGCTTCATTTTGCACAGGCTATGCTGTATGCCTTCTTATACAGAACACAGAAATACATTATTACAGTCACTAATATCTCTATTGATGTCTTAAATTACTCTTTGACTCTCCTTGACACCCAAGGAGCACTTTCCACTCCTTTATTCTTTTTTAATCTTTTTTTAGAATACTAATTCCCTGCTAGCAACTTTCCAATATTTATTTTTTACAAACAGCTGGTAGAATAGATAGTGGGTAACTCTCATTTTTAATAAATTCATAGGTCCATTGAACCCAAGAGTGTCCCTAGAAACCAGATTCCTCCGAATGTAATGAATCAAAGTACCACCTATGAAAAAATTTATTTCGAGTGTCAACTGAAAAATATAGTCACAATCTGAAAGTAGCATTATTTTATTTGGTGAGAATGTTTAGGACTCCAAGCCCGGGAGACAGCATATCAGTAGCTCTGAGAAAACTCCTCCAAGGAGACAGAGAGGAAGTCAGGCTATGTAGAAGTTTGCAACAAAGGGAGCAGAAAGTCTGAACTTCAAAGATCAAATATGTGAAGAATTTAGCATTCTATGTATGGGAAGATTATTCCTTCATATGAAACTCAGCTATCAGGGCTGTGCTGTTTCCTTTTTCACCTTGGTTCTTGCATTCCCCCAGCTCCTCAGCAATCTCTGTGGGCGCTGGTGGCATCTGCTAGATCGCAGTTTTGAGAGCCCTCATTCACATTTGGAGGCCAGAAATCACTGATGGCTGTGACAGTTCTTGTTTATTGACATGGCAGGAGATATTTTCATTTCACACAAGTTACCCATGAAAAATTGCATCGCTACCATTATCCAACCATGGAGAAATGGTTTTTTATATATAATATGAACTAGTATGTCACCATGTAAAATGATAATATTGATAATAAAGGTTATATGACAACATAGGAAAATGTTTATGATTTAATATTAAGCAGATTGCAATCTGAGGAAAGTTAGAATGTTAGACAAAAATTAGAAGGTAATATGTTGTTGTTGTTGTTCAGTCACCCAGTTGTGTCTGACTATTTTCAGCCCCATGGACTGCAGCACACCAGGCCTCTCTGTCCCTCACCATCTCCCAAAGTTTGCCTAAGTTCACGTCCATTGCATTGGTGATGCCATCCATCTAGCCATCTAATCCTCTGACGCCCTCTTCTCCTTCTGGCCTCAATCTTTTCCAGCATCAGGGACTTTTCCAATGAGTCAGCTATTCCCACCTGATGTCCAGAATACTGGAGTTTCAGCTTCAGCATCAGTCCTTTCAACGAGTATTCAGGGTTGATTTCCCTAAGGATTGACGGCTTTGATCTCCTTGCTGTCCAAGGGACTCTCAGAAGTCTTCTCCAGTACCACAGTTTGAAAGCATCAGTTCTTTAGTGCTCTGCCTTTACAGTCCTGATCTCACAACTGTACGTGACCACTGGGAAAACCATAGCCTTGACTATACAGACCTTTGTCAGCAGAGTAATGTCTCTGCTTTCCAATACACTGTCTAGGTTTGTCATAGCTTTCCTGCCAAGAGGCAAATGTCTTCTGATTTCATGACTGCAGTCCCCATCCACAGTGATTTTAGAGCCCAAGAACAGGAAATCTGTCACTTTAACCTTTTCCCCTACTATTTGCCATGAAGTAATGAGGCCAAATGTCATGATTTTAGTTTTTTTAATATTTAGTTTTAAGCCGACTCTTTAACTCTCCTTTTCCACCCTCAGCAAGAGGCTCTTTAGTTCCTCTACTTTGTGCCATTAAAGTGGTATCATCCACAGGATAAGGTAATATACAACAATGAAAATAATTGTGGAAGAAGGTCTATAGTATGTTTTTCTTCAGTTCCTTAATTTTTTCTGTATCATCTGATTATTCTTCAATGTGCATATGTTATTTTCATAATTATAAAAAGGGAGAAATGGTTTTTAATGAAAATCTTATCTTTTAGCATCTTCCTTTCCTGTACTTTGCCCTGTTTTTTGGTTCTTCCTTGAGATGCTCAGCAGCTGTCGCTGTCCTCCAAGCACCTCTCTTTGCCCCTTCCCTGAACAAGGCAGCCCCTATTGCCCCAGCCTCATCACAGGCCTTTCCCACCTTTACAATCTCATCAGCCTGAGTTCCATTTCCACTGGACCTATTGACTGGTTGGGTGCTTTTTAACTAACATTTCCACTTGAACACATTAATAGCCAGCTGTAAAGGATGATCATGCATCTCGAACTGTGGTGCTGGACAAGACTCTTGAGAGTCCCTTGGACACCAAGGAGATCAAAGCAGTCCATCCTAAAGGAAATCAATCCTGAATATTCATTGGAAGGACTGATGCTGAAGCTCCAATACTTTGGCCACTTGATGCGAAGAACCAATTAACTGGAAAAGACCCTGATGCTGGGGAAGACTGAGGGCAGGAGGAGAAGGGGGAAACAGAGGGTGAGATGATTGGATGGCATTACCAATTCAATGGACATGAGTTTGAGCAAACTCTTAGAGATAGTGAAGGACAGGGAAGCCTGGCATGCTACAGTCCACGGAGTCACAAAGAGCTGGACACGACTTAGCAACTGGACAACAACCTCTTCTTAGGATTACTATTAAGATTAAAGTGGCATATATCAACCACTCAAATTGTGGTGCTTGTCACAGAGTTGCCCTCATGACTCAATATGAGTAGTAGCATTTTTAAAAAAGCACTAATATTAATAGTATTCCTCCCAAATGCATATATGTGTATTTAAAAGAGTTGACTTATTGGAAAAGACCCTGATGTTGGGAGGAATAGGGGGCAGGAGGAGAAGGGGACAACAGAGGATGCGATGGCTGGATGGCATCACCAACTCGATGGACATGAGTTTGAGTGAACTCCAGGAGTTGGTGATGGACAAGAAGGCCTGGCGTGCTACGATTCATGGGGTTGCAAAGAGTCAGACGTGACTGAGCCACTGAACTGAAACAAAATTTAGGTTGAAAGAGCTTTTAAGCAAAAAGACAGACCCATGAAAAAGTTACTTGAATCAGAGCCAATGATAAAGAGTGTTAAGTTCAGAAAGTGAGATTCAAAGACATGAATGGATTGCACTCCGTCTTCCGCCTACTTAATGGCAGAACAGACACAAAAGCCCAGTCCTTGGGGTTCCTGGGAATGTGTGGTGCTCTCCACATTTGAGCATTGCCCTCAGTGCTCAGTGCTTGGATGACTTAATAGTCCAGTTATCTGCTTAGAAGAAATCCCTTCTTTATTTTTCTCCTTTGCTGTTTATCTCTGTTGGACAATCCCACAGCTCTGAGGACATTTGACCACCCACTACCCAAGAACAACTTCCTTTTGCCTTTGGCCGGTAGCACAGACAAATTGCTAATCCTTTCTTAAACCTCTAGGCGAACCTCTAATTCTCATGAGACTCATATTTCCTGCAAAGAACTCACTACATAAAGGGCCATATTCTCTGTGGGGCCCTTTCCTCACTGTTGCTCACAAACAGTTCGGTGTGAAAAATTATAACCACTCCTAACTTCACCCTCTTAGCTGCCTCTGCCTATCCTTTAGCCCTAATTTTAAGGTAAGATCATCACTGGTTTTTTTCCAACCTTTTGTAGCAAGATCAAAAGGGAAGGGGTGAGTTTTATTGGACACTGAGAGGAAGGTTCCAATAACACCCACATAAAGAGGTAATGTGGGAAAGCCAAAGCAAGCAAAGGGATTTAAAACCAGCTGGAATACAGCCGGGAAAGAAGCTAACACCCTGGGCTTTCCATGAACTTCTCCACCATGAGTCCTAAGCCAGAGGATACTTCATGATCAGAAAGTATTGGAAACCTGGTTTCAAATTCACTAGAAAGATGATATAAGAGATGCTTAACAGGGAAGGTTTTACTTAGATTAACTGATTAATTAATGACCACATTTCAACAATTCAGGCTTACTTTGTGGATGTAAATGTATGAGTAATACACAAAACCACAAACTCAGGAGCAATAAAAAACCTTAGGTTGAAAGCTCTCCTTTCAAAATTATCCCAATTTTCCTCTAAGGCAACTAGGGAGATGAAAATAAAGAAATCAACAGAAAAACTCATAAATCTGAGACTCTGGAAGGACAGGGTCACCATTCTATTGAAAGGATAGCTGCTTTCCTTGGGTCTGGTGGGAATTTCTTCCTGTGACGTGCTGGGAAGTGAAACTGGAGTAGAAAGATCGTTTTCAACTTGTGTCTGGACTCATCCACCTCTCCTGCTGACTCACGACACATTACCACTGCCTTTAACCAGGAGGGCTCCATATACCAAGCTGCCTTGGAATAGTATTATGCTTCTGATGGACCTACAGCCTTCAAAGAGCTCTCCAACCAGGGACTCAGTTAACTCCCAAATTTTATTGACTCAGAGCCTGGCAGGGGGTGGGGGGGGACATAAAACATACAGAATTATCAAGGTTCTTGGTCAATGATCTGGCTTATGAGTTGGCAATTTCTTTCCTCTAAAATTCTAACTTTCTTCTCATTATGGGTTGAATAGTTAATGTATGTTACTGTGTTGGTCTCTCAGCTGTGTCTGACTCTTTGCACCCCCATGAACTGCAGCCCACCAGGCTTCTCTGCCCTTGGGATTTCCCAGGCAAGAATACTGGAGTGGGTTGCCATTTCCTTCTTCAGGGGATCTTCCCAACCCAAGGACTGAACTCAGGTCTTTCATTGCAGTCAGATTCTTTACCATCTGAGCCACCAGGGAAACCCTGGGTTGAATGGTGCCCCTTGCCTTCTCTACTCCCCCAGATTCATATGTTGAAGTTCTAACTGTGAGTATGTTAAGATGTGACCTTATTTGGAAATAGGGTTGTTTCAGGAGCAGTTAGTTAGGTAAAGATGAGGTCATGCTGGAGCAGGGTGGGCCTCTAATCCAATATGCTATGCTGTGTTTAGTCGCTCCATCATATCCAACTTTTTGCAATCCCATGGACTGCAGCTTGCCAGGCTCCTCTGTCCATGGGGATTCTCCAGGAAAGAATACTGGACTGGGTTGCCATGCCCTCCTCCAGGGGATCTTCCCAACCCAGGAATTGAACCCAGGTCTCCCTCATGGCAGGCAGATCCTTTACTGTCTGAGCCACCAGGGAAGCCCAATCCAATATGACTGGTGCCCTTACAAAAAGACGAAATGGAGACAGAGACACAGAGGGAAGATGAGGTAAAGGCACATGAGAGGAGGATAGCCATCTGACAGCAGATTAGAGCAATGCATTTCCACACCGAGGAATATCAGCGATTGCTGGCAAACAACGGAAGCCAGAAGTGGCCAAGAGGATTCTCACTGACAGATTTAACCGAGGATCAGGCCCTGCTCACACCTTGATATCAGGCTTCTAAGGGGTCGCACAGAGTCAGACAACGACTGAAGTGACTTCGCAGCAGCAGCAGCAGCAGCAGCCTCTAGAACTGTAAGATAATCACTTTCTGCTGCTCTCAGCTACCCAGTTTGTAGTACTTGTTACAGTGGGCCCAGGAAACTAATAGTGTTCTATAATTAAAATTTGTTAAATGATCTGTCAGCTGATTAGTTAAAGAATTGGAAAGTAGTTCACTAGGAAAAACATTGTTACCCACTTTAGAGTCCTTCACTGTCTCAATTTCTGGGAGGAATTTCAACAAAGAATTCACCAAATCTTCTTAAATAACTACTAACTTTAGCTTTTATTTTTATTCAGAGTCTCCTTGTTTACAGCGGGGCTTCCCTGCTGGCTCAAATGGTAAAGAATCTGCTGGCAATGCAGAAGATGTGGGCTCGATCCCTGGGTCAGGAAGATCTCCTGGAGGAGAAAATGGCAACCCACTCCATTATTCTTGCCTGGAGAATCATATGGACAGAGGAGCCTGGAGGACTACAGTCCATGGGGTCCCATGACTGAGCAACTTACACTTGTTTCCAGCAGTAAAGTTAAATAAAAATAAGGTAAAACTGAAATACTGTACTTATACATAAATAATGCTTACCAAACAGGTCTGTGTACATAAATGTTTCCATATATTAGGCCACTTTCTTATAAACAACTCCTGAAATTAGAATAACTATGACAAACTGTATGAAATATAAAGAACTTTTACACATATTGAACCAAAAAAATTTCCCCACGACAGTGCAGGAAGTCCTATTATCTCCTTTACACAACTGAGACTCAGTTTAAGGTCTTGTTGTTCAGTCACCCAGTCACATCTAACTCTTTGCAACCCCATGGACTGCAGCACTCCAGGCGTCCCTGTCCCAAGCTAGGATGTGACCTGACTCAATAACTAACCACATCCTTTCCCTCTAACTGCACAGTACTAGCTTCTTAGTTCACTCTGCCTCCATTTTAGAGGCGTTGGAAGTGGTAAATGTGTATGGCGGAGGAAATTTTATCCTGGAGAATACCAAGGAAGTGAAGTGATAAGAGCTAGCTCAAGATGCCAACCAAAATTTCTAATTTAAACTGTTTATGCATGCATGCATACACAGTAAGTTACTTCAGTTGTGTCCAATTCTTTGTGATCCTGCGGACTATAGCCTACCAGGCTCCTCTGTCCATGTGATTCTCTAGGTTAGAATACTGGAGTGGGTTGCCATGCCCTCCTGCAGAGAATCTTCTCCACCCAGTGATCCAACATGAATCTTTTATGTCTCCCGCATTGGCGGGTGGGTTCTTGACCCCTGGTGGTGGGAAGCCACCTGGGAAGCCCCAAACTGTTCCATACCTTTGATTAATTAAAATTAAGAACAGGTATCTAACAATAAATTCTCTCTGTTGGAGAAAATTGCTTTAAATCAACATTAAGTTGAGTTGCATGCATTTGAATGGAAAATAAAGACTTTAAATTAGGATTGTTAAGCAAAGGACAGCCTCTGTCAGGACAATTTTTTTTTTTTAATGGGGACAAGCTTATGGAACCCTGAATTCATCTGAGTGAGGCTGACTCAAGCTTCCCAGCTTGTCAAAACTATTAGGATTTATGGAAGTTGCTTTTATTCCAGAAGGACTTCTGTTTAATAAGTTGTGGGTGAACCCATTACACATGAATACCATGGCCTCATGATTCTTGTTTCCTTGTGAAAGTGTGTTTCCTGCACTGAATCATCTTGTAATTTACTCCACGGGGTTTCCATCTGTCTAGATCAAATGTGAAAAAGAATTGCCTGGATCACATATTTAATGCTGTGCAATGAAAATGCATATGGTAATATAGCAAGAACACAGCACAGACTTTATGTCAGGTGTATAGGGGGAAATACAGATTTGTCTTATTTTAAAACTGATCTAATCTTCCATGCCAATTAAAGGTATCTCCTTTCTTCCTGTTTAACTATTTCTTTTAAGTTAACTCTCTTTTCGGTAAGTTTCCCTCCTTTTTAGAATATCTCCTCTTCCCCTCTCTCCTTTCCAGTTTCAGAAAGTATAAGGGAACTCATGTGATTTTAACCACTGAAGGCAAGAGGGCTTACGTTCCTCACTTGTATTAATAGGCTTTTTATCGGGGCTTCCCTGGTGGCTCAGACAGTAGAGAATCTGCCCACAGTGTGGGAGACCTGAGTTCAATCCCCAGGTCAGGAATATCCCCTGGAGGGGGAAATAGCTACCCACTTCACTATTCTTGCCTGGAGAATTCCAAGGACTGAGTAGCCTGGTGGGTTACAGTCCATAGTGTCACAAAGAGTTGGACACAGCTGAGCAACTGACACTCACTTCACCCATGCCTCTTCTTGGTATACCTGGGTTTGTGATGCAGCTGGACATGGTTTGGCCCTAGGCATTTTATGATGATGTCTACTGAAATGTGGCCAGTCATTCCTAGCCCCATGGAGCATCATGTGGACACCCACAGCTGAAGCCAGTGGACACAGTCATTGATTTGTCATCATAAAGTCCCCACACAGGGCTGCATCTTTTTCCTGAGTCCAGTCTCCAGTCCTTTCACTGCCTTCTGCACTATGCGACAAGGCACCGTACCTCTGGTTTATTTCTCCAGACACTGTTCTCCACTTGTGTTTCTTTCCTTCTCTCATCATGTTAGATGTGGCTCAAGCCAAAAAGCAAGGCTTTGCATAACGACCTGTACAATAATCCAGACACTTCAGGATTCCCCCATACCTATCCAGATGGCTTTATGGGCTTCCCACAAGACTCAAACCCCAAAGAAAGGATAAGTTTACTGGCATCTGACCAATCTACCCTACTTTCTCCTCTCTTCAAATATTTCATACTTTCATCAGTTCTGAGACGCACATTATTTCATGTTTTAACTTTGCTTTTGTGTATCTTCATAGATACATGCAAGAAATTCTCTGAGATTAAAACTCAAGAATAAGTTAGGTCACAGGGCATAACAACAATGAACACGCCACTTCACAGATCCATAGAAAAACATAAGAGTATTTACCACTACATATCCTGACCAACACTTTGCATGCATATTTCTAATGTCTGTGTTTTGATAGCATTAATATGGCATCTCACTGTTGCTGTAATTTCTCTGATCAAAGCATTTGAGGACTCTGTGAACTTGTTAGCCATTCAGATTTCCCTCTCTACATTGCCTTTACATAGTCCCAACTCATTTCTTCCCTGAGTTTCTTATTGTTTTTTGTTTATGCTGATGTTTTTCTATGAATACATTTGTCTATTAGATTTACATGATTTAACTTTCACAATGATGTCTTTAATTTATGCTGAATTGCCTCTGTATACAGTGAAAATTTATGAGTGAAAATTTTTCCAATGCCACTAAAATAATGTGTTCTTTAATTCTCTTGCCACTTTATCTGTCAGTTGTATGCTGCTGCTGCTGCTAAGTTGCTTCAATCAAGTCCAACTCTGTGCGACCCCATAGACGGCAGCCCACCAGGCTCCCCCTTCCCAGGGATTCTCCAAGCAGGAACACTGGAGTGGGTTTCCATTTCCTTCTCCAGTGCATGAAAGTGAAAAGTGAAAGTGAAATCGCTCAGTTGTCTGACTCCTAAGGACCCCATGGACTGCAGCCCACCAGGCTCCTCCATCCATGGGATTTTCCAGGCAAGAGTACTGGAGTGGGGTACCATTGCCTTCTCTGTGTCAGTTGTATAAGTCCCCCATATACACAGTTTGATTTCTGATTGATCTGATTGATTTCCACTGATCTATTTGTCTGTTCCATAATCAATTATGTGCTTTTTATTTTGTATTTTTTCGATTATGTGCTTTTTAAACCACATAATTGTCAACTGTTTTAATATCTAATATAGTAAATTTTGCCTTTTCTCTTCTTTCTCATTTGTGGCTTAGCTATTTATGGACCATCATTTTCCCAAATAAATTTTAGAAGAGTTTTTCAAGTTCTTCAGAAAACATAGATGGAATTTTGACTGAAACTGTTTATAGATTCATTAGAGGAAAACTAACTTCTTTACTATATTGAATTGGCCTATCCATTTATTCAAAACTTTTCATATGTCTTTAACAGAGTTTTAAATATTTCTCCACAAAGAAATATTTTTTCTTAGGCTGATTCTTAGAAATTTATTCACTTTGAGTGATATTATAAATAGCATCTTATTTCAATTGTATTTTCTAGTTGATAGTTGCTGGTATAGGATAGGAAAAATATTTGGTCTTGTACCCAAAACTTTCCTAAATTCTCTTTATAGTCTAAGTTTTCTGTTAACTCTGTTGTAATTTCTATGGATATGATCATTTCACCACCAAACTGACACTGCATAACACTATTAGCATTATGCTGCCTGGCACATAGTAGGCAGAGAGGAACACAGCGTATTCTCCCTTCTCCCTCAGCCCATATACTCAAAATTATTCATTAATAGTGAGAAATGTTTTAATTAAAATTTAAAAAACTAGTTGCCACATTGTGAAAAATTCTCTACAATTCTTTTTCTGTCTGTTACTTGGCTTAAGTTTTCTTTTATCTTTTTTGTTTTCAGATTTTGAATTATTATAATTTATTTACTCTATTTCTATAACTTTTGTGCTCACCCTCAGTACTTTTGCCTGGAAAATCCCATGGACGGAGGATCCTGGTAGGCTCCAGTTCATGGGGTCGCTAAGAGTCGGACACGACTGAGCGACTTCACTTTCACTTTTCACTTTTATGCACTGGGGAAGGAAATGGCAACCCGCTCCAGTATTCTTGCCTGGAGAATCCCAGGGACGGAGGAGCCTGGTGGGCTTCCGTCTATGGGGTCGCACAGAGTCGGACACGACTGAAGCGACTTAGGAGCAGTAGCAGTTAGTGCTTCCACATGCGCAGTTTGACTTGAAATCTAAACAATTTATCCTTCTCCTTCCTGAATAATAAAAGGTCTCAGGAATTTTTCATTCCAATCACATGCTATTTTATACACTATTATTGTTTAGTATTTTATTTCCACTTGTATTTTACCTTCAAAGTAATCAGTATTACTTTTGTCATTGTACAGATCAGATCAGTCGCTCAGTTGTGTCCGACTCTGCGTCCCCATGAACTGCAGCACGCCAGGCCTCCCTGTCCATCACCAACTTCCGGAGGTCACTGAGACTCACATTCATGGAGTCAGTGATGCCATCCAGCCATCTCATCCTCTGTCGTCCCCTTCTCCTCTTGCCCTCAATCCCTCCCAGCATCAGAGTCTTCTCCAATGAGTCAACTCTTCGCATGAGGTGGCCAACACCACCACAGTTCAAAAGCATCAATTCTTCGGGGCTCAGCCTTCTTCACAGTCCAGCTCTCACATCCATACATGACCACAGGAAAAACCATAGCCTTGACTAGGTGAACCTTGTTGGCAAAGTAATGTCTCCATTGTACAGAGTCAGTGGTTATTTAGATACACTAATATTTACCAATTTCTTCTTGTCATATTGCTTCTTGCTTCTCATTCTTTTCTTCTACTTTCAGTGTTTTAATTCCTTTAAAGTGTTTCCTTGAGTAATTTTTTCAATGAAAATGAATAGTAAATTCTTTCAAGATTATTGTTAAATGTCATCTTTTTACTTTTGCCCCTAAATCATAATTTAGTTGGGTGTTCTGGGTCGTCAACTCAGATTTCTTTAAAACATATTTTTCTTCTGTCGTTCTGCCACTGAGACGGAGAAGGCAATGGCACCCCACTCCAGTGCTCTTACCTGGAAAATCCCATGAATGGAGGAGCCTGGTGGGCTGCAGTCCATGGGGTCGCTGAGAGTTGGACACGACTGAGCGACTTCACTTTCACTTTTCACTTCCATGCATTGGAGAAGGAAATGGCAACCCACTCCAGTGTTCTTGCCTGGAGAATCCCAGGGACGGGGGAGCCTGGTGAGCTTCCGTCTATGGGGTCGCACAGAGTTGGACACGACTGAAGTGACTTAGCAGCAGCAGCAGCAGCAGCAGCCACTGAGAAGTTTGTTGCCAATCTAACCTAATTACCTGCCTTTGCTGATAAAGCTTTTTCTTCACTGTTAGTTTTTCAGGTTTTATGTTCTGTCTTTAATGTTGTGCAGTTTAATGATGATGTGTTCAAGTGTAGATTCATTTATTTGTTTATTTAGTCTTCCTTGGATCTCACTTAACCACAAAATTTAAGTTGAGCTGATTAATAATCAGGTCTATGGTTGCCTAATTAAAACACTGACATATGAAGAGCTACCCTAATGAATGTACTATCAAGTCGTTCCAGTCTAGACTATTGTTCATTTGGACCTCATTAGCTTTCCACAGTGCAAAATTACATGAATTAAGTTATAAGGCTGAACACACACTTTTGCATTTTATCAAAGTTCAACATTATCCATACATATAATATTTTTGTACTGTCTACAAATCATAGTTGAAACAATATATTACAAAACTAAGATGTTAACAGTTCCAAGTTTCTCTGCCTCAACCCTCAGATATTAATCATTCTTTCCTTCCATCTTGGATCTGAGAAACAGAAGAATCTTTTTCCCTTTCTGAGGTACACCCACCCTTTCTTCCACTATCTCTGACACTTGGCTCAGTAATTACACCTTCACTCCAAGCTCATTCAAGTCTTTTCCACTTCGCCCACTCTTTCTTTGCAGGTAAAGAAAATTCAAGTTCACATTTTCTAAAAAAATAAAATAAAATAAACTTTCCCTTATTCTTTCCTGTCCCTTAAGCTAATAACCTCTCTTTGTCATCCTCACAGACAAACTTAGCAAAGGAGGGAAAGCTCTCTTATTATACAAGCCCCCCACCTCTCCCAAGCCCATCCCACTTACCCATACACATCAATTTCATCCTGACTCTGCTGCAATTAAGCTCCTTCTAGCACCTTCTAGCACTCATTGAAACCTCTCCAGGCAAAATTACTAATGCCTTCCTGACCTCTAAAAACCAAAGGAGTGTTTCCATGAACCAGTCCTATTTGGATGCTCTAAGGCTCTGGACATCTTTGACTGACTTGTCTTCATTGACTTCAGGATTATCACTCTCTCTGGATTCTCCTTCTGACTTTTCAGATTGCTCCTCCCCGGATTATTTTTTGAACTGCACTACTATTCCTCTGCTCCCTTTCAAGTGGGGGAAAACCATGGGATATTTATTCCTAGTTCTCTTCTCATCAGATCAGATCAGATCAGATCAGTCGCTCAGTTGTGTCCGACTCTTTGCAACCCCATGAACTGCAGCACGCCAGGCCTCCCTATCCATCACCAGCTCTCAGAGGTCACCCAGACTCACATTCATCGAGTCAGTGATGCCATCCAGCCATGTCATCCTCTGTCGTCCCCTTCTCCTCCTGCCCTCAATCCCTCCCAGCATCAGAGTCTTCTCCAATGAGTCAACTCTTCGCATGAGATGGCCAAAATACTGGAGTTTCAGCTTGAGCATCATTCCTTCTAAAGAAATCCCAGGTCTGATCTCCTTCAGAATGGACCGGTTGGATCTCCTTGCAGTCCAAGGGACTCTCAAGAGTCTTCTCCAACAACACAGTTCAAAAGCATCAATTCTTCGGCGCTCAGCCTTCTTCACAGTCCAGCTCTCACATCCATACATGACCACAGGAAAGACCATAGCCTTGACTAGGCGAAACTTTGTTGGCAAAGTGATGTCTCTGCTTTTGAATATGCTATCTAGGTTGGCCATAACCTTCCTTCCAAGGAGTAAGCCCATTGCCAAGTCTTCTGTTAGTACTTACAAAGTGAAGACTGCAATCTCTCTAACTCTTGCCTCTATCCTAATGCCAGACCTAATTTCCAGTAGCATACTTGACATTTTCAGCTGACTGCCCAACAACATCTCAAATTCATGGTATCCAAAATACAAGTACTCTTCTTTTTCTTGCAAACTTTCTCTTTCTTTTATATTCCTTATATAAGTGCCATTGTCATTCACTGTTCAAATTTAAAACAGACTAATTCTCTACTCCAGTGTTGTCCAACAGAACTTTCTGTGATGATGGGAATGTCCTGTGTCTATTCTGTTCAAGATGGTAGTACTAACCACTTGTGGCTACAGAGCACATGAAACGTCTAGTAGGACTGAGGAAATGGATCACTATTGCATTTAATGTTACTTAATTTAAATTTAAATAGTCACATTGTTGTTCCGTCGCTAAGTCATGTCCAACTCTTTGCAACCCCATGGACTGCAGCACACCGGGCTTCCCTGTCCTTCACTGTCTCCAGGAGTTTACTCAAACTCATGATCATTGAGTCAGTGATGCCATCCAATCATCTCTTCTTCTGTTGCCCCCTTCTTTTCCTGCCCTCAATCTTTCCCAGCATCGGGGTCTTTTCCAATGAGTCATCTTTTCACATCAGGTGGCCAAAGAACTGGAGCTTCAGCTTCAGCATCAGTCCTTTAAATGAATATGCAGGGTTTATTTCCTTTAGGATCGATTAGTTTGGTCTCCTTGCAGTCCAAGGAGACTTCTTCTCCAGCACCATAATTCAGAAGCATCAGTTCTTCAATGCTCATTTTGTTCAACTCTCACATCCATACATGACTACTGGAAAAACCATAGCTTTGACTAGATGGACCTTTGTTGGCAAAGTAATGTCTTAGCTTTTTAATATGCTGTCTAGGTTGGTCATAGCTTTTCTTCCAAGGAGCAAGCAACATTTAATTTCATGGCTGCAGTCATCATCTACAGTGGTTTTGGAGTCATGTCACTGTTAAGCCACATGTGGTTGTCGAATGGGAAAGCACAACTTTAGCCCTTCATATCACCTAAATTACTTTTGCCATGAGGTCCCATAGATTCTATTCCCTAAATTTATCTTGAAAAGATGCTCCTCAAAGCAATCCCCCTTTCCTATCTTCAGCTCTATCATTTGAAAACACCAACACGATTATGTTTTTTTCCTGTCCCGAATATTTTAATTAACCTCACATTTTATTATTTCATATAAGATAATGTCTGAACTTCTAGTCATAGCCCATAAAGACTTCCATGGTCTGGCTGCCCAACCACTCTCACCACCACCACTTTCCCATCACCTCTGTGACAAGAATGTTCAACTCTGTTCTTTACCTACATGCCCAGTAATACTTTCAAGCTCATTTACACTCTGAACATCCACCTCGTGTATACGTTCTCTCTTCTCGCAGTTTCATGAATTTTCACTCAGACTAAAGGGACAGGGTTGAAGGGCTTCCCAGGGTGGCCCTGGTGGTAAAGAATTCGCCTACCAATGCAGGAGACATAAGAGACGCAGGTTCAATCCCTGGGTTGGGAGGATCCCTTGGAGGAGAGCATGGAAACCCACTCCAGAATTCTTGCCTGGAGAATCTCATGGACTGCGGAGCCTGGAGGGCTACAGTCCATAGGGTCACAAAGAATCAGACACAACTGAAGTGACTTAGCACACACACAAAGGGACCAGATCAAATGCTGGTTCCTTCCTATGTTTGCTTGTATATCTCTTTCATTTTCCTCCAGAGTAAGGACAATGTTCTATGGAACATTCTCAGTCTTATATGTGAAAGAGTAAATGAATGAATGAATTAATAGTAAAATTCTAAACAATTCCTTCTGTAATTAAATGCCAAAAGTGTATCACCTAAAAAACTGGAGTGCTCCCTTTTTTAAAAGATAACTGAAATTATAAACCTAGTTTTTCTTATCTCTATAAGTCATCTATTCTCATATGTATGAAAACAGAGCTTTCTTTATTTTTTCCTAACTGAATTTAGGCAAATCACATTACATCTCTAGATTTATCACCTATTATTTCTATAACACAATCCCTCTAAGTTCCAAATTTCTTACCTGAAAAATGGGGATAACTGTGTGGAAGGAGGAAATGGTGGAAAAGAGAAAGAAAGGTGAGAGGGAGGGAGGAAGCACACACAAAATTTTCAAGTGGAGATACTTTCCCAGGCCTCCCCAAGAATCATGGGAATACATAAATGCCAATGATACTACTCATTTAGAGAGAGTCTAAAAAGCACCCAATTGTTTAATTCCCTTTGTGAAGAAAGGTGAGTTATAGGTCAATTCCCAGACAATCCTGAGTGTTCGATCTGAGCTATTCTGAGGCATATCTATAAATCAGCTCCCCTATCTGTGCCTGACAATACTCCTATACGGATGGTTCTAATTCTGAATCTGGTCTGCAGACCTTAATTATAAGTTCATTTCCTTGCAATAGCTGATAGGATTTTCATGAGGATTCAATGAGATATTAATGTGCTAATCTTTCAGTGCCTTACCCACAAAAGGGCTCAAATGTGAAAGTTATGATTATCATTTATGGGATTCAATGATTCTACATGCTCAGAAACTGCACCAATTTTGGGGGGAGGGAGGGAGCATGCAACATGCAGGATCTTAGATCCCTGACCAGGGTTCGAAACTGTACCTCCCGCAGTGGAAGCAGAGTCTTAACCACGGAACCATGACGGAAGTCCTCTGAAACTCAAATTTTATAATTTTGCATGCCAAATTATACATTTATTTTGCTCAAGTGCTGAGAAGTCAGACTGGAAAGGAACTAGTAGCTAATATATATGTGCAGCACTTACCAAGGTTGTATTTCTGATTGTGTGATTACTTGATTCTTATCAGTCTCCTTCACTAGACTGTAATCTCCGATTGCAACTGAGCCTTGTCAATTTGGGGTTGCCTTTGGATTCCCAGCACTTAACCAGATGCCTGTCCCATGGGAAGCACTGGATAAATATTTGCTGAAATAAACTGTTCACTTATTTGGAAACATTCCAGATACTAAGTTAGGACTTAGGGAGAAAAAATGTCTCAGAGAATGTCTTCTGCCATCAATGAACTCTAATCTAGTTAGCAAGTCCCTAAATCAAACCAGTGATTGTAATGGAACAAAGTATGAGAAGCATTCACATGGAGTGTTGTGGAAACATGAAACATGGGCATCTAACCAGTCAGGAGACAGGGGGAGTTAGGAAAAGGTTTCCAAAGGAGGTGAGGTTGAGATATTTTCATAATAGTCCAGAAGCACAGAAATGAGAAGGCTAGAGGAGAGGCCAGTTTTTCTTTTTAATTGAAGAAGGATCTACAAGAAAACAGTGGCAAGAAAGAAGATGGAGAAGTAGGGAGAAATTGGAATATGGATTGTGAACCATTTTAAGAACTTTGAATTGAATTACAAAGGCAATCTAGAGACGCTGGTGGATTTGAAACAGAAAGACATGGCAACTTGATAAGTTTGAGTGGAGTGGATCAGATCTCTAAAGTGTCTTCCAGTTGTAGAAGTCTGTGATTCAAGCATTTTGATAGCTAAATTTAATACTAAAATACAATAACTGTATATATTGGGTTGATTAAAAGTTAGTTTGGGTTTTCCTGTAATTTCTTATGGAGTGAATGAACTTTTGGGCCAATCCAACTAGATAGCATATTAAAAAGCAGAAACATTACTTTGCCAACAAAGGTCCGTCTAGTCAAGGCTACGGTTTTTCCAGTGGTCATGTATGGATGTGAGAGTTGGACTGTGAAGAAAGCTGAGTGCCAAATAATTGATGCTTTTGAACTGTGGTGTTGGAGAAGACTCCTGAAAGTCCCTTGGACTGCAAGGAGATCCAACCAGTCCATTCTGAAGGAGATCAGGACTTGGTGTTCTTTGGAAGAAATGATGTTAAAGCTGAAGCTCCAGTACTTTGGCCACTTTATGCGAAGAGTTGACTCATTGGAAAAGACTCTGATGCTGGGAGGGATTGGGGGCAGGAGAAGAAGGGGACAACTGTCGATGAGATAGCTGGATGGTATCACTGACTCGATGGACGTGAGTTTGAGTGAACTCCAGGAGATGGTGATGGGCAGGGAGGCCTGGCGTGCTGCGATTCATGGGGTCGCAAAGAGTCGGACACGACTGAGCTACGGAACTGAACTGAACTGAATATTAGCATAAACCTCTATAACAAGCAGACCCAAAATGTACTAAGAGCAGAGGTTCATTACATGCTCAGATAGCAGGCAAGGGTAGGTGCTCTTGATTACCTTGTGGAGGAAAGAAAGGATAAGGGTAGGTGCTCTTGATTACCTTGTGGAGGAAAGAAAGGATAAGTTTCTAACCATAACGCTAGGCTAACAAACGTCTGCCATGTTCAGTGTATGACTTTCAATTCAAGCTCACTCAGATCTTCATGTCATCATTTCATCCTTTATGAATGAGTTATGGCATGAGAAGCACCCTATGAAAGTCGCTCAGTCAAATCTCCAGGCCAGAATACTGAAGTGGGTAGCTGTTCCTTTCTCCAGGGGATCTTCCCAACCCGGGGATCGAACTGGGGTCTCCTGCATTGCAGGCAGATTCTTTACCAACTGAGCTACCAGGGAAACCCCTGTAGGAAGAAGCTTTATGAGTCAGGTCTGCAACTAGCACAGACCACTTCCATCTGGTCAGACTCATTAGTTAGAACCAAGTCACATGGCTACGCTAACTGCAAAGAAGGCTGGGAACTGTAGTCTAGCTCTTTGCTAGGGCAATATCCACCACACTATTCTAGGTTAGAATTTGGGGTATATTTATGTTCTCTTTTCATAAATAATTCTGTTTTCTATTTTAATCATCTTAGACTTTGTGAATTTCATTGTAAGTTGTTTAAGAATGCAGAGTAAAAATTATAGATAAAGCAAAAATCATATAATTGCTGAATGTCAACAACAAGGATGTATATTTTATAGTTCATAAAAGCCTTTCACACTCTTAAGTTTGTTTTTTAAAGAAACCCTTTGATATAAGCAGGAAACTGTTGTTACCATCATTTTTAAAATATAAGTATTATTCAGAGAGGTCAATGACTTACCTGAGGTTGTCCAACTTCACTCATTTCTAACAGTTATTTACATGCAGGAAGTGTTTAGCTGTCCTTGAAATACATCTAAAAATATAAAAGTATTTCTTTTCAAATATTTTTAAGAACTATTAAAAATAAAGGACATATTCATCCAGAGTTCATATTGAGGTCTATTCTGAAATACTTCGATTCGCATAACTCAGCAATGCTCACCTCAACCACATAGGCAGAAATGGCAATGAAACAAACTACTGGTAATGATATTGCAAAGACTCCATCTGTGAGCTAGGTTTTAATATCTTCCTGCCAGAGAGAAATGTTTGTGAAAGAGACAAAGAGGGGACTTCTTTGGTGGTCTGGTGGTTAAGAATCTGCCTTGCAGTGGAGGGGACATGGATTTGATCCCTGATCAGGGAACTGAGATCACATATGCCGCAGAGCAACTAAGCCTATGAGCCACAACTACTGAAGCTCATGCACTCTGGAGTCTGTGTGTCACAACTAGAGAGTCCACATGCCGCTGGGAAATATCCCGTGTGCCACAAGTAAGACCCAGTGCAGTCAAGTAAATTCAATAAATAAATATTTTTTTTTTAAAGAGAGAAGGCCCATGAAGCACAGACCCTGGTTCTCACTTTGCTAAAGGGTTTAGAGTATGTATTAGCTTCCTAGGGATGTCATAAAAAAGTGGCACAAAATGAATGGCTTAAAAAACAGATTTACTGTCCCACAGTTCTGGAGGCTAGAAGTTGTAGATCAAGGTGTCAGCAGAGCTACACTCCCTCCAAAGTTGCTAGAGAAGGATCTGTTCCAAGCCCCTCTCCCAGCTTCTGGTAGTTCCTTGGCTTATGGCAGCATAACCTCAATTTTCACAGAACTATGAGACCATAAATTCTCATTTGTTCACCTTTGTCTTGGATTTAGTCAATGAGACAAAGGCCTACATATTAGGAAATCAACAGCCTATGAGAAAATTGAAGACAGCTTTCCTATGCCCAAGGAGTTGGAAAATGAAGCAATAGAAAGAAACCAACCTAAAATTCCCAATGCTCAGGCCGTGCAAGGTTTGCCCTTGAGAACATTTTACCAGCATTGGCCTGCTTCCGCCACCAGGCCTCCCCTGGAAAGTGAACAATGTGTCAATCTCCCACATCTGTGTAAGTTTCCCACTTGTCTCCACTGAGCAACATTCTTCCCATGAGGTCATGTACAGCTCGAATCGTTATTCCAAATGACTTTTCAATCCTTTTGGCACATAACTGGTATGTATTTAAACTATGAGCCCATGAAAAGTAAACCAAACACAAGATATGGTCCAAAGACCTCAGCCATTCTACAGAAAAACACTTCCGCAGTTCTTCTTCCCTTTTTCCAGTCCAACCCAACTTTCCCACCCAACCCTCTTCTAACAACCCCCTCCAAAAAAAGGAGGATTGGGAGTAAAACATTTTCACTGTTCACTAGGCACTGGGAAAGCACTGCCTCTTTTAAAGCTCACGCCCCAGTACCTGGCACACTGAATTCTCAGCTGCTGTTTCATTTTTCTGACCTCCTTAATCATACTTGCCAGGCAAACATCTGTGGATTGCAAGACACAATTAGAGGAGATGGAGAGTGCATGTTAAAGAAGGAGGGAGAGGAGAAAAAAGGAGAAGGATGGGGAAAAGAAAAAGAAACAATAATCTTTTTCAGAGAAAAACACCATCTTCAAAGAAAATATCTGATAGGACTAGTATCCTTAAACTTCCACCCACTCACTCACCACTCCAGGATTCTTTCCCCCAAATTTAACCCAAGATGGAATCACCTCTAGTCCAGATTGAGGCAAGTTTGGCAGCTTTAGAGGTTGTGTGGTGAAAATTTAGTAACAATCTGCTTTTCTCTGCAAATTGCTAAGGCAATAGTGTTCCTTGGCCAATTCAAAAATCAAGTGATGCCCAAATAAACTGCAGCACATTCTTGTCTAGGGCTTTCATCCAACAGCCAGAGCAAGGTGCTGCCAGAGCTGCTGGTCCTGCCTGAGTCTCCTGCTGAAAATAGCCCTACTGTGAGACTGGTGTTCTGGGGCTGTTTCTTCTATAAAGGCATGGGAGTTGGAGTGAAAAAATGGTATGCTCGGAGAAGGCAATGGCAACCCACTCCAGTACTCTTGCCTGGAAAATCTCATGGGCGGAGGAGCCTGGTAGGCTGCAGTCCATGGGGTCGTGAAGAGTTGGACACGACTGGGCGACTTCACTTTCACTTTTCACTTTCATGCACTGGAGAAGGAAATGACAACCCCTCCAGTTTTCTTGCCTGGAGAATCCCAGGGACGGCGGAGCCTAGTGGGCTGCCGTCTATGGGGTCGCACAGAGTCGGACATGACTGAAGTGATTTAGCAGCAGCAGCAGCAGCAGCACAGGATGAAAGGAAGAGGACAAAGACAAGAAGATAAGGTAATTGTACAGAATGGTGCTACCACGGATGTGGTTATGATAGAGGCCAAATTGGGCATCAGTTTTATAGGATTATCACACCTAGATGTGATCAGGCTGAATTCAGTGTTAATCTACAAAGATCTTCCCTGTGATTTTTATTTCAATTCACTTTCTAGTCCCTCTCTTTTGTTGAACAATACCACAAATAAATTGTATTAGCCCCCAAACCAGGGTGGACTTCCCAGATGGTGCTGGTGGTAAAGAATCTGCCTGCCAATGCAGGAGACAAGAGATGTGGTTTTGATCCCTGGGTGGGGAAGATCCCCTGGAGGAGGGCATGGCAATCCACTCCAGTATTCTTGCCTGGAGAATCCCATGGACAGGGGAACCGGCTGGCTACAGTCCATAGGGTCACAAAGAGCTGGACACAACTGAGCACCTGAGCATGCAAACCCCAAACCAGGGTATGATTTCTCAGCTTCCATAGTCTATCACACCTCTTGTCAATGAGAGCTCCTAGAAAGATATCTTTCGGACACATTTGTTTTTCTGCATAGATACCGGCTTTAGTATAGCTCAAGTCCTCACTATCTTCTTTGCCTGGATTAATGGCAATGGACCCTTACCCACATATACTCTTGTCTTTTCAGTCTATTCTAAAATCAAGATGATCTTTAAATGCAAACACAAACATGTCACTCCACTGCTTAAAACTCCTCATGGCTCCCTGCTGCTTTTATATTAAAGTTCAAACTTTAATCGTGATTTTCAACACCCTGTTTTTATGGTTTCTGCCCAACTCTCTAGATTCTCCTTTTTTCCCCATAGTGCTATGTTCCATCTATACCAAACTCTCTGTGCCTCCTCTAATGCACCCTCTTTTCCCCCCTGTGACCCTCCTTGCCTCCCACCCAATGTTTACACTCTCTTCTGGTAGCTTGAGATCTTCCCATGCTCCCCTCTTGCTCCTCCTCCCCCACTCCTCTTCCTTTTCGTCATCTGCTAATTTCTACTTACTCTACAATCTTCAACCATGATTTCACTTCATCTGAGTTAGGTGCTCTTCCAATAAGCTTTCTCAGAACCATCACTTTCTCCCTCAATAAAGTGTGACAACCTATATTATAACTACTTGGTCACTCTTCTCTCTTCTGTTCTCTCCAACTGCTCATGAGAGTGTTTTAATTTCTTTTAGAAGCAGAGAGAAAATAAACATAGATCAGAAAATATTTTAAAGTATAATATTTGTCTTTGCTGTTGTTGTTTAGTTGCTAAGTCATGTCAGACTCTTCTGCAACCCCATAGACTATAGCCCTTCAGGCTCCTCTGTCCATGGGATTTCCCAGGCAACAATACTGGAGTAGGGCTGTTATTTATCTCTCCAGGGGATCTTCCTGACCCAGGGATCAAATCCACATGTCCTGTATTGGTAGATGGATTCTTTACCACTGAGCCACCAGGGAAGCCTTAATATTAATCTTTGTGTGCTAGATGTGTATGCATGCTAAGGCACTTCACACCAACATAAAACATAATTCTCAATACTGTTTTTGGAGGAAAGAGATAAATTAAATCAATAGTGACAAATGCCCATGAAAATCATAATGTCTGTCCTGCTAAGTGGCTGGAAAAATATACGCACATAGAGAACAAGGCTAAAGAACTGAAATCATCTCACTGTCTTGGAGCCTTGATGAAGCCCTTTGTTTTGGTGAGAAAGCTGAACACTATGGAAGATTCAAGGATTGCCTCTGTGCTTCTGACCTGTATGATCAGCAATCTGATGTTTCTCTCGCACTTTTTTAAAATGTTTTACAGCTACTGTAGACAGTCCACCAAAGGAAACTAAAATATATTTCCCCCAAATATGCAATGCAAAAATTCTTCAATGCAAAAATTCTGTTTTCAAAATTTGGTAAGAATAAAATACACCTAATTCTGTTTTCAAAATTTGGTAAGAATAAAATACACCTACAACACTGGAGAAGGCAATGGCAGCCCACTCCAGTACTCTTGCCGGGAAGGTCCCATGGATGGAGGAGCCTGGTAGGCTGCAGTCCACGGGATCACTAGGAGTCGGACACGACTGAGCGATTTCCCTTTCACTTTTCACTTTCATGCATTGGAGAAGGAAATGGCAACCCACTCCAGTATTCTTGCCTGGAGAATCCCAGGGACAGGAGAGCAGGGTGAGCTGCCGTCTCTGGGGTCGCACAGAGTCGGACATGACTGAAGTGACTTAGCAGCAGCAGTAGCAGCAAGGACAACATTAAAAAAAGCTAGGACTTCCCTGGTGGCACAGTGGATAAGAACCTACCTGCCAATGCAGTTCTATCCCTGGTCCCTGGAGATTCCACTTGCCATGGGGCAACTAAGCCCATGTGCCACAATTACTGAACTCACACGCCTAGGGTCTATGCCCAAAACAAGAGAAGCCTGCACACTTCAACCAAGTAGTCCTAACTCACTACAACTAGAGAAAGCACATCCAGAGCAATAAAGTCCCAGCACAGTCAAAACTGTGGCTCAGTTGGCAAAGAATCTGCCTGCAATGCAGGAGACCTGGGTTCAGTCCCTGCACTGGGAAGATCCCCTGGAGAAGGATAAGGCTACCCACTCCAGTATTCTGGCATGGAGAATTCCATGGACAGTCCATGGGATTGCAAAGAGTCAGATACTACTGAGTAACTTTCACTTCCACTTCCAAAAATTAAAAAGAAAAACAAAATAAATGCACAGAAAATATGGGGAAAGTTGTTCTGCCTCCTTCTTGACCCTTTCAGGCAAATGAGCATTTCCTAAGGAACATTAAGAGCAGGAAGAGCAATCCACACAACAGATGGCTCCATTACAAGCCAGTTTACACAGGTCACAGTTTTCCAATCCAGTGTTTTTTATGGATTATGGTGGAAGAGATAATGTAGATATGCAACCATATGATTTACTATCTACCTGCCTTCAGCACAAGTCAGGAAAGAAATTTTGCTATATGGAGTGCTATACCCAGGAGCTTTAAGGCTTCAGTTCAGTTCTGTCACTCAGTCGTATCCGACTCTTTGTGACCCCGTGAATCGCAGCACGCCAGGCCGTCCTGTTCATCACCAACTCATGGAGTTCACTCAGACTCATGTCCATCAAGTCAGTGATGCCATCCAGCCATCTCATCCTCCATCATCCCCTTCTCCTCCTGCTCCCAATCCCTCCCAGCATCAGTCTTTTCCAATGAGTCAACTCTTCGTATGAGGTGGCCAAAGTACTGGAGTTTCAGCTTCAGCATCATTCCTTCCAAAGAAATCCCAGGGCTGATCTCCTTCACAATGGACTGGTTGGATCTCCTTGCAGTCCAAGGGACTCTCAAGAGTCTTCTCCAATACCACACTTCAAAAGCATCAATTCTTTGGCACTCAGCTTTCTTCACAGTCCAACTCTCACCTCCATACGTGACCACTGGAAAAACCATAGCCTGACTAGACGGACCTTTGTTGGCAAAGTAATGTCTCTGCTTTTGAATGTACTATCGAGGTTGGTCATAACTTTCCTTCCAAGGAGTAAGCGTCTTTTAATTTCATGGCTGCAGTCACCATCTGCAGTGATTTTGGAGCCCCCAAAAATAAAGTCTGACACTGTTTCCACTGTTTCTCCATCTATTTGCCATGAAGTGATGGGATTGGATGCCATGATCTTCGTTTTCTGAATGTTGAGCTTTAAGCTAACTTTTTCACTCTCCACTTTCACTTTGAGGTTATTGATATTTCTCCTGGAAATCTTGATCCCAGCTTGTGCTTCTTCCAGTCCAGCGTTTCTCATGATGCACTCTGCATATAAGTTAAATAAGCAGGTTAACAATATAAGGCTTAGGGCATACTTAATTTTTTTTTCTTTTTAGTTTTTAATTGAAATTCTTTACATTTCATGGCCTCATCCTTTGTCTTTAGTAAACTATTCCCTTAACTTTCCCAGGAGTAGAAGTTGACATGAACATATATTTCTCTATAGCCAATTCTTACTTCACTCACCCTATAATATTGCTAGTATGGGAAAGGGGCCCTGTATTGCCAGGGCAACCAGGAGGGCATAAGGTCAGCCTCAGTTGGATCTTCTAACTGACCAAATTCCAACTATGCTTTTGACTCATCTCGATTTTATAGATGTAAGACGGTAAAACATTTCATAATTCTTCTGACTTACATGATTTGTCTATATCTTCATAAGTTCCTGCTCACCTCTCTTTTCTCCTGAATTCACTAATTTAATTCACTTATTTCTACTAACTAGAGATGATACTCAAAGTATTTGGAACAGGCATGACATGAAAAATACATCAGAATGGATGTATTCGCCAAATCAGAATGTATACCAGCTGTAAACAGGAAGTAAATCAGAGCCTACTGGCCACCAACTAGTCTAGTCTGTAGCTACCTTGATACCTTTCCTTCCTGCTATCAAATAGACTTCTCCCCTGACTAGTTATTGCATACTTAATGTCCTAATTCCCCATCACCTTATACAACTGAATGATAATTAGATTTTGATATGAAATTTATCAGTGCTTTTCATGTCAGCTCATAGTTACTAAGATTTGTTTTTAATTATTTTAGATATCCCCTTCCTAGGAAAAAAGACACTGTGTTAGAAAGTGGAGAAGAATATTAAAGACTGTATGTAGGAAGGAAAAATGGGATCTCAGAAAGTACAAAATTGTTTCCTAGTTGAGGTAGGAGTGGTCCCACATGATGGTCAGCAGTATTGTTCCTGAAATGCTTCTGGTCCTTCTCCTTCCTGGTATATGGAACGATTGTACTTCCCATTCTGCTTGGGCAGGGCCAAATAGTCTGCCCACAACTCTTCTATTAGAACTAGAAGAGTTGTGGGCAGAAGTGATGTATGTCACTTCCAGGAAGAATGTTGCATTATTGCTGAGACCCTCCAAGAGCAACTAGCAACCTTACACATTCTAGCTGCTATTCCAGCTTTGATCCCAGAGTGAGGGTAACTTGAATCAGAGACCTCCAGCTGACTCATAATGAAAATGAAGTATGAGTAAAAAATAAATTTTTAGCCTTAAGCCAATGAAATTTTCGGCTTTGATTCTTACTGAAACATACTCTAACCTATTCTGACTAATATATATATAGAGAGACAGAGACTTCTGTCTAGTGTCTCCTCATTATGAGACACCTACCTCAATAGTTTTTAAGATCCACAAACTCCCTCATGTTGTAAACAAAATTTAGGAAGCTGGAGAAGAAGGCCCAGAGTGCTTATTACATTCTCCAAAAGGTGTGTGTGTATATTGTTTAAAAAATATTTCCCTACATCAAGATCAGAAACGTATTAAAGGGAAAATGAGAAGAGTGTTAAATTCCAGCTGAGCTTGGTACTTAACTGGTTGGGCAGTTTCAGATAGGTAAACAATCTCAGTTCAGTTGCTCAGTCATGTCCAACTCTTTGCAACCCCATGGACTGCAGCATGCCAGGCTTCCCTGTCCATCACAAACTTCTAGAGCTTGCTCAAACTCATGTCCATCAAGTCGGTGATGCTATTCAACCATCTCACCCTCTGGCATCCCCTTCTCCTCCTGTCTTAATTCTTTCCCAGCATCAAGGTCTTTTCCAATGACCTTGCATCATTGGGATTCCTTGCGTCATTGCATTCTTTGCATCAGATGGTCAAAGTATTGGAGTTTCAGCTTCAGCATCAGTTCTTCCACTGAATATTCACAACTGATTTCCTTTAGGATTTATTGGTTTGATCTCTCCAAGGAACTCTCGAGAGTCTTCTCCAACATCACAGTTCAAAAGCATCAATTCTTGAGTGCTCAGCTTTCTTTATAGTCCAACTCTCACATCCATACATGATTACTGGAAAAACTATAGCTTTGACCAGATGGGCCTTTCCATGAAGTGATGGGACCAGATGTCATGATCTTAGTTTTCTGAATGTTGAGTTTTAAGCCAACTTTTTCACTCTCCTCTTTCACTTTCATCAAGAGGCTCTTTAGTTCTTATTCACTTTCAATCTCAGTGGAATCTAAATTTCATAAACAAAGCAGTGAACTTTTATATGTGAGTCATGATGTGTATGAATTGGCAAAGAAATTAAGAAGGCATTTAAATGATTCTTTCAATATTTAAACTTTGAATGAAAATGAAGAATGATAATGAAATAACTAATTCTTCAGTATAGTATAAGACAGCATATATAGATAATAGCTAATTAAAGTAGTGTTAATGATTGTGGCTATCCTGCCTTTCGTTTGCTAATGATATTTCACATTTCAAAAAAACTGTTTTGAATCTTAAAATATTTGTGTACTAAAGCAATCTTTTTCTTGAGCTGAAGGAAGCAATGAGGGCAGAAACTGGTTTGAGAAGAGTACACAATTTAAATTACTGACTCCAAAAAGCAATTATTGGTTGTTTCCTAAGAGAGCTGACATAGAGGAGAAAAGCCTAAGTGTTGAAAATAAAAATGTATTTGGGACTCCTTAAACAAAAAAGGATCATAAACTTATTCTCCTATGTTATCTTCTAGGAGTTTATAGATTGTAAAAACTTTTTTATATGCAATTATAATCAAACAGATAAATCTTATTCAGTTCTCAAGGTTTCTGTGTGAAATTGTATGAAGCTGGAAAATCTGTGGCTCTTCTAGAACCACAATTTTTCTCCTCAAAAGCATCCAGTACTTGAAGTCAGGAGCATGTAACTCCATGAGTTCACACACCTAACTACCTGGCCGTTACCCTGAAGAGAATAGGGCAACCTGGGTGACAACCTCTCAAGACCATGCATGTGGGGCAATATCTAAAATGCCCTCTGAAGCTAAATGGAAAATATAGAATACTCTGTCATAGCACATGAAGGGTCCCACACCTCCATCACAGAAGGGTGGAGGATGCAAACTTTAAAACACATGCTTTCTCCTGTTATCAAACATATAAGGGAGTCATTGCATAAATGGAGAAAACTTTCATCTGAGGAGTTCATTAAAATGTAAATGTTCAGAGATCCATCCAGAAGAAATAGAATCAGTAAGTTACAAAATGTGCAAATATTACTTCATTGGAAGATGAAATACTAAAATCGGCACTCTGTAAATGTACATCCAGGCTGATATTTGGACTGACTGGGTCACAAGCAGTCAGTCAATCAGAATGCAGAAATCTCCTGACCACTTGAAATCCCACAAAGAGAGAATTGTTTGTTTATATAACTAAGCTGTAAGCTGTAGCAGTCTCTATTTTGTATTCTGTAGGCAACAGATACCAGATAAAAATTTGAATTTATTCTTAATTGTGTGTGTGTAGGCACTCAGTCGTGTCCAACTCTGCGACCCCATAGACTGGAGCCCTCCAGGCTCCTCTGTCCGTGGGGATTCTCCAGGCAAGAATACTGGGCTGGGTTTGCCATGCCCTTCTCCAGGGGATCTTCCGAACCTAGGGATCAAACCCAGGTATACTGCTTTGCAGGAGGATTCTTTATGAATTAAGCCACTAGGGAAGCCCTATGTATGATTGGAGACTACTAATAACACCATTATAAATATTACAAAAGTGTCTGACAGCAAAAGAGGGTTACAGCAGAAGAAAATAGATGGAGAGAAATTCCAAAATTCTTACTTCCTTCAGAATAAAAGCCAAGATCTTCACAATGGCCTACACCTCCACTGCCAGCTGGCCCTCTTTACCCCTCTGAGCTCATTTCCCCTCCTTCTTTGCTCTAGGCACTGACCTCACCACTCTTCTAATATGCCAAGCATGGTCCTGCCTCAGGGCCTTTGCAGTGAGTGCTCCTGCTGTCTGGAAGCCTCTTCATCAAGATATACGCAAGGTTACTCCCTCATCTCCTTCAAGTCTTTGTTTCAAAGTCACCTTCTCAAGGAGGGCTACCCTAAAAACATAAACCACATAACGTACTTGTCTTAGTGATTATTGTCTATCTCCCTCTGCTAAAGCCAAGGTCAAGGATAGGGACTCTTTCCAGTTGATTCATAGATTATTCCTAGTACAGGGCCTGATACATAGAAATGCTAGATGATTATTTGTTGCATGACAGAAAAAGAAAATTTAATTTAGCCATACAAAGAGAACAAAGTGAGTAATTCTGGAAACATTCAAGAAATATTGAAGTGATTTAATAACTTTTTCAAGTGACCAAAAAATTAAATACATCTGATTAACACTTCAACAAGAGAAAGCTGCTTTTCCAAACTGACATATCAGAGAACTTCAGAAAGAGATGGTATATATGGAGAAGGGTTAACTCACTGGCTACTGAATATATTGAACTTAATCTGACTTAAAAATAATTGTATTATAGATTACTTTAGCATCTCAATATGTGTTAAAATTATAATTAGAATCTTATTTTTAAAGAAATAATCATGGGTTTTTTGTGGTTTTTTTGTAATGTTGTATTTTATGGTGTGGTTTTCATTCAGGGACTCTCCAGCTGCAGAGTTAGTGAAAGTCTGGCCCAGCACCTGACATTTCCTCTTCACATCCCCAGTCATAGAGATCTTTCTGCCACAGATCAATTTGGGAAGTGAAAAATCACCACATTTAGTTAAGAAGGATGCACATATATAAGCTGATAGAGGCTGATTTTGCTGAGCTGAAAAGATGTAACCTCAACCTTTAAGAACCTATTTAACCACACTGCTCCAAAGAAGCTTTTGGATATTACAGTTAAATGTTAGGCTCTCCTTTGTGTCTGGGAGAAGCCATCCAACAACTTCTAGAAAAGCAGACTAGTGGTTGGAAGGCTTCAGTTATAAGAAACAATTTTCTTATTACTGTATTTCCTCAAATAAAAGAATTCGCAAATCCCTGCTTTACAAGAAGGAATTCTTCCTCTGCCTGGAAAGGACAAAGCTCTCATTGGTAGGTTCAACCACAGCAGGCAGAAAAATGAAAGGGCTGCCCAAATCCAACAAAAGCTGTGCAAGAGCGGTTATTCATATGCCATGTGTGTGTGTAAAGTTGCTTCATGAGGGAAACAACTATGTCTTCTTTATCCTCACATCTTATATATATATGGTTGAAGTGAAGTGAAAGTCGTTAAGTCGTATCCAATACTTTGTGATGCCATGGACTGTAGCCGGCCAGGCTCCTCTGTCCACGGAATTCTCCAGGCAATAATTCTCCAGGTCAGGTCTTCCTGACCCAGGGATCGAACCTGGGTCTCCTACACTGCAGGTGGATTCTTTACTAAATAAGCCACCAGGGAATCCTATATACATGGTTGGCTTTCATTAAATGGCTGTTGAATGAATGAATGGTTTAAAAACAAAAGAACCAATCACTGCTTCCTAGGATTAGGATGCTAAGTGCTGAGCATATATTTCTTATCATTCTAAGCACACTCATTTTACTTTTTCTTTTATTTTTTCTTCTTCTTTATTAAACCCCATAAATGTTTCTTGAGTTATATTCTGAACTGCTTACTTTTGTCTTTTTGTATAACTTAATTCTTTCACCTTTTCATTCATTCAACAAATATTTTTTCATCCTGAACCAAACTTCATACTTCAGAGATAATAAAAGAGCAAAAGCCTTAGCAACGCCTATGTGGACCTATACTTACTCCATCAATATTCTCTAACTGTCCTAGAGCAAGCTGCCTAATCTTTCCTAGCTTCAGCAACTGCATATGTAATCTAGAATAATACCCATTGAAGTAGCTTGTTTGAGGGCTAATTGAGGTCATAACAGGTTTCCCAGATGGTACTAGTAGTAAAGAACCTGCCTGCCAATGCAGGAGATATAAGAAATGTGGGTTCGAATCCTGGATTGGGAAGATCCCCTGGAGAAGGGCATGGCAATCCACTCCAGTATTCTTGCCTGTAGAATCCCATGGACAGAGGAGCCTAGCAGGCTACAGTCCATAGGGTTGCAAAGAGTCAGACATGACTGTAGCAACTTAGCACATAGATACTCAGGTATGCAGTAGGCAACTGATGTGTTCCTTGTCATCTATGCATTCATTTCCTACTAAATGGTGGGAAATTTAATGACTGATAATCAAACCCATTTGAAGCTCCCAGAAATTAGAAAATGTCATCCTGAGCATTTCCTTCCAATGGCATAGACTATGCTGTGCGTCACTGAGGCTCAACTTTGTTTTCCTCTGTGAACACAGAAAGACCGCAATAATCAGATCTCCTTTCAGCCAGTGGGTCATGTGACCATTAGAATGTAGAAGTGACATTCATCACTTTCCAACCTACTGACTGAAAAAATCTTCCAGGCTTGGCCCCTAACTGAAGCCCAGATGCAGAGAATCCAAGGAAGGACTTCAAGACTTTGCATGATACAGAGGCATAGAACAGAAGGAATCCAGGGCTCTAAATTACTGCATGGACTAGATCCTTCACTCACCACGCCCTCCTACCCCTCAATGACCTGCAACAAACTAGGACATGTAAGTTGCTCAGTTTGGGAATTGTTTTGTTTTTACAGCAATTAGCCTATCTTGAATAATTCATTACACAAACCACCACTCAGTCCTAGAACTAAAAACCTGGAAACAGATTAATAATTTATCAGTTCTCTCAATAGATTTCTTCAGAGCTGAGACTAGGTCTTAACATGTACCCTACTTGTCACTTAGCACAATACCCTAAATAAGCAAGTTGCTTATTATCTATGTGTGAAGTGAGTAATGCCATAAGAGAGGATTAAACATTGTCGCTGCTGTTTAGTACCTAAGTTGTGTCTGACTCTTTTGCAACCCCGTGGACTGTAGCCCTCCAGGCTCCTCTGTCCATGGTTTATACTTTCATACATACATGTTTTAAATGAAGTCCATCCTCCACACTCAAGCTATTTTAAAATCTAAACCTTATTTCCTGAAGTCATTCCCATTTAAGAAGCAATCAATATATGATGACAATTAAAATAGCAATTAAAATATAACCCTGTTTCCCCAAGTCACTTATAAGGAGTGGGGCTAGGGTGGAGAAGAGGAAATTATAGGGACAATCAAATGTGTAGATGTGAATCCTAGTTGTATTTGAATACTAAGCTCTTAGATTTCAAATCCTTAACACTTCCCTGTATCACTGAGTCCTGGAGAGGTCAAGGGTCATTTTCTCCTTGGATTAAAATCTCTAATCAATTTTGTTATTGCTATCATTTCCATTCTTCTAGCAGTCTTGCTTGCACCACTGCTGGACCACTTCTTAACAAATTCTCATATCTCATCTTTGATAAATTTCTCTTTCCAATCTCAAGCATCCATCTGCAAGTGTACAAGTATATGTTTGACAACTAAAATACAGATTGCTAGTTCAATATTTATGGCCCCCTCCTTGAAGGAATGTGGGACACACTCCCCTGGAGCTATATTGAAGAGTGTTGATTTTTTTAAGTGAGAGTCTCAAAAACATTTCTCCCCAGAACAATCAAAGAGTATTCCAAGTTCTAGGGCCAGTTGTTGGCTATCTCCAGGTGAATTGCCTACCTTGAGGTGATATTTTCACTAGAAACCAGTATCAGTATTTCTCTCTTTACTGTTTAAAGGCCAGTGGCCTGGGTAGCTGCCAATCCCTAAATACTCTTCCCACTATTTCTTTTTTGTTTTGTTGTGTTCTGTTCTCTTTTTTCAAATTTACTTATTTTTAATTGGAGGATTTTGGTTTACAATATTGTTTGTTTCTGCCATACATCAACATGAATCAGCCATAGGTATATGTATATCCCCTCCTTCTTAAACCTCCCTCCTATCCACTATTTCTTAATGGAAATTTTGTTAAATGTATCATATATTTAGAAGGCTACACACAGCACAAAAGTCCAGTTCAGTGAATCTCTCTTTGCAGTTGTTAGTAGGCCAGATAGCGGAGAAGGCAGTGGCACCCCACTCCAGTACTCTTGCCTGGAAAATCCCATGGACACAGGAGCCTGGTGGGCTGCAAGTCCATGGGGTCGCAAAGAGTCGGACACAACTGGGTGACTTCACTTTCACTTTTCACTTTCATGTACTGGAGAAGGAAATGGCAACCCACTCCAGTGTTCTTGCCTGAAGAATCCCAGGAACAGGGGAGCCTGGTGGGCTGCTGTCTATGGGGTCGCACAGAGTCGGACACGACTGAAGCGACTTAGCAGCAGCAGCAGCAGCAGCAGGGCAGTTAGAGAGCCAGTTAGTTAGCTTTTCTCAGAAGTCTTAGAGAACCTCTTGCAAAAAGGAATTTTGATAAGAGTTCCTGATATCCTAACATCTTTATATGAGCAGGAACACCTCCCCACCCTCCTCTACTGCCACTTACACATTTTTTTAAATTAATTTATTTGAAGGATAATTGCTTCTGCTACATAAATAATGAATTAGAGTTAGCACTGGTGATTATGTCAGGAAAAAAGTTTGAAGGTTTGATATTTAGTCTATACCCTGGCATCTATTGATTTGATAAAGCAGCACTTATTATGTACACAGAAGCAGCTCAGAGATGGAACACACATTGACACTGTGCACAGGGCTCTGAAGAAGAGACGTGCGCTTCACTGGGGTCACATTTATGATGGATTCGGAACAAAACTCTAGAAAAGGTGAGGGCAGGTGAGGAGTGGAGAAACTGGCCTCAGAGCAGAGCAAGAAATCCTTTTGTCTCTATCCATATACTCGCCACATGCTGTACTCTCTCTCACCACTGGCTTCAAAAATCAACAGATAAAGATAATGGATTTATAGCTGGATATAGATTTCCATATAATCAAATCTTTTCTGCATTCTCAAGCATATCCAAAATGTTTTTATTTAACATGTCATTTTAAAAAATGTAAAGTATTTCAGGGATTCAGGGACTTCCCTGGTGATCCAGTAGCTAAGACTCTGCACTCCCAATGCAGGGGGCTTAGATTCCATCTCTGGTCAGGGAACTAGTCCCACATGCTGCAACTAAGACCCAACACAGCCAAAAAATAAATAAATAATGTAAAGTATTTCAAAAGATGGCATTCCAATGTTTTTAAGAAGTCAACTGTTCAGTTCAGTTCAGTCAGTCACTCAGTCATGTCTGATTCTTCGCAACCCCATGGACTACAGCATGGGAGGCCACCTGTCCATCACCAACTCCCAGAGTCTACTCAAACTCATCTCCATTTAGTCAGTGATGCCATCCAGCCATCTCATCCTCTGTCATCCCCTTTTCCTCCTGCCCTCAATCTTTCCCAGCATTGGGGTCTTTTCAAATGAGTCAGCTCTTCGCATCAGGTGGTCAAAGATTGGAGTTTCAGCTTCAAAATCAGTCCTTCCAATGAACAGCCAGGATTGATCTCCTTTAGGATGGATTGGTTGGATCTCCTTGCAGCCCAAGGAACTCTCAAGAGTCTTCTCCAAGCATCAGTTTTTCAGCACTCAGCTTTCTTTGTAGTCCAACACTCACATCCATACATGACCACTGGAAAAACCACAGCCTTGACAAGACAGATCTTTGTTAACAAAGTAATTTCTCTGCTTTTGAATGCTGTCTAGCTTAGTCATAACTTTCCTTCCAAGGAGTAAGAATCTTTTGATTTCATGGCTGCAGGCACCATCTGCAGTGATTTTGGGACCGAAAAATATAAAGTCTGACACTGTTTCCACTGTTTCCCCATCTATTTCCCATGAAGTGATGGGACCAGATGCCATGATCTTGGTTTTCTGAAGGTTGAGCTTTAAGCCAACCTTTTCACTCTCCTCTTTCATTTTCATGAAGAGGCTTTTTGGTTCCTCTTCACTTTCTGCCATAAGGGTGGTGTCATCTGCATATCTGAGGTTATTGATATTTCTCCCAGCAATCTTGATTCCAGCTTGGGCTTCTTCCATGATGTACTCTCATGAGCGTTTCTCATGATGTACTCTGCATATAAGTTAAATAAACAGGGTGACAATATACAGGCTTGATGTACTCCTTTTCCTATTTGGAACCAGTCTGTTGTTCCATGTCCAGTTCTAACTTCCTGACCTGCATATAGGTTTCTCAAGAGACAAGTCAGGTGGTCTGGTATTCCCATCTCTTTCAGAATTTTCCACAGTTTATTGTGATCCACACAGTCAAAGGCTTTGGCATACTCAATAAAGTAGAAATAGATGTTTTTCTGGAACTCTCTTTCTTTTTCCATGATCCAGCAGATGTTGGCAATTTGATCTCTGGTTCCTCTTCCTTTTCTAAAACCAGCTTGAACATGTGGAATTTCACGGTTCACATATTGCTGAAGCCTGGCTTGGAGAATTTTGAGCATTACTTTACTAGCGTGTGACATGAGTGCAATTGTGTGGTAGTTTGAGAATTCTTTGCCATTGCCTTTCTTAGGGATTGGAATGAAAACTGACCTTTTCCAGTCCTGTGGCCACTGCTGAGTTTTCCAAATTTGCTGGCATATTGAGTGCAGCACTTTCACAGCATCATCTTTCAGGATATGAAATAGCTTAACTGGAATTCTATCACCTCCAATAGCTTTGTTCGTAGTGATGCTTCTTAAGGCCCACTTGACTTCACATTCCAAGATGTCTGGCTCTAGGTGAGTGATCACACCATCGTGATTATCTGGGTCATGAAGCTCTTTTTTTGTACAGTTCTCCTGTGTATTCTTGCCACCTCTTCTTAATATCTTCTGCTTCTGTTAGGTCCATATCATTTCTATCCTTTATCGAGCCCATCTTTGCATTAAATGTTCCTTTGGTATCTCTGATTTTCTTGAAGAGATCCCTAGTCTTTCCCATTCTGTTGTTTTCCTCTATTTCTTTGCATTGATTGCTGAAGAAGGCTTTCTTATCTCTTCTTGCTATTCTTTGGAACTCTGCATTCAGATGCTTCTATCTCTCCTTTTCTCCCTTGCTTTTCGCCTCTCTTCTTTTCACAGCTATTTGTAAGGCCTCCCCAGACAGCCATTTTGCTTTTTTGCATTTCTTTTCCATGGGGATGGTCTTGATCCCTGTCTCCTGTACAATGTCACAAACCTCCATCTATAGTTCATCAGGCACTCTATCTATCAGCCTAGTCCCTAAAATCTATTTCTCAGTTCTTCTGTATAAGCATAAGGGATTTGATCTAGGTCATATCTGAATGGTCTGGTGGTTTTCCCTACTTTCTTAAATTTCAGTCTGAATTTGGTGAAAAGGAGTTCATGATCTGAGCCACAGAAAGCTCCCAGTCTTGTTTTTGCTGACTGTATAGAGCTTCTCCATCTTTGGCTGCAAAGAATATAATCAATCTGATTTCGGTGTTGACCATCTGGTGATGTCCATGTGTAGAGTCTTCTCTTGTGTTGTTGGAAGAGGGTGTTTACTATGACCAGTGCGTTCTCTTGGCAAAACTCTATTAGTCTTTGCCCTGCTCCATTCCGTATTCCAAGGCCAAATTTGCCTGTTACTCCAGGTGTTTCTTGACTTCTTACTTTTGCATCCCAGTCCCCTATAATGAAAAGGACATCTTTTTTGGGTGTTAGTTGTAAAAGGTCTTCAAAGAACCATTCAACTTCAGCTTCTTCAGCGTTACTGGTTGGGGCATAGACTTGGATTACTGTGATATTGAATGGTTTGCCTTGAAAATGAACAGAGATCATTCTGTCATTTTTGAGATTGCATCCAAGTACTGCATTTCAAACTCTTTTGTTGACCATGATGGCTACTCCATTTCTTCTAAGGGATTCCTGCCTGCAGTAGTAGATATAATCATCATCTGAGTTAAATTCACCCATTCCAGTCCATTTTAGTTCGCTGATTCCTAGAATGTCGATGTTCATTCCTGCCATCTCCTGTTTGACCACTTCCAATTTGCCTTGATTCATGGACCTAACATTCCAGGTTCCTATGCAATATTGCTCTTTACAGCATCAGACATTGCTTCTATCACTAGCCATATCCACAACTGGGTATTCTTTTTGCTTTGGCTCCATCCCTTCATTCTTTCTGGAGTTATTTTTCCACTAATCTCCAGTAGCATATTGGGCACGTACTGACCTGGGGAGCTCATCTTTCAGTGTCCTTATTTTTGCCTTTTCATACTGTTCATGGGGTTCTCAAGGCAAGAATACTGAAGTGGTTTGTCATTCCCTTCTCCAGTGGACCACATTCTGTCAGACCTCTCCACCAAGACCCGTCAGTCCTGGGTGGCCCTACATGGCATGGCCTAGTTTCATTGAGCTGGTCAAGGCTGTGGTCCCTGTGATTAGATTGGTTAGTTTCTGTGATTGTGGTTTCAGTTTGTCTGCCCTCTGATGCCCTCTCTCAGCGCCTACCGTCTTACTGGGGTTTCTCTTATCTTGGACGTGAGGTATCTCTTCATGGCTGCTCCAGCAAAGTGCGGCTGCTGCTCCTTACCTTGGGCATGGGGTATTTCCTCATGGCTGCCACTACTGACTTTGGACATAGGGTATCTCCTCTCCGCTCAATGCTACAGCTGTGCAGTGCTGGAGTGGTGAATGGTGGCTGCGCAGCAAGGCAAATGTGCCCATATTTAATTCACAAAGGAGTGAGGGTAATGGACAAAATAAAAAGCATTCTAAGGATTATTCTTTCATCCCATAAAACATCACCAGTTATTTCCTCTTTTTAAATATTCTAATTTTGGATTTTATTAAAATACCAGTCTTTCCAAGACTGTCCAGGTACTTGGGCTTTCTCTCTTATCTAAAATCCTGTAACTATCCACCTATCTTCAGACAGAACTAGAACTCCTATTTAAAGAATGCAATGAAAATTCCTTTTGAACCCATTCCATTTGAACCCATAACTGAACCCATGCACCACTCGACTGCAGCTGCTTTGCTGCAGTTGGATGTGCTGGGATTTCTTAGCTCGTTCACTCTGCAGTCATAAGGTCTGAAAGGACGGTGATATGAGCACTCGGGGCTCTAAATGACTGCCCTCTTTCACCAGGAAGACAGATATGCTGAAATTATTTAGAGGTCCCTAGCACGTTTATTTCACTGCTCTTACATGAAGTTAAGTGGAGCCTCTTCTCTGCCCCCTCCCCATAATTTATTGCAAATTTTCATGAAAAAAAAGGAACTGTCTCCTAACACAAATTTCTCCATTGTTTAGATCTGATGATGAAACATGCCCCCTGGGTGTTGAATGATCTAGTAAAGGCCAAATGACAGGAAAGGATAGTGGTATGCCCTGTGAGTAAGCAGGAAATCTGAATCTATAAGACAGAATCAGGACTCGAAACATGCTGCTGGGGACTTCCCTGGCAGTCTAGTGGTTGACACTGCACTCTCACTGCAGAGGGCGCAAGTTTGATCCCTGGTTGGGAAACTAAGATTCTGCACACCATTAAATGCAACCAAAAAATAAAAAAACTCAGAAAACATAGCTGCTGAATTTAATTCTTATTTTTACATACATGTATCATATGTATATCACGTTTCTTTAAAAATGTAATTGATTATCAAAAATTTTTACAAAGTGCAGAGGATTTTTAGTGCAGTGAAACCATTCTGAAAGGCACAGTCAGTAATGGTGGATATATGACATCATGCATTTGTCCAAACCCATGGAAGATACAACACCAAGACTGAACCTTAATATGAAGCAGGGACTCTGGGTGAAGATAATGCCTTAATGTAGGTTGATCAGTTTAACAAACATACCACTCTGATGCAGGATGTTGGTAGCTGAGGAGTTTGCCTATTGAGGGTTGGGGGATATGTCTATTTTTTTAAGTTTCTTACCTATATATTTTTCTTTTAATATTAAATCACGTGGAATAAATAAATAAATGCATAATATTGATATACCTTTTCTATATTCTCTCATTCTTCTCTCTTGGCTAAAAGATAATATTGTAACTGCTTCTAATATATCTACAATATCAGACAAATCATTTTCTGAATTTCTTCTTTTAAAGAGTTTTTAGGACTTCCCAGAACAACAGACTGGTTCCAAATAGGAAAAGGAGTACGTCAAGGCTGTATATTGTCACCCTGTTTATTTAACTTTTATGCAGAGTACATCATGAGAAACGCTGGACTGGAAGAAACACAAGCTGGAATCAAGATTGCCAGGAGAAATATCAATAACCTCAGATATGCAGATGACACCACCCTTATGGCAGAAAGTGAAGAGGAACTAAAAAGCCTCTTGATGAAAGTGAAAGTGGAGAGTGAAAAGGTTGGCTTAAAGCTCAACATTCAGAAAACGAAGATCATGGCATCTGGTCCCATCACTGCATGGGAAATAGATGGGGAAGCCGTGTCAGACTTTATTTTGGGGGGCTCCAAAATCACTGCAGATGGTGACTGCAGCCATGAAATTAAAAGACGCTTACTCCTTGGAAGAAAAGTTATGACCAACCTAGATAGCATATTCAAAAGCAGAGACATTACTTTGCCAACAAAGGTCCGTCTAGTCAAGGCTACGGTTTTTCCTGTGGTCATGTATGGATGTGAGAGCTGGACTGTGAAGAAGGCTGAGTGCCAAAGAATTGGTGCTTTTGAACTGTGGTGTTGGAGAAGACTCTTGAGAGTCCCTTGGACTGCAAGGAGATCCAACCAGTCCATTGTGAAGGAGATCAGCCCTGGGATTTCTTTGGAAGGAATGATGCTGAAGCTGAGACTCCAGTACTTTGGCCACCTCATGGGAAGAGTTGGCTCATTGGAAAAGACTCTGATGCTGGGAGGGATTGGGGGCAGGAGGAAAAGGGGATGACAGAGGATGAGATGGCTGGATGGCATAACTGACTCGATGGATGTGAGTCTGAGTGAACTCCAGGAGTTGGTGATAGACACGGAGGCCTGGAGTGCTGTGATTCATGGGGTCGCAAAGAGTTGGACACGACTGAGTGACTGAACTGAACTGAACTGAGGACTTCCCAGTGGTCCAGCAGTTAAGAATATGCCTGCCAAAGCAAGGTCATGGGCCCCTCCCAGGTTCGGTAAGATTCCACACACCAAGGAGCAACTGAACCAGTGCACCACAACCGCTGAGCCCAGGCACCCTACAGCCCATGTTGCACTCCGCAACAAGAGAAGCCACAGCAACGAGAAGCCCACACGCTGCAACTCGAGAGTGGTCCAGCACACTGCAACTAGAGAAAGCCCGAGCACAGCAATGAAGACTCAGCGCAGCCAATAATAAAAATAAAAAAATAAAGAGCTTTTTATTCTTTCCTTATACAGTTCCTAGACCTACCACTCTTTCATTGCATGCAACTTCTTTTTATCTGTATATACTTTTGCCTAGGCCACCAATTTGAGATGAAATTAGCTTTTCTAAAACCTATTTTTAGCAACATTTTTTGAATCTGTATGAAAAAAACAGTCACAGAATTAGATAACATTGCCTCCCCTTTGTATCCAGTGTTCTTATACCGCCCCCACCCAATTAATTCTATAAGGCCCTGCAAGAGATATCATTTTAAACAGTCCATGTTCAATCAGTGACTTCTTGGTTGAAAGCCTAGCTGGTTTCCATCTCAACACTGGTAAACTCACATTTACCTTGTCTCATTTTCTCTCCCCAAGAGGGCAAGCACGGCACTTTCCCACATTCACCCACTAGGGATCCTTTGCACTTCTCCTTCCATAATGCCTTTTCCCTTTTTCTGCCTGGAAAAAAGGGTTTATACATCCTTGCATTTCAACTTATCTTCATTGTGAAACCTTCTTTAATATCCTAAGATAATATCAATGAAAACAATCCCTCTTCTGGATTACATCACTAGCATCAGATCAGATCAGTCACTCAGTCGTGTCCAACTCTTTGCGACCCCATGAATCACGGCACTCCAGGCCTCCCTGACCATCACCAACTCCTGGAGTTCACTCAGACTCATGTCCATCAAGTCAGTGATGCCATCCAGCCATCTCATCCTCTGTCATCCCCTTTTCCTCCTGCCCCCAATCCCTCCCAGCATCAGAGTCTTTTCCAATGAGCCAACTCTTCCCATGAGGTGGCCAAAGTACTGGAGTTTCAGCTTCAGCATCATTCCTTCCAAAGAAATCCCAGGGCTGATCTCCTTCACAATGGACTGGTTGGATCTCCTTGCAGTCCAAGGGACTCTCAAGAGTCTTCTCCAACACCACAGTTCAAAAGCACCAATTCTTTGGCACTCAGCCTTCTTCACAGTCCAGCTCTCACATCCATACATGACCACAGGAAAGACCATAGCCTTGACTAGATGGACCTTTGTTGGCAAAGTAATGTCTCTGCTTTTGAATATGCTATCTAGGTTGGTCATAACTTTCCTTCCAAGGAGTAAGCGTCTTTTAATTTCATGGCTGCAGTCACCATCTGCAGTGATTTTGGAGCCCCCCAAAATAAAGTCTGACACGGCTTCCCCATCTATTTCCCATGCAGTGATGGGACCAGATGCCATGATCTTCGTTTTCTGAATGTTGAGCTTTAAGCCAACCTTTTCACTCTCCACTTTCACTTTCATCAAGAGGCTTTTTAGTTCCTCTTCACTTTCTGCCATAAGGGTGGTGTCATCTGCATATCTGAGGTTATTGATATTTCTCCTGGCAATCTTGATTCCAGCTTGTGTTTCTTCCAGTCCAGCATTTCTCATGATGTACTTTGCATATAAGTTAAATAAGCAGGGTGATGATATACAGCCTTGACGTACTCCTTTTCCTATTTGGAACCAGTCTGTTGTTCCATGTCCAGTTCTAACTGTTGCTTCCTGACCTGCATACAAATTTCTCAAGAGGCAGATCAGGTGGTCTGGTATTCCCATCTCTTTCAGAATTTTCCACAGTTTATTGTGATCCACACAGTCAAAGGCTTTGGCATAGTCAATAAAGCAGAAATAGATGTTTTTCTGGAACTCTCTTGCTTTTTCCATGATCCAGCGGATGTTGGCAATTTGATCTCTGGTTCCTCTTCCTTTTCTAAAACCAGCTTGAACATCAGGAAGTTCACGATTCACATATTGCTTAAGCCTGGCTTGGAGAATTTTGAGCATTACTTTACTAGTGTGTGTGGAGAAGGCAATGGCACCCCACTCCAGTACTCTTGTCTGGAAAATCCCATGGGTGGAGGAGCCTGGTAGGCTGCAGTCCATGGGGCCGCTAAGAGTCAGACATGACTGAGCAACTTCACTTTCACTTTTCACTTTCATGCATTGGAGAAGGAAATGGCAACCCATTCCAGTGTTCTTGCCTGGAGAATCCCAGGGACGGGGGAGCCTGGTGGGCTGCCATCTATAGGGTCACACAGAGTCGGACACGACTGAAGTGACTTAGCAGTAGCAGCAGAACAACTGAATCGGAATCTGAGGGAGGAATTCAGAATTATTTTTTCACAAATTCTTCACGGGTGAGGGGTTTATCTTGGAGAGAAAAAGATTTTAGACAGATCTTCGTAGAAGGCAATGGCACCCCGCTCCAGTACTCTTGCCTGGAAAATCCCATGGATGGAGGAGCCTGGAAGGCTGCAGTCCATGGGGTTGCTGAGGGTCGGACATGACTGAGCGATTTTACTTTCACTTTTCACTTTCATGCATTGGAGAAGGAAATGGCAACCCACTCCAGTGTTCTTGCCTGGAGAATCCCAGGGATGGGGAAGCCTGGTGGGCTGCCGTCTATGGGGTCACACAAAGTCGGACACGACTGAAGTGACTTAGCAATTACTAGCGTGTCAGATGAGTGCAATTTGCGGTAGTTTGAGAATTCTTTGGCATTGCCTTTCTTTGGGATTGAAATAAAAACTGACCTTTTCCAGTCCTGTGGCCACTGCTGAGTTTTCCAAATTTACTGGCATATTGAGTGCAGCACTTTCACAGCATCATCTTCAGGATTTGGAATAGCTCAACTGGAATTCCATCACCTCCACTAGCTTTGTTCGTAGTGATGCTTTCTAAAGCCAACTTGACTTCACAGTCCAGGATGTCTGGCTCTAGGTCAGTGATCACACCATCTTGATTATCTGGGTCGTGAAGATCACTAGCATAAAATTTGTTAATTATATTATACTCTGGTTAATTATTCACAAAGTTGTCTTTTCACTGGATTGTAAGAAACTTGAGGCTCAAATGACCTTTGTCATCTTTGTATTCCCAACTTTTACCTGAGATGGATGAACTCATTCACTTAATAAATACCCGTAAGTAGTTCACCTGACCAAAGAGAGGAGCCAGAATTCTCCAGTTTGACCAATGAGAGGAAGCAGCAAATTTCTTTTCTTATTTCTGTTTGATTGATTAGATTATGTATATTTTTATTCTATTACAGTCTTTCAATGGATGCACTATTACCTATCTCTACTCTTCAATTAGGTTTAAAATAGCAAATCCCTCCCACCTTTCATGAAAATGGCAATTTAAATTTGAGTGATAATCATCCACAAAGATTTATCTATTCAGCCACTCAGATATATTTTCTATCTTCCATAGGGGACAAATTAAGTTCTTTTTATCCATGGATTTCACCTGGGAGACAAAGAACAAGACTGTTTATATCAAGCTCACAAGCAGAGTACAAAATGTCTCTGAGAATTCAAAAATCCCATGAAAATTTTGACATCAGCAAGATCTAACTCTCATGGGTTCCACAAGAATCAGCTCCTACAGCACCCACTAAATGATGTTTTCCTCCAGCAGCCTGAAGCCTGAACCGGACTAATGGGCTTCAGGAAAGAGTTGTGGTTTCAGAGAATGGGAAAATATGATGATCTACTGTTGGAAGCTACCCACCACTGCTGCCACTACTACCTCTCACCCTTCATTTATCCACTGTCACACACACACACACACACACACACACACACACACATCCCCACAACTCCCCTTTTGAGACAGGCTGCTATAAAACACATATATAGATGTACACTACTCTTACAGTGGTTTTCTAGGTTTACTTACTTTTACTTACAGGTTAAATGGGGACAGTCAGGTTCCAGATTTTCCCAACTTCCAGAAACTCTAATTTCCAGGAACCCATGTGGAAAAGACATCAGGTAGAAACATCTGTCAGAGTTTGATGGGAAACCCATTGGGCTGGAAGACACTAGTCCTCAATTCTCTGCTGATTCTACCATGATCTTAAGCAAATCTCCTTACATTTCATGGTGTCAATTCATTCATTTACTATAGGATATATTATATATATATATATATATATATATGTCTATATTTTGATATTGGACATGTGCTAAATGGTACATAAAGGGGAAGGGGAAGGGACCATTATACTCGTTGGTAAGTAATTTAAAATAGTTCTTTTAATAGAAAATAAGTAAAGATATACTTGGAGGATGGACCTAGAGATTTTCATACTCAGTGAATTAAGTCAAACAGATAATGAGAAATATTGAATGACATCTCTTATATGTGGAATCTAAAAAGAAATTATACAAATGAACTTGCTTATAAAACAGAAAGAGACTCACAGACTTGGAGAACAAACTTATGGTTGCCTGTATACCCTACTGCTGCTGCTGCTAAGTCGCTTCAGTCATGTCCGACTCTGTGGGAGCCCATAGACAGCAGCCCATCAGGCTCCCCTGTCCCTGGGATTCTCCAGGCAAGAATACTGGAGTGGATTGCCATTTCCTTCTCCAATGCATGTAAGTGAAAAATGAAAGTAAAGTCGCTCAGTCGTGTCCAACTTGTAGCGACGCCATGGACTTCAGCCCACCAGGCTCCTCCATCCATGGGATTTTCCAGGCAAGAGTACTGGAGTGGGTTGCCATTGCCTTCTCCACTGTATACACTACTATATTTAAAATGAATAACCAACAAGGACCTATTATATAGCCATGTAACTCTGCTCAGTGTTATGTGACAGCCTGGATGGGAGAGGAGTTTGAGGGACAATCATACGTGTATATGTATGACTGAGCCCCTTCACTGTTCAACTGAAACTATCACAACATTGTTGGAATCAGCTATACCACAAAACAAAATTTTTGAAAGGTACAACTTAGAGTCAATTTTGAAGTTGTAGGATTTTTAAAAGATAAAATAGGAAACTTCAAAGACATATGATGCTCATTCTGAGGGGAACTATCTCTATTCCTCCAGACATCTGATGAATAGGCTCTTTTTCTTCTGTAATAGAAATCCCTTAGTGGAAAATGATTGCAAAATACTGACAAACACTCCCCAACGTCCCTTCTATATCTTGCATCCTATGAGTCTGTATATTAAACGGCAAACATGCTATTTGCCAGTTTGATTAAAACCCCAGGTATAAATCACTATTGAAATCTAATGCTTTACATAGGAGTCATAATTTCAGATTAAAGTATGTCACAATCCTAAGTCAAATGTCCTTTCTTCATGGAAGGGGAAGGAGAAAATAGAGTTATAATGAGAGAAGATTTTGACAAATGGACACCTGATTCTCTATAGATGAGGGATAAAAGCAAGAGTGAGAAGTAAAGGGAATACATAAAAACTACCTGGAATGGAGCTGAGACTAAATGGAACTGTCCCAAGGAGAAGGCACAGAGAACGTTTGCTTTTACAAGGTGGAAAAAAGAAACTTCTCCCTGCAGGAATGTTGTAAAAACTAGACTCCAGTAAATACAGTCTAGGTAGCTTTACTACTTTGGTTCTGGACATCTCTGAGAAGTCATGAAGGTTAAATTGTACCAGTCCCATTCTCCATATTTTATGTACCTAGATTAACTGTAAATCTTGGTGTAACACGCATAGTCTTCATTTTATTACTTCCTGTTGAATATGGTGCATTTGAATACTGTAACTAACCACACACAGTATATCCAGCCACTCTACAATGGCCCTGAAACTAAGAACATCAATGCCCACATATAAATACATTAATTCAGATATTTTATCTTGACAATATCTAATGCCCCATTGTTATTCAACAGAGCTTTTATAAAATAGGAACTTGTCAGAAGAAACATATCTATGTCAAGATCCACAAAATAAACACAAAATGTACTCTTGGGAAGATACATTCATGGGAAAATATTTTCTTGTACTTTAATTTCTGCTAAGGTTGTGATAACAGAGTTTGAGTCATAAGTACTAAAGGAATCAGTTCAAAGACTACACTATATAAGGGAACACTATTGTAGATCAAATCTCTACAGGCACAACTGCAATTCAGCTGTGTGTGCATCTGGCAATGTGGTCATTTGTATTTATTTTTTAAAGTGTGAAAAAAATGATATAGTGAATAAATTATCCATGATTTATGAAAGGGAGGAATCATCATCTGAGACCAAAAGTACAAGTTCAGCATATTCTATGTGTCTTATGGCTTCACATATTTAATCAAATAAAGATGAGAAAGGGAAAATGGAAGATGCTAATTTTCTTTATGGCAGAGATACATGTTGTAAAGTAGCTGGTAAAATAATTATAAAAGGTAAATTCGCAAGCAAAGTTCAAAATTCTATCTCGTCTACATGGCTCTAATGTACCTGGAGAAGAAAACATTTCAAAGTCTAGGCTATAGTGGAGAACAAGAAAGTTCTGAAACCTTCACTGGGCTCTCTAAACAATTCAGAGTGTTGCCTTTGATCATCAAAGCCTCAGTATCATTTGAGTTCAGGTTTCCATAGAAACTGCCTTTACGTAGTAGCATACTTGTTTCAGCTGGCCAAAGAACAGCTGCCAACAGGCCTTAGGTGTGAATACCAAGGGCTGGAAGCAACACATTTTCCATGGAGAGATTCCATCTTTGGAATTCATCTTTTTCAGTTGGTTTCACCAAGTTCAGAAATACTGGCCTTGGGCCATAGAATAAAGCCCAATTACCTGATACTTCTGGGAATATTTAGCAGTAAAATAAACATCAAGTCACAACATTATTAAGATGGCATAAGTATCTTGGCTTACATTCTTAAAATTTGTTTACTTCCTTCTGAATTGTTTCAAGCATGCCAATGTGTGTTGAAACTATAATTAAGTCCTCCCACTTTTCCATGAAAAAAAAAAATCAAGTCTGCCTAAATAATAAAGGTTCCTGTGCAAATGCAAAGGATTTTAGAACTATCAGCAATGAGTTATTTTAACAAATAAAGCCCTCAGAACTAGAACATTTATTTGTATTACATATCTGGAGAGCTCAAGTAGAGACACAGAAATGTCTATCAAATGCATTCATTTATGGAGATCACCAGGGAAGGATTGATCCCCTTCTCCAACCTATGGAATGAGAATCTACAGTTCAGCCTGAGAACAGCCCACCATGTTTAGGAAGCATTTATTTAACCATTATCAAGTCACAAGTCAAATGTCACCTCCTCAGAGGGCTTCCATATGTACCAGAGATAAAGTAACACCACCTTGAACATTACTCTCTGCTGCTCCTTCATAGCAGAACTGGAAGAAAAAGAATCAGAAAACAGGTCATTTGAGATTATCTAGGTTAAGTAAATGGAGAAGGCAATGGCACCCCACTGCAGTACTCTTGCCTGGAAAAGCCCATGGATGGAGGAGCCTGGTGGGTTGCAAGCCCATGGAGTCACTAAGAGTCGGGCACGACTGAGCGACTTCACTCTCACTTTTCACTTTCATGCATTGGAGAAGGAAATGGCAACCCACTCCAGTGTTCTTGCCTGGAGAATCCCAGGGACAGAGGAGCCCGGTGGGCTGCCGTCTATGGGGTCGCACAGAGTCAGACATGACTGAAGCGACCTAGTGGCAGCAGCAGGTTAGGTAAAAGAAAGAAAAACTAATGAAGAAAATGAAAAGAGTTTCATATACCTATGAGAAACCATCAAGCTGTCAAAATATGTACAGTGAAAGTCATGGAAGTAGAGAATAAAGAGAAAGTGGCAGGAAAAAAGTTGTGAATAAACAGTTGCTAACAACTTCTCAGATTTGGTATAAAAAATTAATCTAACAGTTAAATAATATTTGACAAGGGAGACAAAGAATACTTATGTGGGGAAAGGATAATTTCTTCAATAAATGTTGTTAGAAAAATGAAATAATCACATACCAAAAAAAAGAAAAAGAATAAAAATTGGACCTTTATCTCTAACCCCCTCCTCAATTAACTCAAAATAGGTTAAAAACATAAATGGAGGGCCTGAAACTGTAGAACTCCTAGAAGAAAACATAGAAGAAAATCTCTGACATGAAGCACAAGTAACAAGCAAAAATAAGCAAGTGGGACTACTTCACACTAAACCTATGGAACAGGAGAAAATGTTTGCAAAACATGTATCAGATAAGTGATTAATATTCAAAATTTGTGAAGAATTTTACAAATCAATAGAAAAAAACAATCCAATTTAAAAATGGGTAGAGAAATTAAACAGACATTTTTCTAAAGAATACATAAAAATGACCAACAAATACCTGTAAAGATGCTCACTCTCAGTAATCACCATGGAAATGCAAACCAAAATCACAGTAAAATATCACCTTATACCTGTCCATTCTGAAGGAGATCAGCCCTGGGATTTCTTTGGAAGGAATGATGCTAAAGCTGAAACTCCAGTATTTTGGCCACCTCATGAGAAGAGTTGACTCATTGGAGAAAACTCTGATGCTGGGAGGGATTGAGGGCAGGAGGAGAAGGGGACGACAGAGGATGAGATGGCTGGATGGCATCACTGACTCGATGAATGTGAGTCTGAGTGACCTCCGAGAGCTGGTGATGGATAGGGAGGCCTGGCGTGCTGCAGTTCATGGGGTCGCAGAGTCGGACACGACTGAGCGACTGATCTGATCTCTGATACCTGTTAGAATGGAAATCATCAAAGACAAGAGATAACAAGCATTGTTAAGGATGTGGAGAAAAGAGAACACTTACACACTGTTGACAGGAATGTAAATTGACACAGACACTATGGAAAATAGTATGGAGGTTCCTCAAAAAATTTAAAAAAAGAGCTACCATATGATCCAGCAATCCCTCTTCTGAGTATATCCAGAGGAAATAAAAACAGGATCTCAGAGATATATGAACTCTCATATTCATTGCAACATCATCTATAATAGCCAAGCTATGGAAGTAAACTAAGTGTCTGTTAATGTATGAATGGTTAAAGAAGATATAGCTAATATTTATGCAACAAAATATTATTCAGACATAAGAACAAAATACTGGCATATGCAACCAAATTGATGGTCCTTGACAACACTGAAAATGAAAGAAATTGAAAGTGTTAGTCGATCAGTCGTGTCCAACTCTGCAACCACAGGGACTGTGACCGCCAGGTTCCTCTGTCCATGGGATTCTCCAGGCAAGAATACTGGAATGGATAGCCATTCCTTTCTCCAGGGTATCTTCCTGACCTAGCAGTTGAATCCAGGTCTCCTGCACTGCAGGCAGATTCTTTACCATCTGAGCCACCAGGGAAGCCCCTTTGAGGACATTAGCTAAGTGAGATAAGTCAGAGAATAAAAGGCATATACTGTATGATGTCATATATATATATATATATATATATATATATATATATATATATATAGGTACCATATATTGGAGAAGGAAATGGCAATCCACTCCAGTGTTCTTGCCTGGAGAATCCCAGGGATGGGGGAGCCTGGTTGGCTGCCATCTATGGGGTCACAGGGAGTTGGACACAACTGAAGTGACTTAGCAGCAGCAGCAGTACCATATATGCAATATAATGGAATTCTCCAGGTAAGAACACTGGAGTGGGTTGCCATTTCCTTCTCCATGCAATATAATACCGTACTATATATTTGAAAGCTGCTAAGAGTATAAATCTTACATGTTGTCACCACAAAAAAAGAAATGGTAATTATGTAATATGATGGAAGTGTTAGCCAGTGCTACCATAATAATCACATTGTAATAGATAAGCTTATCAAATCAATGCATTGTACATCTTAAAGTTACACAATGTTATATTCAATTATATCTCAATAAAGTTGAAGAAAAAAGTAATCTATCCACCCAAGAAGCTCAAGAACTCCAAGTAGGATAAACTCAGAGATCAAGTACTTTACTCACTGCCGCATTCTCATACCCTAGAATAGTACCTAACAAATAGAAGTCTCTCAGCAAATATTTGTTGACTCATTCAGTAAATTAATCTTTATTTCAAAAATGAGAAGCCTGAATCACAGATAGAATAATTTTCCCAAAGTCAAACAGCTAGTAAGGCATGGAGTTTGGTTTTAAATCCAGACAGACTGACAACAGAACTCAATCTTAAGTTTGCTGCTGCTGCCAAGTCACTTCAGTCGTGTCCGACTCCATGCGACCCCATAGACGGAAGCCCACCAGGCTCCCCTATCCCTGGGATTCTACAGGCAAGAACACTGGAGTGGGTTGCCATTTCCTTCTCCAATGCATGAAAGTGAAAAGTGAAAGGGAAGTCGCTCAGTCGTGTCTGACTCCTAGCGACCCCATGGACTGCAGCCCACCAGGCTCCTCCATCCATGGGATTTTCCAGGCAAGAGTACTGGAGTGGGGTGCCATTGCGCATACATCAAGTCCAGCCTCTGAGGTGCTGAAGTGTTCAAATCTGTATCTTCTGTCTGAAACCCATGTAACATAATTAGCCATTTTCTACTGCCTCCTTCTGCTTCCATCCGAAGGATTTGACATTTCTGTAACATCATGTCTCAAATCTTTAAAGACGGTGAGGTATCGAGGAAAGAAAGTGAGCTTTGGTGTCATACACACCTTAGTGTGGATCTCTAATTAGGCTCTGCCAAAGCCCGTGGGCTGAGGAGCCTGGTGGGCTACAGTCCACGGGGTCGCAAAGAGTCAGAAACGACTGAGCGACTTCACTTTCACTTTTCAAAGCTTGTCACCTTAGCTAGGTAGTTTGATGTGCTTTCCAATTTTCACGTCTTGGTAGGCATAGAGAATTATAATATTTCTATAGAACACTGGGGAAAGGTAGCACTTCAGATCAGATCAGATCAGTCGCTCAGTCGTGTCCGACTCTTTGCGACCCCATGAACTGCAGCACGCCAGGCCTCCCTGTCCATCACCAGCTCCCGGAGGTCACCCAGACTCGCATCCATCGAGTCAGTGATGCCATCCAGCCATCTCATCCTCTGTCGTCCCCTTCTCCTCCTGCCCTCAATCCCTCCCAGCATCAGAGTCTTCTCCAATGAGTCAGCTCTTCGCATGAGGTGGCCAAAATACTGGAGTTTCAGCTTTAGCATCATTCCTTCTAAAGAAATTCCAGGATTGATCTCCTTCAGAATGGACCGGTTGGATCTTCTTGCAGTCCAAGGGACTCTCAAGAGTCTTCTCCAACACCACAGTTCAAAAGCATCAATTCTTCGGCGCTCAGCCTTCTTCACAGTCCAGCTCTCACATCCATACATGACCACAGGAAAGACCATAGCCTTGACTAGGCGAACCTTTGCTGGCAAAGTGATGTCTCTGCTTTTGAGGTAGCACTTAGTCAAAGGTAATTGGTCAGGAAATCCAAGTGTTTCACACTCTTCTACCCATCTCCTGGAGAAGGCAATGGCACCCTACTCCAGTACTCTTGCCTGGAAAATCCCATAGACGGAGGAGCCTGGTAGGCTGCAGTCCATGGGGTCACTAAGAGTTGGACACGCCTAAGTGACTTCACTTTCACTTTTCACTTTCATGCATTGGAGAAGGAAATGGCAACCCACTCCAGTGTTTTTGCCTGGAGAATCCCAGGGATGGGGGAGCCTGGTGGGCTTCTGTCTATGGGGTCACACAGAGTCAGACATGACTGAAGTGACTTAGCAGCAGCAGCCCATCTCCAGGGCTAAGAGGATCATATGTGGGCATTCCTACAATCGATCTGCATACACAACCCTTGTTGTTGTTGTTTTGCAGTCACTCAGTCATGTCCAACTCTTTGCAACCCCATGGATTGCAGCTCGTCAGGCTTCCCTGTCCTTCACCATCTTCCGGAGCTTTCTCAAACCCATGTTCATTGAGCCAGTGATTCTATCCAACCAGCTCATCCTCTGTCGTCCCCTTCTCCTCATGCCTTCAGTCTTTCCCAGGATCGGGGTCTTATGAGTTGGCTCTTCGCATTGGGTGGCCAATGTATTGGAGCTTCAGCTTCAGCATCAGGCCTTCCAATGAATATTCAGGATTGATTTCCTTTAGGGTTGACTGGTTTGATCTCCTGGCAGTTCAAAGGACTCTCAAGAGTCCAGTTTCCTTATTTTAACTATAGGGTACCAGTTCATAAAATGGGGTAAATGATGTCTATTTCACAGAGCATTTGTGAACTATAAATAAAAAATCATGGACAAAATGCTTGCTGTAGACAGTCAATATGTAGGGGCTCAGTTGATGGTAGTTATCATCAGGGTTACTACGATTTGTATTGTTCAAAAAGAAATAACAAGCACCAAACGGAGTCACTTATGCTGAGTCCCATGTCAGCAAGTCAAGACTTAATTACAGTTTCAGTATTTCCCAGGAATGTGACCTTTAGCTAGTCAATCTGGGGAATTACCTGATTAATACTGGTGAGGTAATCTGCAAGGCAGACCCCACTCTTCCCACAAAGGAAGGTGATTTTGCTGGGGAAAAAGGAAATTCTTTCATTTATAACTTCCTTGTCCCACTCCCTTTCTGCCTTTAAAAAATTTCATTTTTGTACACCTGCTGGGAGCTCCTTTCTCTTTGTTAGATGAAATGCTGCCCAACTCACGAATCACTGAATAAAGGCAATATGAACTCAGCTGAATTTTGGGTTTTTTAACATTATTAACATCAGCAATAGTATTTGTTTATAGTTTCCATGGTCTCTCCAAACCCAAGAAACAGCCTGAGCCAGATTCCATCATGCATGTTTGTTTCTCTGCTTCCTATAACACTGAAGTATTATTGCAGATTACTTTTAGTTTATTAATTTTGACTTCCTGCTCACTCGGTGATAAGGCACTTACTAACTGTACACTGTGGGAGATTCCAAGAGCATAACCATAGACTCCCAGAACAGGATGAGACTACTACCCAGTTGAAATGCTTCCCTCAAAGGCTTGAGTCCCTTCTGAAACTTTCACTGAATGAGTATTTGGTCAATTTGCAGATACCTCCAAAGATGAGAATATAACCATGCAAAGAAGCCCATCCTAGCTTGGGACACGATTTATTAAAAACTCTTCTTTACACTGATTCTGAGTCCAACTTTGTATATCTTCTGCCTACTGATAATTTTTCAATTTGGAGCCACATTGAAGAGCTCCAATATAGGTCATACATAAGTCATCTTGAAAGATCACATCCTAGGACTCAGACATACCTGGGATTGTCTGAAAAAAAGGGAACCTGAATTCAGTCTAGAGAATTATTTGTAGGAGGAACTGGAGAGCTTCCTGGAAAAGAAGTCATTCATTCTAATAAAAATCTGGCTGTGGAATGGTACATAGGAATCACAGTCTATAAATACAGGAGAACAAACAAATAGCTTCTTTTCTATAATAATTTAATTTTTGACAAATAGAATAACATACCTCAAATCATGTATGGCTCACAGATGATGAGAGAAGAGCAAATAAGTCAAGCTCAATGTCAGTTTCTGAGACATTCTCCCAGTCCTGCTCCTATGTATTCATGGTTAAGTCCCAGGGACAGGAAGGGAGGGCCTTATAGTGAAAAGAGAGATGGGATTTTTCTGAAATTAAATAATTACAATCTACAAGCCTGTGCTGATAAATTCCAAAATCTCCACAAAATAAAAGGTTGAGAGGAAACACACATATATATATATAGTAAAAACTAAGTCAAGAAAAATATCAAACAAAAAAGATTGATAAAGTTGAAAGGAATTGAATGTTATCAACTAATTACATCCAATAAAAGATTTCAGGACCAGACAACTTTACTGGCAGGTAATTCAGTTCATTTTATTAAGCGAGCACCACCAAAATAGCAGAGGCGACCAAGGAGGGTCTAAAACACAAAAATCTATAAATCTCACTCATGTGGATTTGAAAGGTCAAAATAAAGTAAGAGTAAATTTTGTAAATTGGAGACATTTCAGTTCAGTTGCTCAGTCGTGTCCAACTCTGTGACCCCATGAATCGCAGCACGCCAGGCCTCCCTGTCCATCACCAACTCCCGGAGTTCACTCAGACTCACGTCCATCGAGTCAGTGATGCCATCCAGCCATCTCACCCTCTGTCGTCCCCTTCTCCTCCTGCCCCCAGTCCCTCCCAGCATCAGAGTCTTTTCCAACGAGTCAACTCTTGGCATAGGATGGCTTTTTATTAAGGATATGAGTATACAATGAGTGAAAGTGAAAATGTCAGTTACTCAGTTTCCCAGGCCAGAATACTGGAGTGGGTTGCCATGCCCTCCTTCAGGGGATCTTTCCAGCCCAGGGATTGAACCCGGGTCTCCTGCATTGCAGGGGCCACCGGTACTAAGCACTAAAATACCTACTTTTCTAAGATTTCTGTGATGATGCAAGTTTATACTGTATTGAGTTCTGCTTCATAACATAGCACAAGTGAGGCTTACAACCACCCGCCCCCTTCAGATCTCCTTTGTAGCACAGAGGCCTGGGCAGGGAGGCCAAAGGGACCACATTTGCTGAAGAAGTCAGAGAGAAGGCCTGCTTTGGTGGGCAGTCCGGGTAGTGTTGAAGAGTTGGCATGAACCACACACGCAGCTGGGACTCCAGGTGTCACTGCAGGAGGGAAGAAAGAGCGTGCACCCCTGACCGCCACTCCAACTGACTGAGAAACACACAGAAGAAAGTCTAGGCAGGCTCTAAGCAGAACTAGTTTGGAAGAATCTGGGGGAGCTGGAATTCTCACAAAATGGGTAAGTTATGGAGACCACAGTTTCATCCTTATACCATTGTGGCCTGGGGAGAAAGTTTTCAATTGTTTATTCTCCAGGAGTCCTCGACTTGATGGAGGAAAGAAACACTTGAGAAGTTTATGATATTAGACAAGACAGGACCAAGTGGACACTTTGAATCTGACACCAAAATACTTCAGAAGGAAGTTCTCTGATAACCAAGGGGCCAGGAAAAAATTCATCAAAGAAAAAGGAATTTAAGTTTTGACTGTACAGGACGGGCTCGCATGGAATGGGAAAACTGGAAACGGGAGCCTGAGGGCATTCGAGTGGCATGTTCATCTGCAGAATCGTCTTGATGGACTGTTCTAGAAAGTTTGTCCTAGGAAGCAATCTCAAGGTAAAGGTCAACACTTCATATATAGTATATAATCTAACCTCATAAAAGGACTATTTATTTTACATGAAATCTTATTAGAGAATCAGAAGTCAAGATATATTAAAGAATAAAGTGTCTGCCTAGTGAACTTTTTCTGAAAACTTAAGGATGGACAGAAAGAAAAGACATAATTACAGAAAACCTGTGGTGCTATAATTTTACTGGAGAGAGGACCACTGCAATCTGACAGTGTCGAACGCCCTCTGGTGGTCATGTACTGAGACTGGGGATTTTCATTCATTTTTCTTAAATTGGAAATGGTTCCAAAAGATGAAATGATGTTGATGAATGTTCTACCCTTCCTCCTTCATTAATCTGCACACAAATTCAGTTCATCACAATTTATTTCCCTCCCCCAATTCTACTATTTGGTGCTTCTAAAAAGCCCCTCCTTTGACGACAGCTATAGTAAAAGAACTGGAGAGAATTTGTATACATATATAGACGATAATACGGTTAATTCCATTGGCAAGAAGATATTGTTTTGCACTTCTAAAGAAAATATCAAACATCATGAAAATCAGTGGTGTGGAAAATTTAGGCTTTTAATGTTATTCATAAAGATTTCACTCTTTCCTGTGAGATAAGCAAAAATGACACAAGTATGCAAAACACCTCACAACGTGCCTGCCATAAAGCATGTATTCAGTAAACATTATTTCTTTCCCCAGAATAACTAATGATCGACACCTAACTAGAGTTCAGAAACAAAATACGCCTTTCATACACAGACACTAATTGTATCTATGGGAATAGATGGATATGTTAATTATCTTGATTGTGGTAAGAATTTCACATTGTATTAGCATATCAAATCATCAGGTTGTCCACCGTAAGAATATGCAATTTCATTTTTTAATTATAAAGCTGAGGAAAAATAAAAACAAAACAGTAAAAAAGGAAAAAAAAAAAGAAACAAAATGGATTTGACAGAAAATCAAACTGCCATAATGACATAGGACTGAAATTTTCATTATGAGATCTACTATCTGCCTGCCATATACTGATTCTTCTTTGCTTTAAAGGCCTTCATTTAGCAACAACTGAAAAGAGTGGGAAAAAACCATCCACATTCCTAACTACTGAAACTGAAAAGGAAAACTCAGTTCTCTGCTACTCATTGGACATACAACCTCAAACATATCACTTACATTTACTGGGGCCTCAGTTTCTCCATTTGAAAAAAGAGAGAGATTGTCATAGATCAGTGACTCTCTAATACGGCTCTTGGAACACCAACGAAGAAGAGTTCATTTGCTCTAGGTGAAATGAACAACGTAGAAATCATGTAAGAAATTTAATTTCATTAAATTACTGAAGTAAAAGATTGCCATAGATTCTGAGAACAGATCTTCTTATCCATTTGGTGTTAAAACATTCCTCCTTCTATGAAGCAATAATGACCTGATCTTAGGGGTCGCTTGAATGTCCTTATTAAGTAAAACATTGCCAATCCAAAACTGACCCCTAATTTGGGGCTTATGATATAATTGAAAATCTACTGAAAAAAATCTTTTTCTGAAAGAGTGTATATGGCAAAAAGATAGTTCAATCCGGAGACTGGCTGACCCAGGCTTTAACCTCTGTGTATGTGCATGCTCAGTTGCAAACTTTGCAACTGCATGGATGGTAGCCCACCAGAGTCCTCAGTCCATGGGATTCTCCAGACAAGAAAACCGAAGTGGGTTGCCATCTCCTTCACAAGGGAATCTTCCTGCATCTCCTGCAATGGAGGCAAATTATTTACAGCTGAGCCACCAGGGAAGCCCCAGAATCTATTAATTACAGATTATGTGACCAAGATGTGATTAACCCTCTCTGCTTGAAAGAGTTGTTGATCTAATAAGCCAAAGATCTGAAAACTTGGTTCCTTGCTGATTTCTAAATGTCCTTCCAGTTCTGCTTTCTAAGCTAATACATGGAAGTCAACTGGAAAAATACACTGGAGTGATAAAATTAACACCCATGAGCTGAAAACAATGGACATTCTATTCATTCAGACTGAAATGCAAAGGAAGAGGAAAAGACAGTCTGCACATGAACATCACTGAGAACAATGAGAACTCAAACAGAACGCCTTCTGTATATGCTTGTTACACAACTATTATGTTAATGTACACATAAAAGTATCATTTCATCACTCCTAAAAACAGAAACTTTTAATTATGAGATTTTAAAATTCCAAATTTTCTTCTTCAGTTTCATAGTCTTCAGTTCAGTTCAGTTCAGTCGCTCAGTCATGTCCAACTCTTTGCAACCCCATGAGTCGCAGCACGCCAGGCCTCCCTGTCCATCACCAACTCCCGGAGTTCACTCAAACTCATGTCCATCGAGTCTGTGATGCCATCCAGCCATCTCATCCTCTGTCATCCCCTTCTCCTCCTGCCCCAATCCCTCCCAGCATCAGAGTCTTTTCCAATGAGTCAACTCTTCGCAAGAGGTGGCCAAAGTATTCGAGTTTCAGCTTCAACATCAGTCCCTCCAATGAACACCCAGGACTGATCTCCTTTAGGATGGACTGTTTGGATCTCCTTGCAGTCCAAGGGACTCTCAAGAGTCTTCTCCAACAACACAATTCAAAAGTATCAATTCTTTGGCACTCAGCTTTCTTCACAGTCCAACTCTCACATCCATACATGACCACTGGAAGAACCATAGCCTTGACTAGACGGACCTTTGTTGACAAAGTAATATCTCTGTTTTTCAATATGCTATCTAGGTTGGTCATAACTTTCCTTCCAAGGAGTAAGCATCTTTTAATTTCATGGCTGCAATCACCATCTGCAGTGATTTTGGAGCCCAGAAAAAGAAAGTCTGACACTGTTTCCACTGTTTCCCCATCCATTTCCCATGAAGTGATGGGACCAGATGCCATGATCTTCGTTTTCTGAATGTTGAGCTTTAAGCCAACTTTTTCACTCTCCACTTTCACTTTCATCAAGAGGCTCTTTAGTTCTTCTTCACTTTCTGCCATAAGGGTGGTGTCATCTGCATATCTGAGGTTATTGATGTTTCTCCCAGCAATCTTGATTCCAGTTTGTGATTCTTCGAGCCCAGCGTTTCTCATAATGTGCTCTGCATAGAAGTTAAATAAGCAGGGTGACAATATACAGCCTTGATGTACTCCTTTTCCTATTTGGAACCAGTCTGTTGTTCCATGTCTAGTTCTAAATGTTTGTTGCTTCCTGACCTGCATACAGGTTTCTCAAAAGGCAGGTCAGGTGGTCCGGTATTCCCATGTCTTTCAGAATTTTCCACAGTTTATTGTGATCCACACAGTAAAAGGCTTTGGCATACTCAATAAAGCAGAAATAGATGTTTTTCTGGAACTCTTTCGCTTTTTTGATGATCCAGTGTATGTTGGCAATTTGATCTCTGGTTCCTCTGCCTTTTCTAAAACCAGCTTGAATATCTGGAAGTTCACAGTTCACGTATTGCTGAAGCCTGGCTTGGAGAATTTTTAACATTACTAGCGTGTGAGATGAGTGCAATTGTGCAGTAGTTTGAGCATAGTCTTATTTGTATCAATTTTGTGAACTCTGGTTCTAAAAAGGAAGAAAACAAAAGGAATTGGGAAAATGAGAACTTTAACTATATAGGATCCCCAGGCTCCTTTGGGTCTTTCACACTGCCTCCCACAGAGCTTGGAAAGGAGAAAACACACACACACACACGTATGCATGCACTCACAAAAGTCCCTTCTCCCTCCCCCACAATGTTTTCCCTCTGCCTCTGACAAAGCTGCCAGATCCAAATGTAGGTCACAGGCACCACCTAGAGGCATTAATCCTCCATCTGACTCTTACTGCTGTGAACTGATTCAAGTCAGTTCAAAATCCAGATGAGTTCTTCCTCTAGTCACAGACTTGAAAATTAATCAAGTAAGGTGTCCCCATCTCTAAAGGCTGTCAGGAGAAGTGACTTAGACTAAATGAAGAGATGTGCAAACAGACCCACCCTGTCAAATGGTTGGCTTATCTGTCTCCATCTCATTCATTAGCATGTTTGTGGTTTCCCCTGCTGCCTATTCCACAAGAAAGATGTACAACACAAAGCCCACAATTCCACCTTTGCGGGGATCTGGAGATAATGAAACCATTAGCACAATAATTGCACACAAGCCTTAACTCAAGAAATAGCATGCCCTTTTAAAACAATGAAAATGTGTCTGCACTAAATGATGTTATTAATAGATACTCCAGTTACCATTGCTATGAGGTACAAGGACTCCATTTCCATTAACACAAAAGTTAATCTTTCGTGTGCCGGCTTTATCTAATCAGCAATAACAAGATATCTGGGTACCGTTTTAAATTGATCATCTGCACATCTTATCTAACTGGAATACATAAACAGAGTCCCCAGTATTCAAAGGCTAATCTACACCCAAGGTATTACAAATCACCAGGCAAAGTTAAGAGACAGTTTAAATAAGGGACTGTGGGCTTCCTGGGCCCAGGTTGCACCAGTAGTAAAGAACCCACCTGTCAATGCAGGAGACAGAAGAGACAAGGGTTCAAACCCTGGGTCAGGAAGATCCTCTGTAGGAGGGCATGGCAACCCACTCCAGCATTCTTGCCTGGGAAGTTCTATGGACAGAAGAGCCTGGTGGCCTACAGTCCATAGAGTCACAGAGTTGGACATGACTGAAGCGACTTAGCATTCACAAGCATGGCTTCCTATGATTAACTGAGCCTACAACTCAGGACTGAGTTTTACAAATACCTCACACTTTTTTTAATTTTTAGGAGCTCAGCTTGGCAGAAATAATGTTGGCTATAGACACTGAAGTCCCAGGTTCTAGCCTCTATATCACTACCTAGTTTTGGAATCTGTAGCTACTCATTTAACTTTTAAGTTTCTCATCTGTAAAATAAAGAGGCTGTTTCTTATGAATTATAAAGTTCTAAGGCATACAAGTATTTCCTTATAATTTGAAAGTCCTCTGTGGAATAAAAGACAATTAAAACATCTGCTCTTTATTACGGAGAAGGCAATGGCACCCCACTCCAGTACTCTTGCCTGGAAAATGCCATGGATGGAGGAGCCTGGTGGGCTGCAGTCCATGGGGTCGCTAAGAGTCGGACACGACTGAGCGACTTCACTTTCACTTTTTCGCTTTCATGCATTGGAGAAGGAAATGGCAACCCACTCCAGTTTTCTTGCCTGGAGAATCCCAGGGGCAGGAGAGCCTGGTGGGCTGACGTCTATGGGGTCACGCGGAGTCGGACACGACTGAAGTGACAGCAGCAGCAGCAGCAGCAGCAGCTCTTTATTAGAACTGATTCTTTCTACAAACCACTAGTGGGCAGTGTTGGGCTATCTGGTTAAGATAAACTACCTGTAGGGTGGGCAAAGAGAATTCCTGCAGCTTCTCACAACTGTCAGCAGCCCTCCTGCCCATTGCTCTAACAGTACTATCTCACCTGTGTTATGATACCCACCAACCACGTAGATCAAGAAAAGTCTAACAAATTAAAGTCTCAGCATTAGATTTCATTTCATTTTCACCAGAAGTTAATCATTAGGCTCCACTCTGGTCTTTTTAGCTCAAGCTTTAATTAATCACTTCAATTATCATATTAACTCATTAAAATTATAATATGCACCTGGATGACCCAGAGGGATGGTATGGGGAGGGAGGTGGGGGGGGGTTCAGGATGGGGAGCACGTGTATACCTGTGGCGGATTCATGTTAATGTATGGCAAAACCAATACAATATTGTAATTAGCCTCCAATTAAAATAAATAAATTTAATAAAAAAAAGACTTAAGATCTTAATGAAAACAATTATATAAATTTATATAATAATACAAATCTTTGCTTTATCCAAATGTTTCTGAAAAGACATGTATAACTACCTTTTTTATGATGGCAAATGTTTCACTATTTTTAACTTTAGAAATTGTTCAGAAAAATCACAGAAAAACAAGAAGCCCCTTAACAGTTTGAAAATATCACTTTATATTTTGTGGCTTTTCCTTTGTGTAACAACTTTTGCTCTTTTAAATTTATTTTTCATTGAGGTATAATTGATATATAATACAAGTTTCAGGTGTACAACATAGTGACTCACAATTTTTAAAAATTGTACCCCATTTATACGTATAAAATATTGGTTATATTCCCTGTGCTGTACAATCTATCTTTGAAGCTTATTTGTTTCATATATGATAGTTTGTACTTCCTGATTCCAGTACTTATATTGCCCCTCCCTTCTCACCTCTCCCTACTGGTAATCACTACTAATTTGTCCTCTATATGTGTGAGTCTGTTTTGTTATATTCACTACTTTTAGTTTTTAAATTCCACCTAAATGATAACAGTATTTTTCTTTGACTTATTTCACTAAGTGTAATACCTGCCTCTTGAGAAATCTGTATGCAGGTCAGGAAGCAACAGTTAGAACTGGACATGGATCCAGCACCATGCATCGAACCCGGACTGGCGACTCGCCTCATATATGATATTATGGATGCTTGGGGCTGGTGCACTGAGATGACCCGGAAGGATGGTATGGGGAGGGAGGAGGGAGGGAGGGTTCACAATGGGGAGCACGTGTACACCTGTGGTGGATTCATGTTGATGTATGAATACATCAACCAATACAATACAAACAAAACCAATACAATATTGTAAAGTTAAAAAATAAAATAAAATAAATTTTTTAAAAAAGAAAACAAAAAAAAAAAAAAACAAAGAAGAAGAACTGGACATGGAACAACAGGCTGGTTCCAAATAGGAAAAGGAGTACGTCAAGGCTGTATATTGTCACCCTGCTTATTTAATTTATAAGCAGAGCACATCATGAGAAACGCTGGGCTGGAAGAACCACAAGCTGGAATCAAGATTGCTGAGAGAAATATCAATAATCTCAGATATGCAGATGACACCACCCTTATGGCACAAAGTGAAGAGGAACTAAAAATTCTCTTGATGAGAGTGAAAGAGGAGAGTGAAAAAGCTGGCTTAAAGCTCAACATTCAGAAAACTAAGATCATGGCATCTGGTCCCATCACTTCATGGCATATAGATGGGGAAACAGTGGAAATAGTGGCTGACTTTATTTTTCTGAGCTCCAAAGTCACTGCAGATGGTGACTGCAGCCAGGAAATTAAAAGACGCTTACTCCTTAGAAGGCAAGTTATGACCAGCATATTAAATTAATATGGACAGCATATTAAAAAGCAGAGACGTTACTTTGTCAACAAAGGTCCGTCTAGTCAAGGCTATGGTTCTTCCAGTAGTCATGTATGGATGTGAGAGTTGGACTATAAGGAAAGCTGAGGCCCAAAGAATATGCTTTTGAACTGTGGTGTTGGAGAAGACTCTTGCGAGTCCTTTGGACTGCAAAGAGATCCAACCAGTCCATCCCAAAGCAGATCAGTCCTGGGTGTTCATTGGAAGAACTGATGCTGAAGCTGAAACTCCGATACTTTGGGCACCTGATGTGAAGAGCCGACTCATATGAAAAGACCCTGATACTGGGAAAGATCAAAGGCAGGAGGAGAAGGGGACGACAGAGGATGAGATGGCTGGATAGCATCACCGACTCAATGGACATGGGTTTGGGTAAACTCCAGGAGTTGGTAATGGACAGGGAGGCCTGGTGTGCTGTGGTTCATGGGGTCGCAAAGAATTGGGCATGACTGAGCGACTGAACTGAACTGAAATGTCAAATGATCCTTCCCACAAGCTTCTTTACAATTTCACCTTCCTCCCCTAAGTCAGAATGTTCTTAGGTCAGTATTTTAGAGCAAAGTTTCATTCTAATGTTGCTCTGGGTGATTACTGTCTACAACAAAAGAGAAGGGGAACCAACCCCTTTCCCTTCAATATACTGCATGAGGTGAGAAAGTTTTGATTTAATATCACCACAGGTCCACAATTTCTTTCCCAAAACAGCAAGAAAGAATCTTTCCCTTCAGAGCGGGCAAAGTCTTGGTTGATGGTGGCAGACCTGCAGTCTGACCCCTTAGACCAACTGAACAGATACCATTTTAAACCCATTTGAAGACCCCTGCCCCCAGACAGCGGGGAAGGCAATGGCACCCCACCCCAGTACTTTTGCCTGGATAATCCTATGGACGGAGGATCCTGGTAGGCTCCAGTCCATGGGGTCGCTGGGAGTCGGACACGACTGAGCGACTTCACTTTCATTTTTCACTTTCATGCATTGGAGAAGGAAATGGCAACCCACTCCAGTATTCTTGCCTGGAGAATCCCAGGGACGGGGGAGCCTGGTGGGCTGCCGTCTGTGGGGTCACACAGAGTCGGACACGACTGAAGCGACTTAGCAGCAGCAGCCCCCAGACAGAGGCTAGTGGGTACATAATATCTGACTACACCTGGGAATAAAGGGAAGAAAAATCTTGTAGACAAGTCAATAGCCATCTAATGGGGGGAAAAAAGGAAAATTAAGATAAAATAAAGGTAACGTCTAGCTTAGAGGGAAAAACTAATTAATTCCACATTTTAGAGAACAAAACACTAAGTCTTGGGGACCCCAACTACCTTTCAGCACCTGATCTGGAGAAAGTGCTTGGGAATGCATATTCCTTGGACACAATGGTGCATCAAGACAATCTCATTGTGTTTGGAAGAACAAGATACTTTAAAGCAGTGGACAGCTTTAGAGAAACACATCTGAAACTTCCCTGTGGAGCTCGTCTAATGTACTGCATCCATGTTAAATATGTGTGTACTTGTTATCTCAGCCCTTAAAGGCAAACACAGCTGCTTGGAATACTTGCTCACACTGGCCCTGTCCCATCCACTGTAGAGAACTATAAACATTATACCTGGGAGTTACAGGCGGGCTGTTGTTTTTAAGGATCTGGATTTGCAATTCTTCTCACCATTTTCACTTGAGGTTACACTTTTGCTAGGGAACCACCTTGTTTTTCTCTCAGCTCTGATGACCCTCGGCAGCCTTGGGCACTGCAGGAGGGGTGGAGCCGTTCTCTCCTGGTACTGACGCAGAAGCCTGCAGATAAGCATATTCTATACGTAACTGAACTGAGCATTCTGGTGAGCGTTCTGTATGTTGAGCGTTCTGTGTGTAATTCAGTGGCGTTGCACCAATACTGGACCTACATAGGACACCCTCATATCCGTGTGGAAGGCTTGGGTGCATGCGTGGTAAGTCACTTCAGTAGTGTCCTACTCTTTGCCACCCCATGGATCGTAGCCTCCCAGATTCCTCTGTCCGTGGGATTCTCCAGGCAAGAACACTGGAGTGGGTTGCCGTGCCCTCCTCCAAGGGGATCTTCTAGACCCAGGGATTGAACCCACATATCTAATGTCTCTTGTATTGGCAGGTGGGTTCTCTACCTCTGGTGCCACAGGGGAAGTCCTGGAAGGCTTGGGGTCCGTGTAATACAATTCCAGAGAAGAAAAGAATAGAACAGTTGGTTGCTTTTGCTAGTTGAAAGTCTATGGAATTACAGAGCTTTCTATCCCACTTATAAATCTGATTTTTTAGGGAATTCCCTGAGGGTCCAGTGGTTGGGACTCTCTATCTCCACTGTTGTGGTCCTAGATTCAATCCCTGGTCAGGGAACTAAGATCCCACAAGCTAAGTAGTGTGGCCAAAAAACTAAAAAAAAAAAAATTAGAAACTTTAGAACTGGAGTGGGCTATTAGATATAAATGATTTCAAGCATGGGCTCATCATTACTCCCTTATCTTTTTAGTTTGTGTGAACTGGACATGTCCCAGGACTACTGTAGGTTTGTATTCTCAAACTCTAACTTCGGCATCTATTTTCCGTCTGGGGTAACCATGGAGATTTAGGTGTCCACTAGCAAGACCATCAGAACAGTATGGAATACTGGAGGAGAGAGAAAGTGGTGAGTAGATCGGTCCCCCACAACCCATGCCACTCTACCTGGGCACGTGAAGGTGAAAGTGAAAGTCGCTCAGTCGTGTCCGACTCTTTGTGATCCCATGGACTATTTAGTCCATGGAATTCTCCAGGCCAGAACACTGGAGTGGATAGCCTTTTGCTTCTCCAGGGGATCTTCCCAACCGGGGGATCAAACCCAGGTCTCCTGAATTGCAGGCAGACTTTTAACCACCAGAGCCACAAGGGAAGTCCCAGAATACTGGAGTGGGTAGCCTTTCTCTTCTGCAGTGGATCTTCCCGACTCAGGAATCATACCCAAGTCTCCTGCACTGTGGGTGGATTCTTTTTTTTTTTTTTTTTAAATCAAGAATCTCTTTTATTATCAGAAACATTACAAACATCTAGTATGAATAAATTGTAACATGATAGTGTTTAGTTTGAACAATTAATACATTTCAGATATAATATTATACATATTTCAATGCTATTCTCCCCAATCATCCCACCCTCTCCCGGTCCCAGAGTCCAAAAGTCTGGTCTATACATCAGTGTCTCTTTTGCTGTCTCGTAAATAGGGTTATTTTTACCATCTTTCTAAATTCCATATATATGCGTTAGTATATTGTATTTGTGTTTTTGTTTCTGGCTTACTTCACTCTGTATAATAGGCTCCAGTTCCATCTACCTCCTTAGAACTGATTCAAATGTATTCTTTTTAATGGCTGAGTAATACTCCATTGTGTATATGTACCACAGCTTGCTTATCCATTCATCTGTGGATGGACATCTAGGTTGCTTCCACGTTCTGGCTATTGCAAACAGTGCTGCTATGAACATTGGGGTACACGTGTCTCTTTCAGTTCTGGTTTTCTCAGTGTATATGCCCAGCAGTGGGATTGCTGGATCATAAGGCAGTTCTATTCCCAGTTTTTTGAGGAATCTCCATACTGTTCTCCATAGTGGCTGTACTAGTTTGCATTCTCACCAACAGTGCAAGAGGGTTCCCTTCTCTCCGCACCCTCTCCAGCATTTATTGCTTGTGGACTTTTGGATAGCAGCCATTCTGATTGGCGTGAAATGGTATCTCATAGTGGTTTTGATTTGCATTTCTCTGATAATGAGTGATGTTGAGCATCTTGTCATGTGTTTGTTAGCCATCTGTATGTCTTCTTTGGAGAAATGTCTATTTAGTTCTTTGGCCCATTTTTTGATTGGGTCATTTATTTTTCTGGAATTGAGCTGTAGAAGTTGCTTGTATATTTTTGAGATTAGTTGTTTGTCAGTTGCTTCATTTGCTATTATTTTCTCCCATTCTGACTGACCTATCAGGGAAGCCCTGGGCACATATGAAGTTCTAAATTATTTAATCCTAACCCTACTGTCTATATCTCAGATAGAGCTTGAGAACTGGTAAAACTTTATCTAAAACAACTGAAGCTTCAGACATGGGTGAAGGGGAGAACTGGGCCCTTACTTGTGAGGATGAAATGGAAATAAAAGCTTTCTTGAAAAAAAAAATGGCTGTGGATACAGTTGCCATCTCCTGAGAAATGCTGGCCATGGGAGGCTGAGGCTGTATGTCTTACCTCTAGACACGTGGGGAGCACCTCGAGAGCTCTTGCAGAAATATTTCTTCAGGACAAAGAGAGTGGAGTGTCTTGACTGATAATGTGACTCTGGTGGCCAGTGCATTCATTTGAGCATACATTACCCACCACAGCAGGCTTCCCTGGCTAATTTGAACAAACTCATAGAATTCATGTCCATGAAGCTTTTTCATAAAATCAAAGAGTAAAACCTACATACACACTTCTGTTGATGGATCACTTTCCTCCCTACACTTATGAAGGCCAAATTCTAGCTTAAATATCACGGAGAAAAATATCTTTGCTTTACTTTGTGTGGTCAATAGGGAAAGACTGAGAGGTGGCTACTAAAGAAATGTATCATTTGGCAGGGTTTTCTTCTTAAAAAAAATGTCTATTCCCCATGTGTATGTATGACTGAATGCCTTTGTGGTCCACCTGAATCTATCACATTTTTAATTGGCTGTACTCCAATCCAAAATAAAAAAGTTTAATAAAAGAAGATACTAGTGATGGTATTTTTCCAATAAAAATAATTTTCAAAGGAAAAAAGTCTACCCTTAATCTCAGAAAAATCCCAGTCTTGAGAATTTTAATAGAATCTCATTGACAATGTGAGCAACTTTGCACATAGAACAAAAACAACAGCAGGGCCAGTGGGTGAGTTGCCATACCTACAAGGCCACGAGGAGTTACCAGCTGTATGACTGCCTCACCTTGTTTGATCTCTGTGTGCCCTGATTCCATTAAACAATTTTAGAGCAAGTGACAAGGTGTCAGATTAAGCTGGGGCTGAGTTGGGAGAATGAACATCTTACTTTCTGGGGAGTTCAGCACATCACTGATATACAGAAAAGACACCAGTTACTCAGGTGCAGCAACAGTAATAGCAAACCAGATATCAGGTCCAGAAATGTCACACGTGCATTTTAGACATACAAACAACTGACTACTGGAAGCTTACCACACGTAGTGATGGACAGGGTAGGATCCCTGAGATGGACGAGTCAGAGACCATGGTCAGGATTATCCTGGTAAGGTATTTTAATAAACTCCTGCCTCCAGGAAGATAGAAAGGAGAAAACACACCCTGCCCAAGGCACTGGCATGGACATTCAAGACACAAAGTGGAGAGGTTCCTCTAAAGAGCATCAGAAAGTGACTCTGCTCTCCCTACCTCCATCTTAGCAGACTATGCTATGCTATGCTAAGTCACTTCAGTCGTGTCCAACTCTGTGTGACCCCATAGACAGCAGCCCACTAGGCTCTGCTATCCCTGGGATTCTCCAGGCAAGAACGCTGGAGTGGGTTGCCATGTCCTTCTCCAATACATGAAAGTGAAAAGTGAAAGTGAAATCGCTCAGTCGCGTCCGACTCTTAGCGACCCCATGGACTGCAGCCTACCAGGCTCCTCTGTCCATGGGACTTTCCAGGCAAGAGTACTTGAGTGGGGTGCCATTGCCTTCTCCATAGCAGACTATAGATAGGAAGAAAAAGAGAGGAGATTATGGGAGATGGAGTGACTCCTTGGATCTAGACAGAGTAACGGCAACACGGACATTGGAGGAGTACATTCATCCCCACTGCTCTTAATCTACAAGCACTAGGGCTTGGACTTGAGAAACAAGGTCAAAGATATGCCTAAATTAAGGATCTTGAGGTGGGAAGCTTATCCTGAATTATCAGAAAAGAAAGATAGTACTAAATCATGTCTGACTCTTGCAATCCCTTGAATGAACTATATAGCCTGCCAAGCTCCTCTGTCCACAGAGTTCTCCAGGCAAGAATAACTGGAGTAGGTTGCCATTTCCTTCTCCAGGGTGAATTATCAGAGTGGCCCAATAAAAGCATAGGAGTCCTTAAAAGAGGCAGGCAGGAGGGTCACAGTGAAAGAAAGAGATGTGACAATAGAAAGAGAGCTGGAGGGATGGGGCAGAGATCATAAGCCAAGGAACTTGAGCAGCCTCCAGAAGCTGAAAAAGGCAAGAACTAGTCTCTCCAAGAGCTTCCAGAAAGAATGCAGCCCTGGGGACCCATTGCAGATCTCTGACCTCCAGAGTTGTACGACAGCAAATGTGGGTTGTTTTAAGGACTTCTCCACTGGCTCAGCAGGTAAAGAATTCATCTGCACTGCTAGAGACACAGGAGATGCGGGTTTGATCCCTGGGTCGGGAAGATCCCCTGGAGAATGCAATGGCTAACCATTCCAGTATTCTTGCCTGGAGAATTCCATGGACAGAGGAGCCTGGAGGACTACAGGCCATGGGGTCACAAAGAGTCGAACAGGACTGAGTGACTTAAGCACACACCAAGTCATTAAGTTTGTGGTAATTCACTGTAGCAGCAATAGGAAAATAATATGTGATGAGAACTTCAAAATTTGGAATTGTGTCTAACTGCTCCATCTCTTAAGGGGTTGGAAACTGTGAGATGGCTCAATCTCAGCTTCCTTTTGTAAGATGGTATAATTTTGCCTCCCCTCTTATCATATAGGCTTTCTTCTGCTACCCTTGCCTGCTTTGCAACATCCTAGCTTTATCATCATGGGGGCTTGGGCTGTGGATGGCTGGTCTAGCATTCAATGTGGATGAATCTGTTCCCCAGCTGACTTGGTCTCCTTGCCATGCTGTCACTTCAGTTGTGTCCACCTCTTTCTGACTCTGTGGCCTATAGTCAGGCTCCTCTGTCCATTGGATTCTCCAGGCAAGAATACTGGAGTTGATTGCCATGCTTTCCTCTAGGGGATCTTTCCAACCCAGAGATCGAACCCACATCTGTTGCATCTCCTGCATTGCACATGGATTCTTTACCACTAGCACTGCCTGGTAAGCCCTTGGTCTCCTTGAAAGTGAAAGTGTTAGTCACTCAATTGTGTCCTATTCTTTGCGACATGGACTGTAGTCCATCAGGCTCCTCTGTCCATGGGATGGTCCACGCAAGAATACAAGAGTGGGTTGCCATTTCCTAACCCAGGTCTCCAGCATTGCAGGTGGTTTCGTTACTGACTGAGCCACCAGGGAAGTCCTGATCTCCTTCTCTGAATTCAAATTTCTAAGAGAGATTTAATCAGTCCAGCTTGGGCTACTTGAACAACCCTGACCCAGTCATCTATGGACTGCAATGGGAATGAATTGTCAGTGGGTTATAAAACAAAAAATCTTACTCCTGCAGGGCAGAAGGGAAATTACAAACATATCAGACAGGTAGAACAACTGAGTGGCAAAGTTGTCTGATGGAACCTCTGTTTAGCTACCAAAGTCACCCAGTGCGATGACAGGAGTGAGGACATAGAGGAAGCCGTTAAAAAGAGGGGTGGCGAGGCAGTCAGTAGATGTCAGGAAAAATGGAGGGTAGGTAGTGCTATACCCAGTTGGCATGTGTATCAAGAAAAAGTTATTTTTCTTGGGGAAAAGTAAGGGAAATAGTAATCTATGAGTAAAAGTTAAGAGGTCCCTCACCATTCACCATCCTCATCACTAGGGAAATGAAAAAAGAGCTGAAAGGGATGTGAACACTCTGAGGAGTTTTGTTTATCATGGAAATAAGACAGATAAGCAGAGTGGAGACATTTGGGAGAGTAGGGGTACAGTGGGAGGCTTAGTTAAGAGAGGAAACCTAGATCAGAATGAGAGTTTCAGAGAGAACAGATAACAGAAAAGAGATCACGCACAATGGATTTAGCCAACCGTGTTTTCCCAAATAATGAGCTTTAGCTGTGCAGGGGTTGGGGTCTGCTCAGAGGCACCTTCTGAGGCCTGGAAGGGTTGTTTCTGGGACATCCCTAGTGGTCCGGTGGCTAAGATTCTGTACTCCCAGCGCAGTGGGCCTGGGTTCAACTCTGGTCAGGGAACTAGATCCCACAGGCCACAACCAAAGGTCCTGAGTGCCACAACCAAGACCCAGTGCAGCCAAATAAGTACGTCAACAAATTAAACAACAACAAAAAAGAGGTGTGTTTCTGAGCTTGTCCTGGCTCGTAAGAGCAGGCCAGTGCTGAAATCTGGTCCCAGGGACCAAGCCCAGTAGGCCAGCCACTCTAGTTTTCTTTTACCACTATTGGAAAAGTTCTTAAAATATTTCTTAAAAACACCAATTCACAGAACATCTTGATGACAATGTCTTTTCAAAAGCTCTTTTTTTTTTTCCTCACCATAACAATAGTTTTGGGACAGTGGGTTTTAAAAGAAACAAATATGTCAATCTGGCTATATACCAAATTGTTAGGTTCTCTTTGGCCAGTAATGGTTAACTCTTTCACGAGTTTGATAGGGGTGACTGTTAGTTATTCCTGCATCTTACTTTCCAATTTCTCTAGCAAATTAAAATGAAAGGAAGTCTCAGACTAACTTCTACCACATATACATTTATGAAACAAGAAAAAAATTAGCAAGTGATTAGCAAGTAGACACAAAAAGTGCAGCTCTGTGCTCTGAGCTCTATGAAATCCCAGTCTCTTTCAGGTGACCTCATCACATCTGACATGAAGACTCACTACAGGCAGGATTCTGCTATTCTTGAAAGGAAATCAGAACTACTCACACAGATTAAGCCTTAGGACCATCACTGAGGTTGTAGGTACAGATGGTTACATACCATCACAGACTCAAGGGATATGAATTTGAGAAAACTCTGGGAGACAGTGGAGGACAGAGGAGCCTAGAGTGCTGCAGTCCATGGGATCGCAAAGAGTCAGACACAAAGAGTCAGATCGCAAAGAGTCAGTTGTTCAGCAAATGAACAACATTCATTCAAATGTACGCAGGTCTCTAATCTCAACCAATCCAAATGCCTTCATGCAACTAATTTGACCAATAAGAACCCATCTCAAATATCCATTGTGGTGACTAAAAAGCCACTAATTTCATCAACTAAAACTCTGTGATACTGTAATATATATAAGAAAGATGTATTTGGTCTTGATTCCCGGCACACAGCTCCTAAAACACTTGTAATTTCCTAGGTGAAAAGAACAACAGAAGAATCTTTACTTACACTGTTTGGTCTTTTATGCTCCTGAAACTGTTTCTAAAGGAGCTGTGAGTTCTGTTATTCATAACAAGGCCTTCCAAGCACAGCTGAGTTTATGGTAACAAGGTAGTTTTCAGAAATCCTCTACTAGATAACCAAAGATGGAGGCTGAATATCACAAGAGGAACCAATCACAATATTACAGGGTTGAAATTTTCAGCCCCATCCTTTAACCTCCTATCTGAGGAGAGGGGCTGGAGACTGAATTCATTCACGACTGACCAATGCTGTATTCACTCATACCTACATAATGAAGCCTCCAAAGCACGGGAGTTCTGTGTTCTCAGCCCTACACACACTGACCCATGCAGTCCTTTCATATAGCTGTTCTTGAATTGCATCCTTTAATATAAATAGATATTAGTCAGTAAAATGCTCTCCTGAGTTTTGTGAGCTGTCCTAGCAAATTATCACACCCAAGGAAGGGGTTATGGTAACCGCAGATTTGCAAGCTAGTCAGGCAGAAGTTGTAGGTAGTACCTGAGATTGGTGCTGAAGTGAGGGAAGAGACAATCTTGTGGGACTGTCATCTGTACTGACTCTGCAAGCAGATATGGTAGGGGGTGACACAGGCACTGCTGTCCCAACATAAGAGATGCCATTTTTGGCCTAAGCCATTCTGTGATCTAAGCCTGCCTATAGTGCTTGCCCTTGAACAGGTCATCAACTATCATAAGGAAATGCAGGAACAAAGGAAAATAAGTCAAGAATCAAATAGTTCAAAGATAAAACAGAGTCCCAGTTCTTCCTCAAGGGACATACATAACAATCTGATACATAACTTTGAAGTCCTAAAGGAACTAAGGCCCTCACCCAGCTGAAAGAGGTAACTACACATCAATTAGGTGAAAACTAGACCCCAGATCCTATTCCCAAACTATGGTAGGGGTAATGACGATAATGAAGCTAAAGGCAAAGGAGAAAAGGAAAGATATACCCATTTGAACAAAGCTAGTGGAGGTGATGGAATTCCAGTTGAGCTATTTCAAATCGTAAAAGATGATGCTGTGAAAGTGTTGCACTCAAATGCCATCAAATCTGGAAAACTCAGCAGTGGCCACGGGACTGGAAAAGGTCAGTTTTCATTCCAATCCCAAAGAAAGGCAATGCCAAAGAATGCTCAAACTACCACACAATTGCACTCATCTCACATGCTAGTAAAGTAATGCTCAAAATTCTCCAAGCCAGGCTTCAACAGTACATGAACTATGAACTTCCTGATGTTCAAGCTGGATTTAGAAAAGGCAGAGGAACCAGAGACCAAATTGCCAACATCTGCTGGGTCATCACAAAAGCAAGAGTTCCAGAAAAATATCTACTTTTGCTTTATTGACTATGCCAAAGCCTTTGACTGTGTGGATTATAACAAACTGTAGAAGATTTTTCAAGAGATGGGAATACCAGACCACCTGACCTGTCTCTTGAAAAATCTGTATGCAGGTCAGGAAGCAACAGTTAGAACTAGACATGGAACAGACTGGTTCCAAATTGGGAAAGGTGTACGTCAAGGCTGTATATTGTCACACTATTTAAGTTACATGCAGAGTACATCATGAGAAATGTTGGACTGGATGAAAGACATGCAGGAATCAAGATGCTGGGAGAAATATCAATAACCTCAGACACACTTCCCTGGTGGCTCAGACGGTTAAAGCATCTACCTCCAATGCAGGAGACCTGGGTTGGATCCCTGGGTTGGGAAGATACCCTGGAGAAGGAAACGGCAACCTACTCCAGTACTCTTGCATGGAAAATCCCATGGATGGAGCAGCCTTGTAGGCTACAGTCAGTCCATGGGGTCACAAACAGTCTGACAGGACTGATTAACTTCACTTTCACACAGATGACACCACCCTTATGGCAGAAAGTGAAGAACTAAAGAGCCTCTTGATGAAAGTGAAAGAGGACAGTGAAAAAGTAGGCTTAAAATGCAACATTCAGAAAACTAATATGGCATCTGGTTTCATCACCTCATGGCAAATAGATGGGGAAATACTACAAACACTGAGAGACTATTTTTGGGGGCTTCAAAATCACTGCAGATGGTGACTACAGCTATGAAATTAAAAGATGCTTGCTCCTTGGAAGAAACGCTATGACCAACCTAGACAGGATATTAAAAAGCATAGACATCACTTGGTCAACAAAGGTCTTTCTAGTTAAAGCTATGGTTTTTCCAGTAGTCATGTGGACTATAAAGCTGAACACTGAAGAATTGATGCTTTTGAACTGTGGTGTTGGAGAAGACTCCTGAGAGTCCTAGGATTGCAAGGAGATCCAACCAGTCAATCCTAAAGGAAAACAGTCCTGAATATTGATTGTAAGGACTATCGCTAAAGGTGAAGCTCCAATACTTTGGCATTTGATGCAAAGAACTGACTCATTGGAAAAGACCCTTATACTGGGAAAGATTGAAGGCAGGAGGAGAAGGGGACAATAGAGGATGAGATGCTTGGATGGCATCACTGATTCGAAGGACAGGAGTTTGAGCACACTCTAGGAGTTGGTGAAGGACAGGGAAGCCTGGCATGCTGCAGTCCATGGGGCTGCAAAGAGTTGACAAAACTGAGTGATTCAACAACAAACAACAAAGATAAGGGAGAACATATTTTATTTCAAAATCTCTACTTGGTTGTGACTTTTATTTTATTTTGGCCATTATGCAGCATATGGAATCTTAGTTCCCCAACCTGGGACTGAACCCACTCCCTCTGCATTGGGAGCCCAGAATCTTAATCACTAGACTGCCAGGGAAGTCCTGTGACTGTATTTTTTTTTTTTGCTTTTAAAGCACTCACTACCTTTTACTAGGACTTGACATTTAAACCGTGACTGTAATTTTACATGGGAATTTCTAGTTTTTATCTGGATCCCCAAGTGGAACATCTGTATTTGAAGCTTCATACAAACATAACTGAAGCTTTTACAATGGAACTTCACAGTTTTCCCTAGTGTAGCAACGCATGGGATACATTTTGAATAGCATGAAATAAGAGGCTGTTAATTCTTAAACAGATACAGAATTGGTATTTTAAATACTCTTTACTCTCAGAAAATCCAGGAAGTTTGAGGTTATAATTAGAAGAAATTCCTCAAGTTATTAATTATACCACTGTTGAAACATGCAGACATGCAGCTGCAATGGAAGGGATATAGTTCAGTCTATTTTATACTCCAATTTTAAGTTTTCCTGGAGAGCTACAACTTAGGCAGAAGACAAAAAACCAAAGCTAAATATAATGCTGCCTTCTCAACTAAGGAAAAACAAATATAATCACCTTATCAGGGATACAAGGGGAAAAGTATGCCCACTAAAGTTTCCTTAAAATGGTCCCTAGAGGCTTCTTTGGCATGTAGTGCTTAGCCCTCTGGGGTCTAGTAGGGATCTTCAAGGACAGAAATTTTTTTGTTGTTGCTGCCTTAGAACACCTCAATAAGACTGGGTGCTTTCCTGAAGCATTTACTTTTATTTTAGGTCTTTCCATCAATGCTTTTGTTCTCAAACACCCTCATTTTATAGAAAAAAATCAGCAGTATAGGCCTAATCAATTAGACAATCTTGCAAAAGTTATGTAAAAACTGGGTAGTCAAGAGGCAGTCAGTGGTAGAGTTCAAAGGAACAGGGATTTGTTATATATTCCTTTGGGACAGTTGTATATTTCCCTCATGTTCGAGTTACAGAAAAGCAAAAAGTTACTGTTTTAAGAACTAGGCAAGGCTTCTTTGTGAAAGAGCTCCCTCTATTTAATCTTTTGCTGCCATTCCTCAGCTGGTAATTTTTCTTTCTTGTGGTAACTGCTAGGTCTTGCAGTTCCTATGGACAGAAAATCAACCAGGATTAAAATGCTTTGATATACAGCTTTGCCAACAGAAAAAATTAACTGTCTAAGAAAAAAGATGGAAAATTTTATTCAAGCCGATTTGAGGATTATAATCTGGGAGACAGTCAGAAAGCTCTAGGGGCTGTTCTGCCAATTAGAGGTCAAAGCACGAAAGTTTTGGGGACAAAGATGAGGATTGGTGGGGGGTAATCAGTCGCTCAGTTGTGTTTGACTCTGTGACCTCATGGATTGTAGCCTGCCAGGCTTCTCTGTCCATGGGATTTCCAAGGCAAGAATACTGGAGTGGGCTGTATCCCCCTGTCCTGTAGGGGATCTTTCCAAACCCAGGGATCAAACCTGTGTCTTCTGCATTGGCAGGTGGATTCTTTACCACTGAACCACTGGGAAAGCCTTTTGGGTTTATGTCAAATGACAGTATGACACTGATTGTTTATGCTATTTAGAGTTTACATGATCCAGACCCACAGGAATAGTGGGTCACAGGTCAACACAGTCCCTTACGAGGAGTGAGGGAAGATCTGTTTGTGTGTGGGTTTTTTGACTGAGTACTAATAACCAAAAAAAAAAGAGAAGGAAGTGTATCTCCTTGTGTCCACTGATGAGATTAAGATGGAATGTCATGTTATCTCCTAAGGAGCTCTCTGGTTTATGCAGATGAACAATATAGGCTAGAGGGGAGGGAGGAAGCCCAAAGGGCTGAAGAAAAACTGTTAGCTTTTATTTTGCTATACGATGCCCGATAACAAATGCCTGGGGCTGGAGCACTGGGACGACCTGGAGGGATGGTGTGGGGAGGGGAGAGGGAGGAGGGTTCAGGATGGGGAACACGTGTATACTGGCGGCGGATCCATCTTGATGTATTGTAAAAGCAATACAATATTGTAAAGTTAAGCAAAATTAAAAAAAAAAAAATATATAAAAACAAAACAAAACTGTAACTGATAAAATCTAAATTTAGAAACTAACTTTATGTGTCAAGTATAATAATCAAAACTCTTTATGTATTCATCTGTCCACCTATTTAAATATATATATTCTTAATTATTAAAAAAAAAAAAACACAAGAATTTTAGCAATTCTTAACTGAGTTATGGGAAGTCTTAGGTGAAAGAGACATGGAGGCTAGGCTTTCTGAGCACAGCAGAGGTGAACTGTGGGGAGGACCCTCTTGTAGGATCTATTTCTTTCTCAAGGGCAATCCCTAAATCTACCCTTTGAAAGAAAAATTTGAAAGAGATATTTAATATTCAATATATTCAACAGCATCTTCCTCTTGGTGCATAAGCAGCATGAAGACTTTGTTAACAGCATCCACAGAAAACAAATATACCAGTAAATCATTTTACTTTATCTGAGAATAAGAGTTCCAAAACAGAAACACAACACTCACAAGGGCCATACAATTACCAAATAAAGTTGAAAGATTTTTAATAGTTCTTTTTAGACTGTAGTCCACAAATGATGGCAGGCCAGTTATTATGTACAGGAATCATGGAATCATTTCCTCCCCATGGCTATGTAAGTTCTTAGCTAATGAAGTTTGATCCAGCTGTTTGTTGGGATTCCAGCTGCTGTCAGTTTAAAGCTCTTAGTGGTTGTGGCTTTGGGCCCACAACAGAGAAGGGTCTACTGCACTTTGAGATTACAGAAAAGACTCAATCCCATCTCCAGAATTCTAAAAAACAATCCTATTTCACAATCATGTGATCAGCGATTACATCTCTAATGACTGAAGACACACTGTCAGATGCATGCTTTCTGGCTGAATAAGCTGATTCTTCACGTACTGTTTAATTTCTAGTAACACTGAAACTAATGTATTTTCATGTATTCAGTAATTATTAAAACTTGATAAATACTATCCTGATCATTCAAGCTTTTAAAATTTGGCTCTTTTTTAAACTATGAAATTATGAATTAGGTAATACATGATATTCGCAGACCAACTTAATGTTATGTATTATCATATCAAGACGAACAGGTCTAAAGAAATCTCCCGACTAGCATTATCTTGACCCTAATACAAAATTTTTACTTACTTAACAGGTTATCAGAGATACTAAGTTCCTTCATATTCTCTATGATTAGCTTAAGATTTTCTAATTTGGGTTCCAGCAGTGCTCAGTGCTATACCCTGTACTGCAGACTTCTTAGAGAGAAAGGAATGTACACTTTTTATATTCTTTCAGAGCACAGCTGAAAAGCAACACCACCTACCATGTTAGGTACTTTCTTACATGTGTGGACTACTCTACAGCATGTACCTCAAGTCCCTTTCATTTTAAAATCATACATTAACTTGTTTCATTAGAATAATTTATTAACCAGGAATTACCAGAAGGCCTTCAGGAGTTGGGAGAGGGGCTCAAAAAAGGCCTCCATTTGTATTTCAAGGACTTTTCTGAAGAGAAAACTGGCTTTATTAAAAGATCAAACAGGTCTACGATCCTCCACATCCTACAAATTTTAGAAATCACCTCACTGGATTCTCTTATTTTATACATTTTTCTAGTCCTGTTCTCCAAAGTTTTGTAATCTCTAGCAAGTTGTAATTTTATAAACAGGGCCTGACACTTTGATTCCACTTTTACAGTCTTAGCATACAATTAAATATACTACATGTTTAGCACTGAAAAGATTTTAAGTATTTTTATATATATCTGGATTATATCTTAATCCACAGTACTTCACAGAGTTCATGATTTTAAACAAAAGCAAATTAAATCATACCTGAAGTTCTAAATCTTCTAAATACATTAACAGTGAAACCTGTAATTGTTTCAAAAATTACTAGAAAGTACGTGATTTTCTCAAAATGAACTTGGAGTGAAAGGCAGCCAAGAGGTCCTTATAAGGAGTGTCTGAATCTAACTTGGTCAACGGGATCCTGCAAAGTTGGCGAAATCTAGGAGAACGGAGCAGCAAGTTCTGTGAAAGGCCCGTGAAGCTGGAGCACAACCAGTAGAGGACAATTGACTGCAACGAGAAGAAAGGACATGAATGTTAGCATCTCTCCATTCTCCAAGGTCTAGAGACAGACAGGCAATAAAAAAGAAAATTAACAATCTCTGTAAACAGAGCACCAGGACTGAACAAGACCTTCAGGAGCTAATAGATACCTGGGTCAGATCTAACAGATAGGTAAGAAAGTTGAAAAGATGACCCCCCAAACGAAAATAAACCAAAAGGAGAGGTATTGGTGACAGAAAGTGGATGGCAGAGAATTGCTCCCAGGCAGGGGTCCAAGAGAGATCCCATTTCCTTCTTTGGCAATTAAGCATACTGCTTCCCCACCGAGAGTCTCGACAAACTGCCATACAGCAGGCAAGCTACTGGAGGCACGGCCATTCAAGATGGCAAACTTAGCTTCCCTACACCTATACAGAGTCACCTATCTTCCAAATTCTCCCAGGAACTAGCTTCTAAGTGTAGTCAGGAACAGATTATCTTTGCCTTTTCCTGAGACAAAGCATCTCAGCCCCACCCTCTACTTTTTTTTTTTTTTTTTTTACCACCACTGAGATTCAGTTATTTAGGTCAAAGAGCTGTCTTTCTCATGTCTTCACAGAGCTGTTACATTAAGTTGCCTAATTCTGACTTTCCTATATATGAAAGAATCCACTTTTGGATATTTAAGACGTTTTTTTGGTCTCTGATACTCACTTGGAACCCAACTTTTCATTATTACTGTTACTTTACTTGATCTACGGGTTTCCTCAGTTATAATTGGTAGTCTTTTAGTCTGCAGCCTCTTGAAACATCCCCATATACACATACAAACATACATCTTTTCTAAACTTTTCTTTGGCATCAGAAGGTAAGCAGGCCCCAGAGGCAAGACCATGTGCTGGCTGAGTCCAGTCCGGGGGATCAAATTGCCTGAGTTTGAAATCTACTTATTTAACTTTTGGCAAGTTATTTTTTTTTCTTGTTTCAGTTTTCTCTTCTACAAAATGAGGGACAGACTGTACCCAGGGATGCTGTGAAGAATAAATGAGAAAATTCATGTAGTGTGGTAAGCACAGTAAGTGGCTCATATTAAGCATTTATTTGTTCCAGAACAAGTTTTTAAGGGAAGTAATGAAATCTTAAAGGCAGATTATTAGTACAGTAGCTAAAGAGTAAGAGCCAAAATGCCTGGATGTGTGTGAAGACTCTGCCACTGAATAGATGACTGACCATGAGTTACTTAACCTCTCTGTGCCTCAGGGTTAAATTGGAGATTACAATAGCACCTACTTCAGCGCACTGTTGGGAGAAATACATGTACTAATATATACGTGTGTGTATGTGTATGTACATAAATGACTTAAAACAGGGCCTGGCACAAAGTTCATGTTGAATAAATATTAGCTAGCATCATCACCAAACTTATCTATGAAGCAAACAGTACCCTGGGCCCAACTACTTCAGACTACAAACTGCCTACTAAGTATCACTCATCTTCGTTAGTAATAAAATCCTAATTTTCAGCAACGTATATTGCTATCTGGAAAAAAAAAAGACTATACTTTTCATCCTCTTCTGCAGTTCGGTATGACCACATATTTAAGACGTAAGCACAAGTGTTTGGTAGGGCATCTGGCAAGGGTCCTTAAGTGGTTGACTGTAGTTGAAGCATCTGACTGTAGCTGAAGCACCCTTTTACTATTCTTGCAAGATAACAAGCTTCAGTGGCCATCACAACTATCCTGCGGCTTTCAAGACAAGAATGACAGGTTGTGGACGATGCAGCATTGAGAGAGAACTAGGCAGTCTTTCTCATGTCTTCACAGAGCTGCCACGTCAGCTCTACACTAAATGCCTAATTCTGACTTTCCTATGTATGAAAAGGTCTCTGTTACTCACTTGGAACCCAACTTCTCATTAGAACTTTACTGCTATTTTACTTGATCTGCGGTTTTCCTCAAGATAATTGGTATTATTTCTTCTTAGAAATGTAGTGAATTTGCATTGTTCTGTTTTTACAGAGTATTTTATAACATTATTATTATATGAGAAGTACTATAACAGGCACTTGTTATTTCATTAATCTTCATAGACATTATGGTGTCTCTTTTAGAAATGAGGAAACTTATTTTACACAGGATTAACGACAGTACTATGACTAAGTGACAGATGAATAGTATTTAACAGACATTTTTGATGCTGAAAACATACTATTTCAGATTTTTAAGACTAGTCCTATGAAGTACTTTTATACAAGGGACAGAACCTGAACTACCAGCAACAATCGACTACTGCTTTACGGTCTGTGTTGATTCTGAGCAAAGACAGATATACTGACAGCTTTACCCATCTTAGCACTAAAGTATCCATGAAAAATATGCAAAAGGCTAAGAAAATGAAATAACTGCAAATATAACATTATTTTTCTATTTCTACAAAAGTTTAATTATATATAAATGGGGACAAGTATACCTATCTCATAAAATTTCTATGAGATCAAATAATATTACATATGAACCCATGTGGATCCTTGGTGGGGAAAATTTTTGTTTCTTTTTTAAATGCTAAATTCCTTGGATCCCTCTGTGAAGACAAAAAGAATTCAATATATCAACTAATCAAACAGAGCAAATGCTACATTCATAGTACTGTTCATGGTACTCTGCAATATTAAAAAAAAAGAAATAAAAGAGGAAAATGGAGGGTTAAGACACATTCACGTAAAGGAAGATTAACCAATCCCAAGAAATATTCAGGTGTCACTTGGTGATAGAGTCAGTAGATTTGTTATTACAGAAATCAGAAGCCAGTAAAGGATTAAGTAGTCAGAGGAAGCACAATAGAAGAGGCACAATGTCAGTCAGTCTAAGCTAAAAACAGAGAGAATTTATATTTAGCCCATGCTTCACACAATGTTGGTGCTTACTCACTGAAGGTACTGTCGCCGCTATTGGAATCATTAACAGGGAGACTGCACGAACAAAGTGCGTAACATACGTCTGAAAACGAGACTTTCCGAGTTTTTGCAGAGCAAAAATCTGAAAGGGTAAAATAAACACACACATACTGATTATCTAAATACACCTTAAATGAGACAAGCTTTAAAATGCAAACTGATTTTTAACTGGCCTCTACCTATATTTTAACAAAAGCAATAACAATTAAAAAAACCAAACACTGATTTGTTGATTAACTATCAATGGTTGATCTTTAATTCTTAAATGGAACTCAACTAGGTAACAGCAATAAAGAGATTCATCTATATTAAATAGGATCAAAGCATAATATTTATAGGTCAGTGTTTTTTAAAGACTGTAAAACTGAAGTCCCTTCAAGATAGGTATTATGTATCTTTACCCTTGTTTTTTGGCACCTAAATTCAGGGCCTGGCACAGAGAAAGAACTTAACAGGTATCTGAAAGGTTTGTGATCTGGTTACATGGACCACAGTAAAGAACTAAGAAGGCTAGGAAGAGGAGTTATGGTTTATGAATTACTTACAAGGCAGCTTAGCTTAATGATTATGAGCACAGATTCTGAGACTGTACACTCAAATTACAAGGTTCACATGGCAGCCCTGCATTTAGTGGTTATGCGACTTTGGGCAAGTTACTTCACCTTTCTGTGCCTCCCATTCTCCACCTTAAGATGGGAATAATAACAGCACCTACATCATAGGACTATTGTTAAGAATTAAATGAGTTAATTCATGTGAATTGCTTACAGTAGTGCCTGGTACATAGTAAATGTTAAGCAAGAATAGGCTTTTATTAAATTTATGCATGCTGGGTTGTTAGATGGAATAAAAGAAAGATGAGAGGACTGACGTCAATTCACTCGGACCTGGTGTCATCACTTCCTTCTTCCTAAGAAATACTAATTACTAACCAAGTTCACAGAACTATGCTAGATGCTCTTAGGGTAAAACACTTAAGACTACACATAGCGTCTTTCCTCAGGAAACCTTCACCTAAGACCTGATAATCTTCATATTTCTCATCTGAAAAAAATAAGGCATGTGTTAGATTTCCCAAACAGCAATCAGCAGATATAAGGTCTGTGAAATCTCAACTGCATTAGATCTTTCCTAAGATTTCTTCTAGTTAAAGAGTCTAGTTCTTTTCAAGAGTCTAAGAACAAGTCTTTATGGAACTAAAGAACTAAAGACAAGTTTCCCCTAAACTCAAGTTGAGTAAATTAGTATGAGCTAATGGTAAGATATGGCTAAGAGGTTGTATTTTATACATATGTTTCTCCATTTCATTTTATAAAGAAATTCTATGACTAAAAATGGCAGTCAGGTATGTTTAATTGACATATTAAACATATACACATAACATCAACATATTGTGGGAATAAGACCAGACTGACATCTTAATTGCTGGCTTTACCAAAAAGCAAATCAGAGAACTGTTATGTACTAGCATCGTACCATTTTACAGTTGAAGGAGATTTTGGAACTGTTCCAATTCAGCTCTCTTATTTTAAATTTTGAGCATTCTCATCCTCCAGAGAGGTTAAGGAACTGGCCCCAGAAAATTAATCAACAACTGATCTGTGACCAAAACCAAGGGGTTTCATGACTAGCAAGACTCTGCACCCACAGTGCAGGGGCCCAAGTTCGATCCCTCATCAGGGAACATGCCACAGCTCAAAGTTCCTACACGTCACAACTAAGACCCAGTACAGCCAAATAAATAAACAAATATATATTAAAAAACCAAAAAACCAAGGAATCTCAATGTTAGCTCAGAACTATCACCAGTAACTCAAATTCATTTATATCTGATGTCAGGACAGCAACAGAAATCTCAATGATTTAAACAGCAAGCACTGATTTAAACAGCAAGCAATTTAAAAGCACTGACCTCCACTATTAATAAGTTGATGACACCAACGGAGACAGGCAGAATCCAAGTGGAATCCAGAGCAGTGAGGTCATGAAACCACAGGACCCCACCAGCAGTTAACTGCTCCTGAACACAAAAACCTGCTGAAACATTTTTATAAATGAAACAAAAGAATTTCTAAAACAGCAGAGAGAAGTGATTCCAGTAAGGTGTTCCTCACACTGAAGACTTCCATTTTTTATTCAGGTTATTTTCACTCCACAACATAAGCTAGCTCTTGTACTGAGAAAGAGGTAAGAAGTTTCTGGAGCAAACGGATGTGGAGACACTAAAGACGTGTAGCAGTAACCTTTACAGACTGAAATTTAAAAAATTACTTGTCTATAGGCTGCTTTCTTTCAAGTCAATTTAGATTACTTTATGGTTAGAAATGCCTTTAAATGAAAGTAAAAACAAGCCCCTTAGTTTGTAACCTTCAATATTAATATTTACACTTATAACTGTTAAAGTTTTTCTGGCTTCTCCAATTCAAAAATTCATGGCCCTGAAACCATATTATGGAATTATAACACTAATTTTATTAAGACTTCCAAGAAGTAGTACTAGTGACATCCTTCCTAAACTGATTTGTCTTCTCAATACAGCTAGTTTGCTTACACTTAATATTTGAAATTCTATACTTGTGTAAGGGAGATGATAAAAGTGTGTTCCAGTTACAGAAAGTATAGATGTTTTTTATTTTATTTATTTTTTTTGATTTTCTTTAGAATACAAGACAGTGTTAGAGAACTTGCTTGGGGAAATTACATTTCAATAGTAACTACCTTCTGAATGTGCTGCCCCTGTGCTAAAATTTCGGAGAGCGATAGACATGAAGATCCACATTGGAAGCTGAATCCAGACCAGCACAGTTGCTTTGAAGGGGTGGCAGTTATCCCGAACATAGAGCTCTGAAACAAGCCTCCGCATAGTCTTTAGGTAAGTGAGCCTAGTTTAAGGGAAGAGGGGAAAAGGGAAAGGAGAAAACATCATCTGAATACTAGTTGTGCTTCATCCCTATAGGATAAACACACCCATGCTGTGGTTACTGGCTGAAGGATTTACACAGGATTTTTGGCTGTCAGAAGCTACACCAAAGTGAAGTGAAAGTTGCTCAGTAGTGTCTGACTCTTTGCAACCCCATGGACTACATGCTCCATGGAATTCTCCAGGCCAGAATACTGGAGTGGGTAGCCTTTCCCATCTCCAGGAGATCTTCCCAACCAAGGGATAGAACCCAGGTCTCCTGCATTGCAGACGGATTCTTTACCAGCTGAACCACCAGGGAAGCCCAAGAATATTGGAGTGGGTAGCCTAGCCCTTCTCCAGCAGATCTTCGTGACCCATGAATTGAACGGGGGTCTCCTGCATTGCAGACTGATTCTTTATCAACTAAGCTAAAAGGGAAGCCCCTAAGCTACACCAAGTGGTTGCCGAAAAAAAAAGGAAAAGAAAGCCTTTTACTCAAAGTTTGTTCACATGTAAGCAAATTATGTAACAATTTGAGAAATCTGCCACTGCCAAACTACAGGCTTTGTTTCTGGAGGTCTTAGGCAAACTAGGCTTTAACAAGGGAAATTTCACTACTAACATGGTATGCCCACAATTTGAATCAGAAATACTAGAGGTGAAAGCACATTTTACTCAAATTTTTCCACTTCAGCCAAACTCAATCACCTGATCCCTGAACATACCTTTCAGAGCAATGTGGTTTTGTATTATGTATGCTCCTGACCTGTCAAAATAGTCTCCATTCTTCAATCAACTCTTTCATAAAGATTTTCTTACTGTTTCTCTGTTAACCACATTAGTTACTCCTCTGTTTTTTGTTGTTGTTGTTTTCAACTCCTGTTCTTACGTCCCACTTTCTAGACTACAGTACTGGATGGGTCTTCATCTTTAAATCTCTTGTGGCATGTTTTGTACAAGATAGGTTTTCAATAGGTTTGCAGAATTTAATCAAATTATAATACACTGAATTAAGACAGTACACAGAGACATTCCAGGCTCCTTGTAATTCAGTCTTCGCCCACTCTTGCAACTTTATTTCCTATTACTCTTTTTCTGGTTCCTTGAGTGACCTGGGTCATCCAACAACTCAGACTTTCACATCAGCATGCCTTGGAAGTTATTACATCATCTTTGCAGACTGTCCACTTTCCTGGCTGTTCGTTCACCTGACAAATTCCTTTTCATTCTTCAAAACCTAGTTCCACTGACAATGCAGGAAACCCTCAGATAATGTCTTCCTCTAGAAAGTCATTCATCTGTGTAAGGATGTGTCTGGACAATCATCCTGCCAGGGATGCATAAATACGGTGGTACAGTCTTACCTAGGCTGCATTTATAACCCACGTGAGCAGCTACTAATGTGTTCTTCTGGTCTAGAGCTGTAGCCCTCAGACTTCCTTGATCAGTAAAACTTCAAAACTATAGGTTTACCAACTTTTTATTTTATCAAGTAAAGACTTTAAACTATGATTTTTTAAAAATGGCAGGTCCTCTTAACACTATATAAAGAGGGACTCAATTTCATATTGAAGATAGGTGGCAAATTTATACCTATATAGATAAAAATATACAGATAGGGCCTTCCCCGGTGGCTCAAATGGTAAAGTATCTGCCTGCAATGTGGGAGACCTGGGTGTGATCCCTGGGTGGGGAAGATACCCTGGAGAAGGAACTAGCAATCCACTCCAGTATTCTTACCTGGAGAATCCCAGGGACAGAGGAGCCTGGCAGACTAGAGTCTCTGGGGTTACAAAGAGTTGGACATGAATGACTAATACGCACATATACCCATATATATACACATTACATATTCATACTAAAACACCCTTATTTTTCTCATTGCTGTGAGATGCTGAACACTTTGTCACAGTCTAGTAAGAATCAGAATTTGGGAACCTAACTAAGCAGAACTAGGGTAGGCTGATGGGAGGAGGAAGACCTAAAAATTCTTAGTGGATGGCTGCCCACATGGTCAAGCACCCTTAGGCAAGGGCTCTCGAAGAGCTCAGGGAGACAGCAACACAGGATAACTATAGCAGAGTAACAACTCCTGGCCTACTCAGTTGCTTTTACCATGGCGTTTATATTTTCTGTCTCCTCATTCTTTTGGGCAGCTACCTGCTCTGTCAAAAGGTCAAGTTTGTAAATGTATCTTTTGTTGACTAAAATCTCAACAAACTGGTACAGTATATGCATCCTATGAAGCCTTCCCTAACTTTCCATGATGACCTAACTCCTTGTACATCATCTTTTTTAGTTACTTAATCCAGTCATCATTTGATTACACATCTGTCTTTTTCAATAGTCTGGAGTCCTTTAAGATCAAGGAACTCTGCTCTCTTTTTTTGCTTTCAGTCCAGTATATAAACCTATCACGCCACAAAAACTTTTTAAAATATTAAAGAGTAAAAAGAACGACTTTGCTGCTAAAGCTACAGAATACCACACCCTGTAATAAAGACATACATACGTATATTTTTTTTTCATGGTCTTATATGCAGAGAATTAGCTTACCTGGCAACTCTCTTGGACCATCCCAACTGATGTGCACGAACTGCAACTTCTTGGTTAAGATGTCGTGCAATGTTTTTTATTTCTGGCTGCAAATTTTCCACCTAGCTAAAGAAAAAGTAGACTTTGTTATGAGCACATTAAAGATCTGTATTCATAACCATTCATAATTTTACTCTCTATTCCCTAAACTCATTTAAAAAAATGTGGTTTACTGGTTGTGTCAAGAAACTCTGATTGCTCACAAGATGTTAACTTATGATATCCTCAACTGCAATCAAATTAAAAGTCCAAGTCCAATTTATACATTTATCAGTGTGATGTTGGGCAAATTATTCAACCTCTAAAGTCTTGTTGCCTCTTATATAAAATGTATAACAGCATCTACTTCACAGGGTTATTTTAAGGATTCACTAAGCCCTACACTCCACACTTTAAATATTTCAATCCGTGGGTTTTCCAGTAATATAAACTGAAGAAACGGTAGTCTATTAAGTGTCTTTAATATGCTCTTTGTAGCTACAGAGCCATAAGAGAATCTGCATTTACTTCTGCCTGTGTTAATTCCTTTTTGTAAGCTTACTGCCTTAGAGGTGCTGATGATTAACAGTAAGCACTCCGGAAGTATCTGGGGACCTTAAGCCCCAGGTGAGTCGTTGCCCCTTCTCACCACGGAAGTGGGTACGCACGGTCTAAGCGCGGGTCGGCACCCCTCACCTTGGCCAGGATGTAGTGCTGGTAGGCAGCCAGGGGTAGTGTGACGGCCCCGCGCAGGACCACGGTGGTGAGGAGAATGCTGCCCCACCAGGGCAGGCCCGAGGCGGTGTGGGCGAAGAGCAGCACGTCCTCTGCGCCCTGCACCGGCGCCGAGGTAGCCAAGGCCTCGTACCAGCCTTCCGCGCGGCTCGGGCCAACTGCGGAGACCGATGCCACCGCCCACACTGGCAGAGCAGAGCTCTTGGCGCCGTCTGCTGGGGCCCGTGCGAGCAATGGGTCCAGGACACGGACCTGCAGGGCAGGCCGGGGCCGCAGCCACCTAACACTGAGCCGACACAGCATCTCTACGCCAGGGTTGGGTCCGAAACGCCGGCCTCACGGACCGCGCGCGCTCGCACAGCTCCGCCGAGGCCGCTACGCGCATGCGCCGGCAAGCCCGGCGTAAAGTGGGCGTGAGCTCGCGGGTGGCCACAATTGACCTTCCCGGTCAAGCCAGTGACGTATTGAGTCGCACTAGAGATGACGCACGAGGCAGAAATGTCCCACCTTTCCCACGCGGCACCGAGCAAGTCTACTGCGCAGACACGAAACTTAAGCGCTGCTGTGGTGGAGCTCCTCGAGGCTAGACCGGAATTGTAGTGTTGAGGGTGGGACTTGGTTCCCGGAGCCCGGCGAGGCGTTCTCTAGGAAGCTCTCGTCCTGTAAAGTCGGTCTTCGGCATATACCTTTCCGTTCTTTTTGACTTAGCTAATCATGTCATGGTTTAAACTTTGTGGGTGCTTTTTGTGACCAGAAGGTAGCCCTCCACGTCTTTATGCTCGCCCCGATTGCTTCTGCTAGGGATTGAGATAGACAATGGCAACCCACTCCATTACTCTTGCCTGGAAAATCCCATGGACGGAGGAGCCTGGTAGGCTGCAGTCCATGGGGTCGCGAAGAGTCGGACACGACTGAGCGACATCCCTTTCACTTTTCACTTTCATGCATTGGAGAAGGAAATGGCAACCCACTCCAGTGTTCTTGCCTGGAGAATCCCAGGGATGGCGGAGCCTGGTGGGCTGCCGTCTATGGGGTCGCACAGAGTCGGACACGGCTGAAGCGACTTAGCAGTAGCATACTAATCTATCTTGAACGCGTTGCTGAAATGCCAGTTTGGAGAGAGGCCTGAGTTTCTGTGTTGTTAAAATCCAGCCTTTATGCTCTAAGCATAGTCTGTGGTATAAATATTTAATTGCCTCATCTGTGCTAATAAGCATTTTCAGAACCAGTTTTAGTGTTTCATCTTTCATTATAAAGAGTAGTAAAGTTTATTAAGAGTAAAGAACCATCTCCTCAGTTAAGGGGAATTCTCACTGGCAGCACGGTGACTTCTTTATTGGGGCTTAACATCGTGTATAAACTTTCAGGAGCCTGAACAGCAACATCAGCTGTCTTCTGTTTGAAAGGAGCAGGCTAAATGTACATGGACTAGTTTTTAGCTTTGTGTGGAACACAATGGGATGATATGGAGTTTCTTAACATAATGATCATCCCTAGACCTAGAGGCCAAATTGTGTTGAGGAACAAAATCATTGATTAAAACGAAGGTGCCGGCCAATATTGGGGGTAATGTCAAACTGGAGCTACTGTTCTTGCTTCACTGTGCACCTACGCAGGGATACCAGATACGTTTTCTCTGGGTTCAGGAAGTGATCTTCCTTCAAATTGCATGATTAAATCCATTCATGAAATTTTATATGTTAACACACACATCCCAACATATGTTATAGAATTCCTTTTCCAAAAGTAAAAGCCTGTATCACTATTTGTCAAGTTAAAACAAGCAACCTATTGGTATTGACTACTGGTTTAAAGTGGAAAAGAATTTTACATGGAATTATCTTGGCCTGAAGGTTGAGGGAGCAAAGGAACAACTTCTATGCTGCTGCACTCCTCTCGTTGCAGACCTAGTAACATTAGAAGTTGGACTTTCCACAGCGTCATTTAAGCCTAAGGACTGTGACCTTTTGATATGTAGGAGAAAAGGAATTGATGAAAGGAAAAAGATCCTAAAATAAAAACTCCACATTTATGCATTCACTATTCAGATAATTTAAATCAAGAATTTTTCAAGCTATTCCTCAAATTCCTAAGACTTCCTTCTGTGGATTTGTATTCAGGAGGCGGGGCTGGAACTTCTTCAATGAGTGTAGGTTCACTTTTTCTGCTACATTTTGGGGTCACAGATTATAGTCTCATTTAAAAATGTTCCACTGCTTTAAGTCTGAATATTGTGATCTAAATAAAATTTATGAATATTTAATCTCATTTCATATACAGTTTACAGTTTGGTTAATGGAGATGATCAGGACTGGCTATCTACTTGGTATAGAATGTAGGGAGAAGTACTTGTCAATTACAAAGCCCAATGCAAATGCAAAGTGTGTATGTATGTACTGGTAACAAACACTGTGATACTCTGAGTATTTTGAGTGGAAAAGTATACTACAGAGTGACTATACAAATATTGGGCAAACCAGCTGAAATCATGCCAACCCTAATACTTTGCAAATGGATATATTATGTTTAAAAAGTTCATTTTAAAAACATTTTTAACATTTCTAAAAAGTTCAACTACTTATTATTAGCTTATTCCTGTCTTTTTATTCGTACTACATCACATAGCTAACTTTTTTCTTGATTTTATTTAAATCTCCTGAAAAACAAAGACTATATACTGTCAGAAATTTCTGAAATTCTTATTCATCACTGTGCTGAACACAGGAATGGAGGTCAAAATGTGAATATAGGCTATTATATATATATATATATATATATAAATGACCTAATTTTATATATATATATAAAAATTACCTAATTATACATTTCATAAATATTTTTGCACACTTACTTTATTTTTAAAAACAATACAAAGTGTTAGATTAAACAGATAAATCTGGCATGACATTTAAAGAATGCTAGAACTTTCAAATAACAAATTTTTAATTCAGGATTATTTCAGAATGATTCAGAATATCCAAGGAAAATCATTTCACATATATATGTATATATATATACTGTCTATATGTACATTTAAATTTCTTTCTTCCCAAATACACCTTCTCAAGTGTTTAACAAATGAAACTTTAAACGGTATTTTCATAAGTAACTTAAAGTGATCCCTTGGAATTACATTTCTTTTTCCTACTAATGCATTGCTTTTTAAAACCAAAGTTACCTAATGTAGAATTAGCTTTTTTTCTCATTAAAAAAAATTCTCTTGAATTACAATATTGGCTTTTACTTTCAAACATATGAACTGATTTCAAGGTAGAAGTCTAATATGAAACCTCTTATGACCCATATATTAGTCCTATATTTTTACTGTCACATAAAGAAATTCTTATTTATGTCAAAGCCACAGTAACACATTTTTCTCTGTATTCACTTATTCAAAATATAAGTGATAGTGTTTTTGCAATCAAGGTGTATACCACTGTAGATTAAATATTAGAGCATTAATGATGCTCTCATCCTAAATTCAAATCATTTGGAATTAACAGCAGTTAATTCACAATACCGCAAGTTAACTGAGTGTTGTGACTTGCTTAATCTGGGATATATATATTTCCAAAAAGATTCAGGAGCATCTAGAATTTACAAATTATAATGTAAATATCCAAAACATTAATACTAAAAGACATTTGAATAGATACATTTATCTAAAGTAAAAATACAGAGTACTGGTATACTCAATCTCCATGTTAGTAAATGGAAAACAGTGAAATGGTTTTCCTTGGATATTCTGAATCATTCTGAAATAATCCTGAATTAAAAATTTGTTATTTGAAAGTTCTAGCATTCTTTAAATGTCATGCCAGATTTATCTCTTTAAGAATCTAACACTTTGTATTGTTTTTAAAAATAAAGTAAGTGTGCAAAAATATTTATGAAATGTATAATTAGGTCATTTTAATCAATAGAAAAATAGAATAATATCTTCATGAAAAAACAAGACAGGAACTATTAGTAAACTATTTACCTCCTTTTTCCTGAGAAGAAAAATGACTGTAAGATAAGTATAGTTATTACCCCAAAAAAAGTAATTTTCAATTACTAATAGATTGATTTAACTTTGTAGTAACAGGAAACAGAAGGGAAAAATACCTTTCACATAAATACTAAAATCACTTTTTTGGAATATATTGGTATATGCTGAAATATATGTTGAAAAGGCATACCATGGGAATTCTCTTGGCACCAGTACACAAAATCATTTCTAAAACGGAATGATTGGTATAAACAGATTACACAATAATTGGGATATTACTTCTTTTGGGATTTAAAGTGTGAACTAACCTACCTGTTACATCTAAGAGTTAAGCTGCTTCTTAAAAGAATAAGAGAAAAGAAATACCTTATGTAGTCTGCAATTATATATACCACATACTTTCCAAAAAGGGGGAAAAAAAAGACCTGCGTGGTCTCAAAAGATGATTTTTTTTTATTATTCAAATAAAAGTGCACTGCATTACATCTGAAATATAAAAAATGTATCTGAAAAATGTTCCCAGTACAGACTTCTAAAACCATGGTATTATATTTAACAAGCCTGACCCCAAAAACTAAATAAGGAGCATTCCAATCAATATTCCCCTGTCCCATAGCTTTGAAGTAAAAAAAAAAAAAAAAAAATAGTTTTTCTCTCTGTTTTTTTAGCAAGACACCCTATCTTAAGAAACTCACTTTTGTGAGTCAACACAAGTCATGTGTTGTGATAAATACTGGGTGATATCTTTTATCTAGCAGGATTATTTTAATTAGAAAATAACCCTAGTAAACACAGCAAAGAAACTAAGCAAAAAGTTATAGGATAGTGGCAAAAGTCATACATAAAATACTCTGTTAAATAGCATTATACCCCTTTCTTAGTAAAGTGCAATAATTTTATGTCATAGCTACATTTATTTGTAGGATATCATTTAGCTTTTCCTTTAAATATGGTTGTATATCAATCACAGACAGGGAGAAAAACAATTTTATATATTTTAAGACCACCTTCTAAATTAAAAGATACAAGTGTGTTTATAAATTTCTGGATATGTTTGAGAAATCTTTTTACTCTTTACTTAGGCAACCAGAGTAAAAGAAATCATTTCATTTACTTGAACAGTCAAGGAACCATATTGTTAACCTGGGTGATCTATCTGAATTTTAGCTAATGTTTATGTTTCACCAATGAGGAATTATGGCTATTATTTTTTAAAGACATTACTTCACCTTTATGCTTACTTTCTATTTCAACCATATAATTTACTGTATCACGTGAGACAGGGTAGGACACATATTCTTGTTGGAATATGTTACTGTTTATTTTTCAAGTGAAATGAATAGATAAATCCTACTGAGTAGTTTAGTGTGGCCCTGTGTCTTACATAAACAGGTTAAACAGGAGGCTTTATTTTGTAACCTGTGTATTGATGTCTACCGTAAGTTGTCTTAATGACAAATGCAGAATTTACTTGCCCCAAGTTAGCTGTTGATCCCTTTCACTGATAATATACAAACAAGTGTAGAAATTAAGAAGGCTTTAAAATATGGAAACAAAAAAACTTTAACTAAATTATTGAAAACTGGAATTTTTATGTTGACTCCTGATGACTCCAAACCCAATGTTAAGAATCAATATTATCCAATATAAAATAGTACATTGAATTGTTTAATAATAAACAGTATATTAAGAGCTTGTATATACTGACTGGGAACCAGTGGTGGCTTTTTAAATTCTCAGAAAGACTGAACGTTTTATGGTTAGAAGAAACCACAGGTGATGATGCAGATTCTCCATCTCTCTGTAGCAGCCATTAGAGTAAAAATCTTTATAGAATTATTTCACGATCAGAAAGAAAATTTTACTGGTATTAGTGGCAAGGGTGAGGAGAGAAACAAATGAGTAAAGAGAGAAGTGTGTATTAGTTTTTAAAAGTGTGACAAGGTAATAAAAAGACATGAAAAAGTGTTAAAATTTCTTATTCTATATGTGCCTTGCTGCAAACAAACTCAAAAGGAGAGCAGCACGGGTATTTTAAAAGCCAGCGTCGGGAAACATTCACTGATAATGCCCATTGTTTTACTTTATACTTAAATTACACAAGCAGAAAAGTTATACTTATTAATAGTTTAATGTATGAAGGAAACATCCAGATTTCTGAATATGAAGGTACATATCTCACATTAATTTAAGTCTACGTAAAGTAGAGCCTCTATACTGACATATTGAAATTTACTTTCTGCTTAGCCTTTTCTGTTATGTAAACAATTGTACATTTATTTGCCATTCTAAAACTTCAGGATCAAGTTTACATAATTTTGCTAAATTTCCGTGTTTGCTCAGAAGCAGTTTACAGTACTAAAACCAACCAGCCAAAGAACAGCTTCAACAGAAAGTTATGTCCAAAGGGGAAGAGGGAAAAGAAAAAAAGAAAAATGATAAGAAAAAGGCTAACTAAGGTAAAACGGATGATGATGGGGAATGGGCAGTCACAAATGTTCACAGAAAATAGGTCAGTTAGTAAGTTCTTCTGCAAAAAGCCTACACACTTCAGTCAAGCACATCAGTAGAATGATTTGGGAGCATAAATTTTTTTTTTCGGCCACTTGTGATTTCCTCTGAATGAAAAGGAATCTGCAGGCTAACAAGCTGATCCTCATCAGCCAAGCTGGTTCATATGCACACTGTTCATGTGAGGTGCCCAGGGTCCAGTCCACACCTATGAATATAAAGCACACGTTTTATTAAATATGGATTTAACATATACTTGATTAAAATAAAACTCTTAAACACTAAGGAATATTTATGAACTAAACCAGCTAAGTTTCTCAGTTAATTGGCAACATACTGGGAAACAATAAAGAAAAGCAGTGATAAACCACTATTATCTATTGTTTTCCTGCCTCTACTCTTATCCCTCTAACAGGATCTGAATTACTATCATTTTTAAAAAACCATTATCTGAGTACATACAGGTTGATGATTGTGGAATGAAAATCAGGTATTAAATATACACCACAGTAAGTTAAAATATACAACCATCTCTAAGCATTTTCACAGTCACATACTATTTTGACATTTATAATACTTTTAATAAATAACCTCTAGATGGACCTTTTCGCACAACTAGTAAATTTTGATACATAAAATTACAAAATTTTACAACTTAAAATTTTTTACCTACCACCTGCTACTCAATGGAATATATTATGTCTTTCCTAATTTTGGCCCCAAACCACTCCCTTTGGTACCCTTTTCCATATCCCTCTGCTATATTTCAGCTATAATAAATTTCCCTCAATTTCCCCAACTGCCCATATTCACCAAACTCTCTCATAACCATGATTTATGTCTATTACATTTGTCTTGGCAGCTAGGTGCTATGCTTAGTTGCTCAGTCGTGTCTGACACTCTGAGACCCCATGGACTGTAGCTCATCAGGCTCCTCTGTCCATGGAATTCTCCAGGTCAGAATACTGGAGTGCGTTGCCATGTGCTCCTCCAGGGGATCTTCCCAACCCAGAGATCAAACCCAGGTCTCCTGCGTTGCAGCTGGATTCTTTACTGTCTGAGCCATCAGGGAAGCCCCTTGGAAGCTCATAATCATTAAATAAATGTTCATGGAATGATCAGCCTTACCGTTTGAGGGCCATTATTTTCTGTGGAGCTTGAAACCATCTTTATCAGGGAATTCCAAGAGGGGTCCGCAGCATGAGGGCCATTAAATATGGGTCCTCCAGCGCCATCAGGAAGTGGTGCTACTGGAGGAATCATTGCATTCCCATACACAGAAAAAGGCATACCCTTAAAAAAGAAAGATTATGCACATTGAAGTCACTGGTTATTATTTTTCCCAGTATAATCAATATCCTAAAATTGTATTTGAAACTTCACCTCATTTTGGAACATGTAAGCTATCTAAGTGATTTAAAAATTATTTTCCAATATATGATTTCTTCCAGCATTAGACAGAAGACAGTATAAGCCTAGTATGTAAAATCTTTTGTCAAAAAACATTTCTCTAAACAACTCAGACAAAATCAGGATTTATAAATATTTATATTTTAGCTAGATTTTTACCTATAATTTCAAGCCAAAGCTCCAGCACCATTTCACAAATGATTATACATGGGAAGTAAAATAAGGCTAATAATCAGAAAATCATTTAGAACTAATGAACATGCTTTTAAATCACCATTACCCCAACTTTAGGAAAGTCCATGTATCCTGCAGGAACATGCTGATGGAATGTACCAGAAGGAGTTACAATTCCTGTACTCTCTCGCTCCAATGCTTGATGCTGTGAAAACACTCCTGGATCAGACATTGGCCTGTGAATCATAGGATTTCCCATCCCAGGGTTACACCAGTCTACTTTGTCTGAGGGAAGATGAAGAGGCAGAAAAAAATAACTGGAGATGTTATTGAGAAAAGAGCAAAAACAACTTTATATATTTCTAATATTTTCTACATTGGATTGTGAATTCCTTCAGAATAATGACCTACTTTTATATCTTTACCACAATATTTCCATGTTTGTAGGTAGTGAAACAATAGCCTTGTAATGTAACCTAAACACTTTGTGTTACACAAAACAAAAAATACAGCTAAGATAAAACTAAAGAGCCCCAAGGAAATATTAATATTTCCTTAATATGATGAAATGAAGAAAATAATATGCTGGCATTATGATTAACAGTGAGAGATCGCAGGTGAACAAAAACGTTCCAAACTCTTAAATAAATTGATTAGTCAAAACGAAAAGAACACATATTTTCTTAAAAGAATATCTATGATAATTAAATACTTTTTAAAATTAAAATTACTTAAATATTTTAATATTTTGGTTAAATATATAAACTTAACTTCCAATAAGCAGAATAGCATACCATACCTTGATTGCCAGCAATCCCTTCAAAGGACCAGATGCCACTATGTCCTACTGATGTGGACAAATTACTCCCAATAACAGATGGAGCTGAAGTTCCAGTTTGCCTGATACGTGCAGAACGTTCCGTCCCAATAGGGACTGGAACTTTTCTATCCTGAGAGACGTTGCTGGGCTTTTCTGACCCTAAAGGTACTGATGATGGGGCAGGAGAAGGTGCACGAACTCCAGAGGATACTGACTGTGCAGGAGAATCTAGAGAAAAGATATTGGGAAATAATATACACTGTCTCTATAGAGCCTGTAATTTTGTAAACAAAATTGTAGAAATACGAGTATAATGCTTACATAATAAATTATGTATATTAAAATCTGGTTAAAGTTCTGTGACTTTGCAGTCATTTTTTAATTTGGCTCACAATTTTCCTATTTAGTTTTGGGATAGTAGAATGCGAAATGTGAATGCTGCCTGCACACTAATTAATATTTAAATTAATTTGCCCTTTACCATAAGTAAAATATAACACCAGAGCAATGAGAAGACAATGTTTAAATTAAAAAGAAACAACAATGACAACAAAATGGAGGTGGGGAAAATCACTGATTGTATTGGCAATTTTCAAACGATTTTCCTTGGGAATATTTGTCCCTTGGTTGTATGTTAAAAAAAAAATGAGTAAGTTTCTTTAAATCAGGACTTCACAGAACTTTAATATGCTGATAAAATACCAACAGAAGGCTATGTTTCATAACCCAACTGATTCACTGTATCTTGTGGATATTCCACAGAACACACTCTTAGAAGTGGCAATTTAAGCTTTACTTATCAAAACAAGGCTAGTTCTTAATACACACAATTTGGGAATATTCATTAGTGATTTAGTCTCTTTATACACTATAGTGAAGAAAGTGAAAGAAAGTGAAAAGTCGATCAGTCGTGTCCGACTCTTTGTGACCCCATGGATTATACACACAGTTCATGGATTTCTCCAGGCCAGAATACTGGAGTGGGTTGCCTTTCCCTTCTCCAGGGGAATCTTCCCAACCCAGGGATCGAACCCAGGTCTCCTGCATTGCAGGCAGATTCCTTACCAGTTGAATCACAAGGGAAGCCCCAAATAACGACAACAACCTTCTTTGGAATAGAACTAGGGATGTATTTCAAGCTCTTTTACTTCTATTTATACATGCTCAGATGCTCAGGAGTGTCTGACTCTTTGTGACCCCATGGACTGTAGTCCACCAGGCTCCTCTGTCCATAGGATTTTCCAGGCAAGAATACTGGAGTGGATTGCCATTTCCTTCTCCAGGGGATCTTCCTGACCCAGGGATCGAATCTGCATCTCCTGCGTTGCAGAAGGATTCTTTACCAACTGAGTCACCAGGGAAGCCACCATAGTGAAGAAGGAAAACCAAAACCAATCATACTTTTCTTATTAAAATCTAAATATAAAGTATATTTAAAATTAAATAGAGGCTAAACTGTAGAGGAACTTGAAGCTTAAAAAGTCAAAACAGTTTCCTGCACAGTGCATAGCTACAATTTATTTGAAAACATAAAAACTGGTTTAAATAACTATGAACTGAATCTTTGAGGGCTACATATAAGATGAGATTATGAAGAAGCCTATATGTAAAGAGAGTCAGTAGTAAGAGGACTGAAAAGAAACAGACTATGAGTGAGACACCATAAATCCTCTAAAGAGAGAGAGATAATAGCTGTCTCAAGTCTTAGATGGTTTCAAAGATCACCCTGCATAGCCTTGAGGTAAGCACCACTTTCCTTGAGATTCCCAGGTCTACAGTCCTTGCTATGAAAAGAGCCTAATTATAATTTTTCTTCTTATCCCTAATTATTATAATGTCTTTAATTAGAATAAACAAGAAAAATCTACTTCAGAGTCATGTTATTAAATATGCTAACTTATAGAGAAAAAACAGATTTTATAGGTTTTGTTGGAATACAATCTTGGGAATCTGTTTAAAAAAAAAATACAAGTACAAAATTCGGTATAGGACCTTGGCAGGGCCCCTTGCAAATGAGATACCCTGAAACTTAAGTTTCAGTAAATCCACTTCAGTTCTGAATTCCAATTGGAAGAGCAATGTGACTTACAAATGGAAAAAGTGCTCCTGCAGGAAAACTGCACTGCACTGTCATGCCTCAGTTCAGTGTTAACTGAACTACAGTAGATGAAGAGATGACTGTGGTTAGTTATGAGTAACAAAAATTTTTTTTCAAGGTTAAAGAAAACAGAATAGAAAATAGCAGCATGACAAAAAAATAGGAACATGAACATATACTGTAAGGATGTAAGTACTGTTTTATAGATATATTTCAGTTACACACAGGTATATGCATACTGAGTCATATGTAAAATTAATTTTTTCCTTAAAAAAACTGCCATTATTATTATTTTTACTGCTTTTGGATACAAAAGAGCCTTATAAGATTGAAATGTCAAAGTGACCCACTGACTAGATTTGCCAAAGCCTGAAACTCACAGAGCACCAGTGATCAGTACTCAAAGCATGGACAGGTTGAGCACTGACAAGACAGACTTTAGCAGTCTGAGAGAGATACAGGCTCAGGGGATCTCTGCCTAGCCTGTATGCAGAAGGATCTTGGGCATCACCAGTCTGTTGTTTTGCAGCCTCAGGAAGGTTCTCTGCTTTCTTTTTTTAACTTTTTTATTTGGAAGTAAGGGACCAATGTCCCCCATATCCTAGTTTAATTTGCCAGAGTCCTAATATCATGTCCTGACATCCTATAGAGGAGAAGGGAAAAAAAGAAGTGGAATGCACAGAGAAATGATAAAACCTGTTCAAATACCTAAAACCAGATAAATACATTGTGAAGAATAAGTAATGCTTCTTGGGTTAGTTTTCCAACAGCATGCAGAATGGCAATTTTTATGAAAAATATATAGATAAATATGAAAAACAAAATTTTAAAAAACTACCATGAATAAACAAAGCTATGAAATTACATTTATGTGAACAGATAACATAAAGAATAATCAGAAGTCAAGTAAAACAAACTAAATGGTCATTAAAAAGTATTAAGATTTTTATTAGTAGTAGTAGTACTGTTAGTCGCTCAGTTGTATCCAACCCTTTGTGACCCCATGGACTGTAGCCCACCAGGCTCCTCTGTCCATGGAATTCTCCAGGCAAGAATACTGGAATGGGTTGCCATTCCCTTCTCCAGGAGATCTTCTTAACCCAGGGATCGAACCTGGGTAGGTAATGAAATGCAAACTAGTTAAAAGTTCAGTAATAAAGGGAAAAGTCTGAGAATCTTGGCTGATCAACCAGTCTAATAGTTGCAAAATGATGACTCAAATTGTAATGCCTTTTACATTTATGAGTTGTCATTATAGTGTAATGACAAGTCTCCCATCTGCATTGCAAAATTTTATTTATAACCATTACGTACTCCATGGATTCTTGTTTCATTCAGTGAGCTGACAGTATTCATTTCGATGGTTAAACTGTCCTGAATTTGGCTAGCAGGAGCTCCTTCAAGCTACATGCTGCATTCCACTGACATGCCCCAACCATCTAAGCACTTAATTACTTTCTGACACTACAAGACTTTTTGCGGACTTCTCTTATACTCTTCTTGCCCCAGCTCTCAAATCAGCTATTTCCCCAACAAGCCCTAGTTTCTTTTAGTGGATTACATTTAACAGACAGATCTGGATCCTGAATGTGCTTACTTCTACTGAAGATCCATTGCTTCTAGGCCCTTTTCAGTAGATAGTTCTAGGGGGAAAATGACAACTTTATGTGATTCAATCCAAAACATAACATCATTTTAAAATCATGAGTTCATATTGATCCTCTAATTCCAATAAAATTTCATAGCATTCTTCCTTGCCTTACTCTACATTCTTCTCTTCCTACGATCAGAGCCCTGGATTACATCATTTTCAATATTCTTATTTATTCATTTGCTCAGCCCTATAATATAACCCGCATAGGTTTAAAATCACTCATCCATAACATAAAATACAAATGTCCTAAGTAGAAGTGAAGATTTTGTCTGTAGTCTATTTGTCTTTTGGGTTTACAAAATACTAATGTCTTCAAAAGTTTTTAGATTGTTTCTTTTTCATTTAGTAGGTTTATGTTTGTAATTTAAAATGCAGATAGGTTTACTTGTTTTTATTTATATTCAATTTTAGTGTTTTTCCCTTCATCAAGGTTGGTTCTGTTTTAAATATGTGACTATTAACATGGTTACAAAAACAAAACTATTATTTCTACTGAGATAAGTTCTCCTTCTTCCCTATTTCTTTACATTCTGCCTCAAAGTCTGATGAGGAATAAAAGCAGTTTCAAAGTGCCCACAGATTACTTTACAAATTACAAAGGGAAAAATGATAATATGATAGTGTAGAAACCTATGAAACCAAGTGATCAAAGTTAACAGCACAAACTGACATTTTATATTTTCTAATGTAATACCGTGAGAAGGCTGCAACACTAATAGGAATGTTCCCGTCAAAAATATATAACTTAAACTTAAAAATGAAGAAATATCAGAAAAACAAACAACCATTTTACCAAACAACTGATCTGTAACCTTAAAAAAAAAAGCTTTCTTTGAAAGATTCATAAAGTCTAAGCAAACAGTTCCAGGTTATGTGAAACTAAAAAGACACGGGAATCACATGCAGTCTGTGACACTGATTTTAATCTTGAAAAAGAGGAGATAATAAAGGCATTATTGGGATAACTGGTGAAATATGAGTATGGATTATATATTAGATAATAATAATGTATCAAAGTAAAATTTGCAGAAGTTGAATAACTGCATTGCAGTTTTGAAAGAGAAAGTTCTTTTGATTCTAAAATATCATAATCTGGAGTATTTAGGGGAAATCAGTCTGTATCTGCAACTAACTATAAAATGGTACAGTAAGAAACCCCTGCAGATGGTGACTGCAGCCATGAAATTAAAAGACATTTACTCCTTGGAACAAAAGTTATGACCAACCTACATAGCATGTTGAAAAGCAGAGACATTACTTTGCGAACAAAGGTCCGTCTAGTCAAGGCGATGGTTTTTCCAGTGGTCATGTATGGATGTGAGAGTTGGACCATGAAGAAAGCTGAGCGCCGAAGGACTGATGCTTTTGAATTGTGGTGTTGGAGAAGACTCTTGAGAGTCCCTTGGACTGCAAGGAGATCCAACCAGTCCATTCTGAAGGAGATCAGCCCTGGGATTTCTTTGGAAGGAATGATGCTAAAGCTGAAACTCCAGTATTTTGGCCACCTCATGCGAAGGGTTGACTCATTGGAAAAGACTCTGATGCTGGGAGGTACTGGGGGCAGGAGAAGAAGGGGACGACGGAGGATGAGATGGCTGGATGGCATCACTGACTAGATGGACGTGAGTCTGAGTGAACTCTGGGAACTGGTGATGGACAGGGAGGCCTGGCGTGCTGTGATTCATGGCATTGCAAAAATTCGGACACGACTGAGTGACTGAACTGAAAAAGCCCTAAAATCCCAACACACACATACTTTACACACACACACACACACACACACACACACACACAACTTTCTTTCTCCTCTCACACACACACAAGATACACAGCAGGGAAAGGGAGGAATGCGGTAACATGTTAACAAGTAGTGAATGGGCGTGGGGGAAATATACAAGGGTTCTTTATGCTATCTTAAAGGACCCTAGAGATATAAACAAATGCAACATGTTTACCTTAAAAAGAAAAGACAACACATTTACCTTAAGTGGTTCATGGTTCAAAAGCAGAAAAGATATATAAAAATGTTTTAGGACAACTGTGTGTGTGTGTTCTTAGTTGTGTCCGACTCTTTGTGACCCCATGGATTGTAGCCTGCCAGACTTCTCTGACCGTTGGATTCTCCAGGCAAGAATACTGGAGTGGGATGCCATCACCTCCTCCAGGGGATCTTCCTGACTCAGGGATCCAACCTGCATGTCTTATGTTTTTTGCATTGGCAGGTGGGTTCTTTACCACTAGTGCCACCTGGGAAGCTCCATCAATCTTCCTTATAATGAACTAAATAAATAAACATCCATATTCCTCCAGTACACAAATTTATGTTGTATTGAATACAGCTTTAAATAACTGAGGCTGTAACTTTTTATTATAAGCCAGACAGTTAAGACTAAAATGTCATCATCAGTTATTCCTTATAGTTATATTTACATTCAATGTGCTATTAATAGTTTAAGTTTAGATAAACCAGGCTAAATAGCTATGTTATACTATATTCACTTTATCTCAATTATGATTCTTAAGAAACTTTCTTCAGCTTTTTCAAAGATAGGTAAAGTATCTTCAATAGGAATCGCTATGAACGTCTCTCCTTTTTTTCTTGGTACCTTATTTGCATACTTATTACATTATTTCTGGCATGTTTTTGTCATAGTCACTTATTTATTTATTCTTTCTTAAACCATTTATTTTAACTTAGGGACACCTGTACAAGGATATGTAATATTCCATGTGACAAGTTATTTGATAAACACAAGAAAAACTATACAATATGTAAATTCACTATATATGTTCATGCTTTCACTGGCAGACATGCAAATCTCTAAAATATGAATTTTTTTAAAATTCTTTCACTCAGTTAACCAGTCTCTATTAACTGAGCTCTAATGTTGTTAGAAGAAATTGTTAAAACTTAAAAAAAAAAAAAAAAAAAGGATTCTTATTAAAATTTCCTCAAAGTGAAAGCAATTTGATGTCTTTATCCTCACTAAATAAATAACCACAAATACAAAAAAACCTACTACCCTTATTACAGAATTCTCTTAATGTGAGTTGAATTCTCTGTTTATGTAGCAGATGAGATTTAAAGTAGACAAAAAAAGTAGCCTTATACTTTAAGGCTACAAATTCTTCTTCATGGAAGCTACATTCTCAAATCTAAAAGTAAATGTAAATCAACAGGTGACAAAACAAGACTTGATTCTCAAAAAATGATCCATCTTAGAAATAAACCTCAAAAATACAATATTCTAGATTTGATAGAACTGAAGTTGATTCTAATACTTTAAAAACCTGGAGACTCTACTTAAATTCCTCCTAATTTCAGATTGCCAAGAACATAAATTATACATTTATAGTATTTATTTATTTATTGAGGTATAGGATTTACAACTTTTTGTTAGTTTTTGGTGTATAATATACACTCTTCTCCTTTTGCCTTCAATCTTTCCCTATGTGTGTGTATATATAATATATATATTTCCCTATGTATACACACACACACACACACACACACACACACACAGGTACATGTACATATATACTGCTTTCCAATTTCTTTTTAATTATGGTTTACTGTGTGCTAGTATGCCAGCAAATTTGGAAAACTCAGCAGTGGCCACTGGACTGGAAAAGGTCAGTTTTCATTCCAATCCCTAAGAAAGGCAATGCCAAAGAATGCTTAAACTACTGCACAATTGCACTCATCTCACACTCTAGTAAAGTAATGCTCAAAATTCTTCAAGCCAGGCTTCAGCAATACATGGACGTGAACTTCTAGATATTCAAGCCGGTTTTAGAAAAGCAGAGGAACCAGAGGTCAAATTGCTAACATCCGCTGGATCAACAAAAAAGCAAGAGAGTTCCAGAAAAACATCTATTTCTGCTTTACTGACTATGCCAAAGCCTTTACTGTGTGGATCACAACAGACTGTGGAAAATTCTGAAAGAGATGGGAATACCAGACCACCTCACCTGCCTCTTGAGAAATCTATATGCATGTCAGGAAGCAACAGTTAGAATTGGACATGGGAACAACAGACTGGTTCCAAATAGGAAAAGGAGTGCGTCAAGGCTGTATATTGTCACCCTGCTTATTTAACTTATATGCAGAGTACATCATGAGAAACACTGGGCTGGAGGAAGCACAAGCTAGAATCAAGATTGCCAGGAGAAATTCAATAACCTCAGATATGCAGATGACAACACCCTTACGGCAGAAAGTGAAGAGGAACTACAGAGCCTCTTGATGAAAGTGAAAGAGGAGGGTGAAAAAGCTGGCTTAAAGCTCAACATTTAGAAAACTAAGATCATGGCATCTGGTCCCATCACTTCATGGGAAATAGATGGGGAAGCAGTGGAAACAGTGTCAGACTTTATATTTCTGGGCTTCAAAATCAATGCAGATGGTGATTACAGCCATGAAATTAAAAGACGCTTACTCCTTGGAAGGAAAGTTATGACCAACCTAGATAGCACATTGAAAAGAAGAGACATTACTTTGCCAACAAAGGTCCGTCTAGTCAAGGCTATGGTTTTTTCAGTGGTCATGTATGGATATGAGAGTTGGACTGTCAAGAAAGCTGAGTGCCGAAGAATTGATGCTTCTGAACTGTGGTGTTGGAGAAGACTCTTGAGAGTCCCTTGGACTGCAAGGAGATCCAATAGTCCACTCTAAAGGGGATCAGTCCTGGGTGTTCATTGGAAAGACTGATGCTAAAGCTGAAACTCCAATACTGTGGCCACCTCATGCAAAGAGCTGACTCACTGGAAAAGACTCTGATGCTGGGAGGGATTGAGGGCAGGAGGAGAAGGGGACCACAGAGGATGAGATGGCTGGATGGCATTACTGACTCCAAGGACATGAGTTTGAGTGAACTCCAGGAGTTGGTGATGGGACAGGGAGGCCTGGTGTACTGCGATTCATGGTGTTGCAAACAGTTGGACACAACTGAGCGACTGAATTGAACTGAACTGAAATGACTTCAGTCCCATTCCATTCTTTGTGACCCCATGGACTGTAGCCCACCAGGTTCCTCTGTCCATGGGATTCTCCAGGCAAGAATGCTGGAGTGGGGTGCCATTCCCTTCTCCAGGTATAGTATTTAACTTATTAAGAGATTTAAAACTTAAAAATTCCAAACTTTGAAAAACTTTAAAACTTTTTTTTAAGGGAACATAAAGGCAAACTCTTCCTCTAGAATTACTGTATATTACTCACCATTTGATGCTGATGAACATGGAGTCAACAAACTAAGTGGGGAAAAATGTTGTCTGTTAAAGTTAGCAGCTGTGGGTGCTCCTCCAAGGGGTGCCCCAGGTCCATACATTTGACCTCCTGAAAGGTTTGAGGCAAAGTTTCCCAAATGTGTAGAGGAAGGTGTTACAGAACCATATGGCGAGTCCATATTGACAATACCTACAATGTAGAAGATAAATCATAATTTATAATAGTTACCCTTAAGATATGTAACTAGAAAAACCTAAAATTCCAAGAGGTGCCTAATAAATGCAAATATATTTTGGATTATTAAAAAAATTTCTCCTTGTTTACGTCTTCCAGTTCACTGACTCATTACCTCCCCCTTTCTTTTATAAAGATAGCTATAAACAGGAAATTAACATGAAAAATATTTAATGTTAATTTTGACAGATTATTATTTATTATAGAACGTGGAGATTTAATTTAACACTAGAATTTATATAGGTTTGGTGGGCAAGGAGTTGGATCAAATTTTATCTTTAAAAAAATTTAAAGAAATCAATCAACAATCAATTAAAAATAAATAAACATAAAAAAAAACACTTAAAGGGAGGGAGGGATGAATAGGCAAATCACAGAGGATATTTAAAATACTGAAAATACTCTGGATGATAGAATGATGGTGAATAAACATCACTAGACTTTTGTTCAAATTCACAGAACGTACAGCATTACAAGAGTGAATCCTCATGTAAACTATAGACTTTGATAAGGATGTGTGAATGTACATTCATCAGTTGTAAGATAAGTACTACTCTAGAGTGGGATGTTGGGAATAAAAGAAGCTATGCCTGTATGGAGGCAGATGGTATGGGAAATCGCTGTACTTTTCTCTCAATTTTGCTGTGAACTTAAGAGTGCTACTTAAAAAAAAAAAAAAAAACCTTCAAAAAATGAAATAAAAAAGCTACAGAAAAAAAGGACTGTAGATATACTCGTGTAATAAGTAAAGAGATCTGATGATCAGCACCTTAACTAAAGTGACCATGCTTTCCATAGCTAATTGAGACAGTCTGTCACTGAGTGCCTCATGATATGATGTAGTGTCAGATTCAAACATTACCTATCTGATGTTCCTGCTAGAAATGTTTAACCAGAATGTAACCATGGATTGAGAAAACAGGCAAATCTGAAATGTAGGACATTCTTCAAAAGATTCAGTGTTGATAAGAACAAAAGAAGGTGGTGAGATGTTTTGACTGGAAGAGATCAAAGAGACATAGTAGCCAAAAGAAATGTGTGAACCTTGATGGCTGCATCAAAAAGGAGAGAAAACAGAATACTCTCAAATTGAACTTCATGGCTAATTTTGGCTCTAATCACTGTATACCCCTTAAAACTTCACCTCCCTATGACTGTGTCTTTTTCCTGTACTTTTCAAAAATAACCAGTATTTCCTTTTTCTCTAAATCTTAATTTTAGTATGTTTTTAACATTTAGTAATATTATTCATAGTTTTACAGGATTAGTAAAAATAATGGTCATTATAAATAAATATAAAATGGAAGTTGATGGAAAATCCCAAGTCTTCCTGGTTAATTCCCACCCCCACCGCCCCCCAAAAACTAGCTAGTATATGGCAAATATCCTTTCACATGTTATCTTTAGGCATATATTCACTTTGTGGTGGTGGGTGGTTTAGTTGCTAAGTCGTGTCTGACTCTTGGGACCCCATGGACTGCAGCTCACCAGGCTCCTCTGTCCAGGGATTTCCCAGGCTAGAGCATTGGAGTGGATTGCCATTTTCTTCTCCAAATTTTAGTCTTTCTTAACATATTTCTGACAAAATGTGGTCTACTGGAGAAGGGAATGGCAAGCCACTTCGGTATTCTACCTTTAAAACCCCCATGAATAGTATGACAAGGCAAAAGATAGGACACTGAAAGATGAACTCTCCAGATCAGTAGGTGCCCAAAATGCTGCTGGAGATTAGTGAAAAAATAACTCCAGAAAGAATGAAGAGATGGAGCCAAAGCAAAAACAACACCCAGTTGTGGATGTGACTGGTGATAGAAGCAAGGTCTGATGCTGTAAAGAGCCATACTGCGTAGGAACCTGGAATGTTAGGTCCATGAATTAAGGCAAATTGAAAGTGGTCAAACAGGAGATGGCAAGAGTGAATGTCGACATTTTAGGAATCAGCAAACTAAAATGGACTGGAGTGGGTGAATTTAAATCAGATGATCATTATATCTATGACTGTGGGCAAGAATCCCTTCGAAGAAATGGAGTAGCCATCATAGTGTTAACAAATGAATCCAAAATGCAGTACTTAGATGCAATCTTAAAAACGAAAGAATGATCTCTGTTTGTTTCCAAGGCAAACCATTCAATACTACAATAATTCAAGTCTATGCCCCAACTAGTAACACTGAAGAAGCTGAAGCTGAACAGTTCTATGAAGACCTACAAGACCTTCTAGAACTAACACCCAAAAGGGATGTCCTTTTCATTAGAGGGGACTGGAATGCAAAAGTAGGAAGTCAAGAGAAACCTGAAGTACCAGGCATATTTGGCCTTGGAGTACAGGATGAAGCAGGGCAAAGGCTAACAGAGTTTTGCCAAGAGAACACACTGGTCATAGCAAACACCCTCTTCCAACAACACAAGAGAAGATTCTACACATGGACATCACAAGATGGCCAACACTGAAATCAGATTGATTACATTCTTTGCAGCCAAATATGGAGAAGCTCTATACAGTCAGCAAAAACAAGACGAGGAGCTGATTGTGGCTCAGATCATGAACTCCTTATTGCCAAATTCAGACTTAAATTGAAGAAAGTAGGGAAAAGCACTAGATCATTCAGGTATGACCTAAATCAAATCCCTTACAATTTTACAGTGGAAGTGAGAAATGGATTTAAGGGACTAGATCTGGTAGAGTGCCTGATGAACTATGGTCGGAGGTTTGTGACATTGTACAGGAGACAGGGATCAAGACCATCCCCATGGAAAAGAAATGCAAAAAAGAAAACGGTTATCTGAGGAGGCCTTACAAATAGCTGTGAAAAGTAAAGAAACAATATATCCATTTGAATGCAGGGTTCCAAAGAACAGCAAGGAGAGATAATAAAGCCTTCCTCAGTGATCAGTGCAAGGAAATAGATGAAAACAATAGAATGGGAAATACTAGAGAGCTCTTCAAGAAAATGAGAGATACCGAGGGGACATTTCATGCAAAGATGGGCTCAGTACAGGACAGAAACGGTATGGGCCTAACAGAAGCAGAAGATAGTAAGAAGAGGTGGCCACACAGGAGAACTATACAAAAAAAGATCTTCATGACCTAGATAATCATGATGGTGAGATCACTTACCTAGAGCCAGACATCCTGGAATGTGAAGAGTCAAGTGGGCCTTAGGAAGCATCACTACGAACAAAGCTAGTGGAGGTGATGGAATTTCAGTCGAGCTATTTCACATCCTAAAAGATGATGCTGTGAAAGTGCTGCACTCAATATGCCAGCAAATTTGGAAAACTCAGCAGTGGCCACAGGACTGGAAAAGGTCAGTTTTCATTTCAATCCCAAAGAAAGGCAATGCCAAAGAATGCTTAAACTACCGCACAATTGCATTCTTCTCACATGCTACCAAAGTAACGCTCAAAATTCTCCAAGCCAGGCTTCAGCACTATGTGAACCATGAACTTCCAGATATTCAAGCTGATTTTAGAAAAGGCAGAGGAACCAGAGGTCAAATTGCCAACTGCTGCTGGATCATCGAAAAAACAAGAGCGTTCCAGAAAAACATCTATTTGTGCTTTATTGAGTTTGCCAAAGCCTTTGACTGTGTGGATCACAATAAACTGTGGAAAATTCTGAAAGAGATGGGAATACCAGACCACCTGACTTGCCTCTTGAGAAATCTGTATGAAGGTCAGGAAGCAACAGTTAGAACTGGACATGGAACAACAGACTGGTTCCAAATAGGAAAAGGAGTACATCAAGGCTGTATATTGTCACCCTGCTTATTTAAGTTCTATGCAGAGTACATCATGAGAAATGCTGGACTGGAAGAAACACAAGTTGGAATCAAGATTGCTGGGAGAAATATCAATAACCTCAGATATGCAGATGATACCACCCTTATGGCAGAAAGAAGAACTAAAGAGCCTCTTGATGAAAGTGAAAGAGGAGAGTGAAAAAGTAGGCTTAAAGCTCAACATTCAGAAAACTAGGATCATGGCATCCAGTCCTATCACTTCTTGGCAAATAGATAGGGAAACAGTGGAAACAGTAGCTGACTATTTTGGGGCTCCAAAATCACTGCAGACGGTGATATCAGCCAGGAAATTAAAAGATGCTTTTCTTGGAAGGAAAGTTATGACCAACCAAGATAGCATATTAAAAAGCAGAGACATTACTTTGCCAACAAAGGTTCGCCTAGTTAAGGCTATAGTTTTTCCAGTGGTCATGTATGGATGTGAGAGTTGGACTGTGAAGAAAGCTGAGCGCCAAAGATTTGATGCTTTTGAACTGTGGTGTTGGAGAAGACTCTAGAGAGTCCCTTGGAGTGCAAGGAGATCCAACCAGTCCATACTAAAGGAAATCGGTCCTCAGTGTTCACTGGAAGGACTGATGTTGAAGCTGAAACTCCAATACTTTGGCCACCTGATGTGAAGAGCTGACTCATTTGAAAAGACCCTGATGCTTTTCAAAAGGTTGAAGGCAGGAAAAGGGGATGACAGAGGATGAGATGGCTGGATGGCATCACCAACTCAATGGACATGAGTTTGGTTAAACTCTGGGAGTTTGTGATGGACAGGGAGGCCTGGCATCCTGCAGTCATGGGGTTGCAGAGTCAGATATGACTGAACAACTGAACTGAACTGAACATATTATCTAGATGTTACATTTTTTGAAAAGTGAAGTAATTTCACTAAATTCCAACTTTAAAAAATTAAATAATAGACATTTCTCCAAGCAGACATACAGATGGCTAAAAAGCATATGAAAAGATGCTCAACATCACTAATTATTCAGATCAGATCAGATCAGATCAGTCGCTCAGTCGTGTCCAACTCTCTGTGACCCCATGAACTGCAGCATGCCAGGCCTCCCTGTCCATCACCAACTCCCGGAGGTCACTCAGACTCACATCCATCGAGTCAGTGATGCCATCCAGCCATCTCATCCTCTGTCGTCCCCTTCTCCTCCTGCCCCCAATCCCTCCCAGCATCAGAGTCTTCTCCAATGAGTCAACTCTTCGCATGAGGTGGCCAAAGTACTGGAGTTTCAGCTTTAGCATCATTCCTTCCAAAGAAATCCCAGGGCTGATCTCCTTCAGAATGGACTGGTTGGATCTCCTTGCAGTCCAAGGGACTCTCAAGAGTCTTCTACAACACCACAGTTCAAAAGCATCAATTCTTCGGCGCTCAGCCTTCTTCACAGTCCAGCTCTCACATCCATACATGACCACAGGAAAGACCATAGCCTTGACTATAGCCTTGACTAATTATTAGAGAAACGCAAATCAGAACTACACGAGGTATCACTTATACTCATCAGAATGGCCACCATCAAAAAGCCCATAAACAATAAATGCTGGAGGGAGTATGGAGAAAAGGGTACCCTCTTACACTATCAGTAAGAATGTACATTCATATAGACACTACGGAGAACAGTATGGAGGTTCCTTAGAAAACTAAAAACAGTTACTATATGATCCCTGGTCTCTGACTCAGAGGTAAAAGAATCTGCCTGCAATGTGGGAGACCTGGGTTCGATCCCTAGGTCGGGAAGATCTCCTGGAGAAGGAAATGGCAAGCTACTCTAGTATTCTTGCCTAGAAAATGCCATGGACAGGGGAACCTGGCAGGCTACAGTCCATGGGGTTGCAAACAGTTGGACACGACTGAATGATTAATATACTATGTGACCCAGCAATCCCACTCCTGGGCATAATGCCATAATTTGAAAAGATACATTCACCTCAATGTTCACTGCAGCACTATTTACAATAGCCAGGAATGTAAGCAATCCAAATGTCCATCAACAGAGGAATGGATAAAGAATATGCGGTACATATGTACAATGAAATATTACTCAGCCATAAAAAAGAATGAAATAATGCCATTTGTAGTAACATGGATGGCCTTAGAATTGTCATACTGAGTGAAGTCAGACAGAGAAAGACAGATATATGATATAGTTTGTATATGGAATCCAAATAAAGAGTATAAATAAAAAAAACTTATCTACAAAACAAAAATAAAGTTATAGATGTAGCTCTGTACATATGTACAAAACAAAACTTATGGGTACCAGGGGGTCATGGACCAACTGGGAGATTAGGATTGACATATATACACTACTATATATAATATAAACAATAAGAACCTACTGTACAACACAGGGAACTCTACCTACTCCTCTGTAATGGCCTATATGGGGAAATAATCTTAAAAAGAGTGGATATATGTATGTAATTCATTTTGTTGTACACTTTAAACTAACACAACATTGTAAATCAAATATACTCCAATAAAATTAAAAAAAAAAGCATTACAATGTATTAGCATATGAAGCTTTACAATAAATTATATCGATTCTATTTAGTACTCAAGAGAAACTGCTTTTGAAAATTCACAAAAAATGTTTCAATCAACTTCCAGCAAAGAAATATTTACTGATCATGTTCATTACATTTATGTGCTAATAGGTAAACATAACAATCAGTTCCCATTAGTCCCAGAATGTCATCTCTTCAATAACACACATCAAGTTGGCAACCTTTCTGTAAAGGCATAAATAATATTTTTAGACATCAGTAAAGCATGGAAATAGAAAAAGAACATTATTGGAAAATTGTGCAGTATGAATAAAGTCTCTAGTCTAGTTAATTATAGTGTTCCAATATTAATTTCTTAGTTTTAATAAATATATCATGTTTATATAAGATGTTTACATCAGGGGAAGTTGGGGTAATTATAGGAGAACACTTCTATAAAAAATATTTCAAAGTAAAATGTTAAAAAAGAGCTTTTCCGGTCAGCGGCCTGAGGTGACCCCTAAAAATGGTGCGCTATTCACTTGACCCAGAAAACCCCACAGAATCATGCAAATCAAGAGGTTCAAATCTTCGTGTTCACTTTAAGAACACTTGTGAAACTGCCCAGGCCATAAAGGGTATGCATATCCGAAAAGCCACCAAGTATCTGAAGGACGTCACTTTAAAGAAGCAATGTGTGCCATTCCGTCGTTACAACGGTGGAGTTGGTAGGTGTGCACAGGCCAAACAGTGGGGCTGGACGCAGGGTCGGTGGCCCAAAAAGAGTGCTGAATTTTTACTACACATGCTCAAAAATGCAGAGAGTAATGCTGAACTTAAGGGCTTAGATGTAGATTCTCTGGTCATTGAGCACATCCAAGTGAACAAAGCCCCCAAGATGCGGCACAGGACTTACAGAGCTCACGGTCGGATCAACCCCTACATGAGCTCTCCCTGCCACATTGAGATGATCCTTACTGAAAAAGAACAGATTGTTCCCAAATCAGAAGAGGAGTTGCACAGAAGAAAAAGATATCCCAGAAGAAACTGAAGAAACAAAAACTTATGGCCCGGGAATAAATGCTGCAAAAAATAAATGCAAATAAAAATAAAAGTAAAAGTTAAAAAAAAAAAAAAGAAAAAGCAACCACTCAAAACCAGATCTTTAGATCTTCTTTAAATATCAGCGCTGACTATGCCAAAGCCTTTGACTGTGTGGATCACAATAAACTATGGAAAATTCTGAAAGAGATGGGAATACCAGACCACCTGATCTGCCTCTTGAGAAATCTGTATGCAGGTCAGGAAGCAACAGTTAGAAGTGGACATGGAACAACAGACTGGTTCCAAATAGGAAAAGGAGTACATCAAGGCTGTATATTGTCACTCTGTTTATTTAACTTATGTGCAGAGTACATCATGAGAAATGCTGGACTGGAAGAAACACAAGTTGGAATCAAGATTGCCGGGAGAAATATCAATAACCTCAGATATGCAGATGACACCACTCTTATGGCAGAAAGTGAAGAGGGGCTAAAAAGCCTCTTGATGAAAGTGAAAGTGGAGAGTGAAAAGGTTGGCTTAAAGCTCAACATTCAGAAAACGAAGATCATGGCATCTGGTCTCATCACTGCATGGGAAATAGATGGGGAAACAGTGGAAACAGTGTCAGACTTTGTTTTTCTGGGCTCCAAAATCACTGCAGATGGTGACTGCAGCCATGAAATTAAAAGACGCTTGCTCCTTGGAAGGAAAGTTATGACCAACCTAGATAGCATATTCAAAAGCAGACACATTACTTTACCAACAAAGGTTCGCCTAGTCAAGGCTATGGTCTTTCCTGTGGTCATGTATGGATGTGAGAGCTGGACTGTGAAGAAGGCTGAGCGCCGAAGAATTGATGCTTTTGAACTGTGGTGTTGGAGAAGACTCTTGAGAGTCCCTTGGACTGCAAGAAGATCCAACCAGTCCATTCTGAAGGAGATCAATCCTGGAATTTCTTTAGAAGGAATGATGCTAAAGCTGAAACTCCAGTATTTTGGCCACCTCATGCGAAGAGTTGCCTCATTGGAGAAGACTCTGATGCTGGGAGGGATTGAGGGCAGGAGGAGAAGGGGACGACAGAGGATGAGATGGCTGGATGGCATCACTGACTCGATGGATGCGAGTCTGAGTGACCTCCGGGAGCTGGTGATGGACAGGGAGGCCTGGCGTGCTGCGGTTCATGGGGTCGCAAAGAGTCGGACACGACTGAGCGACTGATCTGATCTGATCTGATGGTAACAGATGTGTTCAACATCTGCACTGTGCAATATGGCAGCTACCAGCTACATCTCACCCCACTCCAGTACTCTTGCCTGGAAAATCCCATGGATGGAGGAGCCTGGTAGGCTGCAGTCCATGGGGTCGCTAAGAGTCAGACATGACTGAGCGACTTTACTTTCACTTTTCACTTTGATGCATTGGAGAAGAAAATGGCAACCCACTCCAGTGTTCTTGCCTGGAGAATCCCAGGGATGGGGAAGCCTGGTGGGCTGCCGTCTATGGGGTCACACAGAGTCGGACACGACTGAAGTGACTTAGCAGCAGCAGCAGCAGCTACATCTGCTCATTAAGTAAGCACGTGAAATACAATCAGCTTACTGACACTATGGAAAACAGGATGGAGGACCTTCTTAAGAACTGAAAATGGAACTAACACAACGATCCTGAAATTCCTCTTCTGGAAATATATTCAGAAGAAACAAAAATATTAACTTGAAAATATTCCTACACTCCCATGTTCATAAGAGCATTATTTATAATTGCTAAGACATGGAAAAAAACCTAAGTACCCATTCATGGATGAATGGAAAAGAAGTTGTGGCCCACATACACTTTTTTAATATGGCTGAATATTCCACTGTGTGTGTGTGTGTGGGGGCATATAAACACACACAGTGGCATATTATTCAGCCAAATATATACTAAAAAAGAAGGAAATTCTGCCATTTCTGATAAATGGATGTGCCATGAGGGCATCAAACTAAGTAAAACAAGTCAGACAGAGAAAGACAAAGTTTATATTTTCATTTATATGTAGAATTTAAAGCAAACAAACTCACTGAAAAAGATCAGATTTGTGGATATCAGAGGTGGGGGGGTGCAGATTGAAGGTAGAGTTGACTGTAAAGCGGAAGTAAAATAAAATTTTAAAAATATGTGGTAGTTTTTATTTGAAAAAGCAAACTTTTGATGCCATTATCTTATTAAATTAAAATATAAGAGACTTTTTTTGAGAGAGAAAAATGTAACTGATGAAGAAATTTACTTATGGTAAATTTAAGGTAAAATCCATTGCAGTTTCTAAAAAGATTAAAAAAATTAATAATGCCATACTAAATACACTCAATACTCACAACAGCATTTGATTTAGTAAAACAGTTTGTCCATCCGGCCCAGTCAAAGTACTAGAAAATAACCAGAGTTTTTGCATCATCTGTGTAAATGAGCAGGTGAAGAATGTCAGAAAATACAACCTTACCTGAGGGACTTGGAGCAGGTCTCTGTAATGGTGGTCTGAAACCTGGAGCTTTAGAAGTATCAGATTGATGTAAGGGATCTGAATTTGGCAAATATGAGGATTTTCCTGATAGCATAGATTCTGGTGTTGACTGAGATGAAACAACAGATCCTCCCCAGAAGGCATGAGCAGAAGTCGGGCTATTTTCAAACAATGTGCTAAAGGGCCCAAATGGTAAAGGGGCACTGAAATTGGGAGCAATAGGTTTATTTGCTGGATGTACTGAATTTTGACAAGCACTTTGTGTACTTAAGGTCGAAGGTAGCTGGACAGAGGAGGGAACACTGTGAGGTCTTTTAATGTGATTGACACTGAGGACTGCAACAGATGAATTTTGCACTGGAGCGGGATTCTTGTGAGGGGCAGTTGTGCCATGAGAGGGTGGTCTAATAGCAGGTGGTTCCATTTTAGGAGGAGGCTGGGAGCATCCCATTTGTGTCTGAGGCATAGGGTAAGTCACTGGGGCAGTAGAAGGCACCGCCACTGGAGCAGAACTTGTGGTTGCTAAAGGAGGAACAGTCATTCTGACTTCCGGGGGAGGAACCTGAGACTGCTGAAGAGGTGGTCTTGGCTCCTGAGAAGCAGATCCCGGAGGCTGTTGCTGAGTAGAATGAACTGATGAACTCCCAGAAGAACTGCTGCTGTTTGGAGGTCTACTGTTTGTTGTTTCTACTACTGGTGGACTACCTGCTTCCGGTTCAGAGGAAGATGCCCCTTTATTTGGAGATGCTGTTCCACAATCCAAAGGGCTGTTTCTAGAAACTCCTCCTGGCTGGGCTGGTGGTGACGGGGAAGATGGGGATGATACTGGGTAGTGTTCTTTGGCAGTAGGCATAGGATATGTGGCATTTGTGGGTGCAGTGCTGTTGTTGCTTGCTGTGGTTGTGACCGTTGTGGTGGTGGCATTGGATGTCTTCACAACTGTGACAAAAAGCTGCCTTCTAACAGAAGGTGAACTCGGACTGCCATTTGTAGATGTACCAGGCACCGTTGAAGCTGATGAACTGGTTGTAGTTGTTGGACTTGAAGTTAAAGAACCTGCTGAATTCACCTGAGAACCACTGCTATTCTGATTGCTATGGCGAGGCACCATGTGAGGCTTAGGCGAGTTAGTAGCTCTGGCAGGGCTCAAAGGCCTGACAGGAAAAGGACCCCAAGTGGATTGAGCTGGTGGAAAAGTACCTCCAAAGTGGGTCATGGGCAACCTTGGTGGACGGATCTGCTGGAAAGTCTGAGCAGCAAGCAAAGCATGTGCAAACTGTGGAGGAGGATATGCTAATGGAAGAGAAACTGGAAAACCAGGCCTCACATTATTCACTGGATTCTTAATGGTTTTGTGAGTAGATGCAGAAGAAATTGCAGGCACAGTAAGTGCTGTGGCAGTTTGAGATGTTGATGACAGAGCTACAGTCGTCATTTTAATTCCCATTAAGGAACTGTTAGCAGCAGTGGTGGTAGGTGCTGATGACCCTATTTTGGAATTTGCTGAGGAGCTTTTCAAACGATTCTTTGGAATGAGTTCATCAATTTCTTTGTCTGGATCCTTGATCAGAGCATTGATCAACTGAGTTGCCTGTCTTGTTGATTCAGTGCCACCCCTACAAGTTGACCAAAAAAAAAAAAAAAAAAAATTAGGTCCAGTTTCCCCTTTTTAAGATATATAAGGCCTAAATTCATTTGTGTGTGCACTGCATATGTATGCACATATATACAGAGAACAGATAAAAAGGTAAGCAGCAAGTTTTCTATTTTTGAGGTATTTTGCAAGCAAAGCGATAAACTGTCCAACACACCACTATATTTTTCAAAGGAGAAACAAATTACTTCTTTTCAAAAAATTTAATTTCACTATTGTTTCCTCAGGCTAAGCAATCATTTTCCTACTGTGAAATACATTCTAGATCTAAAAATCACTGCACTTAAAATCCTACATAACCCATATTGTTACCATTAAGTTAAACAACTGATCAACATTAAAAACAGTACAATTAAGCAGGAACAATAATATCACTGAGTAAGAAAACAGTCTTTTAAATTCAGGTATGTAAAATGACTCTATTTACAGCATGTTTACTACTGGTTTCTTTATAAGTAGAGTGATTATTTTAACTATTTTGGACAGATGTCTCAAAATGAGAGAAGAATCCTGATAATGCCAACAATGGCCATAAGGTCAAAACCCAGTCTTCAATGTTTAGGAATGTATGTGAGTGACAGGAAAACCTTATGGAAACCCCGAGGGTGGAGGGCTTCTGCTTTCCCTCTTCTCTGGATAAGGCAAGTGTGACCACACCTACCCGAGAAGAGGCATAAAAAAGATAGGAGAGGAGAATAAGTATAAAGCAGAGTGAGTTAATTGTCTTCTTCCTGTTGAAGCAAGTTATTAAACCATCAGTCCCTTTATTACTATGAAGGGCACCAGTCTATCACAGGCAAATTTATGATTTCTTACAATATCATCTTTATTTTAAGGATATCACAGCTTAGTAATACTCAAATATTAATTCAAAACAAATATCTACTGTAGATTTAAATCTATTACTGAGCTCATACTCTAAGTATACAATCTGAGAATAATAAATCTCAAATGCTAATTTAAGAGAAAGATGGAAAACTACTAAAATGTGTGAGAAATCCATTCCTTCTAAAAAAATTCTCAGAATAAGTTTTAAGAATGCCTTATTAAACATTTATATAAGGAAAAATTATTCAAATCTTTGTCATACACACAAAAAAGAAAAATTCTTTTAAAGTCCTTTGAAATACTTCCTAAGAACATATAAATTAGAAAAACAAATTTTAAGAGTTATTTTCTCTAAAATGAATCAAATTCTCATTTAAAAGTTGGCTATTAAATACAAAGTTCCATTGAAAACTCAAATGCTTATCTATAATTTTTAAGCTCTAATGCAATAAATATAAAGGGAAAAAAATAAGAGACAAAATTTTGCCTTATAGTTATTATCCGGTCTCCCGTCTTGTCTTTCTGCTTATCAATATCTATGTGTGCACCAGTGAACTCCCGAATCGCATTAATATTACAGCCTCCTCTTCCAATCACTCTGGATATCACAGTTGATGGAACAGATACTTTCTTTGACCTGTTTAATGGTTAGAAAAGTAAATTAAGATAAATCATAAATATCAGTGATTGTAATTAAGACAGTTATACTAATTTTATAATAAAAAATGCAGAACATTGTTGAATAAGCCTCTTCTACCTAGTCTCATCCTAAATGATACAAGGCAACTAAGAGCCACAGAAAAAAAGAGAGAGTGAGTTTACCAAAAACTGCTGCTTTTTTGACTTTTATCCTTCATTATGATCTATAAAGCACATCCATGTAGACATACACTGTGTAAACGCAACTACTAATGGCAAATAAGACAGGCGGGTTCCCACCCACATATACTAACTATGTAGAAACCAAGTGAGAAACATAACACGATGTCGTAAGTGCTCTAACAGGGGATCATAAAGACACACTGATAGTGGTGTCTAATCTAGCCCAAGGAGTTAAGAAAGGTTTCTTGTGAGTGCCTTTAGGTGTCTGACTTACACCTTATATTCTTGTTTTTATTACCCAATATTTAACTGAAAGGATGATACTGAAAATTCATGTTTTCCTGCATTCTTCTAGAGGCCTTCAAATGATTATCCACAAATATGGACACTTGCTAAGGTGTGTTTGGTTGTGTGAGGAAACAGAAAAGCCTGTTGGAATTCCAAAAAGCAAAACCCACCTAACACAAAATTACTCAGATTCAGCAAAGGTAGATATAAATTTCTTACAAGTCTAAACTAAAGAATACTTCTAAAAGAAAAACAGTATAATTCTCAATAAAAAGAATGAGCCAATTATGCTTCAATGAATAAGTAAATTATTTATTCACAATAGATTAAATATTAAATTAGAATTTTTTTAAAAACCTTGCCTCTCTGCCCTTTTATATATATAACTAAGTCACCTGATAATCCTTTTCCCTTAAAGAACATAACTCAGGGATCATTATTTTAAGTTAGCTAAGAATTTGTTTGTATACTATAATATAAGATGCATGCAGGGACTTCCCTTGGTGGTCTAATGTTTGGGAATCTGCCTTCCAAAGGAGAGGATGGAAATTTGATCCCTAGTTGGGGAACTAAGATTCCCACATGCCCTGGGGCAACTAAGCCCAGGCACCCACAACTAGAGAGCCTGAGTGCTCCAGAGTCTGTTTGCTATAATAAGTGAAGCTCACAAACCAAAAGAGGAGACTAAGTGCTGCAACTGGAGATGCCCACAACAGCAATGAAGACCTGGTACAGCCAAAAATAAATAAAACTGCATGCAAAAAATGGAATTATCTTTTTATATGAGAGCATGGATAATGGAACCTGGTGAGTCCCAGTCCATGGGGTTGCAGAGTCAGACAGTCCAGTGACTAACAGTGAGAATGAACTCTGGTGTTACGATTTTAGTTAGTTTAATAGCCATGTGACTGACAGAGATGAAGACAGAGATGGAGGTTTAGGGGAAGTCTTGGCCGAAAACAGGAAAAGAAATGTACATTATACTTTTTTTGGATCACATCTTTTCTGGGTAGGTGGTATCTTACCACCTTTCAGTTTCTAGGATACTGTTTTACTTTTTAACCACATTATTTTAAAAATCCCAAGCAAAATACAGTAAAATATTTTAGTTCTAAAACTCTTGAAGTAAAAATATTCTGTGATTTGAAGACAAGAATAGTTTAAAACCAATATTTATTTACTCTCCAAATATTTATAAGCATGTGATAGACACTACCTACTGGGCTTCAAGGTTACAAGGAAGAATAAGACAATCTATCACCTTAAAGAAATTAGTTCACTACCAAAAGCCAGTATCTATGCAGGTGAAGCAGACACACAATGACCTAACTTTTTATGTAAAATCTCCCAGCTTTGAAAGTATTAACATATACTTTTTTCCATATAAAATATAGTATAGGTTGTCTCCATTGGCAGCTCTGGGCCACCAGTTTGTTTGCAGCATTTGGAATAGTTGGGGAATTTAATCGCAAGGTAGACTATACTTCTCTGTGAAATAGAGCACATATAAAAAGAATGAGACAAACAAAGAAATAATCAATTACCTCCTTACAACCTCCTTCCATCCTTCTTCCCTCTTCTGTCCACGCTTGGGACTTGCTACTGTTAATTTCCCATTTGGAGAGGAAAGGGGAGATGGACCAGATTTTGTGCAAGTGGAGAGAGAATTACTGGTCACTTCACTGATAGTCTCTGACAATCTTTAACAAGGAGGAAAAACGCACATTAAATATAGAACAGATGAAGAATTTTTTAATGATAACAGCAAACTAACACATGATTTTATTCTTTATTTTCTGAATATTATGAATAAATGAGAAATTTATTTTTCATTTTCCAATACTGGGCATAATATGAACGGGCAATTTTAAAAAGATATTATCTAGAGGTCAAATAGAACGGAACTGAAATACAATAACAATCTGTGAAAAACCACAACCGATACTTGTCATGGGTTAACAATCCAAATGAAGAAATTACACAGTAATTCTTTAATTTGAAGAAGTGTGCCTTCTTTAGAACAAAGACTAACACTTACTTTGTCTTTTTCATTTGACTGCTTTACTAAAAAATTCAGCAACAAAGTGTTTCATAACGATATGGTAAATTGTGAAAATAAAAATTGGAACTCACTTTATTGAAGTCTTGCCAGAAACAGATTTTCTCTCCTCCTTTGGAAATGTAACCAGAACTGATGGCTGTTTCTTGCTGGTCACAGTGGTAGTGACCACGGCAGGTGAATGATTGTCACTCTTTCGGCTGCTGTTGCTGTTACTACTTTCATCACTGCAACTGGAAATTCTCATGTTATCACTATCTCCACTCTCGCTGGTACTGCTGCTCTTGGATTCTCCGTTCACCTTCTCTGGCTGACTGTATGAGATTGGTAGTGGATCATCAAATATAATTTGAACGTTTTCCGGAGTAATTTTATTTTTCCTGTTTTTCCTCTTTGAACTGGTTGTAGTTATGGTATTATTTCTTTTACCATGGGAACCTGCCAAAGTGGTCCAGGTTGCAGATATACCTATGGTAGTAGTGGTTGTGGCACTTGGAGGCTCTGTCAAGACTTCAGGTTCATCTGTAGAAGCAGTAATACTGAATTAGCAAGTTCTAGTGTTCTTGCCATATATTTAGCTTTAAGCACTTGACAAAAATAAACTGAGAGGCTACTTTACTACTACTACTTTTAGATATAAAGTCATCAGTCATTCACTAGTAATGAGATGGATATGATTTATCTATTCTCTCTGTTCCTAAGTTCTAAATAACATATACTAGGAAGTTATAAAAAAATATTTCAGGGGACCTTCTTGATAGTTCAGTGGCTAAGACACTACACTCTCAATGCAGGGGACCGACATTTGATTACTGGTCAGGGAACTAGATCCATCATGCCACAGATAAAATCTTACATACTGCAAGTAAAGACCCTATATGCCGCAACTAAAAAGGAATCCTGTGTCCTGCAACTAAGACCTGGTGCAGACAAATATATAAACATTTTTTTAAAATTTGGAATTATTTTAGGAATGAATATGTTACTATATATTATATATTATTCATAATTATTAAATTTCTCAAGTGTAATAACGTTATTGTTGTGTACAATATATATAAGACTATTCAAAAAAAAAAAGAAGAAAAATATAAACGTGCCACAATGTTATATGAATCTAGGGGACTTGCAGGTATTCATCATACTAACTCTTAAAATTTTCTGTAGCCTGAAATTTTTCAAAATAAAAGACTGGAAGAGAGGGAAATACACACATATACACCATACATATATGGTGGTTTAATGACAATGGTTCTTTCTAACGATATCCTTACCTCAAATGATTTTTAGTTAGAGTAATTAAAAGTAATTTCCTCATTTAAGAAAAAAATCTGAACATGGTCTTAACTGTAGATGAAATTATGGAAGTACTGATAATTTTTTTTACAATTTTATGTATTTATTCCAGGTGCAATGTCAGACATCAGCAATTTATTTTCAGATAGCTTAGGGAAAAAAATATGTATATATACTTAGAGAAAAAGATAAAACAAATATAGTAAAATGTTTGTTTTTAAATTAGGTGAAGGGTATTCAGGTGTTTGTTTTATCATTCTTTCAACTTGTATATAGGTCTGGAATTATTTACAATGGAAAGTCGGGATGAAGTCAATATATAAAAAGGGCATAGAAATACTTTAGGGTTTAATAATGTAAAAGATCTACTGTTATCTTGACTCATTGATATTTAATGTTATCTTAAGTTATTTATATTTAATGAAATAGAAAGCATTTTATGAAAAAAATTAGATGATTTAGAGAAAATACCTTCAACTTTATGTTTTTCTTTTTCTTGAGCAGCTTGGAGTTCAAAGTTTTCTTTATTTTTGGCTTCAATTTCTTCTAGTTTTCTTCTTTGTTCTTCCTTTTTCTTTCGTCTCTTCTCCTTTCTCTTTTCTCGTTTGGCAGCCAAAGCCAGCCTTCGACTTTCTTCCCTTAACTGTTAAAGAATCAATAAAACAGAATTATAACACTGAAATTTTCATTGGAAAAATGTTGTCATATAATGTCATTCATCATAAAGGTACTGGGATACCATAAAATTCAAAGTTATCTTAGTTCAACTCACTGATCAAAATCATACTCAAATCACTGTTAAGAGAAGATACTATTTTTAAACGTCAAGATCAAATTTATGATAAAAGACAACCTAATTTCAAAATGGATGATTGATAAAGATATATATAACTCCATAGTCACTAAGGAAATGTAGATTATAAGAGGTATCAGATAGCAAAAGTTTTGGAAAATGAATTCTTTCCTACACTGCCATTGGTATAAATATCAGAGTTTTTGGAAAGGTAATTTGAAAGTCTTGCATGAAAACTACAAACTGCTTATCCTAAGAATATATTCTATAAAATGTCTACCTCTAGTAGAAAAATATAGGTTTAATCCTTTCCACTCCAAATGTTGATTACTATGGTAGTAAAAGGAAACAGGCAAATTCATGTGGTGAGATAGATGCAGGGTGGGGATAAATTAACAACAGTATACATTTATAGAACACTGAGCTGTGCTCACATGCTCAGTTATGTTGGACTCTTTGCAACCCCATGGACTGTAGCCCACCAGGCTCCTCTGTCCATGGGATTTTCCAGGCAGGATATATTGGAGTGGATTGCCATTTTCACCTCCAGAGAATCTTCTTGACCCAGAGATTGAACCCACCTCTCCTGCATCTCCTGCACTGGCAGGCAAATTCTTTACTACTGGCGTCACCTGGGAAGCTATCTATATATTTTATGTGCATCTTAAATATGTCAGAACAATGATACTCGGTTAATGGAAAATGTCACAATAGCCTAACTAATGAAACCAGTGCTTAGAGACAAGCTTATAAGCCAAATCAGACTTAAGTTTCTTGAGAAAAAGTCTGATTTCATTTTTTTAGTCTCCAGCTTTTGTTAGTCACTCTTCCTCCCTTTTGAAATAATCCCTGTTCGAGGTGACTGAAAGGTTTTGCCACCTTCAAAGTTTTCACATCCGGAGGCAATGCACCATAATTACATTCTCTTGGGTAAGAGATAAGATTTTTGTTTTTGGAAAGAGAAATAATTAAGGAGAATCTATAGAAAATCAGATACTTTCTCAAGCAGATGGATTTCAGGAAAAAACACAAATGGAAACTGGAGATAAAGAATTTGTTTGCATAGTATCTGCCCCCTAGAAACTTCTGCTGATCTTCCAAAAGTACCCAGGTTTCCTCTCAATTCAGATCAGTTCGGTTGCTCTGCTGGGTCTGACTCTGCTACTCCATGGACTGCAGCATGCCAGGCTTCCCTGTCCATCACAACTCCCAGAGCCTGCTCAAACTCATGTCCATTCAGTCAGTGATGCCATCCAACCATCTCATCTTCTGATGTCCTCTTCTCCTCCTGCCTTCTATCTTTCCCAGCATCAGGGTCACTTCTTTGCATCAGGTGGCCAAAGTATTGAAGCTACAGCTTCAGCATCAGTTCTTCCAATGAATATTCAGGACTGATTTCCTTTCCTTTAGGATTGACTAGCTGGATCTCCTTGCAATCCAAGGGACTCTCAAGTCTTCCCCAACATCACAATTCAAAACCATAAATTCTTCAAGGCTCAGCTTTCTTTATAGTCCAACTCTCACAACCATACATGAATACTGGAAAAACAATAGCTTTGACTAGATGGACCTTTCGTGGCAAAGAAATGTCTCTGCTTTTTAATATGTGGTTTAGGTAGGCCATAGCTTTTCTTCTAAGGAGCAAGCGTCTTTCAATTTAATGGCTGCAGTCACCATCTGCAGTGATTTTGGAGCCCAAGAAAATAAAGTCTCTCACTGTTTCCCCATCTACTTGCCATGAAGTGATGGGACTGGATGCCATGATCTTCGTTTTTTGAATCTTGAGTTTTAAGCCAGCTTTTTCACTCTCCTCTTTCACTTTCATCAAGAGGCTCTTTAGTTCTTCTATTTCTGCCATAAGGGTGGTGTCATCTGCATATCCGAGGTTATTGATATTTCTCCTGGCAATCTTGATTCCAGCTTGTGCTTCATCCACCCCAGCATTTCACATGATGTACTTTGCATGTAAGTTAAATATGCAGGGTGACAATATACAGTCTTAATGTACTCCTTTCACATTCTGGAACCAGTCTGTTGTTCCATGTGCAGTACTAAATGTTGCTTCTTGAACTACACAAAGATTTCTCAGGAGGCAGGTAAGGTGGTCTGATATTCCCATCTCTTTCAGAATTTTCCACAGTTTGTTGTGATCTACACAGTCAAAGGCTTTGGCGTAATCAATATTGCAGAAGTAGATGTTTTTCTGGAATTCTCTTGCTTTTTCTGATCCAGCGGATGTTAGCAGTTTGATCTCTGGTTCCTCTGCCTTTTCTAAATCCAGCCTGAACATCTTCAAGTTCACGGTTCACGTACTGTTGAAGCCTGGCTTGGGGAATTTCAGCATTACTTTACTAGCATGTGAGATGAGTGCAACTGTGTGGTAGTTTTGAACATTCTTTGGCATGTTTATGTAGGCCAGTTTGATTGAGAATAGCAGAAAATCACTTTCAGATAGCATATCAGTGGTCTTGATTACCTAAGGTCCAACAGGGCATTTTAAAGACTTTTATCTTTTACTCTGCTGGAAATGACACTGTAGTTGTTCTTGTTGTTCAGCTGCTCAGTCATGTCTAACTCTTTGTGACCAGATGGACTGAAGCATACCAGGCTTCCCTGTCCTTCCCTGGGAATGTCGCAAACTTATGTCCATTGAGTTGATAATGCTATCCAACCATCTCATTCTCTGTGGCCTCCTACTCTTCTGCCCTCAGTCTTTCTCAGCATCAGGCTCTTTTCCAAACAGTTGGTTCTCTGAATCAGGTGGCCAAAGTGTTGGACCTTCAGCTTCAGTATCAGTCCTTCCAATGAATATTCAGGACTGATTTCCTTTAGGATTGAGTGGTTTGATGTCCTTGCTGTCCAAAGGATTCTCAAGAATCTTCTCGAGCACCACAATCCAAAAGCATCAATTCTTTGGTGCTCAGCCTTCTTAATGTCCAATTCTCACATGTGTACGAAACAACTGGAAAAACCATAGTTTTGACTATATGGACCTCTGTCAGAAAAGTGATGTCCCTGATTTTTAGTATGCTATCTAGGCTGTCACAGCTTTTGTTTCAAGGAGCAAGCATCTTTTAATTTCACGGCTGCAGTCACCATCTGCAGGTGATTTTGGAGCCCAAGAAAAGAAAGTCTGTCACTGTTTCTATTGTTTCCCATCTTATCTTCCATGAAGTGATGGGACCAGATGCCATGATCTTAAGGTTTTTGCACGTTGAGTTTTAAGCCAGCTTTTTCACTCTTCTCTTTCACCTTCACTAAGAGGCTCTTTGGTTCCTCTGGGCTTTCTGCCATTAGGGTGGTGTCATCTGCATATGTGAGGTTATTGATACTGCTTCTAGCAATCTTGATTCCAGTTTGTGATTCATCCAACCTGGCATTTTGCGTGATATACTCTGCATATAAGTTAAATAAGCAGGGTAACAATATGCAGCCTTGAGGTTCTCCTTTATAAATTTTGAACCATTCCATACCAGTCCATTGTTCCATGTCCAGTTCTAATTTGCTTTTTGACATGCATACAGATTTCTCAGTAGACAGGTAAGGTGGTCTGGTATTCCCATCTCTTTAAGAATTTTCCACAGTTTTTTGTGATTTATACAGTCAAAGGTGTTAGTGTATTAATGAAGCAGAAGTAGATATTTTTCTGACACTTTCTTGCTTTTTCTATGATCCAACAGATATTGGCAATCTGATCTCTAGTTCCTTGGCTTTTCTAAATCCAGCTTGTATACCTGGAAGTTCTCAGTTCACATATTGTTGAAGCCTAGGCTGAAGGATTTTGAGCATTACCTTGCTAGCATGTGAGATGAGCACAATTGTGTGGTAGTTTCAACATTCTTTGGCATTGCCCTTCTTTAGGATAGAAAGAGAAAACCTTTTCCAGTCCTGTGGCTACTGGTGAGTTTTCCAAATTTGCTGGCATGAGTGCAAAACTTTAATAGCATCATTGTTTAGGATTTGAACAGCTCAGCTGAAATTCCATCACCTCCACTAGCTTTGTTTGTAGTAATGCTTCCTAAGGCCAACTTGAGTTGACACTATAGGATGTTTGCCGTTAGGTGAGTGACCACACCACTGTGGTAATCTGGGTCATTAAGATTTTTTTGTACAATTCATCTGTATATTCTTGCCACCTCTGTTTCTCTGCATTATTCACTTAAGAAGGCTTTCTTTCTTGTCTCTCCTTGCTATTCTTCAGAACTCTGCATTCAGTTGGATATATCTTTCACTTTTGCCTTTCGCTTCTCTTGAAAAAAAAAAAAAAAAAAAAAAAAATATATATATATATATATACACACACATATACATATATATATACACACACACACACACTGGGTCTTAGCTGTGGCATGTGGGATCTAGTTTCCTAACCAAGAATCAAACCCAGGCCCCTGCATTGGGAGTTCAGAGTCTTAGACACTGGGCCACCAGGAAAGTCTCTCATTTCTCTTTTCTCAGTTATGTGTAAGGCCTCATCAGACAACAATTCTGCCTTGTTGCATTTTTTTTTCCCCTTGGGGATGGTTTTTGTCACCATCTCCTGTACAATGTTACACACCTACATCCATAGTTCTTCAGGCCCTCTAACAGATCTAATCACTCGAATCTATTTGTCACATCCACTGTATAATCATAAGGGACATGATTTAGGTTATACCTGAATGGCCTAGTGGTTTTCCCTACTTTCATCAATTTAAGTCTGAATTTGGCAATAAGGAGTTCATGATCTGAGCCACATTCAGCTCCAAATCTTGTTTTCACTGACTGTATAGAGTTTTTCTAACTTTGGCTGCAAAGAATATAACCAGTCTGATTTTGGTATTGACCATCTGGTGATCTCCATATGTACAGTCATCTCTTGTGTTTCTGGAAAAGGATGTTTGCTATGGCCAGTGTGTTCTCTTGGCAAAACTCCATTAGTCTTTGCCCTGCTTCATTCTGTACTCCACAGCCAAACTTGCCTGTTACTCCAGGTATCTCTTGACTTGCTACTTTTACCTTCCAGTTTCCCATGATGAAAAGGAAATCTTTTTTGTGGTGTTAGTTCTGGAAGGTCTTGTAGGTCTTCAAAAACCGGTCAACTTCAGCTTCTTCAGCATTAGTGGTTAGGGCATAGACTTAGATTACTGTGATGTTGAATGGTTTGCCTTGGAAATGAACCGAGATCATTCTGTCGTTTTGACACTGCATCCAAGTACTACATCACTATGTAGTACTTGAGGGCAACTTCATTTCTTCTAAGGCATTCTTGCCACAGTAGTAGATATAATGGTCATCTGAATTAAATTCACCCATTCCCATCCATTTTTAGTTCACTGATTCACTCTTGCCATCTCCTGTCAGATCACATTCTATTTACCTTGATTAATGAACCTAACATTCTATGTTCCTATACAATACTGCTCTTTACAGCATCAGACTTTACTTTCACCACCAGATACATCCCAAAAGGGATTTTAAAAACTTTTATCTTTTACTCTGAGTGAAAAGGTACTGTAGGGTTTTGGGCAAAAGAGTGATCTGTCTAAGTGATACAAGATGATCACTTTAAGTGTTAAACAGAGAACAGATTGCAGAGCAGTGACGGAATCAGGGAGATTAGTTAAATGACTACTGTGGAAATAAAGGTAAGAGATGATATTAGTGACTTGAACCAGAGTGAGAAGTAATGAATAGTGACTAGGATTTCAGATAGAGATCCAAGACAAAGGTCACTCAGTTCTGCAACACAGTGGAGAAAAAATCAAAGATCATATCAAGATTTTTAGCCTGAGCAGTTATAGAGTTGTAGGTTTGGAGTAGGCAAAGATCAGGAGTTCATATTTGGACATTAAGTATGAGATGTTTAATTAAGTTTCCACAAGGACATATTGAGTAGCTAGCTGGATATAAGAGACTACAGTGTAGGGAAGAGGTCTGGGCTAAAGATACAGATTTTGGATCAGCTATTATATAAAGGTAAGAAGCAGGATGAAATGATCAATGGATAAAGAAGATCCTGTAAAAAGCTAAATGGCTTACCAACTAAGAAGAGAGATGAGGAGGAACTAGAGACACAGAAGGAATACTCAGAAAGATTAAGAGAAAAACCAAGAGTGTGTAATGTAATGGAGGCTAAGTAAAGAGAGTATGTCACGTGTTACTAGGTTTAGTAAGATAAGGATAGAGAAGTAATCACTGGATTTAGCTACATGAGTCCCTGGAGACCATAAAAACATAGTTTGGTAGAGCTGAGGGAGTGACAACCTAGCAGGAGTAGATTCAAGAAAAAAGGAATTGGAAATTACCAAAGTACACAAGGAGTTCTGCTGCAAATGGGAGCAAAGAAATGGGCTTGCAGCCAAAGACACAGGGGCAGGAGAGAGGTACTGGAGAAATCAAAAGCTTTCTTAAGACTGGATAAAGAAATGTGCATGTTGATGAGGATGATTCAGGAAAGAGAGCAAAATGATATAGAAGAAAAGAGAATTGCTACAACAATGTTTTTGAGTAAGCCATAGCAGACAGAAAATATGATCTAGCTCACAATTGGAGGGATTGGTTACAAGTTTATCCAGTAACTAGTAGGAGGTATATGGGTACAGGGGTTGGTAGGTTGGGAAGACAGTTGGGGGATGTCTCTGGCAGTTTTCTTCTGGTGCTTCGGTTTTCTCACTGATTGGAGTAGGATGCAAGATCATCAACTGAGGTTGAAAAAGAGGATATACTAGATGTCACAGGATAAAGGAGAAAGAAACAATGGTCTAGATAAGTGGCAGAATAAACTAGGGAAATATATAGTATGACTACTGGGCAGCATTAAAGGGTTCACTGTCACACATTTAAAGTAAAATTAGTCATCAATATTGATGCTTTTTTCCCCCCTCTTAGAAACTTACAGTTACTAGGCTTGAGGTAAGAATAAGGAGAAAGAAGAGTCAGGCCAGTGAAGGGTGGCATTATAAATGGATCTGACTATTTACTGGTAGACAGAATGTTTTCAGGATTGTTGGAGGCAGCTTTACGCTAGAGGGAGTAAAGCTGAAAAAAGGTGATAATCAGAGAATGAAATGTATAGAACTGTGATTGTGAGGTGGGCATATGAATCAGTTCAGTAGTGGCAAAAAAAAAAAAAAAAAAAAAAAAACAGACAAAAAAGAAAACATCCATTAGAAATATTTTAAAAATATACATACATAATTCCCTAAAAGATTAATGAAAGTTTACAAAGGGGAGAAATAAGAAGTGATAAAGTACAGGGGTTAAAACATTAAAAATGCAGACCAATAATATCCATCATGGATTCTAACAGCTCAAAGCATAACCTAGTTGTTCATGTCCTAAGAGATCAAGCAACTAACTGCGAGTATTCCAAAGTTAGACCAGAGGATCTGCTCCAGAGCATGAACTCTTGCACCCAGTAAATAGTCAGTGAATCAAATGTTTGCTGCATAAGCATAAGGTAATCTGATAAATATAACAAGCTGTATTGAGCAGCAATTTTCACAAACCTATCAACCAACATTTTCAAATTAGAAAGGTTGATCAAAGTAATAAGTTATCCATGTAGAACATCCAAGTTAAACTAGATAAGAACAACTTCAGTGATGTTTCTAAATCAGAAATGGTGGAGCCAGAATGTACCAAGTCTCAAATGGCAAAAAGGTGTATTTTTCCAGATGTAAATCATAAGCAAAAAATTGTGAACCAAACCCTAACACATCTCAATCTGATAATTTACCAAATACACTAGAAAGAAGCTGCAGTTCAGGCAGAATAGTCTCCTCCATAATCTAAAGTTCTATACCATCCTCATTCAAAACTGCTTATAAAGTATCAATGCATGTGGAATAATTTACATCTAATCAATTTATGATTAAGAATTAATATTATGGGGAAATATGCAATGACACTGAAGGAAGTTCCTTTCGAATTGCTTTAAATCTGAGGCTCTGAAAACATGAACATCAAGGTTAAAAAAGGCTGGCAAGAACTCAAGGAAACAACACTTATGTACTGCTGATGGTATTAGGGAAATATTCTGGAAGTATCAAATTTAAGCTTTATTGACTATGCCAAAGCCTTTGACTGTGTGGATCACAATAAACTGTGGAAAATTCTGAAAGAGATGGGAATACCAGACCACCTGATCTGCCTCTTAAGAAATCTGTATGCAGGTCAGGAAGCAACAGTTAGAACTGGTCATGGAACAACAGACTGGTTCCAAATAGGAAAAGGAGTACGTCAAGGCTGCATATTGCCACCATGTTTATTTAACTTATATGCAGAGTACATCATGAGAAATGCTGGACTGGAAGAAAGACAAGTTGGAATCAAGATTGCCGGGAGAAATATCAATAACCTCAGATATGCAGATGACACCACTCTTATGGCAGAAAGTGAAGAGGGGCTAAAAAGCCTCTTGATGAAAGTGAAAATGGAGAGTGAAAAGGTTGGCTTAAAGCTCAACATTCAGAAAACGAAGATCATGGCATCTGGTCTCATCACTGCATGGGAAATAGATGGGGAAACAGTGGAAACAGTGTCAGACTTTGTTTTTCTGGGCTCCAAAATCACTGCAGATGGTGACTGCAGCCATGAAATTAAAAGACGCTTGCTCCTTGGAAGGAAAGTTATGACCAACCTAGATAGCATATTCAAAAGCAGACACATTACTTTACCAACAAAGGTTCGCCTAGTCAAGGCTATGGTCTTTCCTGTGGTCATGTATGGATGTGAGAGCTGGACTGTGAAGAAGGCTGAGCGCCGAAGAATTGATGCTTTTGAACTGTGGTGTTGGAGAAGACTCTTGAGAGTCCCTTGGACTGCAAGAAGATCCAACCAGTCCATTCTGAAGGAGATCAATCCTGGAATTTCTTTAGAAGGAATGATGCTAAAGCTGAAACTCCAGTATTTTGGCCACCTCATGCGAAGAGTTGACTCATTGGAGAAGACTCTGATGCTGGGAGGGATTGAGGGCAGGAGGAGAAGGGGACGACAGAGAATGAGATGGCTGGATGGCATCACTGACTCGATGGATGCGAGTCTGAGTGACCTCCGGGAGCTGGTGATGGACAGGGAGGCCTGGCGTGCTGTGGTTCATGGGGTCGCAAAGAGTTGGACACGACTGAGCGACTGATCTGATCTGATCAAATTTAAAATATATTGACTCATGTGAAGAAAGAAACTTATTCCATAAAATAAAAGTGCCAAAATATAGCAAAATATGTATAATAATGTTTATTGCAACATTATGTGTAGTGACAATACTGGAAACTTACTGTGTAGTATATTACGCAGTTATAAATCACTATCAATTGAAAATATTTATCAGTTATTGACAGTGGGAAAAGCAAGTATTAGAGTATTATGTTCACATCATTCTTTTAAAGTATACTATCTTCACATACATGGATATTTATGTGTTCAACAAATGTTTATGAACATGCCAGGCATCATTTTGTGGTTCATACACTCTAGTGGTAGAGAGAGACAAACAAGTTAAGTAAAATGTATTATTTAGAATATCAGAACATGAAAATAAAGAAGGGAAGAAGAGTAGAAAGATGTGAAAGGGAGACTAAAATATGAGGCAACTTTGCGGAGTTCACAGTTTACACTGCACATATTGTAACAAAGAAAAACCCATTCACGTTAACAACAGACATGCACAACTGGACATATGCCTAAATGCTGTTTGACTTTGTAATCCACAGGCTTGCAGTATATCCCTAAATGTATTTCATGTAATGTATAAACAACAAAGGGATGAAACAAAAATTTTATTTAAAAACACACATCTATGTCTCAGCTAAAAAAAGGATGCTTTCTACAACTGTGTTTTTATTTAGTTGCTAAGTCGTGCCCCACTCCTTTGTGACCCCAATGACTGTAGCCTTCTAGGCTCCTCTATCCATTGGATTTCCCAGGCAAGAATACTGGAGTGGCTTGTCATTTCCTTCTCCAGGGGATCTTCCTGACCCATGGATCAAATTTGTGTCCTTTGCATTGGCAGGAGGATTCTTTACCATTGAGCCACCAAGGAAGCCCTTCTGAGATTTATAACAATGCAAAAACAAACAGTATCATTAAATAATACTTAGAGAATCTAACCGGAGAAGGCAATGGCACCCCACTCCAGTACTTTTGCCTAGAAAATCCCATGGACAGAGGAGCCTGGTAGGCTGCAGTCCATGGGGTTGCTAGAGTTGGACACAACTGAGCAACTTCACTTTCACTTTTCACTTTCATGCATTGGAGAAGGAAATGGCAACCCACTCCAGTATTCTTGCCTGGAGAATCCCAGGGACGGGAAGCCTGGTTGGCTGCCGTCTCTGGGGTCGCACAGAGTCGGACACGACTGAAGCAACATAGCAGCAGCAGCAGCAGAGAATCTAACATTTAAAAATGAGAGAGTAATGCAAAAACAAGACATTATAGTACTGTAAGGAGGAAGCACTAAGATGCAGGTGGATTTCAATTAAGGGGGGCAAGGAAAGCAGGGAACTTAGAATAAAAAAGTAGATTTAAATCCTATCCTAGATTAGGTAAGTTACTTATCATCCCATAGATTTAGTTTCTCCATCTGTAATATGAGGGTAATAACACTTTTATAGAGAAGACTCAAATAATTTATATTCTCTCACATGCTATGCTATGCTAAGTCACTTCAGTCGTGTCCGACTCTGTGTGACCCCATAGGCGGCAGCCTGCCAGGCTTCCCTGTCCCTGGGATTGTCTCATATAGTTTGACACTATATATTGCCTGGTATTTTAGTAAACATTAAATAAATACTAGATGCAACTGGTCATATTTCACTAGCTGGTTATGCCTTGGTTGTGTATGTCTTCCTAGTGCATTTGGTACTTCTGATAAATCTGTTGGCAACAAATGACAAGGTTCAGGATCAGTGTAGTACAGATTTGGATGAGGATTAAGAAAACATCAGTTGAGATAACTGAGCATTATAGAGGCTAGGCTCTCTTAACTTCCAGACAGGTAAAGTAATCGTTATGGTGATTATAACAATCTGTTCTCAGGATATTAATACTATATTATAATAGCCTGTAACAATCACTATAACAATCATTACAGTGATTATAACAATATGTTGATATTCAATTAAAACCTCAAAGTGGCCAAGAAAATGCTAATTTTTATTTGATCAGAATATAAACTAGAAAAAATTTTTAAATGGAAAACCTTAATATTAAATATATTTTTCAGAAAAGAGTATTTTTACATTGACTTGAGAAAAAATGTTTAAAATAATTTTATTTTCTTCATGCAAGATGAAATATGTAGCTTAACACAGTAAGTCTAAACAAAAAGAACGTACCTGACTCTAAAGAAAAATATTCTAATATACAACTAACTTGTGAACAAAATGGGCTTCAACAGGCCCATTTCATGTGAACTCCTTAAAATAAGTAAGTACTACAATACTACACAAATTGCAGTTGGTTGAAATCCATGGACTTGAAACGACAGATATGTAGGGCTCAACTCTAAAGTTACACATAGAGTTTCAACTGCATGGGGGAGTGGTCAGTGCTCCAGCCCCACTATCACTACGTATTTAAAAACTTCATGTTCAACTTTAGAGCATTTTTAACCTTTCTTAAGATAAAACATGGCAGAATATATATTCTATAATATTCAATACCAACCAATTCTTTTCCTTCTATGATTACTATTTCTATAATATTACATTCTAGAGGACAGTTAGTGATAGAACAGAGAGTAAAGAAGCAGCTATGGGACTGTCCAAACTATACAATGTTTGGAGTATTTTACTCCCTGCAGGAATAATGGGGATGATGCTGTAGTATGCCTGAAAGAGATTTGGATGGGGATTAACAGAACATTTGTTGAGATAACTGAGCACTAGAGGCTAGGCTCTCTCACTTCCAGATCAATGCAATCCTACAATAACATTTTGTTAATTTAACTATAAAGAAAACTACTTTAATGATATAACAATATTTAAAATACTCAATTCTACCAGTTGAGCCAAACTTGGAGAGAAAACCACGTACATGATTTAAAGCAAAAGCAAAACAAAGCAAAAAACCACAAATTACAAATAAGGAGGAAGAAAAGCAGAAAGGAAAAAAGTAGATAATATTTTTCATATGTAAAGGTTATCATATGGAAAGGTTACCTTTTCCAAGTCTAACTCCTCTAATAAAATGCTGGCATTTTTGTTTGCTTCAGCAGCCTGTCTATCTTTGGCTTGTACTATTGATTCCATACAAAGGTGACACTTCTTCAGCATCTCCTAAAACAAAAAAATTAAGATGTTTCTAACCTCAAAATAATTAACATTTAGAGAGATTCCTGAAAACATGAAAATATTAAATAGGTACTCGAATGAACATAAGCAGTAAAGATCAATATTAGGGCAAAAAGGGTGCAAATAAAAACATAATTTAAATGGCATGTTTTTTAAAATACATAAGCAAAGAGCCTCTACTGTTCTTCAAGATAATATCCATTTGACTGGTACCAAAATTATTTAGTCCTGTAATTTTAAAAATGAGAAATCATACTGCAAATAGACCTGCAATAATCTGTTAGGTGGTTAACAGGCTAAAGGAAAAGGGCAATGTCAACAAAAGAAAACAGGTTTAAAAAATTTTTAAATACTTATTTGGCAAGAACTGTTCTCAAATACTTAGTTTGTTTCTGTAACTTCTTATGCTGAATCAGTCATAAAAAACAATATTTATAGACTTTTCTCTTATTTCATTTTCAGAATACTTTTTGACAGGAAAGGGATATTTCCATACTAAAATAAAGCCTTATTTTCAATTTCTGTCCCCCCACATAGAGAACAATGATATCTAGGAATACTAATTCTCATGAAAAAATCTAGAGGCAGGCAAGACAGTGGATGAGCTATAGTAAATCAAAAATTAATGAGAAGAGTTGCTGTCACATAATAACTGAGAAAATGAAAGACATTTTTACATTTTTCAGAGGCATGTCTTAGGATTTCATTCCAATATTTTGATTTCAATTAGAATTCTAAAGGGATTTATTTTATGTTCTCTTCCTCTCCTGCAAAAAAATCCTAGCAAATTCATTCTTTAGCTGACAGTCTGTTTTTCACATTATGTTGAACATGTTGAGAGTTTTCTTGACCATAAGCAAAAGCACTATGCTAATTTTTGTATAAGTATAAAAAAAAATCACTGACTTGTTCCTCTCAGAAGAGTTATCAGTCTGGTTAGATTATATCACTAACGAATAGTAACAATAACTTGCTTTAGGTTGTTTATTATCAACATTAAAATTAAATTAGCTTAAATACCATCTAAAAAGCTAAAGTAATTCTATTAGAAAATGTTTAATTACTTCATTCAGTTCAGTTCAGTCTCGTCTCTCAGTCGTGTCCAAATCTTTGAGACCCCATGAATCGCAGCACGCCAGGCCGCCCTGTCCATCATGAATTCCCGGACTTCACTCAGATTCACTCAGATGTCAGTGATGCCATCCAGCCATCTCACCTTCTGTCGTCCCCTTTTTCTCCTGCCCCTAGTCCCTCCCAGCATCAGAGTCTTTTCGCATGAGTCAACTCTTCGCATCAGGTGGCCAAAGTACTGGAGTTTCAGCTTTAGCATCATTCCTTCCAAAGAACACCCAGGGCTGATCTCCTTTAGAATGGACTGGTTGGATCTCCTTGCAGTCCAAGGGACTCTCAGGAGTCTTCTCCAACACCACAGTTCAAAAGCATCAATTCTTCGGTGATCAGCTTTCTTCACAGTCCAACTCTCACATCCATCCATATGGAAAAACCATAGCCTTGACTAGACGGATCTTTGTTGGCAAAGTAATATCTCTTCTTTTCAATATGGTATATAGGTTGGTCATAACTTTTCTTCCAAGGAGTAAGCGTCTTTTAATTTCATGGCTGTAATCACCATCTGCACTGATTTTGGAGCCCAAAAATATAAAGTCTGACACTGTTTCCACTGTTTCCCCATCTACTGCCCATGAAGTGATGGGACCAGATGCCATGATCTTAGTTTTCTGAATATTGAGCTTTAAGTCAACTTTTTCACTCTCCTCTTTCACTTTCATCAAGAGGCTTTTTAGTTCCTCTTCACTTTCTGCCATAAGGGTGGTGTCATCTGCATATCTGAGGTTATTGATATTTCTTCTGGCAATCTTGATTCCAGCTTGTGCTTCTTCCAGCCCAGCGTTTCTTATGATGTACTCTGCATATAAGTTAATTAAGCAGGGTGACAATATACAGCCTTGACATAGTCCTTTTCCTATTTCGAACCAGTCTGTTGGTCCATGTCCAGTTCTAACTGTTGCTTCCTGACCTGCATACAGGTTTCTCAAGCGGCAGATCAGGTGGTCTGGTATTCCCATCTCTTTCAGAATTCCCCACAGTTTATTGTGATCCACACAGTCAAAGGCTTTGGCATAGTCAACAAAGCAGAAATAGATGTTTTTCTGGAACTCTTGCTTTTTCCATGATCCAGTGGATGTTGGCAATTTGATCTCTGGTTCCTCTGCCTTTTCTAAAACCAGCATGAACATCTGGAAGTTCACGGTTCATGTATTGCTGAAGCCTGGCTTGGAGAATTTTGAGCATTACTTTACTAGCGTGTGAGATGAGTGCAATTGTGTGGTAGTTTGAGCATTCTTTGGCATTGCCTTTCTTTGAGATTGGAATGAAAATTGACATTTTCCAGTCCTGTGGCCACTGCTGAGTTTTCCAAATCTTCTGGCATATTGAGTGCAGCACTTTCATATCATCATCTTTCAGGATCTGAAATAGCTCAAGTGGAATTCCATCACCTCCACTAGCTTTGTTTGTAGTGATGCTTTCTAAGGCCCCCTTGACTTCATATTCTTCATTAGGTAAGTAAATACTCCAAAGAATTTCTTAAATAGCATACTTCATTCCCAAATACTACATAAATGAAAATAGTTATATGCCACACATTATTGCTCAAACTAAGGCTTCTTTTCTTAATGTGGAATATACAAATATAAAAAAGCCAAATAGGATCCCAAGTTCACAGAGTGGGGATGAATTTATTCAGTGTATTACCTTATCAGTGATCGTTGCTATGTATCTCATACATTCAGAGTCTGATGGAAACTGATTGACTTCTTTGACTAAGTAGCGTACCACTTTCACATGACCCTAAAAGACAGATATCAATGTCAGACTAAAAACAAACTTTATCAGAATTCAGTAAATCTAGTCTGTCTGAACAATGATTTCATTGGCATTCGTGCCACAAAATAAAGAGTTAAGTTGAGTATTAGTGGCATTTCAAATAAAAAAGTGAAGTAGGAAATGGCAACCCACTCCTGTATTCTTGCCTAGAAAATTCCATGGACAGAGGATCCAGGCAGGCTACAGTCCATGGGGTCGCAAAGGGTCAGACATGACTGAGCAACTGAACACACAAACAAAAAAAGAGACAGGCTTTGGTTTTAATGAATTAGATAAATTTCACTTTCATTCCAACTCCTGAAAAGATACAGAATAATTTGAGCTAAAATTCTAGTCAGTCAGTCAGTGTTAGTCTAAAGCATTCTGAATTTTTAAAAAGATAAGCAAAAGTCAGTATGAAGAAATACATGATATGTGTGAAAGAAAAACCTCACCTTCCCCCCGAGCCCCAGCTAACTCATTAGACCTTAGCATCCCATTTCAAGCATCAAAAGAGTAGAAATAACAATTTTGTTCTTTTTTTCAGGTGAAAACTGAACAGATAGTACTGTACTAGGTAATTAAAAGAAAATAAGATACACTTGCGTAAAGCTTGAACAATGGTTATATTATTTACTATTGACAAAATTCTCTATGTTAAAAATCTTTAGACACTATTCAAGAGACGCTACTTTCTCTAATCTATACTTTTACTGACACAACACCTCTCAACAGACGGATAAACATATGTTTATAGTCAGTACATTTCCTCTGTTGCCTTTATTTTTTACCTTCTCATCTACATCTTTTAAAATTACCTGTACCTTTTAACTAAACACACATTTCTCCGAAGACATACAGATGGCTAATAGACACATGAAAAGATGCTCAACATTACTCACTATTTGAGAAATGTAAATCAAAACCACAAAGAGGTATCATCTCACGTGGGTCAGAATGGCCACCATCAAAGTCTACAAACAATAAATGCTGGAAAGGGTGTGGAGAAAAAGGAACCCTCCTACACTGTTGGTGGGAATGCAAACTGGTACAGCCACTATGGAGAACAGTGTGGAGATTCCTTAAAAAACTGGAAATGGAACTGCCATATGACCAGCAATTCCACTGCTGAATAACACCCCAGGGAAACCAGAAGTGCAAGAGACATATGTATCCCAATGTTCACTGCAGCATTGTTTACAATAGCTAAGGCATGGAAGCAACATAGATGTCCATTGGCAGGCGAAGGATAAGGAAGTTGTGGTAATATACGGGACGGAATATTACTCAGCTATAAAAAAGAACATATTTGAGTCAGTTCTAATGAGGTGGATGAAACTGAAGCCTATTACATAGAGTGAAGCAAGTTAGAAAGAGAAACACCAATACAGTGTATTAATGCATATAATGGAATTTAGAAAGATAGTAATGACTACCTTGTATTCAAGACAGCAAAAGAGACACAGACATAAAGAACAAACTTTTAGGCTATGTGGGAGAAGGCGAGGGTGGGATGATTTGAGAGAATAGCACTGAAACATGTATATTACCATATGTAAAATAGATGACTAGTTCAAGTTCAATGCATGATGCTGGGCACTCAATGCCGGTGCTCTAAGACAACACAGAAGGATGGGGTGGGGAGAGAGGTGGGAGAGGGATTCAGGATGAGGGGACATGTGCACCCATGGCTGATTCATGTCGATGTATGGCAAAAACTACCACAATACTGTAAAGTAATTATCCTCCAATTAAAATAAATTAATTAATTTTACAAAACTACCTGTATCTTTTAATGAATACCTTAAATGGCATTTGCACCTTTGTTTGATGCCTCATTAACACTTCTACAGTATTTAAAAATATTTATATGGGACAATTCAGTTACCTAATTTTGTCTATGGATCTCTGATTATTACATTTTGTACAAAATGCAACACTTGGAATCTGTACAACTGTACACAGTAGTTAATAAGAAAATAAGCAATGAAATGAACAACGAAAGAGTATAAAAGGTAAGTGCCTTGCTTAAGGAGCTAAGTCTATTTGGAAACATGAGGTATATGCATGTTATACGTTAAGGTAATAATATATTTGTCAAAATAAATGATAAAGGTAATAGCAAATTGTAGAATTTCTATAATCTTTAAGAGATAAGGTATTTCAATGTGAGCTCAAATGGAATGAAAAGAGTTTCTGTAGAGGGGAGATTTACACTGCACCCAAGAAATGAGTAATTTTAGAAAATTGAGGAACGACATGGGCATTCCTGAGATGAGAACAAAGGTGATATGAGAGACAGTGACACAAAAATGACCAAGCAAGTAGAAAAATCACATGAGGGACTCAATGGGAGATGAGTTCAAAGGGTACTAGACTAGTCTCTGAATAACAACTAAGATTTGATTTCAGAGGATTACAGAGATTGGCGAGACAGGAAAAGTTTCTTGAAGAGGATACTAACAGAGTGAAACGGTTAGGAAGATAAACTTGATATGCTAACTTGCTTGAAGAGGGAGCTAGTCACTGAGAGTAAGTATGATTAGCGAGGAAAAAAAAATTCAGAGTCAGTGGGAAGGTAGCCTGGAACACCCAGGGGAGAGATGGTATAAAGAATAAGAGAATTTAATAAGAGAGAAAAGGAAAAGATGATCTTTCTAAAAAATAATTTTTCAATACAACAAAATAATTTGGAATCTGTAAGAGATTTTACCTATTGAATGAGAAAACTCAAAACTATAATCCCTGGAATAATAAACTGGCTTTCCAAATAACAAATCAGACCTGCATTTAGGAGATCAACCATATCATTAAATCAAATAACTTATATATAGTTCTATGTTATGCACTACAGAAAGTTTCAATTTCACAAAATTTATTTCTACTTCTGAAGGTTTCAAATATTGGCAGCTCAATTTTCATTTTTCTTTTTTTCCCCTAGAAATTAATGTGAATAATTAAAAATAAAATCAATTTAAGTTAAATTTTTCTGTGTGCTAATACAAGAAAACACTCATTCATAAATAAGTAATTAATTACTCTTAGGTGGATTCATATTTTGCAAAAGAGCAAGACTGCAACTAGATTTTGAAAATTCTACATAGTACAATTTTTAAAAGTTTACTTAGCTTTGACATCCAATACTGATACTATTGATAGCTTTTCTGGGATACCTATTATCTAACTTTCAGTGTTGCCATCAGAGTGATTATTTGCTTATTATCTTATTGTTTTTACCTTTGCTGTTAGCTCCTAAAATGAGGGTCTTTAGTGATAATTAAATTATGAACTTCCTAGTCCAAGTGAAAAACATCCAAGTGGATGAGCATGAAAGACTTCTACCTTTCTAAATGCTGCCATTAGAGGAGTTATCTTGCGGTTGTCGGCTGCATCCACATCTGCACCTGCTTGCACCAGTAACTGAACCACATCAAGGTGTCCACCATTTGCTGCCAGCCACAATGGAGTGTTCCCCTTCTTGTTACGTACATCGATATGAGCTCCCCTAAACCAATGATACAATATCACTTTCAAATGAAATGACACAAATGATAATAATGATAAAAATGATCAACTATTAACTTGTGAAAACATTCTTCAAAGGAAAAAAATTATTTAAAAATACATAGGACTAAAATGTATTTCTCTCAAAATTACATTATAAAGAATTTCCATTCATCAAATTAAAAGCCACTAAATCAAAATTAACCATACATCAATAACTGCTTTTCTTATTTTAAATTAAAAATAATTCATTCTTTGTGCATAATTTTGATTTTAAATCCTGAGAAAATGTAAAAATTTTTTAGAGAAATAAGAAGATACATCCTGTTAATATCATAATATACTAAACAGTATCCTAGAGCACAAATAGTATCCTATGAAGTGGTTATATCTTTCAGATTATTTGTATTAATGTATTGGTATTACGTGGTTTTGGAAAAGAATGAATCCTAAAATAACACAAAGGTTTAGCACTCAGTGGGCACCACGGTGAATAAGACTCATGGCAAATAACAGTAGTTGATAGTAGTTACTACTAAATACTACTATTAGGACACCATGCCAATCAAATTTAGCAGACAAGCAACTCTGAAAGACTGGCAGGCAACCTCTAAGTGACTTAAAATAAAAAACATTCTGGACTCTACCTTATATCTTGAACAGTTTCATAACTCACTTAAAAGCCCTAATTACCATAAAGAACATGAAAAATCAATGGTAAAGCCTAGATTATTGCCAGACTTACAGGAATTAGGGTGACATCTCTGCAAAACTATGTGGGTGATGGGACTATGGCTGACAACAGCTTATTATAGTACTTAAAAAGTATATACCCAGACAAGAAAGCAAGTAAAGTATTTCTAGGCTGCACTGAAAAAAACAATGCAGCATAGCACTGTATGGGTAGAAAATAACATAGGTAGGTTTAAAACATTTAAAAAAAAAAACACTGTTAATAGAAGTAATCACATCTGATTTTTAAATAGTACAATTTGCACAGAGAATAGTAATCACTAGTATAACCCCATATCACATGTGGAGTATGGTAACATCATACCTGCCAATAAGAAGCTCACAGAATTTATAATGCCCTTTATCTGCTGCTATGGTTAAAGCTGTATCTCTCGAGGAGGGCACGGGAGGGGCATTAACATCAGCACCTTTATCCAAAAGGACTCGGCCCACCTCTGCATAACCACCAGAAGCAGCTTCCATTAGTGGTGTGAGGCCAGTCTAGGTTTAGTGAAAAATAAAAAACAACACGTAAGAGACTAGAAAGTACCAAAATGTTAAAGAATAATAATTTGGGGAGATAATATTATATAGCTGTTCCCAAAATTCACATCTCAATTTCAACACTGACACTACTAACCTCTCTCAGTTACAGTGGCATCTATTGAAAGCAGATGATTCTGCCTAATGTTAATTTGTGGGGGAAAAAAATGATGAAAGTACTTGGCATATGAAAATGAAAAGTGTTAGTCACTTAGTCGTGTCCAACTCTTTGTGACCCTATGGACTGTAACCTGCCAGGCTCCTCTGTCCATGGGATTCTCCAGGCAAGATTACTGGAAGGGGTTGCCATTTCCTCCTCCAGAGGATCTTCATGACCCAGGAACTGAACCTGGTCTCCTGCATTGCAGGTAGATTCTTTAACACTGAGCCACAGGGGAAGCTCTGTTCCTCTCTTCTCTTTCATGATAGTATATAGTTTTTAGCTGACAACCCTAATGTCATTATTACCTACAAAAATCTATTGCTGGGACTTCCCTGGTGGCCCAGTGCTTAAGAATCCACCTTCTAATGCAGGGGACATGGGTTTGATCCTTGATCAGGGAACTAAGATTCCATATGCTGCAGGACAACTAAGCCCATGGGCCACAACTAGAGAGGAGCCCACGTGTAGCAATGAAGAGACCACATGTGCAATGGAGATCCCTGCATGCCCACAAAGAGTACTCCACGTGCCACAGATGCACCTTTCACAGCCATAAACAAATACATTTTTAAAAATAAAAAAAAAAAGAAAAAGAAAGCAATGTCTCTCTCAAAGATTAAAAAAAAAAGTTGCTAAGGTATTTTAAAGAGGTGATGCTTAACCAAGTCATATAGAATGGCTTCTGCTTAAATGTATAAATATATATGTAAGAGATGACTATTACTACAAAGTACTAGAATTATAATAAGCATATTGCCAATATATACCTTAAATGTCAAAGAAATAAATCCATAGGCTAATCTCAGACCTCTTCTTACCTTAGCTCTGTGTTCCACATTTGCTTTTCTATCAAGCAGAAGACTAACCACTTCAGTTCTTCCTTGGAAGCAGGCTAAGGTAAGGGCAGTATTCCGATTGGTTTCTATTTGAGCATTAATGTCAGAGCCCATGTCTAACAGGAGCTTAACGGCAGCTGTGTGCCCATTCATAGCTGCTAACATCAGAGGAGAAATGCCCAATTTGCTACCAGTTCTGGGGGTGGAAGTATGGGAAGAACAGAAGGAAAAATATACATTTTTAAATGTCCTGGAAAAATTGGATGATAATACAGAATTCTATCTCATGACTGAAGATTAAGATTCTTTATTCTGTAGACTTATTTAAGAACACACTTCAAATCCTTTACTACCCAGAACCAGAATACTTTCTGTACAATAACTTGGACTAAAATCAAATTAACTCATTATTAAAGTGAAGTTACTCAATTCCATAAGAAATACAGTAATTGATACTTTTTTCAAGTTGTATGTCAATAATTTTAAATTTGAATTCTAAATTTGTAATGTAGGCATTTTCTAAGTATGGCATTAAAGATGTGTTGTTCTACAATTATCTTTAACATTACGCTCTTAAGGGACTTGGAGAGAGAGACTAAAACTTACCTAGAATTAATCTCAGCTCCTGCATTTAGTAATATTTTGATAATATTCACATAGCCACCAGAAGCAGCCAGGCTTAGAGGTGTGTAATCAGAAACATTCCTGTGCTCTTTATTTGCCCCTCGAGCTAACAACAGCTCCACCACCTGGAAAAAGAAAAGGGAAAAAATGGTTTTCTTCTTATGGCGAGACAATTTGCAAGGTGTATATTTATGATTTTTTTTTTCTGGTATATTGTCTATAATAAAAGAAAGGGAAAGTCCTTTCATCCTTAGCACAAAATCAGTCTCAAATGAAAAGCAAAAGGTCTTAGAAGTCAACAAAGGGATAAGTAAAATCCATTTTGCAATCTGTTGAAATGACAGTATTTTCACTGAAAGATCTATACTTCACGTGTTCTATAATTTTTTTTCATTTGTACATGTAAATGTCCTTAAAAACTAAATGTAAAAAAAAATTTTGGAATAAAGCTAATACTTATTTTTCCCCAACATTTTACTACAAAAATTTTCAAGCACATGGAAAAATTGAAAAAAATTACATACATTCATCACTTAGATTCTACTGTTAATATTCTACTATGCTTACTTTTCTTTCAGTTACTTGTCTGTTCATCATTGATGCATTTTGTTTCTAAGTAAGGTGTAGACACCTACAATTTCGCTTAAATACATCAACATGTGTACAACTAACTAACCTCTTATTTTTTTTTCATGTTTCTGTAACTTTAAATAAATGCACAAAACTTAAACTGTATATTCACTGAGTATTGACAAATGGATAAAACTAATTTAAATCTGCTTTTTTTTCCCCTTTATTATTTTTTTAATTGAAGGATAATTGCTATACAGAATTTTGTGGTTTTCTGTCAAACATCAATAAGAATCAGCCATAGGTATATCCATGTCCCTTCCCTCCTGAATCTCCCTCCCATTTGTTATTTACTCATGTTCCTTCCCAGTCAATTCTACCCACAGGCTAGTTTCATTTACCATAGATCTTCATATAAATGAATCACACAGTGTTTGAGAGTAATTTGTATGTATTGTGCAGTATTCCATTAAATGAATACACTAGTTTATCTATTCTACTGATGAACATTACTACTGTTTCTAGTTTTGGCAATTTGGCAAAATTTAGTACTGTCAATCTTTAATTTAGCCATTCTAGTAGATGTGATATCTCACTGGGTCTTAATTTACATTCCCCGATAGCTGAGAATATTAGCATTTACTTAAGTGTCCTTCAGGGGTCTTTTAGTCTATTATACCATTTTTTTGTCTTTTTGTTTTTTAAGTTCACATTCTTAACCACTTTCTTTTTTAAATTTTATTTTTTTATTGAAGCATAGTTGATTTACCATGTGTTAGTTTCAGGTGTACGGCAAAATAATTCAGTTATATATACATATATATACTGAGCACGTATATATTCAGTTATATACATATGTAATTTTTTCTTTTTCAAATTCTTTTCCCTTATAGGTTATTCTAAAATTTTGGGTATAGTTCCTTGTGCTTTATAGTAGGTCCTTGTTGGTCATCTATTCCATATATAGTAGTGAGGATACGTTAATTCGTAACTCCTGTTTTATTCATCAGCTACTCCTTTCCCCTTTTGTAGCTGTAGGCTTGTTTTCTGTGTTTGTGAGTCTATTTCTGCTTTGTATATAAGTTCATTAGTATCATATTTTTTTAAATTTCACATGTAAGTAATATCATACAATTTTTGTCTTTTTCTGAAGCTGTGACTTTCTATCAGATTTTTCCTTTAGTCAGTAAGCCTAAGTGGCTTATGTAATAGATTATAAATCAAGTCCCCAAATTGGCATTAGGTTATTTTATCTTACAAGGAGTCCCTTAAGCAATAAAGTGTGTGTACGTTTGTGCATGCGTGCTCAGTCTCTCAGTCCATAGGGTTGCAAAGAGTCATTCCTGACTGAGTGACTGAGCACACACACACACAGATCAAGTATTTCCAATCAAGTTTAAATTGAGATATATAGATTTGCTGAGAAGCTCTTCAAATCACACAGTGATCAAAAATTTCAGTTAAGTAAAAATTTTATTCATTATATTCCAAAAACAGAACATTTACAATTCTGACTGGTAGAATCACCTCCACTGTGGAATACATAAGATAATGAGAATGGTGAAATAAAAAGAAAAAGAGAATGACCTAGAGTGCTTCCTAAATATAAGATTCAACAACTCCCTATTGAGAAGTTATCAATCCAAAGAGATAGCACAACTAGTGAATATAACTGGATTTAAAAAATGGATTTAAAATGGGGTTATCCAACCCCATTAAATGTCCAAAGAAGACACACAAATGAGTAAAGTTATAAGTTCTTGAGTCCACACCTAAGTACACCAGCTGTTCTAGCTAAAAAAAGCTAAAAGATTATATAATATTACCCAAGAACCAACCTTTAGAGTTAAGAAGGGTTGGGGAACAATTAAAAGATAAAATTACTCAAAACAACTAAAAATTGAACACTCTTAATTCCCTACTAATCTTATATGTAGACAGCAACAGAGGCTAAGCTTAAGTACTTTTCATACTAAATACTCTGGGAGAGGAAAAGATGACTAAATACAGGCCCTGCTTATGGGAAGCTTGCTGACTTGATTTGGGATGTCTTAATCATTCTATTAGTCTGAATGCAGGATAGAGGGATTTCCATGGCAGTAGTACTTTTAGATGAGTAGGATAATAAACAATGTATGCTTTTTTTGGCAAGACAGCTTATGCTAACATTAATTCTTATCCTTTTGCTAAAAGCTAATAGCTTCGTTACTGTGATAAATCTTAATGTCTATCCACTGTTCCTACAAAATCATATAAATTAAACCATATATTTGTTAAATGGAGGGATGAAAAGAAATTATACTTGGGAACAACAATACCTCCTGTCTTCCCCCAGAACAAGCCAAAGACAGTGGTGTATCCTTGGTTCTTTCTGACTGGGCTTCAATGTCTGCACCGTTGTCCAGCAATATTTCAACAACACCAACATGACCAGCTGTAGCAGCCAATATGAGTGGAGTAAAACCTGAAGTAAAATAAAGATCTTAGCTAAGCAAACAAACAGTGCTATTTTCTATTCTATCTAAGCATCAATATAGGACTACAAGTAGTAGATACAAATTCAGAAAAAAAGTTAATGAACTTTTCTTGTCTACCTTTCTTGTCTCGGTGCTCAATACTAGCTCCTCTTTCTAGCAGAGTTTGTACCAGTTCCTCGTGACCACCAGCACAGGCAAGCGTTAGCGCTGTGTCATGATTACTCTCAGTCTGTAAAAAATTAATTGTTGATTAGTTCATTAGACAGTTAAAAATGTTAACATCAATTGCATAATATGTACATATACCAAATACACACCCACATACATACCACTCTACCATATCAAATAACTGGATATTAAATATTTTTCTCCCCATTAGCTGTTAACTTGTGAATTTTTTTAATAAAGACTAATATTTGAACTTTATGAGCAATTCTTAAAGCAGGCAAGAAAAAAAAAAGTATGATTTTCCAACCAAATGCTATTTTCAGCTACATGTTTTAAGAAATACTACTGTGGACTCACTTTCTCTTCTACACATAAATGGAGTAGCACAGACAAGATTTATTTTCCCATTCCAAATAAAAAAGGAAGCTTATTTGAAATGACAGGCAATACGTGACACTGATCACTGCAGACAGAAATGATTAACTTATTGTATTGCCCGGAGAGTTTCCAGGCTAAAGTGAAGGGAAAGGATACCCAGAAAGAGTCTGGCAGTCCTCCTGGAATTGAAGAAGAGTTTGGAGAAGTGAAGGTGGCTAGAATTCATGGGGCAGACTACTGGGAAGGAAGGCGCTACATTCAGACAGTTCTCCAGAGATCCACAGAGGGCTCCCCTAGAGTCTTCAGCTGAGCTCTGATCAGCACATGTGCATAAGGAAAATTATTGGAGGCCAGGGAAAGACCACTAGAAGGGGCTGAACACTACCAAGAGGTTAAACAGGACTGGGAATGGTTTGATTCCCACAGCAGAGCAGAAAGGCCCTCAAGACACATAGAATATCAAAGAATCCTCAGCCATTGGGCCAAATTAGCTACTCTGAACTCAACTAAGAAAGCTGAAAAACAAGTCTTGAAATGAAAACACTATTTTCAAGTAACTGCATTCAAGGAACAAAGCCCATAAAAAGTCAAAGGAACAAAAAATATACATAAGATATAGAGTACTTTGAAACACAAAGACCTATAATTGAGACATGATGACACTGTTAATATGTAGTTTACTTCTGACTTCTACCAATGATAGGGACGAATATTGGATTTACCAGTGGTCATACTCTATCATGGTTTAAATACTTATTTAGTGAGTTAAGTCCTCACATTTTTGTTACTCTAAGTTGGTGCTATACAAAAAAGTTAACTACTAGCCATATGTGGCTATTAGTACTTGAAATACGGCTAGAGTGACTGAAGAACTGAATTCTATATTTTATTTAATTTTAACTTAAAAACTGATAATTCGGTTATTAGAAACCTTTTCTGTATGTCTGGGGCAAATTAAATAATGATACTTACTTTTTCAGTCATTTAATCAAATCTAAATGCAAATCAAGTATTTCCAATGAAGTTACATTGAGATATATATTTAGAAATAGAGTGGCAAGCCATCTGGATTTGCCCAGTATGCAGGCGATTTCTGGGATGAGAGGCTTTTGGTGCTAAAGTCAGGAAAGTTTATGACTTATGATTTGACCACTTTAACCTGTAAGTATAACATGCATACTAAATTTTAAAGACTTCAGTATGAAGTAAAAATGTAAAATACCTCAGTAACTTTTTAGTATTGATTGTATGTTTAAATAATATTATGGATATATTATGTGAAATATAGCCTTATAATTAATTCCTATTTCTTTTTGCTTTTTTAAAATGTGGCTATCAAAAATGTACAATTATGTATCTATCACCCTCATGGGACTATCTATTCTGGGAAGGTAATGAATATGTCTTATTTATGCTTGCATTCTCTACCTTAGTGATATATTGCCTAGGAAACAATAGATGAGAATTAAGTTGAACAAATGACAGTAGCTATAACACAAGTTGGAATCAAGATTGCCGGGAGAAATATCAATAACCTCAGATATGCAGATGACACCACTCTTATGGCAGAAAGTGAAGAGGGGCTAAAAAGCCTCTTGATGAAAGTGAAAGTGGAGAGTTAAAGGGTTGGCTTAAAGCTCAACATTCAGAAAACGAAGATCATGGCATCTGGTCCCATCACTGCATGGGAAATAGATGGGGAAACAGTGGAAACAGTGTCAGACTTTGTTTTTCTGGGCTCCAAAATCACTGCAGATGGTGACTGCAGCCATGAAATTAAAAGACGCTTACTCCTTGGAAGGAAAGTTATGAGCACTAGATAGCATATTCAAAAGCAGAGACATTACTTTACCAACAAAGGTTCGCCTAGTCAAGGCTATGGTCTTTCCTGTGGTCATGTATGGATGTGAGAGCTGGACTGTGAGGAAGGCTGAACGCCGAAGAATTGATGCTTTTGAACTGTGGTGTTGGAGAAGACTCTTGAGAGTCCCTTGGACTGCAAGAAGATCCAACCAGTCCATTCTGAAGGAGATCAATCCTGGAATTTCTTTGGAAGGAATGATGCTAAAACTGAAACTCCAGTATTTTGGCCACCTCATGCGAAGAGCTGACTCATTGGAGAAGACTCTGATGCTGGGAGGGATTGAAGGCAGGAGGAGAAGGGGACGACAGAGGATGAGATGGCTGGATGGCATCACTGACTCGATGGATGCGAGTCTGAGTGACCTCCGGGAGCTGGTGATGGACAGGGAGGCCTGGCGTGCTGCGGTTCATGGGGTCGCAAAGAGTCGGACACGACTGAGCGACTGATCTGATCTGATCTGATCTGATAAGGGTAATAGTATCAAAGACTATCGTTAATTAAAATAAGACTACATATATGATATATATATATTATGTCATATAATAAATGCAAAAAGGACAGGCTTAATCTCCCACAAGTTCAGTAATTCTAAAAACCAAGCTCCATTATAAAAAACTACGTAACAAGACACAGAAGGAAAAAATAGAATCAAGAAATAAGAAAAAGCCTACTAGTCAGGGATGAAGAGGGTGACTGCAAAAGCTGCTCTGCAGAAGAGGCTGCAAAGAGCAGAGTTACTAACTGCAGAGATCAGGGATGGACTGGCCCCAAGGGAGAGATGCACCAACTACAACAATGGAGAAGGACAGGAATACTTAAATGAGTGACAGCTCTGATTGTGTTATAGTATTTGATCTTCATTTCAGGTCTATAAGGAAGGAATTATTGTGTCTGACTTTAGAGAAATGGAGACAAATGTCAGAGAAATAACCTAATGGTCACACATGCTAATCAGTGATAAAGATATAAAGATTGGTGTAAGAAAACCAAGAGGATCTTGGGTAACAAAATGCTGCTTACCCTATAACATCACAGCGCAGCCAACTGAGGGAACATCACAGCGCAGCCAACTGAGGGAACATCACAGCACAGCCAACTGAGGGAAGCATAATACTAAGTCTAACTGTATTATGTACTCTCTATGTGTACAGACTATTAGTAGAAGAGCCATCTTTATGATCAAGAGTCAACTTTACCAAGTTTATAAGTTTTCTAAAAGTTTTCTGGGGGTTAAAGAGTAATTTAGGAAACCAGTGTCACTCAATAGAGAATGAAGAGAAAGTTTCGAAAAGGTAAGCATGAAAAATTTTAGAGAATCAGTTAAATTGGGGTTTTTTCCACATTATAAAATATCAATTCAGTTGACATTTATTAAGCACCTTTTACAAAGTACTCTGCAAGGAACTCCAGGGCTGACAAAGGTAAAAGAGTCTCTGCTTACTAGAAGCTTACAGGTACTGTACAAAAGAAATTTATGTTCAAACTGAGAGAAATGTGAATAATTTATGAGTTGGAGGAAAAAATATTTAAAGTTGAGGAGGGTGGATGGTTAGTCAAATTCCTTGGGGAACTTAAAAGTAGGTCACTTCACTGTATTTCTGCATTAAGGGGAAATTAAAGCAGCTAATACTTTACAACAACCTATTAGAACAATCAAGAACAAACTTAAAGGTCCTGAAAAGAAACTTTCACCCCCTCAAATACACACCTATGAATTCCCAAAACAGTAAGACATATCCTGATTTGCAATACATCAAGAAACAATTTAACTAAAGTAGGAATTTGGGTTAAAATTAACTACTGACAAGATATATATATATTTTTTAAAAAAATCGTTTTTGAATATTTTTAATCTAGGAAATGAAATACAGATGATGATTTTCTAGAAGGTAAAGTAACACTGAATTTACATTATACTGGTTACTAAGTCACATTCTTGGTCATATATTGAGAGAAATTTGGAAAGAAGAGCTTTGTTAAGAGCTTTCCAGGATTATATTCTAAAGAAAATTTTCATTTAGCTCACAATATCATGAAATATACCATTCTGTATCATAGTATGTTGTTATCATGATTCAGGCTTATAAGTTAACAGGAATGATTACTCAATTTTATAAGAGGAAAAAAAACAAACCAAGAATCATAAGACAAAATGCAATATTAAAGGAAAAGGCAACTTTTAATGAGTTGGAATGTAACTGAAAAAATATATCTGAACTATAAAAAAAGAAATTTATTAAATTACTTTGAAAACTGTTAGAATTTAAAGAGATGAACACTCGTAGACCTCCACAATCCCAAACATCTCATTCTCTAACCACATCAGGGGTCACATACAAGATCAAAAAGGATAGCACTTTAGGGCATTCAATAAATGAGACAAATCAGTAAGATAGTAATAACCCACATAAAACATTTCATATAAACAAGTAGAAAATAGGTGCATTTTAAGGTAGAATGCTTTAATGGCAGAGTATTACATATTACTACCAATTCATCTTATTCTGGTCTCCTTAATTTCTCTCATTAAATCATGATGAAACTATTTTCCAAGTTGCAAAGACAGGAAAAGGCAGTACCACTAAAGGTAAAACATAGTTTACAATTTCAGTCTTGATCTGTATTTACCTTCTTTAAAAGATAATAGATATATGCTCATTATTAAAAACAGAAGAAAAGTCAAGATTACTTAGAAAGCTTTTACTTTTTCTGTTTTTTGAGATGTACTGCAATAAGATACTCCAAGATTAAGGAAAGCCTTTAGAAATTTGAGAAAAAAGTATCAAGTAGTTTAGAACTAGAACACAAGTTCAGTTCATGCCAGAACACAGGTTTTAGAACTCATGAACAGAACAACTAATTCTTTTTCACTTTTAGTGTCTAGTAGAGTTAATTAAGGAGAAGGCAATGGCACCCTGCTCCAGTACTCTTGCCTGGAAAATTCCATGGACGGAGGAGCCTGGTGGGCTGCAGTCCATGGGGTCGCTGAGTGGGACATGACTGAGCAACTTCACTTTCACTTTTCACTTTCATGCCTTGGAGAAGGAAATGGTAACCCACTCCAGTGTTCTTGCCTGGAGGATCCCAGGATGGGGGAACCTGGTGGGTTGCCGTCTATGGGGCAACACAGAGTCGGACACGACTGAAGTGACTTAGCAGCAGCGGCGGCAGCACAGTTAATTAAAATTTAATACAATAATATATGCAATGCTACGCTAAGTCACTTCAGTCGTATCCGACTCTGTGTGACCCCATAGACGGCAGCCCACCAGGCTCCCCCGTCCCTGGGATTCTCCAGGCAAGAACACTGGAGTGGGTTGCCATTTCCTTCTCCAAGGCATGAAAGTGAAAAGTGAAAGTGAAGTCGCTCAGTTGTGTCCAACTCTTAGAGACCCCGTGGATTGCAGCCTAACAGGCTCCTCCGTCCATGGGATTTTCCAAGCAATAATATATAGAAAATATTTAATTAATTCAGGGGATTCAACTCTGACAACCCGATTTACTGTTTCATATAAAACCATAGCTCTTAAAAATCTCCACATGATTCCTATCAACATGTTTCTATATCTAGAGTATCCAGGTATAAGCTTTATTATATCACTTAAGCAAAATAAAAATAGAGAACAGAGCTATGTTATCAGAATATATGGTAAAACAGTCCCAAATAATCACTTCAAACTATCATTTATTGATGTTTGCTAAAATAAATTCTGGTACCAGCACAGTGTGTGGTATTGGTAATCTTAAAAGTCTGGAAAATATCCAAACAATTCAATAAAACCATTACATGAGAGGCGAAGAGCCTGTGGCACAAACACCAAGGGTGATTTCTAGTTATAGAACATAAGATTTGAGGACTCTTGCCAAAGCCTTTGACTGTGTAGATCACAATAAACTGTGGAAAATTCTGAAAGAGATGGGAATACCAGACCACCTGATCTGCCTCTTGAGAAATCTGTATGCAGGTCAGGAAGCAACAGTTAGAACTGGTCATGGAACAACAGACTGGTTCCAAATAGGAAAAGGAGTACGTCAAGACTGTATATTGTCACCATGTTTATTTAACTTATATGCAGAGTACATCATGAGAAACGCTGGACTGGAAGAAACACAAGCTGGAACCAAGATTGCCGGGAGAAATATCAATAACCTCAGATATGCAGCTAATACCACCCTTATGGCAGAAAGTGAAGAGGAACTAAAAAGCCTCTTGATGAGAGTGAAAGTGGAGAGTGAAAAGGTTGGCTTAAAGCTCAACATTCAGAAAACGAAGATCATGGCATCTGGTCCCATCACTACATGGGAAATAGATGGAGAAACAGTGAAAACAGTGTCAGACTTTATTTTTCTGGGCTCCAAAATCACTGCAGATGGTGACTGCAACCATGAAATTAAAAGACGCTTACTCCTTGGAAGGAAAGTTATGACCAACCTAGATAGCATATTCAAAAGCAGAGACATCACTTTGCCAACAAAGGTTCGCCTAGTCAAGGCTATGGTCTTTCCTGTGGTCATGTATGGATGTGAGAGTTGGACTGTGAAGAAGGCTGAGCACCGAAGAATTGATGCTTTTGAACTGTGGTATTGGAGAAGACTCTTGAGAGTCCCTTGGACTGCAAGATCAGCCCTGGGACTTCTTTGGAAAGAATGATGCTAAAGCTGAAACTCCAGTATTTTGGCCACCTCATGCGAAGAGTTGACTCATTGGAGAAGACTCTGATGCTGGGAGGGATTGGGGGCAGGAGGAGAAGGGGACGATGGCTGGATGGCATCACTGACTCGATGGATGTGAGTCTGAGTGACCTCCGGGAGTTGGTGATGGACAGGGAGGCCTGGCGTGCTACAGTTCATGGGGTCGCAAAGAGTCGGACACGACTGAGCGACTGATCTGATCTGATAAAGAATGCAAACTTGTTATCTTTAGCACTCTTTAAGGGCCAGAAATTAAATGGAACAACTAAGCCTGTGTGCCTATAGACAATGCTCTGCAACAAACGAAGCTACCACAATGAGAAGCCACACACTGCAAGCAAGAGTAGTCCCCAATCACCCCAACTAGAGAAAGACCGAGTACAGCAATGAAGACCAAGCATAACAAAATAAATAAATGAATAAATGAAATCAAATATTAGTTCCCAACTATAATGATCAACTAAACAACCATTTTCCAAGAATCATTAGCATTTCAAAAGGAGGTGTGTGTGTGTTAGTCACTCAGTAATATACAACTCTTTGTGACAGGCTCCTCTGTCCATGGAATTCTCCAGGAAAGAATACTGGAGTGGGCTGAGATTCCTTTCTCCAGGGCATCTTTCTGAACCATGGATGGAACCCAGGTTTCCTACACTGCAGGCGGAATCATTAACATATGAGCCACTAGGGAAGCCCCAACATGAGACGTACTGAAGCATTAAAAATTAATCTTCTTCTGTTCTTCCTTAAAATTTGTGATAAATATGTGGTATGACCTAGGAAATATGCTAAAACAATGCAAAAATTAAACACACATGATACCTTGTCATCTAGCCAGATTCATTTTTTAGATTCTAGACCCAGAGTGTTCAGTCATTTGAAAGCTGGCTGTGCTAAAAATTGGCTTTTAGGTAAGACCTCTCTCCTCACCTGTAAAATGGGAATAGTAACAGTACCTACTTCATGGTACTGTTACAAAGATTAAGTTAAAGAAAAAGAAGTAAATATCTGTAAAGTGTTAAGAACAAAAAGTTTAAGTTTTGTTAAATAAACACATGAAGGATTCAATTATTAGAGAATTTTTAATCTTTCATAATAGAAGAATCTTGGTACTAACTTTTTCATTGTCTCACCTGTCTATATTAGCACAGTACTGTCACATATAAATCAAAATATGCATTATGTAAAAATCTCATGGCATTTGTATTTGAGAATCTAACAAAAACTTCAGATGGATTAAGCACCGAAGAATCTTATATACACCACTTTAAGTAACTTCTTGGTATCATAAAAAGTAGTAAATTAAAAAAGGCAACACTGAAAGTTAAAGAAAAAGTGATAAGCAATTATTTCTGAATATTAATTCTGTGCTATGTGTTCCATAACATGTAATGCAAGAAATTTCTAATTCCTAACTATTCAATTATAGTAAATTTTAAGAAAAGTATCGTGACTCAAATTAGTCTAACCCATCTGAAAAACCTCATGTAAAGAAGCAGATTTGGGAGCCATAGTCAAATTATTTTTAATAAAAATGTGCACTACATTTAAAATGTATGTTGTATTTTAAATTTTAATATTTTAAAAGTATTTTTATGCAGCTTCTCAGAAATTAATTTATGCTGGCTAAGTGGTAAAGTTAGATATTTCATTATATTTCATTATAATAATCTCAAATTCAATAAATTCATGATCATACTTAATGGAACCTTTTCTGGGGCTGTTTTATTTTAAAGCATTAAAAAAGAAATCCTTTTATATTTTGGTGAAGTTTTATTTTTACTTATGGACCAATTTTTGATCCCATAAAAACTAGAAAAAATACTTCTGGTTCAAACATTAACAGATACAGAGCAAAATAGATTGGAGAAAACAATGCAAATTCAATAAAAATTTCAATCCAATTCTATAATGCAATCCTTAAGAAATGTAAACCACTGTGGTTCAACAAATGAATGTCTTTTTCTTTTTTTAATGAAAAAATGAGGCTTATAGTATGGTATCTGGAATGGTACCTTTGAAGTTAAACAAACCTAAGTTTGACTACCAGCCCCACCACTTCTTAGTTAAATGAAGTGATTGTAAGCTCAATTCTTAATGTCTCTCTTAGCCTTGATTTTTTCATCTGGAAAATGGGGTTTTAGGAATAGCTACTCATATGTACACTCTGAAATTAAATAAGGTTATTCCTTAAAAATATCCCCTGACAATTTTAAGTGCTCAAAACAAAACAAAGCAAAAGTTAGCTCTGATAATAAGAAAAGCAAGAAAGAACAAATTAAATTCCTTTTCCACAGTATTACCAAGAAACATTCTAGTGAAAAGGAGGCTTTATTTTCAATAGCTTAATAGTACAGCCCCTTAATGGTGCAATGTTACACACACACACTTTCTCTCTCCCTCTCTCCTTCCCTAAAACTGATATTTATAAAGAACTGATCATTTATAAAACAAGTTTTATAATGTATACCACCACTCTCAAACTAGTCTCTCTATCAGGTATTAATCAAAACACAAAACTAAATAAACTGCAAACATTTCTCAGTCCTGAAGAAAGCCACATACCCTTACCTCCTTCAGCAGCCTTGTAAGCTAGGCCTCTTGGCATTACTTCAGGAAGAAACACAAGCTATCCTTTCTTCCCTACCTCACTTTGCTCTGAGGTTTCATGGTAAGTGAATGTTTTAAAATAACTTTTTTTAAAATTTTTTATAGAACTTAACAGGTGTTATATACACAGACACCGAGACTTACTACATACTTCTGTCAGCAAGATCAGAATTGTCAAAGACCATATAAATGCAACTGAGTATACACATAATATTAGATGGAATCCAGTATGAATTTTAAAATACAGCTTCTAATTAAAGTTTAGATAAAATACACAAATCTTAAGTTTTGTCTCTTGACATCCTGTTCTAAAGTTTAAGAAAAAAAAGATTACTTGATGACTGTGGAAACCAAATCTTCACAGTAATTATCAGTAATAATCTGTGCTTGGAATGTTACTACTTTAAATGTGGATTTTGTAATTTATACTTGTGGCTCAAGTCTTTGCCCAGAGACAAAGCAGTCTAGGATGATTTAAATCACTGATGAAAGTTTCACAATGATATAATGCAGTTAGAGCTGTCACTCCTGGGTGTGGACTTACCTGCGCGTCAATGTCAATGGCAGGGTAGATGGGAAGCATGGCTGAAGGAGAGATGATAGGGCTTGGAGTTGGAGTCTGAGGTTGGGAAATGGAAGCAGCGATACTGTGGGTAGGAGTGTTTGACATTGCAGATGCTCTTCCACTGACTGCTGTTGGACAAAATAACTGCACTTAATAAGGATGAAACACTGTTAGGTAACAGTAAGAAATAACTATTAGAAAATAGTTAAAGATATTTAAAAACAAAATATCTACAGAGAGACTGCCATAGCACTAATAACTCATTTTCCTGGTTATTTCTGACATTGGACACAGAGCAAAATTTAAATATATATTGAAAGTAACCCATATGCTAAACAATAATCCATGAGGAAAACAAATTCCCCTCTTATGGTATGTAATCATAAAACTTTAGTTCAAAATAACCCTGAAAACAAAAATATTTTTATGAATTAAAAGTAATATATGCAAACGGTTATCCATATGTCTTCTTAATCAGAAAAGGAATAAAAGTCAAAATCGTCAAGTTCAGAAGGAGGAAATATGACTTTTACCTGCCAATTTCACACCTCACAGTCTAGAACTAATGAAAGTAATATCACTGGGGATATTCACTATGGACTATTTAAAATACTTCCTATTCGTTTATTAGCTATAGACAGGGGGTGGCCCTCAGTATGACACTATGTATATATATAAATTGGATCCTCACACAGAAACAGTTTCTCATGTACAGAAATTATTCTGAAGGAGGTAAAAAGCCCAATCAATCAAGCAATCACACTGGACTTAGAAGGATGAAATTAAAAGATTAGGGTAGAAATAAATGCATGCATGCAACCATCCTTCAAAGGTAGATTATTGTTAGTTCTTATAAGTGTAATTTTGCCATGATATTATTTTCACCAAAATAAGTAAATTAAGAAGGGGCTAATTAGGTCAGTACTTGAGCTGGGAGAATTTCAAGGTGGTAGCAGTTGAGGGTACTTTACTCCCTCATCAACTGACTTTTGGAGTTGACATGTGAATATCAATCCTTTCCCCCTTATTGAAAATGCTAATCTTGAATGATCAACAGTAGTATGGATGTAAGTTACCAACGTAGTTATCAACTACATCAGACAGAAAACAATCATGATTCACAACTGGATCTGAAACCAGCAAGAGGTTATTTATGATACTACCAAGAACAAAACTGAAATTGACCTTATTATAACAATTATAAACATGATTGTCAATTAAAAAAATCTATTTTACATGAAATCCTCAGTTTAGGCACAAACATACACTATACATTATAGCAACACACATTCTATAAGTATACATTTTTAAGTCCACTTAAAAGCCAAAAGAAAAACAAAGGAGGAAACAAAACAAAACAAACAAAACACATTCTTCAAATCCTTAGGGATCCAGATCAATAGAAAAGGGTATGTACTAATTTATTAATCACCTAATGACCTTGATATTGTTACTCCATGCTGATAGTTTTGTATGTTAAGAAAAAGATCAAGACAATTCACACATTTTAGATAAAAATTTCAAAACCATATAAAATCTATGGCTCTTAAAATAGATTCCATATTCTCCTTTGATTAGATATTCGCAAATGAAAATGCTAACCTAAACACAAAATTAGCTTAAACAGAATGAACATCAGTCTGTCCAAAAAATTAATTTTTACTTCATGATACTAAACAACAAAAAAAATCTAGTTTACCATTAAATGGCTAAATTATAATTTATATTTCCATTAAAGTAAGTTCTTCTAAAGAACATATTAAATTGGTTTTCTTATTTTTTGTCAAGGAGATAGGAAAAATCAATTTCCTCATATCACTTTCTTTCAGGTACCTATGAAATTGTTTTACTAAAACTAAATAACTGCCTGTCACTCATCCATTCTCTACAATTAAAATTAATAACTGTAAATATGTAGGTACCTGAAGGAACTATGGTACAGACCAGATCTTTACATGTGGAATTTCCTTAGTGTTAAGAGTTCAATGGTTTTAACAACAGGTAAGGAAAGAGGAGATCTTGAGAGCACAGCAAAGCAAGGTGTTAAGACTGGTTAAACAAGGAACTGATCTTGCTTTGGCTAGTATAAAAACCAGGGAAGATAGAAGATCTTGGCCAGCCAAGTGCTACAGAAAAAGCGACTGAACTTTTAAGAGCATCTAATAAACTGGGACTAATGAATAAAGGACAGAGATTATGTTTAAGGAAAAAAGAAAGACAAAACTAACCCTAATGAAGTTGTAAGATATTTAGAAATCCAAAGAAATGGAAATGGTTATTAGTCAACTGAAATAACAAGTACTACCACAGAAAAGTTTAAAGAAATGCTGTGGAAGTGAGTGTATATGTGTATGTTTGTGCATGTGTATGTACATGCATGATGCAGGGATGGGTTGCAGGGAGGTAGCTGGTGGTTTTTAATCCTGTTGTTTATTCTGGCCATCTCTCCTCTCCCCATATAAATGAGAATAAACAAGCAAAGTATTTTTATAATATGACAATTATTTGTCATATTTCCTGAAAAGTTTTATACTTTAAAACATTTTTATATGAAGATACTGTAACACAGGGAGAATTTATTTTTGTTTGGTAAACAAATCACAGAAAAACTACTTTACAAGCCTCCAATGATTCTGACTGGCATAAAAATCATACAATTGGCAAATCATTATTGATAACTATGCCCAAGAACATCAGGTAAATTCTGATAGCATATCAAAATTTTAAAAATATTCATTGGTATGCAATGTCCATTCTTCACTTAACTGAATGAGTAACTCAATTCTATACATTCTTTGGTAGTTCAATTTACATAATAGAAAGAATACCATTACAATCTAAATGAATGGTCATGAAAGAAATATCAAATTTGGGATTTGAAGCTAATAATGTATGCTTCAATTTTCATAATATATCTACTGTTTTTAAAATTACATTCCCAATTATTATAAATAGCTAATGGTGATTGGTAGTAATTTTCAAATCTATAAAAAATTTATACTTCTTAACACAAGAATCTTTATTGTTCTTACTAATGATTAACAGCATTTTTTTCTGATGTAGTTACTGGACCCTCTGAGATCAGAAATTTTCATTCCACATATTACTGTTGAGGTGATACTAGAAGAGAACTAGGAAACTTTTGATTTTAATTTCTAAGTACAAAATCTGTCTCATTAGTTGGTTTCTTAGTTTCTTAACGTTACCTACTAAATATCTCATATATGCCTGCTCTTCACATCAGTCATATCCAACTCTTTGAGATCCTACAGGCTGTAGCCCACCAGGCTCTGTCCATGGGATTCTCCAGGTAAGAACACTGGAGTGGTTGCCATGCCCTCCACCAGGGGATCTTCCCTACCCAGGGATCGAACCCACATCTGCTACACTGCAGGTGGATTCTTTACCATTGAATAGCCAGGAGGCCCAACTAAATATCTCAACATTATACAATTTAGTTTTCTCTTATTCTTTTTAAAAATTAAAAGTTAAATTATACATAATCTATCAAATATAATGCTATGTAAACATAGTTTCAAAACTTCAATCATCCTTTAAATATAAACCAAAGAATTAAAAAGGGAGAAGAGAGCAGATAAAAATTATCAAAATTCACCTATTTAATACCTTTGTTTTCCCGTTTCTTCCTTTTCTGGTTCGTTTTTTTTTTTTTAATGGAAAAAAATGTCCTTTTCAGTAAAGTATTCTTACGGTTCATAACCCTGTGAAGTCTCATTCTACTATAAGACTCATGAAAAATATTCAATAAGTAAATAGAACTAGAACCACTGAAACAACTTCCTAAAATATATATATATATATATTTTTGCCAATGAAACTAATTAAAATGCTAAAAAAATTCTCTGGTTATCCAATTAAAGATATATCATTTATGATACTGTCAGGGGACTACTCCTTTCCATAATACAATTACAATTAGAAAGAAACTACACATTAACATTCATAAAGGATAAATCACTGACATACTATATAATCAAATCTTATTTGGTTTGGTACTTTTTTATGTTGTTAAAGTATTTACATTTTTAAAAAAATATTCATCAGATTTGAAGTCTGATCCATCAGGATATAAAGTATTTCTGTTCACAAATAAGATTTCTGATGTATCCTACTAGTTTTGCAGTTCAACTTCTATCAATTTCCCAGTTTATTGGTGTGAATACAGAAGCAAAAAAGCCAAAATTCTATCAGTATTCTTAACTTAGGAAAAAAAAACAAGAAACAAACAAACAAAAAATTAAACATCAACCCAACTACCAAAAAACCTAGATTCCCAGCCTACCCACCTAAGCCAGAAAGTTTCAGCCACTTGCACTGAATGAGCTAATTTTTAATTTGACCTGTATCCATCAGAGAACTTCTGAGATTGAAATAATATTTCTAAAGATATACATGGGTCAAGAGTCCAGAAATAGTTCTCAAGTTGGGTAACGGCAAAAAATTCTGGCACACTCTTACTCGCCTTAAGCAAATCATATTTGATACCTGCTCGTAACAATATAAACCCACCTGCCATGATGTCATCCAGCGTGTCATTGAGGGTCTGAGCAGGGCTGGCTACCATTAACCCTTGTTGTGTTTCTGTCAGAATTCCTTGCCCCAGCCCTGCCAACTGTGCTTGGCCCAGTACTGGCTGTCCAACTATCACTCCTTGCAGTTCTGTAAGATTTGCGATGGACCCTGGAGGCAAGGGACCTGCCGCCAGAGGCAAAGCTTGAGGCATGGCCAGAGGCTGGATTGGTGCAAAACCCATCTGAGCAGCAGTTTGCTGGGGTTCATCTTTAAGCAAAACGGGATCCACTTGCTGTAACCGTGCATAGTCTCCCTCAGAAAGCTGTTCTCCAACCCCAACTGGAGTCAGCAGTCCCAGATGTTGGCAAGACTGTTGCTGCTGCTGCTGAAGTTGAATTCTTTGAGCTTTAACCTCTAGATACTGCTTTTTTAGCTGCTGCTGAGTTTTCAGTTGTAACTCTCGTTCTACTTTCTGTAGTTCCTCCAAAATCTTTTGTTTCTTCTGGATTTGTTCCTCCCTTGTTTTGTTCAGCTCCTCGATCTTCTCCTTGGTAAGTTGGTCAGCATGAGCCAGTTCCAACGACTGCAGCTGTGCATTCTTTTCTATGGCTTCTTTTATCCTCTGTTCCAGTTCTGTTAACTTTCCCTGAGCCTCTTCTACAATGCTCTCTGGAGACTGATTGGTGATGTAACCCTGTACATCCTGGCTGTTTGCTGGCAAATGGCTGCTGGACTTTTGTTTAGAAGCAGCTGTGTGAAAAAGAAACCCCCTCAGAAGTGCACATGAATGGCATCCTCATTACAGAGTTACTGTTGGGAGGTTTAGTGCCAACAGTTATGCACCAAGTTATTATATCCACAGAAGGTGAAAAGGCATTAAGGAGTTAAAAACAAATCCACCTTCTTCATCATAAATATAAAATGTATGTATTTTATGTGCATAGAATAATCTTTGGGAAATCAATTTCAGAATTTTAAAAATACCACATGGCTAAAATTAGACAATAGAGGGATGCAGATTTGTGATATCAAAGTGGTACAATTAAAATAAAATCTAAGACTATGTGTAGATACTTCACCTGATCATAAAGATGTAAAAACTTATCATAAGAACAGAAAAATAATGCTAAATTATTATGATGTAGAGAAAACTTAAACCTCTAAGTCAAGGTTTTTCTACATTTAATAATCTGTGCCTTTTAAACACACACACATACACACAAAGAGTACTCAAACCACTAAGAAGTACCAAGAAATTAAAATTCAACTAAAATAAATATTTGTTGGGGCCTACCATCCTCAAGACTGATAAAGGTAAGATAGAAATTCACATATTCATAAAGCTACTTAGCCAGTAGACAACTGGAATTCAGTTTCCCTGGAAGAAAAGATGCTGAACTATGACATTCATCGTATCTTCCAACAGCCAGGTGAATAAACGTATCTGGCTATCGGTATAGCAATCATTTGCTTGGTATACCAAGTGAAAAAGGTGCCAAGGCTCTAGATTGGTAGCAGTGATTGAAAAGAACTGGTGGAAATACTTAGTATTACTGTTGGTAAAATAATACAGGTAGCCAAAAACCAAAAAGTTAAAGCCACACTGGTTCTTCAGGTAAAACTCTCTAAAAAGAAAAACTGATTCAAAATAGTCGCTGTTTCGGGACATGACTTATGTATCATACATGATGTAACATCCACAAGTAAAATATGGACCTGAGAGTTCTAAAGAAACAAACAACCATATCTGAAGTAACTTTGAATTCTTGGTTGAGAAAAGGTATTTCAGATATAAAATCTATATTAAACCAGTTATTCTAAAATAAAATTTAATTTTGATCTAGCTATTAATATTATGCCTTATATCACTACAGAAATTTCAGTAATTTACAAAAATGTCACCCAATTATACCCAGTCTAATATTTTAACATGAATAGAAATTACTAGTTATTAGAGAAAATCACAGATAATCAGAATTGCATCAAAGATGAGCATCTGAATTTCTATTAATACTTCTCATTCCTGCACAAATCCGTGCTCTCAACTATGTTCTTTCCCAATAACAAGCTTTTTTCATTGTTTTAAAATTTTTATGCCAACTTAGTAAAATTCATTTCTTTGTGGAAAAATAATTTTAAATGGCTATTTTTTTTTTTTGAATCTTATCATTTTTACTTGGACAACCTGAAGGCTTCAGAAGTATAACTGACCTTTATTCCTGATGGGAAGAGTGGTGGCAACATTGGCAGGTGGTTTGTCAGGCTCCTGAGGTGGGACAACCATGGGCAGTGCTTGAACTGGTACTCGCGGAGCCTAAGACAAATAAAACTGATTATATTTCTGCCTTTCCTATACCTTCCACTAAATAATATGCTGTAAATGATTCAGTTGGTAAAGAATCTGCTTGCAATGTGGGAGACCTAGGTTCGATCCCTGGGCTGGGAAAATTCCCTGGAGGGCATGGCAACCCACTCCAGTATTTTTGCCTGGAGAATCCCCATGGACAGAGGAGCCTGGTGGGCTGCAATCCATGGGGTCGCAAAGAGTCGGATATGACTGTGTGATTGGATGCCACAGAATGAAGAATAAGTTATGAAGATCCATTCAAAGTATTTTTTAACATAATCTCAGGAAACAATATATTTACTTAAAATATGCTGGTATCAAATTATTTCCATGACTTTTCTTTTTCTGGCCACATCACAAAACTCCCATCCACTGGGACAAGGAAATCCCTCCAAGATATTTTTTTTAAATAGACTTGGAAATCAAAAGGTTATTCTGGCCATAGTAAGAAAGCAAAGCAAAATGATATCAATCTAGAATGTGAGTATTATACTGAATGGTCATTAACTGTATCGAATACCTTATCTTTAACAAGAATTGCATATTATAACAAAAAACAATCATTCTAGTTTAATCTGGAACTATGACTAAAAAAGGGATAAAGATAATATAATATAAAATGCTTTAGTTTAGAATCTTACCCTATTTAAATCGTGGGATGGGGGGGTTAATTGAGTGACATCTGGTGGAGGGGCTGAAAGCAAATTATTAGGATAGTCCAAAAGATAGCAAACAACGCTTGTATGACCACCTTTTGCTGCTTCTATCAACATAGTTGAGCCATCCTAAAAGAGTGAATATGGAAAGGGAAAAAAGTTTTTCAAATTAATTTACAGAACCATTAAGGAAGATAAAGCCAACAGGTCCCAGACACATTACAGTTTCCAATTTTAGTAAAGAACACTTTCCTCTAAAAACAGAAAATGAACACATTCAGAATGTCAATACAAGTTGAACTTGTAGATAACGTGTTATGCTCAAGAGTGAAGATTAATTCATAACGCTACCTGAAACACCTGAGTTACATACTTTTAAACGGTGAGTTGGATCTGCCCCATGAGCCAAAAGTAGTTCCACTACTGCCAGATGACCCCCTGCACAAGCCAGGGACAGTACAGTATGGTCATTATTAGCTGTCGTTCTATTCACATTTGCTCCTAAAACAGACAATCCATGAAAAATAATGTTAATAAAATGTTGTTTCTTAAATTATGGTAGACTTCAAAATCAAAGAGTAGAAAGAACAGGACAATGAAGCCCCACATATTCATTACCCAGCTTCAATGATTATAAACACGGCCAATCTCATTTCACATATACCCACATCCATTCTCCTCTCCCATCTTGAATTATCCTAAAATAAACCCCAAACATATAATTTCATCTATAAATGTTTAAGTATGCAACATTAAAAATTAAAGATAAAAGTATATATTACTCTTAATATAATCACTGTTTTATAAAAGTAAAATATAAAATTTTATCTAAATTTTTATATCTTCAGTGGGCAAGATGACTAAAAACCAATAAATAAATAAATAAATCACACTGCTCTCTATGGGCCAAATTATGGAAAGAATTAACAAAAAATAGGAAGTAATAGTAAAATTCTCATCCCTGATTTGCAGCACTGTGCAAGCCATGTGGGAAATGGAAAAAATAGCAGGAAGAAACTGGAATCAGATTCATTAAAATTAAACAAAGGAAGAGAAGAGATAATAACTGAAAATAATTTCATTCTTGAATATCATGTGTTATTCATAAACATGTAACACAAGTGTTTAAATTGCCTAAAATAATTTGACCAATAAATTATTTCTGATTTATCAACAAACTTCAGTATATTTGGTAAAAAAGAAATGGCATATATTGCCTTTTTAATTGTATATCGGCTAGTCTATCAATGTCGAATCAAAAGTAAAATCTCTAATCTCCTATACTGAAATTCATGAAAAAGTTTCAACTTGAACTCATATAGTAAATACCAAAGAAATAATTTAAAGAAAGTAATAATATGCTACTTTTGTTAATAAGGATGTTGGTTTTCAAATAGAATAAATGACCACAAATGAAAATGCATTTTTGGCATATTTTTTCCATTTCAAATTTTAGCTTTTTTTGGGTGGGCTATGATTACTTCTTTGTATTTTACAAAGAAGGAAACCTAGGCCCAGGGAAATATAAATAAAGGAGAAAAGTGTCTTGCCTTCAAGTTAATCAGTGGCAGAAACTTGGCACAAAAATCCAGGTTTCAAGATAAATTATTACATGAATAGAAGAGACTTCAAGTAATCTAAACCTTCATTTACATAGAGAAATTTTTCTTCACTGAAATGTTACTCAACAAGTGTGTTACCCAGTATGACAACTCTTCATGGAATGGTTCTATGTGTTGCACGGTATTTATCGACTAACCACTCACAAAAATCTCAGTAGCATTCTTCCATCACATGATACCCACAAAATGTCCTTTACCTCTAAATCTCTTAATACCCAAGGGCAGGGAATAGACATCTCTGGGAAATAATCACTGCCTTACACAAACCTACCTTTACTAATTAGGAACTGAACAGTACAAACATGGCCAGCTCGTGCAGCTTTCATTAAAGGAGTTCTTCCACCTTCAGATTCATGCTCCTGTTTAAAAAGTACAGACTTATTTGATATTTAATTTCCAGTGAACAATTATTCTTTTTCATGAAAATCAGAAGGAAAAGAATTGGACTCATTTTGGAATCTAAATATATTAAATAACATGCTCTGAAGTAAATCAAGGAATACATTCTTTAAACTATCTCAAATTAGAAACATGCTCTTTAGAAATATATTAAGAACTGAAATTATATTCAGTGATTGCTATGCCCTTATCTGAATCCATCTAGCTAATTTTTCCTTCTCTCTCTACAAAAGGGAATGTGGAACTTGAGCAAGGAATGGCACTCTAGCACAGCCCTCTCCAATCAACATGATCTCTGACTACTACAAGTAATTTTCTTAAGTTTTTATCTTATCTGTATGAATTTCTAAAGTACACCACTCTCTCTTATATACTTCTCATTATTTCTATTTTACCTTACATATACAGTGATAATTTGAATATCTTTTTAATACTACCAATGACAAGTTATTACTACAGATTTCTGGGTTTCAAAAGGGTGGAGAACCAACTGCATTCTTGTGATTCAGAATATCAGCACAGGAAAAACTTTCAGGTCTTACAGTATAAAGGTTTGAGAAAACTACCTTCTATAAAGCATTTTATATGTCAATCTTTTTACACTTACATCTGATGATATTTCTCTTAAGTCATACACTAAGTTGTTTTAACTGAAATTAACTAAGCAAGATTACACTGCTGCCATGTTTCACAGTCACTGTGGTAAACACTGGAAATATAGCCCCTAAGCTGAAGTAGGTCAAAACCTAATAAAAGAAATAGGCACATAACTATAGCTAGAATATAACATGAATCGTAAGTTCTTCAAGAGTTGCACTAACACAGAGGCAAAAGAGACCACAACAGTAATCTAATTTAATCTTTTCCTTTCACAAAATGATAAGTTAAATAAATTTTAAGAAACCAGTTCATTGAGGAGCTTGTTTCTGCCTGTGTCAGTTTCTGTTATAAACCATGAACTGCTACATGAAAACACACAGGTGCTCATAGTTTAACTAAAAGCTACTTTTCTTACTCCCACAGGTTAAACTGGAAGAATGCCTTTATTCCCCCACACAGAATTGCTTTATTTTCCCCTATCTCTCAGTCTGTACTCCTACTAATTTTTCCAACTGGAGGAACCTCTTTTGTTCCAACATCATGGTATCTATCTTTCTAAACCTTATCCAGCCCCAAACATAACATCTTGGATAACGTCTTCACCTCTTCTGAGCTTTCTGCTAACCTTTCCCTATGACGCCTCTTTATAATCTAAGAATGACCTCAGTATTTCACCCTTCTCACTAAAAGTTATCTGAGGGGACTGCCCTGGTGGATCAGTGGCAAAAAATCCACCTGCCTATACAGGAGACAGGAATTCAATCCCTGCTCTGGGAAGATCCCACATGCCGCAGAACAACAAAACCCCTGCACCATAACTACTCAGTTTGCGCTCTAGAGCCCAGGGAGCCACAATTACTGAGGCCTGTGCACTCTTGAGCCTGTGCTCCACAATAAGAGAAGCCACTGCCATGAGAAGCCCACGTACTACATCTAAGAGCATCCCCCCACTTGCCATAACTAGAAAAAGCCCAAGAAGCATAACTAGAAAAAGACCCAGCACAGCCAAAAAAATTAAATAAATGAATGTTTTAAAACAAACAAAAGGTATCTGAAAGAAAATATTACTTATCTTTTTAACTCCTTTATTTAATAATGGTACAGGTACAATTTATTTCCTAAACTACAGTGAAATGCCCATAAGCAATATGTGCCTTTTTATGACAAATCAAAGAAACTTCTAAAAATAGTTAAGTACCTAAAAGAAAACTTGTACTAATTATTACCATTAATTATTAACATATCAAACACAAAATTTTCCCCTTTTTGTTGGGGGAAAGGGGTATTTGACTGGATATTACTGCTAACGAGGAAATAAGAATGGACACAAAACAGCAAAGGGAAAAAATATGACTAAATGAATAAACAATGGTGAAAAGGTGAACATAAAATTAGAAGTAAAGAAATACCTTTTGTCTACAGTCTCCACAGGATTTTAAGTTAATTTCTTGTCTTAGCTTTAATTACTAAGATTTAGAAAGTGCCATGGCTTACCAGATCTGCTCCTGCCTGAAGTAAGACATCGGCTACATCAGTATGACCATTTTCACAGGCATATGTTAGTGCTGTATCCCCTGTAGCTGTTGTTGCATGAACATTAGCTCCTGCAGTGGTGTTAGACACACAGCCTTAACAAAAGAATCATAAGACACAAATGTGGATACTGAAATTTCTTTTAGAGAAGCCATATCGCCTCAGATTACACAAAATAGCCTTATTCATGTATAGAAATAGAGAATATTGTCTGCATGTTTAAAAGAAAAAAAGAAAAAAAACTAGAAACAGACTACTGCTTAAAATTAAAACTGCAGATACTTTGAACAGCAATAAGGTAAATTATTTACTCAGAATACACACAAAAACGTATCTTTTTTTTTCTACACACATTCAGTGCATCATACATCAGAAAAAAGTTATTTGCATTGTAACACTTTTACTTATACAAATCATGCAAAAAAACAAAAACACCTCCCAAATGCAAAAATGCCTACCTGCAGCTAATAAGTATTTAACTAACTCCAAATGACCCTCTTGAGCAGCTTCCATTAAAGGGGTAGAACACCCCAGTTCTATATCAGCTCCTGCCTTAATTAAAAAGTCTGCCACTTCCAGAAAGCCTCCACAGCAAGCCAAAGTCAAGGCAGTTTCTTGAGTTTCTTCTGTCTGTGCATTAATATTTGCTCCTAAAATATATTTAAAGAAAGTCATTAACTTATTCCAGAGATAAGCAAAGAATGGTTATTTCCTAATAAACTATATTTCAAAAATGAACATTTATATTACTTTACTAAATGATAAAGTGCTTCTCCCCGCACTTCAAGAGGCAGCTAAAAATAAAGAAAACTATCAAAACCACATCCATGAGGCCATATTTGATATACACTGCCAGAAGGAGTTGATACAAGTCATGTGGTTTAAGGACTTAGAAAAAATAAAACGTAGTCCCTTGTCATAAAGATCCAAAATAATGATGGTAAAGATGCTGACGAAAATAATATCTAATATTTAACATGCTATTATTTTTCAGGCAATATTTAATGCATTTTACATATTTTTATTAGCTCCATTTTTGCAGCTAAGGAAATGAGATTAGTTAATTTGTCCAAGGTCAGAAGAACATTCTCATCACTACTACCACTATCACTATAGCTAACACTTAACTGGCACTAATGACAAAAATGTCCTAAAAGCTTTATACATATCTATAAACTCACAATAATACTAGAGATGATAATTTTTAAGGCACAGAAAGTCAGAAATATATAACCTACAACTCTACCCCGCCCCCAGTTTTATGTTTTTATTCACACAGCACACAAAGGCTCTGAAAGCTCTTAAATATTAAAAAAGTATATTTAATTTTATTTAGCACAGTATGGGAGTTATTTTCAGAGCAAATACTTTAGCATCTCATTATGAATCTACTGGAAAGATGCAATAATTAAATTCAACTTTATAAATTATCATCTTACATGTTACACATTTATGCCTTAGTATCTTGATTGGTATCGGTTACCTTGGCCTAAAAGTAAAGCCACCATTTCTTCATGTCCTTCACGAGCGGCTTCCATCAGTGGTGTATAGCCTTCATCATTGACTTCTTCCAGGCTAGCTCCTCTTTCAATAAGCAAAGCTGCAAGTTCCACGTGCCCACCACATGCAGCCAAGGTCAATGGCGATTCAAATGAATCAGCAGGCATGTTCACTTGGGCACCACTGTCAAGAAGCAACCTAGCTACTTCAACATGGCCATCCTGATTACAATGCAATTAAAAAAGTGAATCAGCACCATTTAAAAAAATCGTTAAAAATACTTCTCAACTGTTATACAATGAAGTTCACTGATCTCAGTTCAAATAAGAATAAATCAATCTACATTTAAGAGTTGAATAAGCAGGCTGACCTATTTCTATTCCTTTAGTATTTATTGTAGTGGTAAATAGAGACTGAGGATATAAAGTATGTAGAAAAATACTTCCAATCAAAAAACTTATTTACCAACAGGAAAAAAGCACAGTTAAGTACACAAAACAAGAGATTACTGTGAGATAAAATCAGTACTGCATAGTATAAGCTTAAATGCTAAAAGGATAAAGTTTAGAGAGGGGAAAGTAGGATTTTCATAGGAATCTTGCTGCTGCTGCTGCTAAGTCATTTCAGTCATGTTTAAGGACAAGCAAATTTCTGATTAGGTAGAAAAAGAAAAATGCAATACTTTTTAGAGTGGGGGAATTGAGCATGATGTATTAGTGAAAGGGGAATACAGTATGTACATAGTGCTTCCTTTGTTGTTCATCACAATCAAATGCCAGTGAAAATTAAGAAAAAGAAGTTCTCACTTAGTATCTCTGTCTCCTTTATCAGTCTCCCTTTCCCACAGCTTTCCTCCCTTTCCCACACTATTGGCAACTCCACAGCTCACTTTTTCATTTTTTCTTCTTTTGATATACTTTTTCCTTCTTCATCACCTCAGATATTTCACCTTCTTTTGAACATGTCATGCCAATTTTTACCTTGGTACTTGCCATATTACACAACTTTAATGGTTTTATGACTATTTTACTTACCTGCTGTTACCATGCTGTTCCTTTAAGCTGAGACTTTTCTTCCTCCATAAGCAGTCAACTCTTACATTTCCTTCAAAGTCCAGTTTAAAATCTGTCTCATAGCAAGTCTCTAAACCTATGGCCTCTACTAATATCTTTCATTTGCTTATAACATTTAATTCCATTGCATGTAGAGTAGGTCCACAGAATATTCCATTTTAATTATTTAATCTACACATAGGTTGTTTCTCTAGTGGGGGTGGCAAAACTGTTTTAAGTTCCTTATCATGGGGATATAACTGAGCATTTTACACACATTTTGTCATTTAATCCTCAAAACAACCCTAGAGAAGGATATTATCCTCATTTTAATAGGTGGGGAACTCTAAACCCTCCAAGAAAACCTGTTTGTTCAAAACCCTGTTTAAGAGACAGCAAAAGAGACACTGATATATACAACAGTCTTATGGACTCTGGGAGAGGGAGAGGGTGGGATGATTTGGGAGAATAGCATTGAAATATGTATAATATCATTTCTGAAACGAGTCGCCAGTCCAGGTACGATGCCTGATAACGGATGCCTGGGGCTGGCGCACTGGGACGACCCAGAGGGATGGTATGGGGAGGGAGGAGGGAGGAGGGTTCAGGATGGGGAATACATGTATACTTGTGGCAGATTCATTTTGATGAATGCCAAAAGCAATACAATATTGTAAAGTTAAGCAAAAAAAAAAAAAAAAAGAATGATTTAACACTGGTATGGCAATAAGAAAAACAAAAATGGCTTAAATGGCTATTTAATATTTTTTAAATTACTAATTAAAATTTAACATCCTTTCAATAATCATTCTCTGAAGGGAAGTTGAGACAGGAAACCAAATTAATTTGGGGTTATTTTATCTTTGGTATGTTTTCTCATAAATCTCTCTATAAAGTTATTATGATACATTTATGTGCCACAAGTCATAGACTGAAATACAAACGTTTAAGAGTACTATTCTTACACATTCTCAAGAACAAACTAAAGTTCTTAAAAAAGGGAATTCGGGGTTGAGAAAAGACTATGACAGAGGAAGAATTATGTAACACAAACTATTTTAATCTCAAATTTTTCATAAATTTTAAATTGTGGGTTGATGAACATGTTTATTTTGTATTATGTACATACTCTTGTGGATTATGATCTCATCTTTAACATCCTTGATCAATCTGTCAGAAAGTCATTTTTGTACCAATTATATAAAACCAGTACAGTTATGTGAGATCAAGAAAATGAAGGTTGTGCGACAAAGCTTCAGAAAGCACTCTAATAAAAGTTAATGTTGTTCAACTGGCTCTGAAAACGACTGATAACTCAGATAGCTAAGGTTCTGATCCACGGTAAGTCATGATAAACAGAATCTTTGAACCCAGGGAAATGGCACTCATTATCCACTGGCTCTGTCTCTACCTAATACATAAATTTTAAGTATGTATTTCACCAGTCTTACCATGCAAGCCTCCATTAAAGCAGTGTGCATTTCATCTGTTTTATGCTCTTGATCTGCGCCTGCTTCCAAAAGAAACCGCACCATCTCTAGATGTCCTAAACCAGAAGTTTATAAGATTACTCAAAAATATTTTATTAGTCCAAAAAAGTAAAGTTATATTTTGAAAACTTGTATTTAACTTACAGTAATAAATATATCAGCAGAATGCTAAAATCAGCTACAAGCCATTCTTGACAGCCCAACACAAATTATACAAGTAATCTGCTGTTGTACTCCTTATCCTTTTGCCCCAGAAAATGCTGTTACTAGAATCCTGCTGCAGGTGAACAAGGTTGGCCCTAAAATGCAGCACCTGGAATATCCCCTCCACAACCTTGTTAGACCCAGGCATGTCAGTTATTTATACTATAGACTAAATTAGCTTTTGTGAACTGCAGCCTGGGATGAAAAATCACCAATGAAGTTATTTTTATGAGGCAATGAGCTTTAAGTTTCAATAACAAACTCACAGATGTTTTAGGAACAAGCTGTATATAGGTTGGAAACTGCATATATAAAAATATCCTTGAAACAACACCATTTATATTTATCCATTTAGATATTAACATATATAGACACATACATATATATTTACATAGTTTCAAATAAACCATAAACTTCAATTCATATAATGATTACCTGATGAGTAGTTACAAGGATTACCAATTATATTTTTAAAAGGACTTCAGATACCATGTAAGAAACAATAGAAAAGTTACTAATTTTTTCCCCAACTGTATCTGGAATGAGTTTTCAGTCAATTCTCAATCAACTGGGAATGGAAGAAAGGACTGGATAGTGGAATCATAATTAAAACTAAATTAACTTTGGTGATAAGTGTTGTATCTGCCATACCTTGTTTTTGCTAACAAATTATATTTCCTTCCTCTCTGTCATTCTCCCTTCCCAAAGATCCACATCAATGTTTAGTCTTGGCCTGAATTCTATCCTTTTCCCATCTCCTCCATGTCAATGGAGATATCCTAGGAGACCTCACGAGAAATAGAGCAAAGAGTGTGCACAGATCCCTGGAAGTAGTAGAAATGTTCTCCAGGAGCTCAGTTCTTTATCCTTTCTTTAATAAAAGCCTGCAAGCCCTAACCTCAGCAGAATGGGGCTACAAGCAAAGCAGAGAGGGAAGAGTAGTTATATATAACCCCATCTCAATGCTCACTGGCCAGGTGGCTTTCAGTGATAAAATGGAGCCAGTTTCGCTTTCAAACTATTTGTGAAAAGGTGAGAGAAAGCCACCCAATCAGCCTGCCCTAGAGGCTGCCCCAAGGCTTAATTCTTCTCCTCACAATGAAGATCAACCTCTGCTTAAATACTAAACAGAAGTGGAGAACTAAGAGACCTCAGCTGGGCTTCCTAAACACCCTTAATCGGAATTATCTGTAACAGCAGATAATCAAAAGTTCTTCGGAGCCTATTTTAACATTTAACTTAAATTTTAGTCATTTGTTTGTAGAAGGATTATTTTAGCCATGTTTTTAAGTGAAATTATTCCAAAAGACCTAACAAAACTTTGGCTGCTCTGAAATAGAAAAACAACATTGGGCCAACACAAGAGTGAGGGAATCAAAGTCCTGGGTGCAAAATTTAAGGAGACAATCACTCACAAGCTAGTGGATATGAAGCTTCAGCCACTGAGAGTGAGCGCTTCCTTAAATTTTGTATTTTGCCTTTCAACAGCTTTTTCTTGATGCCTCTGGGTCAAAAATGTATCACTTATTTTATGATAGAAACAAGACACAGCTGCAGATGGTAGAAAACATTGAATTGAATGGCTATCGCATATAATATTCCATGAGATTTTCTTTTTGAATAGTTTCTTCATTTACTCCTTGGAAGGAAAGTTATGACCAACCTAGATAGCATATTCAAAAGCAGAGACATTACTTTACCAACAAAGGTTCGCCTAGTCAAGGCTATGGTCTTTCCTGTGGTCATGTATGGATGTGAGAGTTGGACTGTGAAGAAGGCTGAGCGCCGAAGAATTGATGCTTTGGAACTGTGGTGTTGGAGAAGACTCTTGAGAGTCCCTTGGACTGCAAGGAGATCCAACCAGTCCATTCTGAAGGAGATCAGCCCTGGGATTTCTTTGGAAGGAATGATGCTAAGGCTGAAACTCCAGTACTTTGGCCACCTCATGCGAAGAGTTGACTCATTGGAGAAGACTCTGATGCTGGGAGGGATTGGGGGCAGGAGGAGAAGGGGACGACAGAGGATGAGATGGCTGGATGGCATCACTGACTCGATGGATGCGAGTCTGAGTGACCTCCGGGAGCTGGTGATGGACAGGGAGGCCTGGCGTGCTGCGATTCATGGGGTCGCAAAGAGTCAGACACAACTGAGCGACTGATTTGATCTGATCTGTCATAAAGGTTGATTCTGAAAAATATATGGCTCTGTGGCTATCATTTTAGAATCCAGAATCTAAATCATAAGCTAGCTGAAGATTAAATATTTATTCAGACAATTATCTTCACCCCCAAAATAAGATATTTTACTCTGTTATCGATATTTTCAGGTTGACTGATGTCACTTACAAGACTATGTTACTAACCCCTTTGTACAACTATATCTGGGCAGGTAAATTCAATTTCAACCAGCTCTTCCTTTATTACACGTGTTGATGATGCTCTAAAAAACTGTTCTTTTGAATACAAACTCCCTCCTCACCACTTATAATTTTTTTTTCATATATCCTCCCTTTCTTTTCCATTCTTCTCCTTCTTCATGAGAAACAGCTTACATACCTTCTTGTTAATAAATTGTTTTGGCTTCCACTGCATTTACTTTAAATTTACAGCCTAAATACGTCTGAATTCAATAGGATCCTTTTGTGTAAACCAGGCAAAACACAAGCATAAACATTAAAAAGTACAATGCATATTAAAATTATGTTTCTAATAAACACTGAGTCAATTACTATTTTTCATTGACAATATTTATAACAGTGAATATTTTTAAAATTACATAAACTCCACATACTAAAAACTTTTAACCTCTGAAATACTTTAAACACTTTTATTTATAACATCAGATCAGATCAGATCAGATCAGTCGCTCAGTCGTGTCCGACTCTTTGTGACCCCATGAACCGCAGCACGCCAGGCCTCCCTGTCCATCACCAGCTCCCGGAGGTCACTCAGACTCATACCCATCGAGTCAGTGATGCCATCCAGCCATCTCATCCTCTGTCGTCCCCTTCTCCTCCTGCCCCCAATCCCTCCCAGCATCAGAGTCTTCTCCAATGAGTCAACTCTTCGCATGAGGTGGCCAAAATACTGGAGCTTCAGCTTTAGCATCATTCCTTCCAAAGAAATTCCAGGATTGATCTCCTTCAGAATGGACTGGTTGGATCTCCTTGCAGTCCAAGGGACTCTCAAGAGTCTTCTCCAACACCACAGTTCAAAAGCATCAATTCTTCGGCGCTCAGCCTTCTTCACAGTCCAGCTCTCACATCCATACATGACCACAGGAAAGACCATAGCCTTGACTAGGCGAACCTTTGTTGGTAAAGTAATGTCTCTGCTTTTGAATATGCTATCTAGGTTGGTCATAACTTTCCTTCCAAGGAGTAAGCGTCTTTTAATTTCATTTATTTTTTAAGTCAATAACCATACTACATGAACTGTCATTTCATGAGTTTAAAAACTTCATTTAAAAAAAAAAAGTTTTTTTTTACTGTACCTTTGTAACAAGCTAATGTAAGGGCACTCTCTTTAAATTCATTGGAATGCGTATTAATGCCAGCCCCATTTTCTAGCAGCAATCTGGCTACTTCCACATGTCCAGCACTTCCAGCTTCCATAAGAGGAGTATGACCATTTTCATTATGGTCCTCAATACTAGCACCGGATTCCAAGAGCACCTTTACAACATCTACATACCCTCCAGCACAAGCATATGTAAGTGCTGTATTGCCTATTTTAATGAAGAAAAATAGACATTCAGATAAAATAGCAAAATAAAACAGGTTTACTTAGTATCAAAGAGAAAACTGACAAAGAAGACTATAAAACTTTAATAAATGTAGCTATTACACTTATACATATAATTCTTTTCTTTATTACATTTTATCTTACTGAAACCAACTCCCTATTTTTTCCATTTCAAAATCAGGGTTAAACACATGAGGAAAATCATATACACTTATCACAACTGTAGGGTTATAAAAGAACTGAGCAATTCTGAAACAAACTTTTCCCATGAGAAAAAAGTCACATTCATTCTAACTTTAAATCTGAGAAATGTTTCCCAAAGTGTATTTGTTCTTTAGATTGCAATTATTCATCATATATAGATATACCTCATACTAGTCCTTTTAATCACACATTGCTTTTACTATAACTTTAAACATCAATTAACTGGTAGTCAAAGTTAAAATAATTTCAAAAACATTCCCTCTGAATGATAAAAATTTCCCACGTTAAGAGGGGGGAAAAAATTTAACTTCTGGGTAAAATAAGGATTCCTAAAACCTCCTCAAATCAGAACCTATAGACCTTTAAAATTATTTAAAATATTTAATAAATGTGAAAATCTTGCATGAAGGAAATGCACAAAATATATTTTCATATATTTTAGAGCTTTGATACAAATTCATCTATGCTCAAGTTTGAAAGAAAAAAAAATTGATTTAGATTAACATTCTGTCTCTTGTGGAACATAATGCCTTTGTTTTCCTCTAGGCCACAATTTAATAACATTAGACGATGACAGACCTACCTTCTGCTTCATATCCTTCTTGTTCTTCTCCCTATCTTCCCTTCCTTTCTCCCCTGATAAATAGAAAACCTGTGTTTGGGAGGTGTAGCCTATACTTCTTCTAAGAAAATGGTCCTTCTAACCCAGTCACAGCGTGTAATATAAAAGAACCAAGGCCAAGATAGCCCTCGTACACAAAACAGGAGATATTTCATTCAAAACACACTGTATATATTTTAAGCCTAATGCACAGACATACACAAATCTATAGTATTGATAACTGCAAAGGCATCACTAATGAGCATTTTCATCTGAATTAATTACTAATAGAGGGTGTTAAGATTTAAATACTGAAAAAGAGGTATGCATAACCTGTTGAAGACTGTGCATTGACATCAGCTTTATGAGCTAGCAGCAACTTCACAATTTTGACATGTCCTCCATTAGCAGCAGCCATTAAGGGTGTAATGTCACCTTTGATCCCCCTATCTTCCACATTCGCATGCATTGCCAACAAAACCTTACAAAAGAAAAAGTTGAAAGGATATTAGAAAATTATGTATTCCTCAAAATTTCTTGAACATACATTTACATTAACACCTACCTAGTCATATTACAGAAAAAAGACAATAAACAAAAATTATATCTAACAAAACTATTTCTTGAAATGAGCCTGATGGTTGATTTCATTTTATTTCCTTAATACACAGGCCAAATTTTGACAAGACAAACAAAACAAAACAAAAAAGCCTGTGAGCTTTATTTTGATAATACAAACCTGTGCAAGCTCATAATATCCAGCAGAACAAGCTAAACAAAGAAGGCTCTCCCCTTCCTCGGTATGTTCATTTACACTTCGCCCTTCAATGAGTAACTTTCGCACAGCATTTACATCTCCTTCTGAACAGGCTTCTGCCAAACTGCGGCTATTAGGAGAAGAATATTATGATATCAGGGTGTAAGAAAATAAAAAATTGCCTGGCATTAAGTATTGATTTTTGAAGTTAATCTGGACAGTAGCACTAAATAAGAATGATTATTTCAATATGACTCATAACAAAAAGAAAATAAAATGATTCAGTTCACTGAGTGGAGTGGGTAGCCATTCCCTTCTCCATGGGATCTTCCCAACCCAAGGAGTGAACCCAGGTCTCCCTCATTGCAGGCAGATTCTTTACTGTCTGAGCCACCAGGGAAGCCTGAGTTTTTAAAATCTACATATAAAAGTCACTCAATTAAAACTGTAAACATTACGAACTGTTTTCAGTCATGTAGCTGAAAGACAGTCTTATTTAAAACATAAAATTGTATAGAAGATCACATGAAGAAAAATTTGAGTTACAACTATAGTTCTGTTTGCAAAGCTCAGCCCCTAGAAAAATTTTATAAAATTTAATGAAATGGATAAAACTTTCACTAATTATAAAGGCCTATCTGGGTTCTAAATTAAGTAAAAGGAAATGAGACAGGAAAGTTTTGAGCATATATTTTGGACTAATCTAGAAATAACTACGGTGCTGGAGAAGACTCTTGAGAGTCCCTTGAACTGCAAGATCAAACCAGTCAAATCTAAAAGAAATCAGTCCCAAATACTCATTGGAAGGACTGAGGCTGAAGCTGAAGTTCCAATACTTTGGCTACCTGATGCAAAGAGCCGACTTACTGGAAAAGACCCTGATGCTGGGAAAATTTGAAGGCAGGAGGAGTAGGGGATGACAGAGGATGAGATGGTTGGCTGGCATCACTGACTCAATGGACACGAGTTTGAGCGAGCTCCGGGAGTTGGTGATAGACAAGGAAGCCTGGATGCTGCAGTCCATGGGGTCGCAAAGAGTCAGACATGAATGAGTGACTGAACTGAACTGATAAATAACTGATAAGCAGATTCTTTTTTTCTCGAAGTGTTTACTTATACCATCACATTTTGGGGAAGTATGAAAAACATGCAGGTAAGGCAAAGGCTTAATTCAAGCAAAAAGGAGAGTCAAAGAAGTGGTAGAACAACAGAAAATTAGACTGAAAGTGTAAGTTTTTGCCCTGTAAATCACCCATAAGAATTTCAATTATGGACATTTCTAAAGATTCTTTCACTTATAGATAAAATTCATTCTTAGCAAAACACTAAATCGAAGTCTCAATTAATATTCTCTTTATTTAAAATAAACCTCAATTTTTACAGCTTCTTATTAAAACATGGCCCTGTCACTTTAGGTACTAAAGGCATCCAAGGATAACCTCTTTCCCATACCCCTATTATCACTAAAACTCAGTTTCAACATCATCCTTGGTCATGATTATGGTAAAGTCTCCTAAGCAGTCTCCCTGCTTTTTCCCCTGCTCTCCTCCAGGCTTTTCAATGATGGTACCAGAGAGATCTTGTTTAAAAAGGGAAGTCGATCATGTTACTCCTCTGCTCAGAATCCTCCACCAGCCTCTAACCTTACTCAGAGTAAAAGTTAAATTCTTATCCTGTCCAGTGGGAGGATCTCATACTCGTTTTACTTCTCTGGTTTCATCACCTACTATTCTCAATTCTTACTCTTTCCACTTTAGCCAAGTTGGATTTCATGCTTTTCATTAAACATGCTAGTTCGGCTGCAAGGCCAAGATTTATGTATCTGCTATCCCCCTGACAAGAGAAATTCTTTCAGGCACAGATCATTGCCTTTTCTCCAGGAGATCTTCCCAATGCAGGGACTGAACCCGGGTCTCCCGCGTTGTAGGCAGATGCTTTTAAAGTCCCAAATAACTCAATGTTATCTATTTCAAGTCTTTGCTAAAAAACCACCTTCTACGTGAGGACTTCCCTGATTACTCTATTAAAAATGCAACATGACCTCCAACCCCAAACACTACCTTAGCACTTTTCCATTCAATGTTTTCTGCCCAAAGTCCCTTGTTAATTGTACTGACCCTTGCCAAAGTGAAAGTCTTAAACAGCTCTTAATAAGTTTCTCTTAATCTTGCATTTTACAAGCACTGACAGTCTCTAGACTCAGTGTTCTCTATCACCTTTAAGTAAGTTCAGGACAAATCCCTCCCACATGACATTTCCTGTAAAAAAAAAACACATTCTTTTCTCCCTTTCAGGTGATCTCTTATTCTTTCTTTGCCCCTCAGGCACAGATTCTCCTCTATTTTCCCATTTGAACTTTCACTCAATTTCCTTAGGTGTGTTAGCTTTAAAACAGCCTTTCAGGAACTACTCTAGCAACAGCTAAAGTTCAAAACTTCCAAGCAAAATATATGTTAAATTTGGCACGTGGATCCACACTTAAGTAATGTAAAATCTGGCACATAGCATCACTGCACTCCCCTTGTTTCTCAAACTTTGCTGAACAAATATGACTGTCACAAACATGCTCTACTGTTTTGCTGATCACTTCTAGTACTTTCAATGCCAAAGAATCAATGACTATTTTTCCTATTTTCCGTTTGAACTATACTCTCCAAGGTGTTTAAAATCTCTTCTCTTGCCAGTCTCAGAAGGCACCACATTGAAAAACATCTGCTGCTGCTGCTGCTAAGTCGCTTCAGTCGTGTCCGACTCTCTGCGACCCCATAGACGGCAGCCCACCAGGCTTCCCCGTCCCTGGGATTCTCCAGGCAAGAACACTGGAGTGGGTTGCCATTTCCTTCTCCAAACATCTAGAGAATATCAATAATATTGTAGGCTACTAAAACTGAATGGTAACTAAGGAACAGAACCTGAGGTTAACTAGAGTCAATCAATGAGAAGGATGGTAAAGAAGAATTAGATGAAGACAGAGTTAAGAGAAACAGCAAATTCACACTCTTGCTAATATTATATAACTTCTCCTTCAGTCTTAAAAATACTACTATAAAAAAGACAATTCTTGAATGTTATTTTTTATTCTCTAAATTCATACACAAAAGAATATTCCTATTTCCTCAACTGTTTAAAGGCAATGGCTAAAATGCAGTTGACCCCTGAACAACATGGGGGTGAGGGGTAACCACACTCCACTCAGTTGAAAATCTGCAAATAACTTAACAGTCACCCTCCATATATGTAGTTCCTCTGTATCTATAGTTCCTCTATATCTATGTTTCTATACCTATATATTCAACCAACCACAGACTGTGCAGCAGTACAGTATTTATTATCAAAAAAATCCTGTGCTGGGAGTTCCCTGGTAGTCTATAGGTTAGGATTTGGTAGCCACTGCTGTGGCCCAGGTTTAATTCCTAGTCAGGAAACAGATCCCACAAGCTCCACAGTGCAGCCAAAAAAAGAAAGAAAAAAATAAACCTGTGTATAAATGGACCTGTGCAGTCAGACCTGTGTTGTTCAAGGGTCAACTGTAAACAAAATGGCTTAATGGCTTCTTTTTAATTAAAGGGAAAAAAAGAAGCCTTTGAGGAATCAAGACAGTAACATGTTATTAATGGTTCTTTTCTAGCTGCTTCCCTGGCATTATATTTTTAACTATACTATCCATAACTGTTTTATATACAAGGTGACGTGATTTTTTTTATTGCACATCATTAGAAAAACTTAATAGGCCAAGTCACAAAATATTTACTGAGTACTTATTAAATGTGAAGTATTATATAAAAGGAACTAAAGGACATAGAAAGATAACATCCTTGGAACACAATCATATTCAAGTTATGGAAACTACATCTACAAAATTTTTAAACATTCAAAAACAAATAAAAACAGTCCCTTCAAAATGGTCAGAACTATGACAAAAATGGAGAAGGAAATAGCAACCCACTCCAGTATTCTTGCCTGGAGAATCCTATGGACAGAGGAGCCTGGCAGGCTATAGTCCATGGGGTCCCAAGAGTCGGACGCGACTTAGCGACTAAACCACCACCACCACCATACACATGAAGTGGGCTTCCCTAGTGGCTCAGACCATAAAGAAACTGCCTTCAATGTAGATCAGGGTTTGATCCCTGGGTTGGAAAGATCCCCTGGAGAAGGTAATGGCAACCCACTCCAGTATTCCTGCCTGGAGAATTTCATGGATCGAAGATCCTAGAGGGCTACAGTTCATGGGATAACAAAGACTGGGACATGACTGAGCAACTTTCACTTTTTTTTTTCTCATGCACATGAAGTAGAAAATGGTATGACTAATTAGAAATCATTGACTTCTTTATCAGGAAAACAGTAAAAAAAAAAAAAGAAAGAAAACAAAATCTAAATCAGCAACAGGTCTTTTATAACATATTAGCTATGAAGTCAGTTTTGTAGTCAGACAGATAGGGGTGTTCTGGCTCTGCTACTTATTATTTATTTGATCTTGATTAAGTTACTTCTTTTCATTTTTCATAAATAAAATGGAAATAAAAATAAAATCTATACCTAAATTTTTTTTTAGTATAAACAAGGAATCAAATGTATAGTGGTTATTTAGTACAGTGTCAGGCACAAAATATATGCTCAGTAAATGTTAGTTTTTTTATTATCTTTAAGAAAATATTTTTATACTGATCACAGTAGAAATATACTTACTTGTCCGACTGCCCTGCATTTGCTGTGCTTTCAGCTCTCATGCGAGTAAGTGCAGCAGCAGCTTCATCCAACGCACAACTAACAGATGACGTCAACCTCCGAAGCACTTCAGGATCTGCAAAGGCTTTACCATCAGCCGTAGATAATTTGCCTATTCCTATTATATTATTTTCACACCAATTTGGATATACCCAAAAGGAGAAACAAAGCAAAATTCAAGTTACTTAACTATTTATGTTAACTTCCAAATGATATAGTGCACAGATAAATATTGCCTGGCTAGAATCTTGGGAAAGCACTGTTCTCCAACTGTCTAATAATCTTACTCCTTTTATGTAGTCCATACATGCTCAACTCTGTGACTCTCTGGTTCTAGAAATGGGTCGCTGGTATATGCTGGAACAACTGGGTATCCATAGAGGTTTGCTATACATTAGAAGAAGAACCTATGTTTAAAGGTTGCCAAATTGCCAAGTGCTATTTAGCCACTTTTATCACCACAAGGAGAAAAAGACGACCCCAAATAAGTCAATTTAGAGGAGACCAGAGAAATACAAAGGAGATATTACTGATAAAGTTTTATTTGATTCATTGATTCTAGCAGTGCCAGAAGCTAGCACCAACCCCATACTTTTGGTATATGGCCACTTTAGCTTAAGAATACTTAGTTGGGCTACTACCACTTTTGACCAAAAAATGGACTGAAAAGACACTACAGGCTACACAAAAGATAACCTACCTGTGAGTATCTATTTGCTTCAAATTACAACTACAACTTAATACACACACCCAAAATCATGTCTAAAAGCATCATGTCTAAAAAAGACGTTTAGAATAGCAAATTTTTTAAGTTTCAAAAACAGAAATGATTACCATGTACATTAGACATAACTTGTTGCTATTCTAGATATTACTATAAAGTAAGCTGATCTCTAACTTAGTTACTATTCTAACTCAGCAGCGCTTACAGGCTACCCATCAGTGAAGCCTTTCAAGAATTCAGATGTTGAGCTCTCCTATATCTAAAGATATAATTCAGGTAAAAGTGAGGCCTAGGGATCTACATATTTTAAAAACTCTAAGGAGATGCTGATGTATAGCCAAGATTTAAGAACCTTTGCTCTAACTTGAAGATAAAATATCTAATGTTATAAGGGATATATTAAGGAACCCCACTACATAACACATGGTTCATAAACAAAAAGCATTACTGTCATTTGGCAATTTGTTAGAAATGCAGAATCTCAGAACCCAAAATTACCAACTGATAACCTATATTTTTAAAGAAGACCCCTAAATGATTCAAATATAAGTTTTTAAAGAAACTATTTAACTAAGACAAAGACCAAAAGGATATCCCAAATGATGATAATAAACATATTTGAGCAGATTTCTTTTTAATAGTGAAGGGCTCAAAAATATCATATAAGTTTGTGTTTGAAGTTTATAAAAAGTTTACATGCATTTGCTTTCCTTTCTGAAAAATTCAAGATATGAAATATAACATCTTATGGCATAAATCTGGCAAGAAGCCTTTCTGATTTTAGATGTAACAAATGTAAGGAGCAATCAAATTAGTGTCTGTTACAATCAAGATGTACAAAGAATAAAAGCAGTCTTGGTTTGATAAGACAGATACCTACTGTGTAATTCCTATTACTAATACCAAAAGCCAGCTATAGTCTAAACCTGCTATAGTAGTATTTAGTCAATAAGACATCTGTGGTTAGTTAAATATCCTAACATTATTAAGACCAAGCTTACAGATGCATTCTCACAGGAGAGAATTAGCCCCAACATTTTAGCCAGCTCTCCCTGGCTATTTAACAACCGTTTGTCAGTGACAGCAAAAGAACCGTTAAACAAGAGAATATATCTGGATCAGTAGAAAGTAATTTCCATTTTAAAAAGAAATAACATTGAGAACAAAATATTCTATATTAAATTTTTATGGATTTCTTGTATCTTCATAAGATATCTATTTCATAAAAATAACTAGGAAGTAATCTAAGAAATATATAGCAACTTTTCAAGTAAATAGTGATTGAAAATTAATCTCACCATTCTGGATTACTGTGATCTTTTTTACTAGTCTTATTCAATTATTAGATATTAATCAGTTGAGATCAAATAAAACATACATGACCAGATTATTTTTTCCAAGTTAGGACATTTAATCAATTGAACAACAGAACCATATAACTTCAGAGAAAAGGTGAATTAAAAGATTAGATTTCTTATTTCAAGATTAAGATAATTATTTCTGCCCTTTTTCTTCTTAGAACTTACTCAGAGGAAAACTAAAATATAATAGGAACTTCATCTTTGATGAACATAGGGCTTCCCTGGTGGCTCAGAGGTTAAAGCGTCTGCCTACAATGCAGGAGACCTGGGTTCGATCCCTGGGTTCGATCCCTGGGTCGGGAAGATCCCCTGGAGAAGGAAATGGCAACCCACTCCAGTATATCTTGCCTGGAGAATCCCGTGGGCAGAGGAGCCTGGTGGGCTACGGTCGACGGGGTCGCAAAGAGTCGGACACGACTGAGCGACTTCACTTTCTTTCTTTTCATCTTTGATAAAACTAGAAGTTTATAAATCAAAGCTAATATTAATGAATACAAAGTAAAGACGAGATGTAACTGACTTGGCAAAACAAAGTAAGCAGAACCATAGATAATCAAGAGAAATAAGGTGATCAGCCCTGTAGCTATATACAGGTTCCAGGTACAAGGGTAAGGTTTGGGCTGGAAAACAGAGAGACTGGCTGAACTCCTATGAGGAGCATTTAGACATTTAAGACTCCATCCACAAACTGCAGAGCAGATGACTGTTCTCTAAATAAACTAAACCAGAAAGACCCTGGGCTAGGACACATCAAGTATAGATGAAAAAAAGATAATACTAAACTGAAAATGAGGATCAGATGAGCATATGCATGATAAACAGTGAGATCCTTGGCCCCCTTTCTACTCTCAACTCTCAAAATGCTGGCAGCTAGCATTTCTATTTCACTAGACAAAAATGTGTGTGTGTTGTGTGTTAGTCGCTCAGTCATGTCTGACTCTTGGGACTGTAGCCCATCAGACTCCTCCATTCATGGGATTCTCCAGGCAAGAATACAAGAGTGGGTTGCCATTCCCTTCTCCAGGGGATCTTCCCGACCCAGGGATCAAACTCGGGTCTCCTGCATTGCAGGCAGATTCTTTACCATCTAAGACACCAGGGAAGCCTAGACAAAAACAGGCAAGAAATTAAGCAGCCACAGAGAAAAGACTTAAAGATATTGACATTTGGGATTTCAAAGAAATGGAGTGGCTTCTGTACAATCATTGGTATACTAGGGATTCTAAAATGTTCCCAAGAATACCCAGCTCTGGTGTATACACTATATATAATCTTTGGGACTGTGAATTTGACACATTTTTATCCTCATGATTAGCTTCCCTGATAGCTCAGCTGGCAAAAAATCCACTTGTAATGCAGGAGACCCCGGTTTGGTTCCTGAATCGGGAAGATCCACTGAAGAAGGGACAGGCTACCCACTTCAGTATTCTTGGATTTCTTTGTGGCTCAGCTGGTAAAGAATCCACCTCCAATGCAGGAGACCTGGGTTCAACCCCTGATTGGGAAGATCCCCTGGAGAAGGGAAAGGCTACCTACTCTGGTATTCTGGCCTGGAGAATTCCATGGACTGTATAGTCCATGGGGTTGCAAAGAGTCAACATGACTGAGCGACTTTCACTTTCACTTTTCCCATCGAATAGCTGACCTGAAGATAACAAAGTTATCTGGGTGGGCCTGACCCAATCAAACATGACCCCAGGAAGAGCAAAGAAATTTCTATAGCTGGTTGGAAAAAGAAGTCAGAGATTCAAAGCACAAGGATTCTACATGCCATGCTGATATGAAGATGAAGGAAATGTGGACAGTCTCAAAGAGGTTTGCTATATAGAAGAGCAGTTCCAGTTGATAGTCTGTACAAATATCAAGATTTCAGTCCCACAATTCCAGGAACTGAATTCTGCTACCAACATAATAAACTTGGAAGTGAATTTTCTTCTATAGCCTACATATGAGAACTCAGCTTAGCTGATATTTTGATTATTAGCTACTGTAAAGAAAACGGAAAAAATGGGAATAAACACTAAGATGAGAAAAACAAAGCAATTATTAGCATTCTATAAAAAGGAATTCTATCTCCAAAGATAGCTCCGTTCAGCTGAAATCTACCTTCATGTAGCATCTTTAAACCTGGTTTTGCCTCTTTGGACAAGAGAAAACAAACAGCTCTCTTATATTCAATTCAAGTCTCTCCATCTTCAGGAGAATCATTCCCTGTTACTCTTATGACATATTTTAAAATAATTTCACAATTTTCATTTCCCTCACTTTACAAGGTTTTAAAAACAGTGTATGACGCAAAAAGTGGAATGAATTATACACAGTCAATTCTTATTATTCATGGTAATTATGTTCTGTAAAATCACTGGGAACACTCAATTAATGAATACCCCTCCAAAAGGAAATACAGGGCTAGGTGCCTGAAAGACTCTGGCCTGAGCATCTGCATTAACTAGTCAATACATAAGCTCGTTTCATGTGTGTTTTTAATATATTATACTTGATTCTTTAACACTGAACTCACAGGCAACAGCACTGTAACTTGAGCTGAAAAGGCTTATCTAATACACCTATTTTCTCCACAAGGCACATCACAGCCTGCTCACACTTAGAACACTAGAGAGCATTTCAGCATTATACTTGGGAGCCATTTTAAACAGTGAAATTACCAACAAAAGTCACAAAAATGTGGAAAATGTAACCCAAAGTAGATTGTGGAAAGGACACTTGATTATGAGAGCTGACACAAGAAGGCAGAGAGCATCATCTCAGCAGAAAACATGCACATAGAATAAATCAAAATTTTCACTGTTTTGTGCATTTCTATGAAAGACAGAAAGTGCTGTGAGTATTAATATGGGGATATAAATGCATTTTATAAAGTGGATGAATTTGCAAAAATAGAATTTAAGATGAATGTAAACTGACCGTGTATGAAGGTTTACAGTATAAGGTTTACAGTAACCTGTCAATTGTATTTTGGCAATGAAAACGTGCTTTCATGAAATGTTCCATGTAATTTTCCAGAAAGTAATCCTTAACTTTTATGAACAGTCTTATACTAAATATCTAAGATCATACATTTATAATAACTAGAATTTTTAAGAGTCATATGAACTTTGGAAAATTAGGTAGGCTTATTATATATGTGGAGTTTACAGACTTACCTGCAGCTTCTAGTAAAGCTTCCAGTCTAGCTTGTGTTTCTGGATCTACTGTCCTGAGGTCTGCACCATCAGCAGTACCTGACAAAAGTAACTTGGAAGCCGTTTCCAGCATTGGATTTTCCAAATCATCTTGATCCAAAATGAAAGACTCCACCTAAAAAACAAATACCAAAAATGGAAGGAAGGGAGAAATGAAAGGAGAAAAGGAAAGTGGGAAGAGAAACAAACAGAAGAAAAAGGAAGAAGAGAGAAAAATATTTTAACATCAGTATCAATGATAAATACAATGCAATCCTAAATTATTTCAATGGAATATATAAGCCCACAGTTCAAAGTAGAAAATTAAATTTGTAGAATATTTTAAGAATGTATTATTCTTATGTAATCTATTTGTTTTCCTTACTGAAATCATAGGTGTTCGTCTATTTTCATGGGGGAAGGGTAGGACATGAGGGAGGTTATGATGTTAATACTTAGTTAGACATGTTTGACTACAGTAGAAGACTTAAATCAGCTATTCTCAAATCTTTTGTTCTCAGGACACCCTTATACACCTATAAAGTACTGTACTGCTCCCAAAGACTTCCCTTAGGGGTTATATTTACTAATATTTACCGAATTCAAAATCAAACTACAATATCAAAGTGTTAGTCGCTTCAGTCATGTCCAACTTTGTGACCCCATGGACTGTATAGCCTGCCAGGCTACTCTGTCCATGGGATTCTCCAGGCAAGAATACTGGAGTGGCTTGCCATTTCCTTCTCCAACAATATCAAAAATCACATCATTAATATCACTACTGGTTTCATTACGAAAGTTTTTAAGTACTGCAAAGCTATGAAGCTCAGGCAAATAAAACTTCCGAAATTCTAATTTGTGCCTATAAGCTTAATTTTATCACTAATAACAAATACTGACTGTTTTCCTTAAAGTGATAGGCTCACTTCGATCATTTTTGAGAACATTTGCCAAATGTCTTAAGTTTGATAGACATAGTGTGTCTGTCAGTGGTAGTGCTTTATGTGTACTTCCCATTTTATCACATAATAGTATTAATAGGATATGTAATCATATATGGAGATTTCAAAAAATCAATATTTACTGCTTTATCGATTATTCCTCAGGTGAAAGTGGCTTTTTAATTTTATAACTCTGAGTATATGGTTAATGATAAATACAATGATAATAGTATAATTTGATGCCATGGCCTTAGGAGGCCAGCAATTTTACCTGCCATTGCTTTTGTATCATCAGTGCAAATAAATCAACCCAGTAAAAAGGCAAGTAACATATTAGTATAGTGATGAAAACAATTTTGACCTTTTGAACACTCTAATTGATTTCTGAGAACTTGAGAGGGCTGCAGATCATACAATGAGAAGCACTGATACAGTAACATATACCAGACTCAATGAAAAGAAATGTAAAGAATTAGAAATAGCAGCTCTTAAGACTTTTAAGGGAAAAGTTTTATTTTGACATCTCTTGTCATAGTGCAACTTAAGAATATGTAGAAAGATGTATTTTTTTTTGTTTGCTGATAAAAAGGTGATAGTTATTATATATATCACTAACATAATTGGGTAAAATTTATTTCACAAGTTTAAAGTATTTTTAACACTGTAATAACTAAAATTAAATAAATTCTTAACCAGTACAACATCACAAACTCTGTATCATTCCATCTTTGAAAGTCACCTGTTTAGCAATCAGACATAAATCCTATTTTTAATCTATATATATTTAATACTGAATGTTAAATTTGGGGGAGATAATGTTTCTTTCAAAATTTCCCTTAAGCCAATACAGTTTAATACGAAATAATATTTCATATTAAATATAAATACACAGAGAATAGTCTGAAAATAATCTCTAAATCTTTGAAAACTTTCCAAAACTTTGCTGTATATTAACTTTAAAAATCTAAAACAATTGCTATGATGGGTAGGAGATTAAAATAAACAACTTTTTAAATAAACTTTAAATTATTTCTAAAGGAAGCAGTGAAAGCATAAGTGTTATATATTAGAAAGTGGACTTTTTACCATGGTTTGGTCATAGAAATATGTGATTCAAAATTATAGCATGGTAAAAACTGTCTTTTTATCTTTAACCATGGTTCCGAATATGAGTCTTTCTAGAGAAAACATTGCACCCCAATGATATTTTCTCTGTTAAAGTATCTACAGGTTTTCAATACAATAGAACACCAAAAAAAAAGAGTAAATAACCATGAAAAAAATGTACATAGGTAAAATGAACAGATGAAAAATATTTCAAATTAATGTTTTAGAAAACAAAATGTATCAAAGAGCAGTGAAGTGTGTTAGTCACTCAGTTGTGTCTGACTCGGCGACCCCATGAACTGTAGCCTGCCAGGCTCCTCTGTCCATGGAATTCTCTAGGCAAGAATACTGGAGTGGGTAGCCATTCCCTCTTCCAGGGGATCTTTGTGACCCAGGGATCAAACCTGGGTCTCCTGCATTGCAGGCAGATTCTTTACCATCTGAGCCAAAGAGCAGTGCAGAGTGCCAAACCAAAAGTCCAGAGAAAAGGTACTAAAACTGTGCAAAGGAGACAATGCATGCAAAAAAAAAATATATATATAAAGGGATTTTGACCAAAATAACTAATTGGTATAAGACAAAAGGAGAAGAAGGAATACAGTACTGGTAGACAAACACAAAATTTCTACATGCTAGAATATAGGATTTACTATAGGAAAAGTCACAAAGTTACAAATTAGATCATAGAAGGTATTAAATCTCAATCAAAAGCAATTTCCTGATATAAGGTCCCCTTATGCCACACCTCATCTTAACTAAGTTTGGTGAAAATTTACTAAGAAAAATACACCTCAATCTTTTCATGAGGCATACTAAATGCAGAAATATGTTTTATTAAATCAATTCCATGAAAGTTCTTTTTTTGGCTATGCAACTTGAAGGATCTTAATTCCCCAGCCTAGGAATTCAATCTGCGCACTCAGCAGTGAAAGCCAAGAGTACTAACCACTGGATCCCAAGAAAATGTCCATCCATAAAAGTTCTTACAGGGATTTCCCTGGTGGTCCAGTGGTTAAAAATCCCACCTTCCAACACAGGGGACTCAATCCCTGGCTGGGGAACTCAGATCCTACAAACCAAAGAACGGGGAGTACCTAAGCCCTAGCCACCAGAACTACTGGGTTCATACGCCACAACTAGAGAAAAGCCCGTGTGCCACAATGAGGAGCCCACATGCCGCAACTAAGATCCCACACAGCCAAATAGCTAAATCAATGTTTTTGAAAGCTCTTATATTGATTTTTAAATTTTAAAGCCCACTATTTTTTGTTGTTGTTGTTGTATAGTTTCTAAGTTATGTCTGACTCTTTTGTGACCCATGGACTTGTAGCCCTTCAGGCTTCCCTGTCCATGGGATTTTCCCAGGCAAGAATACTGGAGAGGGCTCCCATTTGAGACTCAAAGGGATCTTCCCAACCCAGGGATCCAGCCTTGACTCTTGCTTGGCAGGCGGATTCTTAACCACTGACCCACCTGGTAAACCCCCACTATTTTTACTATGTGAAGAACCTGATATTTTAAAAAACAGTAGATTCAAATGCCTATGAAATGCTCTATAAATTTTAAAAGGCATATGATAAAGAAAAGAACAGGAATGGATGTCTATTATATCCTGCCCTACCCTCAATTTATGAAGAAGAAACTAATTTCAAGGATACCAACAGGATCAAAGACCTAGGTACCATTACTGCTTCATTTGCTACCTATGAGAGCTAAGCAAGTTATCTCATCCATCTCTAAACACTTTTTCTGCATAATTTTGTTATAAATTTGGACTAAGATATATATATTTTGTCTATCTAAACTCCATAGAAACAGGGAATTTGTTTGGAGCACTGGTATGGAGCCACTAGAATGATGCCTATCTCACTGTGAAGACTCAAATCATTCTTGAATAAATAAGAGATGGTTTGAGGCTCCTTTCTTTTCAGATTCTAAAAGGCTGTAGTGTATTTGGAGAAGGGAGAGGTAGTTATATAAAGGTATATTTTCTAGACACAGAAAAGTCAAGTATTAGGTAGCAGGTATAACAAAATGCTATCTTCATTGATATATTAAATACACTTTTATTACCATCTTTGAGTAAGAGATACTGCTGTTTACTACTATTACATGTGTAAAATTAGGCCTTGTATCTAGGAACTTACTTCTTTAATGTGAGAATGAAACAACAATAATACAGAGTAGAAGTGCATAAGGTAAAAAGAGAAAGAAAGAGAAAAAAAGCGTCCTAGGAGTTCTGAAGAGGAAGTAGAAGACAGCTCCTTCCTTTAACACCAATTCTCTTCCTACCTGAAAAGATTGTTGAACAACATTATAGAACATGTAGATATAAGGAGATGCAGTCACAAAAATAAGTAATTCTATTCAAATGTCAACTAAGTTATGGGCATACACCTCCTTAACATGTCCTTAGCTAAGGAAACTCAGATTAAAAACCAAAATACAATTAGGCTAGATTCAAACCTAACTCATTTTTATCATATTACTTCTATAGAAAAAATTCATTTTCAATCACAGCTAAGTTCTGGAACATTAAATATGGTTTGAATAATAAATTCACATAAATATTCTGAAACTCCTTGGATGAAATGTGTAAATAACTTTCATGAAGAAGGGAGAGATAGAAGGAAATGAATGTCCTTATTAAATTCATTCTTCCCTAAAGAAAATAATCTGTCAAAGTTATCGATATTCAAAGCATGACAATTTAAATTATATCTAAACTACTTTGGATGTGCAGTTTTGACTAGCTGGATATTTTATAAAATGGTGTATGTGCATCAAATTGTTGTCTAATGCAAAGAACAAAATGCACAAGTCTTAGAAATCACCATCAAAATGCAAGTCTTAGAAATCGCCAGGTTCAATTTATTGCTACAGATGAGGAAACAGAAGCACAGGATCTGTATTTAAACAGCAAGTTTTGAAACATCTAACAAAAAGAGATCAATTATACAATTAACAAGTTCCAATATTCTTTCTACCAGTAGAAGAGGCTGTTGTTTCACTTTGCTCTAGAAAAGCTAACTTTAAATTCTGTATTTAAGGGATAAAGCTGCCATCACCTGAACCCAATGTTCAATTAAAAAAAGTGAGACAACTAAACATTATATGCCCCTGATTTATGCAACATAAAATATACAGTACCTCCTATGAAGTACTGTTGCCTCCTTGAATTAACTTCTAGTTTATAAAAATTATTAAGGCAAGTATCTGGAACAAATTAAATTGGGGCTTCTCAATCTTGGCATCGCTGACATTATGAGCCAGATAATTCTTTGTTGTTGGGAGCTGTCCTACACGCTTCAGGATATTTAGCAGCATCCGTCTCCTCTACCTGCTAGGTGCCAATAGCAATCCTATCACAGGTTGCAACACCAAAAGTATCTCCAGACAGTGCCAAATCTCCCCTTGGAAGAAATAACAAAAACCAAAAATTCTAGGGATGGGAAGTTGAGAATCACTGAGTTAAACAGAAGCAAACAAAAACAACTAAAATATAGAATATGTTGTAAAAGAGAGAAAGACAGTAAAAGGGAAGAACTTTTCTAAATTAGAGACATTCCAGAGACATACCAGCAAAATAATACAGACCTTATTTGAAATTTTCAAGGCAAATGAAAAAATCTGAATATGAGTTGGTATAGTATAGTATAAAGGAATCGCTCTGGTTAGGTAAGAAACTGCTCTTGTATTTTAGAGATGCATGTCGGGAGTATACACAAATACTGTCAGGAATTTGCCATAAAGTATTTCAGGAAAACTAAAGTTGTGTAGCAAATTCTTGATAATGCTAAATCTCTGAAAAGGAGATTTACAGAGGTTTTATTTCACTAGTCTTTATACTTTTGTGTACATTAAATCCTTTTAGTTTTTAAAGTTTCAGGGTGATGTTTTTACTACAGATGTTGCTTGCATTTAAAAAAAATTACTTAAAAGTAATACTATCCAATTAACAAAGTATTTTTTTACTTTCTTCTCAAAATATACTGAACACAAATGTTTAACAAAGTCTTTTTAACAATGGTCAGAGGTGAATGAATTTTTTAATGCTATTAATGGAAGAAGGCAATGGCACCCCATCCCAGTACTCTTGCCTGGAAAATCCCATGGACATAGGAGCCTGGTGGGCCACAGTCCATGGGGTCGCTAAGAGTCAGACACGACTGAGCGACTTCACTTTCACTTTTCACTTTTATGCATTGGAGAAGGAAATGGCAACCCACTCCAGTGTTCTTGCCTAGAGAATCCCAGGGACGGGGGAGCCTGGTGGGCTGCCATCCGTGCGGTCGCACAGAGTCGGACACGACTTAGCAGCAGCAGCAGCAGTCCTTGAATACTCAAAACACAAAGTCACGTGAAAACATGGAAATAAAGGGTCATCTGGACCGCTTGTGAACATTAGCATAACATTTCAAACTAACTCCTCTTCAGAACAAATATATTATCACTGCTATATTAGAGAAAAGCAGTCCATTTTATAGTGTAATAAACTAGTATTCACGGCAAAGAATAAAGTGAAAGTGAAAGTGTTAGTCCCTCACTGGTGCCTGACTCTTTGTGATCCCATGGACTGTATAGCCCACCAGGCTGCTTTGTCCATGAAATTCTCCAGGCAAGAATATTGGACTGGGTTGCCATTCCCTTCTCCAGGGGAACTTCCCAACCCAGGAATCGATTCAGGTCTCCAGCACTGTAGGCAGATTCTTTACCATCTGAGTCACCAGAGAAGCCGAAGAATAAGAATATAGTATATTCTGATTAACTAGATATCATATTTACAAATTCCATTCAATTTAACAAATATTCACTGCCAATTACATACTATGCGCACAGTAGTAGGACAGCCAAGGGAGAATGGTAATACAAAATTATTTTTTAACAATCAATGCCTCCCACAAATATTATATAAAAAAGGCAACTCTAAAGGCAACTTTATGTACAAAGAGCTAACTGTATCAAACAAGATTGGAAAGTAATACTAAACAGATGCTAATACAGAGACTGTAAAGAGGACGGAAAAAACATTTCCAAACGAAAATAGTAAAAAAGAATAATGCTTAAAGAAGATGGAGCCTTTCAGTATTATGCGGAAAGTCCACAGTTTATATGGTAGCTTCTGAAGTGTTTAAGCATTAAAATAGTGTTTTAGAAAGAGGCCACGTGAAAGATGGTTTTAAACATACAGGACAACAGACATAAAGAAACCAATTAGGAATTATCAATCATTTGATCAATGTATCAAATGAAAGATTATGCAAAGTGGGGATAGGAAAAAGAGTCAGTCTTAAAGAGTAAACATAATTTAAAAAATGAGAATGCTAGCAACTACAGAATTTGGATATCTTGAACTTTAACACTCCCATCCTCCTATGCCATCACTATCTCAATTTATTACTGTTTTTGTTGTTCTGAAAACTACCCTCCACTTATCATTGAATGTCAAGCTGGTAACATGAATTTCAAGATAATAATAATATCAAAAGGTCACACATAAACAGGTGAATATATAAAAAAAAGACTAATTTGAAATTTTGTAACACTGATTGAGTAATTCTTAATAGTTTACACTATATCTTTGAAACAAGCCCAGAGAAACATAGTACGTGTTCTTCTTAGTTCTCTGAATACAGATTTATTATACACAAAATAAGAAATATATAGTCATCATAATTATTCTCTTCCATACATGATCCTGAAGCCTAATAAAAATTTCTTTGCTCTGTACTTTTTATGGTCTTAAATGGGTAAAATCCATTTAAAATAGTACAATTCTTAATAAAGACTAAACTATTCCAAAATTAGTATATTTGGGATACACTTTTCCAGTAGTAGTAGAGTCACTGAATACTGATTTACATATACATTAAAATAAAATAAGAAAATAAATAAGAGCCCACTTAAAAGTCCCTGGAAAAAGAATATCAACAAAGAGCCTGACATTATGGTACTGCTATCTTATGATTAAAATAAATAAAACTAAAGAAAACTTGACTAAAATAAATTTAGCTTTCAAAAGTCTATTCATTGATTTATTATTGATCAATATCTACATTCTTTCATTCATACTTATCTATCCTTCTAATATTTCAGTCAAGACCTGGGAATATACTAAGAATCAGTGGTATAAAGAAAAACAAAGCCCAATAGTACAACATGATTTCTTTTCTTATGCTTCAAAGTACTTATCTGCCTGCAATAGCTCACTATGAAATTATAACAGTTTAGTGTGAAAATCTGGAAACTATAAACTTTATAAAGTGAACAAATTATTAATGGTTAAAATAAGTAAAAATTCTATGGAATTCTCATATCTAGAGTTTGTAAGTAGATTTTTTGCTAACAAAATTAAAGATACATATTATTTCAAAGATTTCTTTAAATCCAATAACAACAGTACAAAACAATTTAGTTATAAATTTAGCCTACTTCTGGTATATATCATTATTCATCAATTATCATAAAAAGAGCCTCAAAATAAAACAATTTCTTGTAAAATGGCATTAAAATGTACATGCAAATACACATACACATACAGATTAAACACACACACATACATACAGATTACACACACACACACACACACACACACACACACACACACACACACACACACACCCCCTAGAGTCATAACCTGGTAAAATTTACTTCTCAAATACAAAACTAAATGCTAGAAGACAATCTGAAAAGAAGTGAAGCACAATTAATTTTTAAAAAATTCTAAACTGTAGAACAAAATAATTTTTAGACATGCAAGTACTTTGAAAATTTAAAAACCACAAACAGTTCTGAATTTAGAGAATTTATGCCTTCAACAACTAAAATGAATCCAAGAAAAGGACAGCCAAGAAATCAGAAGACCAAGCAGTTAAAAAAGAAATTAGTAGAATATAATCTATTGTTAACATTTCAGATAGTTTTTAATAGAAAAGGAAGCAACTAGTTACAAATACTGTTTAAATTCAATCAAATGCCTTCTGAAGAACAGGAAGAAAATATTTTTCAAACTGGGAGGGAAACAATTTTAAAAATTCAAATTCAGTTAAACACAAGGGGGACAGGTTGTGGGATAGTAAGAAAATGCATTTTGCCATTAATTGTCGATGTTAGGAAAAAAAACCCAAAAACCCAAAGACTAACTTAAAATAAAAGAGAGTGGAAAATCTTATAGATTAGGATTTAAATAAGAAAAAAGGAAAATACTCAACTACATGGTACTACAAGAGAAAAAAATCTAAAATTTTTTGTCATAAAAGTTGAAAACAGAGGTATAAAAAAGCAATCTTAATCAAAGGTACCATTATTAACATGAATAAAGGAAGAATTCAAGGCAAAACATATTATACAGGAAAAAATTTATAATAATAATAGATACAATACACTGGGAGTGTGACAGCTCAATGTCTGTGTACTCTGACAATGCAACACAGAAACACATAAAGTAAAAATATTAGAAACTTAAGCAACTTGAAAATTCACACAACTTAGTGGGAAACTTTCCAAATACCTATCAGAAAATGAGAAAATCAAGTAGACTATACAGATATGGGCAATTCAAAAATTGAATTAACAAATTATACTTATATTTCAAGAGAAATATAAGTGAAACAGAACTTAGTATATCATATGAACAAAGAACATAGTCTTTGAAAGCAAATTAAAACCTGATTATGTCTTAAGCAAAGGAAAATCTCAACAGGTTTTTTTAAAAAATAACACAGGCTATATCCGGGGTCCATAAAGCTAAAGGAAACTAAAAATTATCAATAAAAGGATAATACTACATTTGAACATTTTAAAAGAAAAAAAAAAACCTACTAATGAACTCTTAGAATATAGAGAAAGTGAAAACTAACATTGTGAGCATATCATTTCAAATGGAATTGGTCCCAGCAATTCTTAAAGAAAAATTTAAAGCCTTAAATATATTCAGTATAACACAAAAAAGGTTTAAATACATAAAAAGTTTAAAAAATAAAATACAAATGAAAATATATCAATATAATTTACAGTGATAAACATAGAAATGAAGAAATTCAGAGATACAAAAGTAATAAATAAAACCAAACACTATTTCTTGGGTAAGTCTGACAAGAGAAACAAGCCTGTAACAAGTCTGATAATGGAAAACCAAAGAATAAAAAATACAAGGAATCATTAAAATTAGAGAACTAAGCACAACTGATATATCAGTAAATGGGAAAGTCTAAAAAAAATGGATGATTTTCTAAGAAAAGAAATCATCAAAATTACCTCAAGGAAAGGTAGAAATGTAACAGAATATATCCACAGAAGAAACCTTAACAATAGTTATATATCTACCTTTCAGAAGGAACATAACATTATTATATTATTTACAAAGTTAATTTGGCAGTTGTATAAAAAGTACAGTGCACAACACATACATGAAAGGGGATCAAGAAAACATGAAACACAATCATATGTGATCTTCCCCTACCTGGAATGCTTTTGGCAATGCTTTCACCATTCTTCAGGTCTTAGTTTATATTTTACCTTCTCAGATGATAATATCAGGGGTACTCTCCTCAGTTCTCTACCACACCATTCTCTTTATTTCCTCCACAGTACTACCACAGTCTAAAATTATCTTGTTCTTGAGTACTTGCTTATTATCTCTCTTCTCCATTTAAAATAGAGAGGAACCAATCAGACTTACTGAGCACTATCACCAGTTTGTGGCAAAGTTCCTGGCACAATGCAATACAATATTACAAGTATCCAAACACTTGCTGAATAAATACTAAAAATGAGAAACACCATTACCAATATTAGGCAAATATATTAATGTAATACACTAAACTGCTAGAGGTGAAAAGAATATGTATCATCTTAACAAAAACACATGATAAAACATATTATCTATTACCACAGAAATACTTTTAAGCCAAGAAGCTTACTTTTGTTCCTGACAACGTATTCTATCACAAATCTAAGGCATATATAAATGTAGAAGTTTAAAAATTAGAAGCATTCCATTTAAATCAGAAAAGATGTCCAAATCAGAACTAGTAGGGAACAGGTCAGGAAACCTAAGCAATGCAATGAGACCAGAAAACAAAACAAAAAATAGAGAAGTATAAATACTGAAAAGGGAAACAACAAAATGCCATCATTTGCAGGAAACGTAATCATCCTTCTAGAAATTTCAAGAGAATCAATCGACAATTAAGTAAATGGTAAGATCAACACACAAAAATCAGTAGATTTCCTATATACTAGCAATAACCAATTGAAAAATAAAGTGCAAAATGGAAGAAAAGATGTAATTCACGGTAACAACAAAAACTATGAAATACCCAGGAATAAACCTAACAAGAAAAATGTAAGACCTACATGAAAAAAAAAAAAACGATAAAATTTACTAAAGGACATAAAAGAACACCTGAAGAAATGGAGAGGCATACCATGTTCCTGGATGGGAAGATTCAATAGGGTAAAGATGTCAATTCTCCCCAAATTAATCTGTAAATTCAATGCACTTCCAATCAAAATCCCAAAGGGATTTTTAATGGAACTTGACATGTTGATTCTAAAGTTCATCTGGAAGAGAAAATACACAGAAATTGCCAAATTTTTTTGAAAAAGACAATGGGGAGGGGTGCCCTACCAGATGTCAAATATAAAATGATAATCATCAAAACAATGGAGTATTAAATCCAGAACAAACATATTTTGGACTTTTAAATTATGATACAGATGATACTTCAAGTCAGTGGGAAAAAAGACATTGTTCAATAAATTATTTTGGGAGAATGGTTACAAAACTGAAAAAATTAGTTAGGTCTCAGCCATAAAACATATATTTTAAAAATTCCAGATGAATTAAAATCTACTAGAAACATAAATAAAACTGAAGACATAGCAGAAGAAAACATAAAAGGCTAAATTACTATAAGAAGGCTTTTCAGGAAAGACACAAAACCTAGAAGCTAGGAAGGAAAAGATTGATAGACTTCGACAGTATAAAAATGAAAAATCCAAAGATTCCATAAAGACAACTGACAGGTTAGCAGAAAATGTCATAAAATATGATGGTTATATTATAAACAGAATTTTAACGAAATCCTAAAATTGCAGTAAGAAAAAGGCAAACCCCACAATAGGCAAAATGATATGAGTAGGCAATTTATACAAGACATAACAAATGACCACCAAATATGCTCAACCTCACTGGCAATCAGGCAAATACAAATTAAAATGAGGTATTATTTTTTATCCATTGACAAATATTGTCTGTTTTGGGGAATAATATGGTAGACTCTATAATCAACATTTAAAATGCAATTTTCATACTAGGAATTTAGATTGCAGAAATACTTGTATATGTCAGCCAAAAAAAAATGTACAAGAATGTTTATTACAGAACTGATGATAACAGAAAAATTTATGTAATCCATATACCCATCAACAGAATAATAGTTTTGGGTTATGAAGCAATGAACAACCATCTGAAGAATAAAGTAGATCTACATATAAAGACTTACACCATGACTATTTAAGTGTACTTATTCTATTCTTTCTGTTCCTTTAATTTTCATCTCTTTAGACTTATTTATCTTTATGAAACTTAACAATGCAGTGACATTTTACAACTTGTTTATTATCTTATTTGAATATAAATTCACTTAGGCAAGAACCATACTTTGTTCCTTGCTTTGCAAACAAAACAGGGCCTTAAAAACATTAAGCTTAAACTCAAACATATTTCCTGAATGAACACACAAACACTGATGTAGAAGAGTATCAATATTACATTTCATTAGGTGAAAAATGTAAGTCTCAGAAAAGCAGGCATGGTATATGTCTGCTTAAGTTGATTAAAAACAAAATATATGTATATTCAAGAAAACAAAAATTTCAAAATATATAACTCAAGTGGTGATCAAGGAGTGAAATCATCAAGAGAATTTTACTTATCTGTACTCTTCTATGCTGCTTATCTTATAAAAATACCAATAAAAGGACAACATAGATTTCTACTCTGTAATCCTAGCAAATAATTTAATAATTTATATCTTCAAAGAAAATTTAATACTTTAAATTCTAGATCCTCAAAAATATCAAGAATAACTTATTTCCATATTTCTAACAAAAATTACAAAAGTATGAAAACAATTTGTATTATTTTGAGGTATACAGGATTAACTTGCTAGTATATGTAATTCAGTCTAAATGCACATGCAACAGAAATACTTTTTAAGTAAACAGGAAAAAAAAAGTCTTGGCATTGGGCTTCCTGGTGCCTCAAATGGTAAAGAATCAGCCTGCAATGTGGGAGACCTGGGTTTGATCCTCGGGTTGGGAATATCACCTGGAGGAGGGCATAACAACCCACTCCAGTAGTAGTCTTACCTGGAGAATTCCATGGACAGAGGAGCCTGGCAGGCTACACATTTCATGAGGTCACAGAGAGAGGACTGAGCAACTAAGCACAGCAAAGCTTGACATCAATATTAAGTCACTGTAAGATTCAGTTACAGCAACAGCTTGTTTTCCCAAGAGAAGTAAAATCAAGAGAACACTGTATTTCCCTCCATTCTTTTTCTTCCTGTAGCCAATTAAATTTCTTTGAAAATCAGGTTTATCAAAGTATAAGTTAGAATAAAGTTCACCCATTTTTAGTTGTATAAACCTATTGGAGGGAAGATTGCAAGTGAAGGGTTAGTCGCTCAGTTGTGTCAGACTCTGTGACATCATGGACTGTAACTGGCCAGGCTTTTCTGTCCATGGAATTCTCCAGGCAGGAATACTGGAGTGGGTAGCCAGTCCCTTCTCCAGGGGATCTTCCTGACCCAGGGATCGAATCTGCATCTCCTGCATTGCAGGCAGATTCTTTACCATCTTGAGCCACCAGGGAAGTCCCATATAAATCTATGGATAGTGGCAAATACATAGTTATATAATTTTCACCACAATCAAGACAGACAGTATTTCTTATACTCAAACATTTCTCCTGCTCCTTTATAGGCAATCTCTTACCACCACCCTAGTAATCATGCTTTCTGTTACTTTCATTTTTCTCTTTTCCAGAAGGAAATGGAATTATTCAAAGTTTTGAGTGCAGCTTCTTTTACGAATGCACAATGCCTTTAAAATTCATCTACTCTACAGCACACATCGCATCAGTAGTTCATTCCCTTTTATTGCTGAATACCTTTCCATCATATGGATATATCTCACTTTGTTTAGCTATTCAGTAATTAATGAATATTTGAGTATTAGGCTTTATGTGGGCATGTTTTCATTTCCTATGGATAAATACACGAGAAAAAAAATGTGTTTTTAAATTTTTAAGAAAACAGCAGACTTTTATAAATGACAATACCATTTTGCATTCCCACCTGCAATGTATAGAGTTCTGGATGCTTTGGATTCTCACTAGCATTTGATATTGTCAATTTTTTCTTTCTTTAATTCCTACACTCTAGATATTAATGTAGGACTTCCCAGGTGGCACTCATGGTAAAGAACCTGCCTGCCAATGCAGGAGACATAAGAGATGCAGGTTCAATCCCTGGGTTGGAAAGATCCCCTGGAGAAGCGCATGACAATCCACTCCAGCAATCTGAGTCTATGCTCTAGAGCCCTAGAGATTCAACTACTGAGCCCACCTGCCACAACTACTGAAGCACTCATGCCCTAGAGCTAGCACTCCACAACAAGAGACGCTAGCGCACTGCAACTAGAGATAGCTTCCACTCACCACAATTAGATAGCTTCCACTCACCACAAAGCCTGCATACAGCAATGAAGAACCAGTGCAGCCAAGTAAATAAATAAATAAATATAGGTCTGGAAGATCCCCAGGAGTAAGGAATGGCAACCCACTCCAGTATTCTTACTCGGAAAATTTAAGGACAGAGGAACCTGGCAGGCTACAGTCCATGGGGCTCCAAAGAGTCAGATACCACTCAGCAACTGAGCACACAATGAAAAAGATATACAAGAATTTGAAGAGTTTGATATCAAAGATCTTAACAACTCTTACTTCCTGTGAGCCCATCCAAGAGAAAGTAGCTATAGTACATTCTAAAAATTAGCCTTTTTTTCCTCAACACATCTTTTTCTATTTGTGGCTCCATCTGCCTCAAATTATGGCAATAAAGGTGGGTGGAAAGAGACAAGGAAAGTGGGAGGGAAAAGAAAGGGGAAAAAAAATCCAGCAGGACAAAGAAATAGGACATCAGGTACCTTCCAGCATGAAGTCACCTGTCTTTCTGAAGAAAACTTTTTCTCAATTTTCCATTACCTTATATAAAATACAAGGTTGAATCATTAATTCAACCTCTTCCAATCCCCTTCGTAACATTATGTAGGACTTCCCTAGTGGTCCAGTGGTTAAGAATCCGCCTGCAAATGATGGCGACAAGGGTTCAACCCTGGGTCCAGGAAGATCCCACATGCTGCAGGGCAACTAAGTCCCTTGTGCCACAAGGGACTAGAGCCCACATGCTGCAACTGTTGAAGCCTGTGCACCCCAGAGCCTGTGCTCTACAACAAGAGAAGCCACCAGTTAGAAGCCCATGTGCCACAAGAAGAGAGTAGCCCCCACTCTCCCCACACTTAAAGGCCCATAAACAGCAATCAAGACTCAATGTGGCCAAAATTAAAAATGAAGATAAAATTTTTTAAAAAGTTAAATGTAGAGGTATACCCTAGAAATTTACAATTATACAGTTCCCTCTCTGCTGCCATTTACTAAGATTTTCAAATGGAAGTTTCTTCTGATCACTCAGGTTTCACTTAAATTTGTCATTCCTTAGAGTATGATTTTGCAGAGAAGGCAATGGCACCCCACTCCAGTACTCTTGCCTGGAAAATCCCATGGACAAAGGAGCCTGGTAGACTGCAGTCCATGGGGTCGCTAAGAGTCAGACACGACTGAGTGACTTCACTTTCACTTTTCCCTTTCCTGCATTGGAGAAGGAAATGGCAACCCATTCCAGTGTTCTTGCCTGGAGAATCCCAGAGACGGGGGAGCCTGGTGGGTTGCCATCTATGGGGTCGCACAGAGTTGGACACGACTGAAGCGACTTAGCAGCAGCAGAGTATGATTTTGTGACCCTATGAACCCTCCTTCTCTCTGTCATGGTTCATCCCCATCACCTTGATTTCATTTTCTAATAGCAGTAATGATAGTATTAACTTCTATTATTTATTTTCTAGTAAAATTACATACTGTCAGTCTTTTCAACTAAAATAAAAGTCCCAAGAAAGTAGGAACTTCATCTATCTTTTCATTGCTGTAGTCTAAGCCAAGAGCAGTATACCAAGGAAGTAGTCAATAAATATTTCTTGAATTATGTCATTAAGTTATATCATTAAAGATATTTAACTTTGACAAGTCCTTTATTTTGAAACCCTGAAATACACCTCCATGCTTTCCATTTTTTATCATCTTAAAAATATTTCTGACAGCAGAGTATATCCATGAATTATATCTTTTTCACCTACAGGAGTATAATTGCAATGAAAATTCATACAGTTTAGTATATATCCTTTTTTGAAGCCAGAAAGACATTAAACACTAAAAATGTTCTTGTCCTAACAGAGATTGACTTACATTTTTAACCCATCATGAATTTCAGAATCCTAAAAAAGAAACACAGGAGAGCTTTTGTCTCTGTCTGTGCTGACTACAGAACAAAATAGGTTTATATTATAAAACACAGAAAGAACATTTTTGTCCAGATTATTTAAACACTGAAAAAGTCTATCATAATAGACTGGAGAATCTCCTCTTCTGAATTTTTTTACGAAATGTCAGCCAACTCAAAGGTCTGCTTCTATTCAGCACTTAATAAAGATGCAACTTTACTTCCTTGGTAGTATGGACTACAATGTTTGTGTCCCCCACAAAATCGTATGCTGAAATCTAGCTCACGATGTAATGAGACTGCAGTGAGGCCTTTGGGAAGTAAGAGGATTAGAAGTCATGAGGAAGGCACCGTCAATAATGGGATCAGTGCCCTTATAAGAGAACATGCTTCCTCTTTTTACACTCCACCACATGAAAATAGAAGATGGCTCTCTGCAACACGAAAGAGGGTCCTCAGTAGAACCTAATACCATGCCAGCACCCTGAGATCTCAGACTTCAGCTTCCAGAAGTAATGAAATGTAACTTTCTGTTTACAAACCACTTAATCTATGGTACTTTGTTATAGCAGCCCAAATAGACTAAGACATCTGGAGAATTAGGGGGTATTTGCTTTATATTCTGTTTAACCAGTCTTAGAGCAGTGGTTCTCAAATTTAGCTATACAACAGAATTAACAGAAAAAGTACTAATGCCTGGGAGATAACCTTAGATATTTAATCATGTAGGGGTATGGCTTGGGCATTAAGAATTTTTAAAAGCTCCTGCTGCTGCTGCTGCTAAGTCGCTTCAGTCGTGTCCGACTCTGTGCAACCCCATAGACAGAAGCTCACCAGGCTCCCCCGTCCCTGGGATTCTCCAGGCAAGAACACTAGAGTGGGTTGCCATTTCCTTCTCCAATGCATGAAAGTGAAAAGTGAAAGTGAAGTCGCTCAGTCGTGTCAGACTCTTAGCGACCCCATGGACTGGAGCCTACCAGGATCCTCCGTCCATGGGATTTTCCAGGCAAAAGTACTGGGGTGGGGTGCCATTGCCTTCCCCATTAAAAGCTCCTAGGTAATGCAAATGCAAGACCAAGGTTAAACCACTGCTCAAAAGGTGAAGATTAATTAACTCCATCATGAAAGTAGCTTATATATGAAGAAAAAAACAGCTTCTCTTAATTGAAAGGCATTTAACGATCCTAAATGCCATTAGCTTTTGTTTATATTCAAAAATAATCAAATATTTTCTACATCACATAAAGGGCATCAGAATCTTTCTCACACTTTCTCTCAGTTATTAAACACATCAAAATACTTCTAATGTACTCAGCACTATGCTAGGCACTGATGAATAAAGCTGGATCACTGTATTCTTGTGATCAAGCATCCACTCCTACCTTTAAGATGTCCTTACCTCAACTACCACCATGATCACACTCTACTTTCCATCAGGGGTTGGACTGTATCAGTCCATCAAAGAACAACTATAATGCCAAATGTACACCTTTGGAGGACTAGTGTTCAAGTTTAACTCTGTTCTTACTCAAGGATTATGCATAGAATTTAGTCAATCCTAGTCAAAGAGATGTTGATACTGTAAAGAACAGGTGCCCTGAAATACAAAATGACCTCACTAATTAATCATCTCATTAAATAGTGCTAGGGGAAAGTTAAGATTCTTAACTTTTTTTCACATCATGTATCACAATATAAAATAAATTCCAGTAGGACTAGATCAAAAAATATGTAGATAAATATTAGCTGATCTCCAGAAGAGGAAAAGATGTTTTTAAATATAAAAGAAGACATTCTTCACAAAGATACACAGGAGGGAGATGGTGAGATATATGGAGAGAGTAACTTGGAAATTTACAATATGTAAAAAGACAGTCAATGGGAATTTGTTGTATGACTCAGGGGAAGTCAAACAGGGGCTCTGTAACAATCTAGAGGGGTGGGATGGGGGGGAGATGGGAGGGATGTCCAAGAGAGAGGGAACATATATATACTTAATGGCCGATTCTCACTGATGTTTGACAGAAAACAGCAAATTTCTGTAAAGAAATTATCCTTCAATTAAAAAGTAAATTAAAAATCATATACATATAAAATACCCTTATATAAAATGCAAATTTCCCAGAAAAAAATTATCACATTTGACAAAGATTCACATCAGTACATAGAGATTTCTTCAAAAAATAAATCCACATTTCCTTACAAAATGACCAACTGACATTTTAAAAATGTTTTTCCAGTAGAAAACCTAAAAATAACCCAAGTATCCAACAATATAAAAGCACAGTCAGTTATATTCTTCAGTTAGAATATTATGCAATCACCAAAACAGAAAAACGCTCAAGGTATATATATATATTAAAAATTAGGATATAATGAAAGTGAAAGTGGAGAGTGAAAAGGTTGGCTTAAAGCTCAACACTCAGAAAACGAAGATCATGGCATCTGGTCCCATCACTGCATGGGAAATAGATGGGGAAACAGTGGAAACAGTGTCAGACTTTGTTTTTCTGGGCTCCAAAATCACTGCAGATGGTGACTGCAGCCATGAAATTAAAAGACGCTTGCTCCTTGGAAGGAAAGTTATGACCAACCTAGATAGCATATTCAAAAGCAGAGACATCACTTTGCCAACAAAGGTTCGCCTAGTCAAGGCTATGGTCTTTCCTGTGGTCATGTATGGATGTGAGAGCTGGACTGTGAAGAAGGCTGAGCGCCGAAGAATTGATGCTTTTGAACTGTGGTGTTGGAGAAGACTCTTGAGAGTCCCTTGGACTGCGAGAAGATCCAACCAGTCCATTCTGAAGGAGATCAATCCTGGAATTTCTTTAGAAGGAATGATGCTAAAGCTGAAACTCCAGTATTTTGGCCACCTCATGCGAAGAGTTGACTCATTGGAGAAGACTCTGATGCTGGGAGGGATTGAGGGCAGGAGGAGAAGGGGACGACAGAGGATGAGATGGCTGGATGGCATCACTGACTCGATGGATGCGAGTCTGAGTGACCTCCGGGAGCTGGTGATGGACAGGGAGGCCTGGCGTGCTGCGGTTCATGGGGTCGCAAAGAGTCGGACACGACTGAGCGACTGATCTGATCTGATCTGATTCTGAAATCTAGTAAAAATATATCAGATGTGAGCAAATGACCAAGACATAAGTATTAAGATATGCTTTTTCCTTATACTTCAAAATCTTTACACAAAATATATATTAATGTAATTAAAGTTTCAAAATCCATATCCTTTGATCTAGAAATCTATTAGAAGTTTTCTGAAATACAGAAAACACAGGAAAATACTCATTGCTAAATTATTTATAATAGCAAAAGAAAAAAATTGACATATTTAAATTGATACTTCCAAAAAATATTTAAGGATACAGCAAAATATAAATATAAGGATACAGCAAAATATAAATAATGTGTGAGGAGACTTTTGCATCTATCTTTATCAGTGATTGTTGTTCAGTTGCCAAGCAGTGTCCAACTCTTCGCAACCCCATGGACTGCAGCATGACAAGGTTCCCTGTCCTTCACCATTTCCTGGAGTTTGCCCAAGTTCATGTCCACCGAATCGGTGATGCTATCCAACCATCTCATTCTCTGTTGCCCTCTTCTTCTTTTGCCTTCAATTTTCCCCAGCATCAGGGTCTTTTCCAATGAGTCGGCTCTTCCCATTTCAGCTGGCCAAAGGACTGGAGCTTAAACTCCAGCACCAGTCCTTCCAATGAGTATTCAGGGTTGATTTCAAGATTGACTGGTTTGATCTCCGTGCTTGTCAAGGGACTCTCAAGAGTCTTCTCCAGCACCACAGTTCGAAAGGATCAATTCTTTGGTATTCTGCCTTCCTTACAGTCCAGCTCTCCCATCCATACATGATTACTGGAAAGACCACAGCCTTAACTACATCGACATTTGTCAGCAAAGGTGATATCTAATCTTAAAGCACTGTGGTCAGAAAAAAATACTTGAAATGATTGCAATTTTTAAAAATTTACCAAAGCTTGATTTGTGACCCAAGATGTGGAAAATGTTCCACATGCATTCTGGAGAATGTTCCATGTGCACTTGAATAAAAAGTCCAATCTACTGTTTTTGGATGAATTCTAGCAAACAGAATCCAACAACACATTAAAAGGATCATACATTATGATCAAGTGGGCTTTATCCCAGGGCTGCAAGAAGTCTTTAATATATGCAAAACAATCAATGTGATATTAACAAATTAAAAGATAAAAACCATATAATCATCTCAACAGATGCAGGGAAAGCTTTTGACAAACTTCAACATCTCTTTACAGTAAAACTCACCAGAAAATAGGTATAAAAGGAACATACCTCAACATAACAATGGTGATATATGACAAACCCACAGCACACATTATTCTCAATGGTGAAAAACTGAAAGCAATTCCTCTAGGATTAAGAACAAGACAAGGGTGCCCACTTTGGCCACTATTACTCAATACAGCTTTGGAAGTCCTAGCCACGACAATCAGAGAAGGGAAGGAAATAAAAAGAAACCAGATTGGAAAAGAAAAAGTAAAACTCTCACTGTTTACAGATGACATATTTACTAATACACAGAAAACCCTAAAGATGCCCCCAGAAAATTAACTAGAGCTAATCAACGAATATAGCAAAGTCACAGGATATAAAATTAATACACAGAAATACCTCACATTCCTAAACACTCTAACAAGGAAAAGTCCACAACAGAAATTAAGAAAACAATGCCATTCACTTTGCAACTAAAATAATAAAAGACCTAGGAATAAATCCACCTAAAGAGACAAAAGACTTGTATGCAGAAAACTATAAGACACTGATGGAAGAAATCAAAGATGAGGGCTTTCCCAGTGGCTCAGTGATAAAGAATCCGCTTGCCAAGGGAGGAGACACAAGTTTGATCCTTGGTCTGGGATCATTCCACTGCTATAGAGCAACTAAGCTCGTGCACCACAACTATTGAGCCTGTGCTCTAAGGACCAGGAGCCAAACTACTAAAGTCTGCACACCCTAGGGCCCATGCTCCACAACAAGATAAGTCACTGCAATGAGAAGCCCACATACTGCGCCTAGAGAGCAGCTCCAGCTCTCTGCAACTAGAGAAAAGTCCGTGCAGCAATAAAGGCACAGCACAGCCAAAAATAAATTAATTAATTTTAAAAAACTACAATGGGTTGCCACCTCACAACAGTCAGAATGGCCATCATCAAAAAAAATCTACAAACAATAAACACCGGAGAGGATGTGGAGAAAAGGGAACCCTCTTGCACTGTTGGTGGGAATGTAAACTAATACAGCCATTATGGAGAAGAGTATAGAGATTTCATTAAAAAAAAAAAAAAAAAGGACTAAATCTACTATATGACCGAGCAATCCCACTCAGTTGGGAACCTAGTATCCCACTATTGAGCATATACCATGAGAAAGCCATAATTCTAAAAGATACATGTACCCTAATTTTCAATGCAGCATTATTTACAATAGCCAGGATGTGGAAGCAACCTAGATGTCCATCTATCTATGGATGGATAAAGATGGTATTGTAGATGTATACAATGGAATATTACTCAGTCATAAAAAAGAACAAATTTGAGTCAGTTCTAGTGAGGTGGATGAACCTAGAGCCAGTTATAGAGTAAAGCAAGTCAGAAAGAGAAAAATATCATGTATCAAGATAATATACAGAATAAAGAAAAATGGTATTGATGAATTTTTTTCAGGGAAGTGATGGAGATGCAGATGCAGAGAACTGACTTATAGACACAGTGGGGAAGGAGAGTAGGATGAATAGAGAAAGTAGCATTTACAATATACACTATCATGTGTAAAATAGATAGCTGATGAGAAATTACTATATAACACAAGGAGCGCAACCTGGAGCTCTGTGATGACCTACAGGGTGGGAAGCTCAAGAGGGAGAGGATAAATATATATAATTATGGCTAATTTGCAATGTTGTACAGCAGAAACAAACACAACATTGTAAAGTGATTTTCCTCCAATTAAAAAATAAATTAAAAATACAATGTGTGGCGGGAAAAATCAAGATATATAATATTTTTAAATAACAGGGTCCCGATTTGTTAAAAAGATGCATGTAACTATCTGCATAAAGAATGACTAAAAGGAAACAGCAAAATTTAGCATTGCTCATTTTAACTTTCTTTGAACCATTTTAAAATTTCCAAGTTTTCTATGAAATTTTATAATTAATGAAGCTTTACATCTCATTCCTAAAGACCTGACAATAGTGTTTGCCATTAGTAATAACATTAAACAGTTTTTTTTAACTGCTTCAAAATGTATTTACTTTCCGAAATATAGGCAGCTGAAAGCAACTTTTAGAATTTCTCATTAAACATGATTAGGCTTCTTTAATGGAGAAGGCAATTGGCACCCACTCCAGTACTCCTTGGAGAAGGAAATGGCAACCCACTCCAGTGTTATTGCCTGGAGAATCCCAGGGACAGCGGAGCCTGGTGGGCTGCCGTCTATGGGGTCGCACAGAGTTGGACATGACTGAAGTGACTTAGCAGCCAGTACTCTTGCCTGGAAAGTCCCATGGATGGAGGAGCCTGGTGGGCTACAGTCCATGGGGTCGCGAAGAGTCAGACATGACTGAGTGACTTCACTTTCACTTTTCATTTTCCTGCACTGGAGAAGGAAATGGCAACCCACTCCAGTGTTCTTGCCTGGAGAATCCCAGGGACAGCGGAGCCTGGTGGGCTGCTGTCTATGGGGTCGCACAGAGTTGGACATGACTGAAGCGACTTAGCAGCCAGTATTCTTGCCTGGAAAATCCCATGGATGGAGGAGCCTGGTGGGCTACAGTCCATGGGGTTGCGAAGAGTCGGACATGACTGAGCGAATTCACTTTCACTTTTCATTTTCCTGCACTGGAGAAGGAAATAGCAACCCACTCCCAGTGTTCTTGCCTGGAGAATCCCAGGGACAGGGGAGCCTGGTGGGCTGCCACTTATGGGGTCGCACAGAGTCAGACACAACTGAAGTGACTCAGCAGCAGCAGCAGGCTTCTTTAAAATGTACTATGAAAAGCATATTAAATGCTGCGGCAAAAACACAGTATGCTATAAACAGTTAATACTGGCAATCAATTGTGTCAGAAGCATTTACAACGTACTTGTTTGACACTGTACCTGTTGAGTAAATATTGCATGTATAAGTTATGAAATGACTTTACAACTAAACAGATAAGAGCTAGAAAGACTGTAAGCTGTGACATTCTATTGGCCACCAGAGTACTCTTGCCTGGAAAATCCCATGGATGGAGGAGCCTGGTAGGCTGCAGTCCACGGGGTCACGAAGAGTCGGGCACGACTGAGAGACTTCACTTTCACGCACTGGAGAAGGAAATGGCAACCCACTCCAGTATTCTTGGCCTGGAGAATCCCAGGGACAGAGAGCCTGATGGGCTGCCGTCTATGGGGTTGCAGAGAGTCGGACACGACTGAAGTGACTTAGCAGAAGCAGCAGCATTGGCCACCATAGGTATTTCACTGCAAATCTGCCACAACTTGGTCTATTTTAGTATAACTCTCTCCACAACCCAGCAGTTTACATACAATGACTATATGCTTTAGAGTTACAACAAACTAACTGGTACTTGACTAAGCTTCCCATTTCTTCAGACAAAATAGGGGTATGATAACTGCAAAGAAACAAGTGAATCCTACTACTTCTTCATCTTTCTACTACATTCAGCATTATTTGAGGAAAACAAAGCAGAGAACTAAGTCCTATTTCGTTCAGGAGACAAAGACCAGAAATTGGAGAAGCTGAGAATGCTAAAATTTATGAGGCAGAAAATTAGAGAGAAGAACCAGGAACAGAATCATTACAGAGCTATAACCTAACAACTATAGGGGCTCCTACAGGGCTGGATTCAACCCTGTAGGAAGAGATTCAACCAGCCAGAGGAAAAGGATTTCACTGAACACTTTGGGTATTTGGTAGAGAATCCAGAAAGGTCACATATATGAGTGAGAGGGGCTTCTCTAACTCTGGTGTATAAACACTAGAAAGATGCTATAAGAACGCTTCAAAACAAGCCTCAAAAGACTGAATCTTATTTTCAAGTAATTTGCTAGTCAAAATTAAATTCAATACTTCTTAAAGAAGTACAATAATATTTAGATATTTGACAATGTAATAATCACACTAAGTTAAGTGTATGTGTACTCAGTCATATCCAACTCTTCGCAACTCCATGGACTGTAGCCTTCCAGGCTCCTCTGTCCACGCAATTTTTCAGGCGAGTGTACTGTAGTGGGTTGTCATTGCCTTCTCCAAATCTTCCTGACCCAGGGACTGAACCAACATCTCTTGCATCTCCTGCATTAGCAAGTGGACTCTTTACGAAACCCAATAATCACATTATTCAGCATCAAACAAAAATTACTAGACTTGTAAGAAAGAAAGTACGTCCAGTAACTGGGGAAAAAACATAAATAGAAACAGATCTTGAAATGACAGGAATGGAATGAGCAAACAAAACTTTAAAGCTCTTTAAAATAATGCTCACGGATACAAAGAGAATGTGAACAGATTGCTTCAAGAAATAAAAATCTACAAAATTGAAAGATCAAAGAGAATTTCCATTGCTGAATAAAGTGTTTGTTATTAAAAATGAACTGGATGACACTGCAGAAGGACCAATGAACTTGAGACAGAGCAATAAATACTATTTGAACTAAACTTTGAAGGGGAAAAAAAATAACAAAAAAATATACAGAGGCAATGTCACTTTTAGCAGGATGTTGTGCTTACATACTCAGTCACTAAGTTGTGTCTGACTCTTTACAGCCCCAGAGTACAGCCTCATGGTCTGCCAGGCTCCTCTGCCCATGGAATTTCCAGGCAAGAATACTGGAGTGGGTTGCCATTTCCTACTTCAGGGGATCTTCCAAGCCCAGTGACTGAACCCACCTCTCCTGTACTGGCAGGTGGATTCTTTACCGCTGCACCATCTGGGAAGTCCCAATAGAGGTAATAAAATGGAATATTAAAAATAGTCAATCTATTGAAATATATGAACAATGGAAAAAGGGGCAATAACAAAGTGGGACAAAAAAAAAACAAAGAGCAAAATAGTAGACTTAAACACAAAATATTGATAACTACATTAAGTAAAAATGGATCAAATACACTGATTAAAAGGCAGAGATTGACAGTCTGGATAAAAAAGCAAGAGCTAAATATATGATGCCTACAAGAAACATACTTTAAGTATAAAGACAGAGAGGTTAAAAGAATAGAAAAAGACATACCATGAAAACATCAGCTGTGGCAAAGCTGGTAGAGCTATAATTAATATCAGACAAAGCTGAAGTGAGATAAAACAAGGAATACTAACAAAGATAAAAAGGGACATTTAATTACATAAAAGGATCAATTTAGCAAGAATACATAATAAACCTAAATGTTTACATACCTTGTAACAGAGCTCCAAAATATAATGGAGCAAAAACTGACAGATCAGAAATAAAAAAACAAGACTCTTCATAATTATAATTTAAATTTTGAAACTCATCTCTTAGTCCTTGCTAGGCAAGCAGACAGAAAATCAGTCAGAACATAAAAGACTTGAACATTATTAATTAACATAATATAATTGATATTTATGGAACACTCACCCCACAACTGCAGAAAATATATTCTTTCTAGATATGCATGAGCTTTTGTCAAAAATGAAACATATTTTCGACAATAAAACAAGTTTCAATATATCTAAAAGAACTGAAATTGGAGTACAGTATATTCTCTGATCACACATAATACTTTTAAATAATCCACAAACTTTCTCAAAAATAGTTCCTCATCTGAGTGACAAGATGACCATAAATGACTTGAGAGACTATCTTCTCAATTCTCCCAAGGATGTTATATAAACAACATGATTATATATGCACAAGAGAAAAGAGATGTCTTAAGCATTAAAGTGTAATTTCCCATGAAACCCCAGTTAAGAAAGGCAGAATGAATTAAAGAGGGAATCACAAGGAAAATTATAAAGCATTTAGAACTAAGTATTATAATGAAAACACAGCACAAAAAATGTGTGGTATATACCTAAAGCAGTGCACAGAAAGGGTATTTACAGCCTTTAATTTACAGTAAAAAAGATGAAACATTAAAAACAATAATCTAAGCTTCCATTTAAAATAACCAGAATAAGAACAAATTAAATCTACAGAGGAAATATAAGAGCATAGGTCAATGACACAGAAAATGAAGATAACATAGAAAAGTCAGTGACATGAAACAAAAATTAAAGTTTACAGAAAAAAAATTGATAAAGATTTTACAAGAACAAAAGAGAAAAATACAAATTATCACTATCAGAACTGAAAGAATTACTAAAGAATAATTACAGATTACCACCATTTAAAATAATAAAGACCACTATGAACAACTTTATGTTAATTAATTCAACAACTTAGACTGAAATACACAAATTACACAAAAAGAATTAAAATTTTCAAAACTGACAAAGAAAAGCTAAATAGCCATGTATCTATCAAAGGAAATGGATTTTTCATTAAAAATGTTTCCACAAATAAAACACAAGGTACAGATGGCTTCACTGCTCAACTCAATCACTCAAACAAATTTTCAGAAAATAGAAAAGAAAGATATACTTCCAAACACATTATAAGGCTAACATTTCTCTGATACAAAATGGCCAAATGTTTTTTTTAAGAAAACTAAAGATCAATATGCCTTGTGAAGAACAAGAATCCTTAATAATATACTAGTAAACCAAATCCAGCCATAGCCAAAAGGGGTCATATATCATGACCAAATGCAGTTTATTCTAAGAATACAAAGTTGGCTTAAAATCCAAGAGTCAATATAATTCACATAATGACAGAACAAAGAAGGAAAATCAAGGATCATCTCAATAGAATCAGATAAAAGACCTAACAATTCAGTATCTTTTAATAAAATTTTTAGCAAACTAGGGGTAGATATCTTCACCAGATAAGGGAATCAAGAAAAAAGTATAAAGAACATCATACCTAATTAGGAAAAACTGAACACTTCCTCCGCTAAAATCAGGAACAAGGCAACTTGGTCCAATAAGTCATCAATTCTATTGAGTATTTTACTGGAGGTCCTACGTAGGCCAACAAGGCAAGAAATAAGAATTAAAGGCATAAAAATAGGGGAGAAGGAGAGATAAACTGACTTAATTTGCAGAGATGACCATGCATGTAAAAAATTCTACCATCAAACAAACAAAAAACAACCCTGGTTAACCAAGTGAATTTAGCAAGCCAATAGTATATAAGATCAATATACAAATGTCCATTGCATTCCTATATATAAGCAACAAACAACTGCCAAATAAAATATAAAGAATTATCATTTACAATAATCTAAGTATTTCATCTTGACCTCTCCTAAACCAGGAAGAGAAGAAAGACTCTTAATCACTATCATTGGAGATGACTCTTACCACTGGTGATGGCCCAAACTTAACTCCGTATAAGAAACTTCAATAGATAACCCAGTTACTTGGACAGTAAGGAGATCAAACCAGTCAATCTTAAGGGAAATCAACCTGAATACTTGTTGGAAAGACTGATACTGAAGCTAAAACTCCAGTATTTTGGTAATCTGATGCGAATAGCTGACTCATTGGAAAAGTTGCTGATGCTAGGAAAGACTGAGTGCAGGAGAAGACAGTATCAGAGAACGAGATGACTGGACGGCATTGCCGATGTAATGGACATGAACTTGGGCAAATTCTAGGAGACGGTGAGGAACAGACAGGCCTGGCGTGCTGCAGTCCATGGGGTCACAAAGTGACAGACACAACTGGACGACTGAACAAAAACATTTACCAATCAGTTTTCCCATATCGCTGCCCTCCTACACCCGAGAAGTCCAAATTCTTTTTTCCTTTGGCTGCTGCTGCTGCTGCTAAGTCGCTTCAGTCATGTCTGACTCTGTGCGACCCCATAGACAGCAGCCCACCAGGCTCCCGTGTCCCTGGGATTCTCCAGGCAAGAACACTGGAGTGGGTTGCCATTTCCTTCTCCAATGCGTGAAAGTGAAAAGTGAAAGTGAAGTTGCTCAGTCGTGTCCGACTCTTCGTGACCCCATGGACTGTAGCCCATCAGGCTCCTCCATCCATGGGATTTTCCAGGCAAGAGTACTGGAGTGGGGTGCCATCGCCTTCTCCGTTCCTTTGGCTAGTTAGGACACCATTTATTTGTTAAGATGGCATACAAGCAGGAATTCCCAGGTGGTTCAGTGGTAAAGAATCTGCCTTCCACTGCAGAGGACACTGGTTCAATCCCTGGTCAGGGAACTACAATCTGAAGATCCCACCTGCCATGGGGCAACTAAGCCTGTGTGCCACAACTAAGACCTTATGGAACCAAAAAAAAAAAAAAAAGGATGGCATATAAGCTCCCAAGCCTAATTGCTTCTTTTGGTTTTGACTTCTTTTCAATTTGCACATCTCAACCACTGAACCTAAGAGGGTAGAGAAGTCTTCCATCCTTTACAGGGAAAAGTTTAATAGAACATTTGTAAGGCCCAAACAGTGAAAACTACACAAAACTTCTGAGATGAATTTTTTTTTAACTCTAAATAAATGACCATCACGTGGGCCAACATTATGTCAGCTATACAAAATACATTCCTAAGTCTGATACAGCCAAGAAGCCATGAGTTTGCAATCTCTGCTCTGAGTGTTCTAAATTTTATCCTTGAAACAAACCAGACTACCAGAAAACTGAGTACTCAGGCTACAGTACTAGCAACTGAATTTTATCAGTAAATCCTTGGCTTACATTTTGTAGAAACTAATATCAAGCTTGTTTAGTTTTAGAAGATGGAGTTATTTAATACAATAAGCAGTAGATCCAATACAGGGGCACAAAGAGAAATTATTTTCTAAGATCTAAATTGCACAAAATGTATCAATTCTCCAGAACATCCACCATGCTTACAGAGTTTATGAACAACACAAATCTCAAAACTCATCAAGTTTCTAATTTGGCTCTTGTTGCTAGTTAATTCAATCTATGTCAACATTCAGAAAACTAAGATCATGGCATCTGGTCCCATCACTTCATGGGAAATAGATGGGGAAATAGTGTCAGACTTTATTTTTTGGGGCTTCAAAATCACTGCAGGTGATGACTGCAGCCATGAAATTAAAAGACGTTTACTCCTTGGGAGGAAAGTTATGACCAACCTAGATAGCATATTAAAAAGCAGAGGCATTAATTTGCCAACAAAGGTCCGTCTAGTCACGGCTATGATTTTTCCTGTGGTCATGTATGGATGTGACAGTTGGACTGTGAAGAAAGCTGAGTGCCGAAGAACTGATGCTTTTGAACTGTGGTGTTGGAGAAGACTTTTGAGAGTCCCTTGGACGGCAAGGAGATCCAACCAGTCCACTCTAAAGGAGATCAGTCCTAGGTGTTCTTTGGAAGGAATGATGCTAAAGCTGAAACTCCAGTACTTTGGCCACCTCATGCGAAGAGTGGACTCACTGGAAAAGACCCGGATGCTGGGAGGGATTGGGGGCAAGAGGAGAAGGGGACGACAGAGGATGAGATGGCTGGATGGCATCACCAACTCTATGTACATGAGTTTGAGTGAACTCTGGGAGTTGGTGATGGACAGGGAGGCCTGGCGTGCTGCAATTCATGGGATCACAAAAAGTCAGACACAACTGAACAACTGAACTGAAGTCAATTTTACCACTGGTATTAATTTACTACTTCTTATTTTTGTATTTTTATTTTATAGAATATATATATTCTTATCAGTTCAGTTCAGTATACTCTAAAAAGATACTTCAAATTCTTTTGTGAAATGAAATATCTTTTACATAAATGTAGAAGGCATTTTTTTAAAGAGAGTCAAGGAATCCATTTTAAAGAATTCAACATTTATCAAGCACACTATAGAGCCATTAAAATATATCTAATGTACACACTCTAACACTACTTTTTAAGAGTAGAACAGGATAAGAGATAATGAACTTGAAAGAAAGGCTAGAGAGGAAAAAATCCTAGGGAAGGAGAACTTTGAATAATGAATAGATGTTGAAGAGGGCAGCAGGTAAACACTGTAAGTAGTAACAGAATATTATAATACAATGTGAAAATAAACAATTCAGATTAAATGTAAAAATAAAGTTGGGTGGATAGAAGGATGTCAAATAATAGTTCAGGTGCAAAACTACACTTGTATTTGCTTCTTAAATGTGAAATAACAAAGCAAAACAAGTTTTAAAACTTGTACAACACACCATCACGTCAAACTTTTTGTTTAGAAGTTACTGAAGCTACTATCTTAAGAGTTCTAGTTAAGACTTTAATATATATAGACGGGATCTTAGAAAAACTATACAGTACAATTTAGAGACCAAAAAGTGCAAGAATAAAAAGAAAAATATTATTTCAAATAACATACAAAGACTACTGTAGAACTCCAACCTACAGATCACCTGGGTTGATTTGAATAACGTGATTAACTGTTAGCTCTTCTGCCTCATTCCATGTATATATCTAACCAAAACTAAGAGTTCAGAGAACTTTCCAAGATAAAAACACAGTACAGTAATTCCTTCATTGTACATGTGTAACTCCAAATGAAAAACAAGCATTTACTGTGTTCAAGATACAATGCTAAGTCACTGAGGACATCAAGAAGAATAAAACTATTCACAGAAAATCATACAATCTCACTATAAGCTCAAGACAATGAAAAAGGAAGCCTATTAAATATAGAAATACTTAAAAGTCAATGTTGATGTAATTTAGCATTCTCACCTATCATACTTTATAAAAGATATATTCTTTGTAATTCATAAAATATTTACAAAATGATCTACCTAAGAAGACTTTTTTCATATGGCATATATAGAGCCTAATCTTAATATTTTGGTGTCTTAAATAAATACTTTTTTTAGAAGAAAGCAACTTTCTATCCACTACTATCTCTATTTATTTCATAAATAAAACTAAAAAAAATAGGAAAAATAAACTGAGAAAGATATTTTGAGAAGATAATATTGTACAAATGTGACAAAATAAGAGAAAGGAAAATTTTCCAATATTTGTGAACACTTCAACACCAGCACAAATTTTTGGAAAATCTTAACCAGTACTTCCTTATGGAACATAAGAATTTAGAAACTATTTCTCATACTTGCTTAAATAGTTCATACAAATGTATGTTGATCTTTGTATGATGACAGGGCATAAATTGGGAGAAGGCAATGGCACCCCACTCCAGTACTCTTGCCTGGAGAATCCCATGGACGGAGGAGCCTGGTAGGCTGCAGTCCATGGGGTGACTAAGAGTCGGACACGACTGAGTGACTTCACTTTCACTTTTCACTTTCATGCATTGGAGGAGGAAATGGCAACCCACTCCAGTGTTCTTGCCTGGGCCTGGTGGGCTGCCGTCTATGGGGTCGCACAGAGTAGGACACGACTGAAGTGACTTAGCAACTTAGCAGGGCATGAATTAGCAGGGCATGTAGAATGTGACAAAGACTGAAGAAATGGCAACAGAACAAATTCAAGGTTAGAATCAGTTAAAGATAAACACTGCTGCTGCTGCTAAGTCGCTTCAGTCGTGTCCGACTCTGTGTGACCCCAGAGATGGCAGCCCACCAGGCTCCCCCGTCCCTGGGATTCTCCAGGCAAGAATACTGGAGTGGGTTGTCATTTCCTTCTCCAATGCATGAAAGTGAAAAAATAAAGTGAAGTCGCTCAGTCGTATCCGACTCCTAGTGACCCCATGGACTGCAGCCTACCAGGCTCCTCCATCCATGGGATTTTCCAGGCAAGAGTACTGGAGTGGGGTGCCATTGCCTTCTCCGAAAGATAAACACTAGTTAGAAAAATAAGAAGGTCAACAAACGAGTTAGGCTGTTCATAATATCCAAACATCAAGAGGAGGAGCAGAATCTAGATAATCCGTAGCAGGAGTAAGAAATCAAAACAAAGTGGACAGCAAGTATCAAAAGTCAGAAGCAGGCTAAATGATAAAAGGCTTGAGACTAAAGAAGGATTTCAGACTATAGAAATCACCAACAAGCAGTGTTAACACTGGCTCAACATTGCTTCTCATCTCAATGAATGCGTGCAGGCTAAGTCACTTCTAACTCTTTGCAACCCCACCAGGCTCCTCTGTCCATGGGATTCTCAAGGCAAGAATACTGGAGTGGATTGCCATGCCCTTCTCCAAGGGAATCTTCCAATAGTCACTTGGAATTTGGTAGGTGGGGAGAAGAGTTGTATTCAGCATTTAAGAAGCATAAAGACAAGAGATGTGCAAATGTTATAGATCCTTTTTTCCTATGAGACCACATGATTTCAGTGCCAATTTCAAAATTAATTTGTGGCAAAAGCATAGTACATACAAATACAAGAGGAAAGTATAAAGTAGATTTTAAACAACTTAATTTGCTACTTTGCAAAGGAAGGTGAAATGGCTTAGTCTTTGGATAACTAAGATCAGGGCACGTGGGTTCAGTTTCTGGTCAGGGAACTAAGATAAGATCCTTAGTTGCAGGGCAACTAAGCCTGTGCACAACTACTGAGCTCCAAAACTACTGAACCCACACACCGTAGAGCTTGTGCACCACAATGACGAAGAACCTGTGTGCCATAACTAACACCCAAAGCATCTGAATAAGTAAATGAAAAGAAGCCTAAAATCTTTAAAGAGAAAAATATTTGAATTTGACACACACTTCGTCTATTTGTTTCCACTCGCTAACATATGAGTAATTCAAACAGTTATAATTTATAAATTCCTTTCCTAATCATTCTGAACTATAACAAAACATTTGATGAAATTCATAACCCATTTAAGTTTTTAATCTTTACTCATGTTTATCAAAATTGAAAGTACTACATAATGTTATTCTGCAAGCAAAACCACTTCTACTTATATCTATCCTCCTTCACTCAGGAATCTTCAAAATCCTTTTCTATAAATTCTGAATGATGAACTGCAAAACAATATTTAAATCTTTTTCCACAAAATTTTTCCCTCGTTTTATTTTATATCTGCTGTATTGTAGTTGAAGGATAGAGAAACCTAGAGTGACAAAAGAAGTTAGAGAAGTTGGGACTATGTAATAAATTTTAAAATTTGATAATATGGTAAAAGAAAACATTTTAATCGAATAGACTTAAATCTAAATCTTAGCTTTATGCCATTATTGACTGTAAACTTGGGCAATATACTAAACTAGCGGTTACTCTACTATGATCCACAAGATCCAGAGACCCTCAAAACTCTTTCTGAGGGTCTGTGAAGTCAAAACTATTTTTATAATACAGTACTAAAATGTTATTTGCCTGTTTCACTGTTGACATTAAACTGATGATACAAAAATAATGGTGGGTAAAAACTGCTATTCCCTTAACACAAATCATGGCCATATCACCAATGATCATATCTTGTCTGCCATGCACTCATAATTAAGTGAAAAAAATTAAGGGTGAATTTCCATTATGAAGTAATAAAAAGTACTAATTTTAAAATTTTCTACCTTGAGTATATTACCTTTCAATATTCAGTGTAACAAAATGGAAAACATTTCTGCTGTATACCTAGATACTGCAGTTGTCTCCAGAAAAACACCTGTGTAAATGTGATCTAAACCAATACCTTTTTTTCATGGAACACTGATATCATTTCAACAAAAACAACTTACTTTCTCATCAGGGATAAATTCAAACTTTCAAGTATACATTATAATTTTGGAAAATTTATATCTGTCACTGAATGTGACAGCTTTCCAGTTCTTCACTTTTCTAAGGAGAAGAGTGATGTATAAGTAAATGTTATTTTTTTTTAATATTGTGGAATAAAAGGCAGCCTCAGTAAATCAGTATTTTCCAACTGACCAGAGTACAATGCTACAAAATCATGCACCAAATGATCTACTCAAGATACACAAAAAACCAGTGGCTTTTAACTGAACAAAGTTCAAAAAATTCGCTGATAATGTTTCAGATTCTACACTACATCTAACCTCCAGGAAACTATCATAGTTTTAGGACTGGTATCAAAGAAGAATATTCACAATTATCAAAACGGCTATTAAAATATTCTAAATGTTAAGACGGTATTTTTTCTTAGACTTCCTCCAAAATAATGTATTGCAACAGACTAAATATAAAAGCAGACATATCTTCTATTAAGCCAGACTTCAAAGGTATTTGTAAAAATCTAAAATAACGCCATTCTTCTCAGTTGTTTTCTTTCGGAAAAGTCATTTTTTATAAAATTAAGTTAAACTGATAATAGCACAATCTTTCTGTATAATAACTTAAATTTTCAACAAATTGTTAAGTAATGTGGTCAATTTCCATTGCCACTGTAAAATTATGTGGGTATCCTACGTATAACATATATCTATCTGTCCATATATAGCCAGCTAGTTAGAAGCATGGTTCCATCCAAGACCAATATTAATGGCCAACAATCTAGCCACTCATTAAACCAAAACGAAAAGTTACCTCAAGATATTTGTAAACACCTCCTGAAAGACCTTTGTTTTGGCAAATCTGGAAGCTATGTACTAAAATCAAACCAGTGATTAAACAAGACTTTGATATTCAGCAAGTCTGTAGTGATCAAGTCACTTCAACATCAGAATGAGTTATTCAGTCAAGCATCAGAACAAGGACCCAAATAATTCAAAAACAGAAAGTGCCAATGCTGCTACATGTATATGCAGGTAACACATGATGTAGACCTTTCCTAATGCATGTTTCACAATATGTTCCACCTTAACCACCAGACTGTGTTGATTGGATTAATGTGGGACTAGTAGCATTTGGACAATCCTGACATTACTTTCTTGTGAGAGTAACAGTAATTTACATATCTGTAATTACACTGTCTTTTGCAAGCTGTTTGAAACCTTCACTTGAAAGGTTTGAAACTACTCCACTAAAATATTAGTCTTCTTTAGAGGGATTACTAACTAACGTTAAGTCTATCTTTTAGTCATCTTCTACTACTCTCATACGCATTCTCTCAGTTGGTGTGTGAAAGCAATGTTGCAATTTCTGCCCATCCATTCAAGATAGACTCAACTTTCAAATAAGAGTATTCATAAAGCATAATATAGCAGAGATGTGAATGTTTGTACATAGAGTATATGGAAGCAAGCATATGTGAGCGTGTTATATGAACATACTGATATAACTGGCAACAGCAAAATCTTTACAAATAAATAGGATGACAATGACATCTAGGGGACTTTCTAGACAGCCTGACATTCATAAATACGCGTAACAATTAGATAAGCACACACACACACACACACACACACACACACACAAACTTAAAAATGCTTAAAGAAAAATATTTGTTTACTAAAAAAATTAGAATGCTAAAACTATCCAGAAAAACAAATGAACTAAAATACAAGCATTTAAACATACATCTATACACATCCTGAATTCAAGAATGTTTAATACCAATGACAGACATTTTGTCTACTGAATTTTTACTTTGATGAAGCAAAGCTAGCTGGACTAATCTCACTGAATTTCAACTGTTTAGCATATTGAAGATGCTCAATAAGTTCTGGAGTGAAATTATAAGATTTAATATAGCCAACATGTCTAATGTCTCCAAAACCTCTTAATGAATGGAAAATGTTACATTTATTAATTCAAATAACTTATATATTTAGCTAAACTTTTCTTTCTCTAGATCAAATTATATTTATGTCCCAAGAGTAACTCCCAGGGGCTTCCCAGGTGGCACAATGGTAAAGAATCTGCCTGCCAATATCAATCATTTTATATCAATCATCCTGGCAAAGACTAGACAAAGAGACAAGTGCAACGCTTTCCTGTTTTGCCTGGGTCCGTTGGGGCACTGTTTCCTTGTATACAGCTGAAACTCTCTCTGGCTGTTTTTTGCTAATGATTAGAATACCAGGTGCCTCATGAAATGAAGGAGAAGGCGATGACAACCGACTCCAGTATTCTTGCCTGGAAAATCCCATGGACGGAGAAGCCTGGTAGGCTACAGTCCATAGGGTCGCAAAGAGTTGGACACGAGTGAGCGACTTCACTTTCTTTCTTTCAAGATACTGCGGGTTCTATTTCTGGGTAAGGGAGATTCCCCTAGAGTAGAAAATGAGAACCCACTCCAGTATTCTTGCCCGGAAAATTCCATGAACAGAGAAGCCTGACGGGCTACAGTCTATGAGGTTGCACAGTCGGACATGACTGAGTGGGTGTTGTGCGCACACACACACACACACACACACGAGTAACTCCAAATCTTCCTAGTGAAAAATGTCACCAGCATTATACTAACTAAATTGATACAGAATTTACAAATTCATGGAAAACTTACTGATATATGAAGGATACGTATTACATAAGTCAATATATTTCATAGAATAAAAAGAAATATAGCAGGACACTGTCAAAAGAGTTTACTTTGCAGAGCTTTTATATCATTACTAAAAATAATTTTTAAATAAATAGCAAGTGGACTTCCCTTGTTTAGATGAGTATGTACTATTTACCACTAGCCCATAATGGTGACAAATCAAAAAGAAACAATAATGTCCCTGTGACTCTTTCAAGATTATTAAAACCCCTCCAATCTCAAGATAAATACAAATGCAAGAAATAGTTCCATAATAAACCTACTTAATATGTTTAATCAAATCCTTAATTTAGTTACACCCTAAAAAGTTCAGCCAAATCCTCAACCCACTGAATATCTAAGGAACAACCATAGAGATGTAGGGCTTTTAGCTTACATATTACAACCTGTAAAATAAAGTACAGATGAAGCTAGACACTCTGGATCTAGCTGACAAAGGAATAAGACTGGGCAAGTTACTATTCTTAAAAATGTAAATATTTTTATTTTCAAAACACTGGTACTTTAAAGGCAAACATGTATCAAATGCTATACCGTGAAGAAGTTATTTTGAACTTGATTAAAATTAAAAGAAATACTTATAAAAATTTTTCATTTCTAAAGCAATTCTTATAGAAAACTACTAAACATGGTTCAAAGAGAATAAAAATAGAATATATAGTAATCGAGTATCCTCTCTTATGTTTTGTTTTCATATTTAAAAAGCTTATATAATATCTCAGGTTTATATGCATAGCACTTGGACACACAAACTTGTAAACACTCCCCCCTCCCCCACAAAAATAAAAGTTTGGAGAACTTTTTTTCTTCTTGATCTTTCTAAGTACTAAGATCCATTATTACATACGACTCAGAGGAAGAACATCAAAGTTCTAAAACTATAATCATGTCTCAGCAAAAATAATACAAGCAAAACAAAAAAAGAAAGAGGTATTTATGTAGGCTCCCTATCATCTGTAGGTGACGATTTTCCTGAATATTAGTTAAGGTGGGCAAAAGGAACAGAAACACTTGACTACTCTGGTTTGGAGAAAAAAATCACTGACCAGATTATCTAGATAATTTAAATAACTAAATTATTCTATTAAATCCATTACTATAGAGAGCTGAGAAACAATGATATAAGTTGAAATCAATCTTTTTCTGTTGTACTATAAGTTTTACAAACTTACAGTATTTTACTCAAGACTGATGATCACTTAAAAATGTACATTAAATAAATGTGGGTATATACAATAAACAATCACAATTTAAAAGATAAACCACGGCATTACAAGAATTAATCTGCGCTAATTCACTAACGATGTTGATTTTAAGTTTTCTCTTTATTAAGACTTAAATAAAAGTACCTTGTAAAATGTATGATTCAAAAGACCAAGTTATATTCAAAGACAGAAAAAAAAGGAATTCAGTGTTTAATGTAAATAACCAGAAATCTACATAAAATTCCAGATGCCAAATAAATAAATCATAATGATAAAAATTATGGAAAAAAATATGGTGATAAACTTCAAATGGCTTAATATTAGATACAATAATAAAATTATCACTGTGGTATATAGATGAACTTCATTATTCATTATTAGACATTTACACAATGAGTTAACTCATTAAAATTTTTTCTAGGAAGCTCACTGTATAAAATATGCCATATGAGATACTTTAGAAAATGGTACATTTAGCTTCAGAGTTAGGAAGTTTATTCTTTTTAAACTTTTACTATTAGCATTAGGTCATCAAGAGTACTTTTTTAAAAACAATTATTTGGCTGCGCCAGGTCTTAGTTGCAGCATGCAGGATCTTTAGCTATGATATGCAAACTCTTAGTTGTGCCATGTGGGATCTAGTTCCCTGACCAGGTATCGAACCTGGGGTTCCCTGCATTAACAGTCTTAGCCACTGGACCATCAGGGACGTCCCCATTATGAGTACTTTTAATTTTTGAAAAGAAGAATATTTCATTACTAGTTGGAAATTTTTCACTCTAGTCTGCCAATACTTGACAAATACTCATTTAAATAAAGTAACATGAAATAAAGACAAAACTACTCACTTAGTATGGTTTAATGCGACAGGTATATAGGAATCAAATTAAGAGAGAGAGAATTAGGACAAACAATTAAAATTACACAGAGTAAATAGCCTCTGCAACTAACTACTAACTATGAACAAGTTAGGTAATGTAAAATCTTACCATGACATTTAACACTTTTATTGCTTTAGTGGGAATAATGAAAAGTCAACTTTTAAGGTAGTATTAGAAAAATTTATACTTAAGGCACAAAACTATGCCCAAGTAGGTTTTTCCCAGAAAATAAATAGACTTCTAAAATCTATTATATGCTGAAATTTAAAATGACCAAAGAAAATGTCAGATGAATTTACTGAAATCTATAAGGTAGGCTTCTTTTAAAATTCAAAGCAAAAGTTTTAAAAAGCAAATAAAAATGGTCCTCCTAGAACTTTATATATAGACTTGTTTAATCTGAACTACTAACAGTCATGTGACCACTGCTAATTACAGAAGTTCCTCAATGAAAATATATATCACTATTTCTAAGTGGATAATTTACCATACCATTTCTAAGGAAACTCACTAATAGTACCAAAATTTAAAAAAGAAAAGAGGGAAAGAATGGAAATTAACCAGAAAATTCAACGCAGACAATAAACTCTAAGGAGAGAGGGAAAGAGCACGTTGGCAGGTGTCTGCAAGGAGCTAGATAACACAATAGAATCAGTTTTCATTCTGCAGAACAACCATGAGACTTGCTGCAATGTCAGCTCCAAGCACACACTGAGGGACTCCAGAAAATGCTCATTGATCATGCAGCACTTTATAATGCGCATAGGCTTTTTTCTCCTGTCAACCCCGCCTGGCTTTCCTTTGCAGTTTATTCTCCTAAGCCCTCTCCCCATAACAAATTCTTTTCCTGAGGAGAGTAAAGTATTTAATAAATTATCTTAACAGTCTAAGTATTAGGAGTATCACTCATCATCATTAAATCATCATAAAAATTAGTCAGTTTTTTTTTTTTTAATGAGGGAAAAAACCCTACAGCCCCCAAAATAAGAAAATGAGTTAAATATTTATATTTATAAATAAAAATATTTGATGGTATACTACATCCAAGGCCAAAACCAATTATAGTTTCACTTTGACATGTATTTCCTTGCACTGATTTATACGCAAATAGGTTCTATAATACTGACACAAGGAGGAAAAAAGAGAAAATACAATTCAAATTTTCATGACTCAAAATGCAGATTTTTGTGAGTTCTCAAGCACTGGTGCCTTAAATTTTACAGTCTTTTAATTTTTAATTGAATAATTTATTTTATAATAATCAAAGTCACATGAAAAACCTAGAACCAGAATGTACCAGCTAAATTAGGCAAATAGATTGATATATATGCTTAATTTTACCCTAGAAACTAAAATAAGCAGCTGTTTTTAATAGTTAACTGCAAGCAAGAAAGAGTTGTGGGCTTAGATATGTAAATGAATTCTAAGACATATGATACTAAACCTACTCAAAGCTGCTTTGCAGACCCCACCTTCTAATGAGTTAATCTAAAGGTCACCACCAGCACAAGGCTTTTTATTAAGTCCAAAGCCCTTTCCTTCTTTCTTTTTTTCCCCCTATCAAACATATATCTATAATTTACAAAACATTAAGTTTAAACAAATTAATTCTAGATTTATTTAGTAATCATGTGAACTAGACTGCCACATTCTCACATGGAATAAGGTCTGACCGTATCTTGCTTTTATGCTCTGCCTCTCTTTGCTCTCTCCTCTAATCTATTCATCTGTAAAATAATTCCGGCAGATAAGATTTCTTTGTTCAGATTTCAACTTTCATTTCATTTACAAACCTAGCCCTACCTCAAGAATGTCTTCTAGAACATATGCTTCCATTTCAGCCGCTGTCTCCACCATGTTTTATCAAACTGCCATGTTTCTTACTGCACTATGATTAGATCATTGCCAGCAGGAACACTCCTCTGTGTCAGCAAGGGAACAGGAAATGGAATGTTCTATTACATGCCTAAAGCAGCTTAGCTGTTCACTAGCCAGGCATCTACCAAAAGAGCAGGGGGTGACTCACTGTGTATTTTTTAAAGATACAGAAGCTCTATTCCAAAGCAAACTTCAGCCAAGTAATTTCAACAGACAAAACAGATACAGTCTCTTATATTTTACCATTTCAAATTTTAAAATTCCAAAATTTCAAAAAAGAAATAATAATGTATTTTTTAAAAAGCTTAAACACGTCTGGTTTCCTGGTTGAACAAAAGAGGCTGAAGTGGGTTACGTAGCAATTTATCCTTAGTAAAGCCTTGTAGTGAGATTAATGGCTGTATTAAATACACAAAGAGGGAGGCAAGGTGATATCAAATTAGGAATTTGTTACATCAGGCATATGCATTATATAATACATATAGGAATTGACTTGCAGGTGTTAAAATAATAATTTACTGTAGCTTTTTAATGGTAATCTGGTATTCTATAAACTAATCACTTGGAAATATCTATGAGAAATGAGATTAATATTCAACAGATTCACAATCATTGAAGCAAGCCATAACACATCAAGATTATATGCATTTTCTAGAAATGCCTTTAACTTTATTTACTAACCAAAGAAATGGCCTCTCCCTCTCTTATAATAAATACTACAAAAGATTAAAATATTTCAGATGCATGAAATTTAGAAACACTGGTTCTGGATCATTAAATAGCAAATATGGGTGACTCATGGTAACTAATTTTTTTATTATATTTACCACTGTAATAGAGCCTCAGTTCAGTGAAACTACTGAGTTGACCAGAAAGTTTGCTTGGGGCTTTCCATAATACCTTACAGAAAAACTCAAAACTTTTTGGTCAACCCAATACTCTGTCATATTTCTTCCTTATATAATCTAGAATATAGAAAACACAATGGGAAAGGAAAAATGTTTTATGCTCTATTCTGTAGTATTAACAAAATAACCCTGCACTTTAAGAGTGCCATACAAACTGAACTTGTAGTAATCACTCAATTAGATTAACAACTTTAATTGTAACTCTAAGGTGAACAGTTCCTCTAGTCTAAATGTTTCTAACCTAACTAAAGAAAGTGAATTTTTTTAAAGAGAAGGAAAAAGGAAAAAATTAGAGGGAGTTATTATTAACACATATGGTCAACTCTAAGTGATGATATGAATGGCCTTTCCAGTAATGTCTCCTCAAAGTGATGTTATTTTTTAGTATAAACACCTTGTAATTTTGGGGGGCCTTAGTTTATTTATTTGTAAAATGTGATAACATTAACTCAACAATGGATTGTTGGGCATCCCTGATAACTTAGTGGTAAAAAGTCCACCTGTCAAAGCAGGAGCCATGCATTCGATCCCTGGTCCAGGAGGGTCCCACATGCCGCAGAGCAACTAAGCCTGTGTACAACTACTGAGCCTGTGCTCTTAGAGCCCAGGACCCAGAACCACTGAAGCCTATGCACTCTAGAGCCCATACTCTGCAACAAGAGAAATCAGTGGAATGAGAAGCCTGTGCAGGCAACTAGAGAGTAGCCCCCACTGGCAGCAACTAGAGAAAAGCCCACACAGCCAAAAATAAACAAATCTTTAAAACAAACAAAAAACAAAAAGGTACTGTCTACTGTATATCAGAAACCATCCTAGGTACAATAAACAAGACAGATAAAATTTCTTCTAAACAGGTATGTATATATGAAGACTCAATGAGATAAAGTACCTACTCCTCAGTTTCTGAGTATTTTTATTGTGTCAGGCAATATACAAATCAGTATTTTTTAAATAAACAAGTTATTTAACCTTCACAATACCCTATGTGATAATAATTGAAACTAATAACATTAATAACTACCTTGTGCTTCTATATGTGATAAACTATTTTAAGCATTTTGAATATATTAACTCATTAAATCTCAATAAAAGAAAGGCAGGAACTATTATTATCTCCATTCTGGAAACTGAGGTACAGAGAAGTTAAGCACCTTTCCCAACTTACTCTCAACTAAATTAACAAGCTAAGATTTGAACCCAGGTAATTGGCTCCAGAGTTTGTCCTCTGAACCATCTACTATACTTCCTCCCGATGATATGATCCTCATTTTACAGATAAGAAAATCAAGTAGCACACAGTACACAGTTATAAAGCAGAGGTGGAATTCAAATCCAGGATAGTCTGACTCCAAAGGGGAGTGTGAAATTAATGGAAAACAAATGATATTAAAACATTTTCCCAAGATCATATATAGTGCTTACATTTTTGTTTAGAAGTTTCTCAAACAAAATAATGTCCTGTGTAAAGACACAGCTTATGAAGAACTAGAAAACTGGCTCTATTTCCCTCCTTCCAGTTCAGTCTGTTCCTTACCTGAAATAAATTGCCTCATCCTTAGACTAAGAGACAGAGAAGGCAATGGCACCCCACTCCAGTACTCTTGCCTGGAAAATCCCATGGACGAAGGAGCCTGGTAGGCTGCAGTCCATGGGGTCGCTAAGAGTCGGACACTGCTGAGTGACTTGACTTTCACTTTTCACTTTCATGCACTGGAGAAGGAAATGGCAACCCACTCCAGTGTTCTTGCCTGGAGAATCCCAGGGACAGAGGAGCCTGGGGGGCTGCCGTCTATGGGGTCACACAGAGTCAAACACGACTGAACTGACTTAGCAGTAGATTAAGAGAAGTCAACAATAAAGTTTCTTTCTCAAACCTTTTTCCAACAAAAGCAAGTAATGACAGATTTGAATTCAAGGAACTCAACGTTCAAACACTCTTATTTCCCATAAGATAAGAATAGGCTTTCTAACTTTGACAAATCATCTGGCCCCTAAGGTTCAAGTCAATCAAACCATTCACTGTCTCTCTCACCTCTGTTCTAGGACAATACGGTGCTGCTCTTAAGCTTTTCTGACATTAAGTTTTCACTAATAAAGATGTCATTATAACTTTCTTATAGAATTATAGATGTTTATATATCATGTATCATGTCTCTCCCTTACAGATCACAAGCTTGATGAAAGCAGGCAATGCTTTGTTTGCCAATGTACACCCAGAGCCAGCAGTCTCTGGTAGAGAGCAAGGACTTAAGTATTTGTTGATTAAATTAACAAATGCATGAATAAAGGAATCATCTGATACCCAGTTATGCATCCTAATCCCTTTATCTTATTTATTTTTGGCTGTGGTGGGTTTTCGTTGCTATGTGTGGGCTTTCTCTAGTTGTAGTCAGTGGAGGCTACTCTCTGTTGCGGTGCACAGGCTTCTTTTGTTGCAGAGCATGGGCCCCAGGGTAAGTGGGTTTAGTAGCTGTGGCATATCCTCGGCAGGTGGAATCGTCCCAGACTAGGGATTGAACTTGTGTCCTCTGCATTGGCAGGTGAATTCTTAACCACTGGACCATCAGGGAAGCTCTCCTAATCCCTTTTAAATTATTGCTACCACTAAGAATTACTTGTTCTGTGATTATTATCTTTAGGCCATTGAAATAAGATATTAGAAATACTGAATTTAAACATAATCTACTTTTGAGACTTTCTGTAATTCTTTGTTATACAGCAAAGTAATAATTTCTTCTTAATTTTATTTTCTGGTTCTTTTGTTAATATGAAGACCTATGCCATAGCACAGGTTACTTTGGGGGAAAGGATGTGTGAAAGGAGATTCATATACATCTGCTATAAGATCCTACATCCTAATAGTAAGCTAACTTCCTTCTAGTTCAATCAGTTTGAAGGCAAAAAAACCTGTTTCCCTATTTGCCTAAAATGGATTTTAAAATCTTTAATCTTCACCTAGGGCAAAAGCAGTAAAGTATAAATAATAGTTAATCTACTAACAGTTATGCAAACAAACACAAACTAACAAATGTTACTTAAATCATAAAGGAGAATACTTAACACAATAAGCTCCCAATGTCCAAAGTGAAGAGAAAAGCTTCTCATAAAAAGTAGAGGAAAATGACAGAAGCAGCTCAATAAAGAGCAAGACTAAATAAAGGAATCTTCTAAAATTTAGTTTCATTTAGGCCCAGCACGTATTTCTTTGAATAAGGAAAAAGAAAACCAAACACACGCGCGCACGCGCGCGCACACACACACACACACACACACACACACACACGAAATTTGTTAATAAACAAGCAACCCTATTTTGTATGGTTTTGTTCCTCCACATACAACATTGTGTTTTTTCCGAATCAAATCTTCCTTGGAAAGTTCTGTTGCCATCAATTTTTTTTTTTTTTTTCTATTTCGGAAACGGCAAGACTTTTTCAAAATCCACATTTTTCAACAAAACACTTAATTGGTTGCAGCAGAAATATAATTATTTCACCCATCTACATAAAAACAAACTACTAGAAAAAGAAAATCTGAACCAATCTCACCTCTTAAAATGTATGAAATGTAGTCATTACATCTCTATTTTTCTCTTTTCTACTCTATTTCAGCAGAAGTGTAAAATAGCCTGGACCAAGCATAACTGACATACATACATTAAAAAGTTTAATAGAATTTAAATTAAAAGGCTAACAAAATCTGGTCAAATTTCTGATAGTCTATATACATTACTAAAATAAATATATATAACTATCTATAAATTTACCTGCTGCTGCTGTTGCTGCTAAGTCGCTTCAGTCGTGTCCGACTCTGTGCGACCCCATAGACAGAAGCTCACCAGGCTCCCCCGTCCCTGGGATTCTCCAGGCAAGAACACTGGAGTGGGTTGCCATTTCCTTCTCCAAAGCATGAAAGTGAAAAGTGAAAGGGAAGTCGCTCAGTCGTGTCCGACTCTTAGCGACTGGAGTAGAGCCTACCAGGATCCTCCATCCATGGGATTTTCCAGGCAAAAGTACTGAGGTGGGGTGCCATTGCCTTCCCCGTAAATTCTCCTAAACCAATCATGCTATAATATGACTGGGGTTTTTTCATATATCTAATACACCATAGTAATATTCTTTTCATTACCTTCATAGGTTACTTTCTTTTTCTTTAAACTATGGTTTTTATCTACAAAAGCAATGCACAAACATAGAAAATATTCCTGTATAAAAGACAATATAGGGAGAAGTAAACCTATCTCTCACCAACCCCTAAAAGGCACAACTTGTGTATTCTTCCAGAAATAACCTACATATATATGAAGCATATCTTAGTGCAAGATTTTTTTTATAAAAACAGAATGATATTGTACATACTTTCCTACATCTCCATTTTAAAATGTAATATTTCATAATCATTTCAGATTAGTATATGTATATCTCTCTCTGATTTTGACAGTTATTCAAATTTCACTAATAAAATCCTGTACTATAATCAGTTCCTCTTTGATGGGCATTTGTGTTGCTCCAACATTTTGTAATACTGCAATGAATATGCCCAGCAAAAGGGCACACATACTCTGCATATACTTGAATATAAATACAGTAAATTTCTTGATGGAAACATGGATTTAAAACTATGTCACTGAACTCTCAAACTACTGGGGTGGTACATTCCTCTGTTAGTCAATCAGTCATGTCCGACTCTTTGCTACCCCATGGATTGCAGCCCACCAGGTTCCTCTGTCCATGGAATTCTCCATGCAAGAATACTGGAGTGGGTAGCCATTCCCTTCTCCAGGGGATCTTTCCGACCCACAGATCAAATTGGAATCTCCTGCATTGCTGGCAGATTCTTTACCATCTGAGCCACATTTCTTTAGGACCTATTAAAACATAACTTTGGGGTCAGTAGTATATTTGGCTGACTCTGGTTCAGTATTCTCTTAGTCATCATATTCTCTCATGTACAGTTAAGGGAAATTAAAATGTTAAAGTTACCTAAAATGAGTTCAGACTAGTAAAATCAAGGGAAACACAAGCTGAATTCCATTACTTCTGTAATTTGCTTGGTATTAAAACAGTAAATGGCAGGCTGCCCACTATTTTATGCACTGTTCTGAACCTCTCCCCTGGAATAAAACATGTACAAAGATTAAGACGGAGGCATAACTAAGAGGAAGTTGTTAAGGATGATATTCATGTGTCTCTGCTCTCTCTGCCCTATGCCTCTGCTGCTGCTGCTGCTGCTAAGTCACTTCAGTCGTGTCCGACTCTGTGCGACCCCATAGACGGAAGGTCACCAGGATCCCCCGTCCCTGGGATTCTCCAGGCAAGAACACTGGAGTGGGTTGCCATTTCCTTCTCCAATGCATGAAAGTGAAAAATGAAAGTGAAGTCGCTCAGTCGTGTCCAACTCCTAGCGACCCCATGGACTGGAGCCTATCAGGATCCTCCGTCCATGGTATTTTCCAGGCAAAAGTACTGGGGTGGGGTGCCATTGCCTTCCCCAGCCCTATGCCTCAGTACGGTTTAAAAACTTTTGTACTAGCAAATGGTGGTATACAGTATGGGGTAGTGTCATAACCAACTTGACAATTTATTAATTACAAAACAACAATAAATCTCTAGCTTAAAAAAAAACCTGTGTGTTTGACTCTTTGACATAAATCATAGCAAGATACTCAATGACCCACATCCCAGAGTAATGGAACTAAAAACAAAAATAAATAAATGGGATCTTATTAAACTTAAAAGCTTTTGCACAGCAAAGGAAACTATAAACAGGATGAAGAGGCAATCCTCAGACTGGGAGAAAATAATTGAAAATGAAGCAATTGACAAAAGATTAACCTATAAAATATATAAGCAGCTCAGGCAGATCAACATCAGAAAAACAAACAATCCAATCAAAAAAACAGGCAGAAGACCTAAACAGACATTTCTCCAAAGAAGACATACAGATGGCTAATAAACACATGAAAAGATGCTCAGCATCACTCATTATTAGAGAAATGCAAATCAAAATTGCAATGAGGTATCACCTCACATTGGTCAGAATGGCCATCATCAAAAAATCTACAAATAATAAATGCTGGAGAGGATGTGAAGAAAAGGGAACACTGTACTGTTGGTGGGAATGTAAATTGATGCAGCCACTATGGAGAACAGTATGGAGATTTCTTAAAGAAAAAGAACTTAAGAATAAAAGTACCATATGACCCAGCAATCCCACTATTTGGCAAATACTCTGAGAAAGCCACAATTCTAAAAGACACCTGTACCCCAATGTTCAGTGCAGCACTATCTACAATACTCAGGACATGGAAGCAACCAAGATGTCCCTTGACAGATGAATGGATAAGGAAGTTGTGGTGCATATGTACCATGGAATACTACTCAGCCATAAAAATGGACATATCTGAATCAGTTCTAGTGAGATGGATACACCTAGAGGCTGTTACACAGTGTGAAATCAGAAAAATAAATATTATACATTAATGCATATATGTGTAATTTAGAAAAATGGTACAGATGAACCTATTTGTAGGGCAACAATAGAGTTCCAGATATAAAGGAGAGACTTTCAACACAGAGCAGGAAGGACAGAGTGGGACAAATTCAAAGAGTAGCATTGAAACATATATATTACCATGTGTAAAATAGATAGCTTCCTATGACGGAGGAAGCTCAATTTGCTGCTCTGTGATCACCTAGAGGGGTGGGATGGGGAAGGAGGTTCACGAAGGAGGGGATATATGTAAACCCATGGCTGATTCATGTTTACGTATGGCAAAAAACCAACACAACATTGTAAAGCAGTTATCCTTCCGTTTAAAAAAAAAAACTTTATGTTGGGACTTCCTTGGCACCCAGTGGTTAAGAATTCACCTGCCAACGCAGGGCACACAGGTTTGATCCATGATCTGGGAACTATGATCCTACATACCTCAGAGAAGCTGGGCCTGTGCTCTAGAGCCCATGCTCTGCAACGAGAGAGTCACCTCAATGAGAAGCCTGCACACTGCAGCTAGAGAGTAGCCGCGACTTGCCACAACCAGAGAAAGCCCGTGCACGGCAACAAAGAGCCTGGGCTCTGCAACAAAGACCCAGTGCAGCCAAAAATAAAATAAAATTATAAAAAAATAAAACTGACAAATTATCTAATTTTCTAAAAATTCTGTTCCTGTTAAATACAAATCCCATCTAGGTTTAATGGATTCTTTAACTTAGTAAGTTGTGAAGTTTCTGTCAGAATTTAGTATTATAAGGATTCTGGATATAATAATTCTGTATGATTTTTTTGGTATGTTCTTACTAAACTAAATAAAATAGTGTTAGTCTGCCTTCCACATTTACTTCAAACTATTCCTTTTGAAAACATAAAATTCTAAAGTAATCCTTCCATCATTATTGGGAAAAAAATTGAATGCAAACTAAGAAAAAGATGGGTTTTTATTAACACAAACAGCATTAAACAGCTTCTCTCACAGTCTCCTCACATATATTCCAGGTCTAATTTTGATGATAATATTTTAAAATAAGGATGACTGAAACTTCACCAGAACCTCCAAAATAAATGTTAACAGTTGTACAGGTTTTTAGATATGTGAGGAACAGCTAAAAGGCTTAGGTAACAAAGAATTAAGTAAGGATATATAAAATTATACTCTCATACATAAAATCATGCAAAGACCATGCAGTAGTATATTCTAAACATGACAAAGAGTATTTATTTCTTAAATAAAATTTTTCTCAAGTCTAACATGATAAAAAGGCTCCAGTAAACTTTTTTGGAAAGACCATTATAACTATCATTCATTTATACAAATATTTACTGAGTGTTTACTAGGTGACAGGCTTTATACTACACAGTGGATATAGAATGACAAAGTTACTGTACCTTCAAGAGTCTATTATTTAGAAAAACTTGATCCTGATTCTTCATAAAGTTTAAAATCAAAATCTTCAATGATTTTTTCCATCTTCTCTGATAAATAGTTCCTTTCCATTTTTCTTTAATCTAATAAATAAAACTCAAAACTCCACTAAGAACAGTACAAGAAGTATTATTATATTTAAACAAATATTTCATCCAGATGTAGATTCCATCCAGAACAGAACTGAATACAAGCACAATCTTGTCCAAATATAAGTAATATACTAAGCAAAGTAAAAAACAAATCAGCTTTCCCTCCTTTCACATCTGCAATTACAGTTGTGCCTGCTGGACACTTGCATTTCTTGTCTCTACCCATGATGGGTCACACCATGAATTCATTCTTTCCTCGTATTTCACAATAGGGTCTAGTGATTAACATTTTCACTTTCATACAAAATTGATATGATATTTATTGTTTTTAGTGAATGTTTACCTCCCAAATTTGTCTGTACAACATTTCAAAAAGAAAAACCAGTACGTATATAATGTGAATAAGTTCAATGTTTTCGGGTTTTGTTTCAAATAGGCTAAATCTATTGACAGTAAAGCACTCTCAATTTGGTGAGCAATACATTAAATGTCCTATATTTAAAAGAAGTAAGTATCTACTTGCGAAATAAATATACCGCCTCCACCCACACACACACACAGAGCCTACCTCCCTACCATCACTCCACAGACACAGTGGTGGGGAGAGTAGAGAAGATGAGGACAAAACACAAATAACAACAAATGACAAGCCCAAACCCAATCTACTACCTTTCTAAAGGACAACTATTCTACTCCAGGGGATATAACAAACAGGTCCAGGTCACTTACAATAGTATCAAAGGCATGGAAGATAATCAGGATGTAAAAACTCTCCAGGCAACCTTGCAATCTCATCTCTCTGGTTGTTTGATGGTCTGGAGTTGCTGGGAACAAGCTCCAATCAGTCTGCTTTGTCATGATGCCTGTTACCGCTCTGCTGTTCCTGGCCTATCCACCACAAATCTTAAAAGTTCTGCCTGCACGCAACTGCTGCAAGTACTCTTTCAGATTCATCATCCATCTCCTAAGAAATGTACTCCATTCAATTGTTTATCTTCTAAAAAAACTAGGCCAAAAATTGGAAAGCGAGGTCCCTTTTGCACTAATCTGATCCTGACTAGAGATAGAGAATCTTCAGGGGTCTTCACAAAAGGAAAATCTCAGAGCATAATTGTGACATTCTAAAGTTTCCAAGGTGGATCTACAGACAGGATCCGAATACAAGCACCCTCATACATACACATATATATACTTGTGTGTGTGTGTGTGTGTGTGTGTGTGTGTGTGTGTGTGTGTGTGTGTGCTAAATACTGATTTCATTCACTCTAACTGTGACTCTTTGGTCATCAGGAGGATATCACACAACATAGCTATGTTAGAAGCAATGTTACCATTACTTTCAACTTCTCTCACAAATTTCAAATATTTAGTTTTACTACCAAATCGCCAAAAAAAAACTAACACAATATAAGTAAACGGAAGTTAATATTTACAACTTTTATGTGTGTAACAGATAAACATTAGCATATTTTATGAAATTACTACGTTTTATGAAAGCAAACTTAACCCACATTCATATCTTTCAAAAGGTCCCTCACCAATCGACAATTTCCATCCTCTTCAAGAACATGTATCATAACATCTCTCTGTGAAAGTAATTAATAGTTTAAATGGTAGCCACTGAAAAACTAATAGCTTACAAAGTGTTTAAGTGTAACAGAACTGCCATATATATTATGCTCAGGTAAACTCTTACACAAATTCCCCGATTTCCAGTATAATGCTTCTTTTTAAAAGTACTTCTCATAAAATATATTAAGAGTATATATTTGCATAAGTTGATTTTTTTTTTTTTAGAACTTCAGCTTGATTAGAAAACTACATGTAATTTAAGTAGAATTATTATAATGTACATAGGTCTTAGGGGCTTTTGTATTTTACACTTTCAATACTTAAAGACATATAATAGCGTAAGATTTTATGATTTTTAACATCAAATATGAAAAACATATAATTAGAAATACGCTTCCCAAAATATATTTCTGATGCAGCACTCCTAAAATTAGGCTTTCAAAAAACATTTTACCTATGTACAGTACAAACAGGAATGCCAACCTATCTTTAAGTTGAAGTGGTATCAAAATAAAATTAATTCCTTCACTCAGTAAGCACTGTCCAGTCAGGGACATACCCATCTTTAGAAGGATAACAAAGGCCATTTCTATTCCCATCTTTCAACTCTTCCAGTTCTTCCAGAAGATAATCATGTCTCCAGTAGCTGTAGCTCTCCCTGATCACATGACTTCCTTCTTATGAACAAACCATGCTTCTAATCCCAGTCTTCAGTATGCCAGAGAAAATGTGATTTTATTTAGGGCCATTGGTGGGAAGAACTCAAATTTTTCTAATACATCTAAATTTTTAACAAACTTTTTTTTAAAAAAAAAGAATCATGGAAATGAGTCCAGAATTGACATACAAAATCAAGAGGGAAAGTCAGTGAAGAAAACTTATGCATCTTACATAAAAATATTCATATATTCTATGCAACTTCCCAAATGCCTGGAATTAATTTCATGTGTCCAGTATTTCTGCCTCACATAGTTTCTAATAACTATGTGGTCCTGGAATGTTACTTTATAAATAAAAGTATCATTATCTAACTAGGTAAATACAACACATCTGCAATGTTTTCAATATTATAAATATGATGCATGAAGGTGGGATTTTTAAAGATTCAAAGGCTACAAAGGCACAAGATGAACAGTAAATCTTTTTGTTACTTGCCTGCAATAAAATAGCAGTATATTGTTACTGTTAACTGATTTGTAGTGTGATTACAAGCTTAACTTCAATATCTGTTAAGTTTGTTACTTGACTTGTTTCTTTTTTTTTTTTTAATTTAATTTTATTTAACTTTACAATATTGTATTGGTTTTGCCACACATCAAAATGAATCTGCCACAGGTATACATGTGTTCCCCATCTGTTTCTTGATTTATTTATTTTTATGTGTTATCTATTGACTGCCCACTGAAGAAATGAACACTGACTCTTCCTTTGTTGCCTTCTATCTCCCAATTTTAAGGGTTATAACATTTTTTTATTATGAAAGTTTATAACTATACTCCTTAACTATTTCACAACTATAATTAAATCTATTTTATATATTTTCTAGGTTGGTTCTAATGGCACCCCACTCCAGTACTCTTCTTGCCTGGAGAAGTAGGCTGCAGTCCATGGGGTCACTAAGAGTCGGACACGACTGAGCGACTTCCCTTTCACTTTTCACTTTCATGCATTGGAGAAGGAAATAGCAACCCACTCCAGTGTTCTTGCCTGGAGAATCCCAGGGACGGTGGGGTCTGGTGGGCTGCCGTCTCTGGGGTCGCACAGAGTCGGACTCGACTGTAGCGACTTAGCAGGAGCAGCAGCAGCAACAGCTTGATTCTAAAAACTAAAAATTAAATGCATTTATAACATGACTAAGTAAATACTAATCCCTGAAGGAAATGCAATTTTATATCATTTAGACATTACTGGTTGAACGAGAAGTGTCCATGCAGTCTAAGAATTTTCTTCCAGTTCTCTTTAGTTCTTTTTGAAGGTCCAAGATTGCCACTGTAGCTACCAGTTTCTTCCCTTGACACTTCCCTACTACCATATCATCTATCTTGGATTATATTTCCCATTGTATAATAATATCTCAAATATATTTATATAAGATACAGTTTTTTCTAAGGGTAAAAATTTACTTGTCTTCACAAGATAAATAGTAAAGTATAAAAAATTTAGGTGCAAATCTGCTGCGGCTGCTGCTAAATCGCTTCAGCCATGTCTGATTCTGTGCGACCCCATAGACAGCATCCCACCAGTCTCCCCCATCCCTGGGATTCTCCAGGCAAGAACGCTGGAGTGGGTTGCCATTTCCTTCTCCAATACACAAGAGTGAAAAGTGAAAGTGAAGTCGCTCAGTCGTGTCCGACTCTATTTTTCCCTAAATGGTGAAAATACTGCTTGTCTTCAAGCATTCAGCATGGCTCCTAAGATTTCAGTTATTTGATTTTCCATTTCTTATTCCCGCCCTCTGGCAGTAACTGAGAATTTTCTTTTTATGTTAGAGTTCTGAAATTTTACCAGATGTGTCTAGATGTAGGTCTTTTTTCATTCATCCTGCGTGGTACTAGATGGGCTCCTTTAATCTGAAATTTTTTATCTTTCTTCGGCTCATGAAATTTCAATTATTTCTTTCAATATTTGTCTCCTTCCCACTTTCTGTACTTTTTCTAGAATTAATGTTTACAGATGTGAAAACTTTGTGATATATTTTCCATATCTCTCCATTTTTCCAGATCTTTCTTTTGCTTCATATCTAGAGTTCTTTGTCTTTAGCGCAAAATCAATAACCCAGTCTTGATGAATGCTAAATTGTTATTTGACCCAATCATTAACATTTATCATTGTAATTTTCAAACTCTTTTCTGTTTCTCTGCCACTTTTTCAGTGAAACTCTGATTAATCATTGCAACATGTTCTTAAATCTTAGTAAAATATGTATTATATTTTTTTTTCTTTGAAGTTTTCTTCAGAATTTTATCTGAGGTCAGTTGTTCTTTCATTCCTCTTAATCCTCTTCCATCTTGATTCTCCTCAATTGTTTGTTTATACTGGCTTATAAAAGATTACTCTTGGCTTTCTCTGATGTTGTTCGGACTTGTTTTTGCAAATAGTGTCTCACTTAAATGGAAGTGTGATACCATTTAAGTAGTCAGGGCATACAGATAAGCAGGCACCCCAGAAAGGTACCTAAACAAGAAGTCAAGCTTGCTGGGATCCACCAAAAGTGCTTTTCTCTCAAGAAGCAAGCTTCAGTGCCTCTGCTACTCTCTCAGATTCCAAGATCTCAGATGTCCTACTGAACTGTTAGTCTACTTTCTTAAAAGAGAACAGTTCTTAGACTTTAGGCCTGAGGGCAGGCACCACTGCCACCAGAGCTGTTTAGACTGGAGGAAGGGGAGGATGGAGGTCCAACTAACCCAGCACTCTGGAAAGTAACTCTTTAAAAAATTCCTGATTATTACCCAATTACTACTGTTCTCTGTACTTGTTGACTCCAAGCCTAGAGCCTTTCCAAGGTTCCCTTAGGAAAACCTGAGCTTACCTCTGGTATCTTGAGTTCCAGTTTCCTTTGAGATTTTGCTGTCAATGCGATTCCGTGAGCTTTCTATCTTCTTCAAAATTTCTGGTCCTCTGATGGTACCTGTAGTGGACTGTGAACTGTAATTTTACTATTCAACATGCTTTATCCCCGTCCCACTTTTCTAGTAATATAATCCCTCATGTCTGTGGGGAAAATATTCATGTGATTTGGGTAGAGGTGAGTCTTCCCAGCCACCACTGGCTAGAATATCCCAGCCCCCTCTCCTTCAGCTAGCCATCTTTGCCTAGCTGAAAATAAAACTAATTCAAGAAGAAAAGGGAGAGTAAAAATGTTGTGAGAAAACCAGTACTGATAATATTATTCAAATCTGGACTTATCTATGCCTAAAGTTGGATCTTCTTCCCTTCTTCCCCCACACACATCTGAGTACACACAAAGTTAAAGAGCTAATGAGGTCCTTTTGCTCCTCTTTAAGGTAGTTTGACCAATGTAATAACATCTGTTTCTTGCTTTTCAAAATGGTGGTTTAGTTCAATCTTTAAATAACCTAAGTGGGATGCTGGGAACAAAGAAAGTTAAAGGAATGCAATCAATGCACCATATTTAAAAGAAAAGACAAAAACTGTAAAATAAGCCAGAAGAAGTCAAATTAAAATTTACAGTTTGGTGTTGAACATAGAATGAGGAAATAGCTACAAATATTAAGTATATCTTATCATTCCCTACGACATCTGTCATACCTATAGGGGGAAAAAAAGGCAGATACAAAAACCAGTTATCTCTCAACAAGTTTTTCCCCTGAGTTAAGATTCCAATGATTTCAAAAAGAACAAGGAAGGAAAATTTTTGGTAGTGATTTAAAATGTTCTAATCTATTACATCCCCAAAGAAAATTCTTTGAAAGGTTATATAGTATCAATTTCTGGAGGAAAAATTCTTTATCTTCGACATGATCATTTGGGGAGAGGTATGGAAGGAGTTGTTTACTTTTTAATTTTAGAGATGATAAAAAGCACAGAAGATCATTGATCTCAATGGATACAAGATGAAATCTGGTACTCTTCAGCTAATACAAATAATCCAAGGTTCAAAGACCTATGCCTCAAAAGTTTATCCTACTGCAAAATCTGCATAATATTGTATGAATATATTTAAGTACATGTGAGGGAGCATAGGTCCACAGTTTTCATCACAATCTAACTAAAATCCAGGAGCTATAAAAGGTAAAACCGCTCTTGATTGTAAAAGAACAATGAGGACTTCATTCAAATATTACATTTACAGTTAAATATAAAAACTCCAAGTAATGAATACCTCCAATACATAAAATAGTGTACTAGATGTTTACATTATCTCCATTCTTTAGAAAAAATTATTAGTTCCAATATGGATGAATAAAAGGAAGTAGTAACTTTCCCGAAGTCACATAGTATTAAAGCAGAATACAAATGCAAGTTTCCCACCTTGAATTAAATCTTTCTATACAATGCCCCCACACCCCGCACCCCCTCCACTCCAGGAGAAATATTGGAAAATAAAAAGCAATGGGTTATTTCATAATGGAATATAATATTATGTTGGGCACAGAAATTGTCAGGTATTCACATGTCTAGGATTTAATGAAATTGGAATGCCCTTCAATTAATATTTTTAGGGAAACTTCTGCTTCTAGAAGTGAGGTCAAGAGACCTTAGTATTTGATTAAGATTTATGAATCTTAACATTCAAGACTCAATGAATGGGTCCTCTTGCTACTCTATTCTTCTGAGCTCTGTGAGAAACAAAATGAAGTTTCTCATGCATGGAAAACAAAAAGTTGCAATACCAAGCCCATGTTTTTTATGTCTTGGGATACAAGATAGTAAGAGAATCTGGTGATAAGTCTAAAGCAGGTAAGAACTTCTACATATGGAACAACCTCTCACATACCTAAGACACATTAACAACTTAAAATATATTCCAGAACTAGGTTCTGACAAGAGAATTCAGTATCAGAGTTTGGGTTGTAGCCAGAAAGATGGGTCAAACAGTGGAGAGGATCTCAGACTGGGAGATGGCAGTACTGGGCAGAGTAAGAAAAGCAAAGCAGGAAAGCAAAGACCAATTCACAAAGCAAGTTATGGCTATGTTTTAAAGATTCTGAGACTTAAGAAAACAGTATAGTTAGATTTTTGCTTTATACTTTGCCATTTTATCTAGAACCACTGAATCACCTGCTAAGCTTACAGCAGAGAAGTCACTTAAATATGGTTTGCTTAATCATTCCCAGAAAAGCAGATAAAAGGATGCTGCATTTCCCATTACTCTTATCTCTCCCTCTTTATTAACAGTATGGTTAAGCAGTAAAAAATTTTAAATTCTGGAGGAACTGAAGAATATATTCTATTTAAGTACTAAAGATCTAATGAATTCTGAATATAATCCTAAAAGATCATCTAACCCATAAAACTATCATTTGTAAAATCTTCACTACAGAATTGGAGAAGGGAATGGCAACCAACTCCAGTATTCTTGCCTGGAGAATTCTATGGACAGAGGAGCCTGGCAGGCTACAGCCCATGGGGTCACAAAGAATAGGACATGACTGAGTGACTAACACTTCACTACAGAATCCCACTTCCTATGCTAATACTGACTCCACCTAAAATAAATTAATCCACATACACAGTTACAGCCAAAGAGTTTTACTGGCAATCTATGAATTAATAAAATAATCAAATTAAATGGAGTTAGGAAAGAAAATAAAAGAGTCAAAATTTTTTTAATTACAGATTTTAAATTGTACTTTTTAAAAATAGCCAAACATACTACTAAACAGTAACCCAATTCACAATGCTCTCCATTATTCCTCAAACCTCAGTTTTAAAAACTAGTATTTATGGAGACTGTTATAGTTCATAAATGTTTTGACACAATGATCTCATCTGACCCCCAACCCAAAAGAAGGTATTATGATGTCCTTTTTATGTGAGGCTCTGAGATTCAGCTTGCCTATCACACTTACTTGACAGCATGAATTAAGATGTGGTAAGTCTAAGACAGCGTACTTCTCACTTCACATCTTAACAACTTATCTAAAAGTTATGTATTTTGATTTGATGTTCCAGAAAAGGTACAGAATAGTATACTATTCACTCACAATCTATGAAATCCATCTCAAGATCACATGAATTTTGCTAAAGATGGACTCAGGGAAATAACAAAATGTAACAGAACAGAGCAACATTAAATACACTCCAATAAAGGCTTTTTTTTTTTTTTTAAGGAGGTGGGGTGCAGTTCTATAATATGGTGTTCTAAACAACTCTTAAATGTACCAGGACTATTACTGTTGTTGCTGCTGCTAAGTCGCTTCAGTCATGTCCGACTCTATGCGACCCCACAGACGGCAGCCCACCAGGCTCCTCTGTCCCTAGGATTCTCCAGGAAAGAACACTGGAATGGGTTGCCATTTCCTTCTCCCATTCATGAAAGTGAAAGTGAAGTCACTCAGTCGTGTCCTACTCCCAGGGACCCCATGGACTGCAGCCTACTAGGCTCCTCCATCCATGGGATTTTCCAGGCAAGAGTACTGGAGTGGGTTGCCATTGCCTTATGTATAATGACCCAGAGGTATGTCATAAATTAGAAAAAGATGTCATTCACACATATCTGTAAATAAGACCTAAATACAAGATAAAATGAGCTAGTGAGTTCTATAATTTATACCAAATATCTCTTGAGCCAAATATTAGGGAGATCAGGGAACAGAAGGGAACCAGTGACCTATACCAGTTAAAAAAAGGCAGACTTTGATGTGAGACTGCTCATGTTTATATTCTATTTCCATCATTTACTATGACCTTGAGCAAGTTTTCTTATCCTTGATATTTTTTCAACTACAAACTGTGGATAATAGTATTATCTACTTCTTAAAGTTGTGAGGATTAAATAAGACACTATACATAATTATAGTATATAGTAAGCACTCATTAAAATATTAGTTATTGGGGTTATAAGTACCCTATGTTCTAAGTGTTATGAATACTTTCAGGAAAGAGGTGATATTTTATCTGTCTCTTAATGGATAAAACATTTAATGAGAGTGACATCCACAGAGACTAGATATCAATGGGGCTTGTAACTCGACATATGACATAGCACATTCTAAAACATACTAAACCACTAAAACCCCACTGCAGTTTAAAAAACACAGAGCTCATTCACATAATAAAATGTGAGTTACAGAAACAGACCCTTGTACCTTTGGTCTAGCACTTTCACCACTGAAATGTATCCTAAAATACAAACATATACACACAGAGATACATATCAAAAAGAATCCACTGCAGTATTATTTGTAATGGAAGAACACTGGACGAAACCAAAACACTGGGTATAAACACTCAACAAAATCAGGAAGTCATGATACCTGACAAGGGAACATTTCACAGCCATTAACAGGAATAAGATAATCAATATATGCATTTACATGGGAAGAGTCTATGATAAGATTGTTAATTTTAAAAAGAAAATTTCAGAATATCTGTATAATGACCCCCTTTATATAAAACAAAAATTTGCTTACACAGATACATGTGCAGACATATATGTGCAAATACATATAAAGCCATGAAATGTATACACTTAAAATTTATACATTGGGGGCTTCCCTGGTGGCTCAATAGTAAAAAATTCGCCCGTCAGGAAGATCCCCTGGTGAAGGAAATGGCAATTGACTCCAGTATTCTTGCCTGGGAAATCTCATGGACGGAGGAGCCAGGTGGGCTACAGGCCATGGGGTTGCAAAAGAGTCAGACGTGACTTGGTGACTAAAATCTATACCTTGGGCTATAGAAGGGAGCTTTGACTCATACTTTATCTTCCTCTACTGTTTAAATGTTTACAATTTATACTTACTACATGACTTAATAAAAACATAAAGAAGATAATGCATACTCAGGGCTCTGTAGTGACCTAAACAGGAAGGAAATCCAAAAAAAGGGGGATGGGGGAAGAGGGAAGAAAAAAAAAAAAGCGATGTATGCATACATATACCTGATTCACTTTGCTGTACAGTAGAAACTGACACAGCAGTATTAGGCAATTATACTTCAATAAAAAAAATAGAAAAAGATGAAAAAAAGATAATGCAATCTTCCTTTAAGATTCCACCTACATTAAACAAACAAAATAAACATCAGTCACAGTTTGGCTGCATACTTGGCTGCATACTTCATCCAAGGTTTAATTTAAAGGATTCAGTACAATTAAGACTTGTCGGTCTCAGGTCATATAGCAGTTTTTCTATTTTGCTATGCTAAGTCACTTCAGTCGTGTCCGACTCTGTGTGACCCCATAGACAGCAGCTTACCAGGCTCCCCCGTCCCAGGGATTCTCCAGGCAAGAACACTGGAGTGGGTTGCCATTTCCTTCTCCAATGCATTGAAGTGAAAAGTGAAAGTGAAGTCGCTTGGTCGTGTCCGACTCCTAGCGACCCCATGGACTGCAGCCTACCGGGCTCCACCGTCCATGGGATTTTCCAGGCAAAAGTACTGGAGTGGGGTGCCATTGCCTTCTCCGATCTTCTATTTTGGCATTTCCTAAATAGCAACTGCATAAGTATTAAATTATTCCTGGCATGTTTGAAATATATTTTTAAAATAATGAAACAAAACTAAAGAGCACTAGAATGATAATGCAAGAGAACTAAAACCACATCCATAGTTTCTTGATCCTGCCCTGAAAGTGTATGGAGGTGTTCAAGTCCAAAGGCAGCATATTAAGACTAGCAACATCACAAATCAATAAGAACATGGTATAGATCCGGTGGGCTTCCCTGGTAGCTCAGCTGGTAAGGAATACAGCTGTAATGCAGGAGACCCCTGTTCGATTACTGGGTCAGGAAGATCCCCTGGAGAAGGGATAGGCTACACGCCAGTATTCGTGGGCTTCCCTGGTGTCTCAGATGGTAAAGAATCCGCCTGCAATGCAGGGGACCTGGGTTCGATCCCTGGGTTGGGAAGATCCCCTGGAGGAAGGCATGGCAACTCACTCCAGTATTCTTGCCTGGAGAATCCCCATGGACAGAGGAACCTGGTAGGCAAAAGGCCCTGGGGTCGCAAAAAGTCAAACAAGACTGAGTGACTAAGCACAGCACACACGGATCCTGGTACTTCCCCGGCAGCTCAGTAGTCCATGGAGTCATAAAGAGTCGGACACAACTTAGCAACTAAACAACAACATAGATGCTGGTGCTGAAAGGACCTTTACTTTAGCAGAAATCTGGAAGAGAGGGAGGGAAGAAAGCAAAGAAAGAAGCCAAGCTGGTTTACAGGAAGGAAAATATACATACATACATATACACACACACAGATTTAAAAAGACCATTAAGTAAAGTGCTGGAGAAGGCAATTGCACCCCACTCCAGTACTTTTGCCTAGAAAATCCCATGGACAGAGGAGCCTGCTAGACTGCAGTCCATGGGGTCGCTAGAGTTGGACACGACTGAGCGACTTCACTTTTACTTTTCATTTTCATGCATTGGAGAAGGAAATGGCAACCCACTCCAGTGTTCTTGCCTGGAGAATCCCAGGGACGGGGGAGCCTGGTGGGCTGCCGTCTATGGGGTTGCACAGAGTCGGACACGACTGAAGCGACTTAGCAGCAGCAAGTAAAGTGCAAAATATGGAAAATTACTTTGTTAACCATAAAATCCTATGGATGTTAGCTACTTATTAAAAAGTACAAGAAACTGCTTAGTGCTAACAACTAATTTTAAGGACCTTAAGCTTATACAAATGTAATACATATAAAGATGCATGTACTGAGCATGTATAATCCAGTCTATCGTTCTATTATTTAAATATATGAAATGACCGATGATGAAATAGCTAAATCAACTGATTATTTGGAAACATAAGACTAAGTTCCAATCTTCCTCCAAAGTTAATATAAATTCGAATCACATGAATTAAATGTAAAATTAAGAGGCTCAATAGCCAAGAGGTAGAAGCAACTCAAATGTCCATCAATGGATGAATGGATAAAACAAAATGTAGTATATACATACAATGGAATATTCAGTCCTAGAACGGAAGGAAATACTGTCACATGATACAACATGGATGAGTCTTAAGCTAAATGAAATAAGCCAGTCACAAAAAGACAAGTACCATATGATTCTACTTATATGAAGTATCTAGTCAAAAATCATAGAAACAGGAAGTAAACATTGGCTGCCAGGTACTGGAGAAAAGGGAAATGGAAAACTGTTGTCCAATAAGTATAGAATTTCAGTTTTACAAGATGAAAAAGTTCTGCAGATCTACTACACAACAATGTGAACATACGTAACATTACTTAGTTGTACACGTAAATGGCTAAAATAATAAATTTTATGTTGTATTGGTAGCCACAATTATTTTAATTATAAAAAATTAAGAAGTACACACTAAATTACTTAAACCACTAAACAATTACTCAACTATAAAGAGATCAAATAAAGCACTTGATCAAACTTCTAGCAGCTCAATGGCAAAACAGTTAAAAATAAAACATATAAGGTTAAAAGGAAAAGGCTACATATAAATTAAATCTGTAAAGCACAATTTTTGTAAGACTGAAATTATAGTTTCTCCCAATAAGTTTAAAACTCTAATATGAAATGAATAATCTCCATAGAAAATATAAATTAAAATGTTAATAAAATCAAACCCAACAGAATGATAAAACTACATCATAATATTTCAAACACAGTTTAATATTAGTAAATTTATTATTGTAATTCACTATATGAATAGCTTGGGAGGGGGAAAAAAGAAATAATTATCTTTTCAATAGATGTCAAAAAAGCATTTGATAAAATTCAGTATACCTTTTCTGATACTATTTCGTAGGGTAAGAGAAAGAGATATATTAAATTGATAAAGTGAAAGTGTTAGCTGCTCCGTTGTGTCTGATTCTTTTCAACACCATGGACTGTAGCCCACCAGGCTTCTCAGCTTCTCTGTGCATGGAATTCTCCAGGCAAGTATACTTCAGTGTTTAGCCTTTCTTCTCCAGGGGATCATTCTGACTCAGGGATCGAATCCAGGTCTCCTAAATTGAACCACCAGGGAAGTTCATAAAGAATGGAGTATGTGTGTGCGTGCATGCATGCTCAGTCACTCGGTGGTGCCCAACTCTTTGTGGCTCACAGACTATAGCCTACCAGGCTCCTCTGTCCATGGAATTTTCCAGGCAAGAATACTGGAGTGGGTTGCCATTTCCTACTTCAGGGGATCTTCCTGACTCAGGGATCAACCCATGTCTCCTGTGTCTCCTGCTTTGGCAGGAGGATTCTTTACCACTAGCGCCACCTAGGAAGCCAAAATTAATATACGATTATACTTGGAGACCCAACAGCACTTCCATTACAAGGGAAAGATAAAGATAGCCTGCTGCTACTGCTGCTAAGTCGCTTCAGTCGTGTCCGACTCTGTGCGACCCCATAGACGGCAGCCCACCAGGCTCCCCCGCCCCTGGGATTCTCCAGGCAAGAACACTGGAGTGGGTTGCCATTTCCTTCTCCAATGCATGAAAGTGAAAAGTGAAAGTGAAGTTGCTCAGTCGTGTCCAACCCTCAGCGACCCCAGGGACCACAGCCTACCAGGCTCCTCCATCCATGGGATTTTCCAGGCAAGAGTACTGGAGTGGGGTGCCACTGCTATTACTTTTATTCAGCATTTTGGGAGTGTTCGAAACTGATGCAATAAGAAAAGAAAAACGATGTACATACTAAAAAAGAGAAGACAATCATTATTGGACTCAATATAGCATTTTAGTCAAAAAAAAAAACTGACTTAGAAGAATTAAGTTTAGTGGCCATATACACAAAGATCAAAATATTAAAATCAATATGTTCCTAGACTCCAAAAATAACTAAATTAGAAAGGGTAACAGAAGAAAAAAATACCATTCAAGAGAGCAATAAGAACTATAAATACTTTGGAATAAATTCCACAAAAAATGTGTAAAACTTACATGAAAACTGTAAACTTTTATTAAAGATAGACAAAGGACCTGAAAAATACAGGCATGCTATATTTTCAAGATAGGAATGTTTCATACTATACATCTATCTCTCCTCAAATTAATCCAAATTTCAATGTATTTCAATCAAAATCTCAATAGGCATATTTAATGACAATTTACAAAAGCCATCTAACAAGTTAAACATACAATATCCCAAATTTTTGAAGATCAATACGGAAGAATTGCCTCTAAGACATGTTAACACATTAGGCTGAACGACAGAAATCATATTTTTGATGACTTGTGATGTACAAAAAACAATTTCAAAAGGTGTAACCTAACAACTAAAATTGATATGGACATATGAATGAAACAAATAGCTGTTAGGAATTTGGGGATGTTAAAACACTCAAACTCCCCCCACTCTTAATACCCACAAATTCCTTTTAAAGTGGTAAGAAACAGATATGAGTCCACTGAAGTATTTAATACTAATAAAACTTTGTCAAAGAGCAACAGAGCTGTCTATTTCTCACCCCAGTTAAATCTACCCAGGTACATGCAAAAAGCTGAAAGGGAAGGTGGAAAAAAGTAGAGGAGAAAAGTTCCTGCAAACAATCCTGTACAGAGAAGGATATATAAGGTGAAACCTAAAAGATGAGAAGAAATGAAGGGCCAAGTGAAGACCATCCTGGAAAGAAAGTAAATAGACCCCAAGGGAGAAAGTCCCATATGTTCTAAGAAAAAGGTCAGTGTGATGAGAATGCACTGAAAGTGATACAAAATGAGGCTAGAACAACAATGAGTAGGCATATAAAACCTTACAGCCAAGTTAGAAGTTTGGGCTTTAAAAGCAATGAGAAGTCAAATAATAATTTACATTTCAGAAAGACTAGCCTAAATGTTGCATGAATAATAAGTGAAATATGGTAGATGAGAGAAGAGAGCAAGATCAAATTGGGAAGCCGCTATATGAAGTCTAAGTAAGAAAATAGCAAGTGTCAAGGTAATGGCAACAAAGGTGGAGTGAGGTAAGAAGTTTCAAGGTATAATTCGGAGGTCTTATGTCCAATACCCTTTCCCTTCCATTCTCCTACATCACCTTTTTGGCAACAGAAACAGTCACTTTGGGAAACCATTTCATGAGGTTCAAGTGGGAACAACCTCTCCTAGTCTACATCTTAGATGGAGTGGAAAAGACATGATTAAGGTCTGAACAAAAATCTTTTTCCATAGTTGAAGTTGCTGGTTCAGGAATGGACATGTGACCCAAGCAAGGCCAAAAAGATTATTTCAGTAACCAGGAGTGGCTTTATTTCTTATATTGCTAGCCATAAGAACAATGTAATCCTAAAATTATACTGGTACAAGACGTTAATTATCTTCAATATCCACATTCCCTTTTTTTCTTTTAGTAAAACACTTCTCCCACAAGTTATATCTGGGTATAATGGACACAGAACAAGAGCTAGGTCTTAGGTATAGATGCATAACTAAGCTCTGGCCAATAGGATGTAAGATGAAGTTATGTTTGCAATTTCTTGGTCAATTCCTCAAAAGAAGTTATCTGTGCTCATTTTTCTATTTCTCATGGGCTATGTATTAGTTTGCTAGGGCTGCCTTACAAAATATACAGACTGGGTGGCTTAAACAACAGCAGTTTATTTTCTCACAGTTATTAAAACTAGAAGTCCAAGATCAAGGTGTCAGTAGGCCTCTGAGGCCTCTCTCCTTAGCTTAGAGATGGCCATCTCACTGTGTCCTCACATGGCCTTTTCTCTGCATGCACATATCCCTGGTGTCTCTTTTTATGTCCACAGTTCTTATAAGGATGCCTGTCAGACTGGATTAGAGAACATCCACATGACCTGACTTAATTTTAATTACCTTCTTAAAGTCATATTCTTACATATAACCATATCCTGAGATACTGGGGGTTAGGGTTTCAGCATGAATTTTGAGGAAATACAATTCAGATAATAATAGGATGAAATATGAACATAATACTGGTAAGCCAATAATCAGACCTTGTAGATGAAGTTAACACTCTAAGGCAGAGCTGTTCAATAAAACTTTCTGTGATGACAGAAACGTTCTAGACCTTCATTCTCCAATATGGTAGCCACAAACGCTCATTTAATTAAATAAGATTAAAAATCCAGACCGTCAGTTGTAGTAGCTACATTTCAAGCACTCACTAGCCATATGTGGCTAGTCACTACCATACTAGACAGCACAGGTTAAGTGATGGTGTAACAAAAGATCAGAAACTTAGGCTACACAAAATGACCTGAAGGTAGTGACTACCCCCAGGTTATCACATAATCTTCCTTGCTTGAACTTCATGTATTTTGGAGTCTCTTTGTTCAAATAAGCTATCCTATACTGTAACTAATCAAAAATTTAGAAGTGGAATGCTGCGATAATAAATTCCTAAAAACTCTGATAAGACTTAGAAGAACAGGTGGCAAGGAAGCATATTTCAGGCTGGGAACCTAGCAACCTGTTATGCAGAAGCAAAACCATTTTGTATAACTCTTGTCTGCAATAATGAGTAGGGCAAATCACCTAACTACCAGGTATGGGGCTTATAAGAAAAGCAGTTAGAAAAACTAAAAACACTGATGTGTTAGCTGTTTAATGAATGACTAGAAACAGCAACTCACCTATGAGTTTAAGCAGTTTGTAAGCAGAGATACATATAAAAATACTGCCACTGAGAGATCTCTCAATAGCAAACTCTTCCTGTAAGAGCCCAGTAATCTGGAGGTCTCTTGGGTTTGGAAAAGGCAAGTGTCTTGGCATTCCAAATACCACGAGTTAACTTTGTGACCTCAAAGATTCTTTGTCAGATACAGCAAAGATGAGGTAAAGAATGCTGTTTTCCCACCTATGATGATTTTTGATGTGTCAAGTTGGTCAGGTAAAACTAAGAGGAAAGAAGGGCAACAGTCATTTTGTAAATACTTTCAGTTATTCAAACACTAGTCTAGGTGCTGCTCTTTGGGATTGCATAGGGGGATTTGCAGATATAGTTAAAGTCTCTAATAAGTTGATTTTTTTAAGCCAGAGTGATCACCTTTACTGAGCTTGTAAAAGATTGGGTCCTTCCTGATGAGTGTGACTCCAAATACTGAGTCTATAACTGGTATCCCTTCGCTGGATATTCCTTTTCTAATTGCATATGAACAACAGCTTCAGCATATGTCCATGGGTTCCAGGTTGGGTGAGCTCTTAACAAACTCCTTACCTTACAAATTTCATATTTGTTAGCCAGCCCTCAGAATGCTGCTGCTGCTGCTAAGTCGCTTCAGTTGTGTCCGACTCTGTGCGACCCCATAGGTGGAAGCTCACCAGGCTCCCCTGTCCCTGGGATTCTCCAGGCAAGAACACTGGAGTGGGTTGCCATTTCCTTCTCCAATGCATGAAAGTGAAAAGTGAAAGTGAAGTCGCTCAGTCGTGTCCGACTCTTAGCGACCCCACGGACTGGAGCCTACCGGGCTCCTCCATCCATGGGATTTTCCAGGCAAAAGTACTGGGGTGGGGTGCCATTGCCTTCCCCGAGCCCTCAGAATAGTGTAAACCAATTCCTTGTAAGCTCTTAATACCTACCTACCTACCTACCTATCTAACATATATAAATCTACTTATTCTGCCTCTCTGGTTAAACTCTGATTGATATGTCGCCTGAGCTGAACATTTCAGATGTTCTCAAGGAAGCCAGGTAACACAGGGAGAAAGTAAAAAGTCTAGTAGAGAGAGGAAAATGAGCTGATTTCAAAAAATATAACAAAAAGAGATCTTCTGCTATAGTTTGTATCACATGATGCTGACTTAGAAATCAATTAAATAAATGTTTTAGTTTTACCATCAAACCACATTACTGGCCTATAAAACTCTATAACTGAACTTTAAGTAACCCTGCAGCCTCTAAATGTATGCCAACTGGTATGGTGCTATAAAACTTTGCAATCTTAGTAATGTCACACTCTCAAATACCTACTACTTCAGATGCAGCAAAGGAAGATAACAAGGAAGAATCACCTAAGAACAAAGCCAAGGATACACACAATAGTCAAAAAGGCATTCCTCCTAAAGAGCAAAACCAAGAATTTAACCAAGGATTTTACACAGCTGCCAGGGCAGTCTTCTGTCCAGAAGGATTTCATTATTACTATGGACGAATGACTGTGGTCTACCTATTCTTTTCTTCTCCGAAGAAGCTGTTATTATGATTATCCTGTTCCTACTCACCACTGTACAATGGGCTGAGAGCAAAAGAAGGATAGATAATGTTGTTTATTTTACAGACAACTGGACTGAATTAAGGAGAAAAGCATTATGCAAATATCCTACACTGACCTATATGTAGTTTCCAGCTAGGACTCTGGATAGATTCTCTTGAGAAAGAAAACTATGCATTGGAAGAAAGGTTTGTACAACTGTTAAGTGGTCAGAAGTTTCAGTCTGGTACTCAAGAAGGTTTAAATCGGAGACATAAACTTGAGTCATTAGCAACTGCATATATAGACACAAAATGAGATAAAAAACACCTAAAAAGTGAGCAGATACAAGATAAAAAGGTCCAGGAAGAGCAATGTGGTACCAAATAACCAAAGGATATATAATGAAGAAAGTAGGAGCAAACAATAAGACCAAAAAACCAGTTAGTAATGTAAAAACAGGAGAGGGTGGTATTACACAAGCAAAGAGAACAGTACTTTTTAAGAGACAAGGATTGGTCAACAGGGTCAAATGCTAATGAAACAATTAAATACTATATCCAAAAACAATATTCATGTATCTTTGGGGAAAAAAATTAGAAATATCAAAAAAAACTATCTAGGAAATTTTGTTTATATACTGGGGTAAAGAAGGTCTCTGCTGCTGCTGCTGCTGCTCCGAAGTCGCTTCAGTTGTGTCTGACTCTGTGCGACTCCATAGACGGCAGCCCATCAGGCTCCACACTCCCTGGGATTCTCCAGGCAAGAACATTGGAGTGGGTTGCCATTTCCTTCTCCAATGCATGAAAGTGAAAAGTGAAAGTAAGTCGCTCAGTCATGTCTGACTTCTAGCAACCCCATGGACTGCAGCCTACCAGGCTCCTCCATCCATGGGATTTTCCAGGCAAGAGTACTGGAGTGGGGTGCCATCGCCTTCTCCAGAAGGTCTCTAGAAGTCATATTTCTAGAACAACTTATTACAAAAAAGTAAAAAATTTTCTACATTGTAGAAATACAGTAAGATGATAGAGAATATGTGTAACAAATGACACCATGAAGGATTAACAGCCATAAATATAGATACAACCACATACCACTAAAAGGAAAAAAAAAAAAAAAAACGCTAGTAGAATAATAAGGATAAAAGAGGAAAATTTCAAAATAAATCCAAATAAAATATAACCATGAAACTTTGCTCAATGTCAACAGTAATAAGGAAAATGAAGACAAAACCAAAACACTAATTTTTATTTAACAGATTTTAAAAACTAAGATGATCAAATCCACTATCATTCTTAAACATTTTTGAAAGAATTAAAACGAGAGAATTTATCAAATGTAGTACATGAATAATTTCTCGCCCTCAAATTCCATTTCCAGGAATCCATTCCAAAGAAATACTTTTGTACCCAAAAATAATGGTAAAAGGATGTTTGCTTCAACAATGTATAATATGTATAGCAATGTACTGAAACAGTCTAAATGTCTACCAACATAAAAGATCAAATAAACTACAAACATCATACTATGAAACATTCATAAGTAAATGAGACCAAGTCAAATCTTAATATACTCTCTCAGACACACCCCTCAACACACACATATCCACATTCACCCCTTCTCTCTCATTCACTTACTCTCACCAAGAAAGATGCTAAAACATTTGACATATACCAAACTAGCAGTTTACTCTAAGCGTTGGATAAAACCTTTATGTGTTAGAAGACTTTTTTTTTTTTAAAGTATGCAAGTATCACTAGTTCTTACAACTAAATAAGTATGTAATCATTATATGAAAACACCTCAACTGATATATTCTAAGAATGATCACAAATGAAACATAGAAGACAAAATGTGTAAGTGACAGCTCTGCTTTGTATGATAATTTGATTAATATACATGAAGGAAAAAGAATGCAAAGATGATTTCAAATAATAATGATTAATTCTGGAAAGAGGATTATAAGTGATTTTTATATTTTTCAGATTTCTTTGATTTTGCCAAACTTTCAACAAATGTGTAAGTTTCTACAAATATATACACTTAATTATAGGAACTCAAAGCATCACTGACTCAATGGACATGAATATGAGTAAACTCCAGGAGACGGTGGGGAACAGAGGAGGCTGGCGTGCTACAGTCAATAGGGCTGCAGAATTGGACACGACTTAGGAAATGAATTAAAACAATTATATAAACACTGCATTTAAAATCTAACTTAAAAGATATTTAATGTTGCACTCTGCACTGTCCTGTAATTCAATTTTTCATATTTTTACACATCGCTACCTGCAGCAACCATAAGCATATTAGTATAGCTACCTCTTTTCTTACAAAATCCTCAAGGTCAAATTAGAATGGATGATTCTTTGGTATAATTTAATAGTCTAGGACACTGTAGAAAAAGTCACATACAGATCTCATTGTTAAAAAAAAGAGCATAATACCAAGAATCAGTGAGTATTCTAAGAGACACGCATAAAAGATGTAGAGTCCACCCCATTGGTATGCAAAAACAGAACAATCTCTATAATGAGACCAATTCTAAAAGCAAACAGATACACTGAAAAATTTAGACTTCCAGGTAATTACACAGGATTAAAAACATCCTCACAGTTTTTAATTATTATTAATTTTGTCTCAATGAGATTTAAATTTCATGAAGCTGGGAATAATGTCTCAGTGTTTCCAAAATCCTCATAATTCCTAAGTAGTTATGCTAGGTCTCAATAATGCGTCTTAAAAAAAACTTAGAAAAATATACTAATAGCGATACCTATCTTCTAAAAATCATAAAAAACACAATTCCAACACTGTGCTAAGTTTTCATGTATGCAAGTTTAAAAGTTTTACTAACTATAATGCATACAGCTATGATTTTAAATATGGCTAACTCATATTCACTGAGAAGGAAATGATTGAGATTACTACAATATAGACTAAAAACAGCCACACATAGTAGATACACAATAAATGTCCGGCAAGTAAAAGAATTAACTCCTATACTGAATCTCACACCAGAAGGAACTACACTAGAGGCTTTGCAACAGGACTAGTTTTGTTATTAACTTCATATAAAAAACAAGAGGGAAACGTGTGACACAGAGAAGGAAAAAGACAATATTGGGGGTCAAAGACAGAATTGGAAATAGACCTGGTATAAAACAAACATAAGATTTCCTTTTCTTCTCAGGTTTCAGGTTTAGGGCAATAGGAAAGAAAAGGAATAGAACTTCATGTTAATATTTTTTTATTCCAAATTCAAAACTGACAACACCAATTTTTCTACAGATCTCTCTGAAATATTTTTCACTCAAAGGTTCTTTAATTGAAAAACAATTCACAAGGAAAAACCAGACCAAGAATTAATTTTAGGATAGGTCTTTATTTCTTCATTTTTCTTTTTTTCTTTTCTGTTCTGTTCTTTTTTTATTGGGAGCAGGGAGGATTAAAAAAATGAAAGATTAAATGAGAGTAAATGATAGCTTGAGAGGAGAATATGCCCTGCTAGAGATGTGTAGCTACAAACTAGTTTCATATATTTGCCATGTTTAGTCTATACTTTCAAATAATCTCAGGAAATAAGTTTACTTATTTTCAAAATTGAACTAACACTATCTAATACACCTCACATTTTCTTCACTTTGTGACTCTATGTGAGTTACTGGTTAATTGAAACTTTAAGTAACAAGAGTAATGAGAACATAACTGTATAATCTGCAGTCCTCCTTGATCATGGAATCCATCCCTATCCAATCATTTTTTCAGCTCTCACTCTAGAACTTGCCTAGTTTTGGTCATCATTTCATTTTCATGGTACAGCAGACAGAAATACATATAACCTATTTTGTGCAGTTGTACCTTATCATTATTTAAAATAAGAATTAGGACTTTGGTTATCTCCAAAACCTTATTTAATCTTGTTCAACATTATACTGCACTTTTACTGAAAAAACAGGCTTTCTTTCAGATCATTTAATCAAAAAAGCTCATTTTTTACCCGACTCATATAACCCTATTTAACCTTTTTAATCTATTCTCAACAATCTTGTTGTCCATTTCCATCAGCACAATTCAACAATACCTGCATACTTTGAGACTTTATTATATGTCAAAATTATTTATAAAAACAATAATATCGGCTGTATAAAGAATCCGTAAAGTACCGTGATCTTTACATTTTTTTCTACTTGACCCGCTTTTATCTCTAGTTTCATCCTGAAATAAACTTAAAAAGCCAACTCTAAAAAGGTCAGGTAATATTTATGAGTTTCACAGGATGACAGAAGTCAACCAAAGTTATGCTTTCAATAATTAGGTCCATATCGATTTTTTCACAGCATTTTTGGGGAAGATAAAATTTCCAGCATGTCCCCTTTCAATAATTAAAACCCCAAATTACAAATCATGATAAAATAATACCTATAATGCTCCACAATTCCACTTCCACTTTGACTGGATAAAAATAGCTTCTAAAGACAAAAGAAAAAAAAAGTTAAGAAGTAAAAACACTAAGTCAGAAAGGGTACTTTGCTTCAGTGTGGCAAGTGGATAGGTAAAACTCTACCATAAAGGTAAGGTTCCAGGGACTAGAAGGAGTATTCATATTTACCTACCACCTTCTATTTCCTACTGACTTGTTTTTTCAAAAGGTGAAAGCTGAAAGAAGTCAGATTTGGCATAGGCTACCATGGATGTTGGTGCCCCCTATCGGTCCTAACAAAAATATAAGTAGTATCAGTAGGCAGTAATTCACATATCATTATGAAGTGAAAATTCCTTCTCATCTATAATAAAGTATAGAAAAATTACAAAGAAGCTCATTACATCCACATTTCCTAACACACTAAATTATCCTTACAAAAATGAAGAAAAAACTATAGAGTGCAAACACAGTGTTTCAAGGACCTGAAAATCGACCTCCTAGTCAACAGCTGGTTTATTTTGGATGCCAGTAGAAGCAGACTAGCGAATAGTCCAGTGAATTTCTGGGAGTCAAAACATACTGCTTTGATGATTATTCCACATCGAAATTTTTAAAATACTAACTCCAATTAAGTTGGTGAAATTAATGATGAGACTAAACTGAATAATTATAATCTAATAAAAGCATCTGACAGGGGTCCACCATAAACAGTTGCAACCACGTTCTATAACCTTAAGACTTAAGATTTGAGGTCCCAAATATTTCCAGAGTAAGTGACTAAAGAAGATATATTTACAAACTGTTTTTACTTCAGAGATCTGACTTCACCAAAACCTGACAAAGGTAAGATGCTAAGACTTATTATATAACACACATGGTATATAGTACGGTAGAATACAGTAGAGGTATAGAGATGCATAAGACAAGGGTTTCTGTCTTCAGATCTGACAGAACACAGTAGACTAGATAAAAGCATTTCATCAATTAAAAGGCAAAATATAAGGATTTAAGAGGAGAGTAGGCATAGTGTTAATGAACCAGGAAAACAAATAAATCTTGGATCTCCTACTTCACAACACAATTATGCCTCCTTCATTACCACATTACTTAGAAACAAGTTTCCCAATTCTAAACAATCCATATAAATGCTTGCCTAATTTCCTACAACCACTGCAGTGAGAATGTTTCAAATTAACAAGGTAGGAGGGAAGGAAGTCAAACACTTCTCTGAATATGGTATCTAATGGAAGTTTTACACACATACTATAGGTGAAGGGAAGAAAAGGAAAAAAAAAAAAAATATATATATATATATATATAAGCACCTTCAACAAAATCTTGAGTTTATTTAATTCCAGGGTATTCTTAGCTTATCCAGACCCCAACTTAACATCTCCTATTTAAAAGGAATTTTTTTTTCTTAGCTTAATAAAGATAACCTTGAAATGCTTAAGTCTTAAAAGGCAGGGAGAAGCAAAAGATTGCCAGTAGAGGAGGTGGTTTTCACTGTAAAGCTTCATTATGTTAACTGCTAATTCTAAATGGTGAAAATGTGAATATACTTACCTGTGCTCTCTGTATTTCTCCTCCCAACCCACCAACTTTATAGAACAAGAAAAGCAATGTTCAGGGTAGCTAATTTGTCTTCAGTGACCATCTTACTACCAAAAAGTATCTTCCCCTATGTCATCTGAATTTATTTTAACTTTAGCTGATATGTCAACATCAGATAAAGTTGTACTCAACATCATACAGCATAACAGAGCATGTGAATATATGAATGAATAGGCAGGCTTTGAATCAAAGGTTAAGTTCCACTTTGCCACTTATCAGCTATGTGGCCCTGATGAAGTTACCTAAAACCCTTCTAATCCTCTATCTTTGCATTTTAAATGAATATGATGAATATCCTCTCTCAACATTTGTATACCTCTCATACTTTATTCGGGATATACATTTAACCATTTGCTTTCACTCTCATACTTCCTCAAACTTTTATTTAATCATTGGTGCATTTTAAATCAGTGTGTTCTAAAATAGTTTTGCTCACTGTTACTTAATACAGCAAAATTCCTCCCATATAATAGAAACTACATTTATGAATAATGAAACAAATATGATGACATCATAGCACTACGGTGAAAATGGGAATATATGAAAACTAAATTCACTCATTTAATTCTCAAAACAATGCTATAAGGTAGAATCTACTATTATCATCATTTAACTATGAGGAAACCGGAGTGACATTAGGTAACTTGCCCAAGATTACAAATGTGTGTGATAGATCAAGGGTATGAATTCAAGCTCCATTCCTGCCCTTAACACCATTACGTTAGACTGGTACTGAATAATAGTTTGTATTATGCTTTCAAAATGTAAATCTATCTAAGGTACTCCATTTGATAAATATAAATCTATCTTTAGGTACTTATCAGGCAATCAACAATCAATGTCTTGGTTTAAATGGCTTTCCCTTAATACCTATGAGATCACCATTACTAAAAGAAGTAATTAAGTAATTGAACGATGTTAAAATACAAATTTCAGTTATTGGACAGCCATGGATCCAAGAAGGAAGGAACTCTATACCTACTCTTGGTTTCCTAAATGAATTCTAGATCTTCCTTAGTTATTATTCACTGAAAAAAATTTTATTAAGTACTATGCTCAAGCAGAATAGGATACAAGATTAATTATAACAGAACCACTGTCTCAAAGATCTTACCATCTTATGTACAAATACTGCTTTGTCAATTAAGAGGTGAAACAGGGCAACAGATAAGCTTCTCTGGGCTAATCTGGGATTCTACCATAACAACAGAGGAACTTGGCATTTTTCTATGGAAAAATTAACAACAAAAAAAAAAAGATTTGGAATTGAACTTGAGGAAACATAATCTACTTCTGAAACAACCCTACGTCTTTGATGTCTGTCTATAAACAGATGCTCCCTGGCCTTGCAAATCCTTTCAAAAGTGAATGAATAAGTAAGTCCTAACTTATTTACTGGGCTCCCTTTGTATGAAATAGCTTCACTAGGTTTGTTACTTAAATTTAAAACCTCAAATTACCTTCCAAATATAGATGGAATTCTGATCAACTCCTACTGTATTAAATTTTATGCATCTTTAACAAAAATGTTACTTTTGAACATGAGTTCTACCTTTAATAGCAAGCTATTAAAGGCATCAGTGTCTGCTTTAGCAAACACTGATGCCATTCAATTATATTTTAAAATAGGTTCAACAGAATGTAATGTTGTTTCTGAAATGGAGTATCAACTCCTGCAATTTTCATATTTTTTTCTTACACTATTCAAGTTAAACTATTTAATTCATTTAATCCACTAGTCAGTAAAGAAGTGCATCAGAGTTTTTATGTTAGGAAATACATTTCCATCTATTTTCCATATTGGTCAGTCACTCATTGAAAGCTGAGAGAATTATTGTAATTTTCAGTTTTTGATCTAAGGTTTTGCATCAGATTGGGGAGGTGGGTAAAGGAATATCTGAAGTTGCACAAATTATCTACAACATGGTTATCCTATTCTGAAACACTGAAGAGAAAATCTAATTCTCAATAACCTACACTAACATTTAAAAAAAGTTAGATTCTTCTTCTTAAACATTCAAATAAAGCTTTTATTTAAATTGAATCTCCTTTCCTTCCAATGTTCTCTCTTTCAGAAAATATACAAAATATCCTGCTAGCATTTCATCAAAATAAACAGATATTTTTTGTTATATTATCCTCCACTTTTTCCAGGCAAAAGTACTGGGGTGGGGTGCCATTGCCTTCCCCATTTTCAAGTTAAATAACTGCAAAACTATAACCTTTTGATGATTTTTATCTGAAGGATAATCTCAAAGATGCAATCCATATTTTTCATCGTGTAGCAAATAACAGGATGAATTAGAGAAAGGACTTAAGTACAACTATTAGCCATTAAGATTTCCTAGCTTTGTAAAGTTAAAGTTCTGCTGACATGTTGATAAAATGGTAGTGAAACGAAAAACACTGCGCAACTCATCCATTTAGCTTATAGTGTACAGATAAATAAATAAAGCTAATCAAGGATGGAGGCAGGTGCAGAGACACACCGTACTTCTCTTTGCTTATCCTTCATCATGTACCTATACAGATTTATTTTTAATAGTTGTGCTTTCTTCCACTTATTTTTCCTGACTCATCTCCTTAACAAATGACAAACCCATTGTTTATACTGCTGGACAGAAGACAGAATAAAGCATATTAAAAATAAAGAAAACACTTCTCTAACTGATCAGTCAACATATATCACTATCTTCCAAGGAAAACTAAACCCAACTTACAAAACTAACACCCCTATAAGCTTGAGCCTATTCTACATGATTTAATGAATTACTAAGTTTTGCTTATTAAGCCAAATTCCAATGGACAGAACTATCTAGATATGTAAAGTTTAGAGAATAATAATATTTCAGTAAGTACTGCACTCAACTTGATATTAAGTTCCAAACCAGAGCTTGACATTTTGTTGGAGAATTTAAAATTTTAATAAAATACAGGTATTTTGCACAAGCTATTTCACTGTGTTAGCTTGCAACAGACTGCCTATTTTTTGAAAGAGGTCAGGAGAGGGATACAGGGACTAAACTGTCATGAAAAGTATACTGGTCTGAATCATCACAAAATTTTGATTTCCACTTTTGTTGCTACCACCACTGTCAGTTGCCTCTAAAAAAAGAAAAGAAAAAAAAATTCATTATCCTCATTTTTAAAATAAGAAGGTTAGATGAAATTATTTCTAAAATGTTTTCTCGTCTCTGTAAAAATAATGCAATTGAAGAGTTCTAACTACCATAACAGATTTTCTTGGAAATAAGGATCCTGTTCCATCCTTTTTTTCACTGTTTCATATGCAAGTTGAGCTACACACTATTCTGAAACATTCAATTAGATCAATACAAAATCTATCAGTACAAACCAACCCTTAGAATTCAGTAGGCTAAACGAAATAGTAGCAAGTGTCCATTTTTTTGGTATACATACTTCAACGATTACATCTCTTCAGATATAACTTCATTCAGTTTGAGGTAAAAGAGAATCTATTCTTCTACTAATAGACAAGTCTCAAATTCTTCAAAAGGTTATTTATTTCAAATAGGGAACCCAAGTTCCAATAATGCAATTTTCAAAAAAACTGTATCAAAATAAGCCTTGTATCAAAATAAGCTGCGTTTGTGGAAGAGAATAAATGGCGTTTGTGGAAGAGAATAAATGGCAAGGGGTACTTTTATATAATTTAGTTGTTCTCTCTTATCACTAAATTTATAATCAGCCTTTAAAAAGCGGTTTTCCTTCTGTTGCCTTAAGTTACAACTTTCTTCAGATCGAGATTTTCTAGCTTCCATTTCAGGAAGCAGACAAGAGAGTTACAAAAGACCTGCTAACTAGTAAGGCCAACTCTTAGCTTGTTCTCAGTATGATATGTTTTACTGAGCTTTTGGTTAAATGCCTTCTTTGAAGAATGAGGGCCTGCAACGCCGCCTGTCTGTGAACCCAGGAAAAATTAAAAACAGTTATGAAACCAGATCACTAGGACAGACCAAGAGGCCTTCTTCCTATTCCAACTCACCACAACCAAGCCTGGCTCCCAAGCAGCCTCTTAGGCTGCTCCACATTCTGTGGAAAGCAACAGGGCTTAGCTTAATTCTTCTTCACCAAGGAAGCATTTGAAAATGTATGAGTATGTACATGTAAGGATCAAATACATTTTTCATCCACTGAGTCATATATCAATGTAAATGGATATAAGATCCGTTCGTTCAAAATCTTTGAGAGATCGAGGAAGTGAAGGTGACTTCAGCAGCCACAATTATGGGGGGTGGGGGGTGGGAACCTGCAGCAGAACAGTATGGAAAAGTACAGCTTCTCACGTGTCCCTCACATATACAAATACTTAGCTCTCAGTCCATTACAAGCTTGCCTCCCCCTCAAAGTGCTCCCCTCCACCTCACTAGTGGGAGAAATCAACCAACCTCCTAATCGTTCCCCAAGAGACTCTCCTACCTATTATCTTACCCCTCCCGCTTTGGTCCCGCCCCCGCCCCAGGAGTCACAGGGCCCTACTGGCCTGAGGCCGACCCCGCCGGGTGTGCACACAGTGAATCTAACCAATTCCTTCCACCCCTAACCGTGTGAACCGAGCCAGGGTAACGTGCTGTGCAGCAACTCTGTGGACTCTGCGGTCCTCCCACCCCCACGTGTCAGCTACCCTCCCCCACATGTCCACACCTCACGATTTCGGCCCGGGAAAGAAAGCGAGCGCTGGAAAGCCTAGCCCCGAAGACAGATCAAGCCCACAGCAATCTGTCCCCTCGCAAGTCCCCTCCCACCTTTGGCCCCGACCCTTTACACTCCCTTCCTCCCTTCTTCCTTTGAAAGCAGGCCCTTGCCTCAGAAACCTCTTCTTCCTCGTCGTCGTCGTCCTCTTCTTCCTCGCTGTTGTTGCTGCTGGTGCCTCCGCCACCTCCTCCTCCTCCGCCGCCGCCGCCTCCACCGCCGCCGCTGTTGTCGCTGTCGCTGCTGCTTTCGCTGCTGCTGGGGGGTCGGCAAGTCCGGTTACGCTTGGCCTTGTGGTGCTGCTGCTGCGGCGGCTTCTTCTTCAGGAGCAGGTCGCAGACTCGCACCATCCCACGAGGAGACGAGGCCGAGCGAGCCCCGCTGCCGCCGCCAATGCTGCTGCCGACCTCCGCTGCTGCCGCCGCAGCCGCCGCCGCCGCCGCGGGGGGGCCCGCCACCGCCGCCACCGCCGGGGGGCTCCCTTCTCCCTCAGCCGCCGCCGCTGCCGCCGCCACCGGAACCGTCGCCTTCTCCATCTCCGGGGAAAGAGGGAGGGGGCGCGGACGGGGGAGGGGCGTGGGGGCTACGCTCTACCGCGACTTCGGCCGCACCGGGGCCGACACAGCGTTCGGTGCCGCCTCCGCCGCCACCGCCTCGGTCACCTCTACTGCCGCCGCCGCCGCCGCCGCTCCGCCAGCTCTCACCTCGTCTCGCGATACTAAGGGCGGGGAGCCTGACGATGGGAGGGAGGGAGAGGGAGGGAGCGTGAGGGAGCAAGCTGGGGGTGGGGGAAGCAAAGAGGGAGACCCGGGTGCCCGGAGATTCGGCAGAGGGGAGACTACCGAGAATCGGGGGAAGTGTGCCTAGGGCGACTTCCGATGGGGGGGACGGCGGGGACAGAGGAGGGCCGCAGTGACTGCCGTAGCGCCCGCTAGCACCCGGATCGCTTCTCTTTCCTCGCTATTTCCCCCACACACAGCCCTTCAGACCTCCCTTCTTCCTTCCTCGCTGGTGTCTAGAACGCAGCTGCAGGCGGAAGTACAAGTGACGCCATCAGCCGTCGCCTGAGTGGTGGCGCGCGGGTGGCCGAAAGACGAAAGTGAGACTTAGAGGGCCGGGTCTCCGGCCTTCGCGAGCGGGCGGTGCTGCGGTGCATGGGGCGGGCGGCTGAGCGGGAGGGCTGGAGCGGAGCAGCTCGGGTCGGGTGGGAGCGGGTATGGAAGCTCGGGCCAGACGCTTTGTTAGCCGGAGGCCCGGACAGCCTGATCCGGAAGGTGGGGCCTGGTTCTGGACTGCCGTACGTAGTTTCGTTCCTGGCCATTTTTTCCACCGCCAAATGGTGAGTTAGGGCTTTGGATCTTGAGAGCTGGCGTAGTATAAAGGAAAGAGCCCCTTTTGCCTCAGTTTGAGTCTTGGATCATAGACTTCCTGAACCTGAGTTTACACTTGTGTTACCAACATAAGGAGTTCGATTAGGTGATGTCTGAGATCACTGCAACTCTATAAAGTTTCCTCTAAAGGGCTGAAGATAGGAGAAGGAAGCAGGATCTGTGTCTGACTTTGCAGACGTTTTAGTGAATGACCCCGATTTAGTCCTTCCGCTCCATCACCTTCTCGGCTTTTATCTGTGAAGTAAGCATCATAAGTAATCATCCTTGTCTGTGGAAGGACTATTGTGATAGGGGTTGTGAGTTCATTTGTGCATGTCTGAAGAACTTGGAGGACTTTTGAAATAATAGCGTAGCTTATTGAACTCAATTATCCCTTTCAGGTTCAATAAGGGCACAGCAGCATAAGGAAAATGAAGGAAACATCAAAGACAGATGTACTGGCACAAGATAAAAAGTATGCCTCAGCTGACATAGTTGCCATTTTAAGACTGCTAAGTTGAGCTGAGTGTGCCTGAATTTTTTTAGCATTTTTTTTTTCTTTTTAGCATTGGCATACCATATGAAATGTGGGCAGTTGCCAGTAGTCTGCAGAGTACTATGGCAGAATTGGCAATGACTGAATCGATTCATTCAAGAAAAAATTCATCATGTGCCTACTATGTGCATAGTTTCTAAAATCTAAGTCTCTGCTTCCAGGGGCTTTGCAGTGAAATAAGTGTTATAGTAAATACACAGAGAGTGCTAACCAACTACCTGTTCCTCTTGTACAGTGGTTGATAAGTGCAGAACAGTATTGTGCAGCTAAGGTGCTCAGTCCTGTCTGACTCTTTGCGACCCCATGGACTGTAGCCCACCAGGCTCCTCTGTCCATGGGGATTCTCCATGCAAGAATACTGGAGTGGGTTGCCATGCCCTCCTCCAGGGGATCTTCCCAACCCAGGGATCGAGGTCTCCCGCATTACAGCTGTATTCTTTACCTTCTGAGCACCAGGGAAGCCCAGTACATTGTATATCTTAACACTACAGATTTAAGTCATGACCTCAGGTGGATTCCTCCCTCCTACTTGTATATTCTGAAGCACCTTTTTATCCTACCCACTAGAATACTTTTGCAGTCTTTAAATCCCAGCCCCATACAATTATGTAACTTGAGCAAGCTTCACAAGAAGGTTGATGCTATTAGATAAAAATGCCTTCAATTTTCCAAATGCTAGAAACTTAGGTACTTCTGAATCTTTCCTTTCTTCCAATATCAGTGGAATGACACACTCCCTGCTCTTACATAAGATGAATTGTCCATCTGTTCTCTAGTTCCAATCCCGTATTTCTCTTTTATCTTTTCTATCTTCAGGCTTCTACAATTGTCCTTCCACTGTATCTCCTTTCCTCCACAAACAAGCTTTAAAAAGTACTCTACGTTCAATGTCTCTTTTTATTATCTAAATCTCATTTATTAACTCTCTGCAGTCCTTCTGCATCTGTCACACTATCAAAAATACTCTAAAGTAATCCCATTATTTAGAAGAAAATGAATTCTTATCTTTTATATAATAAGGAAATAATTTATTGGAACTTGTAGAATAAGATTAAACCTACTGAAATGGATAAAGCCTCTGGAGTGACTATTATTTTTATCTAGCTTTTTTTTTTTTTCTTTTAGAACCTTGTAGCAGAGTCATTCATGAAACTTATTTATTCTTGGAGATACAGCTAGACTAATTATCCCAACTTCCCTTTAGTTAGTTGTGGTCTTGTAATTGACTTTTAGCCTGTGAAATGTAAGTGGAAGTGATGTGCTCATTTCCAGGCTTAATGAAGTCCTTGCATCCTCACTCTTTCTCCATCAACTTGAAGCTAGTGAGTATGTTGGAGATGTCAGAGCCAGAGAAAGATCATGAGTGGCTAAATTACTACTTGGAATATAGATATTTCCAAATTAGAAACACTCCTTTTTTGGACTTCTTGTATGAGAGAAAATTGAGATTTGAGAATTTATATGTTCCAGAGCTTGAATGACCATGACTAACCCAGAAATTGGTATTGGAAGTGGAGTACTGCTCAAACAGTAACCTAAAATATGTTACATTGCCTTGGTGATGATGCAGCAGATATTAGAGATACTGGCATCAGAGAATGGAAGGAGACCCATGTTTTGCAGTGGCAAAAGAGGTGTTTAAACTGTTACCCATGATAATTGAAAAGCATATTATCCACCTATTGAGACTGTGACCCAGTAGAGTCTCAGTAATAGGAGAAAATAGTTGAAAAGAGTCAAAGTAATACTATATTTTGAGTTTTACTTTTAGTAAGATATTACTAAAAAGATAAGCCCAGAAAACAGCTGCAGAAATGAACATGCATAAAAGTATTTGGAAAGATTGGAAAAGCAGAATTTTCCTAGACCTTGAAGAGTAAAATATGAAGCTAGAAGAGGCCTTGAGTACAGTCCTGTCAAGATTTAGTCCTGGAACAAAGATCAGATCAAGACTTTGGCCTTTCCATCCAAGACCATTATTTTACATGGTCTCAGGATAGCTGGAATGATGTTCTTGGAAAACTGACATGGGGGCAAGGAAATTAAGTAAATCATTTTTGAGAATTACGTAAGCAAGAACTTTGGGTGTAGTTACTGGAAGCAAATAGATGATAGGACTAAACTGTTGAAGGAATTTTACCACTAATCAAATCATGAACCCAATTCAAGTTTGTTCACTTGAGGCAACTGTTCAACCCCAAATTTGCATAAGTAAAAAATAGGACATAAATGCTTTATAGCTCCCCAGTATTCACATAGAATGTGATCATGGAGAATAATGGACAAAGAACATTTCAGAGGCCCATATCAGGCCATATAGAAGACAGAGGGCACATGTTTCTCTCCGAAACTAAGTTGAGATCTCATTAAAATTTCCTCAACTCTCAGGGGAGATGGATCAGAAAATGCCTGCTCAATATTTCATCCTTTTTATGTATCTGTATTGCCTAGTGTCTCGCAGTTTTCTCTTTTTCCAGTGAGAGCATATTCTAATTACCTGTTTCTGGTCTACCACTGTATGTTTTGGTCTAGTTTGTTGTGATCAGACAACTGTGTAGATCACAACAAACTGTGGAAAACTTAAAGAGATGGAAATACCAGACCACCTTGCCTCCTGAGAAACCTTCATGCAAGTCAAGAAGCAACAGTTACAATGGGACACAGAACAATGGACTGTTTGAAAATTGGGAAAGAAGTATGTCAAGGCTGTATGTCATCATCCTGTTTATTTAACTTATATGCAGAGTACATGATGTGAAATGCTGGACTGGATGAATCACAAGTTAGAATCAAGATTGCCAGGAGAAATATCAACAACCCCATGTATGCAGATAATACCACTCTAATGGCAGAAAGCAAGGAGGAACTAAAGAGCCTCTTGATGGGGGTGAAGCAGGAGAGTGAAAAAGCTGGCTTAAAACTCAACATTCAAAAAACTACAATTATGGCATCTGGTCCCATCACTTCATGGCAAATAGAAGGAGGAAAAATGGAAACAGTGGTGGATTTTATTTTTGGGGGCTCCAAAATCACTGCAGATGGTGACTGTAGTCATGAAATTAAAAGATGCTTGCTCCTTGGAAGAAAAGCTATGACAAACCTTGACAGCATATTAAAAAACAGGGATATCACTTTATCATCAAAGTTGTATATAAGAGCAAAGCTATGGTTTTTCCAGTAGTCTTGTACAGATGTAAGAGTTGGACCATCAAGAAGGCTTTGATGCTTCTTGATGGTTGAAGCATTGATGCTTTGAATTGTGGTGCTGGAGAAGACTCTTGAGAGTCCCTTGGACTGCGAAGAGATCAAACCAGTTGATCCTAAAGTAAATCAACCCTGAATATTCATTGAAAGGACTGATGCTAAAGCTGAAGTTCCAATACTTTGACCACCTGATGCAAAGAGCTGACTCACTGGAAAAGACCCTGATGCTGAGAAAGATTGAGGGCAGGGGGACAAAGGTGTAACAGAGGGTGAGATGGTTCGATGGCATCACTGACTCAAAGACATGAGTCTGAACAAACTCCAGGAGTTAGTGAAGGACATGGAAGCCTGGCATGCTGCAATTCATGGGGTTATAAAGAGTTGGACACAGCCTTGCAACCAAACAACAACAAAACTGTACATCGTTTCCTGGAACTTGGGGTAATATTAGAGATAACTTGTGCATTTAATTCATAGGTTGCATCTAGACCTTATGAAGAGGACTGCACATTACCTAAAAACTAGACTTTAAGCCTGACCTAGTAACTAGATAGAACTTTTAGATTGTCTTTATTAGGGTAGGTTGTGTTCTTTGTGTGGGAAGAGAGATAAAATATAGTAGATATTTAGTTATCAGAATAGTGAGCTCTTAACAGTCTCTAGATTCTTTTTCTGGGCACACAGTTAAATTATATTTTCCAGCCTCCTTTGCAATTAGGCTTACCATTAGATGTGCCAGTTAGGTTCTAACCAGTGGAATGTAAGTGAAAGTGATGTGCTCCTGTTGCATCTTTGGTACATAAAACATGTCACGTGAAAAGTCCTTGAGCATCTCCATAGTCCCCAGCAACTTAAAGCATTTGTATTGGAAACCATGTGTTAAAGATGGTGAAGTCACAAGGAGGAAGGACTCTAGTTTCCTGAATCTTCACTTGGAAGGTAGCTGCCTGCCTATTGTGTTAGAGTTCATATGCATTCTTTTGTGTGACCCACTGAGATTTGAGAGTTTGTCCTTACTAGGATAGACCTATCCTTCTTACCCCATGTGCAGCCATCCATTTCCTGGTCTTAACTCTTATACCAGAGGGGTGAGCCCATGAATCAAGCTAACGGGGGTAAGGGTGGGGGGGACCCTAATCCTTCAGTCATGGTGATTGGTTTAGGAATGGGAAGGTTAACAAAAGGAAGCCAGTCAGAGACAACTTAACATTTTGGCTAGCTTTATTGAGCAAGGCACCTCACTCTGGCTGAAGTTAAGCAAAAATTTAAATTATCTGTTGCCTTTGGTTGCTAAGTGGCATGAACCTGTCTGAGAAATCATTTCAAGAAAGTAGAGACAGCCTCAGTGGTACTGCAAGAGAGGGAAAATGCTCATGAATTGAGACACATGTTGGCTCTCTCCTCAGAGTTGAAACCTTAATTGGTAAGGGATAGATACTGCCAGGAAGACTTTGGAATTCAAAAGCAGGGAGCTTGTGGCTTAGGCCCCGCTTCCCACCTGGAACTTTGCCCAACACAGGCAACCTCAGCCAAGTAGAAATGGCAGCATAATATGTTAAGCAGAAGGCCAGGCAGCAATGATAACCACTCCCACTTCTGCATGTTCCTTGACTGCAGTGAACTGTAAAGGAGATACAGAATTCCATAAGAGGTATATAAGTTGGATTCACCAGCCCAGTTGCTTTACATAGGCTTGCTGTAGTACTGCTGCTGCTGCTGCTGCCGCTGCTAAGTCGCTTCAGTCGTGTCTGACTCTGTGCCACCCCATAGATGGCAGCCCACCAGGCTCCTCTGTCCCTGGGATTCTCCAGGCAAGAATACTGGAGTGGGTTGCCATTTTCTTCTCCAATGCATGAAAGTGAAAAGTGAGAGTGAAGTCGCTCAGTCATGTCCGATTCTTAGCGACCCCGTGGACTGCAGCCCACCAGGCTCCTCCGTCCATGGGATTTTCCAGGCAAGAGTACTGGAGTGAGTTGCCATTGCCTTCTCCTTGCTGCAGTACAGGGTGATTGAAACTCATGGCACAGGCTCTAGGTTCATGGATTGCATAGAAGATCCTTACCCATAAATTCTAAAGTAAGGGCAGACAAAAAAACAATCACTTTTTGAGAGACTAGATTGCGAATTATATCAATGGTAGACCTTAGAGCAACAAATTTATATAGCAGGGAGACCAAATACCCATCTGACAATGCCATGATAATGAAGGACCTACCTCCAGCAACAGGATAAAATCTTAGAGAAAAGCCTAATAATATGTTAGTTTGAATTCTCTAAACTTGTGTCCAAAATTGACATGAAATTCAAAACAGACTGTTAAACTAGAAAAGGGTAAGAAATCTCAACATGGCAAGGTTTAGGCTTTTAATCTTGTCTAGTGCATAAAATAGTACCAGTGTCAACAACTGACATACCCTGAAATGTAAAACTAGTGGGTCTGGGTGGGTTGCATTCTGATAACAATTCCTTGGCCCTGGCTAGGAGGTTTGTTGATATTTATTTAATGTGTTGCAGCCAGCAAGCAATTGTTAAATTTTAGATGTTAGATAATGTCTACATCAAAGCTAACATTTTAGGGGAATTAGTTGGAAAACATCAGGTTTTGAAGTGTATCCATTAGCACACTCCATTGGAGTGTGTACAAGAAACGGATACATTTCAGCTCAAGCGAGCATTAGGAATGCAGAAGAAAGAATACAGTTGACCCTTTTAAATAAATACAGTTGGCCCTCAGTATTGGCAAGTTCCACATATGTGATTAAATCTACAAATTTAGAATCCACAGATCTAGATGGCTGACAACTAGACCCAAGCATCTGCACATTTTGGTGTCTGTGGCAGGTCCTAGAACCAGTCCCCCTTGAGGACAGAGAAACAATTGTGTATTTCTTAGACATCCCCTTTTTGATTGTACTCAGAAACCTATGCGACTGAGAGTCAAATAAACCTGCCTCTTGCAGGTTTGGAAAACCTATATTCTCTGTCCTGAGCTAAAGTAGGGCAACAAGGTAAAGAGTTGAAAATTCATTGAAAAAATATAACTGGAATCCTGAAAAAAGCCCTAATTCTTGATCACATCATGCATTTTGCTGTATATATCCTGTCTGACAATTGTTGACAAATTAGTCCCACTGTGAGTAGCCATTCCCTGAGATGCAACATGGGGGCAAGTAGACAGAGATAAATTCTAGCAGTGTTATCCCTAAACTCATTCCTTGGCTTATAATATTGTATGCAAAGGCCAAAATGGTCATACACAGTTAATTTAGTTGACTAGAGGTAAACACTGCTTTCCAGCCTTGCAACACATTGCTAAGGGACAGAAAACAGATTAACACCTCATCTGTTTTTGGTTTGTAAACCATGGAGTTACCAAAAAACAAGGTGACCAGTAACCAACTAAGATTTTAAGTGACTTGTTCAGACAAAACTTAACAAAGCCTTGCAAACTAAGACCTATGTTTGCTTAATTCTGATACCCTCTGATGTATGGGCAAGGGATCAGGGAGCATCTTTGAGAGAGCAAACTCAAGACGTATTAACTGACCAAGGACCTCACCTACTACTAATTGGAGTGCCCTTACTTTCCTTGACCAGGGCTTCCTGGTGGCTCAGATGGTAAAGCTTCTGTCTGCCATGGAGGATACCTGGGTTCCATCCTTGGGTCGGGAAGATTCCCTGGAGAAGGAAATGGCAACCCACTCCAGTACTCTTGCCTAGAAAATCCCATGGACAGAGGAGCCCGGTGCAGGCTACTGTCCATGGGGTCGCAAGTCATGCTATACTGTGATGAGCAACATCCAAACCTATTTAAAAGAAATGCATATCACCTAGAACTCTTAGTTTCCAAGCAAGATGAAAAAATTGGATGAGATTTTGGCATGTCTCCTACTTGAGTAGAGAGTATTTCAATGTCCCTGGGATAATTACATAGACCAGGATATTTAAAAAAATTCTACATACTGAGAAAAGCACCAGTATAAGTAGGTGCCAGGTAGTCAAGGGGTAGAATGTAGTGGACAACACTTAGTATGTCTGTCTTTTCAGGAGATTCCTATCTTTTATGGAATGAAGCTCTCAGTTATCTGACTTTTACTCTGCCGTAAAGATAGGCGCATGAATCGAGCCAATCTCCAGAGTGATGTATGACAATCTTAGGCTAGAGCTGCCACTCACCATCTTTAACACAACAGGGAGCAAACGTATCTTACCATAAACAGGTTTACCTCAGAGGTATTGCAGGTTTGGTTCCAGACTACCACAATAAAGCAAATACTGATAAAGTGAGTCACATGAATTTATTGGTTTCCCAGTGTTTACAAGTTATTTTTGCACTATATTGTAGTCTATTAAGTGTACAATATTGTTATGTCTTTAAAAAATGTACATACCTTAAATTAAAAAATACTTCATTGGTATTAAACTCTCTCCATCATCTGAGTCTTCAGTGAGTTGTAGTAGCACAACTACTTTCACAGATCACCAAATCAAATATAGTAATAAAAATGTTTGAAATGCTGTGAGAATTACCAAAATATGACAGAGATACAAAGTGAGCAAATGATGTAGGAAAAATCGTGCTGATAGGTTTGCTTAGTGCAGAGTTGCTACAAACCTTTTATTTAAAAAATGCAGTGTCTGCAAAATGCAATAAATGAAATATAACAAAGCAAGTTACACCCATAGAAAAAGAAGAAGAAGGCAATATTGGCAATAGAAAGTAGCGTCTAGATGCATTTGAAATCTGGGATCATAGACTAACCCATTGTCTGTTAATTAAGTGGTCACCAAGTTCTTTTTTCCCTCCCATGCCTGCCATTCTCATTTAAGCTACTTTAAGGTAGGTTTAATACATTTGCAAATAAAATGCTATAGTCCTCTGGGTGACGTAGTTCCATTCTTACAGAATCTCACAAAACAAGGATTGGGGCAGTAGTTAATATTATCCCATTGAAACCCCATGGAGATACTTCCTCAGTTGCCTTCCTTGGAGAAACTGTGATTGACTTTATTAAGGAAGAGAGTGATTTATGATTACTTCCTAACTGCCAAAGTCATTAGCCTTTAGTCTCTTCAACCCCTGACTTCCCTGATGTGGAATGTGACATCAGTTGTAGTTTCCAAGTGGTCCCAGTAAACCAATTCCCCTTTTCTTACCTAGGTTCTGAACAAGCTAAAAATAAAGGATAGAAATAGGGACCAAATATCACTTTATTACTGATAAAGTTAAGTTGGTTGATGTTGCTTAGTGGATAAATAGGCCTGCCAACTGATCCCCAGAATTAGACAGATTTATGCCTCCAATTGGAGAAGGCAATGGCACTCCACTCCAGTACTCTTGCCTGGAAAATCTCATGGACGGAAGAGCCTGGTAGGCTGCAGTCCATGGGGTTGCGAAGAGTCAGACATGACTGAGCAACTTCACTTTAACTTTTCACTTTCATGCATTGGAGAAGGTAATGGCAACCCACTCCGGTGTTCTTGCCTGGAGAATCCCAGGGTTGGGGGAGCCTGGTGGGCTGCCGTCTACTGAGTCGCACAGAGTCGGACACGAGTGAAGCGACTTAGCAGCAGCAGCATACCTCCAATTCCTAGCAACACCTGACAGGGACAGCATGGAGGATCAAATGAAAATTCGGTCTTTGGACAACTTTGTTCTTGGAGGTTGGAGGACAAAACCAAATCAGACGTTCTTCAGAAATTTACTATTTGTAAGTCACTCAAATCTCCCTAAGTATAGAGGAAGACCCAGAACTGATTGAAGTCCTTTCACAAGGAGTAAACATTAGAAGCAGGATGCCTTCATTACTAGCACCATTGACCAATTTCTGTTTGAAATTTCCTTCTTTTAGCTTCCATGACAACCTTTTAAATCAGTCCTACTTATTCTTTATAGGCCTTTCTTGCTCTATCTGGCTCTTAAATATTGAGTTCCCCATGATTCAGGCCATTGCCCTATTTCTATTTTAACTGTCTCTAAGTAATCGCATATAAGTTCACAATTTTATTTACTATAGTTAAGACTAATGAATTAATAACCCTTACCTCCACCCCAACCCATATAGATCCAGGGCTACCAGTGGATATGCAGTGTTTAATATTTCCTTAGCCTTTATCTCGGAGAAGGCGATGGCACCCCACTCCAGTACTCTTGCCTGGAGAATCCCACGGACGGAGGGGCCTGGTGTGCTGCAGTCCATGGGGTTGTTCTCATTATCTTCTTTCTTTGTCCTCACAGCCACTGCCTTAATTTGGCTTCTCCCGTCTTTCATCCATTCTACTGCAATAGTCTATTAATCTCTCCGTCTCTGATCCTATCCTATTCCATTTTATGCTTGACATTGCCACCTGAGTTAGTTCTCTACTTAGTGAAAAGTCAATTGTGAAAACAATTAACATCTGGATTTAAAGAAAACAATACATATTGATTATAGAACATTAACAAGATAGAAAAAGCCACACAGGAACATATTGTTCCATCAGCTAAAGATAGCCAATGATGATATTCTAGTCTCTTAAGTAAATCTTAAAGGAAATCAGACCTGAATATTCATTTGAAGGACTAATGCTGAAGCTGAAGCTCCAGTACTTTGGCCACCTGATGCGAAGAACTGACACATTGGAAAAGACCCTGATGCTGGGAAAGATTGAAGGCAGGAGAAGGGGATGACAGGAAGAGATGGTTGGATGGCATCACTAACTCAAGGATTATGAATTTGAGCAAGCTCTGGGAGTTGGTGATGGACAGGGAGGCCTGGCGTGCTGCAGTCCATGGAGTCGCAAAGAGTCGGACACAGCTGAGCAACTGAACTCAAGTGTATTTTTAAATAAAATGAAAATGTTGCTTCTGTTTTTAAGCATGCTTTTTTGTTTTACTTAATATATGTGAGCATATTCTCATGCCATTAGATGTCATTTGTATTGAATATATAATGGATATATCAATTTATTTAAGGCAGGGTTGCAGGGAAGCCTGGTGTGCTGCAGTCCATGGGGTACAAAGAGTCGGACATGACTTAGAAACTGAGCAACAACAAGACATATCATATTAAAACTTAAGAAAATCAAAAATAAAGAAAAGGTCTTGAAAGAAGCCAGAAGCAAAAATACCTTACCCATAGAGGAGCAAAGATAAGAATTAGCATTTAACTTCTTGGTTGTTGTTGTTCAGTTGATAAGTCATGTCCGACTCTCCCCTGGTGGCTCAGGTGGTAAAGAATCTGCCTGCAATGCAGAAGACCCTGGTTCCATCCCTTGGTCAAGAAGATCCCCTGGAGAAAGGAATGGCTACCCGCTCCAGTGTTCTTGCCTGGAGAATCCCATGGACAGAGGAGCTCTACATCCATGGTGTCGTAAAGAGTCAGATACAACTGAGTGACTAACACTCTCCAGAAACCATGCAATCAAAGAGAGTGAAGTGAAATATTTAAACCGTTGAGAGGTAAAAACCCCAGTGTAGAATTCTGTACCCTGCAAAATTTTCTCCACTGAAGTGGGTTGCATTTTCCCTTCCAGATAGCTCCTTTAGTGCCCTTATTTTGAGGTGTGGTTGTAGGTCTTAATTCTGGACGTTCACCTAAAATCCATTTCTTCTATCCATCAAAAAATTCTATAAGCCATTCAGTGTTCTATAATACATTGCTTTCTGCTTAACCACAGTATATTTTAGCCCTTTCAACTTAACTCTGACCAATAGAATAGTATCAACAGTGACTTTCTCAAGAAAATGTGAACTTGTGATTGATTATCTGACCTGAGTGGGTTTTAAACAGGCAAGAGTCCTTTTAGTATCAGTGAGTGGGACTCAGGAAATCTGTAGCTTAAATAATCACTTGAGTTTTCCTAGAATGAAGTGTTTACTGATGTCAAAACTTTGGCAAGCCATATGAATATAATGTGCATGAGGAATACAGGTTTGTAGGGTGGGTTGTCTGCTTTTAATTATACCGAACAAAGCTTAAATAAAGACCATGACAAATCCAAGATTTTAAATTCCAGGCTCTAGGCATGATTAGAGTTTTGGGGAGCTTCTATAATTGCCCTAAGTGAAACTTGCATTGTTAGGTCCAGCGAAATTATACCTGAAAATAAGACATAGAATCTGATCTTCCAAATTGCAGGGTTAAAATGAAGCCTGAGAATTCACAGAATTTCCAGGACGTATATGTACAAATCAAGGACTATTTGGGACATAATAGGATCCTGAGAACATTTGGGTGAATTCAGATAACTCTGAAGTTCATAAAACATCAAACCTCACTGTCTTCCTTGCCAGCAAGCCCTCTTCTTGTTAAGACTTTCCTTTCCCTCCCTAAAATCCTTGTAGCAACCCACTTGAGGGAGCTATCACATGTCATATCTCTCCCACTTCTTGTATCCAGTCCAGATCTGTAACTAGAGTCATAATCTATTAAGAGGTCTATGAATAAGAGTGGCAAAATTTTGATAAGCTTCAGCAAACTGGAAATATGTATGAAGATGAAAAAAGAAAAGAATACAAATTTAGAGTCAAACATTGATATAGGAGTCTCATAAATGTAGTTATATTAATAATTAATTTAGATGTAATCATTTTGGAATAGTTACAATCTTTGTTGGCTTGAGGAACTGAAATGTATTTTGCTGGTGGACAAAATTAAGTGGATTTGTGATATCATACGTTCCTTAACAAAATGTAGAGGAATGAATAGGTATAAGGAGAAAAGAAAAACTTGAGTGATTTATCATGTTCACTCTTTCTCCTACTTTCCATTGTCTCCCAAAAGAGCCCAAAGGATACTCTCTTCATCAAGATACTGACAAAGTAGTGACAGAAGTGTCAGCAGTCTTGAAAAGCTCAACACTCTTATTTCCATCATCAAAAACGTGGAGATAAAGTGGGGGTGTGGGTAAGTGCTATTGAAAGAGGCCCTCTTATTTTAATAGAAATAGGAATGGCACCCCACCCCAGTACTTTTGCCTGGAAAATCCCATGGACGGAGGATCCTGGTAGGCTCCAGTCCATGGGGTCGCTAAGAGTCGGACACGACTGAGCGACTTCACTTTCATTTTTCTCTTTCATGCATTGGAGAAGGAAATGGCAACCCACTCCAGTGTTCTTGCCTGGAGAATCCCAGGGACAGGGGAGCCTGATGAGCTTCCGTCTATGGGGTCGCACAGAGTCAGACACGACTGAAGCGACTTAGCAGCACAGTAATACAAACCAATTTATTGCATTTAAGCAACAGAAACACAGTAGATGTGACTGGCATAACTGTAAGACTACAGTGGAATTCAGAATGAAAGATCTTTGGTAATGGCAAAGTGATCATGAAGCTTCTTAGGACTAAATAGATAGGCAGCTTACAGGAACAGTCAGGGTTGCCACATTACACATAACTCTTAGCAACCATTTACTTTGTAGTCTATATAGATGGTATCTCTTGGAGCACAAGACCTACTACAAGTGAGAATTGTACACCCTTGAACTAAACAAAAAAGATCTTCATGATCCAGACAGTCATGACGGTGTGATCACTCACCTAGAGCCAGACATCCTGGAATGTGAAGTCAAGCTGGCTTTAGGAATTACGCTGTGAACAAAGCTAGTGGAAGTGATAGAATTCCAGTAGAGCTATTTCAGATCCTAAAAGATGATAATGTGAAAGTGCTGCACTCAATATGCCAGCAAATTTGGAAAACTCAGCAGTGGCCACAGGACTGGAAAAGTCAGTTTTCATTCCAATCCCAAAGAAAGGCAATGCCAAAGAATGCTCAATACCCCCATGACTGCACTCATCTCACACACTAGTGAAGTAATGCTCAAAATTCTCCAAGCCAGGCTTCAATAGTACATGCACCATGAACTTCCAGATGTTCAAGCTGGATTTAGAAAAGGCAGAGGAATCAGAGACCAAATTGCCAACATCAACTGAATCATCAAAAAAGCAAGAGAGTTCCAGAAAAACATCTAATTCTGCTTTATTGACTATGCCAAAGCCTTTGACTGTGTGGGTCACAACAAACTGGAAAATTCTTAAAGAGATGGGAATACCAGACCATCTGACCTGCCTCCTGAGAAACCTGTATGCAGGTCAGGAAGCAACAGTTAGAACTGGACATGGAACAACAGATTGGTTTCAAATAGGAAAAGGAGTATGAAGGCCATATTTTGTCACCGTGCTTATTTAACTTATATGCAGAGTACATCATGAGAAATTCTGGGTTGCCAGGAGAAATATCAGTAACCTCAGATTATGCAGATGACACCACCCTTATGGCAGAAAGTGAAGAAGAACTAAAGAGCCTCTTGATGAAACTAAAAGAGGAGAGTGAAAAAGTTGGCTTAAAGCTCAACATTCAGAAAACTAAGATCATGGCATCTGGTCCTATCACTTCATGGCAAATAGATGGGAAAACAATGGAAACAGTGACAGACTTTATTTTGGGGGACTCCAAAATCACTGCAGATGGTGACTGCAGCCATGAAATTAAAAAACACTTGCTCCTTGTAAGAAAAGTTATGACCAACCTAGACAGCATATTAAAAAGCAGAGACATTACTTTACCAATGAAGGTCTGTCTGGTCAAAGCTATGGTTTTTCCAGTAATCATGTATGGATGTGAGAGTTGGACTATAAAGGAAGCCAAGCACTGAAGAATTGATGCTTTTGAACTGTGGTGCTGGAGAAGACTCTTGAGAGTCCCTTGGACACCAAGGAGATCCAACCTGTCCATCCTAAAGGAAATCAGTCCAGAATATTCACTGGAAGGATTGATGCTGAAGCTGAACAATATTTTGGCCACCTGATGCAAACAACTGACTCATTGGAAAAGACTCTGATGCTGAGAAAGATTGAAGGCAGGAGAGGAAGGGAATGACAGAGGATTAGATGGTTGGATGGCATCACAGACTTAATGGACATGAGTTAGAGTAAGCTCCAGAAGTTGGTGATGGACAGGAAAGCCTGTCATGCTGCAGTCCATGGGGTCACAAAGAGTCTGAGTGGACACAACTGAGTGACTGAACCGACTGACTGAATTGTGTAAAATAGTGACCTGGATAGAACTTAAAACATACTAAAAATCACAGTTTCTTACCTAATCTCTCAACCTGAGTCATTTTACAGTCTCTAAGAACCCCAAGAAGTGGTCACATGAGGAAGATACATGCATCACAGGTACATGCTGTAAATCTTTCTCCTTCCTTTTTTTTGAATTTTTATTTATTTGCCTGTGTCGAATCTTAGTTTGGCACACAGCATCTTTGATCTTCATTGCAGTATGTGGGATCTTTAGTTGTGGCATGTGGAATATAGTTCCCTGACCAGGAATTGAACCTGGGCCCCCTGCATTGGAAATGTGGAGTTTTAGTCACTGGACTACTAGGCAAGTCCCTGTGTCCTTACTTTCTATAAGGGACCCGTGGATACTTACTAATGCTTGGCCCCATTTCCTTACCCCTATCTCTAGCCACATCCTTGCTATATCCTTGCCATTGCCACAGAGTATTTTCCTGCTTCCTTACTTTGGGCCCAGCATTATAATTTGTTTTGGCCAGATCATGTAGATGGAAGTAACATTTTGCCATTTCTGAGCTGTGGCAGGTATTTGAACATGTCTGTTTGACTTCTTGCCTCTCTATCACTGTTATGAGAACACATCCTAGCTAATATTTCACATATTCAAGGAAAAAGAGTGAAACAGACCCACACTAGCAAACTTGTACCTCAGCTCAACTAAAGATATGTGTCAAAGCCCAGCTGAGATCAGCAGAGCTACCAATGAAAAAGAAAAGAAACACCCAGTGAGCCTCTTTGGGTTTTTTGAGATAATATATGTGGGTGTTTGTGTGGGCATTCCAGGTGGCCCACACCTGGAAAAGTGGTAAAGAACCTGCCTGCCAATGTAGGAGACAGAGGAGATGCGAGTTCAGTCTCTGGGTTGGGAAGACTCCCTGGAGGAGGAAAGGGCAAGCCACTCCAGTATTCTTGCCTGGAGAATCCCATGGACAGGGGAGCCAGGTAGGCTACAGTCCATAGAGTTGCAAAGAGTCAGACATGACTAAAGCAACTTAGCACACATGCATGCATGGCATTTGTGTATGCTTCTTAAACCTTTCTAATGCAATCTAGGGAAGCTGACCCATGGATGTGAACAAGAATAAATAATTGTGTAAACCACTGAATTTGGGGAAAGTTTGTTATGTAGCAATAGCTGATCAATTGGGAAAAGGGAATACCCTGGAATTACTAGATGCTGATTCAGCAAACTTGAATCCTCAGGCCTTGGAGTGCCACTGTGATCCACCAGTTAGATTTGTTGTTTATGTAATTTTTAAGTAAGGTAAAGCTGCATTCCTGGAAAAATTGAATGATTAGTGCTGCCATAAAAAGACTTGACAGATGTAGTGGCAATGATTCTTTCTATTCACATTTATCTATCCTCTTTTGCCTAAGTAGAACAGTCAGAGTGTTGGAGAATAACGGTGAACTACTGTAAATATAATCAGGTGGTGACTCTAGTTACAGCTGCTGTTCCAGACATGCTGTCTTTAATAAAGTAAATCAACATAACCTCTAGCAGTTAGAATATGGCTATTAACCTGGCAATTTTTTTTTCACTGTATCTTGGTAAGAAAGTGCAAGTGTAGTCACTCAGTCGGGTCCAACTCTTTTCAACCTCATGGACTGTAGCCTTCCAGGCTCCTCTGCCCATGGAATTCTCTAGGCAAGAGTATTAGAGTGGATTTCCATTCCCTTCTCCAGGGGATCTTCCTGACTCCAGGACTGAAGCAGGGTCTCCCGCATTGCAGGCAGATTCTTTACCATCTGACCCACAAGGGAAGCCCCATCTCAGTAAGAATCAGTTCAGTTCAGTTCAGTCACTCAGTCGTGACTTTGCAACCCCATGAATCGCAACACGCCAGGCCTCCCTGTCCATCACCAACTCCTGGAGTTCACTCAAACTCATGTCCATTGAGTCAGTGATGCCATCCAGCCATCTCCTCCTGCTCCCAATCCCTCCCAGCATCAGAGTCTTTTCCAGTAAGTCAACTCTTCACATGAGGTGGCCAAAGTATTGGAGTTTCAGCTTTAGCTGCTGGCTGCTGCTGCCAAGTCACTTCAGTCGTGTCTGACTCTGTGTGACCCCATAGACGGCAGACCACCAGGCTCCCCCGTCCCTGTGATTCTCCAGGCAAGGACACTGGAGTGGGTTGCCATTTCCTTCTCCAATGTGTGAAAGTGAAAGTGAAGTCGCTCAGTCATATCTGACCCTCAGCAACCCCATAGACTGCAGTCTTCTGGACTCCTCAATCCATGGGATTTTCCAGGCAAGAGTACTGGAGTGGGGTGCCATTGAACTCCAAAAAAAGTGTTTTTATGTTGAAGGAACACAAATACACTTTCATTGATCTGTGTCAATCTTTAGCTCTCAGTTACAATGTAGCCTGCAGAGACCTTTAACATCTCACCATCTTATAATTTTACATGACATTACATTGGTGAACTAGTTTAATGATATAGTAAGGGGTGACTGGATTTCAGGAAGCAGGAGATAAACTCCGATGAAAATCCAGGTAACTTTGACCTGAGTGAAATTTCTGAGGATCAGGTGGTCTCAGCATCTCAAGGTATTCCTATCAACACAATAGGAAAAGTGGCGCACCTTTCCCCCATACCACTAAGAAAGCACTTGATGAGCCTCTTCCTAATTTTTAAAATAACATATACTACCATTTAGTACTTTCCAGGTGTCTCAGATGGTAAAGAATCTGCCTGCAATGCATGAAACCCAGGTTCGATCTCTGAGTCAGGAAGATCCCCTGGAGAAGGGAATGGCTACTCACCCCTGTATTCTTGCCTGGAGAATCCCACAGACAGTAGACTCTGGTGGACTACAGTCCTTGGGGTTGCAAGAGAGTCAGACACAACTGAGGTGACCTAGCACATATGCACTACATTTGAATGTACTCAGATCAGATCAGTCGCTCAGTTGTGTCTGACTCTTTGCAACCCCATGAATCGCAGCATGCCAGGCCTCCCTGTCCATCACCAACTCCTGGAGTTCACTCAGACTCATGTCCATCAAGTCAGTGACGCCATCCAGCCATCCCATCCTCTGTCGTCCCCTTCTCCTCCAATCTATTTAATGTTACCAACTTTGAAATGTCCTCAAGGTAAGAGAACTTTTTAGCTGGTCTAGGTTGTAGATTAAGGTTCTATAACAGATTTATTTCATCCTAATTCCAAAGAAGGGAAGTGCTAAAGAATGTTCAGACTACTGGACAATTGCGTTCACTTCCCATGCTAGTAAAGTTATGCTCAAAATCCTTCAAGCTAAGCTTCAGCAGTATTTGAATCGAGAACTTTCAAATGTACAAGCTGGTTTTAGATAAGGCAGGGTAACCAGAGATCAAATTGCCATCATTCATTGAATTATAGAGAAAGCAAAGGAATTCCAGAAAAAACATCTACTTCTTTGACTATGCGAAAGCCTTTGACTGTGTGGATCACAATAAACTGTGGAAAATTCTTAAAGAGATGGGAATACCAAATCATATTACCCATCTCCTGAGAAACCTGTATGTGTGTCAAGAAGCAGCAGTTAGAACCTTACATGGAACAACTGACTGGTTCAAAATTGGGAAAGGAGTACGACAAGACTGTATATTGTCACCCTGTTTATTTAACTTATATGCAGAGTACATTACATGGAAAATGAGCTGGCTCCTGCCAGAAGCATATTGCTGTAGCATTACACTCTTATTCAGAGTTAACTCCAAGGGGAAGAACTTTAGTCAGTGTATCTCATTTTTAATTTGGAAAAGTAATGTCCTTTGCCAATTAATGGGTAGTGGTCTGGCTGGGCATACAGGGACATGAGCAAAATAAGAGGCAAGGATTGAGGGATAGGTACATTTTGGACCTCCTGTACTGTTAGCTCATTTTCCAGAACCATCTGTAAACCAGAATTGAATTTTTTTCTTCCTGAGGCAACTGGTCATAGAGAATTCCCCTGTTGTGTTGGTCACCACAGGGAAGTGTGCATTGATAGAATGGTGGCATTATACATGGAGTAGGTGGTGATGTGAGCCACCAACATGGTCATATCGTTTACTAGTGGCTAAGTGAAGAGGAACTAAAAAGCCTGTTGATGAAAGTGAAAGTGGAGAGTGAAAAGGTTGGCTTAAAGCTCAACATTCAGAAAACGAAGATCATGGCATCTGATCCCATCACTACATGGGAAATAGATGGAGAAACAGTGGAAACAGTGTCAGACTTCATTTTTCTGGGCTCCAAAATCACTGCAGATGGTGACTGCAGCCATGAAATTAAAAGACGCTTACTCCTTGGAAGGAAAGTTATGACCAAGCTAGATAGCATATTCAAAAGCAGAGACATCACTTTGCCAACAAAGGTTCGCCTAGTCAAGGCTATGGTCTTTCCTGTGGTCATGTATGGATGTGAGAGCTGGACTGTGAAGAAGGCTGAGCACTGAAGAATTGATGCTTTTGAACTGTGGTGTTGGAGAAGACTCTTGAGAGTCCCTTGGACTGCAAGGAGATCCAACCAGTCCATTCTGAAGGAGATCAGCCCTGGGATTTCTTTGGAAGGAATGATGCTAAAGCTGAAACTCCAGTATTTTGGCCACCTCATGCGAAGAGTTGACTCATTGGAGAAGACTCTGATGCTGGGAGGGATTGAGGGCAGGAGGAGAAGGGGACGACAGAGGATGAGATGGCTGGATGGCATCACTGACTCGATGAATGTGAGTCTGAGTGACCTCCGAGAACTGGTGATGGATGGGGAGGCCTGGCGTGCTGCGGTTCATGGGGTCGCAAAGAGTTGGACACGACTGAGCGAGTGACCTGATCTGATCTCAGTGACTCTTAGGCACGGGCGGCTGAGACCAGCGCACTTGAGCTCGGCTGAGAGGAGCTAACCCACGTCCAAGGTGGGGGCAGAAGCCAGGAGGTCCCCGTGCCCCAAGGGCAGCGGCCAAGAGGAGTTACCCCACGTCTGAGGTCAGGGGCAGCGGCCGAGAGTGCCAGACTGCGACAGTGCAGAAACGGCCAAGAAGAGTTACCCAAGTCTGAGGTCAGGGGCGGCAGCCAAGAGGAGCTACCCCGCGTCCGAGGTCAGGGGCGGCGGCTGAGAGGAGCTACCCCACACCGGAGGCCAGGGGCGGTGGCCGGGAAGACCAACCCACGTCCAAGGAGCAGTGGCTGCGCTGGCACAGGAGGGCCTAAAGGAGCTATCCCACATTGAAGGTCAGAAGGGGTGGCGGTGAGGAGATACCCTTGGTCGCTGGAGCAGCGGTGAAGAGATATCCCACGTACAAGGTAAGAGAAACCTAAGTAAGACGGTAGGTGTTGCAAGATGGCATCAGAGGGCAGACAAACTGAAACCATACTCACAGAAAACTAGTCAATCTAATCACACTAGGACCACAGCCTTGTCTAACTCAATGAAACTAAGCCATGCCCGTGGGGCAACCCAAGATGGGCGGGTCATGGTAGAGAGATCTGACAGAATGTGGTCCACTGGAGAAGGGAATGGCAAACCACTTCAGTATTCTTGCCTTGAGAACCCCATGATCAGTATGAAAAGACAAAATAATAGGATACTGAAAGAGGAACTCCCCAGGTCAGTAGGTGCCCAATATGCTACTGGAGATCAGTGGAGACATAACTCCAGAAAGAATGAAGGGATGGAGCCAAAGCAAAAACAATACCCAGCTGTGGATGTAACTGGTGATAGAAGAAAGGTCCAATGCTGTCAAGAGGAATATTGCATAGGAACCTGGAATGTCAGGTCCATGAATCAAGGCAAATTGGAAGTGGTCAAACAAGAGATGGCAAGAGTGAATGTCGACATTCTAGGAATCAGTGAACTAAAATGGACTGGAATGGGTGAATTTAACTCAGAGGACCATTATATCTACTACTGCGGGCAGGAATCCCTCAGAAGAAATGGAGGAACCATTTCATGTTGACCATCATGGTCAACAAAAGAGTCCGAAATGCAGTACTTGGATGCAATCTCAAAAATGACAGAATTATCTCTGTTCATTTCCAAGGCAAACCATACAATATCAGAGTAATCCAAGTCTATGCCCCAACCAGTAAGGCTGAAGTTGAACGGTTCTATGAAGACCTACAAGACCTTTTAGAACTAACACCCAAAAAAGATGTCCTTTTCATTATAGGGGACTAGAATGCAAAAGTAGGAAGTCAAGAAACACCTGGAGTAACAGGCAAATTTGGCCTTGGAATACAGAATAAGGCAGGGCAAAGACATAGAGTTTTGCCAAGAAAATGCACTGGTCATAGCAAACACCCTCCTCCAACAACACAAGAGAAGACTCTACACATGGACATTACCAGATGGTCAACACCGAAATCAGATTGAGTATATTCTTTGCAGCCAAAGACGGAGACGCTCTACACAGTCAACAAAAACAAGACCAGTAGCTGACTGTGGCTCAGATCATGAACTCCTTATTGCCAAATTAGACTTAAATTGAAGAAAGTAGGGAAAACCACTAGACCATTCAGGTATGACCTAAATCAAATCCCTTATGATTATACAGTGGAAGTGAGAAATAGATTTAAGGGCGATCTGATAGACAGAGTGCCTGATGAGCTATGGATTGAGGTTCGTGACATTGTACAGGAGACAGGGATCAAGACCATCCCCATGGAAAAGAAATGCAAAAAAGCAAAATGGCTGTCTGGGTAGCCTTACAAATAGCTGTGAAAAAGAGAGAAGCAAAAAGCAAAGGAGAAAAGGAAAGATACAAGCATCTGAATATAGAGTTCCAAAGAATAGCAAGAAGAGGTAAGAAAGCCTTCCTCAGGGATCAATGCAAAGAAATAGAAGAAAACAACAGAATGGGAAAGACTAGAGATCTCTTCAAGAAAATTAGAGATACCTAGGGAACATTTCATGCAAAGATGGCCTTGATAAAGTACAGAAATAGTATGACCTAACAGAAGCAGAAGATATTAAGAAGAGGTGGCAAGAATACACAGAAGAACTGTACAAAAAATATCTTCACGACCAAATAATCACGATAGCGTGATCACTCACCTAGAGCCAGACATCCTGGAATGTGAAGTCAAGTGGACCTTAGAAAGCATCACTACGAACAAAGCTAGTGGAGGTGATGGAATTCCAGTGGAGCTATATCAAATCCTGAAAGATGATGCTGTGAAAGTGCTGCACTCAATATACCAGCAAATTTGGAAAATTCAGCACTGGCCACAGGACTGGAAAAGGTCAGTTTTCATCCCAATCCCAAAGAAAGGCAATGCCAAAGAATGCTCAAACTACCCCACAATTGCACTCATCTCACACGCTAGTAAGATCATGCTCAAAATTCGCCAAGCCAGGCTTCAGCGATACGTGAACTGTGAACTTTCAGATGTCCAAGCTGGTTTTACAAAAGGCAGAGGAACCAGAGATCAAATTGGCAACGTCCGCTGGATCATGGAAAAAGCAAGAGAGTTCCAGAAAAACATCTAATTCTGCTTTATTGACTATGCCAAAGCCTTTGAGTGTGTGGATCACAATAAACTGTGGAAAATTATGAAAGAGATGGGAAGACCAGACCACCTGATCTGCCTCTTGAGAAATCTGTATGCAGGTCAGGAAGCAACAGTTAGAACTGAACATGGAACAACAGACTGGTTCCAAGTAGGAAAAGGAGTACTTCAAAGCTGTATATTGTCCCCCTGTTTACTGAACTTATATGCAGGGTACATCATGAGAATCGCTGGACTGGAAGAAACACAAGCTGGAATCAAGATTGCCGGGAGAAATATCAGTAACCTCAGATATGCAGATGACACCACCCTTATGACAGAAAGTGAAGAGGAACTAAAAAGCCTCCTGATGAAAGTGAAAGTGGAGAGTGAAAAAGTTGGCTTAAAGCTCAACATTCAGAAAATGAAGATCATGGTATCGGGTCCCATCACTTCATGGGAAATAGATGGGGAAACGGTGGAAATAGTGTCAGACTTTCTTTTTCTGGGCTCCAAAATCACTGCAGATGGTGACTGCAGCCATGAAATTAAAAGATGTTTACTCTTTGGAGGGAAAGTTATGACCAACCTAGATAGCATATTCAAAAGCAGAGACATTACTTTGCCAACAAAGGTCCATCTAGTCAAGGCTATGGTTTTTCCTGTGGTCATGTATGGATGAAGGCACTGAAGACTTGATGTTTTTGAATTGTGGTGTTGAAGACTCTTGAGAGTCCCTTGAACTGCAAGGAGATCCAACCAGTCCATTCTGAAGGAGATCAGCCTTGGGATTTCTTTGGAAGGAATGATGCTAAAGCTGAAACTCCAGTACTTTGGCCACTTCATGCGAAGAGTTGACTCATTGGAAAAGACTCTGATGCTGGAAGGGATTGGGGACAGGAGGAGAAGGTGACGACATAGGATGAGATGGCTGGATGGCATCACTGACTGGATGGATGTGAGTCTGAGTGAACTCCAAGAATTGGTGATGGACAGGGAGGCTTGGCATGCTGCTATTCATGGGGTCACAAAGAGTCAAACACGACTGAGTGACTGAACTGAACTGAACTGAACTGTAATGTTAAAAGAATGTGAACATATTTGTATGTCATGAATATGCCAACGATAACAGCAATAATAGCAGCCAAAAGAGATCACCTCTGCAGGGGACGCTTATCATTGATGAGGTAGCTGATATGACCTCTTCTGTGGCTACTACTTAGCCTCTTTCTACAGCTAGCCAGGGCTTGGTCAATGGTTCCCTGACCAAAGTATGATGACAGAGATGGGAGTTATTTATGATCTCAGAAAAATATGGACTTCTCCTCCTCAGGGCTGATCTATCTACTGCTATAGTTGAGAGTCCCAATCTTCCAGCAGTAGAAAGCTGATGCTGATCACCTGATACATCACCTGATACACCAGGGGTAATAGTCAGCCACCTGGTGGCAGGTTGATTTTATTGACTTCATCTTTATATAAGTGAGTGAGTGAAAGTTATACAGTCCATGGACTTCTCCAGGCTAGAATACTGGATTGGTTAGCCTTTCCCTTCTCTAGGGGATCTTCCCAATCCGGGGATCGAACCCAGGTCTTCTGCATTGCAGGCAGATTCTTTACCAGCTGAGTCACAAGGAAAGTCCAAGAATACTGGAGTGGGTAGCCTATCCCTTCTCCAGCAGATCTTCCTGACCCAGGAATTGAACTGGGGTCTCCTGCATTGAAGGTAGATTCTTTAACAACTGATCTATCATCTGTATATAGGTTGCATCAATTTGTCTACATAGACTGGATTGTTATTGTGCAGCTATCTTTATTTCTCCTGCCTGCCATACTTCCTGTAGCAATTCTATTTATAAAATAATGGAGTGGCTTATTCAGCATAAGAGAATCTCCTACAACATCACATCTGTCCGAAGAACTAATTTTAATGTAGATGAACTAAAGTAAAAGAATAACAACCATGTGATCACTGGTTTTAAATCGTTTATAAATCCATGTGATTACTGAACTATAAAGCAGTGACATTATACAGTGGTGGGATAGTCTATTAAACTCACTTATGACCTAAGAAGCAAGTTGGGAAGTACTATCTTAAAGAAATCAGATGCTTATTCTAATAACAGAGAACATGGTCTGAGAACACAGTGGTGGCTGTGGAATGGCACAAGTCACTATTAAGACCTAATGACAACAAATTATGTTGTCCAGTTTGAGACACCTAAGAATTTAAATGCAGCGGTAAACAATTAAACTTACATAATTTTTTAAACTACGTATTAACCAACAAATTGCTTTTATTATATTGGTGTCCCTATAAAACAGTCTGTTTGAAAACTTTCAAAAAGAAGTCTGGATACACTAGAAAATATTAAAACTGCTTAATACTGATTATTAGTATATTCAAAATAACAGCCACTAATTATTCTATATGTATTTATGTATTTTAATCAGTTTCACAAGTATATTTATCTCATATCATGTATATTTTCACTTTGGAAAAATGCATTTTTTCCAGATTCATTGAGATATAATTGACATCTAACACTGTGTAAATATAAGGTGTACCGTGTGATTTGATACATATATATACTGTGAAATAGTTGCCACAATATAGTTAACACTTCTATCACCTCACATAATTACTTTCTCTTTTGTAGTGATAGCATTTAATATCTGCTCTCTTTGGTGACTGTCCAGTATGTAATATACTATTGTTAATTATAATCACCACACAGTACCTTAGATCCCATGAAATTTTTCATCTTATAATTGCAAGTTTGTATCCTTCACCCAACATCTACCCATTTTCCCTGGCACCCAGCTATACTGAAGAATGTATTTTACATGGTAATACGTTTGTAATTTTTCATAAGAATATCTCTAAACTCTTTAATATATTTTACACTTCAGTTCAGTCACTCAGTTGTGTCCGACTCTTCATGACCCCATGGACCATAGCATGCCAGGCCTCCATGTTCATCACCAACTGCCAGAGTTTACCTAAACTCAGGTCCATTGAGTTGGTGATGCCATCCAACCATCTCATCCTGTGTCATCCCCTTCTCCTCCTGCCTTTAGTCTTTCCCAGCATCAGGGTCTTTTCAAATAAGTCAGATCTTTGCATCAGGTGGCCAAAATATTGGAGTTTCAGCATCAGTCCTTCCAGTGAATATTCAGGTTATTGATATTTCTTCCGGCAAATTTTACACTTACTAAATTTTAAATTGTTAATGCCCTCAGTTGACTTTTCTCTTGACCTCAATATTTTTATTTGGAAACATAATCTTTATATTGGTTAATATAAGTATCTGATAAACTCAGAGCAAATTATTCCAAAAGGAGTATCTTCTCAGGTTAGATTTTGTTTTATTAAATAAGTAAATATTTCAGTCCAAATTTTGTCAATTACTGTCTTTCCTATTTCCAGTCATTGTATCTTTTTAAGACAAATCTCATCAAATAAATGATCTGTATTTGTAATTCTTTGAATGTTATACTAAATTTAGATGTTGCACAGTAGTAGGTTAATTCTCAATGCATTCTACTCTTGTACAGAATATCAGATCAGATCAGTCGCTCAGTCGTGTCTGACTCTTTGCAGCCCCATGAATCGCAGCATGCCAGGCCTCCCTGTCCATCACCAACTCCCGGAGTTCACTCAGACTCACATCCATCCAGTCAGTGATGCCATCCAGCCATCTCATCCTCTGTCGTCCCCTTCTCCTCCTGCCCCCAATCCCTCCCAGCATCAGAGTCTTCTCCAATGAATCAACTCTTCGCATGAGGTGACCAAAGTACTGGAGTTTCAGCTTTAGCATCATTCCTTCCAAAGAAATCCCAGGGCTGATCTCCTTCAGAATGGACTGGTTGGATCTCCTTGCAGTCCAAGGGACTCTCAAGAGTCTTCTCCAACACCACAGTTCAAAAGCACCAATTCTTTGGTGCTCAGCCTTCTTCACAGTCCAACTCTCACATCCATACATGACCAGAGGAAAAAACAAGCCTGACTAGACAAACCTTTGTTGGCAAAGTGATGTCTCTGCTTTTGAATATGCTATCTAGGTTGGTCATAACTTTCCTCCCAAGGAGTAAGCATCTTTTAATTTCATGGCTGCAGTCACCATCTGCAGTGATTTTGGAGCCCAGAAAAAGAAAGTCTGACACTGTTTCCACTGTTTCCACTGTTTCTCCATCTATTTCCCATGAAGTGATGGGACCAGATGCCATGATCTTTGTTTTCTGAATGTTGAGCTTTAAGCCAACTTTTTCACTCTCCACTTTCACTTTCATCAAGAGGCTTTTGAGTTCCTCTTCACTTTCTGCCGTAAGGGTGGTGTCATCTGCATATCTGAAGTTATTGATATTTCTCCCGGCAATCTTGATTCCAGCTTGTGTTTCTTCCAGTCCAGCATTTCTCATGATGTACTCTGCATGTAAGTTAAATAGGCAGGGTGACAATATACAGCCTTGATGTACTCCTTTTCCTATTTGGAACCAGTCTGTTGTTCCATGTCCAGTTCTAACTGTTGCTTCCTGACCTGCATACACATTTCTCAAGAGGCAGGTCAGGTGATCTGGTATTCCCATCTCTTTCAGAATTTTCCACAGTTTCTTGTGATCCACACACTCAAAGGCTTTGGCATAGTCAATAAAGCAGAAATAGATGTTTTTCTGGAACTCTCTTGGTTTTTCCATGATCCAGCGGATGTTGCCAATTTGATCTCTGGTTCCTCTGCCTTTTCTAAAACCAGCTGGAACATCAGGAAGTTCATGGTTCGCATATTGCTGAAGCCTGGCTTGGAGAATTTTGAGCATTACTTTACTAGCATGTGAGATGAGTGCAATTGTGCGGTAGTTTGAGCATTCTTTGGCATTGCCTTTCTTTGGTATTAATCACACTAGGACCACAGCCTTGTCTAACTCAATGAAACTAAGCCATGCACGTGGGGCAACCCAAGATGGTCGGGTCATGGTGGAGAGATCTGACAGAATGTGGTCCACTGGAGAAGGGAATGGCAAACCACTTCAGTATTCTTGCCTTGAGAACCCCATGAACAGTATGAAAAGGCAAAATTATAGGATACTGAAAGAGAAACTCCTCAGGTCAGTAGGTGCCCAATATGCTACTGGAGATCAGTGGAGACATAACTTCAGAAAGAATGAAGGGATGGAGCCAAAGCAAAAACAATACCCAGCTGTGGATGTGACTGGTGATAGAAGCAAGATCCGATGCTGTAAAGAGCAATATTGTACAGAATATAAGTTTATTCAAGCAAAAATAGAAGCTCTAAAAATAATCTTCTCATAAGTCAAAGGTATTTGTTTCCTACTGCTGTTGTATTAAACTACTACAGACATAGTTGTTTAAAACAACACAAATTTATCATCTTACAATTTGGGGGATCCGAAGTCTGAAATAGATTTCTCTGGGCTAAATTGGGAAAGTGTTGTCAGGATTGCATTCTCTTTGCCTGCTCCAGGGGAAATTCTGTTTGAGTTTTCTAGCTTATAGAGTTGCTTGCATTCCTTGGTGTGTGACCTCTTCTTCCATTTAAAGCACAATCCTCCAACTTCTGTTTCCATCATCACATCTTCTCTAACTCTCTTTCTGTTTCATCTTTTCAGAACTCTTAGATTACATTGGCTCACCTGGATAATACAGGATAGTCTTTACATCACAAGAGCCTTAACTTAATAGTACCTGTCAAGTCCCCTTTGCCATTTAAGGTTACATGTCCTTACATGTATAAGCATGAGATATATTGGTCTGTAGTTTTCTTAAAATGTAATTTTATGATTTGGGTATTGAGTAATGTAATCCTCACAGAATGATTTGGGAAGTATCCCCTCCTCATCAATTTTCTGAAAGAATTTGTATAGAATTGGTATTATTCCTTGTTTAAATATTTGGTAGAATTTACCAGTGAAGCTATATGAGCCTAGAGTTTTCTCATAGGAAGGTTTTTAACTGAAAATTCAGTTTATTTAATAGCTAAATAATCTTAAGTTATTTAGATAATCTGTTTCTTTTTCAATGAGCCTTGGTAGTTTGTGTATTTCAAGCAACCTATCTGTTTTATGTCCTCTTCAACTCAGGTAATATTTGCTCTGAAATCTATTTTGTTAGATATTTATATAATCATCCCAGCTTTCTATTGATTAATCTTAACATGGGGTGGTTTTTTTCATCATTTTTTTTAAGACCTATATGTTAATATAGTTAGATCTTGCTTTTTACCCAATCTTACAGTCTCCAGTTTTAAAATGAGACTATGTAGACCACTTACAATTAATGTGATCCATATCTTGGCTACAGTGAATTATCCTTTAATAAATATGGAAGTGTAAATATATCTCCAAGATAGATTTCATTTGTTTTTTAATATATATCCAGAAGTGGGGTTGCTGGATCATATGGTAGTTCTATTTTTAATTTCTTGAGAAGCCTCCATACTGTTTTTAATAGTGATCATACCAATTTACATTTCAACCAGTAGTGCACAAAGGATCCTTTTTTCCATGTCCTCTCAACTTTAGATATCTTTTGATATTAGCTATCCTGATAGGTGTGAGGTGATATGTCATTGTGGTTTTGATTTGCATTTCACTGATAATGACTAATATGAGTATCTTTTTATACATTTGTTTACCATTTGTATGTTTTCTTCGGAAAAAAGTCTATTCAATCCTTTGCCCATTTTTTAATTGGGTTGTTTGACTTTGTTATTGAACTATATGAGTTCCATATGTATTTTGGATATTAAGCCCTTATTGGATATATGGTTTACAAATATTTTCTCCCAATCCATAGGTTGCCTTTTAATGTTGTTGATTGTTTCCTTTACTCTGCAGAAACTCTTTACTTTGATATATTATTAGTTTTGTTTTTGTTGCCCTGACTTTTAGTGTCAAATCCAAAAAGTCATAGCTAACACACATGTCAAGGAGCTTTTTCCTTCTTTTCTTCTGTAAGTTTTACAGTTTCAGATCTTACATTTAAATCTTTAATCCATTTTGAGTTGATTTTTTTGTATGGTGTAATATAAGGGTCAAGTTTCATTCTTAGCATGTGTATATTCAGTTTTCCCAACACTTGAAGAATCTATTCTTGCCTTATTTTCTTGGTGCCTTTGTAGAAGATTAGCTGACTATATATGAGTTGTTTTTTTTTTTTGAGTTCTTGATCTTATAGGAAAGGATTTCAGCTTTTTACCTTTGAATATGATGTGGGCTTGACATATATGACATTTATTATTGTTGAGGAACATTCCTTCTATACCTAATTTGTGAGAGTTTTCTTTTTTTTTTTTTTTTTTTTTTATCATGGAAGGATGTTCAATTGTGTCAAATGCTTTCCCTGCATTTAGAAACATAATATTATGGCATGCAGTCCCATCACTTGATGGCAAATCGATGGGGAAACAATGGAAACAGTGACAGATTTTATTTTGGGGGGCTCCAAAATCACTGCAGATGGTGATTTGCAGCCATGAAATTAAAAGATGCTTGCTCCTTGGAAGTAAAGCTATGACCAACCTAGATAGCGTATTAAAAAGCAGAGACATTACTTTGCTGACAAAGGCCTGTCTAGTCAAGGCTATGGTTTTTCCAGTAGTCATTTATGCATGTGAGAGCTGTACTATAAAGAAAGTTGATCACCGAAGAATTGATGCTTTTGAATTGTGGTATTGGAGAAGACACTTGAGAGTCCCTTGGACTGCAAGGAGATCCAACCAGTCCATCCTAAGGGAGATCAGTCCTGAGTGTTCATTGGAAGGACTGATGTTGAAGCTGGAACTCTAATATTTTGGCCACCTGATACAAAGAGCTGACTCATTTGAAAAGACCCTGATGCTGGGAAAGATTGAGGGCAGGAGAAGGGGACAACAGAGGATGAGATGGTTGGTTGGATGGCATCACCGACTCAATGGACATGAGTTTGGGTAAACTCAGGGAGTTGGTGATGGACAGGGAGGCCTGGCGTTCAGGGGCGTTCAGTTCATGGGATCGCAAAGAGTCACTGAACGACTGAACTGAACTGAAGTCAAAAACCTGTAGAATAAGTCAGTGAAACTGAATCTGTTGTCAGATGCAAGGAATGACTGGCTAAATACTGGAAGACAAATCATAGGTCATGATTTGTCGTGACACAAGAAGACAGTAGGAGAAAGGAGTAAGCTGGCAGTGAGGCTAACGGATTTAGCACTCTCAGTGTGAAATGAGCTGGATTACTTGAAGCTCCCTATTAATTACCAGAGAAGCTTGCCTATTATTGAAGCTTGATTATTATTGGATGTGGGGTAATGTGCTGAATATGTGAGGGGTGGGGCCTAATGAAAGGAAATTAATTATGGGTTGATTTTCCTTCTGACTACTATACAAACACTCCAGCTTGCCCTTTCAAGGAAGGGAAGACTTTCCCAGGGATTGCCTTTGAAGGAATCAATTTTCTTTAGTAGGAGGTTTATTCCACCTTTGTACCTTATGGCCCCAGGCATTTGCCTGCTCTGATCTGTTCACTGTAACCATTGTGTAGACATCTCCCAGATTTCTGATCTGCACTCATTCATTCCATAGTTCATCTGGCCTTTGACTGTGGCTCCATTCCCAATTTATAGTTCTCCTGTCTTTTGATAGACTTTGTTATTTGGTCTCTTCTTTTTGATTCTTGGCCTGTTCTCAAAAGAGTGTTCTAATAATCACTCCCACTTCAAACTGCTTCACTTTCATTATTCTGTAAGGACTCAATCCCTACTTCTGTAGGGACCATAACCCACATTTATGATCATGAAGTCATACCTCAATCCAAACCACTGGAACCTACATGAGAAATTCACAATACTTGTTTATAGGTGTTTTTCTCTGCTATGTACCAGATGAAGTACCAGAATTAGCTATAATAATGGCAAAGTCCAGATCATTCTCTAGTGTGTACTTTGGCTCCTTGTCTCTGGCAGTTGGGGTAAATTGCAAAGGATTTGAGTTCACTAGAGTGAAATTCTAGGGACATGTGCACAAGGATTAGTGAAAATGAATTTGGGATACAAGGATGGAAAACCTGGAAGTGAAAGGGCCCCCATTTTATGGGTCAGAATCCATGTTCTTGTGTAGGTTAGAAAGTAGTAATAGGAATAATAGGTGGTATGCATCTGTTACAAGAGGAGCCACAAAGTCTTTTCTCTGTATTACATCACTTAGTGTTTGAGACTGTCGACTTAAGCTTTCATTTATTTAATGGATACCTACCATATATGTATTAGGCATTGGACTGGAATAAAGATACAATAATGAATAAAAACAGACATGGCCCCTATTGTTATTAAGCTTACCAACTAAGCAGGAGAAAGCTTGAAGCAGAATGTGATCTAATGGAAAAGATACCTTGTGCCCCATCTTGGTGGGAGTACTAAGAATTATACAAAATCTATGTGGAGGGGAAGGGTTATGACAAACCATTGTAACAGGTTTTTAATGAACTCTGAGGATCATGATATAATTTTTCTTAGGGTGTCTTGAGCTTGCTTTGATGCAAGTCTTATAAACAATGGTATGCATCAAAAAAGTTTCATTATTGGAGAAGGGCACAGCAACCCACTCCAGTATTCTTGCCTGGAGAATCCCATGGACAGAGGATCCTGGCAGGTTACAGTCCTTAGGGTCTCAGAGTCGGACATGACTGAAGCTACTTAGCATGCATGCATATATCCTTATGTATCATGTTTCATGTTTGGGGTCTTGAATGGCTCCCAGCATCCAGTCAGGTCAACATTTGTCTTTGATTCACTTTGGTGAAAGTGATTTCTTGATTCTTCAGGGCTGCTTCCAGTAATTCTGGAGATTGCTTGGATTCTGTTTGGCCTAAATGTTTGCCACTTAATACCCTCTGATAAAGTCTTTCTTCTTTGTTGTAGGACCATGGCAGCCTTCAAGAAAAGACTCTCCAGACATGATTAACCTTGTCCATCAATAAACTCATAGATTTCTTTTGCTTTATATATACCTGATATAAGCAGTCTAGTACCTGGTGGAGAGGCTGGGGTCACTGTTCACCAGCAGGGCCAGCAGCTGAGGATGAGCCAAATGTGGGGGAGGACAGGATGGGACTTGCTAATACTCTGCATCGGTCTGTCAGCATGTCTGACCACGATGACTTTCTAAGAGTGATGGTCTCTGCTTCACCTTTCCTTTTTAAACCTCATGCAGCTCTTTTGGTCAACTCTAACCTAGTAACATAGAGAGAAAAGAATTTTAAGAAATGTGGTTTTCAGCGTTAGCTAAATTCACACAATCCAGCCTAGACATTCAGACTAAGAGGTCTCAGAGATACATTTGCTGGAGTTTCTTCAGAGGTGAAAATGGTACAGTGGCCCTATGCTATGCTAAGTCACTTCAGTCATGTCCGACTCTGTGCGACCCCACAGACGGCAGCCCACCAGGCTCCCCCGTCCCTGGGATTCTCCAGGCAAGAACACTGGAGTGGGTTGCCATTTCCTTCTCCAATGCATGAAAGTGAAAAGTGAAAATGAAGTCGCTCAGTCGTGTACGACTTTTAGCGACTCCATGGATTGCAGCCCACCAGGCTCCTCTGTCCATGGGATTTTCCAGGCAAGAGTACTGGAGTGGGGTGCCATTGAGGCCATGAAAACCAGGTAATCATATAAAGCCATATTTTTTGACATATCTAGATCATGGAGAATCAAAATAAAACACCTGAGTGTTCTAATGGCTCAAGAGAATCACCAAATACTTAAATTCCTCCAAGTGTGTACAGAAGACCATTCCCTAATGATGCTTCCTTGAATGTGGAATAAGATTACATGCTCTCTCTGAGTCAATCTAAAGCCTTGGAGGTGGACAATCTCATACTAGCACAGCTTTGAGGTTGCAAATAAATCCTGGAAGACTTGTGGTTTCTCATTCTTCTGTTAAAGAGTACCAGGGCCCCAGCAAAGGAGTAAAGAGGGTTGAGAGATTGCCATAGATGTTTCATTTATGGGATTCTAAAGGACAGAAATTTTTTAAGAGTGAAGTATATTTCCTTTTCTCTTTTGAATTTGAGCCAAAGGTGCAAAATAGATCATGCCATCAACTGTAAATTCACAGTTATTATCTGCTCCCTGTTTCAAGAACACCATTTAACAGGCCAAATATTTTACATATATATATACATTCTTGGATATATATATATACACACACACAATAATGAGATCAGCATTAAAAATTTTCAGTGGCCTGTGGGAATGCTATACTCACGTGAAGTTCAGTGTCTAAGTGCTCTAGGAGTCCACAGCATTGTATCTCTGGTTAGTTGATGACAATAACCTTCTATCAGCAGATACCTAGCTAACATATATGCCTGGACATGTTCCCCCTAACATTCTTGTTCAGTTTGGAACTCAGCTTCTTCCTTGTGTTTTTCTTTTCTTCCATGGTCCTCCTCTCCACTTGTCTACACTGAAACCTCATCCTTCTTCTGGGAAAGAAGTCATAGCTTCTAGGAGGTATATGGAATATATAGAAATCAGATGAAGATTTTTGGTCAAGTTTCTTGGATAAGCAGTCCCAGCTATCTTAACCTAGTGTGGTGGCGCTATGATATGCCACCTGGATCCTTTCAATGAAGGCCTGATGCTTCAGCCACTGAAGGGGCTATCCATAGATAGCCATTAGCTTTCAGCGCCTTTGAAGATTGCCTCAGTTCCAGAGAACCATGTAGGAAGTCCTATATCCAATAGTGGACTGAGTATAAAGGCCTTGCCATCAAAAGGCCATTCTAACTCCAAAGCTTCGAAAGGGGTTGGTTGGGGCTTTACCCACTTCTCCCTCTTCCCACTCCTGCTTTCTTTTTTCCCTTCCATAGGTGTCAATCCCATGGGTATACCTTAGTCCCACAAGTACTCCCTGCACACTAAACTCAGTCTTAGAGTCTGCATTCTAGAAATCCAACCTGCAAGACATGAATAGCTTGTGAGTCTTTCTTGGAGCCATGCTCGAAAGGACAGATGACTAATTCTCTCCTCTGCCTTCCTCCTCTCAGGAGATTATGAATTAAAGGTACATTGTCAGAGTAAAAAAATATGGAGGAAGGAAGTTTAGAAGGAAGAAAGTGATCAGTGAGAGTTCAAGAAGTGAAGAAAGGCTTTCCAAAGACTATGGTGTTTATATGATTTCTGAAAGATGGTAGAGCCTGTCTTAACTGTAAGACACAAGAGATAACCCTGTTCTTTTTTTTTCTCTCCAGTTTATTCTCCACTCTGCTGCTACCTATTTGCAACCTGAAATAGAGTCAGATTGCCTTTCTTCCTAAAATCCAAAAATTCCTTATTATTCTTGGTATGGAGTTGAAACTCAAAGAATCTGTGACCTGGATCCTGCCTTACTTCTCTATACTTATCTCTTATTCCTCAGCTCTCCTGAATTTCATTTAGTTTCACAAAAGTACCATGTTAATGCATTTTCACATATAGTTCTTCTTGCTTGGACTACTCCTTTTTTTCTATTACCAAGTTGACTCCAATTTATCAGGACTCAGCTTCAATGTCACTTCCCTGGGAAACTTCCTGTCAATGTAATTGCCTTTTTTGGCCCTGCCAAAACACCCTGTACTTCCCCTGGATTAGCATTTACCAAATTTTGATTTAGTTTTTAAATTTTCTTACACAGTATACACTACCATAATGTTTGCTGAGGGCTTTCTATGTGTCAGGAACTGTTCTATGCACTTGATATGTATTATTTCCTTTAATCTTTACAATAAAATTATGATACTATATTACCCTTTTTTGAAAGATAAGAAAGCAGGCAAATGGAGGTTAAGGAAACTCACATCCTAAGGAACCTCACTGCTGCTGCTGCTAAGTCGCTTCAGTCATGTCCGACTCTGCTCGACCCCATAGACGGCAGCCCACCAGGCTCCTCTGTCCATGGGATTCTCCAGTCAAGAACACGAGTGGGGTGCAGTTTCCTTCTCCAATGCATGAAAGTGAAAAGTGAAAGTGAAGTCCCTCAGTCATGCCTGACTCTTAGCAACCCCATGGACTGTAGCCTACCAAGCTCCTCCGTCCATGGGATTTTCCAGGCAAGAGTACTGGAGTGGGATGCCACACACACACAGTAAGTGGTATTTTAACCTGTATTTTAACTTGGTCTGTCTGGTTCTGGAACCTGTGCCACCACCACATTGTGGTTTGGTATCTGCTACACGGTGCATGTGTGTGTGCTAAGTAGCTTCAGTGGTGTCTGACTCTTTGCCACCCTATGGACTGTAGCCCGCCAGGCTTCTCTGTCCATGACGTTCTCCAGGCAAGAATTACCTTGCCCTCCTCCTGGCAATCTTCCCAACCCAAGGATTAAACCTGCATTTCCCGCAACTCCTGCATTACAGGCAGATACTGTTGAACCACTAGGGGGAAGCCCCTGCTACATGGTAAACACTAAATAAATATTTATTGAATGAATTAGTTTAATAGGCCCAACCAGAAAGGAAGATGAATATTCAGTTATTAAGAATAAAGTAGGAAAGTTAGGTACAGATTATGGAAACTCTAGGACCCTGAGAAATAGTTTAGAGGTTAGGTGGTTGGGAATAAGAATATACTGTTGAAATCATTTTAAAAAGGAGACTAGGTTGGCAACATTTTGTGAAACTTCTACTCTATGCCTTCTGCCTCAACCTTCAACTTGAAATTAGAACCTGTAGAAAGGGGTATAATGAAACATTAATGGAAAAATTCAACAGTACATAAGATCTAAAGAAAGAGTTTTTTGTTTTCTTTAACATCTAAAGAAGCAGAAAGTATCTTTTATAGATAATTTTTTGGCATGACTATTAGGATTTTTAAAAACATGAATAGATTTTTGAAAAAGAGTTTACTTTCTATAGGATGGTTGGGGGAAAATCATCTCTTTTTGAGAATTTAAGTTATGTATCTTTTTTAAAAAATTTAATCCCTTGCCCCCTCTCAGCTGCTCTTCTGCTGTGGCCCTAAGTTATGTATCTTTACCAAAGCTCACTTTGTATATATGAGATATCTGTCAAAAAGTATATTTGCATATATACTTTTATATATAAACATTTTTTAATCTTATTTTTTCAATTAGAATTTTAGGGTTCATGTTAAACCCAAAATATTAAAAATCAACTGTGACAATCTATAACTTTTAGTACTTTCTGTTGGTTCCATGTTCATAAGGCAAGTAATACTTTTTGTTGCAAACAAAGCCATCTGTTTGGCCAAGTGTCTTGACAGAAAACTTTGCTGTTAATCTCTAAGTGTGAAATTCCACCCTCAAGTATGTTTGCTGAGAATGGTAAAGACTTAAAAATCATTGTCCTCCAAAGTGATTTGACTACACTGGATGAATACCAGGGGTCATTTAAATATGGTCATGGGGCTTACCCAGGAATAGGGTAAAGCATCGTACCATTCTATTTCTTTCTCCACCCCATCCCCTGCACTTCACCCTCATTTTTACTCATATTACAGAGTGAGGAATTATAATGATATTTCCCTCTTACAATTCTATTTGTTTTCACTCTAAAATGCCTTAATTATTTCAAAGCTGTTAATCTGGTCTTCTGTTCTAAATGTTTTGGTTTTTTTTTTTATCTTTTATTTCCTCCTATTTGTACTGTGTTACTGATATACATTGTGACAATCTAGAGATACACATAAAAGTTTTAGGGAAACAGACAAGACTAGACTAACAGGAAAAGACTTGTTTTTGCATAGTTGAAAGGCTCTCTTTGTTGCCTTTGGCTATGTATATCTAAATCTATACATTCCTATATTTAGAATTTGGGAATACAAAATTTGGAAGATGTATATTGTGATCAGAATTTCTCATTGTTTTTATTATCAAGATTGGTAGAGAGCCTTGCATCATGGAAGTGAAAACTGCAGTCATTTACAAACAATAAAAGAAATGTTTCCATTTATATGTTGAAGAAAGTTGTATTACTATAAATTCTATTCTCATTCTATCCTGTACCCTCTCTTCCCTACTTCCCTCCATTTTTTCTCTCTGTAGAGTCTGATAACTGATACAAGTAACAGAGAGAATTTACTGTACTTTGAAGAATACTGTCTTTAACATATTTCAACATGTGTAATTATTAGTTTCAGGATACTCTTAGGCTGGGCTTCCCCAGTGGCTCAGTGGGTAAAGAATCTGCCTGTAATGCAGAAGACACAGGTGACGCGGGTTCAATCCCTGGGTCAAGAAGATTCCCTGGAGGAGGAAGTGGCAACCCACTCCAGTACTCTTGCTGGGAAGATCACATGAACAGAGGAGCCTGGCAGGCTACATATTCATAGGATTGCAAGGAGTCAGACATGACTGAAGCGACTGAACAAGAGCACCCTTAGGCTACTGAGTTACACATCAAAATGCAAACGAATTTAAGTGACTGGAAATGTGATTTAATATATACTATAATGTGATACAATAAATATATTATGATAGGATATGTACTCAGGAAGCCCAGGAAGACCCAATCTAAATAAATCACTACGGAGATCTTGTGGAGAGCACTTCCAAAAAATAGGCAGTAATTCTCCAGAACAACTGAAACTGAGGCCTGTGTTACTTAAATTGTGAGATACAAGTCATGAAATATTAAAACAGTGAATGAAGAAAGTGAACAGGAGTTTTAAATATGAACCTCAATCAAAATTTGTGATTTTGATTTTTTGATTGAGAAGTTTTGATTTTTGGCGTAGATTTGTGATTGAGCAAGGCTTCCCTGGTGGCTCAGACGGTAAAGCGTTTGCCCACAATGCTGGAGACCAGGGTTCGATTCCTGGGTCAGGAAGATCCCCTGTAGAAGGAAATGGCAATGCACTCCAGCACTCTTGCCTGGAAAATCCCTTGGACGGAGGAGCCTGATAGGCTACAGTCCATGGGGTCGCAAAGAGTCGGACATGACTTAGCAACTTCAGTTTCACTTCACTTTCACTGTGATTGAGCTGCTTCTTTCAGCGGCAACTCTTACGTGGTGTTGGTGAAATGTGAGGTTGTAGGGATTTATTCATAATTCAAGATGGTTGATAAATCTTGTAAGCAATGTTGAAAAGAAAAACTAGCTATATGTAATCATTTATTTTAACATATGATAAATGAACTATTTTGGAACAATAGGGAAATAAATGAATGGAAGATATTATTTTAAAAAAGTAAATATTGAAATACGTTAAATGGCCTGAACAAGATGTGAAGAGATTTATAAAACACAGAAAAGCATATATGAACATTTTAAATCAAAATAATAATTGGGAAAATGTTAGGCTCTGTACTGACAGAAACAATATCTTTGTCATATAAAGAGTTTATACAAAATGATAAGCTAAATACCAAATTCCGAAAAAAAATTAAACAAAGAATATAATTTGATTGGTTAATAAGAAAAATTAATAATGAGGCATGAAAAATGATCAGTTCCAATATAATAGAGATGTAATTTGAAATAGCAACATATCATAATTTTATTTTTATTGACATACTAAAAATTTCAGAGAAGTTAAAATGGTGAGATTGTTTTGAAATTGTTGTATTTTGCTAGTATCTGTATAAATTATTCAAATCATTTGTGAAGTTATTAGGCAATAAATATAAAAATGTATGCAATGTATTCTCCCTTTGAGTCTCTGATTCTCAAAGGAATTGATCCTTGTGAGAAATGCCAAAGAAAAAAGGACACGCATTATGATTTCGTAGCATGGGAAAGGGAAAAATACAAATGGCCATTGACAGAGAACTGCTTAAATAAATTATGGTGAAGGAACTCAATGTAATACTATGATGCTATTTGTAAGGAATATTTGGGGTATATGGAGATAATGGGTATTTTTAAATAACTAATATTTAAGAAAAAAAAATATTTTTTTGCAAGAGGGAGGCAGTAAAATCAAAGCATAAAGGATGAGGACAGAAGAAGGAGATTGGCTTTCAAGTCCAAAGTATTATATAATTGTAACCCGAATGAACTCATTAATACATTTAATGAAAGAATGCACCAGCTGAGGATTGGGTTGTTTGGTGATAGAAATGACAACAACCAAGAGGAGAGGTCTTGAAAACAAAACTGATACGTGCCCATTCAGCACTGATTAGGACACTATGATCTTTCTAAGAACTATTTAGGGTGGTTACGCAAACAGGCATTCAAACTACTTAGAGATATTTTTTTTTTTTAATCTTTTATTTATCTATTTAGGTTATGCTGTGTCTTAGTTGTGACTCAAGGGATCCTCACTGTGGCGTGCGAACTTCTTAGTTGTAGTATGCATGCTGGCATCTAGTTCCCCCACCAGGAATTGAACCTGGGCCCTCTGCTTTGGGAGTTTGGAGTCTTCAGATCAGATCAGATCAGATCAGTTGCTCAGTGGTGTCCGACTCTTCACGACCCCATGAATCGCAACACGCCAGGCCTCCCTGTCCATCACCAACTCCCGGAGGTCACTCAGACTCACATCCACCGAGTCAGTAATGCCATCCAGCCATCTCATCCTCTGTCATCCCCTTCTCCTCCTGCCCCCAATCCCTCCCAGCATCAGAGTCTTTTCCAGTGAGTCAACTCATTGCATGACATGGCCAAAATATTGGAGTTTCAGCTTTAGCATCATTCCTTCCAAAGAAATCCCAGGGCTGATCTCCTTCAGAATGGACTGGTTGGATCTCCTTGCAGTCCAAGGGATTCTCAAGAGTCTTCTCCAACACCACAGTTCAAAAGCATCAATTCTTCGGTGCTCAGCCTTCTTCACAGTCCAGCTCTCACATCCATACATGACCACAGCATAGCCTTGACTAGGCGAACCTTTGTTGGCAAAGTGATGTCTCTGCTTTTGAATATGCTATCTAGGTTGGTCATAACTTTCCTTCCAAGGAGTAAACGTCTTTTAATTTCATGGCTGCAGTCACCATCTGCAGTGATTTTGGAGCCCAGAAAAAGAAAGTCTGACACTGTTTCCACTGTTTCCCCATCTATTTCCCATCAAGTGATGGGACCAGATGCCATGATCTTCGTTTTCTGAATGTTGAGCTTTAAGCCAACCTTTTCACTCTCCACTTTCACTTTCATCAGGAGGCTTTTTAGTTCCTCTTCACTTTCTGCCATAAGGGTTGTGTCATCTGCATATCTGAGGTTATTGATATTTCTCCCAGCAATCTTGATTCCAGCTTGTGTTTCTTCCAGTCCAGCGTTTCTCATGATGTACTCTGCATATAAGTTAAATAAACAGGGTGACGATGTACGGCCTTGACGTACTCCTTTTCCTGTTTGGAACCAGTCTGTTGTTCCATGTCTAGTTCTAACTGTTGCTTCCTGACCTGCATACAGATTTCTCAAGAGGCAGATCAGGTGGTCTGGTATTCCCATCTCTTTCAGAATTTTCCACAGTTTATTGTGATCTACACAGTCAAAGGCTTTGGCATAGTCAATAAAGCAGAAATAGATGTTTTTCTGGAACTCTCTTGCTTTTTCCATGATCCAGCGGATGTTGGCAATTTGATCTCTGGTTCCTCTGCCTTTTCTAAAACCAGCTTGAACATCAGGAAGTTCACGGTTCACATATTGCTGAAGCCTGGCTTGGAGAATTTTGAGCATTACTTTACTAGCGTGGGAGATGAGTGCAATTGTGCGGTAGTTTGAGCATTCTTTGGCGTTTCCTTTCTTTGGGATTGGGATGAAAACTGACCTTTTCCAATCTTGTGGCCACTGCTGAGTTTTCCAAATTTGCTGGCATATTGAGTGTAGCACTTTTACAGCATCATCTTTCAGGATTTGAAATAGCTCAACTGGAATTCCATCACCTCCACTAGCTTTGTTCGTAGTGATGCTTTCTAAGGCCCACTTGACTTCACATTCCAGGATGTCTGGCTCTAGGTCAGTGATGACGCCATCATGATTATTTGGGTCGTGAAGATCTTTTTTGTACAGTTCTTCTGTGTATTCTTGCCACCTCTTCTTAATATCTTCTGCTTCTGTTAGGTCCATACAATTTGTGTCCTTTATCGAGCCCATCTTTGCATGAAATGTTCCTTTGGTATCTCTGATTTTCTTGAAGAGATCCCTAGTCTTTCCCATTCTGTTGTTTTCCTCTATTTCTTTGCATTGATCGCTGAAGAAGGCTTTCTTATCTCTCCTTGCTATTCTTTGGAACTCTGCATTCAGATGTTTATATCTTTCCTTTTCTCCTTTGCTGATTTTCACTTCTCTTCTTTTCACAGCTATTTGTAAGGCCTCCCCAGACAGCCATTTTGCTTTTTTTGCATTTCTTTTCCATGGGGATGGTCTTGATCCCTGTCTCCTGTACAGTGTCATGAACCTCATTCCATAGTTCATCAGGCACTCTATCTATCAGATCTAGGCCCTTAAATCTATTTCTCACTTCCACTGTATAATCATAAGGGATTTGATTTAGGTCATAGGCTGCAGTCCATGGGGTCGCTAAGAGTCGGACATGACTGAGCGACTTCACTTTCTCTTTTCAGTTTCATGCATTGGAGAAGGAAATGGCAACTCACTCCAGTGTTCTTGCCTGGAGAATCCCAGGGATGGGGAAGCCTGGGAGGCTGCCATCTATGGGGTCGCATAGAGTCGGACACGACTGAAGTGACTTAGCATATAGCATAGCATACCTGAATGGTCTAGTGGTTTTCCCTACTTTCTTCAATTTAAGTCTGAATTTGGCAATAAGGAGTTCATGATCTGAGTCACAGTCAGCTACTGGTCTTGTTTTTGCTGATTGGATAGAGCTTCTCCATCTTTGGCTGCAAAGAATATAATCGATCTGATTTTGGTGTTGACCATCTGGTGATGTCCATGTATAGAGTCTTCTCTTGTGTTGTTGGAAGAGGGTATTTGCTATGACCAGTGCATCTTCTTGGCAAAACTCTATTAGTCTTTGCCCTGCTTCATTCCGTATTCCAAGGACAAATTTGCCTGTTACTCCAAGTGTTTCTTGACTTCCTACTTTTGCATTCTAGTCCTCTATAATGAAAAGGACATCTTTTTTGGGTGTTAGTTCTAAAAGGTCTTGTAGGTCTTCATAGAACCGTTCAACTTCAGCTTCTTCAGCGTTACTGGTTGGGGCATAGACTTGGATTACTGTGACATTGAATGGTTTGCCTTGGAAACGAACAGAGATCATTCTGTCATTTTTGAGATTGCATCCAAGTACTGCCTTTCGGACTCTTGTTGACCATGATGGCCACTCCATTTCTTCTAAGGGATTCCTGCCCGCAGTAGTAGATATAATGGTCCTCTGAGTTAAATTCACCCATTCCAGTCCATTTTAGTTCGCTGATTCCTAGAATGTCGACATTCACTCTTGCCATCTCTTGTTTGACCACTTCCAATTTGCCTTGAGCACTTCCCCCGGCTGCGACCGGTGCACTAAGAGCGCGGCCGAGAGGAGCTACCCCACGACGAGGTCAGGAAGGGCGGCGGTGAGGAAATACCCCTCCTCCAAGGTCAGGAAGGGCAGCGGTGAGGACCGGCGCACTAAGGGCGGCTGAGAGGAGCTAACCCAGGACTGAGGTCAGGAAGGGCGGTGGTGAGGAGATACCACTCCTCCAAGGTCAGGAGGGGCGGCGGTGAGGAAAGACCCCTCGTCCAAGGTAAGGTGCAATGGCTGTGCTTTGCTGGAGCAGCCAGGAAGGGATATCCCACGCCCAAGGTAAGAGAAACCCAAGTGGGACGATGGGTGTTGCAGGAGGGCATCAGAGGGCAGACACACTGAAACCATACTCACAGAAAACTAGTCATTCTAATCACACTAGGACCACAGCCTTGTCTAACTCAATGAAACTAAGCCATGCCCGTGGGGCAACCCAGGATGGGCAGGTCATGGTGGAGAGATCGGACAGGGTGTGGTCTGCTGGAGAAGGGAATGGCAAACCACTTCAGTATTCTTGCCTTGAGAACCCCATGAACAGTATGAAAAGGCAAAATGATAGGATACTGAAAGAGAAACTCCCCAGGTCAGTAGGGGCCCAATATGCTACTGGAGATCAGTGGAGAAATAACTCCAGAGATAATGAAGGGTTGGAACCAAAGCAAAAAGAATACCCAGCTGTGGATGTGTCTGGTGATAGAAGCAAAGTCCGATGCTGTAAAGAGGAATATTGCATAGGAACCTGGAATGTCAGGTCCATGAATCAAGGCAAATTGGAAGTGGTCAAACAAGAGATGGCAAGAGTGAATGTCGACATTCTAGGAATCAGCGAACTAAAATTGACTGGAATGGGTGAATTTGGAGTCTTACCAACAGGGAAATACCAAGGATTCTTTCCTATTGATCATCCATGCTAGTTGGACACAACTGAGCAACTAAGCACAGCACACAGTCAGGCTACTTCCCTTACCATTAGACATTTCATGGAGTTTGCCTAGAGGGATAGAATGTGATAGGCAGGTCAAAGCAAACACAGGAAGGAATGCTTGCACCTTTACTGCTTTATTTCTCATTATAAATTAGTAACTTGCTATTCTAGTTTCATCATACATCAATCTCTTTAAGGTTTCTTAGAATAAACGAGATCCTATACTTAATCAGTTCTAGGACAGGAAACAAATTGGGTGTCCCAGTCTGTAAAAGAAGAAGAGAGTGAAGAATTTACCAAGGTAAGTGGCACCTTGTGGACATGACTAATCACCTGGCCTTCCACAGGGGACACCCTATTTCATTTTACAAAGTCTTTGAGCATTAGCACATTAAGATGATTGTTATGAATCCATGAAGCAACCAGAAAATGTTTTGCTATAATATTAAATAAAAAGTTTTAAATAAATATTTAAATAAGAGTTTTAAATTAAAAGTCTTTAAATAAAAAGACATAACATTTTGTCTATCACAAAAACAATAATTTAAAATAAAGATGAATATGGACTTCCCTGGTGGCTCAGATGGGAAAGCGTCTGTCTATAATGTGGGAGACCAGGGTTCTATCCCTGCATCGGGAAGATCCGCTGGAGAAGGAAATGGCAATCCACTCCAGTACTATTGCCTGGAAAATCCCATGGACAGAGGAGCCTGGTAGGCTACAGTCCATGGGGTTGCAAAGAGTCGGACACGACTGAGCAACTTCAATCAATCAATCAATGGGCACTCTAATGAGGGAACAAGGAAAAAGAAACAGACTGTGTTAGTGGGACATGCCAATAATATATATATATATATATTTTTTTTTCTACTGCCATTTTGTTTGTTTACTTTAGAAAAATCAGGAGAAAAATGAAGTTTCGTATCATATGAGTGAGTGAGAAAGTGAAGGTTGCTCAGTCAGGTCCGACTCTTTGCAACCTCATGGACCATAGCCTGCCAGGCCCTTTGCTTATGGAATTCTCCAAGCAAGAATACAGGAGTGGGTTGCCATTCCTGTCTCCAGATATATAAGTATAAAATATAATAATTGTATTAGTAATATAAATACTAGCATATTTAATATTAATTAAATGATAAAATGTATATTAAGAAACACTAATTTTAGAGGCATTTTCATTTCTAATTGACCTGTGAGTCTGTTAGGGCTAATACATGGTAACAGAGAAAAACTACAATTCAAAATAAAGGTACAGTAAGCATATAGCTATATATATCTCATATCAAAAAGAGTATTTTCTGGACATGTGACTTTCCTCTTCTCAGACAAGCAAAAACATATTGAACAATAAAACTCACCTTCTATTAAAGCCTTCATATTAAAGACTTTGAATAATCTCGGTAAATTACTTGATAACTAATCCACAAATATAAAATCTGGTTATATATGCTTGTAATTTCCTTTTTAACAAGCAAGTCAGTTTGCTGATTTACTTCATTCTTGGTTTCCTTTTTTTCCCCCCAAGTTATTAAAACAAAAGAATTTTTTTCATCTCCTAGTTTCTCATAGTCAAAGTTTATAAGAAATACATTTTTTGTGGAGACCCTCATTATTAAGATGCTTAATATAATATTTCCATCTACATCCTTAGCAGTAAAAGATTTTTATAGAATATCATAATCTATGACTTAAATATTAAGAGAATATTGTTAAAACACCCTGATGCTGGGAAAGATTGAAGGCAGGATGAGAAGGGGAAAACAGAGGATGAGATGGTTGGATGGCATCACTGACTCAATGGACATGAGTTTGAGCAAGCTCCAGGAGTTGGTGATGGACAGGGAAGCCTGGCATGCTGTAGTCCATGGGGTCTCAAAGAGTTGGAGATGACTGAGAGACTGAACTGACTGAAGTTAAATATTAAGTTTATTGTGGAAAGTTGCCAGTAATGAGCTGGTAGAACAAAACAGAGACCAATGTGACCATTACCCAAATATAGATTTGAGATTTAAATTTTAACCTTATATATTTAAGTAATTTAATTCAAATATCTTCAGTATAGGCAGAAGTACTATTACTCCAATTCTCTCCTCTGTATTTTCTTTCTTTTATTCTTTTCATCATTGAGTCAGCTTCGTGTAAGTCTGTTCCCCCTTCTAGAATATGAAAATAGCAGCCACTTTTCACTCATCCTCAGGGAGAAATATTTTTGAGAGGAACTCTGTTAATTCCTCCACATTCTGCTTTTCAGAATTCAGCATCAAAGTTTCTTTTTATCCCCAGTCTTCCTTGATTGTCTACCACTGGCTGGTGTGAAAGCTGAAGAAGCCACTGGGTCTGAGTCAGTGACTTCTTACCATGTTCAGAGTGATTTCTCAGGAATAAAAGGAAACAAGGAATTGTAGGCTGTGATGTTAAAATAAGCTACCTCAGTTAAAAAAAAAAAAAAAAAGCCAGGAGAGAGTAGATTTTACTGTAAAAAAAGGAATCTTCCCTTCACTCAGTCATGTCTGACTCTTTGCGACCCCATGGACAGTAGCCTACCAGGCTCCACCGTCCATGGGATTTTCCAGGCAAGAATACTGGAGTGGGCTGCCAAGTGGAGCTAATTATGTCTCTGGGTGCATCATATCTTTAGTCAGTCTTCAAAACTCATTGAATTCAAATAAATTGAAACATTTTTGGTTAGTCTCTATGTTTCTTCTGCTTCTGTTAGGTCCATACCATTTCATTGGAGAAGACTCTGATGCTGGGAGGGATTGGGGGCAGGAGGAGAAGGGGACGACAGAGGATGAGATGGCTGGATGGCATCACTGACTCGATGGATGTGAGTCTGAGTCAACTCCGGGAGTTGGTGATGGACAGGGAGGCCTGGCGTGCTGTGATTCATGGGGTCGCAAAGAGTCGGACACGACTAAGCGACTGATCTGATCTGATCTGATCTATGTTTCTTATTCATGGCAAGTATAAATGTGAATTTAAAGTTTTTTAAATGAATGATCTTGCATTTCATTCTGCAGTAACTCTTAAAGCTCCAGGATACATTTCTGGGCACAGATGTATATAGGATATGAAAGGATGATAAAGAGAGATAGACCAATTTCAAGAGGTTATAGAAGATAGATAGGATATAATACTCTTAAATACAACAATTATCTCCCAACTCCATAGTCAAACACAGATATGTTGCTCTTGGTATGCTGCTGCTAAGTCACTTCAGTCGTGTCTGACTCTGTGCGACCCCATAGACGGCCTCCTACCAGGCTCCTCTGTCTCTAGGATTCTCCAGGCAAGAACGCTGGAGTGGGTTGCCATTTCCTTCTCCAATGCATGAAAGTGAAAAGTGAAAGTGAAGTCACTCAGTCATGTCTGACTCTTAGCGACCTCATGGACTGCAGCCTACCAGGCTCCTTGGTCCATGGGATTTTCCAGGCAAGAGTACTGGAGTGGGGTGTCATTGCCTTCTCTGGCTCTTGATATAGAAGGTGAGAAATGGAGTATTTTATGCCATATCAGTAAACAAAGATGTCACAGTCATCAGGGATTTTATTCCAGCCCTCCAAATGTGAATTCCTGAGCCCTAAGAGCACTCAGGAAGGAGAAGAATACTTGCATCTGGCAGCTATTAGGCTGCAGTCACTTCTTATGGTGAGCACTGAAAAACTCACCAAAATATTAGCCCCAGACAGCTGAGATATCTATGAAAGGAATGATTTCAGTGAGCCTAGACTCTTGCATCTTCTCATACAGAAGTGGTAGTTTAGTCAATAAGTTGTGTCCAACTCTTGTTGGAATATAGCCAGCCAGGCTCCTCTGCCCATGGGATTTCCCAGGCAAGAATACTGGAATGGGTTGCCATTTCCTTCTCCAGGGGATCTTCTCAATCCGGGGACTGAACCCAAGTCTCCTGCTTGGCAGGTAGATGCTTTACCACTGAGCCACCTAGGAAGCCTCCCAAAGAGAAAAGTGCTAAATCCCTTAACTTAAGATAACTTGGTTTTCTTTAATTCACAGAAATATTTTTGACATTCAGACTACTTATTCTTCATTGCAAATTTCTATATAACCTGACTCCTTCTCACCTTTGCTCCTTCCTCAGAGCTGTTCTCTCTAGGTTACCTGAGATGCTGCCTCTTGGGTTTGAAGTCCTAAAAATTTCCACTTAATAAAACATAATTCTCAACTTTTAGGTTGTGTGTATTTTTCCAGTTGACTAGGGGAAGGGAAAGACACCCATGAAAAATATAAATATTATAAAATACAAATAAGCATTAAAGGAAGATTCAAATAAAAATATGGAGAAAGATTAATATAGATAAAATATGTAAATTTGGATGCTAGTATTTCCACTTATCATGTTGATTTTTTTAAAAAAGTATCTTGCAGTTAGTTAAGAAAGTAAATTTAAAAGCCTTTCCCACTAAAACAAATGCAAATGCCTCCTCCAATATCTCTAAACAATTTAAAAATGATCCATGTTAAAATAGACCACATGTGTTGAGTTGGGTAGTCTTGAGGTTATAGTTCTCTGTGAAGTAGATTTATATTTATGTTAATGCAATCTTGGATTATATTAACTTAAAGCATCCATTCTATATTTTAGCCTTTTATGAGACTAGGATCCACATGATAACTATCCTATATTTCTATTTTTTTAATCCTATATTTCTGAGATTGAGTTTTGAAATTCAGGGCAGAACTTTTTATTAATGACTGCTAAATTTTATCTTATTTCCTTCATTTCTTTATTTTAAGGAGTGAAGGTAATCATTTTGAATCTTGATTCTGCTATTGGTTATATTATTTACTGTTGGCAAGCTTTTTCTGAAAAAGCTAGTGAAATATTTCCGTCTTTGTGAGCCTTGGGTCTTTTTTACATATAAGTCTTCTTTCATTAACAAACAAACTCTTTTAAATGTAAAGACTGTTCTTAGCTCAAGGCCCTCGGACCTTAGACCAGATTTGGCCCCCAGGCTGTCGTTTGCTGACCCCTGATCAGCTGAATTAATTATCCATTGCTTTATAATTAATTATCCCCACAAATTAGTGGCTTACAATATGGGAAAATATTATCTCAAAGTTTGTGTGGGTCAAGAATCCAGGACATAGTTTATCTGGTTGCCTCTGCCTAAAACTCAGTTCAGTTCAGTTCAGTTCAGTCGTTAAGTTGTGTCCGACTCTTTGTGACCCCATGAATCGCAGCATGCCAGGCCTCCCTGTCCATCAACAACTCCTGGAGTTCACCCAGACTCAAGCCCATCGAGTCAGTGATGCCATCCAGCCATCTCATCTTCTGTAGTCCCCTTCTCCTCCTGTCCCCAATCCCTCCCAGCATCAAAGTCTTTTCCTTATCAAGTTATAATGAAGGTGTCTGGAGTGCAGTCTCATGTAAAGCCTCAGCTAAGAGAGGATGTATTTCTGAGTTCACTTGTGTGGTTGTTGGTGGAATTTAGTTCCTTGGGGCTGTTGGCCAGAAGTCTCCCTCAGTTTCTAGTCAGGGAAGCCTCTCCATAGCGCAACTGGGCTGCATCACAGTAAGTTAGCAAGAGAGAGGAAGAAAAAAGCATGCAAAATTGAGGCCAGAGTCTCTTTATAACCTGATTTCAGAGATGTCTCTCATCACTTCTGCTATATTATATTCATTAGAAGTGAGTCATTAGAACCAGTTCACACACAAGGGGAGGGGATCACACAAAGGTGTGAATACCAGGAGGCAGGAATAATTAGGGTAATCTTAGAGGCTGCCTGACATATCTTTTCATCCAGAGTTTTCTGCAACTTAAAGAAAGCATACTTTATTCATGAAGTTTCTGATGAAAATAAAGAAGTGTTCATGACAGAGTCTTGTGGCATGATTTTTTCTTCCCAGGTTGACTCTAGTCCACTAATACTATGAATATTGCTGGTGGCATACCTTTAAATTCTCAGTAGTGATGAATCTAACATTTTGTCATCATATTCCTGGAGATCTCAGGAAAAATTTTAGTCAAATATATTTTAAAAGTCACACTGTTTATGCATCATTGGATAGGTGAAATCAAGTTAAAATAAACTGCAGAAACTGCTTTGAAGAATAAAGTAAGTCATTGGAATATTACAGCTCAAGAATATCATAAAGAAAGGACCAGTCCCATCAGCCTTGCCTTCATGACAGGCAGTTTTAGAGATGATTGCATCTTATATGAGCCTCAGTTTTTTTTAACCAACTAATGAAGCTGCCTTTCCTCCACTTCCATTTGTGCTCTCATAGAAAGATTTACATTTTAAAAATAAAATAGCCAACAGACCAAATCAGGGATGAATTATATTTTATAAATATTTTTACAGTAAAACACAGTTATAATTTGATTCAGTGACCTTTTACAATTAGAGAATACCAGTCACTAATACCTGCTATGGAGATAGCAACCATATACCCATGTTTCTATTTTAAGAAAGAAATATAACACTCTAACCAGAATTGACAATATAAAGTACCATAGTTTTAAGTGCTATATCACTCAAACTTCATTTTCACTGATAGCCCAATAGCTTGCAACTCTTTCCCCATCAAGTAACATACTCATTACTACTTGTTGGGTGTATACTGTGAGCTAAATGCAGTGCTAAACAAGTTAATGTGGATTTTCTTATTAATTTTTCTTAACAACTCTGGGAGGTAGTAGTACTATTATATGCATTTTCCAGAGACATTAAGCATCTTGCCTGTGGCATTTACCATTCAGTTAGTAAATGATGAAGCCACATTTTAAAGTCCAATAGCTTAAGTCCAGAGTACTTCTTCTGAAGGTGGAGGCACACGTGTAACATTTGTTTATTTGAAAACTGCTAAGGAAATTTTTCTGAGGAAACATGGTTGAACAATTTACTAGTTATTAATTATTTCTTTTAAATTTGAAACCACTAGATGGCAACATTTGCAAAAGCTTTTCTTGCTTAAGGTGGAAAGTAAATCAACTTCATTATCATTGAAAAAAATCAGCTTTATCGAAGTATAATTGTCTAATAAAATTGTAAGATATCTAAATTGTATGCCATGATGATTTTATATACAAATGAATTGTGACAGGATTCTTCCCTTTTAATTAACCTAGCCTTCACCACACAAAATTATTTTTAATTTTTTTGAGAATATTTCAGCTCTATTCCCTTCAGTTCAGTTCAGTTCAGTTCAGTCACTCAGTTGTGTCCGACTCTTTGCGACACCATGAATCGCAGCACCCCAGGCCTCCCTGTCCATCACCAACTCCCGGAGTTCATCCAAACTCATGTACATCAAGTCAGTGATGCCATCCAGCCATCTCATCCTCTGTCATCCCCTTCTCCTCCTGCCCCCAATCCCTCCCAGCATCAGAGTCTTTTCCAATGAGGCAACTCTTCGCATGAGGTGGCCAAAGTATTGGAGTTTCAGCTTTAGCATCGGTCCTTCCAATGAACACCCAGGGCTGATCTCCTTCAGAATGGACTGGTTGGATCTCCTTGCAGTCCAAGGGACTCTCAAGAGTCTTCTCCAACACCACACTTCAAAAGCATCAGTTCTTTGGCACTCAGCTTTCTTCACAGTACAACTCTTACATCCATACATGACCACAGGAAAAACCATAGCCTTGACTAGGCGAACCTTTGTTGGCAAAGTAATGTCTCTGCTTTTGAATATGCTATCTAGGTTGGTCATAACTTTCCTTCTAAGTAGTAAGTGTCTTTTAATGTCATGGCAAATTTCAATTATATAATCCAGTATTATCAACTATATAATCACCATTTTTATATTATTCAGGCTTTACTCATCTTATAACTGAAACTCTACGCAAGCCTGCTATGTCACTTTAGTTGTGTCCTATGGACTGTATGTAGCCTGCCAGGCTCCCCTGTCCATGGGATTCTCCAAGCAAGAATACTTACCATGACCTCCTCTAGGGGATCTTCCTGATCCAGGGATCAAACCCACATTTCTTATGTCTTCTGCATTGGCAGATGTGTTCTTTACCATTAGGGCCACCTGAGAATCCCCAGGTAAAACTCTGTACCCTTTACCAACTTCTCTCCATTTGCCCTACCCCACACAGCTCCTGGCAATCAATTTTCTACTTTTTGTTTCTATTAATTTGATTTTTTTTTTTTTTAAGATTCCACATGCGAGTGATGTTATACAATTATTTATCTGTCTTTGTGTATCTAACTTTTTGGTAATTTTTTATTTATTTTCAGATCAGATCAGATCCGTTGCTCAGTCGTGTCCGACTCTTTGCGACCCCATGAATCACAGCACACCAGGCCTCCCTGTCAATCACCAACTCCCAGAGGTCACTCAGACTCACATCCATCGAGTCAGTGATGCCATCCAGCCATCTCATCCTCCGCCGTCCCCTTCTCCTCCTGCCCCCAATCCCTCCCAGCATCAGAGTCTTCTCCAATGAGTTAACTCTTCGCATGAGGTGGCCAAAATACTGGAGTTTTAGCTTTAGCATCATTCCTTCCAAAGAAATCCCAGGGCTGATCTCCTTCAGAATGGACTGGTTGGATCTCCTTGCAGTCCAAGGGACTCTCAAGAGTCTTCTCCATCACCACACTTCAAAAGCATCAATTCTTCGGCCCTCAGCCTTCTTCACAGTCCAGCTCTCACATCCATGCATGACCACAGCATAGCCTTGACTAGGCGAACCTTTGTTGGCAAAGTGATGTCTCTGCTTTTGAATATGCTATCTAGGTTGGTCATAACTTTCCTTCCAAGGAGTAAGCGTCTTTTAATTTCACGGCTACAGTCACCATCTGCAGTGATTTTGGAGCCCAGAAAAATAAAGTCTGACACTGTTTCCACTGTTTTCCCATCTATTTCTCATGAAGTGATGGGATCAGATGCCATGATCTTCGTTTTCTGAATGTTGAGCTTTAAGCCAACCTTTTCACTCTCCACTTTCACTTTCATCAGGAGGCTTTTTAGTTCTTCACTTTCTGCCATAAGGGTGGTGTCATCTGCATATCTGAGGTTATTGATATTTCTCCCAGCAATCTTGATTCCAACTTGTGTTTCTTTCAGTCCAGCATTTCTCATGATGTACTCTGCATATAAGTTAAATAAACAGGCTGACAATATACAGCCTTGACGTACTCCTTTTCCTATTTGGAACCAGTCTGTTGTTCCATGTCCAGTTCTAACTGTTGCTTCCTGACCTGCATACAAATTTCTCAAGAGGCAGATCAGGTGGTCTGGTATTCCCATCACTTTCAGAATTTCTTTACAATATTGTAGTGGTTTTTCCACACATTGACATGAATCAGCCATGGGTGTACATGTGTTCCCCATCCTGAACCCCCCTCCCACCTCCTGCCCCTACCCATCCCTCTGGGTCATCCCAGTGCACCAGCCCCGAGTACCCTGTCTCATGCATCAAACCTGGACTGGTGATCTGTTTCACATATGATAATATACATGTTTCGATGCTACTCTCTCAAATCATCCCACCCTCGCCTTTTCCCACAGAGTCCAAAAGACTGTTTTATACATCTGTGTCTCTTTTGATGTCTCTCATATAGGGTTATCATTACCATCTTTCTAAATTCCATATATTTGCATTAGTATACTGTATTGGTGTTTTTCTTTCTGGCTTACTTCACTCTGTATAATAGGCTCCAGTTTCATCCACCTCATTAGAACTGATTCAAATGTACTCTTTTTAATGGCTGAGTAATACTCCATTGTGTATATATACCACAGCTTTCTTATCCATTCATCTGCTGATGGACATCTAGGTTGCTTCCATGTCCTGGCTATTGTAAACAGTGCTGCGATGAATACTGGGGTACACGTGTCTCTTTCAATTCTGGTTTTCTCAGTGTGTATGCCCAGCAGTGGGATTGCTGGATCATAAGGCAGTTCTGTTTCCAGTTTTTTAAGGAATCTCCACACTGTTCTCCATAGTGGCTGTACTAGTTTGCATTCCCACCAACAGTGTAAGAGGGTTCCCTTTTCTCCACACCCTCTCCAGCATTTATTGCTTGTAGACTTTGGATTGCAGCCATTCTGACTGGCATGAAACGGTACCTCATAGTGGTTTTGATTTGCATTTCTCTGATAATGAGTGATGTTGAGCATCTTTTCATGTGTTTGTTAGCCATCTGTATGTCTTCTTTGGAGAAATGTCTATTTAGTTCTTTGGCCCATTTTTTGATTGGGTCATTTATTTTTCTGGAATTGAGCTGTAGGAGTTACTTGTATATTTTTGAGATTAGTTGTTTGTCAGTTGCTTCATTTGCTATTATTTTCTCCCATTCTGAAGGCTGTCTTTTCACCTTGCTTATAGTTTCCTTTGTTGTGCAAAAGCTTGTAAGTTTAATTAGGTCCCCTTTGTTTATTTTTGCTTTTATTTCCATTACTCTGGGAGGTGGGTCATAGAGGATCCTGCTATGATGTATGTCGGAGAGTGTTTTGCCTATGTTTTCCTCTAGGAGTTTTATAGTTTCTGGTCTTATGTTTAGATCTTTTATCCATTTTGAGTTTATTTTTGTGTATGGTGTTAGAAAGTGTTCTAGTTTCATTCTTTTACAAGTGGTTGACCAATTTTCCCAGCACCATATCTAACTTATCTCACTTAGCATAAGGCCTTTAAATCCTATGTTATTGGGGGAGGAGCTAAGATGGCGGAGAAATAGGACGGGGAGAACACTTTCTCCTCCACAAATTCATCAAAAGAACATCTAAACGCCGAGTAAATTCCACAAAACAACTTCAGAATGCCGGCAGAGTACATCAGACACCCAGAAAAGCAACTCATTGCCTTCTAAAGGAGGTAGGAAAAAATATAAAAGACAAAAAAGAGACAGAGAGGGACGGACCTGTGTCCGGGGAAGGGAGTCTTAAAAAACAGAGAAGTTTCCAAACACCAGGAAACATTCTCACTGCCGAGTCTGTGCCAAGCCTGGAAAGCACGGAGGCCAACATAACTGGGAGGAAAATAAATAAACAATTAAAACCCACAGACTACGAGCCCTATGATAACTTCCCCAGTGGAGAAGCAGCGCAAACGCCTGCATCCACCATTAGCAAGCGGGGGCTGGGTAGGGAGGCGCCGCACGGGCTGCTTCGCGGGCTGCTTCGGCCTGAATATCCCGAGTGCTACCTGAGTGAAGTAATTTGGGCTGGCAAACCAGACTGTGGGATACCTACCACATGAAAAGCCAGCCCTAACCCAAGACACCACCAGGCCTGCACACAGAACAAAAGACTGTACAGAGATAGCCGGCTGCAGTCTGTTCCCCTCCGGTGACAGGCAGCCAGAGCCGGAGGGAGGCAATCGCAGCCCCAGAGAGACATTATCCACGAAACTGTAAGCAGGCTTCTTTGCTAACTAAGACCTCTTGGGGCTCTGGTCGGCTAACATCCGCCTACGATAGTGCGCCAGTTGCACACCTAGAAAACAGAGTGGCGGGGAGGCGCTAAGTCACAGAAGCCGCGCCTGCTAAACATCTCATTACCTGCGCTGCTGGAATCTGCAAAGGGCACAAAACCCAGGTCCAACTGAGCCTGGGCCTCTGAGGACCACCCGAGTGCCTGAACTTGAGCGGCTTAGATCTGGGAGGGGCAAGCAGCCTAGGGCTGGTTGAGGATGGTTCCCGCGGGGAAACAGCCTGAGCAGAGTGGGCAGGGAGGCTACACGCGCCATGAGCAGGGGCAGGCCCAGTGTGGCTGAGCCACTGCGAGCACACGCCAGTGGTATATATTTGCAGCGTCCCTCCCTCCCCGCAGCGCGACTGAACAAGTGAGCCCCCCCACAAAAAGTGTCCACCACTGCCCCCTTTGTATCAGGGCGGAAATCAAACACTGAAGAGACCAGCAAACAGAAGAAGCTATAACAGAGGGAACCGCCGTGGAAGCGACAGGCAATAAAGTAAAACCCCGTGGTTAGTACCAACTACAGAGAAAGGGGCCTATAGATCTTGAGAAATTTAAGCCGAAACAAGGAACTAGCTAAAAATGAACTGAACCCACAATACCCACAACAATAACAGAGAAAGTCTTATATATATTGTTACTATTTTTACCATCATTTTTTCTTTCTTTCTTTCTTTTTATTTTTTATTTATTTATTTTTTCTCTTTAAATATGTTTACTATTTTTTTTTAGTTTGAACAATTAATACATTTATCCTCTAGTACTCCTTTAATTTCCACTTTTAGAACCTATTATAACTTTGTAAAAAAAAAATAAATAAAAGACCCTTCTTTTTAAAAGAAAAAAAAAACTTCACATATATATTTTTTATAACTTTTGCGACTATTTTTTTTCTTTTTTTCTTTTCTTTAACATTGTATTTTTGAAACTCCAAACTCTGCTCTAGATTCATAAGTTTAGCTTATTAGTAATTGCTATCAATTTTTTACCTATTCATTTTTTTTAAATAACTTTTGTGACTTTTTTTTTCCTCTCTCTTTCTATCTCTTCATCTTTTCTTTGACATTGTATTCCTGAAACTCCAAACTCTAATCTAGATCTTCAATTTATGCTTTCTGGTATATGTAATCAATTTGTGCCTATATCTTCCTTAAAATTTTTGTGACTTTGTTTGTTTTTGGTTTTGTTTTTATTTTCTTTCTTTCTTTCTTTTTTCTCTTTTTTCCCTCTTATCTTTCTTTTTCTTCTTCTTTTCTTTAACATTGTATTATTGAAACTCCAAACTCTACTCTAGATTTTTAACTTTTGCTTTTTAATATTGGTTATCATTTTGTACCTATATTTTCTTTATAACTTTTGTGACTCCTTTTTTTCCTTTTTTTCTTTTTCTCTCTTTCTTTTCCTTCTTCTTTTCTTTAACACTGTATTTTTGAATCTCCAAACTCTACTCTAGATTTGTAATTTTTGCTTTTAGGTATTTGTTCTCCAAGCCAGGCTTCAGCAATATGTGAACCGTGAACTTCCTGATGTTCAAGCTGGTTTTAGAAAAGGCAGAGGAACCAGAGACCAAATTGCCAACATCCAATGGATCATGGAAAAAGCAAGAGAGTTCCAGAAAAACATCTATTTCTGCTTTATTGACTATGCCAAAGCCTTTGACTGTGTGGATCACAATAAACTATGGAAAATTCTGAAAGAGATGGGAATACCAGACCACCTGATCTGCCTCTTAAGAAATCTGTATGCAGGTCAGAAAGCAACAGTTAGAACTGGTCATGGAACAACAGACTGGTTCCAAATAGGAAAAGGAGTACGTCAAGGCTGCATATTGTCACCATGTTTATTTAACTTATATGTAGAGTACATCATGAGAAATGCTGGACTGGAAGAAACACAAGTTGGAATCAAGATTGCTGGGAGAAATATCAATAACCTCAGATATGCAGATGACACCACTCTTATGGCAGAAAGTGAAGAGGGGCTAAAAAGCCTCTTGATGAAAGTGAAAGTGGAGAGTGAAAAGGTTGGCTTAAAGCTCAACATTCAGAAAACGAAGATCATGGCATCTGGTCCCATCACTGCATGGGAAATAGATGGGGAAACAGTGGAAACAGTGTCAGACTTTGTTTTTCTGGGCTCCAAAATCACTGCAGATGGTGACTGCAGCCATGAAATTAAAAGACGCTTACTCCTTGGAAGGAAAGTTATGACCAATCTAGATAGCATATTCAAAAGCAGAGACATTACTTTACCAACAAAGGTTCGCCTAGTCAAGGCTATGTTCTTTCCTGTGGTCATGTATGGATGTGAGAGCTGGACTGTGAGGAAGGCTGAACGCCGAAGAATTGATGCTTTTGAACTGTGGTGTTGGAGAAGACTCTTGAGAGTCCCTTGGACTGCAAGAAGATCCAACCAGTCCATTCTGAAGGAGATCAATCCTGGAATTTCTTTAGAAGGAATGATGCTAAAGCTGAAACTCCAGTATTTTGGCCACCTCATGTGAAGAGTTGACTCATTGGAGAAGACTCTGATGCTGGGAGGGATTGAGGGCAGGAGGAGAAGGGGACGACAGAGGATGAGATGGCTGGATGGCATCACTGACTCTATGGATGCGAGTCTGAGTGACCTCCGGGAGCTGGTGATGGACAGGGAGGCCTGGCGTGCTGCGGTTCATGGGGTCGCAAAGAGTCGGACACGACTGAGCAACGGATCTGATCTGATCTGATCTGATTTGTTACCAATTCTGTACCTTTAAGAACCTAATCTTCAGTACCCACTTTTTACTAGGGAGCGCGATTACTGGCTTGACTGTTCTCTCCACCTCCAGACTCTCCTTTTTCTCCACCAGTTCGCCTGTGTCTCCTCCCCTAACCCCTCTCTACTCTATCCAACTCTGTGAATTTCTGAGTGTTCCAAATAAAGGAAAACACTTAGGGAACTGATTACTGACTGGATCTGTCTCTCTCCTTTTCATTCCCTCCTTCTATCCTCCTGACCACCTCTGTCTCCTTCCTCCCTCTTCTCTTCTCTGTATAACTCCGTGAACATCTCTGAGCGGTCCAGTTGTGGAGTGCAGCATAGAAGGAAAAGTTTTTGAGACTACTGTAAAAATAAGACCGATAACTGGAAGCAGGAGGCTTAAGTCCAAACCCTGATCCCACGGAACATTAATTGACAGGAACTCATCAAATGCCTTCATACCTACACTGAAACCAAGCATCACACAAGGGCCAACAAGTTCCACGGCAAGACATTCCAAGCAAATTCTCCAGAAACACAGGAACACAGCCCTGAGCTCCAATATACAGGATACCCAAAGTGACCCCCAAATCATAGACATTTCATAACTCATTACTAGACACTCCATTGCACTCCAGAGAGAAGAAATCCAGCCCCATCCACCAGAACACCAACACAAGCTTCCGTAACCAAGAAACCTTGACAAGCCACCTGTACAAACCCACACACAGTGAGGAAACGCCACAATAAAGAGAACTCCACAAACTGCCAGAATACAGTAAGGACACCCCAAACTCAGCAATTTAAACAAGATGAAGAGACAGAAGAATTCCCAGCAGGTAAAGGAACAGGATAAATGCCCACCAAACCAAACAAAAGAGGAAGAAATAGTGAATCTACCAGATAAAGAATTCCAAATAATGATAGTGAAATTAATCCAAAATCTGGAAATCAAAATGGAATCACAGATAAATAGCCTGGAGAAAAGCATTGAGAAGATGAAAGAAAGGTTTAACAAGGACCTAGAAGAAATAAAAAAGAGTTAATATATAACGAATAATGCAATAAATGAGATCCAAAACACTCTGGAGGCAACAAATAGTAGAATAACAGAGGCAGAAGATAGAATTGGTGAATTAGAAGATAGAATGGTAGAAATAAATGAATCAGAGGAGAAAAAAGAAAAACGAATTAAAAGAAATGAGGACAATCTCAGAGACCTCCAGGACAATATTAAACGTTACAACATTCGAATCATAGGAGTCCCAGAAGAAGAATACAAAAAGAAACACAATGAGAAAATACTTGAGGAGATAATAGTTGAAAACTTCCCTAAAATGGGGAAGGAAATAATCACTCAAGTCCAAGAAACCCAGAGAGTCCCAAACAGGATAAACCCAAGGCGAAACACCCCAAGACACATATTAATCAAATTAACAAAGATCAAACACAAAGAACAAATATTAAGAGCAGCGAGGGAAAAACAACAAATAACACACAAGGGAATTCCCATAAGGATAACAGCTGATCTTTCAATAGAAACTCTCCAAGCCAGGAGGAAATGGCAAGACATACTTAAAGTGATGAAAGAAAATAACCTACAGCCCAGATTATTGTACCCAGCAAGGATATCATTCAAATATGAAGGAGAAATCAAAACCTTTACAGACAAGCAAAAGCTGAGAAAATTTAGCACCACCAAACCAGCTCTCCAACAAATACTAAAGGACATTCTCTAGACAGGAAACACAAAAAGGGTATATAAATTTGAACCCAAAACAATAAAGCAAATGGCAACGGGATCATACTTATCAATAATTACCTTAAATGTAAATGGGTTGAATGCCCCATCGAAAAGACAGATACTGGCCGAATGGATACAAAAACAAGACCCCTACATATGTTGTCTACAAGAGACCCACCTCAAAACAGGGGACACATACAGACTGAAAGTGAAGGGCTGGAAAAAGATTTTCCATGCAAATAGGGACCAAAAGAAAGCAGGAGTAGCAATACTCATATCAGATAAAATAGACTTTAAAACAAAGGCTGTGAAAAGAGACAAAGAAGATCACTACATAATGGTCAAAGGATCAATCCAAGAAGAAGATATAACAATTATAAATATATATGCACCCAACATAGGAGCACCGCAATATGTAAGACAAATGCTAACAAGTATGAAAGGAGAAATCAACAATAACACAATAATAGTGGGAGACTTTAATACCCCACTCACACCAATGGATAGATCAACTAAACAGAAAATTAACAAGGAAACACAAACTTTAAACGATACAATAGACCAGTTAGACCTAATTGATATCTATAGGACATTTCATCCCAAAACAATGAATTTCACCTTTTTCTCAAGCACACACGGAACCTTCTCCAAGATAGACCACATCCTGGGCCATAAAACTAGCCTTGGTAAGTTCAGAAAAATTGAAATCATTCCAAGCATCTTTTCTGACCACAATGCAGTAAGATTAGATCTCAATAACAGGAGAAAAACTATTAAAAATTCCAACATATGGAGGCTGAACAACACACTCCTGAATAACCAACAAATCACAGAAGAAATCAAAATCTGCATAGAAACGAATGAAAATGAAAACACAACAGCCCAAAACCTGTGGGACACTGTAAAAGCAGTCCTAAGGGGTAAGTTCATAGCAATACAGGCATACCTCAAGAAACAAGAAAAAAGCCAAATAAATAACCTAACTCTACACCTAAAGCAACTAGAAAAGGAAGAAATGAAGCACCCCAAGGTTAGTAGAAGGAAAGAAATCTTAAAAATTAGGGCAGAAATAAATGCAAAAGAAACAAAAGGGACCATAGCAAAAATCAACAAAGCCAACAGCTGGTTCTTTGAAAGGGTAAATAATATTGACAAACCATTAGCCAGACTCATCAAGAAACAAAGGGAGAAAAATCAAATCAATAAAATTAGAAATGAAAATGGAGAGATCACAACAGATAACATAGAAATACAAAGGATCATAAGAGACTACTATCAGCCATGAAATTAAAAGACGCTTACTCCTTGGAAGGAAAGTTATGACCAACCTAGATAGCATATTCAAAAGCAGAGACATTACTTTGCCAACAAAGGTTCGCCTAGTCAAGGCTATGGTCTTTCCTGTGGTCATGTATGGACGTGAGAGCTGGACTGTGAAGAAGGCTGAGCATCGAAGAATTGATGCTTTTGAACTGTGGTGTTGGAGAAGACTCTTGAGAGTCCCTTGGACTGCAAGAAGATCCAACCGGTCCATTCTGAAGGAGATCAATCCTGGAATTTCTTTAGAAGGAATGATGCTAAAGCTGAAACTCCAGTATTTTGGCCACCTCATGCGAAGAGCTGACTCATTGGAGAAGACTCTGATGCTGGGAGGGATTGAGGGCAGGAGGAGAAGGGGACGACAGAGGATGAGATGGCTGGATGGCATCACTGACTCGATGGATGCGAGTCTGGGTGACCTCCGGGAGCTGGTGATGGACAGGGAGGCCTGGCATGCTACAGTTCATGGGGTCGCAAAGAGTCGGACACGACTGAGCGACTGATCTGATCTGATCAGCAATTATATGGCAATAAAATGGACAACGTGAAAGAAATGGACAAATTCTTAGAAAAGTACAACTTTCCAAAACTGGATCAGGAAGAAATAGAAAATCTTAACAGACCCATCACAAGCATGCAAATTGAAACTGTAATCAGAAATCTTCCAGCAAACAAAAGCACAGGTCCAGACAGCTTCACAGCTGAATTCTACCAAAAATTTAGAGAAGAGCTAACACCTATCCTACTCAAACTGTTCCAGAAAATTGCAGAGGAAGGTAAACTTCCAAACTCATTCTATGAGGCCACCATCAACCTAATACCAAAACCCGACAAAGATGCCACAAAAAAAAAAAAAAAAAAAAAACAACACTACAGGCCAATATCACTGATGAACATAGATCAAAAATCCTTAACAAAATTCTAGCAATCAGAATCCAACAACATATTAAAAAGGTCATACACCATGACCAAGTGGGCTTTATCCCAGGAATGCAAGGATTCTTCAATATCCGCAAATCAATCAACATAATGCACCACATTAACAAATTGAAAAATAAAAACCATATGATTATCTCAATAGATGCAGAGAAAGCCTTTGACAAAGTTCAACATCCATTTATGATAAAAACTCTCCAGAAAGCAGGAATAGAAGGAACATACCTCAACATAATAAAAGCTATATATGACAAACCCACAGCAAACATTATCCTCAATGGTGAAAAATTGAAAGCATTTCCTCTAAAGTCAGGAACAAGACAAGGATGCCCACTTTCACCATTATTATTCAACATAGTCTTGGAAGTTTTGGCCACAGCAATCAGAGCAGAAAAAGAAATAAAATGAATCCAAATTGGAAAAGAAGAAGTAAAACTCTCACTGTTTGCAGATGACATGATCCTCTACATAGAAAACCCTAAAGACTCCACCAGAAAATTACTAGAACTAATCAATGAATATAGTAAAGTTGCAGGATATAAAATCAACACACAGAAATCCCTTGCATTCCTGTACACTAATAATGAGAAAATAGAAAGAGAAATTAAGGAAACAATTCCATTCACCATTGCAATGAAAAGAATAAAATACTTAGGAATATATCTACCTAAAGAAACTAAAGACCTATATATAGAAAACTATAAAACACTGGTGAAAGAAATCAAAGAGGACACTAATAGATGGAGAAATATACCATATTCATGGATCGGTAGAATCAATATAGTGAAAATGAGTATACTACCCAAAGCAATCTATAGATTCAATGCAATCCCCATCAAGCTACCAACGGTATTCTTCACAGAGCTAGAACAAATAATTTCTCAATTTGTATGGAAATAGAAAAAACCTCGAATAGCCAAACCTATCTTGAGAAAGAAGAATGGAACTGGAGGAATCAACCTGCCTGACTTCAGGCTCTACCACAAAGCCACAGTCATCAAGACAATATGGTACTGGCACAAAGACAGAAATATAGATCAATGGAACAAAATAGAAAGCCCAGAGATTAATCCACGCACATATGGACACCTTATTTTTGACAAAGGAGGCAAGAATATACAGTGGATTAAAGACAATCTCTTTAACAAGTGGTGCTGGGAAAACTGGTCAAACACTTGTAAAAGAATGAAACTAGAACACTTTCTAACACCATACACAAAAATAAACTCAAAATGGATTAAAGATCTAAATATAAGACCAGAAACCATAAAACTCCTAGAGGAGAACATAGGCAAAACACTCTCTGACATACATCACAGCAGGATCCTCTATTACCCACCTCCCAGAATATTGGAAATAAAATAAAAAATAAACAAATGGGACCTAAGTAAACTTAAAAGCTTCTGCACAACAAAGGAAACTATAAGCAAGGTGAAAAGACAGCCTTCAGAATGGGAGAAAATAATAACAAATGAAGCAACAGACAAACAACTAATCTCAAAAATATACAAGCAACTCCTACAGCTCAATTCCAGAAAAATAAATGACCCAATCAAAAAATGGGCCAAAGAACTAAATAGACATTTCTCCAAAGAAGACATACAGATGGCTAACAAACACATGAAAAGATGCTCAACATCACTCATTATCAGAGAAATGCAAATCAAAACCACTATGATGTACCGTTTCATGCCAGTCAGAATGGCTGCGATCCAAAAGTCCACAAGCAATAAATGCTGGAGAGGGTGTGGAGAAAAGGGAACCCTCTTACACTGTTGGTGGGAATGCAAACTAGTACAGCCACTATGGAGAACAGTATGGAGATTCCTCAAAAAACTGGGAATAGAACTGCCTTATGATCCAGCAATCCCACTGCTGGGCATACACACTGAGAAAACCAGAATTGAAAGAGAACACGTGTACCCCAATGTTCATAGCAGCACTGTTTACAATAGCCAGGACTTGGAAGCAACCTAGATGTCCATCAGCAGATGAATGGATAAGCAAGCTTTGGTACATATACACAATGGAGTATTACTCAGCCATTAAAAAGAACACATTTGAATCAGTTCTAATGAGGTGGATGGAACTGGAGCCGATTATACAGAGTGAAGTAAGCCAGAAAGAAAAACACCAATACAGTATACTAACGCATATATATGGAATTTAGAAAGATCGTTACAATAACCCTGTTTATGAGACAGCAAAAGAGACACTGATGTATAGAACAGTCTTTTGGACTCTGGGAATGGGAGAGGGTGGGATGATTTGGGAGAATAGCATGGAAATATGTATAATATCATATCTTAAACGAGTCGCCAGTCCAGGTACGATGCCTGATAACGGATGCCTGGGGCTGGTGCACTGGGACGACCCAGAGGGATGGTATGGGGAGGGAGGAGGGAGGGAGGGTTCAGGATGGGGAACACATATATACTTGTGACAGATTTATTTTGATGTATGGCAAAAGCAATACAATATTGTAAAGTTAAGCAAAATAAAATTTAATTAAAAAAAAACTGATGAATGTCTTTCAGAAGAAAAAAAATAAAAATAAAATAAATCCTATGTTATCACAAGTGGCAGGATTTCCTTTCTCATGGATGACTAATATTCCATTGTTACACACACACATATGCATATATTCTATATGTCTTATATTTTCTTTATCCATTTATTCATTGACAGACACAAGTTGTTTCTATATTTTGGCTAATTGCAAATAATGCTAAAGTGAATGTGTGAGTGCAGGCATTGCTTCAATATTCTGTTTTAATTTCTCTTAAATGTATACCCCAAAGTGGAATTGCTGGATTATATGATAGTTATTTTTAATCTCTTAAGGAGCTTCTATACTGTTTTCTGCTGTAGCTGCACCAATTTACATTCCCACAGTGTACAAGGTTCTCTTTCCTCCATACCATCACCAATGCTTTTTATCTCTTGATTTTTTGATGATAGCCATTTTAACAGCTGTGAGATGATATTTCATTGTGACTTTGATTTATATTTTTCTGATAATTAGCGATATTGAGCACCTTTTCCTGTACCTGTTGACCATTTGTATGTCTTCTCTGGAATAATGTCTACTCAGTTCCTCTGCTTGTTTTTAAATTGGATTGTTTAGTTTTAAGCTATTAAGTTGTATGGCTTTATATATATTTTGGACATTAATGCTTTATCAGATATATGATTTGCAGTTATTTTTCTCTCACTCCATAGGTTGTCTTTTTATATTGTTTGCTTCTTTTGCTGTGCAGAAGTTTTTTAGTTTAATGTATCTTATTATTTTTGCTATCATTTACTTTCCTTTTGATGTCAAATCTAAAAAAAATTATTACCTTAAAGTCTCCACCAAAAAACTATTAGAACTAATAATTGAATTCAGTAAACTTGCAGGATACCAGATTACCATACAGAAATCTGTTGCTTTTCTGCACACTAATAAATGACTTGTCAGAAAGAGAAAGCAAGAAAACAATTCCATGGACATGTGTACACTGATATATTTTAAATGGATAACCAACAAGGACCTCCTGTATAGCACCAGTAACTCTACGCAATGTTTTGTGGCACCCTGAATGGGAGGAGAATTTGGGGGAGAATGGATACATGTGTATGTATGGCTCAGCCCCTTTGTTCTCCACTTGAAATTATCACAACATTGTTAATTGCCTATATGCCAATACAAAATAAAAAGTTTTTTTTTTAAATCCCATTTACAATTGCATCAAAAAGAATAAAATAGGAATAAATTTAATCAAGGGGGTAAAGGTTAAATTCTAAAAACTATAAAACATTGATGAAGAAAATTGAAGATGAAGCAAAGAACTGAAAGATATTTCATGTTCATGGATTGGAGGAATTAATATTGTTAAAGTGTCCATACCACCCAAAGCAATCTACAGAGTTAATTCATCAAGATACTTTTCAGAGAACTAAGACGAATAATCTTGAATTTTTACAGAACCAAAGAAGACCTCAAATAACCAAAGCAATCTTAAGAAAAATAGAGCTGGAGTTATCATGCTCCCTGACTTCAGACTATACTACAAAGTGACAGTAATCAAAATAACGTGGTACTGGCACAAAAACAGACATATAGATCAACAGAATAGAGAGCCCAGAAATAAACCCACACACATATGGCCGATTAATCTGTGACAAAGGAGACAGAAATATAAAATGGAGAAAAAACAGTGTCATCAGTAAGTGATATTGTTGAAACTGGACAGCTACATGTAAAAGAAATTAGAGTATTTTCTCACACCATATAAAAAAATAAACTCAAAATGGATTAAAGACCTAAATTTAAAACTGGAAGCCACAAAACTCCTAGAAGAAAGCATAGGCAGTATATGCTTTGACATAAGTCTTAACAATATTTTTATCTTTCTCTGCAGGCAAAGGAAATAAAAGCAAAAATAAAGAAATGGGACCTATATTAAACTTAAAGGCTTTTGCACAGTAAAGGATACTATCATCAAAATGAAAAGACAGTTTACCAAATGGGAGAAGATAATTCCAAATGATTTATCTGATAAGGGGTAAGGGGTTAATATACAAACTATATGAAGAACTCATACAGCTCAATATCAAATAAGCAAATGATTCAATTTTAAAATGATCAAAAGATCTGATTAGATATTTTCCCAAAGATACATAAAGATGGCCAAAAGGTACATAAGAAGATGCTCAATATCACCAATCATCAGAGAAATGCAAACCAAAACCACAATGAGCTATTACTTCACATCTGTCAGAATGTTATCATCAAAAACATAATGAACAATAACTGTTGGCCAGAATGTTGAGAAAAGGGAATATGCAGAGTACATCATGAAAAACGCTGGACTGGAAGAAACACAAGCTGGAATCAAGATTGTCGGGAGAAATATAAATAACCTCAGATATGCAGATGACACCACCCTTATGGCAGAAAGTGAAGAGGAACTAAAAAGCCTCTTGATGAAAGTGAAAGAGGAGAGTGAAAAAGTTGGTTTAAAGCTCAACATTCAGAAAACGAAGATCATGGCATCCGGTCCCATCACTTCATGGCAAATAGATGGGGAAACAGTGGAAACAGTGTCAGACTTTCTATTTTTGGGCTCCAAAATAACTGCAGATGGTGACTGCAGCCATGAAATTAAAAGACGCTTACTCCTTGGAAGGAAAATTATGACCAACCTAGATAGCATATTCAAAAGCAGAGACATTACTTTGCCAACAAAGGTCCGTCTAGTCAAGGCTATGGTTTTTCCTGTGGTCATGTATGGATGTGAGAGCTGGACTGTGAAGAAGGCTGAGCACCGAAGAATTGATGCTTTTGAAGTGTGGTGTTGGAGAAGACTCTTGAGAGTCCCTTGGACTGCAAGGAGATCCAACCAGTCCATTCTGAAGGAGATCAGCCCTGGGATTTCTTACTTTTTTTAAATTTTTTTTAACTTTACGATATTGTATTGGTTTTGCCATATATCAAAATGAATCCACCACAGGTATACATGTGTTCCCCATCCTAAACCCTCCTCCGTCCTCCCTCCCCATACCATCCCTCTGGGTCGTCCCAGTGCACCAGCCCCAGGCATCCGTTATCAGGCATCATACCTGGACTGAGTCTCGTTTCGTATATGATATTATACATGTTTAAATGCCATTCTCCCAAATCATCTCACCCTCTCCCTCTCCCACAGAGTCCAAAAGACTGTTCTATACATCAGTGTCTCTTTTGCTGTCTGATATACAGGGTTATTGTTACCATCTTTCTAAATTCCATATATATGCATTCAGATCAGATCAGATCAGTTGCTCAGTCGTGTCCGACTCTTTACGACCCCATGAACTGCAGCACGCCAGGCCTCCCTATCCATCACCAACTCCCGGAGGTCACTCAGACTCAAATCCATCGAGTCAGTGATGCCATCCAGCCATCTCATCCTCTGTCATCCCCTTCTCCTCCTGCCCCCAATCCCTCCCAGCATCAGAGTCTTCTCCAATGAGTCAACTCTTCGCATGAGGTGGCCAAAATACTGGAGTTTCAGCTTTAGCATCATTCCTTCCAAAGAAATCCCAGGGCTGATCTCCTTCAGAATGGACTGGTTGGATCTCCTTGCAGTCCAAGGGACTCTCAAGAGTCTTCTCCAACACCACAGTTCAAAAGCATCAATTCTTTGGTGCTCAGCCTTCTTCACAGTCCAGCTCTCACATCCATACATGACCACAGGAAAGACCATAGCCTTGACTGGCGAACCTTTGTTGGCAAAGTAATGTCTCTGCTTTTGAATATGCTATCTAGGTTGGTCATAACTTTCCTTCCAAGGAGTAAGTGTCTTTTAATTTCATGGCTACAGTCACCATCTGCAGTGATTTCGGAGCCCAGAAAAATAAAGTCTGACACTGTTTCCACTGTTTCTCCATCTATTTCCCATGTAGTCATGGGACCAGATGCCATGATCTTCGTTTTCTGAATGTTGAGCTTAAAGCCAACTTTTTCACTCTCCATTTTCACTTTCATCAAGAGGCTTTTTAGTTCCTCTTCACTTTCTGCCATAAGGGTGCGTTAGTATACTGTAAAGAAAGAAAGTTGCTCAGTCGTGTCCGACTCTGCGACCACAAGGACTGTAGCCTACCAGGCTCTTCCGTCCATGGGATTTTCCAGGCAAGAATACTGGAGTGGGTTGCCATTTCCTTCTCCAGGGGATCTTCCTGACCCAGGGATTGAACCCGGGTCTTCCGCATTTTAGGCAGACACTTTACAATCTGAGCCACCAGGGAAGTCCTTATACTGTATTGGTATTTTTCTTTCTAGCTTACTTCACTCTGTATAATAGGCTCCAGTTTCATCCACTTCATTAGAACTGATTCAAATGTATTCTTTTTAATGGCTGAGTAATACTCCATTGTGTATATGTACCACAGCTTTCTTATCCATTCATCTGCTGATGGACATCTAGGTTGCTTCCATGTCCTGGCTATTGTAAACAGTGCTGCAGTGAACATCGGGGTACACGTGTCTCTTTCAATTCTGGTTTTCTCAGTGTGTATGCCCAGCAGTGGGATTGCTGGATCATAAGGCAGTTCTGTTTCCAGTTTTTTAAGGAATCTCCACACTGTTCTCCATAGTGGCTGTACTAGTTTGCATTCCCACCAACAGTGTAAGAGGGTTCCCTTTTCTCCACACCCTCTCTAGCATTTATTGCTTGTAGACTTTTGGATCACAGCCATTCTGACTGGCATGAAATGGTACCTCATAGTGGTTTTGATTTGCATTTCTCTGATAATGAGTGATGTTGAGCATCTTTTCATGTGTTTGTTAGCCATCTGTATGTCTTCTTTGGAGAAATGTCTGTTTAGTTCTTTGGCCCATTTTTTGATTGGGTCATTTATTTTTCTGGAATAGAGCTGTAGGAGTTACTTGTATATTTTTGAGATTAGTTGTTTGTCTGTTGCTTCATTTGTTATTATTTTCTCCCATTCTGAAGGCTGTCTTTTCACCTTGCTTATAGTTTCCTTTGTTGTGCAGAAGCTTTTAAGTTTAATTAGGGGATTTCTCTGGAGGGAATGATGCTGAAGCTGAAACTCCAGTACTTTGGCCACCTCATGCGAAGAGTTGACTCATTGGAAAAGACTCTGATGCTGGGAGGGATTGGGGGCAGGAGGAGAAGGGGACGACAGAGGATGAGATGGCTGGATGGCATCACTGACTTGATGGACATGAGTCTGAGTGAACTCCGGGAGTTAGTGATGGACAGGGAGGCCTGGCGTGCTGCTATTCATGGGGTCGCAGAGCCGGACACGACTGAACAGCTGAACTGAACTGAGTGTCCTATTGGTGGGAATTAAAGTTGGTATAAACCATTATGGAAAACTGTGTAACAGTTCCTCAAAATTCTGAAAATAGGACTACCATAGGATCCACAGTTCCACTGTTATGTACATATCCTAAGAAAAAGAAAACACTAATTAGAAAATATATATGTTCATAACAACATTATTTATAATAGTCAAAATAAGGATGTGATGTCAATATCCAGCAACAGATGAATGGATAAAGAAGCTGTGGTTTATATCACAATGTAATATACTCAGCCATAAAAAATAATGAAATTTTGCCTTTGGCAACAACATGAATGGGCATGGAGAGTATTATGCTTAATGAAGTTATACAGAGAAAGACAAATACTGTATGCCTTCACTTATATGTAAAATCTAAAAAAGTACAACAATCAAATAAATATAAAAAAGTAGAAACAGACTCATAGATACAAAGGACAAACTAGTGATTATAAGTGGTTACTTATAAGGATGGGGGAGGGACAAAATAGGGAAAGGGAATTAAAAGGTACAAACTAATAGGTATAAATTAAGTAAGATACAAAGATAATGTACGGCACAAGGAGTATAACCAATGTTTTATAATTTCAATTGAAGTATAATCTATAAAATATTAAATCACTATGTTGTACACCTGAAATCAATGTAACATTGTAAATCAGCTATCAGATCAGATCAGATCAGATCAGTCGCTCAGTCGTGTCCGACTCTTTGCGACCCCATGAACCGCAGCACGCCAGGCCTCTCTGTCCATCACCAGCTCCCGGAGGTCACTCAGACTCACACCCATCAAGTCAGTGATGCCATCCAGCCATCTCATCCTCTGTCGTCCCCTTCTCCTCCTGCCCTCAATCCCTCCCAGCATCAGAGTCTTCTCCAATGAGTCAACTCTTCGCATGAGGTGGCCAAAATACTGGAGTTTCAGCTTTAGCATCATTCCTTCTAAAGAAATCCCAGGATTGATCTCCTTCAGAATGGACTGGTTGGATCTTCTTGCAGTCCAAGGGACTCTCAAGAGTCTTCTCCAACACCACAGTTCAAAAGCATCAATTCTTCGGCGCTCAGCTTTCATTATAGTCCAACTCTCACATCCATACATGACCACAGGAAAGACCATAGCCTTGACTAGGCGAACCTTTGTTGGTAAAGTAATGTCTCTGCTTTTGAATATGCTATCTAGGTTGGTCATAACTTTCCTTCCAAGGAGTAAGCGTCTTTTAATTTCATGGCTGCAGTCACCATCTGCAGTGATTTTGGAGCCCAGAAAAATAAAGTCTGACACTGTTTCCACTGTTTCTCCATCTATTTCCCATGCAGTGATGGGACCAGATGCCATGATCTTTGTTTTCTGAATGTTGAGCTTTAAGCCAACCTTTTCACTTTCCACTTTCACTTTCATCAAGAGGCTTTTGCTATACTTCAATCTAAAAAAGAATGATGTAGGAGAGTAAATTAGTAATAAAATTTTTGACAGATTAAGATGCTACCATCTCTGCTAAGATTAGAAAGCCACTGAATCAGAAAGTTACCTGCCAGTCGGTGTACAGAAGCTTCTGTATTGCCATTTCCAAAATTACACCACCTCTACTAATCTAGACATTGTCTTCAGCCAGGACATCCTCTGCAGTCAGGACATCGCTACTTATTACTGGCTCAGGAACCACAGTGAGTTTGTAACAATCCACCACAGCATAGTGGATGCCTTGTGACCTGCCTCCTTCCCCATTTGATTCACTTTCAAATTACAGTTTCACAGGAGTAAAATTGCATATCAGAGCCCAAATCACATCTGGAATCTGATCAAGAGCATTTCTGGGAAATGCTATATGTTATATGACTTCTGCTGCTCTAAGGAGGTGGAATAGTACTCAGTGAGCCAATCCACATTGATGTCTGTGTAAAATCTTCCCCATTCTTAGTTATCTTAAACAGCTTTTATAAGGCAGACATGATAAACTTCTTGAAGGTTTTGGGAAATATACCTGTACATTATTGTCATGAAGAATCTTTTAAACCTACCAGTTAAATTTATTTTACATGGTAGAAAAGTGGTCAGTTCAGTTCAGTTGCTCAGTCGTGTCTGTCTCTGCAACCCCATGAGTTGCAGCACATCAGGCTTCCCTGTCCATCACCAACTCCCAGAGCTTACTCAAACTGACATCCATAGAGTCAGTGATGCCATCCAACCATCTTACCCTCTGTCGTCCCTTTCTCCTCCTGCCTTCAATCTTTCCCAGCATCAAGATCTTTTCCAGTGAGTCAGTTCTTTGTATCAGGTGGCCAAAGTATTGGAGTTGCAGCTTCAGCACCAATCCTTCCAATGAATATTCAGGACTGATTTCCTTTAGGATGGAGTGGTTTGATCTCCTCGCTGTTCAAGGGCCTCTCAAGAGTCTTTTCCAACACCACAGTTCAAAAGCATCAGTTCTTCAGCACGCAGCTTTCTTTATGGTCCAGTTCTCACATCCATACATGACCACTAGAAAAACCATAATTTTGACTATATGGACCTTTGTCAGTAATGTAATTCTCTGCTTTTTAATATATTGTCTAGGTTTGTCATAGCTTTTCTTCCAAAGAGCAAGCAAGAAAAGGGGTAAGAGAAGTCATATTTGTGTTAATGTATAAATGAATAAAGTATCTGGAAGCTTCTATAAGTAATTGACAAACCTTAGGGTATTTTTGGGAAAGATAGTGGGTAGTTGCAGAATATGGTGGTAGGGGAATTTTTATCACATAGATGTGAAGCATTTTGAGTTTAAAGCCACATGAATGTGCTACCTATTGAAATATAAGATATAAAAAACCAAAAAGTACTGACAAAACTTACATTATTATTTTATAATTTTAAGGATTTCCTCTTGATTCATTCCTGATATGCTTTGTTTTGTGTCTTTCCCCCTTGATTTCTAGAAACTTGTCTATTTCAATTCAGCTTTTTCAGATAACTACCTTTCAGATTTTCTATTTTTTTTTCTTTGCCATTTCTTCAGTTTCTGAGTGTAGTTTTATTATTTCCTTTCTGGATCTAGTTTGTTAGGTTTTCTCTTCTCTGCTTCTAAATATTTTCTTAACATATTTAATCCCCCCTCTCCCCTACCCCATCCCGCATAAATGCAGTTAAGACTGTCAATTTACCTCTGGATGCACGCTAGGTACCCTACACATTCTATCTGTAGTACTTTACATTTTTGTTTTTTCAACTGTCAAGGCCATTTTTATTGTTCATTTTATCAAGTTGAAAAATTCTGCTTATGCAAGTTAATCTTTTAAATGCAGTAGACTCTAGAGATTATGGCATCTGATTTCTTTGTACCACATTATGAAATAAAACAATGGGTACATCTTTCTGATATGCAAATCAAGGAAATGAAAGCAACACACTCATTTTGACACCTCAGTTAGACATTCCCAGGGAGGTTTTTCATTTAAACATAATTTAAAAGCAAAAAAACCTTTATGAAACCTAAACTACAACTGTGATTATGTCATGAAATATCTTACTCCACAATTTTTGTTTCTGAAGTCAAAGATGTGAAAGTTCAGAGTTTTGCCTTGTTCCTAAATTTTTCTATTTGCAGTTTTTTCCCTTCTTCAGACTTGTCTATTTATCATTTATCTATTTTGCCTTGTCTTTATTCATCAAAACCAGGGAAAATCAGAGAATTTATCACTGATGCTTATTTGCTGTCTGAAACATTTAATCTGAAGCTAATTTGAATTTCAGTCTTCACCTGCATTTAACTCCTGTTCTCCATTTGTGGGTTTTATTTATTTATTTATTTTTAATTTAATTTTATTTAACTTTACAATATTGTATTGATTTTGCCATATATCAAAATGAATCTGCCACAGGTATACATGTGTTCCCCATCCTGAACCCTCCTCCCTCCTCCCTCCCCATACCATCCCTCTGGGACGTCCCAGTGCACCAGCCCCAAGCATCCAGTCTCGTGCATCAAACCTGCTGGCGACTCGTTTAATATATGATATTATACATATTTCAATGCCATTCTCCCAAATCATCCCACCCTCTCCCTCTCTCAGAGTCCAAAAGACTGTTCTATACATCAGTGTCTCTTTTGCTGTCTCGTATACAGGGTTATTGTTAACATCTTTCTAAATTCCATATATATGCGTTAGTATACTGTATTGGTGTTTTTCTTTCTGGCTTACTTCATTCTGTATAATAGGCTCCAGTTTCATCCACCTCATTAGAACTGATTCAAATGTATTCTTTTTAATGGCTGTTTAATACTCCATTGTGTATATATACCACAGCTTTCTTATCCATTCATCTGCTGATGGACATCTAGGTTGCTTCCATGTCCTGGCTATTGTAAACAGTGCTGCAGTGAACATTGGGGTACATGTGTCTCTTTCAATTCTGGTTTCCTCGGTGTGTATGCCCAGCAGTGGGATTGCTGGATCATAAGGCAGTTCTGTTTCCAGTTTTTTAAGGAATCTCCACACTGTTCTCCATAGTGGCTGTACTAGTTCGCATTCCCACCAACAGTGTAAGAGGGTTCCCTTTTCTCCACACCCTCTCTAGCATTTATTGCTTGTAGACTTTTGGATCACAGCCATTCTGACTGGCATGAAATGGTACCTCATAGTGGTTTTGATTTGCATTTCTCTGATAATGAGTGATGTTGAGCATCTTTTCATGTGTTTGTTAGCCATCTGTATGTCTTCTTTGGAGAAATGTCTGTTTAGTTCTTTGGCCCATTTTTTGATTGGGTCATTTATTTTTCTGGAATTGAGCTGTAGGAGTTGCTTGTATATTTTTGAGATTAGTTGTTTGTCTGTTGCTTCATTTGCTATTATTTTCTCCCATTCTGAAGGCTGTCTTTTCACCTTGCTTATAGTTTCCTTTGTTGTGCAGAAGCTTTTAAGTTTAATTAGGTCCCATTTGTTTATTTTTTATTTTATTTCCAATATTCTGGAGATGGGTCATAGAGGATCCTGCTGTGATGTATGTCAGAGAGTGTTTTGCCTATGTTCTCCTCTAGGAGTTTTATAGTTTCTAGTCTTACGTTTAGATCTTTTATCCATTTTGAGTTTATTTTTGTGTATGGTGTTAGATAGTGCTCTAGCTTCATTCTTTTACAAGTGTTTGACCAGTTTTCCCAGCACCACTTGTTAAAGAGATTGTCTTTAATCCACTGTATATTCTTGCCTCCTTTGTCAAAAATAAGGTGTCCATATGTGCGTGGATTTATCTCTGGGCTTTCTATTTTGTTCCATTGATCTATATTTCTGTCTTTGTGCCAGTACAATACTGTCTTGATGACTGTGGCTTTGTAGTAGAGCCTGAAGTCAGGCAGGTTGTTTCCTCCAGTTCCATTCTTCTTTCTCAAGATAGGTTTGGCTATTCGAGATTTTTGGATTTCCATACAAATTGTGAAATTATTTGTTCTAGCTCTGTGAAGAATACCGTTGGTAGCTTGATAGGGATTGCATTGAATCTATAAATTGCTTTGGGTAGTATACTCATTTTCACTATATTGATTCTGCCAATCCATGAACATGGTATATTTCTCCATCTATTAGTGTCCTCTTTGATTTCTTTCACCAGTGTTTTATAGTTTTCTATATATAGGTCTTTAGTTTCTTTAGGTAGATATATTCCTAAGTATTTTATTCTTTTCATTGCAATGGTGAATGGAATTGTTTCCTTAATTTCTCTTTCTATTTTCTCATTATTAGTGTACAGGAATGCAAGGGATTTCTGTGTGTTGATTTTATATCCTGCAACTTTACTATATTCATTGATTAGTTCTAGTAATTTTCTGGTGGAGTCTTTAGGGTTTTCTATGTAGAGGATCATGTCATCTGCAAACAGTGAGAGTTTTACTTCTTCTTTTCCAATTTGGATTCATTTTATTTCTTTTTCTGCTCTGATTGCTGTGGTCAAACTTCCAAAACTATGTTGAATAGTAATGGTGAAAGTGGGCATCCTTGTCTTGTTTCTGACTTTAGAGGAAATGCTTTCAATTTTTCACCATTGAGGATAATGTTTGCTGTGGGTTTGTCATATATAGCTTTTATTATGTTGAGGTATGTTCCTTCTATTCCTGCTTTCTAGAGAGTTTTTATCATAAATGGATGTTGGATTTTGTCAAAGGCTTTCTCTGCATCTATTGAAATAATCATATGGTTTTTTTTTTCATTTTGTTAATGTTTTGTATTACATTGATTGATTTGCAGATATTGAAGAATCCTTGCATTCCTGGGATAAAGCCCACTTGGTCATGGTGTATGATCTTTTTATTTTTTTTAATTAAATTTTATTTTGCTTAACTTTACAATACTGTATTGCTTTTGCCATACATCGAGATGGATCTGCCACCAGTATACACGTGCTCCCCATCCTGAACCCTCCTCCCTCCTCCCTCCCCATACCTTCCCTCTGGGTCGTCCCAGTGCACCAGGCCCAGGCATCCGTTATCAGGCATCGTACCTGGACTGGCGACTCGTTTCAGATATGATATTATACATATTTCAATGCTATTCTCCCAAATCATCCCTCCCTCTCCCGGTCCCTAGGCCAAAAATCTGTTCTATACATCAGTGTCTCTTTTGCTGTCTTGTAAGCAGGGTTATTGTTACCATCTTTCTAAATTCCATATATATGCGTTAGTATACTGTACTTGTGGTTTTCTTTCTGGCTTACTTCACTCTGTATAATAGGCTCCAGTTCCATCCACCTCATTAGAACTGATTCAAATGTATTCTTTTTAGTGGCTGAGTAACACTCCATTGTGTATACGTACCACTGCTTTCTTATCCATTCATCTGCTGATGGACATCTAGCTTGCTTCCATGTCCTGGCTATTGTAAACAGTGCTGCTATGAACATTGGGGTACACGTGTCTCTTTCAATTCTGGTTTTCTCAGTGTGTATGCCCAGCAGTGGGATTGCTGGATCATAAGGCAGATCTATTCCCAGTTTTTTGAGGAATCTCCATACTGTTCTCCATAGTGGCTGTACTAGTTTGCATTCCCACCAACAGTGTAAGAGGGTTCCCTTTTCTCCACACCCTCTCCAGCATTTATTGCTTGTGGACTTTTGGATCGCAGCCATTCTGACTGGCGTGTATGATCTTTTTAATGTGTTGTTGGATTCTGATTGCTAGAATTTTGTTAAGGATTTTTGCATCTATGTTCATCAGTGATATTGGCCTGTAGTTTTCTTTTTTTGTGGCATCTTTGTCAGGTTTTGGTATTAGGGTGATGGAGGCCTCATAGAATGAGTTTGGAAGTTTACCTTCCTCTGCAATTTTCTGGAAGAGTTTGAGTAGGATAGATGTTAGCTCTTCTCTAAATTTTTGGTAGAATTCAGCCGTGGAGCCGTCTGGACCTGGGCTTTTGTTTGCTGGAAGATTCCTGATTACAGTTTTAATTTCCGTGCTTGTGATGGGTCTGTTAAGATTTTCTATTTCTTCCTGGTCTAGTTTTGGACAGTTGTACTTTTCTAAGAATTTGTCCACTTCTTCCACGTTGTCCATTTTATTGCCATATAATTGCCATTTGTGGGTTTTAAAAGTATCTGCAAGAGATAAGACTATATATAATGAGAGAGTCAATGGGATGCTTGAAATCTCATAAAGCATAAAAATAATAAGCCCTGCAAAGAAGCCTGAAGTTTTTCTTTTAGGTAACTCAAAATGAAAGACAGATAAATTGACATCTGTATCTATCTCCCCTCAATCCTGTTCCTTTGAGGATACTGTTCAAGGTGGAACCCAGTCCTTAGAACTTCTGAAGATGCCAATTACTTGTGCTATTACTATTACTTGTGCATCCCCCCCACCCCGAATGAGTTGGTTCCACCATCTGTCTCACCACAGGTGTGACTGTTAGAATATCAATTTCCCTCTTTGTCTTTTGCCTTCCTAAAGGAAATCAACCCTGAATATTCGTTGGAAGGACTGATGCTGAAGCTCCAATACTTTGGCCACCTGATGTGAAGAGCTGACTCATGGGAAAAGACCCTGATGCTGGGAAAGATTGAGGGCAGGAGGAGAAGGGGTTGACAGAGGGTGAGGTGGTTAGATAAGCATCACTGACTTAATGGACATCCATCTGAGCAAACTTTGGGAGATAGTGAAAGACAGAGAAGCCTGGTGTGCTGCAGTCCATGGGGTTTCAAAGAGTCAGATACGACTTAGTGACTACTATGTCCATTGCTACCTTTCTGCCTTATCATCAGTGAGCCTCTTCTTAAACTCAGTCCTTGCCAATTTTTATCCCTCTACAGATTTTTCTTTCTAGCACATTCACCTTTAGTACAATTCAATATGTGTGTTGAACACTTACTATGACAAAACACTCTGATAAGCACTAATTCTAATTATGTTTGTAATAAAACTTTTCTAATTTCTGGGAACATGTGTAAACATCATTCCTATTTTTAGATTTGTAGTTTCTGATAAAAGTGCACTGGAACATAATTGCTTCATTACTACCTTTCCTACTCTTTTTGGCTACTTGTTGCTTTGTATTATAGTTATGTTTGTGTATGACTTTTTTCTTTTCTTTTTTTTTTTTACTGAATCAGATAAAATTTTAAAAAACTGAAAGAATTTCTCTAATATTTTCATGCTACTTACAATGTAGTATGACATGATACACTTTAATCGGCATCATCAATATTTTCTCCATAACTTTATTAAATCTGTCCTTAAATCAACAAATCAAGAGCTTATTTGTACTGTTTCCAAGAAAGAGAAATAATTTCTTTTCTTCTATGTAGGTGCTCTGTTGGATATAAATTATACAACCTTTAATTCAGTTTAGTTCAGTCACTTAGTAGTGTTCTCCTCTATGTGACCCCATGGACTGCAGCACACCAGGGTTCCCCTTCCATCACCAACTCCCAGAGCTGGTTGAAAATAGTTACTCTGGGCATATTTTTCTTCTGTGTAAATTTATAGCTAAGTTGACCTACCCAACTATTTATTTTTCACTTATAGGTTATTCATGTAAACACAAAGGTGAATTCTGCTATGGGGAGAGAGAGTGGACTATTTATCAGAGATTTGACTCTAAATTAGTTTTATAACTCTAAGGAAATAATTTTTCCTTTCTAGCCTCTGACTCTTAATCCACAGATGAGATTGAATGAGATGAAATAGATGATCGCTAAGATTTTCTTCAGATTGTATGGTTGGTGGTGATGGTAGATTATTGTTCTTAACATATTTGTTGCTTTTTCCAGTGAAACTTTGATAATTTCCAATACTGTAATGTCAGGCTTAGTCATGTATCCAAAATTGCCCTTCCCTGTGGGAAGATTACACTTCCCTGCTCAGTGGTATCAGGCATTACCAGGCAACACAAATTGGCCAATGGGAAATAAGCAGAATCTATGTGTACCATTTCTGATCAGAAGCTCTGAGTCATCCTAGGTTCTGCTCTCTCTCTTTTCCACCTACCACAGCTATGATGAAGTTCCATATAGAAGTTGCTTCTGGATGGAGAAGGGAAGAAAATGTGGAGTAAACAATAACCCCCAGCTGACAAATGCAGTAACATCTTTGTTGCTATAAGCCCTTGAGAGACTAAGATTTCTGTTAATGCAGTAGCATCTAGCAAAAGATGATTGGTACATTCATCAATGATTGGATATTAGTTCAAAAGTAAAACTTGAAAGCAATGCCTTCCAATTAAAATTTAATTTAAAAATCACAAAAGTAATATGTATATATACATATGCTGTGCTGTGCTGAGTTGCTTCAGTCATGTCTGACTTTGTGACCTCCTGGACCATAGCCCACCAGGCTCCTTCTGCAGGCAAGGATACAGGAGTGGGTTGCCATTTCTTCCTCCAGAGGATCTTCTTGACCCAGGGGTTGAACTTGGATATCTTGCATCTCCTGCATTGACAGATAGATTATTTACCACCACCACCTGGGAAACCCATATATGTATATACATATCTTAATATACATATATAGTTATCCCTGATCATCACTCTTCAATCTCCTCATCTTCCCCAATTCCACTCTTCCCTTCCCTTCATAAGCCCTTCTTTCTTTCGTAATTTATTCCTTTCATGTTATATATGGATATACATGTTTTATTATATACTATATATAAAGCAATTTAAAAATAACATAAGTGTAGACCTGACATTAAAGAAATTGCCCTGTATTTCTACTTAGAATATTCCTTGAAATTTCTGCCTTGAGTCCTTGAATGGATCTTCCAGGTAAAAATGAAGTTTTTAAAAGCACTTCTTCATTACTAAGATATTACGTGTGTGTGTGTGCATGTGTGCTCAGTATGTTTGACTCTTTGTGACCTCATGGACTGTAGCCTGCCAGGCTCCTCTCTCCATGGAATTTTTCAGACTGAAGTGAATTGCCATTTCTTTCTCCAGGGGATCTTCCCGACCTGGGGTTCAAACGCAAGTCTCTTGTGTCTTCTGCATTGGCAGGCAGGTTCTTTACCAGCTGAGTCACTGGGAAACATGCCTACTCTAAAAGGCAGTGTTCCTTAGCAGTTCATGATTTTACAAATATTAGTTGAAGAACAGGACGTCTCCTGAAGTACTGATAATACCATTTGTTGTCGTTTTAAGATTTATTAAAGAAGTTGAGCAATCTCCAATATGTTATTTGTTGCACAAGAATATTGACTAATTTTTCTCTTTGCTTCAATGGCAAAGAAAACTTGAAAATAAGCTCTGAATGTCTATGCTAATGACTTAGCAATATGACTTTGTATCTTCAATATCATCAAGGTAAGCTTTACAGCAGTTTCACTACTTTAAGTACTTTTTCTTTGCTTGTTAATTAACCTTATTGTTTTTTAAACCAGTAATATCTTTAATACATTTCTGAAGGGCAACTACATGAGGCTTTGTGCATGCTCAGTCATGTCTCATTCTTTGCAACCCTTTGGATTGTGGTCCACCAGGCTCCTCCGTCCATGGAATTTTCCAGGCAAGCATACTAGAATGGGTTGCTATCCTCCCCCAGGGGATCTTCCCAACCCAGGGATTGAATACACGTCTCCTGCATTGGCAGGCAGATTATCACTGAGTCACCTGGGAAGCCCACATGAGGCTTAGAGGCTTGCAGTTTTTTGCATTCACATCTGACTTATGACTTATCTCAGAATCAGCACATGATTCTCTGTTTCTGTGTTCAAGGTAAAATATTCCTGAATAACCATCATGTACAACCAGCATTTTTTATTGTCTTATTGAGATATAATTCACTTGCTATACAATTCACCTACTTAAAGTGTACAATTCAGGAATTCCCTGACTGTCCAGTGGTTACAACTTGACACTTTCACTGCCCAGGCCTGTGCAGCATGTAAAAAAAATAGTGTATAATTTAAGTGAAAGTGAAGTCACTCAGTGTATTCATAATTATGCATTCATCACTGCAATCAATTATTTAGCATATTTCCTTACCTGATAACCACCCCCCCACACACATCCTGCAGATGTCACCCCTTAATCTCATCTTTCCCAGCCCTAGTGATATACTTTCTCTCTCTATCAGTTTGCCCATTCCTGTAATTCGTATAAATGGAATCATACAATATATGGTGCTTTGTGACTGTTTTTCCACTTAGCATGTTTTCAAGGTTCACCCATGTCATAGCATGTATCATTACTTCATTTCTTTTTATTACTGTATAATAGTCCAAAACTGCAATGTAAATTCCTACCTATTCATGGCTATACCACATTTTACATATACATTCATCAATTGATGGGCATTTGGGTTTCCACTTTTTGGCTATTATGTATATTGTGGCTGTGAATATTTATGTGTACATTTTTGTGTATAAATTTCCTGTAGGTATATACTTAGGAATGGAATGACTGGATCATATAGGAACTCTATGTCTAACCATTTAAGGAACTTCCAGATTGTTAGTGACAACGCCATTTTAAGCCCTACCAGCAATGTATAAGGGTTCTAATTTCTCCACATACTTGCTAACACCTATTATTGTCTTTCTCTTTTATTATAATCATCCTAGTTGGTGTGAAATGATATCTCATTATTGTTTTTTATATGCATTTTCTTGATGGCTAGTTATTCTGAGCAGCTTTTCTTATGCTTATAATCCATTTGCATATTTTTTTGAAGATCTATTCAGATCCTCATCTCACACGCTAGTAAAGTAATGCTCAAAATTCTCCAAGCCAGGCTTCAGCAATATGTGAACCGTGAAATTCCTGATGTTCAAGCTGGTTTTAGAAAAGGAACAGGAACCAGAGATCAAATTGCTAACATCTGCTGGATCATGGAAAAAGCAAGAGAGTTCCAGAAAAACATCTATTTCTGCTTTATTGACTATGCCAAAGCCTTTGACTGTGTGGATCATAATAAACTGTGGAAAATTCTGAAAGATGGAATACCAGACCACCTGATCTGCCTCTTGAGAAACCTATATGCAGGTCAGAAAGCAACAGTTAGAACTGGTCATGGAACAACAGACTGGTTCCAAATAGGAAAAGGAGTACATCAAGGCTGTATATTGTCCCCCTTCTTATTTAACTTATATGCAGAGTACATCATGAGAAACGCTGGACTGGAAGAAACACAAGCTGGAATCAAGATTGCCGAGAGAAATATCAATAACCTCAGATATGCAGATGACACCACTCTTATGGCAGGAAGTGAAGAGGAACTAAAAAGCCTCTTGAAGAAAGTGAAAGTGGAGAGTGAAAAACTTGGCTTAAATCTCAACATTCAGAAAACGAAGATCATGGCATCTGGTCCCATCACTTCATGGGAAATAGATGGAGAAACAGTGGAAACAGTGTCAGACTTGATTTTTCTGGGCTCCAAAGTCACTGCAGATGGTGACTGCAGCCATGAAGTTAAAAGACGCTTACTCCTTGGAAGGAAAGTTATGACCAACCTAGATCAGATCAGATCAGAGATCAGATCAGTCGCTCAGTCGTGTCCGACTCTTTGCGACTCCATGAATCGCAGCACGACAGGCATCCCTGTCCATCACCAACTCCCGGAGGTCACTCAGACTGACATCCATCGAGTCAGTGACGCCATCCAGCCATCTCATCCTCTGTCGTCCCCTTCTCCTCCTGCCCCCAATCCCTCCCAACATCAGAGTCTTCTCCAATGAGTCAACTTTTCGCATGAGGTGGCCAAAATACTGGAGTTTCAGCTTTAGCATCATTCCTTCCAAAGAAATCTCAGGGCTGATCTCCTTCAGAATGGACTGGTTGGATCTCCTTGCAGTCCAAGGGACTCTCAAGAGTCTTCTCCAACACCACAGTTCAAAAGCATCAATTCTTCGGCGCTCAGCCTTCTTCAGAGTCCAGCTCTCACATCCATACATGACCACAGGAAAGACCATAGCCTTGACTAGATAGACCTTTGTTGGCAAAGTGATGTCTCTGCTTTTGAATATGCTATCTAGGTTGGTCATAACTTTCCTTCCAAGGAGTAAGCGTCTTTTAATTTCATGACTGCAGTCACCATCTGCAGTGATTTTGGAGCCCAGAAAAACAAAGTCTGACACTGTTTCCACTGTTTCCCCATCTATTTCCCATGCAGTGATGGGACCAGATGCCATGATCTTCGTTTTCTGAATGTTGAGTTTTAAGCCAACTTTTTCACTCTCCTCTTTCACCGTCATCAAGAGGCTTTTTAGTTCCTCTTCACTTCCTGCCATAAGAGTGGTGTCATCTGCATATCTGAAGTTTTTGATATTTCTCCCAGCAATCTTGATTCCAGCTTGTGGTTCTTCCAGCCCAGCATTCCTCATGATGTACTCTGTGTATAAGTTAAATAAGCACAGTGACAATATACAGCGTTGACATACTCCTTTTCCTATTTGGAACCAGTCTGTTGTTCCATGTCCAGTTCTAACTGTTGCTTCATGACCTGCATACAAATTTCTCAAGAGGAAGATCAGGTGATCTGGTATTCCCATCTCTTTCAGAATTTTCCATAGTTTATTGTGATCCACACAGTCAAAGGCTTTGGCATAGTCAATAAAGCAGAAATAGATGTTTTTCTGGAACTCTCTTGCTTTTTCCATGATCCAGTGGATGTTGGCAATTTGGTGTCTGGTTCCTCTTGCCTTTTCTAAAACCAGCTTGAACAACTGGAAGTTCACGGTTCACGTATTGCTGAAGCCTGGCTTGGAGAATTTTGAGCATTACTTTACTAGCATGTGAGATGAGTTCAAGTGTGCAGTAGTTTGAGCATCCTTTGGCATTGCCTTTCTTTGGGATTGGAATGAAAACTGACCTTTTCCAGTCCTGCGGCCATTGCTGAGTTTTCAAAATTTGCTGGCATATTGAGTGCAGCACTTTCACAGCATCATCTTTCAGGATTTCAAATAGCTCCACTGGAATTCCATCACCTTCACTAGCTTTGTTTGTAGTGATGCTTTCTAAGGCCCACTTGATTTAGGTTTATATAAATATAAATACTCTCATATTTATGTCTTTGTTATATCTTGGGCTAATTTTTATATTTGGTATGTGGTAAGGGTCCAACCTCCTTGTTTGTATGTGGTTATCATTAGTCACAGTACTATTTGTTAATAAGATTATTCTTATTATACACAATGGAGTATTACTCAGCCATTAAAAAGAATACATTTGAAACAGTTCTAATGAGGTGGATGAAACTGGAGCCAATTACACAGAGTGAAGTAAGCCAGAAAGAAAAACACCAATACAGTATACTAGTGCATATATGTGGAATTTAGAAAGATGGTAACGATAACCCTGTATGCGAGACAGCAAAAAAGACACATATGTATAGAACAGTCTTATGGACTCTGTGGGAGAGGGAGAGGGTGGGATGATTTGGGAGAATGGCATTGAAACGTGTATAGTATCATATAAGAAACGAATCACCATTCCAGGTTCGATTCAGGATACAAGATGCTTGGGGCTGGTGCACTGGGATGACCCAGAGGGATGGTATGGAGAGGGAGGCGGGAGGGGGTTTCAAGACTGGGAACACGTGTACACCTGTGGCGGATTCATGTTGATGTATGGCAAAACCAATATAATATTGTAAAGTAATTAACCTCCAATTAAAACAAATAAATTAAAAGAAAAATAAAGAAGCTGAAGGGGGAAAAAATAAGAATATTCTTTCCTTATAAGTGTTCTTGCCACCTTATTTAAAATCTGTTGATTATGGATACATGGGTTCATTTCTGGACTCTTGATTCTTTTACATTAATGTATATTTTACCCTTATGCCAATACTAAAATGTCTTGATACTAAATTTTATGGTTTGAATGATCATCTTACTTCCAAATTTATATTTATTTTGACATTTATACATACTTTGTTTATCTTGGGTTTTACTTAAGAGGTATGGGCACTAGTATATCCTTATAATTATTGCATTTTATATGTGCAGTCGCTCAGCTGTGTCTCACTTTTGTGTCCCCATGAACTGTAGCCCGCCAGGCTCCTCTCTCCATGGGAATTTCCTGGCAAGAATACTGGAGTGGGTTGCCATTTTCTCCTCCTGGGGCTCTTCCTGGCCCAGGGATCAAACCTAAATCTCTGTCTCCTGCATTGCAGGCAGATTCTTTATTGCTGAGCCACCGGGAAAGTCTTTGCATTTTATATTTAAAGGCAATAAAGTATAGGGGTTATGGGCACAGTGAGAGTATATTGGTTTATACTTTAACTAAGAAAGCATCAACAAGCTCCCAGGTATTGGGAGCTCATTTTTCAACAAATATAAGGAAAAAATGGAAACTTATTTTTCTCCAGAAGAGCAGAAAAGTAAAGCAAAACTGCCTGTGGAAAACTGTGGGGAGGAAGCGGCGATAAGAGTCTATTCATATGAGGTCATTCTCCAGGAATTTAAGAAAATTTTTTTCTCTAATAATTCTTTTAAAATAGTTTAAATAGTTGGTCTGCCTGCAAAGGCTTGTAGCCTCTTCTGCAGACACCAAGGAATGTACTTTCAAACAACCTCTTGGAATCTCTTCTCAGAACTTATTATTAAGTATGGGCCTCTATGAGAGAGAGCAGGGTAGGTTTCTACCAAACCTATTTCAGCTCTCAGATCATAATTTCAGTTGTAATTTAAAACATAATTTTAAAAGAATCTATGAAAAATAAGTATAGCAAATATTCAAAGGACATAGGTTAAGGATATGGGGAGCAGCATGTAGGGACCAATCTACTAAGTTCAGGCATTAGCACCATTACTGTATTGAAAAGGTCTTGGGCTCTTTTTCTGTGTTTTGGGGAAAATAGTTGTTAGCAACTTTCGTGGCCAAATTACTCCCAGGAGGAAGCTTCAGGGGCCTCATCTGCAAGGAGTTCTAGTGAAAAGAAATCATGTTGGGGATTGTGAACAGTCAGCGATGCAACACGAGGGGGCGCTCTCATCCCAGTGAGTGCTGTAGAGCAGTCCCTCAGATAAACGATACGCAGCTTCAGAAGACCGTGGTAGATCTGACTGCTATTGGAAGACTGCCTGACAGACTGAACAGCTAACCGGGTGCAGAGCCATCGGTGGGGTTGAGACAGTACGCTGGTCCTGAGAAAGATAACTAGTGTCTGGACACTGCTTTAGAGTATGCTGATTAGTTACCTTTATTATTTATTTGGGGCTTCCCTGGTGGCTATGTGGTGTTGAAGACTCTTGAGAGTCCCTTGGACTGCAGAGATCAAACCAGTCAATCTCAAAGGAAATTCATCCTGAATATTCATTGGAAAGACTGATGCTGAAGCTGACTCCAATACTTTGGCCACCTGATGCGAAGAGCTGGCTCATTAGAAAAGACTCCGACAGAGGGCAGAGGAGAAGGCGATGACAGAGGACGAGATGGTTGGATGGCATCACTGATTCAACAGACATGAGTCTGAACAATCTCTGGGAGATGGTGATGGACAGGGAAGCCTGGCATACTGGAGTCCATGGGGTCACAGAGTCAGGCACGACTGAGTGACTGAACAAAAACAAAACAACTGATGGCTGAGATGGTGAAGAATCAATCTGCTGCAATGCAGGAGACCTGGGTTCAATCCCTGGATCGAGAAGATCTGCTAGAGAAGGGAATGTCTACCCACTCTAGTATTCTTGCCTAGAGGACCTCACCCCTCTGGCAGGCTACAGTCTATAGGATCACAAAGAGTCAGACATGACTGAGTGACTAAGCATTTATTATCTCCAACACCACAGTTCAAAAGCTTCAATTCTTTGGCATAAAGCCTTCTTCATTTGGTCCAACTCTCACATCCATACATGGCTACTGGAAAAGCCATAGCTTTGGCTATATGGATATGAATGCAGAGTTCCAAAGAATAGCAAGGAGAGATAAGAAAGCCTTTCTAAGTGATCAGTGCAAAGAAATACAGGAAAACAATAGAATGGAAAAAACTAGAGATCTCTTCAAGAAAATGAGAGATACCAAGGGAACATTTCATGCAAGTGAAGTGAAAGTTGTTCAATCGTGTCCAACTCTTTGTGACCCCATGGACTATATAGTCTATGGAATTCTCTAGGCTAGAATACTGGAGTGGGTAGCCTTTCCTTTCTCCAGGGGATCTTCCCAACCCAGGGATTGAATCCAGGATTCTCATATTGCAGGCAGATTCTTTACCAGCTGAGCCACAGGGAAGCCTCTCCCTGTTTCTTTCATTCTTTAATTGAAATATAATTGATGTACAATATTATGTTAGTATAAAGTATGTTACATAAGATTTTGCATTCTCCTCTTCTCAATCAGTTATGTCAGCAGTTTGGAAATTTTGTTGAAATTGTTAAAGAACCACGTTTTGTATTTACTGAATTTCTCTGATGCATCTTTCCTATTCCAGCAACTTCTGCTTTTCTCTGCATTACATATCAGACCTCCTTCAGCCTTCTCATTTATTTCTGATGCTACCTTTGGCAGGTTTTAACAGGGATTAGCTGACAGAAGTGCAATTTTCAGAATCTCAATCCCAGCTTTACAAAATACCGAAAGGAAGAATGGGTTTGGAGTTGAGAGGCAATTGTTTAAGAATCAACTAATATGATCCAAATGATATATTTTTGGAATTTAACTTATATTTTCCAGTGGAGAAAAATAAAAAATATTACCCCTCACTTTTCTCTCCTGCTCTTCCTTCTTTTCTTATAGCTCTAGGCACAGGTGAAATAATGATTATATGTAGAGAAATTGGAAAGGTTATACTATTTAAGTCTTAGTATACATTATATTCCTTTTTTTTTTTGCTCAGATTTTATTATAGAAAAATAACTCAATGGATCCTTATTTAAGGTTAATTAATATTAAATATGCAACTATGAATACATTTTATTAATGTGATATTGAATTGGAGTTTTCTTTCAAAACATATTTCAGTCTTGTCACTAATATTTATTTCTATTGTGTAATATTTTTAAAGCTATGACTATAATACTTTTATAATTGAATTTACTTTCTTTTTAAAAATTAATTAATTAATTTTAATTGGAGGATAATTACTTTACAATGTTGTGATACATTATATTCTTGAAACACCACATTTGCTGCAAGATTTAGTGACGTGCTCTTGAATTAACAACATGGTGTGTGCTAGGAGCCAGGTGCTTAAGTCAGATCTGGGTTTGAATTCTGGCTAATTTACTAATTGGGTCTATGGCCTTGGGTAAATTACCTAACTCCTCTGAGCATCCATTTCCTCTTCTTGTTGTGAGGGTTAAGTGAAATAACACCTGTAAAAGTCAGTGCTTGGCACATTATAAGTGCTCAGAAAGGGCTAGCTTTTTATTGTAATTACACAGAGCCAACCATTATAGACTATGGGCTATTTTCCTCATGATATAAAGCACTATGGAATATTTTTTTCCCTTCATAGAAAACACAGCAGAAATGCCTAATATCTGTTAATGCCCTGAAGTCCAAAGGTAGAAGAGCTTAATGTTTAAAAGCTACCATGGCCATGGAGTGAACATTACGTGAGAAAACAAATATTTGGATGAACACCAAGGAAGCCACAGGTGGTTAAAATATTAGCTGGCTGACAAAATAATTTAAGTTGCTTAATGGTGTACAAAGGCAATGCAAAATACTCTTTCTAGATGTGTAGTATCTTTAGTGTTAATTTCTAAGGTATCTAAGAATTAGGGAAGTAAGATATTTTTATATCATAGGTGTATGAATTATACTCACTTTGAGAGATTTTTGGTTCCTAGAAGTCAGAGAAAAATACTTTTACAGTGTTAGTTTTTCTTTTATATGATTGCATTACTTGTAAATGTCTGGCCTTAAAATAAATTTATGCATTTATGCCTTATATAATTTATGGACACTTAAAGTGCATTAGGAGAAGGCAATGGCACCCCACTTCAGTACTTTTGCCTAGAAAATCCCATGGACAGAGGAGCCTGCTAGGCTGAAGTCCATGGGGTCACTAGAGTCGGACACAACTGAGCGACTTCACTTTTACTTTTCACTTTCATGCATTGGAGAAGGACATGGCAACACAGTCCAGTGTTCTTGCCTGGAGAATCCCAGGGACGGGGGAGCCTGGTAGACTGCCGTCTATGGGGTCGCACAGAGTCGGACACGACTGAAGCAACTCAGCAGCAGCAAAGTGCATTAGATATTTAAACAGTTATGTGCAAGTAGCAATTCTCTTGGGCCTTTGGCCCCTGTTGAAACTGGGTAGCTTTCTTTGCACAATATCTAAGTGGCCTGTATAAATTAATTCAATTCTGTTCCACAAACATGATCTGAGCACCTGAAATAGGCCAAAAAGGTTTATAAACAGGACTGTTATCCATGAACCAAAAGGCTACGTGTGCATGTATTGATGGAAAAAGATAGCAGAGCACATGAATTTACACCATCATTAAGGGTTTCAATTTAGTAAAGGGGCAGATATGTGGGCAAACATAATTTACTAATAGTAATTAACGTAGAGTTTTTTGGTTAATTAAAGATAATGTTTCTGAAAATTCCATGTCTTTCTTTTGAATACTCTGATATTTTCCAACTAATTTTCCTCTTATCATTTTATTATTGTTGCTCAGTCACTAAGTCGTGTCCGACTCTGTGACCCCATGGACTATAGCATGCCAAGCTTCCCTGTCTTTCATTATCTCTGGGAGTTTGCTGAAACTCATGTCCTCATTTTTTTGCTAAACCCGTTTTTTCCTCCCAAACTCTGATTTTCATTAAGTTTGAGGAATTGAATTCGGCCTGTTTAATATTGCTGCTAATCAGACGCTTGCCACAATGATCATTTCAGTTGCCTTTGGATTGTGGTTCATAACCAATTAAGTTAAAGTAACATTGCTGCTGCTACCGCTGCTAAGTTGCTTCAGTTGTGTTCGACTCTGTGCAACCCCATAGACGGCAGCCCACCAGGCTCCCCTGTTCCTGGGATTCTCTAGGCAAGAATACTGGAGTGGGTTGCCATTTCCTTCTCCAATGCATGAAAGTGAAAAGTGAAAGGGAAGTCGCTCAGTCGTGTCCGACTCTGCCAACCAGCACTGTGATGTGAAAGAAGCTGGTAATCTTCAGGTTTTACAGATGATAACTAAGCTCAATAGGTTAGAAAACCATCAAATTGCAGAGCAGTTTAAAGCAGCCCAGAGATTAGAACTCAGGTTCCCTGACTCCCTGTTCAATCCCCTTTGTATACTCAATATAATTTTGCCACCATCTGAGAAATGTTACAGAGTCTTCACACGGACCCCAAAGAACAAATAAGAGATTTAAATATTCTAGTGTTTGGTTTCCCCATCAAACCATATTTGCATCAATTATCTCTTGAGAATTTTTATGGAGTGTGTTTAATAAAAACAAGACTGCTTTCACTTTGTTGTAAGAAGCCATCTGGAGCTCTTGGTATACACTGTGCAACTGCGTAAACATGGGAAATAATTTGTAATTTGGCAAGACACCATATAAAATGAAAAAAACGAGAAATTTTAGTGAGAATATCCTTAGAATATATATATTTCTATTTTAAAAATAATATTCTTCTATAGAAGTGCTATAACTACATTATGGAATAGCTGGAAAGTTCAATGGGAGAAAATTTCTGGTTCAGTTCTAGAGAGGTAATTATATCACTATTCTGCTTTCTAACAGAAGCAGAAGATATTAAGAAGAGGTGGCAAGAATACACAGAAGAACTGTACAAAAAAGAGCTTCAAGACCTAGATAATCATGATGATGTGATCACTGACCTAGAGCCAGACATCTTGGAATATGAAGTCAAATGGGCCTTAGAAAGCATCACTACGAACAAAGCTAGTGGAGGTGATGGAATTCCAGTGGAGCTATTCCAAGTCCTGAATGATGATGCTGTGAAAGTGCTGCACTCAATATGCCAGCAAATTTGGAAAACTCAGCAGTGGCCACAAGATTGGAAAAGGTCAGTTTTCATTCCAATCCCAAAGAAAGGCAATGCCAAGGAGTGCTCAAACTACCGAACAATTGCACTCATCTCACATGCTAGTAAAGTAATGTTCAAAGTTCTCCAAGCCAGGCTTCAGCAATATGTGAACCGTGAACTTCCTGATGTTCAAGCTGGTTTTAGAAAAGGCAGAGGAACCAGAGATCAAATTGCCAACATCCGCTGGATCATGGAAAAAGCAAGAGAGTTCCAGAAAAACATCTATTTCTGCTTTATTGACTATGCCAAAGCCTTTGACTGTGTGGATCACAATAAACTATGGAAAATTCTGAAAGAGATGGGAATACCAGACCACCTGATCTGCCTCTTAAGAAATCTGTATGCAGGTCAGGAAGCAACAGTTAGAACTGGTCATGGAACAACAGACTGGTTCCAAATAGGAAAAGGAGTACGTCAAGGCTGCATATTGTCACCATGTTTATTTAACTTATATGCAGAGTACATCATGAGAAATGCTGGACTGGAAGAAACACAAGTTGGAATCAAGATTGCCGGGAGAAATATCAATAACCTCAGATATGCAGATGACACCACCCTTATGGCAGAAAGTGAAGAGGGGCTAAAAAGCCTCTTGATGAAAGTGAAAGTGGAGAGTGAAAAGGTTGGCTTAAAGCTCAACATTCAGAAAACGAAGATCATGGCATCTGGTCCCATCACTGCATGGGAAATAGATGGGGAAACAGTGGAAACAGTGTCAGACTTTGTTTTTCTGGGCTCCAAAATCACTGCAGATGGTGACTGCAGTCATGAAGTTAAAAGACGCTTACTCCTTGGAAGGAAAGTTATGACCAACCTAGATAGCATATTCAAAAGCAGAGACATTACTTTACCAACAAAGGTTCGCCTAGTCAAGTCTATGGTCTTTCCTGTGGTCATGTATGGATGTGAGAGCTGGACTGTGAAGAAGACTGAGCACCGAAGAATTGATGCTTTTGAACTGTGGTGTTGGAGAAGACTCTTGAGAGTCCCTTGGACTGCAAGGAGATCCAACCAGTCCATTCTGAAGGAGATCAATCCTGGAATTTCTTTGGAAGGAATGATGCTAAAGCTGAAACTCCAGTATTTTGGCCACCTCATGAAAAGAGTTGACTCATTGAAGAAGACTCTGATGCTGGGAGGGATTGGGGGCAGGAGGAGAAGGGGACGACAGAGGATGAGATGGCTGGATGGCATCACTGACTCTATGGATGCGAGTCTGAGTGACCTCCGGGAGCTGGTGATGGACAGGGAGGCCTGGCGTGCTGCGGTTCATGGGGTCGCAAAGAGTTGGACACGACTGAGCGACTGATCTGATCTGATTCTGCTTTCTAGTTTATACTCATTCCTTCCATGTATCTACTTAAAATACATAATTATACTCACAGTACACATCAAATTTCCATTCTGACTTTCCTCAATGTCATAACGTAATGTGCATTACACTTTCAAATAAGAACATATAAAAGGAAAAGTATAAATTTTCAGATACTTTTGTTTAAATATGAGTCAATTATAAATTGGTCACTGAAAGGATGTTTAAATTTTAAACATGAAAGACTTTTAAGGGAAAGTTGTTAAACTAAAGTGAGAAAATAATTATAGAATTAGAGCCTACTATTAAAAATGAAATGAAACATTTTAATGTAAAGCACTTATTGTAAAACACATGTCTTTTAATTTGGCGATTCTCTAATGTGCTAGGAAAGTTTATTCTTATGCATTTTCATGCTCAAGCATTTTTTTCCTGGTTAGCCTAAGGCACCTAGCTTCTATTTTTTAAGTGTTGGTAGAATTTAGACTTACGAAAAGAATGTAAAGGGAAAGAAAAAATGACATGGTATGTAGAATTCCTTTTAAAATAATTCAGAAGAAAAAAGTGAGTTGTAGGTTAAACAATACCAAAAATGTTGATAATTTTTGAATGTGGGTGATGCATACATTTTACTATGTCCTGTACTATTGTGTAATTTTGCAAATTTTAAATAATACATAAAAACAAAATAGAGTGGTTCAACTCTTTTCTGCCAAGAAACATTTTTTAAATACATTTGAAATCTAGATTTGGTTGAGAAAGAGGAAGGTTTTCCAAGTTTTTAGTCCACATGAATATCAAGAACCAGCTCTGAGGGGTTCTGATCATGGAGTTTCTTCCCAGATTTGAAATGATACTGGTTCTAAGGATGATGGCTGTACCATGAGGCTTACTATTCTACAGTGGAAAAGGGATTTGAACAAGGAGGAAAGCCTGAATCTGCCTGTGTGGTCCCCAGGAGACTGTGAGAATTAGATACCAAGAGAGCCATGAGATGCACATATCCTGATGTCCCCTCTCTGGGCTGAAATCCTAGAGGGGAGATGTGTTAGGTCAGATGATGGCATTGCTGTTGTTGCTGCTCAGTTGCTAAGTCATGTCCAACTCTTAGGTCTGTTGAGGGCATGGGTGCATTTATTTTGGTGGGCGGGTGTTGAGAGCAGAGGGGTTTTTGCTCCATTCCTCTGGACAGCTGGAGATGACCACCTGCAAGCCACAAAGAGAGCTCTCACCAGATCCTGATCATGTTGGAATACTGATCTAGGACTTCCAGCCTCCAGAACTGGGAGAAAACAGATTTACTTTCTTTAAGTCTTCCAATCTATGGTATTTTGTTATGGCAGCCTGGTCTGACTGATACAGATCCTGTAATTCATCTGGTCATTTTAATTTTTTTTTGGCCGTGTGGCCTGTGAGATCTTAGTTCCCTGACCAGGGATTGAACATGAGCCCCTGGCAGTGGAGGCACAGAGTCCCAACCACTGAACCACCAGGGAACTCCAGATACTGTAATTCAAAAATTAAAAATGTATCCTTTCCCCCAATGGGGAAAGAACTCATAATTACTTATGGAAAACAAAAAAGCTATATGTATATTTTATCATACATCTGAGTGTAGTGAGAATAAATTTTTAATACCACTGCTGCTGCTAAGTCGCTTCAGTCGTGTCCAACTCTGTGCGACCCCATAGACGGAAGCTCACCAGGCTCCCCCGTCCCTGGGATTCTCCAGGCAAGAATACTGGAGTGGGTTGCCATTTCCTTCTCCAATGCATAAAAGTGAAAAGTCAAAGTGAAGTCGCTCAGTCGTGTCCGACTCTTAGCGACCCCATGGACTGGAGCCTACCAGGCTCCTCCGTCCATGGGATTTTCCAGGCAAAAGTACTGGGGTGGGGTGCCATTGCCTTCCACTACAGTTATTTTTTTCCCTCCAATATTTATTTTTAATGATATTATACATGTTTCAATGCCATTCTCCCAAATCATCCCCCCATTCCCTCTCCCACAGAGTCCAAAAGACTGTTCTATACATCTGTGTATAGATGTATACATCTATACATGTATACAAAAGATGTATACATCTTTTGCTGTCTTGCATACAGGGTTGTTGTTACCATCTTTCTAAATTCCATATATATGCGTTAGTATACTGTATTGGTGTTTTTCTTTCTGGCTTACTTCACTCTGTATAATCGGCTCCAGTTTCATCCACCTCATTAGAACTGATTCAAATGTATTCTTTTTAATGGCTGAGTAATACTCCATTGTGTATATGTACTACAGCTTTCTTATCCATTCATCTGCCGATGGACATCTAGGTTGCTTCCATGTCCTGGCTATTGTAAACAGTGCTGTGATGAACAGTGGGGTACATGTGTCTCTTTCAATTCTGGTTTCCTCGGTGTGTATGCCCAGCAGTGGGAGTGCTGGGTTGTATGGCAGTTCTATTTTCAGTTTTTTAAGGAATCTCCACTGTTCTCCATAGTGGCTGTACTAGTTTGCATTCCCACCAACAGTGTAAAAGGGTTCCCTTTTCTCCACACCTTCTCCACCATTTATTGCTTGTAGACTTTTGGATCGCAGCCATTCTGACTGGTGTGAAATGGTACCTCATAGTGGTTTTGATTTGCATTTCTCTGATAATGAGTGATGTTGAGCATCTTTTCATGTGTTTGTTAGCCATCTGTATGTCTTCTTTGGAGAAATGTCTACCTAGTTCTTTGGCCTATTTTATGATTGGGTCTTTTATTTTTCTGGAATTGAGCCGTAGGAGTTGCTTGTATATTTTTGAGATTAGTTGTTTGTCAGTTGCTTCACTTGCTGTTATTTTCTCCCATTCTGAAGGCTGTCTTTTCACCTTGCTTATAGTTTCTTTTGTTGTGCAGAAGCTTTTAATACAGTTATAGACATATCTAGTAATTATTTCAAATTGTGTACAATTGTTTACCAAACAAGTAAGCTAGTCTCTGGGCTTTCCAGGTGGCACTAGCGGTAAAGAACCCACCTGCCAGTGCAGGAGACATTAGTTCTTATTTCTATCCCTGGGCGGGCTCCAGTCCATAGGATCTCAAAGAGTCAGACATGGTTGAAGTGGCTTAACACACATGCAAGCTAGTCTCTTATCTAGCTTCTAAAGTTCCATTTCTCCACACCAGAAATCATTGTGTGTATGTTAGTCACTCAGTTGTGTCCGACTTTTCATAACCCCAGGGATCATAGTCTGCCAGGCTTGTCTGTCCATGATATTTCCCCGGGAAGAATACTGGAGTGGGTTGCCATTCCCTTCTCCAGGGGATCTTCCTGATCCAGGGATCAAACCAGTCTCCTGCATTGCAGGCAGATTCTTTACCATATGAGCCAGAAATATTGTTTAGGTGTAAATGTATATTTATATTTGTATATAAATATAAATTTGTGAGAAACTGTCTCCTTTACCAGGACCCACTTAATAATAGACTCCCAAGTTTATCTGGGCATGCCTAGAAAATGACTGCATTTCCATCCTTCCTTGGAATTAGGTTTGTCCATATGACTATATGCCAACAGGATGTGAGTAAAAGGTGAGGTGTGCCTTTTCTGGGTATGTCTTTCAAAGGGATGAGCCTATTTCCCCCAGCTCTTCTGCCGGTTTCCACTCACTGGAGGATGCAGAGCATTGTACAATTGATTGAAGTCCAGAGATGGGTGGCATCAGATTAAGGATGGCTAATATGTCAGTCCCAGACTGCTTATATCTGGCTGTTACTTTAGGGAAATGATGTCTGTATTTTAGTTAGGCCACTGTACTTTATTTTTAATTGGAGGATAATTGCTTAATAATGTTGTGTTGGTTTCTGCTGTACAACAATATGAATCAACTATGAGTATACATATATCCCTTCCCTGTTGAGTCTCCCCTCCCCCTGTAATCCCATACCTCTAGGTCATCACAGAGTACCAAGCTGAGCTCTCTGTGCTGTATAACTTCTTCCCATTAGCTATCTATTTCACACGTAATAGATGTCAATGCTATTCTCTCAATTCACCCCACCCTCTCCTTCTGCCCATGTCCACAAGCTTGTTCTCTACATCTGCATCTCTATACCTGCACTGCAAATAGGTTCATGAGTACCATCCTTCTAGACTCTACATCAGTTCAGTCGCTCAGTCATGTCCGATTCTTTGCGACCCCATGGACTTCCCCATGCATACCAGGCTTCCCTGTCCATCAACCAATTCCCAGAGTCTACTCAAACTCACGTCCATCATGTCAGTGATGCCATCCAACCATCTAATCCTCTGTCGTCCCCTTCCCCTCCCACCCTCAATCTTTCCCAGCATAACGGTCTTTTCCAATGAGTCAGTTCTTCAAATCAGGTGGCCAAGGTATTGGAGTTTCAGCTTCAGCATCAGTCCTTCCAGTGAATATTTAGGACTGATTTCCTTTAGGATTGAACTGGTTGGATCTCCTTGCAGTCCAAGCGACTCTCAAGAGTCTTCTCCAACACCATAGTTCAAAACCATCAGTTTTTTGGTGCTCTGCTACTGCTAAGTTGCTTCAGTCGTGTCCGACTCTGTGCGACCCCATAGATGGCAGCCCACCAGGCTCCCCCATCCCTGGGATTCTCCAGGCAAGAATACCGGAGTGGGTTGCCATTTCCTTCTCCAATGCATGAAAATGGAAAGTGAAAGTGAAGTCGCTCAGTCATGTCCAACTCTTAGCGACCCTATGGACTGCAGCCCAGCAGGCTCCTCCGTCCATGGGATTTTCCAGGCAAGAGAACTGGAGTGGGGTGCCATTGCCTTCTCTTCAGTACTCAGCTTTCTTTATAGTCCAACTCTGACATCCATACATTACTACTGGAAAAATCATGTGTTAATATATTTGTTTTCTCTTTCTGACCCACCTCACTCTATATAACAGGTTCTAGGTTCATCCACTTCACTACAACTGACTTGAATTTATTCCTCTTTATAAGCCACGGTATTTCGAGGTCTTTCTGTTATAGAAGATTAGTGCATTAAATAATATTATACAGGAAAATAAACAGAAGCAAACTCTAACACTAGTTTGTTTATTGTTTTATTTTTAAAAATTGTTAATGTGCTTTAAAGATATTTTTTAGATCTCTATTCTTATTCTATCTGGTGTCTCCAGAAATCTCTACATATCTCATTTATTCATCAGTGTTTACTGGGAGCCTATAATGTGCTACCCTCTTAAGTGTCTGCTATGAGAAGACATGGGGGCATGCTGGAGGTTAAGTCCCCAGAAAAATTCTTCATTTGATGAGGGATACAGCTGCTGACAGTTCTAAATTGTGCTCCACTCAGGCCCTCAAGGAGTCTCCAGTGGGACTGAGCCCCAAGTGCCCACAGTAATAACTTACCCATCAACACAGCCTTCACCGTCTTTTCTCTTTTTCTTGTCTTACTTTCTGATTTCTTCACTCTGCCTTCAGGAATCAAACTATAAATCTGCATAAAGAGAAAGACTGAAGAGAGGAAATTGTCAGTGAAGCAATGCAAGGAAATTTCTTAGACCTGAAGGACATTATAACTGACCCTCAAACAATACAGGTTTGAACTGCTCAGGTCCACTAACATATGGATTTTTTCCACAGTGATGGTACATGATCCATAGGGGATTGAATGTGCAGATGAGGAACCATGGTTATAAAGAGCTGACTGTAAAGTTATACACAGAGTTTTGCAGAGGGTTGACACCCCTATCTCCCTATTGTTCAAGGGTCAACTGTAATGACTGTTTTGAAAAGAGGGAATTATGATCCAGTGCAATGGCTGAAAAAACTCATACCAGATACTTCATGAAATTCTAGAACACTGGTGATGAAGAGTCAAAAGCTTCCAGCAGGGATAGATATTTAATTTCTGCAGCTCAACAAGAAATCAAAAAACATATGGGGCTCCTTGTTAAAAAAAACCTATTATGAATTTCAAGACTGCAGCAGCAGAGCACTAAATCAAATGGATCCCTTTTGTGTGGTGTATATGTGTCTGGTGATAGAAGTAAAGTCCGATGCTGTAATGAACAATATTGCATAGGAACCTGGAATGTCAGGCCCATGAATCAAGGCAAATTGGAAGTGGTCAAACAAGAGATGACAAGAGTAAATGTTGACATTCTAGGAATTAGCGAACTAAAATGGACTGGAATGGGTGAATTTAACTCAGAGGACCATTATATCTACTACTGTGGGCAGGAATCCCTCAGAAGAAACGGTGTGGCCATCATGGTCAACAAAAGAGTCCGAAATGCAGTACTTGGATGCAATCTCAAAAATGACAGAATGATCTCTGTTCCTTTCCAAGGCAAACCATTCAATGTCACAGTAATCCAAATCTATGCCCCAACCAGTAATGCTGAAGAAACTGAAGTTGAAAGGTTCTATGAAGACCTACAAGACCTTTTAGAACTAACACCCTAAAAAGACGTCCTTTTCATTATAGGGGACTGGAATGCAAAAGTAGGAAGTCAAGAAACACCTGGAGTAACAGGCAAATTTGGCCTTGGAACACGGAATGAAGCAGGGCAAAGACTAACAGAGTTTTGCCAAGAAAGTGCACTGGTCATAGCAAATACCCTCTTCCAACAACACAAGAGAAGACTCTATACATGGACATCACCAGATGGTCAACACCGAAATCAGATCGATTATATTCTTTGCAGCCAAAGATGGAGAAGCTCTATCCAATCAGCAAAAACAAGACCAGGAGCTGACTGTGGCTCAGACCATGAACTCCTTATTGCCAAATTCAGACTGAAATTGAAGAAAGTAGGGAAAACCACTAGACCATTCAGGTATGACCTAAATCAAATCCCTTATGATTATACAGTGGAAGTGAGAAATAGATTTAAGGACCTAGATCTAATAGATAGAGTGCCTGATGAACTATGGAATGAGGTTCGTGACATTGTACAGGAGACAGGGATCAAGACCATCCCCATGGAAAAGAAATGCAAAAAAGCAAAATGGCTATCTGGGGAGGCCTTGCAAATAGCTGCAAAAAGAAGAGAAGCGAAAAGCAAAGGAGAAAAGGAAAGATATAAACATCTGAATGCAGAGTTCCAAAGAATAGCAAGAAGAGATAAGAAAGCCTTCTTCAGCGATCAATGCAAAGAAATAGAGGAAAACAACAGAATGGGAAAGACTAAGGATCTATTCAAGAAAATCAGAGATACCAAAGGAACATTTCATGCAAAGATGGGCTCAATAAAGGACAGAAATGGTGTGGACCTAACGGAAGCAGAAGATATTAAGAAGAGGTGGCAAGAATACACAGAAAAACTGTACAAAAAAGAGCTTCACGACCCAGATAATCATGATGGTGTGATCACTGACCTAGAGCCAGACATCTTGGAATGTGAGGTCAAGTGGGCCTTAGAAAGCATCACTAGGAACAAAGCTAGTGGAGGTGACGGAATTCCAGTGGAGCTGTTCCAAATCCTGAAAGATGATGCTGTGAAAGTGCTGCACTCAATATGCCAGCAAATTTGGAAAACTCAGCAGTGGCCACAAGATTGGAAAAGGTCAGTTTTCATCCCAATCCCAAAGAAAGGCAATGCCAAAGAGTGCTCAAACTACCGCACAATTGCACTCATCTCACACGCTAGTAAAGTAATGCTCAAAATTCTCCAAGCCAGGCTTCAGCAATATGTGAACCATGAACTTCCTGATGTTCAAGCTGGTTTTAGAAAAGCAGAGGAACCAGAGATCAAATTGCCAACATCCGCTGGATCATGGAAAAAGCAAGAGAGTTCCAGAAAAACATCTATTTCTGCTTTATTGACTATGCCAAAGCCTTTGACTGTGTAGATCACAATAAACTGTGGAAAATTCTGAGAGAGATGGGAATACCAGACCACCTGATCTGCCTCTTGAGAAATCTGTATGCAGGTCAGGAAGCAACAGTTAGAACTGGTCATGGAACAACAGACTGGTTCCAAATAGGAAAAGGAGTACGTCAAGGCTGTATATTGTCACCCTGTTTATTTAACTTATATGCAGAGTACATCATGAGAAATGCTGGACTGGAGGAAACACAAGCTGGAATCAAGATTGCTGGGAGAAATATCAATAACCTCAGATATGCAGATGATACCACCCTTATGGCAGAAAGTGAAGAGGAACTAAAAAGCCTCTTGATGAAAGTGAAAGTGGAGAGTGAAAAGGTTGGCTTAAAGCTCAACATTCAGAAAACGAAGATCATGGCATCTGGTCCCATCACTACATGGGAAATAGATGGAGAAACAGTGGAAACAGTGTCAGACTGTCTTTTTCTGGGCTCCAAAATCACTGCAGATGGTGACTGCAGCCATGAAATTAAAAGACGCTTACTCCTTGGAAGGAAGGTTATGGCCAACCTAGATAGCATATTCAAAAGCAGAGACATCACTTTGCCAACAAAGGTTCGCCTAGTCAAGTCTATGGTCTTTCCTGTGGTCATGTATGGATGTGAGAGCTGGACTGTGAAGAAGGCTGAGCGCCGAAGAATTGATGCTTTTGAACTGTGGTGTTGGAGAAGACTCTTGAGAGTCCCTTGGACTGCAAGGAGATCCAACTGGTCCATTCTGAAGGAGATCAGACCTGGGATTTCTTTGGATGGAATGATGCTCAAGCTGAAACTCCAGTATTTTGGCCACCTCATGCGAAGAGTTGACTCATTGGAGAAGACTCTGATGCTGGGAGGGATTGAGGGCAGGAGGAGAAGGGGACGACAGAGGATGAGATGGCTGGATGGCATCACTGACTCGATGAATGTGAGTCTGGGTGACCTCCGAGAGCTGGTGATGGATAGGGAGGCCTGGCGTGCTGCAGTTCATGGGGTCGCAAAGAGTCGGACACGACTGAGCGACTGATCTGATCTGATCTGATATATGAAGTGGCCAAGGATTCCAGGAAGAAAAAAGTATCAGAAAATCAGAAAAAAACACGTCTCTCTTCCCCATCGTTCTAAGCTATGACTATGATTCCTTCTTAACTCAGGATATAGACACAATCATAAGACAGCTACCTTATCTTTCCAACCCTCAAATTACCATCTTGTCTTCACCTGTTCTTAAGCTTTGGGTTCTCTTGTTCAGTAGCTGAACTATCCTAGCTCCTGTCTAAAGGCCTATTCGTCAACTCATTCCAGTACATGAATAGGCCATAGCATCTGGCCTATTCAAGGATTTTCTCCTTCATTTGGCTCCTTTCTCCTGCATCATTAATTTTTGCCTTTCTTTGGGATCATTCCCACCAGAGTATAAATATCACCACCATCTTGAAGAAGTCTCACTTGGCCCAAGACTTCTTCCAGTACAGCCTCATTTCTCTGCTCCCCTTTATAGCAAAATTCAGGGGAAAAAAGAGTTGTCTTTAATTACTCTTCCGCTGTTACTTCTTAACTCCCACCCAATTCTCTCTTCAGTCAGGCGATAGCCACATGACTCCACTGGAACTACTATTGTCAAAGTCAACAATGACCTCCTCATCTTTTTATAACTGATGGTCAAATCTCAGGTCTCATTTCCACAAAATTTCAAGGGATTTTGAGATATTTCCTTATTATTTCCCGATCATTTCCTTATCCTTAATGAGTTTTATCTTTAAATGAGGACATCTCACTTGTCTAGTTTTTCTCCTAATTCACTGATCGTTTCTCTTTCCTCTGTTGATTCCTCCCCAGAGCTCAGTCCCTGGTCATCTTCTTTTACTCTATCTAAGTAATTAATTTTATCTCATGGTATAATTACCATCTGGTATATGCGATATTTAAATCTTCAGCCTTGGCTTCTCCTTTGAGGTTTAAATTTATATATCCAAATGCCTACTTGAAATCTTGGATGCCTATCAGGTAACCAAGATGTAATATATCCAAAATAGAACTCAATTCCTTCTCCAAAATGTCCAACTTCAACAACTCAATAAAATGGACCCATGATTTATTCAGTAACTGTGGCCAAAACATAGCAATTATCCTTGTTTAATCTCTTGCCCTACATGCCACATCGAATTCATCAATCATTACATCATGTTGGCTTAAATTCCAAAACATGTCCTGAATTTGGTGATTTTTTCACCACTTTTGCCACTACCATGGACTCTCCTTTAGATAATTGCTATATTCTCCCTATGTTTTCTCACTAATATCTACTCTCCATATAACAACCAGAGTATCATTCACAGAACCTTATAGTGTAAGAAATATATTTATTACTCTCTTTTACAAATGAGAAAACTGTGTCTGCAGATGGTTCAGTTCAGTTCAATCGCTCAGTTGTGTCCGACTCTTTGCAACCCCATGAATTGCAGCGTGATGGTTAAGGCACTTAATAAGTATTTGTTGAATTAATGAATAAACATCACTTGGAACATAGTGACTACTCAATGATTTTCATAATAGGGTCTTAGAGTAAAATCTCCCCAGAATTTGTAGGATTTTAGAAGAGGAATTTTATATATATATTATGGTGACTCAGTGGTAAAGAATCCTCCTGACAATGCAAGAGACATGGGTTCAGTCCCTGGGTTTGAAAGATCCCCTGGAGGAAGAAATGGCAATGTATTCCAGTATTCTTGTCTGGAGAATTCCACGGACAAAGCAGCCTGGTGGGCTACAGTCATGGAGTCACAAAGAGCTGGACATGCCTGAGCGATGAAGCACACACATTCACATAGAACTCATAATTTGCCATTATCCAGTAGAGTCTGCCTGCAAAGCCAGAGACACAGGAGATGAGGATTCAATCCGTGGGTTGAGAATATCCTCTGGAGAAGGAAATGGCAGCTTACTCCAGTATTCCTTCCAGGAAAATCTCATGGACAGAGGAGCCTGGTGAGCTACTGTCCATGGGGTCACAAAGAGTGGGACATGACCGAAGCTACTGAGTATGCGTGCATAGAGAGAGTGGCTCAGATGGTAATGAATCTGTCCACAATGCAGGAGACCTGGGTTCGATCCCTGGGTTGGGAAGATCTCCTGGAGAAGGGAATGGCAACCTGCTCCGGTATTCTTGCCTGTTGAATTCCAGGGAGAGAGGTACAGTCTATTGGGTCACAAAGAACTGGACACCAATGAGCAACTTTCACTTTCATGCTATTATACAATTCTTATTGTGCAAGAGTAATACTAAGTTTGCTATATTATATAGGCAAATTGTACATTGCCTTTCCATTTCACTCTGGGTGAAAGTTGAAATCCCTTCAATGGTCAATAGGATGCTCTGTGAGCTGCTGTCTTTACCTCTCTGACTTCTTCTGGTCTCTCTCCATTTGATCACTCTATTTCAGACACACTGACTGTCACTATTCTTCCCATACATCAGGGATGCTCCTGTCTCAGAGCTTTTGCACTAGTTCTTCCCTTTGTCTTGAACATTCTTTATCCTTATACATATGTGACACCTACCTTATCTCATTCAAGTGTGCTCAGCTATCACACTCTCAGTGAGGTCTACTCTGACTGCCTTATTTAAAATTGCAAGCAATCTTATGTTGCCTGCACTCCAAGTCTCCCTTTATTTGCTCTAATTTTAATTTTTCCATAATACCATGCACCCTTTAAAATATAATTTACTTATTTATTATGCTAATATTGTTTGTCTCCCTGTGCTAGAAGGTAAATTTTATGACAATAGGATTTTTAAAATTAATATGCAGCAATAATATTTGTTGAATGAATGAATGAATCAATGACAGTTGGAAATAACCTGAGAAAGTTATTTCCTGTATGAAATATTGAGAATTTATATTTACGAAGCCCAGTTTATTAAGACTATATGTGAACATTTTCTCACTTATAAATAAATTTCATGTATTTTTAAAAGGTAAAAATATATTCTACCAAATTTGAAAAAGCATTGAGGGCTATCGAAAATAAGACTATTATTTATCACAACTAACCCCTACATGAATAAAGTAAGTTTGTTTTGTCCATCTATGGTTATTAAAATCAAGTTCTTGAAATCAAATTACTTCACAATGACTCATAATTCTTTTGTTATCTCCTTACTTCGAGGTTGAAGTAATTTTTTCAAGACTACTTTCCAACCTATATGTTTCTCAAATTTTCCTTTTTAACTATGCTATATGACTCTGAATTTTGCTAACGGTAAAATGGTCTTACTTGGGTAAGAAGGGAATTTTAAATTTGTCTTCAACCTGCTTTTTTGTTATGGTTATTGACCTGGGCCAGTTTTTTTCAAATGTCTCTAACACCAAGGTTGCAAGTGAAAGTGAAGTCACTCAGTCGTGTCCGACTCTGCGACCCCATGGACTGTAGCCTATTAGGCTCCTCCGTCCATGGGATTTTCCAGGCAAGAGTTCTGAGTGGATTGTCATTTCCTTCTCCAGGGGATCTTCCTGACCCAGGAATCGAACCCGGGTCTCCCTCATTGCAGGCAGACGCTTTACTGTCTGAGCCACCAGGGAAGCCGTAAGTTGCAAGGTTTCAAGAAAAATAGTTCCAAGTACCTAGAGTGACATCAGCAAGACGGCAACATCGACTTTCCCATGGATATACAGAATATGCACACGGGTATAAATTATACGGAGAAGGCAGTGGCACCCCACTCCAGTGCTCTTGCCTGGAGAATCCCATCAGCGGAGGAGCCTGGTGGGCTGCAGTCCATGGGGTCTCTGAGAGTCGGACACGACTGAGTGACTTCACTCTGACTTTTCACTTTCATGCACTGGAGAAGGAAATGGCAACCCATTCCAGTACTCTTGCCTGGAGAATCCCAGGGAAGGGGGAGCCTGGTGGGCTGCTGTCTATGGGGTCGCACAGAGTCGGACACGACTGAAGTGGCTTAGCAGCATAAATTATACATGACTAAAGATGAGGTAAGAGACAGAATTTCACAATCCCCTCCCCTTCACTCCAAGCAGCCAGAGCAGGCCTCCCTCAAACGTTCTAGAGCCGGGAAACTTCATGGAACCTAGAAGAGTTCCATGTTGTTCTATTGTTGTCACTGGTCAAAACCAGCCACAAAAAGGGTCAGTTCGCCATCATTTATCCAGTTTGGAGTGACATCCTCTGTACTTTGAAGCTCTGCTCAGCCCACTTTCAGATAATTTTCTGCTTGACAGTGACCTTGACAGTTGCCCAGGACACTTGTAATGCACACACTCCCAAAAGGTTGGAGGCTTTAGCCCTCTTAAGGAGTAAGGTAACTTGAAGTCAGATATTTTTCTTCATCCAAGAGGGACTAGAAAGAATCAGTTTGAAATTGCCTATCCAGCAGAACAGAATGAATCTTCTATAAAATTTTATATACATGGATATGTCTAGTTCTGAATGTTAGAAAAATACCAGTTGCAAAGTTTCAACCTTCCTAAGCATTGACGTGTTCAGAAGCTCTAATATATGCATAGAGAATATTTTTCTTAGATTTATTTAAAAATAAGATTCCCTAGTCATAGAAGTTAATATTTTGTTCTTTCTCTCTCTCTCTCTTTTTTTTTTTGGCTGCACCATGCAGCATGAGGGATCTTAGTTCCCCAACAAGGAATTGAACCCGTGTCCCTTGCACGGGAAGAATGGAGTCTTAAATCACTGGACCACCAGGGAGATCCCCAGAAATTAATATTTTCATTGTCTCCAAAGTCTCCAATTTGGATATAAAATCTTAAATAAAATGTGTTTATATATAATATATATTTTATTAATGTGTATGATATATATAACACATATAGATATATATGTATATAGGTGTATACACATATACATAGTTTAAACACTGTATATAATTAAAAGAAGTAAAGAAAATATTTGCAGAATATCTGAAGCACTCCAGTGTCCACAGAAACATAACTTAAAAATCACTGCTCTAGATACTGGTTATTACAAATATCAGTAAGAGATGGTATGTGCTGGAGAGAATCTCATAATCTTAGAGGGGCTATTCAATAAAGTGTACATTAATATAGCTTGTTGTCTAGTTTCCAACTAGTATGAAAATGATTGCATTTGCAAAGGGTAAATTTTCTGTTTTGCTTTTCCTTAATCTCTTTAAGATCAGTTCTATTATTCTTCAGTGCAAAATACTATGTGCAATGATCAAGAGTTAATTGGATTTTAAATTAAAGCTTTAAAGCTAGATATAACTTATGAAGTATGTTTCTGCAGTTTCTCATTCTCCTTAGCGTCTATAGCCAATTGTGAAACTATATAGGAAGGTATGTGAAATATGTGATTTCTGATATCATCTATACTTTTCTAGGATTATTATGATGGTGCAAGAAAACAAATCTAGACAGTGTATTAAAAAGCAGAGACATCGGAAGTGCGCCCAGCAGTCCCATGGATCTGTCTCTTGCTTCCACAGAGCTTGGATGGAACAGACCCAGGGATGCCACTTGCTTCAGGCTCTGACCACTCTCCAACCTTTTCTCCAGTCACAACCTTCGGAATCATCCAGTCAGCTGTCCGTGATCACTAGGACCAGCCACTATTATTTTTTAATCTTAACTTCTTATTACCAATCAACCATGAGCTCCCAGATTCATCAGAAATATTCGATTGAGGTGGAGCCTGCCCTCCACCTCCTGGTCAATATGCATCTGTGGGTCTCCGACACCTACCTTTCTCTTTGCTTCTATTTCAACCAGGACGATGTGGTTCTGGAGGATGTGGGCCACTTTTTTTTTTTTTTTTTGCAAATTGGTCAAGGAGAAACGTGAGGGCACACAGCGTCTCTTAAAAATGCAAAACCAGTGTGGCTGCGCTCTCTCCTTGGACATACAGAAGCATCTCAAGATGAGTGGGGTAAAACCTAGGATGCTATGGAAGCCGCCCTTCTCAAGGAGAAGACTGCGTTCTGCCTGCATAGAACCCCACATCTGTGACTTCCGGGAGAACCACTTCCAAATGAGGTGAAACTCCTCAAGTAGATGGATGACCACCTGACCACCTCTGCAGGCTGGCTGGTTCCCGGACTGGGGTGGGCAAATATCTTGTTGAAAAGCTCATCCTCAAGTATGACTAGGAGTCTCTGGAACCCAGTGGCCTTTGAGGAGCTCCCTTAACATCAGGGCTGCCTGAAGCCCCTCTCTGCATCCACTAGGCAGTTTTTCAACACTCTGGAGCCCTCTCTCAAGCCTTGGGCCAAATGGAAACAATAAAGCTTTTTTCAGAAAAAAAAAAAAGCAGAGACATCATGTTGCCACCAAAGGTCCATATAGTCAAAGCTATGGTTTTTTCAGTAGTCATATACGGATGCGGATGTGAGAGCTGGATAATAAAGAAAACTGAGTGTGGAAAAGTTGATGCTTTCAAACTGTGGTGCTGGAGAAGACCCTTGAGAGGCCCTTGGACAGCAAGGGGATCAAACCAGCCAATTTTAAAGGAATCAACCCTGAATATTCATTGAAAAGACTGATGCTGAAGCTGAAGCGCCATTACTTTGGTCACTTGATGCAAAGAGCATACTCAATGGAAATGAGGGCTTCCTTTATAGCCCAGTTGGTAAAGAATCCACCTGCAATGCAGGAGACCCTGGTTCAATTCCTGGTCAGGAAGATCTGCTGGAGATGGGATAGGCTACCCACTCCAGTATTCTTGGGCTTCCCTTGTGGCTCAGCTGGTAAAGAATCCACCTGCAATGCAGGAGACCTGGGTTCGATCCCTGGGTTGGGAAGATCCCCTGGATAAGGGAAAGGCTACGCTCTCCAATATTCTAGCCTGGAGAAATCCATGGACAGTCCATGGGATTGCAAAGAGTCCGGAAACGACTGAGCGACTTTTACTTTCACTTTCACTTTCAGATATTGGGAAAGATTGAAGGCAAAAGGAGATGGGAGTGGTAGAAGATGAGATGGCTAGAGAGCATCTCTGACTCAATGATTTGAGAAAACTCTGGGAGATAGTGGAAGACAAAGGAGCCTGGCGTGCTATAGTTCAACAGGTTGTAAAGAGTCAGACATAACTTAGTGACTGAACAATGAGAACAACAAAATTTATCAGTACTAAGATTCATAAGACTACTTCATGCCTTAAATGTTTGTTCAGTTTTAGTTTCAATTATTTTTGAATAAATAATACACTAAGATGATTCACATTTTTACAAAGGCGTAAAATATTTCTGTGGAAAGTATCCATTCCATAACTGTTCCATGGTCATCCAGGTCCAGCACTCCAGGACTCAACAAGTGTTACCATTTTATTACATATCCTTCCAGATTGTTTGAGTCAAGCCAGATCTTTTTTACCATGATGAGTCAATACCTGTATGTCCCTCCTGATACACTACTTTTAAAAACTCCTGTTCTTATTTTATTATACTTTGTTATTTTCCTGAAAATATAGAGAAATATATCTGAGAGATAATTTCATATGCATTTATAAGAATTTTTTCCTTTTTTGTATGGGGCATCATATTCCATTGAATTGATGCAGTGTTACATATAGATATGAACGATCATATTTAAAAATGTTATTGAACTATAGTTAATTTACAATGCTGTTTTGATTTCTGCTGTACAGCAAAGGGGCTTCCCTGGTAGCTCAGCTGGTAAAGAATCTGCCTTCAATGTGGGAAACCTGGGTTCAATTCCTGGGTTGGGAAGATCCCCTGGAGGAGGGCATGGCAACCCACTCCAGTATTCTTGCCTGGAGAATCTCCATGGACAGAGGAATCTGGCCAGCTCAACAAAGTGATTCAGTTATACACATACATATTCTTTCATATTCTTTTCCATTATGGTTTACCACAGGATATTGAATATAGTTTCTTGTGCTACACAACGGTGCCTTGTTTATTCATCCTGTGTATAATAGTTTGCATCTGCTAATCCCCAAATTCCTGTTACATCTCTCTCCTACACCTTCTCTCCCTTGGCAGCTACAACTCTGTTCTCTATGTCTGTGAGTCTGTTTCATAAATATGTTCATTTGTATTGTATTTTAGATTCCACATATAAGTGATATCACATAATATTTGTCTTTCTTGTTCTGATTTTGCTTAGTATGATAATCTCTGGGTCCATCCATGTTGCTGCAAAAGGCATTAGTTCATTCTTTTTTATGGCTGAATAATATTCTGTTGTATACACACACACACACACATATAATATCATACATCATCTTGGCTATTGTAAATAGTGCTACTGTGAACATAGAGGTGCATGAATCTTTTCAACTTATAGTTTTGTCTGGATATATGTCCAGGAGTGGGATTAATGGATCATATGATAGCTCTATTTTTAGTTTTTTTAGAAACTTCTAGTGTTCTCCGTAATGACTGCACCAATTTACATTTCCGCCAATAGTGGTACTTCTATGGTGTCATGTCTTATATTTAAGTCTTTAAAGCATTTTGAATCTATTTTAGTGTGTGCTGTGATGGAGTTTTCTAACTTCATTGATTTGCATGCAGCTGTACAACTTCCCCCGGGGAAGGCAATGGCACCCCACCCCAGTCCTCTTGCCTGGAAAATCCCATGGACGGAGGATCCTGGTGGGCTGCAGTCCATGGGGTCGCTAAGAGTCAGATATGACTGAGCGACTTCACTTTCACTTGTCACTTTTATACATTGGAGAAGGAAATGGCAACCCACTACAGTGTTCTTGCCTGGAGAATCCCAGGGATGGGGGAGCCTGGTGGGCTGCCGTCTATGGGGTCGCATAGAGTCGGACACGACTGAGGCGACTTAGCAACAGCAGCAGCAGCAGTACAACTTCCCCAAAACCACTTCCTGAAAAGACTGTCCTTTCCTCATTGCATATTCTTGGCTCCTTTGTTGAAGATTAATTGACCATAAGTGTGTGGGTTTATTTCTGGGCTCTCTATTCTGTTCCGTTGACCCATGTGTCTGTTTTTGTGCCAATACCATGCTGTTTTGATTTCTGTGGCTTTGTAGTATTGTCTGAAGTCTGGAAGGATTAGCCCTCCCACTCTCTTCTTTTTTCTCAGGATTTCTTTGGCAATTCTGGGTCTTTTATGATTCCTTATAAATTTTAGGATTATTTGCTCTAGTTCTGTGAAAAGTGTCATGGACGCTTTGATAGAGATTACATTAAATATGTAGATTGCTTTGGATAGTATGCACATTTTAACAATATTAGTTCTTCCAATCCAAGAGCATGGGATATCATTCTATTTTTTGAATCATCTTCAGTTTCCTTTATTATTGTCTTGTAGTTCTCAGCATATAAGCTTTTCACCTCCTTGGTGAGATTTATTCCTAAGTATTTTTCTTGATGTGATTTTAAAGGGGATTGTTGTTTATATTCTGTTTCTGATATTTCATTGTTAGTGTAAAGAAATGCAGCTGACTTCTGTGGATTAATCTTGCATTCTACTATCTTGTGGCATTCATTTATCAGTTTTAATAGTTGGGCATCTTTAGGTTTTTCTATATATAGCATCATGTCAGATTATACTATATATATATAGTATAATAACAATTATACCTGTGCAAATTTTATCATTTGAAAATTTGGATTAAATCATTCTTCGTGTGGAATGTTGTTGAAAGAATATGGTTTAGTAAGAGATATCCTACTACCTCACTGCTGATTTTAAATACATGAATAATTGAGACCTACTCCCCTATAATGATAGTGGGATCTCACATGTATTTCTTGGGTTCACATTTACCTGGTTGCTTCAGAATGGCAAATAATATTGCTTTTTCCCATTTATACTCTCTCCTGCAAGGCCAGATATTTTCAAATCCCATTGAACATCAAATTTAGAAGTAAATAAAGAGTTAGAAGAAATTCTCTCCATGCAAGTGAGAAGGAGGCCCATGTCAGAAAAAAAAAAAAAGGAAGTTAGAGACTCTTGTATCTTGTCTCAAAGTAAATGCCAAAGGTTTGTTTGGTGTTTTGGAGATATGGTGTTTTGTTGAGAGTAGTGAGAAAACATTGGAAAAAGAATGGAAAATTGTAGAAGGGAGGGATGTTTGTCTTCCGTTATTTTTTGTTGAGGGAGTGAGATCTGTCTTGGTAATGTGTGACTTCTGAGCTTAGTGCTTCATGGCTGGGTCAACAAACAAGCTCTCAGCAGGAGTGGTTAAATTTTGTGTAGAGCACATAGACAAACATGTGTGGGTGGGCTCTCTGGGATAAGACACACTGTGAATGTTCTAGATTACTTTTCCATGTGACATTGAACTTAGTGATTAAACTATTGCCAAAGGGACTGTTACCCCCTGACGTTTTGGGCCACTCTGCTTGCGACCTGTCCAGAATACCATGTTCTTATCACAAGACAGACCAAGAAGGTCAGTGTGATAATCGCTGTTCGGCATCTCATTTCTTTTCTGATTTAGAGTTAACCTGAAGAAATGATGAAGATTTAGCGTTCCCAATCTGCTGAATATATGTGTTTAACTTTCACTGATAGGGAGTGTTGTGTCGTCTTCTCAGTATTCCTGCATTTAACTTTCCTATTCTACAAGATTCTACAGCATACTCTCTACACAGGGGAGAAAATGTGAAAATTCAGTTGTATGTGCATAACTATGGTAAAGCTCTGTGGCACCATATATGGCTACACTCAGAAGCAAAGCAGAATTCACCAAATAGGATTGTCCTGCCCTGACTTCACACCCATCAGCTTAGTGTCCTACCTCTCTTTCATTTGTGTAACATGATTATAAATTAGTAAGACACAATGTTGTAGATTATATTAAAGAACTCTATCATCATGCAATTCTGTTTATTTCTGCATATTTGAGATGGGGTGGAGTTGTGGCTGCATTGGCTGATGGCATAATGGCCACAGCAACCCTTGTTTACTGATACTGCAGGTGACATTCCTTGTCCCCAATTCCTTTGTATACCAAGCACAGGGTCCAGCACATTATTAGTTTGGATTCAATTTTTTAAGCAATACAGAATCATTACAAATTTTTGAGCAAAAGGAGAGTAATGATTGTACATGATATTCTAGGAAGATATTTGTGGAAGTAGTACACACGTCCTGCTTGTGGTTTGAAGTATGCCGCAATGAAACAGAGAGAGAGTAAATAGAAAGACCCAAAGAAGAAAGAACTAACTGATTTTTGACTGACTTCAATAGAAGATAAAGAAGCCCTTGGTTAGATGATAAAAAAGTGTTGTAAGCAAATAAAAAAGAAAACAATTGGCTCAAGGAAATGAGGAACTAGAATAATGTAATTTTATGGAATCAATGTAAAAGAGGCCAGTCAAATGCCATTGACTTGGTCCTCTTTTATGCATAAAACACGTAGCAAATATTTTCCTACTACGGTTGAATACTCGAGAGGCAATTCAATTCATAGCAGTGGTAGAGGTGGAAAGCATTTGGAGGAAACTGAGAGGAAGGAGTAGTTTCATTTAGGTGTCATTATCAGGTAATTGCACATGGGAGAACCATGGCTATGACACACTTTTCTTTAGGTTGGATCTCACTACAAGATGTGCTGAAAATTCCTGTTAAGAACTGAACTCTATATTCACAGGCCTTACAGGGGTGGGCTTCCCAGGTGGCTATTGCTAAAGAATTCATCTGCACACACAGGAGACATAGAAGACACAGGCTCAATCCCTGGGTTGGGAAGATTCCCTGAAGTAGGAAATGGCAACCCACTCCGGTATTCTTTCCTGGAAAATTCTATGGACAGAGAAGCCTGATAAACTACAGTCCGTGGGGTTGCAAAGAGGAGGACATGACTGAGCATACAGAGTGCAGTGATGGGAGGCCTCACAGCTTCCCCTTCTTTAATCTTTCTGTTAATCATAGGGAAGCCTGCCTCTGCTACTGTCCAGGTATCCAGTACTACCAGAACTCCTTTGTCAGAGTAGAAACGAGGCTTTCAGAGCTCCAGGCTTCCTGACACTCCCCTCATCAGCTTGACTATACTTATTTTTTTTTTCATTTGGGGGAATTATAAAATTGTAAATGTTCTTAGACTTTAAAACAATCATTTTCTCATTATTTGTCATGATAAAAAAGGACATTCCGGAAGTTCTCTTTGCTCTCATGGATACCCGCCAGTTTAACACAGGGTTAGAAAATCAACTGTCAACCAAGACCAGACAGGTAGGACACAAACATATGAATGAGGCTAGGTATAAGACCATTGGAGTGATGTTCCTGTAGTAAACTGGATAGGGTGTGCTCCACCCAATGGTATGCAAATTGACAAGCTTTTAAAAACCTCATTGCTGCAGGATAAGCAATGTGAGTTTAAATGCATTTGACAACCTGTTTTGAGAATGCTTCTATTAAACTGAGGTATAAAAAGAGTCTCTCATTGAGTTTCTGTTCCTGTCACATGGGCTAGTCATACGACTTTTCCCTGTATCAAATGGATACATGGGTTGAACTTCAGATTTCTTATATTATCTTTGTTCATGACTGACTTAAAAGTTTGGGAAATGAAAAGGCAATAGGAGTACTTCACTGAATTGTCACTATGATCGGCCTTCATTGTAGAGCATAGACTGGGCAATTTTTGCATTGTTAGCAAGTACTTGAATGTATTCTAACCTCTACCCACTTTTAGCCTAGTCTGAAGCAGTAGAAAAATCTAGACAAAAAGCAAACACCAATGTGTTTAAAACCTCAATAAAAGAAAAATAAATGAATACTGTCAGAGTTAACACAGCTGTTTATTTTCTGTTTGATATGTTTATTCTGAGATGTAGTAATTAGATATAATAAAATTATTACTATTCAGAACATTTTTGTCAATGTTTGTTTTCATTTATTTAATTGAATGGCTTAAACTTTCTTCGCTATTATGTAGATTTGGTTTACTAAGGGGCTCTACTTTTTCCTATAAAATATGCTAATGATATTTTCATGAAATTAAGCAGAAAAATAGAATTGCACTATCAGAAATTTACTTATAAACATCTCTGTATTTGAAAAAAGATATTGTAAAGCAAAAATGAAGTTTTATCATATCTCTGATATCTAAATAAGACATTTTAATGTTAAGTCCAAATAGGTATAGCTTTAGATTACAAAGGATCATTCTCTTGAATAATGAAACAGAAAGGCAAAGTTTTTTTTTTAAAATATAAGTATATAATATATAGATGAGAGAAAAGATGGAAAATTAGATCAGTTTTACAACTTGGGGACTCTTCGATTTGGTTTGTACTATTCAATTCTTTATCAGGAAAATTTTCCATTTGTGGGGGCCACACTCATTAAACAGCATGTGTGTATGTCCAAGGGTTTGTTTAACTTAAAGAGATACAGTATCTTCAAGTTTTCCAAACAAAATGATCAGTTCAAAGTTCTATGACCAGTGGCTTGTAAACTGAAGCAATCAGTGCAAGTCTGGTGATGCTCTGTTAAAATTTCAAAGGTTACCATGCGTGGGTTTTAGAATTTGTTTAGAGAAAAGCAGTGATAACCTTGACACTCTTTCAGTGCAAGCAAAAGTTTATTATTTTGGGAACCCATCATCCACATTTTAATCATTAATGTTTATCTCAAGGTTCAGGTAATCATTTTCCACTGTAGGTTTCTTGATTCTACAAATGGGTGACTATATTTTATGTTTATTTTTTTCCCATACCCCACAATTTTAGACTGTTCTTTTTAGAGTTTAATTTTAATTGTTTATTAATAAATGTCAGGTGGCCTAATACAGTTGTTAGGAGTCTTCAACATTCTCTGTGCAAACAACAGGATTAAGCTCACAACTTGATTGTTAAACTCAAGTTTAGGCTTTTTCTTGTTTAGTCTCTTAGCTGCTGAAACAAAAATATCTATTGTCGACTGTAAATTGGCACTTGCCATCTATCTCTACAAGGATTAAATCACGAGCTGCTGAGCTGCTGACCTTCAACATCCCCTGAAAGGAGTTCAAGGTGGAGAGCAGAAATGAGGCATTCTCAGCTTGGTAGAGGGTGGCGGGGGACTGGTAGGACAGGTCTTCAGATAGTTAGATATTTTCAGGAGCCAATATTATGAGCCCAATTCTTGTATCTCCTCAGACCTCAGTTCAGTTCAGTTCAGTCACTCAGTCGTGTCCGACTCTGTGCAACACCATGGACTGCAGCACGCCAGGCCTCCCTGTCCATCACCGACTCCCGGAGTTTACTCAAACTCATGTCTGTTGAGTTGATGATATCATCCAGCCATCTCATCCTCTGTTGTCCCCTTCTCCTCCCTCCTTCAATCTTACCCAGCATGGGGTCTTTTCAAATGAGTCAGTTCTTTGCATCAGGTGGCCAAAGTATTGCAATTTCAGCTTCAGCATCAGTCCTTCCAATGAATATTCAGAACTGATCTCCTTTAGGATGGACTGGTTGGATCTCCTTGCAGTCCAAGGGATTCTCAAGAGTCTTCTCCAACACCACAGTTCAAAAGCATCAATTCTTCAGCACTCAGCTTTCTTTATAGTCCAATTCTCACATCCATACATGACTACTGGGAAAACCATAGCCTTGACTAGATGGACCTTTGTTGACAAAGTAATGTCTCTGCTTTTTAATATGCCGTCTAGGTTGGTCATAACTTTTCTTCCAAGGAGGAGGCATCTTTTAATTTCATGGCTGCAGTCACATAGAGTCAGACACGACTGAAGTGACTTAGCAGCAACAGGAGCAGCAGTCACCACCTGCAGTGACTTTGGAGCCCCCCAAAATAAATTCCCCCACTGTCTCCATTTTTTCCCCATCTATTTGCCATGAAGTGATGGAATAGGATGCCATGATCTTAGTTTTCTGAATGTTGAGCTTTAAGCCAGCTTTTTCACTCTCCTCTTTCACTTTCATCAAGAGGCTCTTTAGTTCTTCTTCACTTTCTGCCATAAGAGTGGTGTCATCTGCATATCTGAGGTTATTGATATTTCTCCTGGCAGTCTTGATTACAGCTTGTGCTTCATCCAGGCTAGCATTTCTCATGATGTACTTTGCATATAAGTTAAATAAGCAGAGTGAAAATATACAGCCTTGATGTACTCCTTTTCCTATTTGGAACCAATCTGTTGTTCCATGTCCTGTTCTAACTGTTGCTTCCTGACCGGCATATAGGTTTCTCAAGGCAGGTCAGGTGGTCTGGTATTCCCATCTCTTTCAGAATTTCCCAAAGTTTGTTGTGATCTAAACAGTGAAAGGCTTTGGTATAGTCAATAAACCAGAAATAGATGTTTTTCTGGAACTCTCTTACTTTTTTGATGATCCAACAGATAGATGTTGACAATTGGATCTCTGGTTTCTCTGCATTTTCTAAATCCAGCTTGAACATCTGGCAGTTCATGGTTTATGTACTGTTGAAGCCTTTCTTGGAGAATTTTGAGCATTACACTTTGCTAGTGTGTGAGATGAGTGCAACTGTGTGGTAGTTTGAGCATTCTTTGGCATTGCCTTTCTTTGGGATTGGAATGAAAGCTGACCTTTTCCAGTCCTGTAGCCACTGCTGAGTTTTCCAAATTTGCTGGCATATTGAGTGCAGCACTTTCACAGCATCATCTTTTAGAATTTGAAATAGCTTAACTGGAATTCCATCACCTCCACTAGCTTTGTTCGTCGTGATGCTTCCTAAGGCCCACTTGACTTCACGCTCCAGGATGTTTGGCTCTAGGTGAGTGATCACACCATCGTGATCATCTGGGTCAAGAATATCTTTTTTGTATAGTTCATCTGTGTATTCTTGCCATCTCTTCTTAATATCTTCTGCTTCTTTAGGTCCATACCATTTCTGTCCTTTATTGTGCCCATCTTTGCATGAAAAGTTCCCTTGGTATCTGTAATTTTCTTGAAGAGATCTCTAGTCTTTCCCATTTTGTTGTTTTCCTCTATTTCTTTACAATGATCACTGAGGAAGGCTTTCTTATCTCTTGCTATTCTTTGGAACTCTGCATTCAAATGGGTTTATCTTTCGTTTTCTCCTTTGCCTTTTGCTGCTATTGCTACTGCTAAGTCACTTCAGTCGTGTCCGACTCTGTGCGACCCCATAGACGGCAGCCACCAGGCTCCCCCATCCCTGGGATTCTCCAGGCAAAAACACTGGAGTGCGTTGCCATTTCCTTCTCCAATGCATGAAAGTGAAAAGTGAAAATGAAGTTGCTCAGTCGTATCCGACTCTTAGCGACCCCATGGACTGCAGCCTACCAGGCTCTTCCATCCATGAGATATTCCAGGCAAGAGTACTGGAGTGGGGTGCCATTGCCTTCTCCTTGCCTTTTGTAGGAAAATTACTAAAATCCTTCATGGTAATGACTGTTCCTTGTGACTAGCTTAAAACTTCATCAGAGTAGCAGAAACTTTCTGGAAAAATATGTGTTGATTTCATAGATTCCCCTTTCACCTTAATCACATGTATATGACCCCCCCCCCCCCCCACCTTCCTCTTTGGAGCAGTTCCTCAGAGCTATCTGAAATGCTTTCTCCGGGGCTGCAATCCTGATTTTATGCCTCAAAAAACTTAACTCACAACTCTCACATTGTGCATTTTTTTAAGTCAACAGTATAAATCAGATATCTTGTTTTTAATTGAAGAGATCTTTTGTGCATTGCAACAATGACTGCTCTCTCAATGAGACCATATAAACCATCATTGGTTGAGATTGAATTTCATGGAAACTCATTTAATAGATGCTTAATGTGCAAGCACATTAACTCAGTAAGTACCTCCTAAAGCTCGTTTAGGTTCTTCTTTCCTAGTTTTATTGTGATTGGTTCTCAGTTTTCTTTTAAAGTTCTTAAAAAGACAAGCTTGCCTTTCTACCTTACAATGCATAACCAAAGCACAATTGTTATTGTTATTTCCCAGTTTCATTCTTTCACCTGTCCCAAAATACAGAATAAATCATGTTTTTGTTGTTGTTGTAGTTTTGTTTTCTTTGGGTAAATGTTGCTTTAAAAATATTTTATTTGACATATGTATCTTTTGTATAGTTTTATAGTAATTGATAAATCTTTCTATTCTTTAACTGATTATCTACTTAAGGTATTTTAAATGAGGACTAGGATAATGAAAAGCTGCTGACCCCAACTTAGAAGAACTAGGTTTTATGTCCTGCTACTACTTACCCAAATTTTAACCTTGAATGTGTTCGTCCTTTTCTCTGGACTATTTTCATTGACTCCCAGAGCCATTGAAATGATTATGTTTAACATTACATGAGAAGTTATGTTGCATTGATATACAGCCTTATTACAACTATCACAAAGTCCTGGAATAAAAGACCAGGGTCTGTTCAATTAAATTATGTGGATCATACTTTAAACAAAAATACATGCTTAGTCTAAGAAGTTATTTTTTTTTAAATTTGTGAGTAAATGGCAAGACTTAAACTACAGTATATAAAATTAAATCATATTCAATTATGTTTCCAACTAAAGGTAATATTGAATGGAATTAATAGCAAATATCATTATAATGTTGGGTGGAACTTCAGAGTTATCATAATTTTTTTTTCCCAAGGATAGACTACTTTTGACCACTGTTAAATTTGCAACATCAGCAGTTTCAAGTCACATATCCTTCCAAAGCTCCAACACACATCTAGTCAGTCCTGTCCCTTGACCTTAGTTAACGTGTAGGGAACCTGGAAAAGTTCTGCAAGTCTGAAATAACCAGTGTAAAGAGCACGGATTCTGAAGCCAAACAGCATAGGTTTGCATCCTGATTCCACTATTTACTAGCTATGTACTCTGGAACAAGCTGAACTGCTTAACCTGATGCTTCACGCTCCTTATCTGTTAACTGGACATAATAATGATATTTGTCTTGCTTGTGAGGATTAAAAGTGTGCTTATGGGTAAAGTGATTAGAGCAAGGTTCATCATAAATGCTATTTCATGTTTGAGAGAGTAAACATTTATTTCCTCTGGCTGATGCTATACAGCCTTACTCTCAGGGATTTGGTTTTTAGACATGGAGCAAAAAATCTGCACTTTATAGTGGCTTCAGAGGATTCCAAATTGGAGAAAAAACTTATGAATCATCCGGCCCTGTCCTTTCATTTTATAGATAAGAAACTTGAGAGACTCAACGAAGTTGAATTGCTCGTCCAGTTCAGTTCAGTCGCTCAGTCATGTCCGACTCTGCAACCCTATGGACTGCAACTTGACAGGCCTCCCTGTCTGTCATCAACTCCTGGAGTTTATTCAAACTCATCTCCATTGAGTCAGTGATGCCATCCAACCACCTGATCCTGGATCTTCCCCTTCTCCTCTCACCTTCAATCTTTCCCAGCATCAAGGTCTCTTCTAGTGAGTCAGTTCTTCACATCAGGTGGCCAATTATTGCCATTTCAGCTTCAATTTCAGTCCTTCCCATGAATATTCAGGAATGATCTCCTTTAGAATGGACTGCTGGGATCTCCTTGCAGTCCAAGGGACTCTCAAGAGTCTTCTCCAACACCACAGTTCAAAAACATCAATTCTTCAGTGCTCAGCTTTCTTTAGAGTTCAACTCTCACATCCATTCATGACTACTGGAAAAACCATAGCCTTGACTAGGCAGACCTTTGTTGACAAAATAATGTCTCTGCTTTTTAATATGCTGTCTAGGTTGGTCATAACTTGTCTTCCAAGGAGGAGGCATCTTTTAATTTCATGGCTGCTGTCGCCATCTGCAGTGACTTTGGAGCCCCCCAAAATAAAGTCTCTCACTGTTTCTACTGTTTCACCATCTATTTGCCATGAAATGATGGGACAGGATGCCATGATCTTAGTTTTCTGAATGTGGAGCTTTAAGCCAGCTTTTCACTCTCCTCTTTCACTTTCATGAAGAGGCTCTTTAGTTCTTCTTCCCTTTCTGCCATAAGGGTGGTTTCATCTGCATATCTGAGGTTATTGATATTTCTCCTGCCAATCTTGATTCCAGATTGTACTTCTTCCAGCCCAGCATTTCTCATGATGTACTTTGCATATAAGTTAAATAAGCAGAGTGGCAATATACATCCTTGATGTACTCCTTTTCCTATTTGGAAACAGTCTGTTGTTCCATGTCCAGTTCTAACTGTTGCTTGCTGACTTGCATACAGATTTCTCAAGACACAGGTCAGGTAGTCTGGCATTCCTGTCTCTTTAAGAATTTTCCACAGCTTGTCCAACATCACTTAAAAAAACTCCTATTAGGCAGGTAAGCCCATTACAGCTTTTTACTGATGGATATGCCTTAATCCAGTAACACTGAAGAAGCTGAAATTGGATGGTTCTTTGAAGACTTATAAGACCTTTTAGAACTGCCCAAAAAAGATGTCCTTTTCATTATAGGGAACTGGAATGCAAAAGTAGGATGTCAAGAAACACCTGGAGTAACAGGCAAATTTGGCCTTGGAATGTGGAATGAAGCAGGGCAAAGGCTAATAGAGATTTGCCAATAGAATGCACTGGTCATAGCAAAACCCTCTTCCAACAGCACAAGAGAAGACTCTACACATGGACATCACCAGATGGTCAACACCGAAATCAGATTGAGTATATTCTTTGCAGCCAAAGATTGAGAAGCTCTATACAGTCAGCAAAAACAAGACCAGGAGCTGACTGTGGCTCAGATCATGAACTCCTTATTGCCAAATTCAGACTGAAATTGAAGAAAGTAGGGAAAACCACTAGACCATTCAGGTATGACCTAAATCAAATCCCTTATGATTATACAGTGGAAGTGAGAAATAGATTTAAGGGCCTAGATTTGATAGATAGAGTGCCTGATGAACTATGGAATGAGGTTCGTGACATTGTACAGGAAGACAGGGATCAAGACCATCCCCATGGAAAAGAAATGCAAAAAAGCAAAATGGCTGTCTGGGGAGGCCTTACAAATAGCTGTGAAAAGAAGAGAAGCGAAAAGCAAAGGAGAAAAGAAAATATATAAGCATCTGAATGCAGAGTTCCAAAGAATAGCAAGAAGACATAAGAAAGCCTTCCTCAGAGATCAGTGCAAAGAAATAGAGGAAAACAACAAAATGGGAAAGACTAGAGATCTCTTCAAGAAAATTAGAGATACCAAAGGAACATTTCATGCAAAGATGGGCTCGATAAAGGACAGAAATGTTATGGACCTAACAAAAGCAGAAGATACTAAGAAGAGGTGGCAAGAATACACAGAAGAACAGTACAAAAAAATCTTCATGACCAAGATAATCATGATGGTGTGATCACTGACCTAGAGCCAGACAACCTAGAATGTGAAGTCAAGTGGGCCTTAGAAAGTATCACTACGAACAAAGCTAGTGGAGGTGATGGAATTCCAGTTGAGCTATTCCAAATCCTGAAAGATGATGCTGTGAAAGTGCTGCACTAAATATGCCAGCAAATTTGGAAAACTCAGTAGTGCCCACAGGACTGGAAAAGGTCAGTTTTCATTCCAATCCCAAAGAAAGGAAATGCCAAAGAATGCTCAAACTACCGCACAATTGCACTCATCTCACACGCTAGTAAAGTAATGCTCAAAATTCTCCAAGCCAGGCTTCAGTAATATGTGAACCATGAATTTCCATTTGTTCGAGCTGGTTTTAGAAAAGGCAGAGGAACCAGAGATCAAATTGCCAACATCCGCTGGATCATCGAAAAAGCAAGAGAGTTCCAGAAAAACATCTATTTCTGCTTTATTGACTATGCCAAAGCCTTTGACTGTGTGGATCACAATAAACTGTGGAAAATTCTGAAAGAGATGGGAATACCAGACCACTTGATCTGCCTCTTGAGAAATCTGTATGCAGGTCAGGAAGCAACAGTTAGAACTGGACATGGAACAACAGACTGTTTCCAAATAGGAAAAGGAGTGCATCAAGGCTATATATTGTCACCCTGCTTATTTAACTTATATGCAGAGTACATCATGAGAAACGCTGGACTGGAAGAAGCACAAGCTGGAATCAAGATTGCCGGGAGAAATATCAATAACCTCAGATATGCAGATGACACTACCCTTATGGCAGAAAGTGAAGAGGAACTAAAGAGCCTCTTGATGAAAGTGAAAGAAGATAGTGAAAAAGTTGGCTTAAAGCTCCACATTCAGAAAGCTAAGATCATGGCATCTGGTCCCTTCAATTAATGGCAAATAGATGGGGAAACAGTGGAAACCGTGGCAGACTTTATTTTTCTGGGCTCCAAAATCACTGCAGATGGTGACTGCAGCCATGAAATTTAAAGATGCTTACTCCTTGGAAGGAAAGTTATGACCAACCTAGATAGCATATTCAAAAACAGAGACATTGCTTTGCCAACAAAGGTCCATCTAGTCAAGGCTATGGTTTTTCCTGTGGTCATGGATGGATGTGAGAGTTGGACTATAAAGAAAGCTGAGCGCTGAAGAATTGATGCTTTTGAACTGTGGTGTTGGAGAAGACTCTTGAGAGTCCCTTGGACTGCAAGGAGATCCAACCAGTCCACCCTAAAGGAGATCAGTCCTGAATATTCATTGGAAGGACTGAAATTGAAGCTGAAACTCCAATACTTTGGCCACCTGATGCAAAGAACTGACTCACTGGAAAAGACTCTGATGCTGGGAGGAATTGGGGGCAGGAGGAGAAGAGGAGGACAGAGGATGAGATGGCTGGATGGCATCCCTGACTCGATGGATGTGAGTTTGAATGAACTCCGGGAGTTGGTGATAGACAGGGAGGCCTGGCGTGCTGTGATTCATGGAGTCGCAAAGAGTTGGACATGACTGAGTGACTGAACTGAATTGAACTGGACTGAATTACAAAGACCCACCAAGTAGAAGTGAGATTTAAGAACTTGAATTTATCTAAGGCTATATATGGAATAAGAAAACCTAAGTAGAACTTGAGTGCCCTGACTTGCATTTATTGTCTTTCTCTGATTCAAGATGCTCTAATTTTGTGCAGTTAGATTTTTATGTATGTGGAAAACATTATTAATGTGCAGCATCAAAATTCCAATTTCAAAGCCTCTAGCTTTGTGAGGCTTTCCCAGGCCTACTCTGACTTTTGCTTTCTGGTACTTTATGTGGATTGTCCTAGCCCCCAGATGAGAATTCTTGTTAAGAGGGAGAACAGTATGAAGCTACAGATGCTTAAGATAGGTTCAACTAAATGAAATATTTCTACTCTCTGTGACAAAAAAAGATGATTGGTGGATTATGGAAAACAGAATACTGAGGATAGAACAGTAGCAGTCCATGCATTCTATTACAAGAATACATGGTATCATTGTCTCAATTTATAGCAGGATATATAAAAAAGAGTATTCTCACTGCATTGGATAAAACACTAGAAAAAGTAATTTTATTGCAATGTTATTCTAAGTGTGAAAATTAACTAAATTCTATTTAATTCAATTTACCATGCAAAATCTTGTTTGCCACACTGGAGAAAGCACAGATAGAGAGACAGGCAGTAAAAGATGTATTGTATTGAGGGAAAGCTATTACTTGTAAGGAGTGTTTCTATACACGTATTTTTTTTCCCTGAGATTTTTTAAAAATTTATTTTCTGACATGTACACACTGATATATTTATGTATTTATTTATTTTTGGAAGTGCTAGGTCTTCATTGCTCCATGTGGGCTATTTCTAGTTGCAGAGAGTGGGGCTACTCTCTAGTTGTGATGCACAGGCTTCTCATTGCAGTGGCTTCTCTTGTTGTGAAGCACAGGCTCTAGGCGCGTGAGCTTCAGTAGTTGCAACATGCAGGCTTAGTAGTTGCGACTTGCTGTCTCTAGGGCATGCTTGCTTCAGTAGTTGTGGCACAGGGCTTCGTTAGCTGTGGCTCATGGGCCCTACAGCGTGCAGGCTCAGTAGATGTGGTACATGGAATTTGTTGCTCCACAGTATGTGGAATCCTCCCAGACCAGGGAGGCCTCCCTGTCCATCACCAATGCCCGGAGTTCAGTCAAACTCATGTCCATTGAGTCGGTAATGCCATCCAGCCATCTCATCCTCTGTCGGCCCCTTCTCCTCCTACCCTCAATCCCTCCCAGCATCAGAGTCTTTTCCAATGAGTCAACTCTTTGCATGAGGTGGCCAGAGTACTGGAGTTTCAGCTTTAGCATCATTCCTTCCAAAGAAATCCCAGGGCTGATCTCCTTCAGAATGGACTGGTTGGATCTCCTTGCAGTCCAAGGAAATCTCAAGAGTTTTCTCCAACATCACAGTTCAAAAGTATCAATTTTTTGGTGCTCAGCTTTCTTCACAGTCCAATTCTCACATCCACACATGACGACTGGAAAAATCACAGCCTTGACTATATGGACCTTTGTTGGCAATGCAATGTCTCTACTTTTTAATATGCTGTCTAGGTTGGTCATAACTTTCCTTCCAAGGAGTAAGCATCTTTTAATTTCATGACTGCAGTCACCATCTGCAGTGATTTTGGAGCCCAGAAAAATAAAGTCTGCCACGGTTTCCACTGTTTCTCCATCTATTTCCCATGAAGTGATGGGACCAGATGCCATAATCCTAGTTTTCTGAATGTTGAGCTTTCAGCCAGCTTTTTCACTCTCCTCTTTCACTTTCATCAAGAGGCTCTTTAGTTCCTCTTCACTTTCTGCCATAAGGGTGGTGTCATCTGCATATCTGAGGTTACTGATATTTCTCCTGGCAATCTTGATTTTAGCTTGTGCTTTTTCCAGCCCAGCGTTTCTCATGATGTACTCTGCATATAAATTAAGTAAGCAGGGTGACAATATACAGCCTTGATGTACTCCTTTTCCTATTTGGAACCAGTCTGTTGTTCCATGTCCAGTTCTAACTGTTGCTTCCTGACCTGTATATAGGTTTCTCAAAAGGAAGGTCAGGTGGTCTGATATTCCCACCTCTTTCAGAATTTTTCAGTTTATTGTGATCCATACAGTCAAAAGCTTTGGCATAGTTAGATCTTTAGAAATTGCAGATTAACATTCACAGTTTATATTACTTTCAAGCAACTCTAAGGTCCTTTGTATGTACAAGTTGATACTTGTGCTAAGACATATGTTTTAACTGAGGATGTTGGGATGTTGAGTGAGTCACTCACTTATTCTCTCTTTCACCAAATAAATAAAATATTCATTGTGCATTTACTGTAAGCCAGGCTGTCATGTATATGACAACCCCATGTACATTTCAGTATTGCTTTTTAGGTTTCTAGTTACTTTGTCTAGTAACTCATTACTGTGGTATTAACAAATTCAGAGTTAAGACAACCATTTTAAGGACCTATTGTATATTTCTTAAATAGATGGGGAAACAGTGGCTGACTTTTTTTTTTTTTTTTGGCTTCAAAATCACTGCAGATGGTGATTGCAGCCATGAAATTAAAAGACGCTTACTCCTTGAAAGGAAAGTTATGACCAAACTAGACAGCATATTAAAAAGCAGAGACATTACTTTGTCAATTAAGGTCTGTCTAGTCAAGGCTATGGTTTTTCCAGTGATCATGTATGGATGTGAGAGTTGGACTATAAGGAAAGCTGAGCGCTGAAGAATTGATGTTTTTGAACTGTGGTGTTGGGGAAGACTCTTGAGAGTCCCTTGGACTGCAAGGAGATCCAACCAGTTCATCCTAAAGGAGATCAGTCCTGAATATTCATTGGAAGGACTGAAGTTGAAGCTGAAACGGCAATACTTTGGCCACCTGATGCAAAGAACTGACTCATTGGAAAAGACTCTGATGTTGGGGAAGATTGAGGGCAGGAGGAGAAGGGGAGGACAGAGGATGAGATGGTTGGATGGCATCACCGACTCAATGGACATGAGTTTGGGTAAATTCTGGGAGTTGGTAATGGACAGAGAGGCCTGGCATGCTGCAGTCCATGGGGTCCCAAAGAGTTGGACATGACTGAGTGATGGAACTGACTGACTGACTGACTGTATATTCTCTCACATATTTCAACCTTTAAAACGATATATAACATGGAAGGGTCATTCAGACTAGGTGGCTGAATTAGGTCTGATATGTTTTTCTACTCTGATTGATTCTCTAATTGGACTGATATCACATACATCTTATTTTTCCCAGCACTCAGAATACCATCTTTCGTGTTAATTTGAATAAAATTAAATTAAATTCACTTTAAATACATCCTGAATTCATAGACTCTATAATTTTTCTGTTGGTATAGCAAACTTGCAATGGTATATGCAAGTTTGCTATAAACATACAATTTGTTACAATTTATTATAAAATTTCTTTATTTTTTGAATTTTGAGACCAGAACATCAGCTACCACAATGATCTATGAATTTGATGTATATGTGGACTTGATAGAATGTATGAGAAGGTAAGTGTGACATCTTCAATATTAAAATTAGCTGATAAATTCTGATTGCAATTGATAGGTTCAGATAGATTTGTTATCTGAAGTAGTGGTACTTTGTTAGATATTTCTTTGACAAAAGTTGTCTATTAATTTTCAAAGAGTAGTCCATTTAAATTTGTACTCTGCATTCTGAGTAGTATAAATCTGCTGAATGGAAATAAAATAGTAACTTCAAAATGGTCTTTAAATACCTCAGTTTCCTAATCTAAAATGAATATTTATTTTATCATCGTAACATTTCTAAAATTAGGAAGCATCTTGCAACTGATATGTGTTTTTCAAGGTGTGTTTTTCTTTTTTCCTTCTTTCTTCTCCTCTGAAAATTTACTACTAAATTGTCAAATTACATCTATAACTGATATATTAATATGGATGAATAATGTAAATCAAATGGAATATGAGAGGGTAAGTTTTGTTTCATTTCAATTTCATGTAAGATATGTAACTGAAAAATAAATTAGCTATTCCTATGCATTTTTCATATTAATGAAATTTCTTAATTTCCCAAAGTTTTTGTAAACTACAGAATTCTAGTAGTGTAATCACCTCACTATAATCTCCACTAATACATTGGATTTTATGAAAATGTGTTAAAAGCTACATGTTGAAAATATTTATTATTGATTATTCAACAGTGGTGTATTGGTAACAAGGTATTTTGCTTATACCTTAGCATAATTCCTAGTACTCTATAGGCACTCAGTAAAAGTTTGTGGAATGATTGACTGAATGCTTAGTATATTTCAAAGTTAGCTAAAGAGTTATCTAAAAATTCTTTCTACGGTATATGATTAAATTCTTGAATATACTTTACAGTGATATAAAAACCGAAAGAAATGTAGCAAATCCAGGTTGTCAGATTGAATCATAAATCTGACTTCCATTGTTTAAAGAAAATAACTAATAGAAGCTACTGAAGAATTGTATTTGAACTCAAGTCTCCCGCATCACAGGCAGATGCTTTACTTACTAAGCTACGAGGGAAGCTTCTGAATATGTGCAAATATATGCAATATTGTGACTATATATTGAAAAAACATGTATTTAGAAATATTGATAATTTAATCAAGATGAAGGACATTTTGAACACGGCTCTTATATCCAGTTTCTTCTGAAAAACCTTTGTACTATAACTTATTTTCCTAAAATTATGTGATTTATAAATAATAGCCAAAACAAGTCTGAATAATTAATCTATTTAAATTATTTTTAAAATTATATGTGCTATCCTAGGTTCTTAAATGTATCATGCATTGTGATACTCCTGACATTTCCAAAAATTTGGGGGATATAGATCAATTTTCAAAGAAAAATTAGTTTTAATTTATTTAAATACATGTGTGTATTTGAATAAAGCAGTAAGAATGCAAATATCTTTAAATTTTTTAAGTGAAATTTATTTCAATTTTCAACTTGCTTGAGTTGTTTTCATCTTCCTCACTTTGGGATAACTTAAGACACCCCCCCAGTTATTCCTCTTTAGGGTCTTGCTCCCTCCCAAACCCTTCCTGAGTAGAACACAGGGTCTGTCCTTCTCTCAGCATACTAATTTTTTTTGTATCTTTCCTTCACTTCTGGAGAAAAAGAATCTTTCAGACAAGCCTTTCTCTCTGACTCTGAGGAACCATATTCTTTTTGTTTTAAATTGAAATATAGTTGATTTAAAATGTTATGTTAGTTTCTGGCATACAGCAAAGTGGTTCAGTCATACATATATATGTATATTCATATATGTACACATATGTACATTCAGTGTATATATGTACACACATATGTGTGTATATATTTCTTTTTATATCATTTCCATTATGGCTTATTAGAGGCTATTGAATGAAGTTTCTTATGTTCTACAGTAGGACTTTTTAAATTTTGTATATAGTAGTTTGTATCTGCTAATCCCAAACTCCTAATTTATCCCCTTTTCCCTTCTCCTTTGATAACCATAAGTTTTTTTCTATGTCTGTGAGTCTGTTTGTGTTTTGTATATTTGCTTGTATCACGTTTTATTTATTATTTATAAGATTTATTTATTTGACTGCACCAGCTCTTGGCTGTGTTGCGCTAGCTTCTTTCTAGCTGTGGCAGGAGGGCTTAGTTGCTCCTTGGCATGTGGGATCTTAGTTGTCTCACCAGGAATCAAACCCACTTCCCTTGCATTGGAAGATGGATTCTTAACCACTGGATGACTGGGGAAGTCCCTGTATCATATTTTAGATTCCACATATAAATCCTTTCATATGTTATTTGCCAGGGACCGTATTTTTAATATTTGTCTCCATGTCTGTCTCCTCTCCCCAGTCTAATAAATTATTTCTTGTCTCATCTCTTGTCCTTTGCTCTTCCTCAAGCACTTCTCCCAAACATTTTGTTTACTTCAGGAATAGTTTCAACTCCTCTAAGAGCTTACGTTTTAGAAGCCACCCAAACATTAAAGAGAACTCTTTGTCCATCGTTTTATAGCCCTCCTTCAAAGCATTTAGCACAGAATACCTTAATTACTTTTGACAAAAATCAACATTTTATGTAGAAAGGAGAAGTTACTAGATCAAATGTTATCCCATCATGTAGGTACAGATATTTTATTTTATGGAGTCAGACCATCTTCAGTTAGTGAGTATTTGGTAAATAACCAGTGGCAGTAGTGTCAACAACCCCTCCCTCCCCCCACATTTTGAGAATTTTCCTATAAAATAAGGGCATCCTAAGGAATTTATTTTTGGTCAGATTAAGACAAAAGGTAAGAATCCTTAGAGAAATGATCTCTCCTGTGATGTTTCAGAGAATGATAAAGTAAGACTATTCAATAATGAGACAATTCATTAAAAAAATTTAAGTGCTGAACACCAGAGGACACTTAAGAATAAGAGGCAGTCACTATTATCTCTTGCATTTGTAGCTGTAAAACTGAGACAGAAATGTAATTCACTTCAAGGTCACAGCCTGTTAGTGGCAGAGTTCGAAACTGACTCTTAACTCCTGTTTTAACACTCGTATCAGGGTCCTGCTCAGTGCCTGGCACTATTCTAGGCATGTCACATGTATATTTAAAATGAAATGAAATAAAAAATTTCTAGTAGTTTTTAAAACTTTTTCCCCTTAGGGATCCCAGATTAATCTTGGCTGCTTTTAACTATATTAAGACTTTGAAACAGGGAGAATGTAAAAGTTATTTACAAAGATTGGTAGGTTAACCTAGTAAATGTTTCCTGGAGTCATCTGGGCACATATCAGTAATAAAAAATAAGTTATATGTGAGTTGCTGTGTGCATTTTTTATCTCTCTACACCTAAAACATATCCTGTTTGCTAAACATCTTGGCCTCTTCATTCCCATTTATTTGCTCTTTTCTTTTATTTTTGGATACCACAACTTCCACATATACATATACTTGTGTGTTTATAACATACAAGAGCAATAATAAAAGATATAGTAATAATAGTCAACATTTATTGAATTCTTATGGCTTCCCAGGTGGTGCTAGTGGTAAAGAACCCGCCTGCCAATGAGGTTAGACATAAACGATGTGGGTTTGATCCTTGGGTGGGGAAGATCCCCTGGAGGAAGGCACAGCAACCCACTCCAGTGTTCTTACCTGGAGAATATGATGGACAGAAGAGTCTAGAGGGCTAAGGTCCATAGGGTCACAAAGAGTCAGACATGACTGAAGCAACTTAGCATGAGTTCTTGCTGTGTGCCTGGTACTTTTTAGATACATTATATATATTAAATAATTGAATCCTTTAAAACAAACTCATGTCCCCAGTTTATAGTTGAGGAAATTGAGGCATAAAGAAGTAACCTGTCCGATAGCAAAAACTAGTAAATGGTGGAGGGAAGATCACACGGAGACAGTCTGTGCACTGAACTGCTTCTCTATCAACACGAGAGTGTTGTTATAAGAGCTGTGGGTTCTTATATTGTACATTATGAGGTTTTTGACAGCAGGTCAGAGGGAAAAAGAACTTCTACAAACTAAGTCTAATGTCCCTGGAATCATTTCGCTAATTTGTGTGTAGGATGGCACGCATTCCCCTGGTGTAGGAAATGCCACCCCTCTCCAGTATTCTTGTCTGGAACGGAGGAACCTGGAGGGCCATAGTCCATGGACTTGCAAAAGAGTCAGACACGACTGAGCATGCTCACATGCATGGCACCCACAGCCATACTTTTAAGACTTTTCATACTGGAAGAGGTAAAGTGATGTCAGGCATAGAAAACCGATACTGGAATCTCTAGTTTTACTTCACCAGGTTGTCCTTTACAAATGCCTCTTCACTGATGTGTTAAGGGGACTCAGCAGAACATGTGAGACATAACAAATAGTTTAAAATATCTCCCCAAATTAGATCACTGTCATATTTTAAGTTAGGGCTTGTTTGATTGTATTTACCATTGGAGCGCTTCACAATTGTTCATTATCACCACATTATAGAATGATGGGACATTTATTAAATATCTACCAGGTTAGGTCTCCCTGATTGATAACACAAATGCTGGACTCAGCATTTCTCCTTCTCCCCAAAGCTAGGCTACTCCCTGGAGGTCACTTCTTTGTGTGGACTCTCTGTAATTCATTTGCCCAGAGTATACTTTTCAATGGACATAGTTCACTCTTTGTTGATCAGAGTTGTAAAGTATTTGCTGTCTGCCTGGGTTTTGCAAATTATCTGTGGTAAAGGATTAAAGTGTAAACATCAGGTTATTGGCCTTCAACGTTATGTGGCCCGATGTTATAGTTTAAAAAAATCTTTAGATGATTTCATTCTTTAGTATATTGAAAGATTTCTACAGTATGCTTTGTTGTATGCAAAAGAAATTAACTATGATCAGAGGTGATTCTAAAGTTTAAAGGATGAGATATTTCTATATATTAAAATATGAAACCAAACTTTGAATGAATAGAAGTGCTTTTTGCCTATATCTTTATTTAGCCCTCATTGCTAAATGTCTTGTATCATAGACTTTTTGGCTTTTTTCTGCTTTTTAACTTGTAAAATCCTTGGGAGAAATTTCTGTGCATAGTCATGTTGTTGTGCATATCATAAAGGACCCAAATTGATTATAATACAATGTATATTCTCAGGAAAGATTTTGAATTAACCATTTGTCCAAATTAAATGCAACCATAAATCTATCTCATTATTTGCACAAGAATGTTTAAAGTGTAGGGTCAAGATATATAGGTATGGTTGCCAAGATAGGTATTGTATCATTAAATCAGAGAGTGTATGTGACTAACCAATGAATTATTCATAAGGAAAACCAAGCAATATTACACAAAAATACCATTTGCAACTTAGTGGGACTGCAAATAAGTAAAAGTAGAAATTTATTATCTTTTTTATCAAGGTAAATCTGGTTTTGATTGTCACATATATGTGTATGTGCGTGCTCCGTCATGTCCTACTCTTTGCGACTCAGTGGACTTGTAGCTCGCCAGACTCCTCTGTCCATAGGCTTCTCCGGGCAAGAATGCTGGAGTGGGTTGCCATGCCTTCCTTCGGGGGATCTGCCTGACTCAGGGATCAAACCCGCATCTCTTATGTCTCCTGCATTGGCGGGAAGGTTCTTTACTTCTAGTACCACTTGGGAAGCATGATGAGCTGGCTACCTGGCCTTTATACTCTTTTTTGTAAAACAAAAGACATGGAACCAATTATCTACAAGGACTTTTCTAGTCCTAAGATTTTGCTTTTGTCCCTTAGAATTGTATGGTCAGAATAATGAGGATAGGAAAATGTCCAGATGGAACTCATATTCTAAGACCTAGATTAAGTCATACCTCTGATCACCCTGCTCTGAGGAGCTCCCTGTGGCCTTTTCTGCCTGGATAACCAGCGTCTCTAAAGGCCTGTTTGCAGTTAGCCCTATGCTGTTTTTTCTTCTTAGTTAAAATGCTCTTGCATGTGTGTTCTATAGTTTCAATTTCATTTGAACACACTCAAAAGTAAGAGCCTGTGCTAGTCCCAGCCTGCTTTTCCTAAAATTCATTGTGTCAGTAAGTGCCAGGCACTGTTTACTCTTGACATGCATTAACTAATTTAATCCTCATAATGATCCCATGAATTAACATTATCCCCAGTTTGGAGGAGAGAAAATCAAAGTAGAGAAAGCAGAAGTAACTTGCCTAATTCCATATAACCAATTGTGGGACTGACATTTAAACTTGGGAAATCTGTTCTGAAGCCTGTGCTCAACACATGATACTGACCCATATAGTACCTAACAGAGACTCTAGAAATATGTGGGGAATATAAGAGACATTAGATATTCATTCGAATGAGCTGAATGAATAAATAACAAGAGAAAATTTACAGTAGCAGTTCTGTCGTTGCTATATGATCTCATCCAGAATTTCCCAAATGATTATTACTGAGAAGATGCACATTACCACAAATACCTTGTTTTTTTCCTGGCTGCCACCTTGGATTTCCCTGGTGGCTCAGACAGTAAAGCATCTGCCTACAATGCAGGAGACCCAGGTTCTATTCCTGGGTTGGGAAGACTCCCTGGAGAAGGAAATGGCAACCCAGTCCAGTACTCTTGCCTGGAAAATCCCATGGATGGAGGAGCCTGGTAGGCCCATGGGGTTGCAAGGAGTTGGACATGACTGAGCAACTTCACTTTCAAGAGTTGAAGTGCAAATATCAATTATATCACCTTCACATGGCTTGTATTTGTATTTATCATTCCAGTCCAGTCTGCTTCTGCTTAACCCAGCAGCTTTATGGCTGAGCATCCATTTGTCTTCAAACAAATTCCACAGATGTCTTATCTAACCCACTGAGCTTGAAAGGCAATTGTTAGTAAAACTAAATGGAAAATAACCTCAAATCTAATCTTCCTAAGATAAGCGGGACTTTGCGTGGCTTAGAAGGACTTTGGCTTTTAGAGTTACAGAAGAGTATCCTTTCTATAGGTCTTCTAGAAGTGGAAGAGCAGTGATTGAAAAGAATATGAGTTAAAATATTTTAAGATAAGGATTTGCGTGCTTGTTTTTGAAACAGTAAAATAAAATAGTAGATTCCAGCTTTAATTTATTGCTGGATCATCTGAAATATTTATGGATACTTTAGTGTTTGATTCCCAATGTGGTTGCCAGTGTCTGTTTTCCTCCTTATCTTGCACTGCCACCTCTACCAGTTGTCTATCTTGCTGCTGCAGCCTCTGGGATTCTCCCAGGAAAGGTAAAAAGCCATGCCTCCATACAGAGACTCGATTTTAGGAGAACCAAGAATAAAGCATTAAATGCAAAGGGTAGATCCTTATAGGAGCTTCTGTAGCTCAAACCGAAGGAAGAATATTTCTGCTGCCAATGCCAGTGTATCTGGCTTTGCAAGTATAATGAAAGTTTTTAAGGACTATCAGTGGAGGACAACTGCCCTAATTTTTTGAATGACATTACCAATTGACTCTACATATCTTTGTTCATAATCTTTGCTCTGTTGCTCAGTAACTGTTGACCTTGGGCTAGTTACGTAACCTCAGTTACTGTACCTCAGTTTCTTCAGTTGTAAAATAAAGATAATAACAGTGTTGCCCTTGTAAGGTTCTCCTGAGGAGCAAATGAGCTAATCTGAGCACTGCTAGGAACAGGGGTTGGCACACTGTAGGCTCTTTATAAATGTTTATTAAATAAACTGCTGCATTTTTCTCCTGACACACCCAGCAGTGCTTCGGTATAGTTGAACTAGCTCTAACCTAGTGTAAAGGCACTTGAGATCTTAATATTTGAAGTTTCATCATGAGTGAATGCAAAATTTATATTATTGTTATTTACAGTATTGACAATAAGTGAAGTGAAGTTGCTCAGTCGTGTCTGACTCTTTGTGACCCCATGGACTATAGCTCACCACTATAGTCCATCCATGAAATTTTCCAGGCAAGAGTCCTGGAGTGGGTTCCCATTTCCTTCTCCAGGGGTTCTTCCTGACCCAGGAATCGAACCTGGGTTTCCCGCGTTGTGGGCAGATGCTTTTACCATCTGAGCCACCAGGGAAGCCCAATAAACCCATGGACTTTCATGATGCTTTTATGGATATCAAAGGGTTTATAGACCCTAGACTAGAAACTGTTTGTTTATTTATTTGTTCACCCAACAAACATTGTGAATGAATACTCATAAATACTACATGGAAGAATGTATGCAATTACTTGTATGTCTCTTAAATTTGCTAGAGATGGATATTTAATAACATTTCCTATTTCCCACAATACAATCATTTCATAAATTTTTAAAATTAAATTTGATTAATGGGTTTAGCATTTCTCTACTAGGTGTCTGTTGATGGGCAGGGCTGTGTTCTCTCCCTGTTGTTCTGGTGGATTTAAATGGCAGTTATAGGGAGGAGGCATCATTACTTTACTGACAATTACTTTGCCTCCAAGGTCCGCCTAATCAAAGTTACGGTTTTTTCAGTAGTCATGTATGGATGTAAGAGTTGGACTATGAAGAAAGCTGAGTGCCAAAGAATTGATGCTTTTGAACTGTGTTGTTGGAGAAGATTTTTGAGAGTCCCTTGGACTGCAAGGAAATCCAACCAGTCCATCCTAAAGGAAGTCAGTCCTGAATATTCATTGGAAGGACCGATGTTGAAGCTGAAACTGCAATACTTTAGCCACCTGATGCAAAGAATTGACTTATTAGAAAAGACCCTGATGCTGGGAAAGATTGAAGTTGGGAGAAGAAGAGGATGACAGAGGATGAGGCAGTTGGATGGCATCACTGACTTGATAGACATGAATGTGGGCAAGCTCCAGGAGTTGGGTGATGGACAGGGAGGCCTGGTGTGCTGCAGTCCATGGGGGTGCAAAGAGTCGGACACAACTGAGCAACTGAACTGAACTGGGTGTCTAGTACTAGACCGAGATTTTGTGGAGAATGCAATGTGCTTAGTCACTCAGTCGTGTCCAACTCTTTGCAACCCAATGGACTGTAGCCCACCAGGCTGCTCTGTCCATGGGGATTCTCCAGGCAAGGATACTGGAGTGAGTTGCCATGCCCTCCTCCAGGGGATCTTCCCAACCCAGGGATCGAACCCAGGTCTCCGGCATTGCAGGCAGATTCTTTACCAACTAAGCCATCAGAGAACAAATCTTTACTGTTACAAAAAATGAAAATTTAATCAAACCATAAAATTCGAGCGGTAGATTAAGAACTAATAAAAGTAGCAGAAATGATTAGAAGACAGTGATAAGACTTGGGGAGAGAAAGTTCTGGGGTATGCTCTGAAGAGGAGGAAATAGAAAGCAGAGGAAAGTCATCATGGTGGGAGACTGCCTAATAAACAGAGACCTTGGTCTGGACATGAACTTGGTATGCTGGATAAGATGAAGATGACCTTGCAGCCCCTTGCACAGTCTTCTCACACGTTACAGTGTTATATACTTTACAGGATTGTGAAAAATGTTAAACCGAATATTCCTGACTCAGTAGGGGAACTCATATGTGGAAGAGAAGTAAAAGATTATGCTAAAAAGACCATTCCTTCATTTATTTGTTTGTTCTTTTACTCACCCATTCAACAAATATTATTGCATATCTGTTACATGCCAATCATGTGTTATTCCCTGAGGATATTGAAGGAATTGAGAAAGATAAAGCTTCTGCTTTCATGGATTTTATAAACTAGTGAATCAAGTTTCTGAATATTTTGCATACCAAGGTAAGGAGCCTGGAATTTATTAAAATGTAACAGGGAAACTTAAAAAAATTTCCTTTGAAACTTTTTTCAAGGAAAAAAGTCTTAGGATTAATTAGAAGATATAAATATTAGATATGAACATTAATTAAGAGTTTATTATAATAACTCAGGCATTATTTGGTAAGAGCTTGAACCAGAGTTATGTCAGTATTTTGGAGTTAAGGATAAATGTAAGATTTAAAGAATGAATCAAAATTATTTAGGAACAGATTGGATACTTGAGGTTAAGGAGAAAGAGATATTAAAATTACTACGAGCTTATAAAAATGAGTGACATGGAGAATTAAGGAATAATAGATTAAATGGATAAATTTGGAAAAAAATTAAATGAGGGTTGTGGGAAGATGACAAATTGATTTTGAACACACTTACATACTGAGCTTATGTAAGGGGAGGAATAGATCTTCAAGTGTTTTAACAGTGAGCATAGTAAGAAATACATTTTACACAATAAACTAATATACACATATATAGCAAACATTCCACAAAATGATATTTTCCCTACAATATGTAATGCACTCTGATCAGTTCTGCCCATTTCATTTTTCTAAAAAATACTGGTCACTACATGAAATTTATTTTGTGACCCTGTATGAAAAACTGTTCTAAAGATAGTTGAAATCAGGATCTTACTGTAGTTGGTGCATTGTAGAGATTTTTAGCAATAAGGAGCAAGCAAACTGATTTTGGATTGTGCCATCAGGTATTAGGAAATAAATTCAAGTTCACAGGGTACAGAAATTCTTCCTAGATGACCATGTTTACAGACAGACTCCAACAAGTTAGTTAGACATAGCCCAGGATCTGGATAGCAAAGAATGTTAAAAATAGCATGCAATATAATCATATTTTTTTAATATAAAATTGTGTTTTAGTTTAAAAAGAAGGACATCTATATTAATGTCTGACTACACCAGATTTTTCCTAGACAGTAAAGGAATGTTACTCATACCTTTTCTCCTCATGCTTGCAGACACATCTCATATTTGATCTTTCCCAGGAATATGCTCACAATTTTAAGGTAAAGTCAAAATGAAGCAAAGAAGCAACCTCTGAATGGACTGATTTAGGTTATTGTAACCATCAGTTTAATTTGGCTAATGAAGGAGCAATAGTACCAGGGTAGTAAGCGGCCTTGAACAATCTCTCTACAGATGCCCTTGTGTCACAGGGTGGTTGAGTCATTGGAAAGATTTTCATATTTGAACTTTTCTAGCACCCTGTTTGTTTACTCCCCTAAACTGCATGCAAAAGATTATAAATGGGAATCAGTGGTGACTTGGGGCTTGGATTTAGATAGGGAGTGCAAAGAAGTGTCAGCCATACAGCAACAGGCTAAGAATTGAGCAACACTCCAGGCAATGAATGTGGCTATGGGGTCAATGGGATATATTATTGGGATATTTATTGATAAATATACCTTCACATGCCTAATGGCAAAAGTGTCTCCGCTTTTTCAGTTGGCCAAAATTGAAGTCTACTGCTAATATGTTCATCTCCATTTTATCCCTCCAAGTAAATTGATTCCCAGATTACTTTCCAATGAGAAACAAAAAAATGTGGGAGTACAGTACATACAGTACATACAGTATCAATATCAGGTTGCTCATGACCTCTTACCACATGAGGGTACTTGATTCTCTGTCAGTCAAATTAAACTGACAGTGAGTGAAAGTTTTGAATTGCTTCCATACCCTAGGCATGCACTGAATCTGGTGTTAGGTATAGTGAACATAATAACATGGGGTATGCCTTGAAGGACCTTATTATACTGGACATGTAGTATACAAATTGCAGTGTTTTAATTGTAAGGAAACATTGATCTAACAATCTTAATGATCAAAAAACAAAAGAGATAGAGAGCAAAATAAATTTCTGAACAACAAAATAGAGATTTCAAAATTCATGCACCAAAGTTCAGGTCTTACAGGCTATTTACAAGAGTCAGTTAACCTCTCTCCTAGTGGGATAGCACCTGCAGGGTGAGAGTTGAGAACTATGGAACCACTGCCTGAGGTTCTTCACTTGGTTACCTGTCTGAGATTCCACTCAGAAATTCACAGACAGAACAACAGTCATCTAAAATGCCTCTGTTTCTAAGAAGGTTATGTAGAGCTTTGTGGAGAAAATAAAGGGCTGAGGGTTTTAGGACCATGTGTGTATTAGTCACTCAGTTCTGTCTGACACCTTGCAACCCCATGGATCACATCCTCCCAGGCTCCTCTGTCCATGGAATTTTCCAGGCAAGAATACTGGAATGCATTGCCATTTCCTTCTCCAAGGGATCTTCCTAACCCAGGGATCGAACCTGGGTCTCCTGCATTGCAGGCAGATTCTTTACCATTTGAGGCACCAGGGAAGCCATGGGGTTGAGGTAAAAAGAGACTCAGATTTTACAGAGTTAATTTTAACACTCACCTGAACTTGTCCACAAGTTCACAAATGACAGTTTCAGAATGGGGTGCCCATTAGAGAGGAGGCACACAAAGAGAAGGTGGGATGCCACTGGGGGTTGATGAGCCTAACAGAATTGTAACACTGAAGTGCCTCTAAAACACTCATTTGAGGTATGCAAAAGACAGTGCAAAGAAATAGAGAAAAACAATAGAATGGGAAAGACTAGAGATCTCTTCAAGAAAATTAGAGATACCAAGGGAATATTTCATGCAAAGATGGGCACAATAAAGGACAGAAATTGTATAGACCAAACATAAGCAGAAGATATTAAGAAGAGATGGCAAGAATACACAGAAAAACTGTGTGAAAAAGATCTTTGTGACCTAAATAACCATGATGGAGTGATCACTCACCTAGAGCCAGACATCCTGGATTGTGAAGTCAAGTAGGTCTTAGGAAGCATCACTACGAACAAAGCTAATGGAGGTGATGGGATTCCAGTTGAGCTATTTCAAATCCTAAAAGATGATGCTGTGAAAGTGCTGCACTCAATATGCGAGCAAATCTGGAAAACTTAGCAGTGGCCACAGGACTGGAAAAAGTCAGTTTTCATTCCAATCCCAAGGAAGTGAAGTGAAGTGAAGTCGCTCAGTTGTATCCGACTCTTTGAGACCCATAGACTGTAGCCCACCAAGCTCCTCTGTCTATGGGATTCTCCAGGCAAGAATACTGGAGTGGGTTGACATTGCCAAAGAAAGGCAATGCCAAAGAATGCTCAAACTACTGCACAATTGCACTCATTTCACACACCAGTAAAGTAATGCTCAAAATTCTCCAAGGCAGGCTTCAAAAGTACGTGAACTGTGATCTTTCAGATATTCAAGCTGGATTTAGAAAATGGAGAGGAACCAGAGATCAAATTGCCAATATCCGCTATATCATTGAAAAAGTAAAAGAGTTCCAGAAAAACATCTACTTCTGCTTATTGACTATTCCAAAGCCTTTGACTGTATGGATAACAACAAACTGTGGAAAATTCTGAAAGAGATGGGAATACCAGACCACCAGACCTGTCTCTTGAGAAATCTGTATGCAGGTCAGGAAGCAACAGTTAAAACTGGACATGGAACAACAGACTGGTTCCAAATAGAGAAAGGAGTACGTCAAGGCAATCAAGATTGTCATCACTTCATGGCAAATAGATGGGGAAACAGTGGAAACAGTGAAAGACTATTTGGGGGGCTCCAAAGTCACTGCAGATGGTGACTGCAGCCATGAAATTAAAAGATGCTTGCTCCTTGGAAGAAAAGTTATGACTAACCTAGATAGCATACTAAAAAGTAGAGACATTGCTTTGTCAACAAAGGTCCATCTAGTCAAGGCTATGTTTTTTTCCAGTAGTCATGTATGGATGTGAGAGTTGGACTATAAAGAAAGCTGAGCGCTGAAGAATTGATGCTTTTGAAGTGTGGTGTTGGAGAAGACTCTTGAGAGTCCCTTGGACTGCAAGGAGATCCAATCAGTCCATCCTAAAGGAAATCAGTCCTAAATATTCACTGGAAGGACTGATGCTGATGCTGAAACTCCAATACTTTGGCCACTTGATGTGAAGGACTGACTCATTTGAAAATACTCTGATGCTGGTAAAGACTGAAGTGGGAGGAGAAGGGGAGGACAGAGGAGGAGATGGTTGGATGGCATCACCAATTTAATGGAGATGAGTTTGAGTAAACTACGAAAGTTGGTGATGGACAAGGAGGCCTGGTGTGCTGCAGTCCATGGAGTCTCGAAGAGTCAGACATGAATGAACAACGGAACTGAACTGAACTGAGGACAGTGTAATGGGAGAGAGGATTTATCATGAGCTTTCATGAGAGAATGAAGAGGGAGTGAAAGCCAAAAATAAACTTTTCTTCCTTTTCAATTTAGCCCCAGATAATAAGTCTCTCTGTTCAGTGCATGCCCTCGTTTTTTACGAGTACTTCAACGTTCTCAATTTCCCTCACATATTCAATTCCAAGCCTTTAATTTTCACTAATCCTTTCCTTATAGAGAAAAGCCACAATCAGTGGAACCCTGGTCACTGGTTCTAAATGCTAATCAGTGAAAATTTTCTTTGACCCTCAACCCTCTTCCATTGCTCCCCTTCACATCCAAGTTTCTTGGAAGAGTTATGTATACTGTATTATTTATTCCTCTCCTCCCATGTACTTTTCCAGCCACTACAGTCTGATTTTTGGTCTCATCATTCCAACAAACAGCTGTATTAAAAGCCAGAAAGAAAAAAAAAAATACAGTATACTAACGCATATATATGGAATTTAGAAAGATGGTAACAATAACCCTGTTTACGAGACAGCAAAAGAGACACTGATGTATACAACAGACTTTTGGACTCTGGGAACGGGAAAGGGTGGGATGATTTGGGAGAATAACATTGAAATATGTATAATATCATATCTGAAATGAGTTGCCAGTCCAGGTACGATGCCTGATAACGGATGCCTGGGGCTGGTGCACTGGGACGACCCAGAGGAATGGTATGGGGAGGGAGGAGGGAGGAGGGTTCAGGATGGGGAACACATGTATACTTGTGGCAGATCCATTTTGATGTATGGCAAAAGCAATACAATATTGTAAAGTTAAGCAAAATAAAATTTAATTTAAAAAAAAACAAACCTTAGTAAAGCCCTTGCAATAGGTATAATTTCAATTTTTGTCTACCATCCCTGTCAGTAACATTTGGGACTCTACCTATTCCAACATAAACATTCTCTTCCCCTATATTCCCTGGTTTAACAGTGCCTTGACTTGTTTACTCTTCTCTGGCCACCTGTTATGTGAGCTCTGCTCTTTCTACTCCATCATGTGCCCCTTCTTGTTTTATGTCACTCTCTTAACAGACTATCTCAATCTTGCACTGCTTTGTGACTCAGAAATAGTATTCCAAGCTCAGGCTCTGCCTCTGACCTCTAAACTCTGTCTCACTTGACATCTCCTTTTTATAGTGTTCCTTTAATTTTTAAAATCTATTTAGGTATAGTTGATTTAAAATATTATACAAATTTCAGAAGTACAGCATATTGATTCACGATTAAAAATTGTACTCGATTTATAGTTACTGAAGAAAATGGATTATTATCATCATACTGTACAATACACTCTTATAGCTTATTTACTTGATACATAGTAGTTTTGGTCTCTTAATCCCCTATGCCTATTTTGTCCCTCCTCTCTTTCTTCCTCCCACTGGTAACCACTAGTTTGTTCTCTATATCTGTCAGTCTGTTTCTTTTTTTGTTATATTCACTAAGTTTTAATTTTTTGAGTTTCCACATATAAGTGGTAGCGTAAAGTGTTTGTTTTTCTCTGTCTGCCTTATTTCACTAAGCATAATCCCCTCCAGGTCCATCCATGTTCTTGAAAATGGAAAAATCTCATTCTTTTTTATGAATGAGCAGTATTTCATTGTATAATATATACCATATCTTTATCCATTCATCAGTTGATGGACACTCATCTCACACGCTAGTAAGGTAATGCTCAAAATTCTCCAAGCCAGGCTTCAGCAATATGTGAACTGTGAACTTCCAGATGTTCAAGATGGTTTTAGAAAAGGCAGAGGAACCAGAGATCAAATTGCCAACATCCGCTGGATCATGGAAAAAGCAAGAGTTCCAGAAAAACATCTATTTCTGCTTTATTGACTATGCCAAAGCCTTTGACTGTGTGGATTACAATAAACTGTGGAAAATTCTGAAAGAGATGGGAATACCAGACCACCTGATCTGCCTCTTGAGAAATTTGTATGCAGGTCAGGAAGCAACAGTTAGAACTGGACATGGAACAACAGACTGGTTCCAAATAGGAAAAGGAGTTCATCAAGGCTGTATATTGTCACCCTGTTTATTTAACTTATATGCAGAGTACATCATGAGAAATGCTGGACTGAAAGAAACACAAGCTGGAATCAAGATTGCCGGGAGAAATATCAATAACCTCAGATATGCGGATGACACCACCCTTATGGCAGAAAGTGAAGAGGAACTAAAAAGCCTCTTGATGAAAGTGAAAGAGGAGAGTGAAAAGTTGGCTTAAAGCTCAACATTCAGAAAACGAAGATCATGGCATCTGGTCCCATCACTTCATGGGAAATAGATGGGGAAACAGTGGAAACAGTGTCAGACTTTATTTTTTGGGGCTCCAAAATCACTGCAGATTTTGACTGCAGCCATGAAATTGAAAGATGCTTACTCCTTGGAAGGAAAGTTATGACCAACCTAGATAGCATATTCAAAAGCAGAGACATTACTTTGCCAACAAAGGTTCATCTAGTCAAGGCTATGGTTTTTCCTGTGGTCATGGATGGATGTGAGAGCTGGACTGTGAAGAAGGCTGAGTGCTGAATTGATGTTTTTGAACTGTGGTGTTGGAGAAGATTCTTGAGAGCTCCTTGGATTGCAAGGAGATCCAACCAGTCCATTCTGAAGGAGATTAGCCCTGGGATTTCTTTTGAAGGAATGATGCTAAAGCTGAAACTCCAGTACTTTGGCCATCTCATGCGAAGAGTTGATTCATTGGAAAAGACTCTGATGCTGGGAGGGATTGTGGGCAGGAGAAGGGGACGACAGAGGATGAGATGGCTGGATGGCATCACTGACTCGATGGACCTGAGTCTGAATGAACTCCGGGAATTGGTGATGGACAGGGAGGCCTGCGTGCTGTGATTCATGGGCTTGCAAAGAGTCGGACACAACTGAGTGACTGATCTGATAGGTTACTACCATATCTTGGCAATTGTAAATAATGTTACTATAAACATTGGGATGCATGTATCTTTTCACATTATTGTTTTTTGGATCTACACCCAAGGGTGGAATTTCTGGATTATGTAATACTTCTACAGTTTTTTGAAGACTTACGTACTGTTACTCACAGTGGTTGCATTAACAGTGCAGCCAACAATGTACAAGTATTCCCTTTTCTCATTGTCAACATTTGTTTTCTTTGTGGCATTCTTCATGACAGTCTTTTCTCCACTGTATATTCTTGACTCCTTTGTCATATATTAATTGACCATGAGTATGTGGGCTTATTACTGGGCTCTCTACTCAATTTCATTGACCCGTGTGTCTGTTTTTTGTGCCAGTACCATGCTGTTTTGATTACTGTAGCTTTGTAGTATAGTCTGAAGTCATGGAGTGTGATTCCTCCAGCTTTTCTCATCTTTCTCAAGATTGTTTTGGCTATTCAGGGTCTCTTGTTGTTCCATACAAACTTTAAATTTATTTTTTCTAGTTTTTTGAAAAATGCCATTGGTATTTTGATAATAATTGCATTTAATCTGTAGATTTCCTGGAGTAGTGTGTTCATTTCAATAATATTGATTCTTCTAATCCATGAACACAGTATATCTCTCTATCTGTTTATGTCATCATCAATGTCTTATAGTTTTCTGGACACAGGTCTTTTACCTTCTTAGGTTTATTCCTAGATATTTTATTCATTTTGATGCAATTGTAAATGTGATTGTTTCTTTAATTTCTCTTTCCGATCAGTTCAGTTCAGTTCAGTTCAGTTGCTCAGTTGTGTCTGACTCTTTGCAAGCCCATGAATTGCAGCACGCCAGGCCTCCCTGTCCATCATTCCCGGAGTTCACTCAGACTCAGGTCCATCTAGTCAGTGATGCCATCCAGCCATCTCAATCCTCTGTCGTCCCCTTCTCCTCCTGCCCACAATCCCTCCCAGCTTCAGAGTCTTTTCCAATGAGTCAACTCTTCACATGAGGTGGCCAAAGTACTGGAGTTTCAGTTTTAGCATCATTCCTTCCAAAGAAATCCCAGGGCTGATCTCCTTCAGAATGGACTGGTTGGATCTCCTTGCAGTCCAAGGGACTCTCAAGAGTCTTCTCCAACACCACAGTTCAAAAGCATCAATTCTTCAGCGCTCAGCCTTCTTTTCAGTCCAGCTCTCATATCCATCCATGATCACAGGAAAAACCATAGCCTTGACTAGACGGACCTAATTTATATATATTAGTCTTGTATTCTGCAACTTTATCAAATTGTTGAGCTCTGGTAGTTTTTTGGTAGTATTCTAGGGATTTTCTATGTTTAGTATCATATTGTCTGCAAACTGTAACAGTTTTACATCTTCTTTTCCAATTTGGATTCCTTATATTTATTTTTTTGTCTTTGACATCTCTTGTTAGATGTCTCAAAGATATCTGAAGTCAAACACGTCCAAATCATATTAATGATATTCCTACATAGCTCTGGTCTTTGTGCAACGCTCCTTAGACCTGTGAGTCAGTCATGCCACAATCACTGAATTATATAAGACAGAAATCTATAAGTTATCATGACACCTCTACTTTTCTCACTACCTATTTTCAATCCACCCAGTCCTGCTAATTTTTCTCTTTGGAGTTTTGTGCTGGAGATTACTAGCCCTTATCCTGTCCTGTGAAGGGGCCTTACTTATCGACCTGTGGACATGGCATTCATCATATCCCAGCTTTGTCCATAGCACTTCAAAAAACTGCCTCTTGGCCACTTCTCAGGCCTTGGAGTAAATATATCAGTGATATGGTCTGCCCATGGGAAGATGTACTCATGTAAGAGGCTCTCTGGTTCTCAGAGAGGTTCAGAACTGTTTGGACAAGGAGTTTTAGGGTCGGGTACCTGAATCGTGGTCTAGAAAAAGAGGAAGACATACCCTTGATTTTTTGAGCAGAGCATAGCTGGAAGCAAAACATAGCCGAGGCAGACTATAGCTCGAAGAAGCAAGAGGAGGCCTTCTAAAGCATGGATTTTAGAGAAGAGTATCTCTTGCTTGGGCCAAGACCAGTACTGCTGCTAAATATCTCTTCAATCTGCCCATCTCTGTACATTTCTATACCATTGATACAGGTCAAGATCTCACCATCTGGTGCTGGGACTATTGCATTAGTTCCAAGACTAGTCTTCCTAAAAATACTCTTGCCTTCTCTAATCTCTTCCCTAGACTTCAACCAGAGTAATTTCCAGAAGCATAAATCAGATTTTATCATTGGGCTAATAAAATCATTCAACGTCTCATTGCTTTTAGACTGAAAACCAAAAATACTACTGTAGATAAGATGACATACAAACTATCTACTCATATATCTTCTCTTACATTGTGCTCTTCCTTAACTCTTTATCTATCCTTTCTCAGTTTCTTTCATGCCCTTTCTTTTCTGAAGCATTTGCACATTCTGTACCCTGTGCCTAGATGGTTATTTTCTTTCTTCTTTCTTCATGCTCATTTTAAAAATTCTCAGTTTAAAAGTCACATCCCTGGAGCTCCCTCTCAGACTTCCAGACTAACAATATTATTAAATAACTATGATTTGGATCAAGAACACTGTTTTACCACTAAATATCTGGGAGGTCTTCTATTTGTCAATCATCCTAGATGAACTATTTCCCCATAGAAGTTTTGTAGCTTTCTACAAGGACAGTACATTTCTCTGGGGCTTACAGTACATTTCTCTTGGATCACTATTAAAGTGACCAGTCTCATCCTTAGCTTTGCCTCTAATCCAAATAATTGCAAGTTCTGCTTTCTTTTCTGACTGCCAGCCTACTTTTCCACTTCTACAGGGAATTTCATTATCTTATAAATTGAATCCTCTTTGCTTTCTGTGTTTTTGTATTTTATGAAGCATTTAGAAATTACACATATTTATACCTTCTTTCCTTCCCTCAATCCTATACTTACTCATTCCATTTATTCAGGCAAATTTCCTCCATAAGCAAACATGAACAGAGAGAATGCACACTTGAAACTTTACAGTCTGTTCAGTTGCATAGTTACCTGAAAAGGCTAGAGTCCACAGATCTTATTTACGGACAAGATTGCCCTTGGATTTAGAGCTTCTCTGATACTTCTTTATCAGCTCAAGAGTACTCTCTGTTCTACATGCTCAGTACTTTACAATGTTGAATTGTAATTATCTTTCATGTATCTATTTTCCCTATTAAACAAACTGTGGCTTTTAAGATCTAGGGAGGTCTTCAAGAACTTAAAAAGTCAGAGAGTATATCTTATTAATCTTTTGTATCCTAGTAACCTAGGAAATGCTTGACATTTAGTAAGTATTCAGTACATTCTGAGCATAAATGAAAGACTAGGTGGTGCTGCTTAAAATAATAAGTAATAAAATAAGTCTGAAACATTATTATCAGAGTTGTGCCCTGTCAGCAAGAACATTGGTGTTCCTAAGTAAATAATGGGTCTGTTGATGCTAGGACAATGTTTGCTGTTAGATACCATGATTTTCAATGTGTATTTTTTTTTTTTTTTTTTTTGCCCATCTTCTATGTAATAACAAAGAGAAATTTGAACTCATCAATAACAGTATTTGCCTTTAAGACAGTAAATGCTGAGACACCAATTTATGTAATTTTAATCAATGAATGAATATCTAGTATAAAATTGCAATCAAAATAGTAATTGTATATATTTCATATAGTAAACTATTGGTATTAAATATACCAAATATCTCACAACTGTAAATGAAGAGCATTTTGCAAAGGGAGTGCCATTGTCAACGTCATATGTTACTGAAATTACTTCTTTATGCCATTTGAATGCATATTTTTATTGAAATATATTATTATCAAATAACTTTTTACAAACAGAAACTCTGAACCTATAAATATTATTCTAACAAAAGAGTTTTGTTCTATTCGGTATCTACATAATGAAAAACCAATTTTGAACAATTCGATGCTTGTATGTGCAATAATTGTATTTAAAATCATTTAAAATATTTACATTAGTTTATTAAAATTAGACTAGGGAAGAATTTCTATTTAAAAAGAGAAAATTAGGCCAATTATTTATGTGATGTATTTCTTAATAGTTACAATTTTTTAAGTCAAATTATTTATTTCTTGATGTTAACCCATACACAGATGGTTAAAAAGCTGACAAGAATTTCAAGACTGAAATATCATGGCTCAGTTGGGTGGCATGCCAGAAAAGTTTCAGCTAAAGTCCAGCCCTGCAATATTGCAAAACATCTGCTAAAGTTTAAGCTTTAGAAGACATCAAGGTGAAAAAAATTTTATCCTCTAATGAAAACTTCCTAAATCAATCCACTGACCTTTTAATTTAGGAATATTTTAGCTACACAACCTTTGTGGTTTTATAGGAAGTTAAAAATAGTTCCATTTTGTAACTTTAATCTCCTTTTTAAGTATTGTCTCTTGAATTACTTTTGAAAAAAGTATAGAATATGAAGAGAGTAAGCACTATTAAATCCTCAGCAGTGTATTAATTTCTGTTTGATTTCAATCTGTAGCTCCTATTGTGACAGAGGAGTTACTAGCATTAACCTCAATTTCTATGTCTGTAGACTATTTGTTGCTATATGAAGAATGGATAAACATGGATTTCAGGCATTTGCTATATTTTTCTTGGTTTGGAAAAATGATGAAAAGCTATGGGAACATGTCATTTTATAATTTAGACAAGGTAAATGATCTTTTCATTTCTTAAAAATGTTAACCTGCACTGACTTCACGTGGCCTCAGCTTGGAGTGGCTTGAAGCAGGATTTTGGTTCCTCAGCCAGAGATTGAAGTCAGGCTGTGGCAGCGAGAGTGCTGAATCCTAGCCACTAGACCACCAGGGCCAGTGGCCAGTGACAAGACCTGACCTGTCGGCTTTGTAGAACTGAATTCCTACAAAGAGATGGAATGTAGTGAAACAAGTGAAGTGTTTATTCCGAGGGAAAGTGTACATGTGAATAGACTCATGAGTGGACTTGGAGAGTGTCATGTCTTTGGGAGTTTGAATCACTTATCTGGGGCATTTCTTCTGGTTTCCTTTGGCCAATCATCTTGCTTTGCTTGGTTCTGAGTCTGTATTTGGTATATCTTAGGATCCTTTCACGTGTGCATTGCATCTCTTTGCCAAGATGGATTCTAGCAAAGCGGCTTATGAGTAGGTTTGACCTCTGAGGAGCCTTTCTGTCCATCTGTAGTTGGGAAGATTTCCTTGACCTTGAGAATGAGAAATATGTGGTCTCTTATCTGGACAAGGTTCAGCTCCTCTCTTGCTCCTGCTATTATCTTCATCTCAGAGTATCTGTTCACAGGGAGCAAACTTCAGATGCTCAGCCTGGAGCCATCTAGAGATCTAGACAGAAAGTAATGTCTGAGGAGCCATTGGGCAGCTTAGCAATGGACCAGTTCTCAGCTTTGTATCCCAATTTCCTAACTTGTTATATTCATTCTGTCAGGCCCTTTTCTCATGCTATGACTGTTTCTTTCTTTCTTTCTTTTTTTAATGTTTATTTATTCATTTTATTTTTTGGCTGTGCTTGGTCTTCTTTGCTGTGCAGACTTTTCTCTACTTGGTGGTGAGTGGGGCTACTGTCCAGTTGTGGTGTGCCACTCTCACTGTGGGGGCTTCTCTTGTGCAGCATGGGCTGTAGAGGGCACAGGCTTCAGTAGTTGTTGGCTCAAGGGCCGTAGAGCTCAGTCTCAGTAGTTGTGGTGTACAGGCTTGGTTGCCCTGTGGCATGTGGGATCTCCCCGGGTCAGGGATCCTACCCATGTCTCCTGCATTGGCAGGCAGATTCTTTACCACTGAGCCACCAGGGAAGCCCACTATGACTCTTTCACTGACTATATGGAATAACAGAATGTTCAAGGTAGAAGGGTCTTTAACAATGAGTTAATCCAACTTGACCCATATGGCATAAAGATATAAACAGATTTGTGGGTTCAAGCTTGGAGCTAGAAATTGACACTAATATGAATTAAGCTGCATCGATAGTAAAGAGTTGAGGAATTTGAAGTAAACGATTAGGAAATCTGAAAGAAGGTATAGTGAATTCTAGAGGCCCAAAGTAACATGAGGATAGGGAGACAAGGGACCCTCCTGCCATGGGAGATTTGGAGAGAGAGAGTCTTGAGAGCTGGGACAAGCTGGCAATGGTGATCTAGTGTGGGTTTTATAATGTAAACTTATTTTTCTTTGTTCCCTACAAAATTTTCAGCAAAGAATTTTCTTACTAATCAAGTGTTTATGGAGGGAGATGAGGGGACAATTGATCTTTGGATTATATTACAATTTTTTGTTTGTATTCAAAATGCCTATATAAGTTCATGCAATCTGGACAATTTATTTTCTTACTTTTTAACGGGAAATGTATCTTCACAAGTGAATAAGTTAAATTGCTTACCATGTTTCAGTTAGTTAGTTTGATGCTTAATGGTCTTTCACTTTTCCACCCTTCTGTATTTTTTGGAAAGCAGTCCAGGGCCTTCACGATGTAGGATCTACCCCACCTATCCATACATACAGACATCCAAGTCCACAGTATAGTAGGAGGCATACTAAGAAAAGATTTTCCTATCCTTAAATTTCTCTTCAAATAGATCCAAATTTCCCTTGTTTTGGAATGACTTTGAGTTAAATGTTTCTAGAAAGTTCTATTTAAATACCGAGGCTATTATCAGATATTGTTGTTGCATTTTGATGCACGTTTCACTTTTTTTTCCTAAGAGAAGGCAACCAAGAGGTAGTAATCTATCACAAAAGGAGACGGCATAGGAGTTGGACCCAGAAAATGAACAGATGGAAGGAAACCTGATTTGGATGACTTTGGTGAGAAGCTTCAGGAATCTCGAGGTAAGTTGGAGGGTGTAAGTTTAAGGTTATGGTTAGCATGACAAATAAGTGGGGAACTGGTCTCAAGAGAGATTTCATTTGTTTCAAAACTGTGCTTTTTCTATCATGTTGAAGTGAATGCAAAAACGAACGACAAAAAGGAAAAAGCTGCTGCTGCTAAGTCGCTTCAGTCGTGTCCGACTCTGTGCGACCCCATAGTCAGCAGCCCGCCAGGCTCCCCCGTCCCTGGGATTCTCCAGGCAAGAGTACTGGAGTTGGGTGCCATTGCCTTTTCCAAAAGGCTCAGGTTTAATTCCCAGTTATATTTCAAATGAGGTATTTTTTCTCTTCTAAATGATCAGTACATTATTAGTATTACCATATGAAGTAATCTTTCTTTTTAAAATAATTTAATTAATTTATTTTTGGCTGTGCTGGGTCTTCCTTGCTGCACAGGCTTTTCTCTAGGTGTGGAGAATCGGGGCTCCTCTCTAGTTGCAGGGGCTTCTCATTGCAGTGGCTTCTCTTGTTGTGGAGCATAGACTCTAGGGTGCACGGGCTTTAGTAGTTGCGGCACATGGCTCCAGGGCCTTGTTGCTTTTGTGCGGGCTTTGTCTAGTTGCAGTGAGCAGGGGCTACTCTGCATTGCTGTGTGTGGGTTTCTTATTGCGGTGGGTTCTCTTGTTGCAGAGCCTGTGGGCTCAGTAGTTGTCGTGCATGGGCTTAGTTGCTTGGCTGTATATGGGATCTTCCTGGACCAGGTGTCAAACCTGTATTGGCAGGTGGATTCTTATCCTCTGTACTAGCAGGGAAGTCCAGAAGTAATCTTGACCATTATCTCTTTAAACTTCTTCCATAAAAATGGGAAAGCATTGAAAAATTATTGAAGCTAGTTTCCTATTTACTTAGAAACTAGATTCTTTAAGCCATATTTATAACTCTTGGTTTAAATATGTACATTTACTCCCATGCCAGATTCCTTTGATGATTAACTAAATATGAGTTTAAATGCAAACTAGTACAGCCACTATGGAGAACAGTGTGGAGATTCCTTAAAAAACTGAAAATAGAACTGCCATACGACCCAGCAATCCCACTGCTGGGCATACACACTGAGGAAATCAGAATTGAAAGAGACAGGTGTACCCCAATGTTCATCGCAGCACTGTTTATAATAGCTAGGACATGGAAGCAACCTAGATGTCCATCAGCAGATGAATGGATAAAAAAGCTGTGGTACATATACACAACGGAGTATTACTCAACCATTAAAAAGAATACATTTGAATCAGTTCTAATGAGGTGGATGAAACTGGAGCCGATTATACAGATGAAGTAAGCCAGAAAGAAAAATACCAATACAGTATACTAACACATATATATGGAATTTAGAAAGATGGTACGGGGAAGGCAATGGCACCCCATCCCAGTACTTTTGCCTGGAAAATCCCATGGATGGAGGAGCCTGGTAGGCTCCAGTCCGTGGGGTCGCTAAGAGTCGGACACGACTGAGCAACTTCACTTTCACTTTTCACTTTCATGCATTGGAGAAGGAAATGACAACCCACTCCAGTGTTCTTGCCTGGAGAATCCCAGGGACAGGGGAGCCTGGTGAGCTTCCGTCTATGGGGTCGCACAGAGTCGGACACGACTGAAGCGACTTAGCAGCAGCAGCAGCAGCAGAAAGATGGTAATGATAACCTTGTATGCGAGACAGCAAAAGAGACACAGATGTATATAGAACAGTCTTTTGGACTCTGTGGGAGAGGGAGGGAGGGAATGATTTGGGAGAATGGCATTGAAACATGTATAATATCATATAAGAAACGAATCACCAGTCCAGGTTTGATGCAGGATACAGGGTGCTTGGGACTGGTGCACTGGGATGACCCAGAGGTATGGTATAGGGAGGGAGGTGGGAGGGGGATTCAGGATTGGGAACACATGTACACCCGTGGCGGATTCATGTTGATGTATGGCAAAACCAATACAATATTGTAAAGTAATTAGCCTCTAATTAAAATAAATAAACTTAAATTTAACAAAAAAAATAAAGAATGAAATGAATTATTTTCTAGGAGTTTTAATATGTTATTGAAATAGCAGACCCAAATCAAGTGTTTAAAAAGTAAATTCAAATGATAAAGAGGATTTGGTGTCAACCTCTGGAAATGTTCATTTTGTTTTAACATACTAATTTATATGAAATCTTTTCCAAGAAGCAAACACATACAGAAAATTACAAAACAAGAACAGTGAAACATTACTAAGCCAGATCCCAAGACAGAAAATTGGCAACCCCAGAAGCCCTTTCCCTACTATACCCTTCCAGTTTCTACTTCCTCTCTCCTCTCCACTACCTTGACTTGTAAATATATAGTTAAATATTGTCTTTTTCAATTTGATTTGAATAAAACCACACTATATATTAAAAAGAATAATAAAAAAAAACTTCAAAGAGGAGAATTTTTAGAGATAACTAACAAATATGTAGTTTTATTCTTCTCAGTTTAGAACATACCTCAGAATTAATCAAAGAAAACTATAGGTATCCTTATTTTGGGAACTGTTGCTTATTAATTAAGATTGATTAAGATAAATTTTAAGCAGGTAATGTTGAAAATTAAATATTTAAATTTCTCATACATCTGCTCATTGTTCAAAAGGATCAGATCAGTCGCTCAGTCGTGTCTGACTCTTTGCGACCCCATGAACCGCAGCACGCCAGGCCTCCCTGTCCATCACCAGCTCCCGGAGGTCACTCAGACTCACATCCATCGAGTCAGTGCAAAAGGAATGCAAAAGTAGGAAGTCAAGAAACACCTGGACTAACAGGCAAATTTGGCCTTGGAATACGGAATGAAGCAGGGCAAAGACTAATAGAGTTTTGCCAAGAAAATGCACTGGTTCAAAAGGATACACACATGGAAAATGAATTATCATACTATAAGGAAAGATTCAGGTGTTTTCAGTTTTTATTTGAAAACTATGAGATTTTCATTAAATATCAGATCAGATCAGTCGCTCAGTCGTGTCCGACTCTTTGCGACCCCATGAACCGCAGCACGCCAGGCCTCCCTGTCCATCACCAGCTCCCGGAGGTCACTCAGACTCGCATCCATCGAGTCAGTGATGCCATCCAGCCATCTCATCCTCTGTCGTCCCCTTCTCCTCTTGCCCCTATATTCATTAAATATAGGAATATCAATTTTAAGTTTCCAGAATCATAATAAATTTAATTTTTTGTTTTCTATATTACCATTATATTTCAATATAGTATTACAGTACAAAGTAGGTGGAAAAACCAATATTCTTTTCATTTTTTGAATAAAAAATATGCACAAAGTATATGTGTGAATGACAAGGGCCTGATTTGGGGAATTAGTAACACAATTATGTCCAATGATAAGGACTGTGTATTTAATCAAGTCTTCCCAGAAGATGCATTTTAAGGAAAAGGCCAGGGTTTAATCAGATCAGATCAGATCAGATCAGACCAGATCAGTCGCTCAGTTGTGTCCGACTCTTTGCGACCCCATGATCCGCAGCACGCCAGGCCTCCCTGTCCATCACCAACTCCTGGAGGTCACTCAGACTCACATTCATCGAGTCAGTGATGCCATCCAGCCATCTCATCCTCTGTCGTCCCCTTCTCCTCTTGCCCCCAATCCCTCCCAGCATCAGAGTCTTCTTCAATGAGTCAACTCTTCGCATGAGGTGGCCAAAGTACTGGAGTTTCAGCTTTAGCATCATTCCTTCCAAAGAAATCCCAGGGTTGATATCCTTCAGAATGGACTGGTTGGATCTTCTTGCAGTCCAAGGGACTCTGAAGAGTCTTCTCCAACACCACACTTCAAAAGCATCAATTCTTCGGCGCTCAGCCTTCTTCACAGTCCAACTCTCACATCCATACATGACCACAGGAAAGACCATAGCCTTGACTAGACAAACCTTTGTTGGCAAAGTGATGTCTCTGCTTTTGAATATGCTATCTAGGTTGGTCATAACTTTCCTTCCAAGGAGTAAGTGTCTTTTAATTTCATGGCTGCAGTCACCATCTGCAGTGATTTTGGAGCCCAGAAAAATAAAGTCTGACACTGTTTCCACTGTTTCCCCATCTATTTCCCATGTAGTGATGGGACCAGATGCCATGATCTTCGTTTTCTGAATGTTGAGCTTTAAGCCAACCTTTTCACTCTCCACTTTCACTTTCATCAAGAGGCTTTTGAGTTCCTCTTCACTTTCTGCCATAAGGGTGGTGTCATCCGCATATCTGAGGTTATTGATATTTCTCCCGGCAATCTTGATTCCAGCTTGTGTTTCTTTCAGTCCAGCATTTCTCATGATGTACTCTGCATATAAGTTAAATAAACATGGTGACAATATACAGCCTTGACATACTCCTTTTCCTATTTGGAACCAATCTGTTGTTCCATGACCAGTTCTAACTGTTGCTTCATGACCTGCATACAGATTTCTCAAGAGGCAGATCAGGTGGTCTGGTATTCCCATCTCTCTCAGAATTTTCCACAGTTTCTTGTGATCTACACAGTCAAAGGCTTTGGCATAGTCAATAAAGTAGAAATAGATGTTTTTCTGGAACTCTCTTGCTTTTTCCATGATCCAGCGGATGTTGGCAATTTGATCTCTGGTCCCTCTGCCTTTTCTAAAACCAGCTTGAACATTAGGAAGTTCACGGTTCACATATTGCTGAAGCCTGGCTTGGAGAATTTTGAGCATTACTTTACTAGCATGTGAGATGAGTGCAACTGTGTGGTAGTTTGAGCACTCTTTGGCATTGCCTTTGGGATTGGAATGAAAACTGACCTTTTCCAATCTTGTGGCCACTGCTGAGTTTTCCAAATTTGCTGGCATATTGAGTGCAGCACTAATACTGACTTCAAATAAAAGATACCATAATTTACCCCAAAAGGCATTATATTTTTATTTAGAAAATTATCATAGTTTCCTTTTTCCTTTTACAATATACATTTTCAGACTTTAAAGAAATGTTTTACTCCAGTGGAAATAATTCCACAGGCAGATATTAATTTATTTCTGTTCAGCTATGGCCAAAAAGGCATGTTTGGTCCCATTCTTCAGAACTCCCTTAAGCCATTAAAAAGAACTTTTATCAGCTCTAGCTAGCCATCTATCATCTATATGTGTATTATACATCTCTGTCATGTATCTAAATATCTATCACTTGTTTTTCTATTATCTCTTCTTCTTCTGTGCTTGATTACATAATCAGTATTCTGAAAATAAAATAAGATCATAGAAAGTGTATTTCTTGTATCATATGACTGAAAAGGAAAAATAATTGCTTCTCTTAAGTATTTACTAGTCTGTGTGCTTGTATGTGCCATAGGGCAACATGACTGACAGTTTTGATTAACTCAGTTATTTAATTAAGTGAAATATCTGGATTGATAATAATTGGAGCTAGAGAAAGCAGTATCAGAGAAAGTAATTTTTCCTACTGATTGAAATCCGTAGTTCTTCATCTTTAGAGCAAAAGGGCAGAGAAAATAATTTTTCAGAGATAAAGATCAAATCTTGGGTGGGAAGAATAAGCAAGGAACTTTGAAAAAACATTTTTGAAAAATTATCTTTGTTTTCCTTTGTTTTTAGACCCCAAATTTAATTTATTCTGAAATTTAAAATAACATTAAAGAAAAGCATTGTGACTTTTTATTAAAAGAGCGAGAGGAAAAAAAGTGTGAAATAGGGATGGAAAGGATATGATGCCTGGTAAAGAAGATCTAGGATTCTTATAACCACTAAAGGTGTAATCAGGCTCAGCTTGTCTTGTGTATATTGTGATGGCTCCAGCCGTCGTGTCCATTTTCTTCCCCATGCCTGTTTAATAGAAAGCTTCATGGGCAACATCCACATTTCCTCTAAGTACTTTGCTCCAGGGACTGAATCACACGTGGGCCAGAGCTGAGATGAAAATGTATATCCATTTTAGTTGTCATTGTTGCTACGGATTTTCCTTAATTTGCAACCAAAACGTCAGCTTTTTCAGACAGAACAATTTCAGAAAAATGAAAAGACATTGAATCACTCAAGTGTGTGTATGTGTACATCTTTCATTATTTATCAGTTAAAGTATACTTTGAATTAGTAACAATACAATTAAGAGCTTAACTCTTTGCAATTTATTTTTTAATTGAAGGATAATTGCTTTACAGAATTTTGTTGTTTTCTGTTAAACATCAACATGAATCAGCCATAGGTGGCTCAGAGATTAAGTCTTTTAATGTATCTTATTTCCAAGCTAAGTTATTGGTTTGGTCAAATTTTTGTAAATATTGGAAACTAAAATGTTCAAATAGTAAATCACAGATAGAGAACACAGTCATGGTACAAATCGTTTAAACTCTTATGTAAAATTTGATAAGGTGTTTTACACAACCATTGAATTGACAAGGTCTTGTGGAAAAACCAGTTCCAGATGGCAAACAGACACAAGAGATTCAGTCAAACAATTTTTTGGCAAGAATGCTATGAATTTTGTAATCACTTATGAACCAATGAAATACAAAGATGAGTCTAGTTAATAATCTACAATTATTGGCTAAAGAAGTATATTAGTGCTGATTTTCCTCTATTCATACTATCTTTTCTATTAACCCCACAAAACTTTGGCACAATGAAGTGGGTAACTTTTATTTCTCTTCTCCTTCTCTTCAGCTCTGCTTATTCCAGGGGTGTGTTTCGTCGAGATACACGTAAGAATTTTAGTTTTTAATTGTTCAACTTTTTTTTCCTAGACAAGAATGTTTCAGTAAACCTTGAATCATTAATGAAGAAAGTTTTCCTTTAGCATTTATTTTTAGACTGTTACTATATTTTGTATTTGTGAACCCTTAGGAAGATACCTTATTAATATATTTCTAACATCCTAGGTGAAAAAATAGTGAAAATTGTTTAGTAACTGTAATTTCCCATTGCACATGAAGGAGTTTCTGCAGAGTGACTTAAACTTCACAAAATATAGTTGAAGATAGAGTTTAAAAATCCAGGTTTCCAAAGGCCTGTTCACTATACTTTAATTTATATAAAAAATACAAAATTTGTGATTTTAATCTTATAAATAGAACTTGTATTTTACATTTTGGACTATCCTCTCAGTTAATAGACACTGTAAGAGCATTAGATCTTATCCAAGTTTGAATATAAAACTATAAATATGCAATGACTTCAGTGATTTTTCAAGTAGTATCATTGGTGATTAAATAACTCTTCTGCTTAAATGCAGAAGAAACATTTCATCATCATCTTAAGATTTTCTTTAGGGAATCAGAGCTCAGTATCTTGGAGCAAATGAATACCCAAGTCAAATGGAGAGAAACATAAAAAATAATATCGTAACCAGTTGTTTCTTCAGAATTTAAAGCAAATCTTTTTTTCCCCCATTTTCTCCTCCAGACAAGAGTGAGATTGCTCATCGGTTTAAACAATTGGGAGAAGAACATTTTAAAGGCCTGTAAGTTGAAATACTGAAGAATCAAATTTAATGTTTCTAATAGTGTTGGTTACAATTTTGAAGTCCTTGTAGTCCCATCATCATAGATTGTAGAACAGTACTCTCCAATAGGATTTTCTGCATCAGTGGCAATATTCTGTATCAGTGTTGACCAATATAGTTGCCATTGGCCACTGTGGCTATTGAGAACTTTAAATATGGCAGTTGAAACTGAGGATCAAAAATTTAAACAGTATTTAATTTTAACTTTTTCAAATATATATTGTCATTTGTGGCTAATGAAAACTGTTTGGACAGTGTAGATCTGGAACTCTTATATAATCTACATGGTAGAAAACATTTTACTATATGACTCCTTTCACAACTCATTTACTAAATTCTTTACCCAGCAAATATTTCTGTGGTTTTTTGAGACAATTTGAATATTTTTTAATCTAGTAAAAGGTGAGGAAACAGCTTGTTTTTCAAAGTCTGTCTCATCCTATTGCCTGATTAAATAAGATATTTGTGTATGTATGTATGATTTTTGTTTTAAATAGTTGAAGGACCTGTGTAAAGCCCTGGTTAACAATAGGTCTATTTAGAATACATTTTGCTTGCTTGCTCACATAGATGATGTGACAGTATGCATATATTGACCTGCACACACATATATTTAAACATGGTGGAAATATACATCCTTTTTTCTTAGAAAGCCACATATATGTGGTTAGGCCTCAGAACATAGCTGACGTCAATAGGATCTCTGAATAATCATGAGAAAGGTGTGTAAAATATAGAACATTTGTTTTCTAACGTAGCAATCTAGTGTATATTAAAATCTTATTATACTACATTTTTCTGTGTTCTTTATTTCAGGGTACTGATTGCCTTTTCTCAGTATCTCCAGCAGTGTCCATTTGATGAGCATGTAAAATTAGTGAACGAAGTAACTGAGTTTGCAAAAACATGTGTTGCTGATGAGTCACATGCCGGTTGTGAAAAGTCACTTGTAAGTATATTCTGGTTTTGAATAGTATTTCTTCTGTAACATAATCTTGAATGTTTAAAAAGTAAAAATATCTCATTTTAGTTTTCTCAATTATTATCAAAGACTATATTTGTAAGCAACACTCAAAAGTGGGTATAACATTTCTTTGATGATAGAGATGTTCTAGTGTACTCACAGTTTTAAAAAACATTGCTTTACTGAAACCACACACAAAAGTCATAGTGTTTTTGGAAACTTTTTATTTTTAGAAGTTTCTTTTTTAAAATTTAAAGTTAAATTTCTTTTCATAGACACTAATAATGATAGGATAGTTTTTACCTTGTTATCTAGGTAAAAACAACAGTATGGTTATGTATTCCTTGTTTTAGGGATATTCATATTTTTACATACAATAAAAAATCAGGACTTTGAACTTGTGATATTTTCAGATAGATCTTTAATTCAAAGATAGGACTATATTTCTCTTACCACTTTATATATACCTTTCTTGGGACAAGGCAATTTTTTGTTTATCACAGAAGGCTTCCTTCTTGTTTTTCTCTATATGTACTTCTGCCTCAAGGTAGAATCAGTTCTTTAACTACCCACAATAATATTACTCTAAATATGAATATTTAAAAATATATTTTAAAAGAAATTAATAAATTTTGTCTTGAGCCTATTTCCCCTGAAGTTATTATTACTTTCATAATCAAAATTAATTGATACAGAAAGGATTCATTTAATGGACTGTGCATTGAGGCAAATATTTCCAGAACAAAAAAATTATACTCTAATGCAGTAATAATTAATATATAGTAGATTGTGTTACTCCTCAGTTTTGAATGGTTTCTACTAAAAATTTGGACCTCTTGAAAAGGAGCAGATCAAATGAGAAACTGTCTGAACACTGTCCTCCCTAATGTGAATTCATTGCTACTAAGAGGATAATTTCCCTTGAGTTTTTACTTTAATGATTTCTCTCCTGGCCTTTAACCTCAGGTGGAATCAGGAGTTCTGTTCATTCCTTAAAGGCATTCTTTTGCCCTTCTGTTTTATCCACTACAAGTAATAGTGTGACACTTAATTCCTTATGGTAATCACCCATAGATGGTCAAATCAAGGGAAACTCTCTAAATCTGAGAAAAAAGTGGATTTTTATGTGACATACAAACCGAGGTTTACCAAGATATTAATTTCTTGCACTATTCTTTGGGTATAAGGAAAATAAAATGCTGCTCAGCAATTTGAAGCCTGCTCTCTTCCATACAGCACACTCTCTTCGGAGATGAATTGTGTAAAGTTGCATCCCTTCGTGAAACCTATGGTGACATGGCCGACTGCTGCGAGAAACAAGAGCCTGAAAGAAATGAATGCTTCCTGAACCACAAAGATGATAACCCAAACCTCCCTAAATTGAAACCAGACCCCGATACTTTGTGTGCCGAGTTTAAGGCAGATGAAAAGAAGTTTTGGGGAAAGTAAGTAATCAGATTTTTAAGCTTCAAAATCAAAAATTATGAAATAAGTCAAGATTCACTATAACAATTACTATTATGAAAATTATCAACATTAAGACTTGAAGTTTTTGTTCTAATGACAATTTTCAAAGAAATAGAGTATTTATTGTGTTATTTACGTAGTAAATAAGTAATTTACGTAGTAAATAACATACTACAACATTCTACATGATGAAAAAGTTGACCTAAGATTTTTTGCAGAACAGGATATGATCTGTACGGAAATAATTGAAGTTGACATGTATTAAGATATTATAAAGATATACGTATATATTTAGCATTCTCAGAATTTATTTCAAATTAGTTAATAACATCACTGAAATTAAGCTATTTTATACATGTGTGTATATTTATATGTATATATATGTGTGTGTGTGTTTAACCTTTTCACTGACTTAAAGAATGACAAAGGTAAATTCATCATTTGCAAATTGAGTTTAATTGGTTAATTAGAAGTCTTTGAATTTTGAAGGCTCTGGGGAGAAGGTAGATTACAAATGTTCCTGCCATGCATTTGTTCCTGCTGTAGAAAAGTGACTATTTTTTTGTTTAAAAATTTAGATACCTATACGAAATTGGCAGAAGACATCCCTACTTTTATGCACCAGAACTCCTTTACTATGCTAATAAATATAACGGAGTTTTTCAAGAATGCTGCCAAGCTGAAGATAAAGGTGCCTGCCTGCTACCAAAGGTATTCTTCAGAAAGAATAGAAGAACCAATTCATAATCAAACCTCAGTTTCGGGATAGCTTATGGCTAAATTTAGGAAACTGAAGCCTCCAGCAGAAACTTCTTTACATGGTTTAAACTCCTCCCTCTTTCCCTCAATCAAAGAATTTTTCACCTTTTTTGAAGGACTGTGTCTTTTTCACTAAGGGCTATGTCTTTTCACCTTTTTTGAAGAGCTATGTCTTCCATTTTCCTTTTTCTAATAAGATTTGCAAAGTGGATCTGGTAGAGGGAACTGGTGTGTATGTGTCTAAATATCCTGCCTCTTTCTATAGTGCTAGTTGCTATAGTGAAATGCAGAAACTCATTTTCAAATTGCACAGTAAGAGGACACCATTTTTGTTTCTCTTTTCATGAGGCTTGTTTTTTTTTATTGGGGAGGGGAGAATTCAAAGTGGGGGAGAATTTAACTGCATCTAGAAGCCTAGGTTTATTGATTTATCCTGTAAATATTTACACTGCATTCTCTTTTCTAGGGGGTTTATTGATGTTATGGGAGTTGTGGAGGAAGGATTAAAATGCATTACATCCAAAATTAAGAAGTCAGCAAAGTTCTATTCCCTTGGATATTAGTGTACACTGTTCTACTTTTCCTTTTCATTCCCTTTTCCCTGGCAATACCTCCACACTGGTTCTTAACCACCTGGAGGTTCCACTATGACCAGACTGACTTTTCCTCTTTCTGTAGAACAAAATAATTATTTGCCAATAATGAATACTTGGGAATTGAGATTTAAATTTTCTCTTTAAGATTTAATTTGGCATAGTCTCATATTTATCATTATGTATTAGATTAATCTTGGAGGAGGAAATAACAACCAATTCCAGTGTTCTTGCCTGGAGAATCCCATGGACAGGAGAACCTGGCAGGCTACAGTCCATGGGGTCGCAAAGAGTCAGACATGACATAGCAAGTATACGTTAGGTTAATCATTTCAGTTGTAATGCTGGTCTATTGGGGTTTGCTTAAAAGGTTGAATCTTGCTACTGTCAGAGATAATTTTGACTTACGTAAACCCTATTTCCGGACAAGGCAATGGCACCCCACTCTGGTACTCTTGCCTGGAAAATCCCATGAATGGAGGAGCCTGGTGGGCTGCAGCCCTTGGGGTCGCGAAGAGTCAGACACGACTGAGCAACTTCACTGTCACTTTTCTCTTTCATGCATTGGAGAAGGAAATGGCAACCCACTCCAGGGTTCTTGCCTGGAGAATCCCAGGGACGGGGGAGCCTGGTGGGCTGCTGTCTATGGGGTCGCACAGAGTTGGACACGACTGAAGTGACTTAGCAGCAGCAGCAGCAGTCTCATCTGAGCTCAAGAAGGGGTGGTCTGTACATAAGTTTTCTTTTCTAATGTTCCTCAAATTATTTCTTTTTGCAGATTGAAACTATGAGAGAAAAAAGTACTGGCTTCATCTGCCAGACAGAGACTCAAGTGTGCCAGTATTCAAAAATTTGGAGAAAGAGCTTTAAAAGCATGGTATGTTAAATTTAGTTTGCATCTTTTTCATGATGTAAATGGATGGTTCAGTTGACAAAATTGTACATCATATGTCATTTTACACAGTGCTTTCACATACATCTTTTTGATTGTCTAAAAGGTAGAAACTTGATAGAGATGAAAACCAGAGCATCAAAGACAATTTGTCATTATTTTTAACCTTTTTTCCCCTAAGTAGTCAGAGAATTTAGAAGACAATTTTTTTGTTCTTCCAGGACAGGTGTTTAAACTTCCATGTATTTTTAATGATTGTGATTTTAGTATAATAATCCACTGTTTTTATAGATCTATAGTCAGGGTCTCTCCTCCATCCCTCCAACCAAATATCTGAAGGTGTCTGCTTGTCTTTTTATGTTCTGATAACTAATTTCAGTCATCAAAGTTTCTTCTCATTTTCTGGTAGCACCAGTTCTGCTCTTAATCTCTTGTTTTTGCCTGGGCCTCTGTTTTGAAATTATCAGCTAGCTCTAGAAGCAGCCTTCAATATTTGGACCAAGGAATCCCTTTGCAACCCCCTGCCATCCCCACCATCAATCCCTTACTTTCTAGTCAACAATAAATCAACATTGGGCAGAAAATCAATTGAAAGCAGACATTTTAGAAGCTGTCAAGAAACTGTCACTTGAACTATCTTGCCTGTCATCCCTACCATCAACAAAATCACTAAAAAAATGACCCTAACATGAAATGATACATAGTCAAACAGGGTATGATTAGTTTTGGGGAAGTGTCTTTTATCTGATTTCAGTGACTCTGAAATGATTTGAGAAAGCTTGTGGATGTTAGGTTTTACATCTTATCAGTGAGTATAGAGATTATGCTGAATCAATTTCTTGGTAAAAGTATGCTGAATCAAAACTCTCTAATTTTTGTAGACGTTAACAAAATTTGTTTTCTCAGAGGCTTTTAGAAGTCAGGAAGAATCTACTTTGGTTAATAATTTTAAAAAAGGGGTAACTGGAATTTGTATGGCATTTCCCAGTTCATAAAATGCTGTCATATAGATTATCTCATTTAATCCTCACAACAATGCTTTGATTTAGCATGTTGTTGTGACTCTGTGGGGACTGAAGCTCACAGAGGCTAAGTAACTGGCCTAGGATCTCATGATTATTAAGCTATAAAGCCAGACCTGGAAATCATTCCTGGGCTCTAAACCTGGGGCCTCTCAGCATGTTATCTTTTTAGAATCCCTCTTTGATTTCTGTTTTTATGAATTGCTGGACTTTTAACCTCCATTTGTGCTGCCCTAAGAAAACATTTTGCTCTAATATTTGGTTCAGAATTGTCATTAAAATAAAAGCTAATATATCTTACAAATTATTTCTGTATGTTATTTGAGCCTAAATTTTCTAGTTATGTGTAGTATTTTCCTAATGCTTTCACATAAAACGTTGTTAATAATATTTTGATGGGAGAATTTTCTTTTTAGGTCAGTAGCTCGCCTGAGCCAGAAATTTCCCAAGGCTGAGTTTGTAGAGGTTACCAAGTTAGTGACAGATCTCACAAAAGTGCACAAGGAATGCTGCCATGGTGACCTACTTGAATGTGCAGATGACAGGGTAAAGACTCCTCAGTATGCTTTATGGTAACGTACTTGCTTAAGTTGATAGAATCAGTTTGTTTAGCATCAGAACAACTGAGAGCGGTTTGAGATTGTTTTCTCTGCTGGGTTTACTCAATCCTTTCCCTGTTTCCTTTCCTTCTGCCCTCCTTCCCTCCCTCTTTCTTTTTTTTCTCTCTGATATCCTATTCACTAAATGATCTAATAAACTCATTTATAATTTATAATCCCTTTCATTCAAATTCTGAGATCAAATTCTTAAAGCTGAAGTAGGACAGTCACAAAGGTAGATTTCTAAGAAGATTTCTTGAAGAGGTGGAGGGAGTTGGAGAAATGCTGGAACCTGAAGAGAGCTTTGGAAATTATGTAATTTCCCCCTCTATGTTCTCTCTTAATTAACACCCTATGTTAAAAATACAAATATTTGGAATGATATCTTTTTTTTTTTTTTTTTTTGAACTGACAAAATACAAGAATCCTAACCTCTCAGGACACTTTCTGAAAACTTTAAGGCAGATATTTTACATCTGTAAGTGGGGTCTGTGACCATGATCTTGACTAACTTTTCAAAAATCTCCAGCACTTTATTTGGTTTCAAGATGCCTGCACTTAATTTGGGGGGATATTTAGAAAAACACTACTGAGTTTTAATTTAAAAACTTAAGTGTTTTAAAAGTAGGAATAAAGTTAATAAATAACTGACATGAGCCGCAATTAAGATTAGTTTTTTTTTTCCAATCATGTTTTAGTAGTTCTATCTGTGCCTCTAGGCTTAGCAGCACAGACTGAAAATGTTCATAGAGGGCATATCGGTATAAGTATGGCCTTAGAACACAATGAATGTGTTCTGTCATCATAGTAAAAGTCTAGGGAGGAAGCACAGGAATGTCAATTTACACTGAACACTTTTCACCTACTTGCTTATAGGCAGATCTTGCCAAGTACATATGTGATCATCAAGATGCAATCTCCAGTAAACTGAAGGAATGCTGTGATAAGCCTCTGTTGGAAAAATCCCACTGCATTTCTGAGGTAGAAGCAGATGCCATACCTGAAAACCTGCCCTCATTAACTGCTGACTTTGCTGAAGATAAGGATGTTTGCAAAAACTATCAGGAAGCAAAAGATCCCTTCCTGGGCTCGTAAGTGGATAAGAAATGATCCTTTCATACTTTTATATGATCTCTGAATTTAGGAAATTATTCTAGGCTTTCCCTTGGAATTGCTACAGTTTTCACACTGCCTGCAGTGTTTCTTTATTCTTTCCTCTTCTGGACTTTAAACATTTTTGGAAAAATTGATTTTAAAAAATTATCATAAAATAATACATGCTTATGGCAGATGCTCTATCAATAGAGTACAATGTAATAATAAAAATTTATTTTTACTCCCACCCCTGACTCCTTAGGAATATTTCTGGAAATACATGTAGAAATATTTTGTTTACATGTAAATTATATATATTATTCATTCATGCGTTCATTCAAAGTGTATTTCTAGAATACACTTTTTATAAATGTAAATGTATAAATATAAATGTATTTATATATGTGTGAATATATGTAATATATTATAATAATGTATAATATAAATGTATTTATATATGTGTGAATATATGTAATACATCTTTATGCCTCTATATCTATCTGTCTATCTATCTGATGCCAGCAAAGAACTATAAAGTATGGAATCTGTTACCAGGTGCTTTAAAATGAAAATGAGTCAGATTTGGTTGAAAAGACTAGAGTCCAGTAGCATGCAAGGCAGCATATAATTAAATGACAAAATCAATGATTATATAAAATCAGTAAGTGTGGTGATAAACTTTAAATTTTTATTGCTCAATTATAGTATCCTGTGCACTAATATTATAAAATTACATACCCATAAAGAATTTATTCATACAGAGAAGAAAAAAATTAAGAATATGTCTCTAGTTATCTATCAGAACATTTTTGAAGTGTAGTCCAGATTAGACAAGATGTATCTAATAGTAACAAGTGTCATTCATTAAATAATATGTGCCCAACAGCGTGCATTTTGCATAGATTACATCATGTATTTCTCACAGTTCACCTTCTGAGACATACTATTATCATCCCCTTTCCACAGACGAGGAAACCAAGGCTCAATAATTGTAATAAGTCACCTAAAGGGATATAATAAAACAAGTGGTGGAGTCAGGGTTTGATAGCTTTAACTCTGAACCTTCAAGTCCTTAGTCCTTAACGGCACCCGATTTAGTCTAATTCAAACCTTTAGGATATGATTTACATTTATGGTTTATTATGTGGTTTTTCTTGCTCATTTGTCTAACAAAATCTATTTTATTGTCATCTTAATTAGATTTTTGTATGAATATTCAAGAAGGCATCCTGAATATGCTGTCTCAGTGCTATTGAGACTGGCCAAGAAATATGAAGCCACACTGGAGGACTGCTGTGCCAAAGATGACCCACATGCATGCTATTCCACAGTGGTAAGTTTCTGGAAGGAAGACATATAGCTCTTTGGTTGATGATTCCAATAACAGGAAATAAAAATGATGCCAGATTATTATATCATGCAATGTAGATCTCTTCTTAAGATGATTTCAGTCCTGTGCCTATAAGCATTATAGGAATAATAACCTTCAATAAAAAAGAAAGGTCGAAGAGAGCACTCTCTTAATTTTACATAATCTTGACCATGCATTTTTTTTTCCTTTTTAGACTCCTGAGAACAAAATAAGGTAAATTTAAATGTTAATTAAAAGAAATTTAACATAGATATAAAGAAGGTTAACCTGTTTTCAAGTTTTATTAAGTAATCAAGAATTAGTATCTTAGAGAAGATGGTGAAATCTATTGATGTAGAATATTTTCAAATCTCTTTTGAAACAGTTTAGGAATGGTTTTGAAAGAAATTAAATAAGGAGAAGAAATCTGCTTCAAGCATTTTTAGCTTATTTAGCTATGCTAAAATTTTAGCATATTGGAAAAGACCCTGATGCTGGGAAAGACTGAGGGCAGAGGGGGAAGGGGGTGACAGAGGATGAGATGGTTGGATGGCATCATTGACTCAGTAGACATGAGTTTGAGCAAACTCTGGGAGATAGTGAAGGACAAGGAAGCCTGTTGTGCCACAGTCCATGGGATCACAAAGAATCAGTCATGACTAAGTGACTGAACAACAACAACAGCAAATATTTAGCAAATAGCTCATGTTTGAGATATTTAGCACTCTTAGTACATAAAATGGCTTTCAAACTTAAGAATCAGAGGAAAGTCATTTTTTCCTCTATCAAGAAACTAGTTATATGCCAAGTGCCACACAAGAACTGATGACCAAGACAAAATCTGTTATCTTAGAGAGCTCAGGATCCAACTGCAGAGATGGCTTAATAATAATGAGTATTTATAATTATAATATAATTTATAATATAATATTATAATTATAATACATTTATAATTACAAGGTGGTCTGATGCTTTAGTCGCTAAGTCATGTCTGATTCTTGGAACCCCGCGGACTCTAGCCCACCAGTTTCCCCTGTCCATGTGATTTCCCAGGCAACAATACTGGAGCAAGTTGCCATTTCCTTCTCCAGGGGATCTTCCTGACCCAGGGATCAAACCCAGGTCTCCTGCACTGCAGGCAAATTCTTTATTGACCGAGCCACCAGGGAAGCCCATAGCCACTGTTTATTAGGTTTTTACTATATCCCAGGCTCTGTTTTAATTTCATGAGCTCAAGAGGCTTACAGAGTAATTCTCTGAGGTGAGTATCATTTTCATCTCCATTTTAGAAGTGAGGGTTCTAGAGCTTTGAGATGCGAAGTAAAGTTGAACAGCTAGAAAATGAGTCAGATGACCTGGCTTAAACACTAGGAGTTGCATTCCAGAGTCTGAATGTTCTTAATCACTTGTACAGTCTTACCAAGTAAACAGTTTGGACATATAATAGGTTTGGCATCAAAAAGCTATTTACATGACTTTGGACAGAGAAGAGGAAGGATCTCATTCTACCTAGAAGGGTGAAAGACAACCTGCGTCTGGTCTTCATATAGAATGTTGTAAGCACAATTCTTTTCTTTTTCAGTTTGACAAACTTAAGCATCTTGTGGATGAGCCTCAGGATTTAATCAAAAAAAACTGTGACCTATTCGAAAAACATGGAGAGTATGGATTCCAAAATGTGTAAGTATATTTGCTTATTGGCTATTTTTTCTTGTTCATTTAGTAAATATTTAAGATGATATTCATAGACCACCTATCATAGAACTTTTAATTTTGAAAGTAAAGTCTTGTTTCTAATCACTCTCCATCAAGAAAGACAAGAGAAAATGAGATAAAATAGTTGATGGGGTGAAGAGCTTATATTTGAGGGCAGTTTAAAAAATTGGGCTCAAATCTGGGAGGAAAAATATCAAATATTGGGTTATACGAACTAAGGATACTGTTTGACAGTTAAATAGTTTATGAGTGAACAAAATAAAAACAATGCTTTACAGAGCAGAAAATAAGTCTTCAGTGGCTGTAGCTCAATAAGGTGATAGACTAATGTTCTGGTTAAATAGAGCCTTATCCGTGGAAGTTAAGACAGGAAGGAGCACATCATTTAGCTGATATTTATTTTTCAGCTTACACCTGTTACCACTTTTTAACTATAGGTGCTTGGAATAACATTGAACAAGACATAGTCTCTTCCCTTGAGTAGATTATTGTTATACATTGACTTTCAATAGTGATTAGCATTCTTAGTAAATGATTATTACATGCTAGATACCATGTCAGGCTGATTGCATACTTGATTTCTTTTCGTTTAGTCCTTGCACCATCCCTTTTGAGACAGGTGTATTTCTTTCTATTTTATAGGTGAGAAAATTCATTCATATCTTTCAAATTTAGGATAGTGGTGACATGTATTAAGCTCTCAGTAGGTTTTATTGAAAGAAAGAAGCAATTAAAAAGTATTTTAACGTCACTGAGTTATAATAAAGTAAGCCTCTTTCCTAAGATTATATAGCATAGGTGGGACCCAAAGCTAGGTTACTTAGTTGCTCAAGACAAGGTCTTCACCCACATTATTCCGCCCATGTGAAGATGAAGACAATTTATGAATGGAATAGGTCTTCCCTGGAAACCATCTTGGTGGATTTTGGCTAAGTGTTCTCTGCTTGACCTGAGGTATTAGAAAAAGAGTTTCTTGTCTGACTGAAAACACATGGATTATGTTGTTACAGGCTCATAGTTCGTTACACCAGGAGAGCACCCCAAGTGTCAACTCCAACTCTCGTGGAGATTTCAAGAAGCCTAGGAAAAGTGGGCACTGCGTGTTGTACAAAGCCGGAATCAGAAAGAATGCCCTGTACTGAAGACTATGTGAGTCTTTTAGAGTAGAGTTGTCAATAAGGATGAATTTTTGTCTTTGGATGTTGACGAAGCTTTCAGAAGCAAGTGAAAGTGCTTGCTTTCACTTGTGTGTGTGTGTGTGTGTGTGTGTGTGTGTGTGTGTGTGTGTTGTCTATATGGTAGTGGCAACCAGGATTTGGTTGCCTATATTATCTTGACCATCAGAGGATTTGGATAAGATTCCAAAAGTGATAAATTGTTTTTAAAAAATTTCATGAATTTTTAATGTTCCATCCTTGAATTTTCTAAATTTTTACTTTTTGTTTTTTTTTTCTTTAATGTATCAGTATAAGACTATTTCTTCCCTACTCCAACACATATCTCAGGACTCCTCTAAAATTATGTAATCAATTATTGTCTCAAATATATTAATTCCTAAAATGTAGACATATTTAATTGAGAAGATTTTTCAAATTCCCTTTTTACCTGTAGTTCTAAAGTAAACTTTTGCCTCAAATCAACCTTGGATTCAATGTTGTGAGTTAAAAGATAGAGTTTGTTTTGGTCCAGTGGAAGGTAGGAGTTCCTGGAAAACTTTTCATGATGCTTTCTTTGAGCTTCTGTGTTCTTGCCTGTTTTCAGCTGAGCTTGACCCTGAACCGGTTGTGCGTGTTGCATGAGAAGACACCAGTGAGTGAAAAAGTCACCAAGTGCTGCACAGAGTCATTGGTGAACAGACGGCCGTGTTTCTCTGCTCTAACACTTGATGAAACATATGTACCCAAAGCCCTTGATGACAATTTGTTCATCTTCCACGCAGATATATGCACACTTTCCGATACTGAGAAACAAATCAAGAAACAAACGTGAGGAGTATTTCACTACTCTATGTGTTGGTAATCTTGATAGTGAGAACTGTAAACAAGCAGCTTTCTCTGATGGAATAGTGATTATAGACCCAAAGTACAGAAGTATTGGCCATGTTAAGCAGATAAAAATGTCAAGAATAAAATGGATAGCCTTTTGTTTTCTTAGCAAAGAAAAAAACCCTCATCATCTTGCCTACAAACTATTCAGAATAATCTTGTGGGATAAAAGCTGCAGCAGAATTATATCTTAGGCTAGTTCAGTAGAATAAGCTGAACAATTAACTGATGCATTTTTGTAGATAGCAAATTAGTCAGTAGAAATCATATGAGAATTTAATTCTGGGCATGAATAGTTACTTTCAGTTTGTTCTGTGTCGACTTACAGATAAGGCAGCCCTTTAAGATCTAACTTTTGAGAATGGAACTTGGATTAAAAACATCTGGCATTTCGAGTTCAGAGGCTTGATTCCCTTGATTCCTTATTGCTGTCGCAAGGGGTTATAATTGCAAGAAACTTAGCAACACGAAGTTGTTATTACCTCTGGTGACTTCTGATCATGGAACTAGATTTTAAAGTAATATTGTGCCCATATGACTCTTTCTCTAGTCCTATTGTCTGCAGATGTCAAAGAAAGAGAACCACCAGCTCCCTTGAGTTGGATAGTTTTATTTTCTGTGGCCTCTACATTATTATGGCTTCCCTGGTGGTTCAGGACTTAAACACTCTGCCTGCAATACAGGAGACCTGGGTTCAATCCCTGGGTCAGGATTGTTATTAACTATGAATGGGGCGGATTACAAAATACCAAGAGAAAGATTCTCAGATTAGAAACTTTTTAAATGGAGTCCAGGATAAGTACATTTTTAAAAATTAGTTTTAGCTCTTAAATTTATACAATTCAAGATGCCATAACTCCCCAAATCAGATAACGTATGAATGCAATGACATCATCTTTTCCAGTGATTTACTGAAGAACCATTGGTTGAGATATACTGACACTACAGATGTTGAGCAATTTACATTGATTACTTAATTTGATCTTCCACCAACCCTGTGAAGGTGGATTTTATTCTCATTATGCAAGTGAGAATATTGAAGCTTATAATGGCAAGCCTGGGACTCAAATCCGGAGCTGTCTGGCTCTAAAACTTAGAACATTAAGCAGAACTGCTACCATTCTTACCATCTCCATTTTTCTTCAGTGAGTGCATTTCTTTCTGTTTTTTGTTGTTTTTATTCAAATGCAGTGCACTTGTTGAGCTGTTGAAACACAAGCCCAAGGCAACAGACGAACAACTGAAAACCATTATGGAGAATTTTGTGGCTTTTGTAGACAAGTGCTGCGCAGCTGATGACAAAGAGACCTGCTTTGGTTTGGAGGTACTGGAGTTGTTTGTCTTCATTTTAATATGTCTAATTTCCTTTGCTGTTGCATTTGGTCAAGCTAGGGGTTAGTGGTTTAAGTACCTGAAAGAAATTAAGTGTGTGTGGAACAGGAATCTTATTCTTCATACAATTGTTTTACCAAATGACTGAAATACTCTTTTTTTAAAAAATCTCTTGCTGCACTGTAGTTGTGTTTTAATATTTGTTCTGTTTACAAAGTTGTATGTTTATGAGTTTAGACAGAAATATTTCTAAAGCCTGAAATTTTTTGGTAGAGACATCATCAAATCAAAACTTAATTTAGTTTAACATTTGATTTGGTTGAATATGAATAGTTGATTTTATAGGTTACAGGGGAAATTTCTATTTAAATGTATGAATCATTTCATATTTCCCCCTAAGACTTGACAGTATTTTATTCCTCAGGGTGCCTCCTTCTAGAGAGTCTAGTTCAGTTCAGTTCAGTTCAGTCGCTCAGTCGTGTCCGACTCTCTGCAAGAGAGTCTAGTACTGAACTGTTATTAAAGGATGTGATATATGAAAAATTATTTTGTAATCACCAATGGCTGTATAAATGTTACTTTTTAAAAATCCTAACAGTGGTGCTAATATTTCCCCCATATCTGTCATTTCTTTGTATTTAGGGTCCAAAATTTCTTGCTTCAACTAAAGCAGCCTTAGCCTAAACACGACACACCCACAAGCATCTCAGGTAACTATACTTTTCTGTGCTTAGTCACTCAGTTGTGTTCGACTCTTTGCGATCCCAGGGACTGCAGCCCACAAGGCTTCTCTGTCCATGGGGATTCTCTAGGCCAGAATTCTCCAGTGGGTTGCCATGCCCTCCTCCAGGAAATATACTTTAGATTTTTTTAAAAAGTAATTATATAGGGCTTCCCTGGTGGCTCAGGGGCAAAGAATTTGCCCGCCAACGCAGAAAACGTGGATCCCAATCTCATATGGGATCCAGGAAGATCCCATATGCTGCAGAAGCTAAGCCGGTGCACCACAACTATTGAGCCTGTGCTCTAAAGCCTGGGAGCCACAGCTTCTGAAGCCTGTGCATCCTAGAGCCTATGTGCCACAGCAAGAGAAGCCATCGTGATGAGAAACCTGCACATCGCAACTAGACAGCAGCCCCTACTCCCTGCTAGAGCAAAGCCTGAGCAGCAAACACCAGGCACAGCTAAAAATAAATAAGTAAATAGAATTATTTTTTTAAAAGTAATTATAACGCATGCATGCATGCTAAGTTACTTTAGTTGTGTCCGACTCTTGCGACCCTATGGACTGTAGCCCACCAGACTCCTCTGCCCAGGGATTCTCCAGGCAAGAATACTGGAGTGGGTTGCCTTTTCCTCCTCTAGGGAATCTTCCCAACCCAGGGATTGGATCTGTGTCTCTTTATGTCTTCTGTATTGGCAGGCGGGTTCTTTACCACTAGCACTACCTGGGAAGCCCCTAGTTATTAAAATAGCAAAGATCAACTGATTAATGCTAGTCACTATTCTAAACTCATTATATATATATATATATATATATATATATATATATATATATATATATGTATACTTCTTTAATTCTCAAAACAGTTGCCTGAGTTGAAAACCATTATTATTCCCATCTTGCAGATGAGAAAAGGAAAGTATAGATCAAGGCATAGGTTAAGTAATTTACCCAAAGACCATCTAATCAGTGAGAAGTGGAACCAAAATTAAAAATTCACACCAGAGCTTGAGAATTAACCACTGTCTTGTTCTGCCCTAACGTGACACGAAAGACAGAGTCATTCTACTAAGTACTGGCTCAGCAATGGGATCCTGTAGGTAATAAGCTGAATTGTATGAAAGTGCATTTTCATATGTACAAAAACAGTTGAATAACAATGATTTCACATGGTTCAACCAAATAGCTCAAAAACAAATTCATTTCATTGGCGAATATGAGAGGCCTACCTTGTGTGAACTTTTACTACAAGTAATAATTTGCTACTAAATTTCCAATGTATCAAGATGCTAAGTCTTAAGAGGATTTCTCTTACGACAAAAAGGCTCACTTTAAAACTTAGATGTTTGAACATAAATAAATGTGTTTAACCCATTTTAGTATAGTATTGTGGGGGAAGTTTAACAATAGAATGAACTTCATTTTTGAAACAAGTTGCCCAACTGTTCTTTAGCATGAATTATTTTTATATTTTTCAAACTGACTGTGATGTTTATTCTACTATTAGATTTTAACTTGCTCTTTGCCTATATGGTAATACCTATATTTTGTGCATTCAGGACAGAAAACAGCTTCATATCTTTGCAAATGGGGGCATTTCAAAATGTGACTTGTTTCAGTCAGAAATGGCAAGGTTTTCTTCCTAGAGGTCTAACTTTGAGAAGACAACTTTTTTGGTTGTAATTAACTTAGGTAAGAAGTAGATGTCAGGTATTCCTTGGTGATCCAAGAGTTATGATTCTATACTTCCAAAGCAGGGACACAGGTTCAATCCCTGGTTAGGGAACTAAGATCACTCAAGCTGTGCTGCATGTTGTGGTCAAAAAAGAGTAGTTGTTAAGTAAATGACTCTGAGAATTAATGTTGAAAAGCTGATGTTATATTGTTCAACCCTGACTGACATCATGATGAAGAGAGGACTTTACGAATCTTATTGCTCTGTCCTTTCCCCTTGACCAGCAGAAGAATTCAACTGCCATGAGTCTAGGACAGGCTTGAATTGTTTTCATTGATGGAAATAGAAAGACAATCTAAGCAATCTGGCATTCATTTGAATATATTTGAAAAAGCACATGTCATTTTATAAACAGTAATTATATTTATCTTTTGTTTTTCAGCCTACCCTGAGAGTAAGAGGAAAAAGAGAAATGAAAACTCAGAGCTTATTCATCTGTTTTTCTTTTCTGTTGGTGTTAAACCAACACCCTCTCTAAAGAACATAAATTTCTTTAAATATTTTGCTTCTTTTGTTTGTGCTACAATTAATAAAAAATGAAAAGATTCTAACATAACTTTCAAAGATGTGTTATTTTTCAAAGATGTGTTGCCATCCTGAAAGTTGCGTTAGGTGCTGTAAAAGTCCCACTGTTCTCTCTTTCCCCATTTCAGTGGAGGACTTCTAGTTCCTTATGGGTTAATTATATAAAAGAAACAGTAATACTATTCTGAGTTGTGAATTCTAAGCATTCAAAGTAATGTTTTAACATTATGATAATTCTGGATAAAAGAATAGGAACTGTGGTATAGATAAGGCATTTACTGCTCCTGCTAAGTCACTTCAGTCGTGTCCGACTTTGTGTGACCTCAGAGATGGCAGCCCACCAGGCTCCCCTGTCCCTGGGATTCTCCAGGCAAGAACACTGGAGTGGGTTGCCATTTCCTTCTCCAATGCATGAAAGTGAAAAGTGAAAGTGAAGTCGCTCAGTCGTGCCTGACTCTTAGCGACCCCATGGACTGTGGCCCACCAGGCTCCTCCGTCCATGGGATTTTCCAGGCAAGAGTGCTGGAGTGGGGTGCCATTGCCTTCTCCGAAGGCATATAAAGCATGGCTTTTGCCTATATACTAGGGCTGAATAATAAATGTGGAGACCGAGACTATAGAGATGATTGCAAGGATACAATAAGTCCTCTTGTATCTGCAGGGTATAGATCCCATGACTCCCAGTGGATGACTGAACTGCATATATATCTTATATATACTAATATATCTTATATATACTAGGCTTTTTCTTGTACTTACATACCTATAATACCTATAATAAAGCTTAATTTATAAATTAGGCACAGTAGGGGATTAACAATAATAAGAAAAATTATTACAATGTATTGTAATGTGGTCTCGCCCTCTCAAAACATTTTATTGTACTACTTTTATGCCTTTTCCATCTGTGGCCACAACTTTTGCAATTTGAGATGTGACAGCAAAACCAGCCTGAATTTCTTTTTCCTTCACAATTTCACAGATGAAAGATATATCCTTAACGAATATCTTAACACCCTCAGCATACGATCGTTTTTCTTACCGTATTGAGAACTTTTACCTTTTCACTTTCAGGAATCATTTTACAGCTTTCCTTTGACAGATCCCAGTTGTCAGCATCACTACTCTTGCACTGTGGGGTGATAGTTAAGTAAAATAAGAGTGACTTGAAAACAAGCACTGTGATCCTAGGATAGTTGACCTGGTAACTGAGAGGGTTACTAAGTGGGATATGACGGGTGGGATACGCTGGACAAGGAGATGATTCATGTCTGGGGCAGGATGGCATGAAATCTCATCATGGTACTGGGAACAGTGTACAATTTAAAACATATTCATTATTTATTTCTGGAATTTTCCATTTAATATTTTTGGACCATAGTTGATCTGAGTAACTGAAACCTCAGAAAGTGAAGCCATGGATGAGGGACTATGGTAATTAACTGAATTAGAAAAGAAAAAACCTGATCCTGAAGAAATTTAATGACAGTTCAGGAAGACAATACAAGAAGTGTGTAAGAAGTTTAACAAGTGTGGAGAAGCATTTTTAGAAGAGAAGATAGGCAGTCTTGACAAAAGTCAAGTAATAAATGATTGAGATATACTGGATTGAGGAAGTGCAAGAGTGAGAAGGTGAAATTTTCTGGTAAAAAATAAAGATGTTACACACAATACTGAACCTTCATTCACTGACTTAGTCGATTGATATCTGGACCCTAGGAACTAATTCCTTAAAAAATCTGGCCTTAAGAATCTCAAGAAAAGTGAATCTAGGAGCAGCATTATTAAAGAATAAGTGGGACCCCAGGGGGTGTTGCAAGTGACAGAGAGAAGCCCATCCTGTTTGGATGGATTGAACCTTCACCCACTTCAGGTGGAATAATGTGGCACTTTTTTCCCAGATGTGCAAAAAACCACTTGTTGAAATACACACTTTCTGTACAACACACACTTTGTTAAATTACAAACACTGATGCTGTTATAAAAATAATGGCACAGCACGTTTTATTTTCTTTAATCAGTAAGGTAAGCCCCATGTTGCTGAGAGGGAGACTAGGTGCCTGCAGGCCCTGCTGTGGGTGTCAGGACTCATGAAGGGCCAGGGTCCTCTCTTCCTCAGGTGGAGAAGAAGCCTTGGGTCTGGACACCAGGGGCAGCTCTGTGGCCTTCGTGAGTCAGGTTGGTATCAGAGATGAGTGTCACAGCTGAGTGAGATGGTGGACAAAGCACTGAGTGGGAGCCTGGCCCGGGGACCCCTGGTGACCGACACTGCTTTCCTACCTCGGGCCCAGGCCTCCAGGAGCACCAGTGTGGAACTCCGCTGAGCCAGAGGTCAGGGACAAGAGGTTGGTGCCAAGGTGGGACCAGGCTGGGGTATGGCAGAGAAAACCCTGTAGTGTCAAGTCTGTCCTGATGGGGGACTTTGTAGGGGCCCAGCAGCTGAAAAGCTGTAAGGGATGAGTTGGAGCCTGGGAGGGGACATTCTGGAAATGGTCTCAGGCCCTGCTGGCTTCCTTGGTCCAAAGCTGGCAGGAGCGGGGACCAGAGACTCTGCCCTCAGCTTCAGTGCCTAGCCACTGGGGTGGAAGCAGAGTCCTCAGGGGGACCGTCCTTGTCACCTGCAGGTCCTACTCAACCACAGATGGCCCTGAGCATCTCTCGTGTCCCCTCTCCACAGTCACAGGACCCTGGACAAATCTTACCCTTTGCCAGAGGGAAGGCAAAGCAGGACCTTGGATGGAATAATAATCTGAGAAGCCACACATTCGAGTATTAGGAGTCACAAACATCGTCCAGGGATGAAGGGGACACCAACAAGGCAGATGAACACCCCAAAGTTTCAGATAGGGTTAGTCCATGTCATTGGGCTCAGCACTGGGCACTAGAGCAGGAGTTAAAAGGGAGCAGAGTGCTGAGTTAGCTCGAGAGGCTGGCAAGAAGAATATGTGCTCAAACTAAGAATGCCTCTGTCCTATGGGAAAGATGCTGCCTTGGTTTCTTTTTTTAAATTGCAACAAGGAAAAACATGTAGAACACCACAACCATATTCAGAGATTCACTCCACTGCTTCTTCCCAGTGCTGAGGGATCGGCTCTTCTACTGTCAGAAGAGTCCTGGAAAAGAGAGCTGGGTTCCCTCACTTTGTGATGGGGTGGACAACAGAAACATGGCTTGAGGCAAAACGGATTCAGTGCAAGAACCATCATGAGGTATTGAGGATGGGAATGCAGAGGTGCTCTGACCCATTTTATTACCTATCTTATGAGAGAAATTATGAGTCCACAGCACAATCCGCTCACAAATGTCTTATCTCCCACAGAATACTGGAGGGCACATATGTTTCTATTCTTTTTCAGGAACATCAAAAGCAAGTCACAGTTCTCTAAAGAGAATCTGTTTAGGGAGAGGTAGTCTATGTTCTGGGGTGCAGTGTGATTGGCTTAAGAACAATAGACAATAATTCTACTTTTATCTTATACATGTCCTATGAGAAGAATGCATATTTACAGGTGTGTGTGTCTGTGTGTGTATATATATCTTGTTTTGGACCGCCATAACAAAATACCGTAAACTAGGTGGCTTAAACCACAGAAATTTATTCTCTCATAATTCCGACTGCTGGAAATTCCAAGATAGATATCTAGTAGGCTTCAGCTTCAGGTGAGCGCTCACTAGCTGCCTTGCAGATGGTCACCTTCTCACTGCAAGCTGGAGAGAGAGAAATAGAGAAACAGAAATAGAATGAGATAGGGAGGGAGGGAGAGACGCTAAACGCAAGAGCGCCCTCTGGTGTCTATTCTTATAAGAACACTAAGCTCGCTCACTCGTGACCTCATCTAAACCTAATTACTTGCCAAAGGCCCGGTCTCCAAATACTATCTCAGTGGTGGGTTAGGGCTTCAACATATGAGTTTTGTGAGGATAAAAAAAATTCAGTCTAAAAAAGTGTGTGAAACCTGTGGACCATGCAGGGGATTTTTCTGAAGCTCCGAAGACACTGAACCATCACTCTACTTTGCTAAGGACAGGGAGTGTCCAGCAGTTATGCTGATGATGGCATAAGGTCAGAGAATCCCTTTGTTATTTCTAACACTCTGCCTTGGCTACAGCATCTGGGAAGAGATGGATCATAAGCATTTCATCATCAGAGAAAGTATATGTCATCACAAAAGAGCTCTAGACTTATCAGCTTCCTCACCAGGATCTTTGGTACTGTCCTCTTCCCAAATCTGATCCAGGACCTCTAGACCCTGACCATCAGAGAAAATATGAATGTAGACATTTCAGTAATGCTGTCTGGTTGAAAGGGTATAAGAGATGTGTCATTCATTTATGTCAAATGAGTGAGTGACTACAGTTGGTGCATAAACCCTGACTACAGAAATCTGGTTCCGTGCCACTCAGTGTCTACATGTGAAGATCTGCTTTGTGCCAGACATTGTGCCAGGCATTGCAGGAGCTGTGAAGATGAGTCTTTGAATCCAAGAAGCCCACTCTTCAGGAAGACCTTTGTAAGCCTGCAACTGCCTGTGATGTAAGGTCAAATGAGAAGTACCCAGGGAAAACAATCTAAAAGGTATTATAGGTTGCCAAAAGAGGGCACATTCTTCTCTCCTTAGGGGGTAATCAGATATACATTCATGGAAGATTATTTTCCAGTGGAGCTATTCCAAGTCCTGAAAGATGATGCTGTGAAAGTGCTGCACTCAATATGCCAGCAAATTTGGAAAACCCAGCATGGTTTTAGAAAAGGCAGAGGAACCAGAGATCAAATTGCCAACATCCGCTGGATCATGGAAAAAGCAAGGCCTAGTCAAGGCTATGGTCTTTCCTGTGGTCATGTATGGATGTGAGAGCTGGACTGTTAAGAAGGCTGAGCGCCAAAGAATTGATGCTTTTGAACTGTGGTGTTGGAGAAGACTCTTGAGAGTCCCTTGGACTGCAAGAAGATCCAACCAGTCCATTCTGAAGGAGATCAATCCTGGAATTTCTTTGGAAGGAATGATGCTAAAGCTGAAACTCCAGTATTTTGGCCACCTCATGCGAAGAGTTGACTCATTGGAGAAGACTCTGATGCTGGGAAGGATTGAGGGCAGGAGGAGAAGGGGACGACAGAGGATGAGATGGCTGGATGGCATCACTGACTCGATGGGTATGAGTCTGGGTGACCTCCGGGAGCTGGTGATGGACAGGGAGGCCTGGCGTGCTGCGGTTCATGGGGTCGCAAAGAGTCGGACACGACTGAGCGACTGATCTGATCTGATCTGATTTGATATAGACTTTGTAAGTGTATGTGTGCTAAATTGCATCAGTCATGTCCAACTCTTTGTGACCTCATGGACTGTAGCCCACCAGGCTCCTCTCTCCATGAGGATTTTCCAGGCAAGAATACAGGAATGGGTTGCCATGCCCTCCTCCAGGGAATCTTCCCAACCCTGGAATCGAACCCAGGTCTCTTACATCTTCTGCATTGGCAAAGGGGTTCTTTACAACTAGCACCACCTAGGAAGCCCAATACAGACCTTGAAGAATGAATACATTTTTTTTATAAGCATCAGTGAGGAAGAGGAAGAGAGGTTAAGCTCCCGCCTCAACTTTCAAATAACTAACCAGTCAAATCAACAAAGAGCAAAATAGAGCCCAGAAGGAGTAAGTAGCCAGTGTCATCTGAATAGAAGGCATTTTCTAGCAACCTCATGTACAGCTTAACTACTTTGAAGAAAAGTGCTTCTACTATTTAACACTAATCATAATGTGAATAAGATGATGATAATTATTTTTAAAAATATCTGTTAGGTATAAGACACTTTAAATACATTATTCCTTCTATACACAAAATCATTTGAGGGGGAAATTATCATTTTTATTATATATATGTGTGAAAATTGAGAATCAGAGAAATTAAATTATTTGCCCAAAGTCATATGGCTAATAAATGTTACAGCCAAGATCAGTATCTGCCTAATACAAAAGTCCAGTTTACCATGCTATGCTGTTTCTGGGCAGTATTATAGATTTATTACAAAGCAAATAGAGTCAAAATTAGAGCAATGGAAATATTTGACATGAACTGTGTACTTTGGATGACACATTGAGCAATGACGCATATACATCAAAGGTTGTTTGCAGTTAGTAGACAAACTGTGGTCCAGAGCTCCTCTTTATGGCTTGTCTTTTAAAATTTGGTGTTCCTCAGGGTACCTCTTTTCACTACAATCTATCTTTCTCATCCCATCACATGGCTATGATAACCATCTATAAGCTGATGATTACTATTCAACTGCCCATCAGCTCCTCTAGCTTAGATCTTACTTTAAACTTGCAAACCAGGGTGTTCTCCTTAATAATTACTCCAAGTTAAGGTGGCACTAGTAGTAAAAAACCTGTCTGCTAATGCAGGAGACATAAGAGATGTGGGTTTGATCCCACATAATAGATGTGGGTTGGGAAGATCCCCTGGAGGAGGGCATGGCAGCCCACTCCAGTATTCTTGCCTGGAGAATCCCATGGACAGAGGAGCCTGGAGGGCTACAGTCCACGGGGTCACAAAGAATCAGACACGACTGAAAGGACTTAGCATGGCAACAGGCATAAACCAGAGTGAACTGGTCACTCTGTCTTAACTTCAGTATATGCAAAACTGAACGCACATTCGTAAGTCAGTCTTTCAATGTTAACTCATTCATATCACCTGCTTTCATCCACAACAGTATATCTAATTAGCCCTACTCTCATCCAGGACACTTCTTGGGCTGTACTGTAAAAACTTTCTAACAGATCTCCCTATCACAATCTTTCTCCTTTTGTAACAAAGTGATTGTTTTAAAACACAAATGTGATTTTTATTAGATCCCCTTTGTAGACTCTGTTATCTTGGGATGAGGTGCAAACTTGATTTAAAATGTCTTTGAGATGTGATCCTGCTCACTTTGCCAGGAAGTCCCTTTATAGAGTATGTTCCCTCAGCTTTTAACTTTGTATTTCATTGCAATTGCCTTTCTTCCAATTCCTTAAATATGCTGTGCTGGCCCTCACTTGTGGGCCTTTTCACTGCTTTCTACATTTGCTTGACTTCCTAATGGGTTTCCCAGTGTTACCTCCCTTTCTTTGGCTTACCTCCAGTTTTTCTACTGGTCTCTGCTAAGAGATTGCTTTCTCCAGGAAGCCTTCCCTGACCCTCTCCAAACATGTCAGATGTTTCTCTTCTTATTCTGCTTATCACTGCATCCATTGCACCACGTGGACTTCCCATATTACCATGTTGTGACTGCTGATAATAACTCTCTGTCTCTCCCGTTAGATGATAAAGTCAGTGAGAACAGGGGTGGTGCATGTTTCTTGTTGCTGCTTATTCCCACCAAAGAACAGTGCCTGGTATGCTGACTTCATCTTTTTGTTGAATGAATAAATAAAACTCCCATCTATTAAATGCCACTCTGTGAAGGGCCCTATTCTTAGCTATTTATGCTCAGAAGTTTATTTAATCATGAAAGAATTCTATCAGTCTCCTTATATTGTAGATGATGAAAATAAAGCCCAGAAAAGTTAAACAACTTGTCCAAAGTTCTGTAGCTACACAGTGGCAGGGCAAAAATTCAAACCTGGTCCCCAAGCCCTCATGTTAGACCATGACGTTGTACTGTCCTGATTATAAGGCGGTAATGAATTTGCGCATTTAGTTGAATTTCATACAAAGTCTGATGCCATTTTATCTATGGCCCTGTTAACTTGTGTTGTGCAATTTAGGGAAAAGTCACATTCTTGAATGCCTGTAGTTTGAGAAGAATATTTGTTATATTTGCAAAATGGGATGAGTTTGCAAGTTTCATCCCCCTCCCCTTTTTCCACCCAAAGAAGGTCTGTGTCCTTGAACATAAAACGCAAATAATCCCTGTGCTGTTAATTATTAGCAAGTCATCCTATTTGGAATGTAAGGAAATAAAGTAACCGATGTATTGGCAACAGATTACTAGTTAACAGGCCTTGCTAGAGAAGACTATAAAAGAATTTCAGTTCAGTTTTCAACATTCTGCCCCAATCATCACCACCGAGGACAAAATAACTAGCAAGCATGAAGTGGGTGGTATCATTCTTTTTACTTTTTCTACTAAATTTTAGCGATTCCAGAACAATGCATAAAAATGCATATGGAATAGGTAAGATATTTTGTGTTTTTCTTTTGTCTTTTTTCTACATGAAAATTCTTAAATCTGTATTTATTCATTTGCTTTGAATTGTTTATCATATTGCTCCACATAGAGGATACATATTTCATTGGTGACTAGCTTAAAATGAATGATAAATTTATATCTTTATAAGGGTACAAGAGTTTTACAAAATCATGGCAGTGCTTAACATTATCTGTGACTAGTTCAATAGTGTTAAAACATTGGAAGATATAAAATCTGAATTTTAGTGTTAAGTCTATTACAAATTATTCTGCTTAACTTTATTTCTAAGCTTCTTTGTTTTCTCAAGTACAAAATTAAGATATTTGGATAGATGATTTCTAATGTCTTGTCAGTTCTAAAATTGTATAGTTCTAACTGAGACACAAACATGATATCTAGCAATGATGCCTTTCTTGACACCATTTTTCATGAAATTTATCTTGCTTTCCAGATACCATATTGGATTCTTCCCCATGTTCTTCAGGGACAAATTTAGTTGGCCTGTAAGTTTTGCTTGTATAAATGCACTTTAAGTATGTACAGCAATGAAAATTTAATTTAGATAATTGAATAAAATTGGATAGCTCTATGAGTTTTTAAAAATGTAAAAGCAAATGAGACAATGTTAAGAAAAATTATTTATGTTGAATATCAAATGCATATTGAAGAGGTTGAATGGTTGACCCATGCCTTAGATGTTAACCTCAACCTCTAGATTCTTTGCAGATCTATGGGACAAACAGAATCAGATTTTAAAACTTGAAGAATAATGTCTGATTGATGTTAACTCTATACGAATTCAAGAATTTTTCTCATCAATACCAATAGGATGATAGTACCATATTTTCTAATCTGAATACTGCTTAATCCTAGTAACAAATAGTAGAAGGTGAAATGTTCTATTTTTGGTTATTTGTAGAAGATATGTTGCTCTCTTGAATGCAGTATTTCTGTTCCATACTTCTGAAGTTTCTAATAATGATTTTAAAACCATGTGGTATGGATATCGATTGCACACAGAAATCTGTGATAGTAATGCTTTGGGTTAATCCATGATCAGATCTTGATCATCCTGGGAGTAGACTCAGGCAAAGGTCTAATGACTAATTCTCTGCTTAAACACACACACACACACACACACACACCCAACAACAAACTACAAAGAATATAGATACCTTCAAGTATGGATACATTGCAGTGGGTGGATGACCGTGAAAGGAGGAACCATTCTTAGGGGAAATCCACTTATTTTCTCTGTTAACAGATATATGTGTATTCGTGGGGGAAAGGGACAAGAAGAAGATGGACATTTTTTCTGGATGGCTAAAATTTACATACATTTTTAAAGTCATCCCCTAAGCAGATTACAATATAGCAGACAACAAAAAAAAACCAAAAACTAACCTTGAGAAAAAGAATGGTAGAAGTCTGTTTCTTAAGCATTCATATATATTTTTGTTTTAGAGCTACCATATTTTTTGCCCAGTCTGTTCAAGGAGCCACTTACGAGGAAGTAAGTCAAATGGAGAAAGATGTATTGACCATAATAGGGAAACCCACTGGCGGGGAGCAACCTGCTGGGTGTTTAGAGAACCAGGTGAGTGGATAGCAATAAGTGATATTTGACTAAAACTCAGCATGCAAAAGAGAAGATACAGGGACTGCTTAAGAAATAAATACATTGAATTATTTGAAAACCTGTTTTATGAGAGGAGGTTTAATTCTGATTCACTGGAGAGAGCAGAGGAGAAAACAATGGATGTCAATTTAAAGAGATGTTATAAGCGTGGGGACTAAGAGCTAAGGTTCTGAAATCAGAGTATCTGGGTGACTGTGGGCACATTACTAAACTTCTTTGAGTTTAGTTTCTTTATCTATAAAATGAGTGATAATAACAGCTTCCATTTCTGGATTGTCATGGAGATTGATATGATGAGTAGTAGGAGTTAATTTTTATTAAGCAAACAGTGTGACAGCCATTCTTCTTGGGAATGTTATGTATCTATTGATAGTCAAAATATTTTGTGACGTGGAGCATAGCTTTGATGAATCCGAATGAATGTTCAGTGAGCCAAGAGATTTTGGGTAGGCCTTGTTGGCAGAGTATCAGCTTTGCTTGCAAATGCTAATTTATTAAATATTTGCCATAATCTTAGGGGGCAGATGGATGTCTTCCAGTTGGGGAAGCCAAAGCACAGAGAGGTTAGATAATTTTCTTAAAGGCAACTCACAACCAGGATTTAACATCCTTAATGGCTTCATTATATAAGACTCTACACTATAGCAAATGTGCGGAGCATAGCACAGATTAGGGTTGCCAGATTCAACAAATAAACAACAACAAAAAAATAGGAAGTCCTCTTAAAATTGAATTTCAGATTAACAATGACTACTTTTTTAGAATAGGATACCCTAATGTAGAAGGTCAATAAATGACAGTTATTATTGATTATTATTATCTCAATATAGAAAGTAACTAAGAACTTTAAAATAATTAGAGCTACCAATTATGATAAAAAATGCCCAGAGAATCCTCTGTCATGATGGAGCTAATGAAGTAGCCAAAAGATGATGCATCTACATTATTATAAAGGAGATGCCCTTTTAAAGATATAATGTATTTATAACTCTGAAATTGATGCCTTAATAAAAGTCTCTGATTGGCATCTCTATTTCTGACTTGACCTGATAGTCTAAAAATGTATGTAAAATAAGCAAAATGCATTTTATATCACAACTTTACATCCAATGAGATATCCAAGGTGATGTTACAGAACGGTGACTTATCATTGTAAACCTAAAGACGTAATTTTTATGTAAATTGGGAATTGGAAGTCTTAGTTAAGATTTCTAGGATTCTCTAAATATTAGTAGTTTTAAAAGCTAAATAAAAAATTTCCCTAAGTGAATGAAACACACATAATTCTCAGAGGCATTCATCAGGCTATTGGTGTCATCACCTGATTTTGGTAAAATTAAGGCAACAAAGAAGGATTTTAAACATTTAAAATGTACATTTAAAATTTTTTCCTTTTTTTTATACTGTGGGTCTTGTGGGACCTTAATTACCCAACCAGAGGTCAAACCCTGGCCACAGCAGTGAAAGTGCCAAGTCCTAAAGCACTAGACTACCAGAGAATTCCCTAAAACATTTTAGCTAAATGTATAATTAGACCCATTAAAAGTATTTGAGGCTATTCTTATTCCATTTCAAATTATTTTGATTTTTGTCTGAAAATAATCTCCAACTTTTAGATCAGTGTCTTATCACAAGAATATCATATGGAGTATCTATGTCCTCCTTTTAAGATAAAATAATTTTTTCAAGTGTATTACTCAAGGTTAGCAACTAAATTACATTTTCCAAACACATCAAAGAAAACTATCCCATCAGGATGAAACTAAATATATTGGAATTTGTAGGGGAAAATTATTTTCCAAATCCACAGTTCTGAATCTAGATATTAGAAAACTTTTCATGTATTTTGCAGCATTTTTAGGTAAAGTTAGTTGTCTTTCATTACAAATAAATCTTCTAGGTATCTGCCTTTCTGGAAGAAATTTGCCGTGAAAAGGAAATTCCTGAAAAGTATGGGCTTTCAGACTGCTGCAGCCGAACTGGAGAGGAAAGACATGACTGTTTCTTGGCACACAAAAAGGCTGCTCCAGCTTCTTTTCTACCCCTTCAAGTTCTGGAACCTGTCACAAGTTGTAAATCGTACAAGGAAAATAGAGAGCTGTTCATAAACAGGTAAGACCCCAGAAAGACTGCAGTGCCAAGCAGAATCTAGAAATTCTGTAATTTGTGAATGTAGTCTAATGCATGGAGAAAAAAATGTTTTGTGTGGCATCTTCTGAACTCTTGCCCTGTGAAATTAAATGAGCAATATTAAATGTAACTTTGTCTCCACAACAGGTAAATAGATAGGGGTAGACCACACAGGAGACCCAACAGCTGTTAGTCTCTTAGATACACCTTGTTTTTCCTAATTTTAGCTTGCCCAAGATTAATATTTAGCTTGTCCAATGTTTCTATGGCACAAATGACTCCTTCTAGAGCCAAACATTTGGTATTTTGTGTTCATCAAATTAGCCATCCAGGAATGTTTAAGGTACATAAGCATGTCTGGCATTTATTGAGCACTTAGTATGTTTTAGGGACGTGTGTAATTAAAAGATGCTTGCTCCTCGGAAGAAAAGCTATGACGAACCTAGACAGCATATTCAAAAGCAGAGACATTACTTTGCCAACAAAAGTCCATCTAGTCAAGGCTATGGTTTTTCCTGTGGTCATGTATAGATGTGAAAGTTGGACTGTAAATAAAGCTGAGTGCCGAAGAATTGATGCTTTTGAACTGTGGTGTTGGAGAAGACTCCTGAGAGTCCCTTGCACCTCAAAGAGATCCAACCAATCCATTTTAGAGGAGATCAGCCCTGGGATTTCTTTGGAAGGAATGATGCTAAAGCTGAAACTTCAGTACTTTTTTGGCCACCTCATGCAAAGAGTTGACTCATTGGAAAAGACTCTGATGCTGGGAGGGATTGGAGGCAGGAGGAGAAGGGGACGACAGAGGATGAGATGGCTGGATGGCATCACTGACTTGATGGACAGGAGTTTGGGTGAACTCTGGGAGCTGGTGATGGACAGGGAGGCCTGGCATGCTGCAATTCATGGGGTCACAAAGAGTCAGACATGACTGAGCGACTGAACTGCACTGATCTGAACTGAGGGACATGTGTGCTTGGCACATATGATCGTATTGATCCTCACAGCCTATCAATTCTCCTTGTCCTCTTCCTCTTGATTTCTTTCCTTCTTCTTGTTTGCAGATGAGGAGATTGAAGCTTAGACAATTAAGGCAATTGTATGAGGGCATACAGCTAGTACATTCCCAAGAGGGTATTTGAGTCTAGGTTCTCTATTGGGGAAGCCTGTGTCTAATTCTTAATCACTTCTATCTTCCCTCAGATCAGATCAGATCAGATCAGTCGCTCAGTCGTGTCCGACTCTTTGCGACCCCATGAACCGCAGCACGCCAGGCCTCCCTATCCATCACCAGCTCTCGGAGGTCACCCAGACTCACATTCATCGAGTCAGTGATCCCATCCAGCCATCTCATCCTCTGTCGTCCCCCTTCTCCTCCTGCCCCCACTCCCTCCCAGCATCAGAGTCTTCTCCAATGAGTCAACTCTTCGCATGAGGTGGCCAAAATACTGGAGTTTCAGCTTGAGCATCATTCCTTCCAAAGAAATCCCAGGGCTGATCTCCTTCAGAATGGACCGATTGGATCTCCTTGCAGTCCAAGGGACTCTCAAGAGTCTTCTCCAACACCACAGTTCAAAAGCATCAATTCTTCAGCGCTCAGCCTTCTTCACAGTCCAGCTCTCACATCCATACATGACCACAGGAAAGACCATAGCCTTGACTAGGCGAACCTTTGTTGGCAAAGTGATGTCTCTGCTTTTGAATATGCTATCTAGGTTGGCCATAACCTTCCTTCCAAGGAGTAAGCGTCTTTTAATTTCATGGCTGCAGTCACCATCTGCAGTGATCTTGGAGCCCAGAAAAATAAAGTCTGACACTGTTTCCACTGTTTCTCCATCTATTTCCCATGTAGTGATGGGACCAGATGCCATGATCTTCATTTTCTGAATGTTGAGCTTTAAGCCAACCTTTTCACTCTCCTCTTTCACTTTCATCAAGAGGCTTTTTAGTTCCTCTTCACTTTCTGCCATAAGGGTGGTATCATCTGCATATCTGAGGTTATTGATATTTCTCCCAGCAATCTTGATTCCAGCTTGTGTTTCCTCCAGTCCAGCATTTCTCATGATGTACTCTGCATATAAGTTAAATAAACATGGTGACAATATACAGCCTTGACGTACTCCTTTTCCTATTTGGAACCAGTCTGTTGTTCCATGACCAGTTCTAACTGTTGCTTCCTGACCTGCATACAGATTTCTCAAGAGGCAGATCAGGTGGTCTGGTATTCCCATCTCTTTCAGAATTTTCCACAGTTTATTGTGATCTACACAGTCAAAGGCTTTGGCATAGTCAATAAAGCAGAAATAGATGTTTTTCTGGAACTCTCTTGCTTTTTCGATGATCCAGCGGATGTTGGCAATTTGATCTCTGGTTCCTCTGCCTTTTCTAAATCCAGCTTGAACATCAGGAAGTTCACGGTTCACATATTGCTGAAGCCTGGCTTGGAGAATTTTGAGCATTACTTTACTAGCGTGTGAGATGAGTGCAATTGTGCGGTAGTTTGAGCACTCTTTGGCATTGCCTTTCTTTGGGATTGGGATGAAAACTGACCTTTTCCAATCCTGTGGCCACTGCTGAGTTTTCCAAATTTGCTGGCATATTGAGTGCAGCACTTTCACAGCATCATCTTTCAGGATTTGGAAGAGCTCCACTGGAATTCCATCACCTCCACTAGCTTTGTTCCTAGTGATGCTTTCTAAGGCCCACTTGACTTCACATTCCAGGATGTCTGGCTCTAGGTCAGTGATCACACCATCATGATTATCTGGGTCGTGAAGCTCTTTGTTGTACAGTTCTTCTGTGTATTCTTGCCACCTCTTCTTAATATCTTCTGCTTCCGTTAGGTCCACACCATTTCTGTCCTTTATCGAGCCCATCTTTGCATGAAATGTTCCTTTGGTATCTCTGATTTTCTTGAATAGATCCTTAGTCTTTCCCATTCTGTTGTTTTCCTCTATTTCTTTGCATTGATCGTTGAAGAAGGCTTTCTTATCTCTTCTTGCTATTCTTTGGAACTCTGCATTCAGATGTTTATATCTTTCCTTTTCTCCTTTGCTTTTCGCTTCTCTTCTTTTGCAGCTATTTGCAAGGCCTCCCCAGACAGCCATTTTGCTTTTCTGCATTTCTTTTCCATGGGGATGGTCTTGATCCCTGTCTCCTGTACAATGTCACGAACCTCATTCCATAGTTCATCAGGCGCTCTATCTATCAGATCTAGGCCCTTAAATCTATTTCTCACTTCCACTGTATAATCATAAGGGATTTGATTTAGGTCATACCTGAATGGTCTAGTAGTTTTCCCTACTTTCTTCAATTTCAGTCTGAATTTGGCAATAAGGAGTTCATGGTCTGAGCCACAGTCAGCTCCTGGTCTTGTTTTTGCTGACTGGATAGAGCTTCTCCATCTTTGGCTGCAAAGAATATAATCAATCTGATTTCGGTGTTGACCATCTGGTGATGTCCATGTATAGAGTCTTCTCTTGTGTTGTTGGAAGAGGGTATTTGCTATGACCAGTACATTTTCTTGGCAAAACTCTGTTAGTCTTTGCCCTGCTTCATTCCGTGTTCCAAGGCCAAATTTGCCTGTTACTCCAGGTGTTTCTTGACTTCCTACTTTTGCATTCCAGTCCCCTATCTTCCCTGGTCGTGCCTAATCCAGAGAAATATAGAACCTGCCCTTAGAACATCTCTGCTACAGTGATTGCCAGGGTGGATAATCCCATTTTGCACTGATAAGAAAAAAAATACTTTACCTTTCTTCTTTATTTAGTGAAAGTCTGGCCTTTCTGATTCTGGAAACATGTCTGAGTAGACTTCTTGAAAAGGATACTTTAATAAGAATCACAGTCAGTGGTTCTGCCTGGTTTGTTCTCATAATAGAATGTAGGACTGGCTGTCAGATTTTTCTTTTTCCTGGAGCATCTTTATTTATATTTACTGGAGGATAATTGCTTTACAATATTATGGTAGTCTCTGCTGTACATCAATGTATAGCAGTCATATATATATATATACACACACACACATATATATATATTTTCTCCCCCTGGAGGATCTTTAGTGAGGAAAATTTTGACAGCAAGTGGAAAAAATGACGATTTTCCTAATTTTTAAACAATTCCAGACTCCAGTTCCAAGCAATAGCAGTCCTATTTTAATGCATTTGTAAATCTTACTGCTGCTTTTCATTTCAGATACATCTATGAGATAGCAAGAAGGCACCCTTTCCTGTATGCACCTACAATTCTTTCTGTGGCTACTCAATACAATAAAATTATTCCACATTGCTGCAAAGCTGAAAATGCCACTGAATGCTTTGAAACAAAGGTATTATATTTGTAGAGATATCTGAACCAATAACTTCAATCTGATTATGACTGACTAAAGCCAAAAAAAAGTTAAAAATAGAAATATGCTCTGTGTATAGAGTATCATTTTCAGAATAGCATATATTTCTGTAGTCTGCTATTCTTTGGGCTAAAAACCTGGGTTTGCTGTTTTTTTTTTTTTAATTCATTCTTTTATCCATCCATTCATTCAGACAATGATTATTTTATTATTAAGGAAGTAAGTTTGGTGGGATAAAGACAGAGGTAGAAGTGATAACATAAATGAAGAAGAGGAATGAAGTGAAGTGAAAGAAGATGGGGCAGGAGAAAGGAGAAAAAGCAGGAAAAGAGGGAAAAAAGTGAAGGAGAAGTAGGATAAATGCTTTATATTTGTTATTTCTTTTAAACCTTAGAATATATATGAAGTAAAAGTGTTACTGTCATTTAACAAACAATGAAATTTAAATTTAGAGATGTGAATAGATTTCTTAGGTTTGGAGAGCTAGAATAACATCCACAATTCATTACTTGTTGCTTAAAGTCACCAATTCGATGGACATGAGTTTGAGCAAGCTCTGGGAGTTGGTGATGGACAGGGAAGCCTATCGTGCTGCAGTCTGAGTGACTGAACTGCACTGAATTGAAAGTCCTATAATAAAAATTTCCTAAGGACAGTGACTGTTCCTAGAATGTCAGGCTGTGATGCAATCTTACTTTTTGTGACTGAGCAGCCACTTAAGAAACAATCAGGCTTCAATTTGTTCAAAATTACAGTTGTTTATTCATTCTCAAGTATGAAAATTGCAGTGTTTTTGTTTCAAGTTACTTTTAATAAATCTGTCTGGCATAGATGTATATAAACCCATCTAAAAGAAAAAAGCATGAATAAAGTTTTGTAAAAATATATGACATTTATAATTTTTAGCAAAAAGTTTTTGTAGAGTTTCATGTTTTATCTGTGAGCTTTCCTGGTGGCTGGCTCAGTGATGAAGAATCCGTCTGCTAATGCAGGAGACCTGGGTTTGATCCTTGGGTTGGGAACATCCCCTGGATAAGGAAATGGTAACCCCCTCAAGTATTCTTGCCTGGGAAATCCCATGGACATGGGAGCTTGACAGGCTACAGTCCGTGTGGTCACAAAGAGGCAGACATGACTTAGTGACTAGACAACAGCAACAATAAATACGTTAGCTGTATCTGTTGTTTTTCTAATTATTAGAGTCTAACAGGGAAAACACATCCTTTCTTGACACCTTTTTTGTTTGTTTTTCTGTCTAGGTAACATCAATTACAAAAGAATTAAGAGAAAGCAGTTTGTTAAATCAGCATATATGTGCAGTAATGGAAAAATTTGGACCCCGGACCTTCCGAGCCATGTAAGTTTGAGCTCTATCTGAAAGATACCTGCAAAACTTCCATTTTGTAATTTGAGTCCACTTTTCTTGTTATTACTGTTGTAGAGAACGAAGTTTCCATTGATGAGAGCTACTGTGGGCTTCCCTTGAAGCTCAGCTGGTAAAGAATCCGTCTGCAATACGGGAGATGTGGGTTCAATCCCTGGGTTGAGTAGATTCCCTGGAAAAGGGAAAGGCTACCCACTTCAGTATTCTGGCCTGTAGAATTCCATGGACTGTATAGTCCATGTGGTTGCAGAGTCGGACACGACTGAGCAACCTTCACTTTCACTTTTACTGTGATTAGAATCATGAAATTTTAGGAATGGGGAGAACAGATCAGTCTGCTATTTAAATTTTCTAAAGTCTAGACGAGATAATGCTTAGAGAAGGCTTCAGAGATTTATGCTACTTACCTGTTCTTCTAGATACTCAAGTTCTGGACTTCAACTTATTTATGTCTCATAATTATAATTATTTTCCTGCATTCTCTACAAAGTAGATTAGCCTTCTCTAAGTATCATTTAAAATTTCTGGCTTAACAAAACATTTTTTATATTAATTCTGCTTCCTACTCTGCTATAAAAGTCCATTATGCCAATTGTTGCTGTTCATAAATATTCACTTGAAGCAATAATATTAGAATCTACTGTCCAGAGGAAAACAAAATTGTCATTTCTGAAGAACTGCCATGTATTTTCCTAACTGATGAAAGCATATGTTAATAACTCATTGAAGTCTGTTTTCTTGTCCCAGCTTCTAAAAAGCTCAGAGGCAAATTGGGAGTTTTTCAATTGACTGTTATACTTAGCATATTTGCCCTCCCTTTCTTTCCTTGATTTTATGTATGTATGTATCTGTGTATCTATCTATCTGGTCTATCATCTATGTATCTGATTTATCTCATTTATCTATTTTTTATTGTTAGAATGAGAGGAATATTAAAAAAACAAAACCCAATCATGTAGTGATTTTCAGACACGAGTAACCGAAGTCCAGTCAGATTAAAGCAGTTTACCCAAGACCGCATTACTGGTCATCAGAGCCAGGTTTTTCTAGGTCCTTGTCATGATTTATTTCTATCACATCTGCTTGTCTGCTATGTCAGTAATCTCTAATTGTCTGAATCCTCACAACTGAGACTTTGAGGTCAAATATGGGAATCAGAATTATTGGTGATTTAGCGCGGCACTAGCCAGTATGGCAACCACGAGCCACAGGAAGCTCCCAAGCACTTGAAATGTGGCTAGTGTAAAGGAGGAATTGTGCTCTAAGTGTGAAGCCAGATTTCAAAGACTCGTATGAAAAAGAATATGTGCGATATCTCATTAATAGGCTTACTGTTATAAACAACAGGACCCACTGTGTAACACAGGAAACTGTATTCAATATCTTGTAATAACCTATAATGGAAAAGAATCTGAAAAAGAATATGTATATATATAAAACATAAAAATGAGTCACTCTGCAGTTAGCACACCTGAAACTAACACACTGTAAATTAACTATATTTCAATAAAAAGTAGTTAAGAATAACTTTTAACCTTGATTGAAATATTATTTTTTATATCAGATCAGATCAGTCGCTCAGTCTTTGTGCTAAAAAACATATTATTACAGCAAATTTAACCTGTTCCTTTTTATTTTTTAGCATGGTTGCTAGGAAATTTTAAATTATATAACTGGTTCAAAGTACTCTTCAGTTTTAAACTGAAGCATTTCTAGTATAGAAAAACATCTGGCCTGCTAATTGAAGAGTACCAAGTACATGCATGTAAAGTAATTTATTTGTTTGTTTGTTAAGTGACACATTTAAAAATATTGTACTTGGTAAAAGCAAAGTTTTATGTCATGGATTTAGTTCCAAGACTGATTGATTCTTCTTGGAGGAGGTCAGATTATGTTTAACTACCCTTCAACTCTATTAGAAACTTACAGATTAATTCATGACCTACTTTATTTAAATTTACCTTAGTAAAACAATGTAAATTAACATATTATCCTTTAAATTCCAAAACCAAAAATGAAATAAAAACCAAAGGAAAAAAATATTATTATAATGACATTATTTATCATTTGATATCTGTAAGTGATTAAAGTTAAATATTCTCAATTAAAAAAAAAAAGTCTGTTGACTAGTAGCAGCAATACCAGCTACTCTAGGGTACAGTGGTCTCAACTAGATAGCTCTTAAAATTTACATAAAATATGCAGAAGGAATAAAAACTTTTATTTCTGACTTCCTTTGTGGGTCAAACTATGTGTCTTGGCATAATGACACATCTGATCTTTAATTGGCTTTGCTTTCTTGTTCCTGTTGATTCACACATATGCACCCACCTCATATTCTCAGGAGTGTTTTTTTTTTTTTTTCCTTCAAAGTAAAAGAATGATTACTGTTCTCAAAGAATTTTCCACTTCTTACTTATTTTTCCTTTTCAGTTTTTTTCCACCTTTTCACAACTAGGATCCCAAATACTCAGCATCAGGATCCAACAACAAAGAGATAAATATTGTTGCAAATCACAAAAAAAGATTTTAGGAAAAGATAAAGTAGTTCCATACCATTTGTAGGGCCAGATCACAGTTTATAGAGTCACTGCCTTGAAAGACTGGGGTAGAATTGATAAGATGTGTAACACTTCCTCTTTTCTTTATAAACAGGAACATTTTGGCCTTTTCTCCTTGGAGTGCAACTAGATGAATACTCTATGCATGTTATTTTATCTTGATAGAGAGCCATGATTGATTTCTAATTCTTTTTTTCCCTTAGAACTGTTACTAAAGTGAGTCAAAAGTTTCCCAAAGCTAATTTTACTGAAATTCAGAAACTGGTCATGGATGTGGCCCACATACATGAGGAATGCTGCAAAGGAAACGTGCTGGAGTGTCTGCAGGATGGGGTGAAGAGTTTTGCCTCCTATGAAAGATATTTCCACTCTCTTTTCTTTCTCTTGCTCTCATTCTAAATGGGACAAGGCTGTTGCGAGTTGGTCATAGGTGTGCTAACTATCTGACTGTGAACAACCGTCTTTGCTGACTTTGTTTTTACTTCAAGCGTAAGCTCCTCTTGCTAGACCATTCATTTTTACTTTGAAAGGAGATGGTAACCTCTTGGGAACCCAATGGCACCCCACCCCAGTACTTTTGCCTGGAAAATCCCATGGACGGAGGATCCTGGTAGGCTCGAGTCAGACACGACTCGAGTCAGACACGACTGAGCGACTTCACTTTCACTTTTCACTTTCATGCATTGGAGAAGGAAATGGCAACCCACTCCAGTGTTCTTGCCTGGAGAATCCCAGGGACGGGGAAGCCTGGTGAGCTTCCGTCTATGGGGTCGCACAGAGTAGGACACGACTGAAGCGACTTAGCAGCAGGAGCAGCAGCAGACTCTTTACTGTTAATATATTTGTTTTTCCACCCATTTGTACTTTCAATTGACAGTATATATTGAATACTTTCCATATGCTAGCAACTGTTGGGATCACCTATTAGGAAGACACAAGCTGACTTCAAGGAATTTACTGTCTGATAGGATAGATAAGACATATGACCTCGTTGGGATTAGGAACTGTCTTTGGTTGGCTGTTATTTCTGTAGGCCACCAGCACAATGCCTGGCACATGGAAGGCACTCTATATTATATTCATAGAGCTATTACACGAACACAACAAAATAATATAAGAAACATAAAAACAACACAAAATACTATTTTACAAAGTAAAAAGCTAGCCATCAAGGAGAGGTGTGAATAAAGGGCTCTAAGGTAATTAAAACCCAGAAACAAATACACCCAAAACAGAACCCCCAAGCAGGCCATAGTCAGTTGAGTTTTAAGCAGTGTGGCATTGATCTATTTTGGGCCATCCTTGGCTTCTTAGATGTTGTGCAATACGCCTGTCTGTCTCCAAATTTCTCCCTCTCTGGTCCCCTGTGATACACCTTCTTCTTTAAGGAGGCTTAAAATCATTGTTCCTAGATATTTAGATGGCTTGAAACCAGGGCTGGAACGTGGTTTCCAGAAGGTTGAAAGTGAGGGTAAAATGCTCATTTCAACCAGTCCAATGGCAGTTTGTCTGAGATAGACTTTGAAGTCAGCAAAAAGTCAAGGCTGCTGGGGAGACCTGAGGGTGACTCTGAGCCCAGGCAAAGAATCTTGATGTCAGGAGTTGGGGAAAGTGAACTGGGGATGCTGCCTCCAAGGAAGATTTTCCTATCTCATTTATTTTTCCTTTTAGAAGCACTTACCTTCATATTAAGCATGGTAATAAGAACAATTTTATCTTTGTATCTGTTTTAGTTGACAATTTTACTAAGCGGTATGGTCATTTCCTAAAGTTTAGTTTTTTCAGTTTTGGGAGTGTATAACCATCCTTTTCCTTTAAGGTAGAGAAAATAATTTAAGTATGGTATTTTAGTTGGATTTTAACAGCTGAATAATGGGTTCTAATTGTTCCTGGTAAGAATGCACAGAATTTTCAGGACTTTGAGAGGGACATGTAAGCTCAGCTTCTTTCTTGGTCACTTACATGCCCTGAACATTTCATTGTCTATAGACTGCCCTCTGGAGGTCATAATGGGTTACTGCAGATTGTTTTGCTATAAATGAATCTTTTGCTTTCCATGATATGCCATCAATAACAAATGTTTAGTAGCACATTTCAATACTAATTGAAACATATGAATCAACATGCATGTCATTCATTTTGAGGCATACATTTGTATTTTCTTTTTAAAAACTTGCTATGAGGGTAAAATAGATTTTAGCTGACACGTATGAAAAGAAGAATTGAGCAAACAAGGTTAGGTGGAAAGACATGAAGAGAGACAGAAGGGAGAAAGCACTACCATAAAAGGGGAGACAAGGCAAATGTCTTTTTCCTTCCTTCTTTCCTTCCTGGGATTGGACTTAAGATCCTGAATTAAAGAATAAGTTTTTAAAACTTAGACTTTGTGTTTCTATTGCAGGAAAGAGTTATGTCCTACATATGTTCTCAACAAGATATTCTGTCAAGACAAATAGCAGAGTGCTGCAAGTTGCCCACCACACTTGAACTTGGTCATTGCATAATTCATGCAGAAAATGATGACAAACCTGAAGGCTTATCTCCCAATGTAAATAGGTTTTTAGGAGAGAGAGATTTCAACCAACTTTCTTCAAGGGACAAAGATCTCTCCATGGCAAGGTAACACACTCTGTAAATGTTATGTTCACACAAGTAGGAATTATGATGTGACTGACAGCTTTGTGTTGTTGAAATGGTTTCTGAACTCAGTATGTGAGGATGATGCTAGAATGTTCTAAACCAAAATATAGTTAGGCAGATAACAAGGGAATAAAGAATGGGATCTCTTAAACTGATGAGACTTTCACCCTTGTTGTTGCTCACTGGCTTGCTTATGACGATGCATTTTGTTTTGTATAAATTTCTCTGGAATCAGAAGCATTATAATCCTTGTATGGATTGCTCATATAAAGATCAACATTGGTTTTCCGAATAGGTTATAGATATTTTTATAATAAGAAGGGCTCATAATTAAAAATGTGCTTTTTCACTGTGCATGTTTTAAAAACTTTTCCCTCAAGTATAACTTAATAGATAGTGCTAGATAGAAGGGCCTTTATAGTAGCAGTTTATTTGCTATTTATTGAATATATGTTTTATTTTTTTAAGGAAATAAAAATGCATTTAAAGATGTTTGCAGTATGGCACTAATAACTATAATTTACAGGATATGTTCTCATTCTATTTGCCTTTAAGGGGAATGAGCAGCTAAGTTAGTACATTTTCCTTTATTGTACAGTGTGTATCAATGGACATTATTACAGGAGGGATTGTGCAGCTCTTAGAACATTATACTTAATGATCTCCAAAGGTCTTTCTAAATTTAAGAGTCTGCTTTTAATGTGGTAATGAAAATAATGGTGCAATTTTCTTTTTAATAATCCCAGAGGATATTACTCTATTGTTGCCTTAAAATTAGACAGGCATGTATTGTTTGCACCGCTAAATTAAATTATGCAAACAAGAACAACGTCTAGATTTCAGAAACTCAGGGACAATATTATTGGAGGCAGAACTAATATGACCTATTTCTACAATCTGGGAATACAATCAGTAAATTCAAGAATTCTCTTTAAATTTACCCATTCATACATTTTGAAGCTGTTCATTTAATAGAAGCAGTTCTTCAATTGGAAAGGTTCTTCACAGTAGAAATTTTCTCAGCCAAGAATGATCTTTCCTCAAACATTCTGTGTGGCTTCCTTCAACTAGGTTTTTCTTTGGAAAGAGCTGCTCAAAGAGACTTTTCTTGACCATACACTCTAAATTGTCACCCTTTTCCCTCTTCTTTTATTTCTCTTCATTGATTTAGCACTACTTAAATTAGACGACCTATTGCTTATTTGTTTCTGTCTCCCTATAATCCATGCTTTTTAGAGGCCAGGCATTTTATCTTATACATTATTGAAACCTTCCTGCTTAAAGAAAATACTTGCACAGAGATGGCAGTGGAAACATATTTGTTGGATGGATACATTTAAAGTCCATAAGTGAAAAGCCAAAGCAAATGATGCAAAAGAAAGCAAAATACCATTTTAGAACAATTTGAGGGGTCATAATTTTCATTAATAGTTTTGCCATGCATATAGTTGAAATCATATTTGACTTCTAGGTTTATTTACTTCAATGTTAAGTCCTGCATGTCATATAGCAGAGGAATAATTTGTCTCTTAATTCCAATAACTTGTTTTTTTCACACGTATTTCAGATTTACATATGAATATTCAAGAAGACACACTAAGCTTGCTGTTCCAATAATTCTAAGAGTTGCTAAAGGATATCAGGAATTACTGGAGAAGTGTTCCCAGTCCGAAAACCCTTCTGAATGCCAGGATAAAGGGGTAAATTGCTCGTTTTTTAAGGAAAATCTGAGAAACTAGATTGATATCCTATATTGAAAGTGTTGTTTGTTTGAAAATACCTAGTTACTAGTGGGGGAAGGCAATGGCACCCCACCCCAGTACTTTTGCCTGGAAAATCCCATGGACGGAGGATCCTGGTAGGCTCCAGTCCATGGGATCGCTAAGAGTCGGACACGACTGAGTGACTTCACTTTCACGCATTGGAGAAGTAAATGGCAACCCACTCCAGTGTTCTTGCCTGGAGAATCCCAGGGACAGGGGAGCCTGGTGGGCTTCTGTCTATGGGGTCGCACAGAGTCGGACACGACTGAAGCGACTTAGCAGCAGCAGCAGCAGTGAGTTGTTAGGTGGTATAGCTATGAAATAGCTAGCTAGCTAGTGATTAACTGGTAGTCAACAACTTTTGGCTTATTTTAGAAATACAAATGTTTTAACCAAAAGTTCTTTTATACACAGAATAAAAATAATATTCCTTTTGAATAGCTCCAGAAAGGCAAGAATTTTGTATAGAAAGAATTGTAATTTTTTTACCCAAGGATTGAGTTCTGTTATACAATAACTTGTGGTTCACACAGTTTTCAACTTAAATCCCTAAAGTCCATTTGCTTTGATTCTCATAATTCATCTTTAATATTAAAAAAACCCTCTAAAAGTGATTTCTCTACGATTGGTATCATAATAGAATAAGATATTATTTGGCCAAATTTTACATATAAACTTGCTTTTACAGACAGAAAAAAACATGTATAATAATGCTTGCATTTTCAGGAAGAAGAATTGGAGAAATATATCCAGGAGAGCCAAGCCCTGGCAAAGCGAAGCTGTGGTCTCTTTCAGAAATTAGGAGAATATTACTTACAAAATGCGTATGCTTTGTTTAAACAATATTTTAAGTGATGTATGGGAAAATCCCCTGGAGAAGGGAATGGCAGCCCACTACAGTATTCTTGCCTGGAGAATCTCATGGACAGAGGAGTCGGGTGGGCTGCAGTCAGACATGACTGAGTGCCTAACACTTGGGTGATTTAAAATCATTAACTGATGAGGGAAAGATTTATCTAAATTAACCACCCATGGCTATGCTAATTTCATCACCTAGTTGGACTGGTGTGCTCAGTGGCTCAGTCATGCCTGAGTTTTTGCTACCCCATGGACTGTAGCCCACCAGGCTCCACTGTCCAAAGCCCAGTTCCAGCAGGCAGCCTTCCCCAGGCCTTAAGGAACAAACAGATGACCTGTAAAGATGGCCTCCAAAGTCTGGCTTTGGGTTGCCCAAACCATGTGGATTTTTGCAGTAAGGAGATCCCTTCTATCATAAAGTTAAAACACCAAAAGATCAAAGTTCATTTCAAGGAGACTTTTGAGGGTGGGAATAGAGTCATCCTGCTGCCCAGTGTTAGTTTTCCCATTTAATTTCCCGATTAATTTCCCAATTTTCTGTTGGTGTAACAGGAGTATAGGGAGTGAGTGTCAGAGTGAATGTGTCCCGAGTACTGGTCCAGGCACCATCTGGATGAAATAAATGAGCTGAATTCATGCCTTCTGATCCCACTCCTTTGAGAAGGAGTGGGAGTCCAGAAACAAGTGAAGGACTCAGCAAGATCTGGTGGGAATTGCTTCTTTCAGGTTTCTCGTTGCTTACACAAAGAAGGCTCCTCAGCTGACCTCACCTGAGCTGATGGCCTTGACCAGGAAAATGGCGAATGCAGGAGCCATTTGTTGCCATCTCAGTGAGGACAAACAGCTGGCCTGTGGCGAGGGAGTGGTGAGTGTTTTGTTTGGCCCCATCCTGTTTCTGCTCTGTTGGACTTGAAATAGCCTTATGGTTATTTTAATAGCTTATGGTTCCCATTCGGGGGAAATGGTTAAGAACTAATGTGGAGATAGCTTTCCTGGACCTGCTTGATTAGTTGCGGTTGAAGGGGTGTAAGAATTCAGCTCTGAATGGATGACATGTGGTCAGGCTTCCTGTCCTTCTAGAATGGCAGTGAGTCTATTCAACAATTTCTGAGCAAGCTTTATGTACAGGGATGACAGAAAGACTGACACATCACTAGATTCATGATTTCACCGAATACCTAATGTTGAAAAAACTTCAGGTTTGACAGATTCAGAATCTCTATTTTATTTTTAGCGATATCAATGTTTTTGTCTTTTGTAGTTTAATTTTTATGATGATGATAGTAGGGACAATTTATCCCCCTTAACAGGGTACAGGGTATAGAACAGGGTAGTCCCACGCTCTGAATAATAAAATGACTTCCAGTTGGTAAGGCCAATAACCTTTACTTTTTAACGTCACTGGTGTCATACATATGATTACAGGTTTAATTTTTTCCATTATTTTTTCCCTTAAAGTCACAATTATGAATAAAATTGTGTATTTTTTCCCCATTTTTCCTCTTTTGTATGATGAGGAGTTAATTGCTAGTAAGTCTTCATGTCCTGGAATTTTTTATCAACGGTTAGAAGTAAAAAGAAAGTTTCCTGTAATTAAGCATTGTCATCTTTGTCATTTATGGAATCCCACATGTTAGGAGGATGCAGGGACAAGGGTGGTAGAATGCTTCAGGGGTATAGTTTCTGGGGCCTTCTGCCTACATTCCTGCCCTATTTCAAGAGTTGTTAGTCTTGTCACACTGGGAAAGCTGGTCATCTCATTAAGCTTGAGAATATTCATCTGACGTCTGGGAACAGAAGTTGTCAAGGGTTGTCTTAAATAAGATAATCAGTATGACTCGCTCAGCACTAGTGTGATACATAGTATGCATACAAAATATGTTGGCCCTTATTACAAGTTATAATTAGGTGCTTAAGAAATATCTCTGGGGACTTCCCTGGTGGTCCAGTGGTTAAGTCCTCACCTTCCAATGCAGGGGGTATGGGTTTGATCCCTGGTTGAGGAACTAAGATCCCACATGCTTCACAGTCAAAAAATCAAAACATAAAACAAAAATAATATTATCAAAAATTCAACAAAGATTTTAAAATTGGTCCATATAAAAACTTTTTTGAAATAATTAAAAAAGTATCTCTGAAGTGTGGAAGGTAGGTGAATTCTACATGAAGAAAGCCTTAAGGACACACACACACACACACACACACACACACACACAGCCTTATTTATTTTCAATTAGGACTATGAGCTTCCCCTGTGGCTCAGCTGGTAAAGAATCTACCTGCAGTTCAGGAGACCTGAGTTCAATCCTTGGATTGAGAAGATCCCCTGGAGAAGGGAAAGGCTACCCACTCCAGTATTCTGGCCTGGAGAATTCCACGGACTGTATAGTCTATGGGGTCCCAAAGAGTCGGCTACGACTGAGTGACTGACACTTATGTATTAACTATGTGAAGAGGTTAGGTTTTGCTATTCTTACCTTCAGAAAGGGATTCTCTGAAACCCAGAGGAAAATGCAAAGTTCAACTAAGTATACATGGAAAAGATAAGCCATGTAATGATTTCCTGGGTCAGAGCAGAGACTTTTCCCCTGTGGAAGTATGTATGTAACTGAAAATGTGTTTTCAATAGCTGACACAAATAGCTGAAGGGGCTGTCATCCATATCACCTGTGGAACATAAGTAACTAAAAGCTGAAGTTTATCCCAAACAAGTGGGTAAAGGTAAATACGGCAGCACATATGCTGATACAGACAACACGTTTTCCTGTAATATTAATATTACTGGACATTAAGCATTACTGCAACAGTTTTCCTGAATCAATGCTCTGGTTAATGGTCCATCTCTTTGCTTTCTCTTCTCTCACTCTCCTAATCAGGCTGACCTTATTATAGGACACTTATGCATCAGACATGAAGAGAATCCCATAAACCCTGGTGTTGACCAGTGCTGCACCTCTTCATACTCCAACAGGAGGCCATGCTTCAGCAGCTTGGTGGTGGATGAGACATACGTGCCTCCACCATTCTCTGATGACAAGTTCATCTTCCATAAGGATCTATGCCAAGTTCAGGGTGTACCACTGCAGACAATGAAGCAACAGTAAGAAATGGTTATTTGCTACTATGGAGAAGACTGACAACACTAAATAGTGGGGAAGATATCTACCTCACGCACCCAACACTCTTGGGCTCACCAGGAGAACATTATTACTCCAAAGCACTTAAAGTGACTTTCAAAACAGTCTCGTCTCAGTGTCTTCATAGCCTTTAGTCTAGAAAAATTCACCAGGGGGAGATGTTCCTGTTTGTAAAAAGAGTCTCCATTTTAACAATTTTTGTGATGCGTTTTGGGATTGAGAAAAAAGGGGACAATCTGTTTAGGGTTAATTAGGATATATCTTTATAGGAAGTCTTGGGTACTTGCAACACAAGCACTGAAAAAGCGCCTTTGCATTTTTTCCACACTATTTACTCCTTGAAGAAAATAACCATAATATTTGATTCAACCATGAAGTATGGGTGTTAGGAAATGGGATGCACACTTCAGTTCATGGTGGGATGCATTCTGTAATGATGATAGTAATGCAAAGTGGAATTCATTTCTCCCAATTTCCATGCATTTTAATACTCCCATGCTTTGTAAAAGGTCTCCCTTCATTTTGGAAAACCTGTTCTTCCCTTTTTTCTGTCACAGTCTGAGGCATGTAAGAATGCTGCCTCCTCTGGCAAGCTTCTCTCATTTCTTCAGTTAATGTGAATTCCAACATGACTATATTACTAAATGTGTTGTTGTTGTTCAGCCACTCAACTGTGTCTGACTCTGTGTGACCCCCTGGATTTCAGCACTAAATGTACAGGAAATTAGGATGGGCGGTGTTCAGGTAGGGGTGTGATAATTGTGAATGGCAGGGGTTTGGAAGTTGGAGCCTTTGAGTACAGATAAGACATATTATAGAAGAGAGAACCAATCAGAAAGGATATTTTAGGCAAGTAAGAAGACTGTATTTCACTACATACAAGTATGGTGGAACTATGAAGTAGTCTTTCACCAATAATCTGTATAAATCCAGACCAGTGGAACATTTAGCATGGTTCTAGCCTCAGTCTTTCCACTAAATATCAGACAAAATATATGTGGTAAGTCTGGTGATAATTGATGGAATGAGGATGTAGAGCAAGGATTGCTGGAGCTCTGAAAGTTCTCTACTAAGAAGTTTTTAGAAAAATACCATCGTAAAGCAGAATTATCTTATATATTGTTTTGTTTTGAAACAGGTTTCTCATTAACCTTGTGAAGCAGAAGCCACAAATAACAGAGGAACAACTTGAGACTGTCGTTGCAGATTTCTCTGGCCTCCTGGAAAAGTGCTGCCAAAGCCAAGAGCAGGAAGCCTGCTTTACAGAAGAGGTAGGTGCAGCTCATGCTTATACTCAAACACTCGGTATGGACTTTTCTGTGATGAAAAATGAAAAGAATATCTCACTAATGTATAACTTTAAAATAATGCAAGGAATATTTATATTTAATTTATAAACAGATCAAAAGACTATAATGTTTAAAAATAGTCATCAGATCAGATCAGATCAGTCGCTCAGTCGTGTCCGACTCTTTGCGACCCCATGAACCGCAGCACGCCAGGCCTCCCTGTCCATCACCAGCTCCCGGAGGTCACCCAGACTCACACCCATCAAGTCAGTGATGCCATCCAGCCATCTCATCCTCTGTCGTCCCCTTCTCCTCCTGCCCCCAATCCCTCCCAGCATCAGGGTCTTTTCCAATGAGTCAACTCTTCGCATGAGGTGGCCAAAATACTGGAGTTTCAGCTTTAGCATCATTCCTTCCAAAGAAATCCCAGGGCTGATCTCCTTCAGAATGGACTGGTTGGATCTCCTTGCAGTCCAAGGGACTCTCAAGAGTCTTCTCGAACACCACAGTTCAAAAGCATCAATTCTTCGGCGCTCAGCCTTCTTCACAGTCCAGCTCTCACATCCATACATGACCACAGGAAAGACCATAGCCTTGACTAGGTGAACCTTTGTTGGTAAAGTAATGTCTCTGCTTTTGAATATGCTATCTAGGTTGGTCATAACTTTCCTTCCAAGGAGTAAGCGTCTTTTAATTTCATGGCTGCAGTCATTTTCCTAAATATTAGGAAGAAGTACAATTTGGAATGTATAATGAGAGTTAGTAATTTTGATTTATTTACTACTGGAGAAAACCGTAAAGTGAATGTATAATTAACTGATGATAATTTAGATGGCTTCTGGCCTAAAATTTATCAATTCAGCAAATGGATGAAAAGGATTTAGTTGCAAATTAATTGTGCAAACAGGATATTGGGGGGATATTTATAGAAAGTATATTTAATTCATTTAGGAGCAAGCCTTTGAATAATAACAGATAGTAATTAAGGATTATCTTAATATAATTATTTAGCAATTTTAGCTGGATTTACAAATTGGTTATACTTTGTAAGCCTCAAGTTTGTATTACTACATACATTTGAATATAGCATCTGCTGCTGCTAAGTCATTTCAGTCGTGTCCGACTCTGTGCGACCCCAGAGACGGCAGCCCACCAGGCTCCCCCGTCCCTGGGATTCTCCAGGCGAGAACACTGGAGTGGGTTGCCATTTCCTTCTCCAATGCATGAAAGTGAAAAGTGAAAGTGAAGTCACTCAGTCGTGTCCGACCCTCAGTGACCCCATGGATTGCAGCCTTCGAGGCTACTCTGCCCATGGGATTTTCCAGGCAAGAGTACTGGAGTGGGGCGCCATTGCCTTCTCCGTTGAATATAGCATCAATATATTTTAAAAAGATATTCTATATTTCACCTTTTGCTCTTTTATTTGACTGTCTCATAATATAGAAGTTTAGATGTTTTATTATTTGATAATATTTAGAAATGTTGAGTTTTTCAGTAGATAATATAATTATGTGTGTTTCAGTGTGTGTTCTTATTAGTATGTGTTGTGTTTTTGGTTGAAGTGGGTGGGACAGATAGCAAAATCAGATAAAACTAGGTAAAATAAATTTTATGTAAACTATTTATGATAAATATGATACAAAAAGATTAATGTCCTCTGTTCTGAGAAGACATTAATTTATAGGTAGAGAACATTAACAAATAGTAGTATAGTGGTATTTCCTCTGCAAATCTTTCGATTTCTATGACTGACTTTTAGAGAAAGGAGAGAGGATGAGGCTTGGTAAGAATTTGAAGTTTGGTATGCTGCTGCTGCTAAGTCGCTTCAGTCGTGTCAGACTGTGCGACCCCAGAGACGGCAGCCCACCAGGCTCCCCCGTCCCTGGGATTCTCCAGGCGAGAACACTGGAGTGGGTTGCCATTTCCTTCTCCAATGCATGAAAGTGAAAAGTGAAAGTGAAGTCGCTCAGTCGTGTCTGACCCTCAGCGACCCCATGGACTGCAGCCTTCCAGGCTCCTCTGCCCATGGGATTTTCCAGGCAAGAGTACTGGAGTGGGGTGCCATTGCCGTCTCTGGGAGTTTGGTATAGGAAATACAAGATCTACTGTTGATCAGAGTGGAGGATTTTTTGCACTTCTGGCCTTCCATTGTCCCAGTTTGTTTACATCAGAGTTGGATATCTTTATTTTAATCCATTTAATCTATAAACCTGTGAATTTACCCCTAGCTAGTAGGAGTAGAAGAAGGCAATGGCACCCCACTTGAATACTTTTGCCTGGAGAATCCCATGGACAGAGGAGCCTGGTAGGCTGCAGTCCATGGCGTCGCTAAGAGTCAGACATGACTGAGCGACTTCACTTTCACTTTTCACTTTCATGCATTGGAGAAGGAAATGGCAACGCACTCCGGTGCTCTTGCCTGGAGAATCCCATGGATGGGGGAGCCTCGTGGGTTGCCGTCTATGGGGTCGCACAGAGTCAGACACGACTGAAGCAACTTAGCAGCAGCAGCAGCAGTAGGAGAAGGCGATGGCACCCCACTCCAGTACTCTTGCCTGGACAATCCCATGGACAGAGGAGCCTGGTGGGCTGCAGTCCATGGGGTTACAAAGAGTTGGACACGACTGAGAGACTTCACTTTCACTTTTCACTTTCATGCATTGGAGAAGGAAATGGCAACCCACTCCAGTGGTCTTGCCTGGAGAATCCCAGGGATGGAGCGGGGCCTCGTGGGCTGCCATCTCTGGGGTCGCACAGAGTCGGACATGACTGAAGTGACTTAGCAGCAGCAGCAGCAGTAAAGAGTTAACCCTGTTGTGACTAGCATAGTCATCTACTTTTTAATCTGATGAGTCTTATTGATTGAGTTTACTTTTATTTTTTTCATTTTTCATTAGTAGTTGATGTACAGTATTATATAAGTTACAGGTATACAGTATGGTGATTCACAATTTTTTAAAGGTTCTACTCCATTTATAGTATTGACTATATCCCGCGGGTTATACAATATATCATTGTAGCTTATTTTATACCTAATACCTCTTACTCTCCTCCCTCCTTATCTCCCCTCCCTCCTTATATCCCCTCCCCCTTTCCTCTCCCCACTCACTGGTAACCACTAATTTGTTCTCTATATCTGTGAACCTGCTTGTTTTTTGTTATAGTCACTAGTTTGTTGATTATTCTTTTCTATTTTTAATTTTCAGGGTCCAGCACTGATTTCAAAAACTCGTGCTGCTTTGGGAGTCTAAATTACTTCAGGTAACAAAAAGTTCAGAAAAGGCTAACTATCATGTTGATTCTCCCCAAATACTGATCCATAGCGAAATGCATCCTAAGAGCTAGCATTAAATACTTTCTTAAGTCAGTCAGTTCAGTCCCTCAGTCGTGTCTGACTCTTTGCAACTCCATGGACTGCAGCACTCCAGGCCTCCCTGTCCATCACCAACTCCTGGAGTTTACTCAAACTTGTCTCCATTGAGTCGGTGATGCCATCCAACCATCTCATCCTCTGTCATCCCCTTCTCCTCTAGCCTTCAATCTTTCCCAGCATCAGGGAAATTCAGTTAAAAAAAAATTATTTAAAAATCCTGAAACACGATAATTTCACAATGTTAAACTGGGGATTTGAATAACTCAAAATTCTTTTAGGTTTTTTCACAGGCTTCAGAGAATGCCATCAGGAGGCCTTCCTATCAGTATATCTGATACAGATCTGACATACGTACACATACACACACACATACACACACACACCTGATGCAAAATAATAAAACCAGTTACTGCACCTATTAATTTAATTAATATTTATATAATATTTTTATTCTTGTTACAGGAGGAAGAGAAGAAAACAAGTCTATTTTTGTTTGGTGTGAATTTTTCCCTTTAATTCTAACTGATTTGTGCTTTTTGTGAATTAAAGAAATGATGAAGACTTTTATGTGAGATTTCCCTATTGCATAAATAAAATACCTTCAAATGTTTCCTTTTCCCTAGCCTGCTTATTTATGAAAACGTGTAGATAATTTCTTTAAATCATTTTGTATACCATTGTCGGAAGCAGATTCTGGTCACAAAGGACTGAGTATTGGTCCCTGAAGGCAATTAAAGCTACTCAAGGATGGATTTATGACACTGAAGACTAAATTATATGATGAACTAAAAAAATGTTCCCAAGTAAAGCACTATTTGGTGCTTCCAGGGCATACTATTCATTAAATATCACTTAAGTATTCTAATTTAGCATCTACTTTTTTCTTAATCTTGTTCAGTTCTCTATTCATAGATCTTTTAAAACATAGTGTTTAGTGTATTTATTTTGATTGATAGTAACTGACACTGTCACCAAGTATTAGTATTTCTTTTTATTCTTCAAGTATTTGTTGAACACTCACTGTGTCTAAGGTCCTGTTCTGGGTGCAGTCACTGTCCTGCAGTTGCTCAAGAAAAGAAGGAAGCAACTAATAGCAATGAAACAAGATTATGGCTATTATGCTATGCTATGCTAAGTCACTTCAGTCGTGTCCAACTCTGTGTGACCCCATAGACGGCAGCCCACCAGGCTTCCCCATCCCTGGGATTCTCCAGGCAAGAACACTGGAGTGGGTTGCCATTTCCTTCTCCAATGCATGAATGTGAAAAGAGAAAGTGAAGTCGCTCAGTCATGTCCGACTCTTAGTGACGCCATGGACTGCAGCCTACCAGGCTCCTCCGTCCGTGGGATTTTCCAGGCAAAAGCACTGGAGTGGGGTGCCACTGCCTTCTCCGATGGCTATTATAGAGGCGGCAACATATTGTTGAGAGAATGAAAGATTGGGTGAGACCAGTTGTGACTATGGAAAGTCACACTGGCAGAGACAAACATTTAAGTGTCTCAGAAGATGAATGGGTAAAAATGAAGGCAAATTCATGAAAAAGGAAAACATGAACTATGACAAACCATAATGAATGAATGTATAGACATGGAAGATCAAACGAGACCTGCATACTATGTAGGATTGAGTGGATTCTCATGGGTTTTACTACAAAGGGTTTGAACAAAGTCTTATGGGCACCAGGGGATGAACATAATATTTAAGCTGAGTAATTAGTTTTTAAGGAGATATCTCATGAGATATGGAAGATGGGGAGTTCAGTTCAGTTCAGTCGCTCAGTCATGTCCGACTCTTTGCTACCCCATGGACTGCAGCATGCCAAACCTCCCTGTCCATTACTAACTCCTGGAGTTTACTCAAATTCATGTCCATTGAGTTGGTGATGCCATCCGACCATCTCATCCTCTGTCATCCCCTTCTCCTCTCGTCTTCAATCTTTCCCAGCATCAGGGTCTTTCAAATGAGTCAGTTCTTTGCATCAGGTGGCCAAAGTATTGGAGTTTCAGCTTCAACACCAGTCCTTCCAATCAATATTCAGGACTGATCTCCTTTAGGATGGACTGGTTGGATCTCCTTGCTGTCCAAGGAACTCTCAAGAGTCTTCTCCAACAACACAGTTCAAAAGCGTCAATTCTTCGGTGCTCAGCTTTCTTTATAGTCCAACTCTCACATCCATACATGACTACTGGAACAACCATAGACTTGACTAGATGGACCTTTGTTGGCAAAGCAATGTCTATGCTTTTTAATATGCTGTCTAGGTTGGTCATAACTTTCCTTCCAAGGGGTAAACATCTTTTTATTTCATGGCTGCAGTCACCACCTGCAGAGATTTTGGAGCCCCCCAAAATACAATCTGCCACTGTTTCCACAGTTTATCCATCTATTTGCCATGAAGTGATGGGACCAGAAGCCATGATCTTTGTTTTCTGAATGTTGAGCTTTAAGCAAACTTTTTCACTCTCCTCTTTCACTTTCATCAAGAGGCTTTTTAGTTCCTCTTCAATTTCTTCCATAAGGGTGGTATCATTTGCATATCTGAGGTTATTGATATTTCTCCCAGCAATCTTGATTCCAATTTATGCTTCATCTAGCCCAGTGTATGGGGAGTAGGGGTGTATATTAGATTTGAATAGAAATCTAAAAGGTGTATTTATGTTTTGGCCTCTGCTGCTGGAGAAAACATTTGCTCAGAGCAATAAAATGAGCTTTTGGTTCTAACTCAGTTGCTTTGTCCTTCACATTTTCCTTTCAATTCTGTTGCAGTATCTGTGGACTTTGCCTGATTTTGGTGTAATTGTAAAACATATTAACTTAAAGATCACAGTAAGATAAAGTAGAATTCAACATAAAAACATTTAACAGGAAAATAATTTTTTATTGTTAAGAGGAAAGTTCGAGTAAGATTAAACTGTTTGGAAAACATATGAGCCAAATTATATTTCATGGACATATATAAAGGAAAAAATTTTTTTGAAACATTGGGACTAACTGACACAAATACAACAAAAATTTGGAGATTTTAGAACAGTTCTACCTCTTAGAAAAAAACCAAGTTAAGCAAATAATAAATAAAGACACAAGGTAGGAACTTTTCTAGTCAAAGCTACCAATGGCTTCCATGGTGTAAAATCAGTTACCTAATTTCTCTTGTGAGAATTTGACACAATAGATCACTACCTTTTCCTTGAAACAGTTTTCTTGTTGGCTTCTGGATTTTCCTCCAATTTTATTGGTTGAATCCCCTCAATATTTTTCACTACATTTTCTGTAATTCTCTGACCTCTGAATGTTGCAGTGTCCCGGAGTTGCTCTTCCCAAACATGAAATTACTCTCTGAGCGCTAAGTCATTTCATTGCTTGACTCTTTGCAACTCTATGCACTGTAGCCCGCCAGGCTCCTCTGTCCATGGGATTCTCCAGGCAGGAATACTGGAGTGATAAACTCATATAAATTTGGTACATTCATACCGTCTAAATATTGACAACACATATTTATATCTCCAACCTGGCTTTCTTTCCCCTTAATTTCCAGGCTCTTGTGTCAGCTTCCTCCCTAACATCTCCATGTTGATAATGTGAAGACAATTAAAACTTAGCACAGTTTATACTAAACTCCCAAATCTGTGTCTCCCTCTGTCTTGTCCATCTTTCTGGTTACTCAAGCCAGAAACCTTAGAGTCATGTATGGTTCCTCTCTTCTGCATCAGCCCTACAATCAATCTATGAACACAACCTGATGACTCTATCATCAATGTACACCCAAAATTTGACTTTTTCCCAGTACCACTAGTGCAAGCCACAGTCAGATTATTGCCACAGCTTAATTGCTCTCCTTACAAGGTACCCTTGCCTCATTGCCAGCTCAATGTAGTAATTGTAGTGATCTTTAGTTGAACTACAGTGTATCACTTCTTCACTTAAAATTCCTAGTAGCAGGACTTCCCTGGGGTCCAGTGGTTAAGACTTTGCCTTCAAATGTAGGAGGTGAAATTTCAGTCCCTGATCAGGGAGCTAAAATTCCACATGCCTCAGGGCCAAAAAGCAAAGACATATAACAGAAGTAGTGTTGCCAAACATTTCATAAAGGCTTTAAAAAATGTCTCATATCAAAAAATCTTAAAAAAAAATCTCTAAGTAGCTTCCCATCTCACTCAGATTAAAGTCTCTATAATGATTCTGCATGATAATAGCTTTCTGCCCTTTTCTCTTTCTTCTTTTCCACTGAGTCTCTTGGCTCAGGTACAGTGGCCTCCTGGATATTCTTCAAGTTACCAATTAATTTCCAATTAACTTGCCCCTGTGGTTCTTTTTGCTTGGAAACTGTGCCCTCAGATATGTGGGAGACAAACTCCATCACTTCCTCAGGCTTCTACATTGTCATCTGCTGGAAAAGTCTTCCTTGACTGTCCTATTTTAAATCAGATACCTATCCTTATTCTCCACATCAATTATCACCCTCTCATATACAGTGCATTTTATTTATTTTCTGACTACTCCTCCTAGTGTAAACTCCATGAGGACAGGGCTTTTTCTCTGCTTTGTTCACTTCTATTATCCTCAGTGTCAGAATAGTGCCTGGAACGTAATAGGCATTAGGTCACATTTGATGGGTATATAGATGAATACACATGCATGGGCTGTATTCTCTTACATGGGGGTAACCTAGAGGAGTCACTAGCTCCATTTTCTAAAAGTCACACTGGGGAGAAGGAGAAGCATGGGTCTGAGAAATTGACATTAAAGACATAAGAAACCATTGAGGAGGTTAAAGATTCTTAAGGTTTGGTTAGGGTATAGAATGAGGATGTGTTGGTGTCTTGTGGCTACTCTAACAAACTACTGCAAACTGGGTGGCTTTGAACAACAGTTTTCTCTGTCTCACGGTTGTGGAGGCTTGCAGTCACTACCAGGGCAGTGCTTCCCTGAGCTTCTGGTGGGTGCCTCAGCATTCCTGGGCTTGCATTCTAGTCTCTGCTTCCATTTTCCCATCTTCTGTCTGTGCGTCTGTGTCTTCTCCTTCCTCTTTTCTGTCTCAAATCTCCCCCTGCCCTTCTCTTAAAATCATTTCTCACTGGATTAGACCCCGACTGGGATAATCCTCATCTCAAGATCCTTAATTTAATCAGATCTGCAAAATCCAAACGTTTGATGTCTACAGGATAACATTGCTATGCTATGCTATGCTAAGTCACTTCAGTCGTGTCTGACTCTGTGTGACCACATAGACGGCAGCCCACCAGGCTTCCCTGTCCCTGGGATTCTCCAGGCAAGAACACTGGAGTGGGTTGCCATTTCCTTCTCTAATAGGATAAGACTAATTTCCTGCTGGGCTACAAACTGTTGAAAGCAGGTGAGTATAGACTGTGTGTGCATGCTGAATCATTTAACTCCTGTCTGACTCTTTGTGACACTTTGGTCTGTAGCCTGCCGGGCTCCTCTGTCCATAGGAATTCTCTTGGCAAGAATACTGGAGTGGGTTGCTATGACCTTCTCATGAGGATCTCTGACCCAAGGATTGAATCCGTGTGTCTGATTCTTTGAGACTCTGTGGACTGTAGCCTGCCAGGCCCCTCTGTTCATGGAATTCTCCACGGACATGCCCTCCTCTAGGGGATCTTCCCAACCCAGGGATTGAACCCAGGTCTCCTGCATTGCAGGCAGATTCTTTACCATCTGAGCTACCAGGGAAACCCGGAGTATAGATCAGTCACTCTTAAAAAAATGACTCTTCCAACCTATCCCTACTGCCTCAGGACTGGTGGATTATTGTACAAAGAATTTGTCTCTTCCCAATCTGGTCCCATCACTGCATGGGAAATAGATGGGGAAACAGTGGAAACAGTGTCAGACTTTGTTTTTCTGGGCTTCAAAATCACTGCAGATGGTGACTGCAGCCATGAAATTAAAAGACGCTTACTCCTTGGAAGGAAAGTTATGACCAACCTAGATAGCATATTCAAAAGCAGAGACATTACTTTACCAACAAAGGTTTGTCTAGTCAAGGCTATGGTCTTTCCTGTGGTCATGTATGGATGTGAGAGCTGGACTGTGAAGAAGGCTGAGCGCTGAAGAATTAATGCTTTTGAAGTGTGGTGTTGGAGAAGATTCTTGAGAGTCCCTTGGACTGCAAGAAGATCCAACCAGTTCATTCTGAAGGAGATCAATCCTGGAATTTCTTTGGAAGGAATGATGCTAAAGCTGAAACTCCAGTATTTTGGCCACCTCATGCGAAGAGTTGACTCATTGGAGAAGACTCTGCTGCTGGGAGGGATTGAGGGCAGGAGGAGAAGGGGACGACAGAGGATGAGATGGCTGGATGGCATCACTGACTCGATGGATGTGAGTCTGGGTGACCTCTGGGAGCTGGTGATGGACAGGGAGGCCTGGCGTGCTGCGGTTCATGGGGTCACAAAAAGTAGGACACGACTGAGTGACTGATCTGATCTGAATGATACCACTTTCAAAGAGTTAAGGGAGATTTCAGAAAATTGCTTGATGGTGTAAAATTAAATTGATAATATATAATTGCAAGATATCTGGAAATTCAGTGTTCATTAACTAAATAACATACTTCTAAGGAACTCATGAATCAAAGGAGAAATAAAAAGAGCATTAAAAATATTTTAAATTGAATTAAAATGAAAATGCAACATATCAAAATTTGTGGGATATTATTAAAATATCACTTAAAGAAAATGTATGGCACTGAAGTCACTCTGTTTTATAACAGAGACACTCCATTGTCTTCAGTTCAGAGAAGGCAATGACACCCCACTCCAGTACTCTTGCCTGTAAAATCCCATGGACGGAGGAGCCTGGTGGGCTGCAGTCCATGGGGTCACAAAGAGTTGAACACGACTGAGCGACTTCACTTTCACTTTTCACTTTCATGCATTGGAGAAGGAAATGGCAACCCACTCCAGTGTTCTTGCTTGGTGACATCACTTCAGATATCAAAACAATAAGGGAATATTTTGAAAAACATTCAAAGAATACCGGAGTGGGTTGCCATTTCCTTCTCCAATGCGTGAAAGTGAAAAGTGAAAGTGAAGTCGCTCAGTCCTGTCTGACTGTTAGCGACCCCATGGACTGCAGCCTACCAGGCTCCTCCATCCGCGGGATTTTCAAGGCAAAGTACTGGAGTGGGGTGCCATTGCCTTCTCCATTAAAGAAATGCAAAATTTAGTTAAAATCATTCCCATAAAACTCCAGAAAACTGGTGAATTCCACTAAACACTGAAGGAAGGACGTATACTAATTCTATACAAACTCTTCCAAAAAACTGAAGAGACGGGACCTTGATTCTGTGAGGCCAGTATTGCCCTGATACCCTTTTCCTGCCATGTGAGGTCAGCACCAGATTTTGGCAGCCTGCAACCCTGATGAGAGCTTTCACTGGAGCCTGATCAGGTTGGTATCCTGATCTCAGATTCCCGGCCTCCAGAGCTGAGAGGAATGAACTTCTGTTGTTGATAAGCCCCCAGCTTTATGATGTTTTGTTATAGCAGCTTGAAGTAACTTAGACACTGTACTGCTTCTGCCCTGTTCTCCCTTTCTCCTATAGATAACAGCTTTTCTCAGTGCTTGGTTATCCATTCTTTTCTTTATTTTTAACAGTTAAGCAAATATGTATATAAATGATTTTCCTATTATATCATTCTACCTATATTACATATAAGGGGTTACATACTTGCATATATTGTTCTGCACCTTTTACACTTAAAAATATAATCTTGGTGACCATTTCATATTATGCATATGTTTTTTCTTCAATTTTTAAGCAGCTGTACAGAATTTCTTTGTGTGATTAGGGCTATAGTTTTTTAATTGACCTTGTATTGACACTTGGATAATTTTTAATCCTTTGCTAATGCAAATAATGCCACAGTGAAGAACCTAGTGATTTAGTTGTTTAGTCATCTTGGTAGTATATTTTTAGCATGTGTATACTTAGCTGCTCAGTTGTGTTCAACTTTGCGACCCCATGGACTCGGACCCACCAGGCTCCTCTGTTCCTGGGGATTCTCCAGGCAAGAATCTGGGAGTGGGTTGCCATGTACTCCTCTAGGGGATATTCTCAACCCAGGGATTGAATCCAGGTCTCCCACATTGCAGGTGGATTCTTTATTGTCTGAGCCACAAGGGAAGCCCATGTTTTTTTTTTTTTTTTTTTTTTTTAGTATACATACCTGTCAGAAATTTATTTCTAACATTTCTAAATTTAAAAGGATAAAAACATTTATTTTTGTTGTTGTTTAGTCGGTAAGTCGTGTCTGGGTCTTTTGTGACACTGTGAACTGTAATCTGCCATGCTCCTCTGTCCATGGGATTTCCCAGGCAAGAATACTGGAATGGGTTGCCATTTTCTCCCCCAGGGGATCTTCCCAACCTGGGGATTGAACCTGTGTGTCCTGTATTAGCAAGCAGATTCTTTACCACTCAGCCACATGGGAAGCACATAATTTTTTATATATTGCCAAATTCTCTACAGGTATTGCACAACCATTTTGCATTCGTAGAAGCTTTGGATAAGAGGACCTATTTCTCCACTGTTTTATCCTCAAAGTATGTTGTCAAACTTTTAGATTTTTACCAATCATATAGGTGAAGAATGGTGCTATGATGTTGCTAGATGTTCATTTTTCCTATTATGAGCATCTTTTTTAGATTAAATATCCTTTTAATTTTTTTCTTTTTGCATACCATCTGTTTATATCATCTTGCTATTTTTCTATCAGATTGTTGGTATTTTTTTCTTTCATATTTCAGGGTCTCTTTGTATATTGACAGATTGCAGCTATCTTTTCTCAGTTTCTCCTCTGCATTTGTGACTTTGCCTATAATATTTTTCCATATATAGTCTTAAAAACTTTTTTGGGGTAGTTGAATTTATTACTGCCTCTGAATTTTGTATCATAGGAAAATTGTCCCCATTTCACTTGTGTTTCTTCTAGTACATTTACTGTCCCCACCCCCTTTTAACATTTAGATCTGTGATCTATTTGGAATTTAGTGCATGGATAGGCATTTGAACCTAATTTTAAAATTTTAATTGTATGTGTCTTTCTCTTGATTGCCAATAATACATTGTTTTAATTATTATGCTAGTTTAGAATGTTTTAAATAATGCCATTTGCAGCAACATGGATGCAACTAGAGATTATCATACTAAGCGAAGTAAGTCAGAAAGAGAAAGACAGCTACCATATGATCTCACTTACATATACGTCTAAAAACAAAACCGACCAACCAACAACAAAGCTTAAGCTCATAGATACAGAGAACAGATTGGTGATTGCTGGATGGCAAGGGGAGATGTACAAAACAAATGAACAGGAGGATCAAAAGCATAGTGACTATAGTTAATAATATTTTACTGCATATTGGAAAGTTTCTAAGAGTAGGTCTTACAAGTCTTCAATATAAAAAAGAAAAAATTGTAACTATGTATGCTTATGAGTGTTAACATGACTTATTGTGGTCAGCATTTTGTAATGTAGACAAATATTGAATCGTGTTGTATACCTGAAACTAATACAATGCTATACGTCAATTACACTTCAATAAACAAATAAATTATAAAATTGTGAAAAAAAAAAACCACAACTCAGTGTTTTTTCTCCTTAGGGTTTTTATAATTATACTACTCGGTCATCCTTCAGTCCGCATATAAATGCCCCAGCTTCCCAGTCTCTGGCCGAGACAATTCTAGGAAATCATCTTCCACTTCTCAGACAGGGTTACACTCAGCTGCCTACATGGTTACCCTTCTCATTAACACCTCCTTTATTAGCTTTTTTCACTTCTTGGTCTCACTTCCTCATCTGTGCCTCCTTCAATCATCTTCCAAATAAAGAACAGGTCTTTGGAGGTCTGCTTTTGGAAAATGCGAACTAAGAAAAAGTCATTTTTAAATTTTGACCCAGAGGTAACCACTGAGACCTGAGTTTGCTCTCTACATGTGTGTGGTGGGAGAGAGAGAGAGAGAGAAGGAAGTGGTGCCTGCTGACTGACCTGTTCCGAATGCAGCTTTCTAGCTTGTTCTCCTGTTTATCACCCTCTAGCCGATATCACTTTTTAGATTCAGAGCTTCTAAGGAAGGTTGGTCTTATCTTCCATATTTGGAGTTCAGGTTCTTTCTTATTTATTTTCTCTATCAACTAGATCCCATCTGTGCTAGTTTCTGAGATTTTCTCAAGATTTTAAATATTCTGCCGGCTATCTCCCTCTTTTTCCCCAGTATCCTTATGTATATGTATGTGTCTATATAGCTAAAGCCAGACTTCTTAGGCATGTTTATCTGAGTAAGTTTCAAAGTTTGTTTATCATTAACAAGGGAGCTAGCAGTTTAGATAATTCCAGGCAAATTCAAAATGACCAGGAAGAAGATTGGTTTAAACACAATAAGCTTTTAACTCAGCATAGACTGCTCTTTTATTTCATACAGTCATACACAAAAAATCACATTCCTATCAGTGATGGGGGGTTAAACTTGTGAACTAGATGAACTGGAGCCATCTTCACATAAGTGCCAGGCGTGAACCAGTAATCAGAAGTCATAAGCAACATAGCTAAGAAGAAAATGAAAAGCAAGTTGATGTAATAGTTGAATAGTTGAAATGACAAAAGGCTGTTTAGAGGTCAGCATGATCAGTGACATTTACTGGTTGCAACCAAAGAGGCTGACCAAGCCAGTTTCAGAAACCTCATTCTCTCTCTCTCTCTCCTTCTCCCTTTTACTTTATCTACCTCACTTCTTTTTCTCCATACCACTGTTTACTTATCCATCTGTAAAGATGTCTTTTTTCTTGGTAATTAATATGGTAATCTATGGAGTTATAGTTTAAAACTGTAAATGTGCCTTTGTCTGATAATTGCTCACCAGTAACTTTGGCATCCATTCATGAAACTGATTTAGATCAGTTGCTACTAAATCATTTGTGAGAGTTACAAATGATTATTTACATTTATTAGTTGATCTTCTTAAAGAGAGAAGAGCTTTTGCTTCCTCTCCTTTTAATTTTGTATTGGTATAGATTCATGGAATTTTAAAATAAAATTTAATGTGTTATAATGCATTTCTTTCATTATTTACTTTATTGTCAAATTGTCCCACTGATTTCTATTTTCTTTTGACATGTCCCCATTTGTTTTTGAAAATTTCCTTAGTTTTAGAAGTCCAGGATTCTTACAGTAGAGAAGAGTGTTTAAAACGTGATGGAGGCACAAAATGGGCTCTAGGGCACCAAAGAGCTACCTGGTAGCTATTGTTTTTGTGTCCTTTTAGTGGCTATAACTAAGAGAAGAAATAGATTTCTTCTTTTATATCATGTACTAAAAATATTTCCTTATTTAGGATCATGATCTTAGTATAGGTTCCCAGAATTTGAGTGACTGGTTGAAATAACACAAACATCTTTTTTATAAAATTTAAAATTTATGTATTTTTAAATGGAAGGACAATTGCTTTATAGAATTTTGTTGGTTTCTGTCAAATATCAACATGAAAAACAAAAACATCTTTGAGGCTATTAATTCTTATAACAAACCTGTTCAGAAATTTTTATTTTGTGGGTACTTGCTTTGGTATATGTTTACCAGAATAACATCTTATTTTCCCCCTAATTTTATCAAATATATAAAATTATTTATTGTAAACTCAACTCCTTTTGATTACCAGAGAAATTTAGCATCTTTTTAGTTATGCTTCCTCTTTGGTGAATTATTTGTTCTTGTCCTTTCTCTTTTAGCGTTTGCAATAGTTCAAGATTTTTTTTTTTTTTTTTAGTGTCTGTTTGACTAGGTATTGTGCATACTTAACCTGTGGACTTCTTTTTCTAACTCAATAGATTTTTCCAGTGAAACACAGAGAATTTTTTTTCCTGGTTAATAATTAACAAAAAATTCTGCAGAGTGATCAAATAAAAATCAAATATGAGGTATATGAGAAATAGGTTAAGCAAGTTACTTTTTTACTAATAGTGTCAAAGAATAATATAAAAACTTGATTTTCCTCATTCATGTTACTTTTCTTTTGTGAATGTGATTTCTTAAAAAATGAAACAGTTGAAACTTACAGGTTTTGTTATTTTCTTTTTCTTTATGACTGAATCCCTAACCTTGCCCACACAGCCTCAAGATGTAGGTAAGAAATTTCCTTGTCTATCCCCTAAGGAATGACTAAGTTGGGCTAATTTCTAATTTTTAACTTTGGTTTCTTTCAGTTTAAATTTTCTCTTGCTTTTTTTCTCCCTCTCCCTAGTTTACATATACTGATCAGATACCCTGATCTAACCTTTCCAGATATTGTATTTTGGATCATATTACCCTATATACTGACAGAGACAATTACCACACCCAGCAATTGGTCACCAGCATAATGGTAATATAAGAAGTGGTGCTGGGAGATATAATTTGGATTTGAAAATATTAATGTTTCTTGCAAATATGTGTAGTGTATGGAAACAATGGAACATTAGACATGAGTTGAGATTTTACTGGAACTTTGGTCGTTCGTTGTATTTCCTAATTATGTGGTAAACAACTCAAGAGTATGCAGACCCTGCTTATTCCAACTGTACACACTTGGCGTATTTTTAAATCCCTGTAAGCCTGTACATTTCCTCAAGCCTAGCTGAAGCAGCGTCAGCCTGGAGGAGAGTGTGACTTTTATGTTTCTTCTACTCAAAGAGGGAACATTTTGAACTTCACCTGTTTAGAGGTGTTTTTTTGTAATCCCTCTGGCCTGAAAGGACCATCTTTTTGCAGTTCACCAAGGTGCTATAATGTTACCATGTCCTGAAGTTGTGGATGTTGTCTTAATTTGGTATCCCCTATAGTGCCTGCTGCATTTCGGACTCTTTTGTTGACCATGATGGCCACTCCGTTTCTTCTGAGGAATTCCTGCCCACAGTAGTAGATATAATGGTCCTCTGAGTTAAATTCACCCATTCCAGTCCATTTTAGTTCGCTAATTCCTAGAATGTCAACATTCACTTGATGGATAGGGAGGCCTGGCGTGCTGCAGTTCATGGGGTCGCAAAGAGTCGGACACTACTGAGCGACTGATCTGATCTGATAGTGCCTGCTGGGGCTTCCCTTGTAGCTCAGTTGGTAAAGAATCTGCCTGCAATGCAGGAGACCTGGATTTGATTCCTGGGTTGGGAAGATCCCCTGGAGAAGGAAATGGCAATCCACTCCCATATTCTTGCCTGGAGAATCCTCACTGACAGAGGAGCCTGACAGACTACAGTCCTTGGTGTCACAAGAGTTGGACACGACTTAGCAACAAAACCACCATCACCACCACAGTGCCTGCTAGAGAGCCCAGTTGCAGGGCTTAAAGAAGGATAGTCATTTTTGAGTTTTCCTTCTCCTTTGCCCCTTGTAAAAACATGCTTTAAAAAAAAAGTTCTGTTGATTTTGAATCCACATTTTCCTTTGCACTTTGTTACTCCTACCAAAATTCACGTCCTGCTGATTTCTCAACAGGACTGTTGAAAAAGTCTCCTAATGAGCTTCTTGATTTCCCCCTCTCCATCCATTCATTCTTACATCTATTTGACAAATAGTTCTTGTTACTTTCTATTTGTTAGGTACTGTGGGGGCTGGTATTTCTTAGTTTAGAGAAATGATGATATTACTATAATATATAAACATTTTCAGTGGCTCCTCATGGTTCTAGTTGAGGCTCAAACTCCTCAGCTTTATATGAAAGGCACACATATTCTGGATCGAGGTTATTTCTATCTCTGGTTCTATTACTTTTCTTTATGACTCACTTTCTCATCAAAGTGGAAGATTAATTGATTAATTGATGTTCCCCAAACATCCCAGGATTCCTTACCTTTGCGCTTTTACTCACATCATTCTCTCAACATGGAAAGATGAGCTTCCTTACTTCTCAGCTAGCTGAAACCTTAGACTTTTTTAGGCTCAACTTATATACCCCTCCTTCTATAATCCTTTTCTGGTTCCTTACCCAAAGACCATAAGCATTCCTGTTATGTTGTTGCTGCTCAGTTGTTCAGTCATATCCACCTCTTTGCGACCCCATGGACTGAGCACGCCAGGCTTTCTTGTCCTTCACCATCTGCTGAAGCTTGTTCAAACTCATGCCCACTGAGTCAATGATGCCATCCAACCATCTGGTCCTCTGTTATCCCCTTCGCCTCCTGCCTTCAATCTTTCCCCGCATCAGGGTCTTTTCTAATGAGTTGGCTCTTCGTATCAAGTGACCAAGGTCCTGGAGCTTCTTTAGCTTCAGCATCAGTCCTTCCAATGAATGTTCAGGATTGATTTCCTTTAGGATTGACTGGTTTAATCTCCTTGCAATCCAAGGGACTCACAAAAGTCTTCTTCAATACCACAGTTTAAAAGCATCAATTCTTCAATGCTCAGCCTTCTTTATGGTCCGGTCCATCCATGACTAATGGAAAACCCACAGCTTTGACTATATGGACCTTTGTCAGAAAAGTAATGTCTATGCTTTTTAATATGCTGTCTACTACCCACTTTACTGTAGAATATCATATACGTTCTACATTGGATTACAGTCATGTTCATGAGTCACCTGCACTATGAGAGTATTTAGGAACCCAAGGTCCAGGGGAGATGTTTTAGTTATCATTCATTGCCCCATAGTAACCAGTGCAATACTTTGAAAAAGTAAAGACTCCATGAAAATAGCCTGTATGAACAAATACAAATGTGTTTTGATAAGTTTTTGCTTATTGGAAAGGAACCAGTGGTGTTAGACTAGTTCAGATCAGATCAGATCAGATCAGACCAGTCGCTCAGTCGTGTCAGACTCTGTGATCCCATGAATCGCAGCACGCCAGGCCTCCCTGTCCATCACCAACTCCCGGAGGTCACTCAGACTCACATCCATCGAGTCAGTGATGCCATCCAGCCATCTCATCCTCTGTTGTCCCCTTCTCCTCCTGCCCACAATTCCTCCTAGCATCAGAGTCTTCTCCAATGAATTAACTCTTCGCATGAGGTGGCCAAAATACTGGAGTTTCAGCTTTAGCATCATTCCTTCTAAAGAAATCCCAGGGCTGATCTCCTTCACAATGGACTGGTTGGATCTCCCTGCAGTCCAAGGGACTCTCAAGAGTCTTCTCCAACACCACACTTCAAAAGCATCAATTCTTCTGCGCTCAGCCTTCTTCACAGTCCAGCTCTCACATCCATACATGACCACAGGAAAGACCATAGCCTTGACTAGGCGAACCTTTGTTGGCAAAGTAATGTCTCTGCTTTTGAATATGCTATCTAGGTTGGTCATAACTTTCCTTCCAAGGAGTAAGCGTCTTTTAATTTCATGGCTGCAGTCACCATCTGCAGTGATTTTGGAGCCCAGAAAAATAAAGTCTGACACTGTTTCCACTGTTTCTCCATCTATTTCCCATGTAGTGATGGGACCAGATGCCATGATCTTCGTTTTCTGAATGTTGAGCTTTAAGCCAACCTTTTCACTCTCCACTTTCACTCTCATCAAGAGACTTTTTAGTTCCTCTTCACTTTCTGCCATAAGGGTGGTGTCATCTGTATATCTGAGGTTATTGATATTTCTCCCAGCAATCTTGATTCCAACTTGTGTTTCTTCCAGTCCAGCGTTTCTCACTAGTTCAGAGATCACCTAAATATCTGTGTCTGGCTAGCATCATAATTTCAGAGAAGGCAATGGCACCCCACTCCAGTACTCTTGCCTGGAAAATCCCATGGATGGAGGAGCCTGGTAGGCTGCAGTCCATGGGGTCGCTAAGAGTCGGACATGACTGAGCGACTTCACTTTCACTTTTCACTTTTCATGCATTGGAGAAGGAAATGGCAACCCACTCCAGTGTTCTTGCCTGGAGAATCCCAGGGACGGGGAAGCCTGGTGGGCTGCCGTCTATGGGGTCGCACAGAGTCGGACATGACTGAAGTGACTTAGCAGCAGCAGCAACATCATAATTTACACTACCATCAGCATGCCTGGCATCTCTTGCTGGGCACAACTGTAGCATTACATCACTTAACAATGAAACTTCATACTACTTTTCTAGTCATACCTGTTATCTAGCATGGAAATGGTGCTTGTGTTTGACGGTTGTGGCTGGGGAGCCATCAGTAGTAAATAAAAAGTCTGGTGAGTTTGAGATTAATTCAAGCCAATTCAACTTAATGAATATTTTTAAGCACATAATCAACTGTGATTAAGATGTAATATTTGGCTCATATGATGTCTCTTCTTCATATTAAATATGCTATTTTTTCTATATCACTTTTTACTTTATACTTTTAAAGTGTATTACATATAGTTATTTGTTGGTAAAATATTAAAATACCAGGATATATAATAACTTAAATACCTTTGCTTTCAGATGATACCAGAATCACCCAGAAATTTATAGATGATAACATTGGATATATGTGAGTTTCTCTAAACTTGTTTTGATGATGATGGTGTTTATATAAGCTTATCTGACATCTTCCAGAATTATTAATGCTAACTATTAATTAAATATATGCCATTAAAAAGTGAATACAGTATTAAAGAAAAATTCAGATGAGGCAATTGAATTGTCAAGAAGTTATAAAACTTAGAAACTTCACATTTTGATAATTTTCTAAGGTTAGTCAGCAAGTGGGTGTTCCTATGAGATTTTGGTTGGACATAACTGGAAATTCTGCAGGTCATCATTGTGTACTCTGTGTGGACTGTTGCAGCACCATCATTGCATTTGCTCAATATATTCAGGAGGCATCCTTTGAAGAAGTAGAAATGTTGGTTAAAGCCATGACAGAATACAGAGATAAATGCTTGGCTGACAGGACACTCCCAGAGTGTTCAAAATTAGCTGTAAGTAAATTGTTTGCATTTATTAAACAAACAAGCTTATTTGTCAACACTGGGAGAATTTTTGGCTTGAAAATATAGAGAGATGCTCTATGCTCTTTTTGTTACTTTGCCTGACTTCAGTATTTAGGATAAGGCCCTTTCTTAGGAGAGATGCAATCCTGTGTACTGATGCACAGGAGGACTTGACTATGAGCTTGCAGTCCATGCCGTAAGTATACAGGCAGGAAGACTAAATCAATAGCCTGGCAAAGTGCACGGAAGTAAAGTTACTTTCTTTACCTGCCTCTCAATGTGTACTCTACTGTCATACCCCTTTTCTTGGCATCCTGCCAATAGAGTAACCACCTGCATCTCTAGAAAGCTATTACTAAACATTACCACTAAATACTTAGCCAACCCATTACATTCTGACCCTGTTACCTTGAGAAAAAAAAAAAAAAAGCCACTATGTAAGGGAGGTGTAGGCAGAAGAGAGATAGGAAGAGATTAAGGGGACTCAGGATAGGATAGAGTTTCCCAAAGTGTAGGATGGTTGTCAAGGCTGTGGGTTAGAGCTGCTCTGCTGGTAACATTGGGAGCATCCTGGAATCTCTCCTCAAAGAGTGACACTCACCACTCCTTGCTCCATTGTGTCATCTCAGAAGCCTGAAAAATGTTGCAATGAATAAAATGTGTCTTTTCCTTTTCTGTTGTCCAGAATGAGGTTTTACTGGAAAATATATGTGCCATGGAGGGACTGCCACAAAAATATAACTTTTCACACTGCTGCCATAAGGTTGACTTTGAAAGAAGACTCTGTTTCTTCCATAATAAGAAAGCTGATATAGGATTTTTGCCTCCTCTCCCTACTCTGGATCCTGAGGAGAAATGCCAGACTTACAAAAATAACAGGGAATCTTTTTTGAATAAGTAAGTTGAATTTTAGTAGAAAAATCATCTAATTGAAGAATTATTCTTAGGCTAAATTCAGTATCTATTCCAAATGAACATAGCTGGGTTAATGGATCAATTAGTTTATTCAACATGCATTTGTGTGTCAGATTCTGTGATTGTTGTTGAGAAGATGAACAAGATATGAAACCTGCTTTCAAGATCCTTTCAATAATGATGTGTATTTTCTAATGGGATAAGCCCCAGAACCCAAGTGTGTGCATGGTACAAAAGCAGTACTGGAGGAAATATATGGTCTTTCAAAAGGGAAGGTGCAGCTTTTACCAAAGATAAATATTAAGTCAGTGGATGTTTAGCAGTGCAATAGTTGCAGAAGCAGAGACTTTTTATGGAAAGCTTAAATCACAAAGTTTTCTTTTTACATGTAAGTGATTATGATCTCTGAATCTCAGATGGAGTCTGTATAGGTAGCTGTTCTTTAAGCATGACAAGAAGAGCTGTGGACCATCTGGCGTCATGGGGAAGAAAAGAGAATAGCCAGGGCCTTGCATTCGTGATTAGAACTGCAATCATCATTCTTATTTGGGAATTGGCAACTTCAGTGGTATGACATTTTTGGAGTAATGTTGCCTTCCTTTGAAGCCTTTAGTAATGGGAAATCCTTCTTCCTCTCACCTTTACTTTCCCACCTTAATCTTGTCTTTTTTAATCTTCTCTTTCCCTTCCCTTGTCTACCATTCTTTCACTTCTTTCCTGTTTTTCCCCCTTCTCTCCTTCCTTCCTTTTGAAGTTATGTTTATGAAGTTTCCAGAAGGAACCCCTTTGTTTTTGCTCCTACACTTCTAACAGTTGCTGCTCGTTTTGAGGAGATGACTAAAACATGCTGTGAAGAACAAGAAAAAGCTAACTGCTTTCAAACAAAGGTGGGCATTCCATTTATTCCATTTACTATTTTATATATATATATATATATTCATTCCATTTAGCAAAGGTAGGTATTACATTTATTAAAAGGACAGGGAGTCACCTGAAATTGCAGATCTTCACTTAAAATTAAATTATAGCAAAAGAGTTTTTTTTACCACTTATCAGCCGTCCTCTTGTCACTTTCACTGTTTTAGCAACCTATTCACCACCTGCTAACTGATCTAAATTTCTTATTACTTGAGACCTTTGAAAAATTGCCCATTTCTAGGGTCTCTCTTCTGATTTTGTCTTCCTTGTAAATTGGAAGGAAACACTAGTGAGTAACTAATCAGGGTAAAAATTACATTTTATCTTCTATCTTGGACAAGTCCTAAACCATATAAGTGAATCATCCTGGTAGAGAGGGACAGGCTTACTGCACACCGCACTTCCCAGCAAATGTAATTTAGTCACCAGGAAGACTGCCTCTGCCTTTATAATGTGCCACACATTTATATTTATTTTGATATACACATTTCCTGAGATAAAAAACCCCATAGGTTTTCTATTTCTGAGGAAACATTGGGATTGTTTGGTGGACATGTGGTTAGGAAATAAGAGAACAGTGGGATTTTTCCACTTACTCAAAAGAATTTTCTCTTTATCCCTCAGGCAGAACCCTTCATATACTATTTAAAAGCATTGTCTTCTTATCAAAAAAATGCCTGTGGGACACTTATGAAATTTGGACGACAAATGTTACAATCTATGTGAGTTTTATAATCTATCTTTTGTTTCTATTTGTATTTTTTTGTTTGTGTTCCATTTTTGTTAAATTATTGATGACTTTTTATTTATTTTCTTCTTAGATCCTCAGGGGTTTTGAGGTGGGGGTTAATCTGCTTGGATTACTCAGAACCAGGACATTAGATCAGGATGAGAGAAGCCCGGAAAGGTGGGGAGACCCCAGAGAGAAAGAAGGCTACTTCTGAGTTAGTTTTTGGTTAGTTGAGAATCTGAATGGGTCTGGGAGTTCCCAATCAGAGTTTTAAAACCTCTGAGTGCTTTAGACATGACTTATCCATCCATCTTTGATTTTAACAACGAGGAAACTATCTTCTAGGGATACATTTTATTTTACATCTTACCTACCCAAAGAGCAATGGTACTAGTGCAATGTTTTGTGAGAAATTCTGAGATTTCAAATATATCAGTTAAAAAGGGTGCTGTGATGAATTATCCATGCCTGCCATGGACTTACAATAAGAAATGGTGGTCCTTAAAAAATATGTTTTGCTATAACAATTGTGGAAGAGGGCATACTTTTCAGGCCTTTTTCTCCCCCTAGTCCTAGAACTAGAACTCAAAATATCAGCCTAGGATTTTCAAAATGATCATGTGGGCCAAGTAATGTATAAACAGTTATTTGGAAAAGCCATTGGTGAAAAAACAAGGATACCAATGCTTACTGCAGCTACTTATACTGTATTAGCAGAGAACTTCCTTTTGTCTATTTGTTGTTCAAGTTGTTTTAGTGGTTTATCAATTCTGTTTCCAGAAACATTGCTATACTTAGTCAAAAATTCCCCAAGATTGGATTTAAGCAACTTACCTCCCTTCTAGAAGATGTTTCTTCCAAATATGATCGATGCTGTGAAGGGGATGTTGTGCAGTGCATCCGTGGCAGGGTAAATATTCTATGAAACCAAGCAAAAATGGTGATTTTAGGGGGGCTACTTTTTATTCTGAAGTTGCGTTAATGTGTGGGTACTCACCACAATAAAATCATAATGTTAATAAATTGGGAATAACAGACAGCACTACTATATATAAAACAGATAAACAACAAAGACTTCCTCTTTGGTACAGGGGGCTACATTTAATATCTTGTACTAGCTTCTAATGGAAATGGAAAATAATCTGAAAAAATAATATGTAATCTCTTACATATATGTTCAGTTATATATATATGACTGAAACTAACACACATTGTAGAACACCTATACTTGAATAAAAATTGTTAAATAATAACATGAACCAAATAAAATAAAAAATACAGTATTAACAAATGAGACCAAATAAAGCATTGGAGTTTTTAATGAATGAGATTGCTTTTAGATTACTTAGTTGATTCCATTTAATGTGACTAAATGCACATGATATAATCTCCAGGAATTTAGAATTTGTGAACATTCATTCAGCCGGAGTAAAGCTTTCTTTAATATTGAAAATATTCTTTTAGAGATATTAGAAATTAACAGTAAAGCTCAGAAAACGACTGGTGATCTTTATGTTTTTAAGAGTTGCTTTCTCTGAGTTTCTTCAGGATACTTAGGAACGATCTTTTCAAATATGTGAATATGTTCATTTAAAATAAGTCTTACTGTAGTCTTTAAAGTGATTCTCTAAAGACATATACTGGTAAATATAATAGTGACCTAGTTGAAGTTGTTCATGCATATGAAGGTAACACAATTTCATTAAAAATAATCCTGATTTCTTAGTTGAAATTAGTTTTTTTAAGTGATTTTTAAAATTAGTCTTACTGTTTTAAATTCAAAATGAAACATCATGCTCATTAGATAACTTGAATTTTGGAATACGAAGATATATACATTTTATTTCAAGCAATGAACAATAGATGTCCCCAATAATTATTTTGTCCTTAAATTTATTGCAGTGAAAAGCAGTCTCACTCACTGTTTATTTGTGTATTATTTGGTAATTTATGGGGATGTTGGTTTTATAATATTGAATATAATGTACTGAATTAGGATATAATTGAAGAATTTTCTGTGCAGTTTGGAGCTGAGACTAAGGGATCATATTATATTTTTAATATCCTTTTTTTGATGGCTTTACGTAGAAATAAGAGCAATTGAATGGTATATTTCATTCAAAACAGAAATGAAATTTCAGACAATAAGTGATGTGTTGCCCTGAATAATGATGGCCTTAGGTGAGATGTATATTTGTCTGCAAAGATGGACTCCCTGGTTCTATGTGGTTTGCTGGAAACATGGTACAGACCTCCATTCCATTTCTCATCTCAGCCTAGAGCTCCATCTCATTCCTCACCTTCAGTGTTCCCCAGAGGAAGATTCCAGGTAGGGGAACAGCTTGAGCAGAGTCAGAGTGTCTGGAATAGTCCAGGGCTTTGATGAAACTCATTGTAGTTCATGCAAAGCTGGAACAGAGAGTAGGAGAAATGTGCAGACTCATTTTGAAGAGTCCGGAGGAAGAAGCAGGGGTTAGATCACCTTTAAGAAAATTCCAGCTAATATGTAACAAATTTATCAGTCTATTTTTCATAATTATATCATCTAAAATCATATGAAATCAAGCTTGCATTAAAATGAAAGGTAACTGTATTAAATCAATGCAAAATTTAATTAGCAATCAAATTAGTTGATGAAACAATTCTAGATGTTATAGATTTGGTTGGTTTTGCATTCCATTTATGAAGGAGAATCTAGCCCTGAAAAACTTATGAAAATAAAGTCATTTCTCATTCTTATTTGATACAGAGCAAGGTCATGAGCCATATTTGTTCAAAACAAGATTCCATCTCCAGCAAAATCAAAGACTGCTGTGAAAAGAAAATACCAGAGCGTGGAGAGTGTATCATTTACTCCAATAAAGATGATAGACCAAACGACTTATCTTTAAGAGAAGCAAAATTTATTGAAAGTGACAATGTGTGTGAGAAACGAGATGCTGACCAAGCGAACTTCATGGCTGAGTAACATACCTCTATATTGACATTTATAAGGCAAACAGAAACTTATGACTTGATCTATTTTGGCTAACTTGGGTGGAAGATATAGGAACCATTTAAATCACTGGGTATACCACATAATTTTTAAAAATCATGGTTTTAGATTGTAATCTTTTTACATTATTTTAGAAATTGCAACTGCACTATGACAGTGATGGCTAACATTTATTGAGTACTTGATATGTGCCAGACAGTGGGCTAAGTACAGATTATCTATTTTAATTTTCACAGCAGTCATGTAAAATAAGCATGATTTCTCCCAATTTTCAGAAGAGCAAACTGAGGTACAGGGAACTTAAGTAATTGGTTTAAGGTTCACAGTTAAAATATGGCAGACTAAGGATAAGAATTTGCAGGCTTATCTGCCATGCTCTCCCCTGCCTTCTCCCCCAACTCCCACCACTGTTTAGCTGACTTGGAAGCAAAAGGACTAGATTTGAATCCTGGTAGAATCATTGGGACAAGTTAACCTGTCTGTATTTTAGGAATTGTATATAAAATTCATATGAGAATATTTAGTCATTCAAAGTTTGTCAGTAATAACTCTGGGTTGACCAATAATTTCGTTTGGATTTTTTTCTGTAAGATGTTATGGAAAATCTCAAATGAACTTTTTGGCCCACTCAGTATAATCCAGGGGCTTTACCAAGTTAAACAGGGGTTTTGCCTCCAATAAGCTTTCATCAATAGAAGTGTGATGTGGAAAGAGACAGCCTCATAAATATATGAGTGCAAGAAACACTCTTTAATTTCTGAAAGCACTAGAGCGTAGGCAATATGGGGATAGAAGAGGAAGTCCTTGGGAACTCTGAAAAGTCTTGACGGGGAGCAGGTACTTGAAGAAATGCTGATAATCTGGATAGAAGAGGTAGAACACTGATAGAAGTGTGAAACTGCATGGCGTGTATGTGGTTGTGCTAGGGTTTCTGCAGTGAGAGAAGAGGGTAGGGAGAGGCACACGGGGTCAGATCATCCAGATATGCTAAGTAACAGGATGCCACCAAAGGGTTTTCACTGAAGAATAAGGAAGGACAAAATCACTTTTGTCTTTTAGAAACTTCATCTGGAATGAATCCCAGTTTGGGGATTAGGTGGTTGGTAAGTAGTTTTCAGACTCAATGAGGTGGGAAGTATGGGGGAAGGTTTGTGGGAAAGAGAAACTATTTGTATTTGACCACATTGATTTCCCAGGTGGCGCTAGTGGTAAAGAACTTGCCTGCCAGTGCAGGAGGCGTAAGAGATAAGAGTTTGATCCCTGGGTTCAGTAGATCCCCTGGAGGAGGGCATGGCAACCCACTCCAGTATTCTTGCTTGGAGAATCCTATGGACAGAGGAGCCTGGCGGTCTACAGTCCATTGGGTTGCAAAGAATCGAACATGACTGAAGCAACTTAGCACACACGCATTGACTTTGAGGTGCCTGTGAGGTAATGCAGTGGAAATATCATAAGAGAATTTTATATATGAACTGGAATTCTGGAAGGATGTCTGGATTGAAGATACAGGTTATTGAATACTTAACCAAATTTTCAGTGCTTTGCATCTGTCAATCAATTTAATTTTCAAAACAAACTTCTGTGGTTAGAATACTTTCCTCAGTCATCATTTTGCAGGCAAGGAAACTGAAGCACAGAGGTTAAGTAACTTGCTCCAAAGTCACACAACTAATATTTGGTGGAGTGAGGGTTCAAATGCAACCAATGTGGCTCCAGATTCCTGTTCTTATAACCACTGAGCTCTATTGCTTCTCATGAATCATGGATGCTCAGTCAAATGAAACTAAATCATTGATGCGGTGCATTTCACTTGTACCTGACATAGACTTGCTAAATGGAAGCAGTTTTCATCCTTATCCTTATTTCTCATCATCTCCATCATAATCACCATGACAACTAAGATAGGGTGGGAAGCATGGGGAGAAATGATAGAGCAGCGATGAACATGCTGAACCAGAAAAAGCTTTACGGTGCAGTTTTTCTGGATGCCAATATTTGATGCAAGACCTCGGTGGATCTGCCAATGCTAGGGGTTTTCTTCCAGGTGTTTTTGTTCACAATATTTTGGTGGTGAGATTTTAGGTGCAGTTTTATTTCTGAGGAAAAGTTCGTGGCTTTTATGAAATATTAAGGGGAGCCCTTGATTAACTCTGAAGTTAAACACCACTGCTTTAGAATATGAGACTATATCTCACAACTGGGACTGAGAAGATAAATGGAGAAGAGGAGAGATGTCAGAAAAGCCAATATTAATCAAGAGAAAAAGGCTACAACAAAAAGAGATGACAAAATTCCCTTAGACTTGAAAAACTTGTGTGACGTATGACTCTCACAAAATATAGATCATTTTTACTTAATTTGAAAGAATAAAGATGATATTTCTATGAAGAAAATTGTAAATAGCACAGAGTAGTTAAAGAAAACAGCTCTATTGAGAAAAGAGTTGCTGCTGCTAAGTCGCTTCAGTCGTGTCCGACTCTGTGCGACCCCATAGACGGCAGCCCACCAGGCTCCCCCGTCCCTGAGATTCTCCAGGCAAGAACACTGGAGTGGGTTGCCATTTCCTTCTCCAATGCATAAAAGTGAAAAATGAAAGTGAAGTCGCTCAGTCGTGTCCGACTCTTAGCGACCCCATGGACAGCGGCCCACCAGGGTCCTCTGTCCATGGGATTTTCCAGGCAAGAGTACTGGGGTGGGGGTGCCACTGCCTTCCCCGAGAAAAGAGTTGGCTTGGTTTAAAAAGAATGAAGTAGGCGTCCTCTGGGACCTAGGTTCAAGTTTTACAAAGTGAAAGTGTTAGTTGCTCAGTAGTGTCTGGCTCTTCCTGACCTATGGACTGTAGCCTGCCAGGCTTCTCTGTCTATGGCTCCACGCAAGAATACTGGAGTGGGTAGCCACTCCCTTCTCCAGGGGAATCTTCCTGACCCAGGGATTGAACCCAGGTCAACCTGCATTGCAGGCGGACTCTACTGTCTGAGCCACCAGGGAAGCCAATAGCCAGGTGCTTTACTGGGCTGAGACAGTTTCCTTGGCTGTGAAATACTACTTATCTTGAGGGCTAAGTGAAGTTAAATGAGACAGTGTTTTATAAAGGCTAGGAAGCCAATCTTTGTCTCCTATGCCCAAAGCTTGATCCAATGCCTCGCACCTACTAAGGGCTTAATAAGTGTTAGCCTCTTCCTCTCCCTTTCCCACTTTGTCCTCTAATCACACCCACCTGTACCCTTATAACGCCTCACTGAGGCCATGGAAACGACTGCCAATGATTTGGACATGCAGGGGTGATTACTCCCATAACTGACAAGTGACAGGATGAACTAGTGGGCAAAGTCTGCTCCACAATCTCTCCCCAGGTGCACCAGGAGTGAGGAGAAGCCATATTCCCCAAATCTCAAGATGAAGGTCGAATGCATTTTCCAACAGAATTATACCTGATATGTATTTCCTAAAGTATTGGTAGCATGATCTACTATTTCTGATGCTTTATGGATAAAATTATTTTAACAATGAATGATAAACACCTCTAACCATTCTATCCCTCCAAATAAAAAACATTGCTATTTTAAAACATAATATGGGAGAAAATCTTTGTAACATGGTCTCCTCTTTTGTCAAAATGTCATCTTAAGCCACTCCTTCGGCAGAGAAAGATGAAACAGGATTTGAAGGCAGACTCAGTAATAAAAGGTCCCCCCAGAGTACAAGATAGCAGGATTTGGTGTTTTGCTCTTTGTTGAAGTTCTAATGTACAAAATATTTTACACATCACAGGTTTCTGTATGAGTACTCAAGGAGACATCCAGAACTGTCCACACCAGAGCTGTTAAGAATTGTTAAAGTGTATGAGGATCTCCTGAAAGAATGTTGTAACATGGAAAACCCTCCTGAGTGTTACCGTCGTGCGGTAGGTTCCATCCTAGTAGGCTCAGAGAATTAAACAAAACAGCAAACACTTAAAAACTATCAAATTTTATTATGGTTCAGAGGGTAGAAAATGTGATGGATCAATCTGAGTCTATCTAAAATTCAGTGTAAACTGATCACTGTGAAGACCAACATCATCTCTTTGGGCCACACATAATGTTTATAACCATGAATCCTGTGTGTTGAGGTAAAAAACTCTTCTGATTAAATATTTATATTTTTATTTATGTGCTCTTGTGTTTTCTTGAGCCATCTTGTATTTTTTATGATCGTAAAAATAATAAACGGTTATTAAAGATGATTAAGAAATTACTAAAAGTTATCAAGGAAAAAGTAAAAACTTTCGGATTCTGTCCTCAATAAATACCTTTAATTAACATTTTTTTCATCTTTTATATGCATATATCAATCTATTCATATGTATGTTTACAAATAAGATTGGGATAATATTTTCCAAAGAAATTTTTGGATTTGTTTTTATTTATTGTCATAAAAAAACATTTTACATTATTAAACAGACTTCAAAAAATTCGCTTTATTTTACATGATGGTCTTCCATCGTAATAATATATCTAAATGCTCTCCTCCTATATCTTTGACATTTTGGACATTTATTTAGCTTTTAAAAAAATTTTATAAGTGACCCTAAGTATGTCATTTCATTCATCTCTATTAATAGTTATGACTATTTTCTTTAGATTATCAGAAGGAAAATTACTACATCAGAATATATAGACTTTAAAATAAAAAAATAATTGATACAAATGACAAAATTGCTACCTAGCAAGTTGTTACCCGCATATATAGTCCAATATAGTGTTGGAAATCTTCGTTTCACCTCCACCTTCACTATCACTGCACATGAAAATTAACTTTGCTAAACAGTGACTGTGTTGAACTGTGGTGTTGGAGAAGACTCTTGAGAGTCCCTTGGACTGCAAGAAAATCCAACCAGTCCATTCTGAAGGAGATCAATCCTGGAATTTCTTTGGAAGGAATGATGCTAAAGCTGAAACTCCAGTATTTTGGCCACCTCATGCGAAGAGTTGACTCATTGGAGAAGACTCTGATGCTGGGAGGGATTGAGGGCAGGAGGAGAAGGGGACGACAGAGGATGAGATGGCTGGATGGCATCACTGACTTGATGGGTGTGGGTCTGAGTGAACTCCAGGAGCTGGTGATGGACAGGGAGGCCTGGCGTGCTGTGGTTCATGGGGTCGCAAAGAGTCGGACACGACTGAGCGACTGATCTGATCTGATCTGATCTGACTGTGTTTTAAGAATTTAGTTGACTTTTGTAACTTTTTATTTTATATTGGGATATAGTTAATTAAAAATGTGATGGTTTCAGGTGCATAGCATAGTGATTCAATTAAACATTTAAGAATATATTTTATAGTGGAGCTAAGCTTTTCCTATATGATTTTAGCTACTGTATTTATAATTTCCTGTGAACAGTTTGTTCACATCTTTTACTGATTTTCTTGTTGAAATTAGTGTGTTTTTAATATCAGTTCATATGCATATTTGTGTATTACAGAAATTAATTATTTGGCATTTTTGATTTGCTTCTCATTCAATTGCTATGTATTGCTTTGCTTTGCTTAAAAAATTACCCCCACTTGCCAAAAATGCCCATTTATGCCCATTCAAAATCGAGCAAGAAGTAAGAAGACTTGAGTTTTGTCCAGCTTTGCCACTGGCCCTAATTAAGGAGGTCTGTTCCTGATCCTTAAATGGAGCATAGTGCTAGAAAATTCTTTTTATTACATGAAGATACAATTCATCCTTCAGAATCCTTCCACTGGTGTGTAGTTTTCTCTCTGGTGGCCACTTAGCTGGTGTCCAACTTTATGCTATGTGAGAGTTTGTCAAATATTTGAAGACAATTATTGGAGGTTTTAAATTCCAGCTCTAAATGATTAAAAAGATAGTATAAAAAAGATATATGTGATTAAAAGTGTTCTGTAGCAACACTTGCCTATTGTGTAATTCTAGGCAAGTCACTTGACTTCACAGGACCAGATGACTTCTCTGGCCACTTTAAAGGGAAAATCTATACGATCATTGTCAGCACCAGATTTGAATTCCACTTTGTAGACTTTAAAGCTCTATAAAATATACAAGGTAATGATGAAAACTTAAATTTCCGCATTTTGGCAAATGCCGTATCTACATATCTAACTATAATTAAAAAGATTCAAATTCTAACATACATATATAGAAAACTGCCCTCAACTTAGTGACTAATTTATGATGAGGATAGTTTGAAAATACTATGTACGTAAAAGAAAAGAAATTAGACAAGTCAACATCAATCTTATGATTAAATTTATGATTAGATAAAATTTTCAAAAGCATGATTGTTCTTATTTTCAGGAAAATAGATTCAATGAGACAACAGAGAAAAGCCTCAAGATGGTACAACGAGAATGTGAACACTTTCAGAATTTGGGGAAGGATGACTTGAAATACCAGTAAGTTGTTCAAACAAGCAGGTTAACCCTTGTGACCAGGATAAAATAAAGATGGCCACAAAGTGTCAAAAATTTAGCTCAGTCCTTTTGTGATGAATTCATAAATTCTGGGAAAAATAATATCAAAAGAGTTAAGAATTCACATCGAGCTGTCATTTTAAAACTTTATCAGAAATTAGGCTAGAAATGGAAGAAATATAGGATTTTGGAAAAATTGATTATCTGATGCTTTAGTTTTTGTTTAAACTTATCTTTTTTACTCTCAACCCAGAATTGCTGGATTTTGCCCCATTTCAGGCATGGGAAATGAAATGCAGCAAACTTCAGGTTGTTATATTTTCCCAAGGAAAAGATGCTCTTCCCAAGATTTAAGCCCATCTTATGGAGTTTAAATAAATGATTTTGGATTTGCTTAACACTTAAATATTTGTTTTTAAGTACCTTGTGAATATTCATGAATAATATGAAGTTTTTTTCTGAATTTTTAAAATTAATTACCTTGCTAATATATTGTACATTGAAACCAAACATCTTCAAAACAAAACACAGTTTAAAAAATATGTTTTCACTATTTCTGCAGTTGGGTTGTTAGCTGGGAACTCAGCCCATGAAAGATCTTTGTTTCTTGCTTCCTTCATCTCAGATTATCTTTTTCCAACATGTATTTATTAAATTTTCCCTTTGAAATGTTCATTCACAATGCAAGGGATTTCAAGTAGGATTTTACATACTAGCTAGCCAAGATACTTGCTGCCAAGGCGCTCGTATCATCACAGATGACACACAATGGGCAAATCTGATAGTTTCTGAATTGTCATGAAATTAGAAGGAAGCCCATATGCAGAGGTCTGTAGGAGGCAGGATGCAGGAAAATGGGGGGTGAAGAGACTGATCTCTACCATTTTGTAAGAGAGCTAAGGTTCACATTGCCCTTCCATATGTTGTTCCTAGTCTTGCAGGGTTGGGGTTTCAGGTGGTTTATCAAGGGAAGATGAGCTTCTGCTTTTGTTCAGAACAGACATATACTCTTTCAGCTACCTCATCAATCTCACGAAGCTAGCCCCCCAGCTCTCCACTGAAGAACTGACCTTTCTTGGCAAGGAAATGATGATGGCTTTGACTACCTGCTGTACGCTGAGCGAAGAGTTTGCCTGCGTTGATAATTTGGTGAGCCTGGCCCACATACCTACTGTTCCTAAAAAAAAAAAAAAAGGAGACCTGCATTCATTGATTTATAAGTGACTGTCTGTCTTCCTCTCTGCATTATTTTTAACATTGTTAGGCAAGGAATATCAAGTTTTATTTTTAGCTCTCTGTGTCAAAATCCTGAGGAACTAAAGAGAATGTCTTGAATAGTTGCTTGGGGGTCTCCAGATCATCTTTCTTACTTCTTTTATTTTTTATTTTTTGACTGCACTGAGGCTTTGTTGCTGCATATGGGTTTTCTTTACTTGCGGTGAGTGGGGGCCACTCTCCAATTGTGGGGTATGGGCTTCTCATGGTGGTGGCTTACGTTGTTGCAGAGCAGGGGTTGTAACGCATGGGCTTCAGTTGGGGTGCATGGGCTTAGTTGCCCTGCAGCATGTGGGATCTTAGTTCCCGGACAAGGGATCAAACCCATGTCCTGTGCATTGACAAGCAGACTCTTAACTACTGGACCAACAGCCAAGTCCCATTTCTTCTTATTTATACTAGAAGTAATTTGTTAGAGCAAATGACTTGGAATCATAGTATTGTTTCAGGATGACGGAGAAAACTTCCTAATTTTAAGCAACACTATAAATTCTCCTCTTTGTCCCACCATGTCAGTAAGAGAATTGCTGCTTCCAGTCCAGTTTGGGTTGGGCATATCTCTTTAGGTTTGGGGTGGCCCATATGTGGGGGACATCCCAGGAAGGGACTAAATCTAAGGGTCACTGTGTCCTGCTGATGCTTCCAGTTAGCTGTTTGCAGTTCTCGGCTCGAAGTCACAAATTTGTATATACATTAAGCTTAATATACAGGAATTTAAGTTACTATGGCTTGAATTTTTGTTATAATGCCATTTAGTACTTCAGCCTCTATTTTTCTTTCTTTTGTGCATAGTGTCATATTATGATTGCAGAGGCTTTTCTAAGTTGACAGTGATATTAGAAAAAACTAACAATTCATCTACCATATTTCAAAACTCCATTGCAACTTTCATTGGTACAGGTGGATTTAGTTCTTGGAGAGTTATGTGGAATAAATGAAAATCGAAATATCAACCCTGCTGTGGACCACTGCTGTAAAACAAATTTTGCCTTCAGAAGGTCCTGCTTTGAGAGCTTGGAAGCTGATAAAACATATGTACCTCCATCTACCTCTCAAGGGTTATTTACCTTTCACGCAGACTTGTGTCAGGCTCATAATGAGGAACTCCAGAGGAAAAAAGACAGGTACCAACCTTCTTTTCTGTTCATCATTTTCTTCAGGCTGAAGACACATCACATTTAATAAGTTTTATTGTAATGGATGTGTGATCTTGATGTTATAATCCTGTTCCTTCTGTCAGACTGTCCAGTCTATCTAGTTATAAAACTTAGTCTTTTCCTTAGCTAGAAATTTGGAGTGTCCAGACTGTGATTTGGAAACGTGAGTGAAGGTGGCCATAAAAAGGCTCATAGGAGGTTCATGATGAATCAGATTTTCTTGAGAGAATGTCATAGATGCTTGCTCCAAGACTCTCTCTTAATGTTTGAAGATATGAGAGGCCCAAAAGGGATAGGGATTTTGCTTTTGTTTTCTCAGGCTATGCTATAAATGCCAAAGAATCAGATTTTGGAGGGGGATGTAGGCAGTGTCTATATCAAGTGAAGTGGAAACAGAATTCTGTTACTGAGGAAGAGAGAATGCCTTGAAATGAATTTTCTAGAAATATCAAAAGTTACATATTATACAATACTGTGCACAGCGAAGACTTACTATGCTGCTGCTGCTGCTAAGTCACTTCAAGCCTTTTGGAGAAGAAGGGTTCCAGAAAGAAACTGTTAATTGATTCTGTTTGACATCATTGGGTCACAGGTTTCTTGTCAACTTAGTGAAACTGAAGCCTGAACTTGCAGGGGAGGAACTGTGGTCATTGCTGGCGGATTTCACGAATGTGGTAGAGAAGTGCTGCAAAGCCCAGGAGCCTGAGGCCTGCTTCAAGGAGGAGGTATTTCCAGCTCTTTTCCCTGGAATTCAACTAGTATTCCTGGCCAAACAAAGAAAATGGAACTCCCCACAGGACCCTGCTTCCTCCTTGCCATGTCTCCCTCCAAGTCCATCCATGTTGTTGCAAATTGCAAAATTTCATCCCTTTTTATGTCTGAGTAATAATCCATTGTGGATACATACCACATCTTCTTTATCCACTCATCTGTTGATGGACATTTAAGGTTGCTTCCATATTTTGACAATTATAAATAATGCTACTATGAACATTGGTCTACATGAATCTTTTCATTAAAATTTTTATTTATTTATTTATTTGGTTGTACTGGGTCTTAGTTGTGGCATGTGGGGCCTACTTCCCTGACCAGGGATTGAACCCAGGCCCCCTGAATTGGAATTGCACAGTTTTAGTAAGGCAATGGCACCCCATTCCAGTACTCTTGCCTGGCAAATCCCATGGACAGAGGAGCCTGGTAGGCTGCAGTCCATGGGGTCGCTAAAAGTCGGACACAACTGAGCAACTTCACTTTCAATTTTCACTTTCCACTTTCATGCATTGGAGAAGGAAATGGCAACCCACTCCAGTGTTCTTGCCTGGAGAATCCCAGGGACAGGGGAGCCTGATGGGCTGCTGTCTATGGAGTTGCACAGAGTCGGACACGACTGAAACAACTTAGCAGCAGCAGCAGCAGCAGTCACTGGGCCACCAGGGAAGTGCCTGGGCTGCTTGTATCTTTTCAAATTAGTGGGGGTTTTTTGATTTATATCTCTGGGTCATAAGGCAGTTCTATCTTTAGCGTTTGGAAACCCTTGTACACTGTTGGTGGGAATGTAAATTGGTGCAGCCACTGTGGGAAAATAGTATGGAGGTTTCTCAAAAATTTTCCTGTATGTTTTTATTTCTATTTTTTCTCTCTCAGAGTCCAAAATTGGCAGCCAAAAGTCAGGCTGCTTGAAAAACATCAAGTAAAACCCACCTAAGGTAATACCTTCTATCTCAATCAAAGGCTAAATGTATTGTTAACTTCCTTGGTTATTTTTGCTTTTCCCCTCTCATGCTTCACTGTTGATTTCTAGTTCATCCCCTAGGCCTTGCATTAACATTTCTGGTTTATACCCCTGGCCTTGCACTAACAAACCCCAGTATTGGTCCTGTAGTGTGTCTCTGGGTGTCAGTCACTCCTGATGGCTGGGATGGCACTACTGTATTTGTGTTAGCACTGCCTTACTGTCCCAACAGTTTTCTGAATATAAAGACATCCACTCTTCTGCCTTCCTGCTACTGCACTCAGATGTCTGGACCAGAAAAGAAAGGCAAAGAATCTATTAATATGAAAGTTCACAGGGGGAGGAGGGGGCTGGGATGGGCAGAAAGGCCTCAGTAGTTTGTTCTAAGAGCCTTATTGCAGGATTTACATAAAAGAAATGTGATATGTTTGTAATTTCAAAAAGGTATATAAAGGACCCCTTTTCCCCTGCAGTTTCTGAAAGACTTATTTACAGACTTTAGGAACAAAAGGTTGAGTAGGTATAGCATGATGTTCAATGTCGGGAAACAGAGACCTCAACATCGCCCCCTGCCTCCCCGCCACCTGGCCAGAGAGCGGATTTGGATCTAAAAAAGGCAAAACATAGTTACCACTAAGAGTTTTTTTATATCTTTCTAGCCCATGTATATGGGATATCTAGCCATGTATATGGCTTTCTATCATTTCATATTCCTTTGCTGCACAAGATACTGTTTTTTCTTTCCAGGTTTCTGAGAAAAGAGAGGAAGATCAACTTACCTACTTCCTAGCTGTCCTGTGGTGAATTTCATTTTCTGAAAAGCACACAGTAAACAGATTCTTCTGCACCTATTGTCTGAGATAATGTTATTGCAGCAAGCAATAAACAACAACATTATAAAGTTATTTCTCAAAGACTAATGTCATGTGTCAACTTGTTAACAAAATGAAACAACCAAGTCATTCATTCCATCAGCATCATTGATTCACTGGCTAAATGTACTTCTTTTTTTATAAAAATATTTTTAAATTTTTTTCTTTTTAAATTAATTTTTATCGGAATATAGTTGCTTTACAATGTTGGGTTAATTTCTACTGTATAGCAAAATGAATACATCTCTGACTTTATGGGAGACAGGACTCTGAAATAGCAATTCTGTGGGCACAATACTCACAGATTCTGTTCTTGCTGCTACTGGGAAGAAAATGGGGTGTTGTGGGCTTGTAGCATGCCTCCACCTCCTCCTCCTATTACTAGCTGGGATTGAATGTTTTCAATGTAAAAACATTGTGTGGGTACTTCTAATGTATTATTTCATTTAATCTTAACAACTTTATGAGTAAACGTTTTTTATTCCTGTTTTACAGACAGGGAAACTGAGGCTTGGAGAAATAAATGAATTTGTTCAAATGTCACATAATTAGTAATTGGCAGAACCAGAAGCTTAAATTTGAACCCTCTTTTCCAGAACAATATTCTGAGTCAATGTATACATTACCTCCTAGGGAAGGCTGTGTCGTGGGTGCCCTATAAAATCTGTTCTTCAGAGAAGGGGGAATGGGCCAAGGCATCAGCAACAGTGGCTCTTTTCTCCCTCCATTCCACATCAAAATTGCTGTTATTTTGGAATTGTAAGTGATTGACAGTGACATCTAAAGAGAGGGAATGGTAGGAACTGGGAAGCCAGGAAGTGAAGGTTGGTTGTGGGCCCATGGCTTGATGATCCTGGCTGATCTCTAAACTCTTAATGCTTTTTAGTGTTTCAGTGTTTGAAATAAAAGATGATGACTGTCTAAGATATAATACAAGAAAATATTGAGTTCTTTTAAAATTTAGAGCACAGTATTTGGGATTCTTACTGATTTGTTCAACAAATATTTATTATTAGACCTTACTGTGTGTTAGACATTGTACAATATAATCCAATATAATGCAAATATAAGACAATTAAGCATCATTCTTATGTCTACTGGGCAGGGGAGAAGACAGTAAGCAATCGCATATGATGTCATAGGTGCAGGATAGAAAAAGGGCCTTGCTGTGGGAGCATGTGGCAACTGCATTCCATCCAAGCTGAAATTGCAGGTGGGAGGGGAGTAGAAGGGAGTTATATTCTTACTACTATTAACTTGCTGTATGCCCTCAGACACAGGTTGCCTACAATCTAAGACCTCTATTTCTTGGTGTAGGGTGGAAGAATAATCACTCCATCACAAAGGCTTTAGAAAGACGTAATAAATTACTATATAAAGTATCCAAATACAATGGCCAGCAGACAGTAGGTGTTTAATTCATGAAGCTAATTTTTCTTTCTATCATTTTTCCAAACACTCTTGTTTATTGTCAAGGATGACAAGCAAGACAATTTTACTGAAATAATGAATAATAAGTTTAGCAAACAGAAGTGAAACAGAGTGCAGTTTACTAATTCAATTTTGCACCTTAGAGTGGATTCTCCTATGTGTCTAGTGCTGTGCTAGGAGCCACAGATATGAAACCAAAGACCCAGGGACCTCTGCCGTTACAAGACTCTGTAATCATAGAGGAAACTGCCATACAACTCCCTCTACTGATGTGCCAAAGAACACAGTGATAAAAGACAGGTAACCAGTGTGATGGAAAGAAAGGAGGGAGAGAACTGGGTTTTTCAAAAGTCTTGTTTTGCCTGGAAGGAGAGGATTTGGAAAAAAAGCAAGTCATACTGACTCTGTATGGCTCAGACAGAGCTCATACCAATGACTAGAACATAACTGGACTCAGTTGATGCAGAAAGACTTCTAGTACTAGAGATGTTTGTAAATGTCATCAGCCTCATGGAGCTATAATGAGGGCCAGGACTGCACATGCACAAGCAGTCACTTCCCAGATTTTCAGTAGGATCTAGGGATCCAGCCTTGGTTTTTCTAAGGTTCCTTCAAACTCTATTTCTATGACTTGGACAAGGATTAGGTTTGTGGTAAAAATATTTATTAAAAATCATCATTGTGTCTTACACTTGCACACCTTCCATTTTTTTATCTTAAAGGTCAGTGTGGAGATTTTCCTCTCTTAGAGAACAAATTCTGTGCCATCTTTTGAATTCTATCACAAAACCCATTCCTTAGCCTTTGCTTAAATAATCCCCACAACCTGTCTTTCCTCTGATCTAAAATTCCACTATCAGTCACTAATAAAGAATTTAACTCTTTCTATGTTTTAAAGAATCTCTTACTGTGAAAGAAGGATGCTCATGAGAAGTTAATTTTGTTCAAAAATAATTTTTTTAAAAAAGAGAAACTAGTTTAGCATACATAAAACAGTTTTTTTTAAGTGCCAGCTCCAATCAGTTAATGGTGGCTGTCCTGTGGTGCTGTGAATGATTCTGAGGCTTAGTCATAGAGAAAGAGTAATGTCTACAGTGGGTGACAGTGTGGAAGCAGTCATCCAAAGCATTTGTCATCTCTAGAGTAATAGGTCCAGTTCTGGTAGCCCCAGGAAGCTTAGAGTATGGTCTCAAGGGAGCCACTCTAAGGGTGCAAGACAGGAGATGCTGAGCATCAGGACTGTTTAGAGAACCCTGGAAAGCCTATGGAAACCTGGCAAGACAGTCTTCCCTTGTGTGGTTGTCTACCACACAGGTCATCTATACTGTTTACCATAAACTAACGTGTCCCAAATCTAAATAATGACAAATATAAATAATACTGTTTTTCAGGCAAATGTATCTCTCTCACTTATGATATATATATATATATTTTTTTTTTTGCCTAGGAAACCAGAAATGAGATTATGTGGGTAGCAAAATCAAGCAATGGACTTCCAGCCTTGAAGATTATCTGATCCAAACCCTCCATTTATAAATGAGGAAAGTGAGGACAGGAATGGTTAAAATAGTAACCAGTGGTCTCCCATTTCCAAAACTTTGGGGCTTTAAAGTTTAGCTTGAACTTCTATGTTAATCCATAGTCATCGGTGTCCTACCCTAGACAAAAGAACTGGATTATAGGCAAAGCAGAAAACAGCCGAGAGATGTTGGTATCTCAACTTTTACTACTAGCTCTTGGATGGTGTGAGCTCTGACATCAGAAAGACCTGAATTTCTACCTGTGAGTCCATGAGCAAATCATATGACCCTGAGTCTTCACTTATTATTCAAGAAATAAGGATACTGCTACCTAAATACAGTCACATAAAGTGCTAGACTTGCAGTGAACACTCAGTAAATTAGGTTGCATTCTCATGGGTTTGTTTCCCAAATCTATGCTCCCCACTCTCACTAGGGACCTAAAAATGTGTCCAGCACTGGAACTAGGGTAGTCATAATTTATTTGAATCTGGCATTGTATGTGTTTACCTGATCTCCTGCCATTTTAGAACTTTGTACATGTCAACAGGCATTTCTAGGAAATGAGGTATTTACCAGAAACGTCTATTGATTACTTTATTTCAAGTCCTATGTGATGTAATGTTGAAAAAACAAGTAGATTGACATGACTCATTTTAAAATCCAGTATTCATTAATGAATGCTATCTATCAGAAATATTTCTTCATTATCATGAATTTCTGTAATTTTTTAAGGGTTATAGTGGCCTGGGGAAAATATTAACCAGAAGAAGTTTAATTATTAATAGTAATTACTTGGCAAGAATATAAAAGGATTATTCAATTCTCTCAAATGATAGAACACCTTCTATTAGGTTTATCTGAAATAATGAAGACTGTTAGGTCCATATCTTTTCTTATTTTCTTCAGCTACATTAAATGTCAGACTCTTCAGAGAAGTTTACTAGATGCAGGTAGGGAATTCTGCTAATAACTTATACATCCTTGTGCCAGGAGGTGAAACGTCATGACAAAACTTCATAGATAGAAAAAGAGAATTAATATATTGGGGAAACACAAGTGGGAAACACACACGGGGGGAAACACACATATCTTACTTCCAGTCCAGATGAGAGAATGATATATTTTGAATTTGCATTTAAAATTGGATAAATTATTTTTGATTGAGCAATAGTGTTTATAGACTAAACTCATGAGCTACGTTATTGAGTATCTACTATGTCCCACATATAGCACAGAGGCTTTCACACATAGGCTTCACGCATAGGCTTTCATTTAAACCTAACCATTATCCAGTGTAGTAAAAGTGATTAACATTTGATTGATAAAGATACAAAAACTCTGAGTGCTTAAGTTAGTTTCTCAAGGCCATATTCAGTATCAGAGCTAGAGGCTGAACTCAGAATAACTGTATCCAAAGCCTTTCCTTGTTAATATTGCTAATGATATGGTTTCTTTATTAAATAGATAGTGGCTAAACCCTTTAGAAGCTATTGGTATAAGAATGAAGACATGTTTTCAATAGAGAGCATGTGTATATGTACATGGTGAGCGAGAGTGATGAAGATGTTGAGTGAATCCTAGATATATGAGATATTGTCTTTGCCACATTAAGACTGCTGCTGCTGCTAAGTCGCTTCAGTCGTGTCTGACTCTGTGTGATCCCAGAGACGGCAGCCCACCAGACTCCCCTGTCCCTGAGATTCTCCAGGCAAGAACATTGGAGTGGGTTCCCATTTCCTTCTCCAGCGCATGAAAGTGAAAAGTGAAAGTGAAGTCTCTCAGTCGTGTCCGACTCTTAGCGACCCCATGGACTGCAGCCTACCAGGCTCCTCCGTCCATGGGATTTTCCAGGCAAGAGTACTGGAGTGGGGTTCCATTGTCTAGCAAAGTACTAATGTTTATATTGTTGTTCCTACTGCCAGCATTTGATTTTCTTAGTGTTCTGTGGGTGTGCTAGTAACTTCTAGTAAGAGTTATTTAATTAAAAAGTCAAGTTTAGTTAACTCAGAAGTGTCAATACAGATACGTGTAACATTTGTTGGCCAATGACAGATAAGAATATATATTTGACAGATTTCAACTACATGATGTTTTGGATTAGAAATAAATCATTCACAGAATACAGTTTTAAATACAAGAAATGTTCTCAGTTGCTCAGTCATGTCCAACTCTTCGTGGCCCCACGGACTGAAACCCGCCAGAATCCTTTGCTCATGGGATTCTCCAGGCAATAATATCAGAGTGGGTTGCCATGCCCTCCTCCAGGGGATCTTCCTGACCCAGGGATTGAACCATGTCTCTTACATCTCCTGAATTGCAGGCAGATTCTTCACTGCCAGAGACACTTGGGAAGCCCAAATACAAGAAAATATATATTCTTATAAAATTTATCCTGATTTATGATGCAAACAAAAACAGATCTGGAAATTTATGAGTGAATAAATGTAGATTTGAATTGTAAAAAGGGGATTTCAACTTGGAAAATTTCCTCTTTTGCAAATAAAAATCTCATTTTTTTTTCTCCAGCCATGCACCAAACAAATGGCCAGAATTATCTAGAGGAGAACTTAAGAGCTGTGTAAGTTTTATTATCAAAATTTTTAATTGAAATTTACACTCATGTTATTTTGTAAGAGAGTAGGGCAGTGATATAACAAGACTGATGGAGGACAGGGGTTTGATTGCCTTCAACATTCACACAAGTGTTCTGTTTCAGCACTAACATCATGGTTGCACAGTTTCTTCAGAAACTGACTTATGAAGAAGTACAAATCATAGTTCAAGAGTTGCTAGATCTTGCAGAAAAGGGCAAGAGCCTCAAGTCACATGAATTACCTTCAGAATCCTGTCACCAGTTGGTAGGTGAATCATGTTCTCCTTTTTCTCTCTATTAAAAAAAAAAAACAAACAACTAAATTGCAAACAAAAGATGTTGCTATGGGATGGGTTGATTAAATAATCAAGCAAGCGATTTTAAAGCAAAATATGTACATGAGTCACACTCAGTATATAATCTTTGCAGGTTTATGAACCTACAGTTTATTAAGCTCATATCTAGGAGGTCACATTCTGAGAACCAAAGGCTTGAGAGAATGAATTATACCCTAGAATGTCAGTTTGTTCATCTAAGTTGATTGCTCTTTCTCTGTCACTAGACTACTATTGTCTGACATCTCATATGAAGATTCCTGGGAAATTAAAATACTGATTTAGAAAAGTGTCTAAGAGAATATAAAAAAGAAGAAGAAAGTGATTATTATATTATTATTTTTTTTCCCACTTAGTAGAAAATCTTGAAAATTATTATTGTCTTTTATAAAGTGTGTATTTTGTGATTATAAAAATTCTTTTTTGTTAAACTCCTTATTGAATTTGTTGCAATATTGCTTTTGTTGTTTATGTTCTGTTTTTTTGGCTGTGAGGCATATGGGATCTTAACTCCCTGGCCAGGAATTGAACCCGTACTCCATGCATTGGAAGGTGAAGTTTTAACCACTGGACTACCAGAGAAGTCCCAGAAAAATTATTGATAAACATATCAACATAGTCTTATAATCTACATATTTTTGGATCAATTATTCTCATATCAAAAATTTAAATACTAGTAGTTTTCTTCTTTATTTGTAGGTTTTTTCCACTCTATCTTCTTGGGCTAAAACCTATGTATTTATTAGAATCTAAGTATTCATGGGCAAGGGCTTCTCAGGTAGTGCTAGTAGAGAAAGAGCCGCCTGCCAGTGCACCAGACATGAGTTCAATCCCTGGGTCGGGAAGATTCCCTGGAGGAGGGCATGGCAACCCACTCCAGTATTCTTGCCTGGAGAATCCCATGGACAGAGGAGCCTGGAGGGCTACAGTCCAAGTGTTTGCAGAGTCGGACACGACTGAAGTGATTTAGCAGGGCACGCATTCAGTCATAGAAAAATCATTAGCCTTATTAGAAACACACAATCTAATCACACCAGGACCATAGCCTTGTCTAACTCAATGAGATTAAGCCATGCCCGTGGGGCAACCCAAGATGGGCGGGTCATGGTGGAGAGATCTGACAGGGTGTGGTCTGCTGGAGAAGGGAATGGCAAACCACTTCAGTATTCTTGCCTTGAGAACCCCATGAACAGTATGAAAAGGCAAAATGATAGGATACTGAAAGAGAAACTCCCCAGGTCAGTAGGGGCCCAATATGCTACTGGAGATCAGTGGAGAAATAACTCCAGAAAGAATGAAGGGATGGAGCCAAAGCAAAAAGAATACCCAGCTGTGGATGTGTCTGGTGATAGAAGCAAAGTCCGATGCTGTAAAGAGCAATATTGCATAGGAACCTGGAATGTCAGGTCCATGAATCAAGGCAAATTGGAAGTGGTCAAACAGGAGATGGCAAGAGTGAATGTCGACATTCTAGGAATTAGCGAACTAAAATGGACTGGAATGGGTGAATTTAACTCAGAGGACGATTATATCTACTACTGTGGGCAGGAATCCCTCAGAAGAAATGGAGTGGCCATCATGGTCAACAAAAGAGTCCGAAATGCAGTACTTGGATGAAATCTCAAAAACGACAGAATGATCTCCATTCGTTTCCAAGGCAAACCATTCAATGTCACAGTAATCCAAGTCTATGTCCCAACCAGTGACGCTGAAGAAGCTGAAGTTGAACGGTTCTATGAAGACCTACAAGACCTTTTAGAACTAACACCCAAAAAAGATGTCCTTTTCATTATAGGGGACTGGAATGCAAAAGTAGGAAGTCAAGAAACACCTGGAGTAACAGGCAAATTTGGCCTTGGAATACGGAATGAAGCAGGGCAAAGACTAACAGAGTTTTGCCAAGAAAATGCACTGGTCATAGCAAATACCCTCTTCCAACAACACAAGAGAAGACTCTATACATGGACATCACCAGATGGTCAACACCGAAATCAGATCGATTATATTCTTTGCAGCCAAAGATGGAGAAGCTCTATAGTCAGCAAAACAAGACCAGGAGCTGACTGTGGCTCAGACCATGAACTCCTTATTGCCAAATTCAGACTGAAATTGAAGAAAGTAGGGAAAACCACTAGACCATTCAGGTATGACTTAAATCAAATCCCTTATGATTATACAGTGAAAGTGAGAAATAGATTTAAGGGCCTAGATCTGATAGATAGAGTGCCTGATGAACTATGGAATAAGGTTCGTGACATTGTACAGGAGACAGGGATCAAGACCATCCCCATGGAAAAGAAATGCAAAAAAGCAAAATGGCTGTCTGGGGAGGCCTTACAAATAGCTGTGAAAAGAAGAGAAGCGAAAAGCAAAGGAGAAAAGGAAAGATCAGATCAGATCAGATCAGTCGCTCAGTTGTGTCTGACTCTTTGCAACCCCATGAACTGCAGCACGCCAGGCCTCCCTGTCCATCACCAACTCCCGGAGGTCACTCAGACTCACATCCATCGAGTCAGTGATGCCATCCAGCCATCTCATCCTCTGTCGTCCCCTTCTCCTCCTGCCCCCAATCCCTCCCAGCATCAGAGTCTTTTCCAATGACTCTTTGCCATGAGGTGGCCAAAATACTGGAGTTTCAGCTTTAGCATCAGTCCTTCCAAAGAAATTCCAGGGCTGATCTCCTTCACAATGGACTGGTTGGATCTCCTTGCAGTCCAAGGGATTCTCAAGAGACTTCTCCAACACCACAGTTCAAAAGCATCAATTCTTCGGCGCTCAGCCTTCTTCACAGTCCAGCTCTCACATCCATATATGACCATAGGAAAGACCATAGCCTTGACTAGACAAACCTTTGTTGGCAAAGTAATGTCTCTGCTTTTGAATATGCTATCTAGGTTGGTCATAACTTTCCTTCCAAGGAGTAAGTGTCTTTTAATTTCATGGCTGCAGTCACCATCTGCAGTGATTTTGGAGCCCCCAAAATAAAGTCTGACACTGTTTCCACTGTTTCTCCATCTATTTCCCATGTAGTGATGGGACCAGATGCCATGATCTTCGTTTTCTGAATGTTGAGCTTTAAGCCAACCTTTTCACTCTCCACTTTCACTTTGATCAAACATCTGAATTCAGAGTTCCAAAGAATAACAAGAAGAGATAAGAAAGCCTTCTTTAGCTATCAATGCAAAGAAATAGAGGAAAACAACAGAATGGGAAAGACTAGGAATCTCTTCAAGAAAATCAGAGATACCAAAGGAACATTTCATGCAAAGATGGGCTCGATAAAGGACAGAAATGGTATGTCCCTAACAGAAGCAGAAGATATTAAGAAGAGGTGGCAAGAATACACAGAAGAACTGTACAAAAAAGAGCTTCACGACCCAGATAATCATGATGGTGTGATCACTGACCTAGAGCCAGACATCCTAGAATGTGAAGTCAAGTGGGCCTTAGAAAGCATAACTACGAACAAAGCTAGTGGAGGTGATGTAATTCCAGTGGAGCTATTCCAAATCCTGAAAGATGATGCTGTGAAAGTGCTGCACTCAATATGCCAGCAAATTTGGACAACTCAGCAGTGGCCACAGGATTGGAAAAGGTGGGTTTTCATTCCAATCCCAAAGAAAGGCAATGCCAAAGAATGCTCAAACTACCACACAATTGCACTCATCTCACACGCTAGTAAAGTAATGCTCAAAATTCTCCAAGCCAGGCTTTAGCAATATGTGAACCGTGAACTTCCTGATGTTCAAGCTGGTTTTAGAAAAGGCAGAGGAACCAGAGATCAAATTGCCAACATCTGCTGGATCATGGAAAAAGCAAGAGAGTTCCAGAAAGACATCTATTTCTGCTTTATTGACTATGCCAAAGCCTTTGACTGTGTCAGATCAGATCAGTCGCTCAGTCGTGTCCGACTCTTTGCGACCCCATGAACCGCAGCACGCCAGGCCTCCCTATCCATCACCAGCTCTCGGAGGTCACTCAGACTCACATTCATCGAGTCAGTGATGCCATCCAGCCATCTCATCCTCTGTCGTCCCCTTCTCCTCCTGCCCTCAATCCCTCCCAGCATCAGAGTCTTCTCCAATGAGTCAACTCTTTGCATGAGGTGGCCAAAATACTGGAGTTTCAGCTTGAGCATCATTCCCTCCAAAGAAATCCCAGGTCTGATCTCCTTCAGAATGGACCGGTTGGATCTCCTTGCAGTCCAAGGGACTCTCAAGAGTCTTCTCCAACACCACAGTTCAAAAGCATCTATTCTTTGGCGCTCAGCCTTCTTCACAGTCCAGCTCTCACATCCATACATGACCACAGGAAAGACCATAGCCTTGACTAGGCGAACCTTTGTTGGCAAAGTGATGTCTCTGCTTTTGAATATGCTATCTAGGTTGGTCATAACCTTCCTTCCAAGGAGTAAGCGTCTTAGATCACAATAAACTGTGGAAAATTCTGAAAGAGATGGGAATACCAGACCACCTGATCTGTCTCTTGAGAAATTTGTATGCAGGTCAGGAAGCAACAGTTAGAACTGGACATGGAACAACAGACTGGTTCCAAATAGGAAAAGGATTACGTCAAGGCTGTATATTGTCACCCTGTTTATTTAACTTATATGCAGAGTACATCATGAGAAATGCTGGACTGGAAGAAACACAAGTTGAAATCAAGATTGCTGGGAGAAATATCAATAACCTCAGATATGCAGATGACACCACCCTTATGGCAGAAAGTGAAGAGGAACTAAAAAGCCTCTTGATGAAAGTGAAAGTGGAGAGTGAAAAGGTTGGCTTAAAGCTCAACATTCAGAAAACGAAGATCATGGCATCTGGTCCCATCACTACATGGGAAATAGATGGGGAAACAGTGGAAACAGTGTCAGACTTTCTTTTTCTGGGCTCCAAAATCACTGCAGATGGTGACTGCAGCCATGAAATTAAAAGACACTTACTCCTTGGAAGGAAAGTTATGACCAACCTAGATAGCATATTCAAAAGCAGACACATTGCCAACAAAGGTTTGCCTAGTCAAGGCTATGGTCTTTCCTGTGGTCATGTATGGATGTGAGAGCTGGACTGTGAAGAAGGCTGAGCACCGAAGAATTGATGCTTTTGAAGTGTGGTGTTGGAGAAGACTCTTGAGAGTCCCTTGGACTGCAAGGAGATCCAACCAGTCCATTGTGAAGGAGATCAGCCCTGGAATTTCTTTGGAAGGAATGATGCTAAAGCTGAAACTCCAGTATTTTGGCCACCTCTTGGCGAAGAGTTGACTCATTGGAGAAGACTGATGCTGGGAGGGATTGGGGGCAGGAGGAGAAGGGGACGACAGAGGATGAGATGGCTGGATGGCATCACTGACTTGATGGATATGAGTCTGAGTGACCTCTGGGAGTTGATGATGGACAGGGAGGCCTGGCTTGCTGCAGTTCATGGGGTCGCAAAGAGTCGGACACGACTGAGTGACTGATCTGATCTGATCTTACATGAAATACTTCTGCACTTATTGTACAGTGATTTCTTCTTATTTCTACTTCAAAAGATGACCTTTTTCTGACTTTATCCCCTAAATTTGGAATGCCATTTGAGGTTTATAGCATCCCACACATTTACTGCCACCCAAAGGCGTTTGAAAACTGAATCATTACATTTCTGTTAGAATATTTGACACTGAATACACATTGCCTTACAGCTCAATTTTTAAAATAAGTCCCCATGGAAACCAACTAAAAGCCATCATGAAACAAGGAAAGCAAGCCATCACATATTTCTTGGTGGGTAATTCTTATTAAAATTCCTTGATTTCTTTAGGCCTTGGCCATTTGGCTTATGTTTATTTTAATACCTCTCAGCTGTATGAAAATGAAACACTTATATAAGTAAGGAGAGAATGATAAATTCTATTTGGCACATGAGACTTAACAATCTTTTAAAAGACTTTTGCTCAAAAGAGCTATGTCCGAGGACTACTGGATATGGAGTATAAGATTATACACTCAGTTGCCTTTTCTTTATAATTCCTGAACTTTTTTATGGTTATGAATGTGGACCGTACGTGCCTTCCCTCATGTTATTATTTCCTTCTACAGATGACTACCTTCCTAGAGCATATTTGCAATAACGAAGCAATGGCTGACAAGCGTGTATTTTCTGACTGTTGCAATATAAATAAGACAGCAAGACATAAGTGTTTCTTATTACACAAAAAGGATGATGCAGGTTACAGTGAAATATTCCAGATTTCAAATCCTGAGCAGATCTGTGAAAAGAGTCAAGTGCCAGTGAAAGACAGGTAAGTCACCTTTCCTTGCCAGGTCTTTGAAAAAGAGTATTTTCTAATTTTGAAGAGAGATTTTTAGATAAAGCCTCTGAGTACACAATGCTTTATTATATAAAAATAAAGTAAAAAATTTAAGCTACAATTTATTTTTTTCCTTCAGAATGACAATGGTCTTGGTGAACCCTGGAGGGCATGAAAATGCCTGTCATCAAACACTAAAAATGACTAGGATCTGTAAAGGACCCACCTCCTTAAGGGTTAGATTGGTCAGACCAGTAGCAAATGATGTTGAAAACTACGATCTAGTAGGCAAAGCATAATAGGCAGAGTATTGGGAATAGAGCACAGGTAACAGCTTAGACAAGGGGCCAGTACTTGGGAGGTTCACCAAGGTATAACAGGAGGGATATCTGACAGGCATAGACTCTGTCATTGAGAATCTAGGAATAAACAATAATGGTAGACTGGACAGAGATCAGTTTTCTACTCAAGAACTTTGATTCTATAATTCTTGCCTACAGTGGATAGCATTATAGCCCATGGGTAGGTGTGCTCACATTTTGGTTTCTTAGTTAGCATAGACGGAGAAGGCAATGGCACCCCACTCCAGGACTCTTGCCTGGAGAATCCCACGGACGGAGGAGCCTGGTGGGCTGCAGTCCATGGGGTCGCTAAGAGTCGGACACGACTGAGCGACTTCACTTTCTCTTTTCACTTTCATGCATTGGAGAAGGAAATGGCAACCCACTCGAGTTTTCTTGCCTGGAGAATCCCAGGGACAGGGGAGTCTGGTGGGCTGCTGTCTATGGGGTCACACAGAGTCGGACACGACTGAAGTGATTTAGCATAGCATAGTTAGCATAGATGTCTATCTTTAGAGACTTACAAGCAAGTAAGAGACTTACAAGCAAGTAAGTTCAGAGGCAGGAAACCAATACCGAGAGAGACAAAAATGACAGGAGAAATACAAAGCTTCAGTTCTCAAGGAATGCAGTTCTGGTCGTTTGATCAAGACAGACAGACACCAGGAATAAAGAAAGGATCTGAGTGCTGGATATAGTGCAAGAAGCATGGTGCTGATTCTATCATTCACAATGTCAGATTTTAGACATTAAACTCTACACCAGAAATGAATGAACAGACCTGGGGACTTGATGCTGAACCATGTAAACTCCTTTAATTCTACCATCCAGAGGCAGACATCCCCCAGGAGTTACTGAGCCTTCAAGAAGAACTTAAATGGCTCAGTCACTTAGGTGAAAGGACTAAGGAACAGCGGGTTGGACAGGTTCTAACTTGCCTGACATGAGGGGCAATCAAATAAGAAACTAAATGTGAGCTTGGCTACCTATTTACTAGCCATTCGAGGTGAGAGCTATAAAATCAGGTTTGGGTTGAACATTCAGAGATTATTAAACCTAACTAACACTCAGGCAGTGAATCTAATCTCTTCTTGAACATTTAGAATTAAATCAGTCACTGTTGTTGTTTAGCCAATAAGTCGTGTCTGACTCTTTGCAACACCATGGACTGTAGTCCTCGAGACTCTTCTGTCCATGGGATTTTCCAGGCAAGAGTACTGGAGTGAGTTGCTATTTCCTTCTCCAAGTCAGTATTGAGGAGTTCTTTTATATGCTAATTTAACTTAAGTGCATATAGCTAAACATATTCAGGGGAAAATAATTTTCTAATTACTTGCTTCATATTATAAGCCAATAACTTTGTTTAATTCTCAATCAAAGAAACAATAACTTACAATAAAGCTGGAGGAAAGTCAGCTATTTTGGTCTTATCAAAAGTATATTATACATGTATACTTTCTTGTACATTTGGATTATCTAAGGAGTTTTCAAAAACAGTTTTGATCATGGTAAAATTTTATTATATATCTTACTTTAGTACCCAACTTCCATCCAAGTGTGACTCTGTGTTACTTTACAATAGGACCTTCTATTATATTTTTAAATGGTTCTGATTATTAGAAAGATTTTTCCTCATACGAAGTTCAACTTTGTCTTTGGAGATTTGAAATTAGATGGGTTTGTACTGAAAATTTTTGAAAGGAACTAAGGTCAGTTCAGTTTAGTCTCTTAGTCATGTCCAACTCTGCAACTCCATGAATCGCAGCAAGCCAGGCCTCCCTGTCCATCACCAACTCACAGAGTTCACCCAAACCCATGTCCATTGAGTTGGTAATGCCATCCAGCCATCTCATCCTCTGTCTTCCCCTTCTCCTCCTGCCCCGAATCCCTCCCAGGATCAGAATCTTTTCCAATGAGTCAACTCTGCACATGAGGTGGTCAAAGTACTGGAGTTTCAGCTTTAGCATCAGTCCTTCCAATCAACACCCAGGACTGATCTTTAGAATGGACTGGTTGGATCTCCTTGCAATCCAAGGGACTCCCAAGAGTCTTCTCCAACACCACAGTTCAAAAGCATCAGTTTTTCAGTGCTCAGCTTTCTTCACAGTCCAGCTCTCACATCCACACATGACCACTGGAAAAACCATAGCCTTGACTAGACGGACCTTTGTTGGCAAAGTAATGTCTCTGCTTTTGAATATGCTATCTATGTTGGTCATAACTTTCCTTCCAAGGAGTAAGTGTCTTTTAATTTCATGGCTGCAATCACCATCTGCAGTGATTTTGGAGCCCAGAAAAATAAAGTCTGACACTGTTTCCACTGTTTCCCCATCTATTTCCCATGAAGTGATGGGACAGGATGCCATGATCTTAGTTTTCTGAATGTTAAGCTTTAAGCCAACTTTTTCACTCTTTACTTTCACTTTCGTCAAGAGGCTGTTTAGTTCCTCTTCACTTTCTGCCATAAGGGTGGTGTCATCTGCATATCTGAGGTTATTGATATTTCTCCCAGCAATCTTGATTCCAGCTTGTGCTTCTTCCAGTCCAGCGTTTCTCATGATGTACTCTGCATAGAAGTTAAATAAACAGTGTGACAATATACAGCCTTGACGTACTCCTTTCCTATTTGGAACCAGTCTGTTGTTCCATGTCCAGTTCTAACTGTTGCTTCCTGACCTGCATACAAATTTCTCAAGAGGCAGGTCAGGTGGTCTGGTATTCCCATCTCTTTCAGAATTTTCCACAGTTTATTGTGATCCACACAGTCAAAGGCTTTGGCATAGTCAATAAAGCAGAAATAGATGTCTTTCTGGAACTCTCTTGCTTTTCCATGATCCAGCAGATGTTGGCAATTTGATCTCTGGTTCCTCTGCCTTTTCTAAAACTAGCTTGAACATCAGGAAGTTCACGGTTCACGTATTGCTAAAGCCTGGCTTGGAGAATTTTGAGCATTACTTTACTAGCGTGTGAGATGAGTGCAATTGTATGGGTAGTTTGAGCATTCTTTGGCATTGCCTTTCTTTGGGATTGGAATGAAAACTGACCTTTTCCAGTCCTGTGGCCACTGCTGAGTTTTCCAAATTTGCTGGCATATTGAGTGCAGCACTTTCACAGCATCAGCTTTCAGGATTTGAAATAGCTCAACTGGAATTACATCACCTCCACTAGCTTTGTTCGTAGTGATGCTTTCTAAGGCCCACTTGACTTCACATTCCAGGATGTCTGGCTCTAGGTCAGTGATCACACCATCATGATTATCTGGGTCATTAATATCTTTCTTAGTTTAGCTTAGTATCCAATAAAAAGCAAAGATACTGAATAACTGCTGAGGTTTCCTATTGGCCAAGAATTTTGCCTTTTCTTGAGTGGCAGTTATATCTTAATAATATAAATTCTGCCTCCCCCCCCGCCCCGCACAAGTTAGGATTAAGAAGCCTTGCTGAAATGAAACTAGTCTGTTGATTAAACTCTCAACAGTAAGCAGGTTGAGTCTGGGGTGAAGGTTGTGGGGAGAACACCATTTTCTCTCCTTTCGCTTGAGTTGTTTAGTCGCTAAGTTGTGAATGACTCTTTTGTGACTTCATGGGCTGAACCTCACCAGGCTCCTCTGTCCATGGGATTTCTCAGACAAGAATACTGGAGTGGGTAGCCATTCCTCTCTCTAGCGGATCTTCCTGACCCAGTGATCAAACCCACATCCCCTACATTGTAGGCAGATTCTTTATCATTGAGCCACCTGGGAAGCCCCCTTTGAATATACTATCCCTGAAAATAAATAAAGCCTGATTATACTTTCATTTTGGCTTTTGTCTTAATTGGCTGCTCTGGCACTTGGCCTCTCAGCCTTCTCCAGCTTAGCTCAGCTCAGCTCCTGACAACTATCCTCTAAGAAGTAACTCAGAAATGAAAGTTGCTTCTATATTGGAGCTATACCATCTGGAGCATGTGTTTCAAAGGTTACTTCGAAAAAGAAAGAGAACAAAGAACTGTGTAAAATGATTAACAGCCAAACCTAGAAGTGGTATGCTGCTGCTAAGTCGCTCCAGTCGTGTCCGACTCTGTGTGACCCCATAGACGGCAGCCCACCAGGCTCCGCCGTCCCCAGGGTTCTCCACGTAAGAACACTGGAGTGGGTTGCCATCTCCTTCTCCAATGCTTGAAAGTGAAAAGTGAAAGCGAAGTCGCTCAGTCGTGTCTGACTCTCAGCAACCCTACGGACCGCGGCCCACCAGGGTCCTCCGTCCACGGGACCCTCCAGGCAAGAGTACTGGGGTGGGGTGGTATATGGCATGTTTATTCAAAGTTCATTGATTAGAACTCAGTTACATGTTCCCACCTAACTGCAAGGGAGGCTTGAAAAGAAACTTTCCTGTGATTGTAAGAGAAAATTGATTTATTTGAGCCTTAAGCCAGTTTTTGTCTGCAGTGTCAACCTTCATTGGGTATTTGTGTGTGGGAGGAGGGGTGGGGAGTAAGTAATTTGAGCAAGCTTTTGGAATAGTGTGAGGAGATATGATGATAAGTGAAAGGCAGGCTTGGTGCCCAAGCTCCATAGTGAGTGTAAAGAATGAATTTGAGAGGGACTTTCCTGGTGGTCTGGGGTTTCCAGGTGGTGCTAGAGGTAAAGAACCCACCTGCCAATGCAGGAGATATAAGAGACATGGGTTCTGTTCCTGGGTCAGGAAGATTCCCTGGAGAAGGATATGGCAACCCACTCCAGTGTTCTTGCCTGGAGAATCCCATGGACAGAGGAGCCTGGAGGACTATAATCCATAGGGATGCAGAGTCGGACATGATCAAAGTGGCTTAGCAAGCACACAAGCTCTACGTGGTGATTAAGACTCTGAACTCCCAATGCAATGAGCATTGGTTTGATTCCTGTTGGGGAACTAAGATCCCACATTCTACAAAATGTGACCTAAAAAAATGTGAAAAAAAGAGAAAAGAATGAATTTGAGAAGCAAATTAATACTCAGATTTTGTCATAAACCCAAATATTGAGTAACACATCTTGGAGGACAATGGCATAAACTTTCGTAGTCTAGAAAGAACTTACAGATGATCTTGAAAGATTCCTCTTCATCCACCAATAACTTCTAAATTTAGTTCCCCTTTACCAGTTGTACTATCCTCCATTTACAATCAGTTTAGACTATTGAACTTTCTACTTTTACTACTTATATAAAAATGAACACTTTTAATTAGTGATTTCCTTTTCTCACTGGCCCAGAAGATACAGTGGATTACTTCCTGGGCGCTGTCTAAGCTCACAATGACCTATCTGTTGTGAACCTTTGATACATTTAGGTGTATGGTATCCCATTTCTGTTACCATGAAATTCTAGAAGTTTCAGGTCAACAAAAGTAAATGAATCATAAGTTCTTAAGAAACAGTGTCAGAACATGTTCTTGAATTCTAAATTATATTATTCTGTAATAATTCTATTATTATGACTTTGTCAAATTATAGGTGCATTTATGAAACTTCTAGGAAGCACTCATTCTTGTATGGACCCACTATTTTAACCATTTCTGTTTGCTATGAGACAGCTGTTCAGTCATGTTGCCAAGAAGAAAATAAGACTGAATGCTTCCAGACAAAGGTAAACTATTTATATGTCAACTGTTATTTAGGAACTTGTTATGCTAAGTGAGGACTGTGGACCTGCAGCATGTGAATCACCTTGCAGCTTGTTAAAGACGCAGAATGAAGCTCTTCTCCAGACCTGCTGAATAAGACATCATTTTAACAAGATACTCAGGCCATTCATATAGTCCTCAAATTTTGAGAAGCATGATCCAGTACAAATATCACTACATAATATGTATTTAATGCTTCAGTTATTATTTATGCATAGCAAAACACCCCAACATCTCTTTATTCTCATATTACCTTATTTAATAATAAATTAAATGGTGTCACTGACTTGGCTGGTTTGGGCTTCCTCACAGCGTGGTGGCCTGAGGGGAGCTGGACTGCTAACATATGGCCAGAGTCTCAAGAATGCATATTCTTATGGATAAAGCAGAAGTTGTATGGCCTTTTATGACCAGGCCTCAAAAGTTACCCTCATTATACTCTATTGGCTGAAATACCACAAAACTTTGAAGGAGAAAATAAATACACTGTAAAAAAAAAAGCTCATTTTAAGAAAAACATGAGATAGAAGACTTTATTTTAGCTAACCCTGGAAAATACTGTTAGCCACACATTTAATTTTAACCAGATGGCCTTTTGTTCTCCATTGAACAGACATAAATCAGTGATTAGTTCCATGATAAAAGTACTTTTTAATGTATGCTCATTAAAGGTTCTGGATACCAACATAAAATAACTGTCTTAAGAAGGCACACCAGATGGATTTTTTGAAGGTCACGCTGAAATGAATAGTAGTTTGATAATCAATGCAGTACCACCATTTTCTTGCTGTTTTATTTGATCTCTTCAGTGAGAATTTCTCTCATAATCCTCTCAACCCCTATTTCTCTATTCCTTTAACTGTTTCTCCTATTGAGCTCCTCATCTTCTACCTTGTGTAAGAAATTAAATAATGTATCTAAAGAGTCTCTAGCATATACTAAGTATGCAATAATCATAGTTATATTTAAAGCTACACACACACACACGTATATTTCTTATCTCTCTTCCATTCTTCCCTTGGAACTGGAGTTAACTCCAGTTCCTTCAGAAGCAAATTCTGAATTCCTAAGCAGTACAGTTGTTTTTTTTCTCCTTTTGGTTTCATATTATTAAAAACAAACAAAAAAAGTGATTGTGTAGACTTATGTTTCATTACCAGGCATTTTGGAAGAATGAACTTTTTCATGACTTTAGCTTTTTCAGCTAATTTTTACAGTTTCCTTAATTTTAACCCTTTTCAGAAGAAATTTTTCCTTAATGTATAATATGCCCTTATAATTTTTAGAAGTTTTTATTGGGGTATAGTTGATTTATAATGTTATGTTACTTTCTGCTGTATAGCAAACGTTAATTAGTTCTACATATACATAGACTGAAGGTTCACCTAGTCAAGACTATGGTTTTTCCTGTGGTCATGTATGGATGTAAGAGCTGGACTTTGAAGAAGGCTGAGCTCCGAAGAATTGATGCCTCTGAACTGTGGTGTTGGAGAAGACTCTTGAGAGTCCCTTGGACTGCAAGGAGATCCAACCAGTCCATTCAGAAGGAGATCAGCCCTGGGATTTCTTTGGAAGGAATGATGCTAAAGCTGAAACTCCAATACTTTGGCCACCTCATGCGAAGAGTTGACTCATTGGAAAAGACTCTGATGCTGGGAGGGATTGAGGGCAAGAGGAGAAGGGGACAACAGAGGATGAGATGGCTGGATGGCATCACTGACTCGATGGACATGAATCTCAGTGACCTCCAGGAGTTGGTGATGGACAGGGAGGCCTGGTGTGCTGCGATTCATGGGGTCACAAAGAGTCGGACATGACTGAGCGACTGATTTGATCTGATACATAGACTGACTCTTTTTTAGATTCTACCCCCTTAAAAGTCTTTACACAGTATTGAATAGAGTTCTTTTTGCTATACACTAGGTCCTTATTAGTTATCTAGTTTATATATAGTTAAGTTGCTCACTCAGTCGTGTCTGACTCTTTGCGACCCCGTGGACTGTAGCCCACCAGGCTCCTCCATCCATGGGATTCTCCAGGCAAGAATACTGGAGTGGGTTGCCATTTCCTTCTCCAGGGGATCTTCCCGACCCAGGGATTGAACCCAGGACCGCATTGTAGGCAGACGCTTTAACCTCTGAGCCACCAGGGAAGCCCAGTTTATATATAGTAGTGTGTATATGTCAGTCCTTCAAATAGGAAAAGGAGTACATCAAGGCTGTATATTGTCACCCTGTTTATTTAACTTATATGCAGAGTACATCATGAGAAATGCTGGACTGGAAGAAACACAAGTTGGAATCAAGATTTCTGGGAGAAATATCAATAACCTCAGATATGCAGATGACACCACCCTTATGGCAGAAAGTGAAGAGGAACTAAAAAGCCTCTTGATGAAAGTGAAAGTGGAGAGTGAAAAGGTTGGCTTAAAGCTCAACATTCAGAAAACGAAGATCATGGCATCTGGTCCCATCACTACATGGGAAATAGATGGGGAAACAGTGGAAACAGTGTCAGACTTTCTTTTTCTGGGCTCCAAAATCACTGCAGATGGTGACTGCAGCCATGAAATTAAAAGACGCTTACTCCTTGGAGGGAAAGTTATGACCAACCTAGATAGCATATTCAAAAGCAGAGACATCACTTTGCCAACAAAGGTTCACCTAGTCAAGGCTATGGTCTTTCCTGTGGTCATGTATGGATGTGAGAGCTGGACTGTGAAGAAGGCTGAGCGCCGAAGAATTGATGCTTTTGAAGTGTGGTGTTGGAGAAGACTCTTGAGAGTCCCTTGGACTGCAAGGAGATCCAACCAGTCCATTGTGAAGGAGATCAGCCCTGGAATTTCTTTGGAAGGAATGATGCTAAAGCTGAAACTCCAGTATTTTGGCCACCTCATGCGAAGAGTGGACTCATTGGAGAAGACTCTGATGCTGGGAGGGATTGGGGGCAGGAGGAGAAGGGGACGACAGAGGATGAGATGGCTGGATGGCATCACTGACTCGATGGATGTGAGTCTGAGTGACCTCCAGGAGTTGGTGATGGACAGGGAGGCCTGGCGTGCTGCAGTTCATGGGGTCGCAAAGAGTCGGACATGACTGAACGACTGATCTGATCTGATCTGATCTGATATGTCAGTCCAAATCTCCCAATAAATATATCCCTCCCTTCTACTTTCCCTGTTGGTAGCCATAAGTTTGTTTTCTATATCTGTGACTCTATTTCTGTTTTATAAATAAATTCATTTGTACCACTAATTCAGATTGCACATATAAGCGATGTCATATATTCATCTTTCTCTGTCTGACTACTTCAATTTGTACAATAATCTCTAGGTCCAGCTATGTGTCTCTATAATGTTAAGCATAAGCAGGTGCTTTTGAATTAATTAAGTTCTTTTCTCCTCTCCCTTGCTCTATGATGGTTACAGTCCTGCTTGCCTCCAGAATGTCTGTTCCCAGGAGTTCTTAGTCCTTACCCAGAGAAGACTGCATGGTCAATCATGTTAAAGTGATGTCTTTGATCACAGAATATGCTTTATGAGTTAAGCCTTCACAGACTGTCTTGTGAAGAAGAACGTGAAATCGTGAAATCGCTCAGTCATGTCTGACTCTTTGCGACCCCATGGACTGTAGCCTACCAGGCTCCTCTGTCCATGGGATTTTCCAGGCAATAGTACTGGAGTGGATTGCCATTTCCTTCTACCAAGGGATCTTCCCAACCCAGGGATCGAACCTGGGTCTCCCGCATCGTAGACAGATGCTTTACCATCTGAGCCACCAGGGAAGTCTTGTGAAGAAGAAAATAACCTTATTTGTGTTTGATTTCAAATAAGTGCAACACAACAAAATAAAAATAAAATAATTGTACTTCTAATTAATTATAAAGTATAAATATTATCATAGTGCCAGATTTGTGATTTGAATATTGCCTCTGAATGCATTTTTTAATTTGTTCTTTAAAAAGCATTGTAAGATGTTACCCAAAATAAAATTAATATATGGTGAGTATAATGTTTTACATCAATATATAGAACTATTCTGAAATTTTTAAAATGTTATTTATATTCTCACCACACAGAGATACTAATTTCAGTATATTTACTTTTATTCATTTTTTTTATTCACAGGTTTTATTTTGTACATTCTTGTGACCAAATTGAATATATAGTTTTTAATAGAAATTTAAACATATGTACTTTACATTAAATGTGTACATCTTTTCAAAAACAATGTGCCATTATTCACTTATGTATCTCTATTCTTTTGAGACATTTTTTCTCCAAAATTTTGCTACCATAGCAAGGCATACATGTTCTTCTTTTTGCATAATTATATTTTTGTTTATTCAGAGACATTTATTTGGAATAGAGTTCCAAAAGTCAAAATTCTGAGTTAAAGAATATGAAGATTTTGGGGGACTCCATTAATTTATATTGGAAAACTGGAACATATATTATAGATAAGCATCTAAAGACATGTTCATGATGACAGTGCTAGTAACTTGAATAAAACCAAAATACAACTGTAAGACATTATTGAAATTTATTCTATCAGCTCTCTGGATTCTTGTTTGTTCACTGTCTTGTTCTCATTTATTTATTTTTTTGCAAGGTGACAATTCTTTCCTTCTTGGCTTATTTTAAAAATTTTTTTTTTTAATTTTGCTTAACTTTACAATATTGTATTGCTTTTACTATACATCGAGATGTATCCGCCACCAGTATACACGTGTTCCCCATCCTGAACCCTCCTCCCTCCCCCCCCCCCCCACACCATCCCTCCAGTTCGTCCCAGTGCTCCAGCCCCAGGCATCTGTTATTGGGCATCATACCTGGACTGACGACTCGTTTCAGATATGATATTATACATATTTCAATGTTATTCTCCCCAGTCATCCCACCCTCTCCCGGTCCCAGAGTCCAAAAGTCTGTTCTATACATCAGTGTCTCTTTTGCTGTCTCATAAATAGGGTTATTTTTACCATCTTTCTAAATTCCATATATATGCGTTAGTATACTGTATTTGTGTTTTTGTTTCTGGCTTACTTCACTCTGTATAATAGGCTCCAGTTTATACATCAAATGTCTAAGATAAGGGACAAGCAGTCTCTGGAGAAGTGAGTGCTATTTTGTAAAAAACAAACAAACCCAAAAAATAACAACAAAAACCAAAACCTTCACCAAATTATGCTTTTACATTTGATCTCATAGGTAAGACAATATAAACTTTCTAATATTGAGAAGATACATGATTTTTTTCCTCTTCTTTACTAACCATGAGGTGAACTTTTTCAGTTATTACCATAGTTCTTTGATGAGTCATTTTTCTAATTACAGCTGGAACCCATCAGAAAGTACGTTAGAGAAATATCTTTGAGGCATCACCATTTATGTGAAATCGGGATTAGATTCAACCACAAAGTAGCAACAGCTGTGTAAGTTACTTACTGATTTGTGGACTTTGCTGCTTTGGATCACCAACTGATTGAACTCATTGAAAAATCATCTTTTGTTCACTAATGTCTCTCAGCGCAAACCTGGTTCCTTTTTCTACAGGTGTGCTACTCGGCTATTCAACAGGGCACCCTGGGCTATGCTTCACATTGCACAGTCCTCGTCTCCACTCACTATCTACTGTCTTAACATCTCCCAGCAGCTCAAATTTTTAAGGCTCTTCTCCAGTGTACAAAATATTCTCTATATTCAGATTCATACACTTTAGTTGTTCTGTATGGTTAAGGCTGGAGGACAAAAGGTATTTTTCTCTTGGAAGATAAGAAAGATTTTGGCTCCAATGTCACAAAAAACAGAAAAATTGAGTGATGTTTTTTGGGGTGGGGATAGAGGAGTGTGGGGTGGGAGGAGAATTTGATGTCACTCAATGTGTCTCTTCCTTGGCCTAGATTTTGTTTCTGTTTACCCCTGAATGCATACATCTTCCTTATATTACCTTCTTACCCATTTCAGGACAATATCGCATTGCCTGGAAGCTCAGTTCCTCTTATAAGGCAAGCCTATTTTTCATGGTTCAGTGGTAAAGAATCCTTTTGCCAAGCAGGAGACGAGATTCGATCTCTGGGTCAGGAAGGAATGGCAACCCACTCCAGTATTCTTGCCTGGGAAATCCCATGGACAGAAGGACCTGGCAAGCTATAGTCCATGGGGTCACAAAAGAATTGGACATAGCTTAGTGACTAAAGAACAGAACAAAAAAAATTTTAGGGATGTTGTTCAGTTGTCAACAGAGAGGGGCAAGGGAGAACCAAATCTTTTATAAGTAATGTCTTTATGGAAAAGAATTTTATTTGGAAATAGGTCAGATAAATTCCCAAAGTACTTGTCCAAGCAACTCAACTTCATTAAGCAATAATCTGAGTAATGACAATGACCGTACTTATACAATGATGAACTGAATAATTTTCATTTTGTGACTTAGATTTTTGTATGGCTCTGAATTCTATCACTGAAGAAATAGAAAACATAATATGCAACTATCTTCATCCTACATTTGCAAATATAGTTCTATTCTTTTGATTACTTATTGAACTAGAACTAATTTTAGAAAGAATTGAATCCAAAAATTAAAAAATGCACTTTTCTCCCCCAAGGGAGTTAGTTCTGTTGACTAAAAAGTAACCTAAAGCTAATTTTTTCTGAAATTGCCAAGCTGTCCCTGGATATTAAAAATTAGCATCAGATCTGCTGTGAAGAAAATGCAGTAGTGTGTGTACTTGGCAGGGTATGATTTTCTCTTTTCTTAAAACTCAACTCAACTTATTTCCTTAAATAAATATTATAAATATTTATAAATATAATATATACATGGTATATAATAAATATTAAAGAGCAATTATTAGTTCTTAATATTACCAGTAGAATGATGTCTCCTCTCCTTTCTCTTCTCATGCAAAATTTTTTTTTTTTTCTTTCTTTCCCTCCCTCCCTCACCCTTCTTAATTCCCTTTCCCTCCTTCCTCAATCTGTCTTACTTTACTTTATTATTTTATTCTTAAATTTTTAGAGTTGACTGTTAATTTCCTTCCAAATTGTGATTGTATTTCATTCATCTTTGAATCTCTAGCAAGTCCTATAATTGCAAACTATACCTTGAGGCCATATCAGCCTGGAGGGAAGAAGAAACCACCAAAGCAAAGATATGGCAACAAGGGGCAAGGGCTGGGGCATGGGCAACATAGAATTTATCTGCCCCAGGTTCAAATATAAAGTCTCAAAACCCCAGAGAAGGGAAATATTGTAGCTGTTAAAAACCCAATAAGGGTGTAGTAAATTACAATCATATACAAGTCGTGTTCCTATCCATTCTGCAAGTTTGAAAACTAATAGTTTTCATCACAGTTAAAAAATAAAGCAGAAGCAAAGTAAGAATAACATGATTTCAGAGAGAAATCCTTTTCTCTTAAGAACAGGAAGCCCCACCTCCAACCATTTTAGTCCCATTACACAACAGATTCCTGGGTTGTTCAGTGGGGAAAGAATCTGCCTGCGATGCAGGAGATGAAGATGTGGGTCCAATCCCTGGGGCAGGAAGATCCTCTGGAGGAGGGCATGGCAACCTACTCTAGTATTCTAGGCTGGATAATTCCATGGACAGAGGAGCCTGGTGGGCTATAGTCTATGGGGTCACAAAGAGTCTGACACAACTGAAGCACACAGACATACAACAGATTAAGGAATGTGGGTAACAATTGTAGTTAAAATAGAAAAATCATTCGACTAGAACACTCAAAAGAATCCCTAGAATTCTTAGTCCTCAAATATTTACTTTGCCAGAACAGAAAGTTGGGCTAAGTCCATAGCTTTTCCTTGGGCAGCTATTGCAGTTGGCCATTGCTTGCTGAGGTCAGTACCATGTTCATCTTGACCAGTTGTAAAGGCGGTGGCTGCCACTGTGAATTCCAGCCTGGAGATAGGCAATGTGAAGTTGTTCCTTGAAGTAGTTTCTGAATGGCAAGAATCTCAACTGATACTGGAAAGAATACTGTCCTGCACACTTAGAAGTCCTGCTGGCTCTTCAGGATAGGCTCTCAGACTTCTGTCTGCATGAAGATTATGTGAATTTGGGGGGAAATTACAGGGAACTTTGAGGCCTGTCCATGGTTGTTAAAACAAGACAAAATTGCTCAAGTCCTTTAACACATAAACAATACCTATTCCAAATTGGTAACTCTAGAACATCTTCCATTATAGTCTATACTGTGACAGACATGGAATTCCCTTATAGCTCTGTCAATTAAGAATCTGCCTGCAATGCAGGAGACCTGGGTTCAATTCCTGGGTTGGAAAGATCCCCTGGAGAAGGAAATGGGTTCCTTCTCCCAGTCCATTATTCTTTCCTGGGAAATCCCATGGACAGAGGAGCCTGGTGGGCTACAGTTCATGGGATCACAAGAGTCAGACATCACTTAGTGACTAAACCTTTGAAACCATGTGACAGACTTGCTAGAATGATGTCCAGTTATTTAATAGTATTGGCTAGTATTCTAACCAATACAAAATAACTAGGGGTACTTCTGGCACTCTTGCCATATTCCAGACTATAAAGGTAACAGATTTAGAGTTATTGGCTTCACAAAGAAATTGTTTACATGTAATTTTTCATCCTTTTTTAGAGGTCATTTTGCTTTGTTTTAATTAGAGTGGATTCTGAACATTAGTAAATATTATTTTATCTCCTAAAGATGATCATTTGATTTATATTGTTTGACTTATCCATTGGTGAATTATCTTAAAAGATTAATTTTTGCTCATCTTTACATTGTTCAAGTAAATCTCATTTTACTCTATCTCTAGCCCCCCTCTCTCTCTGCCTTTCTCTATGTATATTATACATATATAAGTCAAATTTTTGCATATTTATGTTTAGATGTGAACTGGATCTGGAGCTGTCTTTTTTGGCACATAATATATCAGGCTTTGGTGTCCGGTTATGCTCACTTCTAAGAAATGGATTATAATTTTTTTCCTTTTGAATTCTGTGAAATAAATATTACTGTAACCTGTCTATTTTGTGAGGGTTTGTCTGTGAAGCTGGAACAGGGATGGAGGTATAACCTGGTGTGACAGCTCCTCCATTTCTTCTGTTATGGATTCATTTAAATGTTTTCTCAGCTAACCTTCATTATTTATGAATTCTGTCCTTGTGAATTCACCTACATGCCAAAATTTTTTTGTAACCCCGAAATCAATACTCACAGCACTCTGGTCATTCCCAGAAACTTGTGCGTGTTCAAAGCAGTGGAAATTTAAGTTGTCTGATGCACATGGTTCCACTGCAATAGAACAAAGCGATGCTCTCTGCCTTTGCATCGTAGCTCTCGTGCAAAAATTTAATGCCATGTTTTCTGCATTTCTGCATTTTTTGTTGATGATTTAGCTGTTTAAAATGGCCCTGCATATAACACTGAAGAATTGCCAAGTGTTCCTAAGCACAAAAAGCTGTGTTATGCCTTGAAGATAGACTATATATTTTAGATAAGCTTTGTTCATGCATGAGTAACAGTGTTAGTAGCTGTGAGTTCAAAGTGAATAAATTGCCAATACTCAGTAGTCCCCCTTACTTCCTGCTTTGCTTCCTAAGGTTTTACTTAACTAACCATAGTCAACTTCCATCTGAAAATAGTGAACAGAAAAATCCAGAAATAAACTGTGGAAAATTCTGAAAGAGATGGAAATACCAGACCACCTGATCTGCCTCTTGAGAAATTTGTATGCAGGTCAGGAAGCAACAGTTAGAACTGGACATGGAACAACAGACTGGTTCCAAATAGGAAAAGGAGTTCATGAAGGCTGTATATCGTCCCCCTGCTTATTTAACTTCTATGCAGAGTACATCATGAGAAATGCTAGGCTGGAAGAAGCACAAGCTGGAATCAAGATTGCTGGGAGAAATATCAATAACCTCAGATATGCAGATGACACCACCCTTATGGCAGAAAGTGAAGAGGAACTAAAAAGCCTCTCGATGAAGGTGAAAGAAGAGAGTGAAAAAGTTGTCTTAAAACTCAACATTCAGAAAACGAAGATCATGGCATCCTGTCCCATCACTTCATGGGAAATAGATGGGGAAACAGTGGAAACAGTGTCAGACTTTATTTTTTGGGGTTTCAAAATCACTACAGATGGTGACTGCAGCCATGAAATTAAAAGACGCTTACTCCTTGGAAGGAAAGTTATGACCAACCTAGATAGCATATTGAAAAGCAGAGACATTACTTTGCCAACAAAGGTTTGTCTAGTCAAGGCTATGGTTTTTCCTGTGGTCATGTATGAATGTGAGAGCTGGACTGTGAAGAAAGCTGAGCGCAAAAGAATTGATGCTTTTGAACTGTGGTGTTGGAGAAGACTCTTGAGAGTCCCTTGGACTTCAAGGAGATCCAACCAGACCATTCTGAAGGAGATCAGCCCTGGGATTTCTTTGGAAGGAATGATGCTAAAGCTGAAACTCCAGTACTTTGGCCACCTCATGTGAAGAGTTGACTCATTGGAAAAGACTCTGATGCTGGGAGGGATTGGGGGCAGGAGGAGAAGGGGACGACAGAGGATGAGATGGCTGGATGGCATCACTGACTTAATGGACGTGAGTCTGAGTGAACTCCAGGAGTTGGTGATGGACAGGGAGGCCTGGCGTGCTGCGATTCATGGGGTCGCAAAGAGGCAGACACGACTGAGCAACTGAACTGAACTGAAGATTTAAATTGTGTGCCATTCTGATCAGCAAAATGAAATCTTGTGCCATCTTTTCCATCTCATCTGGGATGTGACTCATTTCTTTGTTTAGCGTTTCCTGTGGATTTGTCATAATAGTCATATAGGTCACCAGATTGGCTGCCCTGGGATCATGGTGATTGGGTTCAAGTCACACATTGACCTCAGTGCATAAACATAGGGATGCTGGCCAAACAGAAGCTGTAAAGTGCATCCTTAAGGTGGAAAGGTGAAAGTTCTCCTTAATAGGGAAAGAAAAAAAATCATATGCTGAAGTCACCAAGATCCATGGTAAGAACAAATCTTTTATCTGTGAAGTTGTGAAGAAGGAAAAATAAATTCGTGTTAGTTTTGTTGTCACACATCAAACTGCCAAAGTTTTGGCTACAGTGCATGATAAGTGCTTAGTTAGTAAGATAGAAAAGGCATTAAAATTGAACAGTTAGGTATTTTGAGAGAGACCACATTCACATAACTTTTATTTCATTATATTGCTATAATTTTATTATGTTACTTTTGTTAATCTCTCACTGTGCCTAATTTATAAATTAAACTTTATCATATGTATGCATGTACAGGAAAAAATATAGAAGGTTTGGTACTATCTACAGTTTTAGGCATCCACTAGGGGATCTTGGGGTGTCTCCCCTGCAGTAAACAGGGGTGGGAGGACTTCTGTATATTAAGTAAGGAGTTTTAAAACAGAAGCATACACAAAACAAGGGTTATGTCTTGATTTGTTGGTGAACATGTGGCCAGAGACTTGTAGAAACTTTATCCTCTATTTCCGCTAGGGCAGATGATTCAATATTCACAAATTCAGTGTTTATGACTACTGTGAATAATGAGACTCAACTGTCATTATTTTTGTCAGGGCTTGAAATATACTCTTTCCTTTAAAACTTCTCCTTCACTAGTATTTTCTCATTTAGAAATAGAGTTCTGCCTGACAATATTATTGTTGGATAACTAAAAACATCATTTATGTATCTCTACCTCCTTATCCCTTTAATTAATCAGTTTTGCAAAAAGATTGTTTAATTTATTATTCTTTCCCAAGATAGTGTTCTTGGAAAATGGAGTAAGACTATTCCAGTCTTACAAATCGGTGGAGCATGCGAAGAGTTGACTCATTGGAAACGACTCTGATGCTGGGAAGGATTGGGGGCAGGAGGAAAAGGGGACAATAGAGGATGAGATGGCTGGATGGCATCACCAACTCGATGGACGTGAGTCTGAGTGAACTCTGGGAGATGGTGATGGACAGGGAGGCCTGGTGTGCTGCGATTCATGGGGTCACAAAAAGTCGGACATGCCTGAGCGACTGAACTGAACTGAACTGAGTCAGAAGTGATTTATGTCATTTCTTTTATTGTTGTTTTTCAGTTGCTAAGTCATGTCCAACTCTTTGCAACCCCATGGACTGCAGCATGGCAGGCTCCTCTGTTCTTCACCAGTTTCTGGAGTTTGCTCAAATTGATGTCTGCTGAGTCCGTGATGCCATCTAACTATCTCACCCTCTGCTGCCCCCTTCTCCTTTTGCCTTCAATCTTTCACAGCATCAGGGAATTTACCAGTGTGTCTTTTCCAATGTTATTTCTCCGCCTGGCCTGTACAATCTCCTGGCCAAAACACTCCCAATCTGAGGGCAATGTTAGAATCTATAGGCGGATGATGACAGAGCCTTTGCCAGCCTTGTTGCCAGAAATACTGCCTGATGCCTCCCCTTTCAACAGGACTTTATTGAAACAGATTTGATCCTAGTAAGCCACTGAGGGCAGGCTTGTCTCCTAACTAATGTAGACATTCTCCCTATTGATCTCAACCTGACCCCATAATGCAACTTTCACTTACCACTCTCAGATCTAGACTTTCGGTACATTCTCCTTCTCTCCTGATCCCTTGGTCTTTATCTCAATTAAATATTCCCAGTAAGTTCAAAATATCCTAATGTATATCATTTCCCAAGTATGTCATGGTCTTCACCTCTAAGACTCTTTATAGACCTATATGGATAATTCTAGTATGCTTTTGTCTCTCCATTTGTTTCCAACTAACTTATATTTGTCATTCAAGACTGAAATCATTCAAGATCTTTAATCTTATCAAGTTGGGATTGCAATCTCTCTTTTCTCATCCAAAGTATAATATACATATTTCTCTAACAATTTATTTTATAATGCATTGTTTTGTTGTTTAATTATTTAAACTCTCCAACTAGGCCTGTGAGTTCCTTCAGTATAGAGATTAGTTTGTTCATATATACACGTACTAATTTGTGTGTGTGTGTTCAGTTCAGTTCAATCACTCAATTGTGTCCAACTCTTTGTGACCCCATGGACTGCAGCACGCCAGGCCTCCCTATCCATCACAAACCCCTGGAGCCTACTCAAACTCATGTCCACTGTGTCAATGATGCCATCCAACTATCTCATCCTCTGTCATCCCCTTCTTCCCCCACCTTCAATCATTTCCAGCATCAGGGTCTTTTCCAATGAGTCGGTTCTTTGCATCAGGTGGCCAAAGTATTTCAGCTCCAACATCAGTCCTTCCAATGAATATTCAGGACTGATTTCCTTTAGGATGGACTGGTTGGATCTCCTTGTAGTCCAAGGGACTCTCAAGAGTCTTCTTCAAGACCACAGTTCAAAAGTATCAGTTCTTTGGTGCTCAGCTTTCTTTAGAGTCCAACTCCTAAATCCATACCCGACTACCGGAAAAACCATAGCCTGGACTAAACGGACTTTTGCTGATGAAGTAATGTCTCTGCTTTTTAATATGCCATTTGGTTGGCCATAGCTTTTCTTCCAAGGAGCAAGCATCTTCTAATTTCATGGCTGCAGTCACCATCTGTAGTGATTTTGGAGCCCCCCAAAATAAAGTCTGACACTGTTTCCACTGTTTCCCCATCTATTTGCTAAGAAGTGATGGGACCGGATGCCATGATCTTAGTTTTCTGAATGTTGAGTTTTAAGCCAACTTTTTCACTCTTTTGTTTCACTTTCATCAAGAGACTCTTTAGTTCTTATTCGCTTTCTGCCATAAGGGTGGTGTCATCTACATATCTAAGGTTTCTGACATTTCTCCTGGCAAGCCCGGCATTTTGAATGATGTTCTCTGCATATAAGTTAAGTAAGCAGAGTGACAGTATACACCCTGACATGCTCCTTTTCCTATTTGGGACCAGTCTGTTGTTCCATGTCCAGTTCTAACTGCTGCTTCTTGACCTACATACAGATTTCTCAGGAGGCAGGTCAGGTGGTCTGGTATTCCCATCTTTTTCAGAATTTTCCACAGTTTATTGTGATCCACACAGTCAAAGGCTTTGGCATAGTCAATAGGGCAAAATAGATGTTTTTCTGGAAGCTTCTTGTTTTTTGATGAGCCAAAGGATGTTGGCAGTTTGATCTCTGGTTCCTCTGCCTTTTCTAAATCCAGCTTGAACATCTGGAAGTTCACAGTTCACATATTGCTGAAGCCTGGCTTGGAGAATTTTGAGCATTACTTTGCTAGTGTGTGATATAAGTGCAATTGCGCAGTAGTTGGAGCATTCTTTGGCATTGTCTTTCTTTGGGATTGGAATGAAAACTGACCTTTTCCAGTCCTGTGGCCTGGACTGGAAAACTACTGAGTTTTCCAGATTTGTTGGCATATTGAGTGTAGCACTTTCACAGCATCATCTTTTAGGATTTGAAATAGCTCAACTGGAACTCCATCACCTCCACTAGCTTTGTTCATAGTGATGCTTCTTAAGGCCCACTTGACTTCGCATTCCAGGATATCTGACTCTAGGTGAGTGATCACACCATTGTGGATATCTGGGTCATGAAGATCTTTTTGTATAGTTCTTCTGTGTATTCTTGCCATCAGGAATATTCCCTGGAGAAGGCAATGTCTACCCCTCTCCTGTATTCTTGCCTGTAGAATTCCATGAACAGAGGAGCTTGGTAGCCTACAGTCCATGGAGTGGCAAAGAGTTGGGGACAACTGAGTGACTAACATTTTCACTTCCACTTTTAACATATAAGTAAATATGTAAGTGTAATAGTAATATTATAGTAATGTATATAGAAAATGACAGAGACAAAATGTTTTCTCAGTTGGGATCTAAAACAATAACAATAGCAAGTGATGAAACTTTTTATTTGTATTTTGTTGGGCTAAACTTGAAAACAGTAGTACAATCTGTCTTCCTTTAAGTTCTTTGAGAGCTGTGAGACTTGAGTAAGTCAAGTAGAGAAGCTTTCTTATTAGAAAGAGTCAGTATAAATGGCCTTTCTGCTCTTTCAGTCTGCCAAGAAAAAGGCAATATAAGGCCAAGTTTTTCTCTGCTTTTTTCAAGAAAAATAAATATGTTTAGAATGAAGTCATCAAAATAACTGCTTCCCTTTCTGTTTTATAGAGTCAGCTTATGAACTACATCAGCTCTAACTAGGCTATTCTATCTAGCAAATTCACTTCATGTTGTGAACTGCCAGAACCATTCCAAGGAGAATGCATTATCACCTTGGAAAAGGATGACAAACGTGATCGCTCATCCCTGCCCCTTTGCAGGTTTACAGAGGATCAGTATGTATGCAAACAATTCACCGACAAGCAAGATTTCTTCCTACAAGGGTAATAAGGCGTTTTGTAAAACCTTAAAAGGGGATATTGTATTTATGGATTCTTTGGGAGAAGTTGCAAACTTGAATGATGGCAGAGGCTAGTCAATATCAGTCAATGGTTAAATGGCCAAGAAGATATGCTCTGTGGAGTCCAATGTGGCAGTTACTATTTGGCTCTAGCTACTTGTGGCCATCTGGGAATGTAGACTTTAGGTGGTTGGATCAACTGCATTTGGAGGGGAGTTGAAGGTCTTTTGTCTGTATATGTAGGCAACCAATATAGGAATTTTTAAAAACAAAGTGAGTGTCAAGTGTGTGCAAGCTTTGCTTTGAGAGACTTAGAGTCATGTTTAAGTAAGGGCCTCAGATTAGTATGGCCAGCTCTTCTGATATTTTAATACCTACTATCAAAGCCATTGCATAGCTTTTCAAGATTAAAGAGATGGAATACTAACATCTCTGGTGCCCATGAAGAAGTACAAATTATTTGGGTCATAAGGCAAACTGATTTCAAGATGCAATATTAAGATAGTATTATTGTGTGATTGAAATATTTCCAAAGTCACTGTGTAAAGTATTATTTGGAACAACTAAATTCTAACAAAGCATAAAAATATGAGTTTTCTTCAAAATTTTCTGTTGAGTGACGTTAGCTATATTTCTGCAATTACATTTGACATTGGCTTATAAAAGTAAATGTCACTATCTGAGCTCACTTTCCCTAGCCTTGCATTTGGTACTGAAAAAGTGGATAGGCACAACTTAGTTGAAATCACATTAGTCTGTGAGTTGGGAGACCTGAGTTCCAGTCTAATTCAGTCATGCATCTGCTTTGAAATGCAGTTCAAGCCATTTAATTTCCGCAGGCTTTTAGGTTCCAATTATAAACTGAGGCAGTTAGATAAGGTCCCTCCTTAAGGCACTCCAAAGGTCCCTCCTGCAATTTTATGATTCCTTTAGAAGTATTCTATAGTCCAAATTTCTCTTTCTTGTAACCCAGAAGAAGGAATAGATTATGGACAAGGGGAAGATGGTGATTTAATACTTAGAAAAATTGTAACATTTATAAAATCTAGCCTCAAAGGTCATTAGGAAAAATGTTCTCATCTACACACTTGAAATGAATTTCTAGTAACAGTAAGGAGAGACCCTGAGCCAAGAACTAAAGCTTATCAGAATATTTTAGGTTCAAGTTTGAATCTGCCCCTCACTGCTGCGTGACTTTGGAAAAATCACGTAATTTTATTGATTTGGTTTCCTTATTTCAAAACATAGCCAGAAAAACCTCCCTGCCAGTCACCCAAAATTTTCAAATAACTTAAAGTCAGTTAAAATATTGAATAAATTGTATAGATGGCTTTCGAAAGAAAAATACAACTTCAGAAACTTACTGTTTACGCTCTAATTTGATTCATGTGGAAACAGGTTTCTTTATGAATACTCAAGAAGACACCCAGAGTTGGCAGTTCCAGTCATTTTAAGAGTGGCTACAGTATATCAAAATTTACTGGGAAAATGATGTAAATTAGAAAATCCTCTGGAATGCTATAGCCATGGGGTAAATTCCTTTTATAAAAACCTATTTCTCATATTTGTGGTGTGATTACAAATAGAGAAAAGTCCAGTGCTTTTAGTAGTGCCATGCTTTTATAAGATAATTATGCATGTTCTGATTGCAAGCACTACACAAAAATGATGATTTCCACCTAACCCAAAGGTCACATCATTACACAGCAGCGACTCTTTGTGTGAGTCACTGCCTTATAAATTCTGTGTTTTATGAAACATTCTCTATGCAATTTTCTCTTTTAAGTTTGCTTGGCCTGGTAGCAGGTAGCATGAAAACATAGCCTGTTAGGGTGAGGGAAGGTTGACCATTTCCACCAAGCAGGCCTGGACACTGTCCCTATTTCAAGCCAGAAATAGGGACTGTTTGCAGGCAGTGGCTCCTGTTGTGCAATTGACATGAAAAAGCAGGTGACCTTACAAATCTCTGACCAAGTGACGTCATTCACAGCTTACCGGGATCCAGGAGGGTCTGGCTTTTGTTATGCTAATGAGTGGCTTGTGCCTTTACAGAGAGGTGGGGATAGAGGGTGAAGGCATTTCTTGTTCTGTCTGAGTCCAAGCAGGTACATCTGGCATCTTCCTGTTCTTGGAGAGAAAGCTAAATGAAGGTGATTTAGATTTCTGTAGGTTAACAGTGGTCCCCAACCTTTTTGGTACCAGGGACCCATTTCATGGAAGACAATTTTTCCATGAATCAGGGTGGTGGGGAGGTGGGGGGAGGTGGTTAGGATGATTCAAGCCCATTACATTTATTGTGTACTTTATTTCTGTTATTATTACATCAGCTCCACCTCAGATCATCATGCACTGGATCCTGAATGATATGGTTAGCAACCTTTCAATGCATTACCTGTAGATTTCACAATCACCCTTATTATGATAATAGCCCCTTCTAGGAGGATGGGTGTTTAGAGTTTACAAAGTAGCTTTACAACCAGTGTCCTATTTTATTCTCATCGCAGCTTGGTAAGATAGGTACTAGCAGAAGTACTAGCCATACGTTACAGATGAAAGTATTGGGTTTCAGAAGGTTCAAGTGACTAGTCCAGTGCCACTCAGGCAAGAAGTGTTAAATCCAGACAAACAGTTTGCAAATTGGGTAAAATTTTTACTATTGAACACTGCTTATTAGAAACAGGTGTACTGGGTCTGATTACTTAAGATGATAATCAGTGTTCCTAGCAAAGAGCTAAGTTTGCAAGGCCAATTGTATCTTCCTACTGGTATTTATTTGCAGTGTTTAAGAACTTTTTCAATTTGTATTTAGCTCTGAGAATTCCATGTGATTTCCTTCAATGTGTATTTGTGGAGTGCTTCACATCTGGCACGTGTTTTTATTAAACCTTACTGCTTAATATGTGTTTACATTTCTATATCTACATCCATATCTCCATATCTGTACTGTTTACATAAAAATGCTGTGTTATTAAAAATAACCAATATATACACACATGCTTATCAATTGAACTTTGATCTATAAATTACTTTTAAGGACCTCTTTCTGGCTTGATGAAAGACTAGCTTCATATTTGTAAAATATGCCATTTAAACCCACAAATGAGTTCACATCAGAGGAAACTAAATATCCATCTGGTTGTCCCACTTTTTTTCTCCACAAAGTACATGGCCATTCCTGTTATAGCAAAATGTGTTTTCTCAACATTTCCAAACTCACTGAGTAAATAAAACCCTGGGTTTAGTAAAACAGTTACATTAAACTATTACAGAAGATGATTTTGCAATCTAACCTCAAGATATATTGTCGCAATAATAGGCAAACACTGATTATCTTTATTTTTCAGGAAGGGATGTTTCAAAGAGTGGTTCGTGAAAGCCATGAGCGTGTGAAAAATCAGTGTGATTTACGTGAGAAATTAGAAGATAGTAACTTTCACGACAGGTATGCTTCTAAGATAGTGACCAGATTATGCTTGTTAGTGTTTGCTAACTTTTGTTGCTAAGAGTCTATATTCAACCTTAAAGCCTCAGAGGCCAAGGAAAAACTCAGTTCCAAATTAACCCAGCTATCCTTATCTTGATGAGATACTTGACTACATAACCTTGTGTGCTTTTACTTTGCTTTTTGGTCCAGTTTCCAGATTCCAATCAATGCCCAGAGGTTAGGGAGCCAGCAGGCCCTGACCCCCCTTCTGCAATCTCATTGGAGCCTCTACCTTTCACCTGTACATTTAGCTTGGGGCTTTGCCTGCAATTTGGAGTCAAGGCTGCAACAGAGATCTAATCTAGGGTTGCTTTGTCAGTTTCAAGTCAGGTCACCATAGCACTACAGTATTTTCACCATTAAGAGAGGAAATAAATGGATTACCTTATTTATTAGTCAGAGGGAGTGCACACACACAAAAAAACTCTGTGTGCAGAGAGCCTGGCAAATCCCATTTCTGTCAAAAATTGTATACATGTGTGCTCAGTCGCTTCAATTGTGTCCAACTCTTTGAGACTCTACGAACTGTAGCCCACCAGGCTCCTCTTTCCATGGGATTTTCCAGGCAAGAATACTGGAGTTGTTTGCCATGCCCTTCTCCAGGGAATCTTTCCAACCCAGGCATTGAACCCAAATCTGTCTGGGTCTCCTGCATTGCAGGCAGATTCTTTACCCACTGAGACACTTGAGAAGCCCATGTTAAAGATTAAGTATCAAAAAATAAGCCAATTTTCAGTAATATTTAAGATCTTACTAGTATAGTCTACTTAGAAGCATAGGACTGGGGAAATATTCAGTTTGATACAGTGTCCATAATATTGAACTTAAATGAATGAAATAATGGAACCAGAGAAACTATTCTCATTTCAGACAGAATATTTGTTTTTATTTTCTTTAAACTATTGTGTTTGTTAATGTCTAGTTTAAGGATTAGATCCATGGCTCTCATACTTCAGAGTGCATCAAAATTACCTGGAGGATTTGTTGAAACACAGCTCTCCTCTAGAGTTTCTGAGTCAGTAAATCTGGGATGGTGCACGAGAATATGTATTAATATTTCTAACAAGTACCCAAGGATACTGATACTGCCAATCCAGGGGTCATACTTTAAGAAGCAGCTACATTATTTCCCTAACTCCATTATAATATAAATGCAATAAATGATTCTGATATTCTGTTGTTCTCAAGTCCAGTTGTGTAGTCTTTCTCATTCAAATCTTCCCCTGAATTCCTCAGTCCCCACCAGTCATCTAGTTCAGGCCACCACCCTCTCTCACTTGAATTACTGGCATGGCTTTTCCTTCCCTCACTCTGCTGCTTGCCACTTCCAATTGATTATATAGCAACCGTAATAATCTTAAAAGCACCATAAAGCTGCTTCTAGAGTTAAGCTTTCTTCTTTCCCTTCTTTTCAATTTCCAATCCCCCCAGTTAAGAAAAACAAAATCTCACTCAGTGACTTTCTAAATGCTCCATTCTTACTTTTACTCCCCTTCACATGGGTCATTTTTAGTTATTGTCAGGCTCTCAACTCCCATGTCATTTCCTCTGGGAGGCCTACCTGACCTCCCTGGGATGGAATTAGATGCCATTCCATGTATACCTATAGCATTCTATGTTCCTCTCATCACACTGAGTGTACTCTTTTATCTCCCCAACTAGGGTGTGAGCCCATGAGAGCAGGAAATGTTTCCTGATTGCTGCTGTAGCTTCTGTTCCTACATATCACAGACAACCAATACATGCCTTAAAGACCTGTGCATATATTTATTTCAGAAGCTATTTACTCTGAGTCTGATTTTACAGTCACCCACATTAGCTATCATACAATCTTTGATCCTATGTAGAAAAAACTGAATCAGAGTGGAGCAATGTGTGATGTGGAAAGAGAATTCTGGGTCTACTGAAGAAGCCACTGGACCACTGAAATAGGAACTAAAAGAAAAGACTTATGCCCAGTTTAATAACTTGCTCATCCCACATCAGAGACAAATATCAGATGATGACAAATATTTTATAGAATTCTTCATTTGAGGCACAGAGTCATTGCCAGGAATAAGAAGACATTATTCTTTCAGGCTCATAGTTCTTTATACGAAGAAAGCCCCACAACTGTCTGCTCAGGAGTTGATTGTACTCACGAAGAACATGGCAGCTGCTGCCACCAATTGCTGCCCACTGAATCAAGAGCACCAGTTTGTCTGCATGGAGGACTCAGTAAGCGCACCCTTGGCTTCATGTTTGCCTATCGTGGGAAGTTCTGAACTGCAGGCCCCAGCATCAATCTCATGTCAGTGGACACATCTGTGAGTTGTCACTGGACCCTAATAATTCTGTCCTTGGGAGAATTTCTTTCTGGTTGGTTCATGTCAATTGTCTTTGATTGACAGCAGGGGTAAGACCGTCACTTTGCAAAAACTGGGAATGTCAGATTCATCAGACCTTTGCCTGGATCATATCTCAAGATCTATTCTTTGGATTTTCAAGTCAACAAAAGTGATTTTGCTAATTTCAGACTAACTCATCCTAATCGAAAATATGGTAAAAAACAGTGAGTTTTCCTCTGTGTATCTCCTTTACTCTCACACAATTATCATACTCACACACTTCCAGCACCAGATGTGTGAGTATTTTTTCTGATAAAATATAATTGTTTTGGTTGCAGATTTAAAATTTTTATTATCCAGCTCTGTCTTCCTTTTATTTTAAATTTTTATTAACAATCATGCCTTCCTTAGGGAACTTGTGGTTTATATTCCTAAAACCTTGCTTTTAAGCGATCTCTTTGGTTACTGTGAAAATGTATAAACTTGTAAATTGAATGCTGATGCTCCATGGTTTCAGCCACTTCATCCCCACATACATAAGTGACCAGGCATTTGTGTGGTCATACTCAGAGGGGCATAGAGCAGGCTTGCAGTCAGCATTAGAGTAAGTATCAGACACCACAATGGGAGCAAGGCAAGGTGACTGTTCTAGAAGGAGACAAGAAAATTAAAGAGGTAACTGAAAGAAGATTCAGGGATTCCTTTCACCATTCATTTATTCATTTTTTTCCAATAATTCAACAAATGTTTATTCAGAATTTCCCATATACCAAGTTTGATGGTGGTTACCAATGTCCAGTTATAAAGCATAGAAACACATTGGATTTGAGCATTTTAAGTAAGAAATCCAATCATCAGTCTTATATCTGGATCAAATTAGCAGTTGTGTTGACCAGAGGCTTGATTTTTAACTTGATGCAGCATAAAGAACTCCTGCCTCAAGCCCACACTTGTTTGTAAACTGGGCTGGGAAGGAATTTGAGAGGTAGGGTCCAAGGGAACTCACCTTGAGGATAATAGGAAGGTGGAGGTCAAAGCTGAGAACTAGGCTTCACCTGACACTCTTGCTCTTTCCCAGATGATAAAATTCAGGCTGAGTTTAGCAAAAACTAGAATTTGAGAATAGTTTTCTACGGATCAAAAAAATAATCCTAATGACCACAAAACTTATGGTTCTTATTTTAATTCTTTTCTGGGGAAGGCAAAGTTAATTCATGGAGCTTTATGCAGAAGGCACGAGGCGGAGCCCATCAGTGCTGCTGGGGGTCACTGCTGTGATGACTCGTAAGCCTTCAGAAAGCCTTGCTTTGATGACCTGCAAGTCGATGGAACTTACATTTCTCCACCTTTATCCTGTGACCAAGTCATCAACCTTAAAGAGGACTTGTGCAAAGCTCAAGAGGAGGAATTACAAACTGAAAAGCAAAAGTAAGGATCTTTTTGTACACCCAGCAACAGCAATGACAAATACACGATTAATTGAAATCACTCCACCTCCTGACAGTGGGACAGGTTCCCCTTTAGTGCCCACCCTCCCTTCCCACTCTCCTCACATGCATCTTGTCCTCAGGAGAAAGGAGACTGGTCCTCATAGTTCTTTCTCCCTCAAGATCAACAAGTGCTAGCTTATTTCTAATTAAGTTATTTATTCTAAGACTTGCTCTTGCGGGGTCTAAATATTATTAGTCCAAGAATATCATCTTTCCAAGTGAGGCCAAGTTTTTGTTGCCTTGAGAATAAACACATTCTTGTCGTCAGCAAGCACAAGGTTGTCACTTGCCCTGTTTTATTTTAAAATTCATAAGCCAACCGACCCTTGAAGTCCTTTCTTAGTTCCCAAAGTGAACTGATCATAAACTAGTCTTTAAAACTTTTCAGTAAGCATCCGATGACCATTGCAACACTTAGTGAAGCATTCTTTCTTTAGCCCCCGCTAATGTGAGCATAGAATACTTTACTTTTAGAGTTCAAGATTTGCTTTCCCTTGAGGAAATTTTCTGGTACAAATAGGCATCCTTTATGTATGTCCTCTTACCAAATCCTGACCACTGATTTAGGAGGTAGATAATATTATTACCCCATTTTAATTGTGAGGGAATTGAGGCTAAGAAGGCAAGAAGAACTGGTATGAGATCATGCAGTAGGTAAATAAGTTGCTGAACTGGAATTTGTACCCAGGCTGTTTGGCTCAGAGCACACATGCATAACAACCAACACGTAGCTGTTAGTGCGTCCTCGTCAAAGGGTTATAATGCTGGTTAGAATTTTTAAAACTTGAAACTCTTCATGTAAAAGCTAGATGATAAAAAGTATGAAATACTAGGAAGCATCCCTGTTCTGGTGAATTCGTGGTGTTTTCTGTATGGAGAAAGCAATAACATAGAGACTGATAATGTAGAGATTTTTAGAATAATCTGGGAAAATACATACTGGGGAAATAAGAGCCAGGCTGGACAAAGCCCTCCATTTCCTGGGAAGTGGTAGGGGCTCTCTCTTACATAGTTCTGGCTGATTGTCAAAGCATAAGTCCACATACACATGAAGAGGGGGAAAAAAAAATGAAGGGATTCCTGGAAGGAAAAGACAAAATTCAGAATGATTGTAAAGAGAAGGCAGAAATAAAGTCATGCAATAAGATAGAGAAAATAGAAAGAGAATGCTGGTTGAAGAGAAAAGAATTTAAAATCCAGTGAATAAAAATACAAGGTTGAAGGGTTAAGACTTAAGATAGAAGCATTAGACTTAGGATAGTTAAAACTTAAGATTCGAGTGTGCTTCAAATGAAAGGATGGATAGATGTAATGAAAATAAAAGATCAATATCACTGAAATGAAGAACCAGAAACAATTTGGTATTGAGGATTAAAAATGAGATCTAAGATTTAAAAAGGTAAATTGAAAAATTGAAAACTTAAGGAATACACAGAATTAGCGGACTTTTTAAATAGCAGTCAGGTTGAGAGAGAGATGCGGAGGTGGAGGTGGGAGAAAGTGGAGAGGAGATAAATCCACGGCAAGCAGATCATGAGTGCGTGACAAGTTATGGGAGGTTTTGCATCTAGCTTCCAAATGTCAGAGTCCCCTGCTATGGACAAGGCAGCTTTTATATTTCGGATGTCAAGGAAAGGTAACACGATGTTGATACCTCTGCTCTAAATCTCATTCCCAGACTTGCATTCTCATAATGGGAGCCTTTTTTCCCACTTAGCTATCCTAGACCAGTGAGTGTTTCTCCTTGTTTAGATAAGCTGCTTTTGTCTGCTCTGGAAGCTTCAGTAGTCCCTCTACTGGTGCCTCTGGGGAAGTGCATGCAGAAGCCAGTTCACCCAGCAGGATCGAGGAGTTCAGTGTGTCTGAGGCATAGGTGAGCAAGAGGAGAGAAATCTGGGGACTGAGACTTGAGGGGTTGGGAGGAGCCAAGCTATGAAGACACCTGGAATCCCCAAAGCTTGTGAAGAAAGAGAAGAAGGGTACCTATGAGGGAGCCTGTCTACCTTCTCTGTCTTCTCTATTATTATTAAATCTACAGCTCAAATCCTCAGGGAAGTTATAAAAATGCTCATCCATTATTTACTGAACGAATAAATGGGTAAATAGGTAAGAAGTTGTGACAATGTACCAGTTATTGTGGGAATTAGGGAGAAGGGAGACAACAGTTGGAAACAACCAATAATTTGAAATAGACAGTTGCAAGTTGTGCTGTTATTATAATTATTCATTATCTTTGCCATCATTTGACCAAATAATTAATATAATTACTCATATTATTTTTGTCATTAGTGTACTGGTGCCTTCAGTATGTCAGTTACTGTACTCAGTCGTTTAACATAGTAAATTTTGGTCTTCACAAAAACCTTGCAAAGTATTGTTGTTCAGTCACTAAGTCATATCCGACTCTCTGCGACTCCATGGACTGTAGCCCACCAGGCTCCTCTGTCCATGGGATTTCCCAGGCAAGAATACTAGAGTATTCTAGTAATTCTGGTATACTAGAGATTTCCTTTTCCGGGGGATCTTCCCGGACCAGGTATTGAACCCGCATCTCCTGCATTGGCAGGCGAATGCTATAGGTGTTCAAATTCTCTTTTTGTAGATGAGAGTCAGGGAGGTCAAAGTATCTTACCCATCATCAGAAACACTAGTGAGTGGAGGGCCTAACTTGAGCCGAAGTAAGTTTGACTGTAAAGTTTGTGCCCTTTTCATGACACTGGAAGGAAAGAGAAGTCCAGATTTTGCATGAACTTGCGGTTAAAACCTCTGCCCCTCCTGTACTGGCTTTGGCTACTTGGAGCTCTGAATTCACAGAAGCCCCAGTAGGTGCTGGGAAATAGGGTCGTCTCACTATGTAGATACGCATGGTGGTTACTGTTTGTAGCCTGGGACTGAAGCTATCCTGTGCTTTTATAGGGTGGTCAGTGAATTTCAGCATCATGAGCAGAACTGGTTCTGTGGGAAAATATATTCTGAGGCAAAATTCACCAAAATTCCAGTGGAAAATAGCCTATATTTCTCACTTTGAATAATCAATGTGTTAAAAACTGATAATTATTATTCAAAGATAGTATCAACTGTTTTGACTGTGCATCATACATAACCTCACAGACTTGAATGACACAAAGATACAAGGCAGTGTTTCTTCTCAAGTGGGATCAAGTTTAGGTCTAATGGGAAAGTTGAATATGTGCATACATCAACTATGCTATGCTAAGTCACTTCAGTCGTGTCCGACTCTGTGTGACCCCATAGACAGCAGCCCACCAGGCTCCCCCGTCCCTGGGATTCTCCAGGCAAGAACACTGGAGTGGGTTGCCATTTCCTTCTCCAATGCATGAAAGTGAAAAGACAAAGTGAAGTCGCTCAGTCATGTCTGACTCTTAGCGACCCCATGGACTGCAGCCTACCAGGCTCCTCTGTCCATGGGATTTTCCAGGCAAGAGTACTGGAGTGGGGTGCCACTGCCTTCTCCGACATCAACTATAGTTTAATAAAAAATAATTTAGCAAAACATCAAATATGTGCAGAACAGTTGGATAGGAAACGAAATGCTTATACTATTGTATTTCTTTATAAAATTTTGATATATTTTATTTTTAAAGTAACACAGAATCACTGCAGAAAATTTAGAAAATACAGAAAAGAGAAGAAAATCATAATACTTTTATTCCAACACTGCAGAAATACCCATAATAAATATATATACATCGTAGGAGTATAGAATGTCATACACGTATACAAGTCCACACTCCCGTGGATGCCCTCTGTCCCTCCGTCTATGGTTTGAATGCTTAATAATGCAAGCCTTGCACACTCGTGCTACTGCCTGCTTATACAGAGCCATCAGTTCCAGCAATTATCTCTGAGTCCGCAGGGGAGTGCTTAGGAAACTCCTGTCACCTCACTCCCTGAATTCTCCAGGCATGATCCTTGGCACCACTCCCATGCCACTGGGATCAGCCGTGCCCTCCAGGTACTGCTGTCTCCTGTTCAGCAGCAGACTGCATCCCTTTCAAGGGATGACAAAGCTGCTTCATGTTTTGTTGTTCAGGGAAAAAATAACACCTTCCCCAGACCCCAGGATTGTACTTGTTTAGTCGCTGCTGGTCAGCGCTGCTTGTGTCTTAGTGGTGAGCAGGACTTCAGTGAAAGTACTCACACAGCCCCCTATCAAAGCATTATCCTGATTCCACACTACCCAGAATCGAATCTAATGGAGGCCCAGCTGGGGAACTGCTGAATTACTCCTGTCTTCTACTGCCCAGGCCTTTCTTAATGAGTGGAAGTCTGTGAACCTGACTTCTTGTCTCAGGACAAGTTCTCATAAGTAGTTCTCAATCCTCAAGTGCTTTCTGAGAGGGAAGCTCACTGCACTGGCTTGTTATATTTGCCCAGAACTATACTATGCCCAAGGAGTTGAAACTACTCCTACAAATTCAAAGTGGAGATGACATAGAGCCTTATTTTAAGGAGGTGACAGAGGGCAGTATATTAGGTAGCATTTATAAATTATCAGCACATTGTCTGAAACCTAGCAAATATCAATACACTCAAAAGATGTTGGCTGTTTCGTTGTTTTGTTTAATGTAGTTAAAAAATATAATGTACACGATAGTCTTCAAAACAGCCATTTTAATGGTTTTTTAATATTCCAGTATGTGGGTGCAATGGTGGCTCAGAAAAAAAGAATCTGCCTGCAATTCAAGAGGGGTGAGCTTTGATCCCAGAATTGGGAAGATCCCCTGGGGAAGCAAACCTGCTCCAGTATACTTGGCTGGGAAATCCCATGGACAGAGGAGCCTGGTGGGCTTACAGTCCATGGGGTCGCAAAAGAATCAGATATGACTTGGTGACTAAACGACAACAAGAACACGTGGGTACAATAATGAATTTATTCCCTGTTGCTGGGCATGAAAATTGTTTTTAATTTCTAAGTGTCATAAATTGTGGCAATGAATATTTTTGTACGTATGTCTTTGTCCCTTCTCTGATATTTTTTTCTGCATTCCCAGGACTTAGAATTAGGGGTTAACAGGGAGTTAATTAGAATCTCCTAGTCCTTTGACTGTGTTTTGCTGGTGCTCAGAGGATACAGTGATTGCGCGCTTCTCAAACCCACCTGATATTGTATTAATAATAGTTTCTGAAAAGAAACTTGGCTTGTGTTTCCTTATTCTTTTCAGCCTTTCCTATGGTCCACCTTTTGTGGAGATGTGGACCATCTCTTTGTCCATTATCAAGGCGGGGCTAGGGTGGGACTAGTTAAGGCTGGGGTTTAGCAATGGCCTAGGGACACATTTTCACAGGTAACATTTTCATGAATGCCTTAATTACCTTCAGTGGCTCTTTTCTGGGCTTCCCTCATAGCTCAGTTGGTAAAGAATCCGGCTGGCTCTTTTCTACTTTTTCAACTAAACTGTACATGTGCTTATGTTAAAACTCACATATCTATAGTCTAAGCCAAAGAATTGGTGCTTTTGAATTGTGGTGGGAGAAGACTCTTGAGAGTCCCTTGGTCTGCCATGATATCAAACCAGTCAATCCTAAAGGAAATCAATCCTGAATATTCATTGGAAGGACTGATGTTGTAGCTGAAGGTCCTTTACTTTGGCTACATTAGGCCAAGAGCTGACTCCCTTGATGCTGGGAGATTGAAGGCAAAAGGAGAAGAGGGAGGCAGAGGATGAAATGGTTAGATAATATCACTGATTCAATGGACATGAATTTGAGCAAATACCAAGAGATAGTGAAGGGCAGGGAAGCCTGGTGTGCTGCAGGCCATGGCGTCGCAAAGAGTCAGACACCACTTAGTGACTGAACAATAGCCATAATCTGTGACTCAGCTGGTAAAAAATCCGCATGCAATGTGGAAGATCTGGGTTTGATTCCTGGATTGGGAAGATCCCCTGGAGAAGGGAAGGACTACCCACTCCAGTATTCTGGCCTGGAGAATTCCACAAACTGTATAGTCCATGGGGTCACAAAGAGTTAGATACCAATGAGAGCCTTTCACTTTCACTTTCATCAGTTCAGTTCAGTTCAGTTGCTCAGTCGTGTCTGACTCTTTGCAAGCCCATGAATTGCAGCACGCCAGGCCTCCCTGTCCATCACCAACTCTTGGAGGTCACTCAGACTCACGTCCATCGAGTCAGTGATGCCATCCAGCCATCTCATCCTCTGTCATCCCCTTTTCCTCCTGCCCCCAATCCCTCCCAGCGTCAAAGTCTTTTCCAGTGAGTCAACTCTTCACATGAGGTGGCCAAAGTACTGGAGTTTCAGCTTTAGCATCATTCCTTCCAAAGAAATCCCAGGGCTGATCTCCTTGAGAATGGACTGGTTGGATCTCCTTGCAGTCCAAGGGACTCTCAAGAGTCTTTTCCAACACCACAGTTCAAAAGCATCAATTCTTTGGCACTCAGCCTTCTTCACAGTCCAACTCTCACATCCATACAGAACCACTGGAAAAACCATAGCCTTGACTAGACGAACCTTTGTTGGCAAAGTAATGTCTCTGCTTCTGAATATGCTATCTAGGTTGGTCATCACTTTCCTTCTAAGGAGTAAGTGTCTTTCAATTTCATGGCTGCAGTCACCATCTGCAGTGATTTTGGAGCCCCCCAAAATAAAGTCTAACACTGTTTCCACTGTTTCCCCATCTATTTCCCATGAAGTGATGGGACCGGATGCCATGATCTTCGTTTTATGAATGTTGAGCTTGAAGCCAACTTTTTCACTCTCCACTTTCACTTTCATCAAGAGGCTTTTGAGTTCCTCTTCACTTTCTGCCATAAGGGTGGTGTCATCTGCATATCTGAGGTTATTGATATTTCTCCCAGCAATCTTGATTCCAGCTTGTGCTTCTTCCAGCCCAGTGTTTCTCATGATGTACTCTGCATATAAGTTAAATAAACATGGTGACAATATACAGCCTTGACGTACTCCTTTTCCTATTTGGAACCAGTCTGTTGTTCCATGTCCAGTTCTAACTGTTGCTTCCTGACCTGCATACAGATTCCTCAAGAGGCAGGTCAGGTGGTCTGGTATTCCCATGTCTTTCAGAATTTTCCACAGTTTATTGTGATCCACATAGTCAAAGGCTTTGGTATAGTCAATAAAGCAGAAATAGATGTTTTCCTGAAACTCTCTTGCTTTTTCCATGATCCAGCAGATGTTGGCAATTTGATCTCTAGTTCCTCTGCCTTTTCTAAAACCAGCTTGAACATCAGGAAGTTCACGGTTCACATATTGCTGAAGCCTGGCTTGGAGAATTTTGAGCATTACTTTACTAGCGTGTGAGATGAGTGCAATTGTGCAGTAGTTTGAGCATTCTTTGGCATTGCTTTTCTTTGGGATTGGAATGAAAACTGACCTTTTCCAATCTTGTGGCCACTGCTGAGTTTTCCAAATTTGCTGGCATATTGAGTGCAGCACTTTCACAGCATCATCTTTCAGGATTTGAAATAGCTCCACTGGAATTCCATCACCTCCACTAGCTTTGTTTGTAGTGATGCTTTCTAAGGCCCACTTGACTTCACATTCCAGGATGTCTGGCTCTAGGTCAGTCACTTTCATAGCCTTGTCAAAAAGGTAGTCAAACTACCGCCCTCTGGCTAATTTAGCTTCACTCCCTGTTTATGTAAATAAGGTTGTGTGGGCACACAGCCCTACCCATTTATTTACATGTTGTCTGCGGCTGCTTAAAACAGCAGAATTGAATAGTTGTAAAATTGAGTAGTTGTGACAGAGACTGAATGAACTACAGAGTTCCAAATATCTGGCTGTTCACAATAAGAACTTTGCTGACTGCCAGACTAGGAGATACACAAAACGAAAATAGTCACAAATGTCCATTTTTTCATTTTAAAGCCCTTTTACATTTTGTATTTAGAAAACACATTGCTACCTGAGTAACAACAGTAATAATAATAACTATTGTAGTTTTATTATATATCTTGTATATAATATATATATTATAGTTAATAATATTGTAATATCTTTGTATGGGGAAGAAGGTGGTCAAAAAGTACAAACTTGCAATCAGTTATGAGATAAACAAATGCCAGGGATATGATTTGCAACATGATAAATATAATTAACACTTGTTCTTGCTGTTCAGTCGCTGAGTCATGTCTGACTCTTTGCAACTCCATGGCCTACAGCACGTCAGGCTTCCGTTGTCCTTCACTATCTCCTGGAATTTGCTCAGATTCATGTCCATTGAGTCAGTGATGCTACCTAACCATTTCATCCTCTGTCACTCCCTTCTTTTTATGTCTTCAGTCTTTTCCAGCATCAGGGTCTTTTCCAATGAGTCAGCTCATAAATAGTTTTTCACAAAGGCCTGTACTTAAGAATTCCCTACAGAATTTTCTTGACATGTTCTTGCTCTTGAAGATGAATACTTCTTGCTGGAACTATTTCACCAATAGCATGATAGGAAGATTTTTGCATGCTTTTTCCTACACTTTTTGTCAAATAGCAATTTTCAACTTAATGGTTGAAAAGCCCAAATTTCCTCCCTTCCCTCTCTGCTTTAGGATTTCTCCACAAATTAAGGAAACAAATAGGAGCTATCTGAAGAATATATCATATTAACTATCATTTGCTAGATTAACTTCTTCAGATAAAAAAATGGATTATCTGTAATTATGCATCATCTATAAAGTTTCATGAAGTTTATCTGCTTATGATTATTCTAAGGCAGTGATTCTGGAATATTTGTGTGCATCAGAATTGCTTGGGGGGCTCATTCAAACAAAGTCAGTGTTTTTTACTCACAGGATTTCTGATCAATAGATTAATAGATCTGGGATGGGGTCTGACAAGTTCCCAGGAGCTGCTGATGCTACTGGTTTGGAGAACACTTGAGGAACCACTTTAGGGTGAAAGGGGATAATCATAAACTAGTCCCCCGTCCCCTCCCAATATTTTCATATATTTAACTCCTAGTGAGAAATTGGAACCAAGTACAGTAACAAAAATAATGAAGCAATTGAAAAGTAACCTATTTATGAAAAGAAGTAAAAGAATTTGGGGACATTAAATAAAAAAGGTAAGACTGGAATATTAAAAAATAACTTTATGTTACATGAATAGGCTTAGCCAAAAATATAGGACTATATAATCGAAAATATAAAATGTAGGAATATAATACCTTGGAATCTTATCAGCAAGAATTTATGTGACTCTGTGTGTGTCTCTGTTTGTGGAAGAGGCCTAGGTTTGACTGTAGTGCAAAGGAATAATTCCTAGTGGCTTTGGGGGTCTCCAAAGTCCCCCAAGTAAAGTCTGTGTGTGATTGGTTGTGTCCAACTCTTTGTGACCCCATGGAGTGTAGCCCAGCAGACTTCTCTATGCATGGAATTTTCCAGGGAAGAATATTGGAGTGGATTGCTGTGCCCTCCTCCAGGGGATCTTCCCAACCCAGGGATGGAATGCCAATCTCCTGAGTCTCCTCCATTGGCAGGTGAATTCTTCACCACGGTGCCACTTGTGAAGCCTTAGAAGTGATGAGGCTTACCCAATTAGTCTGTAGATTTTCCAGTTAGACTAACTGCTGCGGGGACCTACAGGCATTTTCTTTGTTTGAATAGTCAATTATGTGAACCTGTTCTGCCTGCTAAATGATAAAGTGGGCAGGCCTGAAGATTGCCTTTCTAGCTATGACTGGTGGGAGGATAAAACATTTTTAGACAAGATGGAAGACATTCTGAGAAGTAAACCAGAACGCAGGAAAATTCTAGGGAGAAAAAAGTGAGCCGAAGTTAAATGTTGGAATGTCAATAAGAATAAGAATGAAAAAAAGAAGAAGAAATAAAATAAGAAACTCAGCCATACAAGGTGAATTTGAATCTTCTAAAGAAAAGGAATCTCATATTTCATGAGGTAATAATGTGAATTGCAGACATCAGCAATTTTAAGAAGAAAAAATGCTCAGATCAGAGGGGAATGATAATTATAGCCTGAGATAATTATCTGTCAGCCAACAGAATATAACATAGAAGAAGGTTAACAAGAATTAGCAGAAATTTGGGCAGGTTGAAATCATGGTTTGGAAAATAATATATGAAATTTAATAATAAAAAAAGCAATGCTCTGCTTTTAGTTGTGACTCAACACACGTTCATGAGAAAAGACTTGCTGTTTTAAGTAGTCTCTGCTTACAGTTTGCGGAGAAGGCGATGGCACCCGCTCCAGTACTCTTGCCTGGAAAATCCCATGAATGGATGAGCCTGGTGGGCTGCAGTGCGTGGGGTCGCTAAGAGTCGGACACGACTGAGCGACTTCACTTTCTCTTTTCACTTTCATGCACTGGAGGGGGAAATGGCAACCCACTCCAGTGTTCTTGCCTGGAGAATCCCAGGGACGGGGGAGCCTGGTGGGCTGCTGTCTATGGGGTCACACAGAGTCGGACACGACTGAAGCGACTTAGCAACAGCAGCAGCAGCAGCAGCTTACAGTTTGATGGGTCTATTATTAAAGCTACTGCAATCCTGGGATGCATTTCTGGAGAAAAAGCAAGGATCGGAGTAAGCAATGTGATATCTTGATCATATGGATACAGTCATTCTGAGATACTGTATTTAGTTTCTTTTAGAAGTAATACATGAACATGAGTACAGCAAGAGTTCAGACAGAAAAGCAGGGTACATTTCCCATTCCCAAAAGATAAGCAATTTAAATCTTCCCTATTAGTACTCCTAGTGATTAGTGTTATTACTTTAGTAACTTCTTAAAATATTGCTATCACTTAAAGAATATAGTGTGTTTGCACTGACTTCAACAATACCACTCGTAGACTTTTAATATATTTTTAGGTAAAGTGTTTTTCTTTTATTGATTATATTCTTCCTTGGTTCTTACACTTCAGTCAGCATCTAGTGATTCTCCACAACATAATTAACATCTAAATTTCCTTCACTTTCTTTGCCAGCTTTCCTTTTAAAAGCTATGCCATTACTTGCACACACTCTGGGTTGGTTCATCCTGCTTTTTTAATGTAAGGTGTATGTGTGCTAAGTTGCTTCCGTTGTGTCTGACTCTGCAACTCCATGGACTGTAGCCCACCTGGCTCCTCTATCCATGGAAATTCTTCAAACAAGAATACTGGAGTGGGTTCCCATGCCCTTCTCCAAAGTGCAAGATGTATATACAGTTTGTCAATAGGTTGATGCTAAAAAGTGGAAACCAATAAATAGTATATTCAATACTGTGTTTAACTTTAATGTTATTTACAGCCATACAATGAATGGATTAGTTCAACAACTTATCCGGTATCACTTTAAAAATACCAATATTAAATGAAGTCTTTTTTTCTTATTGTCAAATGCAGAAAATATGCCACATTTGGTTAGTTTTACATATTTGGACTATGATTTCCTCATACATCCTTCTTTCTTGAGAGGTTCTAATTACCTTTTTTTTTTTTTCCATCAGTTCAGTTCAGCCACTCAGTCACGTCCGACTCTTTGTGACCCTATGAATTGCAGCACGCCAGGCCTCCCTGTCCATCACCAACTCCCAGAGTTTACTCAAACTCATGTCCATCGAGTTGGTGATGCCATCCAGCCATCTCATCTTCTGTCATCCCCTTCTCCTTCTGCCCCCAACCCCTCCCAGAATCAGAGTCTTTTCCAATGAGTCGACACTTTGCATGAAGTGGCCAGAGTATTGGAGTTTCAGCTTTAGCATCAGTCCTTCCAATGAACACCCAGGACTGACCTCCTTTAGGATGGACTGGTTGGATCTCCTTGCAGTCCAAGGGACTCTCAAGAGTCTTCTCCAACACCACAGTTCAAAAGCATCAATTCTTCAGCACTCAGCTTTTTCAGTTCTTAATCATACAGTTTTTGTAATAGAATATTCTATCATCTTAAAACTATATTTGAAAAGTCCTCTGACTTACTCTTTCAGTTTGGACCTAGTTATTTCTAGAATTGACTATCCATGGAAAGTTTCTTCCTAGTGTGCAGTGAAGTAAAAGTGAAAGTCACTCAGTCGTGTCTGACTCTTTGCAATCCCATGAACTAGCCCATAGAATTCTCCAGGCCAGAACACTGGAGTGGGTAGCCTTTCCCTTCTCCAGGGGATCTTCCCAACCCAGGGATTGAACCCAGGTCTCCTGCATTGCAGGCGGATTCTCTACTAGCTGAGGCACAAGGGGAGCCCAAGAATACTGGAGTGAGTAGCCTTTCCCTTCTCAAGGGGATCTTTCTGACCCAGGAATCGAACCAGGGTCTCCTTCATTGCAGGCAGATTCTTTACCAACTGAATTATCAGGGAAGCCACTCTTTCTAGTGTAACTTTGGGTAAAATGGACTATTTCTAAAATTCCATTTTATGTTTTTTTATTGAATTCTGCTAAGTTTTTCTGGGCTAAAGTCTTAAGTATGTAATGTATTTATGCATTTTTTCAGAATGGGCACCCAGGAGAAAACCTTTTGGTGCCCTTACGTGTTTAAATTATTCTTTTATCCATATATTTACACAGTTTTGTTTTTTAGTGGGTATGTTAGCTTGAATTCTTTAGTTGTAAATAATATGGTCAAATTCTGGATAACTTAAGTAAAAAATAGTATATTGAAAAGATAGTAGTGATTTCAGAAATCTTTAGGAAGCTTTAAAAAATGGACTGAGCAGCAGGTAAGAACAGAAGTAGCTCAGAAATCAATCACTTTTTGGTCTTTTACTGCTGGAATATCTCTACATGTTGCTCTTCTGACTCCTATCTCTGCATTTTGAGATGTTGATTAATATCATATCAATGATTTTATTTTTCAGAAGTTCATCAATAGCTCTTACATTGATGGTGGGTTTTTCAATAGGCTTCATTCTTTCTGGTATATTGCTACTATTATTGAATTGGGACTTCAAAAGAGATGAAAAGATATTAGCAAATTGCTATATCCTAGAATGTAGAGTCTTGAAAAGTATGTCACAGAATGTGGAGAAATAGACAAGCAATATTTATTCCAAAGTTCAGATGGATGATAGGTTAGTAGTCTCCTATATGGACAACATATGGACTTGGGAGAAAATATTTGCAAACAATGCTACTGACAAGGGATTAATTTTCAAAATATACAAACAGTTCATACAGCTTCATATCAAAAGACCAAATAACTCAATCAAAAAATAAGCAGAAGACCTAAATAGATATTTCTCCAAATAAGACATACAAATGGCTAGCTGGAAAAGATGCTCAATATTGATAATTATCAGAGAAATGTAAATCAAAGCTACAATGAGGTATCACTTCACACCATTCAGAAAGGCCCTCATTAAAAAGTCTACGAATAAGAAATGCTGGAGAGAAAACAAAGGAACCCTCCCTCACTATTGGTAGAAATGTAAATTGGTGCAGCCACTAAGAAAGTAGTATGGAGTTTCCTTTAAAAATACTAAAAGTAGACCTACCATGACCCCACAATCCTACTCTTGGGCATATATCCAGAAAAGATGAAAACTCTAATTTTTCAAAGATACATGTACCGCAGTTCATAGCAGCACTATTTACAATAGCCAGAACATGGAAGCAACATACATATCCCCATTAACAGATGAATGGATAAAGGAGATGTGATCTCTCTCTCTCTCTCTCTCTATATATATATATATATATATAAATATATAAAACAATGGAATATTACTAAGTCATGAAAAGAGTAAAGTAATGCCATTTGCAGCAATATGGGTGGACCTAGAGATTATCATACAAGGTGAAGTAAGTCAGATGGAGGAAGACAAAAAGCATACTATATCACTTCTATGTGGAATCTAAAAAATGATATAATGGAATATATTTCCTAAAGAGAAATAGACTCACAGACATAGAAAACAAACAATGATTGTCAGAGGGGATAGCAGGGGGTGGAAGGAGATAAACTAGGAGTTCCAGGCTAATATATACATACTACTGTGATAAAATAGATAAACTAGGACCTACTGTATGGCACAGAGAAATATATTCAGTGTATTGTAATAATTTATAATGGAAAAGAATCTGAAAAAGAATAAATAGGAGAACTTCCCTGGTGGTCAGTGACTAAGACTCTGCACTCCCAAAGCAGGGGGCCTGGATTAGATCCCACATGCTGCAACTGAGAATCTGCATGCTGCAATGAAGATTAAAGATCTGTGTGCTCCAACTAAGACCTGGCAAGCCAAATAAATACATAAAAATTTTAAAAAGATACATGTGTATGTACACACACACACACACATGTGTACACACACACACACACACACACACACGGGCTTCTCAGGTGGCTCAGTGGTAAAGAATATTCCTGGCAAAGCAGGAGCCACAGGTGACTCGAGTTCCTTCCCTGGGTTGGGAAGATCCCCTGGAGAAGAAAATGGCAACCCACTCCAATATTCTTGCCTGGAGAATTCCATGGACAGAGGAGCCTGGTAGGGTGCAGTCTATGGGGTTTCCAAGAGTTGGACACAACTCAGTGACTGAGTAAATATGTAAATATGGGATTACCCTAGAGCTGTTTTAAAATGCAATGTGAAGCTGATGTTGATTGTTCATTTTTACTCTGCAGCAAAAGAGTGCCATACTTAAGTGAGAAGGCCAAATCTGGGGTCTTAAACGTAGGTGTCATCACAGTGAATTAAGTCCTTAAACTAAGGGCCTAGGCCTATGAGCAATTCTATTCTAAGACCTTGAGTGGTGGGCATATTAGGGTATATCTCAGGCATGCAACAGGGAAGTCTTAAAGATTTTCTATTTGGGGATCAGAGCTGTTTAGCTGTGTTCTCTTTCTCACAGAGGTGCTTATTTGCTTTATTTATTTATTTATTTTTTTTAGGGGTCCAAACTGATTGAAAAGTGCCAGCTTCTTTTGGGAGGCTAAATGATTCCAGAAAATGTCACTGTAGGATCTTTGTTGAGAACTGCATTTTGTCTTTCATGAATAATGAAATGCCCCATGTTTAATACTCAGAATAAAAATCAATAGTGTCAGCTTTCATCTGCTAACAATGCTACTCAAGAACACTAACCAATCTAGACTACATCTCCAGTTTCTTACTCAGCAGAGGAATCTATTTATTGCAACTCTTCTGCAACCTCCTTTCTCCTCATAAACTTTCTACTTCTCAGAAGCAGCACTGGAAATATGAACTCAAGGGCGGGGTGGGGGTGTGTGGCTTTCAAAGGTCTCAGGTGGATATAATGGGCTGCCACATGCCACATCAAGCTGGGGCCTGGCTGCTGGGTTTCTGGAATGAAAAAGATCCAAAGTGCCACTTAGGGTTTCGATCCATACCACTACTGAAAATAATTATTGATGAGCTGAATGAAATGGTTTTGTAAGAAAGTTACTTTTCTAACAGTATTCTCATTCATCTTTACCCTAGATATGTGATGCTGACATTGTCACCAAGGAATCCCAATATATTCGTATTAACTTGAACTTTCAATGATGATATGTATCAGCAGTTTTTTTCCCCAGAACTCCTGGGAGAAAGACATAAAGAACTTATTCTTTGAACTTACTTTTCCAGATTTTTTGTGTGTGTAATGAAGTAAAAAAAAAAAAAAAGCAGTGATATTTTAGTGCTTACCAGATGAACAATTTTGATTAGAGAAAATATTTAATGCTCTTTTCAGTGCTCTATACTTGATTTCAGTTTTTCCTCACTCCAGTAATTTCAATGTGTTCATATATATATTAGCAAATTAAATTCAAAAAACATTGAAGTATCTATTAGGGCCAATAAACTGTACTAGGTATTGTAGGGAATGATATGAATATGATATGACCAGATCACTAATGAATTTAAACAAGATATAATCACATGAGGAATTGTAATAATGGGCAGATTTCACATTTCCAGTGTCATAAGAGCAGAACTAACTGATAAGGTGGAACCCAGGGGTTTGAGATCACACATTACCCCAGAGACCAGGAAAGTTCATGGGAGAAGTGACCCTGGCCAATGACTAGAAAATGTACGTGGTGGGTTTTAAGACAAGAGTAAAGTAGTAAGACTCAGTGAAAGCCTAGGTTACAATGCTGCATGGGAACACATTGTAGCTTAGTTAAAACAATGAAAAGTATTAGTAGAGCAGTCATGTCCAACTCTTTGTGACCCCAGGGACTGTAGCCTGCCAGGCTCCTCCATCCATGGAATTCTCCAGGCAGAATACTGGGGTACCCATTCCCTTCTCCAGGGGTTCTTCCTGATCCAGGGATTGAACCCGGGTCTCCCACATTGCAGGTAGATTCTTTACTGTCTGAGGCACCAGGGAAGCCTAGTTATAACAATAGCTAGTATTTATCATACACTTCTTACATGCAAAGTGTCAGCCTTTAAATGTATTATTCCTGTAACTTCTACAACTGTATAATGAAGTAGGTACTATTATTTCTTTACTACAAATGAAGACAGACAGACTGCCATTTGAAGGTGTGTAGCTTAGGATGAAGCCCCAGGCTTCAGCAATATGTGAACCGTGAACTTCCAGATGTTCAAGCTGGTTTAAAAAAAGCAGAGGAACAAGAGATCAAATTGCCAATGTCTCCTGAAATTGCCAACATCTCCTGGATCATAGAAAACACAAGAGAGTTCCAGAAAAACATCTATTTCTGCTTTATTGACTATGCCAAAGCCTTTGACTATGTGGATCACAATAAACTGTGGAAAATTCTGAAAAAGATGGGAATACCAGACTACCTGACCTGCCTCTTGAGAAACCTGTATGCAGATCAGGATGCAACAGAACTAGACATGGAACAGCAGACTGGTTCCAAATAGGAAAAGGAGTACATCAAGGCTGTATGTTGTCACCTTTCTTGTTTAACTTATATGCAGAGTACATCATGAGAAACGCTGGACTGGAAGAAGCACAAGCTGGAATCAAGATGCTGGGAGAAATATCAATAACCTCAAATATGCGGATGACACCACCCTTATGGCAGAAAGTGAAGAAGAACTAAAGAGCTTCTTGATGAAAGTGAAAGAGGAGAGTGAAAAAATTTGACTTAAAGCTCAATATTCAGAAAACTAAGTTTATGGTATATGGTCCCATCACTGCATGGGAAATAGATGGAGAAACAGTGGAAACAGTGTCAGACTTTATTTTTCTGGGCTCCAAAATCACTGCAGATGGTGACTGCAGCCATGAAATTAAAAGATGCTTACTCCTTGGAAAGAAAGTTATGACCAACCTAGACATCATATTAAAAAGCAGAGACATTACTTTGCGAACAAAGGTCCATCTAGTTAAGGCTATGGTTTTTCCAGTGGTCATGTATGGATGTGAGAGTTGGACTATAAAGAAAGCTGAGCACCAAAGAATTGATGCTTTTGAACGGTGGTGTTGGAGAAGACTCTTGAGAGTCCCTTGGACTGCAAGGAGATCCAACCAGTCCATCCTAAAGGAGATCAGTCCTGGGTATTCATTGGAAGGACTGATGCTGAAGCTGGAACTCCAATACTTTGGCCACCTGATGCGAAGAGCTGACTCATTTGAAAAGACTCTGATGCTGGGAAAGATTGAGGGCAGGAGGAGAAGGGGACAACAGAGGATGAGATGGTTGGATGGCATCACCAACTCAATGGATGTGGGTTTTGGGTGGACTCCGGGAGTTGGTGATGGACAGGGAGGCCTGGCATGCTGCAGTTCATGGGGTCACAACGAGTCGGACATGACTGAGTGACTGAACTGAACTGATACACTCTTGTGGTTAATAGTGTGGATTCTGGAGCCATAGAACCAAGGATTCTAGAGCTTTGGTCTTCTACTAAAGAGTTTAGCAAACCTCCTAACCTCTCCACGACTTACTTTCCTCATCTTTACAGTTGGATTTAAAGGTTAATTTCCTCCTGGAAGTGTAATGAACGTTAAATGAGTTGAACTATGGAAGGCACTTAAAATAGTGGTGACAGATGCTAAGTGAGGTTAGTTTGAACAATATGAAATTGTTGCCTTTGTAGGCCAAATATGGACAGTTTCAAATGTCTTGGTCTAATAGGTTAGCTGTTATTTAGAAGACAAATGGATGCTGTTGAAGGGTTTTGCCCTCTTGAATTGCATCCTATTCCTTTCTTTCCTTTCACATGTAGATATCTCAGTATAATAGATACATCTGCCATCTTTTCCACCTCATCAACTGCCTTACAAATGTAGTTCTTTCTCCTTCAGTGCTTGAAGCCATGTGGAACAACCCTAAACAAAGTTCCATAGTAACACTGCTTAACTGTATACTTCATACTGCCAAGAGATAATAAAATACACCACCATATTTTTGAATAACCATTTGAAATGTTTCTATATATTTTTAGCTACTAGATCAGATTTGTGAAAAAGGAAGCATACCTCAGGGGGTTTTATAAAAATATTTTAGACAGTTTATTCACTCATTCTTTTATTCATTCATTAATTTATTCAGTTCTTTGATTGATTGAGCACACCAATACAAAGGATACAATATTAAATACAACAAACTATACAGAGATGAAAGTGACAGGACCTCTACCATTAAGAAGTTTAACATTATCTAGAACTGAATTTGAACTAATATGTAACTGGTAGTGAAATATTTGGACCATTTAAAACAAAGATGAATAGTTCTGTTACAAAAGCTTATATTCTTGTATGACAGAAAGATGTCTCTGAAATGAACAGATTTTTGTCTCTGAAATTATATCAGTTATCTATTGTTATGTAACAACTTATCCTAAAATGTAGCAGAATATTACAACAAACATTTTGTATCTCTCACATTTTCTGAGGATCAGGAATCCAGGAGTGGTTTAGCTGGTTTTTTCTTTTTGTTTTGGCTCAGGTCTCTAATGAGGTTGTAGGCAAGCTCTTAGACAGGGCTGCGGTCATTTGACTGGGGTGAGTTGATGGCCCCCTCACACGGCTGTGGACTGTGGAGGGGGCACCTCAATTCCTTGCTGGCTTTTGGCAGAAGGACTTGGTTCCTGTCATATAGGCCCTTCCCCAGGGCTACTCTGGATGTGGCAGTTGGCACCCCCAGAGCAAGCAATCCAAGAGAAGAAGCAAGGAGGGCACTGCGGTGACTGTTATGACCCAGTCTCCCCAAGCGACAGCCCGGCTCTTCTGCTCTCCTCTGTTCCTTAAAAGTGAGTCACTAAGTCCAGCCCATTGGCAAGGTGAGGAGGATTAGACTGTCTCTTGAAGGGTGGAGTATCAAAGCCTTCACAGACATATTCACAACTACCACTGCAGTGATGTTAATGTCTCACTTGAATAGTTTTAGTTTATTTGCCTTTTTTTGCATTTAGTAGAACTCTGTGATTGCATGTACTTGCTACTTTTTTGTTGGTAACTTTTTAATCATACATTTTCTATTTTCTGGTTTCAAAAGTAATACATGTTCATTATAGATTATTTAATAAGATAAACAAATATGAAAAATATGAATCACCCATACCTTATTCTACAAACCAGATATAACCACATTTAACATGCTTTTGGTTTCTAGTATATATATTACATACATACATACATGTATATTACAGTAATAGTATATATTCATATAAAAACATCTATATTATCTTATAGATAGAACATTTTTGGATATTTGTATCTATATTCTTATCTTAACATAAGGAGAATTTACTCTTATAATTAAAATTTATTAGAAAACAATTCTGAGAGCTGCATTACATTCTATGGGTGACTGTTTTTCCTTCTTTAATCTTTTTTTCTATTTTAGGCTATTTATTTCCTTTTATCACAATAAATACTAGTCATCTTTACATAGTGTCTTTGTACATCTGATTATTTTTGTATAAGATTCTACAAGTAAAATTATAGGGTGCACATACTACTAAATTTGCTCTCAAGGAAAGTTATATTCATTTGTATCTCTTTTGTTGTTTAGTCGCTAAGTCATGTCCGACTCTTTTTATGACCCCATGGACTGTAGCCCACCAGGTTCCTCTGTCCATGGAATTTCCCAGGCAAGAATACTGCAGTGGGTTGCCATTTCCCTCTCCAGGGGATCTTCCCAACACAAGGGCCAAACCCAGGTCTCCTGCATTAGCAGGCAGATTTTTTGCCACTGAGCCACGAGGGAAGACCAGTAGTCTTCAGTACTGAGTACAGTACCTCTCACTGTAATTTGTTGAGTATTTAATATTATCATTTTTCATCTTTTTAATAGACCAATTTCACTTTCTTACTTTGGGTTTTGTTGACATACCAGTTATTTTATTGCCTCTCTGTTATAAACTAACTTTTTGTTGTTGGCTCTGTGAAACTGGACGTGGAAACCATTATTTATTTATTTTCAGGCTCGGCTTTACTGGGGCAGAAGGCAATGGCACCCCACTCCAGTACTCTTGCCTGGAAAATCCCACAGACGGAGGAGCCTGGTAGGTTGCAGTCCATGGGGTCGCTGAGAGTCGAACACGACCAAGTGACTTCACTTTCACTTTATACTTTGATGCATTGGAGAAGGAAATGGCAACCCACTCCAATGTTCTTGCCTGGAGAATCCCAGGGACAGCGGAGCTTGGTGGGCTGCCGTCTATGGGGTAGCATTGAGTTGAACACGACTGAAGCGACTTAGCAGCAGCAGCAGCAGCTGCTGCGGCTGGAGGAGAGAGCTTTGAAACACGCTTCCTTTGCAGCCTTCGTGATATCATGCTTCGCCAGTAGAGGGCGCTGGAGAAGCACTGCAGGAGGAAGCAGGTCTTTGCTGACAGGGGAGCCTGGTGGGCTGCCGTCTATGGGGTCGTACAGAGTCGGACACGACTGAAGCGACTTAGCAGCAGCAGCAGCAGCGGCTGGCTTGCCAGGTTCCCGGGAAGCTGACTTTCTTCCTCCGGGGCTCCTCCCAGAATGGTTTCTTCAGCGCTAGTTGCCTATGGGGTGCAGCTTTCTTTAGCATTTGCTCCCGCAACCCCTTTTGTAGCTCTTGATTTGGTTTGTGGTGGCACAGCCTGGAGCCCCTTACAGTCCTGTGCTCTAACTCAGATCATTACTCTCCACACCTCACCTTGGTGCTCACTCCCAGAGAGTGCTCTGTGGGACTGACCATCTAGTAAGCCACTTGCCCCATCTCTGTCCCATGCAGACTCAAAGATGCCACAGCCCACGGCATACATAGAGTTGTACTAGGTTCCTGCAGAGATGGTTCCCACAGCCCACAGTCCCAGCAGCACTGGCAGCAGGGCCTCTGGCTTCATCTGGGTGCCTGCCCCTCAGCCTCAGCTTACCTGTTCTCCAGACTTTTTTTCCTGCAGCCCTCCAGACACTGACACTGTGTGATCTGGCCTTGTACCCACAGAGAAGCCCCTGTGCTCACTTGCCCACTGGATCCACACTCCAGAGGGTTGTTCCTGCTTATCTACTAAGCCTATGGCCCTGCTGTGTCCTGAGAGCAGAGGACGTTTCCTCTATGCAATGGGCTGCAGCCACACCTTCTTCAGTGCATTTCAACTCCTTACTCCAAGCTTTTCCTTAGTTGGGTATTCTTCCTCAGACTAGGGTACCCTTTAGAGTTCCCTTTCCATTTTTATAGTTACTCTCCTATTATCACAGCTAAACAGTTCTTTATATTAAATTATAACCCCCATTTAAATGACTGTGTGATTTCTGTCTCCTTATTAGACACAGACTAATACCACTGATCACTATTAAGATACAACTTTTCCCACACACTTAGTAGCTATTTGCATTTTCTTTTCTGCAATTTTACTTTTCAGACCATGCGTCTTACTTATTATTAATCTTTTTCCATTTTGTAGACTTTCAAGATATTAAAGATAAATCTTTTGCCATGTTTACGGCAGATACTTGAGACTACTTTAAATAAGTATACTGAGTTTTAACCACTACATTTGCTTTATTTTAGTGAGGTGAGACCTTCTTATTAACTCATAGATAAAAGGATAAAGATGCAAGCCACTGTCTTATTCAATAAAGGAGATTTCCTAGGACTGAAAAGTTCATACCACACTTTTACTTTCATCCAGTTTGGGATTTGGTGACATTGGGAAGTAATATGTTGTCTTAAACATGTTTCATATTTTGATAACTGATCTTCCAACTGGATTTACTATACTCAACCTTATCATATAGTATGTGTAATACAATCAATTTAATCCAATGCTTATTCAGTTAAGTTCAGTCACTCAGTTGTGTCCGACTTCTTGCGACCCCATGGACTGCAGCACGCCAGGCCTCCCTGTCCATCACCAACTCCTGGAGTTTACTCAAATTCATGTCCATTGAGTTGGTGAGTCCATTGAGTCCCATGCTTATGAGGAATGCAAATAGAACTAGTAGTAGGATGGAAAAAAGCTGCATAAATCTCCATTTTAATACAGAGTTCATAAGTAAAATCATAGGTGATACTTGTGGCATTCGCAGTGCTTTTTCAGACTGGTGAAGTGGACTTGAAGGACCCTGAGCCCTGTCTTGTAGAATGAGTTATTTTGGAGAAAAAGAACAGAGCTCGAGATTTCCTGCCCAACTTCAGATGCCACAGCTTCGCATTATCTTCTGTATTCATTCAGCAACAAATGGTTATCATGGATCAAGTCTTAGCCTAGCTGATGAAATACATTAAATCTCTGTGATATGTTTGTTTGGAAAAATAAAGAAAACTAGTTCAACTGACTTAAGAAAAATCTTAAGAACACTTTTGAAATTCATCAGTAGAACAGAGGGGGAAAAAAGAAGGGCTTGGGCTGAGAGAATTATGATTTGGATTTCTTAACAGAGGCCATAAAGTTTTCTGTCCCAAAGGACAGGTAGCTCTGATGTTATAGATAGCTCAAAGGACAGAAAGACACTCCTAGGTTTTATGAAAAGGCTAGAGTTTAAGAAACTGTGAAATACCATCACCATCAGATTTCTTGGTGGGATAATAATGGGCTGATACTTTATTTCAAGAGCTGGAAGCTATTACTTCTGAATCATTTCTGAGAGCTAGTTGATGGTAGTTCTCTTGACAGTTGAAGTTAAATAAGTTTAAGCTACATGGTATCCTAAGATACCCTTTAAATTCAAGTTCACTGAGTGTTTTACTCTAAAAACTATTTGGAATACATAGTATCCAAGCTTATTTTAGTTACTGAAACTAAATTCAAGTTTCTTTCAGTCCAACTGTGAATCCTACCTAACCTCTTCACTTCAGAGAGAGACAAGCCGTACATTCAATTTCCTATAGATTCAAGTTCACACATGTTTTTTTAATGCAAGTATAGAATTTATGCACTGAAATAGTACTAAAACCTTCTAATTTTGTTGGAGTGTCTTAGCAATAGTGACTTGTACTGCTAAACTGTTGTCTCTGTTTTCATTGTCCGTTTACTTCAAGATATTTCAATATGATTGCCTTTTCTGTTCTGAATCTGGAAATAAGGAGAAAAAGAATATTAACCATTGGACGCATTTCGTGCATTGAACCTACTAAAGAACCAAGCACCCAGTGTGCAAGCTCTTGACTTACTTTGCTACTGTTCTTTGAATCTCTCTTTTTTCTTCTTCATTTAATCTTTGAAGGATGGATTCCAGGAGAGAAAAATGAAAGTTAATATACTGAGCCACCTGAAAGAAAAAACGAAAAGGTAGAGCATTTGTGTGAGAGGTCCTGGGTCTGAAGAGCTCAAAGGCAGATTCAGGGCAATGGCATCCATACATCACTGCTAATTTCTTCTGCATCTTTATCCATGAGGAAAATGCGAGCATTTGTTTTGGACGGTCCCTGTAGGAGCCTGTGCAGCAGCGGAATGTCTGTCTTCTTTAGCCGTTTCTGCTCTGCAAATGAAAATAAGAATCAGCTACAGTCAGGAGGCCATCCTAGAGAAAAAAAAGGAACATAATTTGTCCATTCATTTTGCTTCTTCTACTTACTTTGTAAAACCTATAAAGAAGAGGAGTTGTTTTACTCACTCGAAAAAGCAAGTTGAAATTAAAACCTTTAAATGAACTAAAAATAGACTTTCTCTTGCTATCCTTTGGGATTTGACTTGCCTTTGGTTTCGATATTAAGACAAATCTGCCGTCGCATTTATGCCTTTGCAAAACCTAAAAACATTCATTCAATAAATATTTATTGATCTTTCCTAGTTCCATTAATGTAATTCTATCCTTCTAGTAGCTCGGATCCAAAACTTTGTAATTATCTTCAATTCTTCATTTCCTTCTCACCCCACATCCAATCTTTGGATTTTCTTTAAAAATGTATTCTGAATTGTTATTTACATTAGGAGTATTTTTTATTATTTCCTTCATCTATTGGCTTCATCCATTCAGCCATAACAATGATATGAGAAAGAAAATAACTTTCAATTTGGTATATTCCCAGAACTTCAAATTTCCAAAAGTTATAAACACTTCTTCCAAAAAATATTTTTTGCCTAAGTAGTTTCACATCTGTGATTTCATCTTTATCAGACTGAAGCATGAACAGGACACAGTGCCCTTACAATCATTTTCTTTCCTCCTTCCTTCCTCAAATAATTTTTGAGTTCTTACTAGGTACCAGGCCTTGTTCTCTGTACTGGGCACACTATAGAAGAAAACAGAGTAAAATCACTTCTCTCATGGATCTTACACTCGTGGAGAGGATGGTGATAAGGAAGATACAGCAATAAAACCTATCATATATAGTGCTAAATATTCAGGGTGAAAATTACTCAAGGAAGGGGGTAGAAAGTATGCATGTGTGTACATATGTGTATGCAAGTGAAAAGTTTTAAATTATTGATAGAATGGCTGAGGGAGGCCTCACCAAAGATGCAATATTTGAGCAAAGACCTGAAGGAGATGAGAGAGGAATCATGAAGCTATTTAGGGGAAGTGTGTGTCAAAAGAATAAGTAAGTAAACTGAGCACCCATGAAGTCAGTGCATGCCTAAAGATGTCAAAGAGCACCTAGGAGCAAGGTGGCTGGTATGGAGATGAGGAGAGGGCTATTAAATGATGAAGAGAAGAGGTGATGGGACCAGCACAAAGATTTTGACTTTGCTGTGAGAAGGGAGACCATTGGAGGATCTGAGAAGAGGTGCGACACAGTCTGACTTAAATGGTTAAAGAACTGCCTGCTCTGTTGACGTAGACTGATGGGAAAAAGGTAGACCAGTTAGTTCCCTCTCTGGTATCATGTGTTTCTTTGGGCTTTTAAAAGTTCCAAGGGTCAGAACTGTTCTCATCCCCTGAACTGGACTTCCCCAGGAAAAAAATGCAAGGCAGGGTCCAGAACTTAGAAGCCCAGCTTTCCCACAACTAGTGATATGATTCATTACTGGATCCACAGAGTCAGTGTTTGCTGCTTCAATTCCTCTATGATTTCTGAAGCAATGAGGAAGCTTGATAATTCAGCCCCTCTCATTAACCCACCAGAACCCTCTTTTTAAAAAATTAATTAATTTTGATTGAAGGCAATATTGTGGTGGTTTTTGCCATACATGGGCATGAGTCAGCCATGGGTTTACTTGTGTCCCCCATCCCTCTGGGCTGTCCCAGTGCACCGGCTTTGAGTGCCCTGTTTCATGCATCAAACTTGGACTTGGACTTGTCTTTTCTGTATCTCCCCAACCCCTAACCAAGCAATCAATGTTAATAGCTTGGTATTTATCTTTCCATATCTTTCTCCATAATCATATACTCATATAAACCACATATTTAAATAGGGATTTATAATTCTTTTTAAAAAATGAAATCATACTCTATACATTTATAGGTAGGTTGCATTTTTAATAAATATGTATTGTAAAGTTCCCTCCATTCAACTGGTACAGATCTAACTCATTTCATTTAATAGCTGCATATTAATCATGTATGAAATCATTCTTCTATGATAGGTAACTTTGCCTTTAGCTTTCTATCATTATAAATAACCTTGCATATAAATCTGTAGGTAATAGTGCTTTGATTTTTGTGAAACAGCTTCTTACCAGTGGATTTGCTGGGCTAAGGAATATGTATACTGTAGATTTTTAATAAATATTGCTAAAACGAGTTCCAAAAAAGTGGGAGTCAGATCTTCACCAGAATTGCATGAATATACTCTTTTACTTTCATCCGTGCCAGCCAGTAGGTAGAATCAGATACAAGATAACATGGCATTGTGGGTTGAATATACATGTCCTTGACCTTTGCATTTCCTTTAATACTTGCATTCCCTTAAGTTTCAGACTTTCCTAAAAATATTTACAGGTTATTTTGTTATTCTCTGAACTGCTTCATCATACTTCTTTGTATTTTTATTGGACTGGTTGCCTTTTCATTATCACTTTGCAAAAACTTTTTGATACTCTAGGTATTAATCTTTCATCTGATAGTCTTCATAATCTTTTGTTTGTATCTTTTACATTTTATACAGTCCAGTATTTTTATCTTGTAGTTTTCTCCTAAACAACCAGAATGAATACACACATACACTCAGAACTTTCAAAAATATATTTCTTATATTTAAGGTTTCAATTTATAAGGCTTCAATTTTATATATGTTTGGATGTCCAATTTCCATTTTCTTATAGTTGTTCTTGATCAAAATGTATTATTTTATTTAATCAATTTCTGGCTCAAGCGATCAGACACTTAAATTACAACCTGAGCCATTTCTATAATTTAACTTCAAAATTTTTCAGTTTTAATGATGGCCATTCTGGCTGGTGTGAGGTGATATCTCATTGTAGTTTTGATTTGCATTTGTTTAATAATTAACGATGTTGAACATCTTTTCATGTGCTATTGGTTGTCTGTATGTCTTCTTTGGAGGAATGTCTATTTAGGTCCTCTGCCCGTTTTTTGGGAGAGGGCAATGGCACCCCACTCCAGTACTCTTGCCTGGAGGATCCCATGGACGGAGGAGCCTGGTGGGCTGCAGTCCATGGGGTCGCTGAGGGTCAGACATGACTGAGCGACTTCACTTTCACTTTTCACTGTCATGCATTGGAAAAGGAAATGGCAACCCACTCCAGTGTTCTTGCCTGGAAAATCCCAGGGGCAGGAGAGCCTCGTGGACTGATGTCTATGGGATCACACAGAGTTGGACACGACTGAAGTGACTTAGCAGCAGCAGCCCATTTTTTGAGTGGGCTGTTTGTTTTGATGCTGTTAAGCCTCATGAGCAATTTTGGGAGGCTAATCTTGTATCATTCGCATCATTTGCAAACATTTTCTCCCAATCAGTGGGCTATAGTTTTGTTTATTGTTTCCTTTGCTGTGAAAAAACTTTTGAGTTTAAGTAGGTCCCATTGTTTATTTTTGTTTTTATTTCCAATATTCTGGGAGATAGATTGAAAAAGATATTGCTGTGATTTATGTCAGAGAATGTTCTGCCTATGTGCCTATGTTTTCCTCTAGGAGTTTTATAGTATACAATCTCACATTTAGGTCTTAAATCCATTTTGAGCTTATTTTTGTATATGGAGTTAAAGAATGATCTAACTTTTTCTTTTTTTTTTTTTTTACTTTTACCTGTCCCTTTTCCCCAGCACCATTTGTTGAAGAGACTGTCTCCAAAATTGTGTAGTCTTGCCTCCTTTGTCATAGATTAATTGACAATAGGTGCAAGGGTTTATTTCTGGGGTTTCTATTTTAAGGCTTTCAAAAATTTCATTTCAATATTGCCTTAGGGTTTCTCGAATCCATCTTTTACTCTTTGCTCCTAGCACCCTACACATTGTCTCTTCCCAAGGTCCTGATGCTAACTTTTACCCCACCACATAGTTCTGCACATTTTTCTCTACCTAGGGAAGAGGGAACACTCCCACAATGTGTCAGAAAGAGGTAATGTTAAGAAAGAGGTAACAATGAGATCAGGGAGTAAAGGTATGTAATGATGACTCTAGTAAAAGCTAGAATGATAAGGGAAAGTGAAAAGAAAAGAGAACAAAGATCAACAACTGAAATGCCTACAATTCCTGGGAATCTTCCCCTATTCTCCAGGACTCTTTGATCACCATTCAGATAGTTTAATGCCTGGCCAACAAGCAAAGGCTTTTGTGTTAAGCTCTTCTAGGATCCCTTATTCTTAGGTTGTCTTCCTTTGAAACTGTGAAGGATGAATAATGTAAAACACCCCACCTCTCTTCTTTCTTTCTTCTCTCCCTCCTTTTCTTCCGCAGAAAGAGGTAAACTGCTTTTCTGCCTTATTAATGGGCAGGAAACGACAGCACATGCAGTCACATAAGAATAACCAAGTTTTCTTACCTCCTGATGCAAAAATAATGTAAAGTGCAAAATCCTGGGCACTATTTTCAATCTGTCAATGGAAAAAATGAACAGACATGAATTCTTTGTTAGTGTTTTCTAAGCCAACCAGACATTATGTATCCATTTCTTCACTTTAATTTTTCACTTTCATATATAAAATCTTCTCTGCTCCCCAGGGATAAGGTAATTTCTCAGTGCAGTTACTAAAAGATGTTATATAGTTGTCTTTTGGTATCTGCTGTGGATACCAAAATCCACATATACTCTAGTCCCTCAGTTGGCCTTTTGTACTCCCGGGACTGCGTTCATGGACTCAACCAACCATGTATTGTAAGCAGTAATATATGCACTGAAGAAAAAATCCACGTATATGAGTATGTATGGCTGAGTCCCTTTGCTATTTACCTGAAACTATCACAACATTGTTACTTGGCTATATCCCAATACAAAATAAAAAGTTAACAAAAAATCCATATTTAAATAGACCCATGGCATTCAAACAAGTGTTTTTCAAGAGTCAACTATACATAGGAAAGAATTTTTGGAACTGAATATTTAATTTAGATATACATGCTTATATGTCTTTTTCAGAAAAATCCATTTATGTGTTTACAATTAAATTATACATAAGATATTTATAGTTCAGTTCACTGATAAAGATTACCTTAAATTTTTGGAGAATTTGCTTTATTACGTCTTCAGTTCTCATATTACTGTTTACTCTGACCTTAGTTTCTGATCCAAAGGCTGGAGTGAAAATTGACGTCTAGAAGAAAAAAAAATAGATTTTTGTAATTTTAAGGACATATGTGACAAACTAACAAGAGTCTGTCTCTTGAATCTGGCCTTCCTTTGCACAAAAAATCCAAGATCATGAGTTTAAAATTTTGCTTTCTTATTTTTACTTTCTTTGTTTTGGTTGTTGAGTCCTATGTATGCCTTTAAGCAGCTTTATATTGTTTCTACAGTAAGTTAGGTAAAACGTCATTTGAGAACGTTTGAAATATTTTCATTAGATAATCATACTATTCTTTACTGTAATTTAAGATTTCAAAATTCCCTCCTGTTTGGGAGTAATTGTTCTAAATTGTTTTTATTTGAGCCATATGAAATCATTCCTTTTCAGCTGGTCAGAAGTGGTCCAGTGTTGGCAATTCCATGTGATTCAGCTTATATCTCAACTGAGGATTTGGGTAAAAGTGCTGCTAATTGAACATTTAGAACAATGTTTCTCACAAGTTGCTCTAATCAATAGACAGCCCTTTAGATAAAATTTGGTAAACAGCTGCCATGACCCAATAAAGCTGACACATCCCTCTTGGGGGGATCAGTAATGCACCATAAAAATTATAAGAAACATATAACCATAAATTTTTTACTCATAATTTTATTCCTACTTTAAAATAAAATCCTGAGAGAGATGAAAAAAATTAAATGGAAAATTCCAGAAATAATTCACACATTTTAAATTGTGTGCTGTTCTTTTTTTTTTAAGGTTTTTTTTTTTTTTTTTTAATATGGACCACTTTTAAAGTCTTTATTGACTTTGTTACAATATTGTTTCAGTTTTCTGTTTGTTTTTTTTTTTTTGCCTCAGGCATGTGGGATCTTAGCTACTTGACTAGGGATCAAACCCACACCCCCTGCATTGGAAGGCGAAGTCTTAACCACTGGACTGCCAGGGAAGTCCCTGTGTGGCATTCAGAAAGTGTGTTGAAAGTGTTGGTTGCCCAGTAGTGTCCAACTCTGCAATTCCATGGACTGTAGCCCACCAGGGTCCTCTGTCCATGGGATTCTCCAGGCAAGAATACTGGAGTAGGTTGCTGTTCCCTTCTCTAGGGGATCTTCCTGACCCAGTGATTGAACCTGGATCTCCTGCATTTCAGGCAGATTCTTTGCCATCTGAGCCACCAGGGAAGCCATTCTGAATAGCATGGTAAAATCTTGCACCATCCTACTCCACCCTGTCCAAGATCCCCAACCACTGACAATGTCTGCTTCTGACAGACATCTATCAACTTCATCACAGCCTGATCGTCCAGGATCATCTGAAGCAGATATATTGTCAGAAGGTCACTAGTAGCCTGATGCTACATCACAATGCCTATGTCATTTACCTCACTTTATCTTATCACATCATAGGCATTTTATCATCTCCTGCCCTTATAAAATTGAATACAGTACTACAAGAAATTTTGAGAGAGAGGGAGGAAAACACCACATCCACATAACATTTTTACACTATATTATTATAATTATTCTACTTTATTGTTAGATATTATTGTTAATCTCTTATTTTCCCTAATTTATAAGTTAACCTTTATCATAGGTATGTATGTATAGGAAAGAACATAGTATATATAGAATTCAGTACTATCCTTGGTTTCAGGCATCCACTGGGGATCTTGGAAAGTATTCCCTTGGGACTATGTATCACAATCTAAGCCTCTAATAAGTGTGTTATTCAATATTGGCATTATCAAGAGATTTCATGATATAAAAACATATATTACAACTATTTCAACTTAAATTCCTAGATACCCATCATTGCATATCCATTGATAGGGTGCTTTAGGTTTTGAGGTTTCATTTTCTGCTAGTTATTATACTGTAGTGAATGACATTTGTATGAAATATCTTTAGTTTCACTTGATCTCTTTCAATCAACAGCAATGACACTAATGTAAACTGCGTTCTTCTTTTGTGCAGACACTATGCTAAGTGCTAAATTCACCTCATTCCACTTAATCCCATGAACAGCCTTGTAAAGAAGGAAGGATGAAAGCTAAGAGATCGAGATTTTTCATTTGCTCAGCAAGAATTTGCAATCAAGTCATCAAACTGCAAAGACCAAGAATTTTAATTATGATGCTGTGCTGCCAATCTAGTGCCAATTTCATGCTTAGTACTGCGGACCAATCTGGAAGCTGCTCATTTGGAAATACGTGGCTTTCACAGCCTTTCTAAACACAAACCACCCTACATGTGCTGATGACATACAGCATAATTCTGAAGAGAAGAAACCAGGCCTATTGGTAGTTGCATATCTGTAGGGGACTGTCAATACTGTTTTGGCCAGGGAGGAAATTTTTGAGAAAGAAAAATGTCTAATTTGAACCAAAAATTCACAAGGGAGATTTCTCCCCACCAGTCTCCAAAGAGACATATGGATTGCCTTCCAAGGGAGGAAGAAGGAAAAAGGTAGAAAGCCTTCTAAGGAAAAAGCTTATGATGAATGAATTAATATTTTGTATGAAAGAGCTTAAAATGGTGCCTCACATAGAGTGGTTTTAAAGTATTTATTAAATGAATGGATGAATGATCGCTAAAATACATGACATAAAAAATTTGAGTTCTAGAAAAAAATGATCTATTTCCTACCTTCAGCCAAGTTAAATGTCTTTTAAATATTACAGAAAGGCACATATAAGTTCAACACATATTAAGTGAAACAATCAGAATACAAATTATATAAACTATAATTGCACTTGTGTAAAAAGTGATATGTATATTATATGTGTAAGACCTGGAATTAGAAATTTAACTGATCAGAATAAACAGGGCTATAGCTGACTTAATCCTTTTATTTCAAATTTAATGTTTGAATGTACTTTGAACCAATATCTTTTGTAGCACTTACATGATTCTAATGACATTTATGGATGTATTGGTTTCTTTGCCCAAGCGCTGAGCTCCATGCTTACACAGGCACCAGCTGAGTCATCTGTATATCTCCAGTGTGTACCATAGGGTCTGCCACTTAGGGTTGACCAATCATGCTGGTTAAGAACTTGGGTTCTGGCATCAGACAAAGCTGGATTTGAGTTCAGAGTTGGTACTTAAAAGCAGTGGACCTGTGACAAATTATGTAACCTCTGTGAATTTCTGTGAATCTGAGGTGATCAAAGCAGTCAGTCAATCCTGAAATCACCCTGAATATTCATTGGAAGGGCTGATGCTGAAGCTCCAACACTTTGGCCACCTGATGTGAAGAGCCAACTCATTGGAAAAGACCCTGATGATGAGAAAGATTGAAGGCAGGAGGAGAAGGGGATGACAGAGGATAAGATGGTTGGATTGCATCACTGACTCAGTAAACATGAATTTGAGCAAACTCTGGGAGATGGTGAAGGACAGGGAAACCTGGAGTGCCACAGTCCATGGGGTTGCAAAGAGTTGGACGTGACTGGTGACTGAACAATTGTGAACCTCAGTTAACTCATAGGTAAAATAGGGAAAATAATAGTATCTACTTCATATGGTTATGTTTTAGTGAGTAATGAGATAAGCCAGCAAAACAATTTCATGCCAAATAAACAGTGAGTACCCAGTAATAATAGCAGTAGTATATCTGATAGTATTTTAAGTTTGAGTTGTAAATTCAATTCAGTGATACTGTTAGCACAATAGACAGCATTCTTTTAAATGACATTAATGGAATTGTAACTCACTTCATGGTTATAAAAGTGTCCATTAATAGAGGCTCTATGCTTCTGTCTGTCTTTTCTGTCCATCATCGGAGGCTTCATCCTTTTCCTCACCAGGGTTGCTTCACTCATAGTTCTGTAGAGTAATGGGGATTCAGGCTCTTCATTTGCATGAGGCTTCAGAGTGCTACTGTGATAAGATAAATAGTCTGGGAAGAATAAAGGTTATAAACCCATATAATTTAGCTGCTCATCTCTTTTCATCATGGATGGATTAGTATTAATAAGTAATTATGTGGCTAAGCAATGAACTAAAATTCTTTTAAATAGAAAATAGCAATCATCTTGTTTAAGAATAGGGACAACTGGTGACACTTGTGTTCCATTTTACCTTGGAATTTTAATTTAATTGTAGTTAGAGTATAAGCAAGTGATGTTTCATCTTTCTCTAGCACTGGTGCTAAATACAAATAGATTTTTATTATATCTTTGGTGTCAAGATATTGGGATTCCCCTGTGCTGAAATGAGTGTTGTCAATGGATTAATTATTAATATAAGGATCCTCATACAAAAGATGCCAAAAGGTCATAAGACAAAAATAAGGAAGTCCTGGTAGGAACATCATGTTTGTTATAGAATATGAGTTGTTAAAGGACAGTAGAGGGGATGAATTGAGAATGCTTTGAAAAAAATTAGTTACACATTGGAAGTTGCTGGTAGCTTCATGAAGACAATACCAGCATGATACCCTTGTTCAGTCTGAAATCAGCTTGGTAATATCACCATTCCAGAAATGTGAACCCCACTCCAGTCTCAGTCATCAGCTCCTCCTTGGATCTATATATACCATATAAAAATGAAAATCCATGTAAAATACAAAATATCATGCCTGTCTCAGTAAATGACAGAAAACTAATAGTATATCATTGTTGTTATGATTACTGATGTCACAAGTCATAGGAGCTGGCATTTCCAATTGGTTTGTCAAATTTGATATGAACTTATCTGATGTTTAAGTAGATCTCTCTCTTTTTTAAAACTTGTTATTTTATATTGGAATATAGCCGATTAATAATGTTGTGATGGTTTCAGGTACACAGCAGAGCGACTCAGCCATACAAATGCTTAAAACAACCCTATCAAATATAGCAAAACCAGCATATCTGCCTCTGAGAAGCCATGTCATGTTAAGTATTAACTAAAATACAGCTTCTCAAAAGATGTAGAATTCAACCTGAAGGGCTTGGTCTTAACATAAAAACTATTGAGTGTTATAAATATCCTAATCCTTGGGGGGAAATACTGAACAATTTTATGTATGAAAAACTTTACTCAAACCATTCATTCTCCCTAATCTAATAAAGCTAAGTGACTTAATATGTTTTTTTAATAATGCTTTTATATAGCAAAGTAGGGTTCTTAAACATTATATGAGCACCGTAGTGACTTAAGTTGGTATGCTCCTAAGATATATTTTTTAAATGTAAAATAAGAATTTAATAAGTAATCGTATATAAAATGTTATATTTTAGAAAAACATTTAGGATTCATGCATTATATTAGCTAAAAAAAAGTCTCCTTATAATAAGAGTTTGATACTGACCTTCCTGGGAACCTGTTCCTCCAGTCACTGGAATCTGATCCCTGTCCAAGTCACTAATGCGATAAAGATCATCAAATTCTCCCCAGCGTGTCATTCCCCTGAAAAGTAATAAATTGTGTAAGTGATATCAATTATATTTATCAAAGGGCCTATCATAGTTTCCAGATTTACAGTATTAATACAGTACCATGGACCTCTGTGGGTAGACACACCAGCCTAAATTATAACAATCTTTTTATTATTAAAATTATCTATACCAGAGTAGTCAACATACATTAATTAACACTTTAATTAATTCTTGTACTGATTCTTAGCATGTTTTGACACAATATTTTAGTTAAATACTGAAACACACAATTATATAGATTCTGTAAAATGTACAGAATATGTAGAAACCAAGAATCCATTCTTATACAGATACCTCATTATGCTCTTCAGTGAGTTTAGATACAAAAGCATTTATTCTAACTTGCATTGAGCTCCCATTGTATTCAAAGCATTTTAAGGTCAAGTGATTCCAGTATGATGCTGCTAAGTCACTTCAGTCGTGTCCAACTCTGTGTGACCCCATAGACAGCAGCCCACCAGGCTCCGCCGTCCCTGGGATTCTCCAGGCAAGAACACTGGAGTGGGTTGCCATTTCCTTCTCCAATGCATGAAAGTGAAAAGTGACAGTGAAGTCGCTCAGTCATGCCCGACTCTTAGCAACCCCATGGACTGCAGCCCACCAGGCTCCTCCATCCATGGGATTTTCCAGGCAAGAGTACTAGAGTAGGGTGCCATTGCCTTCTCTGATTCCAGTATAATAAGATACAAAACCTATTTTAAAGACCCTTGAGCGCTACAAAGAATTCAATTTATAAAGCAGGAAAATCTCTGGGAAAGACTTCTTTTCTGGGACATCATGATTTATAAAGTGTACTATTAATTTTCAATGCATTCTAATGCCCAGAAAAAGTAAAACTGGGCACTGCTTATCTTTACCAGTTGGACCAAGGCTCATTTTTTATTTTCTTTCTGGCTTTAAATAAGTTACTTTTTTTCTCTGTGCATTAGCGTTCTCACCTGTAAAATGGAGATGAACATAGAGTGAGGTAGGATAGGACTGTTGAGAAGATGAAATGAGTTAATTTATGTAAAACCCTTGAAAAAGTGCCCAACACACAGTAAGAACTCAAAATACATGTTAAAAAAACGACCTTGGTTGTCTTCATCTTCATTGGCATCCTCCTCACAGTCCCCATCATCTACATGTATTTCATGATGGGTCTGGAGCCATTAGGGATCCAAGGTATTCCTAGATCTCTCTAGGTTAATAGATAACTATCATATCTGGGACTAGTCTTAGCTCTTACTAAGAGTCTCTTCCAATGTCTGTTTTCCTTATGGCCAAAAAATATTACCCGTAGGGAGTTTATGACATTAATTCTACCCAATGTCACTGGTAGCAACAACAACACAACGTGCTTATTCATACTAGTGGTGGTAAATATGAATAAACATGATCCTTTTCTTCTGTGACCTTTGAATTCCTTTGAAGTCTTTTACAATTTCTATATCATTTGAGTCTCACAATAATAGCCTTGTGACATAGATAAGATAATCCTAATATACTGGTTTATTAATTTTCCATTAAGCCCTACCATCCAGGATATAGCCAGTCAAAATAAATGTCCTAGAAGTCCAATAACTTTACTTAGTAACTTTAACTCAAAGGAGAACAATTCTGGCCCTGACTCAGGCCCTAGTTATTCTTCCTTTTACTTTTTTAAATTGAAGTATAGTTGATTTACAATGTTTTAAGTGTACAGCAAAGTGGTTAAGATATATGTATGTATATGTATATGTATATGTATTTCTTTCTCAGATTCTTTTCCATTATAGGTTGTTAGATGATATGAATATAATTCCTTGTGCTATATGGTAGGTCCTTGTTTATCTATTTTACATGCAATAGTGTGTATCTGTTAATCCCAAACTCCTAATTTATCCCTCCCTGCACTATTCCATTTGGTAGCCATAAGTTTGTTTTATGCGTCTGTTTCTGTTCTGGAAATAACTTCACTTGCATCATTTTTAAGATTTCACATGTAAATGATTTTTGTGATATTGCCTTTGACTTCATGCAGTGTGATATTCTTCAAGTCCATCCATGTTGCTGTAAGTGAAATTATTTCATTCTTTTTATCGCTGAATAATATTCCATTGTATGTATGTATATATATATATATACTACATCATCTTTATTCATTCATCAATGGACATTTAGGTTGCTTCCAGGTCTTGGCTATTGTAAATAGTGTTGCTCTGAACACTGGGGTGCATGCATCTTTTCAAATTATTGTTTTCATCTTTTCCAGATATATCCTTGGAAGTGGGATTGCAGGATCATACGGAGGCCCTATTTTTGGTTTTTTAAGGAACCTCCATACTGTTCTCCATAGTGGCTGTACCAATTTACATTCCCACCACCAGATAGGTAGGTTCCCTTTTCTAGTTATTCTTTTGATAGACAAAATTATCGATGTATAGAAGATTAATTTAAAAAGGCAGATGTGATTATCATAGAAAGAGTGTTGAAAGGGAAAGTGTTAGTCACTCAGTTGTGTCTGACTCTTGGAGATCCCGTGGACAGTAGCCTGCCAGGCTCCTCTGCCCATGGAATTCTCCGGGCAAGAATATTGGAGTGGGTTAATCATGGAAAAAAAAAAAAAACAGAATAACAGTGAAAATAGAAACTAAAAAGTCAAAGCAACCCAATGCTATCTCCCATGGGGGAAGATGAGAGAGCCCAAGCATGCCAGACCAGTGATGTGCTATAAATTCTTGGTAGTCCTGCCCAACTTGACACCTGTCCTCACCTTCTCTCAGCTCAGTGATGTCACACAAAAGTAGAGGAACAAACATGGCTTAATATGGCTAGTGTTGGGCCCCTTTTCTTCCTTACCATCTTAACAAAAACAAGCACCTCCACCCCCAAATTACCACCCCCAGCCTACCCCTTTTCAGCTCTGGACTATGTAATTGGAAGTGTCTCCATACACAGGTATGCACATGACCAAGCTTGAATGCAGTGACTCAAAGTTTTCTAAAGAAAACTGGTGGAACTTTATGTAACATCAAATAGTTTAAATTGCCCAAGCACGGGCATGTCAGCCTTATTCCAACCAAGTTTCAGGATATATACCATTAGAAAATGTAAACTATGGGGTAGTATTCTCATGAGCTGCAAAATAAAAAGGAGGTCAACATTTGATAGACAAATTGAAGGTAGTCACTTCTCTACCCACATGGTAAGAAAGGAAAAACACTATTGATGTTATTCAAATGAACATCTGTCCAGTTTCTGCTCTTTATGCCATTCTGCCATGACTTGAACAAAGCATGTCAAAGCAGACTTTGGAAAGACATTGAAAGCAGAAAGGGAAACCGGTGCCAGCAAACATAATCTCAGTAAGGTTGCTTTTACAAAAAATTTCCAAAACAAAATACTTGGACCAGTTATAGATATCAAAGTACTGCCCACGGAAGTGTTTCCATAAAGGATCACAAGTGGTCACAGCTCAAACTGATTTATTTTTAAACTGTTACCACTCCCATTAAGCTGATTCAGTGTGACTCATTTCAAAGATAATGTAAACAAAGTAGTTTGATTCTCTCCAAAGGTGAGTTGAAAGAAAAGATTATAGCCCTTCCTGCAGCTGAGTACACAACTTCCACATCTTTTGTACCACATCCAACCGCTGGAGATATTAAGTCTGTGAACCTGAGCGAACAGAGGTGTAAGTTCTGCCCGCAGAAGTCCAGTATGGGAAAGGGAGCAATAAAAATTCTTAGGCAGTGAGTAGTGATAGTCCATTTCCTTACACAATTTCATTCAAGGCTCAAAATTCAATGGCAACCCACTCCAGTACTCTTGCCTGGAAAATCCCATGGATGCAGGAGCCTGGTAGGCTGCAGTCCATGGAGTTGCTAAGGGTCAGACATGACTGAAGCGACTTCACTTTCACTTTTCACTTTCATGCATTGGAGAAGGAAATGGCAACCCACTCCAGTACTCTTGCCTGGAAAATCCCATGGACACAGGAGCCTGGTAGGCTGCAGTCCATGGAGTCTCTAAGGGTCGGACACGACTGAAGCGACTTCACTTTCACTTTTCACTTTCACGCATTGGAGAAGGAAATGGCAACCCACTCCAGTACTCTTGCCTGGAGAATCCCAGGGACGGGGGACCCTGGTGGGCTGCCGTCTATGGGGTCGCACAAAGTTGGACAGGACTGAAGCGATTTAGCAGCTTATCAGCAGCAGCAGCAGCAAAGAAGACTTCAGCAATACATGAACTGTGAACTTCCAGATGTTCAAGCTGGTTTTAGAAAAGGCAGAGGAACCAGAGATCAAATTGCCAACATCTGCTGGACCATGGAAAAAGCAAGAGAGTTCCAGAAAAACATCTATTTCTGCTTTATTGACTATGCCAAAGGCTTTGACTGTGTGGATCAAAATAAACTGTGGAAAATTCTGAAAGAGATGGGAATACCAGACCACCTGACCTGCCTCTTGAGAAACCTGTATGCAGGTCAGGAAGCAGCAGTTAGAACTGGCCATTCCTGCCTGCAAATGGAAGAAACTTAAGAGACACAGGTTTGATCCCTGGGTTAGGAAGATCCCCTGGAGGAGGGCATGGCAACCCACTCCAGTATTCTTGCCTGGAGAATCCCATGGACAGAGGAGCCTGGTGGGCTATGGTCCATAGGGTCACAAAGAGTTGGACACAACTGAGTGACTTAGCACTCATGCACACATAATACTTTAAGTGGGACTGCATCCCACTAGGGAACAAGAAGTCAAGGAACACTCATTCCAAATTGTGCTACACATTCTGGCTAACTGTTCAGCTGGTTCCCACAAAGGCTTCTTGGATTAATTAATCACAATTAAATCAATTGAATCTAATCTTGCTCTTTTGTGGGACAGGAGTGGGGTCATTTTCTGACAATTTTTACTCACCAGAAAAATATGATATCCTGCAAATACACACTTCAAATATTCTCCCGTAAGTCTCATTACTGTGGTAAAGAGCAAGCAAAGTTTTCAAGGGTGGTCTTTCTCAACTTGAAACAAAAAGAGATAGATTTTTTTTTTCTGGTCATGCCACATAGCATATGGGATCTTAATTCCCCAGCCAGGGATTGAACCCATGCCCCCTGCATTGGAAGCTCAGAGTCTTAACCACCAGACTTCCAGGGAAGTCCTTAAAGGAGATAATTTATCTTTGGTTCACAGCATTTTTCTGATAAATAATGAAAAAGGCAAATGGATTTTATGGAAGGCAACTCATGAGAATATTAATTTATAATCTTCCATAGAATATTGAAAGGCATTAATATACCTTGTCTACTTGGGCTCTTGAAACTCATTCTCAAGTTCAGGGTTTCTAGGAATAAGTGTTTTGAATTTTAATTTCAAAAATTAAAAAATATATCTTGGGATACACATTCAAAATCATGATAGCTTAATGTGATAATTTAGGTAGCTTACTGCATTTCCTTGACATCTCCCCATAATGTCTCATACTAATTAACTTTTCATGATTCAACTAATTAAAATGCATTGAACGGAGCTGACTGCTCGGAGAACTTTGCAATGAGTTCTTAGTCAATATGAAGAATGATAGCTAATTTTGCCAAATTCATATCTTGTATAGTTTCCTAAAAGTAGGACTCAGGGTAATTTCTACTTTTAAATGAAGTTTCTAGTCATTTAGAACCACCAGCCCATCAATCACTTAGTACCTGAAGGTGAAGGATATAGGGTTTCATCAGGTTGCCTAAGTCTGTGGTTTCCCTTCTGCTGTTTCATAAGTGCTGGACTCTTTGTCCTTTGATAGCTTGGATGGGACACTAATCAGAAGTGGTAGATGAAGAGAAAGTTCACACAGCAGAGCAGAAGTATTTAACCCCCAGGATTCTGAGGGTTTCATTCAATACTATATTTTGAGTCCCATCTTTGTGCTGGCTCACTGCTGAGCATGGGGATAAAGATGAGTAAGTCATGCTCCTTACCGATGAGGAACTCAATTTGAGAAAGGCTGGCAAGTGCAACTTGTGGGACTTCTGTGTTTCTCCAAGGGAAAAACATATTCCCTGAAGGTGATATGGTATCACCTTGGTTAGGGCCAAAGGTCAGATTGAGGAAAAGGTCCTGGCTGCTCTCTCTTGATTCTCTGTCCTGCTGGAACTTCAGCTCATCTAGTTATGTATGGAAGGGTGGATGAAGAGAAGGATTGATATCTCCATGAATATATTAAAAAAAAGATGCATTAGAAAGCCAATAATTGAAAATGAAGGTAAAAAGGGAGGGAGGGAAGAAGAAAACAAGATATATATGTGTGTTAGTTGGTCAGTCATATCCAACTCCTACTGCAAGGAGATCCAACCAGTTCATTCTGAAGGAGATCAGCCCTGGGATTTCTTTGGAAGGAATGATGCTAAAGCTGAAACTCCAGTACTTTGGCCACCTCATGCAAAGAGTTGACTCATTGGAGAAGACTCTGATGCTGGGAGGGATTGGGGGCAGGAGGAGAAGGGGACGACAGAGGATGAGATGGCTGGATGGCATCACTGACTCAATGGATGTGAGTCTGAGTGAACTCCAGGAGTTGGTGATGGACAGGGAGGCCGGGTGTGCTGTGATTTGTGGGGTCGCAAAGAATCAGACACAACTGAGCAAATGAACTGAACTGAACTGAACTGAATGAAATCTTGCCTGTATCTCTTATCTATTCTAGTGAAAGAATGAAGGCTCCCAGAAGAGAAGGACTACAGCAGAGAGGTCAAGGGCACAGACTCTGAGGTCCAGTTCAGCTCTGCTGGATGGTAACTGGATATCTTGCACAAACTACCTAACCTCTCAGAGCCCTAGTTTCTGATCACCTATGTTCTAGAGTTGCTGGGGGATTAAATGAGATTGGATATAAGCTTTAGACCTTTCATCTTCAAGAGTGTGCATAAGAAAGATAATTATGAACATCATTTTCTAAGGAAGTAAAACCATAAAAGCTAGCTCACCTTTTGGAAAAAGCTTCCGGTGACTCCAGCGCACTGAAAGAAGGGATTTGTTTCTCATCTTGTATTTTCAGTTGGATAGGCCGTTTTACTCCCCAGAAAATGTCCAACGTTCCTTCAACAATTAGCTTACCATCTTCAGTCTAGGGAAAAAGCCAACCATCTCAAACATTGCTTTTGTATTATTTATAGAAGGTAAATGTTTTAACTGAAGGTGTAGAAATTAAGTCTGTAAGACATCCTGACACCTAAAAAAAAATTCCCAGGTGAGATTATTTGGCCTTTAAATTTATCTACAGAACAATCCTATTTCTGAAACATTCTTTTATTTTTAAAAACAGTGACAACCAGCAAAGTCATAATGGTGACAACATGCCCACCAGAGGGCACAGTATGCTAAAATGTTTTCTGAACTCTTGCTTCTTCAATTAAGTGGAAGTTTAATTCTCTAATTCTATTTAGCTTAAAATTAAAGCAAAATTAAAAGCTGTACTATGCTAGAAATCTGAATAACATTGATCAGTTTAGTGGTTGTTTTTTAATTTCTGAAGAGGAAAAATTTAACTCACACACTTATTATGCAAAAAAAGTGATATTTATGTGAAAAGGTGTAAAATGCTTGACATGATACTTTCGAAAAAATCAGTAGCAATCTCTTTTAAGTTGGAAATATAATAAAAGAAGGAAAGTCTGTGCAAACAAAGAGAAACTAGTAAACAGGATTGAACACTTATTCTCTGAATGTAAATATTAATATCTAAGCACATGCACATAGAATGTATTTTCTAATCCATTTCTCTCTTGTATATGCAAAAGTTTCTTATCAAAGTAGAGTTATATTATAATAAATTTGAAAAATAGAAAGATATTTCATCGATTCAGTAACTACTATAACATCCAATAGCTACTTGTTATTATGAAAAATCAATTATTAGAAAACATAAATGAGTCAATTCCTATTTGAATGTGTAACGAAGACTCCAGACTGTAGAATCAGATAGCCCTGTATTTGAACTGTGGCTCTGCTACTTCCTAGCTGTATGATTTTGGAGAAAATGTCAAACACCTTTAAACCTGGGCTGTTTCTTCTGAAGAATTAAATCATAACAGTCCTCGAATCATAGGAGCTGATATTTAAAGTGCTCAGTAAATGTTGTTGCTTATTATTTCTTTGGCTGATAAACCTACTTTGGAGTCACTCCTGAAACAAAGTTTTGCTCTTTTTCCCACTTTTGAGTCCACATTTCAGATTACCGTCAGGTCAGGCACTTATCAGTTCTTAATATGCTGTGTGCTGTGCTTAGTCCCTCAGTTCTGTCCGACGACTCCTTGCGACTCCATGGACTGCAGCCCACCAGGCTTCTCTGTCCATGGGGATTCTCCAGGCAAGAAGACTGGAGTGGGCTGTAATGCCCTCCTCCAAGGGAATGAACCAGGGATCAAACTCAGGTCTTCCCGCACTGCAGGCAGATTCTTTACCTCTGAGCCATTAGGGAAGCCCCAGTTCTTAATAACCAAACACAATTTGCTCTCTGAAATGGCAGTATATGATGCAGGGCCTACATCTGAGTTATTGATGTATGACATCTTTCCTTGGCCTAATTATACTTCCATGAATCCCTTATATCAAAAACTCATAGAATAACTGATCTGCTCAGGTTATCTAATTTTTGCTTTCAAGAAGAAATACTCCAACTATAATCAGACAATGAGGTTTTCGCATATAAGGAATATGAGAATATTTTTTAATTTCAGAAAACATCTCTTTTGAAATTAACTACATAAATTATCCCTGAATGTTTGGTTGCACTTCTATAGTCTCATTGCCTCAACTGTTAGGCCTTTTCTCATGTAGATCTACACTGATATCCTTGGTGACCTCAATGATCTTTACATGCCATCTCTAAACTGGTAGCTCCCAATTTTAGATCTCTAGCCCAAAACCTTAACCTTTCCCCTAAACTTCAGCTTTCAAACTTGATGTCAAATTTAATATGATCCTAGTTAACTCCTGAAATTTCTCTCCTAAACATTTTCCTTTCCCAGCCTTCCCCATCTTGTTAAATATCACTCCCATTCTTCCAGTTGCTCAGATCAACATTGTTACAGTCACCAGTAATCTTTCTTTCATTCTGAACATCTCCAAATCCAATACATTAGCCAATCTGATTAGCTTGACTTTAAAAATATATCCCCCATATGGCTATGCTCACCAGTGCACTACCACAAATCTGGTCTATGCCATTGTCATCTGGCAGATTATTGCAGCAGTGCCTCTGTGGTCTACCTCATTCGTCTCTTGTCCCTCTATGTATTCCTACTAGCTAGAGAGACCCTTTTAAAATGAAACTGTAGATCATATCTCAACACCTCAGGGGCTTCTCATCTCATTTCAAGCACAAGCTGAAGTCTCCACAGTGATCTACAAGCCCCCACATACTCTAGTGCCCTCTCCTTCTCAGTTCTTTCTCTAGCTTCCGTATTCTCTACCTGTCCATTCTCACGAGGTTCCTGGCACACTGGCTTCCCTGCTGTTCCTCAGTTACACCAGCCAGGACCTTGATTCAGACTGCTGTCTGTACCCAGAATGCATGTCCCACAGACTTCTGTAAGGTTAGCACCCTGATACCTTTCAGTCTTTGGTCAAAGGTTCTTCTTTACCCATCCACTTAGATTCCTGAGCCCTTTTCCCTGATTTGCTCTCCTCCACAGCCTGTTCACCTTCTAATACACAATTTACTTGTTTGTTTGTTTTTCTATCTACTAAAATGTAACGAGCATGAAGGCAGGACATTCTCTTGTTTATTCATTGTTGTCTCTAGCATTTAGAACAGTGTCTGCTGTGTTGTAAACAATAAATAGTCATTGCATTAATTAATCAGAGATTAAGAAAGCTGGTGTTATTCCATGCACTGCCCCTCTGAACCGTGTCCATCACTACAACTAAGTCAGAGACTTGGAAAATTCTGGGTTCTAATTTTATTGTCAGCAAGTAAAGATGAAAAGATTAAGCAGTCTGATATTTTCACTATATATTTAATTCATGCAGTTTAAAAAATTATGTAAGACACAGACTTTATTTTTAAAAATCAAATGACTTTTGTAAATTGAGCACCAATTTACAGAATAGAAAGGACACGCCTCAATTCATATGCTTGTCACATCAAAGTTCAAAATTTTCCCAAAGGAAACATGGAAACTATTGAATTACAATCTAAAATAATTTCCTTAAAGTTTTGATCTTTTCCTAAAGTTTATATTTTTACAGTTATGCATTTTACTGATCTAAGATATAGGACAATATTGAAATAATTTTAAATTAGGCCATTTAGAAAACTTAAGCCCATTTCTTTATAAAAGGATTAGCTACTTCCTGCTTCTGTAGAAAATTACATTTGGGAGGGGAATTGAAATGTCTGATCAAACTAAATCATTTAGGCTCACCAGTAAAGGCCAAAGAGGCTTATAAATTTCCTTCTGTCCCAAATGCCAAGGGTGGCATAAAGTCAATGCTGTACCATCACATCTGAAAATCTAAACATAGGTAGACAGTTCTAATGGCCCCTAGGACCAGGAAGGTATTGTAAAGATGTGAAGTGAGTCCCATTAGGATACAAGACTGAGTGGGGAGACCTGTAGAGAATAACTTATTAAAGAAAATCTAAGGTCACTTGATATAGTAGCCTAACTGTTGCACCCTTAAAAATGCTTGCTAGCTTCAGGACTTTGCTGAATTTTTTGTAAGATAGAGTTCTAGTGGAATTGCTGTTCAAAAGATATTCATACTCTGTTTTTAAAGTAGAAAGCAAATATGTCATTAAAGTTACTTTACATGTTTGCCCATTCCAAAAAATACTTAGAAATTTACAGATGTTTCAGGACTAGGATTTTCAGTATAGTCTTAAACTAAAATTATTCACCTGTTTTTCCCAGACCATTTGTATTATGGACTCCAACTTATCCTGACTTCTCTGTACTTTTACGGAATTTTTTTTTTTTTTTTTTTCCTGTGAATCAATCTTCTTTGGTGGCTCAGCTGGTAAAGAATCTGCCTGCAATGCATGAGACCCAGGTTCGATCCTTGGGTCAGGAGTATCCTCTGGAGAAGAAAATGGTTTACCCACTCCAGTATTCCTGCCTGAAGAATTTCATGGACAGGGGAGCCTGGTGGGCTACAGTCCATGGGGTCACAAAACAGCATGACTGAATGACTAACACACACATACATGTGCCAGAAACCTCCCTGGGTGCTGGCTGGCAATACAGCAGATGCAGCCTACCCTCAGAAAACTTGTAGTTTTGGGGTTTCCCTGGTAGCTCAGCTGGTAAAGAATCCACCTGCAATGCAGGAGACCCCAGTTCGATTCCTGGGTCAGGAAGATGCGTTGGAGAAGGATAGGTTATCCATTCCAGTATTCTGGCCTGGAGAATTCCACAGACTATAGTTGCAAAGAGTCGGACTGAGCGACTTTCACTTTCAAACTGTATTGCGTTTCTTTGACGAGCTTACCTGTTCACATAAAATATGCAGATTTTTCTGGTTCCTATAAAAGATGTTATAGGTCTTCAGTAAAGAATTAAGTTGTTCCCTGAAAAATAAATTACATTCACTTACACTCGGTCTTAGACTCTTTAATGGTAAAAGGCAATAATGATGCTTTCAACCCATAAAGGTATGAGATAGCATGAAATGGTTCAATGGAATCTTTACTATTCTGCCATTTTAATGAAAGTCATTGAAAGCTGAAACCTTCTTAGGACATCACCAAATGTTGAAGGTGTTAATTCATAAATGAATAACCAAAGTAAAACAAACAAAATCTGACCTTTAGATGGTTATTTTCCCTTGGTGAAGATATATATGAATAATTTCCAAGTTGAATTTGATTTTTTAAAAGTTCTTCAAAATTTTCTGTAATGAAGAAATGACTGGCTGCAAAAGTTTGAATTGAATATAAACTCTAAAGCAGTAGTTCTCAACCTATTTAAGTCACAGTATCCTTTGAAACCCTGATGAAAGCTTTGGCTTCCGTATGTGGGGGAAGAAACCTATATATAGACACATAGTTTTGCATATACAATGCATGCTAATTTATGTGCTGTTTTGAAAGATTTTCTTGATAAACAAAGAAGGAGTCATTTTCCACATGGTTTAAGTATTGATTCTTTTTATCTGACAGTAACAAACTGACATTTAAAAATATTGTTTGTCTATAATTCTAGAGTAAAAGAGAATTCCCCGGCAGTCCAGTGGTTAGGACTCCAGGCTTTCACTGCTGAGGGCCCAGGTTCGATACCTGATTGGGGAACTAAGATGCCACAAGCCATGTGACTCAGCCAAAAAAAAAAACCCAAAACAAACCCAATTCTGGAGTATATACACCAATATATTTATAGTAGGTAGGTAGGATAGTATAGTGGAGAAGGCAATGGCACCCCACCCCAGTGCTCTTGCCTGGAAAATCCCATGGATGGAGGAGCCTGGTAGGCTCCAGTCCATGGGGTCGCTAAAAGTCGGACACGACTGAGTGACTTCACTTTCACTTTTCACTTTCATGCATTGGAGAAGGAAATGGCAACCCACTCCAGTGTTCTTGCCTGGAGAATCCCAGGGCCAGGGAGCCTGGTGGGCTGCTGTCTAATGGGGTCGCACAGAGTTAGACATGAGCCGCAGCAGGATAGTATAGTAGGTAGGATTTGAGATGACTTTATTATTATTTTTTTTCTACTGTCATCTCTGTTGTCAAGGTCTTCCATTTTCTTTTCTTTTTTTAAATTTTGAGTTGGTTTTATTTTGACAGCTAGCAACTAAAATAAAAATATTTTCATACAAGACATATCAAAGGGTGAAAAGTTCTTTTATATCATCAGTTTTAGGAGGGAAATAACTCATGATATTAAATTTTCAGGTATAGTAATTGCTAAACTCCCTTTGATATTTAACATCTTCTCCCTCTCATAAGAATCCTGGCTCCATGAGGGCAGGGATTTTGGTCTGTTTTATTCATTGCTGTCTTCCCAGTGATTAGAGTGTAGCCTTGCTCATGGTAGGCTCTTATGAATACTGATTGACAGAATTCATGTATATTGATTTTTATGTTTGAGATCATATAAACATACTTTCCATTTGACTTTTCTCACTTGTAATTTTTAATGTACCTATTTCCAAGGATCAATATACTCCACACACATACCACAAAAAATCTTCTGCAGAATTACTTTATGCTACTGTATCATTTTCCAACTGGCTTACTTTGGAATTCTAGTGTTGACAAATATTTCTGTTTTAAATATCACTGAGCACACAAGGGATTTTATTTCATTGAAGCCATTGCTGTGGGATAGTTCCTAAAAACTAACATACTGGTAAAGAGCATGAACACTTTTATAGCTTTCATTTTGGTGCCAGGATGGCATACGGAAATTTCCAGTTCACTTGGGATGCAAATCCTGATATGCTAAGCTGTGAGAATTGTAATACAAGCAAATGAATTTTTAAATAATCTTGTTCCCTCAGCTTCTGTTTCTGATAAAACTGCATGGTAATGAATGGTACACGTATCCTTCAAAGTATTTACCTGTTTAATTAGAAAGATTATTCTCTGGGAGCAAGCTCTTTGGAAAATGTTTCTATGTCTGAAAAGAACCAGACTAAATCTTTATCCACAGAAATAAGTCTCCATATGACCCAAGGAGTCAGCAAACTGGTTCCCAGGACACCAGTTTTTATAAATAAATTTTATTGGAATACAGCCACACTAATTTGTTTGCTAATTGTCTGTAGCTGCTCTCTTTCTATAATTGCAGAACTGAGTGATTGTGACACAAACCATATGGTCCACGAAGCCTAAAATACATATTATCTGACCCTTTACTGAGGTATTTGGTCAACCTATAAACTGTGTGTAACACGAGGTAACTGAAGAGAACAGATACCATACATATTTTCCTCACCACAGGCAGGATCTTTCTGATGCCACAATGGCACTTTGAAGGATTTTGGCAGGCAGAATAAGGGAAGAGTTTGGTATAATAGTTTTGGGATAAAATTGGGTAGGTTAATGGTGCAATAAAGTGAGGAATTAGAAAATTCAGAAGTTAGGTGAATGGCTATAGTAACGGTGAATGCATTCCAAATATTAAAACCTTGTCACGTTTTTATCCTGTGGACCTTACCAGAGGAACTTTTTAAAGATGATTAGCTTAGCCTGGTGGGCTGCAGTTCATGGGGTCACTAGAGTCGGACATGACTGAGCGACTTCACTTTCACTTTTCACTTTCATACATTGGAGAAGGAAATGGCAACCCACTCCAGTGTTCTTGCCTGGAGAATCCCAGGGACGGGAGGCCTGGTTGGCTGCCGTCTATGGGGTCGCACAGAGTCCGACACGACTGAAGCGACTCAGCAGCAGCAGCAGCAGCTTATGCACCTGATGAAACAATGGACTTAATACAATACTGGGAATATAATATAGCCTACAACATTCTAATTCAACTTTTTTGGACAACCAGGCCACAAGGAACTGAAGAAATTATCGTCAAATTAATCATTTTTAATCTGATGAATGGTTCAAATTTTGTCCTCTAAGAGAAGACCTGTCCTAATGGTCATTCATTCATACACTTGCTGTGTGAACACAATAAAGAGGTCTCAGTCATACTCTGAGGACAAGTGAGAGCTTCAAGAAATTGGTGCTGCCTGTTTTGCACTTTGGAGACAAAGGAATAAGCAAGAGTGTGAGAAGCTTACCAGGCAAAGAAAGTATTAACAGGGACCTTCTAGATATTTCCATAGCTTTTGTGGAGAAAGCTCAAAAAGTTGATTCTGAGAACAGGACATTTAGGATGGGGTATGGTAAGTGATGAAGAAGCAGGTAAGAAGCTTGCAAACTTCTAAAAGAAGTTTAGAATTCACTCTGCAGGGAATGGGCAGTTACTGGAACTTTCATGTAGAGAAAGATATGATGCTCCTAAGGGCCACTAGGGAACTTATGGCAGACGGGGCAGATTAACTAGACTTTCGCTCAGTCATGTCCAGCTTTTTGCAACCCCATGGTCTATAGCCTGCCAGGCTCCTCTGTGCATGGGATTTCCCAGGCAAGAATACTGGAGTGGGTTGCCATATCCTTCTCCTAGGGATCTTTCTGACCCAGGAATGGAACCCACATCTCCTGTGTCTTTTGCATTATAAGCAGATTCTTTATCCACTGAGCCATCCAGATTTCAGGGTAAAAAACATGAAGGCAACAAGATGAGTGGAATCACTGCAATGGCATTGGGTTGAAGGGTCAAGGCTAAGTTCTATAGAAAGGTGATCAAATGTACCTTGTATACAGAAGACTCTGAAGTTTAGAAGAGACCTAAAAATGGTATAGGAATTATTTGGTTTAAGAAATCCAAAGACGATCACTAAAGTGTTATCTAAGCAGTCCCTAGCCAGGAAAGGGGACACTGATTTAATATATATGGTGACTTGTCAATAGCAATTGCAACATATTCTTTAGGATTTAACTTAAATGTTACCTGTGGACCTCAAGGCTATGGTTTTTCCAGTAGTAATGTATGGATGTGAGAGTAGGACTATAAAGAAAGCTGAGCACCGAAGAATTGATGCTTGTTAACTGGGGTGTTGGAGAAGACTCTTGAGAGTCCCTTGGACAGCAAGGAGATCCAACCAGTCCATCCTAAAGGAGATCAGTTGTGGGTGTTCATTGGAAGGACTTATGTTGAAGCTGAAACTCGAATACTTTGGCCACCTCATGCGAAGAGCTGACTTATTGGAAAAGACCCTGATGCTGGGAAAGATTGAGGGCAGGAGGAGAAGGGGACAACAATGGATGAGATGGTTGGATGGCATCACTGACTCAATGGACATGAGTCTGAGTAAACTCCGGGAGTTGGTGATGGACAGGGAGGCCTGGCATGCTGTGGTTCATGGGGTTGCAAAGAGTCAGACACGCCTGAGCAACTGAACTGAACTGAACTGATGGATCTCTCTATCTCATAAAAGAAGGGAAAAAATAATTTATGTACCTTTTCCTCTCAGCCCCAAAGAATTCTCCATCCAGCCTAGACCAGACTGTTTAACAACTGTTCAGTTGCCTTAACAAAACTATGAAATGGGTGATAAGAAATGGATTCTCTATCCAGTCTTCTCAGCTTACAAATCTGTCACATCTAGAAGGCATAGGGACACCCAAGAAGTTGACATGGTACAACAACCTATATACTTTTTGTGGTGGTGGTATAGTCGCTAAGTCATGTCCAACTCTTTTGTGACCCCATGGACTGTAGCTCCTCTGTCCATGGCATTTCTCAGGCAAGAATACTAGAATGGGTTGCCATTTCCTCCTCCAGGCAAATCTTCCCAAACCAGAGATTGAACACATGCCTCTTGCATTGGCAGGTGGATTCTTTACCGCTGAGTCACCAGGGAAGCCCATTACTTTATGTGTGATATATAAATTGATTTTCTAAGAAAAGCTTGGTTTTTCAAACATGGAATACTGTATCATAATGTATCACAAGGATTAAAAAATAAAAACACTACTACACAGTATATAACATAAATGGTGTTTTTACAAAACTAAGGAATAACAAGCCTCCATATAAACTTGACTTCTAACTAAAGGAACCCATAGAATCATAAGCTTCCTCAGCACAGAAGCTGGTACTAAGCATGACAGTGCAGAGAGAGGACCCTGTTAGATGCAGATGGACACCCAGAGTTAGTCATTAAAGCTCCCGGATAAGTGCTCACAAGGGAAAGACTTAACATGGGGGTGACAGGTATAGGGGAGATGATGCCAGGGCTCCTGTCCCTGTAAAGGTCCCTGTTCCTTTAAGGCTCCTGGCTCACTTTTAATGAGTAATAGTGGATCCAGAGCTGACTGTAAAATGCTTAGGTGTACTTTGCACTTTGTGGTCTGAATGGCATCTGCTCAGCAGATGGGAATTACCCACATTCTGACGTTTGTCATGAATAATAGACTGAGCAAGAAAGGAGTTCCTCAATCTTATCACGCTATTTGGTTGGCCAGAAGAAACACTTTGTATTTAATTTTATAAAGTGTAATAAATATTGACACTGGACAGCATGATGGGTGGAAGTGAGTTATGCCCTCCATCCATAGATAGAATGCAAGTCAAATTTTAGTTGTGAGTTCTCTCTCCTTTGAGTGATGATTTGTAGCATAATTAAGTGAATCTCCAACTCTCTTCCTGGAAATCAAAAAAACCCCATCTCATTCTTTACTAAGTGATTCCTATAATTTGGACAAAGGCAGACCAGAAATACTCTTGTATGTGGTAGCCCAACGCAAATTTCAGAGCCTGCCACATGACACAAAATAAACTTCAGCGGAAAATACAATCCTATGTAGTCACCAAAGGCATATTTGGTCATGCCTGTGCTTCCTTAGTTTGTGTTAGTTCTGCCTTTTGGAGACTTGCTGAAAAATATTCAGGATCCAGGCCAGGCAGCCACTGAGCACAGAGACAACAGCAGTAGACGGCATCCTGCCTTGGGTGTTGCCATGTTTAAGAGCAGGAACCTAGAACATTCGAAACAGTGTCTTCAAAGAGGTGAAAAATTAAAGCAGAATAAAAATGCTAGCTTGCTCTCTTACAGATTTAGTCATCCCCCTCCACCAAATTTTGTTCATAGTGTTACATTTCAGCAACGAGGTTAACAATTTAATGTCAGTTTCAAAAAACTGAATTTAAAACTTAATTCATAATGATTTTTATAAACAATATAATGAACATGTAAAATAGCAAATTGATCATTTTCTGTGAATTAAGGTTGGGATTTTTTTAATTTCATGTGTTGTAGTTCTATATGCTTTCCAAACTCCATATAGTAAGTGCGTAATACAGTCTATGTTTTCATAATTTCACTTCCGTAAAAATGTAATATAGAGTCCTGTATGTTTTTGGAAAGGTGAACCAGGAAATATGAGGACAAAAGAATAAGTAAAGCCTTATCATTAAGCTCTTTGCCAAGACAAACAAACCATCATTCCATAGTCCTGACATCTGCAAGAATTAGCAAGATTCTCTTAACTTCCTTTATCCTGCATTACAGTCAGCTCGAATCCTGGAATTATAATTGCAAACTCCTTCAGTCCTTTCTCAATAAGCAGCCCGGCTCCAGTTCTTTTTGCCTTTGGCCTCATCTCCTGGCTCAGAAGATGAGGAAAAAAGGCTGCTTTTCAACCTTTGCTTAGAGACTTTCCTCAGTTCTCAAAGTAGGCTATTTATTTCCATTGCAAATGACAGGATTGGGTTCCATCATTTGAATACTGAGAGGCCGGGGAGAGGAATGCTATCTCCTCGATGGAAGTAAAAATGCAAAACCAAAATGATCAGGAAGCCCCGAATTGAACTCTCCTGACTTCCTTTGAAGTGCTGCCCTTTCTGACATCCCTCACAACTCTGCTCAAGTATCATTAATTACTACCGGTGGTTGGGAGAATAGTGACTGTGGCTTGTCTTGTTCTTCCTGGCAGTTCTGTCTTAAGACTCTAACTCTCTGTCAGTGCTGACAACTGATAATAAAAAGGACCTGGGAGCTTCCTGCGATCCATTAGTCACCTAATCAATAAGGTAATATAACCAGATGGATCTTACCTCTGGGGCTTCCCTGGTGGCTCACCTGCCTGCAATGCAGGAGCCGCAGGAGATTCAGGTTCGATACCTGGGTTGGGAAGATCCCCCTGGAGGAGGGCATGGCAACCCACTCCAGTATTCTTGCCTGGAGAATCCCATGAACAGAGGAGCCTGGTGGGCTTCAGTCCATGGGGTCGCAAAGAGTCAGGCACGACTGAAGCGACTGAGCACTCACTCTGGTTGTTTTTTTAGCCATTTTGTGACTTTTGGGGGTATTCATCTCAAAATTACCCGTATAAACAGCGGCCCTGGAGTTGGCTTCTCTCAGGTCCTTAACTCCTCCTAGAAATCAGTTGAGAACAGAAGGACTAAAGATTAAGGTATAATTTCACAATTTTAAAAAGAAATTTGACCTGACTGATGGCTAGTGAGTTGGCACAAAACAAAAACACCCCAAATGTTTGAAAAGTCCACTGCTAAAGAAACGGGCTAGAACTAGTCAGAACAATGTCACCAGATGCTGATATGACATGGAAGAGAGGATTAAGAGGGAGTCACAAAGAAGGACAGTATCATTTATTAAAACACTTCTGCTTCTGAGGAAGACAGGAAAAGTGTTTTAGAGGTGACATCTGATTCTGAAGAGAATCCCTTTATAAGTTAGGCATCCCTGATGATTCAGGCAGTAAAGAATCTGTCTGTAATACAAGAGACCTAGGTTCAATCCCTGGGTCAGGAAGATCCCCTGGAGAAGGGAATGGCTACCTACTCCAGTATTCTTGCCTGGAGAATCCCATGAAAAGAGCAACCTGGCAGGCTATGGTCCCTGGGGTAGCAAAGAGTCGGACACGACTGAGTGAACTAACAAACGCCTTTATAAGTATTTGATATTTTAACACAGTAGCTTGTTTTCTAACAACCTCAGATAAAGGAAGACACATATCTGCTCCCTTTCCTTCTACGGTCTGGCTTCTGAAGAAGCTTCTGAAAAAATTTGTTGTCTGTTATTCCAGTTGGTGGCTGTAATGAACTGCTTCTGCGTCAGACCTCAGTTTCTGTTATCACAGGCAGTTGACTTCCTAGGGGCAGCCTGAGCAGTGTGTGGACAGAGAAGAAAGAGGGAAGTCTTTGTTCTATCATCTCCTTTTCTGGCCTGAAACACAGAGAAGTATGATCTCTAACTCCTTGCCCTGACGCAATTTACAAATCACTACTGATTTTTTAGATTTCTATTCTAATCCAAAGTAGGGACTTGAAACAACCTCTCCTTTGATGAAATAGTCTGTTTCTTGTTGTAGCTGATCATTTAGGAGAGAACAAAGAAACATTCAGTACCCAGGAAAATACTGTTTGAAAACTACAGAAAAATCATGTGCCCTTGAATGTGTGCATAACAGGAGAGGCAGTGGAGTATGTACTCTGTTAGAGAAATGGTTCTAAATTGAAGCGAGCATCAGAGTTGCTGGGAGTGCTCATTGGAATGGAACACGAGTGGCACCTCCAGAGTTTCTTACTGAGTTCATCTGGGGTGTATCCTGAGAATTTGCACTTCTAACTAACCTGCTATCAGGTGATTCTGATGCTGTTAATCCAGAGACCATACTTTGAGATCCATTCTTTGAGAGCTCAGGGTGCTGAGGAAGGGGAAGGGAAGTTTATCTATTGGCAGATGGCAGGTTGAAATAGGTGGACATTCCGACTGAAACTAAGATAGTTACATATAATCTTACCACTAACTTTTTTTGGCCACACCACACAGCGGGTTTCCTAGGTGGCTTGGTGGTAAAGAATCTACCTGGAAATGCAGGAGATGTGGGTTCAATTCTGGGTTGGAAGGGAAGGTCCGTGGAGAAGGAAATGACAAACTACTCCAGTATTTTTGCCTGGAGAATTCCATGGACAGAGGAACTTGGCGGGCTAGAGTCCATGGGGTCACAGAAGAGTCAGACATGACTTAGTCATTAAAAAACACTTAGCTCCCCGACCAGGGATTAAACACATATTCCTTGCAGTGGGTGCAGTCTGAACCCACTGGACTGCGCTGGAAGTCCCACTACTAACACTTCTGCCCCTCCTCCTCTGTTACTGAGGTAAGAGGATAGGGGACACCATCCCCACAGACATTCTCTGGGAGGAGGTTTGTTTTAGTTTCCTATGGCTTCTGAAACAAACTACTGCAAACTTAGTGGCTTTAAATAACACAGACATATTATCTGACAGCTCCACAGGTCAAAAGCTGGTCTCACTGGCTATAACAAAGGTGTCTGCAGGGCTATTTCTTCTGAAGGCCCTCTGGGTGGAGAATGCATTCCCTTGCTTTTTGCAGTTTCCACAGCCTGCCCACATTCGTTGTCTTTTGGATCTCTTTCCATCCATCTTCAAAGCCAGCAATGCCTCACAGTCCTTCCTACTCCATCACTCTGACACTGAATCTTCTCATAAAGCTCTTCTCCCCTCCCATATTTAAGGATTGGAGCTTTCTTGGTGGTGCTAGTGGTTAAGAATCCACCTGCCAATGCTGGAGACGTGGGTTTGATCCCTGGGTTGGGAAGATCCCCTAGAGGAGGGCATGGGAACCCACTTTAATATTCTTGCCTGGAGAATCCCCATGGACAGAAAAGCCTGGAAGGCTATAGTCCGTGGGGTCTCAAAGAGTCAGACACAACTGAAGTGATTTAGCACACAGCACATGATTACATTGAGCCCATCTGGCTAATCCCCCAAACTTAAAGTCAGTTGATTAGCTGTCATTGACAGGTAAGGTTGCCATGTCATTGGCAACCTTAATTCCCTTTTGCAATGTAACGAAAAACATTCACGGGTTCAAGGGATTAAGGAGTAGACATCTTTGGGAGGCCATTATTCTAGCTATCACAAGAGTTAAGGGTAACTCTGTTTATCCAAATATTGTCTGAACACTTGAGAGGCATCTTGTTAGACATCACAATCTGTATTTTAACCAAGATCCCCAGGAAAGTCTGCATGCACATTAAAATGGAAAGAACCCTGATGTAGATAACCACCCCACCACTAGGTATGAAACAGTGTTTGAGGGTAACATCCATCAAACCAAAGGGCTTCCCTGGTGGCTCTGAAGGTAAAGAATGAGCCTGCAACTCAGGAGACCTGGATTTGATTCCTGGATTGGGAAGATCCCCTGGAGAAGGGAATGGCAACCCATTCCAGTATCCTTGCCTAGAGAATTCCATAGACAGAGGAGCCTGACCAGCTACAATCCATGGGGTTGCAAAGAGTCAAGCACAACTGAGTGACTAACACACACACACACACACACACACACACACACACACACACACACGTCAAACCAAAATACTGAAGTCCTAATTTAGTTCCTTGAGACTGATACTCTTGTACTCACTCATCATCAACACAAATTTATTGGAGGATTACTATGTAACAGACAAAATAACGGGTGCTAGGAAGACTGCAATATTTAAACCAATGGGGCCCCTACAGTGATGGGAGTTACTTTCTGGAGAAGGAAGATTAAAAAAAGAACAAATAAAGAAATATGCTGATTTTACATATGGGTAAGAGGTATAGGAACAATAAAATATCATCCTGTGATGCAGTACATGAAAAGGGGCATTTTAGAAAAGGTGATCAGAAGGTCTGAACTATTAAACTGACCTGAATAGTGGGAAGAAGTCAGCCATGTGAAGAGTCAAAGAGAGGGTCCAAAGCAAGAGATACCAGTGCCATGTCCTGTGTGCAGGGCTAAACTTGTCATATTTGAAGGAGACAAACAAAGGAAGAGTGGCTCAAGATGAGGTTGTAAAGGTTTCTTCAGGCCAAACTGCACTGGGCCTTAGAGACTCCTTATGACAAGGAGTCTGTGATAGGAAACCTTGAAGGGTTCAAGCAGGAAATGGCAGCTGGCAGCCTGATTAGGAGGCTGTTGTAGTTGTCCTGGCAGGAGATAGTGATCACTTGGACTGGATGGTGAGAGGTGTTTGGATATTGGATGTGGAGCTGATGGGACTTGCTGTGGGGCTGGGTGTAGCAACGAGGAATGAAAAAGTGAGGTTGGTATCTAGTTTCTGTTTGGATCTTGCTTCTCATTTTTCCATGATTTAAACTTTCAAGTCTTTCTAATACATGCCCCATAGATTTTTTTTTTTTTTTTAGAGCTAGTTAAAAAGTAAACACAAGTGTGCCACACAATACCTATCATGATTAGAGCAGTTGTAGGCTGACTGTAAAAGGACACCCTTTGTGTATGAACAGTGGGGGAATTTTGTACTTATTGGGGTTTATTGGAATTTATTGGAATTTTGTACTTATTGGGCTTATTGTACTTATTTGGCTTCCCAGGTTGCTCAGTGGTAAAGAATCTGCCTGCCAATGAGGGAGATTTAGGAGACGCAGGTTTGATCCCTGGGTTGGGAAGATCCCCTGGAGGAGGAAATGGCAACCCATCCAGAATTCTTATCTGAAATATCCCATGGACAGGGGAGCCTGGCAGAACATAGTCCATGGGGTCACAAAGAGTTGGACATGACTGACCACACACACAACGATCACTACCTTGACTTCACAGTCTGATGTCCCTGTTCCCTTGAGATGGGGACATAATCTATTCAGTTAATGAAGACTTTCAATTATTTTTACCCATATGTCTTTCAGCCACTTGGATCATCAGGACTGTCACTAGAGTGTCTGAAACACAGCAAGTGATCAGTGATCCTTGGGGCCACCTACATGAGCATGAACTAAAGATTGAGACAGGACCCTCCTGATCCACTGGCTCTTACGGCTCTCCGATAATGCCACCAAGACTATGACCGCAGATTCTCTTTATATTGGAAAAATAAAGCAACCACCTTGTTTCTGTCCTGGGCATCTTCCATCTACTCCCACATTCTATCCAGATTATGTAGAATGCCTGTAAGTGAATCATCTGCTTTGCCAAACATCCTTAAATATCTCTCCACTGCTCTTGGCATAAAAACCTCAAATCCTCATCACAGCAGGTGAAGTCCTGCTTGGTCTCTCTTCCTCTTTAGCCTCTTTGACAGAGACACTTTTCCTTGGGTCCTGCACCTCAACCACTCTGGGAACTCGGACTTGCTGGAACTCTGTGCTCTCTCTGGGCTTGAGGATGTTGGGCTGGCCCCCTGTATCAGGAGTGGTCTCCCACTGACTTCCTTAAACTTGGTAGCTTGATCCTCCTTCAGCTCTCTGGCCTTCCCTGCTTACACTAGATTCTTATTCTCTAGGGTATATTCTCAGAGTATAAGGGTTCTTTGGCTTCTGAATCAGGCTTTTAGAGCTGTGGTTCTCACTGTGATTCTGAGAGCAGTGACATCTGTACTACCTGGGCACTGGTCATATGTGCAAATGCTCATGTATGTGTGCTCAGTTATGTGTGACTCTTTGTTACCCCATGGACTATAACCTGTCAGGCTCCTCTGTCCATGGGATTTTCCAGGCAAGAATACTGAAGTGGGTTGTCATTACCTCCTCCAGGGGATCTTCCTGACCCAGGGATGGAACCTACGTCTCCTGCATCTCCTGCATTAGCAGGTAGATTCTTAACCACTGAACTATCCCAGAGCTCCTGAATTAGAAACTCTGGGAATGAGGCCCAGGAGGGCTGAGAGAAGCTACTCCACATTCAAGGTCAGGAGGGGCGGTGGTGAGGAGATACCCCTCGTCCAAGGTAAGGAGCAGCGGCTGTGCTTTACTGGAGCAGCCACACAGAGATGCCCCACGTCCAAGGTAAGAGAAACCCAAGTAAGATGGTAGGTGCGAGAGAGCATCAGAGGGCAGACACACTGAAACCATAATCACAGAAAGCTAGTCAATCTAATCACACAGACCACAGCCCAGTCTAACTCAGTGAAACTAAGCCATGCTCTGTGGGGCCACCCAAGACAGACGGGTCATGGTGGAGAGGTCTGACAGAATGTGGCCCACTGGAGAAGGGAATGACAAACCACTTCAATATTCTTGCCTTGAGAACCCCATGAACAGTATGAAAAGGCAAAATGATAGGATACTGAAAGAGGAACTCCCCAGGTCAGTAGGTGCCCAATATGCTACTGGAGATCAGTGGAGAAATAACTCCAGAGAGAATGAAGGGCTGGAGCCAAAGCAAAAACAATACCCAGTTGTGGATGTGACTGGTGATAGAAGCAAGGTACAATGCTGTAAAGAGCAATATTGCATAGGAACTTGGAATGTTAGACCCATGAATCAAGGCAAATTGGAAGCGGTCAAATAGGAGATGGCAAGAGTGAATGTCGACATTCTAGGAATCAGCGAACTAAAATGGACTGGAATGGGTGAATTTAACTCAGGTGACCATTATATCTACTACTGTGGGCAGGAATCCCTTAGAAGAAATGGAGTAGCCATTGTGCTCAACAAAAGAGTCCGAAATGCAGTACTTGGATGCAATCTCAAAAATGACAGAATGATCTCCGTTCATTTCCAAGGCAAACCATTCAATATTACAGTAATCCAAGTTTATGCCCCAACCAGTAATGCTGAAGAAGCTGAAATTGAACGGTTCTATGAAGACCTACAAGACCTTTTAGAACTAACACCCAAAAAAGATGTCCTTTTCATTATAGGGGACTGGAATGCAAAAGTAGAAAGTCAAGAAACACCTGGAGTAACAGGCAAATTTGGCCTTGGAATACGGAATGGAGCAGGGCAAAGACTAATAGAGTTTTGCCAAGAAAATGCACTAGTCATAACAAACACCCTCTTCCAACAACACAAGAGAAGAATTTATACGTGGACATCACCATATGGTCAACACCGAAATCAGATCGATTATATTCTTTTCAGCCAAAGATGGAGAAGCTCTGTACAGTCAGCAAAAACAAGACCAGGAGCTGACTGTGGCTCAGACCATGAACTCCTTATTGCCAAATTCAGACTGAAATTGAAGAAAGTAGGGAAAACCACTAGACCATTCAGGTATGATCTAAATCAAATCCCGTATGATTATACAGTGGAAGTGAGAAATAGATTTAAGGGCCTAGATCTGATAGAGTGCCTGATGAACTATGGACTAAGATTTGTGACATTGTACAGGAGACAAGGATCAAGACCATCTGCATGGAAAAGAAATGCAAAAAAGCAAAATGACTGTCTGGGGGAGGCCTTACAAATAGCTGTGAAAAGAAGAGAAGTGAAAAGCAAGGGAGACAAGGAAAGATATAAGCATCTGAATGCAGAGTTCCAAAGAATAGCAAGAGATAAGAAAGCCTTTCTCAGCAATCAATGCAAAGAAATAGAGGAAAACAACAGAATGGGAAAGACTAGAGATCTCTTCAAGAAAATTAGAGATACCAAGGGAACATTTCATGCAAAGATGGGCTCGATAAAGGACAGAAGTGGTATGGACCTAACAGAAGCAGAAGATATTAATAAGAGATGGCAAGAATATACAGAAGAACTGTACAAAAAAGATCTTCATGACCCAGATAATCACGATGGTGTGATCACTGACCTAGAGCCAGACATCCTGGAATGTGAGGTCAAGTGGCGCTTATAAAGCATCACTACAAACAAAGCTAGTGGAGGTGATAGAATTCCAGTGGAGCTATTCCAAATCCTGAAAGATGATGCTGTGAAAGTGCAGCACTCAATATGCTAGCAAATTTGGAAAACTCAGCAGTGGCCACAGGACTGGAAAAGGTCCCTTTTCATTCCAATACCAAAGAAAGGCAATGCCAAAGAATGCTCAAACTACTCACACAATTGCACTCATCTCACATGCTAGTAAAGTAATGCTCAAAATTCTCCAAGCCAGGCTTCAGCAATACGTGAACTGTGAACTTCTGGATGTTCAAGCTGGTTTTAGAAAAGGCAGAGGAACCAGAGATCAAACTGCCAATATCCACTGCATCATGGAAAAAGCAAGAGAGTTCCAGAAAAACATCTATTTCTGCTTTATTGACTATACCAAAGCCTTTGACTATGTGGATCACAATAAACTGTGGAAAATTCTGAAGGAGATGGGGATACCAGACCACCTGACCTGCCTCTTGAGAAACCTATATGCAGATCAAGAAGCAACAGTTAGAACTGGACATGGAACAACAAACTGGTTCCAAATAGGAAAAGGAGTACGTCAAGGCTGTATATTGTCACTCTGCTTATTTAACTTGTATGCAGAGTACATCATGAGAAACGCTGGGCTGGAAGAAGCACAAACTGGAATCAAGATTGCCAGGAGAAATGTCAATAACCTCAAATGTGCAGATGACACCACCGTTATGGTAGAAAGTGAAGAGGAACTAAAAAGCCTCTTGGTGAAAGTGAAAGAGGAGAGTGAAAAGTTGGCTTAAAACTCAACATTCAGAAAACGAGGATCATGGCATCTGGTCCCATCACTTCATGGGAAATATTTGGGAAAACAGTGGAAACAGTGTCAGATTTTATTTTTCTGGGCTCCAAAATCACTGCAGATGGTGCCTGCAGTCATGAAATTAAAAGACGCTTACTCCTTGGAAGGAAAGTTATGACCAACCTAGATAGCATATTCAAAAGCAGAGACCTTAGTTTGCCAACAAAGGTCCGTCTAGTCAAGGCTATGGTTTTTCCAGTAGTCATGTATGGATGTGAGTGTTAGACTGTGAAGAAAGCTGAGTGCGAAAGAATTGATGCTTTTGAACTGTGGTGTTGGAGAAGACTTTTGAGAGTCCCTTGGACTGCAAGGAGATCCAACCAGTCCATTCTGAAGGAGATCAGTCCTGGGTGTTCTTTGGAAGGACTGATGCTAAAGCTGAAACTCCAGTACTTTGGCCACCTGATGCAAAGAGTTGACACATTGGAAAAGACTCTGATGCTGGGATGGATTGGGGGCAAGAGGAAAAGGTGACGACAGAGGATGAGATGGCTGGATGGCATCACCGACTCAATGGACATGAGTTTGGGTGAACTCTGGGAGTTGGTGATGGACAGGGAGGCCTGGGGTGCTGCATTTCATGGGGTCACAAAGAATCGGACACGACTGAGTGACTGAACTGACTGACTGAACTGAATATTTTACCAAGCTCTGCAGTGACTCTGATGAAGTCTCAAAAGTTGGAGATTTGTGGCTTTAGACTAAAACCTCCATGAAAGCAGGGCTCTGGTCTTTTTCATTCAGAATTGCTACTTCAGATTCTAAGCTTCTAGTGCAGCATCAGCTCACGGTGTGCTCTTAGTAATTATTTGTTTGGGGAATAAAATACGGAAAACTGAATCCTGACCAGTTTTTAAGAGGAACAATTTTTTACATTAATTAACTAATTAATTAATTGGCTGCCCTGGTTCTTTGTTGCTGCTCACAGGCTTTTCTCTAGCTGCGGAGAGTGGGGGCCACTCCCTAGTTAGAGTGCACAGGCTTCTCATTGTGGTGGCTTCTCCTGTAGAGCAGGGCCCTAGGGCACTTGGGCTTCAGGAGTGGCTGCCTGTGGACTCTGTGGTTGCAGCTCTTGGGGCCTTTTCTCTAGTTGCAGTATGTGGGCTTCTCATTGTATGTGGGCTCAGTAGTTGTGGCTCTTGGGCTCCAGAACGCAGCCTCATAAATTGTGGCATGTGGGAATTTCCTGGACAAGGAATCAAACTGGTGTCCTGGGGAAACCCTAGAAAGGAATGATCTTTTTCCAGCATAGCTAACATGACCAGAAGTTCAAGTAAACTCTGTGTCATCTGTTTTTAGAGTCTTTGAATTTTGACTTCATCAGACTGTCTATTGAAGCATATTCAGTATGTATTGGGCAGACAGATGATCTTGCTTTTTAATGGACCAAAGTGATCAAATAGTAAGATGTGGAGTAGATAAATGTTATTGAGAATAACAATCATCTTGGTATGCTCAATGACTGTTAACAATATATACTTATTGAAAAATATTTGATAAAAAGCTGAATGACCATTTCTACATGTCTGGGAGTGATATTATTAATCTTTTTGTGAAACTGTGATATCCAATTTCTCTTGATAAAAATGTATTTTTACTAGGCCACCAAACATGAATAATGGAAAATTTTTACATAAATTAAAAAAAAAAAGAAAACTCCCACACAGAAAAAAATATTCTTCAGTTTTAAAGGAGATGGTCTTACCTATGTCTCAAACTTTTTTCTTGGCTCATTTTAAAATCCTCACTCCTATAAAAATATGTTAGGGAGGGCTCTCTTTCTCTTTCTTAAAGACAAAAGTCCAATGGTGCCCACTCTTTAACACCTAGTGCAGGGCACATTGGGGCTCGCGGTGTTTGTTCCAGTTCCTTTGATCCAGAGAAGACTCTGGCCACGAGACCTGGGCCAACATGGCCCTCTGGCTCTGCTGGCCAAGTAGGAGGCAGCCTCAGGAACACTGGCCCTTTGTGCTGAACTTGTGCTCAGAGGTGTAGGTGGCTGGTTCCTTTGTTTCAGCAAATGGTGCCGGCCAACTCCCTTGGAAAAAGAAACTGTTTGGAATGATGTACTTTCTGCTAAAATTTATTACATCATGCTAATTAAAGTTAGCTGGTAAGGACAGGAATGTATACGTGCCTTGTGACCGTTTTTGGAAGAGCTGTAGCCTACAAGGGTTTGTATTAGGTTCCTAAGTAGGAGGGGAAAAAAATCTAGCAAGTTCTGAGGGTGAAATCTGATCTATATCCTAAAACTGGATTTGAACATCTTTTTTCAAACTTTGGATAGGCATTTACTCACCCCTAAAATGCCCAGATTTCAGTCTAGGATCTGAAGTAAAAGCACTTTGAAAGCAACCATATGGAACCCATTTTTTTTTTTTTTTAACAACTCAGCTCACTTAGAATATTTACCAGGTGAAACAACAGAGCAGCGATATCCCCGGGCAAGGAAATACCAACTGGAACCTTAGTTACTTGAGCATGAAGTTAACTTCTGCCAACGCCCTTCACTCAGGGAAGTTTCCAAACTCTTATCCAGTACTAAGACATAAATGTTATATTGCTTACTGTGCTATAAAATCAAGACCTCTTATTTCACAGATCATATATAGTTCTCATGAAATCTGCTGAAAGCAAATTTTTCATTAAGGACTTTTTTTTTCTATTAGTCTTCATCATTTTCATGTATTTCTCTGCATGAAAATAAACATCCCTTAATAAGTTTGTAATTCCTGCCTTGTTTGCCAGAACAGTGCCTGTTGTAGAGTGGGGGCTGAATAATTACTTAAGTGAATAAATGAATGGAGGTGTTTGTCAGGTTTCTGACAAGTTGGATGTTGTAGGTAATCAGTTGTATCACTATAATTTCTGGTGACTATTTTATAAAGATTTTCCTGAATTCCAGAAATTTATTTCAGGCGTACAGAAATTCTCAAACTTTAATCCTTTCCTCCTCTAATCAGTAGTTTCTAGGCTTCAGTACTTCATCAAAGTCACCTGATTAACACTGGGGTGGACCACAGCATCTGCATTGTTAACAAATATCTTAATCAGGAGGCAAGCGGCCCATGACTACATTTTGTGAAACACTATTTTCTCGTCTGGCGTTTGTGTAAAGGCTATGTTACTTTACCATCTAGAACGCCAATAATACATGGATACTAGGGTCTGAAAGGGTCTCTAGCCTATAGAAGATAAACTGCAAGTCTCTAATTTAGTCAATTTAAAATACGATGCAAAATAAGGATCACTAAAAAGCCTCTTGATAAAAGTGAAAGTGGAGAGTGAAAAGGTTGGCTTAAAGCTCAACATTCAGAAAACAAAGATCATGGGATCCGGTCCCATCACTTCATGGGAAATAGATGGGGAAACACTGGAAACAGTGTCAGACTTTATTTTGGGGGGCTCCAAAATCACTGCAGATGGTAACTGCAGCCATGAAATTAAAAGACGCTTACTCCTTGGAAGGAAAGTTATGAGCAACCTAGATAGCATATTGAAAAGCAGAGACATTACTTTGCCAACAAAGGTTCGTCTAGTCAAGGCTATGGTTTTTCCTGTGGTCATGTATGGATGTGAGAGTTGGACTGTGAAGAAGGCTGAGCACCAAAAAATTGATGCTTTTGAAGTGTGGTGTTGGAGAAGACTCTTGAGAGTCCCTTGGACTGCAAGGAGATCCAACCAGTCCATTCTGAATGAGATCAGCCCTGGGATTTCTTTGGAAGGAATGATGCTAAAGCTGAAACTCCAGTATTTTGGCCACCTCATGCAAAGAGTTGACTCATTGGAGAAGACTCTGATGCTGGGAGGGATTGGGGGCAGGAGGAGAAGGGGACGACAGAGGATGAGATGGCTGGATGGCATCACTGACTCGATGGATGTGAGTCTGAGTGACCTCCGGGAGCTGGTGATGGACAGGGAGGCCTGGTGTGCTGCGATTCATGGGGTCGCAAAGAGTCGAACACAACTGATCGACTGAACTGAACTGAGAAATCCAGACACTTCTTCAGAAATATCCTCCCCCAAAAATGTGGTTTCGTTGTGACATATTTCATCATGACCTGTGCTTGGTTGCTCAGTCGTGTCTGACATTTTGCAACCCCTTGGACTGTAGCTCACCAGGCTCCTCTGTCCATGGAATTTTCCAGGGCAACAATACTGGAGCAGGTTGCCATTTCCTACTCCAGGGGATCTTCCTGACTCAGGGATCAAACCTGAGTTTCTTGTGTCTCCTGCATTACCAGGTGGATTCTTTTTTTTTTTTTAATTTTATTTTGCTTAACTTTACAATATTGTATTGCTTTTGCCGTTCATCAAAATGAATCCGCCACAAGTATACATGTGTTCCCCATCCTGAACCCTCCTTCCTCCTCCCTCCCCATACCATTTCTCTGGGGCTAACGCATATATGTGGAATTTAGAAAGATGGTAACAATAACCCTGTTTACGAGACGGCAAAAGAGACACTGATGTATAGAACAGTCTTATGGACTCTGGGAGAGGGTGAGGGTGGGATGATTTGGGAGAATAGCATTGAAATAGGTATAATATCATTTCTGAAACGAGTCGCCAGTCCAGGTATGATACCAGGTGGATTCTTTACCACTCAGCCACATAGGAAACCCATACTCAGTTACAGGCCAATTATAAAATGGGAGTGCATATAAGTTCTCAAATATGGTTAGTTTTCTTTTTCTCTTATATTCCTAATTATTAGAATGTATTTATAAAAATATTTTCAGAGATTAAAAAAAATTACAAAATGCTGACTTTAAGGCTGCTGCTGCTAAGTCGCTTCAGTCATGTCCGACCCTGTGTAACCCCATAGATGGCAGCCCATCAGGCTACCCCATCCCTGGGACTCTCAAGGCAAGAACATTGGAGTGGGTTGCCATTTCCTTCTCCAGGGACTTTAAGGCTACTTTGTGGGAAAATGATTGCTCCATTCTGGCTGAGGGCCATGGCTGTGCTGTTCAAAATAATTACTCATGTACTGCTTTTATGAGTTTGACCAACTCCCAAGTATCATCTGTTGTCACTTAATATTTTTCTAGTTGACTTTTTTACATATGTACCCAACAATCATGTATTATTTATTGAGTTCATATTTTCAGAATTATATATGAAGCACCACCCTTTCCTCTTAAATTTTCAGTCTTATTTGATAAATAAAATTTAAAAATATAATACATTATGAAGTGAGAGTGTTCTGATAGCATGTGCTTCAGGATAGGTCTTTTTTATTGTTAGAACTCTATGGTTGTGAGTGACTGACACCCAATTAAGTTGCTTAGTTGATTCTGTTTAAGTAAGCTTTTATTTGTCCTGAGAAATAATGTTTGTGTAATCAAAGATTTCATGTGTTAATTATATTTTTCTAATATTTTCCATAAGTGCTTAACCTAAAATCATCTCATGTATCAAAGTCATCTAGGTATCTCACCTTGGGAAAGACGATGCAAAAGATACTAGGTCTTACCTTCAAAGGGTTTACATTCTACCTTGGGAAACCAAGCATCTATTATGAGACTAGCCAGGGAGTCTTAAGCTGTTGGTGGGAGAGAAGGTTCATCAAGCATTTTTAGAAAGCTAATCTGTAATAGTAATATTAGATTTACTTGTATACTTTGATTCAGGAGTTCTATTTCTGTGTGAAATGCTGCTGCTGCTGCTGCTGCTAAGTTGCTTCAGTCGTGTCCGACCCTGGGAGACCCTATAGACAGCAGCCCACTAGGCTCCCCTGTCCCTGGGATTCTCCAGGCAAGAACACTGGAGTGGGTTGCCCTTTCCTTCTCTGTGTGAAGTAGCCCTATTGTATTCAAAATATTGGAGCCATCTTGAGGGTCAAAATTAAAGGAATGATTATATTATGACATATTATATGCTATTGAGTGATATAAGGTCATTAAAATCAACTTCAGGAAGATTTTTAATTGTATGGGGAAATATTGTAATGCTAGTGTGTAAAACAAGATACAGTATAATCTCAACTGTATAAAATAGAATGCTTAGCAGATGAGGAACATGACAAAATTAAACTATTTTTTTTGAGTAGTAAAATTATGGATAATTTTTATTCTTTAAGTCTATATGCTTCTATATTTTCTCAGTTTATGAAATAAATATATAAAAACAATAATTTATAAAATAATAATACTTCCATAATCAGGGAATATTTTAAAAGAACAAATACACAAATAATTAATGGGCTAATTAAAGTCTTAATGCAGTTCAGGGAGGATTTCATGAAAAAAATAAGGAACTGAGACTGGGAAACTAAAATATTATAAAGGAACCAAAACTTGACCTGGCGACCACCAGGGTATGGAATAGGTGTTAATTTCAGTGAAATTCTTAATATTCACACTGTGATTAGTCCAGGATGAGAAGTTATCATTAAGATACAAATGAGATTAACATACATCAATTTAGAACAGAACAAAGAGTTTCATGAAGGTGGAAGGAAGCTGTTCTAGAGAAACAGATGATTCAAGGCTGAGAATAAAGAGAAACACATGTGTACAATTAGCAGGACTGGGAAGAAGAGGACTGCCCCTCAGAGCAGACAGGAGTTAGGGAGGGCACTGGGGCTTCTCTATGACATTTGTCTTGAGGTTTTGTAGAGGAAGAGAGATCCTAGTTCGAAGAGACGCCAGTGAATGCAGAAGGGGACTTTGGGTTGCTATTTGGGTTAGGTGGTGCCTGTTTAGAGAGTATTTTAATCTTAAGACAAGGGTTCTGGGCTTCCCTGGTGGCTCAGCGGTAAAGTGTCTGCCTGCAATGCAGGATATGTGGGTTCGATCCCCGGGTCGGGAAGATTCACTGGAGAAGGAAATGGCAACCCAGTCTAGTATTCCTGCCAGGGAAATTCCATGGACAGAGGAGTCTGGTGGGCTACAGTCCATGGGGTTGCAAAAGAGTCACGTGACTTAGCAACTAAACAACAAGGGTAAGTCTAAAGGTGTTAGTGAGAAAGGATCTTGCTTCCTCAGGAATTCAAGAGTTGAAGAGCAGCTGTACAGCTGAAGATATTATTGTAGTTTCAGACTGAGAGGTGGCCCGTGGTATGGTTTAGTAATCCCCTGGCATGGTTGGCGGGTAAGAATCAGGATTTTACAGACTAACCTGAATTAGGCAGAATTGAATAACAGGGAAATATGTACGTGGGTTTGTACATTCTTCTCTTATGCTGTGTAATGTTTCTTCTTGAAACTTCTCTCCTGGTGTGGTAAATGTGTTTTCCTGGTTTGTTAAACTTATGCTGCATGGAAGGCATTTATGCACAAAGAAACAGTGGTGTAGACCCAGGGCTATGTCTTTGGAGACACCTTTGTTGCTTCTGTAATTTTGGGGGGAAGAGGCACATGTTGTAGGGGGACTTTCTTGAGGCTGTCCAGGGGCTCTTAGCCTGTTCTGCCCACCCTCTTGTGAGCTGCTTCTCTTTTACTCACAGCATCTCCCATCTTCTCCATCATCTCTCTGTCTTGAATCTCATTTGCTTCCTGCTTCTCCTGCAGATCTGACCTCCGGGAGCTGGTGATGGACAGGGAGGCCTGGCGTGCTGCGGTTCATGGGGTCGCAAAGAGTCGGACACGACTGAGCGACTGATCTGATCTGATCTGATCTGATCTCCTGCAGATCACTCACATGCTTTTATCACCCTTTTCTCTTCCCAAACTATCATCTTTCAGGTACTTTTAACAATGTCCATCTTACTTCTCTCTAGGATCTTTCTGTCTCTCTCAACCTTTGGTTTTATACAGATGTTACCTTCTCTCCCTTTCATTATCAGTCATCTGCACTTACTTTAAAGATTAATTTGTCTTTCATTTCAATTTCCCATTTCCTCAACTTCCTTCTTGTATCTCCATCAAAATGTTAGCTACGTTGACATCCCAAAGTGATGCTTTATATACACACCCACGATATCTCTGCCCCTCCTCTCCATTCTGCATCCACATTCCTTCTGCTCCCTTTCCATTCAAAGCCTTGCCTTCTTGTTTTCTATTTTTCCTACTTCATTTTGCTCTTTTCTACCCTTGGACCTTGAATCTTCTCTGTTCATACTTATTCCCTTGGACCTTGAATCTTCTCTGTTCATACTTATTCCTTTGGTGATATTAGTAATTCTCAAAAATAACATGTTTAGGACTGAACTCCTGATCTTCTACCCCAAAAGTGGTCCTTTTGCAGTCTTTATAATGTCAGAAAGTGTTCACTCCATGCTTCTAGACCCAATCCTTGGTATCATCCTTAATTGCTCTCATACCCCACATCTAATCCTTCAGGATTTTCTATTGTCCTTCCCTTCAAAATATGCCCCTATTTTTTTTTCCCCCTATCTCCACCACTGTCATCTTGGTCCAAGCCACCATCATCTCTACTCTGGATTCCAAGTTTCTCAATAGTTTCTCTGCTCCTACTCTTGTTTCCTCTTTGGTCTGTCCTTAACAGAGCAACCAGACTGATCCAGAAACTCATGTACACAATATTCTTCAATGGTTTCTCATCTTTTAAGTGGGAAAGACAAAGTCTCAATGGCCTATGAGGCCCTACATATTCTGGCCCCATTGTATCTCTGACCTCACCTTCTCCTACTGTCCTTCCTATTTCACCTTCCACTCTGGCTTCCTCCACTCTTGCAGGCCTGTAACTGTCTCGGGGCTGTGAACTTAGCATCTCCTTTCCTGGAAGCCTCCCAGCTAGATAGCAACACAGCTTATTCACTCACCTCCTTCAGGCTTTTCTCCCAAGGCTACCTCCTCCCTGAGGCCTTTCCTGGCCATCTTATATGAAATCTTAACTCACTGATCTTCACCCCCAGTGATCATTACTCCCTTTCCAGCTTCATTTTTATCCTACATATCTTTCAGCATCTCATAGTGCATGTTGTTTAATACTTTTCCTACATACTGTTTCCCCTTGTTAGGAGGCAACCCCATGAGGGTAGGGGCTTCCCAGGTGGTGCAAGCAGTAAAGAACCTGCCTGACGCTGCAATCACAGAAAACTAACAAACTGATCCCATGGATCATATCCTTGTCTAACTCAATGAAACTATGAGCCATGCTGTGTAGGGCCACCCAAGATGGACAGGTCATGTCAGAGAGTTCTGACAAAACGTGGCCCACTGGAGAAAGGAATGGAAAACCACTTCAGTATTCTTGCCTTGAGAACCCCATGAACAGTATGAGAAAGGGCACAGAAAGATGAACTCCCCAGGTCGGTAGGTGCCCAATATGCTATTGGAGATCAGCAGAGAAATAACTCCAGAAAGAATGAAGAGATGGAGCCAAAGCAAAAACAACACCCAGTTGTGGATGTGACTGGTGATGGAAGAAAAGCCCAGTGCTATAAAGAGCAATATTGCATATGAACCTGGAATATTAGGTCCATGAATCAAGGCAAATTAGAAGTGGTCAAACAGGAGATGGCAAGAGTGAATATCAACATTTTAGGAATTAGTGAACTAAAATGGCCTGGAATGGGTGAATTTAACTCAGATGACTTATATCTACTACTGTGGGCAGGAATCCCTTAGAAGAAATGGAGTAGCTATCATGGTCAACAAAAGAGTCTGAAATGCAGTACTTGGATGCAATCTCAAAAAAGACAGAATGTTCTCTGTTTGTTTTCAAAGCAAACACCCCAAAAAGATGTTCTTTTCATCAAAGGGGACTGGAATGTAAAAGTAGGGAGTCAAAAGATACCTGGAGTAAAAGGCAAATTTGGCCTTGGAGTACAGAATGAAGCACAGCAAAGGTTAATAGAGTTTTACTAAGAGAATGCACTGGTCATAGCAAATACCCTCTTCCAACAGCACAAGAGAAGACTCTACACAAGGTAGAGTCTACACAAGGTAGAGTTACCAGATGGTCAACACTGAACTCAGATTGATTTTATTCTTTGCAGCCAAAGATGGAGACACTCTATACAGTCAGCAAAAACAAGACCAGGAGCTGACTATGACTCAGATCATGAACTCCTTATTGCCAAATTCAGACTTAAACTGAAGAAAGTGGGAAAAACCACTAGACCATTCAGGTATGACCTAAATCAAATCCCTTATGATTATACAGTGGAAGTTAGAAATAGATTCAAGGAATTAGATCTAATAGACAGAGTGCCTGAAGAACTATGGATGGAGGTTTGTGACATTGCACAGGAGGCAGGGATCAAGACCATCCTCAAGAAAAAGAAATGCAAAAAAGCAAAATGGTTGTCTGAAGAGGCCTTACAAATAGCTATGTAAAGAAGAGAAGCTAAAGGCAAAGGACAAAAGGAAAGATATACCCAGCGTTCCAAAGAATAGCAAGGAGAGATAAGAAAGCCATCCTCAGTGATCAATGCAAAGAAATAGAGGAAACAACAGAATGGGAAGGACGAGATACCAAAGGAACATTGAAGCGAAGATGGGCTCAATAGTGGACAGAAATGGTATGGACCTAACGGAAGCAGAAGATATTAAGAAGAGGTGGCAAGAATACACAGAAGAACTGTACAAAAAAGATCTTCATGACCCAGATAATCACGATGGTGTGATCACTCACCTAGAGCCAGACATCCTGGAATGTGAAGTCAAGTGGGCCTTAGGAAGCATTACTAAAGCTAGTGGAGGTGATGGAATTCCAGTGGAGCTATTTCGAATCCTGAAAGATGATGCTTTAAAATGCTGCACTCAATATGCCAGCAAATTTGGAAAACTCAGCAGTGCCCACGGGACTGGAAAAGATCCGTTTTCATTCCAACCCCAAAGAAAGGCAATGCCAAAGAATGCTCAATTGCACTCATCTCACACGCTAGTAAAGTAATGCTCAAAATTCTCCAAGCCAGGCTTCAACAGTACGTGAACCATGAACTTATGGATATTTAAGCTAGTTTTAGAAAAGGCAGAGGAACCAGAGATCAAATTGTCAACATACATTGAATCATGGAAAAAGCAAGACAGTTCCAGAAAAACATCTATTTCTGCTTTATTGACTATGCCAAAGCCTTTGACTATGTGGATCACAACAAGCTGTGGAAAATTCTGAAAGAGATGGGAATACCAGACCACCTGACCTGCCTCCTGAGAAATCTGTATGCAGGTCAGAAAGCAACAGTCAGAACTGGACATGGAACAACAGACTGGTTCCAAATAGGGAAAGGAGTATGTCAAGGCTGTATGTTGTCACTGTGCTTATTTAACTTATATGCAGAGTACATCAAGAGAAATGCTGAGCTGCATGAAGCACAAGCTGGAATCAAGATTGCCAGGAGAATATTAATAACCTCAGATATGCAGATGACACTAACCTTATGGCAGAAAGTGAAGAAGAAATAAAGAGCCTCTTGATGAAAGTGAAAGAGGAGAGTGAAAAAGTTGGCTTAAAGCTCAACATTCAGAAAACTAAGATCACGGCATCCGGTCCCATCACTTCATGGAATAGATGGGGAAACAGTGGAGACAGTGACAGACTTTATTTTCTTGGGTTCCAAAATCTCTGTAGATGGTGACTGCAGCTGTGAAATTAAAGACCCTTGCTCCTTGGAAGAAAAGCTATGACCAACATAGACAGCATTAATATGCTGAGATATTAATAAAAGCAGTTATTTTACTTTTCCAACCAAGGTCCATCTAGTCAAAGCTATGGTTTTTCCAGTAGTCATGTATGGATATGAGAGTTGGACTGTGAAGAAAGCTGAGCACCGAAGAATTGATGCTTTTGAACTGTGGTGTTGGAGAAGACTCTTGAGAGTCCCTTGGACTGCAAGGAGATTCAACCAGTCCATCCTAAAGGAGATCAGTCCTAAATATTCATTGTAAGGACTGATGCTGAAGCTGAAACTCCAATACTTTGGCCACTTGATGCAAAGAATTGATTCATTTGAAGACACCCTGATGCTGGGAAAGATTGAAGGCGGGAGGAGAAGGGGACGACAGAGAATGAGATGGTTGGAAGGCATCACTGCCTCAATGGACATGAATTTGAGTAAACTCCAGGAATTGGTGATGAACAGAGAGGCCTGTGTTGCTGCAGTCCATGGGGTCAAAAAGAGTCAGACATGGCTGAACGATGGAACTGACTGACTGACTGAGACTGCAGGAGATGCAGGTTTGATTGCTGGGTCAGGAATAATCCCTGGAGGAGGAATAGCAGCCCACTCCAGTATTCTTGCCTGGTGAGTCCCGTGGATGGAGGAGCTTGGTGGGCCACAGTCCATTGGGTTGCAAAGGGTCAGACACGACTGAGTGACTTAGCATACCCATGAGGGTAAGGGTTTGTTTCATTCATTCCTGAACTTTCAGGGTCCACAAGAGTACCTGTCCACAGGCAGCAGTTAACTAGTATCTGAGGAATGAATGAGTGAATTCTCTATCTTTTGCGTTCTGCCTTCTTACCATTTCTTGCTCATCCTCTACCTGTGGGCTTCGATTCCATTTTAACCGTATTTGTTCTCTTTGCTTTCCCATTGTGCAGTCCTGCGGCATTTATATTACTTTATCATTTGGCTTTGTTTCTCTTCCCTGTAAGACATGGATCATGTTTCAGGGCCACTTTTTTTTCCCCTTACCTTTGTCTCTTTCTCTTATTCAGCTTCTGCTTGATCTCAGCCAGGTTCATTTTTATCTCTATTCTTAAAGTTTTCAAATCTCTGCTCTATTATACCTAAACTAACATGATATATGCTATTTGCTGTGTATTAGAAAATAACTTGGAGAAGGCAATGGCACCCCACTCCAGTACTCTTGTCTGGAAAATCCCATGGATGGAGGAGCCTGGTTGGCTGCAGTTCATGGGGTCGCTAAGAGTCGGACACGACTGAGCGACTTCACTTTCACTTTTCACTTTCATGCATTGGAGAAGGAAATGGCAACCCACTCCAGTGTTCTTGCCTGGAGAATCCCAGGGACGGGGGAGCCTGGTGGGCTGCTGTCTGTGGGGTCACACAGAGTCGGACACGACTGAGCGACTTAGCAGCAGCAGCAGAAAATAACTATAGCTACTGGTCATCTATTACATAACCTGACATCAAGAGGGAAACAGTGAAAAATGAAGTGTGTCCTGAAGAGCAAGGAAGGGAAGGACCGAAGAGGACAGTAAAGTCTGGTTCAGGCCTGTGGGCTCATATTCTTTGATACATCATTTATGACGAGTCTTAGATCTTTTACCGAATGCTGTGCCTGAGAACTGTGCCGACTATTAACATAGAAATTTAGCTTCTGGTGACATTAGACCACTACTTATGAAATAGAGTGATTGTTCCATGATAGGCTATGGCTTTGCAGTCTTCAGGAACTTATTTACTTAATTTGTTATTCAAAGGCTCAACTGATGATTTGTATCATTGATCTTGTGGATCATATGTCATGCTTTTTTATTGATATACATTTAGACTTTATTATAATTCCTGTGGAAAAACCAAATTTAGACACTGTTTATCTCATATGTTCTGAAATATTTTACAAAGCCCTTACATAATTTGTATAATATATATATATCACTGGGTTCTTTTTATAGAAAAATGAGAATAGCTAGAAAATGTAACGATGTCATTTTCCAGTTTTTTTCAATATAGCTGAAGTTTTCAAATGATGGTTAGAATGACATAATGCATAATAAATATAAGGTATAACCCACAAATGACTGATGACCAGAATAATATATAAGGTGTATAGCTGTAGGTGTATAGTTACCCAGTAATGAATGTCCTTTCATTGATGAAGATCCAAGAGGAAGACTGGTGAGCCATCATAGTCTTCTTCTGCCCCTTTCTGAGATCATCTGAGGCTACCCTAAAACATTAGAATAATATTAATGGTATGTTCTTGGGTACATTAAAAATTTAGTCTCAAGTTTACATTGAAATTGTTTGTTGTGTCCCTAGTGTGTAAAAATATTCTGGGGGGAGTTTTTAAGTAGTGCTTTGTGTATGTGGGCATGAAGGTTAGATTGGAGAGGGAAGTAAAGAGACTTTTTACCATGTGTCTGCTTTGAATCTCACACTCTGTATGTGAGCATTTGACAGGTAGTATCTCATTTACTCCTCAGGCTTTCCTAGCAAGGTAGGGGCATTATTATTTCCATTTCAAACAGTAAGTAGTGGAACAAATCATCTGAAGCAAGGTCTGAATATGTTTGTTTCCTATTTTTCTTTTCACCAATATTGTTTTTGAAGTTTACAAAAAGGTTGTATGGATTAAATATTGTTGATTTTCTACAAATTTGTACATTTTAAGATTTTTTTCAAAGATCTCTTTTTCCTACATCTGAGGGAATTAATATTGAGGATAAGTAAAATGTTCTCCAAAATCTTCAATTTTAAGCAAATAAACTTAGAGTTCAGAGTTTTAACTACAACTCACTCTGAGTGGGTATTAAATAGTATCCTGTAAACCCACTTTTCACAGAATAATTTGTTTTGGGAACAAGTAATAACATGTTTTTCTGCCCCTTCCATTCCTCTCCACCACCTCCATATAAGCATTAAGATATTTAGGTGCTTCATTCCATTCTTATTACTCAGTATGTGCTTTTGAGAAAATATCCATTTTTATCCTCTTTTGATAACCATTTCTTATTTTAAATTGAAAATTATATTCTTCATTTACTTTATGGAAAATATTAGTAAAGGAAGTGAAGTGAAGTGAAAGTTGCTCAGTTATGTGTGACTCTTTGTGACCCCATGGACCATACAGTCCATGGAATTCTCCAGGTCAGAATATGGGAGTGGGTATTATTCCTTCTCCAGGCAGTCTTCCCAACCCAGGGATTGAACCCAGGTCTCCCACATTGCAGGGGGATTCTTTACCAGCTGAGCCACCAGTGTAGCCGGTAAAGGGAGAGGAACATTTAATTTTATTTTGACCCACTAAAGAAAGATGATAAACAGGGCATAGGAGGAAACAGTAGATGAGTCAAAAATACTTAGCCTGACATATAGATTTCCCCTTGGTGATCAATTTGAGAAAGTAACTGTGTGACAGAGAAATGGGAAGAGAGAAAGGTAGAACAGGGGGCTGGATATCAAAGGATCATACAAACTACAATGTTGGCCCATGGTAAATGCTAATGATTTGCAAATGCGTAAGTGAGATCCTGGATCAAAGTTGTGCTGACAGTCACTTTCCAGTTGACGGCTGTACTTAGCTATGCTCCCAGTAATGAATGTACCCACCAGTATGTCTAAATTTGGCATAACTCCCATTATAAGGAACCCTACTCTGAATTTTTAGTATTTGATTTGGAATACATGAGAATTTTCTTCATTTTTTCAATTTATCCACAGTTCTGATGCTAGCAGGTTTCGGTGATTTAAAAGTCATCCTCCTGCTCCATCTCTTCATAAATGCACAGATGGGCTCAGGGTGTTTGAAGCAGCTGTTTCCTGATGCAGAGCTTATGCTTTATTGAGAAGTATAAAATGGAAAAAAAAGAGAAGCTCCTTGAGGAATTCTGCCTGGTTGAAATAATATTTCAGAAGTCTTCTTGGTTTTAGATTTTATAGTAAAATTTCCAGATATAATTGAAAAAAATTAAATGTCTTATTGTTATATTTTTTAAAATTTCTAGACACTTGTGAAAACATCAATCTAGTTTTAAAGTTCTGTTTATATAGCAGCCAAGTGTTATTTTCTTTAAAAAGATATTAAATTCCCAAAGGCTTATGTGATCCAAAAAGAGGCATTTTGCAATCATTGAAATTTGGGGAGCAACATGAGAACACAAGCTAGTTAAAGTAGAGAAGAAATTCTAGAGCAATGTCTGGAGGTATGCAAACTGAAAACTATGAAGCTATGAAAACTATTTAAACTGAAAAACTACAAAAACTGGCCCAAGGCAGAGAAAGATCAGCTAGTTTGGTAAGTCTGTTTTTGGAATATTTCTAGGAAGAATTCTCTTTGGTATGATTGTGCAAGAGAATATATTCCTTTCATCCCAGCAATTGAATTCAAATTGATTGAACCCTGTCCCGTTCCACAAACACAATTTCAAGTTGCCAGGCAGCCAAAATCAAGCTCTGACTCATGGGGTTAATTAAGTATGACATAACATCCTTCAGATTTTCATCAGGCTCTGGAAACTGTGGTCAGATATGAATAATAAGCTTATTTATGTCTTCATATACATGGCATTAGGGTGTGACCAGAGATTTTATATAATATTTTCTAGTCATTCCCTTTTGCAGAAATTGAATATTTAATTACCATTGCTTCATGCCTACAGAATCAGAGGGGCTATAGCCAGAATAAAAAGATATGCTAGAGAGAAAATTTTCATTTTTTTTCTTAAATTTTAAAGAAAGAAGGGGAGGTGATTCTAAAGTAGGTCATTCTGGCTGGGGTAAGGTGTGTGGAAGACATTTCATGTTTTCTTTTTCCAAGAGAATAGCTTCTCTGGTGGCTCAGATGGTAAAGAATCCACCTGCAATGCAGGAGACCTGGGTTTGAACCCAGGGTCAGGAAGATCCCTTGGAGAAGGGAAGGGCAACCCACTCCAGTATTCTTGCCTGGAGAATCCTATGGACAGAGGAGCCTCGTGGGCTACAGTCCATGGAGTAGCAAAGAGTTGGACATGACTGAGTGACTAACACACACACTGCAGTCAAAAACAACAACAAAAAAAAAAAGGAAAGGAGAAAAGAGATTTCATAGACTCCATCCCTGATGCATATTTTCCCTTAGTCCATCCCTGATGCACATTGTTACTTTGAAATTATATAATCTATTAGAAAGCTATGAGCATGTCTCATCAGGCATATTATAATGGTCTCTAAGCTGAATGCTTGACTAATTTCCCTTTATGCTTTTGCCATTTTGATCATCACATCATCTTGCTATCAGATATTCCTGAGATCTCATTCTTCGCAAATATAGGTCAAGTCCCCTATCTTCACTTTCAGGCTTTCTGTATTTCCACCGAAACCTACCTTCCCAAACTCAACATTGAAACTTTCTTTGATACCAGGCTTTGCAGTCTAATGGAGTCAGTGTCGTCCAGTCTCTTCTCACCATTCCCCTTTCCTTCATCTCTGCAGATTCAGATCTCTACTTCCTTCCTGTCTCTGCTCAGAAGGAACCATCTCAGTCTCCCCATTTTCTATACTGCTGTGATATCACTCTCTGCTTCTCACTGGTATTGCCATGATCACTTTATACCTTATCTCATTTTCTAATCGTGTCCGCCACTTCTTAGAATTTTGCCTGGAACATAAAAGGAATTTAGATAATATTTATTTAGTGACTGACTAAATGTCAAGCTGTACCTGTGATCCAAAGGACTGTCCGCTACTAATAAAACTTTTCTTGACCTCATAGTTAATATGGTATTTTAGGTAGGACTGGAAGTGGGTGATATTTTGAACTGAAGTACAAGGGCAAATTGACAATGATGGGCTGAAGAATCATTTCAATGGGTTCCTGATTGGTCCCCACTCTGTTTGCATTCATAAAAACATGAGCTAAGGTATCATTAAAGATAGCAAACAATTGTGATGTAATTGTATTGTCACTCATGACCTATGCTGCAGCAAATTGTAGCTAGCTTCAGAAGATGTAATTAAATTTCAAAACAAACAAATAAGAATTCAAAAGTCCTTTCATTATTTTGACCTTAGAAAGAAGGACAGTTGAATGAAATCTGTGAAAGAAAATGAAAACAAATACCATTTTTCTTGATAAGCATTATAAGCTAATTGAATAGGAAATAATATTGACTGAATCCAAAAGTTGGCTAAGCAAAATACTCAAACAATTGAAATACTTGAAAGGTAAAAAGGTGATTTGGTAAAAGTCCCAGCTTATTATTAATTGCTAACATGAGAAATAGATCTATGAATTCAAACAGTTTCCCCTTTTCATTCCTATTAACCATGATTCATCGTAAATTAAAATCTGGTAGTGCCCTTGTGTGGAGAAGGCAATGGCACCCCACTCCAGTACTCTTGCCTGGAAAATCCCATTGATGGGAGAAGCCTGGTAGGCTGCAGTCCATGGTGTCGCTAAGAGTTGGACACGACTGAGCAACTTCACTTTCACTTTTCACTTTCATGCATTGGAGAAGGAAATGGCAACCCACTCCAGTGTTCTTGCTTGGAGAACCCCAGGGACAGCGGAGCCTTGTGGGCTGCTGTCTATGGGGTTGCACAGAGTCGGACACGACTGAAGCAACTTAGCAGCAGCAGCAGCAGTGCCCTTGTGAATATCCTCTAAATTACAAAGACTTAGTAGATTTAAGGGCCTGAGCTAGTTTCCTCAAAAGGCTTAAGAGGAGGATAACCAGAGGTTATGATTAAATCAGCAGAAAGATTTATGAAAAAAAAAAAAAAGAAAAATTACAGGTCTGAGGCCTAAGGGCCTTACTTGGAATGCTCACAATTACTTTGGTAGAACATAAACTATGACTTTGGGCTTTCCTGGTCGCTCAGACAGGAAAGAATCTGCCTGCTATGTGGGAGACCTGGGTTCGAACACTGGGTTGGGAATATCCCCTGGAGGAGGGCACGGCAACCCACTCTACTATTCTTGCCTGGAGAATTCCCATGGACAGAGTAGTCTGGTAGGCTGCAGTCCATGGGGTCAAAAAAGAGCTGGACATGACTGAGCAACTAAGCACAAACTATGACTTGAGGAGGAAGGTAGTTGTTAAAAATATAAGCGTTTTACTGGGAGAGGTAATCTTACAGGCACTCCCATCCCGGGGTCAGAGCTTATTGACTTTGATTGTGTAGGAAATAATATCACTTATTCAATGTTTGGCTATCTATTTTAAAATTTTGTCCACATAGAGTACAGCTCAATATAGAATTAAATAGGCAAGTAATTAAATCTTGGAGAAATAAACAGTCCTGGAAGTACTAGGTCAGTCAAGGCTAAAATAGACCTTGCAGGTACAACAGGGAAGAGAGAAGATCAGAAAGATAGAATCAGTCTGAACAGGCAGCAGGGATGAAGACCCTGAGAAGGCAGGGTTAGTCAGCACCTGTATATGAGCAATGCTGAGGATGGGAAGTATCTTAAGTGGTTTACCTCTTTCCGCTCTGCATCCTGCATAGATGTGGACTTGCCTGAACTGGCCAGTTACCAGAATGAGGCCAAGGGATGTGAGGTGAAGCCCAAATAAAACGCCAAAAGAACCAGTCATTTAAAGTACCCTCTCAGGTTCAAGCATGGATTAATTAAATGGTTGCTTGTTTAAAAGTGGAAATTTTGGTTTGCTCCTCTGTATATCAACAAATATTTCACGAGTTCCTTCTCTGTGCCTGCCATCGTGCTAAGCCAGGAAGCATAGCCTATATTTGTATCTATATCTGCAGCCCTTGATTCCTGAGGCCACTGGGTGCAGGAAATGTCAGAGCAGTCATAATTTTACAATGAGCTAAAAAAATACATGTGTTAACTCCCCGGGTCCTCCAGCCAAAGAGAATTTCTCCTTTGAACTTTCACAGCAAAATATCTGAGGCTTTCTAATTACTTATAGCCTTCTCTCCCTAATCATATTTTATTTTACCTAGTTTCCTTTAGAACAGGATGATGGCTTATTTTATTTTTTGACTCCTAGAGTGAATGTATATATGCAAGTATGTAGAAAAAACATCGGGGAAGGCAATGGCACCCCACCCCAGTACTCTTGCCTGGAAAATCCCATGGACGGAGGACCCTGGTGGGCCGCAGTCCATGGGGTCGCTAAGAGTCGGACACGACTGAGCAACTTCACTTTCACTTTTCACTTTTATGCCTTGGAGAAGGAAATGGCAACCCACTCCAATGTTCTTGCCTGGAGAATCCCAGGGACGGGAGAGCCTGGTGGGCTGCCGTCTATGGGGTCACACAGAGTCGGACACGACTGAAGTGATTTAGCAGCAGTAGCAGCAGCAGAGAAAACATATATCAATATAAACCAATGAATATCTCTATGTTCAGTATGTGATGTGCATGCTCAGTCGCTAAGTAGTGTCAGACTCTTTGCAACCCCATGGACTGCAGCCTGCCAGGTTCCTCTGTCCATGGGACTCCCAGGCAAGAGTACTGGAGTGGGTTGCCATTCCCTTCTCCAAGGGATCTTCCTGACCCAGGGACCGAACTTGGGTTTCTAGCATTTGCAGGTGGATTCTTTACCACTGAGCCACCTGAAAAGTCACTCAGTATATGGAGAGATGTACAAAAATATTAACAGCAAAACTGAAAGCTGTGAAATTATGAGTGATAATATTTCCTTTTTGATTTCATATGTACTTTCTAAATCATACATGAAGAGCATATCTTACATAACACACACCATATTCATGCCTGCATGCTCAGTAGGGTCCAACTCTTCGTGACCCCATGGACTATAGCCTGCCAGGCTGCCCTGTTCATGGAATTTTCTAGGCAAGAAAACTGGAGCTGGTTGCCATTTCTTACTCCAGAACACACATTATAAAAATTGCTAAAAAAAAAAAAAAAGGGACTAGAGAGTATCACATTAGAATAGCAAGTATGTATTTCAATTTGAAGTAAAATTATATTAAATGCTGTACACATGGAAGATTTTGTTTTAAATATTATTTTGGCCTGAAGAAACAATGGAAAATTACAAATATGTATTTAGCTCTAAAATAATGGAGAAGGCGATGGCACCCCATTCCAGTACTCTTCCTGGAAAATCCCATGGATGGAGGAGCCTGGTAGGCTGCAGTCCATGAGGTCACAAAGAGTTGGACACGACTGAGCGACTTCACTTTCACTTTTCACTTTCATGCATTGGAGAAGGAAATGGCAACCCACTCCAGTGTTCTTGCCTGGAGAATCCCAGGGACGGGGAAGCCTGGTGGGCTGCTGTCTGTGGGGTCGCACAGAGTTGTACATGACTGAAGCAACTTAGCAGCAGCAGCAACAGCATATACATATATATTTACATAAATTAAGTGGCTCAGTGACTTTGTCAAGCCACATGGAATTTCTTACAATGTCCCAATGTCCTTTTTTAATTCTGAAAGGACATATTACTAGTCATGTTTCCTCCTTCTTCTGCTTCTCTGATCATCTAATTGCTAACTGTCTTCCCTGGAGAATCCCAGGGGCGGGGGAGCCTGGTGGGCTGCCGTCTATGGGCTCGCACAGAGTTGGACATGACTGAAGCGACTTAGTTGGTGATGGACAGGGAGGCATGGTGTGCTGAGATTCATGGGGTCGCAAAGAGTCGGACACGACTGAGTGACTGAACTGAACTAATGTGGCTAAATAAATTAATCTCAAATATGGTTAATAGATTTGTTTTAGTTGGGGCTACTGTTTGTTATTTACATATATGAGATAAAAAGTCAAATGACTTGTTTAAATTCTAAAAATATTTATTTAGCATAAAGGCATATTTCTTTTTTGAAAAATTTTTAGTGAACACTGGTAATATAACTTATTCTAAATAGATTGCATTATTTTGAAAGTTTTTAGTTAAACTACACTAAATGCAATCACACCTCAGATGACAGTAATGTGGTACAGTTTAGTTTGGTTAGATTTAGAATTCTATTTCCAATTCTCCAGTTAATATCCAATTATAAGGGGGGTGGGAGGGAATCATATAAAAGTATGAAAAGGCAAAACTTACAATTAGAAGATAAATTTAGTACTAGGGATGTAATATACAACATGATAAATATAATCAATGCTGATAGGGCTTCCCTGGTGGCTTACTGGTAAAGAATCCACCTTCCAACGCAGGAGTTACGGGTTTGATCCCTGATCCAGGAAGATCCCACATTCCTCTGAACAAATAAGCCCACAACGATTGAGCCTGTGCTCTAGAGCCCAGGGTTGCAACAAGAGAAGCTACCATAACGAGAAGCTTGTGCACACAACTAGAAAGTAGCCTCTGCTTGCCACTTCCAGAGAAAAGCCCACATAGCAATAAAGACCCATCAGAGCCACAAATAAAATAAATAAGTATGTTGTATATGAAAGTGAAAGGCGCTCAGTCGTGTCCAACTCTTTGCGAACTATAGAGTCCGTGGAATTCTCTAGGCCAGAATACTGGAGTGGGTAGCATTTCCCTCCTCCAGGGGATCTTCCCTACCCAGAAATCGAACTCAGGTCTCCTGCATTGTAGGCGAATTCTTTACCAACTGAGCTATACAAAAGTTGTTAAAAGAGTAAATCTTAAGAGTTCTCATCACAAGTGAAAAGTTTCCTTCTATTTCTTTAATTTTATATCTATGCCAGATGATGGAGCATTTCATGAATATGTAAGTTAAATTACCGTGTTGTACAACTTAAACTCATACAGTGCTAAATGTCAATTATATCTCAATAAAACTGGATAAAAAAGTTACTTTACCCTATTAATAAAAAAAAATACAGTGCAGATTTTCAATTCTGCAATTTGAGGGCAGAATTCATGATAATACTAACCTCAGATCAATTGCAAAATATTTAAATGTTTTATATTAATAAAGTAAAGAGATAAAATATCACCAATAGAATTACTTTGTTAGTCACGCCTACTAAGTTTATTCCTACCTCAAAGGTATCCACATTAATAAACCTATCAGTAATATTATTAATAACAAATAATATCAATATTATTAATAACAAAACAATCAATAATAATTATATTATTATTATAATAATAATGGGGTCCAACTCTGTGTGACCCCATAGACGGCAGCCCACCAGACTCCACCGTCCCTGGGATTCTCCAGGCAAGAACACTGGAGTGGGTTGCCATTTCCTTCTCCAATGCATGAAAGTGAAAAGTGAAAGTGAAGTAGCTCAGTCGTGTCCAACTCTTTGCGACCCCATGGACCGCAGCCTACCAGGCTCCTCCGTCCATGGGATTTTCCAGGCAAGAGTACTGGAGTGGGGTGCCACTGCCTTCTCCGATTAATAACAAAAGTACGCTTTAAATAAAAATTCATAAAGTAAGTTCACTTCCTTGTAATTTAAGTTTAGGTGGTAAAGACCAACAAAACACAGGCATCATTTTTTATGTTTCAGGTTGCCTGTCCATACACAAATAAAAGTCTGTGCCACTTTACTGTGAACAATACAGTATGTGTTACAATATAAGAACATGGAGTATATGGTCTAATTTTATCAATGTTATTCAGGGGCAGTCTCTTTTATAAATAAACCTCAAAATTGATGGGTTCCACAACATAAGATTGAGTGTTTTTCTCTTATTAAAAATTTAGTTTCTAATATTGTTAGTTGGTCAGTCATGTCTGACTTTTTGCAACCCCATGAACTGTATAGCCCACTAGGTTCCTCTGTCCGTGGAATTCTCCAGGCAAGAATACTAGAGTGGTGGCCATTCCCTTCTCCAGTCAGAAATAACAGATTAACATAAGTATGACTTCTTCAAAATAAAAATGACTGAGCATAGCAAAAAGTTTGAACTGGCCACCACAATCTCTATTTGAAAAGTGGCAAGAAGCCAGATAATTTCATTGTTTCTCAGAGATAATGCTTTGCCTACTTGCCATCTGCTCACTCATCCTGGATTCACTGGAAACCAGTTCAACTCCACTACCCTTATACTGTCTGGTCTCACCAGCTCAGCTCATACTGCTTGAATGGACACTTTGACAGAGCTGTTAATTTCTTAATGCTAATTATTTATAGCTATTTATAGAAGGCTTTGCTCCCACCAAAGCCCTATTGAAACATCCTTTTATGATGCCTATTTTATAGATGATGAACTGAGGCTTGGCTAGGCTAAGTCATTTGCTAAGTAAGGGACAAACCAGTAAGTGACAAAGGCAAGATTTGAATCTAAAGCTCTCCTGCTTCAGAATTGGATCCTTAATCCATGAACTCCTATTTAATTATGATTATTCTTTCATTGTTTGGTGCAGTCCTGAATTGTATCAGAAATCCTTTTTAACTTTTTTTTTTTTGGTAGGAGAGAAGTCTCTTTTGATTTGTGAAAAATAATAAAAGTTTAGCTGAACCCTCAATTAAAAAGACCTTCTGAGTCCGCTGGTTGAATGCAACATTGCAAACCCAAGGATATTCAGAGGAAGCAGTAAGTCCTGCAAGAGTCGAGTATCTTTTCCTGGCAAAAATCACAATTTCAGGTAAAGAACATGAGATCACTCCCTATTAAAAAGTGAGGGGAGATTGGTGGTCACACTTAGCTTCAAGCCCTTCCCTGTCTCCCGCCTGGTCTCCGTCCCAAGCTTACCTGGATCAGGAAGGGGTGTTCTGTAAAAATCAAAAGGAAAAGTATGTCCGGGTTTCAGGCTGCTCTGATACACGCACACCTTCAAACCTGGGTGCCTGTGGATTTTGCTTTCTAACAACTTGCCCTCAACTTGACCTCAGGGAGGGGATTAGAGCGCTTTCACCCCCTTCTCCCATTTTTCACCTGCTACGGTGTGAATACGAGGAGACTTTTTACCTTAGCTGTGGAGCCGAACCTGCCCCGGAGAGTTTGTTCCCGTGCTCAGTCACAGACTCTTTTCATCGCCCGCGAGTCAGCGCTGGCTCACCTGTCCCGGAGGTGGAGGTGAGGTCGGAGCCAGGTGCGGGAGGAGGGGCGGCAGGGCTCGCTCTGCGCCTGGCAGTGCCCTTCCGAGGATCATCCAGCCTAAGAAGCTGTTAATGATTACTCCCGGTCGCCACAGCAGGGAAGTGTTCGGAACCTTTGCCACTCCCTGCGCCTCAGTGCATGTTGGGAGTGTTTACTTTCTCTCTTCGCAGCAGCTGACAGCGACACTCCTTTGTGTCCTGTCACACATCTTGAGGACAGGTGAACTGACAAGTGAATTTGCTGAAGCTTTACCCTCTGAACTGGGGCATTCTAGTCTCTCCTCTCTGCTCTGTAGAGAAACAGTCTTCTTTAAGAAATGACATCAACGAGGATGGAATGTCATCATTCATGTCTTTCTTTTTAAAAAATTTGTCTTTTAATTAGAAACTTCGGAAATATACCCCCTTGTTTTTATTACCACTTCCTTTCGAAACAGGCACCTAATCACACAGAGCAGTGGTTCTCACACTTCCTAGGGAACCAGAGACGCTTCTGCATCTCACTAGACTCCACAGTCTCAGCATCTATGAGACTTTGATCTAGTAGGTTTGGGGCAGGTGGCAGGTATTTTTAAAATCAGCTTCACGGAAGAATCTAGTGAACATCTGAATTTGAAAACTACTGTAGTAAAAGTATACAGGAGGAAATGAGTAGTAATTTAGTCACTAACTAGAGAATTCTGTCTGGAAGCTGCTTTCCCTCAATATCTCTGATTTTAAAAAGGACACAAGTCTAATTAACTAGGCTTATTATGGTGATGATTTCACAATATATGCAAATATTGAATCATCATTTTATACACCTGAAGTGAATATAATATTATATGTCAGTTATATCTCAAAATGAAAGGAATGGATAAAGGAACTGACAGTTAAAAAGAGGAGTAGCTCAGTGATAAAGAATTCCCCTGTCAATGCAGGAGAGAAGAGTTTGATCTCTGATTCCAGAAGATCCAGCATGCTGGGGAACAGCTAAGCCTCTAAGCCACAACTATTGAGCCTGTGCTCAAGAGCCTGGGAGCCACAGCTACTGAGCCTATGTGTCAAAGCACTGAAGCTCAGGATCCCTAGGGCCCGTTCTCCACAATGAGAGAAGCCACCGCAATGAAAAGCCAGTGCGTATAATATCATATATTAAACGAGTCGCCAGTCCAGGTTAGATACACGATACTGGATGCTTGGGGCTGGTGCACTGGGATGACCCAGAGGGATGGTATGGGGAGGGAGCAGGGAGGAGGATTCAGGGTGGGGAACACATGTATACCTGTGGCAGATTCATTTTGATATATGGCAAAACGAATACGATATTGTAAAGTTAAATAAAATAAAATTAAAAAAAAAAAAAAAAAAAAGCCAGTGCGGTGCAACTAGAGAGTAGCCTCCACTCCCCGCAAATAGAAAAAGCCCTCTCAGCAAGGAAGACCCCCAAGGACCGCAGCCCACCAAGCTCCTCTGTCCATGGGATTTTCCAGGCAAGAATACTAGACTGGGTTGCCATTTCCTTCTCCAGGGGATCTTACCAATCCAGGGATTGAACCTGGGTCTCCCACATTGCAGGCAGACTCCTTACCATCTGAGCCACTAGGGAAGTAATGAAGACCCAGCACAGCCAAAATTATAAAATTTTAAATGAATAAAATTATTAAAAAAAAAGAGCTCCCTCGTTGAAAACTACCAAATACCAAAACATTTAATACTTATTTAAATTAATAAAATCAGACTCCTCCTCCCCCCAAAAGGTACCAAAGACTTAGAGACACTCATAGCAAATGCTCTGGAAATAATGCTTTCATTTACACATGCACAAATGTACTCTTTGGTATCATTGGTACTTTATTTGTTTCGCATGTAAAGCACTTTGATAATGGGGAGAAAAAAAGTTATTTTACAAGTATAAACCTCAGAGACCTCAAAAGGAATTGAATATAATTCCTACAATGAGTTCAGAAGGCAGAGTTGATTTCTGGTTTCCTATATATGCAAATGTCAATTTAACTGAGCATTACTCTGATTTGCAGGTTATAAGTTTGATATAGTATCAATACTTCAAGGATTCTCTATGTTCAAAAGATCAGACCGTTTATCTAGTTAACTTTTGGTGTGTGGAGACCAGGGATGTTCAGACTGACCATTCTTTGGGCTAGTTTAATAAGCAGAACAGAATCAGGCATGTGGGCTTATTGGATCACAATAAAAGCTTCTACAACTTCGTATATGAGGACAGTGTGACCTGGTATTACCTGTGGATCTTGGTTTGATGGCCATGCTGGCTCTACAAACCCTTTTGTGTGACTGACTGCTGGTATGGAGTGCTAGGCTCCAGAACATCTTTTTCCAAATCCATGCCCCACTCCTATTGTCTGCATTTGTTTATTATCAGTATCAGAGAAACCTTGTTTTGTCTTTTTTATCTGCAACCATCCTTGAAGACTTTGTTCCAATGACTGGTTTCAACTGGTTTCCTTTTGCTAGTTTCAATGATTCTTTTTGTTTTGGAGTATTTAATCTTTTATAAATATAAAATTTTTATTTTATAATAGAAAAATCCATAATTTCACTTGTGCAATGTGAAAAATTTGAAAGCACAGACATGTCGAAGAAAAAAATCACTTACAATTCCATCTCTGAAATATAGTTACCAAGAACAACTTAGTAAATGTCACTATTGATATACTTTCTCTATGGATATTTACCAAAATGCTATTATACTTGGCTTTATTGTTTTATAGTCTGCTTTTATTACATTGAACATATTATAGACAACTTGTCACATGTCAGCTTTTTTTTTTTCTGCAATGTGATTTTTAACTAGCTGCCCTGTATTACACCATATGGATATACCATTATTTACTTAATCAGATCTCTATTGTGAGAAATTTGTTAGTGTAAACAATGCTGCAGAAAATGTTTGTATGTAGTTACACACAACCATGATTATACCTTTTAGACATTTCAAAAAATGAAGTTGCCAGATGAAAGGTAATGTACATTTTTGAAGAATTTCTCTCAAGTGTCAATTTTATTCTCCCGAACTAACTTTTGGATTATTTTTATTTTTAAACATATACGAATTTGATGTTTGATTTCACAGTTGATGCTAGTGGTAAAGAACACACCTGCCAACACAGGAGACGTAAGAGACGCAGGTTCAATCCTTGGATTGGAAAGATTCCCCTGGAGAAGGACATGGGAACCCAGCCCAGTATTCTTACCTGGAGAATTGCATGGACAGAGGAGCCTGGAAGGCTACAGTCCATAGGGTTGCAAAGAATCAGACACAACTGAAGCAACTTAACACACTGTACATCAATTTGAAAGGTTTAAAAAATTCATATCCTATTTTAACTATGTATGTTATTGATAACCTGTAAGATTGAACCCATTTTTAGACTAACCCTGTACTTTTGCTTTTTGTTTATTATTCTCTTTGGTCATTTTTTCTGTATTAATTTCTAAGATCTCTTTCTATATTAATCACATCAACATGTTATCAAATATGCTGTGGCTATATTTCCCAATACTGTTTGCATTTTAATATTATGGTAGATTTTTAACTTACAAAAGTTTAAAATTTTAAACAATCTATTAATATTTTCCTTTATTGCTTACACTTCAGTGTTAAAAGGGGCTTCCCAGGTGGTCCAGTGGTAAAGAATCCTCCTGCTCATGCAGGATGTGCAAGAGATGGAGGTTCCATCCCTGGGTTGGGAAGATGAGTAGGGAATGGCAACACACTCCAGTATTCTTGCCTGGAAAATTCCATGGACAGAGGAGCCTAACAGGTTAGAGTCCATGGGGCCACAGTCAGACATGACTGAGTACACACACCATTTTAAAAAGCTTTCCCATCCTTAAAGTATATATATATATTTTTTTCTTCTAGTTTATTTAGATATTGTTTATTAAATTTAACATTTCAGCCCATCTGGATTTTATGATGTTAACAATTGTGATATTTAAATCTAAATTGATTTTTTAAACTATTAGCAATTAACCAAGTAGCATTTAGTAAATAGTTATAGATTGTAAACTCCAGATCAGATCAGATCAGATCAGATCAGTCGCTCAGTCGTGTCCGACTCTTTGCGACCCCATGAACCACAGCACACAGGCCTCCCTGTCCATCACCAACTCCCGGAGGTCACTCAGACTCACATCCATTGAGTCAGTGATGCCATCCAGCCATCTCATCCTCTGTCGTCCCCTTCTCCTCCTGCCCCCAATCCCTCCAGCATCAGAGTCTTCTCCAATGAGTCAACTCTTCACATGAGGTGGCCAAAGTACTGGAGTTTAAGCTTTAGCATCATTTCTTTCAGAGAAATTCTAGGGCTGATCTCCTTCAGAAGGGACTGGTTGGATCTCCTTGCAGTCCAAGGGACTCTCAAGAGTCTTCTCCAACACCACACTTCAAAAGCATCAATTCTTCGGCGCTCAGCCTTCTTCACAGTCCAGCTCTCACATCCATACATGACCACAGGAAAGACCATAGCCTTGACTAGGCGAATCTTTGTTGGCAAAGTAATGTCTCTGCTTTTGAATATGCTATCTAGGTTGGTCATAACTTTCCTTCCAAGGAGTAAGCGTCTTTTAATTTCATGGCTGCAGTCACCATCTACAGTGATTTTGGAGCCCAGAAAAATAAATTCTGACACTGTTTCCACTGTAAACTCCAGAGGGGAAGAGCTATGTCTTATAATCGATTTTACCCCTGCATGCTAGCATAATGACTAGCAGTTTCGTGGTTACTCAGGTCAAAGTTTTGTTTATTTATTCACTTATTTACTTATTGATATATTTAATTGGGTCAATTTACAATATTATATTAATTCCAGGTATACAACATAGTTATTACAATTTTTATAGATTATACTCTATCTAAAGTTATTATAAAATATTGGCTATATTCCCTGTGCTGTATAATACATCCTATTGCTTATTTATTTATTTTTTAAATTAAATTTTATTTTGCTTAACTTTACAATATTGTATTGCTTTTGCCATACATCAAGATGGATCCACCACAAGTATACATGTGTTCCCCATCCTGAACCCTCCTCACTCCTCCCTCCCCATACCATCCCCCTGGGTCGTCCCAGTGCACCAGCCCCAGGCATCCGTTATCAGGCATTGTACCTGGACTGGCGACTCATTTCAGATATGATATTATACATATTTCAATGCTATTCTCCCAAATCATCCCATCCCTCTCCCGTTCCCAGAGTCCAAAAGTCTGTTCTATACATCAGTGTCTCTTTTGCTGTCTCGTAAACAGGGTTATTGTTACCATCTTTCTAAATTCCATATATATGCGTTAGTATACTGTATTTGTGTTTTTCTTTCTGGCTTACTTCACTCTGTATAATAGGCTCCAGTTCCATCCACCTCATTAGAACTGATTCAAATGTATTCTTTTTAATGGCTGAGTAATACTCCATTGTGTATATGTACCACAGCTTGCTTATCCATTCATCTGTGGATGCTTCCAAGGTTGCTTCCAAATCCTGGCTATTGTAAACAGTGCTGCTATGAACATTGGGGTACATGTGTCTCTTTCAATTCTGGTTTTCTCAGTGTGTATGCCCAGCAGTGGGATTGCTGGATCATAAGGCAGTTCTATCTATTCCCAGTTTTCTGAGGAATCTCCATACTGTTCTCCAAAGTGGCTGTACTAGTTTGCATTCCCACCAACAGTGTAAGAGGGTTCCCTTTTCTCCACATTATGTTGGGTTCCCTCTCCAGCATTATTGCTTGTGGACTTTTGGATCGCAGCCATTCTGACTGGCATGAAATGGTACCTCATAGTGGTTTTGATTTGCATTTCTCTGATAATGAGTGATGTTGAGCATCTTTTCATGTATTTGTTAGCCATCTGTATGTCTTCTTTGGAGAAATGTCTACCTAGTTCTTAGTTTGTACCTCTTAATCCCCCAACTACATCTTGTCCTCTACCCACCAGTAACCACTAGTTTCTTCTCTGTATCCCTCAGCCTATTTCTTTAGGCCAAATGTTTAATAGTCACTCGATTCTTTTCTTTCAGTCCTTTCCAGCCCAGCAAGTCCTGAAGTTGTATCTTAATCTCTGCATCTCCACTACCCCTTAGATTAGGAAGCAGATTAGATTCTTGCTCAGAAACTACATGTGGTTTCCTAAGTGAGGCAGAGAGCTGCCTCCACTCTTGTTCCACAATAGTCCATTCTCCACCTATAGCCAGTGTAATCTTCTAGAAACAAAAGACAAAACAAAAAAACAATGCTGCCTCTTATCTCCTTTGCTGAAAACTTTCCTGCTGGTTGTCCCCTAAATCTGCAGTAAAATCTAGATCTGAACTTCCTCCTATGACCTCCAAGGTCCACATGACCTTGCTCTTCCCTATGTCTTTGAACTTATAATTCTCTGCTCCCTTAGTACTGACTATTTCTTGCTGTCCCGGTTTGATTTATGTTCCCAGAAGAGACTAAGCTACTTCCTGCATCATTGCCTTTGAGCTTGGTATTGTCTCTGCCAAGAAAGCTCTGCCCTTGTTATGGCTTCTTTCTTTGCATTTTTTGTTTTTGCTTTTTTCTTAAATGTTGCTTCTCAGAGAGGCTTCCCATGACCACTCTATTTAAATAAATCTTCCAGTCTTTCTATGTAAGAGTCACCTGTTTTGTTGCATTAGTAGAAATCATCACTATCTGAATGAATTTTATTTTCTGTTTATTACTGAATGTGTATGTATTGCTTTGGATGACCTGTTTATTTTATATCTCTCCTCATTAAGACATAAGCTCAAAGAGAATAGGGACCTTGACTTCTAGATCCACTGTTCTGTCCTCAGTGTCTACAACAATGCCAGGGCCATGACAAAAGCTTAAGAAACAATATGTCAGCAAATTTGGAAAACTTAGCAGTGGTCACGGGACTGGAAAAGGTCAGTTTTATTCTAATCCCAAAGAAGGGCAATGCCAAAGATTGTTTAGATTACCACAGAGTTGTGCTATCTTTACATGGTAGTAAGCTTATGCTTAAAATCCTTCAAATTAGCCTTCAGCAGTATAAGAACTGAGAATTTCTAGATGTACAAGGTGGGATTAGAAAAGGCAGAAGAACCAGAGATCAAATTGCCAACATCTGTTGGATCATCAATAAAGCAAGGGAATTCCAGCAAAAACATCTATTTCTGCTTCATTGACTACACTAAAGTTATGACCAACCTAGACAGCATATTCAAAACAGAGACATTACTCTGCCAACAAAGGTCTGTCTAGTCAAATCTATGTTTTTTCCAGTAGTCAGGTATGGATGTGAGAGTTGGACTCTAAAGAAAGCTGAGTGCCAAAGAATTGATGCTTTTGAGCTGTGGTGTTGGAGAACACTCTTGAGAATTCCTTGGACTGCCAGGAGATCCAACCAGTCCATCCCGAAGGAAATCAGTCCTGAATATTCATTGGAAGGACTGATTTTGAAGCTGAAACTCCAATACTTTGGCCACCTGATGCAAAGAACTGACTCACTGGAAAAGACCTTGATGTTGGGAAAGATTGAAGATGGAAGAGAAGGGGACAACAGAGAATGAGATGGTTAGATGGCATCACTGACTCGATGGACATGAGTCTGAGCAAGCTCTGGGAGTTAGTGATGGACAGGGAAGCCTGGCATGTTGCAGTCCATGGGGTCACAGAGAGTCAGACACAACTGAACAACTGAACTGAACTGGAAGCCTTTGACTGTGTGGATCACAACAAACTGTGGAAAATTCTTAAAGAGATGGAATAGCAGACCACCTTACTTGTCTCCTGAGAATCCTGTATGTGTATCAAGAAGTAAGAGTTAGAACCAGAACTAGAACAATGGACTGGTTGCAAATTGGGAAAGGAGTATGACAAGGATGTATATTGTCACCCTGCTGATTTAATTTACATAGAAAGTACATCATGTGAAATGCTGGTCTGGATGAAGCACAAGCTGGAATCAAGATTGCTGGGAGAAATATCAACAACCTCAGATATGTGGATGATACCACTCTAATGGCAGAAAGTGAAGAGGAACTAAAGAACCTCTTGGTGAAGGTGAAAGAGGAGAGTGAATAGCTGGCTTGAGCTGAAAGTTAAAAAAATGAAGATCATGGCATCCGGTCTCATCACTTCATGGCAAATAGAAGGGGAAAAAGTGGAAGCAGTGACAGATTTTACTTTCTTGGGCTCCAAATCACTGTAGACAGTGACTGCAGTTACCATGAAATTAAAAGAGGCTTGATCCTTGGATGGAAAGCTATGACAAAAAAGCACAGAGACATCGCTTTGCAGACAAAGGTCCGTAATAGTCAGTTATGGTTTTTCCAGTAGTCGTGTATGGACATGGGAGTTGGCCCATAAAGAAGGCTGAATGCTGAAGAATTGATGCTGTCAGTCTGTGGTGTTGGAGGGGACTCTTGAGAGTCCTTTGGACTCCAAGGAGATAAAACCAGTCAATCCTAAAGAAAATCAACTCTGAATATTCATAGAACTGATGCTGAAGCTTCAATACTTTGACCACCTGATGTGAAAAGCCGACTCAATGGAAAGACTCTGATGCTGGGAAAGATGGAAGGTCAAAGGAGAAAGCAGCGGCAGAGGATGAGATGGTTGTATAGCATCACCAACTCAATGGACATGAATTTGAGCAAACTCTGGGAGACAGCGAAGGATAGGGGAGCTTGTCATGCTGTAGTCCATGGGACTGCAAAGAGTCTGACATGACTAGCAACTGAAAAACAACAATAAATATGAGTAGAGTAAATAAATATAGGTCATAGTTTTTCCTGATTTGAAGTGATACTTTTCTCCCAGGCCAGCAGGTTGTTGCTGTTCAGTTGCTCAATCATGTCCAACTCTGGGGCCCCATGGTCTGCAGCATGTCAGGCTTCCCTGACCTTCACCATCTCCCGGAGCTTGCTCAAACTCGTGTCCATTGAGTCGGTGATGCCATCCGTAATAGCAATCAGTGACTTTTGGTCTAGGGGATAAAGGATCCTAAAACTACATATTTTTCTTGTTTGATACTTTCTTTTAGGGTTTTGATTTGTTCCTGTCTCTTTTAATCCCTTGGAAGGACTTTCTTATATTGGTTTTGGCATTGGCCATATGACTTTGCTTTGGTCAGTGGTAAAAGCAGAGGCTTGAAGATCTGTTGTGCACTGGGACATACCCTCTTATTACTCTTGGAATCCTGACAACCATATGAACAAGTCTGGGCCAGCCTATAGGATGATGTGAGACCCTTGACCCACTCTGCCTTTATTACCCCAGCGGACAGTCTAAAAGCAGAGCCACTAAGCTAACCTGCAGTTGACTGAAGACCCATAATGGAGTCCAACTGAGAACAGCAGACCTAGCTGAGCCCAGCCCAAATTACCAACCCACAGAACTATGAGCTAGAGGTTAAAGCGTCTGCCTGCAATGCGAGAGACCTGGGTTTGATCCCTGGGTCAGGAAGATCCCCTGGAGAAGGAAATGGCAACCCACTCCAGTATTCTTGCCTGGAGAATCCCATGAACGGAGGAGCTTGGTGGGCTACAGTCCACCAGGTCACAAAGAGTCGGACACGATTGAGCGACTTCACTTTCACTTAATAGCTATTGTATTAAGCCACTAAGTTTTGGGGTGGTATGTTTTAGAGTATAGTCTAACTGATATATCTGGTGTGGTTTTCTCACACACATATACAAATGAACACATACATGAACATGCATATACAATAGTATATTAACAGTTGGAAAGTGGGAGAAATACTAGGATCACAATGTGTTTTTAATATAATTCTGCTGCCAGGATGCAATCACCCACAGAAATAGAACAGAAAGGGGACAAGAAAGAGATGTGGGTATAATTAGATTGGGTCATTTCTATATCTCACTTAAGCACTCCTGAAAGATATTTAGAGATGATTGCGACTGAAAGAAAGTAGAAAGAAAATAACAAATTGCCTGATTTTAACACTGTGACCCAGTTGCTATGAGCCACTCATACCAGTATGTTCCATGGCCTTATAGATTGTTAGGTTTCTGAGGCTGCACTGGAAGCCAAGGTTATGCATTAAATGAAATTTAAAAAAGGAAGCAGATTAGCTCCAAACAAGAAGGGAATTCCCAATAAAAACCTAACTAGCAATTGCCTTAATAAGGAAGCCACAAAACAACATGTTGTCACAAAACAACATGAAAAATTACTTTTCCAATATGTAAAGCTTAAAATAAATATACTTTATATTTGGGAATTTTTCTGTAGAGATCTTAATAATTTACAATTATAGTATGAATTCTCAGGGGAAAATCCCAACATTTATCTTGAACTTGAAGAATAAATCATCATTTCCTGTTGAAATTAAGAAATATTTAATTTTTAAAAATGAAAACAAAGACTTTAAAACATTAACTTTAAAATATATTAAAAAATAAGATGAGGGAGGGAAATTCTCTTCTAAAATCCCCCTAAAGCTTAATTAAATCAATGCTGTTATTGATGTACAGGTCCTTTTAAAACTTATATATAGTTGTTTAATTTTTAAAAAGTCTCAGCCTTCTGTAGTTGCTGTATGTTTTGTACCTATATAGACTTTTGAATCAGACTGCAGTTTGTCCTAATCATGAGAATAATTGCCACACAACTGCTTTTACAATTTGAACAATGAAAAACATTATATTAATTGAGAAGTTATGAAATAAGTTCCATTCTTAGTGCATTTGCTTTCTCCTCTGATAGACAGTTTTTTTTTTGTTTTGTTTTGTTTTTTTTTTACTGTCAATAGGGACTGTTTTCAAGTAGTGTAATGGCCAGTGGAAGGCATTCACTTTAGTCACATTGAAAAATTACTAGGATTAAGATCAATCTGGATGGGATATCTGTCACCCCATTGATCACAAGGTTTGATTAACTGACCTGGCTGGCTAGGCAATGTCACTTTCCTCCTTCACACCTCCATGAATGCCCTTCCTGCACTGCGTGCTCCCCTAGGTCAAAGAGGACGACCTTCCCGTACATAGGTGGACCATTCTTTGATCAAGGGTATATGAGTAGCTGTGCTTCCTTGCTGGAATTACACAATAAGCCCTCAAGGTTCATTTGCAGGAGAAGAAAAGGTAGCCATACTTTCAAGACTTCAGACACATCTGAATGAGGCACTGCATGTCGCAGTCTGTCTTTCTTTTTTCTAATTATTTACTTTTAATTGAAGGGTAATTGCTTTACAGTATTGTGTTGATTTCTGCCAAACGCAGTCTGTATTTCTTTTCAAAAAACAGAAAAGGAAAAAGAAAAATTATTTTGTGTCAGGCAGGTGCAGAGACGGTCTTACAAAGTTAAGTCAGACCATCTCTACCCTTGAGGAACTAAAGTCTTCAGCATTGAGATGGACTCCATCCAGTCTTCTCTGCCACAGAAGAGAAAAGATTTCAAAGCACACATACTTTCAAAATTCAGTGACAGAAAGAAACAAAGGGCATAAAGGTGTTTTAAGATTAATCTTACAGATTTTAATAAGTAAAAGGCACAGTGTTGTTGTTGCTTTTTTTTAGCAAGTATATTCTTTATTTAAAAGTTTTTATACAACTTTTAAAGGTTACTTTCCATTCACAGTTGTTTCAGAATTTTGACTACAGTCCCTGTGTCGTATGCTACAACCTCGACCCAGCAGTTTCTACCTCCCATTCCCCACCCCTGTGTTTCCCCTCCTTCTACCAGTAGCCACTAGTTTGCTCTCTATATAGATTGTTTCTATATAGAGAAGCATTCTCTGTATGCAGTTGCTTCATTGTGTTCCATTCACTAGTCTGTTGTATTTTTTAGATTCCATATATGAATGATATCACACAGAATTTGTCTTCTTCCATCTGATGTATTTCACTTAGCATAATGCCCTCCAAGTCCGTCCATGTTGTTGCAAATGGTAAAATTTTATTCCTTTTTATGGCTGAATAATATTCTATCATGTATATATACCACACCTTCTTTATCATTTCATCTGTTGATAGATATTTAAGGTTTCTTCCATATCTTGGTAATTTAAATAATGCTTCTATTAATATGAAGAGTGGAGTGCATATATTTTTTCAAGTTTTTGTGTTTTTTGTTTTTTGGATATATAACTAAGAGTGGGATTGCTGGATCTTATGGTAGTTCTGGGTAAAGAATCCCACTGACAGAGGAGCCTGGTGGGCTTCAGTCCATAGGGTCACAAAGAGTTGGACATGACTGAAGTCACCTAACATGCACTCATGCATGGTGGTTCTGGGCTTTTCAGGTGGCTCAGTGGGTAAAGAATCCACCTGCAATGCAAGAGATGTGGATTTGATCCCTGGGTCAGGGAAGATCCCCTGGAGAAGGACATGGCAACCCATTCCAGTATTCATGCATGGAGAATCCCGTGGACAGAGGAGCCTAGAAGACTACAGTATATAGGGCTGCAAAGAGTTGGACATGACTTAAGTGACTGCACATGCACACATGGTAGTTCTATTTTTAGTTTTTTTGAGAAACTTCTGTTCTATAATCCAAAGTGCATCCACCAATTTATATTCCCAGCAACAATGTGCAAGTGTTTCCTTTGCTCCACATCCTCACCAACATGGACTGAAAGAGTTAACATTGCTAAAATGTTAAGGAAATCTACGGATTCGATAAAATCTATATCAAAATACCAATGGCATTTTTCACAGAACTAGAAAAATTAATTTTTAAATTTGTATGGAAACACAAAATATCCCAAATAACAAAAGCAATTTTGAGGTGTAAGAACAGAGCTGGAAGAATCATACTCCCTGATTTCAGTTCAGTTCAGTTCAGTCACTCAGTTGTGTCCGACTCTTTGTGACCCCATGAATCACAGCACGCCAGGCCTCCCTGTCCATCACCAACTCCCAGAGTTTACCCAAACTCATGTCCACTGAGTCAGGGATGCCATCTCATCCTCTGTCGTCCCCTTCTCCTCCCACCCCCAATCCTTCCCAGCATCAGGGTCTTTTCCAGTGAGTCAGCTCTTCTCATCAGGTGGCCAAAGTATTGCAGTTTCAGCTTCAACATCAGTCCTTCCAATGAACACCCAGGACTGATCTCCTTTAGGATGGACTGGTTGGATCTCCTTGCAGTCCAAGGGACTCTCAAGAGTCTTCTCCAACACCACAGTTTAAAAGCATCAATTCTTCGGCGCTCAGCTTTCTTTTTATAGTCCAGCTCTCACATCCATACATGACTACTGGAAAAACCATAGCCTTGACTTGATGGACCTTTGTTGGCAAAGTAATGTCTCTGTTTTTCAATATGCTATCTAGGTTGGTCATAACTTTCCTTCCAAGGAATAAGCGTCTTTTAATTTCATGGCTGCAATCACCATCTGCAGTGATTCTGGAGCCAAAAAAATAAAGTCTGACACTGTTTCCAATGTTTCCCCATCTATTTCCCATAAAGTGATGGGACCAGATGCCAGGATCTTAATTTTCTGAATGTTGAGCTTTAAGCCAACCTTTTCACTCTCCTCTTTCACTTTCATCAAGAGGCTTTTGAGTTCCTCTTCACTTTCTGCCATAAGGGTGGTGTCATCTGCATATCTGAGATTATTGATATTTCTCCCAGCAATCTTGATTCCAGCTTGTGCTTCTTCCAGTCCAGTGTTTCTCATGATGTACTCTGCATATAAGTTAAATAAGCAGAGTGACAATATACAGCCTTGACATAGTCCTTTTCCTATTTGGAACCAGTCTGTTGTTCCATGTCCAGTTCTAACTGTTGCTTCCTGACCTGCATATGGTTTCTCAAGAGGCAGATCAGGTGGTCTGGTATTCCCATCTCTTTTAGAATTTTCCACAGTTATTTGTGATCCACACAGTCAAAGGCTTTGGCATAGTCAATAAAGCAGAAATAGATGTTTTTCTGGAACTCTCTTGCTTTTTCCATGATTCAGTGGATGTTGGTAATTTGATCTCTGGTTCCTCTGCCTTTTCTATAACCAGTTTGAACATCTGGAAGTTCACAGTTCACATATTGCTGAAGCCTGGCTTGGAGAATTTTGAGCATTACTTTACTAGCATGTGAGATGAGTGCAATTGTGCGGTAGTTTGAGCATTCTTTGGCATTGCATTTCTTTGGGATTGGAATGAAAAGGGACCTTTTCCAGTCCTGTGGGCACTGCTGAGTTTTCCAAATTTGCTGGCATATTGAGTGCAGCACTTTCACAGCATCATCTTTCAGGATTTGAAATAGCTCAGCTGGGATTCCAGTATGCTAAACAGTACTGCTTTTGAAAACTGATAATTATTTCCAAAAAATAAAGAAACTCAATAGAATGTGAGAGTATATTTCTAAATATGACATTTAGCAATTTATAGTCATAGATGGGAGGGGATAACAAAGTGCATGTATACTTTTTTTTTAAGGTTTCATTTAAAATATGTCATACATAATGACTGACTTAAAGACGTTATGATTTTTTAACTATTGTTTTTCTTAGCAGGCTCATAATTGCTTTCTGTCCCACCCTTAATAACTCCAGCTACTGTGTCATACATTCTAACTTCCCTGGTGGCTCAGTGGTAAAGAATCCTTCTGCCAATGTAGGAGATGCAGGTTTAATTCCTGGGTGGGCAAGATACCCTGGAGAAGCAAATGGCAACCCACTCCAGTATTTTTGCCTGGGAAATCCCATGGCCAGAGGAACCTGGTGGGGTTACAGTCCATGGGGTCACAAAAGAGTTGAATCAACTTAGCGACTAAACAACAACAACTGTGTCATACACTCCAAGCATAGATGCTTTCGTAATTTCAGAAAACAGGATACAGTTGAGTTGTGTTTGTTCCAGCCACAGCATGCAGGTAGTGGAGCATATCCTGTTCATGCTAAAGGATCCTTCTTGGAGTAAATTCTTGTGACATGACATGAGTCAGCATATTGACAGAATTGGGTTAAACACTTGAGTAACGTTATTATGAACTTTCTGTGTGAAAGTGAAAGCTGGTCAGTTGTGTCTGACTCTTTGCGACCCCACGGACTCCATGGAATTCTCCAGGCCAGAATGCTGGAATGGGTAGCCTTTCCCTTCTCCAACTGATCTTCCTGACCCAGGAATCAAACCAGGGTCTCCTGCAGGTGGATCTTTACCAACTGAGCTATCAGAGTCTGCTTATTAGTTAGAATAGAAAGTTGATCTGAAATTAATATTAGTATGTCTGAATCTTTGTCATTTAGGCTATGTATTTTTTTTCTAATTTCCACAGCTTCATATTCTTTCCTTTTGACATCTGATATTCTATAGCTTTTTTGCTTTATTTTCTGTTGGTCTAACAAACTCATAAATCTAGAGGACTAGTTAAATAAATTTTATTGTGGTATACTTTATACATAATATAAAACTGTATCCATTTTCAGTGTACAGTTTTGAGTTTTGATGAATGCATGCACCCTGTAACCACCACTGCAATCAGACAGAGAATATTTCCATTGCCCACACATTTCCCTCCTGCCGCTTGTAGTCCCTTACTCTTACTCACAAACAGGTAATGATCTGTTCCTTACAACTCAGACAATTTTGCTTGTTTTGAAATGGCATCTGTACAGTCAATCACAGTGAGCTTAGCTTGTACATTTACTTGGAATGGCTGCAGGTTCTGATGAAGATTTAGCTTCATCAGATAAACAAATGTTTATGGAGCTCCTATCAGGCATCAGACATTTCCCACCACTCCTCTTACCTTTGCAGGTGAAGACAGTGACAGTGGAGATAATTTCATAGCTATATGGATTTCATAGGTGAAGTTTATGTTATTTTTCATATGCAATGTGGAAGTTAAGGGAAGGGAATATTCTGAGTACATTTCTTTAATTTCCAATTTGGACAGTGAGTTTTTTTTATTATGTATTGAGTTTTATTGCACATATATAAATAATAATCTGCACATAGTTAAAACATGCAATTTAATAAGTTTTGATATATGTATACCACTATGGAGTTATCATCACGCTCAAGATAATGACCATGTCCATCACCGTCAGAAGTATCCTCTGGTTTGTTTGTAATCCTACCCCCCATTCTGTCCACCTGAGAATCCTAACTGTTCTACATATTCACCAACACTTGGTATGGTTAGTCTTATTACCTTTAGCCATTCAGTTAGATATATAGTGGTATCTCATTGTAGTTTTAATTTTCATTGCCCTAATAATCCTGATGCAAGGAACTGACTTATTGGAAAAGACCCTGATCCTGGGAAAGATTGAAGGCAGGAGGAGAAGGGGATGACAGAGGATGAAATGGTTGGATGGCATCACCACCTCGACAGACTTGAGTTTGAACAAGCTCCAGGGGTTGGTGATGGACAGGGAAGCCTGGCGAGCTGCAGTCAATGGGTTTGCAAAGAGTGATAGACTGAGTGACATAACTGAGCTGAACAGGAAAGGACAAAAATCTCAAAAGTGATGCTTCCAAGACTGAAGTTATATTTTATATCTGAAGGATGGAGTTAAAACAGGAAAAATGAAAGTAGACTGTGGCTAATGAAAAAAAATTAGAAGGAAGCTTAGTTTGAAGTTTTACTTTTTCCAAGGTGACTCAAGTATCATTTTAATCCTTTCCAAAAGCACAAACGTATATGCCTATATGTCTATGTGTGTGTGTATATATATATACATCTACAAGTGACAGACTTAGACTGAAGGCAGCTTGAATTGTCTGGAACAAGGAAAGATTAAGAGTGGTACAAACTAAAGCCACAGATTCTTAGATACACAGATAGAGAGATGACCACGAGAGACAGGCAGAAAGGATAGGGTGTCTCCAAGAATTCAAAAGTTGAAAGACTTTGCAATGCCGTTCAGCCCAAGATCGATGTTTTGCAACTGTGGTCGTGCCATTGTTTGCCAGGATCCCTTTCCTTGGCAAGTCTTGTTAGGTTATTAATTTAGGGTGGACTTCTTTTATTAAAATGTAAAAAATACACTTGAAGGCAGTACACAAGGGCAGAACTATGTTTGACTCCTAGCTTTGCCAATTTGGGCAAATTAATTAGTGTGATTTATGTTATTGATGGAGAAGGCAATGGCACCCACTCCAGTACTCTTGCCTGGAAAATCCCATGGATGGAGGAGCCTGGTGGGCCACAGTCCATGGGGTCGCTAAGTGTCGGACACGACTAAGCAACTTCACTTTCACTTTTCACTTTCATGCACTGGATAAGGAAATGGGAACTCACTCCGATGTTCTTGCCTGGAGAATGCCAGGGATGGGGGAGCCTGGTGGGCTGCCTTCTATGGGGTCGCACAGAGTCAGACACGACTGAAGCGACTTAGCAGCAGCATGTTATTGAACTCCTACCATGACCCTGGTATTGCACCCGTTTCTGATGATATGATGGTGAGCAAAGCACCTGTAATTCCTGCTCTTTTGGACTTCAGAGTATCAAGTGGAACACAGACATTATTTTTAAATGACAGTAAAGTGCATAATTTCAAACTTAGATACATTCTAAACTGTGCTATGATTTGACGGGGATTGGGAGAAGAGTGTGATAGAAGGAACAACATGTACAAAAAGATCTGGGGCAGGAAGGAACAGGGAAAATTAAAATACTGAGAAATCAAAGGTCGCTGGAATCAAGATAGTCAAGAAGAATGCAGAAGCCTCAGTCTCCTTGTCTGTGAGCTGGAGCTATTACTGTGGAATGTTGTCTTATAGACTGGTAAGAACATATGATACTGGCCCATCAACAGTGGCTACTAGTTGCTGGCTACAATGATCATTACATAATTGGTGCAGAAAGGAAGATACTTCTTGAATCACATAAGTCAAATCAACCATGCCTTTAACATTTTGGGCTTGCCAGATGGCTCAGTGGTAAAGAATCCACCTGCCAATGTGGGGTGGGGGTGGGGGCTTCCCAGGTGGTGACAGTGGTGAAAAACCTCCCTGCCAAAAAAGGAGACGTAAGAGAAGTGGTTTTGATCCCTGGGTTAGGAAGATCCCTTGGAGGAGGAAATGGCAACCCACTCTAGTATTGTTGCTTGGAAAGTCCCATGGACAGAGGAGCCTGGTGGGCTACACTCCTTGGGGTCGAAAAAGAGTCAGACATGACTGAACGTGATGATGGGCCACCAGCAGACAATTGCATGTCAGTCCCTGGGTTACCCAGCAGACCTATAGTTTAGGGAGAAAGTGGGGTGTTTTCTTGTGGTCTTGGGCTGCATAAGATGCCCATCAGTGAGAAGAGGAATATCAGAAAGGCAAAGTTGAAAGGAAGGAGGGAAGAGGTCAAAGAAGCTTCATGTTCTAAATATTTTTCCCAAACATGTCTTGAAATGTGACATTCCATTCCCTTAATCTGTCCCATTCTATGCCACAGGCAAAGGTTCCAGTCTTCCAACATGTTCCTGCAAGCACATTCTGAACAAGGAAACCCCAGCACAGAACAATCTCACTAGCAGTATCAGTGGAACCAAATTGTAGAATTAGATAGACCCACCCAACCAGTGCCTTTTAAAAGGACCCCAGGATGACAGTCCCTGTAACCCAGGGCCTGTAGCACTAATAGGATCCAAATCCTGTCTCCACTCTTGACTTCTCTGTGCCCTGGTTTCTTTATCTGGGGGATGGTGATAATGATGAAAATAGTTGTATCTACCTCAAAGGATTATTGCAAGGATTGAATGAGTAAGCAGAGTGAATGTGCAAAGCCTTTAGAACAGTTCCTAGCACAGAGTGTGCATATGTGCAAGTTTTAACTATTATTTTAATGCCTGAAGAAGTTGCCAATTTTGCTCCTCCTCATTGCAACATAGACACAAAATGAAATTGTTAGTTACTCAGTCATGTCCGACTCTTTGAGACCCACCAGGCTCCTCGGTCCATGGGATTTTCCAGGCAAGAATACTGGAATGAGTTGCCATGTCCTTCTTCATGGGATCTTCCTGACACAGGGATCGAACCCAGCTCTCCCTCATTGCAGGCAGATTCTTTACCATCTGAACTACCAGGAGAGCAAACAAAGACACAAACATAGACACATGGATACCTATATACAGGCTTCTTTGGTGGCTCAGTGGTAAAGAATCCTTCTGCCAATCTAGGAGACAAGGGTTCAATCCCCAGGTCAGGAAGATCTCCTGGAGAAGAAAATGGCAACCCACTCCAGTATTCTTGCCTGAGAAATCCCACGGACAGAGGAGCCTGGTGGGCTACAGTCCATGGGCTCACAAAAGAGTTGGACAGGACTTAGCGACTAAACCACCACCAGCACCACCAGCACCATACAGTTACAAAGGCTTTGATTTTGATGAGTTTTCAAATACTGTAGCTATTAAGGTCAACAGACAAAGGGAAGAATGTTTTCATTTCTGCAGTATCCTTCTAGGGACTAGTATTGTTTCTTAAGAGTCATGAAGGAAAAATAAGTGAGGGAGGGTTATTTAGGGGGCAGCTCTTCCGTCTTTAAATTTCACATGTGTCTAGCAGTCCACATCAGTCTTACTTCCCCGTCCTGTGATGCTCAGCCCAGCAAAAGTAAAGCCTGGGGAAAAGGTAAAGAGAGAGACAGCAGGGGTGGGAGCAGAGAACCCATCGCCTCATTCTGTGTACAGTTTAGCTTCCTGCATCCAGACCAAGGTCCTGTGGTCAACCTTGCTTGTGGCAGGCTGAGCTGTCTTAGGCTGAGACTCATGTATTTCTAGGCCTCCAGCGAACAAGCAGGGATTAACTAACCCATCCACCCCACTCTAAATCCACATCAGTTGTCATCAGAAGCAGTGGGCTGGCATTCATATGTTTAGGCTCCTATTGGTACATCTTCCTGGAACCGGAACCTCAGAGACTCACATTTCTGTTGCAATTTTATAGCCAGAGAGTGCACTTGTTCCTGCCAACCTCTCACTTTGAGTCTGGTTTCTTTGCCATTCTTTATAAAGCTGGAGAACTTGAGTCTGCAGACACCCATGCTCAGTGAAAATCAGGCTGTACTTCCAGGACACACATTACCAATTGTGCTTTCTACACATGTTACTCGGAGAAGGAATGGCAAGCCACTGTAGTATTCCTACCTAGAGAATCACATGGACAGAGGAGCCTGGTGGGCTATTGTCCATGGAGTCTCACAGAGTCAGACACAGCTGAAGAAACTTTGCATGCATGCATGCATGCATGCATTGGAGAAGGAAATGGCAACCCACTCCAGTGTTCCTGCCTAGAGAATCCTGTGGACAGAGGAGCCTGGTGGGCTGCCATCTATGGGGTCACACAGAGTTGGACACGACTGAAGAGACTTAGCAGCAACATGTTATTACCTGACCTATGTGGGGCTTGCTAACACTGCAGACTTCAACACATTTTCTTTTCTGCCACTGAAATCTGCTGTGTTTCTGACTCTCTTTGCTCTAATCATTTGTCTTAACCCAGAAACTTCAGTCAAGGGAGGTGTGGACCGTCGTGAGGGTGAGCTGTGGGTCCGTCTGGGGTAAATATAACCCCAGGGCTCATTACCATTTGTTCTCTACCGACACAGCACCAGAACTCTGTCCTGGCAAAATCCCATCTTAAGGCTTCTGGATTTCTCTAGGGATTGCAACCGAGTCCTCCATTTTCTTCTCCATGACCTCCATCTACAGCTATCCGAGGTCACCCTTGTTCCACTGCTGCTGGGTTTCTTTGGAAGAGGCTAAAGCCTGAGGGTTTCATCCTGAGGTTTCCAACTTCGTCACTGTGGAAGCTCCAAAGTGGTGCATGCGTCAGCTGGTGCACGAGACAGTTCCTGGTCTCGGCCACACTGATGCCAGCCCCAGCTGTCCCGTTCATGCCCAAGGCCTCAGAAAGTTCCCCCTGTGAAGCTGGCCCTTCAGCTGCCACCACCACTCCTCCCCTTCATGGCCTCAGTCACAAATCTAAGGGATAAAGTAGAGACTTCTGGTTTCTGTTTAGGATTAAGGATCTTGGAAATCACCACTCTGTTCTAACACGTAAAATGCTGATCAAATTGAAAATGCAGTGACTCTTCTTAGGTCTGTAAGAGAAGTGAGGTCACCATCAAACCACTTCCACCAAGTTGAAGAGACAGAGAATCAAGACTTACTGGAACAGAAACCCATGAGCAAAATCTCCATTGGAACCAGTGCTGGGGTAGGAAAACCTGAACCGCTCAGTTTGTTATGAAAAATTTCAAATATACAGAAAAGTAGAGAGAATTTTACAGTGAATATCTATGTACTCACTCTATGGATTTAGCAGTTAACCCTTTCTTATACTTGCTTTGGGAGAAGGCAATGGCACCCCACTCCAGTCCTCTTGCCTGGCAAATCTCATGGACAGAGGAGCCTGGTAGGCTGCAGTCCATGGGATCACTAGGAGTTGGACACGACTGAGCGACTTCACTTTCACTTTTCACTTTCATGCATTGGAGAAAGAAATGGCAACCCACTCCAGTGTTTTTGTCTGGAGAATTCCAGGGACAGGGGAGCCTGGTGGGCTTCCGTCTATGGGGTCGCACAGAGTTGGACACGACTGAAATGACTTAGCAGTAGCTGTAGCATACTTGCTTTTAAAAATTGTATATTTATTTATCCACCCATCCATCTATTCATTCTTTATCATGTTATGTTTTGATCCATTTAAAATAAATTATAGAAATCAGCTTGTTCACCCCTAAATACCTCTGTGTGTGTATGATTAACTAGAGTTCGTTATTTGTGTATAAACCAAATGCTATTCCCTTTTTTTAGGTATAATGAAATGTGCAAATCTTACATGTTCCATTGGATGAGATTTGACAAACGTATTGTTTCTGCACATGCTCAGTCATGTTCAACTATGACTCTGTGGACTGTAGCCCACCAGACTCCTCTGTCCATGGAATTCTCCAGGCAAGAATACTGGAGTAGACTGCTACTTCCTTCTCTGAGAGATCGCCTGATCCAGGGATCCAACTCAAGTATCTTATGTCTCCTGATTGACAGGTGGGTTCTTTATCACTAGAGCAAATTTACATACCAGGGAAAATCAACACTCTTTTTTTCTAGCCATGCTGGCCGCCTGATGAAGACTCAAGGTGTTTGCAATAGCTGTTTCCTTTATCCCGACATACATTCCCCCCAGAGGAGACATGCATATGGCTTATCTTGAGTTTTTGCTGAATTGTTACCTCCATAGAGATTCCTCACTTAAAATTGCACTCCCACCCCCATGCTGGCACTGCCCATCCCTCTTGGTTGCTTAATTTCCTGCATAGAACTTATTTTTAAGACTTAGTTACATTTTTTTAAATTGCAGTACAGTTGATTTACAATGCTGTGCTAGACTCAGGTGTACAGCAAAGTGACATATATACATGTATATATGAATATATATGCTGTACGTATCTGTTCATCTCAAACTCATCATTTGTCCCTCCCCCACTTTCCCTTTTGGCAGCTCTAAGTCTGTTTTCTGGGTCTGTGGGTCTGTTTGTGTTTTCTAACAGGTTCAACTATGGGTAGTCAGGGGACCCACTCTGAGAAATCTCGGATTAACTATTTTGCCCAAGTTTTCACCATGATAAAAACATACATGGAACAGGACCACGTCTAATTCACTGAAATATGTCCTTGAGTTTCTACTGTCTGCAAGCAATGCTTTGAAGGCTCTGAAGAGGCAGTGGTTCACAAAATAGATTGCATCACCCATGCCCTTTCAACTAGAACATGCCTCCTCTTTCTAAATGAGTCTGATAAAGATTTCCTGAGATGAATGATGCTTTTTGCACTTCAGTTTCAGTCACTGTTTTTGTAAGAACATGACAATCATGAGCATGAATTATAGTATCAGTTTTAAAATGTAATAGCAAATAGAGAAGACTTTCTCTAAGGCAGTAGAATTAAATACCATATACATCTAATTCACATGACACAGTGTGATGCAATTCAATGCAGCACTTTACAGCAAAAAGCAGTGCGTTGTAATACAATGCAGTATCTCACTACCGCTGCAGGACAGTGGCCTTGGAGGCAACGTCATCCCAAGTATTGGGTTGTGGCGCCCTCTAGTGGCAAACACGGAGACTTTTTTGTGACTGCTACAAATGCACTTTTCATTTAATGAAAAAACTGTCAGTCTAAGAATGGAAAGGAGCTGATATCCAGCAGCCTGTTTTATTATACTACAGAGGTCACAGATTAAGAGACTTGCCTACGCTGCCACCTCAGCTATAGTAACTAATCGTGCTGTCAATGCTATTAATTTTTTCATTTTTTTTTTTTTTTTTCCATTTGTGACACATACAGAAAAATAGTAATCAGCCTCTTCTTCAGCCTAAAGATAGGAGACTGGAATGGCAAATGCAGGAGGGTTAGAAACCATATAAAGGATTAACATCACAGAAATATAAAAATAAAATATATAACAGATTATAATATAAATAGAAAAAAAACTGCATCCTTTAATATATAAGCATCTTCCTTCATGGTAAGAGATCAGCTGCTCCTATGTTGTTTGGAGATAGCAAGGAGAATGTAAATGATTACAAATTCCTTACTTTTCAAAATGTACATGCATAATTCTTTCAAATCATATTTATTGAACACCTACTATGCTTCAGGTTCAAATGAAATACCACCCCCACACACACGCGCACACACACCCTTCTAAGCAATTTCATCTGAACAGTAGGCTCCTTTTCCTCCCTCACATCTTCGCTGAGGATGATGAAAGCTTTATTGATGCCAGGCACTGCACTGAGTACCAGTGAAGCTCATGGGCTGGGCTGACTCTTTCATTTCCTTTGGCAATGTGTCCTCCGATTGAACATGGTGTTTTATAGCCTCCCACACCACTGCAGCAAACTCAGGTGATCCACTTAGGTGCCTCTTGGCTCAGTTTTCATAGAAAATAGACAAGGATAGTAATGCTGCCTTGATAAGATCCTGGTGGTCAGGGCTTTAGGTATTTTTGAGAATGGATTTCTGAATCACATCACCAGGAAGCCTCTGAGACAAGCAGAGATATCAGCTAAAGGAGATACAAGGAGATAAAACCTTTCAATCCTAAAGGAAATCAACCCTGAATATTCATTGAAAGGATTGATGCTGAAGCTCCAATACTTTGGCCACCTGATGTAAAGAGCTGACTCGTTAGAAAAGATCCTGATGCTGGGAAAGATTGAAGGCAGGAGGAGAAGGGAATGACAGAAGATGAGATGGTTAGATGGCATCACTGACTCAACGGACATGAGTTTGAGCAAACTCCAGGAGATGGTGAAGGACAGGGAAGCCCGGTGTGCTGTGGTCCATGGGGTCGCAACGAGTCAGACGCGACTGAGCGACTGAACAGCAACCATGGATAATGGAGTTGGGAGACCATGTTAGTCGCAGTGATGGGGACTGTAGTTCTTTCCATTTCATTTCCTTGCCCAAGTTTCCCCTAGGAAGAGAGATCCCAAGGTTCATGGATCTTGTATGTTGCTCATGATCTGCTCCTTGTACGTATGTGAGCAAGTGGGTCCCAACAATGTGGAGTGGACTGCAATGGACATGGCTGTGCCCTGGTTTCTCCTTCATCACCTCAGACGCTGGAGTCTTGTGAGCAGACGGCCTTCAGCTCAGACCCTTCAGCAATTGCCTCAGCTGCTGAGGTGACCTGCTGAGGGGAGCTGATCTCACCCAAGGGCATGCCCTTCCGGGTCTTGCCCACATCCAATGACTGATAAAAAGATATAAAGACCCATTGGACTAGAAACAAGGACAACCCTGATGGACCATTGCAGTCCCAGTAATGGTCATTTAAGTTATGCCTTATCATTTAAGCTATGCCTTAGATAATTTATTTCGGAGAAGGCAATGGCACCCCACTCCAGTACTCTTGCCTGGAAAATCCCATGGACGGAGGAACCTGGTAGGCTGCAGTCCATGGGGTTGCTGAGGGTCGGACATGACTGAGTGACTTCCCTTTCACTTTTCACTTTCATGCATTGGAGAAAGAAATGGCAACCCACTCCAGTGTTCTTGCCTGGAGAATCCCAGGGACGGGGGAGCCTGGTGGGCTGCCGTCTCTGGGGTCGCGCAGAGTCGGACACGACTGAAGCGACTTAGCAGTAGCAGTAGATAATTTATTTAAAGTTTCTCTTATTGTTTGAAATTAGGATACTAATAAATTTTAATTCTTATTAGTAGCTTAATGGTAACATCTTAAGCATGTAATTCTTCTCTTTTTAAAGATTATTTACATAGAATAAATCCCTATGATCAGCCTTAACAACTCAAAGCACACTCTTAAAAATTCTGCCCAGTTTTTCTTGTCATAAAGGAAGTTTATTTGGCTAACTTTGAAATTTTGTACTGATGACGTCTAAAAAATTTATCCAAATTTGAGTGATGAGGATGAGAGATTTTATCCTCATCCACTGAAAGTTGCTGTTAATTTGACGAAACCAGTCCCTTCTCACTCCCATTATAACTTTGGGCTTACAAATCTCCTTCTCAGTCTTTTATGATCTGTTTCATGTTTACTAGGGAGAAGTATTTTATATGGTCTGTTGCTGATGAGCTCACATGGTTTTAAGAAAGAGAAAATTGAAACTCCAGAAGCTGGGCTCATACTCCCAGCGAGATCATGTTCTTCTTTTAAAATAAACAATTTCACAGAACAGTGACATCAGACGAGCCGCTCTGTGATCAGGATGGATCCAGACACAAACAAGACCGTAACCACATCTGAGCACAGACTAAACCATGCACATGGGCTAAGCCACCAAAACAGCCCGCTGTTCCCCTATCCAGGCTGATGGGCATGCCTGTGGCTTCTTTACTCCTTACTGTTTTAGCCTAACTGTTTTAGTCATCCCTCTGTTTAGGTTTATAAACATCTGAATGCAGAGTTCCAAAGAATAGCAAGAAGAGATAAGAAAGCCTTCTTCAACGATCAATGCAAAGAAATAGAGGAAAACAACAGAATGGGAAAGACTAGGGATCTCTTCAAGAAAATCAGAGATACCAAAGGAACATTTCATGCAAAGATGGGCTCGATAAAGGACAGAAATGGTATGGACCTAACAGAAGTAGAAGATATTAAGAAGAGGTGGCAAGAATACACAGAAGAACTGTACAAAAAAGAGCTTCACGACCCAGATAATCATGATGGTGTGATCACTGACCTAGAGCCAGACATCCTGGAATGTGAAGTCAAGTGGGCCTTAGAAAGCATCACTACGAACAAAGCTAGTGGAGGTGATGGAATTCCAGTGGAGCTCTTCCAAATCCTGAAAGATGATGCTGTGAAAGTGCTGCACTCAATATGCCAGCAAATTTGGAAAACTCAGCAGTGGCCACAATATTGGAAAAGGTCAGTTTTCATCCCAATCCCAAAGAAAGGCAATGCCAAAGAATGCTCAAACTACCGCACAATTGCACTCATCTCACATGATATTAAAGTAATGCTCAAAATTCTCCAAGCCAGGCTTCAGCAATATGTGAACCGTGAACTTCCTGATGTTCAAGCTGGATTTAGAAAAGGCAGAGGAACCAGAGATCAAATTGCCAACATCTGCTGGATCATGGAAAAAGCAAGAGAGTTCCAGAAAAACATCTATTTCTGCTTTATTGACTATGCCAAAGCCTTTGACTGTGTCAGATCAGATCAGATCAGTCGCTCAGTCGTGTCCGACTCTTTGCGACCTCATGAACTGCAGCACGCCAGGCCTCCCTGTCCATCACCAGCTCCCGGAGGTCACCCAGACTCATACCCATCAAGTTAGTGATGCCATCCAGCCATCTCATCCTCTGTCATCCCCTTCTCCTCCTGCCCTCAATCCCTCCCAGCATCAGAGTCTTCTCCAATGAGTCAACTCTTCGCATGAGGTGGCCAAAATACTGGAGTTTCAGCTTTAGCATCATTCCTTCCAAAGAAATTCCAGGATTGATCTCTTTCAGAATGGACTGGTTGGATCTTCTTGCAGTCCAAGGGACTCTCAAGAGTCTTCTCCAACACCACAGTTCAAAAGCATCAATTCTTCGGCGCTCAGCCTTCTTCACAGTCCAGCTCTCACATCCATACATGACCACAGGAAAGACCATAGCCTTGACTAGGCGAACCTTTGTTGGCAAAGTAATGTCTCTGCTTTTCAATATGCTATCTAGGTTGGTCATAACTTTCCTTCCAAGGAGTAAGCGTCTTCTAATTTCATGGCTGCAGTCACCATCTGCAGTGATTTTGGAGCCCAGAAAAACAAAGTCTGACACTGTTTCCACTGTTTCCCCATCTATTTCCCATGTAGTGATGGGACCAGATGCCATGATCTTCGTTTTCTGAATGTTGAGCTTTAAGCCAACCTTTTCACTCTCCACTTTCACTTTCATGAAGAGGCTTTTTAGCCACTCTTCACTTTCTGCCATAAGAGTGGTGTCATCTGCATATCTGAGGTTATTGATATTTCTCCCAGCGATCTTGATTCCAACTTGTGTTTCTTCCAGTCCAGCATTTCTCATGATGCACTCTGCATATAAGTTAAATAAACATGGTGACAATATGCAGCCTTGACGTACTCCTTTTCCTATTTGGAACCAGTCTGTTGTTCCATGACCAGTTCTAACTGTTGCTTCCTGACCTGCATACAGATTTCTTAAGAGGCAGATCAGGTGTAGATCACAATAAACTGTGGAAAATTCTGAAACAGATGGGAATACGAGACCACCTGATCTGCCTCTTGAGAAATCTGTATGCAGGTCAGGAAGCAACAGTTAGAACTGGTCATGGAACAACAGACTGGTTCCAAATAGGAAAAGGAGTACGTCAGGGCTGTATATTGTCACCATGTTTATTTAACTTATATGCAGAGTACATCATGAGAAATGCTGGACTGGAAGAAACACAAGTTGGAATCAAGATTGCTGGGAGAAATATCAATAACCTCAGATATGCAGATGACACCACCCTTATGGCAGAAAGTGCAGAGGAACTAAAAGCTTCTTGATGAGAGTGAAAGTGGAGAGTGAAAAGGTTGGCTTAAAGCTCAACATTCAGAAAACGAAGATCATGGCATCTGGTCCCATCACTGCATGGGAAATAGATGGAGAAACAGTGGAAACTTGTGTCAGACTTTATTTTTCTGGGCTCCAAAATCACTGCAGATGGTGACTGCAGCCATGAAATTAAAAGACGCTTACTCCTTGGAAGGAAAGTTATGACCAACCTAGATAGCATATTGAAAAGCAGAGACATTACTTTGCCAACAAAGGTTCGCCTAGTCAAGGCTATGGTCTTTCCTGTGGTCATGTATGGATGTGAGAGCTGGACTGTGAAGAAGGCTGAGCGCCGAAGAATTGATGCTTTTGAACTGTGGTGTTGGAGAAGACTCTTGAGAGTCCCTTGGACTGCAAGAAGATCCAACCAGTCCATTCTGAAGGAGATCAATCCTGGAATTTCTTTGGAAGGAATGATGCTAAAGCTGAAACTCCAGTATTTTGGCCACCTCATGCGAAGAGTTGACTCATTGGAGAAGACTCTGATGCTGGGAGGGATTGAGGGCAGGAGGAGAAGGGGATGACAGAGGATGAGATGGCTGGATGGCATCACTGACTCGATGGATGCGAGTCTGAGTGACCTCCGGGAGCTGGTGATGGACAGGGAGGCCTATGCTAAGTCACTTCAGTCGTGTCCAACTCTGTGTGACCCCATAGACGGCAGCCCACCAGGCTCCACCGTCCCTGGGATTCTCCAGGCAAAAACACTGGAGTGGGTTGCCATTTCCTTCTCCAAAGCATGAAAGTGAAAAGTGAAAGTGAAGTCGCTCAGTTATGTCTGACTCTTAGCGACCCCATAGATTGCAACCTACCAGGCTCCTCCGTCCGTGGGATTTTCTAGGCAAGAGTACTGGAGTGGGGTGCCATTGCCTTCTCCTGGCGTGTTGCAATTCATGGGGTCGCAAAGAGTCGGACACGACTGAGCGACTGATCTGATCTGATCTGATCTGTTTAGGTTGGATTTATTAAGAGACCCAATCACAGAATCAGGGCTTCTTTGGTAGCTCAGCTGGTAAAGAATCTGCCTGCAATGTGGGAGACCTGGATTCAATCCCTGGGTTGGGAAGATGTCCTGGAGAAGGGAACGGCCACCCACTCCAGTAGTCTGGCCTGGAGAATTCCATGGTTTATGGTTTATGGGGTCTCAAAGAGTTGGACACCACTGAGCAACTTTTACTTCACCTCACTTTAATCATAGAATTGTTCTATTTCCTAATAACATCCAACCTAAAGCAAAGGCCCGCTTCCTAATCCTCCCTCAAATCACCTAACACAAGACCAAAATCTAAAAAAAATTCTTCTGAATGAATGCCATCTTCACAGTGGATTCCCAGGGGAGGGTGTGCCACCTTCTTTACTTCAACTATTTATCATTTCAACTTGACTAGTACTTTGCAGACAAAGGTTGATTTATCTTACTTCCCAGGTGGCCCAGTGGTAAAGAACACGCCTGCCAATGCAGGAGACTTAGGTTCAATCCCTGGGTTGGGATGATCCCCTTTGCAACAGTCCATGGGGTCGCAAAAGTGTTGGACATGAGTTAGCAAGTAAATAGCAGCAACAGCAGCAGCTTTCCAGGTTAACCTCTCCGTGTGTGCTAAGCCTCTTCAGTTGTGTCCAACTGTTTGGGACTCTGTGGACCATAGCCCACCAGGCTCCTCTGTTCATGGGATTTCCCAGGCAAGAATACTGGAGTGGGTTGCCATGCCCTCCTCCAGGGGATCTTCCTGACCTAGGGATGGAACCTGCATCTCTTACATCCCCTGCACTGGCAGGCAGGTTCTTTATCACTAGCCCCATCTGGGAAGCCCTAATGTTTTTAATTTATACAACATTTTCTCTCCTGATTCCTCAATCTTTCAGTATTCTTTTCTTTTCTTTAGAATAGATCCACAAAATGTTAAATGCTTGACAATCTTACTCATTCCCAAGTGTTTGAATAAATGAGTGTGGCATTTATTTGTTTATCATAGAAACATAGAAACGCTTATGGAGAGATGACTGTTCAGATTCTGTTTGGCTGGTGCACGTCTTGCCATTTGCTTGTCAGGTATTTTGAAACTTTGTGGTTTCCTCTGAGCCACCTCCCTGCAGGTAAGTAGAAAGATCCATGGGACACGAAGGGAGACTAAAGGGAAGCATGTGGAGATGTAGAGTGGACATGGGCTGCAGAGGCCTCTGTCATGATTGCAAGGGCTGTGTCAGGGTACTGACCTGGGGCAGCCCAAATTTCCAGCTGTCAACAAGTGAAGTCAGTGGAGAGACTGAGTCATGCTCCATATATGTAAATTTTTTAATTCCTAGAGGAAAATTTCATGGGGGAAATGGCTTTGAACAAAATGAGAAGCAGTCTGTTTGGTCATGTTTTATTTCTCAATATGGCTTCCTGTCCTTCAACTAAAAGGTATATATGACTGATAATATTTTCCTCCAAGTTCTCAGAAAAAGAAGCTTGTTTTCCTTGAGTTTGACTTAATGTGTATTTCACATAGTTACACAAGGTGGTGAATAGTATTATGATTGACTCAGCATGAACGCCTTTATTCTTATGGACTTATCGTAGTGAATTTCAAATGACAAAATCTACATGAGCTGCATAAAAATGATCTGATCACTGCTTGGGTCTGGAGAGAATTCTATATTTTTTATCCCAAGAAGATGTCCACAAGGAAGCCCTTATACCTATAGCATGTAGAAAAGTAAATCCTTCATTTAAAATAATTTCAAACACCAAAGTAGACAGTGCTGGTTGTTTATCAATGATGAGCTTTCAGTTGCAGAAAACCCGAGTCAGTGGGATTTAAACAATAATGTGGATTTGTTGGCTCATGCAACTGAAAGTCAAAGGACAATCCCACGTCGGATTGTCCTGCATGTTTTGGTTAAGATTGCTCTTCATTCTGGCTTTATCCCAAGCTGGAATATCACCCACAGTCACAAAGATGCATGATCACAAGGGGGGGACAGGCTTCCTTGCCCATTTCCAGGGTAGAAAGTGTCTCTTCTCACCCCTCCAAATGATATTTCCTGTTCTTTCATGCAGAGTGAACTAAGATACATTGACCATAGCTGCAATAAATACGAGAATAGGCTGCTTGTCCATCACCTGAACCCGGAAGTGGATAAATCCCCTTTCACATCATGGTTACTGTGTAACTGCCACATGCTTACTACAGGTATTTCCTTAAAGGAAAATCAGAGATTTAATGGGTAGATGGAACAAAGGGAATAGATGCTGGTCAGGTCTCTCCAGGACTTTGCATTTAATTTCCCTATTAGAAGTGATGGGCTTTCTTGGTAGCTCAGCTGGTAAAGAATCTGCCTGCAATGCAGGAGACCCTGGTTAGATTCCTTGGTTGGGAAGATCCCCTGGAGAAGTGATAGGCTACCCACTCTATTTTTCATGGGCTTCTCTGGTGGCTCAGACAGTAGAGAATCCACTTGTAATTCGGGAGACTTGTATTCAGTCCCTGGGTTGGGAAGATCTGCTGGAAGAGGGCATGGCAACCCACTCTAATATTCTTGCCCAGAGAATCCCTATGGACAGAGGAGCCTGGTGGGCTACAGTCCATTGGTTTGCAAACAGTCAGACATGACTGAGCAATTAAGCACATTAGAAGTAATATCTCATTTTACCTATAAGTGTCAGTATTGAGCTAAAAACATGGGGCCTAGACTTAGCTTGGCCTAGAGTGTGCATGCTGTCATGTCAGACTATTTGTGACCCCATGGACTGTAGCCCGGTTAGCTTCTCTGTCCAGGCGATTTCCCAGGCAAGCATATTGGAGTGGGTTGCCATCTCCTCTCCAGAGGATCTTCCCTACCCAAGGGTCGAATCCGTCTCTCTTGGGTCTCCTGTATCTCCTGCATTGCAAGTGGGTTCTTTACCACTTGAGCCATCTAGGAAGACTACTTAGGCTGCAACCATTCCATCCTCTGGTCCACAGTTACAAGCAATGTGGTTTTATGCAAGTCACTGAACCACTCCTTGCCTCGACACCTTCATTTCTAAGATGAAATTAGTAGAATCTTCCTTGTAGAGCTGCTCTGAATTTTCAGCGGAGAGATGCATACACAGCACTTAGCCTAGTGCTCATCGATTTCTAATACTTGCAACAATATATTTGCAAGTCGAGCAGCCATCTGATGGCCTCTTTAAGGCATCGTTTTTATCTGTTTGGGAACCTGCCATCTGCCCAGACTGTTTTGGAAGTTTTTCTTCCCATCCTTAGGACATTTTATCAATTAACTAATTTAAGTAGACTCAATTCTTTAACCCAGAGACTAGCAGTCTGATACTGAAGAAGCAATGTTTTGAGGTATATTATGCTATAAATGGGCCCCCAAGTCCCACCAGGTGTTCATGATCAGGTGTTTCCTTTGCAGTGTAAATTTCATTCTGAAATGGTTTGAATAGAGGGTACCAGCAGCAACTTACTGGGTCTCCTTAGTTTCTTGTTGGGAAAATCACCACAGAAGGCCTGCTAAACCCATCCAGGGCAGTAATGTTTTGATTATGCCTTGCTTACTTCCTTTGACTAAAGCAATTGGAAGGCTGAATATATGCATATGGCAATAATGAAGTAATTTCTTTTGGCTTGCAACTCTATTGCATCTTCATTGAAGGTAGTGGTGAGGTGGGGACAGTGAAGAACAGGGAGAAAGGAGATGAAGTTATTCTAGTTATTTGTCTTAAACGTCATCCATGTAGGGGCTAAAGATGGAGCTTGGACTACAGTCCTTTGGGAAAATCTATATAAACTTTGTAAAATATAAAGTAGATAAATTAGGGTGATTGCTTCAGATAGCTCTTTGTTTTTCCAAATGATTTATCTTATGTATTTACAGAAATGACAAACGATGAATTTGGAATATGACTTGTGCTTCAGTATATGGAAGCAATTGGATCAAGGGAAAAGACATCAACTTTGGAGACAGAAACTTGTGCGCTATTGTGCTCAGTCATGTTCAACTCTTTGCGGCCCCGTGACTATAGCCAGCCAGGCTCCTCTGTCCATGGCATTCTCCAGACAAGAATACTAGAGTGGACTGACATGTCCTCCTCCAGAAGATCTTCCTGAGCCATGAATCAAACTCATGTCCCTTATGTCTCCTACACTGGCAGTTGGGTTCTTTACCACTAGCACCACCTGGAAAGACCAGAGACAGAAAGACCAGTCCTGTCTGATTATCACAAGTGTGACCTTGGAAAATGCCTTAACATCTATCTCTGGGCCCTCAGTTTTCCAATCTGTGAAAGAGGGACAATACTTTCTTTGTAAGAGTTTATGAAATAATTAAAAAAAGAATTGTTCAGTACAGTGAATGATAGAAAGAGCATAAAATTATTCTTATTTATAAAGATTCATTGAACATGTAAGTTGTAAGGAAAGGTCTGTGGGGAGCCAGGGAGAAGACCTCCGCCCATGGCAAAGGTCATGAGGAAGGAGGCTCGACATACGCAAAGGTGGGATCAAGCCTCATGAGTCCCCCTGGAAATCCTCGAGCATCTAACCCCATAACCAGAGCCTGCCTACTTTACTACTTTGTGCTCTCACCTACACCTCTGACTTTATGGGGGGCTGTCCCCCACCACCTCTTTCGGAGAAGGAGTTAACTTAGAGCTCCAGTTAATAAAAATTCCTGGGCGAGACAGGAGTGTTTTAACCTACAAACTCCTCTGAAGGTTCTCTAGCTACCTGACAGGCTTGTCTGGCCACATGTGATTACTCACAGCCTCCCAACCGTGAGAGGCATGAGATGCTTAACCTTGTAAAAACAGGTTCTTTAGAGAAGTTAGAAAACTATTACTATAAGTATAGTGGGCTGATTAGAAATTGTATCGGTGAAGGGTTTTTCATTTGTTGAGCCAATGTTTGCTGCTAAGTCTCCACATCCCCTGCCCTTACACACATTAATGAATATATAGAAGAAATAAGTATTAACCTTTGATATTAATCACGTTAGACTTTAGGCTAGGTAAATTCCTTCCTTAACTAAAACCCACTACACCCTCACCCTATAGGAATTTAACTTTGTCTGGTACCTTCAGAAGGTGGAGTTTGTTTTAAGAATAATCACCCCTGGAGAAATAAGTGTTGACCAATCGCTGTCACAAGGAGAGGGTCATAAATTGTCAGCAGGCCCCCGGGCCAGAAGATGATGTAACACCCCTAAGACCTCTGTAAACATTTGTATGAAGCACCTGACTTTGATAAAAGTTAGGACTGCGGACCCCGTGTGACTTTTGTATAACATCTCAGTGTATAAAAGTAGACCATGGAAAATAAAGAATTGGGATCAGTTCCTCGAAAGACTGGTCTCCCCGTGTTGCTCTCTCTCTCAAACTCTGGTTGAGTCTTCATCTGGAGCGTGGAACCCACCAAGCTTGCTAATCATGTCTGGGCTTCTAAGATCCGACGGGGAGGCCTCACTGTCTCCTCTCCTTCAGGAGAGCGGAAGGACGCCTGCGGCCTAGGCAAGTGGTGCAAACTTCTTGTCTTGAAGTTCTATTGGTCTCCTGCATAAACCAAGCTACTCTGCCTCTTTTCTCCACTGAATTTTCCTACTGAGCTATCCTCATTCTATTACTTTTTGTATCTTTAATTAATATTTAATTAAGCAATTGTTTCCTGACCCTCACCGACGCCCCCACTTCGAACTCCCTGGATCAGCCGGGGCTGGACCTCGGCAAAGATCTATTATATAAAGTAAAACATGTCTATACTCAGAATTCAATGACTTCTTGTTGACTATCCTACATCTGATCATAAAGCCTTGTTATATCACAGGATCTCATGGCTTCAGGTCTAAAACGGAGAAACTTTCTATTGTTGCTGAAAGTATTAGTCACTCAGTTGTGTCTGACTCTTTGTGACCCCATGTAGCCAGTAAGGCTTCTATGTCAATGGATTTCTCCAGGCGAGGATATTGGAATGCGTTCAGTTCAGTTCAGTCGCTCAGTTGTGTCGGACTCTTTGCAACCACATGAATTGCAGCACACCAGGCCTCCCTGTCCATCACCAACTCCCGGAGTTCACTCAAACTCACGTCCATCAAGTCAGTGATGCCATCCAGCCATCTCATCCTCTGTTGTCCCCTTCTCTTCCTGCCCCCAATCCCTCCCAGCATCAGAGTCTTTTACAATGAGTCAACTCTTCACATGAGGTGGCCAAAGTACTGGAGTTTCAGCTTTAGCATCATTCCTTCCAAAGAACAACCAGGACTGATCTCCTTTAGGATGGACTGGTTGGATCTCCTTGCAGTCCAAGGACTCTCAAGAGTCTTCTCCAACACCACACTTCAAAAGCATCAAGTCTTTGGCACTCAGCTTTCTTCACAGTCCAACTCTCACATCCATACATGACCACTGGAAAAACCATAGCCTTGACTAGACAGACCTTTGTTGGCAAAGTAATGTCTCTGCTTTTGAATATGCTATCTAGGTTGGTCATACCTTTCCTTCCAAGGAGTAAGTGTCTTTTAATTTCATGGCTGCAATCACCATCTGCAGTGATTTTGGAGCCCCCCAAAATAAAAAGTCTGACACTGTTTCCACTGTTTCCCCATCTATTTCCCATGAAGTGATGGGACCAGATGCCATGATCTTAGTTTTCTGAATGTTGAGCTTTAAACCAACTTTTTTTACTGTCCTCTTTCACTTTCATCAAGAGGCTTTTTAGTTCCTCTTCACTTTCTGCCATAAGGATGGTGTCATCTTCATATCTGAGGTTATTGATATTTCTCCCGGCACCTCCTTCTCCAGGGGATCTTGCTGACCCAGGGATCCAACCCGGCTCTCCTGCATTGCAGGCAGATTGTCACTGAGGAGAACAAATAAGCTGGAATGCCATTATCACCCACTGAAGACTGAAGCAGTGCCTGGCTGCACAGTATAATCACTTGGGAACTTCAAGAAACCTCAGGGCCCCAGCACTATTGCAGAACAATGAAATCAGAAGTTCTGGGAATTGGGCCCAATCATCAGTGTTTTTTTAAAACTGCAGAAAATGCAAAGTGCAGTCAAGCTGGAGAATCACTGCTCTAAGATATTGCTTCTCAAATTGTAATGTGCATGTGAATCACCTGAGGTCTGGTTAACTCCAGAGTTCTAGTCCTATAGGTCCTGGGTGGGGCCTGAGCCTCTGCATTTCCAATCTGCTTTTAGGTGATGCCATTGCTGCTGGTTCCTGACCACACTTTGCGTAGCCAGGCCCTAAGATGCTTGCTCTCCTCTCTCTTTCCACCACCACCCAATTCTGGGTGGGGGGTGGGGGAAAGCCTTTTACAAAAAGACACTTTCTCTTTCCCAGGAACTTTTTTTTTCTCCCTTCAGTTTTATTGAGATATAATTGACATGTATCACTATATGTTACACAGCATAATGATGGCATACATATATTGTGAAATAATCACCACAATATGTTTAGTTAACATCTGTCACCTCATGTAATTACAATGTTTTACCCTTCTGATGAGGACTTTCAGTATCTACACTAGTGATAACTTTCAAGTATACCATGAAACAGTGTAAACTGTAGTCATCGTGTTGGAATTTACATCCTTAAAGCATGTTTGCCTTTTAACTAAAATGTTACCTTTGGACGACCTTCATCTAATTCCAACACCCCTTTCCTCTGCTTCTGGTAACCACAAATCCATTCTCTTTTTCTATGATTTTTTTTTTTTTAAGATTCAGTGTGTGAGTGATTAGATTAGATTAGATCAGTTGCTCAGTTATGTCTGACTTTTGCGACCCCATAAATCGCAGCACGCCAGGCCTCCCTGTCCATCACCAACTCCTGGAGTTCACTCAGACTCACATCCATCGAGTCAGTGATGCCATCCAGCCATCTCATCCTCTGTCGTCCCCTTCTCCTCCTGCCCCCAATCCCTCCCAGCTTCAGAGTCTTTTCCAGTGAGTCAACTCTTTGCATGAGGTGGCCAAAGTACTGGAGTTTCAGCTTTAGCATCATTCCTTCCAAAGAAATCCCAGGGCTGATTTTCAGAATGGACTGGTTGGATCTCCTTGCAGTCCAAGGGACTCTCAAGAGTCTTCTCCAACACCACAGTTCCAGGTAGTATTTGTCTTTCTCTGACTTACTGCATTTAGCATCAGATCAGATCAGATCAGATCAGTCGCTCAGTTGTGTCTGACTCTTTGCAACCCCATGAACTGCAGCACGCCAGGCCTCCCTATCCATCACCAGCTCTTGGAGGTCACTCAGACTCACATTCATCGAGTCAGTGATGCCATCCAGCCATCTCATCCTCTGTCGTGGTATTGGAGAAGACTCTTGAGAGTCCCTTGGACTGCAAGGAGATCCAACCGGTCCATTCTGAAGGAGATCAGCCCTGGGATTTCTTTGGAAGGAATGATGCTAAAGCTGAAACTCCAGTATTTTGGCCACCTCATGCGAAGAGTTGACTCATTGGAGAAGAGCATAATGTGCTCAAATTCCATCCGTGTTGTCACAAGTGGCAGAATTCTCTTTTTTATGGCTGAAGAGCATTTCATCATTTGTGTGTGTGCACATGCGTGTATACTGTATTTTCTTTATCCTTTCATTTTTTGCTGGATACTTAGGTTGTTTCCATGTTTTAGCTATGGTAAATAGTGCTGCAGTGAACACTGGTACGCATGTATCTTTTCAAGTTAGTGTTTTTGTTTTCTTTGGATAAATACCCAGCAGTGGCATTGCTGGATGATATGGTAATTCTATTTTTAAATTTTTTGAGGAACCTCCATGTTGTTTTCCATCTTGTCTATGCCAATTTACATTCCTACCAACAGGGTACCTGGGTTCCTTGTCTCCACATCCTCTCCAGCCTTACCTCTTGTCTCTTTGATGATGGCATTGTAACAGGAGTGAGGTGGTATCTCATGTTGGATCTGATATGCATTTCTCCCAGGAATTGCTTTTACTTCAGAGGTCACCGTCATCTTTAGCCACGATAGAAAAATGCTATTCCTTCTCCAAGTGTCTTTCAAATTGCTCTAACCTTCTTATAATAACTTTAACTTGTGAAAAAATATACCTCTATCTTCAGCACAAGATGACTCACAATTTTATTAGGAAAAAAAGTTGTTAAAAGTATTTGACATAATATGGACCTTTTCAGAAATTTGCTCTGAAACGTTTTTTAAAAAGGCAATTTATGCGTAACTAAAAATCAAGAGGGCTTCCCAGGTGGCTCACTGGTAAATAATCTCCTGCCAATGCAGGAGATGCAGGAGGTTTAGGTTTATTATCCCTGGGGTCAGGAGGATCTCCTGGAGGAGGAAATGGCAACCTACTCCAGGATTCTTGGCTGGGAAGTCCCATGGACATAGGATGCTGGTGGGCTACAATCCATGGGGTCACAAAGAGTCGGAGATGACTTAGTGACTAAACAATAATTGGCCTATATGGGATCATCATCAGGCTTGTTATCTCCAAAATGATTTATTTCTTTATATGAAAATGGCTTTAGTTTGTATCCTGGAAGTTGTGTTTCTAGTAAAAGAGTTCTTATTGCATTGCCATAAAAAACTTTTTAAAGTTTTCACCTAAAAGTTAAAAACCATATGATCATTGTTGCTCTCTTCAAAATCTAAGACTAAGAAAGCAAATTGCATTTTTATTTACTTTTTGTTCAGTCACTCACCATCTTGTCCTCCATCATTCCCTTCTTATCCTGTCTTCAATCTTTCCCAGCATTAGGGTCTTTTCCAATGAGCTGGCTCTTCAAATCAGGTGGCCAAAATACTGGAGCTTTAGCTTCAGAATCAGTCTTCCCAATGAATACTCAGGACTAATTTCCTTTAGGATGGACTGGTTTGATCTCTTTACAGTCCAAGGGACTCTAAAGAGTCTTCTCCAACACCACAGTTCAAAAGTATCAATTCTTTGGTGCTCAGCTTTCTTTATGGTCCAACTCTCACATCCATACATGACTACTGAAAAAACCATAGCCTTGACTAGACTAGAGAGTTGGCAAAGTAATGTCTCTGCTTTTTAATATGCTGTCTAGGTTTGTCATAGCTTTTCTTCCAAGGAGCAAACGTCTTTTAATTTTCATGGCTGCAGTCAACATCTGCAGTGATTTTGGAGCCTGACCCTCCCCCCCAAAAAAAGTCTGTCATTGTTTCCATTGTTTCCCCATCTATTTGCCATCAAGTGATGGGACTGTATGTCATGATCTTTGTTTTCTGAATGTTGAGTTTTAAGCCCGCTTTTTCACTTTCACAGTTTTAAGCTCCTCTTTCACTTTCATCAAGAGGCTCTTTAGTTCTTCTTTGCTTTCTTCCATAAGGGTGGTGTCATCTGCATTTCTGAGGTTATTGATATTTCTCCCTGCAGTCTTAATTCCAGCTTGTGCTTCATCCAACCTGACATTCTACATGATGTACTCTGCATAGAAGTTAAATAAGCAGGGTGACAATATACAGCCTTGACATACTCCTTTTCCCCAATTTGGAACCAGTCTGTTGTTCCATGTCCAGTTCTAACTGTTGCTTCTTGACCTGCATACAGGTTTTTATTTATAAACAACTGCTAAGTTAAAAAGTGGCCTAAGCTAATCTTATAAACTGCTAATGATTTATATATATCACTTACTGTAGAGGGTCTGAAAATAATTTATTTTGTTAAAAATAATTTTATAGCAGATTTACTCTAGTGTTAAAGCTGATTTATAGTAAAGCCAGGTCTCAATTTTCTGCATTAATGGAGAGGAGACATGGACTTAATAATCCCAAATCGAATTCATATTTGCCTTTGGAATGCAGTATATGCTTTTTGGTCAGCAAGTCATTACTTTCAATAATGTTTGCTTAGATCAGTACTGAGCTAAGTTGGCACAGCACACACTAATACTTCAGGAGACCCATGAGCATGTTGGATTTTGGGGGATCCAATCTATGGAAGATGGACTTCCCTCACAGCTCAGTCGGTAAAGAATCTGCCTGCAATGCAGGAGATCTGGGTTCGATTCCTGGGTTGGGAATATCCCCTGGAGAAGGGAATGGCAGTCCACTCCAGTATTCTTGCCTGGAAAATCCCATGGACAGGATAGCCTGGTGGGCTACAGTCCATGGGGTCACAAAGAGTCAGACACGACTTAGTGACTAAACCACAACCAAGTTAACAACCAATGAAAATTTGAAATCAGAGAGGAAAGAGGACAGACTTTGCCCCTGTTGCATTAATGTGTCTTGGACATTTGTTGCTTCCACTAATACTGTATTACAAGTTCTTCACTGGAAGTGACTGTATCTGATTAGTCTTAGTATTCCAATAAATTGACACATTTCTTGGCTCATGGTAGATGTTCAATAAATTTTGTGTTGAAAGTAATCTCAAAATACATGATTTCATGCAAAGTTAACTTGGCAAAGTTCTTGTCTTGGCATTAATGAATATTTCCTAATTCTCCTATTACCATGCTTCAGCTTGGCGATGATCCTCCAACTTACTGTGAATATATGAAGTGGTGTTGACAGAGTCCACTCATGAATTAGCATTACTTGGCATGTACAGAGGAGAAGGCAATGGCACCCCACTCCAGTACTCTTGCCTGGAAAATCCCATGGACAGAGAAGCCTGGTGGGCTGAAGTCCATGGGGTCGCTAAGAGTCAGACATGACTGAAGGACTTCACTTTCACTTTTCACTTTCATGCACTGAAGAAGGAAATGGCAACCCACTCCAGTGTTCTTGCCTGGAGAATCCCAGGGATGGGGGAGCCTTGTGGGCTGCCGTCTATGGGGTCGCACAGAGTTGGACACGACTGAAGCGACTAAGCAGCAGTAGCACGCATGTACAGAGTGGATGTGGGGCTTAGACTGTTTTAGTAGCACAAAGCCCTCTCTATTTGTGTCCCAAGTTTGTTGTTGTACTTGGTCCCAGAGTCCATTGTTGTTGTTGTTGTTGTTTAGTTGCTAAGTTGTGTCTGACTCTTTGCGACCCCATGGACTATAGCCCACCAGTGTCTCCTCTGTCCATGGGATTTCCCAGGTAAGAATACTGGAGTGGGTTGCCATGCACTCCTCCAGGGGATCTTCCTGACCCAGGAACCGAACCCACATCTCCCATGTCTCCTGCATTGGCAGGCATAGTCTTTACCTCTGAGCCACCTGAGGGTTATCAGTAGTACTGAGGGCCAGCTCATCACATCCTAAGTCTCATTGATGCCTATGTCTGAATCAGAACAAGGTTTGAGGGCACGGGATTTATAGAACTTGTTTGGCTGGTTTTCATGAGTTGACATACCCTTTGAAAAAGACGGAACCACTGTGTAAGTGATACTAGACATTTCTTGAAAATGAAATACTTACAGATATATGAGGAAAGCCTGAGGGAAGTGAGAATCAAGGATAGCTTCCAGTAAGGAACTTTAGAATGTAATTTTCTGGAAGGCAGAGACCTGTGACTTCTCTGTCTTCAGTCCCCATTGGTCACTTGATGCAATACTTTATACTCTGTAGGGAGAAGGCTTAGGAGAGGTTCCCTTCTTTTATTCTGAAACATGAACACTCAGGGCCAGAGGGGCATTGGAAACAGCAGAGCCCCTAGGTGGTCATCCTGTCCTCACTCTTTGTACGTGGCCATTCTATGAGGACTGGTCATTCTGACCAGTTAGTTAATGTGTTTTCCATCATTCTCAGTCTGGGGAGCTCTTGCAATCTTCCCACAGCACAAACTTCCTCCCTAGGTTTCCTTATGAGTAGTGGTTGCCTTAGGCTTAAAACTGACCTTTTAGGAGTAACACTGAGTCCAAGTATGGTGGTGACAATCTCAGATTCAGAAGCCATTATTTTCCGACTTCAAATCCCAGCTCTGTCAACTGCAAGTTCCATGCTGCTGCTGCTGCTGCTAAGTCACTTTAGTCATGTCCGACTCTGTGCAACCCCATAGACGGCAGCCCACCAGGCTCTTCCATCCCTGGGATTCTCCAGGCAAGAACACTGGAGTGGGTTGCCATTTCCTTCTCCAGTGCATGCACGCATGCTAAGTTGCTTCAGTCATGTCCGACTCTGTGCGACCCTATGGACAGCAGCCCACCAGGCTCCTCCATCCACAGGATTCTCCAGGCAAGAATACTGGAGTGGGTTGCCATTTCCTTCTCTGCAAGTTCTATGACCTCAGGTGAATTGCTGCCCCTCTTTCAGCCTCATTGCCTCACTCTCCTCCCCAACCTCATAGGGCCATAAGGAAGATTAAATGAAAGCACTGTCTGCTACAGAGAAAACCCTATGTAAATAAGTAAGACTATCATCATTTGTATCCATCGCAATTCAAACCTCTAACTACTTTAGCAATTATACATGGAGCCTGTACCCCAGTGGCATCAACTTAGAAATTTGCTCTGCTACGTGAGATAGGTGCTAAAATAATCTGTATGGTGATGGTTGTGATCTCCACTTTGCAAAAACATTTTGTTTTAATTATTCTTAAATATATTTTTTATGGTTTATTTTTTTCAAGGTTAAAATATAAAATTTCAAGGGTTTAGACTTTATTAATTTCTTCATATATCCAATGCAGAAGTGTTAGATATGCATCAAATATAAAATGGACTTTTCTCAAAATTTAAAAAATTTTATTTAGAGGTAAATCCTTTGCTATGCCAAAACAAATAACCAACCAATTCAGTCACAAGGCTCCTAGTTTCAGGACAGTTAAATTCTAGGGTTCATTCCATTGTTTTCAGTATAATAATCTGACTACTTTATCATGTAATCTTCCCAACTAACATCCATAAGATTTTAGGTTGCTTGAACCTCATCATTACCTTTCATCTAAAGGAAATACTGGGATTATTAATGGTTTGACTGACGACAAAGGTTGCAGTTTTGAGGAATAATCCCTATGTAGAGATTAGAAGACTCATTCATAAATAGGCCATAAGCAGTTAGAATATATTTTAACCAATGAAATACACAGTTGACATTGTTGAAGTAACACAAGAGCTTCTGATCACTGGAAACTATGCAATATGGGCAAAGTGTTGGTAAAACAGCGGTGTGTCCTGGTTTAAGAAATAACATTTTGGTTGTTTCTCTGGCCATCAAAAAGCTACATCTATGTCACATGTACACAGTTTCTTGTAGGTGACTCAAAATTAATTGTTTCAGCAGGGCAGTGGGTATGGCCCAGGTCGACAGAGCAGAAGAGTTATTAAAAGTACTGGCTCTGGAATTGGACGTTCTATGATCAGATTAAAGCATTGCTGCACTACTGATATGCAACCTTAGACTGATTCTTTCACCCTCTAGAAATTTTCAATTTCTGGAAAATTGGCATAAAATAGTACCTACTTTATTAAGCTACTGTAATCATAAAATCTGAGCATATATAATAAAGTGCTCAGCCCAGAGACTGTATAGTAAGAATTCACACATTTAACCATTACTTTTTTTACTATTATTTGAAGACAATTGCCAACTTGACACTACATTGGTAAATAACACAAGGTAAGAAGAAAGCTCTTTCTGATTAGTACTGCTAAGTCACTCCAGTCGTGTCCAACTCTGCGCGACCCCATAGACGGCAGCCCACCAGCCTCCCCCATCCCTGGGATTCTCCAGGCAAGAACACTGGCTTGGGTTGCCATCACCTGGTTATTTAGGGAACTCTAGTTTGTGTTTCCTTAAGTGATTTTTATTACTCCTGGGACTAGAAGGCCCAGTAATTGAATACTCATCCTGTCCTTGCCAGAACAACCTGTTCTGGGTCAGGTTGAGACTAGCTGCCTGTCATATTCTTATATGATTTCCACCTAATGAAGACAGCTTCATCCATTGCTTTTTTTGATTGGCCAAGGAAACTATTGAGAAAACTGTCATCACATGACAGAGGGTTCCTGGAAGGAGGAAGTGACTTGCCAGAGGCCACATTTATGCTGTACTACTCTGTCTTAGAAATAGCCCACTTTAACGAGCATCTACTTTGTACTGTCATTGAGTCTAGCAATTTACATGCATCATCTTGCTTAACATTCATAACAGCCTTTTGCAATGGGACTTCCATGATCTCATTTGCATGCTAAGAAACTGAACTTCCCACAACTTGAAAGAACAAGGGTGTGCCCTGAACACTATACACTGATGGATGCAAGGACTCTGTCTGAAAAATTGTTTCTCTGAGGTCTGTAGGGTATATGTATTTTTGGAAGGGTAAAGATGAACTTCTGTTGACCTTTTTGCTTTTCTTTATTTATACCTGATTTTTTAAAACTAAGTAATGGCTTTATTTATTAATATAGAGGTAATTAGAAACATCAAAGCAAAAAACAAAAAACAGACTAGATAGAAGAAGAAAGGTTTATTTTGGTCACTTATAGACTCAACTCACATTTCAACTGCATTCCATAGTCTTCCTAAATCTCCAGGATTGGAATTAATCACTTCATCCTCTGGGATCCCAAAAGATTTTTCAAAAAGAAATTTACATCTTGAGCAGGGTTGATATTAAAAATATTTAGCCACTGGTAGTATGTGTGTGTGTGTGTGTGTGTGTGTGTGTGTGTGCGCGCGCGCAGGCTAAGTTGCTTGAGTTGTGTCCAACTCTTTGTGACCTTACAGACTATAGCCTGACAGGCTCCTCTGTTCTTGGGATTCTCCAGGCAGGAATACTGAAGTGGGTTTCCATGCCTTCCTTTAGGGGATCTTCCCAACCCAGGAATAGAACCCACGTCTCCTGTGTCTCCTGTAGTGGATTCTTTACCACTGAGCCACATGGGAAGGTATAGTTAAGGGTTATCAGTAGTGGTGGGAACAAGCTTATCACATTTTAAGCTTCACTGATGCCTATGTCTGAATAAGAGCAAGATTTGAGGGCACAGGATTTATAGGACTTATTTGGCTGGTTTTCATGAGTACTGTAGCTCACCAGGCCCCTTTGTCCATGGGATTCTCCAGGTAAGAATACTGGAGTGGGTTGCCATGCCCTCCTCCAGGGGATCTTCCAGAGCCAGGGATTGAACCCGCATCTCTTATGTCTTCTTCATTGGCAGGTGGGTTATTTACCTCTAGTGCCACCTGAGAAGCCCAGTCACTAGTAAAGATACTAACTAAATATAGAAGACAGGCTTGGAACTCATCTGTGCTGGCCATTAACCTTTTAGTTCCTGGATCCTGGGGAATTCCAGCACGTCTCAGGCTTCCAGGATGGCTGGGAAGCACTCAGAGAACAAGAGCAGAGGTTATGTGCCAAGTGGTATGAAAGTATATGTTATTTCAACAACCAAAAAGTATGTATGGATATAGGGCCTATTTTATGTCATGGCTGTTAAGATATAATTGATATAACATTATATTATTTCCAGGTGTACAACATAGTGATTAGATATTTGTATATATTGTGAAATGATCATCACAATAAATCTAGTTAACATCCATCACCATATATAGTTACAAAATTTTTTATCTTGCTATGAAACTTCAAAGATCTATTCTCCTAGCAATGTTCACCTATACACTACATTATTAACTATAGTCCCTATGCTATACGTTATATTCCCATGACTTATTCATTTTATAGCCGGCAGTTTGTATTTTTTAACTCTCTTCTCCCATTTCACCCATTCTGTAACCCCCTGCGTCTGGTAACCATGAATCTTTGTGCATGAGCTCAGTTTGTTTGACATCTCTTTTGTTTTTAATTGTTGTTCTTTTTTTAGATTACACATATAAGTGAAATTGTACAGTATTTGCCTTTCCCTGTCTGACTTATTTTGCTTAGCATAATGCCTTCAAAGTCCATTCATGTTGTTGCAAAAGTCAAGATTTCCTCCTTCTTTTGTGTCTGAATAGTATTCCATTCCCCCTGAAGGAGGACATGGCAACCCACCCCAGTATTCTTGCCTGGAAAATTCCATGGACAGGGAAGCCTGGCAGGCTACAGTCCATGGGGTCGCAGAGAGTTGGACGTGGCTGAAGCAACTTAGCACACACACATATTTCATTCCATTTCTATCATAGTTGCCTGCCATGGAAGCTTTCACTGACCTCAGAGAGCAGCCAACTGGCTATAATTTTGTTTTTCCATTTTTACGAAGCCACAGAGCAATTACAACCCATGTCTAGCACTTTGCTTAGTGGTCCTATGCACTTTATTTGATTGATCTATCTTGGAGGATTTTCCAACCCAGTAAAACTAAAGACCACACACACACACAGATATACATACACAAATCTGCCATAGATGTTCAGAGATTTTCATGAAAGAGTTTTTATTTTGTGACTCACTTGGGAAATATGGAGCAAGCCTCTGTGATATGTTGTTTCTGAACCAGAAAATATGTGAAGGGAGCCTGGGATCCTATCCTTTGCCATCCCAGTGGGTTTGTGTTTCTGCAACTGTGTGCTTGCTGGGATGTTAGTGGTGGTTATGGAGAAGAGTGTGCTGTGCCCAAGTAAGCCATAAAAGTGTGTGTAATACTAAGTTAAGCCGATCTCTTCAATTCTTTATTTGACAATGTTCCTGGTAAACCGCCATTAATTCAGGTAATTTAAATGACTCTGTAATAACTTTTTTATGGAGAATCTTGTGGAAGTAAACTTTTCTGCAGAATGCATTTTGTCAAACTGGTAAAAATGGTTATGCATGTAGCATTGACTGGTCATAGGCATTAACCTAAATAGTGTTAGTCACTCAGTCATGTCTGACTTTTTGTGACCCCATGTACCGTAGCCTGCCAGGCTCCTCTATCCATGGAATTCTCCAGGCAAGAATACTGGAATGGATTGCAATTTCCTTCTCCAGGGGATCTTCCTGACCCAGGGATCAAACCCAGGTTTCCTGCAATGCAGGCAGATTCTTTACTGTCTGAGCCACTAGGGAGCCCTGCATGTAGGCTCAGGGTTAGATCCAAGCTCTACCATTTAGGTGTCGTGTGACTTTAGGAAAGTGTTTAAACTCCCTGTGTCATGTTTTGTTTCTTCATCAGTAAGATTAATTTAATAATGTCATGTATCTCATAAAGTTTTGTTAAGTGTGGTTGTTGTTAGCATTTCAGTTCAGTTCAGTCGCTCAGTCGTGACTGACTCTTTGTGACCCCATGGACTGCAGCACCCCAGGCCTCCCTGTCCATCACCAACTCCCAGAGTTTACCCAAACTCATGTCCATTGAGTCAGTGATGTCATCCAACCATCTCATCCTCTGTTGTCCCCTTCTAGTCCCACCTTCAATCTTTCCCAGCATCAGGGTCTTTTCAAATGAGTCAGTTCTTTGCATCAGGTGGCCAAAGTATTGGAGTTTCAGCCTCAACATCAGTCCTTCCAATGAACACTCAGGACTGATCTCCTTTACGATGGATTGGTTGGATTTCCTTGCAGTCCGAAGGACTGCATTTAACTATTAAATATAAACAGTTTATTTGTAAGAAGATGCTTCGGTTGTATATTTGTGTTAGTTTCTTCAGCTTCATGTAATTTAATCCTATTTCTTCTTAAATGGTTATCTGCTGACTCGAGAGGGACCTCATCCCCAAAACAAAGAAAAACAAACCTTGAGCATTGACTCATGGTAAGCCATGCCCAAGTGTGCTGTTGACCTAATGATGAAACTGAAAATAGCACTGAACTATATAAACGCTTGGGCTTCTCATGTGGTGGTGGTGGTGGTGCTGCTGTTGCTAAGTCGCTTCAGTCGTGTCTGACTCTGCAACCCCATAGACGGCAGCCCACCAGTCTCCCCTGTCCCCGGGATTCTCCAGGCAAGAACACTGGAGTGGGCTCATGTGGTGCTAGTGGTAAAGAACCCACCTGCCAATGCAGGTGATGTAAGAGATGTGGGTTCAATTCCTGGGTTGGGAAGATCACCTGGAGGAGAGCATGGTAACCCATTCCAGTATTCTTGCCTGGAGAATCCCATGGACAGAAGAGCCTGGCAGGCTACAGTCCATAGGGTTGCAGTTGGACACAACTGAAGTGACTTAGCACGCATGTAACACTTGGGCTTCCCAGGTGGTTCAGTGGCAAAGAGTTCACCTGCCAGTGCAAGAGCCACAGGAGATTTGAGTTTGATCCTTTGATCAGGAAGATCCCCCAGGGTAGGAAATAGCAATCTACTCCAGTATTCTTGTGCTTCTCTTGTGGCTCAGCGGGTAAATGTGGAAGTCTTCCTGCAATGTGGAAGACCTGGGTTTGATCCTGGGTTGGGAAGATTCCCTGGAGAAGGAACAGGCTCCCCACTCCAGTATTCTGGCCTGGGGAATTTGTTGGACTGTGTAGTCCATGGGGTCACAAAGAGTCGGACATGAATGGGTGACTTTCACTCACTCCAGTATTCTTGCCTGGAGAATCCCATGGAGAGAGGAGCCTGGAGGGCTACAGTCCATGGGGTTGAAAATAGTTGGATGCAACTGAGTGACTAAGCAGACACATTTAACATTAAGGGCAGCGACTTCACTTTCACTTTTCACTTTCATGCACTGGAGAAGGAAATGGCAACCCACTCCAGTGTTCTTGCCTAGAGAATCCTAGGGACGGGGAAGCCTAGTGGGCTTCCGTCTATGGAGTTGCACAGAATCGGACATGACTGAAGCGACTTAGTAGCAGCAGCAGATCTTTAAATGGTAAGAGGTGTCCAGAGGGCTCCTCTCTCAGCACACAGGCAGCTGATATTATTAGTTGATAATTCTGAGTTCTCAATACTGGTGACTTCTTCATTTGGGGCTCAGATTTTGTTGATGAGGAGGCCATCTAGCAGGGCTGCCTGTGTAGGTAAGTGACTGAAGCTCTCAGTTGCTCTTTTCTCTGAGAACTATGCAAGCCAAGATCCAGACACTTCAATTTTGAGACATCAACTTGGCACTTTGCCAGTTTTAGAGAAAAAACAATAACATGCCAAATGGTTGGTAAAAATGTTAAAAATTATGGCCCATAAGATGATGAGGTTGACATGGTAAATAGATAAATACTACATTTTTTTTTTTTTTTTTTTGCACATTTCTTTGCCTGCCACTATAGAATTGATGGAGTGACAGCCTGTTGCTTTCTCTAAAGGAATGTTGAACTCTGGGAAGATGAAAGCTTTTACTTTCAAAATCATCTTCTTTCAAACACAACTTCATAGCTTCAAACTCATCTTTCTTGCAAGATAGTCCAGGCAAAATTCCTTGTATCTGCTAACCAAGAGTGGATATATTCCTCAGGGAGGAGAGAGGGTGCCCAGCAGATCCTGTTTCTTCATCTGTGGATGAAGGTGAAGGGATGGGAAATCCCAAACCCTCATCTTGGGAGATGTAGATTTAAACAGCATCTATGAGGGGCTACCTTGGTAGCTTAGTGGCAAAGAATCTGCCTGCCAATGCAGGAGACACAAGTTTTCTCCCTGATGTGGGAAGATCTCACATGGCATGGAGAAGCTAAGCCTGTGGGCCACAACTATTGAATCTGTTCTCTAGAGCCTGTGCTCTGCAACAAGAGAAGCCACTGAAATGAGAAGCCTGTCACCACAGCTAGAGAGTAGCCCCTGCTTGCTGCAACTAAAGAAAAGCCCACATAGCAATGAAGAGCTAGCATAGCCAAAAATAAATAAATAACAAATAAAATTATTTAAAAATTAAGCAGCATCTGTGGGATTAAGCAGCATACAAGACGCTATCCAGACAGGTAGGAGTAATTATTACTTAGAAAACTCAGGATGGGAATGGAAAAAAGAGTGGAAGACAGCAGCAATAAAGGGGAAAGTTGAGAAATGTTTAAGGAACAAAATGATTAGGACTTTAAGATTGATTAGTTATTGGGGGTGAATGGGAATAGTCAACAGTAATTCTGTCTTAGCTGACTATATTGTGTCAATTCTAATGGTATCAAAGAAGAAAAAGCAAATTTAGGGAGGAGATAATGAGGTCAGATTCAAAAAATGGCACTGAAATGTTGACCATCAATTCTCAAAAAGTCAACCAGAAAAACCTGCTGATCAAGCAATGTTAAGTTCATTGGAACACTATCCAGTTTTAGGGACGTCTCAAAATGCTACATTAAGTCAGGAAAGCTATAGAATTTTAGGACCTGGGCAGGGGATTTTAAGGTAGATTTTTCAAGGAGAAGGGTGGTAGGGATTGGTGAGCATACTGAGGCACAGATCTTGAAGCAAGACTTGACTTGATGCTGCTGCTGCTGCTAAGTCGCTTCAGTTGTGTCCGACTCTGTGTGACCCCATAGACGGCAGCCCACCAGGCTCCCTTGTCCCTGGGATTCTCCAGGCAAGAACACTGGAGTGGGTTGCCATTTCCTTCTCCAATGCATGAAAGTGAAAAGTGAAAGTTAAGACGCTCAGTCGTGTCTCTTAGTGACCCCATGGACTGCAGCCCACCAGACTCCTCTGTCCATGGCATTTTCCAGGCAAGAGTACTGGACTGGGTTGCCATTGACTTGATGAGAAGCTGCTCAATCTTGATAAACAAACTTTCTAATTTGATTCTCAGTCTTAACTTCCAGAAAAGAGTATTTCCTGGCTCAAGAAGCTAACTTGTTTTTCTTGGCATAAGTAAGTATCTAACAGGATACATTAAGTATGTGTAGTTCCACAATTGTCTAATTCAGGGAAAGGAAGTTCTCAAAATGTTCATGGGACATTTAAGAAGACCAGTATGACAGGCTGTCTAGAAACTTGTGGGGGAAATGGAAATAATGATTTCAAATCATTTGAATAAGATATGATTTCCAATACAAAGCTGGAACTCAGTGAAACAGGGGTTCCCATGGTGGTTCAGATGCTAAAGAATCTGCCTGGAGTGCTGGAGACCTGAGTTTAATCCCTGGGTTGGGAAGATCCCCTGGAGAAAGAAATGGAAATCCACTCCAGTGTTCTTGCCTGGAGAATTCCATAGACATAGGACTCTGGCAAGCTACAGTTCATGGAGTTGCAAAGTCAGACACAGCTGATCGACTTCCACATATACAATGAAACATCAGACAAGTCTCCTTTGAGGATGTCTTCTATCCAAGATCACTTGGGAAAATAAAACTCTTTGCTTTTAAAATGTTAGTGACTTGACATCCAAATCCGAGAAAGAAGGAGAAAATGAACATTTTCTTCTTATTCCTCTCTATTTTTTTCTCTTTATCTTCTTTAGGACCTCTCAAGCTAGGAAATTGCACTGAACATTTAAGGCAGGGGTGGGGGGAGGGGGGTGGGGGGGCAGGGGGTTCCAGGAAAGGTTGGGGAAGAGGAAACTGTCTAAATAATCACTAGATTTTATTAGTACTTTTAAAGTTTAAACAAGTTTCCTGAACCTGAGCAGTTAAGCCAAATCAAAAAGCCAAGGCTGGAAATATAAATAGATAGATCAATAGATATAGATCAGATCAGATCAGATCAGTCGCTCAGTCGTGTCTGACTCTTTGCGACCCCATGAATCGCAGCACGCCAGGCCTCCCTGTCTGTCACCAACTCCCGGAGTTCACTGAGACTCACATCCATCGAGTCAGTGATGCCATCCAGCCATCTCATCCTCTGTCGTCCCCTTCTCCTCCTGCCCCCAATCCCTCCCAGCATCAGAGTCTTCTCCAATGAGTCAACTCTTTGCATGAAGTGGCCAAAGTATTGGAGTTTCAGCTTTAGCATCATTCCTTCCAAAGAAATCCCAGGGCTGATCTCCTTCACAATGGACTGGTTGGATCTCCTTGCAGTCCAAGGGACTCTCAAGAGTCTTCTCCAACACCACACTTCAAAAGCATCAATTCTTCGGCTCTCAGCCTTCTTCACAGTCCAGCTCTCACATCCATACATGACCACAGGAGAAACCATAGCCTTGACTAGGCGAACCTTTGTTGGCAAAGTAATGTCTCTGCTTTTGAATATGCTATCTAGGTTGGTCATAACTTTCCTTCCAAGGAGTAAGCGTCTTTTAATTTCATGGCTGCAGTCACCATCTGCAGTGATTTTGGAGCCCAGAAAAACAAAGTCTGACACTGTTTCCACTGTTTCTCCATCTATTTCCCATGTAGTGATGGGACCAGATGCCATGATCTTCGTTTTCTGAATGTTGAGCTTTAAGCCAACCTTTTCACTCTCCACTTTCATTTTCATCAAGAGGCTTTTTAGTTCCTCTGCACTTTCTGCCATAAGGGTGGTGTCATCTGCATATCTGAGGTTATTGATATTTCTCCCAGCAATCTTGATTCCAACTTGTGTTTCTTCCAGTCCAGCGTTTCTCATGATGTACTCTGCATATAAGTTAAATAAACAGGGTGACAATATACAGCCTGGATGTACTCCTTTTCTTATTTGGAACCAGTCTGTTGTTCCATGTCCAGTTCTAACTGTTGCTTCCTGACCTGCATACAGATTTCTCAAGAGGCAGATCAAGTGGTCTGGTATTCCCATCTCTTTCAGAATTTTCCACAGTTTATTGTGATCTACACAGTCAAAGGCTTATAGGTATATATATATACATACATATATATATATATGTGTGTGTGTGTGTGTGTGTATACACAAACAGACACATACACATACACATATATGGTGTAGGTAACCTTATGTATCAATTCCTACCTCTCAAGTTATGACCAACCTAGACAGCATATTAAGAAGCAGAGACATTACTTTGCCAACAAAGGTTCATCTAGTCAAGGCTATGGTTTTTCCAGTAGTCGTGTGTGGATGTGAGAGTTAGACTATAAAGAAAGATGAGCACCAAAGAGTTGATGCTTTTGAACTGTGGTTTGGAGCGTCCCTTGGTCTGCAAGGAGATCCAACCAGTCCATCCTAAAGATCAGTCCTGGGTGTTCATTGAAAGGACTGATGTTGAAGCTGAAACTCCAATACTTTGGCCACCTGATATGAATAACTGACTCATTTGAAAAGACCCTGATGCTGGGAAAAATTGAAGGCAGGAGGAGAAGGGGATGACAGATGATGAGATGGTTGAATAGCATCACCGACTCAGTGGACATGAGTTTGGGTAAACTCTGGGAGTTGGTGATGGACAGGGAGGCCTGGTGTGCTGCAGTTCATGGGGTCACAAAGAGTCAGACAGGTGAACTGACTGACCCCTCAAGGGTCTAGCCCTAAACTATAGCCATTGATTTGTTATCAAGGCAATTAAACGTGTCCAACATGCCTTATAGATGGTCCCTCTTGGAAAATTACAGCTTTATGGTCATTTGCAGGTCAGAAACAGATAAGCTTACATATTGTCCATAATCTGTAACTGTCTCTTGAGAGGAAGCCATTATCAAGCCTTTGGAAGAGAGAGCAAAGGAAAAACTAGGGAGTAGAAAATAGCCTTGACAACTTCTTTCTCCATCTGCCCAATGCTTTGACCTATTCTGAAGGATGATCAAATATATTATGTGCCTTTAGTTAATTCACTCAACAGTGTCTATCAGGTGCCTACTGTATGCCAGGCACTGTTATAAGTGCTGGGACACAGCAATGGACAGTTGGGAATCCTTACTCCTGGGGAGTTTGCATTCTAGTCACAGACACAAGAAAAGCAATGAATATATTAGATAAATTTATAAATCATGGGTTTCTAGGGCTATGAAAATAGTATGACAGGGGAGTTGGGTAGATATCAACAGGGTAGTGCCATTTTAAATAAACCAGACATGATTCAGGCTTAGGAACAAGGTTCCTGATTCTCAGCTTGGAATTTTTTTCCATGACAACACATTATTCTTCATGGTTTTCTGTTATTGCTTTAATTCTGGAAACATCTTCCCTTTTCTTGAGCAGTAAATACATGACCAGAAAATCTGGAACTCTAGGGGCAACAGATATGTGCTCATTAAACCTGTAGATATACTTTAGCCCAAGGCTGAGGCTAGATGGAGGAGGACATAGTGGTGTTCCAAACAGTCATTTCAGACAAAGAGAAGTGACTGCTTCTCTTTCTCACTATACTTACTGTTCAGATCTTTTTTGACTTGATTTGCTTTGCCATTAGAGAATTATAGAAGCTTCTCGAGCTTCGTATCTTGTGCTCATACTCAGTTGTGTCCAACTCTTTGCAACCACATGGAGTGTTGTCTGCCAGTCTCCTTTGTCCATGGAATTCTCCAGGTAAGAATACTGGAGCAGGTTGCCATTTCCTTCTCCAGGGGATCTTCCCAATTCAAGGATCCAACTCACCTCTCTTGCGTCTTCTTGCATTGCAGGCAGTTTGTTTACCATTTCACCATCTGGGAAGCCTTTTTTAAGCTTAAGAATGACTTATCTGGAGCTCTCCAACAGTTGGCCCACAGTCCTCTGGAATTACAGAATAAATTAGTTGATATTTTAAGCACAGTAACCAACTTCTTGGGCTTTCCTGGTGTCTTAGCAGTAAAGAATCTACCTGCCAATGCAGGAACTACCAGAGATGTGGGTTTGATCCCTGGGTCAGGAAGATACTGTGGGGAAGGAAGTGGCAACTCACTTCGGTATTCTTGCAGGGAAAATCCCATGGACCGAGAAGCCTGGCAGGCTACAGTCCATAGGATCATAAAGAGTCAGGCACGAATGAGTGACTAAACACACACACACACGACCAACTTCCATTCCAGAGAATGATTTTAGGTAGAGCTCATTATTCTCTTGTGTGCCTTGGCTAGTGAGATAACAAAACTGCTATTCATGTTGGCCACTTGTTTACCTATAGAGAAAAGGGCACATCTTAGGTATACAGAAACCTCTACTCAAAAACAAGGGAAAAAAATTTTGACTCATCACTTTGAGTGGAGTCTTATAATGGCCAACTTTTAATATGTATGACTCAAAAAGAGCAAATACATGTTTCAGAAAAAGAATGAGACATCCCCCAGTCCTTTGGCAGGTCTTGGTCACAAATACATATGAATTATATTCCTACTTTGTATGCAAAGTGTTCAATGGATGGTCATCTAAATCTCCACCTCTCTTTCTCTCATTTTCTTTTAAAATAGAAAGAACTTTTGTTACTTCATCAATGAAAAGACACTTATGGCAACTGGGGGAAGGAAGTTGGGCAGTGTGACAGTAGTTATAGAGTGAGTAATGTTTTGATTTCATTATTTTCAAGTATAAGATCTTAACGTCTTTGCAAAGCATGGTTATACTCCACCCAAAATCCGTAGTAGAAAATAATAACCCTGCAATAAAAGCAAATAAGTATTTGCATAATAGTCATATGGACAAAAATCAGTAGATAAATCTCCATTGAACTCTGCCTACCCATGATATAGGGTTTATGTGTGTGTGTGCTCAGTTGCTTAGTTATGTCTGATTCTTTGTGACTCCATGGACTGTAGTCTGCCAGGCTCCTCTGTCCATGGGATTTTCCATGGACAGAGCAAGAATACTGCTCCGGGCAAGAATTCTGGAGTGGGTTCCTATTTCCGACTCCAGGGAATTTTCCCTGCCTAAGAATCAAACCCGTTTCTTGTGTCTCCTGCACTGGCAGGCAGATTCTTTACCACTGCATGACATACAGTTCACTTATCTCTTTTCTCACCATTTCATGTCAAATACTGAATCTAGAAGAACAGTTCTATTTTCTTGGGGCTCTTCTTTCTTGATCTCTTTCTTATTCATTGGCTTTTTTTCCCCCTTACACTTTAGTTATCCTGATGGAAGATAAGGGAGGGAAAAATAATGGTCAAAAATACTTCACACATTCTTTTAAAGAGTCTACTACGTGTCAGACTATTCGAAGCCCCTCAAATTCCACTCAACTAGAGTTTACATGGGATTGGGAGGGGGTAGGACAAAAAAGAGTAAATAAATGAAAACAAGAATTATTTCACATTAAGGGAGTTAAATTAGTTTGAATGTTCAGAAAAGACTTCCACTAGATGGTGACAATATTTGAACTATGAATAGAAGCAAAGCACAGCTCTGGTGACAGAGCTTTCCAGGCGGAGTACAAAGCCTTAAGGCACAACTGACATGTCTGTGGATCAGAAAAAGGCGTGGGAAGCCTGAGTGCCACCTGGGATGCAGAGGTAGGCTAGAGTTTGAGAACCCTCAAGGGCTATGGTGAAGAGTCATTTATAGGAGTAGTTTATTCTAGTTACAATAGGAAGTCATTGAATGTATTTAAACAAGGTAGTGATGTGATTTGATCTACATTTTAAGTGATCACCCTGGATGTTGTATCCAGGTAGAAGATGATGGTGTTTGGACTAATGTAGTAGTGGTAGTAGCAGTGTAGATGGAGAAATGCAAACAGATTTAAGAAGCATTTTGAATGTAAAGGTAAGAGGACTTACTGATGGATTAAATGGCAGTGGCAAGGGAGAAGGGAAAGAGGAATTGGAGAAAAGCTCTTGGCTTTTGGCTTGACCAACTAAGTGGATAATGGTACCATTTACTAAACCAAGGAAGTCTTGGGGATGAGCCCATTTGTGGAGGGAGTATCAAGAGCTCTGTTTTGACCAGATGATGCTAGAGAAATCTCTAAGTCTCCCAAGTGAAGAATTAGTGCTTATGACAGCTTCCACTTATAGACTACATTATATACTTTACAGTTTTTTATTTGTATGACTGATGGATTGATAGCATGGACAAGAAGGAGACATGAGTAAAGAGAAGGGGGAAGAAGCATGGAGGAGACAGTTCTCACTGATGTGATTGCTGTTGGTGATGCCTTGCTAGGTAATCAATCCAGCCTTGGCCCTACCGTGTGCCTTTGAGAAAACATTCACTCCTCTTCCTCTTCCATGCCTTCCCCAGACCATCTTGCTGGGGACTGAGATGATGCACTTCCCAGGCAGAAATTAGCAATTACTTTAAATATGCTTTCTTTACAATCCTTATTTGCCTTTGAAACCCTGTTATACTTCTTGATTTGTTATTCTAGTTGTCACACTGAGGCTTCATAATCTATGAACTCTGGGGTTCACTGTGTTCTAGGAACCAGGAAAAGAAAATGCTTATTCCTATTAAACAATAGTTCAGCATGTACCTCTTTGATATTTCAATAAATATATGTAACTCAACTGATTTACTTAAGGAAAAATTCACCATAAGTTAACTCTGAAGACACATTTTATCAATGATTTGTTGTATTTCATGCACTCAGCTGGGGGCTTCCCTGGTGGCTCAGATGGTAAAGAATCTGCCCGTAATGCAGAAAACCTGGGTTTGATCCCTGGGTTGGGAAAATCCTCTCAAGATGGGCTGGGCAACCCACTCCAGTATTCTTGTCTGGAGAATCCCATGGACAGAGGAGCCTAGTGGGCTACAGTCCATGGGTTACAAAGAGTCAGAGACAACTGAGAGATTCAGCACAGCATATACTCAGTTACAAACCAGACTTTGATTTTCAGAAGAATGTTTCTTTAAAATCAGAGCACGTTGCTTATGTCAATGATTATTTAAAAATTTTTATTTCAAAATAGATTAATAGAAAATGGCAAAGATAGTATAGAGAGGTCCACTGTACACTTCACCTGGTAGCAAATATTATTTTACAAAATCTTAATATATTTGCCTTTAATTAATTTGAAAGGCAAATTAATTCCTTTCCCCTGTGGCTTGCTGCTGCCGCTGCTAAGTCGCTTCAGTCGTGTCCGACTCTGTGCCACCCCATAGATGGCAGCCCATCAGGCTCCACTGTCCCTGGGATTCTCCAGACAAGAACACTGGAGTGGGTTGCCATTTCCTTCTCCAATGCATGAAAGTGAAAAGTGAAAGTGAAGTCGCTCAGTCGTGTCCGACTCTTAGCGACCCCATGGACTGCAGCCCACCAGGCTCTTCGGTCCATGGGATTTTCCAGGCAAGAGTACTGGAGTGGGGTGCCATTCCCCTGTGGCTTAGCTGGTAAAAAATCCACCTGCAATGTGGATCAACCTGGGTTCAATCCCTGGGTTGGGAAGATCCCTTGGAGAAGGAAAAGACTACCCACTCCAGTATTCTTGCCTAGAGAATTCTGCGGACTATAGTCCCTGGGGTCTCAAAGAGTCAGACACTACAGTGTGACTTTCACTTTCACTTTCAATTTGAAAGGACAGAGAGTCTTTCACAAGTAATTGAGTCTTTAGTGAAAAAATGTATATTTACATTTCTGTTGTATATATATCCAGAGTGAGTTACTGGGTCAGAAGGTATGCATATGTTAATTATTGAGTTTTTAATTATAAAAGTAATACATGTCATTGTATAACATTTTAATAATACAATAGCAAAAAAATTAAACCACTTATAATCTAAGAACTGAGATAATAAACAACGTAGACTTTTATGTGTAAATGGGCTTCCCAGGTGGTTCGTGGTAAAGAACCTGCCTGCCAGTGCAGGAGATGTAAGAGATGAGGGTTTGATCCCTGGGTGGGGAAGATCCCCTGGAATGGCAACTCCTTCCAGTATTCTTACCTGGAGAATCCTATGGACAGAAGACCCTGGCAGGCTACGTTCCATAGAGGCACAAAGTTGGATGTGACTGAAGTGACTTAGCATGTATGCATGTGTGAGTGAGGGAAGAGTGTTCCAGGAAGAGGAACAAGCTTGTATAGAAGTCTAATGTAAACAAAGAGTGTGTCTATTTTCATACCTGAAAGCATTTCATTGTGACTGGATTTTTACATTATAAGAAATCTGTGTGAAAGTAGACCATGTAGAACTCAGATCAGATCAGATCAGTCGCTCAGTCGTGTCCGACTCTTTGCGACCCCATGAATTGCAGCACGCCAGGCCTCCCTATCCATCACCAGCTCTCGGAGGTCACTCAGACTCACATTCATCGAGTCAGTGATGCCATCCAGCCATCTCATTCTCTGTCGTCCCCTTTTCCTCCTGCCCCCAATCCCTCCCAGCATCAGAGTCTTCTCCAATGAGTCAACTCTTTGCATCAGGTGGCCAAAATACTGGAGTTTCAGCTTTAGCATCATTCCTTCCAAAGAAATCCCAGGGCTGATCTCCTTCAGAATGGACTGGTTGGATCTTCTTGCAGAACTCTACAGGGGCTTATTAAAAAAGGATCTTAAAACTCTGAAATTAAATTTAGTCTTTATTCTAAGAGCAACAGAAAAGCTATTATAGTTTTTTTTTAGGGTGAGAGAGAATATAGTTTTATGTTTTAGAAAGATCATTTATAAAAAAAAATCATTTCTGCTTATTGTATGGAGAATGGAGTAGGGTGAAGCAAGATGTGAAGTGAGAAACAAGATTTTCTAGTAATCTAGGTGAGATATAATGGGTATGTAGACAGGTGAAGTGTCAGTGGATTAGCAGTCTTGGTTATTGATAGGATTTGGAGGATTAAGAGAGAAGGACAAGTCGGGGAGAGTCTAGTGTATTTGTTTATACAAGTAAGTAGCTGGTGGTTTGTTTTACAAACAAGACAAAAGGAGATCCAGTGTCAGTGGGGAGATGATTGGTTAGTTTGGGATTGACTTGGCTAGGGTGAACCATAAATCATCCAAGTAGGTGTGTGACACACAGTTCTTCAATTCAGGTGAGAAGACTGCCTTGAAGATATAGGTTGGGAGTTACTAACAAATAGGTTGTTGTTACTTGGGCACAGGAAATTCTAATGAAAAGAAAAAGACTTGAGAGAGAAATAGCAATATTTTAAAACATGGAAGAGAAAGGGGACCCTGCAAAATAAACTGAGAGTAAATAGTAGAATCAGAATTATCTAATCCTGGTGAAGCCAATGGAAGAGATTTTCAGTAATAAGGGTGTAGACAACAGGGTCAAGTGTGCCTGTGTGTGCGCGTGGTAAGAAAGAAGTACTAGATCTGTCTACACAGCCATCCTACCTATTTTAATATAAATATTCACAAACCTCTAGAACTATAATCTTCTCAAATGTTGAGAACAGTTTACTCACTACTATATACATGGTGTGGATCTCAAATGATATTTTATTAGAGAAAGAGGTTGACAACATTTGAACACAGAGTATCTTCATGAGTGAACATTAGGACAGGAAGGTCATGGAAAGGTGTCAGAGATGGGGTGACTGGACCCAAAGCACCAGAGTGAGGGGCTACAGAGGTGAGGGGAGGGGGTGTTCCTAACCTCTCAACTCAGAGGATTCCTAGGGAGAGAAGGACAGATAGGCTTTTGAGCTCATGTCCTGGGAGTGATCATGGGCAGGAGGTGAAGAGGAAAACTGATGAATGAAATTAAGGAGGTGGGAAGATAACCTTCTGGACGAGAAAGCAGAAATGATTGCAAGATATGTCATAACATTTTAGACACTCTGTGGGCTCTTATCATTAATAATCCTTGGGTAGAAAAGAAGAAAAGGAACACACTATTAATCCATTTTTTTTTCTCAGTGGTAAACAGTATGACAGGAAGTCTAGACTATTTAAGTGTATTACAGTTTTGTTTACATAATAATGTTTTGACTTGGTTCAAGCCAGAATGTTAACAGTCTAAAACTGGAACATTCCCTTTCCTCTTTCGATGTCTCCCAGAGGAGGAGGCAGACTCTTTCATTCCCTATTCAGGGTATTATTTTTTAAAAGTTATGAGAAACCAAAAACACCAAGAAAAGATCTAAGGACCTTAGGGATTGGGCTAGGTCTGCTGGACTTGCTATCAACAGCCTGTTTGCTATTTTCTTCTTAATTATGCTTGTTATTATCTTTGGTTCAATTCTGTGAACACATTTCATGCAAACTTACTAAGTAAGCTGTGGAGGGGCACAGCTCCGCCTGTCTTTCCACAGGAAAGACATGATATTCACTTCTTCAGAAGCAGACGGGCCCATGGAGGCAAAGTTCACCAAGTTTATCTCCGTACCTCTAGCACCGCATACATAGAAAGTGATCAATGGACATGAGGACACAGAGGGGGAAGGGGAGGATGGGACGAATGGGGAGAGTAGCCTTGACGTATATACAGTACCATATGTAAAATAGCTAGCAAGTGGGAAGTTGCTGCATTGCTCTTGGAGAGTTTCTTTCAGTGCTATGCGATGACCTAGACACGTGGGATGGGTGGGGGTGGAAGGGAGGTTCAAGAGGGAAGAGATATATGTATACATATAACTGATTCACTTCATTGTACAGTGGAAACTAACAACATTGGAAAGCAATTATAGTCCAATTGAAAAAAAAAAACAACACACAAGCCTAAAAACCACATGAGTGCTGCAATGAGGCTAGGCACGTAACCAAGAAACCTGAATACAAATTCTTCTTTCCAACTCTTTCAAAGCTGACAGCAGTGTATTGTGCAAGATGTAGGACTTCAACCAGCACTATTTTTATGAGCAAAATACATTTTAGTCTGTAATTCAGAGCTGAGTTTGTCACTTCTGTCTTGTGGATACTGTCATCTTTACATGTTCAATGTGAAAGCTGCTACTTTGCAGTTGTCTCCATGCAATGCTTGATTTTATGTTTGCAATACTGAGTTATTCTTTGGGAATTAAAGACATTTTCACAATATGAGCATTTTGTGTATATTTGATACTGAAATACAAGACTGTCGGTGGGGTAACTTCACTGAGTAATCAGTAAAACCAAACATTAAAAACCAAACAGCATGATATGACTACATGTGATGGCCCTTTGAAAGTTATATTTATGAGCTGGTATGTTTTATTTTTTATAAAAGGCCAAGTCCTGAAATTATAGACTTCTGTAAAAAAATGAAAAAGTGATTTCAGACAATCCAATTAGGATTAAAATTTTCATTGACGTAACTTCACATAATCAAGCTAGGAATAAAATTTCCCTTTGAAAAAAAATTATTAAGCTAGAAGGATAATTTTGCAAATATTTCTATTAATAATATTAGAATTTGAACCATAGTGAGGTAATCTACTAGAGAAAAAGAGGAGTGAGTGAAAAATCACTCCACACCTGTCCTGTGCTAGCCCTGCCTCTGTTGCTAAAATCATGGTCTTTGGACTTAAGCTCTGCTTCCGTTTCCTCATCTGTTAAATGAGGGGAGTCATGTGAGAACATTTGTCTACAACCACACAGATTGAAATTCCTCTTTATTGTTAGATACTTTATACTTTTCCCTATTATTTAATATTTTATTTGGAAGCAATATAATCTCTTTGCAGATACATTTCAGTGGAACTTGCTATAGTATTCTCTCCGTAAGGCAAAAGTAGAGGTAAGTCAGTCAGTTCAGTCGCTGAGTCGTGTCCGACTCTTTGCGACCCCATGGAAAAGTAGTACATCAAGGCTGTATATTGTCACCTTGTTTATTTAACTTATGTGCAGAGTACATCATGAGAAACGCTGGACTGGAAGAAACACAAGTTGGAATCAAGATTGCTGGGAGAAATATCAATAACCTCAGATATGCAGATGACACCACCCTTATGGCAGAAAGTGAAGAGGAACTCAAAAGCCTCTTGATGAAAGTGAAAGTGGAGAGTGAAAAAGTTGGCTTAAAGCTCAACATTCAGAAAACGAAGATCATGGCATCTGGTCCCATCACTTCATGGGAAATAGATGGGGAAACAGTGGAAACAGTGGCAGACTTTATTTTTCTGGGCTCCAAAATCACTGCAGATGGTGACTGCAACCATGAAATTAAAAGACGCTTACTCCTTGGAAGGAAAATTATGACGAACCTAGATAGCATATTCAAAAGCAGAGACATTACTTTGCCAACAAAGGTTCGCCTAGTCAAGGCTATGGTTTTTCCTGTGGTCATGTATGGATGTGAGAGCTGGACTGTGAAGAAGGCTGAGCGCCGAAGAATTGATGCTTTTGAACTATGGTGTTGGAGAAGACTCTTGAGAGTCCCTTGGACTGCAAGGAGATCCAACCAGTCCATTGTGAAGGAGATCAGCCCTGGGATTTCTTTGGAAGGAATGATGCTAAAGCTGAAACGCCAATCCTGAAACTCCAGTCCTTTGGCCACCTCATGCGAAGAGTTGACTCATTGGAAAAGACTCTTATGCTGGGAGGCATTGGGGGCAAGAGGAGAAGGGGACAGCAGACGATGAGATGGCTGGATGGCATCACTGACTTGATGGACATGAGTCTGAGTGAACTCCAGGAGTTGGTGATGGACAGGGAGGCCTGGTGTGCTGCGATTCATGGGGTCGCAAAGAGTCGGACACAACTTAGCAACTGATCTGATCTGATCTGATCTGGACTGCAGCATGCCAGGCTTCCCTGTCCATTCCCAACTCCCAAAGCTTGCTCAAACTCATGTCCATCGAATCAGTGATGCCATCCAACTATCTCATCCTCTGTCATCCCTTTCTCCTCCTGCTTTCAATCTTTCCCAGCATCAGGGTCTTTTCTAATGAGTTAGTTCTAAGAAATTTACAATTAAATAATATGTGTTTTATATAAATGTGCAGGTTTAGAAACACAAGAAGACATAGTGGAACAGAGAGATGCTTGTACCTATTTATAAGGAGCAAATTTACATTTGAGAGAAGTAAATAGTTCATGGGCCACTCCACATAGGAAGTGCCCAGAAATAGAAGCCCAGGACTCTGGGTGTGGACAGTAGGAGAAAAAACAATGTCAGGATAAGTGAAAACAGACCAGACTGATTTACAGATGATAAAAGGAAAGAAATGGAGACCGTAAGGAAGCATGACACTTCTTTGACAGCTTTATTGGCTGTTTCTTTGTAAAATGTTTACTTAGTCCTGATGATTTTACTGCTTCATTTGAAAAGAGTAAAAAAAATGCTGGCAGAGTAAACAAATTAGTAAGTCAAATACCACGGAAAGGTTGGAGAACTAGAGAGTGCTGTGGAGTTGCTGTTTCTTAACGTGTAGTTAGAAGACTTCTCTGAAGAGGGAGATTTGCACAGAGAACAGAAGGAAACAAGGAAGATCATGCAAAGGCGAGGAAGACTCTGGGTCAGAGGCGCACTTAGAATGTGCCAGCAGCTGCAGGCAGGCCAGAGCAAGAAGATAGAACATATGTGGCAAAGCACAGACATGGCAGGGGATATGGTCAGAGAGTGGGAGGAGGAGATCATATGGTAACTTGAAAGCCACCATGACTTCTGACTTGCATTGTAGTGAGGTGGGAAGCCATTGGAGATACTGAGCTAACAGGATGAGGCTTGTACTTGAACAGAATCCTTTGTTTCTTTTATTTATTCAGAATGAGTAGGTTTTCAATTGAAAATAGAATGTAAGGGTAGGAGGGAAGATGTAGACACACCAACTAAACCAATAGGAGGTATACCCATGCTTCCAGTGAGAGATGATGGTGGTCTGGACTTCAGTGACAGCAGGAGAGGAACTGAGAAGTAGGTAGTGGAATTTTAGATATGTGTTAAATAGCAGAGAGGTGTTTTTGATGGTTGAATGTGGACATAGGATAACAGGAGAAGTGATGACTAAAATCAAGTTTTAGCTTGAGCCACCAGGAGAATGGACTAGCTATTGACAGAAAGGGGAACACGAGGAGAGTCAGGGTTGTATGTAGGAGAGAGAATGGGAGTTTCACTTTGAAGATGCCATACTTGAGATGTTTTTTAAGCATGTAAATGGTGATTTCGAAGAAACAGTTGGATAAAGATACATGGAATTTAGAAAGAGATCTGGCCTGGATATATAAATTTCCCTTGTTGGTGGATGTGGTGGTGGTGTTTCTGGATTCAGAATTTATAGTATCACTTCTGACGAATTTTGTCTAATGTTTAAAATACAAGAAAAATTATAAATTTCCATTTTCCACTAACTTCATGGTACCTAAACATCCCACGTAATACTCTTAAAAACATTTTTTTTTAATGTGAACCATTTTTTAAGTATTGAATTTGTTACAATATGGCTTCTGTTTTATGTTTTGAGTTTTTTTGGCCTCAAGATATATAGGATCTTATCTCTCCAACCAGGGATCAAACATGCACCCCCTGCATTGGAAGGCAAAATCTTAACCACTGGATCACCAGGGAAGTCCCATGCTTTGTCTTTGAAGGACAGTTTTGCACTCTTAGAATCCTACAGATAAAATATTATATTCACATATTGCTAAAGAATATCCTTATCATTTGATGATAAAGTTTTATTTAAATCAACATTATTTTACATAAATAAGTCATCTGTTGGGCTTCCCTGGTGGCTCAGTGGTAAACAATCTATCTGCCAATACAAGAGATACAGGTTCAATCCCTGATCCAGGAAGAGTCCACATGCTTTTGAGCAACTAAGCCCACATGCCACAACTATTGAGCCTGTGCTCTAGAGCCCAGGAGCTGACACCACTTTCTCACTGTGATGAGAAACCCACGTACTGCAACTACAGACTAGTCCCCAACCCCCACGGCTAGAGAAAAATCCACACAGCAACAGAGACCTGGCAGAGACAAAAACAAAAATCAAGCAATAAATACAATTATATTTTTAAAAAAAGGTCATTTGTTAAGGCTTGTAAATCCTCAGATTGTACAGAGCTTTCTGTTTTTACATGTGTACCTCAACTGCAATCCTTTACTGACACGTTCTCATGCAGACAATGTCCTAGAGCTTGGAATTTTTAAGTTGTAAAAACATACCTAGAATAACATACCTAGAATAACAGTCGGAGAAGGCAATGGCACCCCACTCCAGTACTCTTGCCTGGAAAATCCCATGGACGGAGGAACCTGGTAGGCTGCAGTCCATGGGGTCGCTGAGGGTTGGACATGACTGAGCGACTTCCCTTTCACTTTTCACTTTCATGCATTGGAGAAGGAAATGGCAACCCACTCCAGTGTTCTTGCCTGGAGAATCCCAGGGACAGGGGAGCCTGGTGGGCTGCTGTCTATGGGGTTGCACAGAGTCGGACACGACTGAAGCGACTTAGCAGCAGCAGCAGCAGCAGCAGAATAACAGTCAAAGATTTATGAGATAAGAAGTGGTCATTAACTCAAGTCTATGTTTAATGCATTTAAGATTAATACCCATAGCAAAATCAGTAGCCTAAGTTTAAATTCTGGGTTCTCAGCCTTCCCTTACTAAGAGTCATCTCTTATCCACTCTCTCTCAAGCACTTCCTGATTGCCATGCCTGTGTAGAGGATATGACTCTTACACTACAAACCTAAATATATGGGAAAATTCACATTCACTTAAAAAATAATATTAAATCTGGCCTTATTCCTTATTCTGCCACAATTGCAAGAGATTTAATTTCAGTCATTAATGGGACTTCTTGGCTTCTACCACCCCACCTCCCCCATATGACTAAGATCCCAGGAGACATATGAAAAAGAAAACATTTGGAGAATGTTCCTCTGGTCTTGAAATCTACCAGAGGCCAATTTTACAAGCCCACATGGTTTGGTGAAGTGCAGAGATGCATGCTGGGAACACAGAAATCTTTGCCAATTCAGAAATTTCAAATCTCGATCTAACTTTCCTAGCTATAAATTTGAAGATTTCCCCAGAGTCCTGTCACCTCTCCGAATCTGAGAGAAATTCAGGGTTCTCATTTATAGTCAAAATTCAAATCTTATTGTTTTTCTTAGTCTAGGATAATGTGCCTTCTTTCCCATACTCAGGTCTCTTTCTCCTCAAAGACACTCTGCTCTTTCTCAACCTCCAGCAGAATTGCTGGGATAACTGTCTTAATTACTTCAGGTTTTTCCAGGAGAGAAAATGCTAGTTTTTAGACCTCTTCTGCTTTATAACAAATAAGCATGGAGCCTCCCTGAGCCAAGAGTATAAAAAGCACAGGGAACATAAACCATAGACTAATAATCATGGGAAGTAGCCCATCACACTTGGAAAGGCCATTATCATACTGACATGAACCTTGGCCCTGATTATCTACTCTTCAGATAGTTGTGTGCTGAGGAAGAATAATAAATACAGTACACTCTGAAGTCCTCAGATATTTTTAGTCTTTCTAGTTACTCGCTTCATCAGTATGATACTTTATCCTTAGAGTTTTGCCATTAAAACTCCCTGTGGAGTCCAATTGCACATGGCAGGGCTAACAATGCACTCTCTCACTTGGGTCTGGAGGAAAACAACAGCCGACTCCCCAGGCCTGTTCTTGCACGACTGCAGCCAGTATAGCTTACTTTCCTAACACCCTACTGACCTACTGACATGCCTGAGGTCCTGAGCCTTGTCGTAGGATCACCTACATAACAGCTCCACAGGAAGTTCAGCTCCAAAGGAGGAGATATTTTCTGCTTCACTGAGTTGTGCCGTGATCTCATATAATGGTACTTTGAATGAAGACAAAGGGAGTCCTGGGAAAGAAAAATCTCCTAATTCACAAGGTTCACAGCATAAGCTTTATTACAAAGGGAACAATTCTTTTTGACTTTGTGAATAGACCCAAATAGCTCCTCGACTCTTAAGTTTCCTAGACTCTGCTCACTTTTGAGCCCCGTGACCTTCCTGGAGGACAACACTGTCAGCTCGTGCTTTGTGTCCTTTTTCCATAGCCTTGGCAAGGGACGCGGCACATCCACTTTCCCAAAGAAGTTTCTGGAAATAAGAAGGAAATTTGTTGGTTCCATTTTTCCTTAGTTGATTTGATTTTTATTGAGCCTATTCTTATTGTTATTTGACATGATTACATCATAAAAATGATACAAGCAACTTCATTAGTAAGATTATGAAACAGTAGAAATACCCAGCTTCAACAAGGGAGGCAGACAGCAGTGAGGGTCCTATTTCTTAACAAGGTCTTTTGTGGGATTACATCTGAAATGACTCTGCCATTAGGTGTTATATGGTGGTTAAATGACTAGAGTCATTCATTCATCAAACATTTGTTCTGTCCTGCCACAGATCAGTATCATCAGTTCAATTCAGTTCAGTTGCTAAGTCATGTCCAGCACTTTGTGATCCCATGGACTGCAGCACACCAGGCCTCCCTGTCCATCACCAACTCCCAGAGCTTCTCAAACTCACGTCCATCCAGTCAGTGATGTCATCCAAACATCTCATCCTCCATCATCCCCTTCTCTTCCTGCCTTCAATCTTTCCCAGCATCAGGGCCTTTTCCAGTGAGTCAGTTCTTCACATCAGGTGCCTGAAGTATTGGAGTTTCAGCTTCAACATCAGTCCTTCCAATGAATATTCATGACTGATTTCCTTTAGGATGGACTGGTTGGATTTCCTTTAGGATGGACTGGTTGGATCTCTTTGCAGTCCAAGAGACTCTCGAGAGTCTTCTCCAAGACCACAGTTTAAAAGCATCAATTCTTCAGTGCTCAGCTTTCTTTATAGTCCAACACTCACATCCATACATGACTACTGGAAAAACCATAGCTTTGACTAGATGGACCTTTGTTGGCAAAGTAATGACTCTGCTTTTTAATAAGCTGTCTAGATTTGTCATAGATTTTCTTCCAAGGAGCAAGCATCTTTTAATTTCATGGCTGCAATCACCATCTGCAGTGATTTTGGAGCCCAGAAAAATAAAGTCAGCTACTGTTTCTCCATCTATTTGCTTTGATCCTAGTTTTCTGAATGTTGAGCTTTAAGTCAACTTTTTCACTTTCCACTTTCACTTTCATCAAGAGGCTCTTTAGTTCTTCACTTTCTGTCTTATTCACTTCACTTTAATAAGACAGCTTATCAAAAAGCAGAGACATTACTTTGCCAGCAAAGGTCCATCTAGTCAAAGCTATGGTTTTTCCAGTAATGTATGGATGTGAGTGTTGGACTATAAAGAAAGCTGAGCACCAAAGGTGGTGTCATCTGCATATCTGAGGTTACTGATATTTCTCCTGGCAGTCTTGATTCCAGCTTGTGCTTCATCCAGCCTGGCATTTCTCATGATGTACTCCATCCTGCAATGCAGGAAACTGGGGTTCAATCCCTGGGTTGGGAAGACCCCCTGGAGAAGGGAAAAGCTACCCACTCCAGTATTCTGGCCTGGAGAATTCCATGGACTGTATAGTCCATGGAGTTGCAAAGAGTCAGACATGACCGAGTGACTTTCACTCACTCACTCTGCATATAAGTTAAATAAACAGAGTAACTATACAGCCTTGACATACTCCTTTCCCAAACTGGAACCACTCTGTTGTTCCATGTCCAGTTCTAACTGTTGCTTCTTGACCTGTATACAGATTTCTCAGGAGGCAGGTCAGGTGATCTGGTATTGCCATCTGTTTAAGAATTTTCCAGTTTGCTGTGATCCACACAAAGGCTTTGGCATAGTCAATAAAGCAGAAATAGATGTTTTTCTGCAACTCTCTTGCTTGTTTGATGATCCAATGGATGTTGGCAGTTTGATCTCTGGTTCCTCTGCCTTTTCTAAAACCAGCTTGAACATCTGGAAGTTGTTGGTTCATATACTGTTGAAGCCTGGCTTGCAGAATTTTGAGCATTACTTTGCTAGCATGTGAGATGAGTACAATTGTGCAGCAACTAGAACATTCTTTGTCATTGCCTTTCTTTGGGATTGAAATGAAAACTGACTTTTTCCAGTCCTGTGGCCACTGCTGAGCTTTCCAAATTTGTTGGCATAACTGAGGGCAGCTCTTTAACAGCATCATCTGTAAATAACTCAACAGGAATTCCATCACTCCACTAGCTTTGTTCATAGTAATGCTTCCTAAAGGGCCAGTTGACTTTGCATTCTAGGATGTCTGGCTCTAGGTGGGTAATCATACCATCATGGTTATCTGGGTCATGAAGATCTTTTTTGTATAGTTCTTCTGTGTGTTCTTGCCACATCGTCTTAATATCTTCTGCTTCTCTAAAGTCCATATCATTTCTGTCCTTTATTGTGCCCATCTTTGCATGAAATGCTCCCTTGTTATCTCTAACTTTGTTGAAGAGATCTCTAGTCTCTTCAGACCAGTATACAGATCAGTATCAGTTCAGTTCAGTCGTTCAGTCAGGTCTGACTCTATGCGACCCCATGAATCTCAGCATGCCAGGCCTCCCTGTCCATCACCAACTCCCGGAGTTCACTCAAACTCACATCCAATGAGTCAGTGATGCCATCCAGCCATCTCATCCTCTGTCGTCCCCTTCTCCTCCTGTCCCTAATCCCTCCCAGCATCAGAGTCTTTTCCAATGAGTCAACTCTTCACATGAGGTGGCCAAAGTGCTAGAGTTTCCAGCTTTAGCATCATTCCTTCCAAAGAACACCCAGGACTGATCTCCTTTAGAATGGACTAGTTGGAGATCCTTGCAGTCCAAGGGACTCTCAAGAGTCTTCTCCAACACCACACTTCAAAAGCATCAAGTCTTTGGCGCTCAGCCTTCTTTATAGTCCAACTCTCACATTCATACATGACCACAGGAAAAACCATAGCCTTGACTAGATGGACCTTTGTTGGCAAAGTAATGTCTCTGTTTTTGAATATGCTATCTAGGTTGGTCATAACTTTCTTTCCAAGGAGTAAGCGTCTTTTAATTTCATGGCTGCAATCACCATCTGCAATGATTTTGGAGCCCAGAAAAATAAATTCTGACCCTGTTTTCACTGTTTCCTCATCTATTTGCCATGAAGTGTAGGGACCAGATGCCATGATCTTAGTTTTATGAATGTTGAGCTTTAAGTCAACTTTTTCACTCTCCTCTTTAACTTTCATCAAGAGGCTTTTTACAGACCAGTATAGTTAACACATATCCTTTATTGAAATGGTCCCAAGTTTGAGCTTTCTGTTGAAACACAAATTCAAAGCAGAACAAATCTAGAAATGTTTTTAAAATATGAACTTCAATGTTTCTGGATGTACAATACTTGAAATCAGGGATCAGGTAGCTTTTTTTTTTTTTTTTTTAATGTCAAAAATATAGTTCCTGAACTTCCAAGGTAAAAGCAGAATGTTTGCCTTTGGCATACTCATTTATTGTCCTAAGCAGTTCACCCTCTAGATGGTTAACCTTACTTCTGGGACTTGTTTATTCTTTCTCCTTGGTGTAGTCAACTATTCAGAAAAATCAGATCAGATCAGATCAGTCGCTCAGTCGTGTCCGACTCTTTGCGACCCCATGAATTGCAGCACACCAGGCCTCCCTGTCCATCACCAACTCCCAGAGGTCACTCAGACTCACATCCATCGAGTCAGTGATGCCATCCAGCCACCTCATCCTCTGTCGTCCCCTTCTCCTCCTGCCCCCAATACCTCCCAGCATCAAAGTCTTTTCCAATGAGTCAACTCTTCGCATGAGGTGGCCAAAATACTGGAGTTTCAGCTTTAACATCAGCTTTAACATTCCTTCCAAAGAAATCCCAGGGCTGATCTCCTTCAGAATGGACTGGTTGGATCTCCTTGCAGTCCAAGGGACTCTCAAGAGTCTTCTCCAACACCACACTTCAAAGCATCAATTCTTCCGTGCTCAGCCTTCTTCACAGTCCAGCTCTCACATCCATACATGACCACAGGAAAGACCATAGCCTCCACTAGGCGAACCTTTGTTGGCAAAGTAATGTCTCTGCTTTTGAATATGCTATCTAGGTTGCTCATAACTTTCCTTCCAAGGAGTAAGTGTCTTTTAATTTCATGGCTGCAGTCACCATCTGCAGTGATTTTGGAGCCCAGAAAAATAAAGTCTGACACTGTTTCCACTGTTTCCCCATCTATTTCCCATGTAGTGATGGGACCAGATGCCATGATCTTCGTTTTCTGAATGTTGAGCTTTAAGCCAACCTTTTCACTCTCCACTTTCACTTTCATCAAGAGGCTTTTGAGTTCCTCTTCACTTTCTGCCATAAGGGTGGTGGCATCTGCATATCTGAGGTTATTGATATTTCTCCCGGCAATCTTGATTCCAACTTGTGTTTCTTCTATTCAGAAAAATAGCCCAAAGCATATCAGATTGGAATATTAAGTGATATCCTTTTTAGCATCTTTAAAAAGTTATTTAATAGGGAAGGTATATAAATATATTTTACATTTTCTTTTTGTTTTATTTCTCCTCTAAGTTTTGTTCTTCCTCCTCTCCTTCCTCCCCCTCGCTTTCCTCCCTTTGCTTCTTCTTTATCCTCCTCTCTCTTCTTTTTCCACCTTCCTTTCTCCTCTTTTCCTTACCCCTCTTCTTCTCCTTCATTCTTATCATTCTCTTTATTCTTATTCCTAAGTTTATTAATTTCACTTAGTCTACAAGGAAATCTGGGATTCCATATAAGGCAGTGATGATGGTGAGAGGGGGTGTCCTTCACTTGGGGAAAAGAATAGGTAAGATATGGGGCTTTGGATTAAGGAAAAAAATGCTAACTTTATGGTTTTAACCTAAACTTTTCAGTGTTGGGGCTTTATTGTCAGAAACAAGTGACTTATGTATGAATGTCCTTGATTGTCCATTCTGGTAAGCAAATATGCTATTGGGATTCTAAATTATGAAATGTACTGTCTCAAATTTCTGTCATTTCCATATGGTGAAATTATATGCTAGGAGATGAGAGTGAATGGTCCTTGACCCTAGCATTGAAGAACCTCGTCATCTGAAATGGAAACTAAGAACAATTCAAGCTCTATTATAAAAGCTAAATAGCAATATAATAAATACTATAAGTTGAATGCTCACAGAAAGTTTTGAGAAAACTGAAGCATACAGAGATTAAATAATTAATTTAAGATCACACAACAATAGAACTTGAGTCATGACTTGAACCTACACAATCTATGAGGCATCTCTTGAGGCAATGAAGAATCACAGTGAAAGAAGGACCTGAAGCTAACAAAACCTTTGGAGGAGAAATCATGTTTCAGTTTAGCATTGAAGGTTAAGGGGTAAACTAGTCATCATAGGTAAACAAGACAAGAGAGGGTGTTTTATGTACATGAAGGAGAGAGAGAGAGGTTTTCAAATGGTCAGGAACAGTATAGAAACTCTTTATATCTAATAGATCAGGTCTTCTTCTCTTGTTTCTCTTTCATTGGTCAGTTATCCATGCACATGTTGGTACTGATGTGTCATAATTAGATAAGAGAGCAAGGGAACAGAATTGAAAACACAACCTCAGAAATTGACTTCTGCATGAACACTTAATAAGAAAGAGGTAGTATTACATATCCATGGAGAGAACTGCTGGGACAGTTGAGTATTTGCATGGGCAAAATGAAACTTGACCCTATATTGGTTGCTACGATGCCTGTCCAGATCTCCCCTTCAGGATGGTAACCCTAATCCTTCAGTTGCCAGGAGTGTTGCTAGCTGATAGCACAAAGCAGAATCCCACCTCAGGAATTTCCTTTGGCTTAGAGCAGATACTTTGTTCAAAGCTGTGACCCCCTGAGGGTTGCCTATCTTCAAAGTCTGGGTGATGTGGGAATAAAAACTTATCAATATTGGGCATCTTAGAAGGGCAAATACAGATCTATAGCTTCCCATGGAATTTGCTGGAGCCTCTGCTGCATCTGTTCTATAATCAAGTTTTTCCTTGTCCAACCCTACTTTCTTCACTTTTGGCTGGGTATTGTCCCTAAAAGCAGTCTCCAATAAACAACACATGTGCAAATTACCATCTTAGAATCTGTATCCTAGGGTGGTGGTGGTAGTTTAGTCACTAAGACTGGGTCCAACTCTTGTGACCCCATCGGCTGCAGCCTGCCAGGCTCCTCTGTCCATGGGATTTCCCAGGCAAGATCACTGGAATGAGTTTCCTAGGGAGGTCTACCTATGACAGACCCCTGACCCATACATACCTCAAAATCAACTCCAGGTAACTTACAATAAAGGTGCCGAGAGATGAAAGAATTTGTACAAATTCACACATCTAAAAGTGATAGAGCTACAATTCCAGAAAAATAAATGACCCAATCAAAAAATGGGCCAAAGAACTAAATAGACATTTCTCCAAAGAAGACATACAGATGGCTAACAAACACATGAAAAGATGCTCAACATCACTCATTATCAGAGAAATGCAAATCAAAACCACTATGAGGTACCATTTCACGCCAGTCAGAATGGCTGCGATCCAAAAGTCCACAAGCAATAAATGCTGGAGAGGGTGTGGAGAAAAGGGAACCCTCTTACACTGTTGGTGGGAATGCAAACTAGTACAGCCACTTTGGAGAACAGTATGGAGATTCCTCAAAAAACTGGGAATAGAACTGCCTTATGATCCAGCAGTCCCACTGCTGGGCAAACACATGGAGAAAACCAGAATTGAAAGAGACACGTGTACCCCAATGTTCATAGCAGCACTGTTTACAATAGCCAGGACTTGGAAGCAGCCTAGATGTCCATCCACAGATGAATGGATAAGAAAGCAGTGGTATATATACACAATGGAGTATTGCTCAGCCATTAAAAAGAACACATTTGAATCAGTTCTAATGAGGTGGATGGAACTGGAGCCTATTATACAGAGTGAAGTAAGCCAGAAAGAAAAACACAAATACAGTATACTAACGCATATATATGGAATTTAGAAAGATGATAACAATAACCCTGTATACTAGACAGCAAAAGAGACACTGATGTATAGAACAGACTTTTGGACTCTGGGAATGGGAGAGGGTGGGATGATTTGGGAGAATAGCATTGAAATATGTGTAATATCATATCTGAAATGAGTTGCCAGTCCAGGTACGATGCCTGATAACGGATGCCTGGGGCTGGTGCACTGGGACGACCCAGAGGGATGGTATGGGGAAGGAGGAGGGAGGAGGATTCAGGATGGGGAACACATATATACTTGTGGCGGATCCATCTTGATGTATGGCAAAAGCAATACAATATTTAAAGTTAAGCAAAATAAAATTTAATTAAAAAAAAAAAAAGATGATAGAGCTGGAATTTAAGCCTGCTCATTCAAGCTCTATAGAGCTTCTGTTCATAACCACTAATGGAAAAGAAAATAAATCCACCATAAATGCCTGGAATGTCATGAATGAATCACACAAATACACTGTGGAGCAAAAAAATCAAGGCACAAAAATACAAACCGTATGCCTCTATTTAGGAGAAGTACAGAACCAGGCAAAATGAGCTGTATTGTTTAGGAATGCGTGCATGGCCAAAAGAACCAGAAAGTAGTTACCAGAAAGGGCAGGAGAAGAGGCTGGCATTGGAAAGGATTTTTTCAGGGTGCTGGGAATGTATTATTTCCTGATCTGGGTGGTGGTGGTCACACATATGTTTACTTTCTCAATAATATTTTAAGCTAGAGATTTTTATTCTTATCCACTTAATTTCATATTATTTTAAAAATAGAGGGAGTAAAGAAAAGGATTGTGAGAAGAAGGGACTGCAGGGGCATGCCCTTGAAGGGTCTGCCAAAAGTCATGATCAGAGAATTCTGTTTGTAACTATTCATGTGGTTTTTAGCCATTAACTATGAAATTTTGCAAAAGTCTCCGCAAGTTGTCTGGTTTTGAACAGGAAACTCTGGAGTCCTGGCTGGAGTTCTGGTGGTTCAGACAGAGAGGTATTGATTCTGATCTCTCTCCCTAAGGAGTCCTGGGGAACTGAACTATCTTCCTCCCTCTGAGCTTTGAATGCTAAGTCACTTCAGTCATGTCCAACTCGTGCGACCCCATGGACGGTAACACACCAGGCTCCTCTGTCCATGGGATTCTCCAGGCAAGAATACTGGAGTGGGTTGCCATTTCCTCCTCCAGAAGATCTTCCCTTCCCAGGGACTGAACCCACATCTCTTTAGTCTCCTGCATTGGCAGGCAGATTCTTTACCACCAGCGCCACCTGGGAAGTCAAAAGTGCCACCTGAGCTTTAAGGCCCATGTTTTAATCTACCTGAACAGCATTCTCTCCTGCGTGCATTTAGGTGCCTCAGAATCAATGTATTTTAAACAAAACTCATCAGTAGCAGAATGAGCTTTTAAAATTCCTTTCCTGCTATTATTGAGTTCGTATAGGTTAAGATGACAAAGGGACACAGCCCAGAAGATTGTTAATTTGATTGGTGTAACAGATAGGATTATCCTGCAGGTAGCATACCTCTTTGTCTTCCTTTCACTCTGTGATTCATCCCAGAGACAGCCAGAGATGGAAGGTTGATAAGGAGCTCAGCAGGGAGGGAAGCACTAGGAGTATGAGATTGGTGTACAAAAACACAAAGGGCCTTTGTGATTGGAGAAAAGAGTAAGAGGAAGGTGTCTGAACTTCCTCAACTGACTTTAATGGGATGAGCAACTAGGTGAACAGAAGGTCAACAATAGTGACATTGCTAGAGTTAGAGAAGTGTGTGACCCAATAGGGCATAGAAGTCACCTTGGACTCCTAAGCTATTCCCACCTTGCATTTCTTTTGTAGTTTTTTCAGACATTTGTCAGACTAACATTTAGGCCATGAGAACAAGGACTTTGCTGTCCCTGCTTCTCTCAATATGAACACAGTTGTGGAGGCTCCAAATGTATTCAGTTTAGCAACACTATAAGCATATGTTAGACATCAAGTTTCTGAGCAGGGCTCTGAGAACCACTGTTAAGACATTCTCTCATGTCTTGGAGCTACCCTATGGCTGAAGAAACAGACAGATCAATGGGTGAGGGTGGTTCCAGGCCTAGGGCTCTGGGTGGGTCAGACCTTTGGGGATGAAAGAAAGGAATAGTCATGACCCTTGTCTTTAAGAAGTGTACCTAGAAGCTAGAGTAATCAAGGCAGATAAAAAGTATTGTACCTTATGTTACAACTTTCCATAGGGAGTGTTGGATTGGGAGAAGAGTTGTGAGAAGGAATTCTGAAAGAAATAGTTGAAGACCTGTGTTTTTTAAATAAACACCTATTATGATCATTTTAAAGGCTTTATATTTTTAAAAAGCCTTTTCAGTTTGTATTTTTTCTTCTCACAGTTTTCATAGTGCCTTGAACACAGAATTGGAGGGGAAATTTTGAGGAAGTGGTTAAGACTTCCAGATAAGACATCTCCACTGGAGTGTAAATATATGTTTCTTTCAAGGATAATTTCTTGGAAAATTAATGGAATAACATTTTAATTAAGGTCATTTTATTATAGCATAGAACAATGGGGCATGATTGGGAAAATTAAGAATTACAGTCTTGGATCCTCAATGAATCTTTGAAAAAACTGCAGCATACTGTAGATCCACTGATTGATGGTTTATGGTCCTAACCCATCATACACTGACATTTGTCAAGACAATTTGTTTGGTTTTAAGAAAATCTTTTTCTTTTTTTCATCATTAACACAAAGAACAAATTTATATTTGTTCATTGAACGGTTTCTAAAGTGTTGGAATTTCAACAGTAGGAATTCATTTCTCAACTTGCATGAATCACTTAAAGAGACATCAAACTGCTCATGAATTAAGAAGCTGACATTTATTGTCATTTCCTGTTGGGAGACATTCACAGTTAGCACAGGAGGAGACTGCATACTAGGTACTGCTTCATCATGCGTCTTAGGATATGTTTTCAAAGGTCTGAAGTTTACATTACATTTATAGGAACAAATGTCACTGAATTAAAAGAGAGTAATCTTCATCTTGGAATAAGGCTCTGGAGTCAGGTGGTGGTCCCAAGAGGGCCTGCTACACTTAACCTTTAGCTAAAACTCCTTTCTCACGTGCACCAACTCAGGATATGCTGCTTCATGCTCTGTAGCTACTTGTCAGGCTTATGACTCAAGAAACTGAAATATTAGCCAAATGAAATGTTGCACAATTCAGCCTACCTCATTTGTAACACATATAATTTTGATCAAGTATGGCAGCCTTGAGTCCTCTAAGAGGAGGAGAAATGAAGCAAAAAGTGCAATGGTCTGACCCTGGCAGCAAAGGGCAACAGGATGCCATCAGACTCAAGGTTATGCTGTTGGCCCCTTCTACTGAAGTGACAGGTCCATGACAAATTTATGCAAATACAACATGGAAAAAAATTTCTCGAAAGCAATGTCTTTGTGCCAAATGTTTTCTGGTTTTATTTGGCCTAGGCTATGGAAGACTTTTGCTTAGAGTCTAGCTCTTCCAATTTTCCTTTAAGCTGGGGCCAAGGAGTGGTTATTTCACAGAAAGGCCAAGGCCCTGCGAACAGGGCTAGGAGTGAGAGAGGTCCTGGGACAGAATGAGAATGCCAGGAGGTTTTCACTGACATTCTAGTTCTTTCTCAAAACCACCCCTTCCCATCTCAGAGCAGCTGCTGCTGCTGCTGCTAAGTCACTTCAGTCGTGTCTGACTCTGCGTGACCCCATAGACATCAGCCCACCAGGCTCTCCTGCCCCTGGGATTCTCCAGGCAAGAAAACTGGAGTGGGTTGCCATTTCCTTCTCCAATGCATGAAAGTGAAAAAGTGAAAGTGAAGTCGCTCAGTCGTGTCCGACTCTTAGCGACCCCATGGACTGCAGCCCACCAGGCTCCTCCATCCATGGGATTTTCCAGGCAAGAGTTCTGGGGTGGGGTGCCATTGCCTTCTCTGTCAGAGCAGCTAGGGTTCACTAAAGGAATGGTAGTTATCATCTCAACCTGGAAACAGAGGTGCCTGGCACTTGAGGGTGAAACCACATTGCTTTACTCAAGACCTGACTCAAGAATTCCCTGGTGATCCAGTGGTTAAGAATCCACCTGGCAATGCTGGGGACATGGGTTTGATCCTTGGTCTGGGACGATTCCATATGCCCTGAAGTAACTGAACCTGTACACCACAACTACCGAGTGTAGTGCTCTAGAGCCCTTGCTCTGAACAGAAGAAGCCACTGCAGTGAGAACTAGCCCCTGCTCGCCACAACTAGATAAAGCCAGCCCACAGCAATGAAGATCTGTGCGGACCATCAAAATATAAATAAATAAATAAATAAATAAATTATATTAAACATCCAACTCAAAAAACTGTCTCCTCATGACTAATAGAATCTGAACACTGACTTCTTAAAGTGAAAATACAGTGACCATTAATATCAAAAGGAAGTTTGATGAAAATAAAGTAAATGTCCAGAATAAGTAAGTAATCTACAATAGGAGAATTCTAGTCCCCAGGTCCTTTTGGAGCCCACTGTTGGTCAATGTGTTTCCAAGTGTCAACTAGTTCCGCCTGCCATACTGTATGAATATTCTGCCCCTTGGAACCTCTGTTTTCCATCTGCACCATTCTCTATGTGGTGGCTCCATTTTTTCCCTTCGCTTTCATTTTTTCTAGTTTTACCCATCCAGGCAGCTCTTGTGGCAGAGAGTGCTTGTCCTAGGAATTTATCGTCATGGACTGATTGGTGAAGGTGGTTCTTTTGACACCAACCAAGGGTCTAGAAATGAAATGTTAAAAGATCAAGAATTCATTTCTTGTGGGCATCCCTTCCCAAATGTTCTGGACTGATGGAACATTCTGTATGTCCACATTACTGTGTGTAGATTTCAGGCAGGAATTCTCAGTGACCAGTTCCAGGTCCACTATCATTACTCCCACACCATTTCTATTAAAAATGCTGTTCTATGCAATGACGAAAGAAAGTCTGTATGCCCTGGGATAAGGTGTGTTAAATTATCCTAAGTGAAAATGGAGAGAGATAGTACTTACAAGTGGAAGGGATCTAAAAAATAATCTACCTCCAGCTCTCTCAATTTACTCTGTGATGAGCAAAGGGAGGATTGGAGAGGTTATTCATTTATAGTATAATAGTCATGGTAATCAAGTCCCTGATTTCCTCTTCTGGGAACTGTTAATTACAACATGATGTCTACTATGTTACCATTATTACAAGGGCCACAGAAAAGTGCATTCAGCCTAACAAATGGTTATTGACTTCAACCGGGTACAACTGTGCTGTGCTGTGCTGGGCTTTGTCATTCAGCCATGTCCTACTCTTCAGGAACCCATGGACTGCAGCCTGACAGGCTCTTCTGTTCATGGGGATTCTTCAGGCTAGAGTGGGTTGCCATCCCCTCCTCCAGGGGATCTTCTCAGGCCAGGGACTGAACCCAGGTTTTCCATATGCAGGCAGATTCTTTACTGTCTGAGCCACCAGGGAAGACCATGAATACTGGAGTGGGTAGCCTATCTTTTCTCCAGGGAATCTTCCCAACCCAGGGATCAAATCCAGGTCTCCCACATTGCAGGTAGATCTATGTGCTGGGCCTACCCACAAAGACCCCGCTTTCCTGGAGCTCACATTTGACTGGAGGATAGATTGCCAATAAACCCACTATTAATATTATTGTTATGATCTTTAGTTGTTATACTGTACAATGATAATTTTCACTGGAAATGGCTGGTGATAATGTAGTATTCAAAGTATTCAAAGAACATGGTCATCTTCTATGACAGTCCCAATTTGCAACGTTGCAGCTGTTGGAGTGTATGCATAGGGTTGGCTATGGTATTGTCTATTTCTGAAGTTGTAGTCACAACAACTGTAACCAGAAGTGGGTGGGTTAATTCGGAGACAGTCTAGAAAGGCAGTCATTGGAGGAACAACTACAGAAAGCCAAAGTGGAAATTTACCCAAACCCAATTGGGAAAATTTGTTTTACATTGATTACTATATTTTCCTTTGCTAAGTTGTATTGTCAGAGTTTCCTTTGAATATTTCTGTATAAAATTTCCCTTTGATGAAATGAATTATTTCATAGAATCTAAATAAAGGAGTTGAGAGAGCAGGGTGGAGACTTTAGCAATGTGGCCATCAGAAGGTGGGTGCTCTGTGAAGAAGCCTCTCCCTGATCTGGCTGAAAAAGCCCTCAAACCCTCAAGCCCCCTGCCTCTTTTGCTGTTTTTTTCCCCTAAAATTTAACTTTTATTTTATCTTGGAATATGATTGATTTATGGGGCTTCTCTGGTGACTTAATGGTATAGAATCTACCTGCCAATGCAGGAGACTCAGATTTAATCCCTGGGTTGAAAAGATCCCCTGAAGAAAGGAATGGCAACCCACTGCCGAATTTTTGCCTGGGAAATCCCAGGGACGGGGTGCCTGTGGGGTTATAGTCCGTGGGTCTGCAAAAGAGTGGATATGACTTAATGACTGAACAGCAACAACAGTTGATTTATAATATTGTGTTAGTTTCAGGTGGATAGCCAAGTGATTCAGTGTATTCATGTATACATATATGTGTATTCTTTTCAGATTCTCTTCCCATGTAGGTGCGTGCTCAATCGCTTCAATCTTGTCTGACTCTTTGTGACCTTATGGACTGTGTAGCCCACCAGGCTCCTCTGTCCATGGAATTCTCCAGGCAAGAATACTGGAGTAGGTTACTGTGCCCTCCTCCAGGGGATCTTCCTGACCCAGGGATCGAACCCCGGTCACTTGCATTGCAGGCAAATTCTTTACCACTGAGCCACCAGGGAAGCCCTCCCATATAGGTAATTACAGAGTATTGAGTAGAGTTCCCTATGCTATTATTAGTCCTTGTTAGTTATCTATTTTTTATATAGTAATATGTATATGTTAATCCCAAACTCCTAATTTATCCTTTCCCAACATTTCCCCTTTGGGAACCATAAATTTGTTTTCAAACTTTGTGAGTCTGTTTTTATTTTGAAAATAAGTTCATTTGTATCATTTTTCGAGATTCCACATATAAGTGATATCATATAATATTTGTCTTCTCTGTCTGACTTGCTTTACTTAGTATGATCATTTCTAGGTCCATCCATGCCTGAAGGGAAAGGAGAGAAAATCCATCTCCTTTGCTTTTAATTCTGATCTTCAAGGGAGAGCAGTGAGCAGTCCTGAAGAGAGATCTTAGTTCCCTACCCAGGAATCCACCCTGGGTAACCTGAATGAAAACCAGGAGTCCAAGCCATAAGCCCAGCAGGGTCTAGAGGCTAAAAGCAAAGTGGCCCTGGCTCTTGTCTCTATTTCGAAGCAAGAATGCTTCAAGGAGGCAAAAACTGTGAAAACAGGTTCAAAGTTTATTGTTAGACATGTAGCACAATGTATGGGAGAGCACATGGGAAAACATTTTGTTTATCCAACTCAGAAGCAGGGCAGAGATGAACGCCCACGGAGAAAGGGTATGGGCATCCCCTCAAATAAGGAGGAGTGCAGTAAGTCAGAAGCTAGGCTAGAGATACAAACCCAGAGAGGTGTGCAGGCATCCTGAGTGAGGAGGAACCCTGTACGGAGATGACGCAAGTCACTTTATACAGTACAGTCCTTCTGGGTCTTTGTTTGAAGTGAAAATGAAAGTGTAGTTGCTCAGTCGAGTCTGGCTCTTTGCCAACCCGTGAACTGTAGCACACCAGGCTCCACTGTCTCCCACAGGCTCCATGGGATTCTCCAGGCAAGAATACTGGAGTGGGTTGCCGTTCCCTTCTCCATGGGATCTTCCCAACCCAGGAGTTGAACCCAGGTCTCCTCCACTGCAGGCAGATTCTTTACTTATCTTGTTTCTTTCTCCATGCCTGACTGGTCCATGGATCCTTCCCAAGATGTGTGCACAACTTTTTGCTAAGATGGATCCCATCATAGAGGCCTATGGATGCATGCACACACTTATTAAGACGTGGGGCTTCCTCCCTTTTTGAACCCCAAGAAGCCTTTCTGTGCAAGTGAAGACAGGGAAGTCTTCCTTGACCTCAGGAGTGGCCGCCTAATCTCTTTGCTTTAGCAGAGCTCGGCTTTTACAGTAGCTTTGTCCTTGGGGTGTCTGGGTGAGAACAAAGCTTGATATTTTACTCTACTTGACAAACACCAGGTGTCTGGCCTGGAGGTCCACAGTTTCCTACCTCAATTCCAATCTATTTTTTTCTTTTTCTAACCAAACTTCTGTTGATTGGATTGTAGATTAGGGCAATGGCATTCTAGATTGTTTTAAAGAAAATGTTGCCTGCACCTCTTTGTATTCCAAATTGTCTGAATTCTCCTATTGTGTTTGTAAAGGTGACTTGGTAATTTAGACCAAAGTAATTCTTCAAAGTGAGGTTATGCATGTCTTCTGGATTTGACAGGACAGGTATTCTTTCAAGAGGCAAGACCTAGCCCTTGCCCTAGAACGGTTTACAGTCCAGATGTGGAGAGTTGGCATGAGATGTGTAATTCCTGGTCAACTATTCTGAATTTAGCAGCAGTTCACACTCAACACCAGGTCATGGATGGCTGGGATTTCATGTGAAATTATAATCGGAACCCCATTCAAGTGAAATAGAATTCTCTCATTAAAACAATTGAGCACGCCTCTGTTTCAAGTACTAATCTCAACGATTACAGCTTCCCTGTAAACACAATGGGCTTCCCAGGTGGCTCCTGGTAAAGAATCCACCTGCCAATGCAGGAGACACAGGTTCAGTCCCTAGGTCAGGAAGATCCCCTGGAGAAGGAAATGGCAACTCACTCCAGTATTCTTGCCTGGAGAATCCCATGGACAGAGGAGCCTGGTGGACTATAGTCCATGGGGTCACAAAGAGTGGGACGAGACTGAGCATGTAAATACAAGAGACCTAATTCCTTGCTCTCATGAGAACTTCTATTTTAGCTGAAGCTTGGTTAGTTGCTTTGATAGACCTGATGAGAGCTCCTTTCCCATGATGCTTCACAGCACTCATCAGGGCAAGTGTGTGCAGCAGAGGTGGTGAGTCACCAGAACTGCAAGGAAGACCCAGTCTGAGGAAGTAAGGAGCGTGGCAGGAAAGCACGTATGACTTCCCTCTACAATTGAAAATCTTGTCTTAAGTGTTTCTACTGAAATTTTCTAAGTAAGGTGATAAACCACATTCCCTTTACAAAATTTTTTAGCTAAAGAATAGATCATCCTGGAATCGGCTGTATGAGAGGCCCTGAGGGAGGAAGTAGAGGGTAAGCAGTCTCCTGGGCCTGGGCCTGGAAAACTGGGCCCACGTCTTAGCAGCTTTGCAAAGAGAGCCTCAGTTTCCAGTGATCTAAGTTATACTCCTGTGAGTGATTATAAATATGCATACTGATGCCTTTATTATTGAACTTTGAGACTGTAGTAGAGCAAAGGTTACAAAGAAAGTAAAAATTCAAATACTGAGAATGTACATTGGGCTAGGTAATGTATTTCTTTTTAAATGTGGTTCTAGTTACTTACCTGTCATACTAATCTTGTAAAGAGAGAGTATTAGTTTATTTTACAGCTAAAGTAACTGGGACTCAAAGAGTCACCTAGGGTCCCACAGGCAATGAGCAGAGGGTTAGGATTTTAATTCTGAGCAATTTGATTTTATATCTGTGCTTTAACTTAGTTAAGTAACTGCTGATACACAATTAATAATGCTATCATGGAATCTCCCGGGTAAATGTTTTACTAAAATGCAGTTTTCTTGAACAGAGAAATGATAGCACATTTTGGTCAAAGGAGACTTTTTGAAACTGCAAAAATATACAAGTATCACATCTTGTTTTTTAAGCATTCTTCTGATACAATATTTATGGCCATCCTTTCTGAAAGTAAGAAATTACAATAGAAATCTCCAATGGAGAATTAAGGAATCAGCTTGAAATATTACCTTTATTTAGATTATAGTTTAGCAACTATTGATAGGTTATTCACTTAAGGAGATTAACTGGGTCTCTGACAACTTTCATATTAATAACTATCACACACATAATGGTATTTGTTGTATGGTTTGCTGTTAGCTTAGGGTTTTACATTGATCTCAATTTTCCCAGCTCCCCTTTGAGTCTGAGGTCCACTATTCCTCCATTTTATACATAAGAAAAAGGAGATAGAGAGACCTAGAGGTGGGAAGGCTGCCTCAGCTTCTGGGTTGACAGCAAACAGCAAAAGAAGGAAAAAAAATAAAAAGATTGGGCAAGATTCTAGGGATTGGGTCCACTCTGACGAAGGTCTGGTCTTTCTGACTTACGCCATTGCTTAAGTTATTCTAAAATGTGCACCCTCATGTTTAGGTGAATAACTATGACACCAGTAACAAATATAAGAACATTCTGTTTTTTGTGTTTTTTTTTTTTTTTTTTGGCCAGGATGTTGAACGAGGATTACGTAATTATGAAAAGGGAAATGAGTTTTGACAAGGCTTGAGGAACAAGCCTGCCCAAACTATCAACAACTCTTGAAATCCAATTGTGATCAGTGTCTTGGGCAATTATCCTTGGCTTAGTCTTGAATGACAAGGACAGAGCTGTAAAAAGATTGAAGATTTAAAGTTTTTTCATAAAAGAACTGTTTCCTTCTTCCTTGGGGCTTCCCTTCTAACTTAGTTGGTAAAAGATACTGCTTGCAATGCAGGAGACCTGGGTTCAATCCCTGGATAGGGAAGATGCCCTGAAGAAGGGAATGGCAACCCACTCCAGTATTCTTGACTGGAGAATCCCATGAACAGAGGAGCCTGGCAGGCTATAGTTCATGGGGTCGCAAGAGTTGGACACAACTTAGTGACCAACCTACCACCACCACCTTCTTCCTTCCTTCCTCCCTGTCTTCCTCCTTTTCTTCTTTGCTTTTTTTCTGCAAGGAAATAGTATGTAAGACTACATATGTCAGATAATTCTTTGGACTAAGTTTTTAAATTTCCATCCAGTAATTTAGCTTCATTTATTTGTGGTAAGAATGAGTGCTTCTAATTATTTAGCACTAATTGTGCACTAAATTCTATTTGAAGACTTTACTTAGCTCCTTACTAACTTAATTTTTTACTGTATTTTGGAGTAGGGACTATGAGCATCATGTTTTTGACTGAGTAAGATGTGGAAAGAATGAGATGTAAATCTATATTGATGGTCACCGTTGGGAAAGTATCTTCAATGCAGCATTATCTGACTTCATACATGTGTTCCTAAGTACTGCCCCATTAAGAAGCTCCTTTATGACTTCGTTGAGATAGGTTTCCAGTCACATTGTTACACGTGGAGATCAAAATTGGCAATAATAATGAAAACAAGTTTGTAGCACCCTGTCTACCAAACAATATAGTCACAAACTTAGTTTTTTATTGGGGGGTGGGGTGGGGGTGGGCGTGGGTATCTTTAGGACTCAAAGCCCAGGAGACAGCCTCGCAGTGTCTCTGAGAAAACTGCTCCATGGAGGCCCGAGAGGAAGCCAGGCTATATACAAGTTTGCAACAAAGGGAACAGGCAGTCTGAACAACAAAGATCAAATATCAAGTTAAAGAATTTAGCATTCAGTGTATGGGAAGATACAAGCCTTGGAGCTCACTGAATTCATTCCTTTCATATGCACCCCTAACTGGGGCCAATCCTCTTTCCTTGTTTACCTTGCTTCTTGCATCCCCCCAGCTCCTCAGCAATCACCATAGGGGATGGTGGCATCTTCTGGATCACAGTTTTGGGTGCCCTCATTCACATTATGAAGAAGGAAATGGCAACCCACTCCAGTGTTCTTGCCTGGATAATCCCAGGGACGGGGGAGCCTGGTGGGCTGCCGTCTATGGGGTCTCACAGAGTTAGCATAGCATAGCATTCACATTAAGTGAAAGTGAGATAGAAGTTGCTCAGTCGTGCCTGACTCTTTGCGACCCCATGCACCAAGCTCCTCTGTCCATGGGATTTTCAAGGCAGGAGTACTGGAGCAGGTTGCCATTCCCTTCTCCAGGATATCTTCCCAACCCAGGGATTGAACCCAAGTCTCTCACACTGTAGACAGACGCTTTACCATCTGAGTCACCAGGGAAGTCAAATCACTGATGGCTGTGACATTTCTTGATAAGGCAGGAGATATTTTCATTTCACAACATCAAGTCCTCACACTACTGTCAAGTAGGTACTCTTTTAACCTCAAATTTATGAATTAGCAACTAAATACAGAGAACTGATGTCACTTGCCCAAGATCACATACAGTAGTATGAAGAAGAAAAGTGAAAGTATTAGTCATTCAGTTGTGTCTAACTCTTTGTGACCCCATGGACTGTATGGACTGTAGCCTGCCAGGCCCATCTGTCCATGGAATTCTTCCAGGCAAGAGTACTGGAGTGGGTAGCCATTTCCTTCTCCAGGGGATCTTCCCAACCCAGGGATTGAACCCAAGTCTCTTGCATTGTAGCAAATTCTTTACTGTCTGAGCCACCAGGGAAGTCATATGTAGTAGAACTGGGGTTCAAATCTCAGCCACTCTGCCTCCCAAAGCTATCTATTCGCACCATAATCTGTGCTGTCCTTCTGAGTTATTAATCAGGGTGTACTAAATATGTGTGAAAAACATCTATTTCTGCTTTATTGACTATGCCAAAGCCTTTGGCTATGTGGATCACAACAAACTATGGAAAATTCTTAGAGATGGGAATACCAGACCACCTGATCTACCTCTTGAGAAATCCGTATGCAAGTCAAGAAGCAACAGTTAGAACTGGACATGGAACAACAGACTGGTTCCAAATAGGAAAAAGAGTACATCAAGGCTGTATATTGTCCCCCTGCTTATTTAACTTCTACGCAGAGTACATTATGAGAAACACTGGGCTGGATGAAGCACAAGCTGGAATCAAGATTGCAGAGAAAAATATCAATAACCTCAGATATGCAGATGACACCACCTTTATGGAGGAAAGTGAAGAACTAAAGAGCCTCTTGATGAAAGTGAAAGAGAAGAGTGAAAAAGTTGGCTTAAAGCTCAACATTCAGAAAACTAAGATCATGGCATCTGGTCCCATCACTTCATGGCAAATAGATGGTGAAACAGTGGAAACAGTGGCTGACTTTATTTTTCTGGGCTCCAAAATCACTGCAGATGGTGACTGCAGCCATGAAATTAAAAGACGCTTACTCCTTGGAAGGAAAGTTATGACCAACCTAGACAGCATATTAAAAAGCAGAGACATTACTTTGTCAACAAAGGTCTGTCTAGTCAGGGCTATGGTTTTTCCAGTGGTCATGTATGGATATGAGAGGTGGACTATAAAGAAGGCTGAGCATGGAAGAATTGATGCTTTTACACTGTGGTGTTGGAGAAGACTCTTGAGAGTCCCTTGGACTGCAAGGAGATCCAACCAGTCCATCCTAAGGGAGATCAGTCCTGGGTGTTCATTGGAAGGACAGATGTTGAAGCTGAACTTCCAATACTTTGGCTACCTGATGCGAAGAACTGACTCATTTCAAAAGACCCTGCCTGATGCTGGGAAAGATTGAGGGCATGAGGAGAAGGGGATGACAGAGGATGAGATGGTTGGATGGCATCACCAACTCAATGGACATGGGTTTGGGTGAACTCTGGGAGTTGGTGATGGACAGGGAGGCCTGGTGTGCTGTGGTTCATGGGGTCACAAAGAGTCAGACGCGATTGAGTGACTGAACTGAACTGATCTACATTAATGTTTTTAATCTTGTTGAGCCATAGTTGCTCTGGTTAGAAAATGGGGATTTATTCAACAAATATATATTGAATGTCCATAATGTGTCAGGCATTGTGCCTGTGAACAACCCATACAAAAATCCTCACCATTGTTGAGTTTATTTTCTTGTATGTGTATGAAGAGGGGGCAATGTGAAGAGTTAGCTAATAAAACAATGAAAAAGTGAAATACATAGTATGTCAAATGCTTATAAATATAGAAGAGAACAAAAGGTCAGGGAGGGTGGAAAGACATGTCTGCTGGGGGTAGAGATGGGCAGCGGAGGATGGTGAAGAGTTAGAATAGTAAATAGGTTGATCAAGCAAGTCTTCACCAAGAAGCAAAGATTCCAAGGAAGGAAAGGGAGGGAGTCATACAGACATCTGAAAGGACTGTTAAGCAGAGGTAAGAGCTAGTAAAAAGGCTTTGAGTCAGGGACCTGCCTGGTGAGATCGAGGGGACAAATCAGAGTGGCTGAAACAGACCAAATGGAAATGAAGAGGGCATGGGAATGACAGCGGAATCAGGGAAACTTGAAAGATGGAGCTTCCAGCTACAGAAATGGGAAACCCTGGGGGAGGAAACTATACATGATTTTGGACAAGAAAATCCTGAGATTCCTGTTGTTGCCCAAGTGAGATATCAAGAGGACAGCCGAATAGCCAAGTCTGGGGTTAGCAGAGATCAGCACTATGGAAGTTGTCAGGTATTGAAGACATTCCAGATCACCAGAAGTGGTGTGAGTAGAGAAGGGAAGAGGTTTAAGAATGATGGGAGAGGCAGAGTAAGGTCAGGCAAGTACAGTGTCCTGGAAGCCAAGGGCCAAAGGTAAGCTGAGCAGGAGGAAGTGAGCTTCTAGGTGAACTGCTGTAGATAAGATAATACTCTCCTCACAGCATTCAGGCATGAATGAAATAAAAGCAATATTTGTATAGCACAACATAATTCCGTGCACAACAGCTGGCACAAAACAAGAACCCACTTAATGCTTCCTTTTTTTAAAAAAAGGAATCTCTTTGGGATCTCCCAAAGTAAAATTTAATCATATTCATAATTTCATAAAGATATTTTATCTGCTAATAAAATGAATGACTTTATATCTCTGAAGACAATGAAAGTTTTTAAATGCGAGGAAATAAAATAAGTCTTAGAGGAACTTCATAAAAACTTAAGGTTCTCTTTTCTCCGTAAAATGTATTTATACATTAACAAAATATAATAGCTAGAAGGAGGAAAGGAAAATAGAATAAAATAAAGGATTCTTCATATTTAATTTCTGTGGTACTTTGTCAGGTGCTTTATAAGCGCATCTCTTTTAATTTTCACATTAACCCCAAAATTGGAAATGACTCTTCCCAACCACTGGAAACACAGTGGCCCAAATATATCTTCTCGTATAATACCTTCTATGTCAGCTGAAGGCTGTGAGACCTCCCATGGGACTGTTTTCTCCAAATTCCAAGAACGACTTATCCTAAGAGAGAAGCTGTATTATTTACCTGCACTGAAAAGTATAATTACCAAAGACTGGAGATATGTATTTATCTTCTACAGTGTCTTCAGCCAAATTTCCTAAGTTTGGAATGACATGAATAAGAAATGCAATTATCAAAATTTTCTGTTTCTTCTGGCCTAAGTCCTTCATTTCTCAGTTAGAGATAAGCAATGTCAAATGACTTTTTCTAATCCTATAGCCAGATTATGGGGATGGATTCAGGAGGCATAGCCAGGGTTGCAAGCTCTCTGCTCTTGTCTTGTGATGCTCACACATAACACCTCTGAGCAGGTAAGCCTAGACCACTAAGGAATGCGCTCACTTGTGTCATCTGCAGATTTTCTGGCAGATTAGCCTGTAAGAAGTGGCTGAGTGATTTTTGTCTTGGAGATGAATACAAAGGTTGAACTTAGTATTCTCATCACTTGTGGATTCTGTTTGCATAGGACACTAGGTTCTTCAAGGCCACAATCAGTAAATGGGGTTCCATAAGCAGGTGTGAGATCTTATAATGGGTGCTTGGGTGGGGATAAACTTACTTCATTGTGTGGGAGCAGGGGAGAGAGTGAACCCTATTCCTGGGATCTGTGCTGTACCACATGATAATTTAATGACCTATTTTTTAAACATCCTTCTTTCCAGAATGTAAAGTTCTCTGAGAACTGAGACTATGTTTACTGTTGTCATAAATATAAATCCTGTCATTTAGTTTATACTTAGTATTCAATAAACATTTGCTCTAGTAATGAATTCTGTCTCATTCCACTAGCATGACAAATAGTTTCACTGTGAGTGGAAGAGAAGCCCACACAGACTATTTTTAATATTGACACTTTAGACCAAGGAATAGAGAAGTGTGAATAATTTCTCTGGAAATTGTGGAATGACATGCTTTGAAATCTAGGATCTTCAACAACAGGGATTGTTGAGTCTGCTGGACTGTATACTTTATGAGAGCAGAACTGTATTTATTACACTGACCACTTTATCCCAAAGACTTCATAGTCCTTAGCCTAGATTGTTAATAATTAGTTTTTAAACAACTAATTTATCAAAAAAGGTATTTGGTTAATAGCAGTGATAAAGTTATGACCAACCTAGATAGCATATTCAAAAGCAGAGACATTACTTTGCCAACAAAGATTCGCCTAGTCAAGGCTATGGTCTTTCCTGTGGTCATGTATGGATGTGAGAGCTGGACTGTGAAGAAGGCTGAGTGCCGAAGAATTGATGCTTTTGAAGTGTGGTGTTGGAGAAGACTCTTGAGAGTCCCTTGGACTGCAAGGAGATCCAACCAGTCCATTCTGAAGGATATCAGCCCTGGGATTTCTTTGGAAGGAATGATGTTAAAGCTGAAACTCCAGTATTTTGGCCACCTGATGCGAAGAGTTAACTCATTGGAGAAGACTTTGATGCTGGAAGGGATTGAGGGCAGGAGGAGAAGGGGACGACAGAGGATGAGATGGCTGGATGGCATCACCGACTTGGTGGATTTGAATTTGAGTGACCTCTGGGAGTTGGTGATGGACAGGGAGGCCTGGCGTGCTGCGATTCATAGGGTCTCAAAGAGTCGGACACGACTGAACGACTGATCTGATCTGATATGATCTGAGTGATAAATATGGACAAGATTAGCATTAAGTGTTAGACAGTAGTGAGAATCCTGTCATGAGTTCCACTGGATGAATTGCTGTTTATCACCCCCTTTTTTGGTGAGCCTTCCCTGATAGCTCAGTTGGGAAAGAATCCACCAGAAGTGCAGGAGACCCTGGTTTGATTCCTGGCTCTGGAAGATCTTCTGGAGAAGGGATTGGCTACCCACTCCATTGGGCTTCCCTTATGTGGCTCAGCTGGTAAAGAATCTCCTGCAATGTGGGAGACCTGGGTTCAACCCCTGGGTTGGGAAGATCCCCTAGAGAAGGAGAAGGTTACTTACTCCAGTATTCTGGCCTGGAGAATTCCATGAACTGTATAGTCCATGGGGTTGCAAAGAGTTGGATACAACTGAACGATTTACACCCCTCTTTTGTTATAATGATTAGCTTCCTTGCACTGGGCACATAGCAGGCACCCAAAAATATTACTTTAAAGTAGTTTTGTTTACAGAAAACAGGAAACATAAGAAAAAAAGAAAGATTCTCAATTAATAGAAAGTGGGTTGATAAGACAGTTAGTGCATAAATTGGTTTTCAGAATATGAAATCTAAAAATTTTTATTTAGTGCTATCTTAAATCTCTGTGCCAAATATTTAAAAAATGATTTTGTGAATCTCCAGCCATTTCAACAACATCTTGACATGTCCAAATGCAAAATCTCTGTTGAATTAAGTAACAGTGTTCTACTTTCAGTTCAGTTCAGTTCAGTTCAGTTGCTCAGTCGTGTCTGACTCTTTGAGACCCCATGAATCGCAGCATGCCAGGCCTCCCTGTCCATCACCAACTCCCAGAGTTCACTAAAACTCATGTCCATCGAGTCAGTGATGCCATCCAGCCATCTCATCCTCTGTCATCCCCTTCTCCTCCTGCCCCCAATCCCTTCCAGCATCAGAGTCTTTTCCAATGAGTCAGCTCTTTGGTGAGGTGGTCAAAGTACTTGGAGTTTCAGCTTTAACATCATTCCTTCCAAAGAACACCCAGGATTGATCTCCTTTAGAATGGACTGGTTGGATCTCCTTGTAGTCCAAGGTCTCTCAAGAGTCTTCTCCAGAGGAGGAGCTAAGATGGTGGACGAGTAGGATGGGGAGAATATTTTCTCCTCCACAAATCCATTAAAAGAACATTTGAATGCTGAATAAATTCTACAAAACAACTTCTGAATGCCGGCAGAGGACATCAGGCACTTAGAAAGACAATTCATTGTCTTCAAAAGGAGATTACGAGCCCTGTGGTAACTCCTTTTGCAGAGAAGCAGCGCAGACACCAGCATTTGCTATTAGCAAGCGGAGGCTGGGCTAGGAGGAGTGGCGCGGCCTGCATCGCTTTGAGAAAGGATTTGGCCTGGCTATCTCGAGCGCTATCTGAGTGAAATAACCAGACTGTCGGTTATCTACTACATCAAAAGCCAGCCCTAACTTAAGACACCACCAGGACTACGTAAGGAACAAAGGGCTGCACAGAGATGGCCGGCTGCAGGCCATCCCACTCCGGTGACAGGCAGCCAGGGCCGGAGGCGGGCAATCACAGCCCTAGAGAGTCACTGTCTACAGAACTGTAAGTAGGTTTCTGTGCTGACTCACGCTTCTTGGGGCTCTGGATGGTCAACATCTGCCTGAGAAAGTGCGCCGGTTGTATACCCAGAAAACTGAGTGGCAGGGAGGCCATAAGTCGCAGCAGCTGCACTTGCTAAACACTTCATCACCTGCACTACTCTGATCTGGGAAGGGCATAAAACAGCAGACTCAACCCAGTCTGTGCTTCTGAGGATTATCCGTGTGCCTGAACCTGGCTGGCTTAGATTTGGGTGTTCATCTCTGCCCCCTCTGTAACAGGGCAGAGATCAGCTATTGAAAAGACCAGTAAACCACCTCAATAAAGAGAATTCAACAAACTACCAGAATATAGTAAGGACACTCTAAACTTGGCAATTTTAACGAAATAAACAGCCAAAAGAATACCCAGCAGCTAAAGGAACAGGATAGATGCCCACCAAACCAAACCAAAGAGGAAGAGATAGGGAATCTACCTGATAAAGAATTCCAAATAATGATAGTGAAATTAATCCAAAATCTCGAAATCAAAATGGAATCACAGTTAAAGAGTCTGGAGACAAGGATTGAGAAGATGCAAGAAAGCTTTAACAAGGACCTAGAAGAAATAAAAAAGAGTCAACACATAATGAATAATGCAATAAATGAGATCCAAAACACCCTGGAGGCAACAAATAGTAGAATAACAGAGGCAGAAGATAGGATTAGTGAATTAGAAGATAGAATCCTAGAAATAAATGAATCAGAGGAGAAAAAAGAAAAATGAATCAAAAGAAATGAGGACAATCTCAGAGACCTCCAGGATAACACTAAATGCTATAACACTCGAATCATAGGAGTTCCAGAAGAAGAAGATAAAAAGAAAGACCATGAGGAAATACTTGAGGAGATAATAGTTGAAAACTTCCCTAAAATGGAGAAGGAAATTACCACTCAAGTTCAAGAAATCCAGAGAGTCCCTAACAGGATAAACCCAAGGCAAAACACCCCAAGACACATATTAATCAAATCAACAAAGATTAAATATAAAGAACAAATATTAAAAGCAGCAAGGGAAAACCATCAAATAACTCACAAGGGATTCCCATAAGGCTAACAGCTGATCTTTCAATAGAAACTCTCCAAGCCAGGAGGGAATGGCAAGATGTAATTAAAGTGATGAAAAAAAATAACTTACAGCCTAGATTATTGTATCCAGCAAGGATCTCATTCAAATATGAAGGAGAAATCAAAAGCTTCACAGATAAGCAAAAGTTGAGAAAATTTAGCACCACCAAACCATTTCTCCAACAAAAACTAAAGGACATTCTCTAGATAGGAATCACTAAAAGGGGGTATAAATTCGAACTCAAAATAATAAAGTAAATCCTATTTATCAATAATTGCTTTAAACGTTAATGGGCTGAATGCCCTAATCAACAGACAAATACTGGCCGAATCGATACAAAAACAAGATCCCTACGTACCTTGTCTACAAGAGACAACCAAAAGACTAAAATGGGTCAAATGGATACAAAAACTAGACCCCTATATATGTTGTCTACAAGAGAACCACCTTAAAATAGGGGATATATACTGACTGAAAATGAAGGGCTGGAAAAAGATTTTCTATGCAAATATGGACCAAAAGAAAACAGGACTAACAATACTCATATCAGATAAAATTGACTTTAAAGATCCTGAAAAGGAGACAATCAAGGTTATACATAACGACTTAAAGGAACAATCCAAAAAGAAGTTATAACAATTATAAATATATATGCACCCAACATTGGAGCATTGATATATCTAAGACAAACATTAATTAATATGATAGAAGAAATATGCAACAATACAATAATAGTGGGAGACTTTAATACCCCACTCATACTTATACAATCTGGCTGTAATAGACAAAGTAAAGAGGAAAACATATTCACTTATGAACCTCAAAAAATTCAGTTCACTCAGGAGAGTTAAAAAAAAATACTTATTTGTTCACTCTGTAAAGGTTTATTGACTATTTTATGGGTCTGGTACCACTTTGGGTCGTAGAGAGGAAGAAGTGACAAATGTGATCCTGTCCTAAATAATATATTGTGGTAAAGATAGACCTACCAATACAAAATACCAAGATGTGCCTAAGATGAGGACTCCCAAACTGGACTTTTAGTTTCCTGAACTTTTCATTTCCAGATCAAACCTCCTAATATAGGATGAATTCAACATGATTTTTTTAAGTGTTCTTTGTGATTAAAAACAGAAAGCCATTAGTTAAGAAATTACATATACTCCTCCCCACCATCACTCCCCTTCTTTCTTCCCATTTCCCTCCCACCTTCATTGATCCTTTCCTTTGTCCATTTTCCCCTGCAAAAAAAAAAAAAGAATACTAATAAGAAAATCAGCTCTTTAGAACCACAATTAACTTAAAGCTCACCATTCATCATATACCTAAATAAACTGCAGATTAAAAATTCAAATGCCACTTATGGAATTATTAAGCAAATCTAAAATAAATTTGAAAAAAAAAAGAGCCTTCTCCAACACCACAGTTCAAAAGCATCAATTCTTCGGTGCTCAGCCTTCTTCACAGTCTAACTCTCACATCCATACATGACCACTGGAAAAACCATAGCCTTGACTAGACGGGGAAGCCTGGTGGGCTGCCATCTATGGGGTCACACAGAGTCGGACACGACTGAAGTGACTTAGCATAGCATAGCATGACTAGACGGACCTTTGTTGGCAAAGTAATGTCTCTGCTTTTCAATATGTTATCTAGGTTGGTCATAACTTTCCTTCCAAGGAGTAAGCGTCTTTTAATTTCATGGCTGCAGTCACCATCTGCAGTGATACTGGAGTCCAGAAAAAGAAAGTCTGACACTGTTTCCACTGTTTCCCCATCTATTTCCCATGAAGTGATGGGACCAGATACCATGATCTTCATTTTCTAAATGTTGAGCTTTAAGCCAACTTTTTCACTCTTCTCTTTCACTTTCATCAAGAGGTTTTTTAGTTCCTCTTCACTTTCTGCCATAAGGGTGGTGTCATCTGCATATCTGAGGTTATTGATATTTCTCCTGGCAATCTTGATTCCAGCTTGTGCTTCATCCAGCCCAGTGTTTCTCATGATGTACTTTGCATATAAGTTAAATAAGCAGGGGGACAATATACAGCCTTGACGTACTCCTTTTCCTATTTGGAACCAGTCTGTTGTTCCATGACCAGTTCTAACTGTTGCTTCCTGACCTGCATACAGATTTCTCAAGAGGCAGGTCAGGTGGTCTGGTATTTCCATCTCTTTCAGAATTTTCCACAGTTTATTGTGATCCACACAGTCAAAGGCTTTGGCATAGTCAATAAAGCAGAAATAGATGTTTTTCTGGAACTCTCTTGCTTTTTCAATGATCCAGTAGATGTCAGCAATTTGATCTCTGGTTCCTCTGCCTTTTCTAAAACCAGCCTGAACATCTGGAACTTCACGGTTCATGTATTGCTGAAGCCTGGCTTGGAGAATGGTTAGGCAAAAGACCAAGAACTATTTAGGTCTTAATTCTCATTGTAGAGAATAAGGCTCAATGGTAAAGAATCCACCTTCCAAGCAAGAGATGTGGGAGATGCCAGTTCAATCCCTGGGTCAGAAAGATCCCCTGGAGAAGGAAGTGGCAACCCACTCCAGTATTCTTGCCTGGGAAATCTCATGGATAGAGGATCCTGTAGGCTACAGTCCATGGGTTGCAAAGAGAAGGAAATGACTTAGTGACCAAACCACCACCAGAGAGTAAGTAGTCCTATAATATATTTATGAAAATATTTTAATCTTCTATCATATCTGTATAGATATAAACAAAAGTAGAGCTGAAAGTGGCCTCCTGATCTATAAAAAGGGTCCTCAAAGCTGTAATTATTTTCATTCATCCCCAGAAACTGTGTATGGTTATACTTTGTTACTCAAGTGATTTCTTTAAAGCTGTGATGCCAGTTGTGGGTAATTGTCCTATAAAAGATGAAACAAATAATACATTTTCATCACTTCTTCTTTGTTCCTGAATAAGACTGTATCTGCTTTTTAACTGTATGAAGATAAAATGTTTTATTATGATTTTTAGTCTGGTAAGAACAGTAAGTCTTAATCATTATCTGGAACTAAAGAATGGTCAGTAAAGACCTGCTAAGTGATTCAAAATTGGGAAGGGAAAAAGAGAAAGAAAAGAGCCCTAAGATGTCAAAGGCCATTGCTAACCTGTGTAATTAGACCTGAGACATTCAAGAAGGATAGCCATTTCCTTTTACACTTCTCAGAATCACTGCTGAGCTAAATGGATCTATGCTTCTCTTACAAATGGGATTAAGGAAGACCTTTTGCTTCTCCAAAGAGATTTTTGGGCAAAATATCTTCATGAACTGTTAGCCACAAAAGCAGTTGTGGTGTTCAGGTTGTGATTTGAATTTTCAGGATGACCTTGGTCAGATAAGGCAAAAGCTACCTAATGACCCCGTCTACCTCTGGTATGAGCATACCTAAGTCTTTGGGTAGCTTCCTTTTGAATAAGAGGCTCTGTCAAACTTCCCATTGCATACTTAAGTTCCAGTTGGTTTTGTTGATCCTTCTGGATGTGATGTCTATCTGTTTTAACTTGTGATCCCAGGTTTTGTTTTGGGGTTTAGATTTGTTTTCATCCGGTCCTAAATCTGACCCTCATTGTGCTTTTAAACTCAGAACTACTAGGTCTTGGTTTCAGGTATTTATCTACTTACTTTATTTCCTGATTATAGTTCTGACCTTTGCTTTATTTTCTTGGACTCCAAAATCACCGCAGACGGTGACTGTAGCCATGAAATTAAAGGACACTTGCTCCTTGGAAGAAAAGTTATGACCAACCTAGGCATCATATGAAAAAGTAGAGACATTACTTTGCCAACAAAGGTCTGTCTAGTCAAATCTATGGTTTTTCCAGTAGTCATGTATGGTTGTAAGAGTTGGACTATAAATAAAGCTGAGCACCGAAGAATTGATGCTTTTGAACTGTGGTGTTGGAGAAGACTCTTGAGAGTCCCTTGGACAGCAAGGAGATCCAGCCAGACCATCCTAAAGCAAATCAATCCTGAATATTCACTGGAAGGACTGATGCTGAAGCTCAAGCTCCAATACTTTGGCCGCCTGATGTGAAGAACTGACTTACTGGAAAAGACCCTGATGCTGGGAAAGATTGAAGGCAGGAGGAGAAGGGGACGACAGAGGATGAGATGATTGGATGGCATCACCGACTCAATGGACATGAGTTTGAGCAAGCTCTGAGAGTTGGTGACAGGGAAACCTGGCATGCTGTAGTCGATGGGATTGCAAAGGGTTGGACACGACTGAGCGAATGAACTGAACTGACTTGCTTTAGGCGAGTAATGTTTGCCCTTCAAACTATGTCCCTTAATCTTCTTTCTTATTCATGTTTTCCTTCAAATGACTACTCACTGAAGTTTTATTCATTTTCAAAGTGTAGTTTAATTAATTCTCTTTCCAGAATCTTTTCCCAATCCTCTCACTTAGAATAAACTTCTCTTCTCTTGGCTTCTGTGTTTTCTGTATCTAAGTGTTTCTCCAGTTTTTCCTTAAACATTATTGACCTAAGAATTTTTGCAGAAACTAGTGCCTGTGGCTGGTGATTTGTTATATAAATGAATATTGAAATACTATGGTCAATAACATCCAGGTTGTTGCAGCCTGGTATGCTGCAATTCATGGGATCACAAAGAGGTGGATACGACTGAACAACTGAACTGAACAAAATACATATTAATATACCTCTGGTCAATAAGTAGTTAAATGTGAAACTATCTTGCAGCAGGGATCTCCTTCCAATCTTACTCCTCTGAAACATTCTGGACAAAATGTGTGCATGCTACATCGTTTCAGTTGTGTCCGACTCTTTGCAACACTATGGACTGTAGTCTGCCAGGCTCCTCTGACCATGGGATTCTCCAGGCAAGAATACTGGAGTGGGTTGCCATGCCCTCCTTCAGGGGATTTTCCTGACCCAGGGATCAAAACCCTGTCTCCTGCATTGCAGGCCTGAGCCACCAGGGAAGCCCCTAGATGAAACAGTATCCATAATTACTTAATTGAAGTGCTGGCCATTCCACCATCATGATGCTTTGTAGTGGTCAATGTTTAAGGGTGGACCATAGATGCCATTCAGACTGGAGCTATAGAACATGCACCATGCAAGAAAAGGCCCATTTAATATCAGGCTTTTTGTGGTCGAGTCCCAAATTTGATCATTATTCTAAATCAGATCAGATCAGATCAGTCGCTCAGTCGTGTCCGACTCTTTGCGACCCCATGAACTGCAGCACGCCAGGTCTCCCTATCCATCACCAGCTCTCGGAGGTCACTCAGACTCACATCCATTGAGTCAGTGATGCCATCCAGCCATCTCATCCTCTGTCATCCCCTTCTCCTCCTGCCCCCAATCCCTCCCAGCATCAGAGTCTTCTTCAATGAGTCAATTCTTCGCATGAGGTGGCCAAAATACTGGAGTTTCAGCTTTAGCATCATTCCTTCTAAAGAAATCCCAGGGTTGATCTCCTTCAGAATGGACCGGTTGGATCTCCTTGCAGTCCAATGGACTCTCAAGAGTCTTCTCCAACACCACACTTCAAAAGCATCAATTCTTCGGCGCTCAGCCTTCTTCACAGTTCAGCTATCACATCCATACATGACCACAGGAAAGACCATAGCCTTGACTAGGCGAACCTTTGTTGGCAAAGTGATGTCTCTGCTTTTGAATATGCTATCTAGGTTGGTCATAACTTTCCTTCCAAGGAGTAAGCGTCTTTTAATTTCATGGCTACAGTCACCATCTGCAGTGATTTTGGAGCCCAGAAAAATAAAATCTGACACTGTTTCCACTGTTTCTCCATCTATTTCCCATGTAGTGATGGGACCAGATACCATGATCTTCGTTTTCTGAATGTTGAGCTTTAAGCCAACCTTTTCACTCTCCACTTTCACTTTCATCAAGAGGCTTTTTAGTTCCTCTTCACTTTCTGCCATAAGGGTGGTGTCATCTGCATATCTGAGGTTATTGATATTTCTCCCAGAAATCTTGATTCCAGCTTGTGTTTCTTCCAGTCCAGCATTTCTCATGATGTACTCTGCATATAAGTTAAATAAACAGGGTGACAATATACAGCCTTGACGTACTCCTTTTCCTATTTGGAACCAGTCTGTTGTTCCATGACCAGTTCTAACTGTTGCTTCCTGACCTGCATACAGATTTCTCAAGAGGCAGATCAGGTGGTCTGGTATTCCCATCTCTTTCAGAATTTTCCACAGTTTATTGTGATCTACACAGTCAAAGGCTTTGGCATAGTCAATAAAGCAGAAATAGATGTTTTTCTGGAACTCTCTTGCTTTTTCCATGATCCAGCGGATGTTGGCAATTTGATCTCTGGTTTCCTCTGCCTTTTCTAAATCCAGCTTGAACATCAGGAAGTTCACGGTTCACATATTGCTGAAGCCTGGCTTGGAGAATTTTGAGCATTACTTTACTCGCGTGTGAGATGAGTGCAATTGTGCGGTAGTTTGAGCACTCTTTGGCATTGCCTTTCTTTGGGATTGGGATGAAAACTGACCTTTTCCAATCTTGTGGCCACTGCTGAGTTTTCCAAATTTGCTGGCATAGATAAAAAGAAAAAAACTACTCTGAGATCAGATGCACAGGACAGGACTTGAGTTTGGAGTGAATTTCTGAAAAGACTTAAAATAGAGTTGCATGCAGTCCTGGATGTCATGGATAGAGAGCCCATGGACTTGTTTTCCAGCTCCAATAAACCAAAAGTGAAGGGACATCAGCTAAAATCAAAGACTAAATGCCAAGAAATTTTAAGGAATTATCAAGAGTCGGACACAACTGAGCGACTGATCTGATCTGATCTGATAGTGAGTAATGTATTTAAAGCAATGGCACCCTACTCCAGTACTCTTGCCTGGAAAATCCCATGGACGGAGGAGCCTGGTAGGCTGCAGTCCATGGGGTCGGTAGAGTCAGACACGACTGAGTGACTTCACTTTCACTTAAACTTTCATGCATTGGAGAAGGAAATGGCAACTCAGTCCAGTGTTCTTGCCTGGAGAATCTTAGGGACGGGGGAGCCTGGTGGGCTGCCATCTATGGATCGCACAGAGTTGGACACGACTGAAGCGACTTAGCAGCAGTAGCAGTAGCAGAATGTAAAGTCTTTCTTCCAACCTACTACTTTATAAGAAGTTTCTATAAATTCACAACAGTCCTTCTAGTATCCTTCATGATAGAGCACTTGACTTGGAATTAAGCAGTCTGATTGATTGATTGATATTTATTTATTTTATGTTTAAAAATATTTTTATTGGCATATAGTTGCTTTACTATGTTGTGTTAGTTTCTACTGTACAGCAAAGTGAAACAGCCATGCTTATATATATGTATATCCCTTCATTTTGGATTTCCTTCCTACTTAGTTTACTGCAAAGCATTCAGTAGAGTTCCCTGTGCTATACAGTAGGTTCTCATTTGTCATTTATTTTATACATAGTATCAGTACTATGTATATATATCATTCCCAATTTCCAAATTTATCCCTTCTGCTTCTTCCCCTCTTGGTATCCATACAATTGTTTTCTACATATTGTCTTTATTTCTAAGCAGTCTGATTTGGAAACAGGCTTTTCACTACCAGATAGAGGAACCTGGTGAAGTCTATTCAATGCTCTGATTCCCATTTCCCTATTACTTTCTGCAAAAGTAGGATATAGTAGATCCTGCTGGTGCCCATCCATATCCTCTTTTTCCTAGCTGCCAGAAATGCTAGCTAAAAATGACTTATAGCTGCTCACTTGCCAAGAGACATGCCCTTATATGGAGTGATCATACACTCACATTCTTCCTCTGATAGCTCACAGCCAATGAGAAGCTGACATCAGGAAATAATAATGCCTATCTCATAGAAATGAAATAAGATAGCATACATGAACATGCCTAGGATGGTAACGTAAATGTTAAAATTAAAAAAAGAAAAGGAACTAAGAAAATTATAGCCTTGTATGTCTATAAGGCTTGACTCATGATATCAAAGAATACAGTCATGACCTTTTACACTTTCTAAATCAGAATCCTGAGTAGAACCATGTTATGCTTAGTCATTCAGTTGTGTCTGACTCTTTGGGACACCATGGACTGCAGCCTGCTAGGCTCCTCTGTCCATTGATGTTCTCCAGTATGGAAGCCCAAGAATACTGGAATGGGTAGCCTATCCCTTCTCCAAGGGATCTTCCCGACCCCGAAATTGAACCAGGGTCTCCTGCTTTGCAGGCAGATTTTTTACCAGCTGAGCTACCAGGGAAGCCCAAGAATAATGGTAGGCATATCCAAATGACATTTATTTTCATGTATGAAGAACAGGTTTTCTAAATCATCATAAGAAATGCTGTCTCATGACAGTGACAGTACCAATAACGTGAGTTAAGAGGTTGTCATGCTCCATGTTAGACTGTCTTCCTTAACAACTTCCTGGCAAGTTACACATATTCATACTTTCAAATAAGTGGAATGTTTGACATGGCAACTCGTGACTCACTAGAGGCAGATTTAAGATTTCATTTGATTTAGGTCTTCAAAACGAGCAATTATAAGTAATTGTCTCAGTGAATAACAGTGATAATAATTGAGCTATATATTGAGTGCCCATTGGAAAAGACCCTGATGCTGGGAGGGATTGAGGGCAGGAGGAGAAGAGGACGACAGAGCGACAGAGGATGAGATGGCTGGATGGCATCAACAACTCGATGGACATTAGTTTGGGTAAACTCTGGGAGTTGGTGATGGACAGGGAGGCCTGGTGTGCTGCGATTCATGGGGTCGCAAAGAGTTGGACGCAACTGAGCAACTGAACTGAACTGAATTGTGTGTTGATTATTCTACATACATTCATCATATTGGTTAATTCTTTAAGGTACTTATAATTATCCCAAATTTGCACAGTGGAATCAGAGACATCATTTAATGACTTTTTGAAGGTCATACCACTGGCAAGCATGTCAGATTTAAGGTTGGAAGCCAGGTTTGCCTAACCACACAGTCTGTGCTCTGTAGAGTTGAATCAAGGGTACATGAAGATATGCTCATGTCTATACTTTTATTTTATAAGTTAAACCTAAGCCTAAACACCAGAACATGGAAGGGGGGTAAATATAGTGGTATGAGCTACTCTTAGATATTTACCAAAAACCAATAAAGAGATTACCAAGAACCATTTAAGGAGGGCCCCTGCCTATTGGTGAATCATAAGTGATTATGATTCATGGTATAATTAATTCCTAAAACATGAGAATGAGGACTAAGGTGAGAGATTATTCACCAATATATACATATTTCACAGGTTGGGAAAGAAAATCTTTCCAACCTTGGGGCATGGTTGCTCAATTTTTTAATGTCATTGTGGGTACATGATTCAAAAGTATAAAGAAGATGTGAGTAATGAGAAGTTTGGCAGACTCAGTCACTGCAAAAGATAAACACAAGCTACCAAAAGTCAGATCAAGTTAATTTGAGTTGAGGAAGCTAGGTAAAAATGCTATTGTTAATCAGAGATGTTTCAAATCTCCCATGAAATATTTTTGGCATGATCTCATTTTTTAAATAAATACTCTCCAAAATTGGTTACTGTTTGTGAAATGTTGATCATTTTCTCTTTCAAGGATGGCAGTCACATAGTATGGCATTACCAATGTGAATCTACTCTGAAAATCTATTCTGATGCTTTGGAAAATCAGTGAATAACTCATGAAAAATTTCCGCAGGTTCATTAATTATATTCTTAACAATTACTCAAAATTCAAGGTACTGGTAATGATTGCTTATTAAAATACATCTAATCTGGAAATTAATCCAGATATATTTACTGATAGACTATAATCTTTCTCTTTTTAAAATTCATTTTACTTAATTTATTCCCTAAAGATGCAAAAATTATCCCAAGCCAAGGGAAACCCTGGTGGCTCAGATGGTAAAGCATCTGTCTACGATGAGGGAGACCCAGGTTCGATCTCTGGGTTGGGAAGATCCCTTGGAGAAGGAAATGGCAATCCACTCCAGTACTATTGCCTGGAAAATCCCATGGACAGAGGAGCCTGGTAGGCTACAATCCATGGGGTCGCAAAGAGTTGGACATGACTCAGCGACTTCACGTTCACATTCAAGGGAAAATATTTCAAAGTAATAACACACCAGTAAACTAAAGACTGGGCTTCCAACGTGGCTCGGGGGTAAAGAATCCACCTGCCAAGCAGGAGATGTGGGTTTGATTCCTGGGTTTTGGAAGATCCCCTGGATAAGGTAATGGCAACCCACTCTAGTATTCTTGCCTCGGAAATCCCAAGGACAGAGGAGCCTGGTGGGCAACAGACCATGGGGTTGAAAAAGAGTAGGACACAACTTAGTGACTAAATAGAAGCAGCAGCAAACTGAAGACTAGCCTACACACTGCTGCTGCTGCTGCTGCTGCTGCTGCTGCTGCTGCTGCGTTGCTTCAGTCGTGTCCAACTCTGTGCGACCCCATAGACAGCAACCCACCAGGCTCCTCCGTCCCTGGGATTCTCCAGGCACGAACACTGGAGTGGGTTGCCATTTCCTTCTCCAATGCATGAAAGTGAGAAGTGAAAGTGAAGTCGCTCAGTCGTGTCCGACTCTTAGCGACCCCATGGACTGCAGCCTACCAGGCTCAGGCAAGAGAACTGGAGTGGGTTGTCTTTACCTTCTCTGAGCTTACACACTAGAGTAGATGAAATAAATAACAAGTTTATAATAGACATAGGTAGAGATTGCTTTAAATTTTCCTTCGAATGCTTGTTTATTGTTTAGAACAGCATATTCAAGCTTGATTTTATAAGAGCTCATATATTTCAAAGACACTATGATTAAAAAATAAGCACACACATTAGATATGTGAATTCTTTTCTGAAATATACAAAATTTCAGTTCTTATTTATTTTTAATTCAAAGATAATTGCTTTACAATATTGTGTTGGTTTCTGCCATACATCAACATAAATCAGCCATAGGTATACATATGAAAATTTCAGTTTTTCAAAGGAAAAAGATGACAAAAGCAAACCATATCATGGTGTTGTTATAGCTGTACTTTGAGAAACTTCAATTTTTTGTGAGTGGCTGGATGGAGTAACTTTAAAAAATATGACGTTTAATTATTCTGATAGTTTTATCAAATGATATCAACACTGTAGAAGTTCCATTATAAATTTATCACTAGGACAACTGCAGAAAGGAATGATGAAGATGAGTCTAATCCCTTTGTTGTTGTTATTTAGTCCCTAGGCCATGTCCAATTCTTCTGTGACCCCGGGGACTGTAACTTGCCAGTCTTCTCCATTCATGGGATTTCCCAGGCAAGAATACTGAAGTTGTTGCCATTTCCTTCTCCAGGGATCCTTCTTCCCGACCCAGGGATCAAACCCATATCTCCTGCACTCGCAGATGGATTCTTTACCACTCAGCCACCAGGGAATTCTCTCCCCCTTACTTTACTAGATGAAGGATCTTATGTCCAAAAGAGATTGAGTGGATTTCTGAAGGTCACAGAGCAGACAAGCAGATGAGCAAGAGTGCAGAAACCAGTTCCCTGATACTCCAGCCAGTGTAGACTTGCTGGAAAGTACTTAAGCAAAGGAGAAATTGAGTAAAAACTGTTTAATATATTTAATGATCAATTTTTGCTGTTTTAGGATAGACTTCATTATTTGAGGTTTGTCTGATCTGATGAGCATGTAGCAAGATTTTAATATCTAAGAGTTCTGTAAATGTATTATTGTGAAAAAATTATCCAAATCTCTGAGTGAAAGAGAAATAAAGGAAAGTGATTTGTTAAGGTCAGTCCATTAGATGAAACACCAAATCCAAGTCAGGTTACAGGATAAGGATTCTTTATTGAGGACTTGACATATAGATTAGTTCTTGTGCCATGAATAATGTTGTTCCTTTTAATGTTTGGAGGTTTTATCCTACTTTGTAAGTAGAAATCCCTTGCCCGTGAAAAAATGTGACCAAATATTTCTGACTCCTTGAGTTGTAGCTGCACTTCAAGATCTGGATATACAACAAGTTAAAGGTATATACAACAAGTTAAAAGTAGAAAATAATAATGTGCAGTGCGTAACTTAGACTAGATGACCACTAAGAATGCTTGAAGTGAAGTTAAGTCGCTCAGCCGTGTCTGACTCTTTGAGACCCCATGGATGGTAGCCTACCAGGCTCCGTGATCCATGGGATTTTCCAGGCAAGAATACTGGAGTTGGCTGCCATTTCCTTCTCCAGGGGATCTTCCCAACCCAGAGATGGAACCCAGGTCTCCTGCATTGCAGACAGATGCTTTACCATCTGAGCCACTCTCAAATCCTAGGTGTGTCCCTGCCCAGTAATTGCTATCTCTTGCATACAGTGGGATTACATGCAATAAATGTGTCCATTCTGCTAGGATCGGCTAATGGGAAAAAAAAAACTTTTCACATTAATGATTTTTTATTAGTGTTCTCAATATTCCAGAATGCAAATACCATGGAACTTTAAAATAACCTGAAAATGGAGAGGTTTAGATAACTCTTGCTCAAATAATCATCATAACAGTGAGAAACTTGGACACAGGAGACAAACATCACCAGCTTCATGATTTCTTCATTATGCAGGTATTGTAGATTTGCCAGTTTCTTTGTTATAATGCTTCATTCTAATGCTGTTTTATCAGATGTGCATCCAGGTGAATGCAAGAGACTTATAGATTCTTAGTATTGGAAAAGCATCATAGCTCATGGTGTAGGGTTAAGGAGGCTGGTTCTGGAATGTGATATCAGAGTTTGACTCTTCCTCTGCCACTTCACTCTCATGGGACCTTGGACAAGCTGTGTAGCCTCTTCTGCCTCAGTGTCCCCATCTTCAAATTGAGGGCAATAGTAGTACTGACCTCCTAGGGCTGTTATAAGATTCACTACATGGAAGCCACAGAAAAAAATTCTTATCATACAGAAAATACACTGTTAAATATTCTTTGCTCTAACTGCCTAAGATCCTAATTTAATAGATGAGGAAAGTGAAATCTACAAGGATAAGTGACTTTCTCTTTATTTCAGAGAATAGAGCTTTACCTGACATAGATTTAAACCCATGCAATTAATCTCAATGGTTTCTATGCTGCATAACATCATCTGGTGATGACTTCTCATTTTGGACTTTGAAAATGACTTTTTTTTTTTTTCAGAAGAAATGAGTTCAACATGATTCATGTGATCCAGCAAAGGATTACTTCAGGTCTGGCGTTATAAGTCATTGGAATTTGTAATTGTCTCTGGGTTAGGAGAACTGGGAATGTCCTATGACAAAATTAATTTCTCTCCACCCACTGATGGATGCTTGCAATTCTCTTTAGTTTAAGGATCCATGCCTTGTTCAAACACACATTTTTCTATTAAGGAGAACACTTCAAGTTTTATTAATCACTTACATCATACTGTAAAAAAAACAAATAAAACCAGAAGTTTTGAAGAGGGGGAAAGACGAGAAAAGAAAGGTCCTAGGACCTAAAAATAGAGCATAGAATTGGGGTAGCTTGAGAACTTTGATAGCAGACTTCCCCACAATTTGACTTGTAATCAACTCTCCACATGACTATTTCTAAAGTAACATTTGTTCTGGAATTAATGAATCTGATCTGTTTGCAGTGCACTAAGCCACATGCTGGGTATGGTGGAGGAGGTAGACACAGTCTCTCTCCAGTCTAGTAGGAGACAGGAAACAGACACACTTATATAACTACAACAATTGTTAGTATTAGTTACGCAGCTTTGTCTGACTTTTTATGACCCCATGGACTGTAGCCTGCCAGGGTCCTCTGTCTATGGAATTCTCCAGCCAAGAATATCGGAGTAGGTAGCCATTCCCTTCTCCAGGGGATCTTCGCAACCCAGGGATAAAATCCAGGTCTCCTGCATCGCAAGCAGACTCTTTACCATTAGAGCCACCAGGGTAGCCCAAAGTGTTAGTCACCTGATCATGTCTGACTATTTACAACCCCATGTTAAACACAGTAGAACTGAGGGGCGTGTGGGGGAACCAATGGAAAATCACAGTTCATCAGCACTTCTCACTCTTGCAAGTGACGTTGTTCAGTCGCCAGTCATGTCTTACTCTGACATCCTATGGACTGCAGCACACCAGGCTTCCTTGTCCTTCACCGTCTCCCACAGCTTGCTCAAACTCATGTCCATGGAGTCGGTGATACCATCCAAATATCTTGTCCTCTGTTGGCAAAGTCTTGTCTCTGCTTTTTAATATGCTGTCTAGGTTGGTCATAGCTTTTCTTCCAAGGAGCAAGCATCTTTTAATTTTATGGCTGCAGTCACCATCTGCAGTGATTTTGGAGCCCAAGAAAATAGTCTGTCACTGTTTTCCATTGTTTCCCCATCCATTTGCCATGAAGTGATGGGACTCAATGTGGTGATCTTGGTTTTCTGAATGTTGAGTTGTAAGCCAGCTTTTTCACTCTCCTCTTTTACTTTCATCAAGAGGCTCTTTAATTCCTCTTCTCTTTCTGCCACAAGGGTGGTGTCATCTGCATATCAGCAGTTCTTGATATTTCTCCTGGGAACCTTGATTCCAGCTTGTGGTCCATTCAGCCTGGCATTTCCCATGATGTACCCCATATATATATATGTTGGATAAACAGAGTGACAATATACAGCCTTGATGTACTCCTTTCCCAATTTGGAACCAGTCTGTTGTTCCTGATCTTGTTCTAACTGAAGACGGTTCTAACTTTTGCTTCTTCACCTGCAAACAGATTTCTCAGGAAGCAGGTAAGGTAGTCTGAGATCCCTATCTCTTGAAGAACTTCCCACAGTTTGTTGTGATACACACAGTCAAAGGCTTTAGCATAGTCAGTAAAACAGAAGTAGATACTTTTATGGAATTCTCTTGCGTTTTCTATGATCCAACAGATGTTGCAATTTGATCTCTGGTTCCTTTACCTTTTCTAAATCCAATTTGAACATCTGGAAGTTCTTGGTTCACATACTGTTGAAGCCTACCTTGGAGAATTTTGAGCACTACTTTGCTAGCATGTGAAATAAGTGCAATTGTGAAGTAGTTTGAACCTTCTTTGGCACTGCCTTTCTTTGGGATTGGAATGAAAACCGACCTTTCCAGTCCTATGGCCACTGCTGAGTTTTCCAAATTTGCTGGCATACTGAGTGCAGCACTTTGGAATTCCATCACCTCCACTAACTTCTTTTGTAGTGATGCTTTCTAAGGCCCAGTTGACTTCTCACTCCATGATGTCTGGCTCTAGGTGAGTAATCACACCATCATAGTTATCTAGGTTATTAAGGTCTCTTTTGTATAGTTCTTCTGTGAATTCTTGCCATCTCTTCTTAGTATCTTCTGCTTCTGTTAGGTACATACCATTTCTGTCCTTTATTATCTGTACCCATCTTTAGATGAAATGTTCTCTAATTTTCTTGAAAACACATCTCTAGTCATTTCCATTCTATTGTTTTCCTCTATTTCTTTGTACTAGGCGATGGCACCCCACTCCAGTACTTTTGCCTGGAAAATCCCACGGACGGAGGAGCCTGGTAGGCTGCAGTCCGTGGGGTCGCTAAGAGTCGGACATGACTGAGCGACTTCACTTTCTCTTTTCACTTTCATGCATTGGAGAAGGAAATGGCAACCCGCTCCAGTGTTCTTGCCTGGAGAATCCCAGGGACGGGGAAGCCTGGTGGGCTGCCGTCTGTGGGGTCACACAGAGTCGGACACGACTGAAGTGACTTAGCATAGCATTTCTTTGTACTGTTTGCTTAGAAAGGCTTTTTTTAATCTCTCCTTGCTATTTTTTGGAACTCTGCATTCAGATGGGTATATCTTTCCTTTTCTTCTTTTCCTTTCATTTCTCTTTTCTCAGCTATTTGTAAGGTCCCCATAGACAACCATTTTGCCTTTTTGTATTTCCTTTTTGGGGATGGTTTTGATCACCATTTCCTCTACAATGTTACAGAACCTCCATCCATAGTTCTTCAGGCACTCTATATCAGATCTAATTCCTTGAATGTATTTGTCACTTCCACTGTGTAATTGTAAGGGATTTGATTTAGTTCATACCTGAAAGGTTTTCCCTACTTTCTTCAATTTAAGTGTGAATTTGGCAATAAGGAATTCATGATCCGAGCCACAGTCAGCTCCCAGTCTTGTTTTTGCTCACCGTATAGAACTTCTCCATTTTTGGCTGCAAAGAATGTAATCAATAAATCTGATTTCGGTACTGCCCATGATGTCCGTGTTTAGAGTCATCTCTTATGTTGTTGGAAGAGGGTGTTTTCTATGACTGATGGGTTCCCTTGGCAGAACTCTGTTAGCCTTTGCCCTGCTTCATTTTGTACTCCAAGGCCAAACTTGCCGGTTACTCCAGGTATCTCTTGACTTTCTACTTTTGCATTCAAGTTCCCTGTGATGAATAGGATATCACTGTTTGTGTTAGTTCTAGAAGGTTTTAAAGGTCTTCATAGAACCATTCAGCTTCAGCTTCTTCAGCATTAGTGGTTGGGGCATAGACTTGGATTACTGTGATAATGAATGGTTTACCATGGAAACAAACAGAGATAATTCTATTGCTTTTGAGATTGCACTCCTGTACCGCATTTTGGACTCTTGTTGGCTATGAGGGCTACTCCATTTCTTCTAAGGGATTCTTGCCCACAGTAGTACATATAATGGTCGTCTGAATTAAATTTGCCCATACTGGCCCATTTTATCTCACTGATTCCTAAAATATCTATGTTCACTCTTGCCATCTCCTGTTAGAACACTTCCAATTTACCTTGATTCGGGGACCTAACATTCCAGGTTTCTAGACAATATTGTTCTTTATAGCATCGGACTTTACTTATATCACCAGTCACATCCACAACTGGGTGTTGCTTTTGCTTTGGCTCAGCCTCTTCATTCCTTCTGGAGCTATTTCTTCGCCCTTCTCCAGTAGCATATTGGGCACCTACCGACTTGGGGAATTCATCTTTCAGTGTCCTATCTTTTTGCCTTTTAATACTGTTCATGGGATTCAAGCTGGTTTTAGAAAAGGCAGAGGAACCAGAGATCAAAGTGCCAACATACACTGGATCATGGAAAAAGCAAGAGAGTTCCAGAAAAACATCTATTTCTGCTTTATTGACTATGCCAAAGCCTTTGACTGTGTAGATCACAATAACCTGTGGAAAATTCTGAAAGAGATGGGAATACCAGACCACCTGACCTGCCTCTTGAGAAATCTGTATGCAGGTCAGGAAGCAACAGTTAGAAGTGGACATGGAACAACAGACTGGTTCCAAATAGGAAAAGGAGTATGTTAAGGCTGTATATTGTCACCCTGTTTATTTAACTTATATGCAGAGTACATCATGAGAAATGCTGGACTGGAAGAAACACAAGTTGGAATCAAGATTGCTGGGAGAAATATCAGTAACCTCAGATATGTAGATGTCACCACCCTTATGGCAGAAAGTGAAGAGGAACTAAAAAGCCTCTTGATGAAAGTGAAAGTGGAGAGTGAAAAGGTTGGCTTAAAGCTCAACATTCAGAAAATGAAGATCATGGCATCTGGTCCCATCACTACATGGGAAATAGATGGGAAGGGAAATAGTGTCATACTTTATTTTTCTGGGCCCCAAAATCACTGCAGATGGTGACTGCAGCCATGAAATTAAAAGACACTTACTCCTTGGAAGGAAAGTTATGACCAACCTAGATAGCATATTCAAAAGCAGAGACATTACTTTGCCAACAAAGGTCCATCTAGTCAAGGCTATGGTTTTTCCAGTGGTCATGTTTGGATGTGAGAGCTGGACTGTGAAGAAGGCTGAGCACTGAAGAATTGATGCTTTTGAACTGTGGTGTTGGAGAAGACTCTTGAGAGTCCCTTGGACTGCAAGGAGATCCAACCAGTCCATTCTGAAGGAGATCAGCCCTGGGATTTCTTTGGAAGGAATGATGCTAAAGCTGAAACTCCAGAATTTTGGCCACCTCATGCGAAGTGTTAACTCATTGGAGAAGACTCTGATGCTGGGGGGGATTGGTGGCAGGAGGAGAAGGGGATGACAGAGGATGAGATGGCTGGATGGCATCACTGACTCGATGGATGTGAGTCTGAGTGACCTCCAGGAGTTGGTAATGGACAGGGAGGCCTGGTGTGCTGTGATTCATGGGGTCACAAAGAGTCGGACATGACTGAGCGACTGATCTGATCTGATCTGATCTGATGGGATTCTCAAGGCAAGAATACTCCAGGGGACCACATTTTGTCAGAACTCTCTACCTTGACCCACCTATATTGGGTGGCCCAACACGGTATGGCTCATAGTTTCATTGATTTAGACAAGCTGTGATTCATGTGATCAGCTTGGTTAGTTTTCTGTGATTGTGGTTTTCATTCTGTCTGCCCTCTGAAGGATGATGGTAAGAGGCTTGTGGAAGCTTCCTAGTGAGAAGGACTGGCTGTGGTGAAAACTGGATCTTCCTCTGGTAAGTGAGGCAATGCTCAGTAAATCTTAAATCCAGTTTTCTGCTCATGGGTGGAGCTGTGTTCCCTCTCTGAAGTTTGGCCTCAAACTACAGGGTAATGGTAGGGGTAGTAGCTCTAATGACCCAGGAGAGTGCATAGGGAGCCTAGGGATTTGGAACCAGATGTAGAAGCCTGATGAACCATACAAGTGTGTTATTCCTTTGAAAGCACTTGTTTTAGACAGACTCACACACAGACTTAGAGAAGGAACTAATGGTTGCTGGGGGAAAGGGATAGTGAGAGGAGTTTGAGATGGACATGTACACACTGCTATATTTAAAATGGATATCCAACAAGGATCTGCTGGTCCATAGCACATGGAACTCTGCTCAATGCTATGTGGCGGCCTGGATGGGAGGGGGGTTTAGGGGAAAGTGGATGTATGCATAAGTATGGCTGACTCCCTTCACTGCTCACCTGAAACTATCACAACATGGCTAATTGGCCAGACCCCAGTACAAAATACAACATTTAAAAAATTGTGAAAAGAAACAAAGCACTTGTTTTAACTTAAAGATTCAAGCCACATTTCCTACTTAATAAGTTTTCCTTGATCAGAGAGAGAGATCAGAGATCAGTCGCTCAGTCGTGTCCGACTCTTTGTGACCCCACGAACCGCAGCACGCCAGGCCTCCCTGTCCATCACCAGCACCCGGAGGTCACCCAGACTCGCATCCATCGAGTCAGTGATGCCATCCAGCCATCTCATCCTCTGTCGTCCCCTTCTCCTCCTGCCCTCAATCCCATCCAGCATCAGAGTCTTCTCCAATGAGTCAGCTCTTCGCATGAGGTGGCCAAAATACTGGAGTTTCAGCTTTAGCATCATTCCTTCTAAAGAAATTCCAGGATTGATCTCCTTTAGAATGGACTGGTTGGATCTCCTTGCAGTCCAAGGGACTCTCAAGAGTCTTCTCCAACACCACAGTTCAAAAGCATCAATTAATTCTTCAGCACTCAGCCTTCTTCACAGTCCAGCTCTCACATCCATACATGACCACAGGAAAGACCATAGCCTTGACTAGGCGAACCTTTGTTGGCAAAGTGATGTCTCTGCTTTTGAATATGCTATCTAGGTTGGTCATAACTTTCCTTCCAAGGAGCAAGCGTCTTTTAATTTCATGGCTGCAGTCACCATCTGCAATGATTTTGGAGCCCAGAAAAACAAAGTCTGACACTGTTTCCACTGTTTCCCCATCTATTTCCCATGCAGTGATGGGACCAGATGCCATGATCTTCGTTTTCTGAATGTTGAGCTTTAAGCCAACCTTTTCACTCTCCACTTTCACTTTCATCAAGAGGCTTTTTAGCCCCTCTTCACTTTCTGCCATAAGAGTGGTGTCATCTGCATATCTGAGGTTACTGATATTTCTCCCAGCAATCTTGATTCCAACTTGTGTTTCTTCCAGTCCAGCATTTCTCATGATGTACCCTGCATATAAGTTAAATAAACATGGTGACAATATGCAGCCTTGACGTACTCCTTTTCCTATTTGGAACCAGTCTGTTGTTCCATGACCAGTTCTAACTGTTGCTTCCTGACCTGCATACAGATTTCTTAAGAGGCAGATCAGGTGGTCTGGTATTCCCATCTCTTTCAGAATTTTCCATAGTTTATTGTGATCTACACAGTCAAAGGCTTTGGCATAGTCAATAAAGCAGAAATAGATGTTTTTCTGGAACTCTCTTGCTTTTTCCATGATCCAGCGGATGTTGGCAATTTGATCTCTGGTTCCTCTGCCTTTTCTAAAACCAGCTTGAACATCAGGAAGTTCACGGTTCACATATTGCTGAAGCCTGGCTTGGAGAATTTTGAGCATTACTTTACTAGCGTGTGAGATGAGTGCAATTGTTTGGTAGTTTGAGCACTCCTTGGCATTGCCTTTCTTTGGGATTGGGATGAAGACTGACCTTTTCCAATCTTGTGGCCACTGCTGAGTTTTCCAAATTTGCTGGCATATTGAGTGCAGCACTTTCACAGCATCATCTTTCAGGACTTGGAATAGCTCCACTGGAATTCCATCACCTCCACTAGCTTTGTTCCTAGTGATGCTTTCTAAGGCCCATTTGACTTCACATTCCAAGATGTCTGGCTCTAGGTCAGTGATCACATCATCATGATTATCTGGGTCTTGAAGCTCTTTTTTGTACAGTTCTTCTGTGTATTCTTGCCACCTCTTCTTAATATCTTCTGCTTCTGTTAGATCCACACCATTTCTGTCCTTTATCGTGCCCATCTTTGCATGAAATGTTCCCTTGGTATCTCTGATTTTCTTGAAGAGATCCCTAGTCTTTCCCATTCTGTTGTTTTCCTCTATTTCTTTGCATTGATCACTGAAGAAGGCTTTCTTATCTCTTCTTGCTATTCTTTGGAACTCTGCATTTAGATGTTTATATCTTTCCTTTTCTCCTTTGCTTTTCGCTTCTCTTCTTTTCACAGCTATTTGTAAGGCCTCCCCAGACAGCCATTTTGCTTTTTTGCATTTCTTTTCCATGGGGATGGTCTTGATCCCTGTCTCCTGTACAATGTCACGAACCTCATTCCATAGTTCATCAGGCACTCTATCTATCATATCTAGGCCCTTAAATCTATTTCTCACTTCCACTGTATAATCATAAGGGATTTGATTTAGGTCATACCTGAATGGTCTAGTAGTTTTCCCTACTTTCTTCAATTTCAGTCTGAATTTGGCAATAAGGAGTTCATGGTCCGAGCCACAGTCAGCTCCTGGTCTTGTTTTTGCTGTTTGTATAGACCTTCTCCATCTTTGGCTGCAAAGAATATAATCGATCTGATTTCGGTGTTGACCATCTGGTGATGTCCATGTATAGAGTCTTCTCTTGTGTTGTTGGAAGAGGGTATTTGCTATGACCAGTGCATTTTCTTGGCAAAACTCTATTAGTCTTTGCCCTGCTTCATTCCGTATTCCAAGGCCAAATTTGCCTGTTACTCCAGGTGTTTCTTGACTTCCTACTTTTGCATTCCAGTCCCCTATAATGAAAAGGACATCTTTTTTGGGTGTTAGTTCTAAAAGGTCTTGTAGGTCTTCATAGAACCTTTCAACTTCAGCTTCTTCGGCGTTACTGGTTGGGGCATAGATTTGGATTACTGTGACATTGATAACAGTAATTAATTATAAAAGTAAAATTTTAATTTACACCCATTAAAACAGATGCTTCAGGGTGATGCCTGCATGGATCCTGGCTTCTCTTACAATCTTATACAATGCTCTGTAACCCTGAGGACCAGGGTGCTCCAGTCTTTTGTTTGATGGTATGGAAGCGTGCAACATCACACCTGCAACATTTCCTGTGTTTGTGTTGCCATTCGTCACCTCCAGTTGCCTGTACAGCTCTGAGTCATGATCAGGAAGGAAGCAAATGTGAGAGTAGCTTGTGCTTTCTCTTCCACACACCTCATAAAACCTGTTGTACATCTCAACACCATTTGGATCAACAACTGGCAGAGAGAGGAGAGAGGATCTGGGAAAAATTAAATTCATGTAGCAGCTTCATGGTGGTCATAACACTTGTTAGCACTGAGGTGTGCCTATTGTATGTCTAGCTTTCCTATCTGAGATCCAGTATTTATAGGTTTTCTTTTTCCTGTGCTAAGCAGCATGAACAAGAAGATGCTATAGTACACGGGCACCTGGAAACAAATAGGGCACAATGTGCTTGAAGCATTGAAGTACAGTGTGCACCTTCTCTATTCCCCTCAGTCCCCTCTCCACTTTGGACATTAGTCAGTTTGGTATAATGATGATACTATGTTTTCTTTTGTTTGTACAGTAAGGGAAATGTATTGTAGTTTTCTATAATTTCCAGGATGAACTAATATTTTGTATTGGGCATCCTTGGTAACTGGATGGTAAAGAATCTGGCCGCAATGCAGGAGACACAGAAGACGCAGGCTTGACCCCTGGGTTGGGAAGAACCCCTGGAGAAGGGAAGGGCTACCCACTCCTGTCTTCTTGCCTGAAGAATTCCATGGAAGAAGAGCCTGGTGGGCTATCATTCATAGGAATTGCAAAGAGTCTGATGCGACTGAGAGACTAACACTTTCACTTGTATTACAAAGTATTTATTTTTTAGGTTGAGCTTTCTGAAGATAAATTTTGTGCTTAATTTTGATATTGATATCACTAATTTCTTAGACTTTTACTAAAAATTTAGTAAAAAGCATTAATAAATTTCAATAAAAATTCATTTGTACCTAACATCAGGTCTAGCATTCAATAAATATTAATCCAATGGATGAATGAAAGAAACACATTAATGAACAAAATTAATTACAAAGTCTTTTTTGGGAAAACAGTGAAAGATGAAGTAAAGCAACTGCCATAATTATATGCTTGACAAATTCTTGACATTTTCTGTTACTTGTGTATTTTGGCAAATTAAAAGTATAAGGTCAAACCATCAAAACCTCAATCAAATGGCTTTATCAGTTTATACTGAAAACAATTTTAAAATGTCAAGTGAGTCAAATGAGTCATCATTTATCATTATGTAATTTTGCTCAGCTTTCATTACAGACATTCGTTGTATGTGTGTGTCTCTATCTATGGATTTTTGTCTTCTCTGAATTTCAACTCAGGGTTGAATAATGTTGAAGAAAGTTTTTCTCTGCACTGCAACTAAGAACTGATCACTTGCTGCTGGAGTGAAAGACCAAAACTCTTGAGATTTTATTACTGCTTAGTGAATTGCCTGGAGAATCCCAGGGACGGGGGAGCCTGGTGGGCTGCCGTCTATGGGGTCGCACAGAGTTGGACACGACTGAAGCGACTTAGCAGCAGCAGCAGCAGTGAATTACTATACATGCCTAGTAAGAGGATAGAACTAAAGAAAGAGCCACCTGAATTTGTTCAAAGCAAATCTTGTTCTCCTATTTTAGGAGGGAGGGGAAAAGGTCTTTTCATTCCCATACTTTATATTGTTTATAGGTAGAAATTAGTTGAAATGGGTCTGTGTTGTTGTGTATGTGTGTGCTTAGTTGCTCAGTTGTATCTTTGCAGCCCCATGGACTTTGTCTCTTGCATCTCCCTAGTGGCTCAGGTAGTGAAGAATCTGCCTGCAATGTCTGAGATCCTGATTCTCTCTCTGGGTCAGGAGGATCCCCTGGAGAAGGACATGGCTACCCACTCCAGTATTCTTGCCTGGAAAATCCCATGGACAGAGGAGCCTGTCAGGCTACAGTCCATGGGGCTGCAGAGAGTTGAACACAACTGAGCTACTAAACCTTTTAACTTTCAATGAAGAAAGAAAACTAACATAAAAATAGTGACCCCATAAAGACAATGACCCCGTAAAGACTGGGCTGTAATTGAAAAAAAAAAAAAAAAAAATTCAAGGAAAATCTTTCTATTGTTTTGGTTCCTCTTTTCAGTACCAGGAAGGAAAGCATGCTTCTAAGCCCATCTAATGCAAACTAGACTAAGGAAACTGAAATTTCTTTCAGAGTGTCATTAAAAAGACAGAGCCAGTATGAATTGTTTCATCTATTACCTCTAAAGAAACTATTTGCATCGAGTTATAATGCTATGCTATGCTAAGTCACTTCAGTCGTGTCCGACTCTGTGTGACCCCATAGACGGCAGCCCACCAGGCCTCCCCGTCCCTGGGATTCTCCAGGCAAGAACACTGGAGTGGGTTGCCATTTCCTTCTCCAATGCATGAAAGTGAAAAGAGACAGTGAGGTTGATCAGTCCTGTCTGACTCTTAGCGACCCCATGGACTGCAGCCTACCAGGCTCCTCCACCCATGGGATTTTCCAGGCGAGAGTACTGGAGTGGGGTGCCATTGCCTTCTCCGATCGAGTTATAATAAAAATTACTAATATAAAAATTATTAACACTTCCAAAAAGACCTACAAGTTTAACATGTAAAAATGAAACCAGAACAATTTGCAGGAGTCACAAGAGACACAGATTAGATCCTGGTCAGGAAGATCCCCTGAAAGAGGGCACGGCAATCCACTCCAATATATTCTTGCCTAGAGAATCCCATGGACAGAGGAGCCAGGTGAGCTACAGTCCATGGGGTCACAAAGAGTTGGACTAGACTGAGTGACTAAGCACACACCCACTTTGGTTCCTAGATTTATGTGTTTATGGGAAGTTGAATGAACAATCATTTACCTGAATTTGGTAAACTTAAGATTTAGATTCGACATGTTTGATTAGTAGGGAAGTGGATAAAACAGAATCTTTCAGAAAACCCTTGTAAGTCACATCCAAAGGGGGAGTTCCTTCCCATGACATTATATTTTCCTTGACGTAGAGTTCTGCCTTCTTGCCCTCTGGCCTCTACCAGAAATACAAATAATATGCATGTGAAAAAAAAATTTTTACCAAAATTTTAAAATAATCTTCATGTAACTTCCTCTATGTCTTTTTTTGTGACTCTTACTTGCAAAGTTAGAGATATTTATACAATTGATGATCTGTCTGTGGGAAAACAATGCCCCATTATTTTTATTTTTGAGCCATTAGTAAGAGAAAATTCATTGAGGAAAGGGGATTTAAAGGGAGATTTCCAAAACTCTCAGGAAATTCCACACGTGGTCAAAGGGCTCATACTCACGACTCCTGCAGCATGTCTGCAAACAGCATTAGTCAGGAATTACTACTGAGTCACCCCTCAGGAATTCATCACAGTGGAGCCTGCAGAGGAAGCCAACTGCAAATGGTCATGGTTACCATTCTGCACTGAGTCAGGACTCCTGGAAGAGCTCCTTTTTTCAGGAGATGTTTTTATGTGCTCATCATGAACTAGGATCTTGGGATTTACTTCAGACCAGAAGGAGAAAAAAGATCACTTAGGTTACAGTACATTAGCCTATAGCTATAGGGCTAAAAGTCTGTTCCCTGGATAAGTAACAGCTGGGAATTTGTAGAAATGCAAAATCTTGGCCCTCCTCCCAGACCTTCTGAAACAGAAATTCTAGGAGTAAAGTTACAAGATTTGTGTTTCAACAAGCCTTCCAGGTGATTCTACTGTGCCCATGAGGATTGAGGCAGGCTCACCGAATTAAGGGAGAGAACAGGAGACCTGAATCCAGACCGGGCAAGTTGAGGGTGAGGGAGAGAGGATATAATTGCCTATACTTTGTAAAGAGTCAGTAGGTTTGCTGAGGAAAAAAAGAGGGAAGAAGTGGAGAAATGTGTTCCGTACAGAGTATACTGGTCTCCAAGAGCCAAGAATGGAAAGACTGAAGCCAAGGAAGTGAGAGGAAACAGACAGACTCAGGGTCTGAAGAGTCCAGAGGCACCCAGTGGAGAAGGACTTATCCCAAACGATGACTTGTTGAAGATCATTGAAGACTAAAACCAAGGAAAGACATGGTTATATCTGCATTTTAGAAAGTTCACTTGGCAGAAATGAGAAGAGCATGCAGGGATGAAGCTGGAGGTTAGATCAATGAGGAAATTTTCATGGTGGTGCAGTGGCTGGAGAAGAGCCGCAGTAGAAGAGATGTTTGAAAAAGTGACTCGGAAAAACCATGTGTTATAATAGATTATATTATATTTACTACTTCAGTTCAGTTCAGTTTCTCAGTCGTGTCTGACTCTCCAACCCCATGGACTGCACGACACCAGGCCTCTCTGTCCATCATCAACTCCCAGAGTTTACTCTAACTCATGTGCATTGAGTCGGTGATGCCATCTAACTGTCTCATCCTCTGTCGTCCCCTTGTCCTCCTGTCCTCAATCTTTCCCAGCATCAGGGTCTTTTCAAATGAGTCAGTTCTTCACATCAGGTGGCCAGAGTATTGGAGTTTCAGCTTCAACATCAGTCCTTTCAATGAATAGTCAGGACTGATTTCCTTTAGGATGGACTAGTTGGATCTCCTTGCAGTCCAAGGGATTCTCAAGAGTCTTCAACACCACAGCTCAAAAGCATCAATTCTTCGGTGCTCAGCCTTCTTTATAGTCCAACTCTCACATCCATACATGGCTACTGGAAAAAGCATAGCCTTGACTAAATGGACTTTTGTTGGCAAAGTAATGTCTCTGTTTTTAATATGCTGTCTAGGTTGGTCATAAATTTTCTTCCAAGGAGTAAGCATCTTTTAATTTCTTGGCTGCAGTCACCATCTGCAGTGACTTTGGAGCTCCCCAAAAATAAAGTCTGTCACTGTTTCCACTGTTTCCCTGTCTATTTGCCATGAAGTGATGGGACCAGATGCCATGACCTTAGTTTTCTGAATGTTGAGCTTTAAGCCAACTTTTTCCTCCTCTTTCACTTTCATCAAGAAGCTCTTTAGTTTTTCTTCACTTTCTGCCATAAGGGTGGTATCATCTGCATATCTGAGGTTATTGATATTTCTCCTAGCAATCTTGGTTCCAGCTTGTGCTTCATCCAGCCCAGCATTTCTCATGATGTATTCTGCATATAAGTTAAATAAGCAGGGTGACAATATACAGCCTTGACATACTCTTTTCCCAAATAAATGTTTTTCTGGAACTCTCTTGCTTTTTTGATGATTCAATGGAATTTGGCAATTTGATCTCCAGTTCTTCTGCCTTTTCTAAAACCAGCTTGAGCATTTGGAAGTTCATAGTTCATGTACCATTGAAGCCTACATTGGAGAATTTTGAACATTACTTTGCTATCATGTGAGATGACTGCAATTGTGGGGTAGTTTGAACATTCTTTGGCATTGCCTTTCTTTGGGATTGGAATGAAAACTGACCTTTTCCATTCCTGTGGCCACTGCTGAGTTTTCCAAATTTGCTGGCATTATTGAGTGCAATGCTTTCACAGCATTATCTTTTAGGATTTGAAATAGGTCCACTGGAATTCCATCACTTTCACTAGCTTCATTCATAGTGATGCTTCCTAAGGCCCACTTGACTTTGCATTCAGGGATGTCTGGCTATAGGTAAGCAATCACATCATAGTGATTATCTGGGTCATAAAGATCTTTTCTGTATAGTTCTGTGTGTTTTTCCCACCTCTTTTTAATATCTTCTGCTTCTGTTAGGTCCATACCATTTCTGTCCTTTAGTGTGCCGATCTTTGCATGAAATGTTCCTTTGGTATCTCTAATTTTCTTAAAAACATCTCTAGTATTTCCCATTCTATTGTTTCCCTTTTTCTTTGCACTGATCACTGAGGAATGCTTTCTTATCTCTCCTTGCTCTTTTTTGGAACTCTGACTAGTAGTAAATACTGACAATAGTCTGGAAGGCGAACTAAACAGAAAAGACCACTGTCTATACAGTATAATACAAATTTTGAAATATATGCTTATAAAAACAAACAATATTGAAGCATATATATGAAAATCTTTATCTCTGGGTGGTGAGATTACAGATAATTTGGGGATCTTCTTTATATTTTCTTTATTTCCTCAATTTTCTAATACTGAATGGAAATGATATTTAAAATCAAGAACTACAAATGATGAAGAGGAAGGAAGGAAGAAAGAAGACAGGAAGGGAGGAAGGGAGAGAGGTTCATATTTGAGGACAGAATGGGATAATGAATGGGAAGTCAGAGGTAAATTACAATCCCTACAAGGTCTTTTAGATTTAATCCATTTTAAAATTGCCCATTGGGACTTCTCTGGTGGTCCAGAGGTTAAGACTCTGTGCTTCCACTGCAAGGAGCATGGGTTCAATACCTGGTGGCAGAACTAACATCCTGCATGCTGCTGCCATGGCCAAAAAGTTTAAAAAAAAAAAATGCCTATAAAGCAGCCCTGACAGGCTATGGCCCTGAACTTAGGTATACTGTGGGGCAGAGAAGGTTGGGACAGGAGGAGATAACTGAAAATGAGGTGAATATAGAGATAGAGGAATAAGCAGAATAAGTAGGCTGGGCTGTCCCTGACCCTCCACTGTGTTATCCTGAACTACAGAAGTCATGAGAAGCGCTGTGGGCGTAGAGAAGCCGTGGTCTTCCAGTGTGACTTCTTGGATGGAGGCTGCCCTCCCAAAGCTGACTGGCTGCCTAGATCCTGCCCTCCCCCAGGCCTTGCCTCACTGATTGAGAGCATTTGTTGCTCTAATTGTTAAGATAAGTAGATAATTTGAATGTGCTGGAACAGACTTATTCAAAAGATTGCTCTTTGATTGCCTTGGCAGTTACCTTTTTTTTTCTAGGCCCATTTCCCTGCTACACCCTGTAGCACACAGTTCAAAAAAAACTGAAAATAAAAAAAAAGAGAAATCTATGTAGCAACAGGATTTATTTGTCAGAGATTTAGCATAACAGGATGATGAGAGAAAGGTTTCATGTTATTCATGCAGAAGTAGCAAGTGGTTAGAATTCCAGGAAACCATGCTGGATCATCGAAAAAGCAAGAGAGTTCCAGAAAAACATCTATTTCTGCTTTCTTGACTATGCCAAAGCCTTCGACTGTGAGGATCACAATAAACTGTGGAAAATTATGAAAGAGATGGGAATACCAGACCAACTGACCTGCCTCTTGAGAAATCTGTATGCAGGTAAGGAAGCAACAGTTAGAACTGGACATGGAACAACAGACTGGTTCCAAATAGGAAAAGGAGTACGTTAAGGCTGTATATTGTCATTATGCTTATTTAACTTCCATGCAGAGTACATCATGAGAAACACTGGGCTGGATGAAGCACAAGCTGGAATCAAGATTGCCAGGAGAAATATCAATAACCTCAGATATGCAGATGACACCACCCTTATGGCAGAAAGTGAGGAAATACTAAAGAGCCTCTTGATGAAAGTGAAAGATGAGAGTGAAAAAGTTGGCTTAAAGCTCAGCATTCAGAAAACTATGGTCATGGCATTTGGTCCCATCACTTCATGGCAAATAGATGGGGAAACAGTGGAAACAGTGGCTGACTTTATTTGGGGGGCTCCAAAATAAAAAGAAGCTTACTCCTTGGAAGGAAAGTTATGACCAACTTCAGATCAGATCAGTCGCTCAGTCGTGTCTGACTCTTTGCGACCCCATGAACCGCAGCACGCCAGGCCTCCCTGTCCATCACCAGCTCCCGGAGGTCACTCAGACTCGCATCCATCGAGTCAGTGATGCCATCCAGCCATCTCATCCTCTGTCGTCCCCTTCTCCTCCTGCCCTCAATCCCTCCCAGCATCAGAGTCTTCTCCAATGAGTCAACTCTTTGCATGAGGTGGCCAAAATACTGGAGTTTCAGCTTTAGCATCATTCCTTCCAAAGAAATTCCAGGATTGATCTTCAGAATGGACTGGTTGGATCTTCTTGCAGTCCAAGGGACTCTCAAGAGTCTTCTCCAACACCACAGTTCAAAAGCATCAATTCTTCGGCGCTCAGCCTTCCTCACAGTCCAGCTCTCACATCCATACATGACCACAGGAAAGACCATAGCCTTGACTAGGCGAACCTTTGTTGGTACCAACTTAGACAGCATATTAAAAAGCAGAGACACTACTTTGTCAACAAAGGTCCGTCTATTCAAAGCTATGGCTTTTCCACTAGCCATGTATGGATGTGAGAGTTGGACTATAAAGAAAGCTGAGCACAGAATTGATGCTTCTGAATTGTGGCACTCTTTTGCTTTTTCCATGATCCAGCGGATGTTGGCAATTTGATCTCTGGTTCCTCTGCCTTTTCTAAAACCAGCTTGAACATCAGGAAGTTCACGGTTCACATATTGCTGAAGCCTGGCTTGGAGAATTTTGAGCATTACTTTACTAGCGTGTGAGATGAGTGCAATTGTGCGGTAGTTTGAGCACTCTTTGGCATTGCCTTTCTTTGGGATTGGGATGAAAACTGACCTTTTCCAGTCTTGTGGCCACTGCTGAGTTTTCCAAATTTGCTGGCATATTGAGTGCAGCACTTTCACAGCATCATCTTTCAGGATTTGGAATAGCTCCACTGGAATTCCATCACCTCCACTAGCTTTGTTCATAGTGATGCTTTCTAAGGCCCACTTAACTTCACATTCTAGGATGTCTGGCTCTAGGTCAGTGATCACACCATCATGATTATCTGGGTCGTGAAGCTCTTTTTTGTACAGTTCTTCTGTGTATTCTTGCCACCTCTTCTTAATATCTTCTGCTTCTGTTAGGTCCATACCATTTCTGTCCTTTATCGAGCCCATCTTTGCATGAAATGTTCCTTTGGTATCTCTGATTTTCTTGAAGAGATCCCTAGTCTTTCCCATTCTGTTGTTTTCCTCTATTTCTTTGCATTGATCGTTGAAGAAGGCTTTCTTATCTCTTCTTGCTATTCTTTGGAACTCTGCATTCAGATGTTTATATCTTTCCTTTTTTCCTTTGCTTTTCACTTCTCTTCTTTTCACAGCTATTTGTAAGGCCTCCCCAGACAGCCATTTTGCTTTTTTGCATTTCTTTTCCATGGGGATGGTCTTGATCCCTGTCTCCTGTACAATGTCAGGAACCTCATTCCGTAGTTCATCAGGCACTCTATCTATCATCTCTAGGCCCTTAAATCTATTTCTCACTTTCACTGTATAATCATAAGGGATTTGATTTAGGTCATACCTGAATGGTCTAGTGGTTTTCCCTACTTTCTTCAATTTCAGTCTGAATTTGGCAATAAGGAGTTCATGGTCTGAGCCACAGTCAGCTCCTGGTCTTGTTTTTGCTGATTGTATAGAGCTTCTCCATTTTTGGCTGCAAAGAATATAATCGATCTGATTTCGGTGTTGACCATCTGGTGATGTCCATCTATTTCTGCTTTATTGACTATGCCAAAGCCTTTGACTGTGTAGATCACAATAAACTGTGGAAAATTCTGAAAGAGATGGGAATACCAGATCACCTGATCTGCCTCTTGAGAAATCTGTATGCAGGCCAGGAAGCAACAGTTAGAACTGGACATGGAACAACAGACTGATTCCAAATAGGAAAAGGAGTACGTCAAGGCTGTATATTGTCACCATGTTTATTTAACTTATATGCAAATTACATCATGAGAAATGCTGGACTGGAAGAAACACAAGTTTGAATCAAGATTGCCAAGAGAAATATCAATAACCTCAGATATGCAGATGACACCACCCTTATGGCAGAAAGTGAAGAGGAACTCAAAAGCCTCTTGATGAGAGTGAAAGTGGAGAGTGAAAAGGTTGGCTTAAAGCTCAACATTCAGAAAACGAAGATCATGGCATCTGGTCCCATCACTACATGGGAAATAGATGGAGAAACAGTGGAAACAGTGTCAGAATTTATTTTTCTGGGCTCCAAAATCACTGCGATGGTGACTGCAGCCATGAAATTAAAAGACACTTACTCCTTGGAAGGAAAGTTATGACCCACCTAGATAGCATATTCAAAAGCAGAGACATCACTTTGCCAACAAAGGTTCGCCTAGTCAAGGCTATGGTCTTTCCTGTGGTCATGTATGGATGTGAGAGCTGGACTGTGAAGAAGGCTGAGCACTGAAGAATTGATGCTTTTGAACTGTGGTGTTGGAGAAGACTCTTGAGAGTCCCTTGGACTGCAAGAAGATCCAACCAGTCCATTCTGAAGATCAGCCCTGGGATTTCTTTGGAAGGAATGATGCTAAAGCTGAAACTCCAGTATTTTGGCCACCTCATGCGAAGAGTTGACTCATTGGAGAAGACTCTGATGCTGGGAGGGATTGAGGGCAGGAGGAGAAGGGGACGACAGAGGATGAGATGGCTGGATGGCATCACTGACTCGATGGATGCGAGTCTGAGTGACCTCCGGGAGCTGGTGATGAACAGGGAGGCCTGGTGTGCTGCAGTTCATGGGGTCGCAAAGAGTCGGACATGACTGAGCGACTGATCTGATCTGATCCGATCTGATCTGAATTGTGGCACTGGAGAAAATTCTTGAGAGTCCCTTGGACTGCAAGGAGATCCAACCAGTCCATCCTAAAGAAGATCAGTCCTGGGTGTTCATTGGAAAGACTGATGTTGAAGCTGAAACTCCAATACTTTGGCCATCTGATGTGAAGAGCTGACTCATTTGAAAAGACCTTGATGCTGGGAAAGATTGAGGGCAGGAGAAGAAGGGGACAACAGAGGATGAGACAGTTAGATGGCATCACCGACTCAATGTACATGAGTTTGGGTAAACTGCAGGAGTTCGTGATGGACAGGGAGGCCTGGCGTGCTGTGGTTTATGCGGTTGCAAAGAATCAGACTCGACTAAGCGACTGAACTGAACTCATACTGATAACAGTAATGAATCATTTATCACTCTGCTAAGCACTTTACAAACACTATTATTTAATACTCACACAGCCATATCAGTTTGCCTGAAAGAAAAAAAATTACAGGTAAGATAAACTGAGGTCTCAGGCATATGATTCTGCTAAACATCAGAACCTCAATTTGAACTAAGATTATTTTTATTCAGAAGTCAACATTACATGTTAAAAGATGGATGAGTTTCATGTTTGCACAACACTGAGAATACACTATCATCGATCTGTGCACTTAGCATGGTTAGGATGGAAAATTTTATGTTATGGTATTTTACTACGATTTTTTTTTAAAAGTCTGTACTATCATACACTGTATTGGTACATATTCCAGAGATGTTTTGATATGATCACTTTAATAGTCCTTGACATTAAGGTATTGCATGCTTTTTGCAGAGAAAACTGAGGTGTCCTAAAACCTTTGCCCATCTTCTTATTCATCCTTTCCTCTCTTCTCCTTTCACCTTTCCCCACCCTGGACAAACAGACAGACAGATGTACCTCCTCTTTCTTCAACACACTTGCACATTACCTACAGCCATAAACAATCTTCTCAGCCATGGTTGCTGAGGCTACACCTTAATCCTCGTGTTGATTCCAAACTGAGGCAATTCAGACCAAGCTCACTTGACCCTCACATTGTAAACTGAAGAATAAGCATTTGGGAAGTCAGATTTCCACAAGACTTTGGAAATTGTGATGAAGATGAAACTGAGAGGTGGTAGATGTAGCCAATGACAAGCTCAGGTGTTTAAATGCAACAGCAAACACACACACACACACACACACACACACACATGCATGCACATACACGCCCCTGGGAAGTAAACAAGTGAACTAGTACAATTCCAGAGAAATGAGAAAGTTGAGAAATAGAGGATAACAAGCTTGCCTAGACAGGCTTAGCTGCATTTCCTGAAACTCTCTGAGCCCCAGCTCTTGGTAATTCTTTCATAGACAAGAGAATGATATTGCTGCTTTCTGACCACAAGGTGGGGCTTATATTAGGACAGACTGAAGAGCTCAAGGATTCTTGTGTTTGCCTTTTACATCTAGCAACCTTTCTACAGTGCCGTCCAGATATGATTAAGGGCAACCAACAGTAGCTTACTACACACTGACTTACCAGTCCACAGGATTCTGAAAGCTCCCAGGGTGAAATTTGTGCATCGCTTAAGACTTGCATCAGGAGCACTCCTTTAACAGGAAAAGATAAAATATCTTATTTTTTTCAGAATCTCTTTTTCCCTCGAAAGGGTATATTTGTGAAGGTAGGAAATGCTTTGCTGTGCTTTGTGAATCCCTTAAAAGGTCAAGGTGAGCCCGAGCCATTCCTTCTTTTTCTCTCTTTTATAGTAATGTGGAGTATTTCTTCTTTCTTGAAGAATAGAAGGGGAGGAGAAGAAAGAAGAGGAAGAAATATTAAAACAGGATTATAAGACTTATTAAAATAAACCAACTTATTATATTTAATAAATGATACCCTTCAGATTACACAAATATATTTCAGTAGTCAGGTTATTAAAAATGTAAGCACTTTAGAGTTCATTCAGGTTCTGTGTCCAGGATAGGATAAACAGTTCAAAGTTGAACACTATCTAATGTTTTCAATCCTATCAATGTATCTCTGTGAATGACAGTGTGACCTTATTCAGTGATAACATCAAAGACAAGCTTTAAGAGTTTTTGTGAATGAAGACTTTAGGCAAATATACTTCCATTCCTCACCTCCACCCTGTTGATCGAACTCTTGCTTATAAACCAGAGATGTCATCAAATAGATTCACGGAAGGGGTGATGACAGGACATTTTTGCTCCTCTAAGCAGTTTCAGACCTGTCAGTGGCTTTCCCTGATATTCTTGTAACCCTTAATTTCTAATCTTAAAATGATCTTTTGCCATTTTTCAGAACTTAGGCCATTGAGGTGTAAACTCTCTCCAGGCTGCTGGACCCACATCCAGCCTGGCCTTCTTTCTGCAGAGAGGAAAAGGCCCAGGCTTTGCGATCAGAGAGACTGAGGTTCTCTCTGTCTGAACAGATTTGAGCCCAACTGCTCGTTTGCTGTGTGTACACAATTTTTAATCTCTTAGCCTCAGCTCTCTCACTTGTAAAAGGAAGATGATAGCACCAAAAGCATAAATTGGTTTTTGAGAATTAAATACATTAGCTTATAAAAATAATCCAGTATACTCAAAGCTAAATAAAGATTCAATTCAATCCCTATCAAAATTTCAATGGTATTTTTTTTCACTGAAATGGGAAAAAATTCTAAAATTTGTGTAGAACTAGAAAAGACCCAGAAGAGTCAAAATAATCTTGAAAATAAAGAATTGAGTTGGAGATACCACACTTCCTGATTTCAAATTATCTTATAAAACCATAGTAAACAAAACAATATGGTACTGGCATAAAAATAGACATATAGATCAATGGGATAGAATAGAGAGACCAGAAGTAAACCCAAGTATATACAGTCAATTAATTTTCAATAAAGGCACCAAGAATGCACAATGGAGAAAGAACTGTCTTTTCAGTAAATGGTATTGGTAAAACTGGATATCCACATTGCAAAAGAGTGGAACTGGGTCCTCATCTTACACTATACACAAAAATCAACTCGAAATGAATTAAGGACTTAATGTAAGACATAAAGTCACACAACGCTTAGAAAAAAGCATAAAAATAATGATCCTCGACATCATCCCTGGCAGTGATTTTTTTTGGCTATGACACCAAAAGTGCATACAACAAAAGAAAAAATAAGCAAGTAGGACTACATCAAACTAAAATGCCTCTGCACAACAAAGGAAACAATCAACAAACTGGCAAGTCTGCCTGGAGATTGGGAGAGAATATTTTCAAATCATATAAGTGATAAGGTGTTACTATCCAAAATACAAGAAACACATACAACTCAGTAGCAATACCATAGTGACAAATCCAAAACCCAACTTGATGAAGAAATAGGCAAAGGACTTGTAGACATCTTTTGCAACGAAGACATACAAATGCCAACAGATATATAAAAAGGTGCTCAACATCACTAATCATCTGGAAAATGCAAATCACAAAGAGACATCACCTCATACTTGTTGATAGGGCTATTACAAAAGTTTTTATAAAGCAAAAATGAAACCATAAAAGATAATTTAACTGTTGGCCATGATGTAGAGAAAGGGGGACCCTTGTATACTGCTGGTGGGAATATGAATTGATGTAGCAGCTATGGAAAATAGTATGAAAGTTGCTTGTAAAACTAAAAGTAGAATTACCGTATGATCCAACAATCAATCCCACTTCTGGACATATATCCAAAGGAAGTGAAATAAGTACTTTGAAGAGACATCTGCATTCCCATGTTTATTGTACACTTATTCACAATAGCCGAAATATGGAAACAGTCCAAGCATTCATCAATGGATGAGTGGATCAAATCAATATATTGTACACATTACATTTATACAATGTTATGTGGACCGATGTGTCATTTATATCTCAATAAAGCTGGAAGGAAAAAAAGAAATTGCTATATATACATATTTGCTTTTGTTGTTCAGTTGCTAAGCTGTGTCCAAATCTTTGTGGCCCTGTGGTCTGTAGCCCACCAGGTTCCTCTGTTCATGGAATTTCCCAGGCAAGAATACTGGAGTGGGTTGCCATTTCCTTCTCCAGGTGATCTTTCCCACCCAGGGATCAAACCCACTGTATTGCAGGTAGATTCTTTCCACTGAGCCACCAGGGAAGCCCATATATATGTGTGTATATATGTATATACATAATATGAATATTATTTAAACTTAGAAAAGGAAATCTTGCAATTAAATACATAGAAGCAGAGAATAGAACAGCAGTTACCAGGTGTGGGAGAGTGGGGGAAATGGGGAGATGTTGGTTAAAGGGTACAAAATTTCAAGTATGTAGGATGGATGCTTCTAGGTATTTAATGTACAGATTGTATAGGTTGGATATATCTTCTGCTGCTGCTGCTAAGTCGCTTCAGTCGTGTCCGACTCTGTGCGACCCCATAGACGGCAGCCCACGAGGCTCCCCCGTCCCTGGGATTCTCCAGGCAAGAACACTGGAGTGGGTTGCCATTTCCTTCTCCAGTGCATGAAAGGGAAAAGTGCAAGTGAAGTCACTGAGTCTTGTCCGACTCTTAGTGACCCCATGGACTGCGGCCCACCAGGCTCCTCTGTCCATGGGATTTTCCAGGCAAGAGTACTGGAGTGGGGTGCCATTGCCTTCTCCGTGGATATATCTAGTGATCTAATATATAGCATGGTGACTTAGTTCATAACACTGTATAGAACACTAGAAATTTTCTAAGAGTCGATTTCGAGTATTCTCATCACACAAAATCATTGTAGGCTATGATATGATGATTAGCTTGACTTTAGTAATCATTTCAGTACGCATTTGTGTATCCAATTATCATGTTGTACACAAAATTTTAAAAAATCTTTATTTATTTTTTGGGTCCATCAGGTCTTAGTTGAAGCACGTAGGATCTTCCTTGTGTCGTGTGGGATCTTTTGTTGTGGCCCACAGACTCTCTAGCTGCTGCACACAGGCTCAGTAGTTACAGCATGTGGGCTTGGTTTTTCCTTGACATGTAGGATCTTAGTTCCCTGGCCATAGACTAACCCACGTCCCCTGCATTGCAAGGTGGATTCTTAATCACTGGACAAACAGGCAAGTCCCTAATTTTTATTTATTTATTTTTTTTAAAAAAAGAACCTAGTATAGTGACTGAAACACAATGAATTTTAATCTATCCCTCACTTCCACCTCCTTACGGCCTGTCTTCTTTGTACCACCAGCTATTGCCACCTCTCCATGCAGCTGCGGACGTAATTGAGGAACTCGCCTCAGGGTGCAGTTGGAACACTTCTATTAAGCAAGAATTGTCACAGGAAGAATTTCCCAGGCAAGACTACTGGAGTGGATTTCCATTTCCTTCTCCAAGGAATCTTTCTGACCCAGCGATCAAACCTGTGTCTCCTGTCTGGCAGACAAAGTTCTTTACCACTGAGCCACCTGGGAAGCCCTAAAACCAAAGATAGTCACTTCTATTTGTGTTATTCACTAACATTTCCCAAGCAACTAGAAGAAAGGGCTTGAAGTATAGAAGATACTTGTAAAATATCTGTTAAATGGATGAATGATGGGGAAATGAGGTCTCTTTGCATATATTTTCAAGTAATCGTCATTAAATTGATGTTTTTGCTAAAAAATGTTTCCAACTCCAACCACATAACTTGTTTCACAATAAATGGTCAACAGTTGCAACTGATCTACGAAGTCATGAGGAAACCAAGTGAGAGGAAATGGTGTCAGGAGACAGGAAGCACTTCCTCTCATTCTTGGAAGGCTGGAGGAATAGGTGTGTGTGTGTGCTCAGTCATGTCTGATTCTTTGTAACCCTTTGGACTGTAGCCTGCCACGTTCCTCTGTCCATGGGATTTCTCAAGCAAGAATACTGGACTGGGTTGCCATTTCCTTCTCCAGGGGATCTTCCTGACCCAGGGATTGATCTCTCGTCTCCTGCGTCTCCTGCATTGCAGGCAGATTCTTCCCCTGCTGAGCCATCTCAGAAGGCCCAGGAGGGATAGGTAGAAGTCTGGTGGTAAAACTCCCTATCCCCGTTACCCCCAATTCTAGGCTGTTTCTTCATTAAAATCATTAAGATTTAGGCTCTTCTCAGTAGATGAGAATCTTGCAAGGGACACTTTTTAGTTGACAACATTAAAGAGCAAGTGCAAATTCTCTGCAAGATTTGCAAGATCTCAGGTTTGGGCAACTGTCCTCTCCTGGCATAAATGTTTCAAGTTTCCCAGGGACAATTCTTCATGTATTGCACATACACTGTGGTTCTTAGAATAAAGCATCAGACAGTAGGGACCATATAGACAAATTTCCTCATTTCACAAATGAAAACCCAAAGCCTTGACAGAAGGAGGAACTTGTTCTTTTATTAGATTAATGTGTCCACCTCCCCTCGCTGAATCAAGTTCCTCTTCTGCAGCTTTCTAACTCCTTTCAGGCAGAAAATGGTGGGAAAAAGAAGGGAAATATGCTCAAAACAAAGTCTGTGTGACTTACAGACACGTGAGAAACTCTGTTGAGATGGCTCAGAATCTCTGGACTTGTTTAGGTTCAAATCCTCCTGATTCTGTCTCCTACTTGCTGGGGTGACCTTTTGCAAATTGCTTAATCTCTTTGAGGCTCGTTTGGCATCTGTTAAATGGGAATATATAATACAGAAATATAGGGTTATTACGACTAATGTGCTATACTAATAATCTCCTATTAATACAATTATTCTTGAATGAGAACTCTCTGCACTCATTGCTAAGGTCTAAGTAAGTGAAGCTCAGAAAAGAAATGTGCCAATTTAATTTTCTGTTAACCTTGGCTCTCCAATGTGTGCTTCATTTATCTTTGGGTATCTTTAGTGGGTGTTTGCAAGGCCCTGCTTTTCTGACTGGGTGTGTTCTTATCTGTTTCTTCTCTCTTTTACTCATTTTGCTTTTATCTTCAACTTTACAAGCAACGATGTCAGTGGTGCTTTCCAGGTTCACCCCCCCCCCCCACAGCTGGGGGAAAGAAAGTGCATGAAAAGTTCATCCAACAGACTTGGAGTGGACAGTTTTTCCTTTGTTTCAAAACTCCACTAGATTCTGTAGGTGCTGATTTCCTCCTTCCTGGTCTAGGGACCATAAGCAGGGATTTAATTTTGATGAGTAACATGATATGGTCAAGAAAAAGAACACCCTAGATGAGGCAAATTGTAAATTATGTTAGATGAGAAAATAAACAGCTTAGAGACAAAAGGGTCACAAATCTGGAAATCAGACAACACAGGGCATCAGATTGAGAGGAGATGGATAAAGAAGTTTTATATCCTAATTTTGCATAAATCTGGGGAATTTTGAGAGACTGGCTTGCATCTCTAAACCCATACACAATCTGAATTATTTTCTAATTTTGTTTTCTTTTTCTGTGAAACACATAGATTTTTCTTAAATTCTGTATATATTTGGCAACCTGAAGGGAATTATGAAAGGAATCAACTTTCCTTCTCTATCTTAGCTGCTTTTTGCCCCTGGTGCTCCTTTTTAGCATCAGTTGAAAGCAGCACTCACCATTTTTACTGATTTGGGTTTACTCTTATGGGCAATAAGAAAACTATAGGTCATTCGTATCTTTATTGAATATGAAGATTCTATTCCTCTCTCTCATTCTTGTCCTTATCCAATCTCTACCTCCTCTTTTGACAACATCACGAATTTCTTCCTGAAGCTTCTGTTCTGAATGCATGCAGGGACAGCAAACAGCAGGCAGAAAATATCATTTCTCTTTCAGTTGACTTGACTTAAAGACAAGTCAGGATCCTTTCATTATTCTCTAGTGTTTTACCTCCAGTATCCCCTTTATTGGTTTTACTCCTTAAGATTTTTAACAGAGATCAGTGAATTCCTGAAAATTGCTGACACAACTTTGTACACTTAGGCTTAAGTGGATTTAGTAGTAAGGAGAGGGCATAGAGCTTTCATTACATTTGTAAAGGATTAAGTGGTTAAAATAAGGAAATCAAGCCAGTCAATCCTATAGAAACTCAACCCTGAATATTCACTGGAAGAACTGAAGCTCGAAGCTCCAATACTTTGGCCACCTGATGCGAAAAGCTGGCTCATTGCAAAAGACCCTGATGCTGGGAAAGATGTGAGGGCAGGAGCAAAAGAGGGCAACAGAGGATGAAATGGTTCGATAGTATCAATACACATGAGTTTGAGTAAACTCAGGGAGATAATGAAGGCCAGGGAGGCCTAAGTGCTGCAGTCCATGGGGTTGCAAAGAGTCAGACATGACTTGGCGACTGAACAACAGGAACTATTGTGATATCCACAAGAGAAGCTAATCTGTTTAGTCTTAGTGTGTTTAAGGTTAATTATATTAAATCCATGGGTCACCATTCAAGCTCATTCATTGGCTTCTGGAAGTACTGTTTGTGGGGTCTTCTGGATTCTCCAAGGTCTGCGAAACAAAGGTAATGGGAAGAAGGAAGTAGCAGAGTCCTCCATCAGTGGATGCTAAACACTTACAGGCCCTGCATCCTGCATTCCATCCCTCACCCTGCCTCTTATGTACTACCTCTTACCCCAGCCTGCTATCAGCCTATAAGGTGCTGGATGGTTAATTCACCAAAGGGGAAAATTGCTGCCTTGCTGACCTGGTTACTCTTTTATCTGTTCACTGTTAAATCAGAGCATGAGCCAGAACTCTAGTTTCCATTCTGGAGTCTTCTGGGTTCATGTGCATAAAGCAGTTGTCCCCGTGGGAGAGCAAAAATAGACAAAGACAAACATTTTTACTTCCTTTTGTTGATACTGCTCTTGGTGGGAAAACTCTGAGAACTGGGGAATTTTTACTTTCATTGGAGAAACGTTTGTGGAGCACCTGTTTACTGCAAGCACTGGGCCAGAAGTTGGCACATGGTGTGAACAAAGCAGATGTGGTCTCTGACCTTGTGGAATTTCCAGTCAGGTGAGTCTTGTATCAGCAATCCCACAGATGGGCTGAGCTCTCTTCAACAGAATCTGACATGGCATTTGGATTTCAATCAAATTTGTGTCTTAAATACTTCAGTGATCCCTAAGGGCAAAGTAGGGGAAAGAACTAGTTAAGGTGAAGCTCACATTTTAAAACAAAAATTTCAAAATTAAGTTTTAAGAAAGAGAGTTGTGAGAGAAAAAATACAGAAACTGCAACGTAAGCTCTGTTTTCCATGTCAACTGCTTTCATCAAATTGCTAACAGTTTCATCTCAACTTAGTTTTTAAAAAATTCACATATCTATAAAAACAAAAGGTCAAAATAATAAAGAAACTTTTAAAGAAAGGGGGAAAATAGCTATATAAATTTATGCAACCTTGAATCAGCATTTTAAAGCTTTTTCTTCCAACTGTTGTTTGACTCAACCGCATGTGTGGGTCTTGGTTACCTCAAGACATAATTAAAACATGCAGAAGTCCACTCATTTCTAATATAGCAACTTCCCTTTTTTCCAAATGGTTTCATTTCCTATGTCCTTTCCTTCACACGAAATAAATTCTACTGCCAAATAACACATGATTGTTATTTCAAAGATAGATATTTTATTATAAACATTGGAGTAAATAGTCCTAAAACTCTTGTTTCACAAATCTAACAAAGAAATGACTACAAGTAAACAATTCTGTTTAACTTTTTTCATATTGAAGACAGGCTGATCTGTCCATAATAAATGTGTGTTTCCACAACCAGCTTCAGGGGGCAGGTATTTTATGTTTATGATCTTGGCATTGACAACATTGTAATTCAAATTGAGTGATATGTATTTAGCATTTGCTATGGTTCTCTTAAATGGCTTCCTTGGTGACTCACAGTAAAGAGTCAACCTGCAATGTAAGAGACCTGGATTCGATTTCAGGGTTGGAAAGATCCCCTGGAGAAGGGAATGGCAACCCACTCCAGTATTCTTGCCTGGGAAATCCCACGGACAGAGGAGCCTAGCAAACTCCAGTCCATGGGTCACAAAGAGTCAGACACAGCTGACTGAATAACAATTTCATTTTATGGTTCTCTTAACCTTGAGAATTGTTGAACTGAGACTAATTTCCTCAAGGGAAGAAAAAAATTCCAGGTGCAAGCTGAGACTTTAGTATGGGCTTTGGGAAAGATGGTTCAGATTTTAAGAGTATCAGATGCAATACCAGAATAGCATCAGCTTGCTCAAAGTCTCTTGGTTAATCAATGGGGGAAATATTCAAACCCAATTTCATCTCACTTCAGAATCCATGTTCTTTTCACCACATTCTGCTTTATATTATGAATACGACTTAGTTTAGGCATACAAAAAAGCCTTAATTCTAAAATACCTATTTGAAGTGGGAGTAGGGTGAAGAGTGTGGGTGGGACATAAAGTGTTTAACACATCAAAAAGACATTCCGCTTTACTGTGAAGAGCTGGATGAAAGAGGAGTTACTTGTCAAGGTGGAAAAAGTACATGCCCATCTTTGTCTGTCTTGCTTGGCTCTTTGTTTAGCTCTTCCCTTTCTTGGATGACGGACTTGGTCCCATGGTTATGGTGAAGATCTCTGGAGGCTCTTTGTTAAGTGCTGGGTGGAACTTACATAAACAGATCAATGGTCAGGAGTCCCCTGAACTCTGCATTCATTCCTGCTGCTGCTGCTGCTGCTGCTAAGTCACTTCAGTTGTGTCCGACTCTGTGAGACCCCACAGACAGCAGCCCACGAGGCTCCCTTGTCCCTGGGATTCTCCAGGCAAGAACACTGGAGTGGGTTGCCATTTCCTTCTCCAATGCATGAAAGTGAAAAGTGAAAAGTGAAAGTGAAGTCGCTCAGTCCTGTCTGACTCTTAGCGACCCCATGGACTGCAGCCTACCAGGCTCCTCCACCCATGGGATTTTCCAGGCAAGAGTACTGGAGTCGGGTGTCATTGCCTTCTCCGGCATTCATTCCTAGAGGATGACAAAATGTCACTTGTATTTATGTGCAGCTTTTCTCTTCTTTTAAACTTTTCACTTTGCTCTATTTTGAAGCAGTATTTCCTCAAACAAGCTAGCCTTCAAACAAGGAGCCTCTTCCTATTTGACCCTATTTAGACCTTCTACTTACTATGTAGTAGCTCATAGAGTTACCTTTACAGAAGGGGGACAAGACCAGAATTATGCCCCATCTAGTCACTTTTTCTTTGTCCATCCTTGCCTCTGATAGATGGACTGAGGACATAATGCATCCAGGTTACACTATTAGAGATCACCAACATTTGCAAAGATGTCCTTTTGCTTTATACATGAATGCTACATTCTGAGGAAAGTGTAAGCATGTGTGCTAAGTTGCTTCAGTCATGTCTGACTCTTTGTGATCCCATGGACTGTAGCCCATCAGGCTCCTCTGTCCATGGAATTTTCCAGGCAAGAATTCTGAAGTGGGTAGCCATTCCCTTCTCTAGGGGATCTTCCTGACCCAGGGATTGACCCTGGGTTTCCTGAATTGCAGGCAGATTCCTTACTGTCTGAGCCACCAGGGAAGCCCTGTCTTAGTGGTACTGCTGGTAAAATTGGGTCGTAATGATGATGCACAGAACCAGTCACCTCAGGGTCCTTCCATATGAGAATATTTCCTTGCTGAAGAAATCAGCATTACTGAAGCAAAGAGACTGAATTTTCTTTAAAATTCAGGTTCTTCTTACATATCTGGCCCCAGCTTTTCCTTTCCGCACTCCATAAATGTTTCTTATACTATGCTTACCAATTTCAGGAACTCAACTGGGCCATATTGTCTTACATCTCATTAACTTGTTATTTGCTTTTGCCTCCACTAGCAAAGTAATCACCCTTTCTCCCCACTCTGTTTGTCTTATTCCTACTCATCACCAATACTAGGTCACGGTTTCAAAGATGTTTCTTCAGACAACTCCATTCATTAAAACTGCATCAGAGTTCCCATTTGTTTGCTCTCTGAGCTTCCTATAGGTATCTGTATTGTAATAGTCATTCACTGTGTTGTACTTGCTTATGTAGCCAGTTGTCCCTATTCTACATTAGACCACAGACTCCTCAAAGCCACAGACTATATCTTATTTACAAAATAGTCACATCTCTTACTACAAGACAGGCATTAGCTGGTAATAAATATATACTAAATAAATAAGGGAGCAATCAAGTTCCTAAAATAGTAAGTTTAAAAACAGTAAAGATTGCATTGCTACAGAAGTTGATGTAAGGTTCTATTTTGTCTTCTAGTCTTCTGTCAGTTGGAGGAAGAAGAGAGAAACATGGTTGTTCAGAAATCTAATAACCTCTTTGGAAAGCCTTCAAACACAGCATTACTATTCCACACACACGTGTGTGGACAAGCTCATTGCTCTATCAAGCTTCCTGGGAAAGAAGGAAGGTGTTGAATCAAGCTGCATTCTTTATAAGCTATGTACTTGGACAGACTTTCCTTACTGTATCCTCCCTTCCTTAGGGTTCTCTTCCCAAGGAAGTCTAAACTAATCAAGACTCATGAGGGATGAAGAAATGTCACTGAGTCATACAAAGGTGGTTTTGTGTCCTAGGGTTCTGAAGAAAAGTCGTTTCGACTCCCTTTTGTAAAAGTGCTTTTAGACCAGGACCAGAACTATCAGCTCCACTAATACTTAGATATATGAACATGGAGACATTGTTGAGTTTCCTCATGAGTAAAATGAGGACATTATTACTTGTCCTATTGTTGTGATTAAAACACATACACGCAGTCTCTGGTATCAAGCAAATTGAAGTGATACTTAAGGTAGTTGGGGTCACTAAACAAAACTTTCTGCAATGGAAGTTTTCTCCCCAAAGCATGCTGCTGCTGCTACTGCTAAGTCGCTTCAGTCGTGTCCGACTCTGTGCGACCCCATAGACGGAAGCTCACCAGGCTCCCCCGTCCCTGGGATTCTCCAGGCAAGAATACCGGAGTGGGTTGCCATTTCCTTCTCCAACGCATGAAAGTGAAAAGTCAAAGTGAAGTCGCTCAGTCGTGTCCGACTCTTAGCGACCCCACGGACTGGACTGGAGCGTACCAGGCTCCTCCGTCCATGGGATTTTCCAGGCAAAAGTACTGGGGTGGGGTGCCATTGCCTTTCCTGTCCCCAAAGCATAGATGTTCCTATTCTGAAATATCATTACTCTTGGTCTAATTTTCAACAACTCTTTATCAAAAAATTTAATTTAAATCCTATATAAATATTTAAACTAGTTATTTCTTCAAGTATTCTGGAATTCCATAGGTTTTAAGACTGTACTCCAGATTTTGAATCTGAAATGGTCACTTGTTCTCTAATACAAACAGATTTTGATCTCAAGCTTTACATTCTAGTAAATCATAACTCACACTGATGTTGTCTCTATTGCATTATATACTGTAATCTGATTCAGCTTGGTATTTCAAAAGCCAATCTTTCATCAAGATCCTTTAAGTCAAATAAGATTTTTAGGAAATAATGTTTTGGTAAGTATCTTTGTAGTTTGAAAGTCAATCATTTGACAAAAGTGAGAACTACAAACCAGGGCTCTTGGGGTAGATGGGCATTGACCAGTTTAGAAGTTAAGCCAGGTAGTTTACATAAATTTACTTTATGAGACAAGTGGATGTTATTAACTCATTTTATAAATAAAGAAGACTAAGATCATGGCATCTGGTCCCATCACTTCATGGCAAACAGATGGGGAAACAGTGGAAACAGTGGCTGATTTTATTTTTCTGGGCTCCAAAATCACTGCAGATGGTGACTGCAGCCATGGAATTAAAAGACACTTACTCCTTGGAAAGAAATATATGACCAACCTAGACAGCATATTAAAAAGCAGAGACATTACTTTGCCAACAAAGGTCTGTCTGGCCAAGGTTATGGTTTTTCCAGTGGTCATGTATGGATGTGAGAGTTGAACTATAAGAAAAGCTGACTGCCAAACAATTGATGCTTTTGAAGTGTGGTGTTGGAGAAGACTCTTGAGAGTCCCTTGGACTGCAAGGAGATCCAACCAGCCCATTCTAAAGCAGATCAGTCCTGGGTGTTCATTGGAAGCACTGATGTTGAAGCTGAAACTCCAATAATTTGGCCACCTGATGCAAAGAGCTGACTCATTTGAAAAGACCCTGATGCTGGGAAAGATTGAAGGCAGGAGGAGAAGGGGATGACAGAGGATGAGATGGCTGGATGGCATCACCGACTCAATGGACATGAGTTTGGGTGGACTCCAGGAGCTGGGGTTGGACAGGGAGGCCTGGTGTGCTGTGGTTTGTGGAGTCGCAAAGAGTCGGACATGACTGAGAGACTGAACTTAACTGAACTGATAAATACAGAAACTGGAACTCAGAAAGTTTAAAAGCTACACAAAAGTAGGTGGCTGATCCTGGGTTTAAACCCAGATGCTCTTTCCACTAAGCATATACTTCTTACCTTTCCATTACACATCACCTCATTCACCCCAACCAAGTAACTCCTTTTGAACCACATCCTGGAACATAAACAATTCTTTATTTTACCACCTGAGAGTCTTTCAACAGTGTCCTTATCTAGAAGGTGTTCTCTTTCATCCTTCTCCTTTAGAGTCCTCCATACTTCAATACCCTGTTCTATATACTTACGGAAAATTCTGCCCTTGTGCTCTTGTTGGAATAAATATCTTGGTACCACTTGTCTGTTCTGTAATATATCCTGGTTCTTATATTGCTTTCTTCTTTGGATAGACCATATTCTTTAAAAACAAATACTTAGTCTTCTCTGTCTCCAGATTCCCATATTACTCAGAAGTTACTCAATAAATATTTGTGGAACTGATAAATATTTGTGAAAGATATTCCCTTTTGTTCTGTTAAACACATATTAGAAATCCAAATCTTTTGAAAAAGTAACATGCTCCTTGAGAGCGATAATTGTTCTGGAAACTTTCCAAAATACTTAGAAATGGACTTCTTGTAAATTGTGTCCCCATTAAAAGTGGTTGATTAGGTTGCCTTATCTATCATTACAGCACATATAATTTACCTGAAGAAATGATGGTGCCATAAAAGAACAATCACAAATGACCTTACTCTAACAGCTGCCAGATGGGATCATGATAAAATTCTCAAATAAAAAGGACTACTATTGACAATAATGTATCAAACTGAGAAACTTGACTATTAAAAAAATTTTTTAAATGTTTTAAAAGAAACATGGTTTTAAACAAAAGCAATAGAATTATTTGAAAGATCAAATAAAGCTTGGATCACACAGAAAATTTGATAAGAAACCAATCACTAGAGGAGTCAGATGACTCAGATGTGCTCTCAAAGGGCGGATGGTTGCATATTGTGGAATTTCCTCTGACATGATGCAAGCATGATGGTGCACTTGTTCCCTGTTCTTACAATGATATAAAAAGCCACAGGAGTTCTCTGCCCAACAGAAGTCCTCTGGGACAGCAGAGCCACAAGCATCTAGAACGAGAGCCAGAAGAAACCTGACAAAAAGCCTCTTTTTCAAATATGACTTCTAAGCTGGTTGTTGCTCTCCTGGCAGCTTTCCTGCTTTCTGCAGCTCTGTGTGAAGGTAAGCACATCCTTCTAATCTACAGAAGTTTCCTGTGTCTAAATGTGATGCTCAGATAGCAAGATTATCCTTCATGCCTGGATAACAAGCCTCCTTTTTATTTAGCAAGAGAAAACCATCTTTGCAGTCATTTACTGTCAAATTGAAGTTTTAATTTTTTAGGTTGTATCGATACATTTATAAAGTTTGATTTATATAAACATTCTGTTCCTATCATCATTCATACTCTGTAGTATACAAATAATTAACATAAATCTATAATTTACAGTATATTTTATTGGAGGCCACATTTACCCAAATTATCTGTTAATATTGAGTAAGGTAACTCAGGTTATTTAACTCCATGTACTATTTAATTGACACGCTTCAGGTAACTATCAATTGCTCTTTGGCCTAAAGACAGATTATAAACCTTATTGGGATCCCTCTTAAGAAATACAGTTAATAATGTTTGGGCTTCCCTGATAGCTCAGTTGGTAAAGAATCCACCTGCAATGCAGGAGGCTCTGGTTCAATTCCTGGGTCAGGGAGATCCACTGGAGAAGGGACAGGGTACCCATTCCAGTATTCTTGCTCTTCCCTTGTGGCTCAGCTGGTAAAGAATCCACCTACAATGTGGGTAGACCTGGGTTCGATCCCTGGGTTGGGAAGATCCCCTGGAGAAGGAAGAAGTTACCCACTCCAGGATTCTGGACTGGAGAATTCTATATTCCACAAGAGGGATCCCGATAAAGTTTATAATCTGTCTTTAAGCCCTCTTATGAAATACAGTTAGAATGTTTATGGCCTATACCATAAACATTATATATGGTATATGGCATATGTATATGTTTTTAAATGTTAAGGATTTTATTAAGATAGAGTACAATCTCTGGGTAACTCACATATATTTCTATTAATTCCTCCTGAAGTCAGTTTCCCTTTTGGTGAATCTTAGTTTGCTTGCCATTAATAACACTGTGATATCACAGAGGATTATGCAATGCTGAGGAGGAGAAAATGTACCATGAGGATGTCAACATTCTCCAAAGACAACTCTAAGTCTTTACACCATTCAATGTTGTTAGGAATGATTCTTTTTAAAACAAAAAGAAAAACTGAAGCCAGAGCCTGGGAGAATATTCAGCTATTAATTTCAGGGATAAGTTTGCTTAAAGATGTGATGTTTACCAAACAGATACTCACCAAATGATCACATTGGAATTAATAAGCATGAAGCTAGCCAAGCTGTGCTTATGGATTAAATAAATTCTTAATTTTTTTCCACAGCTGCAGTTCTGTCAAGAATGAGTACAGAGCTTCGATGCCAATGCATAAAAACACATTCCACACCTTTCCACCCCAAATATATCAAAGAATTGAGAGTTATTGACAGTGGGCCACACTGTGAAAATTCAGAAATCATGTAAGTAATTTCAAAAGTGATTATTTTACTTTAGTCAGCCTAGAATTGAGATGCGGAAGAATCCAGCAAAGTTCTAGGTACTAGGAGTACATAGTGAGAAAAATAGAAAGGAAAAATTCTTTGTCTCCATGGCATTTAAATATGGGACTCTCCATGACTCATAGCTAAAAATTAGTTTGGACTTCCATTTTATGCCTGTACTCAAGGAACCATGATTTGAATGGCAAGGTGGTGTTTGAAGCCCATGAAATATTGATTTTAATCATATCTCTCTCATTTCAGTGTTAAGCTTACCAATGGAAAAGAGGTCTGCTTAAACCCCAAGGAAAAGTGGGTGCAGAAGATTGTGCAGGTATTTTTGAAGAAGTAAGTTTTTCTTGAATTTATATTCATTTATCCTGTGACATTTACTCCAAAAGTCAGCCTTTAAATTTTCTGCTGCTGCTGAAAATTATTTTCTTTTAAGTAGTTGCTTCTTTGATTAAAAAAAAAAAAAAAAATAACAGCAATAGTGTGTTTGTTGTACTCATGACTGGGAGATCATATATCTCAGTTTGTCCAGAGAAGTGTGGGTGTATGCTTGTGCCCTCTGTCATTAGCAAAGCTCCCTATAAATCTCAGAAATATTCTGGTTTAGATAACTTATCTGATCTCTCTATCTGTAGTTGAAAATATAGAGCATTTCTAACACATGAATATCTAAGACTGTCTTAATTTTTATATTACATGTATTTTTAAGAACCATACCTTTCTCCTTATTAGAACATTGCTAATTTTTAAACTTTTTGTTTTATTTTATTTATTTTCAGAGCTGAGAAGCAAGATCCATGAAAAAGAAAAAACAACCAAAAATCCTTTTTCCATTGCTTCCAAGAATTCCTCAGTAAAGATGCCAATGAAACTTCAGAACAAATCTACTTCAGTGCCCGTGTACTGTGTGGGTCTGGTGTAGGGTTGTCAGATAAAATACAGGATTCCAGTTATATTTGAATATTAAGTAAAACAATGAATATTTTTTCAGTGTTGCATGTACATTGTTCCATGTAGGACACGCTTATATTTTAGAAATTATTCATTGTATAATGTAAATTCCAATCGATCTGGAAATCCTGCTTTTTTGTTTTTTGTTTTTGTTAATCTTGCAACCCTAGCCTGCTGGCCAGGATTCCCGAGTGCCTGTTCAACTGCACCTTGATTTCTTTATTCCTAAACTGGAGAAAAAAATCTCAGCCATCTTTCTACCTTACAGAGATGTGAGGACATGTGGAAGCACTTTAACTTTTATTTGGTCATGTAAATTATTTTCAAGTGTAACTTATTTACCTATTTATATATTTATTTAAGTCTCAAATACAATAATGTTTGTGCATGAATTTGGAGAAATGGGAAAGAAGCATTATTGATAAGATAGTATAATGATGGTAGTAAATTTATACTTATTTTATATATTAAGTGATGTTTTGATCAAGATTGTTATATTTTAACCATAGTTACAAGATTAGCAAACTAAAAGACACAAACAGAAAGGACTCTCAGTCAATTTTTCTTTCAGATAAACAATGGATAACTTTTAGTATATAAATACATAATTATTTATCTGAAACTTTAATTGAACTGGAAGTCCTACTTTTGAGATGCCTGGCCTAGTCTTGCCCTTATTATGCAATGATGTGTTGAATCATGTGAATCCTGAGACTATCTTTCCTACATCTGTATAAATTTACCAGGCAATATGAATTAAGTAATTTTTTGTATTATTTATTTATTTATTCTGAACAATTAGATTCTCATAGTTTAAATTATTGTGTATTCCAACATAAACTTTATTTTTGACTTTAAGATGCTTTTATATGTTCACAGTTCTTTCTACTGGTTTTGATAGTATGAAAATATGAATGTAACTATAAGACATTTAAAATAAAATTCATTATCAGAGTCATCAGGAGTTTGTCTTCATTTTTCTTTGGTAGTTTTAAGATTTGTTGCTTAATTCATTTATATTAAAAATCATGTTTCAATTTAAAAGACATAAATGCTGCTGCTAAGTCACTTCAGTCGTGTCCGACTCCGCGTGACCCCATAGACGTCAGCCCACCAGGCTCTCCTGCCCCTGGGATTCTTCAGGCAAGAACACTGGAGTGGGTTGCCATTTCCTTCTCCAATGCATGAAAGTGAAAAAGTGAAAGTGAAGTCTCTCAGTCGTGTCCGACTCTTAGCGACCCCATGGACTGCAGCCCACCAGGCTCCTCCATCCATGGGATTTTCCAGGCAAGAGTACTGGAGTGGGGTGCCATTGTCTTATACTTACCCTTAATACTTTATATATTATGTAGGAAATATATTTGCAGATAAACATAACTCCTTTCCAGAGATAGATTACAATCAGTAGTCTTTTCCATAGAATGATGGAAATTTTCTCAACTTCCCACTGTATATCATTTTACTAAATGAAGGTGACTTCAAATTTTCAACAGATAACCTAGGTGTCTGTACAGCTTAACACAACTGGACACTCAATGAAAGAGGGAAGAGGGCACTCATTATAAAGTGCTTCTCAGCTAACTGAAGAAAACTGATACATATGAGACAAAGAAATTTAAAATATAATTAAAGACCAAGCTGATTTAAAAACAAATCAAGCAAAACTCTTAAAAATAAAACCAAAATCTAACAAAATAAAACTCAGTGGATGAGTTTTATAACACTCTAGACACAGCTGCAAAGAAAATTGGAGATCAGAAATAAACCCAAAGACTTTATCCAGAATTTAAAGAGATATAAAGACATAGTAAATTAGAAAAGTAGAAAGAATGACATAGAAGAATTAGGGATAAAGACTTATTGATGTCCAGCTGAATTTTTACAAGCAGATGAGAGAGCAAAGGTCAACATTTAAAGTGAATGGTTGCCCCCCCCCCCCCCCCCCCCCCACCCCCCCCACCCAAAAAAAAAAAAAAAAAAAAAAAAAAAAAAGGAAAAAACTTCCCAGAAATTATACAATAAAAACAACAATCAGTTTTAAAAGAAATCCAACTTGGCAATTCTTAACTCTACATTTCTAGTCAAAAAACAAGGACCTTAGAATTTTAATGTTTATCCAACTCCCAGCACATTTACTAGAGCCAGACATCTTGGAATGTGAAGTCAAGTGGGCCTTAGGAAGCATCACTATGAACAAAGCTAGTGGAGGTGATGGAATTCCAGTTGAGCTATTTCAAATCCTAAAAGATGATGCTGTGAAAGTGCTGCACTCAATATGCCAGCAAATTTGGAAAACTCAGCAATGGCCACAGGACTGGAAAAGGTCAGCCTGCATTCCAATCCCAAAGAAAGGCAATGCCAAAGAATGCCCAAACTATCGCACAATTGCACTCATCTCACATGCTAGTAAAGTAATGTTCAAAATTCTCCAAGCCAGGCTTCAACAATACGTGAACCATGAACTTCCAAATGTTCAAGCTGGATTTAGAAAAGGGAGGGAACCAGAGATCAAACTGCCAACATCCACTGGATCAGCGAAAAAGCAAGAGAATTCCAGAAAAACATCTATTTCTGCTTTATTGACTATGCCAAAGCCTTTGAATGTGTGGATCACAATATATTGTGGAAAATTCTAAAAGAGATGGGCATACAGGATCACCTGACCTGCCTTTTGAGAAATTTGTGTGCAGGTCAGGGCAACAGTTAGAAGTGGGCATGGAACAACAGACTGGTTCCAAATAGGAAAAGGAGTACATCAAGGCTGTGTATAGTCACCCTGCTTATTTAACTTCTATGCAGAGTACATCATGAGAAATGCTGGGCTGGATGAAACACACACTGGAATCAAGATTGCCAGGAGAAATATCAGTAACCTCAGATATGCAGATGATACCACCCTTATGGCAGAAAGTGAAAAGTAACTAAAGAGCCCTTGATGAAAGTGAAAGAGGAGAGTGAAAAAGTTGTTTTAAAGCTCAACATTCAGAAAACTAAGATCATGGCATCTGGTCCTATCACTTCATGGCAAATAGATGGGGAAACAGTGAGAGACTTTATTTTTGGGGGCTCCCAAATCTCTGCAGATGGTGATTGCAGCCATGAAATTAAGACGCTTACTCCTTGGAAGAAAAGTTATGACCAACCTAGACAGCATATTCAAAAGCAGAGACATTACTTTGCAAACAAAGGTCTGTCTAGTCAAGGCTATGTTTTTTTTTCAGTAGTCATGTATGGATGTAAGAGTTGGACTATAAAGAAAGCTGAGTGCTGAAGAATTGATGCTTTTGAACTGTGGTGTTGGAGAAGACTCTTGAGAGTCCCTTGGACTGCAAGGAGATCCAACCAGTCCATCCTAAAGGAGATCAGTTCTGGGTGTTCATTGGAAGGACTGATGTTGAAGCTGAAACGCCAATACTTTGGCCACCTCATGCAAAGAGCTGACTCATTTGAAAAGACTCTGATGCTGGGAAAGAATGAAGGCAGAAGGAGAAGAGTATAACAGAGGATGAGATGGTTGGATGGCATCACCAACTCAATGAGCATGAGTTTGAGTGAACTCCAGGAGCTGGTGATGGACAGGGAGGCCTGGGGTGTTGCAGTCCATGGGGTCGCAAAGAGTTGGACACTGAGCGACTGAACTGAACTGAACTGAGCACATTTACTATTGATGTGGTTATCTTAAGTCCACTCTTTTTTTTTTTAATTATAAAAAGGCTACCCTTTTTGGGGTGAGGAAAATTCCTCTATTAATTTTTCATTTGTTAGTTCATATTGCAGTCAAATTTTCCTATGTTGTTTAGCTCCTTTCAATCACCCTAGATACATGCAACTGCCATTTTCTCTCTGAGTCAACATTATCAGCAGTGTGGAGCAAAGCTCGTTCTGTTTTCTAATTCCCAAGCCACATTAATACAAAAGTGTGCAGCATGATAGAATGTTTTTTAGTTAGTTAATTTTTTTATTGAAGGATAATTGCTTTACAGAATTTTTCTGCTTTCTGTCAAACCTCAACATTAATCAGCCATAGGTATACATATATCCCCTCCCTTTTGAACTTCCCTTCCATCTTCCTCCCCATCTCACCCCTATAGGTTGGTACAGAGCCCCTGTTTGAGTTTCTTGAGCCATACAGCCAATTCTCCTTGGCTATCTATTTTACATATGGTATTCTAAGTTTCCATGTTACTCTTTCCACACATCTCACCCTTTCCTCCCCTCTCCCCATGTCCATAAGTTTATTCTCTATGTCTGTTTCTCCACTGCTGCCTTGTAAATAAACTCTTCTGTACCGTTTTTCTAGATTCCATATATATAGAATTTTTGAGAGTGAGGCACAAGCAGGAACCAACTGAAAATTCAATGCCAGTAGTTTCTGTTCTTAGAAACATGGTTTCCCTCTGGAGGTAAACTCTCCCTGCCTGTTGATCTTTACCAGCCCTGCTGTGGGGCCTCTTCTTCCTCAGAGTTCTGCTTAAATTTCATGTCCAGTACTCTTCTCTTCAGACCCCAATTGGATTTTTATAATTCCTTTGTCCTACCCACCTTTGTAGTCATCTTGTGGATCTCCTACATACTGAATATAACAGATAACAAATTATTTTAATGAAATGATGATGGGCGAGATATAGGATTCTTCAGAAGCAGGTAGCAAGTAGTTATCTAACCTAGATAGTCTTTCCTGAGAAAATCTAAAGTCTGAAAGATGAGCAGGGGTTAGCCACACAAAGGGAAGAAGACTATGTGGGAAGACTGGTCAGGAAGACAAGGGAGAAGTAATTTGTGTGACTTGAGAAGTGAAAGAATTTCGGGGTGAGTGGATTTTGGCATAAAACAGAACAAATATTAACGGATAAAACTGTGCTAAATGGACTATGGAAAGGTCTAAAGGGCTAAGATATGGAACTGAAAAATTCTAATGGATTTAATTACCTTCATTTTAAATGGTAAGCTGCTGCTGCTGCTCCTAAGTCGCTTCAGTCGTGTCGGACTCTGCGACCCCATAGACGCCAGCCCACCAAGCTCCCGCCTCCCTGGGATTCCCCAGGCAAGAACATGGGAGCGGGTTGCCATGTCCCTCTCCAATGCATGAAGGTGAAAAGTGAAAGTCAAGTCGCTGAGTCGTGTCCTACTGGACCCTTAAAGGTCCCATGGACTGCAGCCCACCAGGCTCCTCAGTCCATGGGATTCTCCATGCAAGTGTACTGGAATGGGTTGCCATTTCCTTCTCCAGCGAATCTTCCTGGAGCCAAGGATCGAACCCAGGTCTCCCGCACTCCAGGCAGACGTTTTAACCTCTGAGCCACCAGGGAAGCCCATACTGTAGCCTTCAAAAATATTAGTAATGTTCTCTTTGTTAACCTGGCTGATAAGCACAAGGTTGTTCCTTTTATTTTTGTTATTTTACATAGTTATACACTTTTACTCTGCATGGTATACTCACAATAAAATATTTTGCAAAGTTAGAAAAAAAAATATCCCATGCATTAAATCCATGTGTGTGGATTAGAAATTACAAATCAAGATTTTCCAAGTAAGAAATACAAACATAAATATAGAGGTACACACAATTTAAAAAATATGGAGAGATAAAGTGTTCACCTTAACACTGAATTAAGTGCAAAATACTGTGACAGATATATTGTACATCCAACCTGCAAATCAAGTAATTTTCATAATTGCTTTTTTTTGCATTAGAAAATAGATTCATAGTTTGAAGTCACCTAAGCAAAAATTTTCATTCAAGGTTTTAGTAAGTAATTAGATAGCTATTAGATACTGTAAAATGTCTATTTTGCATCCAGGCTACATTTGAAAACTTCAGAAGAAAGGATGCAAAACTTAATGTTTTGATTTTTGCTTGTGGTAGTAACATAACTTTAAAAATTGCCTAAGATTGTATTAACCCTACAATAACGAAAAAAGCTTAGATAGTGATTTCTCCATTACCCACTTCAAAAAATGGTCAGACATCAATTGCCCCAAGTTTGGAAACCATCTGCTGAATTTGCAGAGCAGAGATCAGACAACAAATGGGGAATTTTCCCATGTAACAGAGTTAATAGCAGGCTTATTACTTCCCACAAGAGTTACAGATGGAGCAACCAGAAATTCTCCAAATGATTACTTAAGGGTCAAAGAACTCAACTCTTGATGAGTAGAGAAAGATAGTTTACTATACTCTTTGCATTTCCATAGATAAAAATCATGTTGGATAAATATTATTGTTTCAAAACTTTTAAACATTATATGGTTAAAACGATAGATGGACTTAAAATCATAACATTCGTAAAATGGGGAAGCATTCATAGATAGTTCCACTCAAAGTTTTCTTCAGATTTTATCTAGAGGAATATTCTAATAGGTTTGTAAAAGATTGTGGTACTAGTGCTAAAGATAAGCTTTTAATGTGTCTGGTGATTCTATTTCATAGGGCATGGTTTAGCTCACGTCTTAAACATGTTCTGATTTGATCCTTTCCACTGTCTGCATCCTAAATTAATCATCTGGCATTCATCCCATGCTTTTCAAAATACCTTCACATTTATATTTTCAGTGTTTCCCTAAACAACAAGTTTATGGGAAAACATTCCAAACATAGATTTAGATTTACTTACTTTCTAGATTTACTTCCTTATGCTTCCACAGGTATTCACCATGCCCGCATACAGGAATCCTTTGTGTGTTAGTCACTCAGTCATGTCTGACTCTTTGCAGCCCTATGTACTATAGTCTGCCAGGCTTTCTGTCCATAGGATTCTCCAGGCAGGAATACTGGAGTGCGTTGCGATGCCCTTCTTCAGTGGATCTTCCTGACACAGGGATCAAACCCAGGACTTCTGTGTTGCAGGCAGATTCTTTACCATCTGAGCCACCAGAGAAGCCCATGTTTTCTTCTCAGGTCTTAGAGATCTCTAACAACCTCATCATGGCATATGAATCATCCCCCCATCAACTATCCACACTTGTTTCGTTCTTCTCTAGTATATGCCAGCCATGTCAATAAACAGTTCGTTACAAAATGTTTTTAAGTGCAATGTTATTATTCCTTCTATTTACAATTGACCTCTGGGAGTTGGTGATGGACAGGGAGGCCTGGCGTGCTGCGATTCATGGGGTCGCAAAGAGTTGGACATGACTGAGCGACTGATCTGATCTGATCTGATTTATCTGATTTACAATTATATTTTTGTTGTTCAGTTGCTAAGTCAAAAGCTATGACAAACCTGCTGCTAAGTCGCTTCAGTCGTGTCCGACTCTGTGCGATCCCACAGACGGCAGCCCACCAGGCTCCCCTGTCCCTGGGATTCTCCAGGCAAGAATACTGGAGTGGGTTGCCATTTCCTCCTCCAATGCATGAAAGTGAAAAGTGAAAGTGAAGTCGCTCAGTCGTGCCCAACTCTTAGCGACCCCATGGACTGCAGCCTACCAGGCTCCTGTGTCCATGGGATTTTCCAGGCAAGAGTACTGGAGTGGGGTGCTATTGCCTTCTCCATAACAAACTTAGACAGCATATTAAAAAGCAGAGACATTACTTTGCCGACAAAGGTCCATACAGTTAAAGTTACGGTATTTCCAGTAGTCATGTATGGATGTGAGAGTTGGACCATGAAGAAAGGTGAGTGCCCAAGAATTGGTGCTTTTGAGCTGTAGTATTGGAAAGGTTCTTGAACGTCCCTTGGACTGCAAGGAGATCGAAACAGTCAATCCTAAAGGAGATCAGTCCTGAATATTTATTGGAAGGACTGATGCTTAAGCTGAAGTTTCAATACTTTGACCACCTGATGAGAAGAACAGACTCATTGGAAAAGACCCTGATGCTGGGAAAGATTGAAGGTGGGAGGAAAAGGGGATGACAGAGGATGAGATGGTTGGATGGCATCATTGATTTGATGGACATGAGTTTAAGCAAGATTTGGGAGTTGGTGATGGACAAGGAAGCCTGATGTGCTACAATTCATGGGATCACAAAGAGTTGGACACGACTAAGCAACTGAACTGAACTGATCTAAAATAGAGATTCAGTTCAGTTCAGTTCAGTCACTCAGTCATGTCCAACTCTTTGTGACCCCATAAACCACAGCACACCAGGCCTCCCTGTCCATCACCAACTGCCAGAGTCTACCCAAACCCATGTCCACTGAGTCGGTGATGCCATCCAACCATCTCATCCTCTGTTATACTCTTTTCCTTCTGCCTTCATTTTTTCCCAGCATCAGGGTCTTTTCAAATGAGTCAGCTCTTCTCCTCATGTGGCCAAAGTATTGGCATTTCAGCTTCAACATCAGTGCTTCCAACCAACACCCAAGACTGATTTCTTTTAGGATGGACTGGTTGGATCTCCTTGCAGTCCAAGGGACTCTCAAGAGTCTTCTTCAATACCACAGTTCAAAAGCATCAGTTCTTTGGCACTCAGCTTTCTTTATAGAGATAAAAGTTAGTAATATCTACTTACTGAAATTCAAATGATACCTTTCACATGTAATGTTCTATAGATTTTATATAAGCTATGTGTAATTTTTCAATCCATATTTTTTCCAATTATTTAATAATTTGGCCAGATTTTATAATGAACAAAAATACATAAACTTTCTTTCTAAAATATGGTATGCTCGGTGTGGATTTATTGGGAATAGAGTAAATGCCATTTTTATACTTGCTTTACATAATGTGGTCTTCTCTGGTGGCTCAGATCATAAGGAATATGCCTGCAGTATGGGAGACCCAGGTATGATCCCTGAGTTGGGAAGATCCCCTGGAGGGGGGCATGGCAACCCACTCTAATATTCTTGCCTGAAGAATCCCATGGACAGAGGAGCCTGGCAGGCTATAGTACATGGGGTTGCAAAGAACTGAATATACTTGAGGGACTAATCCTTTATGCATAATATAATACATCAGTTTCTCCAGATTCAGCTTTTGAAATTTTGACATCTGAAAATATCCATGGTCAGAGAGGGTATGGATTGACAATTCTGGTACTGTTACATTGGTACCTGAACAATTTACTTGAATAGTTAAGTTAATGTATGACTGATAATGGGAGCCAGGTTCCTCACTGTTACAGTGGAAATTTTCAGATAAGCTAAAAGGAAGAGAATAACATCATCCATGTAGTAATGAATTAAAGTTGGAGAAATCAGTATGAATTCATGTTTAACTTAATATATTATAGATACAGGTGGCTACATATAGAAGAACTTACAGTTATGTGTATACAGATGGGTTAGTAAACATGTTTCCTTCCTTTGTTGGCCGAAAGGATCTAGACGCACTGATGCTCTAGTAACAGCAACTGAGCACTGAGATCTTGGTTACTAAAACCATTTCCCAATAAAATGGACCAAAGGTCCTTGCTCATAAGACTGGAAAGGAAGTGTACAAGATGAGCCTTGAGCATCTTCTAGCATCAGAGAATAAGGCAATGCCTTTCTCCAAAAAAAAAAAAAAAAAAAAACACAACTGTTAAGGCTATTTCAAAAGGTAACAGGAGCCAACTGACAGCTGGAACAATGCTCGAACCAGAGCAAACTGAGAACAAAATTAAGTGGTATATTATAACCCCAAGCATAAAGCAACTATTCATGAGTCCATACTGTTATAAATGGTTGAGTAAATAAAAAATGGAGGAGACAAACCTCTGGTGATGAATTTCAAAGAATTTATATAGACATTTCTTCCCCAAAGAAGTGATAAATACTATGATTTCCTGAAGCGTTATCAGCACATAGTGACTTGGTTCCAAAAACGCAACATGAAAGGTGAGGAAAAGAAAAACTTTATAGTAGAGTAATCTGAAAAGCACCATGTCAACCAAAGTCAACAGCAACAGTGGTAAAGCATATTGATAAAATGCAGTGGTGTAGTGAAAATGGTACTTTACTTCTGTGGTATTCCTCCTAAAAACCCCTGAACCCTGTCCAATTATGAGAAAAACAGACAATTCCAACAGAGAAGAATTCCACAAAATACTTGATTAGTGCTCCTCAAAGCTATCAAGGTCATCATAAAGGAAATTCTGAGAAACTGTTACATCTAAGAGGAGCTTAGGAAGACATGACAACTAAATGTAATGTTTCCTGGATTGATCCTAGAACATAAAAGGACATTCAGTAAAATCTATGAAAGTATGAGTAAAGTATAGACTTTGGTTAATATTAATTGTCTTAGTTCAGGCTGCTGTAACAAAGTACCATGGATTTGGTAGTTTCATTCAGAAAACTAAGATCATGGCATCTGGTCCCATCACTTCATGGGAAATAGTTGGGGAAACAGTGGAAACAGTGTCAGACTTTATTTTTCTGGGCTCCAAAATCACTGCAGATGGTGACTGCAGCCATGAAATTAAAAGACACTTACTCCTTGGAAGGAAAGTTGTGACCAATCTAGATAGCATATTGAAAAGCAGAGACATTACTTTGCCAACAAAGGTCCGTCTAGTCAAGGCTATGGTTTTTCCTGTGGTCATGTATGGATGTGAGAGCTGGACTGTGAAGAAGGCTGAGCGCCGCAGAATTGATGCTTTTGAACTGTGGTGTTGGAGAAGACTCTTGAGAGTCCCTTGGACTGCAAGGAGATCCAACCAGTCCATTCTAAAGGAGATCAGCCCTGGGATTTCTTTGGAAGGAATGATGCTAAAGCTGAAACTCCAGTACTTTGGCCACCTCATGCGAAGAGTTGACTTATTGGAAAAGACTCTGATGCTGGGAGGGATTGAGGGCAGGAGGAGAAGGGGACGACAGAGGATGAGATGGCTGGATGGCATCACCGACTCGATGGACGTGAGTCTGGGTGAACTCCGGGAGTTGGTGATGGACAGGGAGGCCTGGCGTGCTGTGATTCATGGGGTCGTGAAGAGTTGGACACGACTGAGCGACTGAACTGAACTGAACTGAACTGAAAAAACAAACATTTATTTCGGACAGTTCTAGGGGCTATAAATCTGTACAGCATGATGGGGTTCTAGTGAGGATCTTCCTTCTCTTTGCAGTCTGACTACTTTTGTTTGTATTCTCACATGGCAGGAAGCAAAGAGCCTGAGCAAGCTCTTTTCATGAGGGTAATCTTAACCCCCATTCTAGAGGCTTCTACTCTGATACCTATTTTTCTCCCTAAGGCACTACCTCTTAATAATGTTTCACTGGGGGATTAAGATTTCAGCATATGAATTTTGGGGAGCCCATTCAGTTCATAACAATAATGTATCAATATTGGCTCATTAATTGTAACAAATGTACCCTACTAACGTGAAGGTGTTAATAATAGTGGAAACAGTATGGGATATATTGGAAGTGAAAAACTCTCTGTAATATCTTTTCAATTTTTCTGTAAATCTAAAACTGTTCTTTAAAAATGCTCTAAACAAAATAAGTGGGGAGAAGGGAACCAAAAGTAAAGAAATAAGAAACCTACAGCATGTAGTAAATTGCAGTTCTCTACTAATAAAAAATGAACCTGGAACTTGGGCTTTGAAACTGGTGTGTGGGAAACATGTCCCTTACACAATGATGGAGCTAAATTGACCATTAACCAGATCTATATAGTTTTGTCTTCCCTTCCTTGAAGTCTGTTACTGAAGAATGCTATGTTTTAAGAACCTGCCATATCTGAAATACGTTAAAAAAATGTGTGTAATAGCTCAGTACCATCAGTAAGAGGTTATAGGAATTGTGGTGAACTGAAAAACACATGGTCTGCCTGGAGTCATAACAATTAAAATCATCTTTAAACATAGAACTTGCCAAGTGAAACATTTTTGGCTGGCAGTTTGGACTGCAGAATTGACTGATAAAAACTAATTGCTCAAAGGAATTTTTTTATATGATAGTTAAATCTGGCACTACAGGTATTTCTTCTTTAATTAATTCCATTGTAGGCTTTCCTTCTTTAATTAATTCCATGGTTCCATTCAAGCCTACTTGCCTTAGGTTCAGCTTGGATAATTAATGCTGGATCAGTTAACAGTGCTTTTGTTTCTTTGTATCTGGAACAGTGGAGAAAGTTGAAAAATACAAATAAAATGTTTTTCAATAAACATGATTTAAAAGTCAAATTATTCTTCATTTCTACTCTATGCCCAATTATTAATAAAAAGAAATGTAACAAAATAGAAGCAAAGCACATGCTCAGTTGCTCAGTTGTATCTGATTCCTTGTGACTCCACGGACTGGAGCCCTCCAGGTTCCTCTGTCCTGTGCATGGGATTTTCCAGGCAAGAATACTGGAGTGGGTTGCCATTTCCTTCTCCAGGAGATCTTCCTGACCCATGGATTGAACTAATATCTCTTGAGTCTGTTCCACTGGCAAGCAGATTCTTTACTACTGCACCCCTTGGGAAGCCCAGAGGCAAGGACTGAAGAAATTAAGAGAATAAAGCGTTAGTGACTGCCTCCTTTCTGCTCTATTTTTCCCAGCTACCTGTAAGTGGCTCAGAGTTCCCTAAGCCTGAGCTTCAATTTCTCCAAGCTTTTAAGTTAATCCTGGAGAAGGAAATGGCAATGCACTCCGGTACTATTGCCTGGAAAATCCCATAGACAGAGGAGCCTAGTAGGCTACAGTCCATGGGGTCGCTAAGAGTCGGACATGACTGAGCGACTTCACCTTCACTTTCACTTTTTAAGTTAATACTGGAAGGATGAATAAAAATATAAGCAACAAACCAACAAACCACTTTTCTTGAACCACATATTCTCTCGCCTTGCATCCTGTTGGCAATCTCAGCTTCTGGTCATTTCCTTTTCCTCTTAAGTACATTCCCCCGTTTGTTCTTCAGATGTATTAACTGAGATTGAATTTCTAAGTACCTCCTTAACTTTCCCCTTGTATTGTGTCTACCTCTGACTGTTTGGAACACCCTCCAGCTTAATTCTAACATAACTTTCAATTTGGCAATGGCACCCCACCCCAGTACTCTTGCCTGGAAAATCCCATGGAAGGAGGAGCCTGCTGGGCTCCAGTCCGTGGGGTCGCTAAGAGTCAGACTGAGCGACTTCACTTTCACTTAAAAACAGAGAACATGACAGCCCAAGACAGAGACAGTCTGAGATAGTCTGATTCTATGTTCAGGAGACATAGGTGAGGAATAGTTAATGAAATTTGGGTAAGCTGTACTGTATTCCACAATTTACAGAACAGAAATTCAAATTCAGAGCTGCCTTACGCGTGTTTACTACTCTTTTTATTCAAGTTAGGACATTTCTAAATAATTCTAAAAGTCCCCTATCTATCTACTCTGTGATTTATCTGTAATTTATCCATCAAGGGTCACCCGTGTTACCTATTGTGTTAAAACTTACTTTTTATTATGATAAAATATAACACAGTATACCATCTTAACGATTTTCAGGTTTACAGTTCAGTGGCATTAAGTGTGTTCATGTTATTGTGAAACCATCACCACTATAATCACTAGAACATTTTCATCTTCCCAGATTGAAACACTGTACCTATTAGACAGTAACTCTCCATTTGCCCTTCCCCTCCAGCCTCTGGTAGCCATCATTCAATTTTTCCACTGCTATGAACTGGACTACTTTAGGAGCTTACCATCAGTGGAATCATACAACATCTGCCCTTTGTGATTGGCTTATGTAACTTAGCACTATATCCACAGGTTCATCTCTGTTCTACCAGTGTCAAAATTTCTTATCTTTTTAAGACTGAATAATATTCCATTGTAGGTACATACATTTTGTTCAAACATTTATCTATAGATGGACATTGGGTCACATCCTCCTTTTGGCTATTGTGAAATAATGCTGTGAATGTGAATTGTGAATAATACTATGAGTGTTGGTGTACAAATACCTGTTCAAGTTCCTGCCTTCAATTCTTTGGGAATATACCTAAAAGTGGAATTTATGGATCAAATGAAAATTCTGTCTTTTGAGGAAACACCCAACAGCTTTTCCCCATAGTGGCACCATTTTACCTTCCCACCAGCAATGCACAGGATTTCAATTTCTCCAAATTCTCACCAATCCATAATTTCTTTTCCTCCTTTCCTTCCTTATTTTATCCCTTTCTCCCTCTTTTCCTTTCTCCTCTCTCTCTCTCTCTCCTTCTCTTTCCTTCACCTTCCCTTCCTTCCTTTCTTTTTTTTTCCTTTCTTTCTCCTCTTCTTTCTGTAGCCAGCTTCATCAGTTTGAAAGGATATCTCAAGTTGATTTTGATTTCAATTTCCCTAACAATTAATGATATTGAGTATCTTTACCTGTGATTATTGGCCATCTATATATCCTCTTTGGAGAAATGTCTAAGTCCCTTGCTCATTTTTAAATTGAGTTGTTTTTTTTTTTTAATTGTTGTTGAGAGGTAGGAGTTCTGTATATAACCTAGATATTAACTCCTTATCAGATATAAGATTTGCAAATATTTTCTCTCAATTCCATGGGCTTCTTTTTCACTCTGTTAATAGTGTTCTTAGATGCTCAAGTGTTTAATTTTGATGAAGTCCAATTACCTTTTTTTTTATTTTGTTGTTTGTGCCTTTGGTATCATATGTGTTATAACTTTTGTGATATTAGATCTTTCCACAATTTGATTTGAAGGATTCGAATTATCTGATGTTCTAGACTTTAAGGGAAATACTTTTATGAAGAAGCAAAATCTTGAGAGTCAAAATGCAAAGAATACCTGGATCCATGGGGGGATTGTTTTCTTACTCATGAGTAGTTGTTATATGATACAAAGTCCAAGCACTCATAAGAAAAATGTTGAATTACGAAATGAGCTCTCTGAGTGGCTCAATCTCTCCTGAAATTCTCCTCCCAAGAATCATTGGCTGTGAAGAAATAAATAAACAAATAAGTTGGCAGGAGCCACAAACACAAGGTGAAAGTCACTCAGTCATGTCCAACTCTTTGCAACCCCAAGGACTATACAGTCCATGGAATTCTCCAGGCCAGAATACTGGACTGGGTAGTCTTCCCTTCTCCAGGGGATCTTCCCAACCCAGGATCAAACCCAGGTCTTCCACACTGCAGGCAGATTCTTTACCAGCTGAGCCACAAGAAAAGCCCAGTTGTGAATAGAGTATTAAAAAAAAAAAAAGCCACAGAAAAATGGATATTAACCTATATAAAGATTTGAAAAGCATTTACAGTTTTGAGTTGGGCTTAGAATGAACCTATTCTACGTTGCAATAGTCATCATGAGGCCCTTAAAATTTCTCAGGATTCTGCAGTGCTGAGCTTTTCCTCTTGAAGCTTAAGGAGGTCATAGCTACTGAGAGGATGTACTGCTGATGGCAACAGTAAAGTTATTTCTGAATTCTGAATTTCTATGAAAATAGTGAACAAATAATGCCAAATATTTTATGCAAGCACTGTATTATTGCAAAAGTTAGTGATAAAATTGTTTTTAATAAAATGTTTCCTTATTTTCAGTATAAATAACTGAAAGTTATTTATACTGAGGTGCCATCGCCTTCTCCGAACTATTCTTCTAAAGATAGTAATTGTTGTGCTTCATTTTATGTTGAAAAAGAACCATGTGTATTCATTAGTTACTTCACTACTCAGAGATAAGAGTATGGCCACTGGCACCCCACCCCAGTACTTTTGCCTGGAAAATCCCATGGATGGAGGAGCCTGGTAGGCTGCAGTCCATGGGGTTGCTAAGAGTCAGACATGACTGAGAGACTTCACTTTCACTTTTCACTTTCATGCACTGGAGAAGGAAATGGCAACCCACTCCAGTGTTCTTGCCTGGAGAATCCCAGGGACGGGGGAGCCTGTTGGGCTGCCATCTATGGGGTCGCACAGAGTCGGACACGACTGAAGCGACTTAGCAGCAGCAGCATACTAAAAACTATAATGAAAACTTCACATTAAGTTTCCATGGAACCTCTTTTCACAGGGGCCCTGGGTCCATACAAAATTAAGCAAAATGATTGTTCAAAATATAAAATAGTCCTTACCCTATGGATTTTTAGTGTAACAGGCTTACAATCTTTGCAGTCCTCACAATAAAATGTAAATTAAGCACATGTGTTGCATTCAAAGACCTGTTATCTAATTGGTAAATTTATGATCTTCTTCAAATACAACACTTTGAAAAAGGTAATAAAATAACATTTTTCAATTGATAAGACTAAAATTCAGAAAGTCTAAGAAACTTGCTGAAGTTTACCTCAAACCAAGGTTTGAATTTAGGTTTTTTGGTCCCTAAGTCAGTTCTCTCTCTTCATTACATCACAAGATCTTATCAAACTCACTCAAATCATTTTCACAAGAATTCATTATCAAACATCTATTATTAATCACTGTGCTGGAAACTTCAGGTAATATTATTTATGAGTGCTGCTGCTGCTGCTAAGTCGCTTCAGTCGTGTTTGACTCTGTGCGATCCCATGGGCCAAAGAACTAGGTAGACATTTCTCCAAAGAAGACATACAGATGGCTAACAAACACATGAAAAGATCCTCAACATCACTCATTATCAGAGAAATGCAAATCAAAACCACTATGAGGTACCATTACACGCCAGTCAGAATGGCTGTGATCCAAAAGTCCACAAGCAAAAAATGCTGGAGAGGGTGTGGAAAAAAGGGAACCCTCTTACACTGTTGGTGGGAATGCAAACTAGTACAGCCACTTTGGAGAACAGTATGGAGATTCCTCAAAAAACTGGAAATAGAACTGCCTTATGATCCAGCAATCCCACTGCTGGGCATACACACTGAGCAAACCAGAATTGAAAGAGACACGTGTACCCCAATGTTCATAGCAGCACTGTTTACAATAGCCAGGACTTGGAAGCAACCTTGGAAGCATCCACAGATGAATGGATAAGAAAGCAGTGGTACATATACACAATGGAGTATTCAGATCAGATCAGATCAGATCAGTCGCTCAGTTGTGTCCGACTCTTTGCGACCCCATGAACCGCAGCACGCCAGGCCTCCCTGTCCATCACCAGCTCCCGGAGGTCACCCAGACTCGCATCCATCGAGTCAGTGATGCCATCCAGCCATCTCATCCTCTGTCGTCCCCTTCTCCTCCTGCCCTCAATCCCTCCCAGCATCAGAGTCTTCTCCAATGAGTCAACTCTTCGCATGAGGTGGCCAAAATACTGGAGTTTCAGCTTTAGCATCATTCCTTCTAAAGAAATTCCAGGATTGATCTCCTTCAGAATGGACGGGTTGGATCTTCTTGCAGTCCAAGGGACTCTCAAGAGTCTTCTCCAACACCACAGTTCAAAAGCATCAATTCTTCGTCGCTCAGCCTTCCTCACAGTCCAGCTCTCACATCCATACATGACCACAGGAAAGACCATAGCCTTGACTAGGCGAACCTTTGTTGGTAAAGTGATGTCTCTGCTTTTGAATATGCTATCTAGGTTGGTCATAACTTTCCTTCCAAGGAGCAAGCGTCTTTTAATTTCATGGCTGCAGTCACCATCTGCAGTGATTTTGGAGCCCAGAAAAACAAAGTCTGACACTGTTTCCACTGTTTCCCCATCTATTTCCCATGCAGTGATGGGACCAGATGCCATGATCTTCGTTTTCTGAATGTTGAGCTTTAAGCCAACCTTTTCACTCTCCACTTTCACTTTCATCAAGAGGCTTTTTAGCCCCTCTTCACTTTCTGCCATAAGAGTGGTGTCATCTGCATATCTGAGGTTATTGATATTTCTCCCAGCAATCTTGATTCCAACTTGTGTTTCTTCCAGTCCAGCATTTCTCATGATGTACTCTGCATATAAGTTAAATAAACATGGTGACAATATGCAGCCTTGACGTACTCCTTTTCCTATTTGGAACCAGTCTGTTGTTCCATGACCAGTTCTAACTGTTGCTTCCTGACCTGCATACTGGAATGGAGTATTACTCAGCCATTAAAAAGAATACATTTGAATCAGTTCTAATGAGGTGGATGGAACTGGAGCCTATTATACAGAGTGAAGTAAGCCAGAAAGAAAAACACAAATACAGTATACTAACGTATATATATGGAATTTAGAAAGATGGTAACAATAACCCTGTTTATGAGATAGCAAAAGAGACATTGATGTATAGAACAGACTTTTGGACTCTGGGAACGGGAGAGGGTGGGATGATTTGGGAGAATAGCATTGAAATATGTATAATATCATATCTGAAACGAGTCGCCAGTCCAGGTACGATGCCTGATAACGGATGCCTGGGACTGGTGCACTGGGACGACCCAGGGGGATGTTATGGGGAGGGAGGAGGGAGGAGAGTTCAGGATGGGGAACACATGTATACTTGTGGCGGATCCATCTTGATGTATGGCAAAAGCAATACAATATTGTAAAGTTAAGCAAAATAAAATTTAATTTAAAAAAAAGAAGAAGAAAAAAAAAAAAGTGAAAATGAAGTCGCTCAGTCCTGTCTGACTCTTTGCAACTTCAGGGACTGCAGCCCACCAGGCTCCTCTGTCCATGGGATTTTCCAGGCAAGAGTACTGGAGTGGGGTGCCATTGCCTTCTCCGAGTGAGTAAGATGAAATTCTTTTCTTAAGAAGTATTGGGTAGAAAGTAGCTACAGCTACTGTTGTTTGCCATAACTACAGTCTGCTAAGTTGCTTCAGTCATGTCAGACTCTGTGCGACCCTGTAGACAGCAGCCTATCTGGCTCCTCCGTCCATGGGATTCTCCAGGCAAGAACAATGGAGTGGGTTGCCATTTCCTTCTCCAATGCATGAAAGTGAAAAGTGAAAGTGAAGTTGCTCAGTCGTGTCCGACTCTTAGTGGCCCCATGGACTGCAGCCTACCTGGCTCCTCTGTCCATGGGAGTTTCCAGGCAAGAGTACTGGAGTGAGATGCCATTGCCTTCTCCATAAGTACAGTTAAGTGTCCTCAATAAAGGACAGAAATGGTATGGACCTAACAGAAGCAGAAGATATTAAGAAGAGGTGGCAAGAAAACACAAAACAACTGTACAAAAAAGATCTTTACGACCCAGATAATCATAATGGTATGATCACTGACCTAGAGCCAGACATCCTGGAATGTGAAGTCAAGTTGGCCTTAGGAAGCATCACTAAGAACAAAGCTAGTGGAGGTGATGGAATTCCAGTGGAGCTATTTCAAATTCTAAAAGATGATGCTGTGAAAGTGCTGCACTCAATATGCCAGCAAATTTGGAAAACTCAGCAATGGCCACAGGACTGGAAAAGGTCAATTTTCATTCCAATCCTAAAGAAAGGCAATGCCAAAGAATGCTCAAACTACCACACAACTGCACTCATCTCACATGCTAATAAAGTAATGCTCAAATTTTCTAAGCCAGACTTCAATAGTATATGAACCGTGAACTTCTTGATGTTCAAGCTGGTTTTAGAAAAGGCAGAGGAACCAGAGATCAAATTGCCAACATTTGCTGGATTATCAAAAAAGCAAGAGAGTTCCAGAAAAACATCTATTTCTGTTTTATTGACTACACCAAAGCCTTTGACTATGTGGATCACAACAAACTATAGAAAATTCTTAGAGATGGGAATACCAGACCACCTTACCTGCCTCTTGAGAAACCTGTATGCAGGATAGGAGGCAGCAGTTAGAACTGAACATGGAGCAACAGACTGGTTCCAAATCAGGAAAAGGAGTACATCAAGGCTATATATTGTCACCCTGCTTATTTAACTTATATACAGAGTACATCATGAAAAATGCTGGGCTGGATGAAGCACAAGCTGAAATCAAGATTGCAGGGAGAAATATCAATAACCTCAGATATGCAGATGATACCACTCTTATGGCAGAAAGCAGAGAAGAACTAAAGAGCCTCTTGATGAAAGTGAAAGAAGAGAGGTGAAAAAGTTGGCTTAAAACTCAACATTCAGAAAACTAAGATCATGACATCTGGTCCCATCACTTTATGGCAAATAGATGGGAAACATTGGAAACAGTGGCAGACTTTATTTTGGGGGGCTCCAAAATCCACTGCAGATGGTGACTGCAGCCATGAAATTAAAAGATGCTTGTTCCTTGGAAGAAAAGTTATGACCAACCTAGATAGCATATTAAAAAGCAGGGACTTTACTTTGCCAACAAAGGTCTTTCTAGTCAAGGCTATGGTTTTTCCAGTAGTCATGTATGGATATGAGAGTTGTACTATAAAGAAAGCTGAGCGCCAAAGAATTGATGCTTTTGAACTGTGGTGTTGGAGAAGACTCTTGATAGTCCTTTGGACTGTAAGGAGATCCAACCAGTCCATCCTAAAGAAAATCAGTCCTGAATATGCTTTGGAAGGATTGATGTTGAAGCTGAAACTCCAATACTTTGGCCACCTGATATGAATAACTGACTCATTTGAAAAGACCCTGATGCTGGGAAAGACTGAAGGCAGGAGGAGAATGGGACAACAGAGGCTGAGATGGTTGGATGGTGTCAGTAACTCAATGGACATTAGTTTGAATAAACTCGGGGAGTTGGTGATGGACAGGGAGGCCTAGCGTGCTGCAGTCCATAGGGTTGCAAAGAGTTGGACATAACTGAGCAACTGAACTAACTAAATTGACTGTAGCCATTACCTTTATAACCAGATGTCGACTAGAGCCCTCCTGCCCTTGGACATCTGGTTAAACCTGACCTAAGTACAATGTTCAAGACTTTGTTAGAGTCCAGAATTTACTGCACTAATTTTGTGAGATTCCAGAATTACTCATTCTGCTGTGTTCATCGGGGTGAAAACTCCAAGTCCTCACCAGATTACATCCCCAAACATATACCCCCAAGCTCTATACTGTCTCTATACTTAGAAACCTATCATACATAGTAATACTTGGCAGGAAAAGGGGCCCAGTGAAGATTATGTAGTCATCTGCATCTCACTGCTTCATTTCTTCCACTCTCTTTCCCTCTTTCTTTTCCAGCTTTTCTGCTTTCTCACATGTAATAATTTCACTCACATTTAGTACCATTTGGAAAACTCAGCTATGCTTCTGTTCGCTCATCTTCTATTTGTGTTTATGGCAAAAATTACAATTTTATTTTTACAGGGAATCCTGGTAAGCAAAATATTTTGTTTTCACTATATTTTCCTTTCTTTCTCTCTCTCTCCCTCATCCTCACTCTCTGAGGACAGTGTATTTATGTCAAATGAGAAAATTAATATTTCATTTAACTGTAGCATAATCTTACTCAACAGTCTATAACTAGTATCTACGGAAAAGTACTGGAATTAATTATAATGGAATGTCATTAGGAATTGGTGTAACTATTAGAAATGATATTATATGGTAGACAGATCAAGATCATATTTTACTGCTGTTGTTGTGGCAGTGACTGTGGCGGTTATTATCTATTAATATTCTGTCTTACTAAATCACTTTTGAAAGTGTGGACTCCTTTTACAAGGAATTTAGGTGTTATTTTTAAAGAGAATTTTCAGTCTCTAATTCAGTTCTTAAGTAGTAATAACTATTTTCTTTAAAAAAAGAAACTAGAATGAAGTATATTAAGAACCCATGACATATGCCAAATGTTGTGAGGGCTATAAAACACATAAAATAAACAAAACATATATTTACATCCTTTAGGGATTTTGCCAAGCTATGAATCATGGAGATATAGAGTTGAGAGGGTTGTTAATAATTATCTAGTCACTTGTTCTTGGAAACACAATCCAAAGAAATGAAACTCTAAAAATTGCAAATCATTTGTCTCTTGCTTGAGAAGTGTGACTTGTGTCAGCCTAAGATAATTCTTCCTGTGTGTTTGCGTAAGTCCTCTCTAAGCACATAACCTATGTTTACAGAAGTAGTAAAGGTGATTGTGGGTAAAAAAGTATTGAGACAAGAACAGAACTTAGTCTGCAATGATTTGATTATTAGTATATGTTATGGCTTTGGGATCATGAAAGCAAGTTATGCAACAAAGAGGAACACCTACACTTTCTCTCTCTCTCTCTCTCTTTTTTTTGGTATTCTTTTTTGCTAACTCTAGTCAAAAGGTAGAATTTGCATTTGTTGGTCTGAAATCAAGGCATATAGAACTAGAGATCATTTGGATGATAAGAAAGAGCAGAACTAGTTCACTTAAGAGATTTCTGAAAGCCTTTCATTTCTGGAGATAAAATTCAAATGCTGGGGATAATAATACATTCTAAATAAAGGTTCTATTGCTACTTGACGTTTTTGAAAAAATAAAATGAATTGGGATCTATTTGGAAACAAAGCTGAGTGCATTTGGTGTGTATGTTAGTTGCTCATTTGTGTCCTACTCTTTGCAACCCCCTGGACTGTAGCCAACCAGGCTTCTCTGTCCACAGGATTCTCCAGGTAAGAATACTGGAGTGGGTTGCCATTTTCTACACTCTGGGATAGCAAAATAAATTAGAAAGGGTAGAAAGAAGCCAATAGAACTGGAAACCACCAGGAAGAGGCTCTTATCTTGGCAAACCTCAGGGCAAAAGAGGAGAAGAATATAGCACTTCTGCCACCTTGGGTGTGGTAGCTATGACAATAATTGCGAGGAATTACCTTAGCAGATTATTTCCAAAGAATGCATTCAGGTTACTGAAAGTTGCTAAAATTTTTATCATTGATCTGTCACTTAAAGCACTGCTTTAGGAAATAGTCATCTTATTCATAAATGCCTGCAAAGAACTGCAGGAAGAATGGAAGATAACTATTATTCTATTCATTTTATTCACCAGAAAGACACAAAATTAGCAACATTTCTCATCCACAGGCCAAGTAGAACTCAGTAGAAGAGCAGAAAAAGAATCAATAGCAATCACTCTCTGTGATATAACTGTTCAGAAACAAAGCAATAAGAGATCCATCTAAGTACAAACAAGCAATGAACACAGCCATCAGAATGGCAAACATAAAGAGACAGACAAGTCCAAGTCTTGGTTAAGATTTGGAGCAGCTAGAATGCTCAAACCCCATTGATGGAAGTGTAAATGGTACAGTTTGAAAATCTGTTTGACAGCATCTACTAAAGCTGACGCACACATGATTTATAACCCAATAAATGTTTTCTTAGGTAACTTCAATAGAACTTTGCACATGCATTCCTAAAAAAAGATGTAGTAGAATGTTCACAGCAATACTATTTGTAATGGTGCTAAATTGAAAATTATTGAAAAGTCTATAGCCATAAAATACATGTCAGTTATGATATTTTCCCATATTCTATAGTGTTAGTGCATTGAAAATAAACTATCTACAATTATACACAAAAAATATAGATGAATCTTACAACCATATTTTTTGTTGAGTTCAAAAAACCAGACACAGTAACCTATATACTAAACAATTATATGGAGAATAAAAATAGGCAAAAAACAATGTGCACTTTTATAACCCTTGAGACACAGGATGTAATTAGAAAGGAACGTGAAAGAAGACTCTGCAAACAGTGAGAGTTTTACTTCTTCTTTTCAAATTTGGATTCCTTTTATTTCTTTTTCTGCTCTGATTGCTGTGGCCAAAACTTCCAAAACTATGTTGAATAATAATGGTGAAAGTGGGCACCCTTGTCTTGTTCCTGACTTTAGAGGAAATGCTTTCAATTTTTCACCATTGAGGATAATGTTTGCTGTGGGTTTGTCATATATAGCTTTTATTATGTTGAGGTATGTTCCTTCTATTCCTGCTTTCTGGAGAGTTTCTATCATAAATGGATGTTGAATTTTGTCAAAGGTTTTCTCTGCATCTATCGAGACACGTGTACCCCAATGTTCATCGCAGCACTATTTACAATAGCCAGGACATGGAAGCAACTTAGATGTACATCAGAAGATGAATGGATAAGAAAGCTGTGGTACATATACAGAATGGAGTATTCCTCAGCCATTAAAAAGAATACATTTGAATCAGTTCTAATGAGGTGGATGAAACTGGAGCCTATTATACAGAGTGAAGTAAGCCAGAAAGTAAAACACCAATACAGTATACTAACGCATATATATGGAATTTAGAAAGATGGTAACAATAACTCTGTATACAAGACAGCAAAAGAGACACTGATGTATAGAACAGTCTTTTGGACTCTGTGGGAGAGGGAGAGGGTGGATGATTTGGGAGAATGGCATTGAAATATGTATAATATCATATATTAAACGAGTTGCCAGTCCAGGTTTGATACATGATACTGGATGCTTGGGGCTGGTGCACTGGGACGACCCAGAGGGATGATATGGGGAGGGAGGTGGGAGGAAGGTTCAGGATGGGGAACACATGTATACCTGTGGCAGATTCATTTTGATATATGGCAAAACCAGTACAATATTGTAAAGTTAAATAAAATAAAATTAAAAAAAAAAAAAAAAGGAAGACTCTGTACTGGTAACATTCTGTGTCTTGCTCTGGGAGCTAGTTCAGTTTAAACTTCGTAATATGTGCACTTTTTGGTATGTATGTTACACCTCAATAAAATAAATCTTTAAACAATAATGAGTAAATGTTCTGTGAGGAAGTATAGAATAAGAGAATGTGGATTAAAAGGGAAGAGAGCTCACTGTGGAATGTGGACCTAGGCGATAGGATTGAGAGTGACTGTATGTGGAAGGGATGATGATATACGTAACAGTGTCTTAATTCAGAGATAGCAATGTGGGCTACAGCTGAAGATGTGCCCATGAATGGGTGCGTTAGTTCAGATCCTCTGAGAAGCAGATGTAGACAGGGTTAGATATGCAAGAAGTGTGTTAAGCTAAACGCATGAGAGAAAATGGTGTGAGGTGGAGGAGACAGGGAGGGTCATCAGGCCATGTGCTGGTCTGATCCAGGGTGACATAGGGAATGGAGGTATGTTGGACAGAGGCATTTTAGACTGTAGTGTCCGGCAAAGGAAGTTTGGTAAGGTCTTTGCAGAACCCTAGAGTCAAAGTCACCTGTCAGAGATCTGCCTCTCCTAGGAAAGGGTCTAACTTAGAATTTCTTCCATCTATATTTCAAGGTGTATTAGAATAGGTAAGTAAACATGTGTATAATATTGAGGAGTAAGTTTTGAGAAGTGAAACAAATCATAAAATTTTTCTACTAAGATTCATTTCAAGTTAGAATGAAACTGGTGCTTGCAAATGGTCTCAAAAAAGTTTCATTCTTCTGCAATTACTATCTGGAATATAGAACAAATGCTATATATCAATAAGACAAAGACAAGCAATTCAATAGAAAAATAAAAAAGAATGTGAATAGGTAATTCACAGAAACTTAACAGATACTTAGTTTCATTAGTTATCAAAGAAAAACAAATTTAAACTGCAATGAGATAGTATTTCATATCTACCAGGTGGTCCAAAATTGGTAAATCTGGTAACACTGACTTTTGGTGAGGATGTGGGAAAATGAGAACTTGGACATGGCTGAAGGGAGTGTAGACTTCCCTGGTGGCTCAGATGGTAAAAGAGTCTGCCTGCAATGTGGAAGACCAGGGTTTGATCCCTGGATTGGGAAGGTCCCTTGGAGAAGAGAACGGCTACCCACTCCAGTATTCTTGCCTGGAGAATTCCAAGGACAGAGGAGCCTGGCAGGCTATGGTTCATGGGGTCGCAAAGAGTCAGACATGACTGAACTCCTCACTGAAGGGAGTGGAAATGCACAGAATCATCTTGGAAATCACTTTGGCACTATTGGGTTAAAACTGAAGATATGTATTATCATTTCTTTCTGCCTTAAGGAAATTCTCAACCATGTACATAAGAAATGATGTATGAGAATGCTCATAAAACACTGCTCATAATAGTAAAACATGGAGACAACTACTGTCCCTCAATAGCTAACTTAATAAACAGTGCCATGATACAGAGTAACTACTCCATCTATTAAATACTTGGATTAATTTGGATTAAAACAGACTTTAGAATTTAAAAACTGATATGTTCAGTACAATGCCTTTCATGTAAATGTTAAAGTCCCAAATAATGGTATTGCATCTATTATTTAGAAATATGCATTGCAGGAAAGGTTCTGTTGATGAAAATTTAATCAATAGCCAATCTAAAATAGAAATGGAAAATTTTATTGAAGCCAACTTTAGGATTTTAATCCAGAGACAATCTTTAAGAAATCTCTGATGACTGTTCTGAAAAGATAAGAAGGGTGCTATTATTTATGTGATTTTGATGAAGGTGTATATGCAATCAAGCTCATATCTTGGTATAAAGTTACTGCCATTTGCAAGGAACATCTTAGCTAATAGTTTTAGTGTTTTTAGTTTGGAAAGATGCAGGATACTTGTTTCTAAAAATATCTGTCTGAAGGCCTGTTCTGCCAGTTTTCCTAGAACACAAAGTGCCTCATATTGATCTTCACCATGAATTGCTTTCAGGATTACTGTAGCTCAGTGACCACAGTGGTTAGTGACTTGATTCTTAGAGAATTGGATGGTGGCAATATTATTTACTTTACAACCCTTCTTTTCTGGTTTTAATTTCAACTGAGGTTTGGGTGGTATTTTGTGCCCAATTTGTCGCACAGTGCTGGAATCCTCATTCCCAGGTCAGGCAAAGATTTCATTAATAGTGACTCAGTATGCTATTACTGCACTAAGACTTGTTAACTATAGCCAAAATTCTCTGGACTGCCTGTCTTCCTAGTCTGTTATGGTCCAGGAAACGGTCCCCTCTTGTTGCTTCTTCCCATATCTAGAGTTTCACTATTACTATCATCGATCTCAGTGCTGTGTTGTGCTGTGTTTAGTTGTTCAGTTGTGTCCGACTCTTTGTGACCCCAGGAACTATAGCCCACCAGGTTCCTCTGTCCGTGGGGATTCTCCAAGCAAGAATGCTAGAATTGGTTGCCATGCCCCCCTTCAGGGGATCTTCCCAACCCCAGTCTCCTGCATTGCAGGTGGATTCTTTACCATCTGAACCACCAGGAAAGCCTAAGAATACTGAGTGAGTAGCCTATCCCTTCTCCAGGAGAACTTCCCAACCCAAGAATCTAACTGGGGTCTCCTGCTTTGCAGGTGTATTCTTTACCACATGAGCTACCAGAAAAGACCCTTACAGGACTATATATTTGATCAATCATTTCAAGTCACCTAATTAACATTATCAGAGAAGGCAATGGCACCCCACTCCAGTACTCTTGCCTGGAAAATCCCATGGGCAGAGGAGTCTGGTGGGCTGCAGTCCATGGGGTTGCTAAGAGTCAGACATGACTGAGTGACTTCACTTTCACTTTTCACTTTCATGCACTGGAGAAGGAAATGGCAACCCACTCCAGTGTTCTTGCCTGGAGAATCCCAGGGATGGGGGACCCTGGTGGGCTGCCATCTATGGGGTCGCACAGAGTCGGACACCACTGAAGTGACTTAGCAGTAGCAGTAGCAGCAATCAACATTATGGAGAATGAAATGGCAACCCACTCCAGTATTCTTGCCTGGGAAATCCCATGGACAAAAAGGAGGAGCCTGGTGGGCTACAGTCCATGGGGTCACAAGAGTCACACATGACTTAGCATCTAAACAACAACAAATCAACATTAATTTTATATGAGGCTTAGTCACAAATTTTGATAATGCAAGAAGCAATAATCTTATAAAATAGGCAGAATACTAACAGTATAGCTAGTAATAGTAATAAGGCCATAAATATTTACACGAAGAACTTCCCGTCTGACCAGTCTGTTCAGCACTAACCACTATCTTTAAAGGAAATGATACATTGGCATTGTTCACCAAAGAGATCTGAGCATAGAAGGCGAGTGCTGGGTCATTGTGACCCTTTGTAGAACTGAGAAATAAATGTTATCTTCTAAAGGAGTTACATGGCTGGTGCCAGAAGAAGAAAAATGGAAATTTGTGGCTGAGCAGGTATTTTTGCCATTGGGGAGGTCTGGTTAATGCATAAGCCAGATGAATAACGCACACTAGAGAGGAGGTAGGAGACTGAAATGGACAGAGAAAAAAATTTATGTTAAGTTTTTCTTGTCTTGCTTTAACATAGGAATTTCATTTCATTAGTTCAGAGCATGAATGAGAATGACACTATTTTAGGAGTTTGTTAGTGAAGGGAAAAAAGGATTACCCAGTGAGGTTTTAGTACCTATATCATTTTTTACATTAAAAAAGGTCTAAAGCTAATATAATATGTTAATATTGCTTAATTTCAGAAGTGGTTAGATATTTAATTGTTAAACTTTTTTTTTTTTTACTTTCATTTTTAAAGGTTTTATAATTGAATGTGTGAAGGCTTAATAACGCTTGTGGAATTTCTTTCTCTTAGTGGGGAAAAAGAAGGGAATTTAAGTAATTCTTTCATCAAAAATGCCTTTGAGCTTTTATTTGCCAAACTTCCTTCTTCCTTGTTATGAGATTTAGTTAACCTCAAACCATATTTACTTCTGTGGTTTCATTCTGAAAAAGAAAATTTGGCTGGTTTAGAAAAAAACCTTCCATTAACCTAGATTCTAAGCTAGAGATTCTCAGAGGAAATTATTTTCTCTGGCAGAGCTGAAGAGAAAAGCCAAAACATTTTTATGCTAACACAGCTTCTGGTGAAATGTCATACAGGTCACCAAGTCTGTGATCCTTCATGTCATCCCCAATGTCAGCCTTGAAACTAGCCCTGTCCCACCCGTCGCTTGGACCAGAGTGGAAACATTCTGAGAGTGTGTGATGCTCTCTTGCGATTAATAATTATTTTCACATACTGCTTTTACTTGTTCCCAAGTTCTTCAAAATTGCTTTTACACTTTTACTCTGAGTGGCTATCTCATTGTTTATAAGACAAAGGAAGTCAGCCAGGTTGCTATTTCTGATGGTACAGTGCATGCCAACATAAGTTTTTTGGTTTATACAATAAATTTATATTTTATAAAATGGAAATTTTCTTAAAGGTATAAGTGTGTCTAAGTGTGCACTTGGGATGGAAAACCAAGGCTTTTTTTTCCATCTGTAAAATCCTATGATCTGTACAATGTATTGTACTTTTAATGAGATTGAATCAAGTTTCCTCCATATTTATCAAGATAGTTACGTTAAACAAACATGAGAAGTATGATTTTGCAGACATAAAAATAATATCTAACTTGCCAACAAAGGTTCGCCTAGTCAAGGCTATGGTCTTTCCTGTGGTCATGTATGGATGTGAGAGCTGGACTGTGAAGAAGGCTGAGCGCCGAAGAATAGATGCTTTTGAACTGTGGTGTTGGAGAAGACTCTTGAGAGTCCCTTGGACTGCAAGGAGATCCAACCGGTCCATTCTGAAGGAGATCAGACCTGGGATTTCTTTGGAGGGAACGATGCTCAAGCTGAAACTCCAGTATTTTGGCCACCTCATGCGAAGAGTTGACTCATTGGAGAAGACTCTGATGCTGGGAGGGATTGAGGGCAGGAGGAGAAGGGGACGACAGAGGATGAGATGGCTGGATGGCATCACTGACTCGATGAATGTGAGTCTGGGTGACCTCCGGGAGCTGGTGATGGATAGGGAGGCCTGGCGTGCTGCGGTTCATGGGGTCGCAGAGAGTCGGACACGACTGAGCGACTGATCTGATCTGATCTGATCTGATTATTTGAAGTACTTGTGATTGAAAAAATGCTCTTGAAAATTATTTTTCATTTTCATATTTTTTTCACAAAGCCTTTAGAAATTGAATGTAGTTGATTTTGTTCACTACTCTAGTAAATCATTGAAAAATAAAAAAATTAGAAATATGAGTGTGCTTAGCAATTTGTTTTAAATCACTAGAGAAATATTAAAAGTATACTACTTTTGCTTTTTGAATATCAGCTTCACAGGCAGCTCAGTGGTAAAAATCCACCTGCCAAGCGAGAGATGCAGGTTCAACGCCTGTGCCAGGAAGATGCCTTGGAGAAGGAAATGGCAACCCACTCCAGTACTCTTGTCTGGGAAATCCCATGAAGGAGTCTGGCAGGATACAGTTCATGGGTTCACAAAAGAGTCAGACACGACCTAGCGACTAAACCCCAAAAATGGTGTTGAGCCAAAACAAATAAAACTGTTGCTTCTGAATAGTATTTAACTTTAAGGGGTAAAACATCATAAAGGATGATGGTTTATTTTTTCTATATTTTAAACTTATAAAATTTTATTTTAATAATGCATCATTATTTAATCTGTGCTTTGTGATATCCTAGAGGGGTGGGATGGGGTGGGAGGAAGGTTCAAGAGGGAGGGGACATATGTATACCTAGAGCTGATTCATGTTGATGTATGGCAGAAACTGATGGAATGTTGTAAAGCAATTATCCTCCAATTAAAAACAAATTTATATAAAAGAAGAATAAAGTTGTTATAAAAACTCAAAAAAAATGTACAGTCAATAAGTACTTTAAAATTTGTCTTTATTTTCTTTTTTAACTTCTTGATTATAAACCATAATATTTATCTTTAAAGCATGAAGAACTTTTAAAAATTATTTCACTCAAATTATGGTTTTTAAAAGAGAGGGCTCTGTATTAGTCATTTTTGAAATTTTCATACCATTTGTTGAGCCTCCCTCACTGAAATGAAAATTTCAGATAGACTTGGAGTCATCTAAGCCTCAGATGATGAAGCGAAGTGGTAGAAATTGCCCCACAATTTATGGATGACCTAGTGAATGAATCAACTGAGGGTGCTGCAGCATCTCCTGTAGGAGTCTGTCTGTAAATCTGTTGAAATTCCAATCAGAGCAACAGATGGAGTCTGCGGAATACTCATGGCTCCAAAAGGGTGTTGGCTTCTTCCCCATACTTAAGACCTGTCATTTCCGAGTGAAGATGACACTATTTCCCATTTTTGACAAATCCTGGAACTTGTCATACTGATGTTCCATTTGAATAAGGATATGAAAAAGCAGATGAATCCAAATTATCTTACACACAGTAAAAAGCACCCTTATAAAGTGTAGTTTTTGATGAGTTTTGATAAAGCTATCAACCCATCTAGCCACTAATGATCTTGAGTGCATTTTTCACATTCTTATTGACCAATTAAATAGTTTCTTCTATGAAGTACTTGTTCAAAAATTGTCCTTTTTTGTTATTAAATGATCTTATTGTTGAGCTGTATGAGTTTTTAAAGATTTCAATTATGAATCTTATCAGATATATGCAACACAAATGCTTTCTCCCTGTTTATGTCTTAAATTTTCATTTTCTTAGAAGTGTTTGAAAAGCAGCATATTTGAATTTCAATAGGGTCAAACTGAACAATTTTTTTCAAAAGTTTGTATTTCAGTACTTTTATAATCTTGCCTAAAAAGGCTTTGCCTAATCCAAGGTCTAAAAATTTTATTTTGTGTTTTCTTCTAGAAATTGGATAATTTCAGCTTTTATGTTTAGGTATATGACATTTTATGTTAATTTTTGTGTTTGGTGTGAAGCAAAAACCAATATTCATTTTATTCCATGTGGACAGTCAGTTGTTCCAGGACCATTTATTGAAAAAAAGGTAATTTATGGAGTTACTTTAGCATCTGCAGAAAATCAGTTGGTCTAAAAGTTAAGAACTCATTCCTAGGAATTAGACTTTCTGAGTTTAAATTTTGTCTTAGCTTATATCATGCTGATCTTGAGAGAACTTATTCTTTTTATTCCAGGCATAAAAGCTTAGAACTAAGATCAGAGGTCTTAGTAATATGACTTACCAAAGATTACATGTTAGTGGGAGAGCAGAGACTTGAACCCAGATCATTTGATCTTCTGTCCATAACTCATTGAACTCCAGTACATTGACTTTTTTTCCCCAGCTTTATTGAGATATAATTGACATAAAACATTTAAGGTGTCAGATCAGATCAGATCAGATCAGTCGCTCAGTCGTGTCCGACTCTTTGCGACCCCATGAACCGCAGCACACCAGGCCTCCCTGTCCATCACCAGATCCTCTGGAGAAGGAAATGGCAATTGAGAAGGAAACGGTATTCTTGCCTGGGAAATCCTAGACAAAGGAACCTGGCTGGCTACATTCCATGGGGTCACAAAAGTGTCAGAAATGACTTAGAGACTAAACAATAAGAACATTATACACCTGAAAATTGCTGAAAGTGTAGATCTTCAGTATTCTCATCACAAGAAATGGTCATTATGCTGCAGGATGGCTGTGTTAGGTAAAGCTATGGTGGGGATCATTTTGTAATATATAAGTATATCAAATCAACACATTTTACACCTTATTTACACCTTAAATGCTAAATCAAATCAACACATTTTACACCTTATACCCTTAAATGCTAAATCAAATCAACACATTTTACACCTTATTTACACCTTAAAATCAAATCAACACATTTTACACCTTAAATGCTAAAAGATAGCATTTAAGGTGTAAAATGTGTTGATTTGATATACTTATATATTACAAAATGATCCCCACCATAGCTTTACCTAACACAGCCATCCTGCAGCATAATGACCATTTCTTGTGATGAGAATACTGAAGATCTACACTTTCAGCAATTTTCAAGTGTATAATGTTCTTATTGTTTAGTCTCTAAGTCATTTCCGACACTTTTGTGACCCCATGGAATGTAGCCAGCCAGGTTCCTTTGTCTAGGATTTCCCAGGCAAGAATACCGTTTCCTTCTCAATTGCCATTTCCTTCTCCAGAGGATCTTCCTGACCCAGGGGGTAGAACCTGCATCTCCTGCACTGGCAGGCAAATTCATTACCACTGAGCCACCTGGAAAGCCTCCTCATGTGTATAATATAGTATTATTAATTATAGTCACCATACTGTATACCAGATCCTGGGAAATTATTTGCCTTATAACTAGGAATTTGTACCTTTAATCAACATCTTCCCATTTTTCCCATCCAGGTCTTGGTAATTACCACTCTGTTCTGTTTCTTTGGCTTTTTAAGGTTTCACGTAGAAATGATGTTACACAGTGTTTGTATTTCTCTACCTGATTTATTTCACTTACCATAATGCTCTCAAGTTTTATCCATGTTGTTGTAAATGGCAATTGCCTTCTTTCTCATGGCTAAATAATATTCTATTATATATGTGCCACATCTTCTTTCTTCATTTATCCTGAATGAATGAAACAACTTTAGGTTGTTTCCATATTTTGGCTATTGTGAATAATCCTGAAATGAACATGGAAGTGCAGGTACCTCTTAAAGATCCTATTTTTATTTCCTTTGGCTATATACTCAGAAATAGGATTGTTGGATAATATAGTAGCTTTATTTTTAATTTTTTAAAGAGTCTCTTTTTCTCCAGATTCTTGCCAATACTTCTTATCTCTTGCGTTTTTTATGATAACCACATTCATCAGTATAAAGTGATATTTCATTCGCATTTTGATTTGCATTCCCCTGATGGTTAATGGTGTTGAGAACTTTTTCATGTACCTGTTGGCCATTTGTATGTCTTCTTTGGAAAAAATGTCTATTCAGGTCCTTTGCCATTTTTTAAAAAATGATTATTTTGTTGCTATTGTTGAGTTCATTCTATATTTTGGATATTAGCCTCTTATCAAATATGTGATTTGCAAATATTTTCTCTCATTTTGTAGGCTACTTTTTTTTTTTTTTTTTTTTTGCTATGCAGGAACTTTTAAATTTGATGTGGTCCCACTTATTTGTTTTTGCCTTTTTTCTTGTGCTTTTGGTACCATATTAAAAATAATCATTGTCAAGACAAACGCCAAAGGATTTTTCCCCTTTGTTTAGATATGTTGTGTTCATTTTCACTTGATTCAAGATATATTTAGATTTTTCCTTTTATTTCTTCTTTGAGCCATTGGTTACTCAAAAGTGTGTTGTTTAATTTGCCCATAGTTGTATATTTCCCAGATTTCTTCCTGTTATTGATTTCTAGTTTTATACCATCATGGTTGGAAAACTTACTTGGTATGATTTCAACCTTACAATTTCTAAGACTTGTGACTTTATGATCTCTCTTGGTGGATGTTCTGCATGACTTTGAAAAGAATGTATGTTCTATTGGATAAAATGTTCTATATTTATATCTGTTTGGCTCAATTGGCCAAAGTATAGTCCAAGTCCACTGTTTCTCTGTTGATTTTCTGTCTGGATGGCTTATCCATTGTTAAAAGTGTGGTATTAAAGTTCACAATATTATTATATTGTTGTCTATTTCTCCCTTCAGATTTCTTAGAATCTGCTTAATATATTTAGGTGTTCTGATGCTGGGATATATATGTATTTACAATTGTTATATTTGCTTGATGAACTGAGTGCTTTGTCATCATATCAATACAATGAGCTTCTTTGTCTCTTATTGCTATTTTAGGCTTAAAGTTTATTTTGTCTGATATAAGTATGGCTATTCTTGCTCTTTAGGGCTCCACTTGAGTCTGTGTGTGCCCTTAAAACTGAAATGAATTTCCTGTAGGCAGCATGCAATTGTCTTTGTTTTGATCCATCTGGCCACACTTACTTCTTTTGATTTAAGAATTTTAATTTGTTTACATTTAAAGTGATTATTGACAGCTCAAAACCTACTAATCTCATCATATTAATTGCTTTCTGATTCTTTTATAGGTTCCTTTATTTCTCTCTTGCTGTGTTCCTTTCTGGATTGGTGATTTCCATAGTGGTATGCGCTTTGATTCCCTTCTCTTTATCTTTTTAAAAAAATTAATTAATTTATTTTAATCGAAGGATAATTACTTTACAATATTGTAGTGGTTTATCTCTTTTTTTAATTCATTTTAAAATCTTCTTTTACATACAGTAAATTCTTATTTTATCAAAGTATTACATAAAGCATCTTATAAATAGTAGTCTATTTTATGCTGATAACAAGTGAACATCAATCATATACAGGGACCAGAGTAGGCAGCAGTAGTGGCTGGAGCCAGTGGTGTGCTACAGATGCCTCTGTAGAGATAGGGAGTAGTTGCAAACGCACATGCAGTGGTGGGAACCAGAGTGTGCAGAAATGGCCCGGGCCAACTGTGGGTAGACTGACAGATGTAGAGACCCTGGCTGTCAGTAAACAGTACCATGGCTACTGGCTTTCACCATGGGTTTATGGCATGAAGACCAATGATGAAGGTCAAGCTAAGGGCATGCAAGTGCACAGATGAAGTTACTGGCTGATGATAAGCACAGTGATGCTGACCAGAGACAGAGGATAGGGCTTGATCCAGGCCCCACAACAGCTCAGGGACCCTAGCTGTTGACATGGTCTCTCATGGCTCTACAGTCTCTCCCCAGGCAGGCACATGGCAGTGGAATCTGATGATAGGTATCAGGCCAGTGGTGTAAAAGAGCACAGGCTGGGGTACATGCACCATGAAGAAGGTCAGTTATGGGGTTCTAAGCTGGTGTCTTCCATTCTCATAGATTCAGAGGACTGGGTTGGCTGCCAGTGTAGTTTCTGGGCTCCAGTAGGGGCAGTAGAGAGAGTACAGCAGTTCGTCTGGCCATTGGTTTTTTCCCCAGTGGTAAAGGACGCTGGGTTTGTCTGCAAAGCAGGCCACTGTGAACTATGATTGCTCCCTCTGTGGGCTGCTACTGGCAGCCTCTACTTTTCTTCCTGTTCCTAGCCTTCTCTATATGTCTCAGCATTAACGGTATGGGTGGAGTAAGACGGAAGTGGGACCTTTGTGCCCAGCCCAAAACCTTGAGAAGCTGGTTGCTCACTGTGCTTTCCTGGTGAGGGGAAATTTTTATTGGGGAGGTCCCTTTTTGCCCTAAGCCAGCTTAAGAGATGGAAAAAAGCAGGCAAAACAAAACTGTCTTCCTTCTCCTTTTTTGTTCCACTCTGTTTGTCAAAGTTTCTTAAATGGACTCCAGAGCTCCCCCAGAGCTGTTTTTATTTGTGACTAGCTGCTGGATTTTTAATTTTGTGGGAGGGAGATTGGGGTGTCCTAGGCTGCCTTTTTGGTGAAATCACTTCTACATTGATTTTTTTAAAAAGCCACAAGTCTTTGAATTCTTTCTATAACTTTTGTAAAATATTCACACTTCAACAAAAATGACTTTTTACATGCTTGTAAAAAGAAAGCAAGAAGCCTACCAAACAATCTACCATTCTTTAAGAATAAATCTACTCTTTGTAATTCCTATAAGAGAGCTTCTAGCCAAATATTTAGCTTCTGAAATATTCACTTCAGAATTTCCAGAATAGATTGCTCACTTTAAAAATGCTCATTTCAGTTTATCTCTTCTGTTTTGTGTATATTTATCTTATAGCTTAAGATAATAAGCTCAAAATAGATTCAGATGATCAAACATTCAGAACAAATGAATGAAATTGGTGTTCTAGAACTAGTGTGGCCTTGCAAATGCTTTGAATAAACTGGTCCCTCTCTGACTCTGGGATTGCAAACTTCTAAATCAAAGCAGAGGAGTTGGAATATCAGAAGCCATTCCAGAGAATTTTGCAAAAAGAGAAGAAACAGAGATTTCTTCCTGAGATTTCTCTTTTATTCTTGAATTTTCAGTTTGACTTCCTTCTATGAAATCAAGATACTGAGTTGTCATACTCCCTTAGATAATAATTTTCAAGAAGCTTTTGTTGTGTGTGTATGGTGTGGAATAAAATTGTACTACAAGCAAATTCGACTTGGCAAAGCCTATAAGAGGCACAGCATTGTGTTTGTTTCATTTGAGTTTCTACTTCTCTTTGAAATATATGAATACAAAAATTTAAACATCAGAGGACTTCCCTGGTGGTCCAGTGGTTAAGAATCCGCCTTGCAATGCAGGGCATGCAAGTTTGATCCTTGGTCGGTCAACTAAGATCTCACATGCTCCGAGACAAGCAAGCCTGGGCACCAAAACTACTGAAGCAGGCACAGTTGAGTCCACACATCACAAAGAAAGACCCACGTGATGCAACAAAGATCCTGTGTGCCACAACTAAGACCCGATGCAGCCAAATAAATAAATACATTAAAAAAAAAAAGTTTAGACATCAGGCCAGAGAAATTTGAAAACTTTCCCCTTTCAAAGATAAAGTATTATGTAAGGAAACATTGAAAGAAAAGCAATGAAAAACCTAGGCAGTGTATTAAAAAGCAGCAACACTACTTTGTCCAGGAAGGTACGTATAGTCACAACTACGGTTTTTCCAGTAGTCATATACAGACTTGAGAACTGGACAATAAAAAAAGCTGAGAACCAAAGAATTGATGCTTTCGAACAGTGGTGCTGGAGAAGACTCTTGAGAGTCCCTTGAACTGCAAGAAGATCAAACCAGTCACTCCTAAAGGAAATCAACCCTGAATATTCATTGGAAGGACTGATGATGAAGCTGAAGCTCCAATACTTTGGCCACCTGATCTGAAGAACTAACTCATTGGAAAAGACTTTGATGCAGGGGAGGATTGAAGGCAGGAGGAGAAGGGGATGACAGAGGATGAGATGGTTGGATGGCATCACCGACTCAAGGGACACAAGTTTGAGCAAGTTCTGGGAGATGGTGAAGGACAGGGAATCCTGGTGTGCTGCAGGCCATGGGATTACAAAGAGCTGGACGTGACTGAGTGACTGAACACTGGAAACATTGTGAGCATGCACAGCTGTGCTTGACTCTTTGTGACTCCATGGACTGTAGCTGGCCAGGCTCCTCTGCTCATCGAATTTTTCAGGCAAGAATACTGGACTGAGGCGTCATTTTCTATTGTATGGGATCTTCCCAACCCAGGAATGAAACCCACATCTCCTGCTTTGGTAAGCAAATTCTTTTACCACTGAGCCACATAGGAAGCCCTATAGCCTCTCTTAAAGCGCAGAAACTCTTTGGCCAGATGTTAGGAATCAAAGTGTAAAGAGGTGTTTATCTGATTCTAAGTGCCTGACCCTGTCTCCCTGAGTTTCCCTTACTGGGTCCTTCTCATGCTGACTCCCACCAGTATTGTCAAGCTGGCTTTTTCAGTTCATGGAACTTCCTTTTATGTTAGATCTCTACATGGAAAACCCCTTTCTTTGTTCTTTCCTTAATATAATTGAGATTTACTGACACATTTTAAAAAGTTATCAAATAGAACAAAGAAAAAAATACACATAGGAAATAATGTTCCAGAAACACATTAGTTCACAAAGTTTTATTTAACTCCATAGACACCCTTGCTTGAATTTCTTACTTCCTATGCTAGGTCTGTCTCTAGGTGAAGGCTGGGTATCACCTGTGACCTCTAGGATTCTTCCCGAGGCACTTTGACTTTGCATTGTCAAATCGAAGGACAGACTCCCAGTCAGTAGTCCACAAAATTATTTTCCACTCATTTACAGTTCTCTGTTTGAGAATGGGTGGACCCAACGGGCACCAAAAGAGATTAGAGCTTTATATAGACCCACCCCATACAGCCAGTAAACTCCATATGATCACACTTACAGCAACAACATACTTCAAAACTCCATATGATAGATAGCCATAATCATGCAGCTTAATCATTTATTAAACTCCACCTTATACCAGGCAATATGCTAGGTTCTTTACCTGCTATTCTACTTAAGGCAAGAACTACATGATATTTAAAGTATTAGTTCTTAAATACTTATAATAAGAAGGTCTTATTTTACCTGCAAAGAGTTTTCACTCACTCTTTTAGAACAAAAAGTTAGAAAGTGTGTGCACAGTGTACATAACATAAAATTTACTAATGTAACCATTTTTAAGGGTAAACTTCAGTTTCATTAGTACATTCACACTATTGTGAAACTATCGCCTCTATCCATCTCCAGAATGTTTTTATCGTCCCAAACTGAAGGCTTTGTACCAATTAAATAGCAACTCACCATTTCATCCAGTCCCTGGAGATGCCATTTCCTTTCTGTCTCTATGAACTCGATTAATCTAGATACCTTGTATAAGTGGAATCATATCATTTTTGTCCTTTTGTGACTGCCTTATTTTACTTAGCATAGTGTCTTCAAGTTTCACGCGTGTTGTGACATGTGTCAACATGCCACAGCACCTAAGTAGCATGTTTCACCACTCTAAAACATCCCCTGTATTTCACCTATTGAAATCACTCACCATCCCCACAGAAAGCCCCTGGCAAACACCGATCTTTTTACTGTTTATTTTTCCTCTTCCAGAATGTGACAAAAATAGAAATAATACAGTATTATTTCAGATGGACTTCTTTCACTTGGCAACATGGATGTAAAATGCATCCATGTCCTTGTGTGGCTCATTCTTTCTACCACTGAATAGTATTCTATCAAATGGATTCATCAGCTTATTTATGTGCTTGCCTATTAAAGCTTTCTTGTTTGTTTCCATTTCTGGCAAGTATAGATAAAACTGCTATAAACATTCTTGTTCAAGTTTTTTTTTTTAGACATAGGTTTTCTATCAGTTGGGTGAAAACCTCAGAGTGTGATGGCTGGATAATATGGTAAGACTATGTTTAGCCTTGTAAGGAACCAGCAAACTGTAATCCAAAGTGCTGTGCCATTTTGCATTTCCCCCAGCAATGAGTGAGAGTTCCTCCTGTCCCATATCTTTGCCAGTGTTTTGAGTTTTAGCCATTCTAAGAGGTGTATAGCGGTATTCATTGTTGTTTTAATTTGCAATGGATGGCATCACTGACTCAGTGGACATGAGTTTGAGCAAACTCTGGGAGATGGTGAAGGACAGGGAAGCCTGGTGTGATGCTGTCCATGATGTCACAAAAAGTCAGACATGACTTAGCGACTGAACAACAATAGTAATGACAATGACAATGATATGTCACGTGGAGCATCTTTTTGTATGGTTATTTGTCATCTGGATACCTTCTATATTAGAATGTCTGTTCAGATTTTTTTTTTTTTTGCCCATTTTTTGAATTGGGTTATTTGTTTTCTTATTGATGAGTTTTAAGAGTTCTTAGTATATTTGGGACATAAGTCATAAAAGCCTCATGAAAGTCACTCAGTTGTGTCCAACTCTTTGCAACCCCAAGGACTATACACATCATGGAATTCTCAAGGTCAGAATACTGGAGTGGGTAGCTTTTCCCTTCTCCAGGGGATCTTCCCAACCCAGGGATTGAACCCAGGTCTCCTGCATTATAGGTGGATTTTTTACCAGCTAAGCCACAAGGGAAGCCCGAAAAAGTCTTGTAATTAATCTTTAATTAATTCAAATCTAGATATAGTGGGCAACTACAATTTAAGAATTCATGGTGCAAGTTTTTTAGAATACAGAGATGAAACAGAGCTCTTTTTCATAATGGGCTTATAATAAAGAGGACACAAGAGGAATAAGAAAAAATAGAAATAGCTCTTTAAGGGAGAATATACTACTATCACATAATAATATAGTCAAAAAATTATACTAGAGTTTACAGGAAAACAAGAGGGCTAAAGGGAGTTTGATAATCTAGTATCAATAGGAAGGGATGCTAAGAAAGAGGAATAAAAAACAACTATTTTGAAGGTGGTAGAAATAGGAAAAAAAATAAAGCTTAAAGGATGGTACTTCAGAGCTGAAAGAAGAGAAGAAGTGTGTCGTGATCAGAGGAAAATTGGGACTTTATCATTTGAATGGTTTCCTGCTTTTCTGTATGAATGACAAATAAATGTCATTTGGAAAGTAAAAACACACGTTAATCATAAAATAATTATGCAGTTGAATTTAACTAAGTATAATGATACTGGTACACCTAACAGAAAACTTACTAAGATACAAAGCAGTATAGTTGAAGTTTCAAAGAGTTCAGCCCCAGCTGGGCCAGGTTTCCTCTCAGCATAGGCACTGCGAATTTTCTATGAGCAGAATTGTTGCAATTTTAGACTGTGACTGGAAAGTACCTTTTTCCTCCCTGAAATTCCCCAGCTACTCCCTTATGCCTGAAATTCTTTAGTGAGGATAACTGCCCCTACCCCATTAGACAGTTGGATTAAAATGCCAAAAACAGTATTTCTGTCACCCAACCAGACATAAACTTTTACAGAAAGATGTGTGTGACTGAGATCAGGCCTCTTTTTTTTTTTTTTGGAGGAAAGTATTTTGATAAAAGGAACGTGCTAGAAGGAAAATGGAGAGATTTGGAGAAGATGGTTTGAAGAGGAAGGCAAAGTCCCATCCTCACAGCTCTTAAATATCCTTGACTATTAAGTTTGGTGGCCACCCACTGCCTTGGTTTCATTGTAATGCTTCATGTTTTCATGTAAGAACATATGGCTACTTATCTATAGACCTATATAGTATCAGACAAAGTCATCAGAATTTCAAAAGGCAAACACACTTTACCTGTTAATTATCCTGTGTAAAACAAGAGGTAAGCAGATAGAATACACAGGTGTGGCTTTACATTTTATCCTGACTAAACTTACAGGAAATAGTTTCCTTAAATAATGACGTCTTCCTTTAGGGTAATTCCCAGTATAGAGTTCTGGGAAATATTGCTCTTGTAGAAGTCACTTAGTTTTCTCTATGATCCTGCAACAGGGGCAAATAATTGATATTCCTAAAAGTTCATTTCTGGTGCTTTTGGCTATCTCTCTTTTCCATACATTCCATTGCTATTAAGGTAGAGAATCTTATTTTTATAGGACCCTACAAGGAAGTAGAAACCTTCTGTGGAAATATCTAAACATTTTTATATACTGCTTTTTCATCTGTGTTTTTAAAGAGAACACCAAATAGTATATGTTCTTTGATGTTAAGACAGTTTTGCTGCATGATCAAGATGGCAAAATGATTATGAAAAACTGAGGAAAATCGTGAGATGTGAGCTAGACAATAGGAAAAGATCATTGTGTACCAGGATGCCAGACTTGCTATAGGAACTCCCATTTTTGTGTGTTCCTTTATTTATTTTCCACTTTACAGTTTTCTACTGTTTTAAAAAAATACAGACTTACTTTTTAGAACAGATATATGCACATCTGTACAATTTGGGGGCCATTCCTCTGTGCATTCTGGCGGTAAGACTATCCATCTGATTATTCAGAAGAGTCAGTTGCATTTGCCATATCTGAAAGAGACAGTAAAGATCTTTATTAGTACTCCCAGCCCCCAGTACATCTAATCTCACATTAGGTATGGCGGCGCCCCTAATGTATCTTTTGTGTTTTTGAGAATGGATTGAGAATAGAGGTTGTGAGGGTGGTTTTGTTTATGCCGATGGTTGCCATAACGACCAACAATAACACATAGGGTCACATCTCTGCTGCTGGATACTTAGATATCCTTGAGGAAAGTCTCAACCTCAAAAGAAAATGGTTTCAGGAAGAATAGAAAGGACAGAATACACTTTAGCATATACCAATAGAAGTTAGAAAACTCACTTTTTGACTAGAAAGAACAAGCCTCCAAAGCTTCTAAGCCATTGAATAAAGCACACAAAGGGCTTGTTATCTACAGATGAAATAAGAGTTTTCCTGTTTGTGCAACTTATAAATGACTGAGGCTTCCACCCCTCTCTCTGACTTTGAATTTTTTCTCCCTTTCACCTTGCGTTGATTCACTCTACTTTAATTTTGGAAGAGTCTGCAATGCAGATGACCAATTGAAGGGGCATAACTCATTAGCATAAATTAGCTTGTCAGGTAGCCCCCAAAGTGTACCTGAGCCATTTTCTTAAATTACGTGTTACGGGTTGAAAGCCTTTAGTGATCCCCCATTAACAGGTCAATGACATGGGCTAGGTTTATAATTTGAGTCAACCTTCTAAGATGATTCAGGCTTCCCTGGTGGCTCAGCCTGTAAAGAATCTGCCTGCAATGAGGGAGACCTGGGTTTGATCCCTGGGTTGGGAAGATTCCCCTGGAGAAGGGAACAGCTACCCACTCTAGTATTCTGGCCGGGAGAATTCCACAGACTGTATAGTCCATGAGGTCACAAAGAATTGGACACGACTGAATGACTTGCACCTTCACTTTCTAAGATGGTTCAGTTTCTAGTCTTGCCCATATCAGCTGGTCCACCATTAAGTTGTGCTTTCAACTTGGTGAGGCCAAATACACGGAAACTGAGAATGTACTACTAATTCTTCAGTTTTTCTTGTCCTGTGGCTCACAGATTCCTGCCTTCCTAGCAGAAGGGAGACACCTCATGAGAGGCTAAGAAAGCATCATGGAGGAAGTGACATTTAAGCTGAATCTCAAGGGGTAAGTAGGAGTTTGTGATGTGAGTGCATTGATGATAGAAGGGATCAACAGTGTCATGGGAGAATGTACAACATTTTAGGAACTGTTTAAAAATTTTTTTGGTGTGGCTAGGGTATTAGCAGGGATACTGGAGAAAACTAAGAGAAGAAGTTTCAGATTTTGAAGGACTTTGTATGCTAAGCTGTGGGTTTTCAAACTTTTTTTTCTGCCTTAACTAATAGATGATGCTTATATATATCAGTCGTGTCCGACTCTGTGCGACCCCATAGACGGAAGCTCACCAGGCTCCCCTGTCCCTGGGATTCTCCAAGCAAGAACACTGGTGTGGGTTGCCGTTTCCTTCTCCAATGCATAAAAGTGAAAAGTGAAAGTGAAGTCGCTCAGTCGTGTCCGACTCTTAGCGACCCCATGGACTGGAGCCTACCAGGCTCCTCCGTCCATGGGATTTTTCAGGCAAAAGTACTGGGGTGGGGTGCCATTGCCTTCCACATATATATAGGATACACTCATGAATATAAGGAAAGTTATCTATGAGCTCTAGTACTTTGACTATACATTCTCCTAGTTCACCTCCAGTTAAGGTAGTATTTTGTTGTTGTTCAGTCACTAGGTTGTGTTTGACTCTTTACGACCCATGCACACCAGGCTCCCTTCTCATTCACTATCTCCCGGAGTTTGCTCACATTCATGTCCATTGAGTTGGTGATACTATCTAACCATCTCATCTTCTGCTGGCCTCTTCTCCTTTTACCTTCTATCTTTCCCAGCATCAGGTCTTCAATGGCTCAGCATTTTGCATCAGGTGGCCCAAGTATTGTAGTTTCAGCTTCAGCATCAACCTTCAAATAAATATTCGGGATTAATTTCCTTTAGGATTGACTAGTTTGATATCCTTGTTGTCCAAAGGACTCTCAAGAGTCTTTTCCAGTACCACTTCAAAAGCATTAGTTGTTCTGCACTCAGACTTCTTTATGGTAGTATATTAGAATGCAAATAAAGGAGTTAGTTTTTTAATAAAATTATCATTTTGACATCTATTTTTTGAGATATATTTTTAATTCAAAAGTAAGAGGGCAAAAAGAGAGAAAACTAGATATTTTATTAGTATTAGATATTTTATCAGTAACAAATTACTCTGCCTCATCTCACCACTGATCACAGTTGACACCTTAATCTAATTATAGGGTAGAAAGCTGTTTAATCTTGTGGGTTTTGATACAAGGTTTTAAAAAGGAAGTAAGATGGTCACATTTAGTTCTTTAATTTTAACTGGTGATGGTCGTCAGCTATACTCAAGGAAGGAGAGTTGATTGCAAGAAAATCATGTGTAGAAAACTGTAGAAATATTTGGGGGGGGATGATAGAATCCTCAATGGCAGTGGAAGTGGAAATATGCAGGAGAGGAGATTTGAAAAGCATACATTGGTGTCTGTTTCTTCTGAGAGGTCAATAAAAACTAAATGGGAGAGACTAAAAGGAAATGTCTTGGTTCCTTTTTAAGGCTATTGGTAATGTTAACCATAGCAATTTTAATAAAGACAGAAGTCATATTGTCATAAAATTAGGAGCAAATGAAAGAAATTAATAAAGAAAAAAATTTATAAATCTGGTTATGAGGGAAGGCGCAAGACTGGCCTCATATCCAAAGGAAGTTGTAAGGTCAAGAGGAGTTTTGGTAAAGATGGAACTTTGAATAGATTTATGTGAGAAAAAAATATAATCGATCTGATTTCAGTGTTGATCATCTGGTGATGTCCATGTATAGAGTCTTCTCTCGTGTTGTTGGAAGAGGGTATTTGCTATGACCAGTGCATTTTCTTGGCAAAACTCTGCTGGTCTTTGCCCTGCTTCATTCCGTATTCCAAGGCCAAATTTGCCTGTTACTCCAGGTGTTTCTTGACTTCCTACTTTGCATTCCAGTCCCCTATAATGAAAAAGACATCTTTTTTGGGTGTTAGTTCTAAAAGGTCTTGTAGGTCTTCATAGAACCGTTCAACTTCAGCTTCTTCAGCATTACTGGTTGGGGCATAGACTTGGATTACTGTGACATAGAATGGTTTGCCTTGGAAATGAGCAGAGATCATTCTGTCATTTTTGAGATCGCATCCAAGTACTGCATTTCGGACTCTTTTGTTGACCATGATGGCCACTCCATTTCTTCTGAGGGATTCCTGCCTGCAGTAGTAGATATAATGGTCCTCTGAGTTAAATTCACCCATTCCAGTCCATTTTAGTTCGCTAATTCCTAGAATGTCAACATTTACTCTTGCCATCTCTTGTTTGACCACTTCCAATTTGCCTTGATTCATGGACCTGACATTCCAGGTTCCTATGCAATATTGCTCTTTACAGCATCGGACTTTGCTTCTATCACCAGACACATCCACAGCTGGGTATTCTTTTTGCTTTGGTTCCATCCCTTCATTCTTTCTGGAGTTATTTCTCCACTGATCTCCAGTAGCATATTGGGCCCCTACTGACCTGGGGAGTTTCTCTTTCAGTATCCTATCATTTTGCCTTTTCATACTGTTCATGGGGTTCTCAAGGCAAGAATACTGAAGTGGTTTGCCATTCCCTTCTCCAGCGGACCACACCCTGTCAGATCTCTCCACCATGACCTGCCCATCCTGGGTTGCCCCACGGGCATGGCTTAATTTCATTGAGTTAGACAAGGCTGTGGTCCTGGTGTGATTAGATTGACTAGTTTTCTGTGAGTATGGTTTCAGTGTGTTTGCCCTCTGATGCCCTCTTGCAAGACATACCGTCTTACTTGGGTTTCCCTTACCTTGGGCGTGGGGTATCTCTTCCTGGCTGCTCCAACAAAGCACAGCCATCACACCTTACCTTGGACGAGGGGTCTCTCCTCACCGCCATCCTTCCTGACCTTGGGGGAGGGGTATCGCCTCACCACCACCCTTCCTGACCTTGGTCGTGGGGTAGCTCCTCTCAGCTGTGCTTAGTGTGCCGGTCCTCACTGCCGTTCTTCCTCGGTCGTGGGGTAGCTCCTCTTGGTCGCGGGGCGCTTTCAGTGCGCCGCTCACGGGTAGGCCAGGCGCTCTCAGTGACTCTATACATAGACATCACCAGATGGTCAACACCGAAATCAGATCGATTATATTCTTTGCAGCCAAAGATGGAGAAGATCTATACAGTCAGCAAAAACAAGACCAGGAGCTGACTGTGGCTCAGACCATGAACTCCTTATTGCCAAATTCAGACTGAAATTGAAGAAAGTAGGGAAAACCACTAGACCATTCAGGTATGACCTAAATCAAATCCCTTATGATTATACAGTGGAAGTGAGAAATAGATTTAAGGGCCTAGATCTGATAGAGTGCCTGATGAACTATGGAATGAGGTTCGTGACATTGTACAGGAGACAGGGATCAAGATCATCCCCATGGAAAAGAAATGCAAAAAAGCAAAATGGCTGTCTGGGGAGGCCTTACAAATAGCTGTGAAAAGAAGAGAAGCGAAAAGCAAAGGAGAAAAGGAAAGATATAAACATCTGAATGCAGAGTTCCAAAGAATAGCAAGAAGAGATAAGAAAGCCTTCTTCAGCGATCAATGCAAAGAATAGAGGAAAACAACAGAATGGGAAAGACTAAGGATCTATTCAAGAAAATCAGAGATACCAAAGGAATATTTCATGCAAAAATGGGCTCGATAAAGGACAGAAATGGTATGGACCTAATGGAAGCAGAAGATATTAAGAAGAGGTGGCAAGAATACACAGAAGAACTGTACAAAAAAGAGCTTCATGACCCAGATAATCATGATGGTGTGATCACTCACCTAGAGCCAGACATCCTGGAATGTGAAGTTAAGTGGGCCTTAGAAAGCATCACTACGAACAAAGCTAGTGGAGGTGATGGAATTCCAGTGGAGCTATTCCAAATCCTGAAAGATGATGCTGTGAAAGTGCTGCACTCAATATGCCAGCAAATTTGGAAAACTCAGCAGTGGCCACAAGATTGGAAAAGGTCAGTTTTCATCCCAATCCCAAAGAAAGGCAACGCCAAAGAGTGCTCAAACTACCGCACAACTGCACTCATCTCACATGCTAGTAAAGTAATGCTCAAAATTCTCCAAGCCAGGCTTCAGCAATATGTGAACCGTGAACTTCCTGATGTTCAAGCTGGTTTTAGAAAAGGCAGAGGAACCAGAGATCAAAGTGCCAACATCCGCTGGATCATGGAAAAAGCAAGAGAGTTCCAGAAAAACATCTATTTCTGCTTTCTTGACTATGCCAAAGCCTTTGACTGTGTAGATCACAATAAACTGTGGAAAATTCTGAAAGAGATGGGAATACCAGACCACCTGATCTGCCTCTTGAGAAATCTGTATGCAGGTCAGGAAGCAACAGTTAGAACTGGTCATGGAACAACAGACTGGTTCCAAATAGGGAAAGGAGTACGTCAAAGCTGTATATTGTCACCATGTTTATTTAACTTCTATGCAGAGTACATCATGAGAAATGCTGGACTGGAAGAAACACAAGCTGGAATCAAGATTGCCGGGAGAAATATCAATAACCTCAGATATGCAGATGATACCACCCTTATGGCAGAAAGTGAAGAGGAACTCAAAAGCCTCTTGATGAAAGTGAAAGTGGAGAGTGATAAGGTTGGCTTAAAGCACAACATTCAGAAAACGAAGATCATGGCATCTGGTCCCATCACTACATGGGAGATAGATGGAGAAACATTGGAAACAGTGTCAGACTTTATTTTTTGGGGCTCCAAAATCACTGCAGATGGTGACTGCAGCCATGAAATTAAAAGACACTTACTCCTTGGAAGGAAAGTTATGACCAATCTAGATAGCATATTCAAAAGCAGAGACATTACTTTGCCAACAAAGGTCCGTCTAGTCAAGGCTATGGTCTTTCCTCTGGTCATATATGGATGTGAGAGCTGGACTGTGAAGAAGGCTGAGCGCCGAAGAATTGATGCTTTTGAACTGTGGCGTTGGAGAAGACTCTTGAGAGTCCCTTGGACTGCAAGGAGATCCAACCAGTCCATTCTGAAGGAGATCAGCCCTGGGATTTCTTTGGAAGGAATGATGCTAAAGCTGAAACTCCAGTATTTTGGCCACCTCATGTGAAGAGTTGACTCATTGGAGAAGACTATGATGCTGGGAGGGATTGGGGGGAGGAGGAGAAGGGGACGACAGAGGATGAGATGGCTGGATGGCATCACTGACTCGATGGATGTGAGTCTGGGTGACCTCCGGGAGTTGGTGATGGACAGGGAGGCCTGGCGTGCTGCGGTTCATGGGGTCGCAAGGAGTCGGACACGACTGAGCGACTCATCTGATCTGATCTGATGTAAGAAAAGCAAGGAGTAAATAAATTGGAGAAATAAGATAACTGAAAGTAAAGTCCCAGAGAAATTAAAGAACAAGATTCAAGTTAATAATTACCCTCGTGGATGGTGTTTCAGATACCAAAGCCCTGCTATGACAGGAAATAAAGTAAGGGTAGAGGCTGGTATAGCTAGATGAGAGATGAGAAAAGGGACAGTTAACTGTATGGTCTCTTGAAGTAAAAATGAAGATCATTTACTAAAAATGAGAGGGAGGAGTCATGGTAGATAGGGTGCTTAATGGTTGCTATTGCCTTTATTCACTTTCCTTCTAATACCCAGACCTTGATTTCCCTCCAAGAAACCACTTCAACCCCCCTCCAACCCCAATTCTCAGTCCACGTACTTTATGAAAATTGAATCCACTCTAGGAACATGACCCAGGCCTGGTCAATCAGAATTCACATTCTTCTGCACAAAATGATTGTCTCAGGGACATATTTGAATCTTAATGGAACAAAAAGGGAAATTTTGATGGGAAATACACTGGATGAAATTAAGAAGATAGAGGAACTGAAATCACCTGGCCATCAACTTGTAAGTACATGAAACCCAAGAATGGAGCCAGCACCAGGAAGGTGGGGACCAAGAAACCAGGCCTGGTGACTGATAGTGGTTGGGTCCTCGGTTCTGCTAGACTTGACACTAACTATTAACTGAAAGATTTAGTTAAACAGCAAATAAATTCCCTTTTCCCAGGAAGTTAGTTTGGTTGAATTTTCTGACACATAAAACAGATAAATTATAACTGAGTAGGAAAGCTGGAAACAGTGATTATAGGGATGAGTAAAAGAGATCTCAAAGGGAAGAAGAAATTATTCCCAGACAGAAATAAGGCACCCATTCATTATGCCTGATATTATCTTTAAATTTTCCATGAATTTCCAAAGTAAAAAAAAAAAAAAGATCTTAACTGCAGTTCTCAGGAAGACATGGGTTTCTAAATCTCCTCTTAAGAAACAATGTAATCTACAATATCAGATTTGCCGAGCTTCCCATTTCACTTTATACTTGTAAATGAAGAAGTTTCATTGTTTATTTAAACATTAAAAAAATAAATAAACATTATGAGACATATTATGCTTTTCACGTATGAGATCAACAAGCCCACAGAATTTGCCTTGGCAGTTAGTTATAGTCATACTACAGAGAGTGATGGTTCCAGCTTATCCCACTTCTAATATCAATTCCCACATCTGTCTTCTTTTCTTCCTCCTTCCCACACATGTACTTTGATTGCTTACATAAGGGCTAGCCATTTGATCAAGGACAATGGATAAAATGAAATGCAAGCAGACACAGTCTTCCAAGACACTTTGGGACTTGGGACACAGTCATGAGACTTACAGTTTGTCAGTCAGCAAGCTAGTAATGCTACTAAGTTGCTTCAGTCATGTCCAACTCTGTGCAACCCCATAGACAGCAGCAGCCCACCAGGCCTCACCATCCCTAGAATTCTCCAGGCAAGAACACTGGAGTGGGTTGCCATTTCCTCCTCCAAGGCATGAAAGAGAAAAGTGAAAGCGAAGTCCCTCAGTCGTGTCTGACTCTTAGCGACCCCATGGACTGCAGCCTACCAGGCTCCTCCGTCCATTGGATTTTCCAGGCAAGAGTACTGGAGTGGGTTGCCATTGCCTTCTGCAAGCTAGTAATAAAGCCCCCCCGAAAAAGATTGCAGCCATGACGCTTACTCCTTGAAAGGAAAGTTATGACCAACCTAGACAGCATATTAAAAAGCAGAGACATTACTTTGCCAACAAAGATCCATCTAGTCAAGGCTATGGTTTTTCCTGTAGTCAGGTATGGATGTGAGAGTTGGACTATAAAGAAAGCTGAGTGCCGAAGAATTGATGCTTTTGAACTGTGGTGTTGGAGAAGACTCTTGAGAGTCCCTTGGACTGCAAGGAGATCCAAAGAGTCCATCCCAAAGGAGATCAGTCCTGGCTGTTCATTGGAAGGACTGATGTTGAAGCTGAAACTCCAATACTTTGGCCACCTCAGGCGAAGGGCTGACTCATTTGAAAAGACCCTGATGCTGGGAAAGATTGAGTGCAGAAGGAGAAGGGGACTACAGAGGATTAGATGATTGGCTGGCATCACTGACTCAATGGACATGAGTTTGGGTGAACTCCGGGAGTTGGTGATTGACAACGCAGTGGGGCCTGGCATGCTGCAGTTCATCGGGTCGCAAAGAGTCGGACACGACTGAGTTACTGAACTGAACTGAAGCTAGTAATAACACACACAACGTATTGCAAATGTTAAAGTATTGTAAGGAAAATACATCTTGTTTTGCATGTACAAGAAACAAAAGTTTATAAGACAAAACTTACCCTTACCATGTGCAACCCACTTTGACATTTTTGTTCCCATTCTATTTCCTTTTTAAAAAAAATGCTGATTGTAATTTTCTATGTTTACTTCATAACCTACTACCATAGGGAGATTTGGCTTAGTCAGAAAAGTTAGAGAAGCCTCCCTAAGGAAATGATGATTGAGCTGAGGTCAACAGATGAGTAAGAGTTAGTTAGGTTAAAGAAGGGAAAAGAAGAGTCATCAGAGGATTCAGCAAGTGCAAAACCAAGGGGCAAGAGGAAGTGGATGTGTACTTGGGGCTGAGGAAAGCCAGTGTTTAGTTGCAGTGCCTTGTGAAGGGGGTAGGAGGTAGGGAACTGATGCCTTGTGATGTGGAAAGACAGATGGCCAACACCAGAAAGGATCTTTCAAGCCATGCTATGGACTGTTGCCTTCAAGAACAATATGATGGCACTGAAGACTTTTTCTTTGAAAATATTGTATGAGCTAACTGTGCAAAAAATGTGTAGAACACTTACGGGTGAGGGAAAACCATAGCTTACATTTGAGTAGATGGCAGTTTGTTCTAATTCCCAAACACCTAGGGAAGTTTATGGATAATGTAGATTCCTGGGTTCTACTCACAAAAGTCTTGATTTGATGAGTTTTTGTTAGGACTCTGGTATGCGTATATATTTTAAAGTCCCATGGAAATTCTGATGTGCAGTAAAGATATATTAATAGAACTATTAAGGGAGTGCCTCTCTTCTTTATTCTATACTCATTTCCATGAGTGACCCAATCCAGTTTCTTTAACTGTAAATGCTATCCTGTGATAATCACTCCCAAATTTATACAAATCATGGCATCTGGTCCCATCACTTCATGGGAAATAGATGGGGAAACAGTGGAAACTGTGTCAGACTTTACTTTTTTGGGGCTCCAAAATCACTGCAGATGGTGACTGCAGCCATGAAATTAAAAGACGCTTACTCCTTGGAAGGAATGTTATGACCAAACTAGATAGCATATTCAAAAGCAGAAACATAACTTTGCCAACAAAGGTCAATGTCAACAAAGGTTGATGCTTTTGAACTGTGGTGTTGGAGAAGACTCTTGAGAGTCCCTTGGACTGCAGGGAGATCCAACCAGTCCATCCTGAAGGAGATCAGTCCTGGAATTTCTTTGGAAGGAATGATGCTAAAGCTGAAACTCCAGTACTTTGGCCACCTCATGCGAAGAGCTGATTCATTGGAAAAGACTCTGATGCTGGGAGGGATTGGGGACAGGAAGAGAAGGGGATGACAGAGGTTGAGATGGCTGGATGGCATCACCAACTTGATGGATGTGAGTTTGAGTGAACTCCGGGAGTAGGTGATGGACAGGGAGGCCTGGTGTGCTGTGATTCATGGGGTTGCAGAGTCAGACACGACTGAGCTACTGAACTGAAATGAACTGAAGCCAAACTTCTCTGTTGAACTAGATATGACTATATGCAGCTGTTCAATACTTTACATCTTTAATTGGGTGATCAAATTGGAATTTCTAACCTTAGAAAGATCAACATAAAACTTTAAATCCCAAGCCACTTCCCATCCAGTGTTCTCCCTGAGTGTCCGTGTCTCTGATGGTAACTCCATGCTTCCACTTGATCAAGCTAATCTCAGAGCCGTCCTTAGTACATCATGTATTTCTTGCCACACAGTCAATTCACTAGCAAGTCCTGTGAGCTCTACCTTTCAAAGACACCTTTACCTAATGACTTTTCACCAGCTTCAAGGCTTCCACTACAAACGGAAGCATCATTATCTTGTGCCTGAACTGTTGTAAAATCCTATGCACTGGGCTCCTTTCATCTTTGTTCTAGTTCACACTGTGTATGGTAAACCCTGAAAAAGACAAGTAATTTAACTCTTCTGTTAAAAAATCTTCCAAATGCCTTTATAATTCAGCTAGAGAAAATTTAAAGTTTGCATACCCTGCAAGGCACAAACCTTTCAACCTCACCATCTCAAACTGCTTTTACTAGTAATTTCAGCCATACTGATCCTTAAATATGTCATAGAACTGAGTTCTTAGGATCTTTGCTCCTGATAGTCTCTCTGCCTGGAGTACTATTTCTCCTAAAACTAGCAAAATTTGTCTGTCACTTCTTTCAGTGTTTTGTTGAAATATAATTATGATAGAGTTCTTCTTAAATCACTCTATATAATTTGTATATATTCACATTATGTATATTGTGTATCAGATCAGATTAGATCAGATCACTCGCTCAGTTGTGTCCGACTCTTCGCGACCCCATGAACCACAGCACGCCAGGCCTCCCTGTCCATCACCAGCTCCCGGAGGTCACTCAGACTCACACCCATCAAGTCAGTGATGCCATCCAGCCATCTCATCCTCTGTCGTCCCCCTTCTCCTCCTGCCCTCAATCCCTCCCAGCATCAGAGTCTTCTCCAATGAGTCAACTCTTCGCATGAGGTGGCCAAAATACTGGAGTTTCAGCTTTAGCATCATTCCTTCCAAAGAAATTCCAGGATTGATCTCCTTCAGAATGGACTGGTTGGATCTTCTTGCAGTCCAAGGGACTCTCAAGAGTCTTCTCCAACACCACACTTCAAAAGCATCAATTCTTCGGTGCTCAGCCTTCTTCACAGTCCAGCTCTCACATCCATACATGACCACAGGAAAGACCATAGCCTTGACTAGGCGAACCTTTGTTGGTAAAGTAATGTCTCTGCTTTTGAATATGCTTCTAGGTTGGTCATAACTTTCCTTCCAAGGAGTAAGCGTCTTTTAATTTCATGGCTGCAGTCACCATCTGCAGTGATTTTGGAGCCCAGAAAAAGAAAGTCTGACACTGTTTCCACTGTTTCCCCATCTATTTCCCATGTAGTGATGGGACCAGATGCCATGATCTTCGTTATCTGAATGTTGAGCTTTAAGCCAACCTTTTCACTCTCCACTTTCACTTTCATCAAGAGACTTTTCAGCCCCTCTTCACTTTCTGCCATAAGAGTCGTGTCATCTGCATATCTGAGGTTATTGATATTTCTCCCAGCAACCTTTATTCCAACTTGTGTTTCTTCCAGTCCAGCATTTCTCATGATGTACTCTGCATATAAGTTAAATAAACATGGTGACAATATGCAGCCTTGATGTACTCCTTTTCCTATTTGGAACCAACTTGTCGATTGTGTATATATTTGTTTACATTAATATATTAATATATATGTATGTATACATATCTATAATTTGTCAACTATCACTCTCAATAGTGACTGTTCCTTGAGAGGGAAACTTTGGCCTATTGCTATATCTTCAGTAATAGGAGAATTTCTTGGTAGAAACTCAATAAATATTGGAGGAATGAATGAATGGCATAGAAAAAGTAGAGACAGTGAGACAGACATGGAGGAGTGGATGGGAATGGGTTTCGAGAGCATGAAATGTTCACAGTGGCCTCTCTGGCACACTTGCCTGCCATTGGAAATGGTCAGGTCCCATCCTCCTTGGCAGGCAAGGTTGTGTATATGCAAACTGAACCTTAGGAGAGGCAAGGAAGACTATCAGGCAGTGTTACCTGTATTGACGCTGCTGTCAGACAGTCTGATCCTGAACTCCAGTTCTACCACATTCCTGTGTGACTTTAGTCAATTCACCCAACCTCTTCAAATCTGTATACAGTCAGTCAGTCAGTTCAGTCACTCAGTCGTGTCCAACTCTGTGTGACCCCATGAACTGCAGCATGCCAGGCCTCCCTGTCCATTACCAACTCCTGGAGATTACTCAAACTCATGTCCATTGAGTCCGTGATGCCATCCAACCATCTCATCCTCTGTTGTCCCCTTATTTCTCCTCCTGCCCCCAATCCCTCTCAGGATCAGAGACTTTTCCAATGAGTCAACTCTTCGCATGAGGTAGCCAAAGGATTGGAGTTTCAGCTTTAGCATCAATCCTTCCAATGAACACCCAGGACTGATCTCCTTTAGGACGGACTGGTTGGACCTCCTTGCAGTCCAAGGGACTCTCAAGAGTCTTCAACACCACTGTTCAAAAGTATCAATTCTTCGGCGCTCAGCTTTCTTCACAGTCCAACTCTCACATCCATACATGACCACTGGAAAAACCATAGCGTTGACTAGATGGAACTTTGTTGGCAAAGTAATGTCTCTGGTTTTTAAAACGCTATCTAGGTTGGTCATAATTTTTCCTTTAAGGAGTAAGTGTGTTTTAATTTCATGGCTGCAGTCACCATCTGCAGTGATTTTGGAGCCCCCAAAATAAAGTCTGACACTTACCCCTAAAGAAACTACATGAATTCTTGAGGAGAGGATTAAATGAAGATAACTCATACATTATATTGGCACAAAGAAGTTATCATCAAGTATTAACTATTGTTCATATAGTAAGAGTAGAATGGGGCTAGTGAATGGTGGAATAATGAAAGAAAGAGCAAAGAGGAGGATCAGAAGATCCAAGATGCTGGGCTTACTCTGCAGCAGATATTAAGATAACCAAAGTCTTTCTCACCTGTTAAAATGCTTATTTAGAGTAAGAGGTTTTGAACAGAGCACCAGTTGTCACAATCTTTCTAGTGTTTACCTAGTGAGAAGTTTAGATTTCATGAATAGAAGTAAGATGTCAAATGTCAGATGAAAAGAGGAAGGTACTTGGAAAAAACAAAAAAAAAATTGATTTGGCAGAGGATTTAGTGCGTCATGTTACACCACATCCTGTTATTTTTGTAGTCTGTTAACCAGTAACATGACCCAGATAATCATGATGATGTGATCACTGACCTAGAGCCAGACATCCTGGAATGTGAGGTCAAGTGGGCCTTAGAAAGCATCACTACGAACAAAGCTAGTGGTGGTGATGGAATTCCACTTGAGCTATTTCAAATCCTGAAAGATGATGCTGTGAAAGTGCTGCACTCACTATGCCAGCAAATTTGGAAAACTCAGCAGTGGCCCCAGGACTGGAAAAGGTCAGTTTTCATTCCAATCCCAAAGAAAGGCAATGCCAAGGAATGCTCAAATTACCACACAATTGCACTCATCTCACATGCTAGTAAGATCAGATCAGATCAGATCAGTCGCTCAGTCATGTCCGACTCTTTGCGACCCCATGAACTGCAGCACACCAGGCCTCCCTATCCATCACCAGCCCTCGGAGGTCACTCAGACTCACATTCATCGAGTCAGTGATGCCATCCAGCCATCTCATCCTCTGTCGTCCCCTTCTCCTCCTGCCCCCAATCCCTCCCAGCATCAGAGTCTTCTCCAGTGAGTCAACTCTTCGCATGAGGTGGCCAAAATACTGGAGTTTCAGCTTTAGCATCATTCCTTCCAAAGAAATCCCAGGTCTGATCTCCTTCAGAATGGACCGGTTGGATCTCCTTGCAGTCCAAGGGACTCTCAAGAGTCTTCTCCAACACCACAGTTCAAAAGCATCAAATCTTCAGCGCTCAGCCTTCTTCACAGTCCAGCTCTCACATCCATACATGACCACAGGAAAGGCCATAGCCTTGACTAGGCGAACCTTTGTTGGCAAAGTGATGTCTCTGCTTTTGAATATGCTATCTAGGTTGGTCATAACTTTCCTTCCAAGGAGCAAGCGTCTTTTAATTTCATGGCTGCAGTCACCATCTGCAGTGATTTTGGAGCCCAAAAAAATAAAGTCTGACACGGTTTCCACTGTTTCCCCATCTATTTCCCATGTATTGATGGGACCAGATGCCATGATCTTCGTTTTCTGAATGTTGAGCTTTAAGCCAACCTTTTCACTCTCCACTTTCACTTTCATCAAGAGGCTTTTGAGTTCCTCTTCACTTTCTGCCATAAGGGTGGTATCATCTGCATATCTGAGGTTATTGATATTTCTCCTGGCAATCTTGATTCCAACTTGTGCTTCTTCCAGTCCAGCGTTTCTCATGATGTACTCTGCATATAAGTTAAATAAACATGGTGACAATATACAGCCTTGATGTACTCCTTTTCCTATTTGGAACCAGTCTGTTGTTCCATGACCAGTTCTAACTGTTGCTTCCTGACCTGCATACAGATTTCTCAAGAGGCAGATCAGGTGGTCTGGTATTCCCATCTCTCTCAGAATTTTCCACATGCTAGTAAAGTAATGCTCAAAATTCTCCAGGCAAGGCTTCAGCAATACGTGAACCCTGAACTTCCTGATGTTCAAGCTGGTTTTAGAAAAGGCAGAGGAACCAGACATAAAATATCCACTGGATCATGGAAAAAGCACAAGAGTTCCAGAAAAACATCTATTTCTGCTTTATTGACTATGCCAAAGCCTTTGACTGTGTGGATCAATCATAATAAACTGTGGAAAATTCTGAAAGAGATGGGAATACCAGACCACCTGACCTGTCTTTTGAGAAATGTGTATGCAGGTCAGGAAGCAACAGTTAGAACTGGACATGGAACAACAGACTGGTTCCAAATAGGAAAAGGAGTACATCAAGGCTGTATATTATCACCCTGCTTATTTAACTTATATTCAGAGTACATCATGAGAAACGCTGGACTGGAAGAAACAAAGCTGGAATCAAGATTGCTGGGAGAAATATCAATAACCTCAGATATGCAGATGACACCACCCTTATGGCACAAAGTGAAGAAGAACTCAAAAGCCTCTTGATGAAAGTGAAAGTGGAGAGTGAAAAAGTTGGCTTAAAGCTCAACATTCAGAAAACGAAGATCATGGCATCTGGTCCCATCACTTCATGGGAAATAGATGGGCAAACGGTGGAAACAGTGTCAGACTTTCTTTTTCTGGGCTGCAAACCCACTGCAGATGGTGACTGCAGCCATGAAATTAAAAGATGCTTACTCCTTGGAAGAAAAGTTATGACCAACCTAGAAAGCATATTGAAAAACAGAGACATTACTTTGCCAACAAAGGTTCGTCTAGTCAAGGCTATGGTCTTTCCTGTGGTCATGTATGGATGTGAGAGCTGGACTGTGAAGAAGGCTGAGAGCCAAAGAATTGATGCTTTTGAACTGTGGTGTTGGAGAAGACTCTTGAGAGTCCCTTGGACTGCAAGGAGATCCAACCAGTCCGTTCTGAAGGAGATCAGCCCTGGGATTTCTTTGGAGGGAATGATGCTAAAGCTGAAACTCCAGTACTTTGGCCACCTCATGCGAAGAGTTGACTCATTGGAAAAGACTCTGATGCTGGGAGGGATTGGGGACAGGAGGAGAAGGGGACGACAGAGGATGAGATGGCTGGATGGCATCACCGACTTGATGGACGTGAGTCTGAATGAACTCCAGGAGTTGGTGATGGACAGGGAGGCCTGGCGTGCTGCGATTCATGGGGTCGCGAAGAGTCGGACACGACTGAGCGACTGAACTCAACTGACTGAACCAGTATCATGTATCCCAGTAGCACAAGGATAGTTAAGACTAATTTTACTCGACATCAGCAACCATTGCCAGGGACAAGCATCTTCTGCTTTAGTCGATGTGGCCATCAAATGATCTAGAAAAATACAAGCAAGGAATCTCTTTATAACCAGCATTCAGAGAAATGATAGATGAATTATAGCATCATGTAGATATAGATCTTTATTTCTACATTCAATCACAATAATAGAAAGATCAAAAATTCTGTAAGATGTTTTTATATACTAACTCTGCTATGTCTATCTTTTCTCATTTCCCCAATATACTATGCACCTTTAATAGATTTGTAAAACTCCCAATTTGGAGTAGGAAATTGCAACCCACTCCAGTGTTCTTGCCTTGAAAGTTATATGAATGGGAGAACCTGACAGGTTACACTCCATGGGGTTACAAAGAGTCGGACATGACTAAGAGACTGAACATGCAAATCTCCTATTAGCTCATATCCAGTGGTATCATTTAAGGTTTCCATGATTCAAAAGAATTCTTAAATAGATTTGGAGCCAATTCATAATTTTAATATGTATCAAAACATTAAATGCTAAAATATATATCACAGGTATCAATATGATCAAGGCAATCAGATTGGTGAAAACTCTCTCAGAAATGACTGATCACAGACACGGAAATGTGCAATTGGGGATTAATGTTGTTTTTAATTGGGGCTCTGTGATTTGGCACTGCAACATCTCATACTACAAAGTCAACAGATAGGTCATTCTTACCTCTCTCACTAAGTCCCAGGAGTTTTCTACAAACCCCAATACTGGATATGTTGATGAGTAACAAATGAATCCTTAAGTCAGACATTGAAGCCAAAAATCCCATTGTTGGACATGAAACAATTTTTTCATTGTTAAATTCAACATTTAAATCGCATCAGCTATGGGACTGCAGGGAAATGTCTCCCCTCTGAAGATGGCTGGAATGGAGTTCATGGAAAGTCGCCCTCTAAGCATGTACACCATAGAGGAAGAGGGCTTTTACCACCCTGTCTTGAGATGGGCCACTGTAGTTTACATGAAGGAGCCATCAACCAACAGGTGCTGGGCCAGGATGAAGTCTGGTACCAGCCTTAGAGCTAAGTGGACCAGCGCCTCAGGTAGGTCTTGCTGAGATAAGAAGGGACAGAGAAAGAAGTGAATGAGGCTGTCTTAATGATAAATAAGGAGGAAATATTCTGGTGCTTTTTGCCTCCTTATACAAGGTAAACTGTTGGCCCAGATATTGAGGAAGAACAAGACAAAAGGCTAGCATGAAACACACTGCCACAGCACATTATCTTTATACAGTGCTGTTCTGAATCCTGATAAATCAAATATAACCAGGGAAACTTAACTGCCTGGAAACAAACACACCTGAAAATGGTTTAGGGGTGAAGGATGATGTAAATTCATCAGTCATTTCTAGGGAGTAGCAGGTTTTGTAACTTAATAGCATCTAACATGCCAAATGTCTGCCTAACTTATTATAGCCTTGATGCTTATGTTTAAGATTTTCAACATTGTGTATTACAGGGGCTCACGTGATGTCTCAGGCATAAGAGAGGAGTTGCATCTCCCCATCTCAGATATACTATCTGTTGGTAGCATTAGTGGGAGCATCCTTCCCATGGCTGCCACACTGTGACATAAGAGATTCTATGAACTGAGAGAAGCAAAAGGTCATATTGACCCTTCCTATATCTGCTGGTCTTCACAGTACCAACTAGAGATGATGGGGCAGCTCTTAAACCACCTTTCTTCCTGCATCAGAGCCTTTAGAGGAATATATATTTGAAAGATAAGGAGACTAGGTTTTGTAGGAACTGTCCAACATGTCAGGGGAGGAAGATCCCTAGGCTAACCTGTAAGTCAGGACCAGTGATCACCAAATTTTAAAAACAAACCCAGAAGAGGAAATTTTTCTCTACCTAGAAGCCTCAGCTTTTTCTTAGCTTTTAGGTAGGCTTCTATGAAGTTTGGGCTATAGTTCAGGCTCAGTAATTGGATAGGTCTTAACGTTCATGGCAGAATTGCTGAAGTATCAAAACCTGTACTTTTAGTTACAGAATTATATCTTTCAGATAGGGGCTCAATCTTCCCTGGTAGCTTAGACAGTAAAGTGTCTGACTATAATGTGGAAGACCTGGGTTCAATCCCTGGGATGGGAGGATCCCCTGGAGAAGGAAATGGCAACTCACTCCAATACTCTTGCCTGGAAAATTCTATGGATGGAGGAGACCAGTAGGCTACAGACCATGGGGTCTCAAAGAGTTGGACACGACTGAGCAACTTCACTGGTTCAATCATCCTAGAGAAATACAGGCAGAATAATAAAACGAGAAGGACACTGGTGTAAATCTGTTGAAAATGTCTTCCTATAGAAGTTGTTCATGAGCGAAGATTTTCTGGCATACTGCTCTCCATGAGGTTGCAGAACTGGACATGACTGAGTGACTGAACTGAACTGATGGATGTTTTTCAGTGACCAAAGATTATCAATACCTCTGAGACTCTGGCCTGTGTATTAAAGATTATTGAATGGGTATTTAGAATTTGGAGAAGGGAAGGAAAGAAAATGGAAGAGAAAGAAAGTGAACAAAAGAAAGGATATGGATATTTAATACTTAAAATACCCACCAAATGTCAGGGAGAAATAGAAACCTCTTAGGAGTGGATACTGAAAAAGCTGTGGATAGTGGACAGAGGAGCAACAAAGCAGATTCTGGTAGATAAAGTTCACTAAGAAAATATAAGATTAGACGCTAGAAGCAGCTAAGTGCTTCTGTGGAGACATACATGAATTGAGAATGTGAGTGACCATCCCATCACTCTGTTCTTTGGTGGGAGTAATTAGAAATTGGGAGAAGCAAGAGAGGGAAGTAGTATTAGACCCCTAAAATAGGAACTAAAGAAGACCACAAAATCAGTCCTTGGATCTCAGCTCATATCTTGGTTATAGGTTCTGAAGTCATGACAGCGTGTTGAAGGCATGCCTTCCACATTAAAAGCTTTGAGGGTTGTGGGTAGCCAGGGTTCCTTCCCTAAGTGAAGTCTACATATACTCAGTCCTTGAAAGACCAAAATCCAGTGGCCTACTTGTGTCTCTGCTAACTCCACAAAGGAACTTAGTTATCTATCAGAGGAACCACTGTTTAGAACTAAGAACATGGCCTCTCAGAAACAGTTAGAAAGGTGCCATAGGGATAGAAAAGATTTAGTCTCCTAATGACAAACTAGACTCTGAACTTCTAAAGTCTTTTTTCTAACTGATATGCCTCTATCAGTTAAAAAGCAAACAGAGGATAGAAGGATCTTTCCTGATTTTGCCCCTCCTATCATTAAAATTATGGGGGAACAGTCTTGCTTCTCATACAATGATAGTGATCAAAAATGTTTGTATAATAAATGCATTAATAAATTAGCAACAATAGACCTTTGTGGTTTGAGTTCTGGTGTTTTTCAATGGAGGGTACATTATAGCGAGACTGTAATTCTTTGAAGAAATTGTAAAATTGTAACATTAAAGGAAGAGATGGCCATGGGTACCTCATTGCAAGGGCATTCAACATGAACTGTAATGACATTGACAAAACTATTTTTATCTTCTCTAAGGTCCTGATACCATATCACCAGAGTAGTCTAAGGAAAAATTAATCCCATTGGCTGCTAGAAGTTAGAGATGAGAATGGAAAAGTATTAATAATTCTACTTTATCTTGAGTATCTTTATAGAAGCCCCCTCAAATTGAGTCTAAACAGTTTTTAATTAAGGAAGCTTCATTACCTGTGGATCCCATGGATGGAGGAACCTGGTGGCCTACAGTCCATGGGGTCGCAAAGAGTCAGACACGATGGAGTGACTTCACTTTCACTTTTCACTTTCATGCACTGGAGGAGGAAATGGCAACCCACTCCAGTACTCTTGTCTGGAGAATCCCAGGGATGGAGGAGCCTGGTGGGCTGCCATCTATGGGGTCCCATAGAGTCGGACATGACTAACACGACTTAGCAGCAGCAGCAGCATTACCTGTGGATAGTAGGGTATACTGCTACTGCTGCTGCTAAGTCGCTTCAGTCATATCCAACTCTGTGTGAACCATAGATGGCAGCCCACCAGACTCCCCCATCCTTGGGATTCTCCAGACAAGAACACTGGAGTGGGTTGCCATTTCCTTCTCCAATGCATGAAAGTGAAAAGTGAAAGTGAAGTTGCTCAGTCGTGTCCGACTCTTAGCGACCCCATGGACTGCAGCCCACCAGGCTCCTCTGCCTATGGAATTTCTCCAGGCAAGAGTACTGGAGTGGGGTGCCGTTGCCTTCTCCATGGTAGGATATATTGAAAGGAAATTCATGACAAAGGTTACTGTACTTTCAATACATGAAATGAATGTTGTCTATTCACAAGGCAAATAAGACATCAAAATGTTAAATGACTCATGGAAGTGTTAATAGAAATCTTGGATAACTGCTTAGAGATTCATGATTTAAAACATCTGTTAATAAAGTTGCTGGCTAACAGTTGCCTGGCTGCTGTGGCTAAGTCCTGTCTGACTCTTTGCAACCCTATGGACTATAACCAATCAAGCAGCTAGAAGAGTTACAAGATCCCATGATCCCAATGCCTCACTAAACTGAAAAAGAAGTCTGGAAAAAGGCACGTGAATGTCTGTTGAGTATGATACTCTTCTTAAAAATGTTTATTTATTTAACTGCCCCAGGTTTTAGTTGTGGTACAAGTGATCTTCGGTCTTTGTTGTGGGTATGTGGGTGCGTGCATGCTCAGTTGCTTCGGTCGTGCCTGACTCTTTGTGACCCTATGGGCTGTAACCCACCAGGCTCTTCTGTCCATTGGATTCTCCAGGTAAAAATACTGGAGTGGGTTTCCATGCCCTCTTCCAGGGGATCTTCCCGACCCAGGGATTGAACTCGTATATCTATGTCTCTTGCATTGGCAGGTAGGTTCTTTGCCACTAGCACCATCTGGGAAGCTCATGGCATGTAAGATCTTTTTTTTTTTTTTTTTTTTAGTTCTGTGCAAACTGTTAGTTGTGGCATGTGGGACCTAGTTCCCTGAATAGATTTCAAACGTGGGCCCCCTACATTGGGAGACTGGAGTCTTGGCCATTGGACCACTAGGAAAGTTTTGAGTCTGACTCTCTTAATTGTCTATCTAAGGCTGAGTAAAAAGCTGTCCTCCATGTCAAGCAAGACTAATTTTTTGACTCACTACAAAATTAGCGTTCATACTTGAGATACTATTATCATGTATGTACCAACAGGTGATAAGAAACAGGGGAAACCCACTTTGTTTTCTCAATGGAATTTCTTTTGCATTTAAATAGATGCTTCAGGAAATGTTATCAGAAGTCCTCAGTAGGTTTCAGCACCTCATGAACTAGGTGCTTTGTGGGGAAATCCAGCTAGAGGAGGCACTGTAACCCAAGCAACACGTAGGGGCAGTGAGAGCAGACATATCTTGCTTCAGCTGTAGCAGTTTTCATAAAAGCATCCACTGTTCAGCACGGCAAGCGGGTGGCAGCGATGAAAGCCATGGTGTCTGTGACGAGAGAGGAAGCTTGGGTTGTCTTCATCAGCCCCATGCTGCTGTGTGTTTCGGATATTCTTCTTGATGAACATCTTCTGATCCTGCTAGAAATTTTGTTACCTTCTATTATCTTTTTAATACATTTATTGTTTTGCTTATATTGTGATTTGTTCTTTGTAACTAATGACATTATTATCTTCAGCAAGATGTTAGGATCACTCTGGGTTTTTGTTTGTTTGTTTGTTTTTGTTTGCCTTCTATGTGTACAGAGAATAGTATTTGTTTTGCAGGATATTATAAAAATTACTTAAAAATTGATATGAACTAATGTGCCAGATCCTAGAGAAGATGAGAAAGGTTAGGTAATGCAGAAAGAAGGAAATGACTTAAATATGAGGATAAGGGAATTCCCTGGTGGTCCAGCGTTTAGAACAGCATGCTTTCACTGCCAAGGGCCCAGGTTCGATCCCTGGTCAGGGGACTAAAAATCCCGCAAACCAAGTGGTGCAGTCAAAAATAAATAAATAAGTGTTTAAAGTTAAAAAAAAAAAAAAAAAGAGGATAAATCCAGTACTTTGATACCAGAGACCACTGTATATTGAGGTCCTCAAGGTACTGTTCTAGACCATGACTTCTTTCCAGATCTCTCACCAGGTAGATTCCATATGTATTCCATACGTATTCTCTGTGCTGATGTCTCCCACACAACAGTTACAGCACAGACAACTTCCCTGAGTTCCACACTGATATACAGCTACCTCCTTGACAATTGCACTTGGATATTTCACAGGTATTTCAATTTTTTCTGCTTCAGAGAGAATTCTTAATTTTACTACCATCTAAACATGTTCCTTCCCCAGTCTTTTACATATCAATAAATGGCTTCTCGATACACTCAATTATTTTCACTAAACAACTAGGACTAATTCTTGAATTTTTGTTTGTTCATTCGCTAAGTCATGTTTAACTCTTTGTGACCCTATGGACTGCAGAATGCCAGGCTTCCCTGTCCTTCACTATCTCCCTGAGTTTGCTCAAACTCAACGTTCATTGACTCAGTGATGCCACCCAACCATCTCATCTTCTCTTGGGCTTTTACAATGAGTCATCTCTTCATGTTAGGTGGCCAAAGTATTGGAGCTTCAGCTTCACCATCAGTCCTTGCAATGAATATTCAGGACTGATTTCCTTTGGGATGGACTGATTGGATCTCCTTGCAGTCCAAGGGACCCTCAAGAGTCCTCCATTGCCACAATTCAGAAGCATCACTTCTTTGGCTCTCAGTCTTCTTTATGACCCAACACTCACATTCATACATGAGTAGTGGAAAAACCATAGCTCTGACTAGATGGACCTTTGTAGGTAAAGTGATGTCTGTTATTTAATACACTGTCTAGGTTTGTCATAGCTTTTCTTCCAAGGAGCAAGCATCTTTTAATTTCACGGCTGCAGTCATGGTCTGGGTTGATTTTAAAGCCCAAGAAAGTGAAATCTAATACTGTTTTCATGTTCTCCAGATCTATTTGCTATGAAGTGATACCACCAAATGCTATGATCTTCATTTTTTGAATATTGAGTTTTAAGACAATTTTTTCACTCTCTTCTTTCACCTTTATCAAGAGGTTCCTTTAGTTCTTCTTCACTTTAGTTGGCTGTATCCAACTCATGAAGTATATACATGAAGCATATATTCATTATCTTCTGATGTTTCTACATCTCCACTGATAACGTCCTAGTCTACCCATCAAGATTTCTCACCTAGACCAGGCATGGATAAACTTTTTCTATAAAGGACAAAATAGTATATATTTTTGCTTTCCAGGTCATACAGTCCCTATCATAATTATTCAAATATTGCCATTGTAGTTGGAAAATAGATGTAGATGATATGCAAAAAGTCACTGTTGACTGTGCTTCAATAAAACTTTATTTAAAAAAACAGGAGGCAGGCCCATGGATGATAATTTGCCTATCTTTTACATAAACTGTTATCAGTTCAGTTCAGTTGCTCAGTCATGTCTGACTCTTTGTGACTTCATGAATCGCAGTACACCAGGCCTCCCCATCCATCACCAACTCCTGGAGTTCACTCAGACTCATGTCCATCGAGTTGGTGATGCCATCCAGCTATCTCATCCTCTGTCATCCCCTTCTCCTCCTGCACCCAATCCCTCCCAGCATCAGAGTCTTTTCCAATGAGTCAACTCTTCGCATGAGGTGGCCAAAGTACTGGAGTTTCAGCTCCAGCATCATTTCTTCCAAAGAAATCCCAGGGCTAATCTCCTTCAGAATGGACTGGTTGGATCTCCTTGCAGTCCAAGGGACTCTCAAGAGTCTTCTCCAACACCACAGTTCAAAAGCATCAATTCTTTGGTGCTCAGCCTTCTTCACAGTCCAGCTCTCACATCCATACATGACCACAGGAAAAATCATAGCCTTGACTAGACGAAATTGTTTTTGCAAAGTAATGTCTCTGCTTTTGAATATGCTATCTAGGTTGGTCATAACTTTCCTTCCAAGGAGTAACCATCTTTTAATTTCATGGCTGCAGTCACTATCTGCAGTGATTTTGGAGCCCCCCAAAATAAAGTCTGACACCGTTTCCACCGTTTGCCCATCTATTTCCCATGAAGTGATGGGACCAGATGCCATGATCTTCGTTTTCTGAATGTTGAGCTTTAAGCCAACCTTTTCACTCTCCTCTTTCACTTTCATCAAGAGGCTTTTGAGTTCCTCTTCACTTTGTGCCATAAGGGTGGTGTCATCTGCATATCTGAGGTTATTGATATTTCTCCCGGCAATCTTGATTCTAGCTTGTGCTTCTTCCAGTCCAGCGTTTCTCATGATGTACTCTGCATATAAGTTAAATAAGCAGGGTGACAATATACAGCCTTGACGTACTCCTTTTCCTATTTGGAACCAGTCTGTTGTTCCATGTCCAGTTCTAACTGTTGCTTCCTGACCTACATAGAGGTTTCTCAAGAGGCAGATCAGGTGATCTGGTATTCCCATCTCTTTCAGAATTTTCCAGTTTATTGTGATCCACACAGTCAAAGGCTTTGGCTTAGTCAAGAAAGCAGAAATAGATGTTTTTCTGGAACTCCCTTGCTTTTTCCATGATCCAGGGGATCTTGCCAATTCGATCTCTGGTTCCTCTGCCTTTTCTAAAATCAGCTTGAACATATGGAAGTTCAGGATTCATGTATTGCTGAAGGCTGGCTTGGAGAATTCTGAGCATTACTTTACTAGCGTGTAAGATGAGTGCAATTGTGCAGTAGTTTGAGCATTCTTTGGCATTGCCTTTCTTTGGGATTGGAATGAAACCTGACCTTTCTCAGTCCTGTGGCCACTGCTGAGATTTTCAAATTTGCTGGCATATTGAGTGTAGCAATTTCACAGTATCATCTTTCAGGATTTGAAATAGCGCAACTGGAATTCCATCACCTCCACTAGCTTTGTTCGTAGTGATGCTTTCTAAGGCCCACCTGACTTCACATTCCAGGAAGTCTGGCTCTAGGTGAGTGATCATGCCATCGTGGTTATCTGGGTCATGAAGATCTTTTTTTTACAGTTCTTCTGTGTATTCTTGCCACCTTTTCTTAATATCTTCTGCTTCTGTTAGGTCCTTACCTTTCTGTCCTTTATTGAGCCTATCTTTGCATGAAATGTTCCCTTGGTATCTCTAATTTTCTTGAAGAGATCTCTAGTCTTTCTCATTCTGTTGTTTTCCTCTATTTCTTTGCATTGATCACTGAGGAAGGCTTTCTTATCTCTTCTTGCTATTCTTTGGAACTTTGCATTCAGATGCTTATATCTTTCCTTTTCTCCTTTGCTTTTCGCTTCTCTTCTTCTCACAGCTATTTGTAAGGCTTCCCCAGACAGCCATTTTGCTTTTTTGCATTTCTTTTCCATGGGGATGGTCTTGATCCCTGTCTCTTGGACAATGTCATGAATCTCATTCCATAGCTCATCAGGCACTCTATCTATCAGATACTTCCACTGTATAATCATAAGGGATTTGATTTAAGTCATACCTGAATGGTCTAGTGGTTTTCCCTACTTTCTTCAATTTCAGTCTGAATTTGGCAATAAGGAGTTCATGATCTGAGCCACAATCAGCTCCTGGTCTTGCTTTTGTTGACTGTATAGAGTTTCTCCATCTTTGGCCGCAGAGAATATAATCCATCTGATTTCGGTGTTGACCATCTGGTGATGTCCATGTGTAGAGTCTTCTCTTGTGCTGTTGGAAGAGGGTGTTTGCTATGACCAGTGCATTTTCTTGTCAAAACTCTATTAACCTTTGCCCTGCTTCATTCCGTATTCCAAGGCCAAGTTTGCCTGTTACTCCAGGTGTTTCTTGACTTCCTACTTTTGCATTCCAGTCCCCTATAATGAAAAGGACATCTTTTTTGGGTGTTAGTTCTAAAAGGTCTTGTAGGTCTTCATAGAACCGTTCAACTCCAGCTTCTTCAGCGTTACTGACTTGGGCATAGACTTGGATTATTGTGATATTGAATGGTTTGCCTTGGAAACAAACAAAGATCATTCTGTCATCTTTGAGATTGCATCAAAGTACTGCATTTTGGACTCTTTTCTTGACCATGATGGCTACTCCATTTCTTCTAAGGGATTCCTGCCCGCAGTAGTAGATATAATGGTCATCTGAGTTAAATTCATCCATTCCAGTCCATTTTAGTTCGCTGATTCCTCGAATGCCAACATTCACTCTTGCCATCTCCTGTTTGACCACTTTCAATTTGCCTCGATTCATGAACCTGACATTCCAGGTTCCTATGCAATATTGCTCTTTACAGCATCAGACTTTTCTTCTATCATCAGTCACATCCATAACTGGGTATTGTTTTTTCTTTATTTCCATCCCTTCATTCTTTCTGGAGTTATTTCTCCACTGATCTCCAGTAGCATATTGGGCTCCTACTCACCTGGGGAGTTTCTCTTTCAGTATCCTAACATTTTGCCTTTTCATACTGTTCATAGGGTTCTCAAGGCAAGATTATTGAAGTGGTTTGCCATTCCCTTCTCCAGTGGACCACATTCTGTCAGACCTCTCCACCATGCCCGCCTGTCTTAGGTGGCCCCACAGGGCATGGCTTATTTTCATTGAGTTAGACAAGGCTGCAGTCCTAGTGTGATTAGATTGAGTAGTTTTCTCTGATTATGGTTTCAGTGTGTCTGCCCTCTGATGCCCTCCTGCAACATCTACCATCTTACTTGGGTTTGTGGGGTATCCCTTCACAGCTGCTCTAGCAAAGCACAGCCACTGCTCCTTACCTTGGACAAGAGGTATCTCCTCACTGTCGCCCCTCCCGACCTTGAACGTGGAACAGCTCCTCTGGTCCTCTGGCACCCGCGCAGCCACCGCTCCTTGGACGTGGCATAGCTCCTCCCAGCTGTCGCCCCTGGCCTCTGATGGGGGTAGCTCCTCTCAGCTGCTCCTGCGCTGTCGCAGCTTGGTACTCTCGGCCGCCAATATAGATATAATGGTCATCTGAATTAGTAAAGTAAGGCTCAAAATTCTCCAAGCCAGGCTTCAGCAATATGTGAACCGTGAACTTCCTGATGTTCAAGCTGGTTTTAGAAAAGGCAGAGGAACCAGAGATCAAATTGCCAACATCCAATGGATCATGGAAAAAGCAAGAGAGTTCCAGAAAAACATCTATTTCTGCTTTATTGACTATGCCAAAGCCTTTGACTGTGTAGATCACAATAAACTATGGAAAATTCTGAAAGAGATGGGAATACCAGACCACCTGATCTGCCTCTTGAGAAACCTGTATGCAGGTCAGGAAGCAACAGTTAGAACTGGTCATGGAACAACAGACTGGTTCCAAATAGGAAAAGGAGTATGTCAAGGCTGCATATTGTCACCATGTTTATTTAACTTATATGCAGAGTACATCATGAGAAATGCTGGACTGGAAGAAACACAAGTTGGAATCAAGATTGCTGGGAGAAATATCAATAACCTCAGATATGCAGATGACACCACTCTTATGGCAGAAAGTGAAGAGGAGCTAAAGAGCCTCTTGATGAAAGTGAAAGTGGAGAGTGAAAAGGTTGGCTTAAAGCTCAACATTCAGAAAACGAAGATCATGGCATCTGGTCCCATCACTACATGGGAAATAGATGGGCAAACGGTGGAAACAGTGTCAGAATTTATTTTTCTGGGCTCCAAAATCACTGCAGATGGTGACTGTAGCCATGAAATTAAAAGACGCTTACTCCTTGGAAGGAAAGTTATGACCAACCTAGATAGCATATTCAAAAGCAGAGACATTACTTTACCAACAAAGGTTCGCCTAGTCAAGGCTATGGTCTTTCCTGTGGTCATGTATGGATGTGAGAGCTGGACTGTGAGGAAGGCTGAGCACCGAAGAATTGATGCTTTTGAACTGTGGTGTTGGAGAAGACTCTTGAGAGTCCCTTGGACTGCAAGAAGATCCAACCAGTCCATTCTGAAGGAGATCAGTCCTGGAATTTCTTTGGAAGGAATGATGCTAAAGCTGAAACTCCAGTATTTTGGCCACCTCATGCAAAGAGTTGACTCATTGGAGAAGACTCTGATACTGGGAGAGATTGAGGGCAGGAGGAGAAGGGGACGACAGAGGGTGAAATGGCTGGATGGCATCACTGACTTGATGGGTGTGAGTCTGAGTGACCTCCAGGAGCTGGTGATGGACAGGGAGGCCTGGCGTGCTGCGGTTCATGGGGTCGCAAAGAGTCGGACACGACTGAGCGACTGATCTGATCTGATCTGAGTTAAATTCACCCATTCCAGTCCATTTTAGTTCGCTGATTCGTCAACATTATAAACTGTTATAATTGCCTTCAAATTGTGTTCTGTGTCCAAATTTTATGCTACTATGATTCCATGTAGGAACCAAAAGTTTGTAAAAACATAAAGCAGATTATATCTTCTTGCCACATAAAATCCTTGAAAGTTCTTTCAGTGCACAGTGAAATAAAATATAAACTCTTTACCCTGGCCTAGAAGTTCCTGCATGACCTGACACTTGTTTATCTATCTGACCTCACTCATAGTGATCTTCCCCTTTATAACTAAACTCCAGCTATCACCAACCTTTTTAAAATTTGTATTTATTTATTTTAATTGGAGGATAATTACTTTATAGTGTTGTGATGATTTTTGCCATACATCAACATGAGTTGGCTGTAGGCATACATTCATCTCCTTTAAAAAAAAAAAAAAAACACAACACAGTCTTTCCAACCTCTGATCTTATTGCTCTTTCTGCTTGGAGTCCTCTTCTCTTGATTGGTTGCAGGACTGTGTCACTTTTATGCTTTTGGTGTCAGCTTAAATGTTAACACTTTGATGCCCACTATTCTAATGTAAGCATCCCCAGTCTACATTCTTTTTATTAAGTTATGAAATTTACTCTACCTTCTTCACAGCATCTATCACAAACTATCTTGTTTCTTTGCCTGTTTTATTTTAACCTCTCCTGCTTGATTAGAAACTGACCAGTCCTATTCATCACTATATGTTAAACTCCTAGTACAGTGAAAGTTTTCAACAAATACAAATTGAGTATATGGATGAACGAATTGGAAGTAAACAAAGTCAGGTACAAATGTAGATATCTGAAAACAGGGAGATCTGAATTGAGAAAATTTCTACTAGGGAGAGAAAGAGAGAAAGAACACTCAAAGTGACCAAACCAAGGAAATTTCAAAATATTGTTGAAGAGAACAGTAGAAAGAACTGACCAAAAATAAATAAGTAAATAAACAAATAAAAGGTTTTACATGGCATTTAGTCAGCAGAAAGAACTTGGAGAATGTGGGGTGCTGTCATCTGAATGGTTATATGATTTTTTTTTTAATATCTGCATAGCACATATGGTGTGTGTGTGCTTAGTCACTCAGTCATGTCTAACTCTGTGACCCTTTGCACATAGCTCACCAGGCTCCTCTGTCCATGGAATTCTCCAGGCAAGAACGCTGGAGTGGGTTGCCATTTCCTCCTCTGGGGGATCTTCTTGAGAACTGAACCTTTGTCTCCTACGTCTTCTTCACTTCAGATGATTCTTTACTCACTGAGCCATGAAGAAAACCATCAGCACATATAGTAGCCATTACTTTTATTATTGTTCTTGACTGATACTTTATTATTATAAAACTCTATAAAGAGCTCTATTCTCTGTATCCTTGGTGAAAGAAGCCAGAAATTCCATTCCAAACATGAGTCAGCTAGAGTCTCTTTTTTGTTATCTAGTAATTTAAAAGAGTACTTTTCAAACAGTATGCACAGAAATCTTCTGGAGAGTTTGTTAAATACAGATTCATAGCAACTCCTTCCCTCATCACATGCCCCATTTTGATTTAATAGTTCTAGGGCAGGGCCCAAGAATTTTTTTTTTTTTTTTTTTTTTTGAGATTTTTTTTTTTTTATTATTATTATTTTTAATTAAATTTTATTTTGCTTAACTTTACAATATTGTATTGCTTTTACCATACATCAAGATGGATCCGCCACAAGTATACATGTATTCCCCATCCTGAACCCTCCTCCCTCCCCATACCATCCCTCTGGGTCGTCCCAGTGCACCAGCCCCAGGCATCTGTTATCAGGCATCGTACCTGAACTGGCGACTCGTTTCAGATATGTTTACGAGACAGCAAAAGAGACACTGATGTATAGAACAGACTTTTGCACTCTGAGAACGGGAGAGGGTGGGATGATTTGGGAGAATAGCACTGAAATATGTATAATATCATATCTGAAAATAATTTTTTTTTACTTATTGTTTTATTAGGATATACTTCATAAAATTCTTGTGCTGTAAAATTCATCCATTTAAAGTGCACACTTTTGGTGGTTTTTAATTTGTTCACAAAATTGTGCAACCATCACCACTAATTTCAAAATATTTTCATCACCCCAAAAGAAACTCCATCCCCACGTGCAGTCACTCTTCCTTTCTCCCTTTGCCTAGGCCCTGGAAACCACTAATATTTCTGTCTTTTGAATTCGCCTATTCTGGATTTAGAAAAGGCAGAGGAACCAGAGATCAAATTGCCAACATCTGTTGTATTATAGAAAAAGCAAAAGAATTCCAGAAAAGCATCAACTTTTGCCTCATTGACTATGCAAAAGACTTTGACTGTGTGGATCACAACAAACTGTGGAAAATTCTTAAAAAGATGGGAATACCAGACCATCTGACCTGCCTCCTGAGAAATCTATATGCAGGTCAAGAAGCAACAGTTAGAACTGGACATGGAACAAGAGGCTGGTTCCAAATTGGGGAAGGAGTATGTCAAGGCTATATATTGCCACCCTGCTTATTTAACTTACATGCAGAGTATATCATGAGAAATGCTGGACTGGATGAAACACAAGCTGGAATCAAGATTTCCGGGAGAAATATCAATAACCTCAGATATGCAGATGACACCACCCTTATGGTAGAAAGTGAAGAGGAACTCAATAGCCTCTTGATGAAAGTGAAAGTGGAGAGTGAAAAAGTTGGCTTAAAGCTCAACATTCAGAAAATGAAGATCATGGCATCCGGTCCCATCACTTCATGGGAAACAGATGGGGAAACAGTAGAAACACTGTCAGACTTTATTTTTTGGGCTCCAAAATCACTGCAGATGGTGACTGCAGCCATGAAATTAAAAGATGCTTACTCCTTGGAAGGAAAGTTATGACCAATCTAGATAGCATATTCAAAAGCAGAGACATTACTTTGCCAACAAAGGTCCGTCTAGTCACGGCTATGGTTTTTCCTGTGGTCATGTATGGATGTGAGAGCTGGACTGTGAAGAAGGCTGAGGGCCAAAGTCTTGATGCTTTTAAACTGTGGTGTTGAAGGAGTCTTGAGAGTCCCTTGGACTGCAAGGAGATCCAACCAGTCCATTCTGAAGGAGATCAGCCCTGGGATTTCTTTGGAAGGAATGATGCTAAAGCTGAAACTCCAGTACTTTGGCCACATCATGCGAAGAGTTGACTCATTGGAAATGACTCTGATGCTGGGAGGTACTGGGGGCAGGAGGAGAAGGGGACGACAGAGGATGAGATGGCTGGACGGCATCACTGACTTTATGGACGTGAGTCTGAGTGAACTCCAGGAGTTGGTGATGGACAGGGAGGCCTGGTGTGCTACGATTCATGGGGTCACAAAGAGTCGGACACGACTAATCGACTGAACTGAACCGAAATCTGTAGAGTGGGTGAAATTGTCACATTATATTGATCAATCAAAGGACTCATACTAGAATATATAATTAACTTCTACAAATAAATAATAAAAAAGACACACTAATTTAAAACAAAATAGCCAAAATATTTGAAAATATATTGCACAAATGAAAACTTACAAATAGCAAGGCACCTGGAAAAGTGTTTGGCATCACTAATAATCATGAGATTGTAATTAAGAGTACAATGAATTTTCCATTAAATGTCTCTCCCAGGAAATTCCCTGGCAGTCCAGCGGTTGGGATTTCATGCTTTCACTTTCAAGGGCACAGGTTTAATCCCTGATGGGGAAATTAGGATATTACAAGCCTTGTGGCACCATCAAAATTTTTTTTACTAAAAAATAAAAATTAATTAATTAATGTCTCCACCAGAAGCTAATATTAAAAAAATATATATGGATGTGGAATAACCAGAACACTGTTACTTTACAGGTGGGAATATAAAAATGATTTAGAAGTCTTTTATGAAGCTGACTATATACATATCCTGCTGCTGCTGCTGCTATTGCTAAGTCGCTTCAGTTGTGTCCAACTCTGTGCAACCCCATAGACGGCAGCCTACGGAGGCTTCTCCGGGATTCTCCAGGCAAGAACACTAGAGTGGCTTGCCATTTCCTTCTCCAATGCCTGAAAGTGAAAAATGAAAGTGAAGTCGTTCAGTCATGTCCGACTCATAGCGACCCCATGATCTGCAGCCTACCAGGCTTCTCTGCCCATGGGATTTTCCATGCAAGAGTACTGGAATGGGGTACCATTGCCTTCTCCTATGACTTAGCAATTCCACTCCTAGGTACTTATCCAAAAAATAAAAATATTTATTTTATTCATATGTTCCTGTGTTTTTTTGTTTTTTAAAAATGTCAAAATCTAATGACTTCAAACAATAGCTACTTTTTGTCTCAGAATTATCTGAGTTTACTGAACTCATTCAGGTGGTTCTTTGCTCCATATAGGTGGAGTTGCAGTCTTTTGAAACTTGATTGTGCTGAAATGCATAAGATAATCATTTACATGGATGTCAGCTGGTGCTTGTTTTAGCTGGGAACCCAACCGGGAGCATCCGCTGGATTGCCTGGATTTTCTTCCCTGTGGTCTCTGCATATAGTTTGAGCCTCTCACAGAAGAATGGTTGAGTTCCTAGAGGGAACTTTCCAGAAGACAATGGTGGACACAGCAGATAAACACTCACAAGTTACACAGCAGCACTTCCGCCAAATTATATTGATCCGAAGCATTCACAGAAACAGTTCAGATTCAAGGGTATGAAAAATAGGTACCATATTAAAATGAGAGAAACAACAGTAATTTATGGCCATCTTTATTCTGAGGACACACAAAAATATTTATACAATGTTTATGGACACTTTACTCATAAAGCCAAATTGTTAACTCCAAACTGAAAATGACCCAGTTGTCCATTCACAGATGAATGGGTGAACAAATTTTGGTATATTTGTACACTTGAATCTCATTTGAATTATTTAAGAAACATTCAACTGAATGAAAAGGAATAGCTTCTTGTGGGGAGCCAGCACGGGAGTTCCCACCCATGACAAAGGTCATGCAGAGAGGCCTGATATGCAAAGACAAGTCAGGACTCGAGGGGCCCCCTAGACCTGCCTGAGCATCTACCCCAAAACCAGAATCTGTCTGTTTTACTATTTTATGACTTTCACCAACTCCTCTGACATTAACAGGGGCTCTCCCCAGCCACCTTTCTCTGAAGGAAATCAACTTAGAGCTCTAACTAATTAGCCTCTTGGGCATAACAGGAGTGTTTCAATCCAAACCCCTCAGATGGCTCGCTAACTTGCCTGACAGGTTTACCCGGACTCCTACAGCTACACATAGGATTGTTTACAGTCTCCCAACCATAAGAGGCACGGGAAGCTTAAGATATTCAAATAGTATAGTCTCTCGGAGAGTTAGACATTGTTAGAACTAGTAGATTTCATTGTTGAGCCAATGCTTGCTGCCAAGTTTCCACATCCCCTGTATTGTTTCCTTGAAAGTGTATTGATTAATACAGTTGGTACATAGAAAAAATAAGTAGTGGCCTTGGTGCTAACAACTTTAGACCCTTAAGGTAATAAATTCTTTGCTTGTTGTAAACCCAGTGCACCTCTGCCCTATAGGAATGCAACTTTATCTAACACCTTCAGAGGATGGCGCCAAACTTTAAAATAATTACTCTTAGAGAAAATAAGTCTTATGGTTGACAAACCTTTATCAGAGTCCTAAAATGTTAACAGGCTTCTGGCCAGAAGAGATGTAAATCACCTAAACCATTTGTATAGGATAAGTTTGCAGAAAAGAAAGCCTGGTCTTGATAAGGATCAAAGACTGCTGACTTCGCATGATTTAACACCCCCTATTAACCTCTATGCACAACTTAAGGTATTGAAAATAAAGCTACGCGTCTTGTTCATCAGGCTTGGTCTCCCTGTGTCATTCTTTCTCTTTCCTTTTCCTTTTCAGGCTGATCCCCTGGAGTGCAGGGGCTCTCTGTGTTCACTTTCCTGCCTGGGCTTCTAAGATGCCCTTGAGAAGGTGCCTAAGATGGGGCACCTTCAGCGATTCAAGAGGGTGCCTGCAGCCTACGTGAACAGAGCAAGTCCCGTGCTGGGGCTTTATTGGCTTTCTGCTTAAACCAAGGAATATCAGCCTCTTTTCTCTCCTCTGTTTTCTTAACTGCAAAATTATTTCCTTATCTCTTTCTCTATTCTTTTAATCGCCGACACTGTCCTCCCAAGGGAATCCCTGGATCCAACCAAGGCTGGACCCTGGTAGCTACTAATATTGACAATAACACAGATGTATATCACAAACATTAAGTCAAGCAAAAGAAACAAGGCATAGAAGAATACGTATTGAATGATTTTATTCATGTGAAATTCAAGTACAGCCAAACTAATAAGAGTAATGGGTTTCTCTGCAGAAGAGAGATTGAATGGAAAAGAGCACAAATTTTCTGAGGTGATGAAATGCTCTATATCTTGATTACTTGTCTACATATTTAAAAACTCATTGAGCTGTACACTTAAGATGTATGCATTTCACATGTAAATTTTATCTCAATTTGAAATATAAAAAATAAAAGGTTCATAACTATCCTCTTTCTTCTTCTCAACAGTCATATGAAGAAGAAGATGGTCTTGGTATTTTCACCTTAAGAAGTAATAAGATGTCACAGAAAGTTAGTGGCATTGATATATAAGTAGAACCTAGATAGGGCAACAATCATGGTTAAAAAACACTGTTCAAAAATTTTTTCTAATTAAAAAAAAAGCTTATTTTTTTAATAGTTTCAGATTCACAGAAAATTGAGAGGAAAGTATAGAAATTTCCTGCCTTTACACAAACATAGCTTTCCTCATTAACAAATTCTCCCATCAGAGTGATGCATTTTTTGTACAATTGATTGATCAATTTTTTACAATTGATGAACTTACATTGGCACATCATTATCACTCAGAATCCTTGGTCTACAATAAGATTCACTCTTGGTATTATACATTTTATGGTACAGATTAATGCATAATGACAAGTATCCATCACTACACTATCATACAGAGCATTTTCTCTGCCCTGAAAATCCTCTATGCTCTTCCTACACAGCCCCTGAACCTCTGCCAACCATTGATCTTTTTATTGTCTCCATAGTTTTGTTTTCTCCAGAATGTAATATTGCTCTTGTTCAGTTGCTAAGTCACATCTGACTCTTTGCAACCCCATGGACTGCAGCATACCAAGCTTCCCTGTCTATTACCGTCTCCCAGAGTTTGTTCAAACCCACATCCACTGAGTTGGTGATGCCATCCGACCATCTTATCTTCTGTCACCCCTGCACTCCCTGCCCTCAATCTTTCCTAGCATCAGGGTCTTTTCCAATGAGTTGGCTCTTTGCATCAGGTGGCCAAAGTAATAGAGTTTCAGATTCAGCATCAGTCTTTCCAATGAATATTCAGTTTTAATTATCTTTGGGTTTGACTGGTTTAATCTCCTTACAGTCCAAGGGACTCTCAAGAGTCTTCTCCAGCACGACAATTTGAAAGCATCAGTTCTTCAGCACTCAGCCTTCTTTATGGTCCAGCTCTCACAGCCATACATGACTAATGGAGAAACAATGACTTTGACTATTATGGACCTTTGTTGGCAAAGTGATGTCTCTGATTTTTAATATGCTGTCTGGGTTTGTCATATCTTTCCTTTCAAGGAGCAAACATCTTTTAATTTCATGGCTGGCGTCACCATTCACAGTGATTTAAAAGCTGCAGAGTCCAAGAAAATAAAATCTGTCACTATTTCCACTTCCCCCATCAATTTACCATGAAAATTCTGTGGAAAATTCTTAGAGATGGGAATATCAGATCATCTTACCTGCCTCCTGCGAACCTGTATGCAAGTCAAGAAGCAACAGTGAGAACCAGACATGGAACAACAGACTGGTTCCAAATTGGGAAAGGAATACATCAAGACTGTGTGTTGTCACCCTGCTTGTTTAACTTATATGCAGAGTAAATCATATGAAATGCTGGGCCGGATGAATAACAAGCTGAAATCAAGATTGCTGGGAGAAATATCAATAACCTCAGATATGCAGATGACAGCATCCTTATGACAAGGCAAAGAAGAATTAAAGAGCCTCTTGATGAAGGTGAAAGAGGAGAGTGAAAAAGCTGGCTTAAATCTCAGCATCCAAAACATGAAGATCTGGCATCCGGTCCCAACACTTCATGGCAAATAAATGGGGAAACAATGGAAATAGTGACAGACTTTATTTTCTTCGGCTTCAAAATCACTGCAGATGGTGACTGCAGCCATGCAATTAAAAGATCGTTGCTCCTTGGAAGAACAGCTATGACAAACCTAAACAACATATTAAAAAGAAGCAGAGGCATTATTAAAAAACATTTCCAACAAAGGTCCATCTAGTCAAAGCTATGGTTTTTCCAGTAGTCATATATAGATGTGAGATCTGGACAATAAAAAAGACTGAGTGTTGAAGAATTGATGCCTTTGAACTGTGGTGCTGAAGAAGACTCTTGAGAGTTCCTTGGACAGCAAGGAGATCAAACAAGTCAATCCTCAAGGAAATCAACCCCTTGATTTCCTTGGAAGGGATGATGCTGCAGCTAAGCTCCACTACTTAGGCCACCTGATGCAAAGAGCCAACTCGTTGGAAAAGACCCTTATGCTGAGAAAGATTGAGGAAAGGACAAGGGGGTGAAAGATGGTTGGATGTCATCACCAACTTAATGGACATGAGTTTGAGCAAATTCTGGGAGATGGTGAAGAACAGGGAAGCCTGGTGTGCTTTAGTCCATGGGGTTGCAAAGAGTCAGACACGACTGAGCAACTGAACAACAACAACAATTTGCCATGAAGTAATGGTTTGCCTTCTTCTTCTCCAGTGAGAATGTCTTATAGTTGGAATATACAGTATGTATGGTTTTTCAGATTAGCTTTTTTCCATAATAGGCATTTAAGTTTCCTTATTTTTGTAGGTTGATAGATCATTTCCTTTAGGCACTGAATAATATCCCACTGTCTGTATATATCATACTTTATCTATCCGTTTGCCTATTGAAGGACATCTTGGTTGGTTCCAAGTTTTGGCAATCACAAATAAAGTTGCTGTATATACCTGTGTGCAAGTTTTTGTGTAGACATAGTTTTTGACTTCTTTAGGTAATGGAGAATGATTAAGAGATTGAAAACAGAAAATATGTTTTGTTTTGTAAGAACCTGTCAAACTATCTTTCAAGCTGGTTATGCCATTTTGTATTCCCAAGCCCAATGAGTGGGTGTTCCTATTACTTAAGGTCCTCACCAGCATTTGGTGGTGTCAGTGTCTGGATCTTGATCATTTTAATAGATGTGTAGTGGTATTTCACTCTTGTTGTCTTAATTTGCATTTCCTTTATGATATATACTATAGAATATCTTTTAATAATATTTAGTATCTCGTATTATTTGCTATCTGTATATCTTCTTTGGTAAAGTTTTCCTAAAATCTTTTTCCTACTTTTTAATCATGCTATTTGTGTTCTTATTTTTGAGTTTCAAGAATTCTTTGGGTATTTTTGACAATTGTCTTTCATCAAATATGTTTTTCACAAATATTTTCTCCTAGTCTGTGGTCTGACTTTTCATTCTCTTGGTAGTGTCTTTTGCAGAAAGAAAGTTTTCATTTTAATGAAATCCAGGTTGTCAATTCTTGCCTTCATTAACTGTACTCCCTCAATCTAAGTTATGATTTTATTTTCAAACCATCATGGAAAGCTAATTGGATATACTTCGTATAAAACTTTCAAAACTTCATTTATTATTTTAAAAAATTACTTGTGCATAATCATATTGTAAGCTTAACTAGCTTTAGACTATTTCTAATATCTTAGCCACTATTATTTTTTCTTTTCTATGACATAGTCCTTGGTCATAGCATTCACAAGTTAAGTTCTCAAATTTAAACTAGGGAAAAATGAAAGTTTTTCAAGGATGTTGAATCAATGTTCCAAGGAACATTCTGTTCCAAAGAAAATTACTTCTGGCTGATTTGCTAAAGCTGAAAAATTTTTTTAAACCAAAATGATTCAAAGCAAAACATTTTATTAATGGTCTGGTCAGTTTACTCTCCAGAGGAAGCCATGCTTTAAAATCCCAACAGGTTAGTAAGCTACTCATAGTCCATCATTAGCCAGAATTTCTAGGATTTTGTGACTTTTGGTTTGGCATTGCAACACCTCTTATGTTACTGGGCTCAATTTTCTAATCCCCAATTTTTATGAAAATAATATTTCAAAAATGCTTTTATAAAAGTGGTTATTCATGATAAGGTTTATGGAAAATTTTGTGGCAAATGTCACTATATAGTCCATTGCTAGTTTTCTGTTTTTAATTTTGTTTTGTTGGTGTTGCTACTGTTTGTTTTAGTCCCTTTGGCCTGTTATAACAAAGTCCCATAGACTAGGTAGCTCATAAACAACAGAAATTTATTGCTTACAGCTATGGACATTGGGAAGGTCAGGATCCAGGTCCTAAAAGATTCAGTGTCTGGTGAGATCTTGTTTTCTGGTTCATAGTTGGTGCCTTCTCATTGTGTTATCACATGATGAAAAGGAATAAGGAAGCAGTGTGGAGCCTCTCTTCAGATCACATCAGGTCAGTCGCTCAGTCGTGTCCGACTCTTTGCGACCCCATGAATCGCAGCATGCCAGGCCTCCCTGTCCATCACCAACTCCCGGAGTTCAGACTCAAGTCCATCGAGTCAGTGATGCCATCCAGCCATCTCATCCTCTGTCGTCCCCTTCTCATCTTGCTCCCAATCCCTCCCAGCATCAGAGTCTTCTCCAATGAGTCAACTCTTCCCATGAGGTGGCCAAAGTACTGGAATTTCAGCTTTAGCATCATTCCTTCCAAAGAAATCCCAGGGCTGATCTCCTTCAGAATGGACTGATTGGATCTCCTTTCAGTCCAAGGGACTCTCAAGAGTCTTCTCCAACACCACAGTTCAAAAGCATCAATTCTTCGGCACTCAGCCTTCTTCACAATCCTCTCTTATGTACACACTAATCCCATTCATGATAGATCAGCCCTTCTTACCTTCCAAAGGCTTGACCTCCTAATACCATCATATTCAGGATTAGGACCCCATGGACTGCAGCAAGCCAGGCTTCCCTGTCCATCACTAACTCCTGCAGCTTACTCAAATTCATGTCCTTTGAGTCCGTGATGTCATTCAACCAACTCATCCTCTGTCATCCCCTTCTCCTGCCTTCAATCTTTCCCAGCATCAGGGTCTTTTCAAATGAGTCAGTTCTTTGCATCAGGTGGCCCAAGTATTACTTGTCAAATGTTGAGTCTTCCACTATTTGTTCAAGTAATGTTCAAGGGAGGCCAACAGAGTTCTGATTCTCTAGGAAGTACATAAATTACACACATATAAGCACATCACAATTATTCTTATTAAAACAGCAATCAATTATGTTCTAATATATATTAAATAAGAATGAATGATATTGTAAGTTCATGCAGAAGTGGATATTCTCCTTAAAAATGTTACGAAGATAATGGTGGTCAAAAACAGTATAGTAAATGACCATTATTAAGTGCAATATCAGAAGTCTAACTTCCACAAAGGATCTCTGTAGCATCAAAAAAAATGAAGCTATTTAAACTAGCTGATCCCCTCTAAGATTTTCTTTTCTTGCTGAGCCCAGACCAAATTTCTGAAAACTTCCCATTTCTGAGAAGCCCAAAGCTTTGACAACATTTAACATTTTAATGCTTATCTTTTCTTTATTTTCTGTGTAGTCATCTCTTGTCAAAAAATTTCTGGCAGGCCAAGATTGCAAGGCTGAACAAAAATAACTAGCTACCCCATATGCCCAGGAGGTGGCAAGGAAAAGCCCACCTACCATTACTTGGAGCCCTGCTTAGTCTAGACTCAATCAAAACTCAGTACTAATTTACTCCAGGAGAAGGCAATGGCACCCCACTCCAGTATTCTTGCCTGGACACTCCCATGGATGGAGGAGCCTGGTAGGCTTCAATCCATGGGGTCGCAAAGAGTCAGACATGACTGAGCAACATCACTTTCACTTTTCACTCTCATGCATTGGAGAAGGAAATGGCAACCCACTCCAGTGTTCTTGCCTGGAGAATCCCAGGGACGGAGGAGCCTGGTAGGCTGCAGTCCGTGGGGTCACACAGAGCTGGACACGACTGAAGCTACTTAGCAGCAGCAGCAGCAGATTTAATTGTAAATGGGTAGCAGGAAAATTATATAATGAACAAAAGTAGGGAAAACATTCTTGACATATAGTAATTCTGGGGCAACTTTGAAGCCAAGTTAATCCCTAAATGATGCTCCTTTTTCATTGGTCTGTCAAGCCTAATGTGGAAGGAGACAAACTGCATTGATGTTGCCAAGTTAACCCCAAAGTAACTGGCCTTTTCCTTTTCTTTTGTTACTTGCATGCAAACAAGTAACTGCTTTCCACTTCAGCTCTTACTGATTGATAAACTGATATCTTTGATGTGCTTAACTTGATAATGATATGTCTACATCTTTTCTTACTGCAATATATACCATTTCTTAAAGGTAATATAAAGAATAGTAGACATTAAAAAAAAAGAGAAACTTAAAAAAATATGTGAAATGGCCTGTCAGAAACTAAATGGCCTAAGTCATATACTAAATCATTAGAGGCCTCTCTGATTTGTTGGAAGAGATTAATTTAGAATAACATCCCCATACTGTTAACATTCAACACAGTATAACCTAGTCAGAATCTTTCCTGATCACTTATCTCCAGCAATCACTAAATTACATAAAATATGTATTTTGGTCAATACTTTTGTTGAGTATATATATATTTTTAATATCAAATATCTTGCTGGTTTCTGAACATTCTTTTGAATAGTTTAGAGTCCATAGACTGAAAATACCATCTGTACAGTTCCTAAGCAGAAGCAATTTCCAACATCAAGAAAAGCCAATTCCAAATAGATAAGTTCAAATGATTAATGACAGTAAACCACCCTATTCTTTCCTCATTAACTTTAAGATCTACTGGTAACTTAACACTACAAAATTTAAAAGTTACCAATATTTGCCATCAAATGTTCATAGACTGCTTGCTACTGAACTTGGAACTTACGGGACATCATGGGAGAAATATAAAACATCAGGGCTGATTTTAAAGTTTATGGTTAACTTGAGAGAGACAAGAGAAAAATTATGGAATAATTAATAATTAACTCTGTCTCAGGAGATAGGTTTACAAGTACATTAATTGCTCAAAGATCCAAAGTGGAAGGAATACATTTCCATTGGCCTTGTCATATAAACCTTCTCTGAGAAGCTAAGACTTTGAACTGATCATGAAGAAAGAAAAGGACTTAGAAAGCAGGCAGCAATTTTTGACTGGTTAGCCTGAAAGCCTCTTGGATATTTGACATCATTGTGACCTCAGGACTAGATAAACTGTGGATTTCAACAGCTTAAAATATGATTATTGGGCAATAAAGTAAAGAGGTTAACCAGATGTGGAGAGCCACAGGGTATTTGCCAATACTATGAAGAAAGTGCTTCGTAATCTGGAAACTATTAAAATTTTCGTGAGGTGGATTCTCTAGTGCTTGACTTCCAATCTTAAATTTTCTATTTCTTAACTCTCTGGCCTTTCTATCCCAAGTTGAAAAATGATAAGAAAATATTTCTTACCTGCCTCTGAGAAGCAATATGAGGCTCGAAAGATCATGAACATGTTTTGAGAGCTGCAACCCATCAAGGATGTTTTAATTCCTCTCACATTCCTCTGTGGTGTTATGACTAAAGGTTGCTTTTGACAAACAGTCAACCTTTTAGGCTATTAGGATGTCATTTTGTGGATTGTTTTGTTATACCTTGAGAGAAAAGTAACACAGTGTCTTTCTCTACTGCTTGCACGTGGGTGCAGGCAGGCCAAAATGGCTTCCCTTTAGACTTGCAATAAAGAAGCAATTACTTTTGAAGTGCTCCACCTCCTGTGGTACTGGGTGTCATTGTCAACTGTAGGGAGTCTTCAGGCCAGCCACATTCCTATCTGCCTTTGCACAAGGTCTACATTGGGAATGCCTAGACAGGAGCCAGAACAGGCAATGCGACTGAATGATTTCAGTGAGAACATAGATTAAGTTGCTGCTTCTTGGCAACCCAACAGCCAATTTCTAGTGAGGACTTCCTATTACCTGCTTTCTAGCTATATTAATATTTATTTTTGCCTTATATTCTGTAAGCAACCCAAGGTAAGTTGATTCAGGGTGCAAACCAGGTGAAGCATACAATCTGTAAGAGTGTTCAGAGGAAATGGAAATTACATTTCATGACCTTTCTATGATCTTACCATTTGATGCCAAAACTAATTCATGTGTTACTTTATACCTAAAACAGCTTATTTGGATCTGAAACACACACACACACACACACACAAGCACATTTATAAAAACTCAATAACCTATTTGAGTCATTAAACAATTTCCTCCCACAAAATCTTATACCGTGTGTGTTTCCTCACCACCACCACCACCCCCCCCACCCCCGTGATTAAGTTGAATTTAATTGCCCGAGATTTTTAATTACATTTTTAAGTTTTATCTGATCCACATCAGTGAAGCTTTTGTCTTTAGATACAGTCTAATGTCTAAAAGGGCTTCCCTGGTAGCTCAGATGGTAAAGAAACTGCCTATGATGCAGGAGACCAGGTTCAATCCCTGAGTGGGGAAGATCCCCTGGAGAAGGGAATGACAACCCACTCCAGATTCTTGCCTGGAGAATTCCATGGACAGAGGAGCCTGGCAGGCTTTAGTCCATAGGGTCACAAGGAATCGGACAAAACAGCGACTAACACACACACACACAATGTCTAAAACGGCAATATAATAAGTCTGAAGCTATTTTCCCAGATCACCACTCCCTAGAAGGACGAAGGATTGCATTAGTTGAGTCAGGTATGATGCTGATGGGATCAGGAAGCTACGCAGGATAGAGAACTTCCCATTTAATTTCCCACAAAATGAGTTCAAACCTCTCAGCCCTCTTTAGGGAATTTCCTAAGTTTTCTTCTAGACTAAAAGTTCTAAAGGTCTATGAAACCTCCTCCCTGCTCATCAATGGAAGTGATAGCCTACCAAGGAAGATGTGTGGAGGTGTTAAGAAAAATTTCCAGGGTCATGGAAGACAAGGAAAAGAACTTTGTTCCATGACTGATTTCTGATTGTCATCATGCTCATTGATTGCCTTGGCTTGCCAACTGTAGGGACACAAGTCTTGAGAACAATCCAGAATAGGATCTAGTTAGATTTCCATGAAAGAAAGCCTACATGCCATTCCAATATCGTTTCCATGCCTGCCATGAAACTGGACATGTAAAAGACCCAGCCGTTAAACCTTCAGAGTTCTTTGGACGTCCCTGGCAGTTTAGTGGTTAAGACCACACTTTCAGTGCAGGGGATGTGAGTTCAATCTCTGATCAGGGAACTAAGATCCCACATGCCGCACGCTGCAGCCAAAAACGAAAACAAGCAAAAATGCTAACTGCTTCCACAGAGGAGATAAAAAGCTACCTCACCCACAGCTTTAGGGAGCAGCTGTAGGCTCACTGGAACTAGAACAGGATTGCGGAAACAGGCTTGGTCACAGCACTGCTTATGAAGCTAAATGGTTCCAGAAGCCTGTGTGTGTGAGTCATCCTCCCATCCCATGAAGTTGGTTGAGTGAAGTGAGTGGGTTGCCATCTCGCTGCCAAACTGATTCAGATCTCTAGAACCAAACTTCCAGATGAGCCCCTTAAACTCATTAGACTCCAGGGCTTCTCCAAACTGGGTCAATTACACATCTGGTTATGTTTGGAGCCATACCAAGAGGATGGGCTCTGGGGCATTGCTGTAGTCTGCACTCATCCCACCCCCAACCAAGACCATAGAGTCTTCCAATTCCATAGTGTATTGAACTGCTGAAAGCAAGGCATTTTTTTCCCAGGGCAATTTGGTGGGTGATTTTTTGATGATTTTTGTTAAACTACCTTGACATGCATGTTTGCAAAGCTATGTATAGAATTCCCAGAAAGTGGGCTTGCTTTTGCAGCCTGTTCCTTCCACTGACTTCAAGTGGGAGTACAGATACTTTCATCACCTTATCTTGGCTTCTAACTGCTGGCTGAAGTCCAGAGAATTATAAACCAATCTGAAGAAGCTAGAATGGTTTGCCGGCAAACAGGAGTGAAAGGTTTTTCAGTTTGGTGTAGTTTGAGTTACAGCTTACATTAACTGAATAGTAACAATTATTACAGTTATAATAATAATTGGGGAAAAGTTCAGAAAATTTTCTAAAATCTAATCTCCCAGCTAAACTTCCCTGCAGGTTCAGTGGTTAAGACTCCATTCTTCCAATGCAGAGTTGCGGTTGGATCCCTGGTCAGGGAACGGAGATACCACATGTCCGCCCCTCACCCTCGCCTGGGGCAGAGCCAAATTAATAAAAAAACAGGAAGAAAAACAAAACAAAACCCCCTTTCCCCAAAGAACCCTTCCAGCGGCTTACTTTGTGCCTAGTCTTTCTGTTTAGATGAAGATGAGGGGCATCTCCGAAAAGACACCTGTCACCCAGGAGACTAGCCTGGGCTGGCTCGGGTGGACAAAATCTCGGCAGGATTGCTTCTTAACTTCAGAGAAAGCAGCATCCACTCCAGCCACTGCTGGGCGACCTAATAGATCCACTGCGGGCTGCTCCTCCCAACCATCCTCCTCAAACCCCGCTCCTCCAGCCCCACTCCACCCGGCCCCCTCTCCCCGCCCCCCTTAGTTCAGGGAATTTCCCAAGCATCCTTAAGGTTGAGTTTCCTGCCTGGAGGAAGGGGCCAGAGCCTTATAAAAGGTACGCTGAAGACCCGAGGCAGTCACAAGCGCTTTGGAGCTTCGAATCCAGCGCCGTCTCCCTCCTTCGGAACCCTCTGCAGTCCTTTCTTCGCTACTATGAGACTGCTATCCAGCCGCGCCGCCCGCGTCTCCGGCCCTTCGGGCTCCCTGTGCGCGCTGCTCGCGCTGCTGCTGCTGACGCCGCCCGGGCCCCTCGCCAGCGGTGAGAGCGCCAGACCAGCCGAGCGCACCCGGCGGGTGGAGCGGAGCGGCGTCCCGGGCATGGGGAAGTGTCCCGGGCGGGCGGGCTGGGGAAGAGCTCCCCCAGCAACCTGCCCTATAACGGTGTCTCTTCTATCCCAGCTGGTCCTGTCGCGGCCGTTGTGAGAGAGCTGCGTTGTGTGTGTTTAACCACCACACCAGGAATTCATCCCAAAACGGTCAGTGATCTGCAGGTGATCGCCGCGGGACCGCAGTGCTCCAGGGTGGAAGTGATGTAAGTCCTGGTGTGCGGCGTTGTCCACCGTGACCTTCGCAAGAGGGAAGGTTCCCCCCCTACAACCCCCCGCCTTAGTCTTCAGCCCCCACCCACGTTCATGGGCGCATCCTCGTTTTCCCTCTGCAGAGCCACCTTGAAGAATGGAAGGGAAGTCTGTCTGGACCCAGAAGCTCCTTTGATCAAGAAGATCGTCCAGAAAATATTGGACAGGTATCTATCACTTTGCTCTTTCTGGTTTCTTAATCTCTCTTGGAGTGTGGATTTCTCAAAGTCCTTACTCTCTGTCTGAGATTTGGCGACCACATTCCAGACCATGTTTAAAATTAAAAGGATGTTCCAGAGAAGGGAAGGTTGTTTTCGAAGGTCCTGGGGAAACTCTGATCATGAATCTCAATAAGAATTGCCTAGGAGGTTACACAGAACACATTACTGAGATGTATTTTGTTTGTTGAGGACTCCACCCTCTGCTTTTTATTGATCCTAAACCCTGTTTTGAAAACGAGTTGGGGTAGACAGGTGTGTGCAAATTTGGTTAAACTGATATAATTTTTTTTTTTCAACAGTGGGAAGAACAATTAAAAGAAAAGACCATGTGTTAGAAAAATTGCCCAGTTCTTCAGCAGAATTTTCTGGGGATCTCTGGACCGACTGAAGACAAGAAGCAAGGGCTCATTTTCTCCAATGAGTTAGGTTTCTGTAAGAATTCCCCACTATGAAAGAGAGAAAGGAAGAGGGAATCTATGCTTGTCCTTGCAGCTTTCTGCTCAGTGTATGTCCTGTTTAGCATAGTATTTCCTGTTCCTTATTTGCTGTTATTTTAACTGCTATGCTATTGAAATCTTTAAGAGTTGACTAAATTGTGAATCAAGGAATCACTGATTGTTAATCCTTTCAAGGTGACTACTGTTATTTCTAGAATGTAGTTCTTATACTGCCATGGAAAAAGCTGTGTGAGAGTGAATGGAATTTCATTGGAATGCTGTATATGGAGATAAATTGTTATCCTCACTCTCTTATGACATAGGAATGACTTTAGTATTGTTTTTTGAGGAATATGTTAGAGAATTTTCTTACTCTTGACCCTTGGAAGATATTTAAGTTATACTGCATTAGAAATATGAGTGTTATACAGTTATCTGTGTAGAATATATTTCCTTATTTAGAATTTCTAAATATATGAGTTCTATAAGGACTAATATATTCTTTTTCTGCAAATTTAGACATTTGATGTCTTCCTAGTATGGCATAATGTCATGACTTACTCATTAAACCTTTGATTTTATATGGTATTTATTAGCTATTTTATTAGGAGTATTATATTTCTAGCCACTAAGTATGTATTTTGGATTAATAAAGAAGCTAGGAACTAGATAAATTCCTTATTTCTAGTTTTTATAGAAATACATCCCTTTAGTTTTTTAAGAGTAAAGGCAATCTTAACAATGATCTATGCTTTGAAATTTCTGAAAGCGTATTCAAGGTCTTTGAATATAAACTCATGTAGTTTATAAAAAATGCACAGTCTTGCTAAAATGTGCAGACACATATATATACTGTGTCTTTTTAAGTGTTTGACTATTTTGTTACAAAGAATTACATATGCATCACAATTACTATGTTAAAATTGTACTTTTTAAATGTATCTCAGTGGTTTATAGTTCTTCTTTTGTTCTTCGGAAAAAAATAAAAGATTTATAAAATTTACTCAAGTTCATAGTTTATTGCACTGTTACAAAACTGTCATTCCTTCTTAATTCTACATTGCACTTGTGCTTGCTAAGTCACTTCAGTCATGTTTGACTTTTTGAGACCCTTTGGACTACAGCCTGCCAGGCTCTTCTGTCCATGGGATTCTCCAGGCAAGAATACTGGAGTGGGTTGCCATGCCCTCCTCCAGGGATTGTCCCAACCCAGGGATCAAACCTGCATCTCCTGTGTCTCCTGCCTTGCAGGTGGATTCTTTACCTGCTAAGCCACTGGGGAAGCCCCTGGTTCTACATTACCAAATTGTAAAAATTAACCATGCTCCTCTCTGACTAGCAGACAGGACCCTCATTTCCCAATGTCCTTGTGTTAGTTCAACCTATCTCCAAGCTCACTTCCCTTCCAGTTCCTTCATAGCACCAACAACCTTTGGGCTCTTTCGAAAACACAAATATGTAAGACTTCCTTACCTTATATCCTTTACTGACTCCCTGTTTCCTAAACATGAAATACAAGTTGCAAAGCATGACAAATCAGGTTCTGTCTTATGACTCCTGATTACTACTTCGAAGTCATTTTTCAGTAGCATAATTGCAGTCAAGAATTTAGTTTCCTTACTGGGCATGTTCCTTCCAGGTCTATGCCTTTGGTAGGACCTCTCCCTGGAAAGGCCTTCATATTTTTCTGTCTATAGAAGGAAGCTTATTCACCCTTCAAAGCTCTATTCAAACAATACTTCCTTCATTTTTTCCTTCAAGTTTTCCTTGGCACTACCAGCAGAATTTATGGTTTCTATTTTGATGTTCCTGTAGTGTCTTGTAAGTGTTTGAATTCACGGGAATAGCCAATATTGCATTGCTTTTAGTTGCTTAAAAGGATTTTTACCCTACTCTACTAGGGTTCTTCCAGAGCATCTGCCACATTTCATTCATCTCTGTATCTTCAAAACCTGATACAGATTGACTTAATTAAATAAGTTATCTTGAAACTCATGTCGGAGATAGTATCCTAAAATCAATCACCTGGCTCATTGTAAGTGCTGAATAAATTGTAATTCCTTTACTCTTTTTCCTTTCTTGTCTACAAATAATCCAATGAGAGCTTTGGTAAGCATAGTCCCTTCAACCTATAACATAGAACCCTCACTTTCACCCGACTACCATTCTTCTTCCAAAGGCAGTTTACCTGTCACATACAGCCTCTATGATCCTTCTCTCCCACTTAGATTAAAGCCCCTTTTATATCCTGTCATATGACTGTTCTTTTCCTTCATAACATTTTGTCACCAACATGACTGTAGAGCCTATGGAGACTATATACATGTGGTCATTTATTTAGTGTCTATTCCAACCTCACTGTAAACTTCATAAGGGGAGGACTATATTTATCATATTCACTTCTGTTCTTAAGACAGTGACTAACACATAGTAACACATAGGGCTTAAACAGGTTAGTGACCTAAGCAAATCCCACTGTCTCGCTGGTATTGAAATAGCAATTTAACATAAATAGCTCATTCTGAGGAAAAGCAAGAAAACAAAAGGAGAGCAACTAATCCAATTAGTATACATACACACAAACTCCAATTGGATTAATATGTTATATATGCCTATATTAATATGTTATATATGCCAAAGCCTTTGACTGTGTGGATCACAATAAATTGTGGAAAATTCTGAAAGAGATGGGAATACCAGACCACCTGCCCTGCTTCTTGAGAAATCTATATGCAGGTCAGGAAGCAACAGTTAGAACTGGACATGGAACAACAGACTGGTTCCAAATAGGAAAAGGAGTACGTCAAGGCTGTATATTGTCACCCTGCTTACTTAACTTATATACAGAGTACATCATGAGAAACACTGGACTGGAAGAAGCACAAGCTGGAATCAAGATTGCTGGGAGAAATATCAATAACCTTAGATATGCAGATGACACCACCCTTATGGCAGAAAGTGAAGAGGAACTCAAAAGCCTCTTGATGAAAGTGAAAGAGGAGAGTGAAAAAGTTGGCTTAAAGCTCAACATTCAGAAAACGAATATCATGGCATCTGGTCCCATCACTTCATGGGAAATAGATGGAGAAACAGTGGAACAGTGTCAGACTTTATTTTTCTGGGCTCCAAAATAACTGCAGATGGCGATTGCAGCCATGAAATTAAAAGACACTTACTCCTTGGGAGGAAAGTTATGACCAACCTAGATACCATATTCAAAAGCAGAGACATTATTTTGCCAACAAAGGTCTGCCTAGTCTAGGCTATGGTTTTTCCAGTGGTCATGTATGGATATGAAAGTTGGACCATAAAGAAAGCTTAGTGCCAAAGAATTGATGCTTTTGAACTGTGGTGTTGGAGAAGACTCTTGAGAGTCCCTTGGACTGCAAGGAGATCCAACCAGTCCATCCTGAAGGAGATCAGTCCTGGATGTTCATTGGAAGGACAGATGCTAAAGCTGAAACTCCAATACTTTGGCCACCTCATGGGAAGAGTTGACTCATTGGAGAAGACTCTGATGCTGGGAGGGATTGGGGGCAGGAGGAGAAGGGGACGACAGAGGATGAGATGGCTGGATGACATCACTGACTCACTGGACATGAGTCTGAGTAAACTCTGGGAGTTAGTGATGGACAGGGAGACCTGGCATGCTGGGATTCATGGGGTCACAAAGAGTCAGACACAGCTGAGCAACTGAGCTGAACTGAACTGATGCTTATATTAACATGTATGTACATTTAATAGTGTATACTAATATATTATTAACATACCCATATTTCACCTAAGTAATTCTATATCTTTTCATCTCTCTCCATATATATAAAATATCAGTTAGATTAACAGATGTTCTATAATTACATATTAATATATCTATATAATAGAGTATGTGTAAGAGACAAACAGAGATACAAAGATATGATAGCACCTAGAGTAGATTCAAAGAGGTGAGTTTGCTTACAATTTTTTTCAGCAATATTAAAAAGCACAAAATACCTCAAATTAAAAAAAATAAACTTCTGTAGTATTTTATTGCTCTCTCAAATAGCATTTTTCCTTTAAATTCATGATTTGTTTCATTATCCTAAGGAAACACTAAAAACTCAAACCAAGTCACTATAAAAGTTTGAATTATAAATTTCAGTCTTTTAAACAATCCCTCATTTATTATATCAGCTCCAAAATACTCATTAGGTGCTTGATAATGGCCAATGAAAGTGTATTAAATGTCTTTTGAATGGATAAAACATAAGCTGTGTGAAGAAATAAACATTACTAATTACTTCTGTATCATAATTCAAGATCTTTTTTCCCCAGAAGCAAGATTTAAAAGTTTAGTTTGCTTATAGATCATAGACTAACACCTCACTGCAATATTCTTGAAGTTGTATTTGTTATGGGCTTGCCATAACTGGCTGTTCTACAAATAAAATTGATCACAGTTTATTACCAAAGTATAATCTACACAAGAACCTCAGTGACAGCTACTACTCATCAACCCTGATGCTACTTTTGATCCTGCCACCAGTAAAATCAAAGACAAAGACAAAGACAATCAAAGACACTAACAAGATCAAAAATAACATGTGCACATGCTCAGTCGCTTAGTTGCGAGCCCGTGGACTGGAGCCCTCCAGGTTCCTCTGTCCATTGGATTCTCCAGGCAAGAATAATGGAACAGATCCAGGGGAAATTAATCTAATATATGTCTTCTAAGGATATACCTTATATTTTCATCCAAGTCTCTACATACTATGCTCGCTCTGTTATCCCTCTGAAATTCACTGTCATTTATGAAATCACTGGGAATTGAACAAATGCTCAGCTAAAATGTACTGTATGTTACTCCCCCAATCCAGACAATTTTCAGTGTACAATCGATGCTGTTCATTCTACCAGATTTTCTTGTTTGCCTCTGGGTGTGTCACATTCACATAATCCTTCAATTCCTGAAGATATGACAAGATCTATGATAAAACATGACTAGTGGTTTAGTTTTTCTATCATAGTTTTAATTCTTGCATAAGGAAAAGAGTTGTTGTGGTTAATTCTCATGTTGTTCATAACTTCTAACTCTTTCCTGGATGTTACAAACTGAAAAATTTACCAGGCAGCAGAAGCATCTGGGGATTTCAACTTGCCTCACTGACTAAGTCACGGAAGACAAGGAGCATGCATGTGATTCTGATCTTGACTGATGGTCCTTGGTGGCTTTTAGTCAGAAAAATTAATAATATATTCCTGAAAAGGATTGCTCATACTTCAAATACGTAGAGTGAAATAGTGACACAGAGAAACAGAATTTAGTTTCAAAACTTTGCGTCTACAAAGCCTATAGATTCCAATTTCTTAAACATTGAGAAATTGGAAGAACATCCTTCACTCTCTGAAAAATCCATTTTCTTAATGGATGTGTTTCCAATACCATATAAATGTACGATGATTATTTCTGACCCACTTCTCAGATTTGACAAAGAGAAAAATAGTTGATTTGATTCACTCCCAGTAAGAAAGACCAGAGATATTTCTTTGTAGTTTGTGATGAAGAGCAAAGTCAAAACAATTGTATCTCAGGTCTAGTTTGTATTTTTAGCTATGTGACTTTGGCAATTTATTTAACCTCTGCATCCCTCAGTCTTCTCATCTGTAAAATCAGTACAATAATATCTATATATCAGGCAATAAGGACTAATCTGGAACAAAGTCGTTTTTTGATAAATGTAGTTCCTTTCTCGAGTCTCCTAATTCAAATTCCTCTTTAAATGAGAAAACTGAAAGCTCAATTTTTAAACTTTTTCATATTTATTACTATCCTTTCTACCTGTGTGTGAATGATTAATTTTTAGTGCTTTAAGAAATCTTACTTTTTTCCACCAGTCTTTCCCAGAAAGCCTCTGAAAACAATGCTACATATTTTCTGTCAATGATGTGACAACATCAAAAAAATGTATGATGTATTTCCCTTCTATAAACATTCATCCATATTGAATGTTTACCGATGTTTATCATTGATAAATCAATGAGACATCAGTATTGACATTTATTGATAATCTTGTTTCATACCAGACCTTGTACGGGATCTTATGATACCAGGATAACAAAGATGAGAAGCTCTCAACCTTTAGTTAAGGTCCTTTGGCAGCAAAGATACTCAGTTTTCTCTGACAAAGCTTCTCTTGAAAGTTGCATGAAAAGAAACTGGATTTTTTTTTTAAAGAGAAAAATAGCATCTTAAGTGGCATTGCCTAGAATCAAACTCTGATAGGAGATCTACATGGGGGAAATGTATTTAGGACTGCTCTAAAAAATAACATCTCTTAGCAAGTAAGAAAGCAGCAGTGGGTAGATGGAGAACTGCTGCTGTAACAGAAGATTCAGGGGGAGCTTATGAGAAGCTCTGGAGCTGGGATGACCTTGTAGAGTTATTCTGAATTGTGGCAGGCAGACAGACCCCTGAATCCCCTCACTGGCCAGCCATTTGATGTGGGCTACCTGTGTTAAGTGGGCATAGCTTTGGGCAAGACAGTGCCCTCAAGTGGTGAGCTGAACCCAGAGATGATGTTTGTTCCGTGCTATCTGGGGCCACCACAGATATGGAAAAAAGCCATGGTGTGCCATTTAGAGGATCCTGAAAAGGCATGCTAGCCATTCTTCATGAGAAAGGAGCAGGAGAAGGAGGAGAAGAAAGGAGAGGGAATGGGAAGGGGAGGAGAGTGGAAGGCTCTTGTCCTTTTTCTTTGTGTTTTGGCTGTGCTGGGTCTTCACTGAGGGGCACTGGCTTCTCTTGTTGAAGCACACGGACTCAGTAATTCCAGCAAGTGGGCTTAGTTATCCCTTGGCATGTGGGATCGTAGCTCCCCCATCAGGAATTGAACTCGAGTTCCCTGCATTGGAAGGTGGATTCCTAACCACTGCACCACCAAGGAAGTTGCATTCTTGTCTTTCATTTCTTTGTCTCTCCTTCCTCTCCCTTTCCTACTCTTCTCTTCCCTCATTTCTCTCTCCTGCTCCCTTCCTTCCTTCCTTCCTCCTTCATTTATTCCTGAGAAATATCATGATACTACTTATAGGAGGAGGAACAGGAGGACCCAGGTGCTGAAGCAGAAATCTCAGTCAGTCGCGGGGACGAACAACCTCCCGGGTGAATGAGGCCATTTTGGACTTTTCAGCCCTTCCAGGTGCTCTCTGACCACCCCCACTCAAGTGTACTCAGGCAAGATGAAAGCAGAAGTACTTCTCGTGGTTTTTCAGTCACTGGATCCAGTCAGACTCTGGATCCCAGGGACTGAAGCCTTCCAGGTTTTGCTGTCCTCCACTAATCTCCTGGAGTTTGCTCAAGTTCATGTCCGTTGACTTGGTGTAGGGTGCACGCATGCTCCATCCTGTCAGGCTCTGCAATCCTATGGACTGTAGCTTGCCAGACTCCTCTGTCCATCGGATTTTTCAGGTAAAAATACTGGATTGGGTTGCCATTTCTTCCTCCAGGGGATATTCCCAACCAAGGGATTGAACCGGCATCTCTGTCTCCTGCACTGAGCAGGCAGTCTTTACCAAGTGCACCACCTGGGAAGCCATTGGGTTAGTGATGCTATCTAACCATATTATCCTCTGCCAGCCCCTTCTTCTTTTGTCTTTCCCTCTTTCTTCCACAGTTTTTCCCAGCAGCAGGCTCCTTTCCAATGAGTCAGCTGTTCGACCTCTTATTAGCACCCAGAATTATCAGAAAAGACAGACTTGTTGTAAGCCACTAAGTTTTGGAATGGCTTGTTATGCAGCAAAAGAGGATTGAAAAACAATCATCATGCATCTAATGTTCAACAAATGGCAGCAATAAATATCGTTAAAAATCCACATGTCTGCAGAACTTTGCAATGTTCTTGTGTAATAGCACCCAGGAAGATATTTCGCCTCCAACTTCTTTCCCCTCTCCCTCCACTCCTACCCCATGCCTCACCACCCCTGGGTGGTGGCACAATTTAATTAGTGCCAGAGTATTTGAAGTCAAGCCTTCCCTGGTGGTTCAGTGGTAAAAAAAAAAAAAAAGTCCTGCCAGTGCAGGAGATGTGGGTTTGATTCCTGGGCTAGGAAGATCCCCTGGAGAAGGAAATGGCAACCCACTTTAGTATTCTTGCCTAGAAAATCCCATGGACAAAGGAGCCTGTTGAGCTACAGTCCATGCAGTTGCAAGAGTCAGACACAACTTAGTTGACTAAAACGACAACATTTGAGGTCTGGATCACTTTTGTCCACTTAAAGTGATACAGAAAACATATTAGATTTCAGCACTTATAGGAAATATTTTGTTGGCTAGTATTTCAACTTATTGATCAAAGTGTTTTAACAAACTGACTCTCCATTTTATCATTTCTAAGATCTTCTATATCAATTGTTTTATTACTAATTTGTAGGTGATAGTTTATTCCCTTCATACTTGGGAGATGTCAGTTTAAAACAGTCTACATAAAGCAGAAATACCATACGTCTTAATTTTAAAGGCTAATGTCCCTCCAGCGTCTTTAGACATTTTCTTTTAAAATAGCTAACAGATAAGTTCTGCTTTGAGTCTTAGAAAGCTTGCTAATTTCCTGAATGACAGTGCTATTTATAATACAATGACTTAAAGGAAAAAGAGATAAAGTAAGTTACCACACACACACACACAAAAACCAGGGTGACAAAGTAAGTTTCATAAAAAGCTGTCAAATTATTTTTAAACACAAGAACCTCTGACACTAATTTTCTAGCATTCTTTTAAATTGTAACTTTGTATAAGCTAATTTCTTTTGCTTAAATAACTGATTTAGAATATTTTTTTACCCATTTCTGTACAGTCCACTTACTAGTGTCAGTATTAGGTTTCTCTTCACGGAAATCAAAAAAGTTATGCACACGACAGTAAGGACAGTTAGCAATAGTAGCTGTAGTAGTACATAGTAGTAGGAGGAAATTAGTATTTACATCCCATTGCTTTGCACAAATATTTGAGGTCTCATTTTTTGCCTGGCACATAGCAGATACTTAATATTTATTGAATAAATGAAAACTAGCAAAAAGCATTTTACCTCAAATGCTGACTAATAGGCTTGTGAAATTTTAGTGACTCAAGACATATGTTCATCCTGCCTCACAAACCTTGCTGACAATGTGTCTTTTGTGACAAAATACACTTGTTGATTAAGACAATGAGTTGACGATCCTCTGCCACATGCTACTTCTTTCCTGGTATCAACTAACTCAAGTAGCATGGTTAGCTCAGAAGACATTCCATATAGTTTCCCCCTCAAAGGATTAGGAACTTGTGACTAATCGAAGCAAACCAGGAAGGAAATGTGGTTAGTATTCGTAAGAGGAGGAAAAGAAAAAAGAAAATGAAGTCGCTCAGTTGTGTCTGACTCTGCGACCCCATGGACCATAGCCCAGCAGGCTCCTCTGTCCATGGGATTCTCCAGGCAAGAATACTGGAGTGGGTTGCCATTTCCTTCTCTAGGGGATCTTCCCGACCCAGGGATCAAATCCAGGTATCCGGTAACTTCAGGCAGACTCTTTACCCTCTGAGCCACCAGGGAAGCACTAAAACTAAAAAGAACAGTAAACAGCATGTGTTGTGGAGGGAAGATATGAGAAGGACAGAAAAAGAAAGATTATGAATAATGCCAAAACCTTTTATGTGTTACTCTGGAAATGGTTTTGAACTTACATTTGAATACAGATAGATCTGATTTGTGAGTCAATACAGGCACATTGATGTGTGCGCATCTCTTGACTGTACTATAGAAATATATTGTTAAGTAATTCACTGAAAACATATTTCCTTGCTAGTGCGTTAACAGTTTAGATCAGATAATGAATCCTCTTAGAAGCATTATATTCTGTGTACTCCATTGCTTTGTGTCTTATTTTTAATTCACAGTATTTGTGAATATTGCAACATCTTAATCACAATAATGGGGAAAGGTTATACAGTCATCACTCAGGAAGAACTAGAAGGAAATTTATTCCCCTGGTCCTGTTTCCTGTTGAAATTCTCTCTGTAATTCACTTCACATGGTCCCTCTTAGAAGAATACTAATTTTCAGTTTAAGATTTTCCTTGAGTTTACCTGCTAGATTATGAATTTTCCTCTAGTTTATCTGCTAGACTATGAATTTTAGACTAAGAGGGGGGAAATCATGTTAATTTAATATGTTCTACTGCTAGACTGCAAGTTATAAGAAGAAAACTATTAGGGTGGAGAAAAATAAGGAATACATTGTAAAGCAGGAACTAAGAACTTAAATAGACATAGTCAGGAACTGATAAACAGGAAAAAATGGCTTAAATATTTTTTTAAAGTTGGAAAAATTATTTACATAGTCATTTTTATGATAAAAGGTAATTTTATACACTTAACATTTTAAGAGTTCCTTCTAGAATTTTGAAGGTATAAATAAATAAGCAGAAAGGAAAATAGGGAGCTTAAATATTATGTGGGAGAAGGCAATGGCACCCTACTCCAGTACTGTTGCCCGGAAAATCCCATGGATGGAAGAGCCTGGTAGGCTGCAGTCCATGGGGTCTCTAAGAGTCAGATATGACTGAGCGACTTCTTTCACTTTCCACTTTCATGCACTGGAAAAGAAAATGGCAACCCACTCCAGTGTTCTTGCCTGGAGAATCCCATGGATGGAGAAGCCTGGTGGGCTGCAGTCCATGGGGTCGCATAGAGTCAGATACAACTGAAGCGACTTAGCAGCAGCAGCAGCAGCAGCAAATATTATGTAAGATTTCTACAAAAGCTGTAAGAGGAAGATGACCTGTGTCTGAGGGTCCATCCTTTTCTTCCCAGCCTCCCAAATCACTTTTTTATACCACTTGCACTTGGGGTTCATGTGAAGTCTAGTTTGAGAACTGTGAATGATTAGAAAGGAAAGAGAAACTTTCCTTTAATGAAAATAGCTGATTTATTCACTATTTAGCTATGACCTACTGTACATTGCATTATCCTATACAATACAGGATACATGAGGCATTCAAAGAAATCTTCCACATGCCTCTGCATTCAAAAGTGGACAGAGAAGGATCAGTCAGTGCTCAGGAATCACACACATTCAGATTATGTAATCATTATTCTACTTGTGCGTTTTAGTTAATACTGCTGTGAATTAAAAAATAAGTGAGCCTTAATGCTCCCGGCCTACCCGTGAGCGGCGCACTGAGAGCCCCTCGCCGGCTGCGCGGCGCACTGAGAGGAGCTACCCATCGACCGAGGAAGGACGGCGGTGAGGACCGGCCCACTAAGCACGGCCGAGAGGAGCTACCCCACTACCGAGGTCAGGAAGGGTGGCGGTGAGGAGATACCCCTCCCCCAAGGTGAGGAAAGGCGGCGGTGAGGAGAGACCCCTCATCCAAGGTAAGGTGCGATGGCTGTGTTTTGCTGGAGCAGCCGGGAAGAGATACCCCATGCCCAAGGTAAGAGAAATCCAAAGAAAGACGGTAGGTCTTGCAAGAGGGCATCAGAGGGCAAATACACTGAAACCATACTCACAGAAAACTAGTCAATCTAATCACACCAGGACCACAGCCTTGTCTAACTCAATGAAATTAAACCATGCCTGTAGGGCAACCCAGGATGGGCGGGTCATGGTGGAGAGAGATGACAGGGTGTGGTCCGCTGGAGAAGGGAATGGCAAACCACTTCAGTATTCTTGCCTTGAGAACCCCATGAACAGTATGAAAAGGCAAAATGATAGGATACTGAAAGAGAAACTCCCCAGGTCAGTAGGGGCCCAATATGCTACTGGAGATCAGTGGAGAAATAACTCCAGAAAGAATGAAGGGATGGAACCAAAGCAGAAAGAATACCCAGCTGTAGATGTGTCTGGTGATAGAAGTAAAGTCCGATGCTGTAAAGAACAATATTGCATAGGAACCTGGAATGTCAGGTCCATGAATCAAGGCAAATTGGAAGTGGTCAAACAAGAGATGGCAAGAGTAAATGTTGACATTCTAGGAATTAGCGAACTAAAATGGACTGGAATGGGTGAATTTAACTCAGATGACCATTATATCTACTACAGTGGGCAGGAATCCCTCAGAAGAAATGGAGTGGCCATCATGGTCAACAAAAGAGTCCGAAATGCAGTACTTGGATGCAATCTCAAAAACAACAGAATGATCTCTGTTCGTTTCCAAGGCAAACCATTCAATGTCACAGTAATCCAAGTCTATGCCCCAACCAGTAATGCTGAAGAAGCTGAAGTTGAACAGTTCTATGAAGACCTACAAGACCTTTTAGAACTAACACCCAAAAAAGATGTCCTTTTCATTATAGGGGACTGGAATGCAAAAGTAGGAAGTCAAGAAACACCTGGAGTAACAGGCAAATTTGGCCTTGGAATACGGAATGAAGCAGGGCAAAGGCTAACAGAGTTTTGCAAGAAAATGCACTGGTCATAGCAAATACCCTCTTCCAACAACACAAGAGAAGACTTTATACATGGACATCACCAGATGGTCAACACCGAAATCAGATCGATTATATTCTTTGCAGCCAAAGATGGAGAAAGTCTATACAATCAGCAAAAACAAGACCAGGAGCTGACTGTGGCTCGGACCATGAACTCCTTATTGCCAAATTCAGACTGAAATGGAAGAAAGTAGGGAAAACCACTAGACCATTCAGGTATGACCTAAATCAAATCCCTTATGATTATACAGTGGAAGTGAGAAATAGATTTAAGGGCCTAGATCTGATAGATAGAGTGCCTGATGAACTATGGAATGAGGTTCGTGACATTGTCCAAGAGACAGAGATCAAGACCATCCCCATGGAAAAGAAATGCAAAAAAGCAAAATGGCTGTCTGGGGAGGCCTTACAAATAGCTGCGAAAAGAAGAGAAGCGAAAAGCAAAGGAGAAAAGGAAAGATATAAACATCTGAATGCAGAGTTCCAAAGAATAGCAAGAAGAGATAAGAAAGCCTTCTTCAGCGATCAATGCAAAGAAATAGAGGAAAACAACAGAATGGAAAAGACTAAGGATCTATTCAAGAAAATCAGAGATACCAAAGGAACATTTCATGCAAAGATGGGCTCGATAAAGGACAGAAATGGTATGGACCTGACGGAAGCAGAAGATATTAAGAAGAGGTGGCAAGAATACACAGAAGAACTGTACAAAAAAGAGCTTCATGACCCAGATAATCATGATGGTGTGATCACTGACCTAGAGCCAGACATTCCTGGAATGTGAAGTCAAGTGGGCCTTAGAAAGCATCACTACGAACAAAGCTAGTGGAGGTGATGGAATTCCAGTGGAGCTATTCCAAATCCTGAAAGGTGATGCTGTGAAAGTGCTGCACTCAATATGCCAGCACATTTGGAAAACTCAGCAGTGGCCACAAGATTGGAAAAGGTCAGTTTTCATCCCAATCCCAAAGAAAGGCAATACCAAAGAGTGCTCAAACTACCGCACAATTGCACTCATCTCACACGCTAGTAAAGTAATGCTCAAAATTCTCCAAGCCAGGCTTCAGCAATATGTGAACCATGAACTTCCTGATGTTCAAGCTGGATTTAGAAAAGGCAGAGGAACCAGAGATCAAATTGCCAACATCCGCTGGATCATGGAAAAAGCAAGAGAGTTCCAGAAAAACATCTATTTCTGCTTTATTGACTATGCCAAAGCCTTTGACTGTGTGGATCACAATAAACTGTGTAAAATTCTGAGAGAGATGGGAATACCAGGCCACCTGATCTGCCTCTTGAGAAATCTGTATGCAGGTCAGGAAGCAACAGTTAGAACTGGTCAACAACAACAACAGACTGGTTCCAAATAGGAAAGGGAGTACGTCAAGGCTGTATATTGTCACCTTGTTTATTTAACTTATATGCAGAGTACATCATGAGAAATGCTGGACTGGAAGAAACACAAGCTGGAATCAAGATTCCTGGGAGAAATATCAATAACCTCAGATATGCAGATGACACCACCCTTATGGAAGAAAGTGAAGAGGAACTAAAAAGCCTCTTGATGAAAGTGAAAGTAGAGAGTGAAAAGGTTGGCTTAAAGCTCAACATTCAGAAAACGAAGATCATGGCATCTGGTCCCATCACTACATGGGAAATAGATGGAGAAACAGTGGAAACAGTGTCAGACTTTATTTTTCTGGGCTCCAAAATCACTGCAGATGGTGACTGCAGCCATGAAATTAAAAGACGCTTACTCGTTGAAAGGAAAGTTATGACCAACCTAGATAGCATATTCAAAAGCAGAGACATCACTTTGCCGACAAAGGTTCGCCTAGTCAAGGCTATGGTCTTTCCTGTGGTCATGTATGGATGTGAGAGTTGGACTGTGAAGAAGGCTGAGTGCCGAAGAATTCATGCTTTTGAACTGTGGTGTTGGAGAAGACTCTTGAGAGTCCCTTGGACTGCAAGGAGATCCAACCTGTCCATCCTAAAGGAGATCAGTCCTGGGTGTTCTTTGGAAGGAATGATGCTAAAGCTGAAACTCCAGTATTTTGGCCACCTCATGCGAAGAGTTGACTCATTGGAGAAGACTCTGATGCTGGGAGGGATTGAGGGCAGGAGGAGAAGGGGACGACAGAGGATGAGATGGCTGGATGGCATCACTGACTCGATAAATGTGAGTCTGAGTGACCTCCAAGAGCTGGTGATGGATAGGGAGGCCTGGCGTGCTGCAGTTCATGGGGTCGCAAAGAGTCGGACACGACTGAGCGACTGATCTGATCTGATTTGAATGCCCTTATGGCAGAAAGTGAAGAGGAACTAAAAAGCCTCTTGATGAAAGTGAAAGTGGAGAGTGAAGAAGTTGACTTAAAGCTCAACATTCAGAAAACTAAGATCATGGCATCTGGTCCCATCACTTCATGGGAAACAGTGGAAAGGTGTCAGGCTTTTTTTTTTTTTTTTTGGTCTCCAAAATCACTGCAGATGGTGATTGCAGCCATGAAATTAAAAGATGCTTACTCCTTGGAAGGAAAGTTATGACCAACCTAGATAGCATATTCATATTCAAAAGCAGAGATATTACTTTGCCAACAAAGGTCTGGCTAGTCAAGGCTATGGTTTTTTCAGTGGTCACGTATGGATGTGAGAATTGGACTGTGAAGAAGGCTGAGTGCCAAAGAATTGATGCTTTTGAACTGTGGTGTTGCAGAAGACTTTTGAGAGTCCCTTGGACTGCAAGGAGATCCAACCAGTCCATTCTGAAGGAGATCAGCTCTGGGATTTCTTTGGAAGGAATGATGCTAAAGCTGAAACTCCAGTACTTTGGCCACCTCATGCGAAGAATTGACTCATTGGAAAAGACTCTGATGCTGGGAGGGATTCGGGGCAGGAGGCAAAGGGGGCGACAGAGGATGAGATGGCTGGATGGCATCACTGACTCGATGGACGTGAGTCTGAGTGAACTCTGGAAGTTGGTGACGGTCAGGGAGGCCTGGTATGCTATGATTTATGGGGTCGCAGAGTCGGACACAACTGAACGACTGAACTGACTGAATGCCCAAAGTATATTAAAAGCATAGGTAATAAAATAACCCCTTAACTGATACCCTTTCCTTAATTTTTAGGAAGGGCTGTGTTTTCTGGGAGTGAAAGTGAAAGTCATTCAGTCATGTCTGATTGTCTGTAACCCCATGGACTATGCAGTCCATGGAATTCTCCAGGTCAGAATACTGAAGTGGGTAGCCATTCCTTTCTCCAGGGGATCATCCGAACCCAGGAATTGAAGCAGGGTCTCCTATACTGCAGTCAAATTCTTAACCAGCTGAGTTACCAGGGAAGCCCAAATTTTCTGGGAGTGTCTGTTAGTCACCTCTTGGAGCTAGATGTAGCCCTGTCCCCCAGAATGCTGGAGGAGGGGTAAGAGAAAGGGTGAAGAGAAGGGTTTCTGGTTGATGTTTCCATATCTCGAAGACAGTTTTAGGTTGTAACCATAGATTAATATGTTCATTTTTGTAAAGTACCTATGTTTATGGTGGACAAGGTTCATTATTTTGGAACATCTAAGATTTTTAGATATCCTGAGGTGCCAGTGTATGATAAAAAGTAGAGCTAATGAATTAACCAATTTGTAAATATCTTTGTTTATTGCCTGGAGAACTACCATGGACAGAGGAGCCTGGCAGGCTGCAACTCAGCGACTAAACAACAAAATATATGTGTGTGTATATATATATATTATTTATATGATCCATATAGTGTATAATTATATATATAATGTATATTATATATACATATATAGCTCAGCTGATAAAGAATGGCCTGCAATGGAGAAGACCTGGGTTTGATCCCTGGGTTGGGAAGATCCCCTGAAGGCGGGAATGGCTTCCCACCCCAGTATTCTGGCCTGGAGAATTTCATGGACTGTATAGTTCATGGGATCACAAAGAGTTGGACATGACTGAGCAACTTTCACTTCAAATATATATATATATGTGTATATATATATATATATATATACACACACACATATATATATGCTAAGTTGCTTTAGTCATGTTGGACTCTGTTAGACCCCATGGACTGTAGCCTGCCAGGCTCCTCTGCCCATAGTGAATCTCCAGGCAAGAATACTGGAGTGGGTTGCCATGTCCTCCTCCAGGGGATCTTCCCGACCCAGGGATTGAACCCCTGTCTGTTATGTCTCCTGCATTGGCAGGCAGATTCTTTACCACTAGCTCCACCTAGGAAGCTTATATATATATATCAGATCAGATCAGATCAGTCACTCAGTCGTGTCCGACTCTTTGTGACCCCATGAACTGCAGCACTCCAGGCCTCCCTGTCCATCACCAACTCCCGGAGGTCACTCAGACTCACATTCATCGAGTCAGTGATGCCATCCAGCCATCTTATCCTCTGTCGTCCCCTTTTCCTCTTGCCCTCAATCCCTCTCAGCATCAGAGTCTTCTCCAATGAATCAACTCTTCGCATGAGGTGGCCAAAATACTGGAGTTTCAGCTTTAGCATCATTCCTTCCAAAGAAATCCCAGGGCTGATCTCCTTCAAAATGGACTGGGTGGATCTCCTTGCAGTCCAAGGGACTCTCAAGAGTCTTCTCCAACACCACAGTTCAAAAGCATCAATTCTTCAGTGCTCAGCCTTCTTCACAGTCCAGCTCTCACATCCATACATGACCACAGGAAAGACCATAGCCTTGACTAGGCGAACCTTTGTTGGCAAAGTGATGTCTCTGCTTTTGAATATGCTATCTAGGTTGGTCATAACTTTCCTTCCAAGGAGTAAGCGTCTTTTAATTTCATGGCTGCAGTCACCATCTGCAGTGATTTTGGAGCCCAGAAAAATAAAGTCTGACACTGTTTCCACTGTTTCTCCATCTATTTCCCATGTAGTGAGATATATATATATATATATATATATATATATATATATATAATATTTATATATCTATATAATATATATATATTGCATGCCATGAGGCATGCAGGATCTTCCTTGACCAGGGATTGAACCCTTGGCCCCTATGTTTGGAAAGCAGAATTTTAACCTCTGGGCCACCAGGGAAGTCCACATATTTTTGCTATAATTGATAAAAATAAATCATCTTGGATATGGAATGGTTAAACCATCTCTGAGAAATGTACGTCAGGACTTGTTCATTAGGTTGGCAGCAGATGAGCAGAAGGAAGTATAAAAGGAGGGATGTATGTGGGTGTGTCATACTTGTATTTAGATGATAACCACTGATGCGTGTACATCTCTAGGCTGTATCACAGGAGCATTTTGTTAAGAAATTCAGTGGAAACATGCTTCCTCACTAACACTTTAATAGTTTAGCTTGGATAACGAATCCTCTTAGAAGCATTATACTTCGTGTACTCTGTAGCTCTGTGTCCCATTTTCAATCGAGCGCTAAGGGAATGTAGTATTTAATCATCACTCTACCAGTATCTTTATCTAGAGAGCTGTTGATACTTTTGTCTCTTAGGAAATATTTGTTGCCAAGGCAGGATTACATTTTTTTTTCCTGCATTGAGTTGGTATAGTATATTCTTGGTTATCAAAATATTCATATAGCTGTGGGATAGTGAAATGGTAAGTATTCATGATGTATGAGAAAGCATGATACATAACTGCATGATCTTATTTACATACAAATGGATGCTTAGTATCAAACGGTAAACTGCTTGTGATTATGGGTGACTGTTTTTTATTTCTTGTGTTTTTCAGTTGCCTATTATGTATGTATTAACTTTTAAGAAATGTATGGCCCTAACAGAAGCAGAAGATATTAAGAAGAGGTGGCAATAATACACAGAAGAACTATACAAAAAAGATCTTCATGACCCAGATAACCACAATGATGTGATCACTCATCTAGAGCCAGACATCCTGGAATGCAAAGACAAGTGGGCCTTAGGAAGGATCACTATGAACAAAGCTAGTTGTGGGTGATGGAATTACAGTTGAGCTATTTCAAATCCTAGAAGATGATGCTGTGAAAGTGCTGCGCTCAATATGCAAATTTAGAAAACTCAGCAGTGGCCACAGGACTAGAAAAGTCAATTTTCTTTCCAATCCCAAAGAAAGGCAATTCCAAAGAATGCTCAAACTACCACACAATTGCATTCATCTCACACACTAGCAAAGTAATACTCAAAATTCTCCAAGCCAGGCTTCAACAGTACATGAACTGTGAACTTCCAGATGTTCAAGCTGGATTTAGAAAAGGCAGAGGAACCAGAGATCAAATTGCCAGCATCTGTTGGATCATTGAAAAAGCAAAAGAATTCCAGAAAAACATTTACCTCTGCTTCACTGACTACTTCAAAGACTTTGATTGTGTGGATCACAACAAACTGTAGAATATTTTTAAAGAGATGGGAATACCAGACCACCTGACCTGCCTCCTGAGAAATCTATATGCAGGTCAAGAAGCAACAGTTAGAACTGGACATGGAACAACAGACTGGTTCCAAAACAGGAAAGGAGTACGTCAAGGCTGTATATTGTCACCCTGCTTATTTAACTTATATGCAGAGTACATCATGAGAAACGCTGGGCTGGAAGAAGCACAAGCTGGAGTAAAGACTGGTGGGAGAAATATCAATAACCTCAGATATGCAGATGACACCACCCTTATGGCAGCAAGAGAAGAAGAACTAAAGAGCCTCTTGATGAAAGTGAAAGAGGAGAGTAAAAAAGCTGGCTTAAAACTCAACATTCAAAAAATGAAAATCACGGCATCTGGTCCCATCACTTCATGACAAATAGATGGGGAAAGAATGGAAACAGTGGCTGATTTTATTTTTCTGGGCTCCCAAATCACTGCAGATAGTGCCTGCAGCCATGAAATTAAAAGATGCTTGCTCCTTGGAAGAAAAGTTACGACCAACCTAGACAGCATATTAAAAAGCAGAGACATTACTTTGCCGACAAAGGTCCATCTAGTCAAAGCTATGGTTTTTCCAGTATTCATGTATGGATATGAGAGTTGGAGCATAAAGAAAATTCAGAGCCAAATAATTGATGCTTTTGAACTGTGGTGTTGGAGAAGACTCTTGAGAGTCCCTTGGACTGCAAGGAGAGCCAATCAGTCCATCCTAAAGGAAATCAGTCCTGAATATTCACTGGAAGGACTGATGCTGAAGCTGAAGCTCCAATACTTTGGCTACCTGATGCGAAGAACTGACTCGTTGGAAAAGACCCTGATGCTGGGAGGAGAAGGGGACGGCAGAGGATGAGATGGTTGGATGGCATCACTGACCGAATGGACATGAGTTTGAGTAAGCTCTGGGAGTTGGTGATGGACAGGGAGGCCTTGCGTGCTACAATCTATGGGGTCAAAAAGAGTCAGGCACAACTGAGCAACTGAACTGAACTGAACTTTTAAGAAATGTCATTTTTTAAAACCTTAAAACAAACCCCAAACCAAAAGTGTATAATCCTGTTGAGGAAGCAATCTCATAGATGAGTCAGAGATCCAGATGACAGCGTACACCTGCCAGTATGTGATGTGTGGGCCCCCTCCTGTACATCTGCCAGGCTTTGTCCATATCACATGGGATTTGAGATCAAGATCCTTATTTAGAGTTTGAGACTTTAATAAAGATCTTACTGCAATCCATAAGTGCAAAACCAGAAACACCTACAAGGTTGCCAGTAGGACAGAGGTTGGATGACAATTGCTTATCTATAGAACATTATGCAGACATTGAAAAGAATGGAGAAAAATGACATTGAGGTAACATGAAAGGATGATGACATAATTTTATAGAACAAAAGCTGTGTAATAACTCCAACTGTGTAAAAAATCATCTATGTCTATCTCTCTATATATGTATATCTTTATGTATTATATATGTGGGTCTATGTATATGTGTATATATATATATAAATGTAGATAGAATAGAAAACTAATGCTAAATTTTTACCAATGGTTACCATTGGAGACCCAGAATGTGGAGCAATGATGAAGAAGAACTTGCATGTTTTATCTGCAGTTTATAAATCTTTTACAGTGAATTGTATCATACATTTCTCTATTAGATTAAGTGGACTCAGATGATAGAAAAAAGTAAGGCGTTTATTTTATAATACAAAGGAGGATGAGTTTGCTTCTAGTTTCTGGATGAAATTATAAAAGATAATATATTGGAAGACAGAAAGGAGTCCATAAACTAATACATAAAGTTAAGTTTTGATAATAATTGGCTCCTATTTTATCCACATACTCCAGACAAATTTCAGCACTTATCAACAACCAGGATAGTAACATCTGCTTTCCTTGGCAACTGGAAAGGGAAGATAACTCTCTTTTCCCAGGGCCACACATTTATGCTTTCAGATACACCTAAAATGTCTATAAGGCCTCTAAATTGCATTATAGGAAAGGCAGGGCATATTACATAATTATTCAAAGAAAATATATGTAATATTTCAGTCTAGTTCTTGCCTAAATATGTGTAAGGGAGATGGATATTGAGAAAGGGGGAGTGAGCATGTGCAGGGATGAAGCAAATGAAATTTAGCAGGAATTTGACTTGCCTGGCATTTATCTGGGTTGGGCACAACTTGACCACTCTTACACTTGTGTTACCACACACCCTCACTTCCCCTATCCCTATCCTTTTTCTCCTTACTGGCCTTGAGGCAGGGTGTATAAAAGACATCAGGCAACTGTGAAAACCACTTAGCTGCAGACTCCTGAGCAGAAACTCACCCTCCTGGGAACAACTCTAACACAAGTCTTTTCCACCATGAGCCTCAGACCTGACGCCACCTCCTCATATACTGTGCCCAGCCCACTTCCTGTCCTACAGGTGTTGCTGCTGATGTCACTGCTCCTGACGATGCTGGTTCCCTCCACCAGTGGAAAACGTAAGAGAAACTTTAGGGAGAGCTGAAGAGTAGACTCTCTGCTTCTTCTAACCTGAGTCTGCTTTTGCTGCAGCTGTCTCTGGGAGAGGGACTGCCTTAGTGCCCCTGGGACTAGAGAAGGGCACTATATGAATAATTACAAATGGAGACACTGCACTCTGTGGGCACTTGACCTGTGCCTGGAATTCTGCTCGGTGCTTTAGTAAAGGTTGACAGGTCGATCATATTCACATTGGCCTTGTGAGGGAGGTACTCATCAATAGATAAGATCTGGGAGATAATCATGACCACTAATAGAATCATATCTTCTGCCCTAGTTAGCAGTAAAGAGAGATTGCTACATATTGAACTTCGCTGCTTGTGTCTGAAGACCACCTCTGGCATTCTTTCCAGTAACATCCAAAGTTTGGAGGTCAACAGGCCAGGACCCCACTGTGCCAAAGTCGAAGTAATGTAAGTCTCTGCTTCTCTAGTATTGCCTCCCTAAGGAAGCCCTCCATCCTCCTCCCTACCACCACTGCTGGATCCCTTCTGATGATTGCCAGGATGCTCACAGATAATTCTACTCTCTCTTGCAGAGCCAAGCTGAACAATGGGAAGAAAATCTGCCTGAATCCGGAAGCCCCCAGAATCAAGAAAATAGTCCAGAAAATATTGGAAGATGGTGGGTCAGCTGCTTAATCTTTTTCACTTTCTGTCAAACCTTTTTATCTCCCAAGAAGAACAGAAGTTGAAATCTTGGCTTTGTAGAGTTCTTATTTATCCAGGATACTTAGTCATACTGTATTAAACTTTGGATATGTTTTCCATTCTGTCTCAAAAAGTCACAATTTGCTCTGAGATGGCTGGTTAATAGATGACAAGGAGAAGATAAAAGTAAGCATGGCTAGGGTGTAAGACAGTCTCAAGGATGTATTGTATAACAGGAGGAATATAACCAATATTTTGTAATAAATGTAAATGGACAGTAATCTTTTTAAATAGTGTAAACATTTTAAAAATTAATCAAAAAGAAAGTAACCAAGGCTTGTTTCAAAATACAATATATGTTTTACTCCCTAACTCTTGGCTAAATGTGGTAATGTGTTTTGCATTTCTTTCTTTAAAAGTTTCTTTCCAAATGCATTTGTCTTAACTTATCATGCTCCACTGTACTGACTGGACATGACCATGATGATTCCATAATGGTCAGTAATATTAGAAACCACACAGAGCCCAGCATGGAGCACTTGCTGAATAAATGTTTATTAATACCTTAGGGATTTAATAGATTTTTCATTGTGTTAGTCCTAGGATGTCTTGTTTCAAAGCATTAGCTGAAAGATTTTTCCAATGTTTACTTTAGCCTTCAAATCCTAACAATAATAAAATTGTAGAATGTGAGTTTTATGAGCAGTGGTTATTTACTTTAGACACACTTAATACCAGCAGAGCAAACAATATGTGATGGTATATGATATCATATATCGCTTCAATGATACAGTATTTTTAATAATAACAACAGAATCTCCTTGGTGTTGAATGTTTTACCCCAACATGTTTGTACATTTTTGCTTACTTAATATCTACATTGTTATATTTTCTGTATTAGAATCAGCCTTGCAAATAAGGACAAGAGAGGATTTAAACTTTACCAGACTACTAATTATTATTTTATAATCAACAGAATTTCTTTCACTCTAATCCCTTAAAATATACCCATACTATTCTTACAGAAATATTAACATAAAATCAAACTTATTATTGCTCTGTTGTCTTATATTATTACTTTTAACAGAATTATTAGGGGGAAAAGCCTTATCTTTTTTAAAAACTTTGGTATTTAACAATATGAACAACAAAATTCACTAGTTGATGATTTGTGCTGTTTTTAATGTACTATAGTAATAGCAAAACTTTATTAACAACTATTAATATTATAATATTAATAACAATATTAATATGCCAGAGAAAATAATTGTTTTGCATGCAGTATAATTAAATAATTGTAAAGAATTAAATAATTCTTACAAGATAGCTATGATGTGGTTAAGAGCACGTCCTCTAAAGAGAAAATAACAGGGTAACTTAGTCCACCACTTACTAGCTGTGTAACTTTTGTCAGATTGCATAAACTCTCTGTGCCTTGTTTCTTCATTTCTAAAATGGCATAATAATATTGCTTATCTCATGGAGTTGATGTGAAAATTAAGAGCTAATAAATTCAAAGTGCTGAAAATAATCCATGTCACACAATAATCCATAGGCCAATGTTAGTATTTATTATTATTATAATTAGCATCCCCATTGGTACAGGGAGAAGGCAATGGCAACCCACTCGGGTACTCTTGCCTGGAAAATCCCGTGGACGGAGAAGCCTGGTAGGTTGCAGTCCATGGGGTCACGAAGAGTTAGACACAACTGAGCAACTTCAGTTTCACGATTGGAGAAGGAAATGGCGACCCACTCCAGTGTTCTTGCCTGGAGAATCCCAGGGACGGGGGAGCCTGGTGGGCTGCCATCTTTGGGGTCGCACAGAGCCGGACACTACTGAAGCGACTTAGCAGCAGCAGCAGCCATGCTACAGAGAAGGAAATCGAAGTTCAAAGAAATTAGGAAATTTGCCTCAGAATCAAATAACTAAGTAGGTGACAGAGGGGCGATTTGAAACTGTGCTATTAACCACAACTTCTTAACACTTTGCTTGATTTTTCTTTCTCTAATGAAGAGATTATATTATGTTTCACATAATGCTATTGACACAGAAAATAAGACTTGATACATAAATAGCATACTAAACATCCTATGATAATTATAGAAGACATCAGCTCATCTACCCCAACCTGCACATGGAGTTTAGGGAGCACTCATGTATGAAGCATTCAGTTCACAGTCTATGCATTATTAGGTTTCTTTTTATTATGTTCTCATCATTATAGATTTAAGGCCTTAAATGTTTTGTGTACAAAATAAACACATTTATTAAGTAATAGTTAACAAATAATACACATAAATAAACATGTAATAAATAAAGCACTCACGGTCATCAGTTTTTCACCAATAATTTAAAATAGCTCAGCATCTCATTCATTTATCTAGGCTCTCCTACTGAAATCCAGGAGGGCCACTTCCTGAGACATGACACAGTTTTTACACTATGCTAATACCTCCTTCATTGTGCATATATCTTTTATTTTTATGTGCACATATTGAATCATTCTATTTAGATGCAGAGAAAGAATGAATTAACTGCCACTACTCCCTGAGTTTCTTTACACTGCAAATATTGAAATCTGGGGGTCAGATTGTACAAATCCAATATGTTGCCCATCCATATGCTAAACCACTCTTCTATCCATTCCCTCTGTGCTAACCCAAATGGGATCTCAAGTTTCAGTTTCATAAATACATATGACTTACACCACATGCTGTACTAGCCATTGTGAAGATGCTGGGTATTCAAAGACCTATAAGTCACGGATAATTGCCCTTGAAGAGATAACTCTCTGGTGGGAGATGCAAACAGGCTGACAAATAATTACAACCACACGTTCGTATAGAGGTATGCTCCTACTGCACAAAGAAACGGCACTTGAATATGTCAAAGCCTTATCATTATCATTTTCAACATTCATCATCTTCACTAATGTAGTGCTTTATATTGAGTCTACCAGGGAGCTGGAGAAGAGAAAGGCAACCCACTCTAGTATGCCTGCCTGGAGAATCCCATGGACAAAGGAGCCTGGTGGGCTACAGTCCAGCGGGGGGGGGGGTCTCAAAGAGTTTGACATGACTGAGCAACTTAACACTTCACTTTTCCTTTTAACAGGGAGTTAGAATAGTGATAGACAATACTATCTCACAGCTCATGGAACTTTTCATTTAGGAAGAGAAACCATTTTAAACACATTTAAATATATATGCATGTCTTGTGTGAGTATCATGTGCATGTGTTTATATGAGCGGTGACAAACAGGAGAAGCAGTGGGTGCTACATGACAACAAACGTGAATGTGAGTTGCTTAGCTGTCATGGAAGATCCCTCTGGGGAGGTAATATTTCAGCTGACATCAGAAATATGAGTAGAACTTAGCTAGATGAAAGGACAGGTGGTGAGAGAGTAAGAGAAAGCACATTCCAGGTCTAGGAATTCAAGTGCACAGCCCTGCAGAGGTCAGGTCCTGTTGAGCCTTAAGAGGTCAGCTTGGTCCATGCAGTGGGCTTCCAAGGCCCTTCACCACAGTTAATCAGTATGACAGAGAGCCTCTGGCTTTGAGATGAGGGTGTATTTTTCTCTAATCAAAACCAAAGTCATTCTTTCTAAGGGAAGGGGAGATGGTCTTGAGGCAGGAGATAGAAGGGCCCCAGAGCAAAGAGTTGGAGTTTGTTTTCTGTGGATTGATATCCCAAGACAAAAATAGCAAGAACACTGAAGGGAGGAGGCTGGGCCCTGCCCACATAGAAGATGAGAGGCCACATATTTCTCATTCTCTAAGTCAGGAGCCCTGCCTGAACTTAGTTCAGTTCAGTCACTCAGTCGTGTCCAACTCTTTGCAACCCCATGGACTGCAGCACACCAGGCTTCCCTGTCCATCACCAACTCCCAGAGCTTGCTTAAACTCATGTTCATTGAGTCGGTGATAACATCCAACCATTTCATCCTCTCTGGTCTCCTTCTCCTCCTGTCTTCAATCTTATCCAGCATTAGGGTCTTTTCCAATGAGTCAGTTCTTTGCATCAGCTGGCCAAAGTATTGGAGCTTCAGCTTCATCATCAGTCCTTCCAATGAATATTCAGGACTGATTTCCTTTAGGATTAACTGGTTTGATCTCCTTGCTGTTGAATGGACTCTTAAGAGTCTTCTCCAACACCACAGTTCAAAAGTATCAATTCTTTGGTGTTCAGCTTTCTTTATGGTCCAACTCTCACATCTATACATGACTACTGGAAAAACCATAGCTTTGACTAGACGAACCTTTGTCTGCAAAGTGATGTCTCTGCTTTTTAATATGCTATCTAAGTTGGTCATAGCTTTTCTTCCAAGGAGCAAGTGTCTTTTAATTTCATGGCTGCAGGCACTATCTGCAGTGATTTCGGAGCCCAGGAAAATAAAGTCTCTCAGTTTCCATTTTTTTCCCCATTTATTTTCCATGAAGTGATGGTACTGGATGCCATGATTTTCATTTTTTGAATGTTGAGTTTTAAGCCAGCTTTTTCACTCTCCTCTTTCAATTTCATCAAGAGGCTCTTTAGTTCTACTTCTCTTTCTGCCATAAGAGTGGTGTCGTCTGCATATCTGAGGTTATTGATATTTCTCCCAGCAATCTTGATCCCAGCTTGTGCTTCATTTAGTCTGCCATTTCTCATGAGGTACTCTGCATATACGTTAAATAAGCAGGGTGACAACATACAGTTTTGATGTACTCATTTCCCAATTTGGAACCAGTCAGTTGTTCCATGTCCGGTTCTAACTGTTGCTTCTTGACCTGCATACAGATTTCTCAGAAAGCAAGTAAGGTGGTCTGATATTCCCATCTCTTGAAGAATTTTCCACAGTTTGTTGTGATCCACACAGTCAGAGTCTTTAGCATAGTCAATGAAGCAGAAATAGATGTTTTTCTGGAATTCTCTTGCTTTTTCTATGATCCAATGGATATTGGCAATTTGATCTCTGGTTCCTCTGCCTTTTCTAAATCCAGCTTGTACATCTGGGAGTTCTCATTTCTCTTACTGTTGAAACCTCACTTGGAGAATTTTGAGCATTACTTTGCCAGCGTGTGAAATGAGCTCAACTGTGCAGTAGTTTGAGTATTCTTTGGCATTGCCTTTCTTTGGGATTGAAAAGAAAACTGATTTCTTCCAGTCCCATGGCCCCTGCTGAGTTTTCCAAATTTTCTGGCATATTGAGTGCAACATTTTCACAGCATCATCTTTGAGGATTTGAAATAGCTCAACTGGAATTCCATCACCTCCACTAGCTTTGTTTATAGTGATGCCTCCTAAGACCCACTTGACTTTGCAGTCCAGGATGTCCAGCTCTAGGTGAGTGGTCACAGAATCATGGCTATCGGGTCATTAAGATCTTCTTTTGTATAATTCTTCTATGTATTCTTGCCACCTCTTTTTAATATCTTCTGCTTTTGTTAGGTCCACACCATTTCTGTCCTTTATTGTGCCCATCTTTGCATGAAATGTTCCCTTTTTATCTCTAATTTTCATGAAGAGATCTCTAGTCTTTCCCATTCTATTGTTTTCCTCTATGTCTTTGCATTGTTCACTTAGAAAGTTTTTCTTATCTCTCCTTGCTATTCTTTGGAACTCTGCATTCAGATGGATGATCTTTCCTTTTCTCCTTTGCCTTTTGCTTCTCTTCTTTTCTCAGCTATTTGTAAGTCTTCCTCAAACAACTATTTTGCCTTTTTGCATTTCTTTTTCTTGAGGATGATTTTGATCACCCGCCTTCTGGACTAAGTTATGAACCTCCATCCATAGTTCTTCAGGCACTGTGTCTAATCCCTTGAATCTATTTGTCACTTCCACTGTATAATCGTAAGGGATTTGATTTAGGTCATACCTGAATGGTCTAGTGGTTTTCCCTACTTTCTTCAATTTCAGTCTGAATTTTTCAACAAAAAGTTCATGATTTGAGCTACAGTCATATACAGAAAGGCTCCTTGGAAGACAAAAAGGGGGAGGTGCCCTTCCATATTAAGTGATGCTAACTACCCATAGACATCTTCAGCAGAATCTATCTTGGTTAAGTGATGCATGCATACACATGGGAGGATTCTGAGATATACCAAATACACACTCTGAACCAGGAAAATAAAAATGATTGGCCAAAAGAAACTTGGAAGAAATGCCCCATGTAAGTGATTTAAACTACCACAAGAGCAAGACTCTCTTACTGAGTCCACCCGTGTGTCTATCCACACATACTCTACTCTTTTTTTCCTCCTAAGAAACATTTCACTTGTTTCACTACTTTTCCTCTTTGTGGGAATTTTTTTGTGCAAAGCTGAAAAGCCAATGCCTTGTCACTGACCAAATATTTGGTGCTCTCCCCACCACCACCCGACCTTAATCTCTGGCCGGGAACCGAAACCCTACTTCAAGCTGCTACAGGCTGAGGCCAGCAGAGATCAGTCCACATTGGTCCCTGAACTTTTTTGTGCAGGATTCTGGTGCATCTTTTCCACAGTCAGCTCCCAGACGCTCTGTGTCCTCCTGAGAGCACCACTGCTCCCGCCAATGGTGCAGCCCACCTCACCCTGTCCCTGGGGGCAGCAGGAGCTGGAAAACCTGAACACTCTCCTTGGTCTCTCTTCCAGGGTGAGCAAAATGATGAAATACCTGGGCAGTAAAGTTTTTACAGAAAGAATGAATCCAAATATTCATGTTACAATTCTTCTTAGAATAAGAGGAATTATGAGAACAACAGATTTTGCTTCCTAGGATGTATTGCCCGCTGGATCATGGAAAAAGCAAGAGAGTTCCAGAAAAACATCTATTTCTGCTTTATTGACTATACCAAAGCCTTTGACTGTGTGGATCACAATAAACTGTGGAAAATTCTGAAAGAGATGGGAATACCAGACCGCCTGATCTGCCTCTTGAGGAATTTGTATGCAGGTCAGGAAGCAACAGTTAGAACTGAACATGGAACAACAGACTGGTTCCAAATAGGAAAAGGAGTACGTCAAGGCTGCATATTGTCACTCTGTTTATTTAACTTAAATGCAGAGTACATCATGAGAAACGCTGGACTGGAAGAAACACAAGTTGGAATCAAAATTGCTGAGAGAAATATCAGTAACCTCAGATATGCAGATGACACCACCCTTATGGCAGAAAGTGAAGAGTAACTAAAAAGCCTCTTGATGAAGGTGAAAGTGGAGAGTGAAAAAGTTGGCTTAAAGCTCAACATTCAGAAAACGAAGATCATGGCATCTGGTCCCATCACTTCATGGCAAATAGATGGGGAAACAGTGGAAACAGTGTCAGACTTTATTTTTCTGGGCTCCAAAATCACTACAGATGGTGACTGCAGCCATGAGATTAAAAGACGCTTACTTCTTGGAAGGAACGTTATGACCAATCTAGATCACATATTCAAAAGCAGAGGCACTACTTTGCCAACAAAGGTTCGCCTAGTCAAGGTTATGGTTTTTCCAGTGGTCATGTATGGATGTGAGAGCTGGACTGTGAAGAAGGCTGAGCGCCAGCGAATTGATACTTTTGAACTGTGGTGTTGGAGAAGACTCTTGAGAGTCCCTTGGACTGCAAGGAGCTCCAACCAGTCCATTCTGAAGCAGATCAGCCCTGGGATTTCTTTAGAAAGATTGATGTTAAAGCTGAAACTCCAGTACTTTGGCCACCTTATGCAAAGAATTGACTCATTGGAGAAGACTCTGATGCTGGGAGGGATTGGGGGCAGGAGGAGAAGGGGACAACAGAGGATGAGATGGCTGGATGGCATCACTGACTCGCTGGATGTGAGTCTCAGTGATCTCCGGGAGTTGGTGATGGACAGGGAGGCCTGGCGTGCTGCGATTCATGGGGTCGCAAAGAGTCGGACACGATTGAGCGACTGACCTGATCTGATCTGATCTGAGGATGTATTGGCTGATGTTTGATAAAGCTGGGGAGATCCCATTCAAGAGTCTGAGGAAGCTTTCCACATCCACCTAACTTCTGGAACCAAGCCCTCACCTAGAGACCAAATTCAACTTTTTAGCAACAGAATACCATGACAAAACGCACATCTTGCAGACACACAACTGCCAGGTTCAACTCAATGTTCATCCACAAGAAACAGAAGTGAAGGAGCAGTTTTTGAGGAGGCAGTTGGGGAAAGGAAACAGAAACTCCTGCTGCACAAATTGCAAAACACTGACTGCAGAGTGACTCTACTATTGCACATAACAAAGAAAACAGACTCTTTTAGGGACTTCTCTGGTCATCCAGTGGTTAAGAACCCACCTGCCAATGCAGGGGGCACAGGTTCCATCCATGATCCAGTAAGATTCCACATGCTGCAGGGCAACTACGCACAGTGCACTGCAACTACTCAAGCCCCCTGTGTCTAGGGCTGGTGCTTTCCAACAAGAGCAGCCACCGTAATGATAGGCTCCCCCAGCACTGCAAGGAAGAGTAGTCCCTGCTCTCAATTGGCAAAAGCCCCTACATAGCAAGGGAAGATCTAGCACAACCAATAAATAGATGAATAATAAAGACATTTTTATAAGGTTGAAGTACTGTTTCTAACTGTACTAATGTATGTGAATTCAGGGTGGGGGCCGGTTCCTGTCACCAGCTCCCAGTAAGACTGCTGGTCTCTGGCTTTTTTTCTTGTATCTTGCTTAATCTTGTCTGTCCAGAGCCGAATTCTGCAGAAGTGTCTGTTTCCGCACCGCTGTTCCCTACCCTCCACCCCAAGCTTCCGCAGAAGCGGGCAGATGGCGGGGATAAAACGGGTCTGGAGAGGGTGGGGAACCACGAGTCTGCGGAGCTCCAGCCTGCAGCCAGTGCGCTAGCTCTTGGCACTCCTGAGCGCGATGAACCCGGCAGTCGGACCCCGCGCCTCCCGCCCGCGGTTCAGCCCGGGGCTGCTGCTCCTGGGGCTGCTGCTCCTGCCGGCCATCTCCCTGGCCCAAGGTGAGCGCTGACGTAATCAGGGAGGGGAGAGGTCCCGGGCAGCAGGGAGTCTGGTAAGTCCCAGGAACCGGGTCCGTAATCTCCGGATCCGAGCTAGGATTTCCCGAGCGCTTGCTATGTGTGAAGGCGCGGTGCCACGTGCTGGCCGGTCCGCTTGATCACCTAGCCGGCAACTTTCTTTCAGAGGGATGTGGTTTGTGGGTAAGGAAATGAAGGTCCAAGGCAGTGAGAAGATCCCCAAGGTCCCTCTGACTATTCACAGAGTCGTCATTCCCTGCCACCTTCGTCCCGTTCCCAGTGGACTCTGAAGGTGGAGAGGAGGACCTCCAATGCGTGTGCCTGAAGACCACTTCGGGGATTCACCCCAAGTACATCTCCAGCCTGGAAGTGATCGGGGCCGGGCTCCACTGCCCCAGCCCCCAACTGATGTGAGTCCTGGAACCTGCTGATTTCGTGCCCATCCTCTGCTCTCTCCTTCCCTGCTGCTGCTGCTGCTAAGTCGCTTCAGTCGTGTCCGACCCTGTGCGACCCCATAGTCCCTACCGTCCCTCTAAACCCCGCCGCCTTCCCGCCAGCCTAATTCTAAATTCAAACCCCGAGGACTGAAACGCACCTCTTTTCTTTCTCTGGCAGAGCTACGCTGAAGACGGGGAGGAAAATTTGCCTGGACCAGCAGAATCCTCTGTATAAGAAAATAATCAAGAGGCTTTTGAAGAGTTAGCTGCCTAAATCTCTACTTTTGCTATAGAAAATGTTTATTTTTCTTCTTTTTTTAAAAAATTTTCAATCTACTTGTGGAAAACAAATCATCTGATGTTTTTATTATCCTTGAAACTCTACATAAATAAAAGAAATGAAGTTTTGATAGCATGTCTCAATAGAGCAAAGAAATAACGTTGACATCACAATTTCATATGAAGAAAAATCTCCAGAATTTTAAGCAAAAATATATTTGAAAGAAGATTTGGTTTAATAAAGACTGATTTTACTTAGTATATGTTGGCTGATATAATTTGCATATTTCCATGATTATATTTCTTAATAACTACTTATTTATCTATTAATGTCACAGTTAACTTTGCCAATAAATATTAATTGTACTTAAACTTTCTGGGCTGCTTTTCTAAAAAAAAATTAAATATAGTGGACTCTGCTTTTATCCCCTTAAAATTTATACTGCACCCTAGGATAGAAAATTGATAAAAATTAAACTAGAATTCTCTACTACTTAATGGAAATATATTCCAGAACACTAAAACATTAAAATATTTTACTCGTTATTGGTCCTTTGATGTTGACATTTCACAAAAATGAAATGTTAAAAGACAGTTCTTGGAGTCTTCCCTTGGAGCCCAGTGGGTAAAACTCTACGTGTCATCTACATATCTGAGATTCAGCAATCATGATTCCAGCTTGTGCTTCATCCAGCCCAGCATTCTCATAATGTACTCTGCATATAGTTTAAATAAGCAAGGGGAAAATATACAGCCTTGACCTACTCCTTTTCCTATTTGGAACCAGTCTGTTGTTCCATGTCCAGTTCTATCTGTTGCTTCCTGATCTGCATATAGGTTTCTCAAGAGGCAGGTCAGGTGGTCTGGCATTCCCATCTCTTTCAGAATTTTCCGCAGTTTACTGTGATCCACACAGTAAAAGGGTTTGGCATAGTCAATAAAGCAGAAATAGATGTTTTTCTGGAACTCTCTTGCTTTTTCGATGATCCAGCGGATATTGGCAATTTGATCTCTGGTTCCTCTGCCTCATGACCTAACGCCATTTCAACCTAAGGTGGCAGTGTTTGTGTAGAGGCACGCTTAGACTGCTAAGAGAAAATGGAGAATGCCCTATTCAGTCTTCTTGAGATGGAGGATGTGAGGAGGCTTTGAGATATCAAACTTCTTAAACAGACACTGGGCTTCCCAGGTGGCACAAGGGGTAAAAGAATCCACCTGCCAATGCAGGAAAAGCAAGAAACTTGGGTTCAGTCCCTGGGTTGGGAAGATCCCCTGGAGGAGGGAATGGCAACCCACTCTATATTCTTGACTGGATAATCCTATGGACAGAGGATCCTGACAGGTACAGGGTCTCAAAGAGTTGGACACGACTGAAGCACAAATAGATACTATTTACAGAGGTTTATAAAGTATTTCAGTGTATCATCTAAATTTCCATATCCACTTTGCATGCTAGGTAATATTATTCCCATCATAGAGTTGTGGTAACAGTCTCAGAAAGACTGAGTCTCTCAAGACCACTTTGCTGAAGTCTGAGCAGGTCAGACTTCCAACTCTGTGCTCTTGCTTTCACGGTGGGCTGCCTCTCACACAAGCACATTTTTCAGAGAGGAACTGACCCCAGAATCAGCTCTTGGAGGTGGTATAGGTATTTGCCAAGGGGAAAAAGGAAGAATGAAACAGTCACAAGATGACAAAATAAAAAAGACACAGGACCATTAGGTCTTCAGCATGTTTATCATTCTGCAGAACTAGAGTGTCCACAAGGAGAGGTCTTCCAACTAGTTTCACTCATTGGATGCTTTTCATTTTTGGTCCACCTTGTGCACCTTCACCCAAATTATCTTCAAGGTCCAAAGTCCTTAGTACGGTCCACAAGGATGTGCTATACTCACTTCCCCTCTAGGCCTTAGTTTTCCCATTTATGAAATGGGGATGAATGTCTAATTCATAGATTATTGTGGGGACCAAATAGATGATGTATGAGAACACTTGGCGTAACTCTTCTTATGTAGTCTGTACTTAAAAATTAGCAACTATTACAGATATTATTATTTCTATCAATATTGCTCTTAACACACTATTCCAGTCAGCTTGGAGTGCTAAATAAGGCATTTAACAGAGTGATTCTTGGTGATAATTATCAAAAAAAAAAAAAAAAACAGTTGTAAGAGCACAACATGTTTCTCAAGCTAAATGAACTTTGGGAGAGGATACACTGGAAATGAGGTGTTCATGGTAAAAAAAAATTTTTTTTTTTTTTTGCCTGTTTTTCTTTTACTGCCTGCTTCAAAAAACATAGATAGTTGGATTCAGTAATTCCCAAGTATGACTCAAAGGGCCAAAGGACCAAAACAATTTTACAAAGTCCTCCAGTTCTGGGGCCTTGTTAATCCTCCCTTCAGAATCACCGTGGCTAACCAGCCTAAGAATACTTTCAAGCTGCCGCCTTTATCAGCAATGGTGCTGAGAGAGGGCTTTTCTGCCAGGAAGTCTCAATCAGGTAACAATTTACTATAGCTACCTGCTGTTCAAACATGCATGGAGTGATAAAGATCGAATGGACTTGAACTTTTTTCTTTCTTTCTTTTTTTTTCTGACAGGAGTCAGCAGAAAATGTCCACAAATGAAGCACTTACTACAGTCATAGACCCTATCAACAAAGCCACCAAAAGTTATTTGGCTCTGGGATATTCTTTTGCATTTTTTTTTTTTTCCTTTTAAGGCCTCTGTGGTGAAAAATACTTCCTCTTGAGTGCATGGAGTATTGAGGTCTTAGTTGGTTATAAAGATATACTCATATTTTTTATCATTATAAAAGGCAATGAATGTATGCTCACTGTAGATAACAGAAATACAGAGGAAATAAGGAGAAAAAAATTTTTTAATGTAATTTCACTACTCAAAGATGCTCTTTCTATTTTTCAAAATATTCGTTATTTGATATTGTTATAAGGTAAACTGCTAATTTTCAATAAAATACTATTGTACACAATCATAAAAGGAACACAATAATTACTTTATCATGTCAAAATTTGTTAGGAAGTATTCTTATTTCAATTTGGGGTAATAAAATAAGTTTTTACATGGCCAGGGAAATAATAAACCTATGTGATGTGGCATCGATTTATATATAAACGGGACAACGCTTGTGGCTCAGACAATCGGTAAAGAATCTGCCGGCAATGTGGGAGACCTGGGTTTTATCCCTGGGTCAGGAGGATCCCCAGAGAAGGAAATGGCATCTCACTCCAGTATTCATGGCCTGAAAAATTCCATGGACAGAGGATGGGGTTGCAGTCCATGGGTGTGCAAAGAGTAGGACACAACTAAGTGACTAACACTTTCACTCTCACTATATTTACATACATGCAGACTGTGTATGCATGTATTCAGTGTTAGACACAAGTGCCTAAAATAAGTTTACATTACAATACTTATATTTGTTTTGTACAAGTATTGTATTTTGATGTTTTATTTTCTATACTTCTCTTAAACTCAGGTTTGGCTGCTTACTGCTCAAAAGCCAATATTTGAGAGTCGAATGTTGGTTGGAAAAGGAAAGATTGTTTCATTCAAGAGTCTGGCAACCTGCAGAGAAGGTGAACTTATGTTCATAAAACAGCTCTGAAGATTCTAAAAGGAGGAGGAATCATTTGAGGAAAGAGGTCAAAGTCTTCATTATCTTCCCCTGTGTGCGGACTTTCTTCCAATTGGTCAGTGGTGAGTTAGCATGGTGGTGTTCCAGGAATCTTGGGTTCAGTATGAAGTTACCATCCTCCACCTGGGTGGGGGCCTTAGTTCCTGCAGAAGAACTCAAAGGTATTTATATACATATATTACTTGAAGAGGAACCAGGACCCTGCCCCATGACTGCATTATTGCTTCTTGACTGCTCCTCCTTTGTTTCTGCATCCCCTCCCATGCCCATAAAAATTTGTTGGAATCTGACCTTTGGAACTCAGGGAAGGTCTAGGAGGCTGAATGAAACCTATTTCCTACAAACAAGAATGGGGGGCACAGAAAGGATTTGTGCTTTGGAGGGCCCCATAACGTCTTGCTCTTTCAAACCCCTATCCTCTTTTATCCACTTAAAAAAATGTTGGTCACAAGCCTATAAAGTAATTTCATAATCCAGTGATGGGTCATAACTTGTAGTTTAAAAACATTGACTAGATCTTTAATTAAACAGTCAAGTTTTAACATTCCACACTCTAATTTGTGCTTCTCAAGATGCTTGGCAAGTCAGTAGGGTCAAGAAAGCTCAGAATCAGCAGGACTGTTAAATCTCCTTGCCTCATCTGCCTTCAATCTCTGTCTCCAGGCCTGATCTGGTAATGAAGTCCTTGGGAATGCCATGAAAGTGAAAGTATTAGTCTAATCATTCAGTCACATCCAACTCTTTGCAACCGCATGGACTGTAGCCCGCTAGGCTCCTCTGTCCATGGAATTCTCCAGGCAAGGATGTTGGAGTGGGTTGCATTCCTTCTCCATGGGATCATACCAACCCAGGGATCGAACATGGGTCTCTTGCATTGCAGGCAGATACTTTACCATCTCATCCACCAGAGAAGCCCATGAGAATGCCAGTATTTGAGGGAAAGATGTAACACCAAGTAGGTCATTTTCTGTATTGTAGAGATTCTATGTCCTTTACAGCTTCTACTTATATTCCTTGCCCATTCTGCTTCAGCCACATGCATCTTGGTTTGGAGGTCTAATGCAAACTGCATTGAGGGCCAAAAGTACCTACTTTCTAGAACATGTTGGGAAAGAAGCAAAGACATTCACTGAATTTAATTAGTGGTTTCATACTTATTTCTTCATCTTGTGTGATTCTCCTTTATCCTTGTGGTTGCTGGTTTTAACCCAGCAAGCTTCTGAATAAGACAGTCTGGGTTACTTCTTTTGACTCTGTGTGACCCTGAGTCTCCTCAGTTTTCTCATCTGCCAAACAAGGGCAGGAATGTCCACCCCACAGGACTCTGTAAAGGAGCAAATCTCACTTATAGATACCATCCCAGGCCTGAGCCAGAATTGGAACTTAATAAGTAAAAGCTACTTTTCTTCCCTTTCTTTGGAGTTTTACCCCTAGAGCACATATCATTTGCAAACAGTGGTGGCCACAATCCTTGAACTAAGAAGCAACCCATTAAGAATGTTGTCAAAAAGCTGTAACTGCCCGCCCCTCTCCCACAGAACCATAACCCAAAATTTGAGTGCAGATAACCTGTTAATATGATAGGCACAAGTTGTATTTTCCTTTTGTGGTAACAACTAAAAGAAAATCAAATAATAAAACCATAATGTTTATCAACCAGCATATCTACAAGATTATAAAATCTACAGGACATCTGATGATTGGGAATCTGGCTTCACTGTCTATTTAGTAAAGAAAGCAAGGTAAAGGAATAAACTTTGAATATAACCTTGTCAAATATTTATTTCTTTGCTGAGGCAGACAAAAAAGAGATTATGGTATTACTAGCCTGTGAGAGGTAATAAACTTGAAAGGAGGGCGGTAAATGAACTGCATGGGGACAATCAGCTCTCACTTATCAGCTGTTTGGGGAAAAAGTCTTCTTTTTATGGTAATTCTAGGGATGATGATAGGATCTGCTGGGCAAAAAGAAGTAAAGCAATTTATGTACACTCTCATTAGAATTACAGCCAGCCTGCACTGTGATTATTTGTTTTCCTTTTTTAGATTAAGGAGTAAGGGTCATGCCTATTAACCTCTCTTTCATTCCCACTTCCAGAAAAATGCCTGACTGTGTTGGTGCTCAATAAATGATTGTCAGATATTAACTACATGGAGGAAATAATAACACAGTTAGTACTATTGTGTAATGGTGCAGCTGGGTGCTGGATAAGGCACCTTGCCAGTAGAGAGTTGGCTGAATGTTAAAGACTCTCTTCCCAACTCCTGACCTTGTTAACCTCAGAGATTTCACTAAACTATCCACAGACATCATAACATACTCATGCATTTGCCCAGTAAATGATTTATGAAATTTTTTTTGTTAGTCGCATTTATAACTGTTAGAGAATCTTTTAAGAGTTCCCCTCATCTGTACATCTACATGGTTTAATAACACACAGATGCTATAATATGTGCTCATTAGACATTATTGATCATTGATATTCACATTTGATGCATAAGATAAACATATGTAACATACATATATGTAATATACACATATTTAAAATACAGCAAAGCCATACTTTCTCTACATCTGCCATAATTTCCACCATACCTAGTTGGGTCTCATATTTCTTTAATACAGTCAACCACTTCAGAAATGTCAATCAATGAACTAGCTAGATCATACAGTAGCAGAGCCACCTCTGTGAAATAAGTATCATTCAGAATCCTCTGTCTCCAAGATTACCTGAGTATATGGAAGAAGCCTGGAAAGGGAAAATAAAAGCAAAAGTATTTATGGCTAAAAAATTGGAAAATAACAAACACTGGAAAATACCATGGACATTATTGGCAATGTCAAGTTTTATGATGAGTCGTAATTTTCCTAATTGAAATCTTTCTGCTATGCATACTGTTTTCTTTTGCAATTTACTTACATTCATCTTCTGACTTCCTAAGTTTTGTTTCCATTAATACCTTAATGTCATAATGATTATTTCATTTCCAAAATAAATTTCTTATGTGATTCTTTCTAAGCAAAGTTTTCTCATTTCCTTATTCTTTTGCAGTTTTGGCAATCCTATTGTCATTTATTTAGTAAGTACTACTTTCAGAAAGCTCAGGAAACAATTCTAAGAAAATAGAGATAAAAAGAAATTTACAAAAACATTCTTAAACAACAATAAATCTCAAAAAAAAAATCCCTGCCAAAAGTTAATATATTGAATAGTTTTTAGTGTTAACTGAATGAATTTAAATATTTATAGATTGATCATAACATCAGATAATCATGCCACTGACAGAAAAATAAACGATCTACTATTGCAGACTTTGACTGTGTGGACCACAACAAACTTTGGAAAATTCTTAGAGAGATGGAAATACCAGACCACCTGACCTGCCTCTTGAGAAATCTGTATGCAGGTCAGGAGGCAACAGTTAGAACTGGACTTGGAACAACAGACTGGTTCCAAATAGGAAAAGGAGTACGTCAAGGCTGTATATTGTCACCCTGCTTATTTAATTTCTATGCAGAGCACATCAAGAGAAATGCTGGGCTGGATGAAGCACAAGCTGGGATCAAGATTTCTGGGAGAAATATCAATAACCTCAGATATGCAGATGACACCACACTTATGGCAGAAAGAGAAGAACTAAAGAGCCTCTTGATGAAAGTTAAAGAGGAGAGTGAAAAAGCTGGCTTAAAACTCAACATTCAGAAAATAAAAATCATGGCATCTGGTCCCATCACTTCATGGGAAATAGATGGGGAAACAGTGGAAACAGTGTCAGACTTTATTTTTCTGGGCTCCAAAATCACTGCAGATGATGACTGCAGCCATGAAATTAAAAGACACTTGCTCCTTGGAAGAAAAGCTATGACCAACCTAGACAGCATATTAAAAAGCAAGACATTACTTTGCCAACAAAAGTCCATCTAGTCAAGGCTATGGTTTTTCCAGTGGTCATATATGAATGTGAGAGTTAGACCATAAAGAAAACTGAGCACCAAAGAATTGATGCTTTTGGACTGTGGTGTTGGAGAAGACCCTTGAGGGTCCTTTGGATGGCAAGGAGATTCAGTCAGTCAATCCTAAAGGAAATAGTCCTGAATATTCATTGGAAGGACCAATGCTGAAGCTGAAACTCCAATACTTGGGCCACCTGATGTGAAGAATTCACTCCTTGGAAAAGGCCCTGATGCTGAGAAAGATTGAAGGCAAGAGGAGAAGGGGATGACAGAAGATGAGATGGTTGGATGGCATCACCAACTCAATGGACATGAGTTTGAATAAACTGTGGGAGTTGGTAATAGGGAAGCCTGACGTGCTGTAGTCCATGGGGTCTCAAAGAGTCAGACACGACTGAGCAACTGAAATGAACTGAATTGAACCACTGCAGAAGAAAATAGACAAGCTATAAAAAGAATTTCATTTTAGAAGTTGGACTTTATCCAGCTTTATATCTCCTACTACACCTATCACTATTTTATAAACAAATTGAATAATAAAGTATAGGGAATAAGTAGCTATTATCCACTCACTTCCTAACCAGACCTTGTAACTTTAAGTACCTGGATCCTCCCATTTACCATCAGGCCAATGGCCCATAAAGGCCAAGCATACTCCACTTCTATTTGTAGCAATTAATCAGGACCTCCTTTGCTGTATTCTTTTTTTTTTTTTTTTTTGGTCATACTGTGCTTCATGAGGGATCTTCCCTGACCAGGAAAATCCATGCCCCTCACCTTTGGAACATAGAATCTTAACCACTGGACTGCCAAGGAGGTCTTTTTGCTATATTCTTGACATTGTTCCCATTTTGTTCCAGATCTGAGTAGCTCAGGCCCTCTGACTTTGAACATATTGATGTGTCTTAACTTGTGTTCTTTGGACTTGATGGCAGACCGTGGGCTCAGGACTTTCTACGGTCTTTGGTTCAGACTCATTTCTCTGGCTGCCCCAGCTCTTTCACTGGAATACAAACTCTGGCCCATCCTGGTTTGTCAAATGTCCAGAGTGATTAAACTCAAAGGCTGAGTGGTCAAATGCTGAGTGAACAAATCAGATAAAAGCAAGTAAGAAAATCTAGGCTTTTGCAATCATTTAAGGATAGTTTCCCAGTGTCCTGCTTTCAGGGATAGTGGCCTAAAACCTTTTATTCATGCATTATTTCAGCAAACATTTACTGAATGTTTAGTATGAGTATGGACCCAACTTACATTGGCGATGAGGATAGAAAGAGAAAAAGGTATGATAGTATTATTGGAGAGCACAGAACCCAGCTTGTGAACCAGTGGTCCCCACAATGTGATCTGTATCCAGGGCCAAGGTAAACACTTAGATAAACTGTGAGATTTCTGATGGAGAGGAATTTGAAATGGCTCCTGAATGACAGGTGTCTGGGCCATGCTTGTCCTCCTGCTCTCTATGCATCCCAGCCTTGATGATAAACTCCAGGTAACAACGAGGACCTAGCACAACAAAATAAATAAATAAAGGGGAGTCAGATACTCCCTCCTCTGAGTTCCTATTAAGTTCTATACAGTGCTATCACAGACCTCCAGGAAACTCTTTGTTATAGACAGAGTTTGGTAGTGGGAGAGTACTGTTTTTGGTAGTGGCAGTGTCTGCTTTTGTTTTTGTTTTGTTTTTCTCATCTTTGCAAACTAATTTAGAAGCTAGTTTAGTTCCTAGGTGGCACTGTTGGTAAAGAACATGCTTGCCAACGCAGGAGACGAAAGAGACATGGGTTCACTCTCTGGGTTGGGAAGATCCCCTGGAGGAGGAAATGGCAACCCACTCCAGTTTTCTCTTTTAGAAAATTTCACAGACAGAGAAGCTTCAGGCTATAGTCCATGGGGTCACCAAAGAGTCAGACATAACTGAGCATACACATACTTATGAGTGAAAGACAAAGGTTGAAGAGATAAATGAATAGACAGAATAAATGCAGTGAATAGACAAATGCAATGAATAGAATAGAACTGTGATGAGTTCATAGTGCTCAGCAGACTAGCATCTATTTAGGCAAATTTGCTGTGGGTCCCCTATGTAAAAAGCAATGAGGTTTTCCTTTCTCTTTGTTCTTCTTGCCAGAGAACATGGCTTTGTGACCATGAAGAGTGTTGTCTCTGATCTCTACCATCCAGAAGGTTCATGTACCAGTATGCATCCCAGACTGGGATTCCAAGACATGAAGTCACAAGCAGCATTCTCTTCATCTGGCCATTCTAGCTATTAGAAGCTTGTCTTAAAAGGTCCCAGTCCATAAGTGGCCTTTGTTATCTCAATCTTCATTGCTTTGTCAAGTACTGGAAAAGTCACATTCCAGTAGCACCTGCCCCCTGTCACAGATTAATGCATCTACAGTTGAAGGCATCTCACGTTCCTATGAATGACCAGAGACACTGTTTCCATTACATAATTTAAAAAAAAAATTATCTATTTATTTGGGTGTGACTTGTCTTAGCTGTGGCATGCCGGGTCTTTTGTTGAAGCATGTAGGTTTCTCTCTAGTTGCTGTGTACAGGCTTAGTTACCCCTCAGCATGTGGGATCTTAGTTCCCTGACTGGGGATGGAATCTACACCCCCTGAATTGCAAGGAAGATTCTTAACCACTGGACCACCAGGGACGTCCCTTCACTACATAGTTCTTACCACCTGTGACAAGGAAGGCCTCCTCTTTCCTAGGCTAACTGGAAATTAATTTTCTGGATCTTGTGAGGGCAGCAACTTTTTTTTTTTTCCACTGTATTGTGGGATGCCTCTTGTTTCCTTGGGTAAGCCACAAAAAGGGTTATTGGTCTGAGTCACTATTGAGATTACTATATCCCACTTATCAATGGCCAGATGATGGATCTTTTGAATTAGAAAAGCTTCCATATTTGAAAAAAGAATTGTTTGAGTGCTCTCATCCTAAGCAATTGTCTTACCCTATAGAGACCATATTATAAATGGATATAAAGAAGTGCAATATAACGACCAGCCTTAAGACCCCTTTAACAAGATGAAAACAAACAAACAAAAACAAAAAAATGGAATATTACTCAGCCATAAAAAAGAAATCAAATTGTGCAATTTGCAGAGATGTGGAGGGGCCTAGAGACTGTTATACAGAATGAAATAAGTCTGAAAGAGAAAAGCAAGTATCATATAATATTGCTTATATGTGAAATCTGGAAAAATGATAAAGATGAACTTACTTGCAAAGCCAAAACAGAGACATAGAGAATGGGTGTATGGATACTGGGCATGGGGGGAGGACTGGTGGGATGAATTGGGAGATTAGGATTGACCTATTCACACTACTATGTATAAAATAGATAATTAATAAGAACCTACTATATAGTACAGGGAACTCTGCTCAGTGCTTTTGGGTGACCTAAATGGAAAGGAAATATAAAAAAGAGGGGATATATGTATACATATGGCTGATTCACTTTGCTGTGCAAAAGAAACTCACACAACATTGTAAAGCAACTGCACTCCAATAAAAATTAATAAAAAAGAAAGTTTTGCTATGTTAAATTGAATGATAAAATTTCATTGACTATCTAGATCATTTCCAAATAAGATAAAATATAGACACATTGATTATTAAACCTAGGTTTGTTCATTTTGGCTTCTCATTACAGAAAAACTAAAGATATTTAGTTTTTAATGATTATATCTTCTGCTACATTTTAAAACATTGTTATATTGTGAGGAAATGTATCCTACTAAAAAATACAAAATATATTCACAAAATGCTGGTATTGCTTTTGTTGTTCAGTCTCTCAGTCGTGTCCAGCTCTTTGTGACCCCATGGACTGCAGCATACCAGGCTTCCCTGTCCTTCACCATCTCCCAGAGCTTGCTCCAACTCACATCCATTGAGTCAGTGATGCCATCCAACAATCTCATCCTCCATCGTCCCATTCTTTTCCTGCCTTCAATCTTTCCCAGTATCAGGGTCGTTTCCAATGAGTCAGCTCTTTGCCTCCGGAGACCAAAGTATTGGAGCTTCCGCCTCAGCATCAGTCCCTCCAATGAATATTCAGAATTGATTTCCTTTAGGATTGCCTGGTTAGATTTCCTTACAATCCAAGGGACTCTCGAGAATCTTCTCTAACATTACAATTCAAAAGCATCAAATTCTTTGACACTCAGCTTTGCTTATGGTCCAACTCTCATATCCATACGCGACTACTGGAAAAACCACAGCTTTGACTATATGGACCTATACTGACATAACAGTTCACAATTGGTTACTTCTTAGTTGGGTTTCCCTGGTGGCTCAGAGGTTAAAGCGTCTGCCTCCAATGCGGGACACCCGGGTTCAATCCCTGGGTCAGGAAGACCCCCTGGAGAAGGCAATGGCAACCCACTCCAGTATTCTTGCCTGGAGAATCCCATGGACGGAAAACCCTAGTAGGCTACAGTCCTCGGGGTCGCAAAGAGTCGGACACGGCTCAGCGACTTCACTTCACTTCACTTAGTTTTAACTAGAAATCAAGTTAGGTAAATGTTAAGAATTCTAATAAACATATATAATTAAAACTACTACTAATAGAAATATTATAATAAAGGAAACACTTCTGTATACACGAAAAATAAGATATGTATTTTGGGTAAAAAAAGCTATGAAAACTTAAGATGCATTTTGTTGAAGAAAATAAAGTAACTTTGTCCTAAAGGTGATTATTTTAGAATGGAAAAGAGAACAAGAGAGAAACTAAAGTGAACATACAGTTATAGAAGGTTTGTAAAAAAGGAATCTTAGGAAAGGAATTTTATGTGTGATCAAACTGGGTAAGATTAAATGGATTTATTATAAGAGTTTTAAACATAAACTTTAATATCAGTAGCATATTTGTGCAAAATTGGAACTTAATTTTCTTTTATTTGTTAAGAGGACAGTTTTCTTCAATTATTACTCTTTTCTTGAAAGATATTATAAAAGAATTTCCTTTATCTTTTAAATTGATCTGCCTAGAAAACAAAGAATTTGTGTCTTTTCATAATAATTTCCTATGCTTTATGTTATCTTTATCATTGGTCTTTGATTACTTAAGTAAACCAAGTCTTCTCAATAGGAAAAGAGTTAAGTTTTGCTCAGAATTATGTAACCTTCTATATTTGCCCTTGACATCTTTTACTGTTACTTTGGTTAAATGGATAAGTAAGTACTCTTTCATAATGATCTATGATTCCTTTTAATCAAGTGTCCAAAATCTTTCGTATTTTTGACACATTTCCTCAAATCAAATTCCAAATAATTTTTTTGACCTCAAACTAACAGGATTTTCCAGAGGGTCCCTGGAACATTTTAAAATATTTGTTTTCTCTTCATATAAAAATAGAGAAGGAGAATAAGAGAGAGAGAAATGTTACATTAATTAGGCTTATTTGGTACATTAAACTATATGGAAAACTTCTTAGCTTATATTGTATGGGTGAATGTTATTAATATGCTAATATCTGCTCTAGTAATTATATGAAATTCCAAAAAATCTGATACATTCTGATTTAATGTTACTGTAATTGTTATTATCTTAAAATGTTGAGTGTCACAGAAATAACTAAATTTCTTTGTCAATTGCATTGCAATAAACTTTCACCTGATCTTTAACCATTGTAATTTTTAAGCTTTTTGTCATTTATAGACAGTTACTCTTTTACTCTGATTCTTTTGCAGAAGTATTTTTGCTTCAAAGAAATTCATAGAAAGGACCCTGACAAGTACTCTAGAATACAGGTTTCTGATGTATTTAAGAATATACCACTGAACTGGGTAAGAAATTACAGAATTCTAAAAAAAAAAAAAACAAAAAACTGATGGCTTCATAAAACTGCTAATAAAATATCAAGATTAAAGAGAATTAATTTTTTGGAGCTGAATGAACTGACAAGGATGATTATAATTTTTATGACTTAAAAATTATTGCTAGTTCTTTAACCTCTTGTTTTCCATATGTAAAGAAACCTTTCCTCTTATTTATGACATGGAAATTTAGTAAAATATCCTTTTATGAACAAAGATAAAACAAATTTTTTCCTATATCATTCCTCCAGAATTAAGTGACTTTTAGGGAGTATTCTTATTTTCATGGTAATGTGGTTATTAGCATAGGTTTACTAAGATTCTAATCTCTGGCTTTGACTGGAATGTCATATTTAGGAGAAATATACATACATACACTAAGGGGAATTCCCAGGTTGTGCTAGTGGTTAAGAACCCACCTGCCAATGCAGGAGATGCAAGACATAAGAGTTCGATCCCTGAGTCAGGAATATCCCCTGGAGGAGGGCATAGCAACCCACTCCAGTATTCTTGCCTAGAGAATCCAATGGAGAGAGGTGCCTGGTAGGCTACAGTCCATAGGATTGCAAAGAGTCAGACAAGACTGAAGTGACTTAGCATACACACACATACATAGACTAAGATATGACCAGACAGCTTTAAGAAAACAAGGTTGACTTTACAGAGCCAATGAACCTTCTTGGAAAAATCTGTCTGGCACTTTCTTGAAGGGTTCATAGCAGCTTTACCAGGTAAGTAACGTACCTGCCTCTTGAAAAATCTGTATGCAGGTCAAGAAGCAACAATTAGAACCAGACATGGAACAACAGACTGATTCTAAATTGGAATTGGGAAAGGGGTATGTCGAGGCTGTATATTGTCATCCTGCTTATTTAAATTATATGCAGAATACATCATGAAAGAGGAGAAGGGGATGGCAGAGGATGAGATGGTTGGATGGCATCACCAACTCAATGGACATGAGTTTGAGTACGCTCCAGGAGCTGGTGATGGACAGGGAGGCCTGATGTATTGAAGTCCATGGGGTCAGACATGACTGAGCTACTGAACTTAACTGAAGGAAGGAAACTCCCTGGCAGGTGCAGGAACCTCAGGATATTTGGGGGACCTACATAAAAGAGGAATAGGCACTGAAACTTGATAGCAGTTCTTTGGCTTGACTTCCTAGCCTCAAAAGGATTTCTAAAGGTCCAGTCTGAGATTCCTTATGAAAAGTTCCAGCAAAGTGAACATAAAAGAGCCTATACGGCCGATCACTATTCTTGCTGAACTTATGTAATAATCAGGTCAAATGTATTGAGACTAGACTTAATTTGCAAACAAATTAGTCTTATTGTTGTTATCTTTGATTAAAAAATGGAACGTTTACAGAGAAAAAGATTATGTTTCAGTGATACAGCGTTATGGATATTAGATTCTAGTTCTGTTAATTACCTTAAATTACCTTTGAATTTTTGTTTCTATCTGTGAACTAACTTGATCCTGAATTCTTCTATTTATCATTTCCTCCAATACCTGGCTTCAGCTGTCTAAACTAGCATTTCCAACTTTTCTCCCAAACTTATGACTTGAAATCATTAAGAAATAAAATTGCCCTTTTCCCAAAGCCATGCAAGGGAGTTCCCTGGTGGTCCAGTGCTTAGGACTCAGGGTTTTCACTGCCATGGCCCAAGTTCCATCTTTGGTTGGAATAAGAAGATCCTAAAAGCCTCATGGCACAACTGGGAGAAAAAAAAAAGCAAAGCCATGAGAACTAAAGTTGGATAACTTGGCATAAACTTCATAGAAATCACAGCAGCTCACAAATAAACCCCTTTGTCTTATCAATTCTTCACAAATGGATTTTTATTTTGCCTTAAAGTTATAAACTGAGCATTTCTGGTAGCTCAGTGCTAAAGAATCTGCTTGCTGATATAAGAGACTCGGGTTCAATCCCAGGATTGGGAAGATCCCTTGGAGAAGGAAATGGCAACTCACTCCAGTATTCTTGCCTGGGCTACTGCAGTCCATGGGACCCCAAAGAGTCAGATATGACTTAATGACTAAACAACAACAAAAAACTGCCTGTTTTGGTCACTTCTTTGAGTCTTATGTTTTTGGGGGACTCCTGTATGTATGAAATTAAATTTATTTTTCTCCTGTTCATCTATCTTATGTCAACTTAATTATTAGGCTAACCAAAAAACCAGGAAGAGAAGACAGGATACATTCTCCTCCCCCATACCCTGATGCTGGTACACACTAATGTCATTGGCCTATAAAGACAGATGGATCCAGAAATTTAATGCAATGATTAGACATCTTTGTTTTTCTTCCCCCAGAGCCAGAGTCATTACATCAGATGAGATCATCATAGCATACACAGAGACAGAAGTTGAGAGGAAATAAGTTCTTACAGCAAGCTAGGGGTAAAGTAAAGTGACACTGCCCTTATTTTCCTGACAGTTTTCAGGATGAAGCAGCATCAAAAAGCTGAACCTGAGTGATCAGCCTACAATGTAAGCAGATTTATTTGGGGAAATATTCCTTATGTATGGAACTGGAGAATTTGGAAAAGTAAAATAGGAAAGGAGAGTATGGGCAATTGGGGTTTAATCCTGTTGGGGAACCTTTGAGAACTCATGCAGAATATCTGCCTGAAACATGAGAAAGGGGGAAATATTTATTGACTGCCTACTGTTCCCTATTGGGCAAGAGATTTTTTTTTTCATTGTGGTGATAAAGAAAGCTTGATGCAGAAAGTAGAGCAGAAGTGAAGAGATATAAGTTTATACTTGCTTGCAGCCGGTTGCTGCAGCAATTTCTGGGGTAGAACAGTGGACCTCCAAAATGGGAGCATTCTGGATTACTAATGGTAAGTTTCAAAAGGTTCATAACAATTGCAGGATTGGTAGAATTTCATCATTGAAGCTTCCATTTTAAAATTCATTTTATTTATTTAGGAGTTGTGGCTTTCACAGGTAAAGACTGTGCATAAAAACCTGGTCTTCAACTTTTGCAAAAGTTAATTGGCTTAAAGAGGCACTTGTTCACACAAGAAAATGAATTTGTTTATTGTACTAGACTAAGCATTCCTTTGCTTATAAATATTTCTGCATTTGGGTTGATAAGGATCTCATGAATTCAAGTGGCATATGAAGGAGAAAATAATAACAACCAGAAAAGAAATCTTTTTACTTCATTTCCAAGAACTAGTGATTTTGATTGTCATTCCCAGAAGTCAAATTCTATACGATTTATACATGCTAGCTACCTCTTGACCTGCTTCATTTACTTTACCCCCCACCCCCACCCCCTCTTTTTTTTTTTTTTTTGGCAGCTCCTATAGATAAACTGAGGAGAAGGCAATGGCAACCCACTCCAGTACTCTTGCTTGGAAAATCTCATGGACGGAGGAGCCTGGTAGGCTGCAGTCCATGAGGTCGCTAAGAGTCGGACACGACTGAGTGACTTCACTTTTCACTTCCACATGTATTGGAGAAGGAAATGGCAGCTTACTCCAGTGTTCTTGCCTGGAGAGTCCCAGGGACGGGGGAACCTGGTGGGCTGCCGTCTGTGGGGTCGCACAGAATTGGGCACGACTGAAGTGACTTAGCAGCAGCAGCAGCAGCATAGATAAAGTGGAGTCCCACATTCTCTGAACACAGTCATTTACGTCAGTTCTGGGTTGGGTCCAGAGACCATTACAGCAAACACTTACTGTTTTTCATCAGTTACAAGAAATAGATGAGAGATTTGGACAGCATGATTAATGCTGAATACAAACTTTTTAAGTCAATGAAACATGATGAAGTGTCAAAAATGGGACAGCAGATATTCTGGATTCTCACATATAAGCAAATATGAACTCAGCAAAAAATTTAATTCCCTGTCTAGGAAGCTATCAGGTAAAGTATACATATCTACTGATTTCATTATAGTGGTATTCTAACTGTTCTAACTATTCTAACATTGTAGTGGTATCTAGAAAGATAAGTTTTTGTTTTTTAAACAACCTTTTTATTTTGAAATAATTTTGAATTATAAAAGTTGCAAAGATAATACAGCTTTGGGGTAACCCTTCATTCATTTTTCCCCTGCTGTACGATTTTACATCCTTGTGGTACACTGGTCAAAGCTAAGAAACCAACATTGGCATACTACTACTAATTTATTTGAATTTCAACAGTTTTCTCACTTAATGTCCTCTTTTTGTCCCAGGAGTCAATCCAGGTTACCACATTGCATTTAGGTGTCATGTCTCTATATTTTCCTCTGGCCTGTGACAGTTTCTCAGTCTTTCCCAATGTTCATGATCTTGAAATTTATGGAAAATGCTAGTCTGCTATTTAATAATCCTCAATTTAGGTTTGAAAAATGTTTTCCTTATGATTGAAAACCATGTGACCCTGTGGAAGGAATACCAAAGAGGCGAAGTGCCTTTCTCATCACATCATATCAGGGAGTCCATGATATCCACATGACATCACACTGATGATATTAACCTTACACATAATTGTTTACATAAGAAAATGTTTGCCAGATTTCTCTATGGTAAAGTTACTATTTTTACCAGAATTGGACACTCAGGCTAGATCAATGCCACAGTAGACAGTTACACTGTTAGTGAAACCAAACTGTGGAGGTATCTTGTCGTATACTGTGTTTGCATTTTAGAATAAGTAAATTTGAAGCAGTCAGCTGGTGGAATTATAAACAGATTTTTTAAAATCACTCTTCTCTGGATTTTTTTTTTTTTTTTTTTTTTTTGGTTGAGCTGATTCTTCGTTGCTGCATGCAGGCTTTCTCAAGTTGCAGCAAGAGGGGCTATTCTGTAGTTGTGGTATGTGGGCTTCTCATTTTGGTGGCTTCTCTTGTTGTGGAGCACAGGCTTAGTTACCCCATAGCATGTGAAATCCTCCGGGACCAGAGGTCGAAGCCATGACCCCTGCATTGGCAGGCATATTCTTAACCCCTAGACCACCAAGGAAGTCCAAAAAATTATTTAGTTAATTAATTAAATAACTTTTTTTTTTTTGGCCACACCACTCAGCATGCAGGAACTTAGTTTCCCATCAAGGATGGGACCTGTGTTGCCTGCATTGGAAGTGAGGTATTTTCACCACTGAACCACCAGGGAAATCCCCTGAAAAATCTAAATTATATATCAAAGAGCATTGTTATAATAGCACAATGGTTAAAAGTCATTTCCTCTGGGTTAGAGTCCCAAGTTTCAATATCTGGTGCATTTTGGGAAGTTCCTTAATCTCTTTGCACTTGTTTCCTTATTTGTAACCTTAAAAAGTACCACAAAGATAATAACAAATACGTTCTCAGAGATGTTTGAAAGATTGAATGAGTCAATATTTGTATAACTCTGTGAAGAGAGCCTGGAATTTGGCACCAAATCATTGTACTGCATCTTGGGGTGGGTACAGAGGCTTAGTAACTTGGCAATGATATGTGACAACTAAATAAATTAAAGCCTCTTTTGTATTCACCCAGACCCTGTGTACTCTTATAACCTGTCAGCTACCATGTTTGTTGAAGAAAAAAAAGCAAATTTTCAGTGACTTGTTAAATTTGTGCTGTAGACAAAAGTTAAGAGAGATTAGAGGAAAAATAATCTCTTCATGCCTTTCTGACTTTTATAAACTTTAGAAACTGAGCCTGCATTACTTATAATTAGAAAACAAAACAATACATTTTACAAGTTTTAAAGACTAACTTTGGTATACCTGGCTTGTTTCCCATGAAATCCCCCAAAATAATTGATAACAAGGGAAGAAATAACACAAATTCTCAATTATTCCTGAGCTTGTCACCATATTTTATAGCCTTTATATTGTTTTTCATTTCTATTGCTTAATACAAGTATTATGACTCAGACAGTTAAGAATCTGCCCCAAATGCTGGAGACCTGGGTTCAGTCCCTGTGTTGGGAAGATCCCCTGGAGGAGGGCATGGCTACCCACTCCTGTATTCTTGCCTGGAGAGTTCCATGGGCAGAGGAGCCTGGAAGGCTACAGTCCGTGCAGTCCTAAAGAGCTGGACAGACTGAACAACTTTCACTTTCAATACAAATGTTAATACTCCCTTAATGTCCCAGGTTTTTCTTTCAGGATCATATTGAAAAACACTAGAATATTTTTAAAGACAGTTGTTTATTTTAATAAGACTTTTCCAATAAATAAGGTGAAGAGTATTGAATTCAAACTCCTTTCTAACAGATGAAGTGATTGAAAGTAAGACTACAAAATAAATCAATGATAGGTCTGAAAAGCAGCAACAAAAAGCAAACAAGCAAAACCACCCAAATCCCATGTATGTGCATCTATCTCCTAGTAGAGTGTAACTCTGCATTCTTTAAAAAAAAAAAAAAAAACTAATACAGAAATTTTTTAAATATAAAAAGAAAAATTGAGAGGTGAACATTTCCATTACTTTTTTTTCTTTATCATAAGATTTAAAACAGATAGAGTTTGTGTTTAGGTTATATTGAAAAAAAGTATTTCTATTTTATCTGTTTAACAAACATTTATAAGGCATTTATTCCCAGTCAACTCCCACACATGTTTACTCACTTCTCATAACCACTGTGAGGTGAGCAAGGAAATGTATAACAGTGTGTAAGTTCAGTTCAGTTCAGTTCGGTTGCTCAATTGTGTCCGATTGTTTGTGACCCCATGGACTGCAGCACGCCAGGCTTCCCTGTCCATCACTGCCTCCCAGAGTTTGCTCCAACACCACAGTTCAAAAGCATCAGTTCTTCGGTGCTCAGCTTTCTTTACAGTCCAACTTTCACATCCATACATGACTACTGGAAAAAACGTAGCTTTGACTGTACAAACCTTTATTGACAAAGTAATGTCTCTGCTTTTTAATATGCTGTCTAGGTTGGTCGTAGCTTTTCTTCCAAGGAGTAAGGGTCTTTTAATTTCATGGCTGCAGTCACCATCTGCAGTGATTTTGGAGCCCTCCAAAATAAAGTCTGTCACTGTTTCCATTGTTCCCCTATCTATTTGCCATGAAGTGACAGGACTGGATGCCATGATCTTAGTTTTCTGAATGTTGAGTTTTAAGAGAACTTTTTCCCTCTCCTCTTTCACTTACATCAAGAGGGTCTTTAGTTCTTCTTTGCTTTCTGCTATAAGGGTGGTGTCATCTGCATATCGGAGGTTATTGAAATTTCTCCTAGCAATCTTGATTCCAGCTTGTGCTTCATCCAGCCCAGCATTTCACATGATGTACTCTGCATATAAGTTAAATTAGCATATAAGATATATAAGCACAATATACAGCCTTATGTGTAGGTAATAGATAGCCATGAAAGTGGTGTCGCTGTAGGCTGGCTGGCTGTGGGATGTGAGTTATCACCCACTGAGTTGGGCTGCCCAGAGCCCTGTTCCTAGATGCCTGTCCCTAGGCCAGAGGCCACTTTTTTCTTCTTTTCCCACTCCTATAATATTCCATGTCTCTAGGAGGTCTGAATCTAACCTGGAGATTTTGTTCAGTTGCTAAGTTGTGTCTAACTCTTTGCAATCCCATGGACTGCAGCCTGCCAGGCTTCCCTGTTCTTCACCATCTTCCAGAGTTTGCTCAAACTCATGTCCATTGAATCTATGATGCCAACCAACCATCTCATCCTCTAGTGCCCCTTCTCCTCCTGCCCTCACTCTTTCCCAGCATCAGTCTTTTCCAATGAGTCGGCTTTTTACATAGGGTGATCAAAGTATTGGAGCTTCAGCATCAGTTCTTCCAGTTAATATTCAGGATTGATTTTCCTTAGAATTGACTGGTTTGATCTCCTTGCTGTCCAAGGGATGCTCAAGAGTCTTCTCCAACGCTATAGTTTGAAAGCATCTTCAGCCAACCTGGATAACTACACTTAAACCTCTAGACTTCATGCTGAGTCAATGCAAGAGCTCTAAAACTTCTGATGAAAAAATAGTAAAGGCATCAGGTGAAAAAACTGAAATTTCTGGTCAGAAAAGAGAGACATCAATATTTCAAGAAAAAGGAAGACCAACACTGATGTTCCCCCTTCAGTGAATGGAACAGGATTTTACGTGTGTTTTCATCTTTATTTTATCAGCGCACATCTGTGTAAGGGTGCTAAGCTGCAGAAAGCATTCTTTTGTGTCCATGCGCTGTTTTGTCCAAAGACAGACCAGAAGAGCAGCTCCGACCAGCTCACCCACAGCTTCAGAGTGACCACCAACCCCATATTCTCAGATCAACTCTGAACCCTTCTTAGGTGGAAAAGGAGATCTGCCTTGAATTTTGAAAGTTCCAGTGTTGCTAAGAGAATATTGAGTTGCTGCTGCCAAGTCGCTTCAGTCATGTCTGACTCTGTGCGACCCCACAGACGGCACCCCGCCAGGCTCCCCCATCCCTGGGATTCTCCAGGCAAGAACACCGGAGTGGGTTGCCATTTCCTTCTCCAATGCATGAAAGTGGAAGGTGAAAGTGAAGTCACTCAGTCGTGTCTGACTCCCAGCGACCCACGGACTGCAGCCTACCAGGCACCTCCATCCATGGGATTTTCTAAGCAAGAGTACTGGAGTGGGATGCCATTGCCTGAGTTGAGCAGGACACAAAACCCTAGATCCTTTTACAGCCCTCAACTTTCACTGAAATTAACCCAGAATTCAACTTTTGATACTAATACCAGTTCTCATGCATGAAATAAGCAAAACTGAATATAGAGAGGTAGAAATAGAGGCAGAGGATAGATATCTAAACAAAATCTACATGCTTACTTCTCTTTAATTCTCCCAGGCTGATAAGTAACGAAAACTAAATCTCTCTCTAAGACCATCTCCCCAATCCTGTGGGGGTCTCTCCCCAGTGTCCCAAGAGCTTTCCCCTCTCCCTGCCCCGCGACCAGGGTGGCCTGAGACGCACAGCCCCCATCTGGGTTGGAGCCCCAGCGTGGTGGAGGGAGACTCACCGTCGCGTGGGGATTTGGGTAAGGGGATGACACCCCAGTGTGCTGATTACGCGTGAGGCGGGCGGGGCACCCTTCCTTCCGGACCGGGAATTTCCCTGACCCCGGGGCTAGCAACTCCCTTCTGATCACGATAAAAAGGGTTCGCCCGGCTCGGGGAGCCACAGAGCCCGCTCAGCCAGCGCTCCTGCCAGCCTTCCCGCCGCCGCAGACACAGACCCTCCCAGCAGACACCCATGGCCCGAGCCGCGAACCCCGCCCCCCGGCTCCTCCGCGCTGCGATGCTGATGCTGCTCCTAGTGGCCGCCGGCCGGCGCGCAGCAGGTGAGACCCGGATCCCCAGGGCGGGACGGGGTGGGTGGGTGCCCGTGAGGACAGCCCCTAACCCACTCTGTCCTTCCCGCAGGGGCGCCCGTGGTCAACGAACTGCGCTGCCAGTGCCTGCAGACCTTGCAGGGGATTCACTTCAAGAACATCCAGAGCGTGAAGGTGACGCCCCCCGGCCCCCACTGCGACCAAACCGAAGTCATGTAAGTGTCACTTCCGTTGCTGTCCTCGTCATCACCACCCACGGTGCCGATGCCTCCACCCCGACCCCCAAATGGACACCCCATCTCACGTAGATTCTTCTTCTCTCTACAGAGCCACTCTCAAGACTGGTCAGGAAGTGTGTCTCAACCCCACAGCCCCCATGGTTAAGAAAATCACCGATAAGATGCTTAACAAGTGAGTTGTGGTTTTTATTCATCGTGTGACTAGAGTCATTCTGCCTGCTTAAAATTATATCAGAGAAACCTAGGATTTAGCTGAAGGAATGAAAAATCACTATTTCAGAATTAAATTTGCCATTAAAGTCATTAATCTTCTCTGATGCCAGAAGGACATTGCCAATAATTTCCATCATGGCCCTTGACTCTCCCCATTCACATGAATGTGGGTTAAACTGCTTTCATTAAAATTCTCACTGCTGTTGGACAGTTCAGTTCAGTTGCTCAGTGGTGTCCAACTCTTTGCTACCCTGTGGACTGCAGCACTCCAGGCCTCCCTGTCCACCACCAACTCCTGGAGTTTACCCAAACTCATGTCCATTGAGTCCGTGATGCCGTCCAACCATCTCATCCTTTGTTGTCCCCTTCTTCTGGCTTCAATCTTTCCCAGCATCAGGGTCTTTGTAAATGAGTCAGCTCTTCCCATCAGGTGGCTGACATATTGGAGCTTCAGCTTCAGCATCAAGTAGAATTGGCTATTTTTAGCCAATAATAAAGTGAACACTGCAGGCCCCACCTCCATTCCTAAATAAGAGTATCAGAGAGCCTAGAGGCATCTGCCACACAGTATAGCAGGTGGCAGGCAGTAACCACTTGATGCCAGGCTGGGAAGACTGGACTCAGAAATCTCTGGAACCCAGGGAGAGGGAAGGGAGAAGAGTGCTCTTTCAGTCTTCTCGAGCAGCTACTAAGGAAAATCTTTTCTTCTCGCAGGGCCAGCTCCAACTGATCAGGTGGAAAACAGAAGCTCTTGGATGGCTGTTCCAGAAGTAGACCCTGCCCCTACAGAAATCAAAGAGGGAAAAGAGGAATCACCAGCTCCTAAGGCCATCTGGATCAGGCTTAATATGTTTGAACATCTCTTAGGAGGGTTCTTCCACTTATTTATTTACTTATTTATTTATTTATGTGTTGCTTGGGTTTCAAAGATTCTATGTTAATATTTACATGTGACATGATTAAGGATGTGATCAAATCTACTTGCACATCCTGTCATTATTGATATTATTTATTTTACGAGAAAAAAGTTTATTTAGTCCTGATTCTTACTGAGTTTGAAATAGGTTTGCAAATGTTTGCCAGTCATTAAATTAATATTTCTGAGGAGCCCACATTATGCCAACCCTTGTGGCAGAAGCTGGAGGATCAAAACAGATAATGAACTCATTGTCGGGTGGGGGATGCATGTGTTTGTAAATGTTTAAAAGATTGTTAGTTATTTATTGAAATGATTTCACAGTATATAGTCAGCATTTCTCATGTTGAAACTTTAAGAGCTACAATGTTCTAAATACCCTTTGGACATTTTATGTCTTTCTTGTAAGGCACAATGCCTTGTTTCATGTTAATTATGCAGTGCTTTTCTATGAGAAAAGAGAAGTCTAAATATTCATTGATGTTTTTACAAAGAGCATGAAAATAAAATATTTCAAACTAAACACTGTTTATTTCATTTTTTTCTGAGGAAAACAATTCTACCTTTACTGGATAAATCTGATGATTTACATCAACGTTTCTTACCTTCTTTTTCTCCTCTTGGACGTTCATTTGCTACACAGATAAATCAAACTATCAGTTAAGTTGAGTTCAGTTCAGTTGCTCAGTCGTGTCTGACTCTTTGCGACCCCATGAATTGCAGCACGCCAAGCCTCCCTGTCCATCACCAACTCCCAGAGGTCACTCAAACTCACAGCCATCGAGTCCATGACGCCATCCAGCCATCTCATCCTCTGTTGTCCCCTTTTCCTCCTGCCCCCAATCCCTCCCAGCATCAGAGTCTTTCCCAATGAGTCAACTCTTCACATGAGGTGGCCAAAGTACTAGAGTTTCAGCCTTAGCATCATTCCTTCCAAAGAAATCCCAGGGCTGATCTCCCTCAGAATGGACTGGTTGGATCTCCATGCAGTCCATGGGACTCTCAAAAGTCTTCTCCAATACCACAGTTCAAAAGCATCAATTCTTCGGCACTCAGCTTTCTTCATAGTCAAATGCTCACATTCATATATGATTACTGGAAAAACCAAACTATAAGTTATACTTAATTTCATCTGCTGATAGCTGTCACCCCCCTTGGCTCTCACCAACCCAAGAATGTGCTTTTCCAAACTGTGCACTGGCCCTTTCCCCTTAGTGTGAGAGTGACTATAATATTATGAGAGCAATAATAATATATTGCTGTTTTTTGTAAGGAGCTTCTTGCTACCTTGCTACTCAAGTATACCTCTTTAAAAATTTCTTTCTTTTTAAATTCTTCTAGCTATCTTTTCAAAAAATGTTATCTGTTCTTTATTTTTTTAAAAAAATAACTATTTATTTATTTATTCGGCTGTCCTGGGTCTTAGTTTCAGCATGCAGGATCTTCTGTCTTCACTGAAGCATGTGGGCTCTAGTTCCCTGACCAGGGATGAAACCCTGGTCCCCTTCACTTGGAGTGTGGAGTCTTAGCCACTGGACCACCAAGGAAGTTTCTCTTGTAGCTGTCTTAACAATAACCCTCATTTCATTGCTTTGGCTAAAGGATTTTTCAAACAACTATTAACAATTTAGTGAAACTGGCAGTGAAATGATAATAAAGAGGATTTTTTTTTTCTTCAGGACTCAAAGTACTTTGTGTCATCAATAGAAGCACAAAAAAGTGAGTGGCTGATTAATATATAAAAGATCTAATTGACATTTGGGTTCAGTTTTCTAACTTTCATAAGTAACTATCTCTGAGTTTGGATTTCCTTGGTGGCTCAGATGGTAAAGAATCTCACCAAAGAATTTAAGGTTATCCCAACCCCTTACATCAGTTTATCCAATGCAGTAAAATGGTTTTAAGATTTGAATGTGTTAGTTACCACCCTTCAGCATGTTTTCCTCCCCTTATACTAGAGTAGGATCTCCAGTCAGTCAAAAGAACAGGTTTTTATGTCAGTTTATCTCCATTTAGCTATCTCTATGTCTCTAGAGCTTCCCCAGTGGCTCAGTGGTAAAGAATTCACCTGCCAATGCAAGAGACAGAAGAGATGTGGGTTCGATCCCTGGGTCGAAGATCCCCTGGAATAAGAAATGGCAACCAGCTCCAGTATTCTTGCCTGGAGAAGTCCGTGGACAGAGGAGCCTGGCAGGCTGCAGTCCATGGGGTCACAAAGAGTCCCACATGACTGAGCACAGCACACACACACAGGTAGCAAGAAACAACCTCTGTGAGGTGAGTTTCACACTTACAAAAGCTAAAAAAGTGATCATCTCTTCATAATTCCAATGTATTGATCATGAGATGAGAAGAAAGAAACTGTGAATACAGAATAAATTAAAGCCAGTTGTCTAGATGCTCCCTAAATGCTAGCATTTGCTCCCTAATCCTAAGTCAGAGGACATGGGAAAATGTTTACAAGTGTGACTCACTTGAGAGAGTTCAATTAAGCCCTCACCCTTAAGACCAGTCCTTACCCTCAAACGTGGGACTCGCTATATTGGCCACTTAGCACTTGTCAATACAGAACACAACCCCTAAAAGCAAAAAGATGTTGCTGTTCATTTTGTTGATTAAAGACAACCATTTCAAAGAATCATATTTGCTTCGGAGTAAATTCCAGCTCTACCAGTTGTGGACCGTGTGCTCTAGGGTAAATTCCTGACCTAACCTTAATTTCCCTTCTATCCAGTAAAGGTAATGACAGAACACTCTTTCTGAAGTTGTACAGGGATTTAAACGTTATCAGTGTCTCCAAGAATCTGCTATTGGCCCTCAAGGCCAACTCCATGGGCATCATCTCAACTTCCAGTGCTGGATCAGGTGGATATGCAGTGTAGTTTTGACATCGAATTTCCCGGGCGGTTCCCATTGGAAGTGTCACAGCAGGAAGTGAATCACAAAGCATGTGAGGTTGTGGTCACAGTATGAAGGAAGTAGAAAAAGAATATTTCATGTTATGTCACAACTTTGAGGGATCATCAGCGGGAAATAGCAATGGCAGCAGTGACTGAGATTTCCTGAGCAATGTTATTAAACGAACTAGAGCTAGAGAGGAGAAAGTATGGTGTATCCCATTTTGTTCTTGTGAATCTTTCTTTGTGAGTTGTATCAAGAGATGTCCTCTCAGGACTTCCAGAAGTAACTGGAGAAACACTGGGAGATGGCAGAGGTGGCAGATCTGTGATAGCACAATGAGGGCCATCCAGAATCACAGATGATGCTATTTCTCCTTTCTAGGACTTTTCATACAAATAACAAGTGGAAGGGCTTGTCCTATCTTTACTGTTTATGCCCCGCTTGTATCCCCTCTGTTTACTGATGAGTTCTGAAGTCACAGTGGGCAACATCTATACTTTTCTGGTGGCTTCCCAACTCAAGCACCTCTCTCCTGCTTCTTTCCTGTGAGTTTTCTCTGATTGGGAGTATGGAAGAGGGGAACGGCAGAGGAGTCTGCTCAGCTCACAGGTTGGATGGCCTGTCACAAGATGACTGTCACTGAGGGTCAGGATTTTCTAGTTGGACATTTCCAGAAGTTCTAAATATATATATATATATATATATATATATAGTTTCTACTCTCTTCATCATGTTCACATTTTCTTTTAAACTTTTTTAGCATAAGCTGGAATCAAGATTGCCAGGAGAAATATCAGTAATCTCAGATATGCAGATGACACCACCCTTATGGCAGAAAGTGAAGAGGAACTAAAAAGCCTCTTGATGAAAGTGAAAATGGAGAGTTAAAAAGTTGGCTTAAAGCTCAACATTCAGAAAACGAAGATCATGGCATCTGGTCCCATCACTTCATGGGAAATAGATGGGGAAACAGTGTCAGACTTTATTATTCTGGGCTCCAAAATCACTGCAGATGGTGACTGCAGCCATGAAATTAAAAGACGCTTACTCCTTGGAAGGAAAGTTATGACCAACCTAGATAGCATATTCAAAAGCAGAGACATCACTTTGCCAACAAAGGTTCGCCTAGTCAAGGCTATGGTCTTTCCTGTGGTCATGTATGGATGTGAGAGCTGGACTGTGAAGAAGGCTGAGCACCGAAGAATTGATGCTTTTGAACTGTGGTGTTGGAAAAGACTCTTGAGAGTCCCTTGGACTGCAAGGAGATCCAACTAGTCCATCAGCCCTGGGATTTCTTTGGAAGGAATGATGCTAAAGCTGAAACTCCAGTACTTTGGCCACCTCATGCAAAGAGTTGACTCATTGGAAAAGACTCTGATGCTGGGAGAGATTGGGGGCAAGAGGAGAAGGGGACAACAGAGGATGAAATGGCTGGATGGCATCACTGGCTCAATGGACGTGAGTCTGAGTGAACTCCGGGAGTTGGTGATGGACAGGGAGGTCTGGCATGCTGCGATTCATGGGGTCACAAAGAGTCGGACACGACTGAGAGACTGATCTGATCTGATCTGATCTGATGAGAGATATTTTAATATCCTTACATATTAATTCTATAATTCTGTCCTTTCTCAGTCTATTTCTATTGCTTGAATTTTCCTCCTGGTGTGGGTTGATTTTCTACTTCCTGGCATGTGTAGTAATTTTTGATTGGATGCAGGAAAAATTGTATATTATGTTGTGGAGCATCAAGATTTTGTTTTCTTCTTTTGGAGCCTTAGCCTCTGTTCTGGTGGGCAGCTAAGTTACTGGAGCATCAGCTTGATCTTTTTGAGGCTTGTTTTTCAGCTTAGTTAGGGTGGTCTAGAGAAAGTTCTTTGCTTTGGAGCTCATTTAATTGTACTGCTGAGTCATATCTCTTTTATGTCTTTACTGAATGTCCTGAGTGCTCACAAGCTCTCTAGCAAGTCAGACCTCAAGTGTCTACCCACTCCAAAAGAGGTCTGAGAACTGCTCAGCCTGAACATCTATGGATGTCCTTTCCCTGAACTTATGGAATTTCACCCTATACATTTGTGACTTAATATTGATTAAAGAGAACCAATGGGGAAGGCAATGGCACCCCACCCCAGTACTTTTGCCTGGAAAATCCCATGGACAGAGGATCCTGGTGGGCTCCAGTCCATGGGGTCGCTAGGAGTCGGACACGACTGAGCGACTTCACTTTCACTTTTCACTTTCATGCATTGGAGAAGGAAATGGCAACCCACTCCAGTGTTCTTGCCTGGAGAATCCCAGGGACGGGGGAGCCTGGTGGGCTTCCGTCTATGGGGTCACACAGAGTCGGACACGACTGAAGCGACTTAGCAGCAGCAGCAAAGAGAACCAATGGAAGTTCAATGCCAATTTCTAGAGCTCTATTTTCTTTAGCCAACTCCTTAATAACTATCATGATGTTCTGAGCCTTTTGTATTTTTTGAGCCTATTTTTTAAGCCTTGAAAAACTAAGTTACTTTGAGTCTTTGAACATTTGGTTGTCATATCTTTGTATCTTTCCTATTATCATCATAATGTCTAAACACCTTATAACATAGTATTTTGTGATTTTAGTGAAGAAGAAAAATGAGACTCAAAGAAATTAAGGTTATGTCTGAATAGTGTTTCTAACTTATTTTTAACTTTTTTGGTTTGTAAAAAGGCCAAGGTCTGATTATGTTGTCAAGTTATTATAACTTATTTTAATATTGAAATAACATTTTTTCTCCACTTTCTAAACATGCCAAGACTGTCGTCTGAGTCCATTTGGGCAGCTGTAACAAAATACCATGGACTGGGTGGTTTATAAACAAAAGATATTGAGGTTGGAAGTCCAAGCCAGCAGAGCTGGGTGAAGGACCTCTTCTGGATTGTATCCCCATGTGGCATAAGGGATGAGAGAACCCTCTGGGGTCACTTTTATGAGGGTACTAATCTCATTCATGAGGGCCCCACACTTATAACCTAATCACCTCCCAAAGACTTCCACCCCCTAACACCATCACATTAGGGGTTAGGATTCCAACATGTAAATTGTGGGGGAGACACAAGCATTCAGACCAGAGCGACCCTTCACAAATATATGTTAATATGAGCTTCCTTTCATCTGTAATAACTCCAGTGTTGCCTCTACTGTAAAGTCTTTGCTGGCTCTGAGGAGGAGGTCCTCCCTCCACTGCCTCCAGGGTACCTATATATTATAACACAGATCACCGTCTTTAATCTGTTTACATGTCTGCCTCCCCCTATAGTCCATGAACTTCTCAAGAGAAGAAACTCAATTTTTACTCTTTAAATACTTAGTGTCCAACTAAAGTCCTTCAGATTGTTCAATGAGAATTAGGCAGAAAAACAAACATTCTTATTAGACTATGTTCATCTTCAGGTTATATTAGCCCTCAGTAATCACCGATTCTTCACTTAAGTGTTGCTACAGGTTGAATGGCATCCCCTACTCCCACCTTCCAAATTCATAGATTAAGATTCTAACCCCCAATACCCCACTTGGAGATAAGATTTTTACAGAAATAATCAAACTAAAGTCAGGTCATTGGGGTGGTTTATCCAATGTGACTGGTGTCCTCACAAAAAGGGAAACTTAGAGTTGGACGTGCACACAAGGAGAGCAGCATGTGAAGAAGATGACCATCCCCAAGCCAAGGAAAGACACTTGAAACAGCTTTTTCCCTCCCAGATCTAGGAAAGAACCAACCGTATCAACACCATGATTTTCGACTTCTAGGCTCCGTAACGGTGAGATAAAGATTTATGTTGTCTAAGGGACATAGTATGTGGGACTTTTTTTTATGGCGGCCCCAGGAAACTGAAACAAATGCTTTGGTGTTGGGTTTGTTAATGTAAATATATATATATATTTTTTCACTTTTTTTCTTAAGCAGTTTTATAAATGACCTTCATTATCCTATACAGCTCATTTATTTATATATATATATACATATATATGTCATTTATAAAACTGCTTAAGAAAAAAAAATGAAGTTCATAATCCACTGAGTTAATTCAGCTTGAAGCCTTTTGAAGCTGCTGCTTTTAAACCGTAAGTAAACCATAATTTGCTGTTCTTAACAGGACAAGGGTTGTTGTAATCTGAACTTTATTCAGTATCTTTGTGAAAGTGCAAGTCACTCCATCATGTCTGACTCTTTATGACCCCATGGACTGTAGCCTGCCAGGCTCCCCTCTGCATGGATTTCTCCAGGTCAGAGTACTGGAGTGGGTAGCTGTTCCCTTCTCCAGGGGGTCTTACCAACACAGGGATCGAACCCAGGTCTCCTACACTTGCAGGCAGATTCTTTACCACTTGAGCCACAAGGGGAGCCCTCAGTATCTTTAGAGGTTACCCATACTTTCAGTATGGGGCTTCTCCAGTGGCGCAAGTGGTGAAGAATTCACCTGCCAGTGCAGGAGAGATATGAGACACAGGATCTACCCCTAGGTCAAACAGATCCCCTGGAGAAGGCTATGGCAACCCACTTCAGGATTCTTGCCTGAAGAATACAATGGACAGAGGAGCCTGGTGGGCTATAGTCCATGGGATCAGAGTTGGAAAAGACTGAGGCGACTTAGCACACATGCATGCACACATTATGAGTATAGTTAGAGCTTGGAAGAGTCTATTATAACCTTGAATGGATTTACGCAAATAGGCACAAAAGCCAAAAGTAAATACTTGAGGAGGAAAAGCATCTTCATTTCCTGCATTGTACAAACATGACCTTTGAAAAGATGTATAGACATCTTTCATTATTCCATTTTGTAAGTTATTAATTGTAACTGGCCCTGAACCCTTCACGATCATGCAGTTTCCCTCCCAAGGAATAATGGGTTCATTTTTCTATTCAATACATTCATTTTCTCATGCCTGAAACCATTCAGTTAAAACAAAGCTTGAAAAACAAACCCAGCTTCCTCATTGACTTGTAAGTGACATTTACGCCACTTGAATAAACTGTTCCTTCTATTCTTCATGGAAAGAGAGTGCAAGAAGAACAAAAAACTTCCATGGTTACAGAGAGCATATAAACGAGTCTGCAGTGTTGACACTACCATTTAGACAAGGATCAAGATCAAGCATAGACATGGCCACTGAGAGCTCACAAATGTTCCTCCTGTTGGCCGTCCTTGTTCTGGGCATCTTTGGTAAGGAGCTATGGCTTACATCTTTTCCTTCTTGGCTTTGGAAAAAATTGAAGCCCAAATGCTTCAACAAATGAGATTGAATCTGGTGTTAGGGCAAAATGTAGAAACTATAAAATAAAAACCTAAGCAGCACATACACTTAGATTGTGGAATATCAAAGTTCCTGCTGAGTTAAATTTTTAAAATCTGTTGAATTAATTAATTAATATTGAAAACGTTATGAATACCCACATACACATGTGTGCATGCTAAGTCATCGCTTCAGTTGTGTCTGACCCTTTGCAACACTATGAACTGTAGCCCACCAACCTCCTCTGTCCATGGGATTTTCCAGGCAAGAATAGGGGAGTGGGTTGCCATTTCCTTCTCCAGGGGACTTTCCCGACCCAGGGATTGAACGTATGTCTCTCATGTCTCCTGCATTGGCAAACGGGTACACTGTAAGGGTCTGTGCTTTTCTTATTAAAGATGATAGTAGCAGCATGGGCTTTCCTGGTGGCTCAGTGGTAAAGAATCCACCTGCCAATGCAGGAGACACAGGTTCAGTCCCTAGGTCAGGAAGATCCCCTGAAGAAAGGAATGGCTACCCACTCCAATATTCTTGCCTGGAAAACCTCACAGACAGAGGAGGCTGGCCGGCTACAGTCCATGGGGTTACAAAGACTTAAAGATCGAACAACAAGAAGCATTAGCACACTGCAAAAAGGTTTAGGGTGTTTATTTTAATGGTGGAAATTGCCACCTTCAACTGATAGAATTCACATAAAATTTTGGTATTTAAAATATTTTATAGAAGACAATGAAGTTGATTTTTACCATTAAACATTTCTTACTGATCATATATGCCTTCAGGCAATAAATTATTGGTCTAGTACATTTACCCATTTCTCAAATATAGTCGATATTCAATAGTTTCATTGACCATAGCAATAGCAAATGATTATATTTATGTGATTGTCTCCCTAAAGATTTCTGATGGTATTTGGTGAGTTGAGTATCTTGCTGCATTGATCTCAGATTTCATAAGTAAAGAATTAAGCATCACAGCTGTCTTGTTTCTTAGTGTTTCACTATTATTTTCTCACACAGCTGATCCCTCTGAGAGCCAAGAGCTGCGATGCCAGTGTATTCAGACACAATCTGACTTTATTTCTCCCAAATTCATTGCAAAAGTCCAGATAATCCCTGAAGGTGCTCACTGCAACAGAAAATAAATCATGTAAGTAGTGAAGATGTAGAGGGAGAAGTCTTTTTTTGTGACTGTTCCCCAAGTTTTATTGAAACATAATTAGCATACATCACTATAAGTTTAAGGTGTACTGCATAATGTTTTGAATTATACATATTGTGAAATGATTATTACAATAAGTTTAGTTAGCCTTCATCATCTCATAGATAAATTAAAAATAGTTTTTTCTTTGTGATGAGAACTCTCCAGATCTATTCTCTTAATAACTTTATTAATAACCTTTTATTTATTTCCTCACAGGTGTTCTTTACACATTCTGGATATTAAACCCTCATCAGATTTATGGATAGAAAAACTCATTTTCCAATTTGTGGTTCATGTTTTTATTCTTTATGTGGTGTCCTTTCAATTAGTATAAATTTATTTTTAATATGATTTAGATTAGTAACGTTCTCTTTTCTGGTTAGCACTTTTAGTGTTTTAGTTCAAAAAAACTTTCCTTCACAGAGTTCATAAAAATATTCTTCTGTATTGTCTGCTAATTTTTTTTACAGTCTTTTCCTTTGTATTTAAAACTTTAATCCACCTGGAATTGATTCTTGCATATGGTGTGAGGGAATTATCCATTTTTATTTTTATGGTTCATCAATTGTTCCAGCACTACTCTAGGTTTGTCATAGCTTTTCTTCCAAGGAGCCACCATCTTATAATTTCATGGCTGCAGTCACCATCTGCAGTGATTTTGAAGCCCAAGAAAATAAAGTCTGTCATTGTTATATGGGAATAACGGCAGTTTAGTTTCCCCTTTGGAGATCTTATGACTCTTGCTAGTTTTGGTGAGATGGCTGTGATGATGGCAGGCACCTTTGTCCTGGAGAAGGGTATGGCAAACCACTCCAGTATTCTTGCCTGGAGAATTCCATGGACTGAGTAGCCTGACAGGAATCTCAAAGAGCTGGACAAGACTGAACAACTAACACTTTCTCTTGTCTTCGTAGTACAACACTTTCAAGTTTTCACTATCGTGTGGGATGTTCTGTGGCTATCCTTATATTGGTAATTTACTGAATTTATTGGTAATTTATTATTATGCTATTATCATTATAATTTTTATTATGATCTGATCTTCATGTTGCTGTTGTTGTTCAATCCCTAAGTTGTGTCTGACTCTTTGTGACGCCCTGGGTTACAGCAGGCCACGCTCTGTTTTCTTCCACTGTTTCCTAGAGTTTGCTCAAATTCATGTCCATCGAGTCAGCGATGCTATCTAACCACTTCATCCTCTGCTGCCCATTTCTCTTTTTGCTTTCAATTGTTCCTACCATCTGGGTCTTTTCCAATGACTCCGCTCTTTGCATCAGGTGGCCAAAGTATTGAAGCCTCAGCTTTAGCATCAGTCTCTCCAATGAATATTCGGGGTTGATTTCCTTTAGGACTGACTGGTTTAACTGGTCCTCATGTAATGAACCTCAAAGGGATGGAGCTTTGATGTTCTGTTAAGTGCAGTTGAAAACTACAGAATAAATTTAAATAACTAGTTTATGGTATCCTCCTCTCTCCCAATAATAAATGAAGTTTTAATGAAGTCTTAAAATCTAACCAAATTTGCAGAGGTGTAGTGATAAAGAGTACATAGTAAATGGTTGATAACTGGCAAATTGGAAGATACCCTCTATATGCAGGTTTTCCAGAGTATGACACTACACCCTGTGCATTTTAAGTCTAGTAAATGTTCACTGATTATCAGCTGATATCTCAAAAGACTCTAGGAAATTTATCTTCTAGTTGATTTTTTTTAATTGTTATGTACACTGATATGATTAAAAGTCACATTCAAATAATATGATTAGTTTAAAGTACTTGTGTGTTCATTTTAAGCATATGAATTTCATATTACAGAAATTGTAATGAATAAATTTCAAGTGTTATTAAATTATATACAGTTATATACTCTTTTCTTTTCAGAGTCACATTGAAAGATGGAAAATTAATTTGTTTGGATCCTGAGGCTGAATGGGTGTTGAATATTATCAAAAAGGTTGTATAGGTATAATTAATTTCAATGACTCTCACATTAATATTTTCTCTAATTTCTTTTAATTAAAAATATATTTAGAAATGCATGCAGATTCTGCTACATATAAGAATAAAATTACAATAAGACTAAAATAAGTTTATATCAGAAAACCCAAAAATATGGTTCCAAGGCCAGCAGAATTATCATTATTGGCAATTTTATGGAAATTCCAGTTCTCAGTCTCATTTCAGAAGTTCTGGGGATGAGCCCAAGAGGCCCTGTCTAACAAGCCTTCCAGGTGATTTTGAGCTTCCCAGGTGATAATGGGTTTCCCTGGTAGCTCAGCTGGTAAAAAATTTGACTGTAATACAGGAGACCTAGTTTCAATCCCTGGATCAGGAAGATCCCCTGGAGAAGGAAATGGCAACCTATTCCATTATTCTTGCCTGGAAAATCGAATGGACAGAGGAGCCTGGCAGGCTACAGTCCATGAGGTCGCAAAGAGCTGGACATCACTTAGCGACTAAACCACTCAAGTTTGAGAACCATGGGTTCAAACAGATTTAACATAATATCCAAGTTGACCTATTTATAAATATCTCCACTGAATATAAAAGTGATTAAAATTACTAGAAGCTCTGTTAAAGAAATCAATCAGAAGCAACAGAACTATTAGATGAGAAATTTTAAGAAAAAAAATTTCTCCCTCTTTGAAAAAAATTACTTGAGGCACAGCTTTTCTAAAGCTAAACTCCAAATAGAGTTTATAAACTGGTGGATGGAGAAGATACAGGCAGGTGATAATGGGAGTGTATTTGGATTAACTTCTGGAAAAAAAAAAAAAAAAACTCAAATTGGCTTTTGGGGGTGTTTTTGTTTTGTTTTGATTTGGTTTGTCTAAATCATAGCAGTAGGTAAGACCACTTATCACAGAAAAGCTTATAATGGTAACCACTTACAATGGAAAAACTAAATTTTATGGATTTTTAATTAAAAAATGAAAATAAAATAGAGAAATTTGAAGGTTATGATCCACCTGATGGTCACCTTGGCAGTTGAGAGGTGTAATGTGGTAGGAAGAACTTGAGTTTTTTTTTTTTAATCCTACAGGTATGATATAATGTTCCCAAACCATCTAGCTATAATTGATGTCATTTTGGATAATACACTTAACATTGAGGATTGACATGCTTTCATTTGCTCTTGCTTTATGATTAAAGAAGTAGAGAATACATATAAAGTGTTTCATTATGACCATCAATAATTCTTAACTTACTAAATACTTTTATCTTTATTTTTTTATTTTTATTTTTTATTTTGCTTAACTTTACAATATTGTATTGCTTTTACTATACATCGAGATGGATCCGCCACCAGTATACACATGTTCCCCATCCTGAACCCTCCTCCCAATACTTTTATCTTTAGAGGGTTTTTTTCCCCTCACAAGAGACTACAAATGAATAGTCCTGTGTATGTGTCTAATCGCATGTCACTCTCCTTGTATTGTAGAGCCGTTAACTGATGACCACACAAAAAGCATCACGTTCTATGGCTCTCAAGAGCCCTTTGTAACATCACAAATTTGGACATTGTCCAGAGTTTTCTTTGAAAATAGCACCGATTTATACTAATTTAGGACTAGGTTGAACTGTTTTCATCTACTCATTCTGATGACTTAAACATTAATTTCAGGCCAGTGATTGGCTACTTGTGGGAGGAGTGATGGGAGGAGAGGTAATACAATTTCCATTATGTAGGAAGGATAATCCTGAACTCATACGGCAGGTGAGACATTTCCCCATTGGGCTCAACACCTCTTAACAGATCCTACCTTCTCCATGATGTCCCCTGCCACAGATATAAAAAACAAAAACAAACAAACAAAAAAAAAACACTTCCTCAGGAGGAACTTGCTTTTTAGAGAGGTGATTTACACATCTTGAAAATGCCCTAGGCCAAAAGTCCAGGGGCCAGGGTGCCACGTTTTGATAAAGTGTCTGAACTTCTGTATACTCTTGGAAATGTGAAAATCTGGCAAAAACAAAGCAAAGTATCTCTATCACTTGCAAAATAGTTGAGATAATAAAATTAAAGTTGCTTTGAAAGTAAGCATGAAGAATCACAGTGTTATCCTTATTAAAATTGTAAAATCACTTCCCACTTAGTATTGCATAAAGCTATTCACATTGTTTCAGGCACAATTATACACCAGGTCTCCAAACTGTTTACAGCTGCAGATCTTGGCAAAAATAATAATCATATTATCAAGCTGTATACTAACAACTAGCTCTGAGACTGAGCTTGTTAAAAGAACTATCTCAGGACCATGAGGGCAAGACTAACAGTAGTTTGGAATATAAAATTCAAAATTTCAAGAGAAGGGAATCTAGTCAGCACAGTTTGAGTATACCCACTCACAGTCCAGGCTTCCCTGGTGACTCAGTGGTAGAAGAATCTGCCTGCAATGCAGGAAACACAAGTTTGATCCTGGGGTCGGAAAGATCCTCTGGAGAAGGAAATGGCAATCCGCTCTAGTATTCTTGCCTGGGAAATCCTATGTACAGAGGAGCCTGGAGGGCTACGGTCCATGGGATCGCAAAAGAGTCAGACACGACTGAGTGACTACACAACAACAAATCATTGTCCAGCCACCCGTAGACAGGAGTGTGAGAACACGTCACACAGGTAAGGCTTCCAGGAGCTGCCCCAGGATGACATGGTTCATTTCCAGAGTAGGGGGCACACGACTCAGTAGAGTCTCTCTACAACCCAGAGAGCACTCTTCTCAAAACTAAGGGAAGGGTAAAGTTTTCTGTTTTACTGTGGTTTTTTTTTTTTTTTAATGTGTTTGTTTTTACAAAATGGCCTAAAATCCTTATTCTAGAAACTACTTGGAAATCCTGAAGATTTGAAAGACTCCTTCCAAATGAATAGCTCAGTTGGCCAGAGAAAAATCCAAAGATCTTTCTCTCAAAAAAGGAAACAGAAACTAGGAAAGGAAATTTCCTAGGTATATACTGTGGCTTGTTCAGAGTGAGGCTTAAAGCTGGTTGCTCTATCAAGATGTGAATGCTAACATTTTAATCTCTCATTAAGACTGATGACATGATTTTGGATCCTTATAAGGAAGAGAGTTGTAACAAAGATCTTTGTATAAAATCAAAACCATCACTGGAAATAAATGCACTAAAAAAAACATGGGTTTGTGATAAGGAATCATGTTTGCCTCAATATGGACAATGGGTGGGAAAAAAATTTTTTTGGCCCCAAAGGTCTGTACCAATAGTCTGCCCTCAGGTAAGTTTGGGATTTCATTATAGCCCTTGTATGGTCTGGAAACTCCCAGGTAGCATAGAAGGAGGCCCAAATCAATATCTGGCACAAATGAAAGTCAAACTGTCCTACTAAGATATGTCTTCAACATGGACCCCAAAGGACTCTCAGAGATAGAGTCTCATGCAGCTGGTGAGTCTAAGTCCAAATTTATAAAACTCTGGAGGAACCATCAACACTAAACAGGAGTCAAGACCCACAGTATAGAACATCCCTAAACTTGAAAGTGTTAAAATCAATGAGAGACCACAATGAATAAGCATGTTCCAGATCATTAGACATTAAAGAAGGCTTTGGAACTTAAGAAAATAATATAATATTAGGAAACTAAGCAGATTCAAGAGTGGAGAGGGGAGACAGAGACAAATAGATAATAGGGAAAGGAACAGCAACTGTAAAAACATTCAAGAAATAAAAATATGATTATATAAAGTAAAATCTCATTGGACAACTTAAACAATAGATGAGCTTGAACCAGAGGGACAATTACTTTTTATTTATCTAGGACACAACAGAGAGATAAAAATATAGAATACACAAAAAGGAAGTTAGGAGATTTTAAGCATAGTATGAGAATATGTAACTTATTTCTGAAAGGAACTGCAGACTATGAGAAGAGGGAGAATGCACAAAAAGTAATATTTGAAAGAACGATAACTGAAAATTTTCTAGGATAGACTAAGCCACCATAATCAAGGAGCCCAGTAGATTCTAAGCAAGATAGAAGAGCAAAAATCACACCCAACTACATTGCAGTAAAACTGCAAGATCCAGAACACACAGAAAAGACCTTAGGATAAGTAAGCATGACCCACTGTGCCCCAGGTGGTCTTGGAGGAGGACTCTAGGAGGCTCAAATCTATGATGGGTCGCTGGAAATACATGGTTTTCTTAAATGGAATTGCTCTGGATGAATTAGTTGTAGAAGAGTATTAATTTACTGTGGCTTTTTTCTTTACCTTTGTTGTGAGGAATCAAGGTCACCAAATTTGGCTTGTGTTCATTATGCCTAAAGGTGAGATGGTTTCTACAGGATATAGTGAACTAGTAAGAACACAGGGTTAGTGATTCATGTATTTATTTGACTAATTCTAATAGAAGTTTTTCGCTTCCTTATGCTTGTGATTCAAACACTACCTCATGACTCACACATTTCACATCTTTTCCACTATGATTTTTTCTTCAAAGAGTCTTTCAAACTATAACCTGTTGGACTGAGAAAAGTATGCCTTCATGACTGCTTCCCCCAATCTCACCCATCTTAATATGTTAATGTGGAGAAGTGGTGGGCTTTCCTGGTGGCTCAGTTGTAAAGAACCTGCCTTCCCATGCAGGAGATGAGGGTTTAATCCCTGGGTCGGGAAGATCCACTAGAGAAGGAAAGGGCAACCCACTCTAGTATTCTTGCCTGGGAAATTCCATGCGCGTAGGAGCCTTGCGGGCTATAGGGGTCTCAAAGACTCGGATGCGACTTACTGACTGAGCACGCATGCGCAAAGAAGTGGTCAAAGTAGTTCAAACAGGATTTGCAGCAGACTCACTAGCTCTACCATTTATGAGGTTATGAGATTTTAGGCAAGAAACTATTCTAAATTTCAGTTTCTCATTCCATAAAATGTCAGCACTAGTATCTACTTTGCTGCTGCTACTGCTTCGTCACGTCAGTAGTGTCCGACTCTGTGTGACCCCATAGACGGCAGCCCACCAGGCTCCCCCGTCCCTGGGATTCTCCAGGCAAGAACACTGGAGTGGGTTGCCATTTCCTTTTCCAATGCATGAAAGTGAAAAGTGAAAGTGAAGTCGCTCAGTCGTGTCTGACTCTTAGCGACCCCATGGACTGTAGTCTACCAGGCTCCTCCATCCATGGGGTTCTCCAGGCAAGAATACTGGAGTGGGTTGCCATTGCCTTCTCCGAGTATCTACTTTAGGGGGTGATTAAAAGGACGAAATAAGTGAATGCCTTTTGCTCATTTAATTATAATCTAGAGGTCATATCAAATTACTCATAGTCTTTCTGAAGATTCTATTTCATTTCTTGGTTTAACACTTTTATTCATACTGTTTCCTCTGCTTGGGCCATGCCTCCTTACCCTTCCCCTGACCTAACATTTAAAGGAACTAAAATCTGAAGAATGATCTTGATTAGTATATAACTTCCTCCAGGAGGCCTCCTCGAACTCTTCAAGGCTGGGTGCTCTTTGTCTATACAAGCTGTTAAAATTACAGTTGCTTCACATTTTACCTCATTTCACAGAGGAAGCTTTTAAATCAGCACAAACTTAAATGACTTGCCAAGGATGACAAAACCAGCTAGTGGCAGAGCCCAGGCATGCAGCCAGGAATCCTGATTTTTTTATCCCCAATTACCACCATTACTTCCGTTTAAGCTAGCAGGGCTGGCTCTACCCTGGTTACACCCAGATTCTGTGGGATGCTGAGACATAAAATCTTCAGAAAAAGACCCTATGTATATAGGTGCATTTCTTCCCTATGACATGGTCAGTCATCAGGCTATCTAAGACATCCTGACTTCTACTCCTTGCCAACTCTACCAGTCTCCTTTAATCAGATACTATCATCTTGGTCTGGACCAATGCCTGTCTTTCTTCATTTTCTTGTTATCGCCAACAAAAATATGCTATCACTTTAATTTAGCCAAATCTCCTTCCAGAACTCATCATTCACATACAGCTTTTTCTCTCCACTTAAAACTCAATCATTCCCACTGCTGAAACAAATCATTCTCCGTCTCTCACCAACAGCCCGCACCCTGAAAAACACATTTACACATGACTGTGCCTAATCCCATAGTTGAAGGAGCTCAAGGAGAGGGTGCATTTAGTATCATCTCCAAATCTGCTGTTTTCCTGTTTTCTGTTTTATTATACCATAGTTTATCCAGCTGCCTAAGCCAAGACTGGGGCTTCCCAGGAGGCACTGGTGGTAAGGAGCCCATTTGCTAATGCAGGAGATATAAGAGACTCAAGTTCTATCCCTTGGTCAGGAAGATCTCCTGGAGGAGGAAATGGCAATCCACTCCAGTATTCTTGCCTGGAGAATCCAATGGACAGAGGATCTTGGTGGGCTACAGCTCATGGGTTGCAAAGAGTTGGACATGACTGAGTGACTGAATATACACACACACAAGCCTGGACTGAGGGTCATCATTTACTGATCTTCTCTCTCTGCCTCACATCCAGCCAGGCTCTAGGTGCTGCCATTTCTACACCCTTTCTAGCCTTCATGTAGCCCTCCTTTCTCTTCCTTCTGTGACTTCCTTAGTCCTGGATATCTCATATTTTCACCAGTAACCCTAAAAATACCCTCCAAACTGGTCTCCATGACTTTAGGATGTCCCTGTTCCAGTCACTCTTACTCCCTGCAAAGCGATTGTTTTAACATGCAAATCTCAACAAATGGGATAGATTCCTTATCTGTAAGGCAGGTCAATAATCAGGAAAGACCATTAACCAGATTCTTTATGAAAGCTACCTTAATTTTCATCTCAGAACACACTAGATGGACACAGTTCTGACCCAGTTCTCTTAGAGTTATTTCAAATCATGATAACTCTGGGTAACTGGGTAACTCATGATAACTCTAGCCTATACCAAACTTCTACTGCAGCATCATTTTATTCAAGTTGCTATTTCCAATCCATGGGCCAAATTTACATCAAAAAACAGGGACATGTGCTACATTTACTGAAAGAAAACATGTACATGGTAAAAACTCAAGTAGGGTAAGGAATTAGTCTTTTTTAAAGGGAAGATATTAATTTTTCTGTATTGCTTGGTTTCCAACCCTAGAAGTATTGACATTTAGCAATTTGGTGGGTATATATTCTCAGAAATGTTCCCAGCATGCATCATCATATCTGATGCAAAACTGGAAGCATTGTTTCATTCAGGACATCTATTTACTGTACAAAAAAGAGCTTCACGACCCAGATAATCATGATGGTGTAATCACTGACCTAGAGCCAGATATCCTGGAATGTGAAGTCAAGTGGGCCTTAGAAAGCATCACTACAAACAAAGCTAGTGGAGGTGATGGAATTCCAGTGGAGCTATTCCAAATCCTGAAAGATGATGCTGTGAAAGTGCTGCACTCAATATGCCAGCATATTTGGAAAACTCAGCAGTGGCCACAAGATTGGAAAAGGTCAGTTTTCATCCCAATCCCAAAGAAAGGCAAAGCCAAAGAGTGCTCAAACTACCGCACAATTGCACTCATCTCACACGCTAGTAAAGTAATGCTCAAAATTCTCCAAGCCAGGCTTCAGCAATATGTGAACCGTAAACTTCCTGATGTTCAAGCTGGTTTTAGAAAAGGCAGAGGAACCAGAGATCAAATTGCCAACATCCGCTGGATCATGGGAAAAGCAAGAGAGTTCCAGAAAAACATCTATTTCTGCTTTATTGACTATGCCAAAGCCTTTGACTGTGTAGATCACAATAAACTGTGGAAAATTCTGAAAGAGATGGGAATACCAGACCACCTGATCTGCCTCTTGAGAAATCTGTATGCAGGTCAGGAAGCAACAGTTAGAACTGGTCATGGAACAACAGACTGGTTCCAAATAGGAAAAGGAGTGCGTCAAGGCTGTATATTGTCACCATGTTTATTTAACTTATATGCAGAGTACATCATGAGAAATGCTGGGCTGGAGGAAGCACAAGCTGGAATCAAGATTGCCAGGAGAAATATCAATAACCTCAGATATGCAGATGATACCATCCTTATGGCAGAAAGTGAAGAGGAACTAAAAAGCCTCTTGATAAAAGTGAAAATGGAGAGTGAAAAGGTTGGCTTAAAGCTCAACATTCAGAAAACGAAGATCATGGCATCTGGTCCCATCACTACATGGGAAATAGATGGAGAAACAGTGGAAACAGTGTCAGACTTTCTTTTTCTGGGCTCCAAATTCACTGCAGATGGTGACTGCAGCCATGAAATTAAAAGACGCTTACTCCTTGGAAGGAAAGTTATGACCAACCTAGATAGCATATTCAAAAGTAGAGACATCACTTTGCCAACAAAGGTTCGCCTAGTCAAGGCTATGGTCTTTCCTGTGGTCATGTATGGATGTGAGAGCTGGACTGTGAAGAAGGCTGAGCACTGAAGAATTGATGCTTTTGAACTGTGGTGTTGGAGAAGACTCTTGAGAGTCCCTTGGACTGCAAGGAGATCCAACCAGTCCATTCTGAAGGAGATCAGCCCTGGGATTTCTTTGGAAGGAATGATGCTCAAGCTGAAACTCCAGTATTTTGGCCACCTCATGTGAAGAGTTGACTCATTGGAGAAGACTCTGATGCTGGGAGGGATTGGGGGCAGGAGGAGAAGGGGACGACAGAGGATGAGATGGCTGGATGGCATCACTGACTTGATGGATGTGAGTCTGAGTGACCTCCGAGAGCTGGTGATGGACAGGGAGGCCTGGCGTGCTGCGGTTCATGGGGTCACAAAGAGTCGGACACGACTGAGCGACTGATCTGATCTGATCTGATCTGATTTACCGATTTCTTCAGGATAGGGAACAGAGGCAGTATGTTTTATTTCAGGTATGTGCCATTGTTAGTTTACCAACCCATTCTGATGAACATTCAGGTGTTTCCAGAATTTTTTTAATATAGCAAATCATATTACAGTGAACATTTATGTACTGTATATGCATACAGGTTATGCAAGTTTATCTGTAGGATAAATTCATAGAACAGGAATTTCTGAGTCAAAGGATCTGTGCATTTTACATTTTGATAAACACTTCAAAGAATTTGCAGTAGTAAACTCCGTGTTAAACTAAGAAAATGCTTATGTCACAACAATCTGGTAATCATACTCATATCAAACTTTTTGATCTTTACCAGATTGATAGGTGAAAATTTCCATTTCATTGTTTGAGTCTGTATTTCTCTAATTCTGAGTGGTATTGGGTTCTTTGCATTTCTTTCTTTCCTTTTTCCCCTCAGCTGTTTATATTTTACTATCTGGGATTTTTTATTCTGTTGGTTATAGGCCTTATAAATTTTTAAAAGAGATGTTTATATGTTGAGAAAATACCATTTTTCTGCAAATAAATTGCAAAATATTTATTTTGTACTTTCCATTTGTATTTTTATTTTATTTTAATTTTCCTTATGGAGAAACTATTATTTTAGTATGGATAATTCATTAAATGTTTCCTTAGTAGAGTCTGCGTGTGTCTTTCTGTATGTATATATATTTGGTAAAAACTATATATGTAGTGGGCTCCAAAATCACTACAGATGGTGATTGCAGCCATGAAATTAAAAGACGCTTACTCCTTGGAAGGAAAGTTATGACCAACCTAGATCACACATTCAAAAGCAAAGACATTACTTTGCCAACAAAGGTTCGCCTAGTCAAGGCTATGGTTTTTCCTGTGGTCATGTATGGATGTGAGAGTTGGACTGTGAAGAAGGCTGAGCACCAAAGAATTGATGCTTTTGAAGTGTGGTGTTGGAGAAGACTCTTGAGAGTCCCTTGGACTGCAAGGAGATCCAACCAGTCCATTCTGAAGGAGATCAGCCCTGGGATTTCTTTGGAAGGAATGATGCTAAAGCTGAAACTCCAGTACTTTGGCCACCTCATGTGAAGAGTTGACTCATTGGAAAAGACTCTGATGCTGGGAGGGATTGGGGGCAAGAGGAGAAGGGGACGACAGAGGATGAGATGGCTGGATGACATCACTGACTCGATGGATGTGAGTCTGAGTGACCTCTGGGAGTTGGTGATGGACAGGGAGGCTTGGCGTGCTGCGATTCATGGGGTCGCAAAGAGTCAGACACGACTCAGCAACTGATCTGATCTGATCTGATATATGTAGTATTTTGTCTGCATATATATTAAAAACTATATGTGTAGATATTCATAAATATAAATATCAACTTTTACATATTTATACATATTTATATACCTGTATTCCCTGGTGGCTCAGACAGTAAAGAATATGTCCACAATGTGCGAGACCTGGCTTCGATCCCTGGGTTGGGAAGATTCCCTGGAGAAGGAAATGGCAATCCACTCCAGTATTCTTGCCTGGAGAATTCCACAGACAGAGGAGCCTCGTGGATTCCAGCCCATGGAGTCACAAAGAGTCAGACACAATTGTGACACTATATATACCTATATACATACATTTAAGACAAAAATACTGTATTTTTGTATATGCATGCATACATATAAAATGCTATATACATATAGTTTTTAACTGAAAAAAGATATTTAACCACATTATAATGTATTTTGGGTAATAGATGAGGAAGTTATTACCCAAGTCTCACTATGCTAAGTCACTTCGGTTGTGTCCAACTCTGTGTGACCCCATAGACAGCAGCCCACCAGGCTCCCCTGTCCCTGGGATTCTCCAGGCAAGAACACTGGAGTGGGTTGCCATTTCCTTCTCCAATGCATGAAAGTGAAAAGAGAAAGTGAAGTCGCTCAGTCATGTCTGACTCTTAGCGACCCCATGGACTGCAGCCTACCAGGCTCCTCCATCCGTGGGATTCTCCAGGCAAGAGTACTGGAGTGGGGTGCCATTGCAAGTCTCACTATGTTAATATAATTACTGCCATCATTTTGGTTTTCCAGGTGGCTCAGTGGGTAAGAATCTGCCTGCAATGCAGGAGACACAGATTCAATCCCTGGGTCAGGAAGATCCTCTGGAGAAGGGCATGGCAACCCACTCCAGTATTCTGGCCTGGAAAATCCCATGGACAGAGAAGTCTGGAGGGCTACAGTCCATAGGGTCACAAAGAGTCAGGCACGACTGAAGTGATTGAGTATGCATCATTATAGTGTATTTCCTTTCAGTCTGTTTTCCTATTTGAGTTATAAGTCTAATGGCATAAGTCATCTTTAAGGGACACTATAAAGGTGTCTCCTATTAGATCAAGATAACAAAAGCAGGAAGAAGCTGGAGGAAGAGTGCCTTGGAAGCAGAAGATGGAGGGAGTTTATAAGAATTTGGGTGGGGCCTGCATCCCATCCAATCCTACTCCACCCCAGTAGTAAGTGGAAAAATGCATGGTATTTTGTGTAAGTGTACTTAGAGAACTAACCAACATACCCATAAAAAGCTAACATGTGTATAAAAACATTATGCTAAAAAGTAATATATAATCAGTCAGTGTCAGCCAAATAGTACTGCAAATAGTACCAGCTAAACAAACAAAAAAATTTGGCCTTTTCCACTATATCCCTCTACCCCTGCTCTGACCCTAGAAAATGCAGAAGCAACAGAATGACTAGAGGATGTAAAGAGGAAATTGAAAGTAGAGGAAGAGAAAAAGAACAGACCTCCATGATTTCATCCAGTCTTATGACTTTAGATGTCATCTATATGCCAATGACTCTCAAACATAGCCCCAACCTTGAATCTCTCCTGAACATGACTTGCATATCGAAAATCCCACTGAACATCTCTATGTTATAGACGTCTCAGAGTTAACATGTCCAAAACTGAACACTTCATCACCCTCAAAGAACTGATCTACCTGCAAACTCTATCCATTATAGTTGATGACAACTTCACCCTTTCAACTGTTCAGACCAAAACTCTTGGAGTTTTACTTGACTTCTCTTTATCCACACATTGCATATTAATTTTTGGTCAAAAAATCTTGTGGAATCTAACTTTAAAACATATACATGGAATCTGACCATTTCTCACCACCTCAACTACTACCTGCCTGATTAGAGTTAGCACCTGATGCTAACTTTCAGTTGGGCATGCCCCAAACTCCAAACAGGCCTCCTGTTTCTATACTTGCCACTGTCACTTCCATCATCTATTTCAAAATAGCAGCAATAACTGTGTTCGAAAAGCACAAATCAGATTGGTATTCTACTTTTTTCTTTTATTAAATTAATTTTTATTGAAGTATAGTTGCTTTGCAATGTTGTGTTAGTTTCTACTGTACAGCAAAGCAAATCAGCTACGAAAGTGAAAGTCACCCAGTCGTGTCTGACTCTTTGTGACCTAATGGACTGTAGCCCACCAGACTTCTCTGTCCATGGGATTCTCCAGGCAAGAGTACTGGAGTAGGTTGCCATTCTCTTCTCCAGGGAATCTTCCCAGCCCAGGGATCGAACCTGGGTCTCCTACATTGCAGGCAGACTTTTACTGTCTGAACCACCAGAGAAGCTGCTATGTGTCTACATATATCCCTTCTCTTTTGGATTTCTTTCCCATTTTGGTCACCACAGAGCACTGAGTAGAGTTTCCTGTGCTATATAGGAGGTTCTCATTAGTTATCTATTTTATACGTAGTATCAATGCTGTATATATGTCAGTCCAAATCTCCCTGTCCATCCCACCCCTCCCCACCCAGTATCCATATGTTTGTTCTTTTTATCCGTGTCTCTATTTCTGCTCTGAAAATAAAATTTTATCATTTTTCTAGATTCCACATATATGCCTTAATATGCGATATTTGCTTTTCTTTCTTTAACTCAAAACTTTCCAATCATTTTCCATCTTACTTTGAGAAAAGCCAAAGTTCTTACAATGGCCAGCAAGGCCTTATGCTATCTTCCCCCTTTCATTTCCTCCACCTCATCCTTTCAAGTCTGCCATAACAAAATACCATAGACTGGTGGCTCAAACAACAGAAGTTATTTTCTCACAGTTCTGGATGCTGGATCAGAGTGCCAGCATGGTCAGATTCTGGTGAGAGTGCTCTTGTTGACTTGCTGATGGTCCCCTTCTTGCTGTATCCTCACATGTCAGGGAGAGAGAGAGACAAATGAGCTCTCTGGTGTCTCTTCATATGGAGACACTAATCCTATTGAATCAGAATCCTACCCTTATGACCTCAATTAACTTTACTTTCATAAAGATACTGTCTCCAAATACAGTCACAATCAGGGGTTAGGGATTCAATATGAATTTTTTTGAGGAGATGGACCACACAATTTCAGTCCATAATACCTTTACTAACAATAAGACCATATCTCCTGCTAAGTGCCCCTTGCTTACTCTCTCCATCTTCATTGACTGGTTGATGACCTTGAACAATCTGTACACATGCCTGCTTTAGAGTCTTTGCACAGGCTTCTTCCTCTCCCTGGAGTGTATTGCTTTTAGCTATCCCCATGGAAAACTCCCTCACTCTTCACTGCTGCTGCTGCTGCCGCTGCTAAGTCACTTCAGTCGTGTCCGACTCTGTGCGATCCCATAGACAGCAGCCCACCAGGCTCCCCGTCCCTGGGATTCTCCCTCTCCACGTCTTTGTTCAAATGCCAACTTCTCAATTAAGTCTACGCTTCAGCTTATTTACAATTGCTACCAACCCTCACCAGCACCCTTGGTCTCCTTATCTTGCTCTCTCTTTTGTTGCTCCACACAAACTTTTAAGATACTTTACAAGGAGCTGGACATATAGTGGAGACTCAAACAGATAGGGAAGGGTAACAGGAGCCTGATGAGAATGGCTGCAACTGACTTAGAGAGCAGGGCAGGGATGGGGTTGAGGAAGAGTGGTTCAGAAATGAGACCACACAAGAGTTGAGCACCCCAGAATGAATACAACAATAGAATCACAGGCATTGTGATAAGACAATAGGAAGAAATTTGAAGGAAGGTGGACAAATAGGGGGAAGGTGGATCCTTTTCTACTGAGCAGATAAGGTTCTGACTCTGGACTATTTCAAGAAGTTGTATTCCCAGCCTGTTTCCTTAAATAATAAGGTGTCATTCTCATGACTATGCTATTGCCAACTTCTCTCCTGAGAGAAGGAATAGTTCTTGCCATGTGTACGCATGCTCAGTCGTGTCCAGCACTTTCCGAACCCATGGATGGTAGCCCAGTACCGGGTGGTAGAGCTCCTCTGTCCATGGAATTTTCCAGGCAATGATACTGGAGTAGGTTGCCATTTCCTTTCCAGGAGATCCTCCCAACCCAGAATCAAACCAAATTTCTCCTGCATTGGCAGGTGGATTCTTTACCACTGCACCACCTAGGAAGCCATATTTCTTGCTATATCAGTAAGCAAAGGATATCACAGTCTGCAGCGACTGCAGCTCATTGCTGGTGAGCTGGTGAGTCCTAAGGGAACTCAGGAAGGAAAAGAATACCTACCATCTAGCAGCCATCAGACTGCAACTCCTCCCTACAGTCCCTCCCTATGGTGGGCCCTGAGGAAACTCAGAGTGTGAAAACACCAAATACTGGCTGCGGATACTGAGGTGCCTATCAAAGGAATGACATCAGTGAGCCCAGATTTGAATCTTCTCATACATAAGAAGGTACTAAATTCCTTAATTTGGGATATTTGGTTTTCTTTCATTAATAATCATCTTTTGATATTCTGACTACCTGCCCTTTATTGCAAAACTCCTATGTAAGCTAGCTCCCCTGCATGCCACCTCAGAGCACTTATCTCAGTATTATTTGAGATACTGCTTCCCAGACTTGAAGTCTTAAAAATTCCCACCAAATAAAATACAACTCTTAACTTTTAGGTTGTGAACATTTTTTTAAGTCAACACTCCTTTATATGGCTTAAAATTTATAGATGTTTCTAATGGGAACTGAATACAATAACGTGTGTATGTGTATGCTCAGTCACTCTTGAGACCCCATGGACTGTGGCCTGCCAGATACCTCTCTCCATGGGATTTTTCAGGCAAGAATAGTGGAGTGGGTTGCCATTTCCTTCTCCAGGGGATTTTCCTGACCCAGGGATCGAACACACATCTCCTGAGTGTCCTGCATCTCCTGTATTGGCAGAATCTTTACCACTGAGCCAATAATTTAGAGTTTCATTAAGATATGCAATCTCAATGAGGGTTATTGTGCCCTTAAAAAGACAGGAAATTGATGTGTGGAGAGTAGAATGGTCTTAGATAATACATTGCCTCATGACTTTCCAAAGAGCCATCGTAGACGAACAGATGTATCTCTGGTTTTAAAATTTCATGGAGGAGTAGAAGTTGATTAGGAAAATCATGTTTAGAAATTCTCTTTGCAAGAGAGAGGGCAATAACCATCACCACCATCACAGCAACAACATTGAGAAACACTGCTTTAAATGATGAAGAATCAATAATCAATTTATAATACCCATTTTATATATAGTATTGATAGCTTGTATCTATGAATCCAAAATTCTGAATTTATCCCTACCACTTCCTGCTTGGTAACAATAAGTTTGTTTTCTTTGTGAATATGTTCTGTTTCATATATGAGTTCCTTTGCATCATATTTTACATTCTACATATAAATGATATCATATGATATTTCTCTTTCTCTGTCTGACTTAATTCATTTAGTATGATCTAATAAAAAGCTTGAATGAGCTTTATGGCCAACCCAGTATATAATTATACTAACTGATATATACATAACAGTATATAATTATACTAACTGATCACCGTACCACCAAGGAAATCCCATAAATGGCTTCTTCTGACATACAATTCTAATAAACAATGCAATAACTAGTATTTCACTAAAATACTGGCAGTCTTTGCTGTGCATGCTTTCAGTTTCAATGTGCACATATTTCAATTAAAACTGGAAGCATGCACAGCAAAGATTGCCAGTATTTTAGTCAAATACTAGTATGCCTTCAGTTTCAATATGCACAAATTTCAGTCAAAACTGGAAGCATGCACAGCAAAGACTGCCAGTATTTTGGTCAAATACAAGTTATTGCATTGTTTATCAGAATTGTATGTCAGAAGAAGCCATTTCTGGGATTTCTTTGGTGGTGCAATGGTCAGTTAGTATAGTTTAATTATATCCTGGGTTGGCCAAAAAGCTCGTTCAAGCTTTTCATAAGATCTTACAGAAAAAAACTGAATGAAATGTTTGGTCAACTCAATAACTCCAATCCCTTAAAAGGGTCTAATTTCAGTTATAGTAACCGTGAACAGGGCTTCCCAGATGGTATTAGTGGTAAAGAACCCACCTACAAATGCAGGAGACATAAGAATCTTGGTTTCAATCCTTGAGTCAGGAAATCCCTTAAAGGAGGGCATGGCAACCCATTCCAGCGTTCTTGCCTGGAGAATCCCATAGACTGAAGAGCCTAGTGGGCTACAGTCTATTGGGTCACAAAGAGTTGGACACGACTGAAGCAACTTAGCACAGTATCACACAGCACAACCATGAATGATTGCATAAGATACAAACTGTCTTCATGGAGCTTATACCATAATGGGGGAGACAAGACCACAACAAATAAACAAATACATCACATCATATCAGGTTATATTAGAATTTTTCTGATATTTACATCAGAAAGAAATGAGATAGGGCAAGGAAGAAAAATAAACAGTCAAGGAAATTGCTAGGATGCTCCAGAAAGGCTTTTTTGAGAAGGGGACATTTGAACAGAAAGCTGAATAAAATGAAAGAAAAGGTCATGTGAATTTCTGGTGGAGAAACATTTCTGGCAGGTGGAAGAGCAAAATTCGTGAAATGAAACCTAAGTGGTAAATTCTAGGAAGAATAACGAAAAAAAGAGTTGAAATCATAGAATAAATGAAGCAGTAGCCAGGAACTAAAATAAAGGACTTTGAAGCCATGGAAAATATTTTAGACTTTCCATGTAGTACAGATGAGAAGCCACCGAAGGACTGAGAATAAGAGAGTGACATGTTTTGTTTCTTTGTAAAATATCACCCAGGCTACAGTGTGGAGAACAGGGGGTGAGGATGGGGAGCAAGAGGGCAGGCGAAGAGGCAAGCTTGGTGGCTGTTTCAGTAGTTCATCTGAGACAGTGAATGGTGGCTTGAACTCAGGAGATAACAGTAGGGGAAGTAAGGATGTTGAATTAATGGTATATTATGAAGAGAGATAGGATTTGCTGATGGATTTGATGCAGAGTTCGAAAAAAAAAAAAAATGAAGAATCCAAACAGGCAACACGGTTTTGGTTCTAGTGACTGAGTGAATAGCAGTGCCATTTGTGAAATAAAGATGAAGAATAAGTAAGTTCCTCTTGCAGAGCAATACAAGTTCTTTTTTGGACAAGCACATTGTGCATATAAGTGGTAATTACAGTCATGGAAGGAGATCAGTTGATGTAGATCATGATTGTAGATAAAATTGAGAAAAAGGTCGCATAGGATGGGCCTGGGTGTATGCCAGCTTTTAGGGGTCAAAAAATTGAAGATTGGGAATTCCCTTGAGGTGCAGGGGTCAAGACTTTCACTGGTGTGGGCCTTGGTTTAGTTCCTGGTCAGGGAACTAAGATCCTATGTGCAGTGCAGCCAAAGAAAGAAAGAAAACTGAAGATGATCCAATGATGGAGACTGAAAGGAAAACAAATGTTTATACTTGCATTTCAAATAACTAATAATCTTGCTCTGTACCATGAATGCACTGAATTTTTGGCAGCAGCAGTAGTCCAAATAATTGAGAGAAAATGTCTGCCATGCACTGTAAGAAAAGTTGCTTTTTTTGATTACAAATTCTCAAAAGATATTGATCTATGATTACTATATTTTGAAGACAAAAATTATTTGAAATGACTCAATAGGAGCCACCAAGGAAGCCCACTATTAGAATGAAAGTGAAAGTCTTTCAGTCCTGTCCGACTCTTTTCAATCCCATGGATTGTACAGTCCCTGGAATTCTCCAGGCCAGAATAGTGGAGTGGCTAGCCTTTCCCTTCTCCAGGGAATCTTCCCAACCCAGGGATCAAACCCAGGTCTCCCATATTTCAGGTGGATTCTTTACCAGCTGAGCCACAAGGGAAACCCAAGAATACTGGAGTGGGTAGCTTATCCCTTCTCCAGCAGATCTTCCTGACCCAGAAATCAAATCGGGGTCTCCTGCATTACAGGCGGATTCTTTACCAACTGAGCTATCAGGGAAGCCCCACTATTAGAATAAGAGAAACTATTTGTGTCAAGAAAGATGTGTGATACTGATAAAACCTTAAATTAGGTATTTTTATTTAAATATTCACGCAGTATCTTAGTTTGAGAAAATTACAAATGCAGGCAGATTCTTCATCATTAAAGGTACCAGCTTGGAAAAAGAAAGAAGTAATAGCTATAAGAAAAGGGTCAGGCTATAGTGTCACAAACACACACACACAGACATGCACACACACACTCACATACACACCCTTACATGCTCTCAGTTTTTGCATTGATGTGGTCTTATTCTTACCAGCAGGAAATAACGTACTGAACTTGATGGTGCATGCCTACATGCTATTCATTGTCTTTCTGAAAACTGATTTGTGCTCCAAGTTGCCACCTGTCCAGGACCACCTTAAATCTTAAAGTTTGAGGTTTAATATCACCTAGGCTTCATCATCGGAGAAGGCAATGGCACCCCACTCCAGTACTCTTGCCTGGAAAATCTCGTGGACGGAGGACCCTGGTAGGCTGCAGTCCATGGGGTCGCTAAGAGTCAGACACGACTGAGCGACTTCACTTTGACTTTTCACTTTCATGCATTGGAGAAGGAAATGGCAACCCACTCCAGTATTCTTGCCTGGGAAATCCCAGGAACGAGGGAGCCTGGTGGGCTGCCGTCTGTGGGGTCGCACAGAGTCAGACACGACTGAAGCGACTTAGCCGCAGTAGCAGCAGCAGCAGGCTTCATCATCCAATATGAAATATGGTCAAAAGCTAGTTTACATGTGGTTCTTCTTTATCCTATCTATGCCATCTCCTATGTTATGAGCTTACTGAAGGCAGTCTTTTATTATACTGGTAGGTACATAAAATTAAGTTCAGATATAGGGAAATTAACATATCTCCTTAGAGACAAAGAGATACTCCTTTCATGCTCTATTTATTTGAGTTCCTGATGCTCTTCAAATTTTGGTCCATTAATTCTTCTCTTTTTTGACTATTCAACTTTTAAAAGGTTTTTTTTTTCCAAATGCTTTATCTACTATTTTTATTTGCTTTTTATCTGGGTGTGTGCTTGCTTAGTCTCTCAGTTGTATCTGACTTTTGCAAGCCTTTCAGCTGTAGCTTGCCAGGCTCTTCTGTCCATGGGATTTCTCAGGCAAGAATACCAGAACAGGTTGCCATTTCCTTCCCCAGGTTATTTTTCCAACCCAGGGATCGAACCAGCATCTCCTGTGTCTCCTGCATTGGCAGGTGGATTCTTTCCCTGCTGAGCCATTGGGGATTGTCATCTAAATAACCTAGCCTGCTCTTCTTGGAAACCAGAAGTCTCACTCCCGTATCTACTTGAGAAAATTTAACCCAAGTTTTCAAAGCTCTTCCATTGCTTCCGCAATGGAACTCATCTTCATTGAGTTGAACTCATCTTCATTTTTTTCATACGCGTGTGATTTCTTCCTCCTTCAAAACCACATATCAGATCTCTGACCTTCTCTCACTCTCCTTATCTATTAGTCATGAGTGCATTCAGTGGTTCCTTTTGTATTTCATGCACATAAAGGTGGCATGTCTTATCTCCTGAAGCCACTAGTTCATGCTTTGCACAAAGAAGACACTTAGATTTATTTAATTGAAAAAGATTGCAAAGAATTGCTTGAGAAAGCAACCATAATACAATCACTTCAGTTATTTCCCACATTTCTCAATTGCAACGAGGAATAGTCTTGAGCAATAAAAAAAGTTCCCAAGTCTTTTCCCTCACATTCCACTTAAGCAGAGTTTACATAAAGTAATGTGGCAGCCCAAGTTTATTCATCTTCTAACAAGACCCAGCTGCTAGAACATTCAACCACTATTAGTTGAACTTGTGATAACAAACATGTTTCATCAGTCTACTTCACAGAACTTATTAAGTAGCCTCAGTTCACAGAGAAAGAAAGGCTTTGACTCCCAAAGAACATAATGCTATACAGATGGACTCAAGTAAGACTGAGTGCCAAACTGCATGACAATACGTGAAATTATGTGGGGCAAGAATATGAAACATGTGTTATCTTACTTGCTTGTGTATTTCAGGAGAAAACTGTTGTTGCCAGAAAATAAAATTTGAAATCACACAACCCAGGGGACAAATTCTAGGCTTGTCATTTATTTTTTACTTGTTGAATCTGACATACCAGGAAATAACAAGAAATCATTATATAGAAATCATTTAGAAAGGGAAAAAAATAATAATCTAGGTTTCCCATTAATGGTAAGCATATTGTGATTTCAGGGATGGTAAAAGAGGCATCTTAGAATCATTGGAGTATAGTATAGAACTTAAAGTGGCTTCCCAGGTGGTGCTAGTGATAAAGAACCCACCTACCAATGCAGGAGATGCAATAGACACAGGTTCGATCCCTGGGTCAGGAAGATCCCCTGGAGGAGGGCATGGCAACCCAGTCGAATATTCTTGCCTGGAAAATCTCATAGACAAAGGAATCTGGTGGGCTGCAGTTCATGGGACCACAAAGAGTTGGGCACAACTAAGCACGTGCACACACACACAGATCTTAACATCTTTAAAGCTCCATTTTTTAATTCAGTGAGCAAATAGGTATAAAAATACTTTCTTCAAATCAACTATACTCCAATTAAAAAATCCTTCTGCCATTTTATCAACCAAGTTTATATTATAGTCTAAAAATTATTTTCTATGTAAATATTACTTTCCTTGTTATGTTTTCTTTATTAATCTCAATACTGACCCAAGAGAGTCAAAATCTATAGCAACAGAATGAGTCATAGCATAAAGAATCTGGCACTAAGTTCAGTCACTCAGTCGTGTCTGACTCTGCAACCCCATGAATCGCAGCACTCCAGGCCTCCCTGTCCAACACCAACTCCCAGAGTTCACCCAAACTCATGTCCATCAAGTCAGTGATGCTATCCAGTCATCTCATCCTCTGTCATTCCCTTCTCCTCCTGCCCCCAATCCCTCCCAGCATCAGAGTCTTCTCCAATGAGTCAACTCTTCACATGAGGTGTCCAAAGTATTGGAGTTTCAGCTTTAGTATCAGTACTTCCAAAGAACACTCAGGGGTGATCTCCTTTAGAATGGACTGGTTGGATCTCCTTGCAGTCCATGGGACTCTCAAAAGTCTTCTCCAACACCACAGTTCAAAAGCATCAATTCTTTGCCACTCTGCTTTCTTCACAGTCCAACTTTCACATCCATACATGACCACTGGAAAAACCATAGCCTTGACTAGACAGACCTTTGCTGGCAAAGTAATGTCTCTGCTTTTGAATATGCTATCTAGGTTGGTCATAACTTTTCTTCCAAGGAGTAAGCATCTTTTAATTTCATGGCTGCAGTCACCATCTGCAGTGATTTGGGAGCCCAGAAAAATATAGTCTGAGACTGTTTCCACTGTTTTCCCATCTATTTCCCATGAAGTGATGGAACCAGATGCCATGATCTTCGTTTTCTGAATGTTGAGCTTTAAGCCAACCTTTTCACTCTCCACTTTCACTTTCATCAAGAGGCTTTTTAGCCTCTCTTCACTTTCTGCCATAAGGGTGGTGTCATCTGCGTATCTGAGGTTATTGATATTTCTCCCAGCAATCTTGATCCCAGCTTGTGCTTCTGGCACTAAACCTACCCACAAAAAAACAGATCACCAGAGGTTTGCCAGTTGCGCTGTAGGTTGTACAGCTCAGGAAAAGCAGGCATTTTACCTGTAAACTCGCTTACCCCTCTCATCATGTATCTACCTGTGGAGAAGAAAGGATATTGGAAAGCTAGCTAATCTGACCTCTCTGCTTCTGAGAGGAAAATTGACTTATTTAAATGGGTGAGTTTGTAATAAATTAACAGGGTTTATTTGACATAAGGGCTTCCCTCATAGCTCAGTTGGTTAAGAATCTGCCTGCAATGCAGGAGAGTTGGGTTCAATTCCTGGGCTGGGAAGATCCCTTGGAGAAGGAAATGGCAACCCATTCTCCGCATGGAGAATCCCATGGACAGAGGGCTTGGCAGGCTACAGTCCATGGGGTCACAAGAGTCAGACACAACTTAAGGACTAGAGAGAGAGAGAGAGATGACATAACATCTCCCTTTCACCTTTCTCAGGGGAGCCACCTACAGGAAAGGATCTGCCCTGTCTCTGCCATGGGTGAATGTCATCCCACAAGGGATGGCTGAGATTTTCCAGCCCAATTTGTGACCGGGTTAGGTACATCTGCCTGGTTCTGGAGACCAGTTCACCTACCCATTATCTCTAATACCAGTTTTATTAATAGTAAAGGTGATATTTTGGTCTCTTATCTAACGTCCATTTTCTTAATTGGATCAAGACTCTTAATTCAGGAAGTTTTAATGAGGTATTATTTGTAAGTCCCTTAAAAGAACTATCATACATGCTCTTGGCTCTGATGAGCAGGCATGCCTCTGTATTAGAATACAGAAATTAGAATTAAAAAATAATACAGAAATTAGAATACAGAAGGCTTCCTGTTTAAGATGTCATTGGGACGGACTTCCCTGGTGGTCCAGTGGCTAAGACTCAGTGCTCCCAATGAAGGGCTTGGATCTGATTCCTGGTCAGGAAACTAGACCCTACATGCGGCAACTAATGATCCCAAGTGCAGAAACTAAGACCTGTTTCAGCCCAACAAATAAAAATAAATACTTTAAAAAAAAAAAAAAAAAAAGATGTCATTGGGAGATTCAGTTCATTATGTAGCCTTCCCTTCCTCACTCTGTCGATATAGTCATGAATACAACCCCAGCCCACAGCTGAGTGTGCTCTTTCTTATCTGCTGCAGAGAGGGACCACTCCTTTCTTCTTCCTCTTCTCTGGCTTCTCTTAGCCTCCTCCCATCATTAGCGCTATCTAAAGCTTTATCTCTGGCCTGTGATGATCTTGGCTGTCCTCTCTTTGCCATTAGTGAACAGAAGGAACCCAGGAACTGATCCAAACCAACAAAAGGGCAGGCAGCTGCAGTCTATTGAGCTGACAGCAAAGACCATATATTGACTCATTGTGAGCCATCAAATTAGGAGCATAAGGAACTCTACAAACAAAACCACAACCTACTTTGCCTGGTCACATTCTCAGAGCCCAACAAGCTAGGACTAAATGTAGCTATGCAGGAATATCAAAAAGTTGAGATCTGAGGGTAGCCAGGACATTGGATGGGCATAATGTTGCCCAGCTCTATGCTCATCTTATTTCCTTGTATAGATTCTGTACCAAGCAAGTAAACTGTATTTTTTTTTCCAAGAAAATTCAGCCACAATGCTTGCATTTTTTTTCTTTGCATCAAAGGAAACTATCCCCATACATTCCACAGACTTTCATGTTACTTATAACAATTTGTAATTATTTTGTTCAGTTGTGTCCTGCCTCATTTCCCCTGGCCCACCACTTATGCAGCAGACAGCTCTACACAGGTATAACCTGATAGCACTTGGCTTTGGCTATATACCATGTCTCTCAATTTGTATCCTGGAACTTCTCTGACACAGGAGCATCTAGAAGTGAAAGGCAGTTAACCCTCTTGGTGGATATTGGGCAATACTGGAGGGGAAACTTTCTCCCCTTCTACCCCTAAGGCAGATAATACTGAGGCACATCTCTTTGGGTATGATCACTGTCTCTGCACCTGCAGTGAAATGTAGAGTTTCCATCCCTAAAGATCAGATGTATGATACAACATGAACTTCCTCAAAAGGATAATTTTGAGCTAGTGAGTTTGGAGCAATGCAGAGGGCAATGGTCAAAGAAGTTTGTACTACACCTTGACATTCTACCCTCGCAAGAGAAAGGCACTGACCCTAAAGGAAGAAATTGATAACGATCTCTTAACAGAAAGAGAGTTTATGATCACCCATTAGAAAGAGAGCAAGAATGAAGTTAAGAAGCAAAAGTGAGACTTGGTGCTCAGTGAATATAAATTTTAACCTTAAGGCCAACACTACTCATAATGATTTAAAAAATACTATTTTAGAGTTCTTTGGGAGACTTACAGTATTTTGGATAGATCTAATCCTTAACAACATTCTACATAAACATTACAATTTGCAGTGATACAGTTATTAAATATAGATAACTTGGATTTCCCTCATAGCTCAGTTGGTAAAGAATCTGCCTACAATGCAGGACAGCTGGGTTCGATTCCTGGGTCGGGAATTTCCCCTGGAGAAGGAAATGGCAACCCACTCCAGTATTCTTGCCTGGAGAATCCCATGGACAGAGGAGCCTGGCAGGCTACAGTCCATGGGGTCGCAAAAGTCAGACACAACTTAGCGACTAAAGAGAGAGAACTTATTTTACAAAGCCTCTTCTATTTTTTCAAATCAAGATGATCAAACTAGAACATTATATCAAGCCCAATGTGTTTCCAACACAATTACAGATTATGTATTTGTCAGATGTTTATAAGTGAGACATTTCCAAAGCAAAGCTGAAGAAGCAACTCACTGAGTACAGAACAAGAACAATAATGGAATTGTGCCCATTCCTGTTTTTTTGTTTTTTCTCTCTCTCTTTCTCAGTTCAGGCTTACAGTGGAGAAGGAGTCAGGCTGCTATGAATCTGCTGAGGTAACTTCTCTTTCTTTGGGTTATATATGACAAAGATCCTCCTTGTATCAATCACTGCCTTCAGTTGTAGACCTGGTTTAAATACTGAAAAAAGTTGGAATAAAAGCAGATCAACCTAGTATCCCAGCCAAATAGAATCACTCAGAGTCTTTGCTTTGGTGGCCTCAGGGGTCACACTTGCTTAAGGTATACATTGAATTCACTGAAAAATTTTTTTTTATATTTTTGAAAGTTTGAAGGATGAAATAATATGACCTAGAAAGAAGAAATAGGACTTTGTCACTCACGGAATAAAGAGATTATTTGTGAGTTACTTCTGTTGCCAATGACTAGCAAATAATCTTCAGAAGAGAAGAGGCAACAATTTCCTTTGATAAAGTGTTTCTCCAAGTTGGGTCTACTGCAATGGGAATTCTTCCATTCCTATCTCACTCACTATGTATTTCAAACATCATGTACCTTCTAAAAAGACACTCTAGAAAGGGATAAATTGGATCTTGATAGTAATAAAATCTACGGAATCTTTTTTGAGTTTTTGTCATTAAAATCATTCAAATTCAGGTAATTACCAGACAGGACATTTATGAATTTCCAGCAAAGAGCCATATTCTCACTAGATGCATTTTTGAAAATTCTATTATGGTTAACCAATTACAGTGTTTTTTATCAGCAAATCAATTTTTACATTTAGAAATGGTGCCTTTGCAGAGAAAGAATCAGCTCTGAAGTTCAAGATGTGGAATAGCATTGTGGAACATTTTCACACTTTAGGACCGGGTGGGAAGGACCCATGACTGCTTAGTCTAAAACCAAATACTCTGAAATAATTTCAATAGTGCTTAGGTCAGATTCAGGACTTTGATACTTTTTTATCTAATCATTTGTACTGCATGCTGATCTTTTTAAATTGAATAATTGACATATTATATTGTTTATATATATTATATTAAACATTATATTGTTTCAGGTATTCAGCATAATAATTCCATAATTGTATTTATTTGTAACATCATAATGATCTTTTAAGAGATCCTTTCTAACACAGTGACACTACAATGAACACAAAGGGTATTGGGAGAATTGGAAGTGTAAATATCAAGTAGTTGACTGAGACTGTGCAACCTGAACCACTGTGACTTCTTACCACAGTGGAAAACCTACTGGAACCAAAGCAGAAAAATCACTTCAAACCCTAATGTACTCATTAGAGGAGGCAGTTAGGCCTCAATTCAGCCAGAAATAGTCTCTGGATGAGAGTGTCTTCATTTCCTTCCCCTCAAAAAAGCCTAGTTTGACAAAAAATTCAGGTTAGTTTTACTTTACGTTTTTGTTGTTGTTCAGTAACTCAGTCATGTCCGACTGTTTGCCACCCCATGGACTGCAGCATGCCAGGCTTCCCTGTCCTTCACTATCTCCTGGAGTTTGCTCAAACTCATGTCCATTGAGTCGGTGATGCCATCCAACCATCTCAACCTCTGTCACCCCCTTCTCCTTTTGCCCTCAATCTTTCCCAACATCAGGGTCTTTTCCAATGAGTTGGCTCTTTGCATCAGGTGGCAAAAGTATTAGTTTCAGCTTCAACATCAGTACTTCCAATGAATATTCAGGGTTTATTTCCTTTAAGATTGACTGGTTTGATCTCATTTCAGTCCAAGGGACTCTCAAGAGTCTTCTCCAGCACCACAATTCGAAAGCATCAATTCTTTGACACTCAGCCTTGTTTATGGTCCAACTCCCACATCCGTACATGACTACTGGAAAAACCATAACTTTGACTATACAGACCTTTGTCAGCCAAATGCTTAACATTTGGCACAACCCTGACCATTGATTGGACATAATAAGAAACTAGGTAGTGACAAAGTAGGGTCACTAGAGTGGGGTCTAGACCAGTGGTTTTCCACATGTGGTCTGGGGACACTTAGGAGATCTTGAGACACTGCCAGGGTGCCTGTGAGGTCAAAAGACTTCATAACATTAGAATGTGTATGCCTCACCACCCTCCCACCAGTTCTCTCTGAGTGCTCAGTGGAAGTTTCATTGACTATGTGATATGTGATGATATCATTGCTCTGGTGGCTAATGGAATATGAGTTGGTATTTTAAGCTTTCTGTTTTAATTTCTAATACAGTAAATATCAATGGTTATAATCCATATCTTAAAAAAAACTCTTTAGTTCAGTTCAGTTCAGTCGCTCAGTGGAGTCCGACTCTTTGCGACCCCATGAATTGGAGCACACCAGGCCTCCCTGTCCATCACCAACTCCCAGAGGTCACTCAGACTCACATCCATCGAGTCAGTGATGCCATCCAGCCATCTCATCCTCTGTCGTCCCCTTCACCTCCTGCCCCCAATCCCTCCCAGCATCAGAGTCATTTCCAATGAGTCAACTCTTCACATGAGGTGGCCAAAGTACTGGAGTCTCAGTTTTGGAATCAGTAGTTTAGGACCCTCAATAATTTTAACAGTTTAAAAGTATCTTGAAACCAAAAATTTACAGTTCTGGAACAATGCTGTCCAGTAGAATTTATTGCCATAATGGAAATATATGGAACTTCCATAGGTGGCACTAGTGGTAAAGAACCCGCCCTCCAGTCCAGGAGATGTAAGAGATGTGAGTTCAATCTCTGAGTCAGGAAGGTCTTCTGGAGGGGGGTATGGCAACCCATTCCAGCATTCTTGCCTGGAGAATCCCATGGACAGAGGCGCCTGGCAGGCTACAGTCCAAAAGGTCACAAAGAGCTAGACATGACTGAAGTGACCTAGCACAGCAGGCAGCACAGTGCAATGGAAATACTCTATCAAACTGCACTGTCTCAGATAACAGTCATTAGACACATGAGACTGGTGACACCTAAGATGTGGCTAGTGGCTGGTGCAACTAAAGAACTGAGTTTTAAATTTTTTGAGTTTAAATGTAAATTGCCACTGCGAGTGATGGCTATCATATTGGGCAGTGCAGACGTAGACCACCAGTTCCCTGACGCCTGACTTAATACTTTCTTGGCTTCCCTGGTGCTTTAGATGGTAAAGAACCTGCAATGCAGTAACCCAGGTTTGATCTCTGGTTGAGAAGATTCCCTGGAGAAAGAAATGGCAACCTACTCCAGGATTCTTGCCTGGAGAATCCCATGGACAGAGGAGCCTGGTGTGCTATGGTCCAGGGGGTCGCAAAATCAGACATGACTGAAATGACTAACACTTACTTACTTACTTACCAGTCTTTTATACAAGTATTTTTACAGTTTTTCCTTCTGCTAACTATCAAACTCTTGGCTTGGTTTATCTGGTATGTAAAGGAATATTTAACAACAAACATGCAATGACAGAATTATCCTGTGTACCTCTGAAATATGAATAAATTCCAACCCAAATCTTTGACTCTAAAAAATAAAGAAAAATGTTCTAAAGCTTGTAGTTGCCCCTTTGAGTTACACAGACTTCAAAATAATGTTTGTTCATGCCTCATCTTGAATTAACTACATAGGCTTCAGATGATAGTTTTTAAATTATAAACAATGTTTGGGGCTTTGTTTCCTTTGCAGTTGCACAGACACAGGAATGTCCAGGCTTGGATACACAAGGTTAGTTGAGTGTTCAGACATGTTATTGTTAATCTGGCCTGCTTTGGTGTGGTCGTCATTCACTAGCATCTGGATCTCAATTAGCAGAAATCCTGGATTTCTCAATTAGTAGAACTGCCTGGATATTGTGCACCTGGCTCTTACTAATCACAGAATTAGCTTGATAATATAAGCTTTTAATTGTGTGACTGTGTGTTACTAAATCCCTCTAAGCCTATTTTTTCCCAAGGAACATAGGGTAATGATAATATTAATTGAGAGAATTAAATGAGATAATGTACATAAAACACTTCATACAACTCCTAAAAACTGTAAATATTCAACAAGTGGCAGTTGTTGCCCAAATTATGGCTATTAGCTGTATTTACATAGCACATCTATGTGCTAATACAGATAATAGCCATATTAGAGAGCCAATGATGTCCTGGACAGCATGTCAGCGTCATGGAGTTTACATCTAGTAAGGGAGAGGGACGAACAATTACATAAATAAAGAGGAGTTCTAGCTGGTGCTAAACTTTCTAAGAGAATAACTGAGTAATCATTAGAGAAAACCATTTAGATGGAGAGGCCCAGAAAGACCTCTTGACATAAACTATATTTAAACTGAGATCTGAAATACCAGTAGGATTTACTGGTTGAAAGATGTTTCAAGGCGTGTCAGTTCAGGATAATGGTTAATAAATAGGCTTAAATTCAATGACTAAACAAGACAGAAGCTCATTTCTCCTTCACGTTTTAGTACAGGATGGTTCGTCAGGCTCTGCTCTGTCAAGTAACCTGGGGATCCAGGCTAGAAAGGCAACTCTGTCTTCTCATTGTGATGTTCAGAGTTGCTCCCCATTATCATTTCCAGCCAGCAGGAAGGGAAGGGAGATGGATATGTAGGGAGAACTTTAAACAAATGACCTGAACATTGCACTTAAAGGAAAGGTCATCTGCATGTTCAGATAGGCTATTACTGAACTAACCTGCCTCAGTGCAAGCATTGTCATTCACTAGGACCTGGATCCCAATTAGAGAAATTCTAGAACAGTGTGGATTTTGTGCACCTGATTCTTCCAAACCAAACTCACAAGAGATATATGAGCATATAAGAGCATCCTTAGAAGTAAAAGTTTTTAATTGACTGAGTTACTGAAACTTTCTCAGCCTATTTCTTCCTTGTGAAGTCATATAATGATAATATTACTGCCTTGTCTATATGCTGTTGAGAGAATTAAATGAGATAATCCCTTGCACTCATATGCTACTGATGTCAGATGGCTTGTCATAAGGCTACAGCTAGATGAAAGGGCAACTAGGAAATGTAGTCTCTCACAAGACAGTCATATTCTGAGTAAAAGGGAAAACTGATTATGGTTTCTACAATTTATGTCTACCACACAGGCAGAGGAAACCCAAAGCTATAATATGGGAAAGAGCTTGGCACACTAAAGGAACCAAGTGGAGACTAGGGTGGATTAGGGAAAGTGGTATGAACATGAGGCTAAATGCCAGAATCCTCTTCTGCAATCAATTTATAATCCACCAGGAGGCACAGACAATGACTTCCTTGGTGGCCCAGGCAGTAAAAAATTTCGCCCGCAAGGAAGGAAACCCAGGTTTGATCTGGGTCAGGAAGATCCCCTGGACAAGGGAATGGCTACCCACTCTAGTATTTTACCTGGGGAATTCCATGGGCAGAACAGCCTGGCAGGCCACAGTCCATGGGGTTGAAAAGAGTCAGGCACTATTGAGCGACTTTCATTTTCTTTCAGGAGAGACAGAAATAAGCAAACGTGATTAATGCTGTTATAAACACAAATAAACACCATGCATTGGTAGCAGAGAATGAGGACATTGTTTTTCCTCAGGAGTTTGTGGAGAATGGAACATTTTAGATGGACCTCTGTGGCAAAGAATTTGGGTGCGAGGTGACAGGTGGAGTCATGGGAAGGAAGATGGGCATTTGTACAGAACAAAAGCAAAGGCAAGGAGCCAGGAAATTTCAGGGTAAATTCTAAGAGTGCAAGGACTGTGGTTTAAAACATGGTCAGAAAGAGAATTTGCCTAGCCCCTAAGGAGAAATTCTGCACCGTTATTACAGCTGTGTGTTGGGCTTAGTTGCTCAGTCATGTCAGACTCTTTGTGACCGCATGGACTGTAGCCCAGCAGCTCCTCTGTCGATGGGAATGCTCCAGGAAAGAACACCAGAGTGGGTTGCCATTTCCTCCTCCAGGGAATTGTTCCAACCCAAGGATCAAACCCAGGTCTCCTGCATCACAGGGGGATTCTTTACCATCTGAGCCACCAGGGAAGTCTAGTAATATAGATAGAAAGTATTATAACAACAACAACAAAATCATGGAGTCAAGAAGTAATATCAGTTTCTTGAGTTATGTTCAAAAATGTTTGAGAAAACAGTGCTCTCTGTCTTCATCTAATACCATAGGGCCCCTTTTATTCATCTCTCCAACTAAGGAAAAACTCCTTTGCATCAGAATCTTGTTGAACAAGTGAATACTTCTGATGTGCCAATTTTATCAAAAAGATAAAATATTGCTGCACTCTTATCAGTAACACACACACAATACAGAAGTCATTTTTGTTTACTTACTCTGAATTTTACTTCAATAACACTTAGAACTTCTGTTTTTCTCTCAAAGTTAAAAACATATTCAGACCTTCATTCACTTACTCATATACTTGTTCATTCAAGAATGTTCATGAATGTCAACAATCTATATAAATGCTAGACACTGGGATGTGAATAAGACACAGTCTTGGACCTCAAGAGATACAGGATCTCATAAGAATGGGAGAGGAACAAACATTACAATATAATGCAGAGCAGGGTCAAAGACATGATATTATGCAGGTATACATAAGTGCAGAAGAAGGCAAGGGTTGCTCTGTGAAAAGAAACAAGGAAGGCATTGTGGGAAGCTTGAATATTGATTTGGATTCTGAAACCTGAAGAAGAGTCTTCCAGTCTGTGAAAAAAAAAAAAAAAATCGCAAATTTCTGAGTATGGCTGGCTAGTTCAGGAGTGGCAGTTAGTCTAGAATAGATGGAACAGCTAATCAAAAGAAGGAGAAATAGAATTAGAATATAGTAAGTCAAAGTGTTAGGAGTCTGAGCAAATAGTTTTGAAATTTATTTCAGAAATAATGGGAAATCATTGCAGATCTTTAGGAGGAGGATAGATACAACTGGATCCACGTTTTAGGAAGAGGGCTCTGGTGACAGCACAAATGATAAGAGGCAGCTGAGCTCAGTGAGCACAGAAGTGTGGTCTCCACAGTGCATCCTGCCCTTTGATTGCTGTGTGATACTGAGCAAGTGATTCACCCACTCAGTGCCTTATTTTCCTCATCTGTAAAACAGGATGATAATGATGGCTACTTTACAGGGTTGTCATGAAGATTAAATGAAGTAATTCCTATCAAGATTTTAGAACAGTGCCTGATACTTAATAAGCATGACAGTACCTATTTCATAGAGTTGTGAGGTATTAAATTAAGCAGACACATGCAAAGCTCTCAGCAAAGAGTCTGGTGCTTAGCAGTTGCGGGCTTCCCAGATGGCTCAGTCGTAAAGAATCTGCCTGCCAATGCAGGAGACTGCATTCGATCCCAGGGTCAGGAAAATGCTGGAGGAGGAAATGGCAACCCATTCTGATGCTCTTGCCAGGATAATTCCAGGGACAGAGGAGCCTGGCAGGCCACAGTCCATGGGGTCACAAAAGAGTTGGACATGACTGAAGTGCCTGAGCATGCATGCACTTAGCAATTGCTCACAAAAGGGTGGGTTTTATTATCAAAAGGTACTCTTCCCTGGTGGCTCAGACGGTAAAGCGTCTGTCTGCAATGCAGGAGACCCGGGTTCGATCCCTGGGTCAGGAAGATCCCCTGGAGAAATAGCAGTCCAGTCCACTCCAGTATTCTTGCCCAGAAAATCCTGTGGACGACAGAGCCTGGTAGGCTAGTGTCCATGGGGTCGCAAAGAGTTGGTCACTACTGAGCGACTTCATTTCACTTCACTCATGCAGGTAGCTTGTAATCCCATAACTCTTTACCCTTGGATAACTCCCAGCCCTGGGGATATAACTGACATAGCAAAAAAGAGCACAGCCTTGGGAATCAAGTAAGCTTGATGCTTGTTCTGCCATTTAAAGTGGTGTGAGGGACTTCCCTGGTGGTCCAGTGGCTGAGGATCTGATTTCCAATTCAGGGGATCTGGGTTTGATCCCTGGTTGGGGAATTAAGATCCCACATGCCAGGAAATAAGTAAACCCACATACACCACGACTAAAGAGATTGTGCTCTGCAACAAGGGAAGCCTGCACACTATAACAAGAAGCCCACCTGCTGCAACTAGAGAAGCTCCCATGCGCCAAAAGTAGAAAAAGCCTGTGTGCAGCAATGAAGACCCAGTGCAGCTGATAAATAAGTATTTAAACAAGTGCTGTGAATATGGACATTTTTCTAGAACTAGGACCACCTCATTTCCCTCTGAGATAATTAGAGTACTTCCCACTTCCAAAGGCTGTTGTAAAGATCACAGGAAACAGTTTATATAGAGTAGCTAGACTGGTACAAAGTGAGCACACAGTAGAAGTTGCTTCCCCATCAGTTTTGAGCTCCTCCTTCCATCTGCTGTGAGAGATGAAAAGTCACACACCCTGACCTCAGCCTTGGTGTGCCTAGCCTCAAAGACAGTCTTGGTGAGAAGCCAGGCAGAGGATTAGGCACTGTTTTGGATCATGACTTAAAGGTTTTAGACAAGGACAAGAGTAGAATGAAACTAAACCAACTCCTTTACTTGCCAGACCGCTTGCTCTCTGTCTCCCACTAACACATAACCTGGACTAGCCACAGACCACCAATGGGCAGATGAGCCCTTGTGCAATGTTTTCAACTGGATAGAGTGTGGGCAATGAGGCAAGAAGGAAAGACCAACAGACAGGGCAGTTGGGAGTTGAACGTATTAGGCTGGCCAAAAAGTTCGTTTGGGTTTTTCAGTTATATCTTATGGAAAACTCTGAACAAACTTACAAGCCAATCCAATATAAAGGATGACTGTAATGCATCTGGAGCAGAGGACAACATATGCATTAACATAGAGAGAGGTGAGATTTTTTTTTCCCCCATCAAAACACAGAATAAGCACACCTAAGTAAATAAGTGTTCTTCATATTTGGATGGTGTTATGTCATAGTGGTTGAGAAAGGTGGTTTGGAAATATGGATTGCTGAGTTCAACCCTGGTTTCACCACTTGTTCAGCCTTGGCAAGATATTTAAAATTTCTCAGCTGCATTTTCCTCATGCAGTGCTAAGTCACTTCAGTCGTGTCCAACTCCTTGTGACCCCATGGACTGTAACCCACCAGGCTCCTCTGTCCATGGGATTCTCCAGGCAAGAATACTGGAGGGGGTGGCCATTCTATTTTCCAGGAGATCTTCCTGACCCAGGAATCAAACATACAACAGTTTCCTCAGTAGTGCCTAAATCATTACATTAGTGCAATGATTAAACATCATAATCCATACAAAGCAGGTGAAATAGTCTTGGCACAGAGCAGCATGTGTTTAAAATATTAACTATTGTATTAACTATTGTATTTATGATTTAAGCTTTTAGTTAAGTTAACACAGCTCAAAATGTGTAAAGGAGAGGTAATTATCTATCTGTTGTAGGTGGTACAGATGACAAGTCAGAGTTAGATATCTACTTTACAGCCTGAATGATATAATTTCTTAAATTTAGTCAGTATAGAATGAACCTAAATTGATTCCCCTGAAAATGACTTCTTAATAAATTCTTTTTTCTTTTCCCATTAAAAAATTATCTTTCTAAACTTCTGAATCTGAGGAACTTCTCTGCTTCTTGAGTAAATGCTCTTACTAAGCATTTTTACCAAGTGATTTGCTTCTCAAATATCTTCAGGTTTGGCCGTGGCTCATAAATCTTTTATGCATCACTACCACTCTGCCATGTGGTTTGGATTTATTGCCTTTCCTTCAATCTGTATAATATTGGGTTGGCCAAATTTTTCATTTGGGTTTTTCCATACCATCTTACAGAAAAACCCGAGCAAACTTTTGGCCAATCCAACACTTCTTGGAGACAATAGGACTGTTTTCACATTCTCACTCTATGATAGCATTAACTTTACCTAAAAAGTGCCCTGCTGGTCTCTACTTGGCATTGGTCAAGTGCCAGTTTTGTTCCTAAAGTTGTGCTAGGTACCCTGAGTGTACAGGTGCAAAATATGGATTGTGCCTCCTAACAGTTTCAGTTCAGTCGCTAAGTCATGTCCGACTCTTTGCGGTCCCATGAATTGCAGCACACCAGGCCTCCCTGTCCATCACCAACTCCCGGAGTTCACCCAAACTCACATCCATTGAGTCAGTGATGCCATCCAGCCATTTTATCCTCTGTTGTCCCCTTCTCCTCCCGCCCCCAATCCCTCCCAGCATCAGAGTCTTTTCCAATGAGTCAACTCTTCACATGAGGTGGCCAAAGTACCGGAGCTTCAGCTTTAGCATCATTCCCTCCAAAGAAATCCCAGGGCTGATATCCTTCAGAATGAACTGGTTGGATCTCCTTGCAGTCCAAGGGACTCTCAGGAGTCTTCTCCAACACCACAGTTCAAAAGCATCAATTCTTCTGCACTCAGCTTTCTTCACAATCCAACTCTCACATCCATACATGACCACAGGAAAAACCATAGCCTTGACTAGACGGAACTTTGTTGGCAAAGTAATGTCTCTGCTTTTGAATATGCTACCTAGGTTGGTCATAACTTTTCTTCCAAGGAGTAAGCATCTTTTAATTTCATGGCTGCAGTCACCATCTGCAGTAATTTTGGAGCCTAAAAAAATAAAGTCTGACACTGTTTCCACTGTTTCCCCATCTATAGAAATAAATCTCAGATGCATGCAACAACTAGAGAATAGAGCCAAGGCGGTTTTGGGAAAAAAAAAAAAAAAAAGAAGAATATGGTAAACACAGGACATGGGCCCACCAGAGGGATGAGAATAGATATACATTGCTTTCTGGGAAACAGCGATCATTAGAGACAAGAAAAGGAAAGGGTACAGTGAAAAAACATTTCTACAGGCCAGATGGCTGACTGGCAGCACCACAGCTGGAGACAGCATACTTCGTAACCTGCTGTGGCCTCTTCTAGGCACACAATGCACTTTTCTCTATGGAGACATTATAAATAGTGCTTAGTTATCAACTTTGTTTACAAAGGGTGATTCAATCCAAAGAGGAACTAAACTATAGAGTACTAGAGAACATTAATAATTAACATTTTGGAGGATAATGCAATGTAAAAAGAACTTTTGCTTACCTTGCCTTACTTAAGGCTGACAACTAACCACTCTATGAGGAAGTTATGATTTCCATTTTCAAAATGAATAAAATAAAATTGACAGAAATTAAACATATTTCTTAAGGCCACTAATTTACCCCCAAATGATTACTGGTAGGTGTTATTGTGTTCCATCACTAAAATCTGTGCTATATCATACTGCCTCATATTTGGGATTAGAAAGGTTATGGATTTATGTGTATATGCATGTGCGTGTGTGTGTGTGTTGATGCTGTGTCAGAAAAGGGATTATTCTGTGAAGCAATCCAGCATTCAGCACGTTATTTCTAGAGGGAAAACATGTCAAATACTAACAACCCAAGTTGGAATCCAAATTTTAGAATATAACTCACTTATAAATTGCAAACTGATGACAGAAAATATAAATATGGGCCTCCAGCCTAGCATTTTACTATCTTATTTTTCTGTCAAGCAAAAAGATGTGGATTTCCTTTTCAGCATAGTTTTCCAAGTACTGATTGATGAGATCCTTGCAGATATACTAATATAGGTCTATTTTTCTCTCTCACATTAGAATAAATAATTGTGCTAGAAATGAAAGGATCCTCTTTATCAATAATAACAGACTTCTGAGACTTTCCTGAAGGTCTATCGGTTAAGACTCTGCATTTCCACTTCAAGGGGCATGGTTCAAACCCTGGTTGGGGAACTAGGATACCATGTGGGCCATGGCTGCACCATGTGGCCAAAAAACAAAACAAAAATAATAATAACATACTTCTCTGCTAAGTTGTATAATGCAGTAGTTTGGGAGGAACTTTTTGCTATATATCCATTACAAAATGGGGTTTATATTTTACTTAGACTGTTTGGCTTTAAATGAATATGCATTCCACACTGTATTCCATTTTATTTTCTAGTTTTTCCTATCTAAGATCAAGATTTTACTCAGAGACACTCAAGCCATATTTGTTTCAGTGAATTTGTAAGTCTTCCAAGCTCTTGGCTGTCTATTCCTAGATTATTCCATTACCTCTCTACTATGTTCCCTGACTTCCCATGCATCGGCCAGGATCCTTTTTGTGTTAAGAATTTTCACCAAGAATTAGAGATAAATGTCTAAAAGCATTTTGAAAAAGATTGTCTATTTCCTTTTCTATGGTTCCAAAAATCTGTCAACATGTGTTTAACAAAATGAGTCTGTAGTTTCCTTCTTTTGGAAAATGAATAATTGAAGACATGTGATGCTCAGTTAATATCTTCATGAGGCTTTGATCTCTGTTAATGCCTCTGCCAGCTGGCCAACATTCTAGAATGATTTAAACTATTAAATACTGGAATGTGGCAACTGTTTCCGTTTTTTCATAAAACTTTGTCAGTATTGGCATTAAAACACGTACACACATTTAAAAGATGATATGGACTGAAAGCTGAACAGTGACTTCTATTCCTACATCTTCTTCAGATGAAGAATTTTACCTGAAAGGATTGCTTTGTTGTTTTTCTTATAGTTAGTACTTGTTATTGTAATGTAATTTCTCTCATAGTTAGCACTTGCTATTGAGAAACAAAAGTTAAATAATTTGTTCAAATACATAAAATAATTGTCAAGGCTAGGATTAGACCACAGGTTTTCTAATTCTTATCTACTAGTCCTGAGCTTGCTTCACAGGATTCTACTCCTTCTGATCTCTATTTCTATAAGGCTGATACCAAGAGCTAAGCAGGAAGCTGTCATGGACAGTACAGATAGTCTCTAATGATCTTCTGCAAGCTCCCATGGCCATCATCTTTGCAACTTTTTGAGCTCTTCTCGGTCCTTTTATTAAAAGGTTTAGACTTATTTGCCAGTTAACTTGTGTTATTCTATCTTTTGTTGGCAATGTGGATTTAGCATTAAGTGTGCAATTGAAAGGGCTTCCCTGGTGGCTTAGATGGTAAAGAATCCGCCTGCAATTGTGGAGACCTGGGTTTGAGTGGAGATTATCTCTTCACAGTGAATTTGTTAAGTGCTGAATTATGGTATTGAGAATAATCATAGTTTTACTTATCTCCAGCGCTTTGGAATTATGCTCTGGTCATGCTTATGAGACATTTTGTGGGTTGGAAGATTTTTCCTTTCCCACCTGCCTAGACATGATATGTTACAGAACAACTCCAAGTAAAAGTCTGACCACATAGCCCAACCCCCAGGGGAAGTCAGAGGACTTGGGAGGACAAGCAGACACCCTCAAATGCAAAGCCTATTTGTCCAGACCTCTGTCTCCACTGAAAGCAAGGCTTCAGCCACCAGAAAATCTAAGAAAGCAGTAGATCTAGCTTGATCTACTGATAGAAGATAGAAGTCACGACTGAGTAATATTGTGAGACAGACAGAATGTGAAGGCTTGGAAGAGAGAGACTGGAAAGCCAGACTTTCTGGGGTAAGTGGCAGCATAGTCAGCACTCGATGCAGAAGTACTCAAGAAAACAAAGGCTGCATTTAATGAGTAAAATGACTTGGGAGAAAATACATTTCAAGAATTGCAAAAACTAACTTGTTAAATTAATATCAGCTAAAGTAAACAGGGGCCTTTATTTTGAAATTTGGAATTCTTTGCTAGGTAAAACCATTGCAAAAAGGCAAATAAGGGGTCAACAAAAAGAACAGACAGAAAGTCTCAGGGAAGTTTTAAATTATTTTTTATTAAAAAAAATCTGGAGCATTAAAACAAAATCATGTCTTTGGGATAGGACTTCCAAAAATATATCCTAAAATTTAATCTTACATAACTGCATTAGAAACTTTAAACACAAAGATATCAATGTAAGATTTTTATGATAAAAATGAAGGTACCATAAATTCTTAAAAACATGGAAGTTGTAAAATAAATGATTTTCTTCATGGTAAATGAAGAAGTCATTGTGTTCAAACAATTTAAAATAGCTTAACTTGTGCATTATGATACATCAGGTGAAAAATGTGAAAACTTTGCATTGGCAAAGTATTCGCTATGCACACAAAAGTTTCAAAATACAGACTGACTATCTCTTCAGTTCAGTTCAGTCTCTCAGTCATGTCTGACCCCTTGCGACTGCATGAACTGCATCACGCCAGGCCTCCCTGTCCATCACCAACTCCCAGAGTCCACGCAAACCCATGTCCATCGAGTTGGTGATGCCATCCAACCACCTCATCCTCTGTCATCCCCTTCTCCTCCTGCCCTCAATCTTTCCCACCATCAGGGTCTTTTCAAATGAGTCAGCTCTTCAGATCAGGTAGCCAAAGTATTGGAGTTTCAGCTTCAGCATCAGTCCTTCCAATGAGCACCCAGGACTGAGTTCCTTTAGGATGGACTGGTTGGATCTCCCTGTAGTCCAAGGGACTCTGAAGAGTCTTCTCCAACACCACAGTTCAAAAGAATCAATTCTTCTGCACTCAGCTTTCTTTATAGTTCAAATCTCACATCCATACATGACTACTAGAAAAGCCATAGCCTTGACTAGATGGACTTTTGTTGGCAAAGTAACATCTCTGCTTTTTAATATGCTGTGTAGGTTGGTCATCAGAGAAGGCGATGGCACCCCACTCGGGTACTCTTGCCTGGATAATCCCATGGACGGAGGAGCCTGGTAGGCTGCAGTCCATGGGGTCTCGAAGACTCGGACACGACTGAGTGACTTCACTTTCACTTTTCACTTTCATGAATTGGAGAAGGAAATGCTAACCCACTCCAGTGTTCTTGCCTGGAGAATCTCAGGGATGGGGGAGCCTGATGGGCTGCCATCTATGGGGTTGCACAGAGTCGGACACGACTGAATCGACCTAGCAGCAGCAGCAGGTTGGTCATAACTTTCCTTCCAAGGAGTAAGCATCTTTTAATTTCATGGCTGCAGTCATCATCTGCAGTGATTTGGGAGCCCAGAAAAATAATGTCTGACACTGTTTCCACTGTTTCCCCATCTATTTCCCATGAAGTGATGGGACCAGATGCCATGATCTTAGTTTTCTAAATGTTGAGTTTTAAGCAAACTTTTTCATTCTTCTCTTTCACTTTCATCAAGAGGCTCTTTAGTTCTTCTTCACTTTCTGCCATAAGGGTGGTGTCATCTGCATATCTGAGGTTATTGATATTTCTCCCAGCAGTCTTGATTCCAGCTTGTGCTTCTTCTAGCCCAGCATTTCTCATGATGTACTCTGCATATAAGTTAAATAAGCAGGGTTACAATATACAGCCTTGACGTACTCCTTTTTCTATTTGGAACCAGTCTGTTGTTTCATGTCTAGTTCTAACTGTTGCTTCCTGACTTGCATACAGGTTTCTCAATAGGCAGGTCAGGTGGTCTGGTATTCCCATCTCTTTCAGAATTTTCCACAGTCTATTGTGATTCACTCAGTCAAAGGCTTTGGCATAGCTGTGTCTTAGCAATGCAATTATGTGACATTTATTTCTCAATTATTTTTCAAATATTCTAAGGAACATAGAAAGTGGTCCAACATCACACATAAAAACTCAAGGTCTGCATTTGGCTGTCTAGCTTGTCATTTTTACTAGCTTTATGATCTCATTTACACTACCAGGCCTTGTTATTTTGGGCCTCAGTTTCCCCATCTGTGAAAATGGGACAATAATACTTAACTAATAGAACTGTTGCAAAGATTAAATGAAATAATGTAAAGCAATAGACAGTCCTGACACACAGTTACCATTTTAATAAATTTTAACCATTTATTATCTTTATAAAAAGGAAAATGTGCATATGCACATGCACACACATACATATCTAAGTTTTAAAACTTGAAAATAACCACAGCTGCCCATTCTAAAAGACAGTTGAGTATTGTTTAAAACCCAGTTTAATCACAGTTTATTTTGCCTACTTAGTTTACTTTGAGAAGGACATAGCAAGGAAACAGACAAAGAGTAGGCTGGTCAGGTCACCAGTGCAAGTCCTGCCTAAGTAAAGCATGCCTCTTCCCTACGGCTTCATTCAGCTCTGTTCCTCATGGATCATGTTTATCCAGTTCTCTCCTGATTGCTCAGTGCTTTGGGATGAATTGAGATGATTAATACTGTCTGGTGACATGATACTCCTAGAAATATAGATTTTCCTACAGACCGTTGGATGTGGAAGTGTAATGTTCAAATGCTTTTTTCCCACTCATGGAGGACTATAGACTCCATCTTCTTTACAGGCCACCTGTAAAAAGAGAGAAAGTGTTAGAAAAATGTACTGAGTTTAGTTTGTATATATTTGCCTGTTCTCTATAAGTTATAATAGTTCACTATCTCAAGTGTCTGTCTTTGCTTCAAAAAGGAACAAAGGGTGGATTGAAAGAGATAATCCCAGACTTCCCAGTGGTTCAGTGGTTAAGAATCCATCTGCCAGTGCAGTGGACATGGTTTTGATCCCTAGTCCAGGGAGATCTCACATGCTGCAGAGTAACTCAACCCACAAACTGCAACTACTGTGCCTGCACACTGCAATCACTGAAGCCCATACACCCAGAGCTTCCCTATGTTCCATAACAAGAGAAACTACAGCAATGAGAAGCCAGTGCTCCACAATAGAGTGTTGATCCTGCTCAGTGCAACTAGAGAAAGCTGGTGTGCAGCAACGAAGACCCAGCATGGCCAAAAACAAATACAGTAAATAAATAATGTTTAAAGAAAGCCAATCCCTTAGAGAACAAAACTGCCGGAGAACTAAGCAGTTTAATCCCAATTCTCCATTAGTGATCTCTGTCCATGGGACTGTGTAGTTTAGTAGAAAAGTAGAGGCTGAATTTTCAATCTAGACTTACTACAGCTAAAATTGGGAAAATTATTTAATTTCAGAATGTTGAATTTTCCATTTATAAATCAGGATATATAACAGATACTTCAGAGAGTTATTAAAAGGATTAACAATTATTTGGAATAAGATACATGGTATGTAGTAGGCATCCACTGAATGATAGCTGCTATCATACAGGAACTAAACACAAGGAAGTGTGGAATTTCCATAATGATAACAAGTGCAAATAATTGCTAACATATAACATGTACCAAGAATTATTTTGAACACTCTCCTTATAACAGTCCTCTACAGTTAGTCCTCACAACAGCCTTTAGAGTTGGATAATATTATCAATTTACCCAATATTAATTTATATAATATCAACTTTTCTCTGTTTTTAGATAGTGAGCATGAAATGCACTTTGAAGCTCTTTGCAACTCTATTAACATCTGTATTATAAAGTATCTCTCATGCTCCAGGTTATGAACTCTTCAATGACAAAAACTAGATCTTCGTATTCTCATTTTTTTTTCCTGGTTTATAGTATTCTAAGCTTAAGCTATTTACCTCTGAGGTTGGAAACTAAGCACTAAGTACTGTGTTCAGCACAGAAATTAATTTCATTTAAGATTTTAGGAGCTCCAAAGAAATGAGTGGGTTTCCCTGAGAGCTCAATTGGTAAGGAATCCTCCTGCAATGCCGGAGATCCTGGTAGGATTTCTATAAGCCGGGGTCAGGAAGATACGCTGGAGAAGGGAAAGGCTACCCACTCCAGTATTCTGGCTTGGAGAATTCCATGGACTATACAGTTGCAAAGAGTCAGACACGACTGAACAACTTTCTCTTTCACAAAAGAATGGACTAATTGCATCTTTGTCATTCACAATACATATTTGCACATTTAAAGATCAGAATTTTATGGTAATTATCAAGCTCATTCATCAGTTTGTATTGAGTAACAGCTCAATAGAGATGTTATCCAGGGTGGAGTGCTGTATATTGCTGCTTTGGGAGATCTGTTGCCGATTCAGTGTTTTCGTGACCTTCTGCTGGGCACACCAAGTCAACCACAATATAGTCCATTCATTTCATCTGGTGATACTCTTTGCTCAAGGCCTGTGTCCACATAATTAATGGAACCAAGTGTGTAAAAATTTGGACCAGTCTTTAGACCATAGAAATAACCAGGGACTAGGTTGCAATCTACAGAGTCTGGTTAAGTGGCCACAAACATGGCTAGAGTCAGATACACTGGGTTTGCTCATCAGAGAACTGCAAGCAATCAGTAGAATGCACACTAGCAAAAAGTCCTTATATTGATATATAATTCTTTTCTGCATGAGGACAGCAAAGAAAATGAATCCAAAAGAATGTTTACAGTCATTATAATAAATCTGTTTGAAATCTACAAATCTCCTTCAGAACAGTATTTCATGAAATTGAATTCAATGAATTGCCTGCAGACATTTCAGGAAAGAGTCAGGGATTAAATGACTTTTGCACAATAAGTTTATTTTCTTGATGATATGAGTGCTTTTAAAATAGGACATTTACATAATTTTAACGCAGTCATATGTAAGTGGTTTGTGGTCTAGAGTATTTCACCTGCTGAGTAATCTTTTCATCGGCTTATGGAAATCCTATGGTTGTTCAGGAATCTGTTTTTACATTCCAATAGGGACATGGAGAAGTTTGAAAAGCCCATAATTTCCTTTTAAATTTTACTCACCAGTAATACAAGATGATACTTACTTAGAGATGCAACTACCTATACTAATGATTGCCATCTCCTTGGAAATAAGCATGCAATTTTTTTAAAGAGAAATATTGATTGCTATTTGCAGACCCTGTTAATGTTTTTATCTCTTTCTTCCTGCAGAGTTGTTTCAAGAGTCTCACATAACTTTGAAGTAAATGTTAGTCAAATATTGATTCCAACTCTATAATAGAAATGTTGAGGACACAGTGAGTGAGATGATACAAAATATCTATGATATTTATTTATATATCTATTTATATCTATGATATAAAATATCTATGTCATGTTAGAATGCTTCAAAATTAATGCATCACCCTCCTGAAAATTTCAAAAGAAGCTATGTAGGCAGTAGTATTGCAAATTCTAGAGCATCAGTTCCACCTTCTAAAGTGAATTCTGAGATTAGTGAATTAATGAATGCTTAGAAATTAGACAGTGCTGAACAAGTGAGCAAAAGATTATGATTTATAGGACATAACTGGAAGCAAGTCAAGTTGACTGGTAAGGTTATGAGTATATTAACAAAGATAATATCATATTGAATATAAGGACCCATCTCCTGGCAGTCTAAAAATACAAGTTCAGAATGCTCTGGTGGTACAGTGGATAAGAACCCACCTGCCAATGCAGGGGACACAGGTTCGATCTCTGGTCTGGGAGGATCCCATATGCTGCAGAGCAATTGGGTCCATGCGCCACAACTACTGAAGCCCACGCACCTACAGCCGGTGCTCTGAAACAAGAGAAGCCGTCCATTGAAGAGCCGATCAATGCACTGCAACCAAGAGGAACCCCTGCTCACTGCAACTAGAGCAAAGTCCACACACCACTGAAGACCCAGCACAGCCAAAAATAAAACAAATTTTAAAATATGTTAAAAGGAAAAAAAAAACTTCGACTATGAGTAAACAGTGATGGACAGGGAAGCCTGATGTGCTGCAGTCCGTGGGGTCACAAAGTGTCAGACATGACTGAGCCACAGAATTGAACTGATTAGTAAATAAGAAGGAAAAAGGAAAATACGAAGGGAAAGCCACAGTAGGTTGATGACCTACTCTGGAAGGAGAGAGATGTGCATCTACTTTGTGAAGAAAAGTATGGTGTAGGGTCTCAGCCAGGCAAAAGTTTAAAGAGAGATCATATATTCTGCAAAAACTTCTTTTGGAAGAATATTCATCATTGCCTCTCAATCATGTAATTATTCTTTCCTGTTAAGTAAATGAACAAAAGAACTTGCATGAAATCTCTGCATGATCTATTCTATTGTTTTAGTGATTGTCATTTATAGGTGCTGCTGCTGCTGCTGCTCAAGTCGCGTCAGTGGCTGTAGAGCTAATAAAACATTCTCTGTCTTGACAGGTAAATAATCATAAAGAAGCTTATAATCCTTTCTTTCTTTTCAACTGAGTAGCTTAAAAATTATTATAAAATATTTTAGAAGTTAAGAATGATGTAAAAATAATCTAGTAAATAGTTGTTCCACTTTAGGAAATAAAAATCTATACCACAGTTGAAGTCCCTGTAGATGCTCCTTGAATGCATCTCTAGGAGTTGCTCCTATTTTGAATTTGATCATGAAATGTGCAGAATCACCTGGAAGTTCTTTCTGTTGGGCAACCATGATGACCTATAAAGTCAGTAAGTAAATGAAAGTCTTTCAGTCATGTCCATTGCTTTGTAACCCCATGGACTACAGAGTCCATGGAATTCTCCAGGCAGAATACTGGAATGGGTAGCCTTTCCCTTCTCCAGGGGATCTTCCCAACCCAGGGATGGAACCTCCAGGTCTCCCACATTGCAGGTGAATTCTGTACCAGCTGAGCCATAAGGGAAACCCAAGAATACTGTCCCTTCTCCAGCATATCTTCCTGATCCAGGAATCGAACTGAGGTTTCCTGCATTGTAAGTGGATTCTTTACCTAACTGAGCTATCAGGGAAGCCCTGATGACCTATAGAGCTATTTTAATAGTCAATGCTTTGGATCTGGCTATTGGCAGTAGAAAGTTTCAAAGTAAAAAAATGTTCAGAGAGAATTAGGATAATGAGCTTTGACTTATTCATAGTGAAAATTTGCTAATGTTCTGATAAAACAGAGAATAGGAACTCAACATAATAGAGAATAGCCAATCAAAAATAATTTAGTTCAAATTCCTAGATGCTTCTTTGAGATCAAGTCAGTCTCTGTCCCATTCTCCTGATCTTGTTTGCAACCCTATTATTCCAACTACCCTCCAAAGGAAGAAAACATCTTAGGTTGAGAGCTGGGAGGCGTACACCTCTATTGTTTTCTAGGTCACATACCCCTCGGTGTTCCTCTGATTTCGGTCACTACAGTGGGGAAGAGTGCCAGACAATAATCTCAGCAGCACCTTGCACTGGGAACTTCCACATCAAGAGCTGGCATCTTTCTGCATTCCACCTCCACAGCTTTCGCTAAGGTAGTAGGAGTGTGCCTGACTAGTGTCCAAGAACAGCTGGCTCAGAGCTGGGGTGGGGGGCGGGGTGGGGAGGAAGGCAGGATAATGCCCCTGGCCCCTGGGAGCCATCCTCAACCACTGGCTGGATGAGAACTGATGGTTATCTACTCCAGACTCCAGACTTCTAAAGGAGAATATTCTCAATTCTCCAACATTGTCTGCTTCCTGGAAACTCCAGGGAAATGGAGACCCTGTTGTCTACAGCAGCAACTCAATGAGGAATGCTTGCTTACACTGACTTTACACACGTCCCTGTTCCATTTCTGTTTCTTTTCTCTGGTGTCCTGCATCTCTTCACAGATGAACTGCTGCTGCTGCTGCTGCTGCTAAGTCACTTCAGTCGTGTCCGACTCTGTGCGACCCCAGAGACGGAAGCCCACCAGGCTCCCCTGTCCCTGGGGTTCTCCAGGCAAGAACACTGGAGTGGGTTGCCATTTCCTTCTCCAATGCATGAAAGTGAAAAGTGTAAGTGAAGTCACTCAGTTGTGCCTGACTCTTAGTGACCCCATGGACTGCCAGGACCCAAAGCCTTGTTTAGATTCTGATCTTAGGAAAGTAAAAACTAAGGCAATTCTTTTAAAAAGAGAGAAAAAAAAATTTTTTTTAATTATTTTTTCTACAAAAATACATCTCTTTCATCCACATGTACACTGTTATACTTACAGTGAATAGCCAACAAGGACCTACGGTATAGCATGTGAAACTGCCCAGTATTCTGTGGCAGGCTGGATGGGAAGAGAGTTTGGGGCAGAATGAATACATGTACAATTCAGCTGCTCTTCTCTGCGCTTGAAACTATCACAGCTTTGCAAATTGACTATATTCCAATATTAAATAAAAAGTTTAAAAAAACACATAAAAGAAACACTCTGGGAGTTCCATAGATTGTAAAACTATTTATCTTTCCATAGCCCAGGAACATTAAAGTTCCTTGGCTTGCATTCCTTTGGTCTTATGTTGTTTTCTCTTTTTGGACACAACCATCAACACCCTGCATCCTAGTTTGGTTGCAGGATGGGGATAATGCAACCCCTGATGCTCTGCCCCTCACCGTCTCTTAGTTTTACGTTGCAATGAACAAATCTGTGCGTGTCCGTGCTCAGTCACTCAATAGTGTCTGACTTTTTTGTGACCCATAGACTATAGCCCACCAGTCCCCTCTGTCCATGGGACTTCCCAGGCAAAAATACAGGAGTGGATTGCCATTTCTTACTCCAGGGGATCTTCTTGATCCAGGGATCAAACTCACGTCTCCTGAATCTCCTGCATTGGCAGGCGGATTCTCCTGCATCTTCTGCATTGGTAGGCAGATTGTTTACCACTGAGCCACCTGGAAAGCCAAACAAAGTGAGTCACCATATTTCTGGGATATGCTTTAAGCTTGCTCAAGAGGTTACAGCTCTTGTATACTTTTCCCAAGTGGCCTGATCTCAGTCCCTATGGTTAGTTGTGTTTGTTGGCAATGAATCTAAAGATCTAAGTATGGTCTGCCTTTATAAAACACTAGACCGTGAGTCAGAGACCCCTGGTTCCTTTTTATGATTCTACTTAGTATATTGAGTAACCTCCTACCTTCTCTGGGCAGTTTTTCCATCTGTAATGGAGCCACCCAACTATATGCCAGACTAAGAGCGGCAGAGTTAGTTCTAGGAGACTTTTAGAAGCTTAAATTAGAATTAAGCTAATTCTACTGCACCGTCCTGTGTTTAAAATCAAAAGTATTTCTGTGAGTTGTTTTATTTTGATGTGGTTGGAAATATGTTTTGACTACAAAAGAAGTAAGAGTGATGTTTCATCCTTCTGTTTAATAGTTGAATTCTGATGCAGGGTGACTATCTATAACTGAGAGAAACAAAAACATTTAAAATACTGAATAACATATTAGTTCTTTACATTATTTTCTAAACCTCATCCTGGCCAAATCAACATTATATTCCCTTCTAATAGCAAGATTTCATTCCTTTGCATAAAACAATGCATCAATCTACAGGATACTTCTGGGAAGTGGAGCTTGGCATTTAAGAGTACTCTGTTAGAACATACACACAAACCTCTCCCACACTAAAACTCTGTGCGTGAAAATATAGGTTGCGGAAGGGAGATGAGTGGAAGCAAGGAATTGTATGTGATGGAAAAGCTCCTTTCTTTCATTTTACTTTTAGCATGGGAATGTATGTGTGGAGCAGGGGGAGACATGGGTTCAATCCCTGGTGGCCGGGGGAGGAGTGGGTGGGAAGATGCCCTGGAGGAGGAAATGGCAACCCACTCCAATATTTTTGCCTGGAGAATCCCATGGACAGAGGAGCCTGGTGGGCTACAGTCCATGAGGTCACAAAAGTCAGATATGACTTAATGCTTGAGCACATCTTTGTAATAGAGATGGCTTATAGTTCTGCAAATTCTCTTTAATGTTCATTGATAAAAGCTATGGCCCATTCATTTACCTTATCATCAAGCACCATAACCAGATTAATGACTATTTTATCTGCAACACTGAAGAAGGGGTTGATATGGGGGAGGAGTGGAGGTAATTTTTATTTGGAAGGAGAGACAGGAGGCTCTGGAGAGCAGGCTCTGGTTTGCCAGAGAGCATTGATAAAGCTGTAGGTGCCAAGATGCAAGAACAAGGGAGAAGCTAAGAAGCTTGGGAATGAAGGCGGGTTGGTACCAAAAAGAAAAACTGCTTAACAATCATGACTTTGCAATTTTCCTTGATGAACTCACAATGATGTGTCTAGGTTAGCACAGAGATGACAAAATTCCTCCCATCAGCTCATCCCAGTTTTCCCAGTAGAGTCTGGTCCCCGCCTAGAAAAAGAGAGAAAAAGGTTAACTTAAAAAGCTGTAAAAAAGAAAAACTCTCTATATTACTATGTACTCAAACACACACATGAATGTTTGAACACATCCCCCCTCCATATTTAATTACTGGTATATTAAAAATATTAGGATTCAAATCCTAAAATATTAATCCTTTATAACTATCATACAGTACATGAAGAAATGATTCTTATGACATATGCTTCTCAGTTTCTGAACATCTCCTTACTATCTAGTTTGAGAGGCTATTTCAGGCTTACCTCATACTTTCTCTTTGGTTGCTCTCAAGCCTTTGTTAAAGTGCTCTACAACTACCCCCTTATAATTCAGTGTGTGAGTATTGCTGGTGATGACATCGGACAGAGGAGGTGTCCACCATCCTCCCTTTGGCTGACACTTGCTCAAAGCAGCAGCTGCCTATCACCAAGGGTCACAATCCAGAATTCCAGACACCCATAGTGCCTGCGTACATTTCTTTAGGACTCCATTATATTCCAGATTCCATTGGTTTCTGTAAATGATTTATTAAATGAATTTAAAAATAAACATATTCATATCCTCTTAGTATTGTGTAGTCTCTTATATCCTGGTTCATATCCTTTCATATTTGAATCTCCAGATTTCAGTATAGCTTTCACCACTTGGTAGATTCTTAATAAATATTTGATCAGAGGAAGGAAGGAAGGTCCATTTTATCAATATTATTAACAATTCAGATAGAAATATTAAATGCTATATTATTCATAAGTCCTGTAGCCAATGCCTGGCAAATAGAAGGTACACTATGATAGTACCCAAAGGAAAAGCTGAGCTATTTCTGTAATCTGATGGTTCTGGCACATAAACAACAGAAAATAATTATTTTGGTTTACTTCATTCTCAACATTCCCTTTGACAACATAATAAGTAAAAGAAATTATGAAAATGTGCATTTGATGCTACCTTTGTTCAGCCTCAAATTTTGAACAATTTTAAGAAAGCTATTTTAAAGGACAATGGTAAATTGAGTTTTCTGATCAAATCATTGTGAAGTAAGTGACTGTCCAGAAAGCATGTGTAAGTACTAAATTGAAACCACAAAACCAACAGATGAATCCTAAGTAGAAAGTACAAAATCTGAAAATTATGGTTACCTGTTGGGAGCCAGCGTGGAGAGCTCCCCTTGTGGCAAAGGTCATGAGGAAGGAGGCTTGGCATACTCAAATGCGGGATCGAGCCTCAGGAGCCCCCTGGATATTCTCGAGCATCTACCCCCCAAAAACCAGAGTCTGCCTACTTCATTGCTTTGTGCTCTCACCCCTGACTTTACTGGGGCTGTCCCCCACCACTATCTTGCTCTCTTTGATAAAGAGTTAACTTACAGCTCCAATTAATAAAGTTCCTGGGCATTAGGAGTGTTTAAATCCAAACCCCTCAGATAGCTCTTTAACTGGCCTGACAAGTTTACCTGGACTCCTACAGCCATGCATAGGATTGTCTACAGTCTCTCAGCCTCGAGAGGCAAGGGAAGCTTAAGATATTCAAATAGCCTAGAGTCTCTCAGAAAGTTAGAAACTGTCAGAATAAAACTAAAAGATTTCATTAATGAGCTAATGCTTGCTGCCAAGTTTCCACATCCCCTGTACTGTATCCTTGAACGTGTATTAATTAATATAGTTGGTATGTAGAAAAAATAAGTAGTGGCCTTGGTGTTAGCAACTTTAGACCCTTAAGGTAATAAAATTTTTCCTTTGTTGTAAACCCACTGCGCCTCTGCCCTATAGGAATGCAGCTTTATCTTCGGAGGGCGCCAAACCTTAGAATAATTGCTCTTAAGAGAAAATGAGTCTTATGGTTGACAAAACTTTGTCAAGAGTCATAAAATGTTAATAGGCCTTCTGGCCAGAAGATGATGTAGAACACCTGAACCATTTGCATACAATAAGTTTACAGGAAGAAAGCCCGGCTTACAGCATGACTCCACCCCTTCCCCCATTATCCTCTATGCATAACTTAAGGTATAAAAACTACTTTGAAAAATAAAGTGTGGGGCCTTGTTCACCGAAGCTTGGTCTCCCCGTGTCATTCTTTTTGCTTCCTTTTCCTCTTTTTCTTTTCCGTTCTTCCTTCATGCCAAAATAATTTGGAGCATGGGGGTCCTCTGCGACCACTTATCTGCCTGGGCTTCTAAGACCCACTCCAGAAGCTGCCTAAGGTGGGGCACCTTCCGCTATTCGAGAGAGCGCCTGCGGCCTCCGTGGTCAGAGCAAGTTCGGTGTCACAAACTTTACTGACTTCCCGCGTAAACCAGTTATTATTGAGCATCTAACAAATCTCTCAGCCTTTGCTATCCCTTTATCGCCAACGCCGTCATCCTGAGGGAATCCCTGGACCCCGACAGTTACCATGTTTGCAATAAATTTATAACTGCCTGAACATTGCTGCAGTTTTACACAAACCAAAAGAGTCTATAAATACATTAATGCCTAGACTAGTTTCAGAAAATAGTTACACTTCTAGCTGTAAGAATGAATCAAAGTTTAGGATTATAATTGACTTTGATGGGAAACAGAGGGACAGATCAGTGAAGAAGCACATAGATTTAGTGTTAGTGACAAGGTTCTAGCTTTGCTACTCACAGTGTGCATTCATGAGTGTTTTTGTTATGCTTTTCATAATGCTTTTTATTTTTCATCTTTTGTAAATATTTCTTTTTATTTATCAGTTGTTGCATAATAAAATAGCATATAGTCAACATTTTGGAGACTACTAGTCTACTACTAGTCTAGTATATCAAGCTCTTGGTTACCTTATATGTTAAATCAAAATAATGGTTATAAAATTATCATTTCAATTAGATGAAATATGCAACAGAATGCCTGGTATATGTGTGCAGCATATATAACCATTTATGCTAATCTTTGTTCCAATTTTAAAATTGGTCTTTGAAGGTACACTTTAATTTTGGTAAGTTTCAAAAGATTATGTATGAATACTGCATTTGAGTTCATCTTGAAATGCTTTAGGTGTACAAGTACATTTTTGATGAAAGTGACCATGTCTTAACTGAACAGCTTTCTCTGAAGTGTAGAGAGAATATGAAACATGTGTCCTCCATATAGTATTGCAAATGCTGTTTAATGTCTTTGTCTTGACTGCCTGCAAGCACTAGCCATAAAGCAATTAAGAATATAATTTTAACAACTCACATAAAACATTTAGTTGGAAATCCTGGGCATATGGTGAGTCACATTTAATTATTAATTGTTATTTATCTACACTACAACTAGACTGTCTAAATTACTTTCTTACAGGATAAAGGAAAAAACTTCTGTAGATTAGTAAGTTCAACAGTTTAATCTTATTTCTGCTTATTTTCCTGAGACAAAAATCAAATATGTAGTAGAGCATGCACATCAAGTCTTTCTCAATTATTCTGAAAAGTCTATAAGCTCACTCAAGAAAATATAGTTTTCTATATTTTTATCTAAAGTGTATACTCAGACCACCTTGCTAAATTCCGGGCTGCACAATCCCTAGCATTGCTGGGCTATCTACACTGCTGGCCCCTTCTTGCTCTGCAAAACCAAACCAGCAAACATGGAAGATGGTGCACCATTTAGAGCTGGGTTTTGAAGCTGAATTCAGAATCAGTTGAGAAATACCATCGGAGATGTGTTTGGATCTTTCCATTGAAGGTTAAATTAATTCTTTCCATTATCCCATGGTATCACGAGTGAAAGCAGTGATGGTAACCAGAAGTACTATTATGTCCCTACCATGTTCCAGGCAGAGCTTCCCTGGTGGCTCAGACTGTAGAGAATCTGCCTGCAATACAGGAGACCAGGTTTCAATCCCTGGGTCAGGAAGATCCCCTGAAGAAGGAAATGGCAACTCATTCCAGTATTCTTGCCTGGAGAATTCCACGAACAAAGGAGCCAGGTGGGCCACAGTTCATGGGATCACAAAGAGTTGGACATGACTGACTGACTAAACATTTTCACTTTTTCTTTCATATTCTAGGCAAAATGTTCAGCACTTTACAAGCACATGTGACCTACTTCAAATCTCATAAAAACCTCTATGAAGAAAGTGTGATTATCTTGAAGTAACTTATTCAAGCTATGCCACTATTGAATTAAACTAGAATACCAAACTTCTGATTCTTATCTATAACTTTTGAGGGTGATGGATATTTTTAACCTCTATACCACAGTAACCAGTGAATCAGTGAAGTTGCTTAGTCATGTCTGACTCTTTGTGATCCCATGGACTGTAACCTACCAGGCTCCTCCATCCATGGAATTTTCCAGGCAAGAGTACTGGAGTGGGTTGCCATTTCCTTCTCCAGGGATCAAGCCTAGGTCTCCCTCATTGCAGGCAGACGCTTTACTGTCTGATCCACCATGGAAGCCCAAAGTAGTTCTTAAATGGTCACTGTATTAATTACTTTATGATTTATTCAAATATCTACCAGTTGCAATCAGTTGCCAAGCATTTCTCCTAGAATTACATTATCTAGCCTAGAAAGCATTTTTCACTGTCTTGAAGGAAGTCTTTGAGGCTCCATCTTAAGACCTTAAAGAAATAAGAGAAAGAAATAATGAATTAGTCATGATCTTATAAAACCTTTAATCTGTGGTTTTCCTGACAGGATCTTACATGATTTATGATTTACAGCTTTTCTCTGTGTTTCAGGTAGAAGAAAATAAAGAGGAAAGGGTTCTGAAACGGCTTTGCAAGTATTTTTGGTAAAAAACAAAAAATAAATAATTGCTAACTAACCAACTTATAAAAGAGGAAAAAAGTAAAGATTAGAGATTTTCTCATCCAAGCAGGCTAGACCACGCACTATTTGAAGTGTTCAATGTCAAGTATAATTCATTAACCACTTTCATTGAGACTAGCCTTGAAGAAAAATATATAGACACATTTAACAGCCTTCTTGACCATTTCAAACATATGAGGCTTGCTTTTCTATCTTCTTCCAACCAGTGGGCAATTAATTATTAAGGAGACCACCTACACTTTCAATTATTATTATTACCATAAATTTTTGCTGTAGTAAATTCTTACTGTTTGATTCATTTTCTATGAATACAGAGCCCTGAAGGGATATGGATTTGGGGCCACCTTGTGACGGATTTAGAAAAGTCCTGGAGGCTGACCCCTAGGATCAGAAATTTTATTTCAGTTACTAAATTGTTACCTTTCAACAAATATATTTTGCAAAGGGGTTCCATATGGTAATGGCTGATTTTTACTAATGAAAGAATGATTACCAGTGTTAGACTAAGTTGACTTGTTTTTATGTTCCAGCCACTGCCATAAACATATATATATATATATATATTAATATAGTAAATCATTTTTTGCTCACAAGAATCCTATGAAGTAAATGCCGTCATATCGCCACTTTATAGATGAGGCAGCCAAGGTTTAGAAGGAATAAATAATTTGTCTAAGTCCTTGCAGAGAGCAAGTGAGGTCTTAAGAAGCCTCAAAATATTCTGGCTGAAGATATGAAAAAAGCGCTCTTCTACGTGAAAGTGAAAAATGACATGAAGTAAATCACCGTTTAGGAACATTTAAAAGCTTCGAATTGTATGCAATTAGGATATTTTGGATTATATATCTGTACTTATAAATGCACAAAATAACATAAAAAGGCAATAATCCTGGAAGAAAACCAAAGAACTGATAATCTTAATCTTATGAACAAACTCAACAGTATAGAAATTGCAAAGCATAAATAACGACATGCCTGGTACTTATCTATTTTTGATCTTTCAGTCATGTTAAAAGATAATTTGTGTGTGTGTATGTGTGTGTGTGAAACTAAGGAGCACATATTTTTCAAGCTAAAATGAGTGCTAAATACTCTTGAATTCTATTTACAGTGTGCTGCAATTTTCACTGAATTATGCATCCTATATTTTTCCTTCAGGGATCACAGACAACAGCCTCAAAAGTAGAAACACTACTTTCTCCCTATGTTGTTTGAATTTCCTATCTCCATTGTTGACATAGATTTGGGGTTCCATAACCCGATCCCCGCTTCATGGAAGAACTTTGCTGTCTGGGGGCAGGGAGCTGCTTTGACCAAGATAATGGCCTTCCTGGGTCAGCCTGCATTCAGTGTCTCAGTGAGAGTACAAAGGTGGGTCATCTCAGCTCCAGGTGGGGTGACATTATTTTGCTCCAGGTGGGGTGACATTATTTGCTCTGGGCTAAGTCTATGTAGGGCTTGCAGAACACGTCAACTGTTTTCTTTTGTCCAATTCTGCTCCCTCCCCCTTTTTTCTTAGGTTTTGATCCTTAATGTATGTCTTAGACTTCAAAATCATCTTGGAATTTGCCTCCTGTTTTTTTTTAATTGTAATAAAAAGCACATGACATCAGTTTTACTCCCTTAATCATGCTTAAGTGTACAGTACAGCAGTGTAACTACATGAACTTTGTTGTTCAATAGACATCGAGAACTTTTTCATAAGTATCTGCTTCCTGAAAAGTCAATCCGTGACCACACTTTCTCTAATGATCTAAATCTTTTCAGGATGTTTTGAAGTGTAGTTCTTCTTTCTTGGTAATATCCTAAACAGGTTTGCAATATGAAATTGTGAGACTGAAAGATGGCAGAAACCATATAATGTAGAGTATCTGCAATGATCTCATCCCTTTTTAAAATGGGGTCTGTGAATGTTTTCCATGCACCTTGAGGATTATGTTTTCTCTTTTTCGAGCCTGCATAAGAAGTGGATAAAAATTGGAAGACTTTCTCCTGGGAAGTTTCAAGAAGACAGTGAAAGGTAATTATTTTTATTGAGAGGCCAAAACAACGTTGCAGGTATCTAACAAAGTTTTTGACTCAAAGTTTTCAGTCCTGAGCATCCTATTTGGGATTTTAATTGTGTTTACTCAAAGTTGATGTCACATCAAAACTTTGTACTTTGGTAACACTACAATAGGTTAGCCTCTTGTAGTGGTTTTCAGTCCTGTTGCATTAATTTAAAGGTGGCTAAGAATTTTTTTGCTACTTCTTCCATTGAGAGGCAGAATCTAATTACCCTCCTCTGAATCTGAGTTGACATCAGTGAATTCCTTGACAAATAGGATGTGACACAAGTGATACGGCATGACTTTTGAGCTAGATCTTGCAGCTTCACCTTAATCCGTAGGACCACTCTTCTTAGGAGTCTCTGAGCAGACTAGTGTTTTCCTCAAGACTTGACAGGTAGGGTTAGAGGGACAGATGAGGAATGAGGAAACTTTTGAGGGTTTAATTACTAAGATGAATGTTTTTGATGATGGAACAATCTGGTGATGATTTCGTAAACCTATATGTATACCAAAGACCATAAAGTTGTTCATTTTAAATATGTACAGTTTTTGTAGGAAAAGTATGCTTCATTAAAGTTGCAAAGAGACACTGATGTATAGAACAGACTTTTGGACTCTGGGACCGGGAGAAGGTGGGATGATTGGGGAGAATAGCATTGAAATATGTATAATATTATATCTGAAACGAGTCGTCAGTCCAGGTACGATGCCCGATAACAAATGCCTGGGGCTGGAGCACTGGGACGACCTGGAGGGATGGTGTGGGGAGGGGAGAGGGAGGAGGGTTCAGGATGGGGAACACGTGTATACTGGTGGCGGATCCATCTTGATGTATTGTAAAAGCAATACAATATTGTAAAGTTAAGCAAAATAAAAAAAAATAAATAAAGTTGCAAAGAGAGATGGAAATTGGTTATCTCAAAGGATTTCCTCAGGTGCCAGAAAGTCTGGCCCAGAGGACTCATAGCTGGGGAAAAAAAGTCAACTAAATTTCACAATAGAATGAAGCTGGCAAAGGCAACATAGCTATTCCTCACTGGATAGAACACCACAGATTGCATCACTTGATCCCTGAACTCCTAAAAAATGATTGCTCTAATGAAAGTGTTTGTTTCTGGTGCTGCGTCTGAAAAGAGATGCACCTGCATCTTCTGCTACCACCCATTGCCAGTTACACTAGCTCTTCCGGGTGAGTTTCAACACAGATCATCTTCTTAGGTACTAAACCCTATTGGGAGTCCTCAGATCAGCCCAGAAGCATCTATTAAAGTTCATTAAAAATACATTTGAATCAGTTCTAATGAGGTGGATGAAACTGAAGCCTATTATACAGAATGAAGTAAGCAAGAAAGAAAAACACCAATACAATATACTAACGCATATATATGAAATTTAGAAAGATGGTAACGATAACCCTGTATGCCAGACAGCAAAAGAGAAACAGATATATAGAACAGTCTTTTGGACTCTGTGGGAGAGGGAGAGGGTGGGATGATTTGGGAGAATGGCATTGAAACATGTATAATATCATATATGAAACGAATCTCCAGTCCAGGTTTGATGCAAGATACTGGATGCTCAGGGCTGGTGCACTGGGATGACCCAGAGGGATGGTACAGGGGGAGGGATGTGGGAGGGGGGTTCAGGATGGGGAGCACATGTACACCCATGGTGGATTCATTTTGATGTATGGCAAAACCAATACAATATTGTAAAGTAATTAGCCTCCAATTAAAGTAAATAAATTTATATTTAAAAAAAGAAAAAAAAATCTTTTTGAGGAGGAAAATGTGTTTTTGTTGTTCCTTTCAACAGGTTTTGGTACCTAGTCTTACCATCTCACAATCATACTATGAAACCAGGGCTTCACAACAAGCTAAACAGTTCATAACAGGGTTTGGCAAACAAATACTTAACAACCAACATTTGTTGACCAATAAAAGTACAGAAATCCAGTCAGTCAAATTTTTCCTGGGACTCTTTTTCACTATGACAACTCGAAATGTATATATGATGAAATTTCAAAGTAATTGTGTTGGTCAACTTTTCTTTAATAGAGGTTCTTAGACCATTGGTCTCTACCAAAAATAATTGTCCAAAATTGTTTAATAGACTTCAGTTACTCAACATTACCATTACTTGCTTCCCTTTCATACATATCCAGTATACTTTTCATCTACAGAGTATACCTAAACTCCAGCACAAATCTTCCCCTCTAGTATATCCTTCTATTTGTTGATTACTTGAGCTTCTCCTAAATAAAAGCTTTTTAGATCCAAATCATGGGGTTTTCTATGACACCCAGCAGAGAAAAGGAGTATGCTTTATTTTCCCCCCATCTCTTCCTTCTATTGAGATAGTTTTCATTAGCATGCTATGGCACTAATATACCTGTACTTTAAAGACAGTAAAAATAGTCTTGTCAATGTACCTTCTTCTACTATAAATTTTAGATTTGTATGACCAGAGTCATCAGATGTCTTTCTTTAATTCTATAGACTATTCAAGGAATTTTATCTTCTCAATAATATACCTTGTTTGGGGGACCTCAAAAGTTATAACATGTACATCATCACACAGTTGCAAATTCTAGCTTCTAGATTCAGGATAATACAATCTTTTTAAAACTACTTTGAAAGTAAGCACTCATAGATGCCAACTTCTTACCACCTTAGACAGTTCCCATGAAGCCCAGGACCCCTCGTTCTCTGTCAAATATATCTTGTCTATGTATCCAGATGATCTGTTGCTGGTAGAAAGTAATTTAGAAAGCTACTTAATCATCTGCAAAGTGGTTATATGAATTTACATTTCTCTTTGGGCACTGTATGTGTTCACCTTTTTCCAGATACTAATGTTCAGAGTTGTTTGATATATTGTTTCTTAGTACCTCATTGTGGTCTAATTTGCATTTCTGTTAGGCAGAAAGCATAAGCATCTTCTCACTTAAATTTATTCTCCTACATTTTGTAATAGATGGTCTTTTTCTTCTTGCTTTAATTAATTGAATAAGCTGAAAACTCATTGTGGAAAAATGAAATTTTTATCATGTTTTAAATTGGTGTTGGTGACACATTTCAGATGCACCTAAAGTATCTCTGACTTTACTAGGTCTTAATAGGAATAATTTTCAATCTGCTCCACCTTTATTCAGAGTTTTCAATCTTTCTCCTAACTATTGCACTAGACTACTCTCATCAACTCTAATGTGCCTGTAAGTCTGTATACATATAAGAATACCTAAATTTATGTAACCACAAGCATATCACTTAACTTCTCTGTGCCTTGGTTCCCTCATCTGTGAAATTTTAAAATGACACTACCTATTTTGAGTTATTATGAGGATTGCACATATGCAGACAAGATATAGAACAATGATAATTAGATAAAAGTACATAACACACAAAGAGCATTCCAACTTCTACTCATTTTCTTGCTTGTTTGCCTTATGTTTTTAGCAGTTTATTGACAAATTCAAAGGTGGTTTGAAATAATATTTAATACAACTTTGAAAATTATCTTTAGGAGTCAATTTAGCTACCTATTCCATTTGATGGAAATAGAACTCTATAGATTTATGTTTCACGACCATAGTTGTGTGCTTTGTTTCCTCACAGTATGGCTCTATTCACTCCCTTGAAAAAAGTTCATTTCTCATCAGGATATGAAAAGTGTTTATGAAGAAAAGCATTTTGGCTTCTGAAAGCAATTATTAAAATAGATATTCCTCTTATTGTTACAGCCAACTCACTTGTCAAGGCAGTCTTTTATCTGGGAGAAAATGGATAATAATCAGACCCTCTCCTAATGCTAATAATCACTCCAATTGGACAGTATGGCTAGGTTTGGATGCACTGTAGGTTCAAAATTAAGAGAAACTGGACCTAAAGAAGAAGAAACCATTTGTTTGAAGCCCAGTTGTTAGCAGAAGTCACATGGTTATATTTTCAAACCTCAGTTAACTATAGATGTAATTTCACAAAGCTGTCTTGAAACAAACAACAGCAAGAATCAGCAAAGAAAAGCGAACTCTTCAAGTGCTATGTATCCAAGATAATTATAACTTCTAACACAATCAATACACTGGCTAATCCAAATCTTATAATGTCTACATTATGCCTTATGATCTGTAAAACATGTTATAATTTAGTCTGGGTATCCTGAAGATAGAATGACAACAGAGCATAGTAGTTGGAAGTAAACATCCTGACTAGATCCAACCAGGTTATCCTTCATTTGAGCATCTACCTGGCTTTATTATCCTGTTGCTACTTAGATAAATTCTGCAAGCTATTAAACCTCTTTGAGCCTCAGTTTTCTCATTAATAGAAATGTAATCCATTTCATGGAATTATTGTGGATAGTTAATAAGATGAAACCAGTCAATCCTAAAGGATATCAACCCTGAATATTCACTGGAAGGACTGAAGCTGAAGCTCCAATACTTTGGCTACCTGATTCAAACAGCTGATTGACTGGAAAAGACCCTGAAGCTGAAAAAGATTGAGGGCAAGAGGAGAAGCGGCTGACAGAGGAAAAGATGACTGGATGGCACCACTAACTCAATGGATATGAGTTTGTGATGAGCAAACTCAGAGAAATAGTGAAGGACAGGGAAGCCTGGCATGCTACAGTTCATGGGGTAGTAGAGAATCAGACGTGATGTGGTGACTGAAAAACAACAATATGGCACAAACTAGATACACAATAAAAGCTAGTAAATTTATGCCCAGGATCATATAATCAGAGGGTTATGTTTTTCTTCATATGTGCAAATTTCATTTGCTTAGCTGACTGATAATCTCATCATCAATTCTATTTCTTCTCCCCTTCTGCTGAGAGCCTAAGAAGTGTAGTGCCTTCGTAAGTGTAGTTATCGGTTGAGGTAGTCTGACGTCAGCCTTGGGAACAAGTATCTAAACTCTAAGGATTTTTTTCAAATAACTCCTTATAAGGACTTAAGACAAAATTCCCAAACTAAGAGATTCAAGTGTATAAATCCTCTGTGGAATTAGCTCTACATGTTGAAAATAAAAGTATAACAGTTTCCAAAGGAGATTTTTAATTTTCTAAGTCGAAATGTGATTCATAAAATAAACAAAAACTTTATAAAATTTTTACATTTACATGGAAAAAAGGGAGGAAAGAAAAAAGCAGGAAAGAGGGGAGAGGGGAAGAAAGAAAAGAAGGAAGTAGAGAGAATGAAGTAAACATGTACATTACCAACTACCAAAATGGTGGGAATAAAAGAAACTTTTGGGGAGCATATGAATAAACATATTTTTAAAGCTTAAAAAATAAAATAGCAATGACAAAACATTTATTTGAATAAAATAATGACAATCTATCAGTTCAGTTCAGTTCAGTCACTCAGTCGTGTCTGACTCTTCATGACCCCATGGACCACAGCATGCCAGAGCTCCCTGTCCATTACTGATCCCTGGAATTTACTCAAACTCATCTCCACTGAGTCAGTAATGCCATTCAACCATCTCATCCTCTGTCATCCCCTTCTCCTCCTGCCCCCAATTCCTCCCAGTATCAGTCTTTTCCAATGAATCAACTCTTTTCATGAGGTGGACAAACTACTGGAGTTTCAGCTTTAGCATCAGTCCTTCCAAAGAACGCCCAGGACTGATCTCCTTTAGAATGGACTGGTTGGATTTCCTTGCAGTCCAAGGGACTCTCAAGAGTCTTCTCCAACACCACAGTTCAAAAGCATCAATTCTTCAGCGCTCAGCATTGAATTAGGTAAGAGCAAAGGAACTTTTTCATTGTGTGTTTTTTTTGAGAAATTAATAGTATTAAGTTTACTGTTTTACTCTACATTTTCAGTAATTAAAAAAGCAAAATTGCTTTTGCTGTTTTTTTCTTTCACTGAAGAGGAAAATAAATGAAAGTAATCATTTAAGCAGCAGCAACAGAAAAGGTGGCAGGTTGGAGTTAGTAATATTCCGTCAGGTAATTGAGGAGCTGAGTTTTCTGAGTTTTCCTTAGGAGTTCCATGATAAATGAAAATTTTAATTGCGAAAAATCAAACCAACTCTTCTGAAAACTATCTGTATAACTACTGTCTGCACCCACTTTTTCTAAAGTCTCAGGAGAGCTCTCTTTGTGAATGAGCTAAAAAAAAGAAAAAAAAATGGGAGATGCTTTGCTGCTGCTGCTGCTAAGTCGCTTCAGTCATGTCCGACTCTGCGACCCCAGAGACGGCAGCCCACGAGGCCCCCCACCATCCCTGGGATTCTCCAGGCAAGAACACTGGAGTGGGTTGCCATTTCCTGCTCCAATGCATGAAAGTGAAAAGTGAAAGTGAAGTCGCTCAGTCGTGTTCAACTCCTCACTACCCCATGGACTGCAGCCTACCAGGTTCCTCTGTCCATGGGATTTTCCAAGCGAGAGGACTGGAGTAGGGTGCCATCGCCTTCTCCGGGGAGATGCTTTATTTACCTGTTTTTAGGTATTCTTTGGCATTGAAATCATGGACCTTTGAGTTCAGTGGTTAACTGAAATGGTCCCAACAGGATTTCTTCACAAGTTTCCTGTAGTCACGGCAGCACTGCACTTATGTTGCCAAAGGCCATTGGACCCAGAAGTCATAGCAAAGGGAATTCCCGGGTAATTTGGAGGCAGGTTACTAAAGTTAACCAGGATGAACCAAGAGTTGCTTTAATCACTGCTGTTGTTCAATCGTTCATGTCCTACTCGTTGTGACCCCGTGGACTGTAGCCTGCCAGGCTCCTCTGTCCATGGGGACTTCCAGGCAAGAATACTGGAGTGAGTTGCCATTTCCTTCTCCAGAGGATCTTCCCAACTCAAGGACTGAACCTGTGTCTTTAGCAATTCTCCTGCATTGCAGGCGGATTCTTTACTGCTGAGTAACCAGGGAAGCCATAATCATTCCCAATTCAAACTTAATATTTCAGAAACTCTGTCCTGCTTCTCCAATTACTTTAAAGGATGAAAGTTAGCCAGTTCCCCAGGCGGTGATTTGGAATCTGTTTATATCAAGTAAGTGGAACTACTGCTCTAGGATTTAGAAGCTAGGGAACACGAGCCAAAACCAAACAGACATCTGCACCACATTAAGTTTCATAAAGACAGAGATATTTCTTATTTTTGTTTACCACTGAACACCCAGAACCTTGTTACTCTTCATTGGCAGATGCAAAATAACTCAGCACTTTTAAAAGCAATTACATGATTTCTAAACTTTTACAGTGTAATCTATTCTGAACCATTCTTTATTATTTGACACATTTTGAATGGAAAGGCATGGAACATGTTATCCACTGGCACTGAAGCAGTGCACTCAGACTGGGCACAATGGAAGCAGTGAAAATAATAAAGGAATAGGCACTGGTTTCTTTAAAAGGAACAACTCTGCTGCATCTCTTTAAACTCTAACATGATGAGTTAAGGATCACACACACAAAAGTCCTAATTTTAAGAAGATGATGCTGCAAATAAGACTACTTTTTGGCTATCCTTTGACTTCCATTGGTGGCTCAGAGGGTAAAGCTTCTGCCTACAATGTGGGAGACCTGGGTTTGATCCCCGGAGAAGGAAATGGCAACCCACTCCAGTATTCTCGCCTGGAAAATCCCATGGATGGAGAAGTCTGGTAGGCTACAGTCCATGGGGTCTCAAAGTGTTGGACATGATTGAGAAACTTCACTTTTACTTTGACTTCCATTTACTTTCTTTCAGGGAGGCCTGGAGTGCTGGAGTTCATGGGGTCGCAAAGAGTCAGACATGACTGAGCAACTGAACTGAACTGAAAATGTTTTTGCTGACTGCTTTGAGTAACTTTCTATGTGAAGACTAATATTTATAGTTTTTAAAATTAATGTTGAACCTTCATATGACACTTTTCTTTCCACTTGATTTTGCAGAATCCTCTGTGAAACCATAGTGATATTTCCAAGAGGTCAGCTATAAAAACATCAACAAATAAACCATCTTTAGAAAGAATAGAAACTTATGTCTATTTCACAGAGATGTGTTTTTAAAAAATTATTTAATGCTAATGAAAGATGAAAGAAAAAATTCAAGTGCAGAAACCACATGTTAAAAACAAGATGTTACTTGCTGTAGAACAGATTCTCAGAAGGGTCTAGGATCCCTCATGGGGTCTTCAAAACAGATAGGAAATGATTATTGTCTGAATCTTCATCAACAGAATGATAATTAAAACATATGGGTTACCTAGCTCAATGTTAATGAACAATATTTATCAACTGTGGATCCCAAGGAACACAATATAAATTGTAACTGGGTTTGGGTACATATGTATTTATATATAGTGACAGTAGTAATGTTAGTCACTCAATTGTGTCCAGCTCTTTGCGATGCTATGCACTGTAGCCCACCAGGCTCCTCTGTCCATGGGCTTCTCCAGGCAAGAATACTGGAGTGGGTTGCCATTCCTTTCTCCAGAGGATCTTCCTGACCCAGGAATTGAACCCAGATCTTCTGCATTGCAGGCAGATTCTTTACCATCTGAGCTATAGGTAAGTCCCATACATGGGTCTATAAAATTCAACTTATATTCAGTCATGTAAATAAATGTGTTATATAACAAGATTTTATTTTTAGCAACCAAATGTTTATACCAATCCAAATATCACAACTTCCTTAGAGAAATAGGGATAGAGCCTAAATAATTCAAATTCTGATTCAATCACAGCTGACTTATGCATGAAGCATAATAGACGCGGTGCCTAGGGACCACAATAATTTTAGAGGCCTGTGAAAATATTTCAATTTCTTTTAAAATCAAAAGAAAACACAAATCTTTAGAGCCAAAGAAGGTATTAGTAAATGTAAAGTTGTCCAAGAACTATGGAAGTCATTTTGCATCCTTGTTCACATTAAATGAAATTTTTTTTGTTTTGAAAATAAATGTTTGTTCTTAAAGCATTTTGTTCTTAAAGCCTTACTTTCTGAGGATCATAATTAGATAAAAGAAAGCTCTAGTAATCAGAAGTATGTACCTACCTTTGCCTGATGCTACAGAGAGCATGAAACTGCCAAGAAAGCAAAAGAGCAATGGTCAGCTTGGAAGTCATGTTTACCCTGAATCTTCTCTTTCCAGGTTTATGCAGCCCCAGACACCGTTTGCTTGACTGTCTCTGAGGACTTGTGTTGGCTGGGGTGCTCCTGAGGCTTTTTATATTATTGCAACACTAAAGGTACGTGGGTTCTCATCAGGTACTACATTACTAGAAATTACACAAAATCTAGTCTGTCTCCCTGCACTTTGAAACTAACCCTGAGAGAGGCAAATACTTGTAGGTCTCCACAAATTTTCAGCATGCTTAAAGTTTAACTGATTTGGTATAAGAACTATTTTGTTTAATGTCCAGGTCTTTCTTTCTTTTTTTTTATTTTCATTTATTTTATTTTATTTAACTTTACAATATTGTATTGGTTTTGCAATATATCAAAATGAATCTGCCACAGGTATACATGTGTTCCCCATCCTGATCCCTCCTCCCTCCTCCCTCCCCATACCATCCCTCTGGGTCGTCCCAGTGCACCAGCCTCAAGCATCCAGTATCGTGCATCGAACCTGGACTGGCGACTCGTTTTATATATGATATTATACATATTTCAATGCCATTCTCCTTAGGGCTGCTGTAGCAAAAATAGCATATAGGCTTGTGGTTTAATCAAGAATCACTTATTTCTCAGAGTTCTGGAGACAAAGAATTCCAGGATCAAGGAGCCAGCAGATTAGGTGTCTGGTGAGAACCCATTTCCTGATTGTAAGCAGCCTTCTTCTCACTGTGTCTTCCTAAAGCAGGAGGGGTGATGGAGCTATGTAGGATCTCTTTTATAAGAACTCTACAGGCATACCTCATTTTACTGTGCTTTGCTTATTTGCAGACATTGTATTTTTTTATATAGAAATTGAAAGTTTGTGGCAATCCTACATCAAGCAAGTCTATTGGCATCATTTTTCCAATAGCATTTGCTTGATTTGCGTCTCTGTATCATATTTTGGTAATTTTGGTAATATTTTCAACTCTTTCATTATTATTCAATTGTTTAAAAATTGTATTTTGTACTGAGATATAGCCGATTAACAATACTGTGATCATTTTAGGTGAACAGCAGAAAGGACTCAGCCATACATATACATATGTCCATCCTCCCCTAAGCTCCTTTCCCATCCAGGCTGCCACATAACATTGAGCAGAGTTCCATGTGCTATACATTAGGTCCTTGCTGGTTATCCATTTTAAATATAGCAAAGTGTACATGTTGATTTGCTATGGTGATCTATGATCAGTGATCTTTGATTATTGGGACATCATGAACTCTGTCCATATAAAATTGAGTTTAATCAATAAATATATGTGTTCTAATTGCTTCACCAAACACTATTCCCCCATCTCTCTCCCTCTCCTTGGGCCTCTCTATTCCCTGAGACACAACAACATTGAAATTAGGTCAATTAATAACCTTACCATACCCCCAAGTGTTCATCTCTCATTTTACATCATAAACCAGAAATGATTAAATTTAGGGAAGAGTTCAGTTCAGGGAAGAAAGCATTTTGAAAGCTAAGGCAGGTTTAAAGCTGAGCTTCTTGTGCCAAACACTTAGCCAAATTGTAAATGCAAAGAAAAAGAGAAGGAAATTGAAAGTGTTACTCCATTGAACACACAAATGATAAGAAAGTGAAACAGTCTTATTACGGATATGGAGAAAGTTATAGTGTCTAGATAGGTGATTAAACTAGCCACAATATTCCCTTAAGCTGAAGCCTATCCAGAGCAAAGCCCCAACTCTCCTCATTCTCTAAAGGCTGAGAGAGGTTAAGAAGCTGCAGAGAAAAGGTGAAGCTAGCAGAGGTTGTTTCATGAGGTTTAATGAAAGCAGTTGTCTCCATAACATAAAAGTGCCAAGTGAAGCAGCAGGTGCTGATGTAGAAGCTGCAGTAACTTATCGATAAGATCTAGCTAGGGTAACTAATGGCAGTTACACTAACACCAGACTTCGCTGGTGGCTCAGTGGTTAAGAATCTGCCTGCAGTGCAGGAAACCTGGGTTTGATCCCTGGGTCAGGAAGATTCCCCTGGAGGAGGGTATGGCAACCCGCTCCAGTACTCTTGCTTGGAGATTTCCATGGACAGAGGAGCCTAGTGGGCTACAGTCCATAGGGTTCAAAAGAATCGGACATGACTGAGTCGACTGAACATTCATGCATGCACTCTAACAGATTTTCAGTGTAGATGAGACAGGCTTCTATTGGAAGAAGATGCCATCTAAGACCATCACTGCTAGAGAGAAGCCAATGCCTGGCTTCACTGGCTTCAAAGTTTCAAAGGACAGTCTGACTCTTGAGTCTAATGGCTAATGCAGCTGATGACTCTAAGTTGGCTGGTAACTCTAAGCCAATGCTCATTTACCATTCTGAAAACCCTAGGGCCCTTAAGAATTATGTTAAATCTACTCTGCCTGAGCTCTATAAATAGAATAACAAAGTATGGATGACAGCATATTTGTTTACAACATGGTTTACTGAATATGTTAAAATCACCTTGAGATCCACTGCTCAGGAAAAAAGAATACTTTCAAAATGTTAATGCTCATCAACAATGCACTCAGATATCTGATGACATGTATGATGGAATTAATGTTTTTTTGTGCCTGCTAACAGAACATCCATTCTGCTGCCCATAGATCAAGGAGTCATTTCAACTTTAAAGTCTTATTCTATAAGAAATATATTTCATAAGGCTTTATCTTTATTCACAGATAGTGATTCTTCTGGTAGATTTGGGCAAAGTCAATTGAAAAGCTTCTGGAAAAAATTCACCATTCTAGATGCCATTAAGAACTTCCGTGACTCATGGGAAGAGATCAAACTATCAGCATTAATAGGAGTTTGAAAGAAGTTGATTCCAACCTTCATGGGTGACTTTGAGGGCTCAAGACTTCAGTGGAGGAAGTAACTGCAGATGTGATAGAAATAGCAAGAGAACTAGAATTAAAAGTGCAGCCTGGAGTTGTGACTAAATTACAACTATCTCATGATAAAATTTTAATGGATGAGGACTTGCTTCTTATGGTGAACAAAGAAAGTGTCTTCTTGAGAAGGAATCTACTCCTGGTGAAGATGCTTTGGGGAGTGTTGAAATGACAACTAAGGATTTAGAATATATGTAAACTCAGTTAATAAAGAAGTCACAAGGTTTGAAAAGATTGACTTCAGTTTTGAAGAGAAGTTCTACTGTGAGTAAAATGTCAAACCTCATTGTATGGTGCAGAGAAATTGTTTGTGAAAGGAAGAGTCAAATGATGATGCAAACTTCATAGTTATTTTATGAAACTGCTAGAGCCAAACCTTCAGCAACCTCAACCCTATTCAGTCAGCAGCCATCAACATTGAGGCAAGACCTTCTACCAGCCAAAAGTTTAGGATTTGCAAAGGTTCAGATGTCAGCATTTTTTAACAATAAAGTGTTTTTTAATATGTTATGTACATTTTTTTTAAGACATAATGCTGTGGCATACTTAGTATACTGTAGCAAATTGGGAACATAACTTTTATATGCACTAGGAAACCAAAAAAATGGTGTGACTCATTTTATTGAGATAGTCACTTTATTGGGATTTTCTAGAACAGAACCCACATATCTCCAAGGTATGCTTATAATCCCGTTCGCAAAGGCTCCACCCTCATGACCTAATCACCTCTCAAAGAAACTATAGTCCTTTAGCCTATAATGCTTATTTTGTAGAAACTTCTTTCTAAGCACGGCGGCGGCGGCTGCGACTCGCGCACTAAGCGCGGCTGAAGAGGAGCCTACCCCACGTTCGAGGTCAGGGGCAGCGGCCGAGCGTGCCAGGCTGCAACGGCACAGGAACAGCTGAGAAGACCTACCCAAGTCCGAGGTCAGGAGTGGCGGCCTGGAGGAGCCACCCCATGCCCGAGGCCAGGGGCGGTGACTGGGAGGACCAACCCCCATCCAAGGAGCTGTGGCTGTGCTGATACAGGAGGGCCTAGAGAAGCTATCCCACGTTGAAGGTCAGGAAGGGCGGCCGTGAGGAGATAACTCTTGTCCAAGGTAAGGAGCAGCGGCTGCGCTTTGCTGGAGCAGCTATGAAGAGATACCCCACGCCCAAGGTAAGAAAAATTCAAGTAAGAAGGTAGGTGTTGTAAGAGGGCATCAGAGGGCAGACACACTGAAACCATACTCAAAGAAAACTAGTCAATCTAATCACACTAGGATCACAGCCTTGTCTAACTCAATGAAACTAAGCCATGCCCGTGGGGGAACCCAAGACAGGTGGGTCATGGTGGAGCGATATAACAGATTGTGGTCCACTGGAGAAGGGAATAGCAAACCACTTCAGTATTCTTGCCTTGACAACCCCATGAACAGTATGAAAAGGCAAAATGATAGGATACTGAAAGAGAAACTCCCCAGGTCAGTAGGTGCCCAATATGCTACTGGAGATCAGTGGAGAAATAACTCCAGAAAGAATGAAGGGATGGAGTCAAAGCAAAAAGAATACCCAGCTGTGGATGTGACTGTTGACAGAAGCAAGGTCCAATGCTGTAAAGAGCAATATTGCATAGGAACCTGGAATGTCAGGTCCATGAATCAAGGCAAATTGGAAGTGGTCAAACAAGAGATGGCAAGACTGAATGTCCACATTCTAGGAATCAGCGAACTCAAATGGACTGGAATGGGTGAATTTAACTCAGATGACCATTATATCTACTACAGTGGGCAGGAATCCCTCAGAAGAAATGGAGTGGCCATCATGGTCAACAAAAGAGTCCAAAATGCAGTACTTGGATGCAATCTCAAAAACGACAGAATGATCTCTGTTCGTTTCCAAAGCAAACCATTCAATGTCACAGTAATCCAAGTTTATGCCCCAACCAGTAATGCTAGAGGAAGCTGAAGTTGAACGATTCTGTGAAGACCTACAAGACCTTTTATAACTAACACCCAAAAGAGATGTCCTTTTCATTATAGGGGACTAGAATGCAAAAGTAGGAAGTCAAGAAACACCTGGAGTAACAGGCAAATTTGGCCTTGGAATACGGAATGAAGCAGGGCAAAGGCTAATAGAGTTTTGCCAAGAAAATGCACTGATCATAGCAAACACCCTCTTCCAACAACACAAGAGAAGACTCTATACATGGACATCACCAGATGGTCAACACCGAAATCAGACTGATCATATTCTTTGCAGCCAAAGATGGAGAAGGTCTATACAGTCAACAAAAACAAAACCAGGAGCTGACTGTGGCTCAGATCATGAACTCCTGATTACCAAATTCAGACTTAAATTGAAGAAAGTAGGGAAAACCACTAGACCATTCAGGTATGACCTAAATTAAATCCCTTATGATTATACAGTAGAAGTGAGAAATAGATTTAAGGGCCTAGATCTGATAGATAGAGTGCTGATGAACTATGGAATGAGGTTCATGACATTGTACAGGAGACAGGGATCAAGACCATCCCCATGGAAAAGAAATGCAAAAAAGCAAAATATCTATCTGGGGAGGCCTTACAAATAGCTGTGAAAAGAAGAGAAGCAAAAAGCAAAGGAGAAAAGGAAAGATTTAAGCATCTGAATGCAGAGTTCCAAAGAATAGCAAGGAGATATAAGAAAGCCTTCAAATGCAAAGAAATAGAGGAAACCAACAGAATGGGAAAGACTAGAGATCTCTTCAAGAAAATCAGAGATGCCAAGGGAACATTTCATGCAAAGATGGGCTTGATAAAGGACAGAAATGGTATGGACCTAGCAGAAGAAGAAGATATTAAGAAGAGGTGGCAAGAATACACAGAACTGTACAAAAAAGATCTTCACGACCCAGATAATCACCAAGGTGTGATCACTGACCTAGAGCCAGACATTCTGGAATGTGAAGTCAAGTGGGCCTTAGAAAGCATCACTATGAACAAAGCTAGTGGAGGTGATGGAATTCCAGTGGAGCTCTTTCAAATCCTGAAAGATGATGCTGTGAAAGTACTGCACTCAATATGCCAGCAAATTTGGAAAACTCAGCAGTGGCCACAGGACTGGAAAAGGTCAGTTTTCATTCCAGTCCCAGAGAAAGGCAATGCTAAAGAATGTTCAAACTACTGCACAATTGCACTCATCTCACACACTAGTAAAGTGATACTCAAAATTCTCCAAGCCAGGCTTCAGCAATACGTGAACTGGGAACTTCCTGATGTTCACACTGGTTTTAGAACAGTCAGAGGAACCAGAGATCAAATTACCAACATCCGCTGGATCATGGAAAAATCAAGAGAGTTCCAGAAAAACATCTATTTCTGCTTTATTGACTATGCCAAAGCCTTTGACTGTGTGGATCACAATAAACTGTGGAAAATTCTGAAAGAGATGGGAATACCAGATCACCTGACTTGCCTCTTGAGAAATCTGTATGCAGGTTAGGAAGCAACAGTTAGAACTGGACATGGAACAACAGACTAGTTCCAAATAGGAAAAGGAGTTTGTCAAGGCTGTATATTGTCACCCTGTTTATTTAACTTATATGCAGAATACATCATGAAAAACGCTGGACTGGAGGAAACACAAGCTGGAATCAAGATTGCCGGGAGAAATATCAATAACCTGAGATATGCAGATGACACCACCCTTATGGCAGAAAGTGAAGAGGACCTAAAAAGCCTCTTGATGAAAGTGAAAGTGGAGAGTGAAAAAGTTGGCTTAAAGCTCAACATTCAGAAAACGAAGATCATGGCATCTGGTCCCATCACTTCATAGGAAATAGATGGGGAAACAGTGGAAACAGTGTCAGACTTTATTTTTCTGGGCTCCAAAATCACTGCAGATGGTGACTGCAGCCATGAAATTAAAAGATGCTTACTCCTTGGAAGAAAAGTTATGACCAACCTAGATAGCATATTCAAAAGCAGAGACATTACTTTGCCAACAAAAGTCCATGTAGTCAAGGCTATTTTTCCAATGGTCATGTATGGATGTGAGAGTTGGACTGTGAAGAAGGCTGAGTGCCAAAGAATTGATGCTTTTGAACTATGGTGTTGGAGAAGACTCTTGAGAGTCCCTTGGACTGCAAGGAGATCCAACCAGTCCATTCTGAAGGAGATCAGCCCTGGGATTTCTTTGGAGGGAATGATGCTGAAGCTGAAACTCCAGTACTTTGGCCACCTCATGCGAAGAGCTGACTCATTGGAAAAGACTCTGATGCTGGGAGGGATTGAGGGCAAGAGGAGAAGGGGACAACAGAGGATGAGATGGCTGGATGGCATCACTGACTCGACGGACGTGAGTCTGAGTGAACTCCGGGAGTTGGTGATGGACAGGGAGGCCTGGCGTGCTGCGATTTATGGGGTCACAAAGAGTTAGACACGACTGAGCGACTGAACTGAACTGAACTGAAAGATGTCCATGTAGAAATCATAACTGTATGTCTCTATTGAGCCATTTTTACTTCCCATACACCACTGAGTGTATCTCTTGAACATAAAATCTTCTCTGTTCATCCTTTTCCCTTTTTCGCTTACTTTATTTCATCCTTGTTTTCTCCTTAATTTTTGTCATAGTTCTACATTACAAACATGGTTCACTTTGAGTATATAAAAATATAAAACAAAAGAAAACAATAATCTATCATCTCACTATCCAGAGATTATTGCTTTTACAGTTTTGATATATTTCATTTTCATCTTGTGTGTTGTGTATGCCATGACTTTATATCTTGGTTATTTCACCTTCTCTTGTGTTGTCAGCATTTCTTTATATCAACCAGTACTTCTATTTCATAGTTGTCTGGCCATTAGTTCTACTTGCATCTCTGAAGTATTCCAACATGTAATGGTACCTAGTCTTTTAAAATTTTCAAATAATTTCTTAGTAAATTCCTTCCCTCTTCCTATCTCCACTACAATAGACTGGTCCTCCTTTCTCTTCCCCAGATTCCATAGAAATCTCCTAAATGGCCTAACCCAAGCCTTCTCCCTCACCATTCACTTGCTTCTACCAAGAGAACTTTAAAAAAACATGAATCTGGCCATGTCTTTTCTCAGGCTTAATTATCAGTGTCTACCACTTGCCATGGTCTTCAGGATAGTTCACATTCTTGACTTGATGAAAGTTTTTCTCTGCTTGACTGTCAGACCTCCCCAGTGTCCTCTCTGGATTTCTCTCTCCTCCCATCTTTGGCTTCAGTCTTAAATTCTTGTACCTGGTACCTTTTGCCCACACTATTTTCTCTGTCTGGAGTGTCTTTCCCCTTTTTACATGACAACATCATCACAACCTTTGAAATTCAAGCCAGGTCGCACCACTGTTTGGGCACTTCCTAAGAGCTCATTCTTTCAATCTCCACCTCACCCATAAGATCTCAAGGTTCGTCCTCTCCTATCTCTGAGCCTTCCTATAGCCCAAACTGTACCTCTTCCTAAGTGACTTCCTGGTTTCTTTCCTCTTAACCGTGGGAGCTGAATTTGAACCCCACCCACCTCACACAGAGTGAAGGTTCAAGAAAAGTCTGATGAAAATAGAAATCTTTCATAGCATTCTAGCTCAGCAGCTGAGAGTCCCTGTGTCTGAAGCTAACTTCCTTCTGTTGACCCCATTCCAACAACAGCATGCCTGGCACATGAGTCATGGATCCGGGACAATGTCATTTGTTGACATGGCTACAAAGAACAGTTGTGGAATTTCCCAACGATTTCAGAATCTCCCTTTAAAATCCCTTTCTCTCCACATTTCTATCATAGGCATCTCCAGAAAAAGAGTAGTACAGCATTGTTACACTGAGGGTAAATCAGCCACTGAAAAAATCTCCTACATTAACTTTGCTATTGGGAATTACAAAAGAGGAAACCAAGTGAGAGTTAGTTTGTGAATTTGATAAGTTAAATTTAATATGCAAATATTAATATAATGGATGTGAGTGGTTTGGGTGGACATTCAGAAAGAAAGAAAGAAACCTTTGTGACTAGTTCAAAATCCTAACCAAGAAAAAAAAAAGATCTTTAATCCTACCCTTATATAAGTTTATGAAATATTTATAACAATATTTTTCATAAAAATATTTCAGTGACTTGGATATGATTCACCATTTTGACCATACAACAGAATCCTCATATATTTATCACTGTTACTAGTTACTAAGATCATATTTACTAACCTAAATATAAGGATGAACATTTTACATGTTGTAAGCAATGATGCCATTCAGATAGATAAGAAATTCATCAAAGCCATAGGCAGATGTATTACAAAGCTAATTAGTTGAAGTTCTAGGACCCTCACTAGTTTAGTCTTTTTTCAATACTTAGGTAATGGGGGCTAACAAGAGTCATATATTTTTATAAAATTTGCTGAAGTCATGTATTTTAACCAAATTGGTTATAACTGCTTATTTTTTTCACTCCCACTTTCCTTCTTTACCCTTCTGCTTATACTGGATGCTATTGATATAGCTGTGCTTTTGAGATGTGGCTGAGAATAAGTTGAGCCAAGGATGGTTAAGTTTAGATTTAGTGATACATATTTTACTGGTTCACGGTTACATTATGAATGGTTCTGTTTTTCCTATCCTGGTGTAAGACAAGCTTCTAGAAATATCCCTGTATTTACTGTGCCTACACATCTACTTTCCTGATGCAGAGATCAGAATGGGGCTTAAGGTGTCCCCCACTTCTTGATTACGGGAAATTACAAGAGATAAGCTTCATGACCTTTCCCAAGTTCCAATGAGTAGGTCCATGACCTTTCCCAAGTTCCAATGAGTAGGTTCAAACAGTTGCTATTTAGGGACGGAGGGGATGTGGAAATAAGGGAGAAACAGCCAAGAGAAACAATAGGGCTTTCCTGGTGGTCCAGTGGTTAAGACTCCACTGCTTCCACTGCTGGGATGTAGGATCAGTCCCCAGATGGGAAAGTTCAGCACACTTCTCTCGTGATGTGGCCAAAAAAGAAAAGCAATAGTGCAGCTTTGGGGCAAGATTCTGGTTCCCCATCAAGGAATGTAAATCTTTGAGCTGTTTTGCAGATACTGAAACCCCCACCAGGCAGGAGAACTTATACTGCCCACAATTGTAGACCCTAGACTGGTTAGAATCAGAAGACTCCCATTTACCTAAACACCAACCAATCAGAAGAATGTCCATGAGCTGATCACACTCTTTCTGAAATTCTTCACTAACCTCCAGTTTGGGACACACAATTGTGAGGGCAATAGGCCACTGTGGCCCAATTTGCCCAGCAAAGCAGTAAAACTATTTTTTTCCACTTCACCCAAAACTCTGACTCCTAGATTTACTTCTGTGTTGGGATACAAAAGCTGTTTTCCGCTTCAAGGCTGGGGTGAGAATCAAACAAACTAATCCAAAGGAAAAATCCAGTTCCCTGAAGCACACTGAGGAAGATACTTAATTGACATTTTAATCCCTTCTCTATTGGCAACCACGCTGTTGTTCTTTATTGTGACCTCTACTATGGCTTCAGGATCCATCAATCTAGACATTAATATGTATATCAATGATCTCACACATTTGTGAAACACTTTGGAGTTTTCAGAATGATCTGTCATGGGTAACAGAGATGCTAACCCATTTCCTGTGGTCAATTCATTACACAGTTCAGTTCATTACAGGGTGGAGACCATGGACCCCGTTTTCCAGACTCCAGGTTTAGCAGAGCCCCTCATTCTCCACTCTCCCCACAGATCCTGTCATATAGCTTCCAGCTGGTACATCCAACAAGCAGGACTTTTTATAGAAATGGAAAGTGTCCTGGGTCCATGAATTATTACTTCGGACTGGAAATTTTCAAGGACATGCTTGAGGCAAGATGTAAAGTTAAAAGAGGAAATAATTTCTGCTTCCTTATTTTGTTCCTTACTTTTCTCAGAATGGGTTCTGGTGACTCATTCTGCTTGCTTCACCCATTCTGCTTATCTTGAGTGCTGCAAAACATCATGGGACCTAGCCATGTGTGGGGAACTCAAACCCAGTACCAAAGCAGATAAACCAAACTCCTACCAGGATATAAGCTCCATGAGGACAGGGATTGCTGTCTGTCTTATTCACTCTTCGGTCCAAAGTTCCTATAATACTACCTGGGACATAGTAGATGCTCAATATATACTTGTTGAATGAGTGAATTCTGCTTAACAAGAATGAAATGCTGACTTCTGGCCTCACAAGGAAACTTTGGGCAGCTCTGTGGTAAGCCCTTAGTCTGAATTCTTCCCCCACTTAGGACACTCTATCTGGAATTTCTGTCAGGCATCAGCTGAGCTGTCACTTGGTTTCCTACCTACATTTAAACTCTGGAACAAAAGCTGGACCTTGTTTTTGAAGGCAAGTGTATGTAGCACAAGGCTAAAGCCCAGCAGATGCATAATAAACAAACAAACATAAATAAATAATTCCTCTCTGAGAAACTGATATTTCTACTAATTTTAAACCTTAATCTAACCACTATATTACTATCCTATAACCAGAAGGTTCTTTCTGCTAAATACCTGAATAATCAAAGATCAGATGGCATTTAAAATCAAAGGAGTGGAAAGCTTTGAGGACTGTGCCATCTAGGCCATGATGAGGTTTCTCAGAGACCATCTCCTTGGAACCAAATTCAGTTCAGTCGGGTCCAGCTCTTTGTGACCCCATGAACTGCAGGCCTCCTTGTCTATCACCAACTCCCAGAGTTCACTCAAACTCATGTCCATCGAGTCAGTGATGCCATCCAGCCATCTCATCCTCTGTCGTCCCTTTCTCCTCCTCCCTCCCAGCATCAGAGTCTTTTCCAATGAGTCAACTCTGCATGAGGTGGCCAAAGTATTGGAGTTTTGGCTTTAGCATCATACCTTCCAAAGAACACCCAGGACTGATCTCCTTTAGAATGGACTGGTTGGATCTCCTTGCAGTCCAAGGGACTCTCAAGAGTCTTCTCTAACACCACAGTTCAAAAGCATCAATTCTTCAGTGCTCAGCTTTCTTCAAAGTTCAACTCTCACATCCATACATAACCACTGGAAAAACCATAGCCTTGACTAGAGGGACCTTTGTTGGCAAAGTAATGTTTCTGCTTTTGAATATGCTATCTAGGTTGGTCATAACTTTCCTTCCAAGGAGTAAGTGTCTTTTCATTTCATGGCCGCAGTCACATCTGCAGTGATTTTGGAGCCCAGAAAAATAAAGTCTGACACTGTTTCCACTGTTTCCCCATCTATTTCCCATGAAGTGATGGGACCGGATGCCATGATCTTCGTTTTCTGAATGTTGAGCTTTAAGCCAACTTTTTCACTCTCCTCTTTTACATTCATCAAGAGGCTTTTTAGTTCCTCTTCACTTTCTGCCATAAGGGTGGTGTCATCTGCATATCTGAGGTTATTGATATTTCTCCCGGCAATCTTGATTCCAGCTTGTGCTTCTTCCAGCCCAGCATTCTCATGATGTACTCTGCATATAAGTTAAATAAGCAGGGTGACAATATACAGCCTTGACGTACTCCTTTTCCTATTTGGAACTAGTCTGTTGTTCCATGTCCAGTTCTAACTGTTGCTTCCTGACCTGCATACAGGTTTCTCAAGAGGCAAGTCAGGTATTCCCATCTCTTCAGAATTTTCCACAGTTTCTTGTGATCCAAACAGTCAAAGGGTTTGGCATAGTCAATAAAGCAGAAATAGATGGTTTTCTGGAACTCTCTTGCTTTTTCCATGATCCAGTGGATGTTGGCAATTTGATCTCTGGTTCCTCTGTCTTTTCTAAAACCAGTTTGAACATCGAAAGTTCGTGGTTCATGTATTGCTGAAGCCTGGCTTGGAGAATTTTGAGCATTACTTTACTAGCCTGTGAGATGAGTGCAATTGTGCGGCAGTTTGAGCATTCTTTGGCATTGCCTTTCTTTGGGATTGGAATGAAAACTGACCTTTTCCAATCCTGTGGCCACTGCTGAGTTTTCCTAATTTGCTAGCATATTGAATGCAGCACTTTCACAGAATCATCTTTCAGGATTTGAAATAGCTCAACTGGAATTCCATCACCTCCACTAGCTTTGTTCGTAGTGATGCTTTCTAAGGCCCACTTGACCTCACGTTCCAGGATGTCTGGCTCTAGGTGAGTGATCACACCATCATGATTATCTGGGTCGTGAAGATCTTTTTTGTACAGTTCTTCTGTGTATTCTTGCCACCTCTTCTTAATATCTTCTGCTTCTGTTAGGTCCACACCATTTCTGTCCTTTATCGAGCCCATCTTTGCATGAAATGTCCCCTTGGTATCTCTAATTTTCTTGAAGAGATCTCTAGTCTTTCCCATTCTGTTGTTTTCCTCTATTTCTTTGCATTGATTGCTGAGGAAGGCTTTCTTATCTCTTCTTGCTATTCTTTGGAACTCTGCATTCAAATGCTTACATCTTTCCTTTTTTCCTTTGCTTTTTGCTTCTCTTCTCCTCACAGCTATTTGTAAGGCATCCTCAGACAGCCATTTTGCTTTTTTGCATTTCTTTTCCATGGGGATGGTCTTGATGCCTGTCTCTGGTACAATGTCATGAACCTCCATCCATAGTTCATCAGGCACTCTTATCTATCAGATCTAGTCCCTCAAATCTATTTCTCAATTCCTCTGTATAATCATAAGGGATTTGATTTAGGTCATACCTGAATGGTCTAGTGGTTTTCCCTACTTTCTTCAACTTAAAGTCTGAATTTGGCAATACGGAGTTCATGATCTGAGCCACAGTCAGCTCCTGGTCTTGTTTTTGCTGACTGTATAGACCTTCTCCATCTTTGGCTGCAAAGAATATAATCAATCTGATTTCTGTGTTGACCATATGGTGATGTCAACAAGGTGTGGTCCATGTGATTAGATTGACTAGTTTTCTGTGATTATGGTTTCAGTGTGTCTGCCCTCGCAACACCTACTGTCTTACTTGGGTTTCTCCTACCTTGGACGTGGAGTATCTCTTCACAGCTGCTCCAGCAAAGCGCAGCCACTGCTCCTTACCTTGGACTAGGGATATCTCCTCACTGCCCCCCTCCTGACCTTGAACGTGGAGTAGCTCCTCTCAGCTCTCCTTCACTGGCTCAGCCACCGCTCTTTGGATGTGGGGTTGCTCCTTGGATGTGGGGTTGCTCCTCTTGGCCTGTGACCAACTTAGGGTCCTGTAAATCCTGCCCTTGCCATTTTACTGCTTGTGGTTACTATATTTCATGCTGCAGATAGTATTTTCAATGGAGTGGTGAGAAGGGGCAGAATTTTACACAAAAATGCTATTTAGAGAAAACAGTGATGTAAACTCTAAGCAAAATAAATAAAAACAATAATTTTTAGAGTCATAAAGTCACAAACCTTCACATCTATCAATGCTTTGAGATAATGTCTTGTGGCCTCCTGGAGTTGTTCCTCCAGTGACTGCCTTTCTTTCACTTGTGTTCAGAGCCATCCATTTCTACATTCTGCTATGAATTTTGGCACCAAACTTTCAGAATCAGAGAGCAGAATATCCAATACTAAATATGCACTGAAGAGTAGATTAAAACAAAATCAGGATAGCCAATTAAAAACCTATGTATGCTTAACAAATTTGTAAAGCAACAATCAGCCAGACATTTCCAGGGCAAATACCTTGCTAAAGGATGTGACAAGTGAAGGTCTCTGCTATACCCAAACAGATCATGATAAATATATATTCCTCATTCGTACATCCTGTCCTCCTGTAGAACGTATCCATAGTTACCTCCTCAGAAATACCAACAACAAAAAATGTTTTGATCAGAAAAAGGTAAGTGTTAGATTTATTCAACATGGAAAAGAACATTTTCACAGAATCATAGTGTCTCAGAAGAAGGATATTAGGGGGACAGGGATCAAAACATTTAAAACATGTTATTCATGGCAGGGAATTGCCTGGAACTGGGCAAAATTTGCTGACATAATAATTTTAGATTGGTGGCCAAATGAGATGAGTGTCTGGACAGGCTGTCTTGATAAACAGCCTATTTTATAATTCAAAAGCTAATAGCTGTGATGAGCAGATTAATGACCCGGATAAACTAATTTACAAGAATTTCCTGAAGCGAACAATAAAGTTCTCCATCAGATGGCAATTTTCTCTTCTAAGTTAAGAATTTCCTGGAACACAGGGTTACTAAGTCATGCTAACACAAATAATCTTGGTTCTCAGAAGAAAGTAGGGAACTCGTCTATAGCCCCAACTCTTGGTACAATGCCTAGGATAAGTAAGTGCACATCTCATAGTCCAAAAAAATATTTATTGAATAGAATGAACATTATTGCTGCATGAAGGGGGATCCCTTCCATGGCCAAAGAGTCAGCTATTGTCTAACACTTGGAAATAAATTGTGTAAGGAGACACACATGCTGACAAAGCAAGAGACTTTATTGGGAATGGGTGCCCGGACAGAGAACAACAAGTAAGGGAACCCAGGAGAAGTGCTCTGGCATGTGGCTCAAAGTCTTGGGTTTCGCGGTGAGCGGGTTAGTTTCTGGGCTCTCTCTGGCCGATCACTCTAACTCAGGGTCGTTCCAGGTTGTGCACGCGTGGCTCAGCCAAGGTGGGTTCCTATGAGAAGGATTCTGGGAGATCGGTAGGACATATGGACTGGAGCTTCCTCTCTCCTTTTGACCTTTCATAAATTATTCAGTTCAGTGGTAGCTGGTTAGTTCCACATTCCTTACCAGGACCTCCTGATGTAAGATAATTTGTGCAAGTGGTTACTATCTTGCCTGACCAAGGTGGGAGATGTTGATCAGTGGTTTCCCTAACATTATCTTGGTGCTAATTATAATATTTAAAAAAAAAATAGACATTGTTGTAGATTTGAAAGTTCCCAGAAATGGGAGTTAGGGCTCTGAATCCCAGTCCTCTTTCCACCACTATCTCTCTGTGCCTTTGTTTACTCACCACATTAAAAAGCAAGTTACACAAGATTATGTCTACGCTACGCTACGCTAAGTCACTTCAGTCGTGTCCGACTCTGTGTGACCCCATAGACGGCAGCCCACCAGGCCTCCCCGTCCCTGGGATTCTCCAGGCAAGAACACTGGAGTGCGTTGCCATTTTCTTCTCCAATGCATGAAAGTGAAAAGAGAAAGTGAAGTCAGTCAGTCATGTCTGACTCTTAGTGACCCCATGGACTGCAGCCTACCAGGCTCCTCCGTCTGTGGGATTTTCCAGGCAAGAGTACTGGAGTGGGGTGCCATTCCTTCAATTCTGAAACACACTATCTCTACACATTTACTTAGGAATACTTAAGCCATCCACAAATATACACTTTACTCCTCCCCTCACCCATCCACGGCATACAGACTTTAGCTGTTACTTAGAAAAAATGATTATGTTTTGGCACTGAGGCTGACTGGGAGAGCTGAGGCTGATTGGGAGTCGCTGAGAATTCAAACTTAGTGTCTCAGTTCAGATGCTCAGTCATGTCTGACTTTGAAACCCCTTGAACTACAGCACACCAGTCTTCCCTGTCCATCACCAACTCCCAGAGCTTGCTCAAACTGGTGTCCATCGAGTCAGTGATGCCATCCAACCATCTCATCCTCTGTCATCCCCTTCTCCTGACTTCAATCTTTCCTAGCAACAGGGTCTTTTCCAATGAGTCAGTTCTTCCCATCAGGGATCCAAAGTATTGGAGCTTCAGATTCAGTATCAATCCTTCCAGTGAATATTCAGGACTGATTTCCTTTAGGATGGACTGGTTGGATCTCCTTGCAGTCCAAGGGACTCTCAAGAGTCTTCTCCAACACCATAGTTCAAAAGCATCAGTTCTTCAATACTCACCTTTCTTTATGGTCCAGCTCTCACATTCATACATGACTACTGGAAAAACCATAGCTTTGACTAGATGGACCTTTGTTGGCAAAGTAATGTCTCTGCTTTTTAATATGCTGTCTAGGTTGGTCATAACTTTTCTTCCAAAGAGCAATTGTCTTTTAATTTCATGGCTGCAGTCACCATCTGCAGTGATTTTGGGACCCAAGGAAATAAAGTTTGTCACTGTTTCCATTATTTCCCAATTTATTTGCCATGGAGAGATGGGACCAGATGCCATGATCTTAGTTTTGTGAGGATGAGTTTTAAGCCAATTCACTCTCCTCTTTCACTTTCATCAAGAAGCTCCTTAGTTCCTCTTCACTTTCTTCTATAAGGGCAGTATCACTCGCATATCTAAGATTATTGATATTTCTCCCAGCAATCTTGACTCCAGCTTGTGCTTCATCCAGTCCAGCATTTCACGTGATGTATTGTGCATAAAAGCACCCTAATGTACCCTGCAAATAAGCAGGGTGACAGTGTACAGTCTTGACATACTCCTTTCCCAATTTTGAACCAGTTTGTTGTTCCATGTCTATTAATATCAATAGTAATTTGGGGCTAACAGAACTCAACATCCACAGGACATGAAAGCAAGGTGCACAGATTTATGATCCCAGGGAAATAAATCCTTCATCTTTTAGCATTTCATTCCTGACCTTTTTGCCTGTGCCAATAACAAAAAGTGGTTTTCTCTGATCAAACAAACTTCCAAGCATCTGTGCATGAAAGTCATCTGGGTGATAAAACCTAGGAAAAAGTCAAAACTGAAAGAAGAAATGAGAGCTAAGGAAAATAAGAAATATACAAATGATCTGAGTAGAAGACCTAGAGCAAAAGATAGAGGCTATGGAAGGGAGATGTATAGGGGATTTTGTTCATGCAGATCTGAGATGGGATATATGAATGTAGTAGCACGTTGGCAAAGTAAGTTTCAAAAAACAAGCGGAGATTTATAGCATTTGCTGATTTTCATGGTATAAGCCTTCCTCCATGGCCCAATGTAGTCTATGAAGAATTAATAACTGATAACAGACTTATTGCTACTTCCCTGATGGCTCAGAGGTTAAAAATCCACCTTCCTTGGGTGGAGAAGATCCCTTGGGGAAGGAAATGGCAACCCACTGCAATATTCTAGCTGGAAAATCCCAGGGACAGAGGAGCCTGGCAAGGTACAGTCCATGGGGTCTCAAAAGTGTCAGTCACAACTCAGTGACTAAACAACAGCATCACCAGCTTAGCACTCAGTTCTTGCAATGGGATGAGCTGACTTGAGCTCAGCAATGATCCTAAGCAATGCCAGGAAATAATCCCCATGGGATAATAACTTTTCAATGACCTGAAAATTTACTTCTGTGTTTTTCTTTTAATGAAACTATGACTGTGCTTTACTCTGGGGTGTCAGTGCACATATCCTATTCTTCAAGAGGAGATTTTTGAGTAAGGTCTTGTATAAAGTGAAGTGGTTTTACACCTCACATGACAGGCATCTCTCTTCCTTGGTTCAGATGACAATCACTATTCCTCCAGTTAACTTTCTAGTAGGAGGAGGGGAGAAAGGAATGGAGTATTAGGGTAACTGTCCTGTATTCTCACCCTGCCCTCTGGCCTCTCTTACTCCCAGTGCTTCGTGGAATGCCCTAGCTTGGAGGAAAACTGGAAGAGCTAGACTCTAAAATAAGCTAACTATTATCTATGGTCTAGGCCAAAGAAAATCAAGGAATTATTTTCCACAAAGTTGTCTTGGAGACATTTTTTCATGCTTTTTTTAAAAAATTTTGTTTTATATAACTTTACAATATTGTATTGGTTTTGCCATACATCAAAATGAATCCGCCACAGGTATACACATGTTCCCCATCCTGAACCCTCCTCCCTCCTCCCTCCCCATACCATCCTTCTGGTTCGTCCCAATGCACCAGCCCCAGGCATCTGGTATTAGGCATCGAACCTGGATTGGCGACTCATTTCAAATATGATATTATACATATTTCAATGCCATTCTCCCAAATCATCCCACCCTCTCCCTCTCCCAGAGTCCAAAAGACTATTCTATACATCGGTGTCTCTTTTGCTGTCTCGTATACAGGGTTATTGTTACCCTGTTTCTAAATTCCATATATATGCGTTAGTATACTGTATTGGTGTTTTTCTTTCTGCCTTACTTCACTCTGTATAATAGGCTCCAGTTCCATCCACCTCATTAGAACTGATTCAAATGTATTCTTTTTAATGGCTGAGTAATACTCCATTGTGTATATGTACCACAGCTTTCTTATCCATTCATCTGCTGATGGACATCTAGGTTGCTTCAATGTCCTGGCTACTATAAACAGTGCTGCGATGAACATTGGGGTACACTCCATGCTATTTTTGTGTACGTTTGTCATGGGCCTGCCACTGATGCCAAAGTTCAGCCTCTGGGCCCTGGTACCAAGTTGAATCTTGGGAACAGAGTCTTGGGTGAGGTAGAAAAGAATAGGTTTATTGCTTTGTCAGGCAAAGGGGAATGCAGATGGCTAATACCCTCAAAACTGCATGTTCCAACCCAGAGGAGTTGGTGAGGAGGTATGTAATAATGGTTCAAGGGTGGGGCTTCTGATAAGATTAGGGTGTGTGCAGGGCCAGCATTCCTTTAACTTGGCCTCAGGCAGTTTCCTGTGGTTCTTGAGGTTACCAAATCATGATCTCTCTGTGGAATGAAGAATGCTTCATCAAGCAATTCAGTTTAGTTCAGTTGCTCAGTTGTGTCTGACTCTTTGCGACCCCATGGACTGAGCACACCAAGCCTCCCTGTCTATCACCAACTCCCGGAGTTTACTCAAACTCATGTCCATTGAGTCGGTGATGTCATCCAACCATCTCATCCTCTGTCCTCCCCTTCTCCCCCCACCTTCAATCTTTCCCAGCATCAGGGTCTTTTCAAATGAGTCAGCTCTTCACATCAGGTGGCCAATGTATTGGAGTTTCAGCTTCAGCATCAGTCCTTCCAATGAATATTCAAGACTGATTTCCTTTAGGATGGGCCAGTTGGATCTCCTTGCAGTCCAAGGGTCTCTCAAGAGTCTTCTCCAACAAAACAGTTCAAAAGCTCAATTCTTCAGCTCTCAGCTTTCTTTATAGTCCAACTCTCACATCCATACATGACTACTGGAAAAACCATAGCCTTGACTAGACGGACCTTTGTTGGCAAAGTAATGTCTCTGCTTTTGAATATGCTGTCTAGGTTGGTCACAATTTTTCTTCCAAGGAGCAAGCGTCTTTTAATTTCATGGCTGCAGTCACCATCTGAACTGATTTTGGAGTCCCAAAAAATAAAGTCTGTCACTGCTTCCACTGTTTCCCCATCTATTTGCCATGAAGTTATGGGACTGGATGCCATGATCTTAGTTTTCTGAATGTTGAGCTTTAAGCCAAATTTTTCACTCTCCTCTTTCACTTTCATCTAGAGGGTCTTTAGTTCTTCGTTTTCTGCCATAAGGGTGGTGTCATCTGCATATCTGAGGTTACTGGTATTTCTCCCGCCAGTCTTGATTCTAGCTTGTGCTTCATCCAGTTCAGCATTTCTCATGATGTACTCTGCATCAGTTCAGTTCAATCACTTCGTTGTGTTCGACTCTTTGCGACCCCATGAATCGCAGCATGCCAGGCCTCCCTGTCCATCACCAATTCCCGGAGTTCACTCAGACTCACGTCCATCGAGTCAATGATGCCATCCAGCCATCTCATCCTCTGTTGTCCCCTTCTCCTCCTGCTCCCAATCCCTCACAGCATTAGAGTCTTTTCCAATGAGTCAACTCTTCAGCATCATTCCCTCCAAAGAAATCTGAGGGCTGATCTCCTTCAGAATGGACTGGTTGGATCTCCTTGCAGTCCAAGGGACTCTCAAGAGTCTTCTCCAACACCACAGTTCAAAAGCATCAATTCTTTGGTACTCAGCTTTCTTCACAGTCCAATTCTCACATCCATACATGACCACTGAAAAAACCATACCCTTGACTAAAGGGACCTTTGTTGGCAAAGTAATGTCTCTGCTTTTGAATATGCTATCTAGGTTGGTCATAACTTTCCTTCCAAGGAGTAAGCATCTTCTAATTTCATGGCTGCAATCACCATCTGCAGTGATTTTGATAAGTTAAATAATCAGGGTGACAATATATAGCTTTGACATACTCCTTTCCCAATTTGGAATCAGTCTGTTGTTCCATGTCCAGTCCTGACTGTTGCTTTTTGACCTGCATACAGATTTCACAAAAGGCAAATCAGGTAGTCTGGTATTCCCATCTTTTTAAGAATTCAGAGGGCAGATAATCAGAGGACAGACAGACTGAAAACTATCAAGCAATTAACATCTTGCATTTGTTGGGAGTTTTAGTTTTGCAGAAGAGCTCAAAGACATTGTATTGTTTGAGACAGAACCAGGATCCTGTCCCATGGCTACACTGTTGTTTCTTTTCTGGCCACACTGCACCGCTTGTCGGGGAAGGCAATGGCAACCCACTCCAGTACTCTTGCCTGAAAAATCCCATGGATGGAGGAGCCTGGTGGGCTGCCGTCCATGGGGTCGCTAGGAGTCGGACACAACTGAGCGACTTCACTTTGTTTTTTCACTTTCATGCATTGGAGAAGGAAATGGCAACCCACTCCAGTGTTCTTGCCTGCAGTATCCCAGGGACGGGGGAGTCCCGGTGTGCTGCCGTCTATGGGGTCACACAGAGTCGGACACGACTGAAGTGACTTAGCAGCAGCAGCAGCAGCACGACCACCACCACCACCACCACTTGTAGGATCTTAGTTTCTCAACCAGGTATTGAACCCAGGCCCTGGGCAGTGAAAGCAGGAAGTTGTAACCACTGAATAGCCAGGGAATTCTGCACTATTGTTTCTTGACTGTTCCTCCCTTGTCTCTGTACCCCCATCCTTCCCTGATTAGCACTGTTTGAACCTGCCCTTTGGAACTGAGTGAAGTTCATGGAGGCTGAAGCCTATTTCTCACAAACAAGAAATGGAGGACACAGAAAGGCTTCCATGCCCCGGAGCTCCACAGAGTCCTGCTTGGTTTCACTGTTACAATAGAAGAGGGTAAGCAACATGACCCTGAGTCTGCAGGCATCTTGATGCCTTTCTTGCCAAGATCAGACTGTTCCTCCTCTTATTTCGTTTCTGTTCCTTTTAGTGGACTCTAGGTTAGCAAATATGAGGCTGCAGGCTGAGTCCTGCTGATTTTTTTCCCCCAATATTGTGTGTTCTAAGTAAAGCACATTGTGCAATACTATTTCATTTTGCTGATATTTTAGTTTGCTGAGCCATGATTCCTAAAGTTATGTAAACCACAAAACAGCATTTCCTGTGGCAATGCCAGTCAATGAGAAGCTGTAGCTGAAGTTACGCACCAAAGACGTACTTGACAAGACCTCTGACTTCACATCCTTGTTCTAAGATCTGGATTCCTCTCTATTTAATAGAGTCACATTGCTTCCATAAACTGAATATGAGGCGCAGCTGTCTGAGAACATATTCCCAAGACATTCTGCCCTAACTGTGATATGATAGTCTCACATCAGGAAATGACAATTGCAGTCCTGCTATTTATTTATGAGCAATTTGATGTCTCTTGAGTAATAAGAGCAAATTGGGAAATAAACTTCCTTCCTGCTGTTGAGATTTCTACAACTTGCAGTACTTCAATAAATGGAACAAACTAGCATTTTAAATTTAATTATGAAAGAGGTATGCTTAAAATGAGGTCAAATTAAAATAGGATAAGTGTACAGTGTAGGTTAGATTCTTAAAAAGCTAAAAAGTAAGTCTGTCTCCCATTGCACAAGTTTTTAAGGATACTTTGAGGAATCACTGAAAGTAAGATAGCAATTCTGCTTTTCCCAACAATGCCTTATTGTATTATATCATCAAGAGTTGATTATAGTTAAAATAGCACTTAATAATTGACCAAGAAATTATATTTAAAGACAGATACTTATTACATCCCTTAGTATAACTTTCTCATCTGAAGTCTTAGCCAATAAAACATATCTGTTTCCGTTCCTCTTCCTTCCCAAGAATGCTGTATTTCAAGTCATTAAGCACTGTTGTAGTCCAAGCACTATACAATGAACTCTGTGTCAATAAAAATGTAAATAGAAAATGAGCAAATATTGTTTCCAAAGAACAATAAGTCCTCTAAGGGGGCATCAACATGAGCACAAATTTAAATACATGACTATAATATTCAACTTTTTTTCCAAAATTCATTTCTTCAATTATCTGCTCTAGGATGCTTTTGAAATCCTTCCCCAAATTATCTATACACTTGGGCCCATCTCTAATAATTGTGGGGTCTTGGGGGAAGGTTCAAAGGAGGCCCCACATTCCCCTGCCTAAATATTTGACGCTTTCTAAAGAAGTTAACAGAATGTTAAATAAAATAGTTTTATCCTCCTACCTTGACAAATATACCTTGGCAAATATATACCAAAAGTATTTTAAAAGTAAATAAAATTTATGGATTTTACATGAGAGTCAGTAAAATAGCAAAGATAACTGAATTTTATTATTTCACAAGCCTGGGTGTTCTGTAATTGTACCAATCATGTTAGCATGCATACAAAATAAAGATATGTAATTTATGAGTTATGCAATATTAATAGCTTAAAATTTATTTTTTGGCTACATTTTAGCAGAATTTATTCTTAAGTTTTTAAAAATATTTATTAGTTGCAGCATGCTAGGTCTTTGATCTTTGTTGCAGCATGCAGGATCTTTAGGTTGTGGCATGCAAACTCTTAGTTTTGGCATGTGGGTTCTAGTTCCCTGACCAGGGATTGAACCTGGGCCTCCTTGCATTAGAAGCTTGGATTACCCTCTGGATCACCAAGAAAGTCCCTATTAAGTTTTTATGATTGAAATTTTCACCTGGTTTGTGTCCTCAGACAGTCATGCCAAATTAGATGTTACTTGAATTATTAATCCTTAGATAACAGCATTGTTAATTTTAATTAGAAGTTTTACTCTGCTAAGTGAATTTTCAATGAGATTTCTAAAGCATTAGTTAGATTCAAAAATGAACCATGAATTTTACATCGTTTATATTACATTATAATGGGTTGCTTACAATACATTACCTAGACACTGAGCTTCCAGAATAAATGAGAAAACACACAGTGGACAGATGCCTTCAGGCTGTGTTTATTGAGAGGATGGGGAAATTGTTGGTCATAAGGGTGCATAACTCTTTTGAGTTCTCCCAAGCTTTTTAGGTCATCTTCTGTAAAAATTCTGTTTTTTTGTAAAAATACATACCTCTAGCTCTCCATGGGCATTCCAAGGCAGAAGAAAGTGGAAGGGAGTCCAACCTCCACCTTTATTATTCATTAACACTCTCCCCACCGCTGTGTTATTTTGGGGCAACTCAGCTTTGGGACTGGACTTTGTTAGACAAGAAAATAGACAGTTAAGTTTCAGGATTTTTAGAATATTAAAGGGCACTTGAACAACAATAGCAACAACATCCTTAGAACTCTACCCTTACTATGGAAAAGAGGAAACAATATAGTCCATGTTCCACACCATCCTAATGTTAGTTTGGTAAACATCAAAAAGGAGCAAGAAGAAAATAGAAAAAAGGAAAGGAAGATAGCTCTAAGTTGTGTCTGATTCTTGCGATCCCATGAACTGTAGTCTTCCAGACTCCTCTGTCCATGGGATTCTCCAGGCAAGAATACTGGAGTAGGATGCCATTTCCTTCTCCAGGGGAACTTCCCAACCCAGGAATTGAAGCCAGGTCTCTCCCGCATTGCAGGCAGATGCTTTACCAACTGAGCTACAAGGAAAGCCCAGCATATAAACAGGAAGGGCATTAAAACACAGAACTGGCTCCTGTCTTTATTGTGCCCTTATCAGATCAGATCAGTCGCTCAGTCGTGTCCGACTCTTTGCGACCCCATGAACCGCAGCACGCCAGGCCTCCCTATCCATCACCAGCTCTCGGAGGTCACCCAGACTCACACCCATCAAGTCAGTGATGCCATCCAGCCATCTCATCCTCTGTCGTCCCCTTCTCCTCCTGCCCTCAATCCCTCCCAGCATCAGAGTCTTCTCCAATGAGTCAACTCTTCGCATGAGGTGGCCAAAATACTGAAGTTTCAGCTTGAGCATCATTCCTTCCAAAGAAATTCCAGGATTGATCTCCTTCAGAATGGACTGGTTGGATCTTCTTGCAGTCCAAGGGACTCTCAAGAGTCTTCTCCAACACCACAGTTCAAAAGCATCAATTCTTCGGCACTCAGCCTTCTTCACAGTCCAGCTCTCACATCCATACATGACCACAGGAAAGACCATAGCCTTGACTAAGCGAACCTTTGTTGGCAAAGTGATGTCTCTGCTTTTGAGTATGCTATCTAGGTTGGTCATAACTTTCCTTCCAAGGAGTAAGCGTCTTTTAATTTCATGGCTGCAGTCACCATCTGCAGTGATTTTGGAGCCCTTATGGCTACCCCTAATTTTACTTTCTGTTTCAAAGTCTCCATTCACGAATTTTGGACCACCAGTTGGCCAAAGCCTCAAAGTTGACTGAAGAACTTCATATCCAGGCTTCCCTGGTGGCTCGGTGGTAAAGAATCCACCTGCTGATGCAGAAGACATGGGTTTGATCCCTGGTCTGGGAAGATCCCACATGACCTGGAACAACTAAGCCTGCGTGCCACAACTATTGAGCCTGTGTCCCTAGAGCCCAGGCTCCACAGCAAGAGAAGCCACCACAATGAGAAGCCTGAACACTGCAGCTAGAGAGTAGCCCCTGCTCACCACAACTAGAGAAAAGTCAACAGTGAAGACCCAGGACAGACAAAAATAAAATAAATTAATTAAATAACTTAAAAAAAACCTTCATATCCCTTGGATTAGCTTCTCTTTTCCCTCTTTCTAGGATCTTTCATTGTTGTAGGCCATTTTTCTCATGGCTCTCTAGGCCTCCCCTTTTGAACTCATAATCAACCCTTTATCTTTACCTAGTTCCCTGCTGGATACCACAGATAGGAAGAGTGGAAATGGAAAGATGGCTGTCACAGAGTTACGCACACTGCCCACACTGCCAAGATGAACAATTTTGATTTTTTCCTCAGTTCTGTCTTCCGAAGGAAGTAACAAGACTATGAAACAAAGCCTGCATTCAGTACTTAGAAAGCACTTAAGCACTGGCATTGCCAACCATAGCAACAATTTCTGTGTTCCAGAACAGGAAAAAGCTGCACGATGTTGTGCTTCAAATGACCATGCCAATGTTTATCCTTTTTACAGAAAACAGGTTTAAGCCAAAGTTCAGAGGGATATTCCTGGATGTTTCGCTCGGCAGAAATCCCTCAGGACCTTTGCTCTACCAAGGGGTGTGGTCAGGGAACCACAATAATTGTTGAAATTGCATAATTTTCCTTTTGGTGGAATAGAATCAAATTTTAATCTGTTTAAATAAAATAAAGAAATTTAAAATTTCCTGCAGGCTCAAATTTATGGAGCAAAATTCAGACTCACTACTCGGTACTGGGAGAAGGAAATGGCAACCCACTCCAGTATTCTTGCCTAGAGAATCCTGTGGATAGAGGAGCCTGGTGCGCTGCTGTCCATAAGGTCACAGAGTCAGACACGACTGAAGCAACTTAGCAGCAGCAGCAGCACCTAGTATTTGAAGACTCAAAAAAGTGACCACAGTAGAGAATGAAGTTTGTTTTTAAGAGAATGAATTGTTATCAAGGCAGGTTGAAAGCTCAGAATTAAAAACACCCACTGACATTGATTTTAACTGTAACTATTACAAGGTATATAAGCATCTGACTGCCTCTTTCATAAAGCTTTGCCTATTTTTATCTATTTTTTATACTGGACTTTGATGCAAGATAGAGAAAAAAAATAGCTGTAAAGATTTGAGAAAAAGATTATACCCTGGATAAACATACTACTATAGAAATTCCTTTGTAGTTTAAAATTCTTTAATCTGTTTAACAACCAGCTAACATATAATTATATTGAACTTAACAAAATTTTGTTACAATAATAGAGAATATCATCAATCTGTTATCTTATGGGATTGAAAATTCTCTTGATTCAAAGTGCACTTCAGGCTCAATTGTAGTGTTCTCAGAAAGGTATTGCCTCAGTAGTGTGGTCAAATTAATCCTTGCCTAAACAGTATTTGGCCACCTGATGTGAAGAACTGACTCTTTGGAAAGACCCTGATGCTGGGAAAGATTGAAGGCAGGTGGAGAAGGGGACGACAGAGGATGAGATGGTTGGATGGCATCACCGACTCAATAGACATGAGTTTGAGCAAGCTCTGGGAGTTGGTGATGGACAGGGAAGCCTGGTGTGCTGCTGTTCATGGGGTCACAGAGTCGGACACAACTGAGTGACTTAACTGAACTGAAAGGGCATTTTGGATTGGTTTTGTTTTGTTTTTGGCCTCACTGGACAGCTTGCCAGATCTTAGTTCCCAGACCTGGGACTGAACCCAGGTCCCTAGCAATGGAAGTGCAGAGTCCTAACCACTGCACAGCCAAGATATACCCCTAAAGGGTATTTTGAACTCATACTTTAAAAAGTTTAAAATCAAGCCTTGAAAGTCAAATTGATTCCAAATAACCGAACTGCATTCCAGAACAAAATTAAAAAAATATTCAAAGTGATACAAAAATATACAAGGCATTTCACTTCTCTATTGTGTCTCATCAGTTTGATTTTCATTCTGAGCATCAGATCACTACTGCTAATTAGATAATGGTGTTGCAGTCATCAACTCCTATAGTTCCCCCCATATAACTTTCAGATATCTATCTGTTCTCTCTTTCATTACCCCCAGGATAAGCTCACATCATTTATTTCAACAATTATTCTATGAAGGGCATCTTCCTCTGGGCCAGAAATTGTGCTATTTATTGGAATTCAAACAGAAGTCTCTGCCCTTACTCACAAGCTAATTCCAATCTAATACAGCAAATGTTTGCATAGATGAGATGAAGTGCCCTAAGAAGATAGAGATAAGAATGTCTAGGGGGCTGTGGAAAAACACAATTATAGATGGTATCATCTCATAGGTTCCTATTAGATGTCAAGAATCATTTCTAACCATCCCATTGACACTTCAAGTCAGGTAATATCCCCACTTTATACTTAAGGAAGCAATTTCAAAAACTTTAAGAAACTTGTTCAGAGGCAACCTTAAGCTGCTTGATTCCCAATTCTATCTTTCTACCATAGCATGGTTCTTGTAAAAGGAAATGACATGTAAGTAATTAGTTCCTGGAGGTACCAATAGATGAGCTTGATCTTAAAAAAATAAAAACAGAGAGACTTACAAATAGTCAATCGAACAACTAAACTGAAAAAAGGAGAAATGGGTGCAAACACATCAAAATCTGAATGATCACTGCAGGTTTAGAGAAGGGTGTATTCTGTAAAAGCAGAATATAGGTGAGGGATGGAGCAGATATGCATTAAAGAGAGGGTAGATAATGACTTCCCTGAGAATTTTGCTCCATTTCTGAATTTTCCCCTCACATTTAACCTTCATGCCACAAGAATTATCCTGTTAAAATACAACCATGTCACTCATCTATGTACAAACATCCAAGGTTTCTCTTGTGTCCCCTGGTGTAAGGTCTAACTTTCTTAGCATTCATGGCACATGTGCCTTGTTTTTCCAATCTCTGAAATGGGTATATTTTGAATATCTATTTCCTCGGTTAGTATAAGGAGATTTTACACAAACACACGAGTCTCAGTCCTGTTTTTCATAATAACATAAAAGTAACATGTTTTTACTAAATATTAGTGACTAGGAACAATAGCTATTATTATTATTATTGCTATTCTTTGTGCTATCATAGTATAATGGGCTGAATCAGACATTTAGCAGAGCTATTTTGATAAAAATAAAGAATATCAAGTTGAAATACAAGTACGTCAACTAATTTTTTTTAACTTAACACTTTAGAAAGTGGAGTGTATGTGGTAAGATCTTCTGGTTTTGCTTCTTTTCTTTATTTCCTTTCTTATGCTTGCTACAAACAATTTCCCTAGTTTGACCCAAGAGCCCGAAGAACCAAATAAATTTTGCTCCATGTTAGCCTTTATTTTAGATTAACTCCACTGAGAGCATTGTGAAGCTGTCACCCTTATCTGTAAAAGCATCAGAAGCAGGCATTCCTGTCAGGAAAAGCACAGGTTGTACGGTATTTTAATGCAGGTACCCATTGTGCAAACTTGCAGGGAGTGATGAAATCAAAATGGCATGACTTCAAATTTTTTTTTTTTCTGCCTGCCTGGAAATTCTCAGCAGGTAATGTCTACAATCTAGGAACTTATATATAACACAGTCACAACTTTGATCAATAAAACAAAATCATCAAAAGAGTATTTTTGCTTGTGGAAGGTCTTTTTCTACATTCAAGGGTTTAATTTCACATAGTTAACTGTGTACATTCGAAAAAAATTTTCACAAGATAATACTTTATTTGTGATATATTACAGTATAATTTCTTTTTATTCTATCTATTATATGACCTACTAATGCATCACAACCTGTAGTTTAATAATAGCCTTGTTTTAGTCTCCTATGACAACCAAGCTTAGACAGTCTGTGATAGAGTCTAATCCTTGTTAACACCTTCCAAGATACTTGGAGAATTAGTAGAGATAGTTTGCTTAGACCAGCTAGGCCCTTCATACACCCTGCCTGTCATCCACCTTCAGTCTAATTATCAGATCCTTTAATCTGATTATCAGTGTAGGAGGTCTTTGAGATTTCCATGGAATGAAGTGTTTAGAGCTGAGTTGGCACAAGCCAGAGGATCTCTGGGCTGTTGATACTCTGGGGCCTAGAAGCTGTCATTACTCATACATTTTCATTTGATTCCTAGGGCAAACTAAATTGAAGGTTTTTTTAAATGCATTATTTCCTAGGAGGGCCTATAAAATGAAGTACACTCAGTAGACTTAAGATTTATATGGTGTCTTTCTTCTCTGTCTTTTTTTCCTTATCCAGATAAAGACTTGACTTTGAGCCAATGGGCTTCTGAATTAGATAGTCTTCACTTTTAACTCTGCCTTGAAGATACTTTGTGCCATTTTCTTTATTGATAAAATGAGACTAATGATATCTACTTCATAGCATTCTTGAAATTATGAAAATGATATTATGTAAAGTTCAGGTACTGCATCTGACATAGAGTTGAGACCTAATACATTTTACTCTTCTCCTCTTCCTTTGGTTCCTTACATCTAGAACATGTATTATTTCCAAACAGTCCAATCCCTGAGCTAACAAGCAACACACCAAGCACACCACAGATAAGCAAGAATTTTTCTTTGGTAGAACTGCATCCCAAAGCTTGGGTGTTACGGTCAATAAAGAAAAGTTTAACACACTGAATATAAGCTGCATTTCCCCCCAAATGAAATTGAAAAGTCTACTAAGTCTGCCAACCACCAAGTTTATAAGACTATAAAGTATATTTGGTAATTGAGAGACTATCTTTACTTTTTTTTACCTTTTTTCTTCAGTGAAAAAAAATAGAAGATAGAAATAAGCATAATATGTAACCATATCAATTATTTATTAGTTCACTGAGTCAAACACAACAAAGAGATTGCACCTGTGTCCAGTTTTTATAGAGGACAAGAAAGCTTGAAGCCAAAGGGGTCACCAACCACAAATTGAGTGAGAACTATCAAGTCTTAATTATCACCACCCTCAGGTGGCTCAGAGGTTAAAGCGTCTCCCTGAGAATGCGGGAGACCTGGGTTCGATCCCTGGGTCAGGAAGATCCCCTGGAGCAGGAAATGGCAACCCACTCCAGTACTCTTGCCTGGAGAATCCCATGGAGGGAGGAGCCTGGCGGGCTACAGTCCATGGCTTCGCAAAGAGTCGGACAAGACTGAGCGACTTCACTTCATCTAATCTTTGCTGTGCTCAATTGTTCAGTTGTGTCCGACTCTGCAACTCCATGGACTGTGGCTGACCAGGCTCCTCTGTCCATGGAATTCTCCAGGCAAGAATACTGGAGTGGGTTGTCATTTCCTTCTCCAAGGTATCTTCCGAACTTAGGGATCGAACCTGCGTCTCCTGTATTAGCAGGCAGATTCTTTACCACTGTGCTGCTAAGTCACTTCAGTCGTGTCCGACTCTGTGCGATCCCATAGACAGCAGCCCACTAGGCTCCTTTGTTCCTAGGATTCTCCAGGCAAAAATACTGGAGTGGGTTGCCATTTCCTTCTCCAATGCTTGAAAGTGAAAAGTCAAAGGGAAGTCGCTCAGTCGTGTCCGACTCTTAGCGACCCCATGGACTGGAGCCTACCAGTACCACCTGACAATCCCTAATCTAATTTCTACTCTGTAATTTTAAAGGACAGTTTCCCAACCTCCATCAGCTGCTAAAATCTATCGTCATTATTTCTTTGTCCTTCTCATCTCTTCCTCTAGAGAAGAAAACTTTGTCCTTCCTAGTACAGCTACATTCCAAGAAAATGTTAGCCACAGTAAATGATAAAAAATGTGGTTAATGTTTTTGGTAAGTTACTGGCATAAGCAACTCAACCAACCAAAAATTAATTAAGAAAAGTAATGCCAATGAACACCTAACATGGTTTTCAACTCTATTAAAATAATTTACAATATGAGAATCCCCCACCAGGTCATTACCATCAACACTGTATCTAGTCTTTATTTTCAGTTTGAAGTATGCCCAAGAACTTTCAGGGTCATGCCAACATTTCCCCTCACCTGTCCATCCACACCCTCAATCACAACCACAAAGTATCACAAAATGTGCTCAAGAAATAATATTTAATTGCATAGATACATATTTAGATAGAGTGTATCACATGAGATACATAACCAAGGCATCCTGCTCCCTTTTCTTCCATATTTCCCACCCACCTGTCCTAACTGAATCTCATGCCTCTTTAATCTCCTCTACATCAGAACCTTCAAATGACACACTATCTTGGTCACCCCCAAGCAGAACCTCACCTCTGACATTATTCTCTTTAGAATGGAGCAACGAGATTATACACTTTCCAAGACTAACTTTTTGTCCAAACTCTCCTACTTTTAAACATACATTGGACATACCCAACATCCCCCAGGGACCTGAAAGTCCCTCAAAGATTATTCCCCAGCTCCCACCACCATTTTTCAGTCTATCATACCTTATCCTGCTTCCTGTACCTTCCATCTCAGCCTGGACTCTGTGGTTAGTCATTTCTGCAAATTAAGGTCTTCATGGTTTACACTGGGCTAACCCCATGGTCTTGCTCAGTTTTACTATTTGTCTTTGTCCCTGAGTTACATGAAGAAATGAAATCATCTGTGTTGGTATCAGTGTACTTTAAAGCTTTTTAGTCCTAAGTGATCTCTCCCTGAAATTTTACAGTCCTTTTGTTCATTAAGATCAACTACCTCTGTACTTTTAGCAGCTGTTGTTCCAAATCCTCACCATTTCCCGCAAACACCCAGCCCTGTCCTTAGCCCTGACTACTCAGTGCCTGCTTTGTCCCACTTTATTGTGATGACCCCTAAACTCATCTCCCTTCATCCTCAAAATCTCTCTGTGCTTTCACCTTTTCTCCTTCTACTTTCTTGATATTGAGAAATAATTACCCCACCCTGAACCCGTGTGCTAAATACAAACAATCAATAAAACTGATTGCTTAATCTCAACTAAGTACAAATTCATGCATGATATTTTCTTTTGGCTTTTAAAAGCTATTCTTAATTTAAGATATTTCATTATTTTTCTTTATTTAACAATATTTTATTTTACTTTCAAGCACATTTTGCAAATGTGAACTTGATTGATTTTCATAATAATCCTATGAACTATTTTCAGCACTTTAAAAGAAGTAAAAATGTTTAGGTTGGCTATAAGCTGGTGGAATGAAGAATGGACAAAAAATAAAGCAGATACAAAAGGAAAAAAAAAGGCTGCAATGAGAGATCACATGGTGTAGAAAAAACAGAGGATAAACTCCATTCCAGCCCCAAATAATAAATCTTGCTATTTCCTATCCTGAACATCTATTGACTTCCTTACTGTAAGTACCAGATAAATGCTATTTTATCTGGTACTTGCTATTTATCTGGTACTTAGTATTTATCTTGCTATTTCCTGTCCTGAACATCTATTGACTTCCTTACTGTAAGTACCAGATAAATGCTAATGCCATCACCATCCCCTCACTCAGAGCTTTTATCTTGCTTTGTTTGTTTGAAAAGACTTTGATTACTTATAAGACATGCTGTGTGTATCTGTATTAAAAAAATGTATGTACAAATGGACAGAGTCAAGAGGAATAAAAACAAAAATAAAAATATTTCTGGTGCAAAATATGTGGAATGTAGTAAAAAAAAAAGCACTGGAAAATACACTATGGACAACATTCAAAAATCAAGTCTGTGATTCTTTATTATAATTTTTCTAGCTAAAATTTGTGACACCATGTGTGTGATACTTTCATTTGTGGTTTATACACTCATCTATATAGACTCATATGTATATATAAGCGGGCTTCCCAGGTGGCACTAGTGGTAAAGAACCCACTTGCCAATGCAGGTAGACGTAAGAGATGTGGGTTCCATCCCTGGGTCAGGAAGATCCTCTGGAGAAGGAAATGGCAACCCACTACAGTATTCTGGCCTGGAGAATCCCATGGACAGAGGAGCCTGGCAGTCTGCAGTCCATAGAGTTGCACAGAATCAGACACGACTAAAGTGACTTAGCACACACAATCATATATATATGTATGTATACTCATCTGAGGGATTGGGGGCAAGAGGAGAAGGGGACGACAGAGGATGAGATGGCTGGATGGCATCACTGACTCAATGGATGTGAGTTTCAGTGAACTCCGGGAGTTGGTGATGGACAGGGAGGCCTGGCATGCTACAATTCATGGGGTCGCAAAGAGTCGGACACGACTGAGCAACTGATCTGATCTCTGATCTGATACATATGCACAGACACATATATATACATATATATGTTTATACACACACACACAATACGGCATCACTGACTAAATGGACATGAATTTGTGCAAACTCCAGGAAATAGTGGAAGACAATAGAAACTGGTGTGCAGCAGCCTATGAGGTGACAGAGTTGGACATGACTTAGTGATTGAACAACAACATTCATCTATTGACTTCCTAAATTTTCCTTCCATGAAACCACAGTCATCATGGTTTTATTCTACAAAAAAAAAAAAAATTTATAGCATAAACTATGCATTTCCATGGAGACATTTCCCTTTTCCCTGTGTTGAGTTCCCTTTTTAAAACTTGTCATAGCACTATTTCTTCATATTGCTTTATATGATCATAGTGGCATTTATTTAATTGAGGCTTCTTCCATAAACATTATAAACAATTTTAAGAAAATAAAGATGAAACACTAACTTGAAGCAATTTCTTAAAATCTTTTAAAAATTGCCCAAAGCCAATATTTTTAAAGTTGATTTAGTGTAACTTGGGGCCTCCCGAGTGGCTCAGACAGAAAAGTGTCTGTCTGCAATGCAGGAGACCTGGGTTCGATCTCTGGGTTGGGAAGATCCCCTGGAGAAGGAAATGGCAGCCCACTCCAGTATTCTTGCCTGGAAAATCCCATGAACCGTGGAGCCTGGTAGGCTACTGTCCATGGGGTCGCAAAGAGTCAGACACAACTGAGTGACTTCACTTTCACTCACTTTCAGTGTAACTTGAAATGATTTGAAATCATTGCAAATTGCTCAACTCATCCAAGGCTTTACTACAGATACAACAACAGAAGTTACCTAATATACAGAGGGGAGTATATTGGATAGATACTAATGAATGTCAAGTTAAGAGTTGAGAATGTCAAGTTAAGAGTTGAGAATGTCAGGTTAAGAATTTGGAATCTATCCAGTTTTGCATCTCTTATAAATCATGTCCTAACATGTTATACACAGTAAGGAGTTAATAAAGATCTCCATTTTTTTTTTTTTTTGTCTTATCCTGAGCCCTTTATTTAATCTGACCTTCCCTCACAGACTTCATACTTGGGAAATTTGTGCACATAGGTCAAGGAAACACTTTGAGATGGACTCAAGAGCATTCTAATGGAATTAGAATTAACACCTGCACTGGTTTCTGAGTAACAGGTGGGGGCTACACATTGCCTTCAGTGACTAGATTTTGCCTCCATCTCTCCTCTCTCCCTGACTTACAGGTTAAGCTCCAGATATATGAATTGCTGTCTGTTCCAAGTAGACATGATACTCATTCTAACCTCAATGCTTTTGTACATTTGGCATGACCTTCTGGAATGTTTCCCCTATCCTTTGATCTCCTGATTCACATGAGAAAATTTCATCCAACCTTTATGACTCAACTCAATAAGTACCTTGCCTTCAGAGAAGCTGCTCAGAAGGTCTCTGAGAATTTGGCCCATCCTCTTCAGAAACAAGACTAGGTATCCCACCTCTGCTGCTGCTAAGTCGCTTCAGTCGTGTCCAACTCTGTGCGACCCCATAGATGGCAGCCCACTAGGCTTCCCCACCCCTGGGATTCTCCAGGCAAAACACTGGAGTGGGTTGCCATTTCCGTCTCCAATGCATGAAAGTGAAAAGTGAAAGTGAAGTCTTTCAGTCGTGTCTGACTCTTAGCGACCCCATGGACTGCAGCCCACCAGGTTCCTCTGTCCATGGGATTTTCCAGGCAAGAGTACTGAAGTGGGTGCCATTGCCTTCTCCAATCCCACCTCTAGGCACTTACCATATTCTAGGCATACTTTTCATGTGATGTTCTAGGCTACTTCATAATTGTCTGTATATAAGTCTGCTTCTCTTATTAGACTGAAAGTTTTGTGATAATGGAATCAATCTTATTTTTTTTATATTCCTTGAAGCTAACATGTTTCCAAACCCGTAAATGTTAAGTTTAAAGTGAATAGATGGAGAGAAAAAGAGAAGGAAGGATTTAAATAGTGAAGAATTCAGTCTGTTAAAAAGATAACTTTAGAAGCAGTATGAAAGATGGAGGTATTTTTCAGGACGCTTTACCTGCATGTGGTGTAATCACAACCCAAATTGGCTAAACAAGGGAAGAGAATCTATAGTATATGACAGTGAAAGTCAAAGGATTTGTTGTTGTTTTTCAGTCGCTCAGTCATGTCCGGCTCTTTGTGATCCCATTAACTGCAGCATGCCAGGCTTCTCTATCACTATCTCCCTGAGTTTGCTCAAACTCATGCCCATAAAGGATGAGGTAGAACAAAGCTAGACTCAAGTTCACAAACAGCATCTCCAATAATCTTGTCTGTGTAAACTATGTCTGTGCTTTCCTCTGAAGCATTATATTCTTAGGCAAGCGTTCCCTAAGTCATGGCAAGACTGCAGATTTCCATCTTACCAGTTTAGCAATCCCAGCTAGAAGCAAGAGCCTCTCAGAGCCCCTTAATTCTTATGCTCCTGCACAATTGACATTGTCTTATTGGCCAACCTTAACTCATTGGTTCCATTGTGAACCCATGTTGACATGGGCGAGGACATAGGTAGGAAGCAGAGAGCAACAGTGTCCTTGGGTCACAAACTCTCTGTCTTGAGCTCAGAATTGAAGTCATTTTAATCACATGGACTGCCAAGGGCAGAGGCAGGGATTTCCAAAGGAAAACTAAGCTTCTGTTTTAAGAAGAAAGAAGGTGAATTCTCTGGTGATCCAGTGATTAGGACTACACACTTTCACTGTCAAGAGTGTCAGAACGATAGAGAAGTAAGGTCCCCTCTGCACCTGTGTGAACCCCTTACGCCCCGAAAGAAAGAAGGAAAAGAAGAAAGGTGGGTGCCAATCAGGAGACAGGTAGAGAAAGCAGCAGATGTACTCATAGTACGTACTCATAGTACGAGCTCATAGTAGGGCTCAGAAGGGGAGGTTAACACTGTTGTTCAACTGAGCATTCTTAGAAGGATGGGAGATCTTGGGATCTAGTAACTTGTTCAGTCATCTTCATTTTCTTCCTTAAGTGTAGAACTGTTTTACACAAACTATAGCTGTGAGGAAATGGGAATGGTACAGTGGCAGTTATGTCAACAGAGCTCTCAAGGTGAGCTAGGACACAGCAAAGCCACACCACTCGTTCATGCTGGCCAATGAACAAGGTCAGTGTTCAGCATGGAACAGCGACCTTAGATTCTGCAGGCATGTGACTTTGTATTAATCAAATCTCAAAGATACCCTTATAATTACAGAGTAGAATGGAATTTAGGAAATTGAGCTTCTATTTTAGAGATGACTCCATTGAATTCATGATTGCATTGATTTATGGCTTGTGCATATTAAAGTGGCATTCAGGACACATTAAAAACAAGAAATAATTTGCTTATCCTGATGATCTTCATATCACTGATGCTCTTAAATTTTCTGAAACTTACTGTGGGGCTGACATGAGTTAAATAATGGAAAGCAGTACATTACTAAAGGAAAAACAATCCTTTTTTATTCCTTCCTGAAAGTAAATGATTTTAATTTAACAAATTCCAGAGGTCATGTTATAGATAATTCTACAGATAAAGAGTTGATTCTTGACATGTCTCATCCTTTTGGCTGCTGTTGTAAGTAAGCTGAAATTCTATTCTTCTTTGGTATTTATTCATGTCACTACTTTGGGTTGGGTCTGGGAACCATTACAGCTAATACTTTTCATTGTTTGAGCAACTAACTGTTAATGCCCAAGGCAGATAGACAGTCATTTCTTAAATATTTTCTCATAAGTGAATTGGGAAATTTTTTTACTCTTATTCCTATTTTATATGAGACGTAATTGAAAGCAACAGTGGATTTTAAAAATCTATTCCAAGATTCTCAAAGAATATGGATGCATTTCCCCTTACAAAATTTCTAATGCTAAAAAAATTTAAAGATAAATTAAGATATGTTTCTCTGAAATATACATATACATATATATATATTCTCTTTACAACAGAGGTTGTTGTGTTTATTGTGGTTGTTGTTTAGTTGTTCAGTCGTGTCTGACTCTTTGCAACCCCATGGACTGTAGCCCACCAGGCTCTTCTGTCCATGGGATTCTCCAGGTAAGAGTACAGGGGTGGATCTCCATGTTGTGTTTATGCAAGTAACTTAATCAGGCCAGGCTGCTATAATAAAATATCATACACCGAGTGAGTGAGTGAAAGTCGCTCAGTCGTGTGTGATTCTTTGTGACCCCATGGACTGTATAGTCCATGGACTGAATTCTCCAGGCCAGAATACTGAAGTGGGTATCCTTTCCCTTCTCCTGGGTTGACTAGGCTGAAGTAACAAGCATGAGCCTCTCGATGAAGGTAAAAGAGGAGAGTGAAAAAGCTGGTTTAAAACTCAACATTCAAAAAACTAAGATCATGGCATCCAGTCCCATCAACTCATGTCAAATAAATGGGGAAAAAATGGAAACAAAAGTAGGCTTTATTTTCCTGGGTTCCAAAATCACTGCAGATGGTGACTGCAACCATGAAGTTAAAAGACACTTGCTCCTTGGAAGAAAAGCTATGAAAAATCTAGATAGCATATTAAAAAGCAGAGCCATCACTTTGCCGACAAAGGTCCCTACAGTCAAACCTATGATTTTTCCAAGAGTCATGTACAGATGAGAGAGTTGGACCATAAGCAAAGATTGAGCACTGAAGAACTGATACTTTCAAACTGTGGTGCTGAAAAAGACTCTTGAGAGTCCCTTGGATGCAAGGAGATCCAACCATTCCATCCTAAAGGAGATCAGTCCTGAGTGTTCATTGGAAGGACTGATGCTGAAGCTGAAGCTGAAGCTCCAATACTTTGGCCACCTGATAGAAAGAGCTGACTTACTGGGAAAGATCCTGATGCTGGGAAAGATTGAAGGCAGGAGGAGAAGGACACGACAGAAGATGAGATGGTTGGATAGCATCATTGATTCAATGGACAGAAGTTGAGCAAACTCCAAGATATAGTGAAGGATAGGAAAGCCTGGCATGCTGCAGTCCATGGGGTCGCAAAGAGTCAGCCATGATTTAGGGACTGAATAACAACAAATTTCTCACATTTCTGGAGACTGGGAAGCAAGATCAAAGTGTCTGCAGATTTGATATCTGGTGAGAATCCTCTTCTGGTTTGCAGGTAGTGAAATCACCTTGCTTTATTCTAACATCACTGAGAGAGACGACCAGCTCTTTGGGTATCTTTTGCTATAAAGGCACTAATCCTACTGTGATGACCCCATCCTGATGACCTCAAATAAACCTAATCACCAAAAGGCTCCATGGTCATATACCATCTCAGTGAGGTATAGGGCTTTGACATAGGAATTTTTGGAGGGCACTAACATTTAATGCATAACAGTAAGGTTGTAAACACTTCTATTTTATTTAGCAAATATTTAAATAGGACTTAATATGTGCTACTCTTTGAACACTACTGAGCACACACTCTTCTAGAAATGTTAACACATTTCATATTCATAGCAACTCTGTGAGGCTGACACTATCATTAGCTCACTTTAACAAAGGAAGAACAAGAGCAGGGACAGATTAAATAATTGACCATGATCCCATGGTCACATGGCAGGTAAATGTGCAGTTGAGATTTCAGCCTTGACAGCCTGATTGACAAACTCCCTCTGTTCCTGAGGCAGACCCGCTTCCTCCGCTCCCCAATCCTTCTCACAGCATCCACAGAACATCACACACATCCCCAAGGTCCTTACCTACTCTGGAGGGTCAACTTAGACCAACTACAGTTTAATCCAAAAGGGATATTGAAACTGATGCTGAAAGTGAGAAGGCCTCAGTTACATAGAATTTGAAATGTAAGTACATTGATAGTTGATTCCCAGGAGGGAATCAGTTCAAAGAAACAGGCAAATTCAAACAACAAGGAGTGAAATGTACTAGTAATCTAGTATTTGTGTCCAAAGCCGTATCTGTTTGCTGATTAAAGTCAGGAATCTTAGGCACTAGCTTTCTGATCTTAAGATCTTTTCTGCCCACAGACAGGCCTAGGAAAGGTGAAGGGACCTCCTGAGCCCAGCGTGGCCCTTTATAATACCTGATATCTGCGGTGGGTGAAAACACAGCCTTCTGTATAACAAAAAGTGGTGCTCTTGGAATCACTAAGTTCCAGAATTTCGAAGAAAGGACAGATAAGAGATTACAACACAGTATCCTAAAATAAACAGGGAATCAACCCATTTAATAGGTCCCTGGCCCTCACCCCCAGTCCATATCTCAAAAAAAACCCAACCAAACAAACAAAAAAATGGCACTAGCATGATTTATTTTTGATCCTAGAACATCAGGAATTAGACAAAAGTTCTTACATATAAACTGAGATGACAGATGTTAAACAGTGCATTTATTTCAGGGATTCATAAAATCTACAAAATGCAAATTAAAGAGAAAGAGGAAAGACAGACAAAACAAACAAAGGCTGCCATTCTAGCCTCAACTCGTTCAATCTCCAAAATAAAAGTGTCTTTGAAAGAAATTAACTCCCGCCTAAGCTGTGGTGCAGTCCCTATACTAGTCTAATCAGTCTGACAACGCCCGCTGACAACCAGGGGTGTCCTGGCGCCCACGGCACCCCTCTCGACCTTAGGCAGCCCCAGCCTGGCGGCGACTCATTCCCCTCCTGGGGATTTGGGCACAAAGAGGACACCCCGCGTGCGTAGACTGCGCGGGAGGCAGGCGGGGCCAAGCGTTCCTTCCGCACCCGGGAATGACCCGCACGTCCGGGAATTTCCCAGGCCCGGGGCTGCCAACTCCCGCCCCAACCATGGATAAAAGAGGTTCACTCGACTCGGGGAGCCACAGAGCCCGCTCAGCCAGCGCTCCCGCCAGCCTTCCCGCCGCAAACACAGACCCTCCGAGCTGAGACCCATGGCCCGAGCCGCGACCGCCGCCGCCCCCCCGGCTTCTCCGCACAGCGATGCTGCTCCTGCTCCTGGTGGCCGCTGGCCGGCGCGCAGCAGGTGAGACCCGGCGCCCGGAATCCCCCGGGCGGGACGGGGTCGGGTGGGTACCCATGGGGACAGCCCCTAACCCACTCTGTCCTTTCCGCAGGGGCTCCCGTGGTCAATGAACTGCGCTGCCATTGCCTGCAAACTTTGCAGGGGATTCACCTCAAAAACATCCAGAGCGTGAAGGTGACGACCCCCGGCCCCCACTGCGGCCAAACCGAAGTCATGTAAGTACAGCCACTGTTGTCCTTATCACCCGAGCCGTCTGGATGCCCCAGCCTAGACTTACAGCCTGACCTCCTGCCTCACGTGGATGCTCCCTTCTCTCTGCAGAGCCACTCTTAAGAATGGTCAGGAAGCTTGTCTCAACCCCGAAGCTCCCATGGTTAAGAAAATCATCAATAAGATGCTAAACAAGTAAGTCATGGATTTTATTCCTACTTGAAACTAGAGCCATTGCTCTCAAATACTAGCATCTACCTCCTGAAAATAGTATTTGACAAACCCACAGTTTAGTTGTAGGACTAAAACCCTTTATTTCCCATTAAATTTGATCTGCTCTAGTGTCAGAAGACTATTTCCAGCTCCCTCTGTCCTGATCCTCCTCTGCATCCCCTTTCAAATGAGCCTGTATGTTCCTAAAAGATTCAGTAGGGCTTTCCTGGTGGCTCAGAAGGTAAAGAATTCACTTGCAATGCAGGTGACCTAGGTTCAACCCTTGGGTCAGGAAGATCCCCTGGAGAAGGGCATGGCTACCCACTCCAATCTTCTTGACTGGAGAATTCCATGGACAGAGGAGCCTGATGGCCTACAGTCCATAGGGTCACAAAGAATCAGACACAACTGAGTGATTTAAAAAGATTAAGTAAATTTAACCAGAAATGGTAAAATGCTTCCAACCCATTAAAGAACAGATGTTGTTTACCTCCATTCCTCAATGGTTTCTACCTGAAAAATGGAGACCCAGGTTTTGGGCAACAGGGACCTCAGAAACGTAGCAGTGAAGAGCAGGACTTTGTGGTGAAAGCTCTCTGAGTTCTAGGATGCCTGTGAAAAGTTTTTTAATCCCTTTGAGCAGAAACCTTTTCTGAGTGCAGAGCTGGGCCAGGGTCTGCATGCAGAAGTCCCTCCAGACTTGGGGCCTGTACAAGAGGAGTAGCTTTCCTCAGCACCTATAACCCTAACCCTTTTCTCATTGCAGGGGCAGCACCAACTGACCTAGAGGGAAGTAAGAAGTTCATTAGTGACAGTTCCTGAAAAGTGGTCTCTGCTCTTGAAGGAACTGAAAATGAAGAAGAGAATGGCTGGTTTCCAGGGACAACTAGAAAGGACTTGATGTGCTGGACTCTTTTATATGAGTTCTATTTATTATATATGTATTTATTTTTCAAAACTGGTATTGTAGTCTTTTACATGTTAGTGTTTAAAGATGTGATTATGTTAAATCAAACATAACCCAGTCCTGTTTGTTATTTAATATGAAGTTGATGAGTTTTAAATGTTTTATTCCACTGATATTTATTGGAAGACCATAAAGTGCCAGGGTCTGTGAGAGAGGTGGAGGCAGTGAGTGGGAGAGAGAAGTTCTTACAATCACACAGTGAAAGCACTATTAGAATCAGGGAAAGTATGTGCATTTCTATTTCTTTACTTTTTAAAAAGAATGTCAGTTGTTATTTATTGAAATGATTTCATATTATGTGATCAACATTTTTATGTTGAAATTTCCCTTGGACATTTTATGTCTTGCTTGTAAGGCATAATGCCTTGTTTAATGTTTACTATGTGGTGTTTCTCTTTGTTTTGGAACAAAGAAGTTAAAACTACTGTTACATTTTTTAAATGACATGAAAATAAAAGTTTTGCAAAAAAAAATAACATGATTAACTTTTGTTTTATTATTCTTGATCTTTAGTTCCTACTGGGTGCTCAAGGTATTATACACTTAGGCTTAGGTTATGCCTAACTTTATGCCAACTCCAGGCATAAAGTTATTCCCTTTTTTCTCTAACTTGAGAAGGAATATTTGATACGCTACCCTCCTCAACCACTTTGAGAATTCTAGTTTTATTTTTTAAAAAAATTGCTGTTTTTTTCACACTGACCAATTTGTTATTCAAAAGTAGTTCTTTATAAACTGTTGAATTTTTATTAATATTTCAACAAGGGCTCCATTAAATTGTTTTGATAAAATGGTTTTTCAAACAGCTATGCAATTCCTTTCCTTTTAATGAAGCTGGGAGAAAAAGAGAAAAGTAGATTATTCCTAAGAACAGGAGCAGTTTGTGTTGTTTAAAATGACAATAATAATGGTCAGTAGAAATAAATACATAGTATAAAGTAAAATATATGACAAAAGTAACACAAATGATAGGTAGGGAGATAAATAGATTTATAATACAATGTGTTATACAATATAATACATTGTTAGAGAAAGCTTTAAAGAAAATTGCAATGTGGCAAGAATATAGTAATTTTTAGAACAACCAATGAAAAGAAAATGCTAAATTTTAGATTTAAAAATCTAAAAAAGGGGAAAAAATGGAATAAAAGAAAATACCTGTATAATACAAAAGTAGACAAAAATTAAGGAATAAAGGAACAAAACAACACATGGCACGGGGAGAAATGGCTCCTTTCGGAAGGATTTCTAATAATATAAGTAGAGCCTCTTGAAGGTGGGGTTTAATTCCAACCCTCTCACACACACCTGAGTTTGGGCTGGACTTAGTGACTTACTTCCAAAAAAGAGGTAAGGAAAAAGGAAAAACTAAACTTACAATAGAGAATCTGTCACTTAACCAAGTGATTAAGGTTATTATCACCACTTGATATCACATGACTATCATGTACTCATATGATGTGATGAGAAGGACACTTCATCTTCATGATATTCTTACCCCACATCAATAATCCCAGGGTAATCATCAGAAAATCATCCTAAAAATCCACATGGAGGAACATTCTACAAAATAACTCATAAGTATGCTTTAAAACTGTCCAATTCATAAAAAACTGAGAATCTGTCACAGCTCTAAGGAGACAAAAGACACATGATTTAATGCCATGTGGTATGCTGGATTGGATCCAGGAATAGAAAAAAGACATTAATGGAAAGTGGTGAGACCCAAACAGAGGCTGGAGTTTAGTTAACAGCAATGTGCCAGTGCTAATTTCTTAGTTTTGACAAGTGATTGTAAATATGTAGGATATCAACAAGAAGAGATACTGGGACAAGGCCCACAGGAACTCCTTGTGCTATCTATCAAGGGTTTAGTAAATCTAAAATTATTCTGAGGCTTTCCTGGTGGCTCAGTGGTAAAGAACACGCTTGCCAATGTAGGAGACATGGTTTTGATCCCTGGTCCAAGAAGATCCCACATGCCGTGGAGCAAGTAAACCCATGTTCAACAATTACTGAGTCTGTGCTCTCCAGCCTGGGAACCACAACAACAAACTCTGAGCTGCAACTTCTCAAACCCGCTCACCATGGGGCTATGCTCCAAAACAAGAGAAACCACTGCAAAGAAAAACCCTTGCACTGCAACTAGAGAGTAACCCCTTTCCCTGCAACCAGAGAAAAGCCTGAGCAGAAATGAAGACCCAGCACAGCCAAAAAAAAAAAAAGTAAACTAATTAACTTTGAAAATTATTCCAAATTGAAAGTCTATTTTTAAAAAGGTAAGACATTAAATCCAAATATATTAGAAATTATAGTAAATTGAAATGAGATAAACACCCAAATTAAAAGTCAAAGACCATCAGGCTGTGAAATTAAGACAAAAAGAATCAATGTTGCTTAAAAAAGGCACACTTTAAACATTAGGACCCAGATCATTTGAAATGAAAAGAATTAAAGCATTATATCATGCAAAAAACCACTTGAAAGAAACTTGGCATGGATATACTGATGTATTAATTACTTATTAATTTATTATTAGTATAAATTATTGATATACTTGTTAATGGTTGACATATTGTGCACGTGTGCTAAGTGACTTCTATCGTCTCTTTGCAACTCTTCGCAACCCTACGGACTTTAGCCCGCCAGGCTCCTCTGGGATTCTCCAGGCAAGAATACTGAAGTGGGTTGCCAGGCCCTCCTCCAGGGGATCTTCCTGACCCAGAGATTGAACTTGCATCTCTTACTTCTTCTGCATTGGCAGGTCATAAAGAATGTATCAACAAATTTTAAAACCTTGAAAAGTTACAGAGGATATTCTCTGATCATCAAGATTTTTATGATGATTATAACTTTCCTAGCTGAAATATGTAATAACATATTACTGTACGCGGTTCATGGGGTCGCAAAGAGTCGGACACGACTGAGCGACTGATCTAATCTGATCTGTAAGTGATATGCTTGCTGTGGTTTATAACACGTCTCTCAACTTCCTAAATTTTGCTTCCATAATACAGAAAGCATCAAAACAGGGTCATCATGCTGCTTTCATGCCCATTATAGCCAAGAGTGATAAAAAATATTTCCACAAAGACATTTCCTCACTTCCTATATCTATTTCTTGACATATTCTTTGGTAATTTTGGCATTTCTATATTTCTTTGGCTTATACATATGTGATGTACTTTAATTACCTCCACAAAAGTTTAAAAAACAATCTTAAAAAAACAGAAAGTCAAAGTTTACACTGAAATCTATTCTTTAGAAGACTTGGAATAATGCCCAAACTTAACATATTACTTGGTATTCAGAGATAATTGAAATGATTTGAAATATTCAGAGATTTTGAAATTGTCAGGCTGTCTTTACGACAGGAACAGAAGGTAAGACTAACTCTATTGCAGAAGAAAGTACGCATGAAGAAGAACTTCACGTTTCAGCCTTTTCCACTACATATCTTTTGCAAAACTGACCACAATCTCTTGCATCAATACATTGTATGTGCTTTATAAATGCCCTTTGACTTAATGCTACTGCTAAGTCACTTCAGTCGTGTCCGACTCTGTGCGACCCCACAGATGGCAGCCCATCAGGCTCCCCTGTCCCTGGGATTCTCCAGGCAAGATCACTGGAGTGGGTTGCCATTTCCTTCCCCCTTTGACTTAATATTTTTGACCTAAAACTGATAGATTGTCAGATATTTCTCCAGTAAAGATGGGTTTATTCAAGACCAGCAAAGAATTGTATTTGAAGTCTGCAACCATGGCAAGCTCTATCCAAGTCCCCATGCGGTAAGGGAAGAAGAACATTTTTATAGAAAAGAACAAGAAGTTGGGAACGTGAAATTGCTCAGTTGTGTCTGACTCTTTGTAACTCCATGGACTGTAGCCTACCAGACTCCTCTGTACATGGGATTTTCCAGGCAATCGTACAAGAGTGGATTGCCATTTCCTTCTCCAAAGGATCTTCCCAACCCAGGGATTGAACCCAGGCCTCCCACATCATAGATAGACGCTTTGCCGTCTGAGCCACCAGGGAAGTCAGAAGTTAGGAGGGCTACAGTAAAGAAAAAGTCCATGGATTTTCATTGACTGAGTCTTTGCAGGGAAAGGAGTCTTCTTCCTGTTGGGTTCAGTTCTTGTCCCAGAGTGTGAGAGCTCCCCCTTCTGGTCACTCTGTTCTATTTGGGTTTCTATGAAGTTTCTGCTTATTATTATTTATTATTTTTAGTTTTACAATACCTACCACCCCTCCTTTTCTGCACATACTGTGAATCTAAGGTTACCCTAGCCTCTCCTCCTCCCCATGGTAGACAGCTGATAAAGGTCACAATGTAGTCTGTGCAAGAAGGCTATAGAAACACGTTGAGGTGCATGGAGAGATTTCCCAGTGGAGGTAACATCCAAACTGGGTCTTGATGGAGAAGCAGGACCCTATGAGCACATGGCCTCCAGTGTCCCAGCCCTGCCACCTCCTCCAGCCTCTTTTCCCCCTCTTCCTGCTCATAGAGTGAGCTCTAAATGCAAGACACTTGCTCTCTCAGTACTCACATGCTCTTTTCAATAACCATGCCTTTGCCCACTTGATCCTCTCCTGGAATGTTTTACCCCCTTCTGTGTTCCCCCTTTACCTGGAAAGTCCCTTATTCTTAAGATTCACATGAGTGAGCACTTCTTTCAGGAAAACTTGTCTGACAACTCTCATAAACCCTCTATAAGAGTTGCAGTAAGTCTCCCTTCTCACTCCCAATACCTTGGGAATGATTTGCCATAGCTTTTCCGAAACTTTTCTTTTTACATTCACTTCCTACTGCGTTGAGAGTTAGATGGTAGCAGGGTCTCTTATTCCTCTTTATATCCCCAGCACCAAGCTTCATTTCCACTTTATAAAAGCTGAAAAAAATAACCATTGAAAATGAAGAAACAAATGGAGAAAGGCATTAAATTTGAGTTGAAACACCCTCCTTTTTCATAAGATAATTCTACCAGTAAGTAGAGTCAGTAACAAAAAACCTAATTCAAATTGGGTTAATGAGGAGGGACTCATTTGACCTATAAAACTAAAAGACTGATGAGTAGATGCAAAAAAGCTCAGTGATGCAGCTCAAAACTTCATAACGGTCTCACTCTGGATCAGGCTGCTTTTCTCTGTGCTGGCTTCATTTTAGGCAAGCTTTTCTCAAGCACGGGAGAAGTTTTAAATTTCTTTTCTACTAGTTATGACCCAACAGGAAGCAAGGGCTTTTTTATTTGTTTTTCTGACCATTTCTTGACAAAAAGACTCCAGGGATTTTTCTGACTTGGCTCGGCTTAGGTCACTCATTCACTCCTGCACCTATAGAATGGCTTATGGTTGGACCCAGACTGGAAGGATTGATCAGTATCACCTTCAGTCATCAGTTCACTCCTGGAGCTTTAAAGCTGGGTCACTCTACCTGAGCTACCCAGATTGGGAGAAGGAAAAGATGGTTCCCACAGGAAAACCAAGGTTTTCCTCCACCAAAACCTCCTTCAGAAGCAGGAGGAAAAGGCTCAAGGCAGGCAGAAATGACAAATAAACTAGAGACTGGACCAGGGGTATGACACTGACACTGGATGAAAGCTCTAGACTGAAGAAGTAGATGGATCCAGGGATTTATTGCTTCCAACAACTTTATTCTTCTCCTCTCTGTGCCAGAATCATTCTACCCAAAGTAATCATTGCGGCAAGACAGGGTTGGCAATTGTGGGCACAACTTCCCAAGGCCAGCATGGGGAGAGCAGGGCACACACCATTCCTGAAGCCCCATCATCTGGGGATACATCATCAACTCCGGACTTTTTTTTTTTTTTTTTTGGCTGCACCAGGCTTAAGTTGCTGCATGTGGGATCTAGTTGCCTGACCAGGTACTGAACCCAAACCCTCTGCATTGGGAGCCCAGAGTGTTAACCACTGGACCACCAGGGAAGTCCCACAATTCTGAATTTTAAAGGCAGATTGATGTGATGTGACGTGAAGTCGCTCAGTCGTGTCCGACTCTTTGCGACCCCACGGACTGTAGCCTACCAGGCTCCTCTGTCCATGGGATTTTCCAGGCAATAGTACTGGAGTGGATTGCCATTTCCTTCTCCAAGGGATCTTCCCAATTCAGGGATCGAACCCAGGTTTCCCGCATCGTAGACAGACGCTTTACCATCTGAGCCACCAGGGAAGTCCAGACATTAGATAATGTCAATCAAATCTGCTTAATGCTGTAAATTTAGCTCAAAATGAAATTTAGCTACTAATTCTTTTAATATAGGGTTGGCTCTATACTTTTTATTTTATTTTTTAACTTTACAATATTGTGCTCTATACTTTTAAAACTGGTGATTGCCTTAGTTGAAAATTTGTGTATACGCATTTGCCATTCAGCTCATAAAATGACTAATTAGTTAGGGAAGATGTTTTTTAAAACAAGAAGGGAAGAACTGGGTTACTTTAGTAGGTTTAAGAATACTATTGCTTTTTATTTTTAAATTTTTTTCTTTTGTTTTTGGCCATGTTGTGAGGCTTGCAGAATCTTTTTTCCCCAACCAGTGATGGAACTCAGACCCTCCATAGTGAAAGTGTGGACCACTAGGGGAATTCCCACATTATTGCATTTTAAATGACCTGAAAAATAATATAGTGCCATTAAGGATTAAATTTTGAGAATTGATACATTAAAGTAGAAAAAATCTTTTGCACTTTATTTTGTAAGAAATAAATTTTCATTAAGCAATGTTTATTAAGACAATATACAAAGTCTTAGGCATACAGTTGAAGATAATTCTACAAATACCATGGTGCTTCTTGATGTGGTTTATCCTTTTGGCTACTACAGTGTTTTGATTCTCTATTCATTCACCCCGAGTACTAGCTTATGCCAATACTTTGGTTTGGATCTGGAAAGCATTAAAGCAAACATTCTCTGGTTTCTTAAGTTATAAAGAGAATAAACGTCTGGGTAGTCTCCAATTAATGCTGAAGGCAAAATATTTTAGACAGTAAAATACGACAAAGTGCTCAAACAAAGTCAGTAGAAAACTGTGATCCTTATTTTAGCAAATAAGAGCTGATGGTATTGCTCAGTTCGCTTCCGGGAAACTCTCAGGGTGGAGTCATTATTCCTGACCTGATTTTTGAGTTGAAGTCCACTGATTTGGAAAATCAAATCGCTAGATGAATAGATACGGATTTTATTAAATTCAAGTATATAATATTCATGACACGAAAACGCTTGTTGTCAGTGAAATAAAACACTGGAAGCTCTTGAGCAGTTGGCTATTTTCAAGTTTTAGGAAAGGTGAAGTTGAACTATTCAACCGTGAGAATAACAAAACAAGACTGCTCTTCTGAAGTTAACTGTCATTTGTTACAGGAAAAATAAGTAATTTTTTATTGTGGAGTGGCTAAAGCTACACTGCCTGAAGCTCAAATTCTGAATTATCTTAACTCTGAGATCTTGGCAACTTATTAATAGTTTCCCTGTGGGGGAAAAATTGTGAAGAAAATAAACTGGTGACTATTTCATGAGGCAGTTAAGACTAAGTGGGTTTTACATATATGTAAAAGACTTAGAATATTGCCTATTACATCAAAGTGTTATTTATGATAGCACTTCATGTTTACTTAGCATCTCATAAACACATAAAACATGTCAGTTACTAGGATGTTGAAGAAAAAAGGGAAGATCTGCAAAAGTTTGTTTCTTGAACAGAAGTTTAAAAGTCTTAATAACAATCTCTTCATGTTTTCTGTCCTTTATACTTTATATAATAAGCAGATATACATTTTAATCAGAAAAATAAAATCAAATTTTTTAACTTTTAAAGAATAGCTATTATGCCTCTGAGCCACTGATTATCTCAAGAAAACATAATACAGTTGACCCTTGAAAACATGGGGGTTAGGGGTGCAGTTGAAAATCCAAGTATAAGTTTTGACTTTCCAAAAACTTAACTACTAATCACCTACTGTTGACTGGAAGCCTTACCAATGGCATAAACAGTCAATTAATACATATTTCATTTAGTTAATAAATTGTGTCTGACTCTTGCGACCTCATGGACTGTAGCCCACCAGGCTCCTCATCTGTGGGGATTTTTCAGGGAAGAACACTGGAGTGGGTGGCTATTTCCTTCTCCAGGGGATCTTCCCAACTCAGAGAGAGAACCAGAGTCTCCTGTGTTGGCAGGAGGACTCTTTATACCACTGAGTCACCAGAGAAGCCCATATGTATTATATACTTTATTCTTAAAATAAAGTAAGCTACAGTAAAGAAAATTAGGGCACTTTTATTAGGAAAATTTTAACAATGAGAAAATACATTTGTATTACTGTACTGTATTTATTGATACTTTAAGTTTGTCATATGTTTATAAGATGAATCATCTGTCAGTATCTCCATCAACATTGCCTTATTTAATACAAAACACTGTAGATGTTATAGGTACTAATAACATGACTCATCAAAAATGAAAGATAATGTAAAATTCATATTTAATTACAGATATAAAGATTAATGCATTGATAACAAGGAAGAAATATGATTGCTTTGTGGTAGCTTAATTGATACAATTACTTCACAGTAGCTAAGCCTATATTGTAATGAATGAACCATTATAAAAACCTTATGGCCAACAGTATTACAGTCATATTCATAACTGTATAGAAACATAGAATTAGAAACATGGTTACATTTAAAAAAAAATTTACCTGTGATGATAGTTCCTTCACTTGTGAAATAGAGAGGCATACTGTATGGTTAATGTAATAAAAGCAAAGTTATAAAACAGGAAGAAAGCTAACACATTAATTTTATATTAAGTATCACTCACCTTATGCCTATGTACGAACAGACTAGTATTTACATGGATTCTATCCATTCGTGATATAGCAATTTTTTCCTGGCTTTTTTTTGACATTTCTAGGCTACGTGGTTAGTCTGCAAGTTTTTTTTTTTTTCAAATTGCCACAAATCTCCAAAATTTTTTCCAATATGTTATTGAAACAAGTCTGTGTATAAGTGGACTTATGCAGTTTGAGCCCATGTTGTCCAAGTGTTAAGTATTATTATTGTCCAGTTGCTGTCATGTCTGACTCTTTGCAACCCCACGGACTGCAGCATGCCACCCTTCCCTGTCCTTCACTATCTCTCAGAGTTTGCACAAACTCATGTTCATTGAGTCAAGTGTCAAGTATATTTCCAATTAAGAATCCCAGAAAAATAAAAATAACAAAAGTATCTAAGCAAATTCTCAATTATTGCTGAGTTACTCATATTTTATAAACTTTAGGTCATCCTTCATTCCCTACTCTTTTTTTAAAAATTAAATTTCCTGTTCTTTATCTCAGGACTATACTGACAAAAAAATGTAAAGACAAATCTTTATTATAGTCTAGTTATTCTTAATCTTTTCTAATAATCAAAATGAGAGATCTTCACTTTTATTCACATTTTGTAGTTGAAATGACTAAAACTAGAATTATAAGATTATTCAACAAACTAGATAACAAAAATGTACTCTGTTTTCTCTTAAGAAAAAATATGCAAACATTTTATGTTTTTATTTTGTTTTCCAATAATTCTTTTCTCTTTGTGCAAAGATTTTATCCTCAGATTAATTTCAGCTTAGTAATATGGAAAAAGCAATTTCTATTTTAGTTTTTTAAAAATTATTTATAGCATTTAATATGTACAGGTTTTTTCAAATGCTAATACATTTATTCATGGTAACAGCTGGTTAAAGTAGATATTACAGTTTATCTCTATTTTACAGATGAGAAACTAAGGCGCAGACAATTAAATGCCACGGATCAATATTTCCGAGAGCTGAAATTCCTACTTTGCAGCCTCAAACAGAGGCTGTGTGTGTCCTGCTCAGTGTCTTTACCACAGACCTTCTCTGTGTCTTTACCTACCCTTCCAAACTCCCCTCCCCCTCTCTGCTTACCACTGGGTATCCCCATACTTTTAACAGATCTGCATCCAGAATCACACCTAAACCATCTGAAACCTACCTGAGCATAATCCAACAAAGGACATTAAAACTAAGGGTGAAAAATAAACTACACAATTATGACATCTTCAATCAACTGCTTGAAGTGTCTTTTTAGAAATCAGTACAAATAAAATATGACAACAATTATTTCTCTGGAAGGAAATCAAATCACTGGAAGCAAAAATGTCCATATAAGATGAAGATAAAATGAGATTTGTGACCATCAAACAAGTAAATGATATGACATTCATGATTTTAGCTCTTCCTGTGAAGACAGGAGCACCTGTTTTTTTGGTTAGAAGAGTGAAGGGGTGCTACTATCAGTACTGGCACTAGGCATTCCTCGCCCCCAAACCCACACTCCAATTCCTGTGACTTACTTTGTTCTTGAACAAATATAGAAACTGGACCGGGACACACCTTTCCCTCCCTGGAATAGGTCCAAATGACCACTTGTCCCTTAGTTCACGGATTAACCAACACACTCGACGCAAAAAAAGGCTGGTATTCGTGAATCTACTGGCGGTCTGGAAGTTCCAGAATTTCACCGGGGAAGGAAGCTTTGTAGGATTGCGACACTTTAGTTGCAATGTAAACAAAAAATTAAACTTTTGATACTGGTCATCCCCTCACTACTGCGGGGATAATATGACATGAAGTGTGATTTATTTGTGCTGGTAAAATACTGGGAAGTAAGAGAACATTCTCATGCATAATTTGAGATGACATGTGCTTTAAGAGTGTATTTATGCAGACGTGGATAAAATCATCAAGTCCCAAAATACTTAAGTGTAAGTAACACGTGGAAAATCAGTTCTTTCTGCGTCCCTCCTCCCTGGCCTTAATTCCTCAATCTAAATAACTAACGTTTGTCATGATGCTTGTCTCCTCTAAGATGTGACAACACTTCTTTCAAGGCGACTCACCCTCCGGTGGGGATTTGGGTAAGGGGATGACTCCCCGAGTGTGCAGATTACGCGTGAGGCAGGCGGGGCCGCGCCTTCCTTCCGGACCGGGAATTTCCCTGTCCCCGAGGCTGGCAACTCCCATCCGATCAGGATAAAAGGGGTTCACTAGGCTCGAGGAGCCACAGAGCCCGCTCAGCCAGCGCTCCTGCCAGCCTTCCCGCTGCAGACACAAACCCTCCGAGCTGAGACCCATGGCCCGAGCCGCGACCGCCGCCGCCCCCCGGTTCCTCCGGGCAGCGATACTGCTCCTGCTCCTGATGGCCGCTGGCCGGCGCGCAGCAGGTGAGACCCGGATCCCCAGGGCGGGACGGGGGTGGGTGGGTGCCCGTGAGGACAGCCCCTAACCCACTCTGTCCTTCCCGCAGGGGCTCCCGTGGTCAACGAACTGCGCTGCCAGTGCCTGCAGACCTTGCAGGGGATTCACTTCAAGAACATCCAGAGCGTGAAGGTGACGCCTCCCGGCCCCCACTGCGACCAAACCGAAGTCATGTAAGTGTCACTTCCGTTGCTGTCCTCATCATCACTACCCACCGTTCCGATGCCCCCACCCCACCTCCAAATAGATCTCCCACCTCATGTGGATTCTTCTTTCTCTCTGCAGAGCCACTCTCAAGACTGGTCAGGAAGTGTGTCTCAACCCCACAGCCCCCATGGTTAAGAAAATCATGGATAAGATGCTTAACAAGTGAGTTGTGGTTTTTATTCATCGTGTGACTATAGTCATTCTGCCTGCTGAAAGTTATGTCAGATAAACCTAGGATTTAGCTGAAGGAATGGAAAAAAAAAAAAATCAATATTTCAGAATTAAATTTGCCATTAAGGTCATTAATCTGCTCTGGTGTCAAAAGGACACTTCCAGTGTCTCCTGGCCTCCTTGCTCTTTGAGTGTGGTAAATGTATGTTTCTAAAAGATGAAGCCCCAGGGACTGAATCCTGGTGCCCTGTATTGTAGGCAGATTCTTTACCATCTGAGCCACCAAGGAAGCCCAAAAGGTGAAGCAGAGTTAGCCAGTGATGCTAAAATGCTTCCTATCTGTTAAGGAGCAAATACTGTTTACCTCAAGTTTTACATGGGCTTCAGACCTGAGAGGTAAAACTCTTGGGTTTGGGTCATATGGAGCTCAGGCTTGGTGGTGAAGCGAGGGACTTTTCAGGGAACGCCCCTTCCCCTGGCCTCTGCCAACACAGTGCAAGTCTAGGTTCCACCCTTTATTATTCCTATAACCCTAGGGAAAGTACTTAATCTCTTTAAGTCTCAACAACATGGGGAATAATAGTAATAGGTATTTAACGGAGTTTGCCATGAGGCTTAAGTGATGTCATGCATGTACTTTTTTTTTTAGCTCAAGGTGGCATTATATTCTCGCTTTTTGAAAATAGTAACATTGCTACCACAGACTCCATGTTCCTAATTAAATAGCATTTAGGAGCCTGGCGTTTTCTGTCATACAGTGCAGCAATGGTCTAGGTAGCAACCACATAGTGCAGGGCTGGGAGGTCAGTTTTTGGGGTCCTACTAACAGTAACCATTTTCTCATCGCAGGGCTAGTGCCAACTGATCAAGAGAGATGGAACGAGCTTCTTGACTACTCCAGCAGCCTCAGTGGAAGTGAAGTAAAAGAAGAGAAACAAATGGCTCCCGGGGCCATCTGGACTATGTTTAATGTATTTGGCTTATGAGAGTTCTATTTATTTACATCTGTATTTATTTATTTATTTTTCAAAGCCTGTGTATTGATATTCTAATATTTAAAGGTGTGAATGTGTTTGGCAGTTCTCCGTACTGTACTGTTCGTTTCAAAGTTTATTTTTATGTTAACTCAAAGTTAGTTCAATCCTGACTGTTATTTAATTTGAAGATGATGTGTTTTAAGTGTTCTTCACTTATTAAACTATTTTTGGGGAGAGGGTATTCCACACTGTACTATCCGCTATAGTAAAGGCTAGAGACAGTAGTAGAGGGTTCAAGCAAACAGATAGATCACGGTTACTGTAGGGAATGTATGTGTACATTTACTTTTTGTAGAGAAGATTGTCAGTTGTTATTTATTGCAACATTTCACAGTCTGTAATCAACATTTCTGATGTTGAACCTTTGCAAATGACAATGATCTAAATATCCCTTGGACATTTTATGTCTTCCTTGTAAGGCATGCTGCCTTGTTTAGTGTGAGTTATCTAAATGTTTCTCTATATCTTGGAATAGAGAAGTTTAAGTATTTACTGATGTATTTTTATAAGTAACATGAAAATAAAGCTTTTTACACAAATTTCTTGCTTACGTTTCTTTTTTATTTCTTGACCTCTTTTATCCTTCCTCTTGAATACACAGCACTTGGGTTTTCTATTGCTGTTGTGACAAAGTATTACAAATTCAGTAGTTTAAAAGAATATACTTATTCTTTTACAATTCTGGAGTCAGAAGACCAAAATTAGTTCCACTGGACTAAGGTCAAGGTGTCTGCATTGCTGCCTCATTCTGGAGGCACTAGGGGAAAATCCATCGCCTTGGTCTTTTTAGCTTCCAGAGGTCATCTATGTTTCATAGCTTATGATCATCTTCCTGTATCTTAAAGCCATCAACATGGCCTCTTCAAATCTCTTTCTCTAGGGCACCAAAATTTGCCTCCCACCAAATCTGTCTCTCTGTTGGTTATTTTTAATAAGCAGAAGATTCAGAAAGGTGTTTTTTGGTTTTTGTAACCTCTATCTTAACTGCCTAAAAGAATTTAGATAAAAAACCTGTTTTCAGAATAGACTTAGAAGAGATCTCTGCAAAGAATATGGGCTAGGGGTGGTGAGGCAAACTCTAAGCAAGATCTAAAAATCAGAGTCCACTTTATGCCCCATTATCTCTGCATGGTGCAGCAAATACTGTTTATCAAACATTGGCTTTTCTATTCCCAGGTAAATTGCTTCTCTCCCCAAAAGTCCTATAATCATTACTCCCAACATCTTTTGTCTTTAACTTAGGATGGTATTTAAAGTGAGGGCTTTGACTATTTTGGTGAGTTACTCAGTTTTCCTGGGTCTCTCCCATGTAGATATATTATGAAACTTTTGTTTGATTTACTCCTGCTAATTTGTCTCATGTCAATTTAACTATTAAACCAGTCAGAAAAACTTAGAGAGAGGAACATTTCTTACTCTGAGATGTTTTCTTTTGGCCCTTCTGCTCTGCCACATTACCTTCTGTCTGATTCTGACTTCTACTTCCTTTTTTATGAGAATCTTTGTGAATTATATCAGGCCACCCAGGATAAAGCAAGACGATCTTTCCTTGCAAGACCCTTAACTTAATCCCATCTGCAAAGTTCCTTTTGCAATGTAAGGTAACATACTCACAGGTTCTGGTAGTACAAGGATATGTTTGGTGGTGGTGGTGGTTTAGTTACTAAGTCATGTCTGACTTTTGTGACCCCATGGAGCCTACCAGGCTCCTCTGTTCATGGAATTTTCCAGGCAAGAATCCTGGAGTGGGTTGCCATTTCCTTCTCCAGGGGATCTTCCCAACTCAGGGATTAAACCCACATCTCGTGCACTGCAAGTGGATTCTTTACCACTTGTGCCACCTGGGAAGCCCGACATATACGGTTGCTTCTGTATTTAGCTCTGGATAGTCTCCTTTTAGAGTCATAGTAAAAGATAGAAAACTTGCTTGGCTCCTGAGAATGTAAGGGTGATGATTTTTATCAAAAAGAGAGATACAGTACATGCCAAACTGTCTTGAAGCAAAATGTTTTTCTTTTTAAACATATTGACATTTAAACAAAAGCTCTGCTATACTTTTTATGTAGTCTGGGGTCTGTTATGCCTACTAAACATGTAAATGATTACAGTGGCTATAAATTGTCTTATGCAGATCATAAGTATGTTCTCTATGTCTGCATCTCCATTGCTGCCCTCAAATAGGTTCATCAGTACCATCTCTATAGATTCCATATATATATACATTAATATACTATATTAATTTTTCTCTTTCTGACTTACTTCACTCTGTATAACAGGCTTCAGGTTCATCCACCTCCTTTACAGTGGGGGAAGGAGGGAGTGGGACACACTGAGAGAGTATCATTAAAACATATATATTTCCATGTGTAAAATAGATCATTTCAGGTCAGTTGCTCAGTCTTGTCCGACTCTTTGTGACCCCATGGACTGCAGCACGCGAGGCTTCCCTGTCCATCACCAACTCCCGGAGCTTGCTCATACTCCTGTCCATCAAGTCAGTGATGTCATCCAACTATCTCATCCTCTGTCATCCCCTTTTCCTCCTGCCTTCAATCTTTCCCAGCATCAGGGTCCTTTCCAGTGAGTCAGTTCTTTGCATCAAAGTATTGGAGTTTCAGCTTCAGCATCAGTCTTTCCAATGATACCCAGTGGGAATTTGCAAACCAGATGCTCTGTGACTACCTAGAGGGGTGAGGTGGGGTCGGAAAGGGGAGTGAATTTCAAGAATGAAGGGACATATGTATACCAATGGCTGATTAGTGTTGATGTATGGAAGAAACCAACCAATATTGTAAAGCAATTATGCTCCAATTAAAAACAAATAAATTTAAAAAAACCATAGATATGTTAACTAGGAAAAATTTTCAGCAAAATTTCCTCTCTCCTGTTCCCCCTTAGATGGAAATTTTGAACTCCAACATGGTGTTGCTAAAGGTTCAACTTCCAGCACAGTTGACAAACCATTGCGTAGGAATTGGCTAAATGAGAGCAGACTCTCAGGTAAGGGATTGAAGAGCAAGCACGCACTGGGGAGATGCAGGGAACTGTACAGAAACAGTGTTGAAATGGAAACACCACCAGTTAAGGGGCACAGTTAATAGAAGACCTTATAATAAATCAGTTTAATCTTCCATGGGTAGGTGTTCCAGGTAAGAGACATGGACAGACCAGTTGATCCAGTTTCTGGGTAGACTATTACACAGTTCACCCTGCTGCTAAGTTCATATGAAACTGAACTGATCTGGATCTGGGTTGTGTTTTGTTTGTAAAATAAATGCAATTACCATGGATTTTCAGAGTTTACTGAAAATTTAGTGATTAGTAAGCAAATTTACAATAAAAAAAATGATTAACATTTTGTTGTAGAGGAGGATGGGTTGGAAGTTTGGAGTCAGCAGATGCAAACCATTATAATAGAATGGATAAACAGCAAGGTCCTACTGTATAGTACAGGGAACTATATTCAATATTCTGTGTTAAACTGTAACAGAAAAGAATTTTAGAAAGAATGCATAGGTATGTATAACTGAATCGCTTTGCTATATAGCAGAACTTAACACATTATAAATTAAAAATAAATAAATAAAATTTAAAATGTAAAAATAAAATTTTGTTTTGTGTTAGTCACAAAATTTGCTTTGAGATGATTTCTTTATTTTCAGAGGACTAGAGCAGAAACAAAGGTTAGGTAGATTATCTGTTGAATTATTTGACTAAATTTTACTTCCTTACTTTTGTGACCTAAATTTTATACACTTAATAACTTTCATTCTAACATTCTCATCTTTATTTTTCTACCTAAGCTCATGTGAGTATTCACTTTATCACCTCCTAGACACACCGGGAAATGTTAGACTTGTATTACCATTGATTATGGTCTTCTGTTTGCATGATGCTATAGGGAGCCTGCACACAATTTGTAGTTTAAATGCAAGTCCTGGTGCAGACATGCTCAATTCAGAGATCAGATTCTTACCAGATATGTGACCTTCAGCACATTACTTAACTGCCTAGAGTTTAGATTTTCTCACTTCATCTCTATGAAACTCTGTGCTCTCATGTATGAGATCACTTCCTGGTTCTCTGAAAACACCATTTCTGTTTTGGCTCAGGGTCTTACAAATACTGTTCTCCCTAACTGGAACATCTTTCAGCTTCTCCCCACCTCCTTGCTCATTCAGCTGTTTAATTTTTACTTGTTTTTTCAGCTGTTAGTGTAGAAATCACCTCCTGCAGGAGGCTCTTCCTGAGCCCTCCAAGTGTTAATGAGCTAATGAAGTGTTCTAATGCCTATCATTTTATTTTCACCCTGCTTTGCTAGGATAGGAAGTGAGGAAAAGGGAAATCAACTGACTTGCTCAAGGTTACAAAGCCTGTTAAGGGCAGAGCAAAAACATCATGCCAGGAGCATCCTCTTCCTTTTCTTTCACTACATCTGCCTTAGTGAGGCCAGCTCCACCCTCATCTGATTGCACTCAGATACTGTAGTACGCTGAGACATAAAATCTCCAGAAAGAGTCCCTCTGTGTGTTTCTGGGTGAGGCGCATTTCTTCCCCATGACATAGTAAGTCATCAGGTCGTCCAAGACATCCTGACTCCTTGCCAGCTCCACCAGTTTCCCTTCACTGGATCATCAGGCGCTACGATCTTTATCTTGACGGATGTCTATCTCCGCATTTTCTCCTTGCTGCCAGTGTTAACAAGTAACCACTGTAATCTACTTAGCTCTCCCGAGATTTCACATGCTCCTCTATTTTCCCATTTTGCTTTATGAACAATTCACTCTGTTTTCGAAACCAGGGACCCTGCTTTCACCGCAGACTGACTCCTTTTGCTTTGCATCCAACTGGGCTCTTGTCCTGCCATTTTCATCCCCTTAACAACTCTCATGTGAAACTCCTTCTCTCCCTTCCTTATGAAATTGTCTTAATTATGCCTTTCATTGGCTTCCATTCAACCACTGACATAACTTCCTAAGTAGTTGCCCAGATTAGCCTCTCCAGTCAGTCTTATTCTCCGCAAAGTGATTGTTCAAAAGAGCTCATCTTGTCTGGTCATCCTTTTACTTGAAATTGTCAATAGGTGTTTATCACCTGTAGCCAGTATTACTGGGCTTAGTTGTGTATTAATTTGCTCAGGCCACCATAACAAAGTACTGTACCATAGACTGTATGGCTTATACAGCAGAAATGTATTTTCTCAGAGTTCTGGAGGATAAAAGTCCAAGATAAAAGGGTTCTTACAATTAGTTTCCTCTGCAGCCTTTCTCCTTGGCTTGTAGTGATCATCTTTTCCATGTATGTTAGCATGATCTTCTCTCTGTATCATCTGTGTCCTAATCTCCTTTTCTTATAAGAACCCAGTCATAATGGATTAAAGAAGGCCCACCCTCAGTGAGTTTATTTTTGCCTTAATTTCCTTTTAAAATGGCATATTTCCAAATAAAGTCATATTCTGAGATAATAAGGATTAGGACTTCAACATCTGGATTTTAGGGGGGACAAATTTAGCATATAAACAAATGGCTTAACTCATCTTATACTTTACAAAATTTCTTATTATTTGTACACTATCTAAGCCTCAAAACTTACAAAACGCTATAGTTGGCCCAGGAACTGACTCAGTCTTCTTTGAGCCTTGCAAAATTTAATATCTAACAGAAAGAGATCTAAATTCCCTTATGATCATTCTATCATCCTTACTCATTCTGCTGTTGATCATTCAGAATCTATAACTTGTACCATCAAGTAGGTAAACAGGTTAAACTTGTAAAAAGCAAGAGAGTTCCAGAAAAACATCTATTTCTGCTTTATTGACTATGCCAAAGCCTTTGACTGTGTGGATCACAATAAACTGTAAAATTCTGAAAGAGATAGGAATACCAGACCACCTGACCTTCCTCTTGAGAAATCTATATGCAGGTCAGGAAGCAACAGTTAGAAGTGGACATGGAACAACAGACTGGTTCCAAATAGGAAAAGGAGTACGTCAAGGCTGTATATTGTCACCCTGCTTATTTAATTTCTATTCAGAGTATATCATGAGAAATGCTGGGCTGGAAGAAGCACAAACTGGAATCAAGATTGCTGGGAGAAATATCAATCACCTCAGATATGCAGATGACACCACCCTTATGGCAGAAAGTGAAGAGGAACTCAAAAGCCTCTTGATGAAAGTGAAAGTGGAGAATGAAAAAGTTGGCTTCAAGCTCAACATTCAGAACACTAAGATCATGGCATCTGGTCCATGATCATGGCAAATAGATGGGGAAACAGTGTCAGACTTTCTTTTTCTGGGCTCCAAAATCACTGCAGATGGTGACTGCAGCCATGAAATTAAAAGATGCTTACTCCTTGGAAGGAAAGTTATGCCCAACCTAGATAGCATATTCAAAAGCAGAGACGTTACTTTGCCAACAAAGGTTCGTCTAGTCAAGGCTATGGTTTTTCATGTGGTCATGTATGGATGTGAGATTTGGACTGTGAAGAAAGCTAAGCACCAAAGAATTGATGCTTTTGAACTGTGGTGTTGGAGAAGACTTTTGAGAGTCCCTTGGACTGCAAGGAGATGCAACCAGTCCATTCTAAAGGAGATCAGTTCTGGGTGTTCTTTGGAAGGACTGATGCTAAAGCTGAAACTCTAGTACTTTGGCCACCTCATGTGAAGAGTTGACTCATTGGAGAAGACTCTGATGCTGGGAGGGATTGTGGGCAGGGGGAGAAGGGGACGACAGAGGATGAGATGGCTGGATGGCATCACTGACTTGGTGGACTTGAATTTGAGTCAACTCTGGGAGTTGGTGATGGACGGGGACGCCTGGCATGCTGCGATTCATGGGGTCGCAAAGAGTCGGACATAACTGAGTGACTGAACTGAACTGAACTGATTGAATATGTAAACTGGTTATATTTAGTCACTGAAGAAAAACATATGTATACATCATAAAAATTCAAATGGTAAGAAAGGGTTATACAGTTAATAAAAGACAACTGAATCTCTCCCTCTCATTCAAGATCTTTGTTTCTCTTTCCCAGAAAATACTTTTCTGTAAAAAAAAAAAAAATCAATTTTCTGTGTGTAGATGTCTTGGAAAATACATTCTATAGCCAAATTAGCACGTGTTTATGCATTGTGTCTGTTCATGTTTCTTTTTTTATGGTAAACATGGGAGATACCATGCATGCTGTTATGCACTTTGTTTGCTTTGTGTAAAAGTATGTTTTGGTGACTGTCCAATTTCAGCAAGTATTTTTAAATGTTTCCCTAGAGGTAGAGAGATATGAGGGCTTCCTAGGTGGCACTAGAGGTAAAGAACCTGCCTACCAACCCAGGAGATACAAGAGATGGGGATTTGATCCCTGGGTTGGAAAGACCTCCTGGAAGAGGGCATGGCAATCCACTCCAGTATTCGTGCCTGGAGAATTCCATGTCATACGGTTGCAAAGAGTCAAACACGACTGAAGTGACTTAATACACATGCAGAAAGATGTGTGCTATACTACTTTATTGTTGGAATGGATCATTGTTAGTTAAAAAGTTCTATATAGATATAGTCAAGGTTCTTCTCATCTTTGGCTTCTTTTGCTCTAATTACTGTATGTAATTTCTTTCCCTTGTCTAATTGCATTGTCTACATCCCAAATTCTGTTATATAATAATAGTGGTTCCAGACATCCTTGTCTCAACTTCAGCCTTTCTATCTATTCCTTCTATTTTTCTACCATTAGGCATTATGTTGACTTTTGACTCCTATTATACATATAGGTTGTTACTGTTGCTATTTTTAATATTTTAGAAATATCTATTGGGGGAATACTTTTTCACCCTTCTCATTTCTTTTTAAATTGAACTAGTTCAATTTTCACAACATTCCTGGTCTCTCTCATCCCTTTTGATTCTGTTCAGTGTAGAAATAGCTTGCCTTATCTGGAAAAAATGATTCAGGCATGCTCAATTCTCCCATTTTACTCTTGGAAGCAGACCCCTTGATGTGGATGAAATCTATCTGGTTGAGCATTTGCAGTGACTTCATGACTGTCTGCTTGTTTGTAGTATTCAGTTGGCAGCATTTTTGACCCTGTCTTATTTAAGCTGTCTTCCAATGTTTTCTTTTAATCAGTATTAAAAACTGTTTTTGATTCCATTTATCATTCATTTGATTTTTTGCATTATTTTTAGTGTTGAAATGGTTTCTTGAGCTCTTTAGCCCCCCAATAGTGAAAGTACAATCATATTGTATTAAGAGCTTTAAAAATCTAGAATAAGTGCTTAATCCATCTTTAGCAATAACTACATATAATTTGATCTATTGTCAGTTTATTAACATAGGCAGATGGTATGTCGATCAGATCAGTCGCTCAGTCATGTCTGACTCTTTGCGACCCTATGAATCACAGCACGCCAGGCCTCCCTGTCCATCACCAACTCCCGGAGGTCACTCAGACTCACATCCATCAAGTCAGTGATGCCATCCAGCCATCTCATCCTCTGTCATCCTCTTCTCCTCCTGCCCCCAATCCCTCCCAGCATCAGAGTCTTCTCCAATGAGTCAACTCTTTGCATGAGGTGGCCAAAATACTGGAGTTTCAGCTTTAGCATCATTCCTTCCAAAGAAATCCCAGGGCTGATCTCCTTCAGAATGGACAGGTTGGGTCTCCTTGCAGTCCAAGGGACTCTCAAGAGTCTTCTCCAACACCACAGTTCAAAAGCATCAATTCTTCGGCGCTCAGCCTTCTTCACAGTCCAGCTCTCACATCCATACATGACCACAGGAAAGACCATAGCCTTGACTAGGCGAATCTTTGTTGGCAAAGTAATGTCTCTGCCTTTGAATATGCTATCTAGGTTGGTCATAACTTTTCTTCCAAGGAGTAAGCGTCTTTTAATTTCATGGCTGCAGTCACCATCTGCAGTGATTTTGGAGCCCAGAAAAACAAAGTCTGACACTGTTTCCACTGTTTCCCCATCTATTTCCCATGTAGTGATGGGACCAGATGCCATGATCTTCGTTTTCTGAATGTTGAGCTTTAAGCCAACTTTTTCACTCTCCACTTTCACTTTCATCAAGAGGCTTTTTAGTTCCTCTGCACTTTCTGCCATAAGGGTGGTGTCATCTGCATATCTGAGGTTATTGAGATTTCTCCCAGCAATCTTGATTCCAACTTGTGTTTCTTCCAGTCCAGCGTTTCTCATGATGTACTCTGCATATAAGTTATATAAACAGGGTGACAATATACAGCCTTGACGTACTCCTTTTCCTATTTGGAACCAGTCTGTTGTTCCATGTCCAGTTCTAACTGTTGCTTCCTGACCTGCATACAAATTTCTCAAGAGGCAGGTCAGGTGGTCTGGTATTCCCATCTCTTTCAGAATTTTCCACAGTTTATTGTGATCCACACAGTCAAAGGCTTTGGCATAGTCAATAAAGCAGAAATAGATGTTTTTCTGGAACTCTCTTGCTTTTTCCATGATCCAGCGGATGTTGGCAATTTGATCTCTGGTTCCTCTGCCTTTTTTAAAACCAGCTTGAACATCAGTAAGTTCACGGTTCACATATTGCTAAAGCCTGGCTTGGAGAATTTTGAGCATTACTTTACTAGTGTGTGAGATGAGTGCAATTGTGTGGTAGTTTGAGCATTCTTTGGCATTGCCTTTCTTTGATATTGGGATGAAAATTGACCTTTTCCAATCCTGTGGCCACTGCTGAGTTTTCCAAATTTGCTGGCATATTGAGTGCAGCACTTTCACAGCATCATCTTTCAGGATTTGGAATAGCTCCACTGGAATTCCATCACCTCCACTAGCTTTGTTCGTAGTGATGCTTTCTAGGGTGCACTTGACTTCACATTCCAGGATGTCTGGCTCTAGGTCAGTTGGTATGTCAGATGGTATGTGCTGAATAGCTATTAATGAAAATTTTAAATCACTGTATTTGTATTCATAAGTAAATGCAACACAGTGTTTGCCATTCTGTGCTTTAAGGCATGATTCCTTAATTTGCTTCTTTTTGCACCACACCAGTTAAAAACCATTAATAAAGAACACCATGGGGATGTGCTTTACGGTCTTCTAATTTTAGAGGTTAAGAGTTTTGTATCCACTCAAATATGGTACCAGAAAGTGTCTTATAAGAACCAATTAATATACCACAATTATCTGTGTATACAAATAATGATACAGGTACAAAAATATTGTACCTGTATCCTTTTATTGTTATTTGATAAAGTAGTAGATTTAAACTAAGACACTCATCTTTGGTTTGTGTTAGGAAAGATACTATACTTTGGAGTTGCTTCCAGGGACTGAAGTAACCACCAATTATTTTAAATCATTTCTTTAGTTTTATTTGAATACAACATGGTGCTAGTGATACATCTTAAAGTGGCAAAACTGCTTTAAGCGAGTTTTTAATGTGTAGTTATTGGAAATAGGAATGTGTAGGTTAAAGGTATTTATGTTATAGCCAGACCAGGCTTATGTATGAACCTCAACTTTAGAAACATTCTATTAGGTTGGTGCAAATGAAAGTGTGATTTCGGACTGTGAATTTTAAATCATTATAACTAGGCTCACACACATTTTTATTAATCAAAACAGGAACCATTAAAAATCAACATATTTTTGCCAACGAGAACAGTTTATTCCTGTAGCATAAAAATACATGCTTCGAGATACGACAGATTCTTCAAAAGCACTTTCTACATCCTTCTGGTTGTGGAAGCATTTTCCCTGCAAAAAGTTGTCCTGTTGGCTGTGCAATGTGTGGTCAGGCTTCATTGTGGAGAAGAATCGGGCCCTTTCTGTTGACCAAGACCAGCTGCATGCATTGTAGTTTCAGTGCATCTCACCGATTTGCTGAGCATACTTCTCAGATGCAATGGTTTTGCCAGGATTCAGAAAGCTGCTGTGGATCAGACTGGCAACAGACCACCAAACAGTGACCATGACCTTCTTTTGGTGCAAGTTTGGTATGGGGAAGCGCTTTGGAACTTCTTCTTGGTTCAGCCACTGAGCTAGTCATTGAAGGCTGTGGTATAAAATCCACTTTTCATCACATGTCACAATCCAATCAAGGAATGGTTCATTGCTGTTGCATGGAATAAGAGAAGACACTTCAAAATGATTATTATTATTTTTAAACTTGCAGTCAGCTCATGAGGCACCCAGCTATCAAGTTTTTCACCATCCCAATTTGCTTCAAATGCCAAACAACCTTAGAATGGTCAATGTTGAGTTCCTCAGCAACTTCTTGTGTAACTGTAAGAGAATCAGTTTCAGTGATAGAGAGCTCTCAATCGATTGTTGTCAACTTCCAATGGCCGGCCGCTGTGCTCCTCATCTTCAAGGCTCTTGTCTTCTCTGCAAAACTTGTTGAATCACCACTCCACTGTAAATTTGTTAGCAGCTCCTGGGTCAAGTGTATTGTTGATGTTGCCAGTTGTCACCACTGTTTACAACCCATTTCAAACTCAAATAAAGTTTATTGAATTTGCTTTTTGTCTAACATCATTTCCATAGTCTAAGTATAAATATAAAATAAATATAAACTATAAATATAAAATAAACAGCAAGCAATGTCATTACCAGAAAAACATGAAGTGAGAAATGTGCATTAAATTAATGTATAACATAACCACAGTTATTTAAGAATGTATTCAAAAGGCAAATTTCAACAATGCAAAAATTGCAATTACTTTTGCACCAACCTAACAGTTCTGACTTCGAAAAGTTAACCTCTCAGAGCCTCAGATTCTATATTTATAAAATGAGAAGGAAAACAGTAGTTCTGCTTAAACCCTTATAAAGCTGTTGTGTATATTAAATTTAAAAAGTTAATACAAATAACACAGTACTGAACATACCTGGTGGAGAAGGAAATGACAATCCACTCCAGTATTCTTGCCTAAAGAATCCTGTGGATGAAGGAGCCTGGTAGGCTGCTGTCCATAGGGTCGCACAGAGTCAGAGATGACTGAAGTGACTTAGCATGCATGCATGCATTGGAGAAGGAAATGGCAACCCACTCCAGTATTCTTGCCTGGAGAATCCCAGGGACAGAGGAGCCTGGTGGGCTGCCGTCTATGGGGTCGCACAGAATCGGACAAGACTGAAGCAACTTAGCAGCAGCAGCAGAACATACCTGGAAGATATTAGTAAACATTAGTGGACACAATTTATTTTCATGTAATTCCTAACATTCACATTAACTCTGTCCCCTTTATCCCTTCCTTCAGTTAAAATCTACAATAACTCATTCGTGCCAAATGGATCTTAATAAAAGATACATAATGCCAACAAAGCTCAAAACTTACTATTTATCATCCATTTCATTGTGCTCTCCACTTAATCATGAATACATTATTGGTATACGGCAAGGAAAAGCTGAGTGAGAATGCATGTACAGTTTCTTTGGAAATACACCATATGCCCAATATGTTCAGTTCAGTTCAGTCACTCAGTCATATCCGATTCTTTGCGACCCCATGAACTGCAGCATGCCAGGCCTCCCTGTCCATCACCAACTCCCAGAGTTTACCCAGACTCATGTCCATTGAGTTGGTGATGCCATCCAGCCATCTGATGCTCTGTTGTTCCCTTCTCTTCCTGCCCTCAATCTTTCCCAGCATCAGGGTCTTTCCAAATGAGTCAGCTCTTCGCATGAGGTGGTCAAAGTATTAGAATTTCAGCTTCAATATCAGTCCTTCCAATGAACACCCACGACTGATCTCCTTTAGGATAGACTGGTTGGATCTCCAATATGTAAATAAATTTAAAATGTGCTTCTCCTCTGAGACTTTCCTGTTCATAATTTTTTTTCCCTGTAACAAATTAAATGGAGATCATTTAGGATAAGGAAAAAGGATTTTGCCATCCACTGCCTGCCCCATTTCCAGTGGTAATGACTCGCATTTTTTGCTTAAGAAAGTTAGAGCCACAAAAAGACCATTTAATGTGACTACTAAATACTATAACTGTTATTGTAATTTTTAAAATTGATTACTGTTTAAAAGTATGTCAGAGAACATAGTTAATGTAGTTATGAGCTTTCTATACTATGTAAAAAGATTTAATTTATACTTCATTTTTATGGTTAAGATAGCAAATAGTGGTTACATTTTAACTTTGTGTTATTTGTGGTTACAATCAAGTAAAAATAAGATGTACACTAAAATCTCTGGGCCAATACACTCAAATTTTTAGAGCATTTGGATTTACACACTGTGAGAATGGTGATGATAACACTTTTGATTCTTATTCTCTTCCTTGTTCTTTTCTTTCATTCAGATTTTCTGTAACTTTCAAGTTTTCTGTAACGAACATGTATAACTTTATAACCTTTGTTTTTTAAAAAAATAATCTCAGGTTATGTTTAAATGACCCACAACATCTAGATGAGAGTCAAAACCAGGTCTACTATTTAAATACATGAAAGAAGTTTCATCTCTTTCACAAGTAATATTTTTACTTCTTGTATTATTATGGTCAGAAAAGATTTTACCAAATCCTATTAAAATTTCTTATACATCTTATAAAAACTTTTCATATTCATTATTTTCTATGAATTTACATTCAGTGCTTTTTAATAGGGGCTTCCCAGAAGGTGCTAGTGGTATAGAATCTGCCTGCCAATGCAGGAGACTTAAGAGATGTGGGTTGGATTCCCAAGTCAGGAAAATCTCCTGGAGGAGGACATGGCAACCCACTCCAGTATTTCTGCCCAGAGAAGCCCAGTGGCGGGCTATAGTATTAGTATTAGTTGCTCAGTCACGTCTGACTTTTTGCGACCCCATGGACTGTAGCCCGCCAGGTTCCTCTGTCCATGGGATTCTCTAGGCAAAAATACTGGAGTGGGTTGCCATTTCCTCTTCCGGGGAACCTTCCCAACTGTACCTAATGGAGACTTCATTAATGTGCATTAGAGGATACCCCAGGTTAACTGTCTTAGAAAACTGTCTCTTGAGCCTTTAAATTCTACACCAACTTTACACCTCTGGTTGGCCAATTGTTTGTTTCTTTATTTAGGTTTTAAGGTGAATGACCTGGGGCTATTTGTTTCCATCAACCTGATTGCGAATCTAAAGGTGCAGTTGAATGTCTATTTTTCTTGCCATCCTCAGAAGAGATTGCTGCAGATCTACTCTATGCTTCTCATTCTTTTCAGCTTACAATACAAATAGCTTATTATTTTTTGCAACCTATGTCTTATAATAAAGAAGTGCTCAAAAATTAAAGAGAAGAATGTTCAGTTGCCTTATAGGCTATGAAAATGATTTGCTGGTGGTGATTTTTAAGCTTGATTCTAAATAGATTTATGAAGAATGGCACTTGGAAGAAGTGGTTCAAATTTTGCTATTTAAGGTATCTTGAAATTATAGGCTCACTCTCCCTAAAACTTAAAGGCTATAGACCATAGGGTCACTAAAATCAGTGCCAAACTTTTGTATTCATGAAATATTGGCTCCCTCTAGTGGCCAAATTAATGGTGGCTCAGAGGTTAAAGCGTCTGCCTCCAATGCGGGAGACCTGGAGAAGGAAGGAAATGGTAACTCACACCAGTATTCTTGCCAGGAGAATCCCATGGACAGAGAAGCCTGGTAGGCTACAATCCACGGGGTCGCAAAGAGTCGGACACGACTGAGCGACTTCGCTTTCACTTTCACTTTCAACGTGAGAGGTGTATGGGTATATAGATATTGATAAGCTCACTATGCTATAGATCAATCTAGTAGATCTATTTATCTATTCCTATCTATCTACATATATATATACATCTAAAATGCTTCTTATTGAGGAATGTGGATTACTTCTAAGGAGAATCAGAAAATGCTTAAGCCCTATATTTAGTCAATTTTAATTGAATACAATAAAATGTTCCCATTTTAAGTGTGTAATTTAATGAGTTTTGACAAATGAATAGACTGTGTACCACACCACAATCAAAATATAGAACATTTTTGTCACCTTCAAAAGTTCTTTTGCAATCTTTTGGAGTCAGCCACAGACAAGTAATAAAAAACAGAAACTGTGGAAACAGACATTATTGCCTTGTGTTAAACTTAAGCATCTCTCACCATGAAATAATCATTATCTGTGGGTTTTTATAGACATCCTTTATAAGCTTGATGAATATCCCTCTATTTACAATTTTTTGAGAGTTTTAATTTTTTTTTCAGGGATGAATGTTGAATTCTGTCAAATATTTTTTCTACATCTATTGAGCTCATTACTGTTTTGTTTTGTTTTTTTTTTTTTCAATCTGTTGCTATAGTAAATTGAGTTGATTGGTTGAGTGTTGAACTAGATTTACATCCCCAGGATAAACCTCACTTGGTAATGACAGATTGCCTTTTTGTATATTGTTTTATTAAATTTGCTAGTATATTTGAAAATTTCTGTTACTATGTTGTTGAGGGATATTGGTCTGTAGTGTCTTGTAATGTTTTGATACCAGAGTACTAGTGGCCTTATAAATGAGTTGGGAAGGTTCCTTCCTCTTCTGTTTTCTGAGAGATTTGCATAATATTGTTACTATTGATTTCTTAAATATTTGAGAGAAATCATTAGTAAAGTCCACTGAAGACTAAAGATTCTTTGTCAGAAGACAATTAGTAACTTGATTTTTTCATGGAATTATTCAATTTTTAAATTTATTTTGGGGTCAATTTTTGATGATTTGTGTTTTTAAAGAAATTTGCCTATTTTATTTAGGTGGCCAAATACATATGTAATTGAGCCCTATCTACAATCTAATAAATCAATCCTCTACAGTTTCATGAAAACTTACAGAAGACATGGGACTCCTTAAGAGAGACAAGAAATTTGTTACAGCAAAAGTAGTTATCAAAAATGACCTATCCAAAAAGGAAATGAAGACAATATTTCCATTTACAATAGCACCAAAAAATATAAAATACTTAAAAATAAACCCAACCAAGAAGGACTTTACACTGAAAATTGCAAAATGTTGCTGAAGGAAATCAGAGGAGACATAAATAGATGGAAAGATATCATGTGTTCGTGGATTAGAAGACGTAATTATTGCCAAAATACCAACATTACTCATAGCAATCTGCAGATTTAATGCAATATCTATCAAAGTCCCAACGCCATTTTTAGAAGCAGCAGAAAAACCTATTCTAAAATTCATATGGAATCTTAAGGGGCCTTGAGTAGCCAAAACAATCTTGAAAAGGAAGAATAAAGTTGGAGGTCTCATACTGTCTGGTTTAAACACTTATTACAAAGCCACAGTTATCAAAAGATGTGATGGTGGCATAAAGCAGACACACAGAACAATGGACGAGAAGAGAGAGCTCAGAAATAAACCTTGCAATAGATGAGCAAATGATATCAACCAAAAAAGTAACTGCTGGAGCATTAGCATCATTGTTCCATTTTCCTGAGCCCCACAGGATGACATGGAAGGCCAGATGAAGCCTGCATGTGTATTCGGCTGTTGCACCACAGACGAAGAACTCTGAGCTTAAGGCTCTCATCCCTTTAAGGCAAGCAGTAAGCAAGCATTCTCTTTGTACACAGGGTCATTACCTCATCACTCAGAATTACCAGCTGCATGAAAACTCATGAGAGATGGGGAACGTCCTGGTGGTCCAGTGGCTAACACTCCATGCTCCCAATTTAGGGGGCCTGAGTTTGTTAGCATGCTGCAACTAGAGCTGGTACAGATAAATAAATAACTATTTAAAATAAATACATACTAGTTTCTTTAAATATAAGAAAATATTAAAAAAAAAAAAAAAAAGACTCCTGAGAAATGACCAGGTAAAAAGTGGTCAGGGTCTACGTCTTGACACTCAGCAAAACATGTAGGAATGAGAATAGGAACGCATTGCTCCCTATAATGCTCTTTTCCTTTAATTAGTCTTACAATTTTATCAGTTGTATTGATTAATTCTCAAAATTCGCTTTTGATAATATTAATTTTGTCTGCTGTTTTTCTTTTTTTCTATTTAATTTAGCTCTTATCTTTAGCTCAACTGTTCTTATTTTTCTAATTTGTAGAAGCTCAGACTATTGATTTTATTAAATTTTTAATTTTTATTTTATATTGGAGTACAGTTTGCTTACAATATTGTGTTAGTTTTAGATGTACAGCAAAGTAACTAAGTTTTACATATATCTGTTCCCATATATGTCACTATAGACTGTTGATTATATAGAGTCCCCTGTGTTATACAGTAGGTCCTTGTTGATTATCTATTTTATATAGGGTAGTATATATATGTTAATCCCAAATTTCTAGTTTATCCCTCCCTGCTACATTTCTCCTTTAGTAACCATAAGTTTATTTCCAAAGTCTATGAGTCTAGGTATCATTTCATATGGGTAAGAAGGGCCATCATCAAAAAGTTTACAAACAGTAAGTGCTGAAGAGAGTGTGGAGAAAAGGGAAACCTCCTATACTGTTGGTGGGAATGTAAACTGGAATAGCCACTATGGAGAACAGTATGGAGATTCCTCAAAACACTAAAAATAGGACTACCATATGATCCACCAATCACACTCCTAGGCATATATCTGTGCTTGTGTTCTTAGTTGCTCAGTTGTGTCTGATTCTTTTGGAATCCCATGGACTGTAGCCAACCAGGCTCCTCTGTCCATGGAATTTTCCAAGCAAGAATACTGGGGTAGGTTGCCATTTCCCACTCCAGGGGATCTTCCTAACCTCAGGATCAAACTCTCATCTCTTCTATCTCTTGTACCTGCTTTAGCAGGTGGGTTCTTTTACCACTATATCACCTGGGAAGCCCCATATCCATAAAAAACTATAAATCAAAAAGAAACATGCACCCCAATGTTCATTGCAGTGCTATTTACAATAGCCAAACTGAAAGTAACCTAAATGTCCATCAACAGACGGAATGGATAAGAACTGATGCAATGCAGGAAAGTGAAAAGTGAAAGTGAAGGGCTCATCGTGCCCTTACGACAGAGGAATGGATAAATAAGATGTGAAAGTGAAGTTGCTCAGTCATGTCCAACTCTTTGCAACCCTATGGACTGCAGCCCACCAGGCTCCTCTGTCCATGGGATTCTCCAGGCAAGAATATTGGAATAGGTTGTGGTACATATATAAAATGGAATATTACACAGTCATAAAAAAGAATAAATCCATGCCATTTGTAGCAACATGGATAGACCTAGAGATTATTAGACCATTGATTTTAGACCTTTACTTTTATCTAAAATAAGCATTTAAGGCTACCGATTTATCCAGAAGTACTTTTTTAGCTGCTTTCCTCAAATTTTGATATATTCTCTGTTCATTTTTCCTTCTCATGTCTTCTTTGTCCCATGGATTATTATTATTATTATTATTATTATTTTAACCTACAGAATCAAAGTGCCTTTCTTTGAATTTTGAATGTACCAATTCCTAGACTTGTAGTTTTGGGCAAGTTTCTTAATTTTTTCATAGATCAAATTTATCATATGTAAAATGAGAATTCAAGAGGATCTTTCTCAGAGAATTATTGTCAAGATTAAATGAAGCAATCCATGTAAAGAACGAATGCCTGGAACAGAGTAAACCTACAGAAACTGTTAGCTATTATTATTGATAATTTTTATTACTTTTAATGTAATGAATGTAACAATTCATAAACATAATCCTGTTTTTAATACAGAAAATATATTTAATTTTCCAAATTATGTATTTTTCATTTTGTGCACAACTTTTTCTATATTTTGCATTATCTTTAAGCTGGACTACAAGAAAAACTTAAAAAACAATACTTAATTTAAGGGCATGAAGGTAGTTCTGTTTCTTTCTTCATATTATCTCTAGTTAGGTAGTAGGTCTGATAGATTTGCAGTTTTAAAGGAAAGTAACCTTTCAATAGTCAAACGAAACCACTTATTGTCTAATAAAACTTCCGCTCCCTTCTGCCTACAAGTCTTTGCTTTTGTGAAAGGCATGCTCCTTAGAACTTTCTGTCTTCTAGGTTGGACGCTGCCTGATTCAAGTTGATTTTTGCTCAAATAAAAGCATAACTCAGTTCATCTTCTACTACATCTCAGCATAAAAAAAGGCCAGTCTGATTTTTACTTTTTAAAGGAAGCTGCTATTTTATTTTCTCACTAAAAATTCACCACATAACAAAGGTTCCTAGGTAGTGTAAGTTTGATCATAGACTCCAGAAAATAAATGAAAGGTTTTCCTCTCCAAAGTGGAAATGATAATGTAGAGCAATAGAAATTCTTAGGTCCAAGCCTTGTTCAGCTAGGTCTTCCTCCTCCCTCCACACATTCACATTTGTCTTTGTTTCTCCTGCTCTCAGGAGAAAGGTATCCCAAGGTCTCACTAAGGGAGACAGAATCTGTAATATCCTTCCTGCTTTAAATGAAATCACCAGTAGCCTGGGCAGCTGCGGGGCAGAGCAATGGTTGGGGAGAAAGGGAGCGTGCTGCTTGAACTGATTAGTTTAGACGCTTTCCCTGTGTTCTCGCTATGGGCACATCAGCAGGGTGCCCAGTGCAAGAGAAACCACATCGCCGCGAGGCCATACCTCAAACTCCTGCCTTCCGACGCACGTGCTAGTCCGGCCTGGGGCTCGGGTCCCAGCCCCGCCCCCTGACGGTACAGGGCTCGGGTCCTTCAGCCCCGCCCCCGGCCCCCGAACTCGGCTTCTAGCCCCGCCCCTGCAAGGCGCCCCCGGGAACCCTGGGCTGGTGGGACTCGCTCTCCCGCCGAGCCGGATGGGGCGGAGTTCGGCCTGGCGCTGTGAGGGCCGGAGCGGCGGAGGTGGCACCTCTGTCAGGGAGCCGGCATTTGCGGCCATGACAGTGGTGGCCCGCGGCTTCTGGCTGCTCCGCGGCCGCCTGGGCCGAGTGTCGGCGCTGAGCCGGAGCGCGGAATCGCCCTTCGCGGCGCCAGGAGCGGCGGGGCAGGCGTTCCGGGGCTTTCGGAGCAGCGGCTTGAGGTATGAGCGCTCCCGGACGCTCGACCTCCTCGGGTCCGGGCGCTCCCGGGTGCGAAGCCAGTGGCTGTGGGAGGGGGCGGTCGGGCGCCTGCAGCTGGCGCGGGCGAGGCCTCGCGCGTGTGACCCGGGGCTCCTGGGCAGCCGCGGGGCGGGGCGGGGGCGAGGCCTGTCTTCGCTCCGAACTTGGCCTTGCAGGCCAGGCCGGCTGGTCGCATCCGCCTCAAATCAGGCAACTTGGTTGTTCTCTGCGCTCACTGGAACGTTCCATCTTTGCAAGCAAGTGCAGTTGAGTGACTGAGGAAGACCTTTGAGACCTAGAGAAAAGGGGCCTTTAAAAACACGTGGTCTGATTGTTTGAAGCCTTTTTTTTTTGGTTTTAGTTATGGCTGTATTTCGTAAACAAAGGAGTGGGCAATGGCCAGATGGCTTAGAGTTTATGAATTTCTTTGTTGGTGGTAATACTGAGGTCTTTTCCAGCTCTACAATTCTTAATGATTTCACAAAATCAAGATATTAATCTTGACTTTTCGGTGTTTCTCTGTGTGGCGCTTCCCAAATGTCTGCAGTCTAAGATTGACATGATCAATCTTAGATTCACTGCATGTCTTTGGACCGTGTTGCTGGCTAGCAGATTATGAGTAGGTTTTAACTGTTCTGTACAAATGGTACGCTTTGTCCGTTCGTCCGTTACTTGTAGCTATTATACAAACTCAGATCTAAGAAGCTCTTTTGACCCAGAGCCAGTGAGTCCATTTGTTTTCAGACTTACAGGGATTTCAGTAACGTTCTGTAACTGCAGTTTTACGTGGCCAGAGATTGTGCCTTACTCGTCTTTTTGTAGCCCCATGCCCAGCACTATGCCGGGAAGAAAGGAAAGATCAATAATGAGGAAACATAGTGACTGCTTATTTAACTTAAATTGACTAACTCTTCATTGTATATATTTGGATCTTAGTCTTGCGTGATTAAAGTTAAAAAAAAATTCTTATAGGGTTTACTTTGGACTTAGTTTGTAATGACTGCTGTTTGTCTTCCAGAGAATATGTGAGAAAATAACAATGACTCACAGTTCTGATTGTGGAAGCTCTCATGGTGTCTGAAAAAAAATTACCAGTTGGTTTGGATACAAACTCTGCAACCTAGGAAAAGCAGATTCTGTAGAATTCTCTTTGCATTACAGAAGTGAAGGAATTATGCACCACAGTCACACTATTTAGATAATTATTTGTTGAATTTGAGTTATTTTAGAGCTTCTTCCTGGAGAAGGCAATGGCACCCCACTCCAGTACTCTTGCCTGGAAAATCCCATGGACGGAGGAGCCTGGTGGGCTGCTGTCTATGGGGTCGCACAGAGTTGGACACGACTGAAGTGACTTAGCAGTAGAGCTTCTTCCCAGAGTGAAGATAACCTTTTTCAAATTGTGTAAGTTGGTTAATTTCCCTTTGTCAGATGGTGTAAATAGACAACCCCATCATCCTGTCTTCTCCAGGTATCAGTACACTGAATGAGAACCATAACAGCTAAAAACCTATCTGGTTGAAGCCACTTGTCACACACACATGCACATACACACGTGGATAATTCAGAGCTTTTTAAATTGAATTTATGGTCTTTTATAATTTAAAATAATTGACTAGAATAATTTTGGAAAGCTGTTTTTAATGTAAATAAAGAAGTGTTACTTTCAACCCAGCTGCTTTCAGATTATAGCTGTATAGAAATAAGTAATACCTTTGATAGGTTTTTATTTTTTCAAGGCAGCACTAGTTAGGTTAGGATAGGTGGCATTTTGACATCCCCTTGTCACTAAGTACCATATATGTAGGTGAAGTTGGCTATAAAGTTGAGAAACACCTGTGGACTGATGGGTCTCGGGTGGGGAGAAATCCGGACAGTGTGTTGATGCTCACTGGTGTCTCTTTTCTCTTCTAGGACCAGCAGAGAGAAGAGATTCCATCTTCCAGAGGTCGCCACTGTCTGCCTCCCCACTTGTCCCCATCCTCGGTCATCTCTTTTAACACATTATTGACCAGAGATGTATTAATATGTCTTTTGTTACCCAAATGTTATTGACTGGAGATATATCCATATCACTTGATAACAAATTGCTGGCCACAGGTGTTAGTCTCTGCAAAAATCCCCCGGTCAATAATGAGTTAATATGTAGTGACACATTAGTTGTGTAGTTATTCATAGTGAATGTGGTTTAAATCCTACATTATCCTCTTGACTTGAAATTTGAGCCTTAGTGTTTTTCTTACTGCAGTGAATCTTTGAGCTTGATGAACTCTTTCTCTAATGATGTTGACTGTTTTCAGTTAACAGATTTATTAGGTATAGAGCCTCAAATGAAACAAAGTAGTTTTGATTGTCTTTCGTATCTTTGGCTAATTAGATACTTATAATGGAACATATAAATACTTTTTTAGTAGAGAATTTAAAGAAATAGTGTTTAACAGAATTTGAAAATTACAAAATTATTATTTATTGTTTAATATTTAATCTCAGAATGGTTTCCCTTTAAAATTTGCAGTGAGCTTCCCCCCATTTACTCATGATAAAATAGATTTATTAATTGAAAGAAAATATATTTAAATGTCAAGGAAATAAATGAGTAAGTCCCTTCTATTTGTTGCAGCTTATTTTTTCTTGAAATGAATTACCTAAAAAGCCAAAAAGTTACAAATAAAAAATTCTTGGTGATTAAATTTTCCCAGTTTTGCCTTGCTGTGTGAGAAGTTTACAAATCAAAATGTGCTTGGGTTGTAAAACATCATATGAGCCTGGCGCAGTGTTTTTAAGTGTATGGAGCTGGGCAGCAGTCTATCATCTGGAGCCAAGGTTACAGCAGACTTTTATGTTAATGCCGTTCTGGAGGCAGATTTTCGGGTATCCTCCAACAGAGGCTTCCCCAAACCATGCTTTACTACATCAACTCATTTTTAGTAACTAAATGGATATCCCAAGGGTTTTTTTTAAATAAACAAACCTATATTTTTGGAACTAGTAAGAGATACTGGTTTATGTTATGTAAATAATCATGTCTTACAGGACTTCCCTAGTGGCTCAGATGGTAAAGAATCTGCCTGCAGTGCAGGAGACCCAGGTTCAGTCCCTGGGTGGGGAAGATCCTCTGGAGAAGGAAATGGCTACCCACTCCAGTATTCTTGTCTGAAAAATCCCATGGACAAAGAAGGCTGGCAGGCTACAGTCCATGGGGTTGCAAAGAGTTGGCCACGACTGAGCAACTAACACCTTCTTTCATAGGATGGATAGTTCTAATAATTTTAAAAGGACAAATTGTATATATACACCTGTTTGTTTTTCTTGAGACCCTCTCTTCTAGTATTTACTCAGTTTCTCTGTCTGCTATAGAATTGATTTAAGGATCATTTTATCCTCATGTGAAGCTTAAAGAACCCAGACTCCACTTAGTACCCATTACTGAAGCTGATTTTCCATGGAATTACTTCAACCAAGATAGAGTTTGTACCAATGGCTAGCAAGGGAAGTTTCTCAAAATCACATTTTATTTTGCTGGAAAATTGTGATTTTTGAGTCTTAATGCCTTACCTCTCCTAATGACAATGAGCTATGATAGCTATCTGGTTACAGTTTTTATTTCTAAGCAGTTATTGGTGGTGGTTTGGTCACTAGGTCGTGTCCTACTCTTGCGAGTCCATGGACTGTAGCAGTTATGTCATTTTAAATTTAAAACATAAATGTTTCACCATTTGTTGTCTTATATCTTAGTTTTATATCTGTGCTTCAGCTGTTCAGAAATAATATGTTCTAATGTAATGTCTCCAAAATCAAGTTTTCTGAGGAAAATGGATCAACAAGTAAACAGAGAAAATTAATACTAATCTCAGACCTTGTTAGTCATGATTTTATAATAATCTAGCAATTTCTTTAATGACCCAAGTCTTTGTTTTTCAGATGCTTTGTAGTTATATTATTCTTTCATGTTAATCTCCTGCTGCTGCTGCTGCTAAGTCACTTCAGTCGTGTTCGACTCTGTGCAACCCCATAGACGGCAGCTCACCAGGCTCCCCCGTCCCTGGGATTCTCCAGGCAAGAACACTGGAGTGGGTTGCCATTTCCTTCTCCAATGCAAGAAAGTAAAAAGTGAAAGTGAAGTTGCTCAGTCTTGTCCGACTCTTAGCGATCCCATGGACTGCAGCCTACTAGGCTCCTCTGCCCATGGATTTTCCAGGCAAGAGTACTGGAGTGGGTTGCCATTGCCTTCTCCATTTAATACCCTAGTTAGAGGATAAAAGTAGCAACAAAGAAACCCAGCAGATTACCTTCTATGGTCGTATACTCTTCATGAAATTCCATGGAGCTCAATGAAGATTTTTAAAAATAGTTTGGTTTAGGGATGATTAAGTTGTAGAAGGATGCTTAAAGATGTAGGAGCTTGGGTGAAAACTGAACTGTCCAATGAGTGGGATAAATTAATGATTAGTAATTAGTGAGATTTAGTATTAAGAAGTGCAATCTGGACCAGAAAAAATACCAACTAATTTGTGTTCAGAATGGGATATAATACAAACCTAAATTAGTTTCAGAGAAGACCTCAGGGTTGATAGTATCCAAGAAGTTTTATCCAGCTGCTCCTGTTAATATTATATCATAGGTATTTTCTGTGTTGCCATTGTTTTTGTTAACATTTTATTGGCTGCATAAAATTACATTAAGTCAAGTGGCCTTAATTTACCTAACCATTTTGCTGTTGGTTAATGTCTAGTCCTTGAAATATGAAATAATTCACCCTCAGATGCAGGTCATGTTCCTGTCAACATCATCATACCAACCAGGTTTGTTCACTTAATGATCTGAAGTCTACTTAGGTTTCTAGAATTATTCTCATTAAAGAGTATGCCTTGAACCAAGAGACTATTCAAAGATTTGTCATTCTAAACTGAGGGCATATTATAATTTTAAAATAGATGTTTCCTTTTCCCAGTTTGGCTATTTATTAACTCTGCAATGAATAACATCTTGCTTTAAGCAATCCAGTTGTATTGTTGAAAAATAAATTTGTATTAATATTTAATGTTTCATAACTCTGTGTTAAACATTTTGCTGAGATTTTTCACATATAGTTTGTCCTTCAATCCTCATAACAACTGAAAGAAGTAGACACTATTACTATTCCCAATTAACAGATAAGGAGATTGAGACTTAGAGAAATTAAATAACTTGTCCATGATGACACAGTAAATAAATGGTGAAGACAGAGTTGGAAACTGCATGATCTATCCGGTGCATTTCTCCGCAAGCAGTTTATAAATTTCCCTATTGCTTATCATCATTCTGAAAATTCTTATTAAATTGCAGAACTTTTGTGAATCAAGACACCTGATTTTGCATATAAATCTTAAAAATTGTGTTGTCAGATTTCCTTAATACAGGGTATCTCTTTACTTGGGAATTCATGGATAGAATTTAAGTATCCCTAAACTTAGATGGGAGGTCACTCATCTCTACTAAATTTAGCATTTTCTTCAATTGTGAATGTTTGCCTCAAACCACAGTAATAGGAGTACAACTTATAATATTCCCAGCAAAAATACAGGTGTATTAGTAACATAGTTGATGCAGAGATCTCAAAACATGTATACACTTGCCAGTACTCTTTGATATTATGATAGTAATTAGACTTGCCACTAGGTGTTTTATTTAATGCGTTTTTAAAGAAATATTTGATAACAGTATTTCAATGAAACTGGTTTTCTGTAAACCTGTATATTTTATGTTAAACATTTAAAAAAATTGTTCTGAGAAGTCGTACATGGGATTTAACAAACTGCCCAAGTGTTCTCATAGTACAAAACTTAGCATATAAGATTTTTTTCTGCAAAAATTATGGATGTTTAGGTTGTTGTTGTTGAGTCACTAAGTCATGTCCGACTCTTTTGCGACCCCATGGACTGTAACCACCCCCAGGCTCGTCTGTCCATGGATTCTCCAGGCCAGAATACTGGATTGGGTTGCCATTTCCTTCTCTAGGGGTTTAGGTTGTTACTGATGTTCTAAGTTACAGGTTAGAGTTCTGAAGTTACAAAATTGAATGAAAGAGTTGTACATAATGGAAAGAATTTGCTTTACTTTTTATTGACTTATGGAAGTATAATTCCTTTACTTCACAGTGTAAGATAGCATTTGGGATGTGAAATGAAATGTTTTTTTAAAAAAACCTTAAACTTAACATTTCTAAATATTAATTTACTTAAAAAAAATTCACTTGCTTTGAAAGGCTCCCTAGTATTAGTTAGTGATTGGTTTTATTCCATACGTAATTTTGCCCTGGTTCCCTTGAGTTTGTTTTGTTACTATTGTTAATTTGAACCCTCAAATCTTCCAAATTTTGGCCTAAGATACAAAGCATTTAAACTATGCTAGGACCTGCAGAGATATTTTAATTGCTAATGACTGTAGTAGGTTTTTTCATCTTTATAGATCATAAAACAGTTTATTACAGCTCTAATTAAAGTTGTGGTTGAAAATGAGATTAAAATGTAGATGCAGAAGCAAGATGTCAAGTATACAAATTAAGTACACTGTTGTTTGTGAGTGGACTTGGATTTACTATTTTGTGAAAGAGTATTTTGATACACAAGAAAAGTAGTGATTTTTTTCCCCTCCTATTTACTACTTTGTTTTAGCTAATTAAACACTTCCTTTAGTTCTAGGAACCACAGATTAGGATGGTTGTAGTTTATTTTCTGGAAAGTGAGTAGGTAAATGGACAAGTTCATAGAAACAACACTAAATGTTGATGACTTTTTGTTGTTGTTGTTTAGTTGCTAAGTTGTGTCTGACTCTTTGTGACACCATGGACTGTAGCCCACCAGGCTCCTCTGTCTATGGCATTTCCCAGGGAAAAATATTGAAGTGGGTTGCCAATTCCTTCTCCAGGGGATATTCCCGACCCAGGGATAGAAGCCATGTCTCTTGCATTAGCAGGTAGATTCTTTACCACTGAGCCACCAGGGAAGCCCTGATGGCTTTTTAGTCCCATATTACTTCTGGTTCTCTGAATATTTCTCCGTCTATTACTTAACAGAAACTAGGAGAGCCATTTTTACAAATGAGTCAATTGACTCTTAGTCAAAGCTTCTTATATAAGGTCAACAGAAACTATTCCCATTATATACATGAGGAAATTGCATGCCTTTGAAAGCAGTTAAGTAACTTGGCCAGCTTTTAAAGATGAACAGGGCTGCCTCTCAGGACTTCTGGCTTTGGGTGAGTAATTTGTAGTGTGTCTGCTAACTCTCCTCCCTGGCCCCTCCATTATGACATATTCTTTCCTAATGAAGGGACTTGTAGTGCTGGCTGAGCAATAGGGGGAGAATAAACTGCTGAAGAGGAGAGCTCCTTGTCTTGCCTTCTTTGGGGGTGACTTGCAAAGTTCCTACCTTTGCAGGAGATGTCGCCTGAGTAAGTAATGACCGGGTGCACTGTGTGAAAGATATCTAAGGGTTAAATAGACCTCACTTTTGATTTGTGTTAATGGCAACATCACTGTATAATTTTTTGATGCAATCACATTTTTAAGAGTTAAAAAAGTAAGATCATACTCAAGTACTGCTTTTCAGATTCTTGTTAAATGAGGGCTACTCCATTTCTTCTAAGGGATTCTTGCCCACAGCAGTAGATATAATGGTCATCTCAATTAAATTTGCCTATTCTTGTCCATTTTAGTTCACTGATTCCTAAGATGATGTTCACTCTTGCCATCTTCTGGTTGACCACATCCAATTTACCTTGATTCATGGACCTAACAGTCCAGGTTCCTATGCAGTTTTGTCCTTTACAGCCTCAGACTTTACTTTCACCACCAGACACATCCACAGCTGAGTGTGATTTTGGCTTTGGCCCAGCTGCTTCATTCTTTCTGGAGCTACCAGTAATTGCCCTCTGCTCTTCCCTAGTAGCATATTGAACACCTTGTGACCTGTGGGGCTCATCTTCTGGTGTCATATTCTTTGTCTTTTCATACTGTTCGTGGGGTTCTTGTGGCAAGAAAACTGGAATGGTTTGCCATTCTCTCCTCCAGTTGGCTAAGTTTTGTCAGAACTCTTCACTAACACTTACTCAGTGAAAAATAGGAGATTCATCAAAAGTTCTTCCCACAAATTGGGATACTTTGAATTGGGATTAAAGATGTATTTATTTACTAAGGCTGCCATAAACAAAGTACCACAAACTAGATGGCTTTGTAGAGGAGGGGATGCTCTCCTCTTTCTTCTCTCAGTTCTTTGAGCTGGCAATTGAAATGAGAGAAGGCAGATTAACCCGAAAAAAAAAATCAATAAGAAAATTTATTAACTATGTATGAGGAATTTACATAAACATGAAGAATTCCAAAGACAGGCAAGATGAGGTATATACATTATTTTGGACTAAGGGCAAGAAGGTAAGTGTCTAGGACTTCAAAGAGAAGTAAGGTAATTCACAGGAATATGAAAAGAGTTAATGTTTGGTGAACAAATGTTTGCCTGGCCATCCAGAGACAGAGGGACACAGAGGGAACTTTGATCAAACCAGCCTTGCTAGGTTCCGTATGGTTATCTGTGGTGACAGCTCCTTCCTGGAACTGGAATTCCAATTCTTAAAGTTCTCTTAGGCATTTGGGAGAAGTTCAAAGTTTTCGTCCCAAATCTTTTGGGCCTTGGTTGTTTTCAGCTGGAAATAATCTGCATGTTAAGAGTGTCACATCTTGGGGCACCCTGCCCTGAACTTCTTCAGTTTAAAACAACAGCAACTTATCCTCACATTTGTAGCCGCCAGGAGTCTGAAATCCAGAGAATCCACAGAACCACGCTCTCTTGGCCTGTCGTTGCTGGCAATCCTTGGCTTTCTTTGGCTTACAACTGTATGACTCCAACTTTGTGTCTATAGCCATGTGGCCATCTTGCCTCTGTCTTCACGTGGAGTTCTCTCTTGTCTAAGGACAAAAGTCATATTGTATTTATGGTCACTGAACTCCAGTGTGACTTCATCCTGCAGCTTAATTACATCTGCAGATGCCTTATTTCCATATACGATCACAGCTGTGGGTACCAGGAATTAGGGTTTGAACATATCGGGGGACACAGTTCAACCCTCAGCAATAGAGTTTCAAAATTGCTTGTATAATGCTCGAGGCATCATTGTTTAATTAGCTCAGTACCTCCTTTTGGAGGGAACGGGTACATTTCTCTTGTAAGCTTTGGTTTCAGCATTTGCAGTTCACTAGATGTTTCAAATCTGAACTCCTCATTCCACCCTTGTCTGGCTTATTTTTTTGAATATGTTAATAATTTCCAGTAGATTTTGAACAAAATGCAACACTTTCTAGCTCATTTACAAAATATACTTTTAAACACTTGTTTTTAAAATCATATAGGCACGCAGTGAAGAGAGTACATTCTGCTGTGATGAAATAGTTTTTTGTATTCAATACAAACCTCTTCACAATAGCTTTGTAATTTAGTTATAATAACTGAGCTTATGTGTACAATATTTGTTAATATGTTATCAGTTTATACTTCTGGGCTTTCTCCATGGCTCAGCAGCTAAAGAATTTGCCTGCATTGCAGGAGACACAGGAGATATGGGTTCCATACCTGGGTCAGGAGGATTCCCTGGAGGAGGAAATGGCAACCCACTCCAATATTCTTACTCTTGGCAGGCTATAGTCCATGGGGTCGCAAAGAGTCCTAGTTGGTAGATTGTATGCTTGTTTGCATACTTATGGATACATGCCCCATGACCAGTTTCAAGCATATACACATGCTTCGTAGGTTTCTTTATATTGAAAGTGTTAATGCAAATTCACATGCCTGATGCACAATAGGATTTGGGAGTAGAGAAAGGTTTACACCAAGGCAATGCAAGGAGATGGGTGGTTCATGCCCTAAAAAGCTGCAAGTTCCCCGAAGAGTTTCAGCAGAGCACTTTTAAAAGCCAAGTGAGGGAGGTGGAGTGTCTCGGTCTGTGATCAGCTCATGCACAATTCTCTGATTGGCTGATGATGAGAGTGGTATCCTAGGGGTTGACATTATCGGTCCTTAGACTCCTGGTGGCCTGGGACTATGTGTTCATCATTGTCAAATAGTTAACATCTTTCATTTGTTAGCACGAGGGAGATTTTTTTTACATCTGCAAAACAGCTCAGGAAATGTGCTTCAAATATTATTATATAGGTACTTCAGAGAGGAGCTAATGCAAAAGATATGGGGGAAAGCCTGTCCTGGGAAGGCCTCATGGGGTCCTGCTTGGTTACAAAGGTAGTTGACCACTTATCAGGAATACTAGAATGGGGATTTTTACTTTGAGCATGATGGGGGTGTAAATCAGTGGTTCTTAACTGAGGCTTGGCAGAACTACTTTATAGAGGTTTTAGTTAAGGCCAGAAAGATTTTTAGATCTAGCCTATCGCATCTCAGAAAGTTCCTGGCAATTCCTTAGCCAATCTGGCTCATCAACTGTGAGTCCTGTTGTATTCTGTAAAACAAATTTTGTCAGAGATGATGAAGGTTTTCTTAAGAGACAAGAAGGGCAAGTTCTAGAGGCAAAGATGGTTTTCACATTAGAATTAAGAAGTAAGCCAGAAAGAAAAACACAAATACAGTATACTAACGCATATATATGGAATTTAGAAAGATGGTAACAATCACCCTGCTTATGAGGCAGCAAAAGACACACTGATGTATAGAACAGACTTTTGGACTCTGGGACTGGGAGAGGGTGGGACGATTGGGGAGAATAGCATTGAAATATGTATAATATCATATCTGAAACGAGTCAGTCCAGGTACGATGCCCTATAACAGATGCCTGGGACTGGAGCACCGGGAAGACCTGGAGGGATGGTGTGGGAAGGGGGAGGGAGGAGGGTTCAGGATGGGAACACGTGTATTCTGGTGGCGGATCCATCTCGATGTATAGTAAAAGTAATACAATATTGTAAAGTTAAGAAAAATTAAAAAAATAATAATAATAAAAAAAAAAAAAAAAAAAAAAAAGAATTAAGAACGGGGCATCAAAAGTAACTAAAATAAATGAAAAGTCAAGCCATATACTGGTGATACTTGATACACAGATATAACTGATGTAAACTTAAAAAACATACATAGCCTAAAAGTTGAGAGTTTATGTTTTATTTGGCAGAAATTTTTAGTACTTAATCCTGGGAGGCAGTATCATCTTAAGTATCCATGAGAGAACTGCTCCAAGGAGGTGGAGGAGGGAGTCAGGTTATTTAGAAGTTTGAAACAAAGAACAAGTAGTCTGAATATCAAAAGTATTTTTGTGAATTAAAGAAAACCAGATATCTTAAAGAATTTAACACCTTTCTATGTATGGGAAGATGCAAGAATCTGCGTTCACTGAAATCACTCCTTTCGATTGCAGCTCAGTTATCTGGAGCCAGCCTGCTGTGAATCTTCACATTCTAGTTCTTCTGTGCTCACCATAGAGAGTGGCTGCATTGCAGTCTGATGGCTGCCAGATGGCACAGGTCTTCTCCCTCCTGAGTGCCCTGGAGGGCTGGAATCCCTAATGACTGTGACGTCCTTGTTTACCGATACGGCAGGATATACTCCATTTCTCACTGTTATGAGATTAGTGTTCAGAATGCATAAATAGCTACTACAAATTAGGCACAGCTAATAATCCATTCGAAAAATGGTCAGTAGAGATGAACAGGGATCCCGTAAAGAGGAACTCCAGATGGCCAATAAACCTATAAGACATTCAACCTCCAGTAATTGGGGAAACACATATTTAAACTACAACAAAATGCCATTAAACTAATGTGTTATGTTAAAACTTTGACAATCTCAAGGAAGAAAAATTCTTAGACACTACTGGTGGACATATGAATTAGTGAAACCACTTTGAAAATAAGGTGGCATAAACTGAACACATATAAATGTATCCTATAATCTAGCAATCCCATTCCTGGGTGTAAACCTTAGAGAGATATTATGTTTTATATTTATATCATATATAAATGTGAGATATATAATGTAGCTCATATATTGATGTACATTATGTATAGTATATATGATATATGTTATTATATTACATTATATAGTATATAATGTATATGATTATATTTCTAATGTTTAGAGACACAAACATTAGTTTAAATGATAAAGGAAAGCAATGGAATTATAAAGTCCAATTTCAGGATTGTGTTTAACTCTCCAGAAGAAGATACGGTTTCGATAGGGGAGGGTTTCAATATACACAATTGCAGTGATGATGATAATACTTTTTTTAAACTGGGTAGTAAGGTTGTTAATTTTACTGTTTTTTTCTTTTCATATGTTTCATACATATTTTGCATTTATTTACTTTTAATTCAGGATCTGTTTTGATACCATTTTAAGATAGAAAGATAAATATCCAGAATACTACGTATCTCTCTGTTTTATTCAGTCAGTTTAGTTTAGTCGCTCAGTCACGTCTGACTCTTTGCAAGCACATGAACTACAGCACACCAGGCCTCCCTGTCCATCACCAACTCCTGGAGTCCACCAAAACCCATGTCCGTTGAGTCAGTGATGCCATCCAACCATCTCATCCTCTGTTGTCCCCTTCTCCTCCTGTCCTCAATCTTTCCCAGCATCAGGGTCTTTTCAGATGAGTCAGCTCTTCTCATCAGGTAGCCAGAGTATTGGAGTTTAAGCTTCAAAATCAGTCCTACCAATGAACACCCAGGACTGATCTCCTTTAGGATGGACTGGTTGGATCTCCTTGCAGTCCAAGGGACTCTCAAGAGTCTTCTCCAACACCACAGTTCAAAAGTATCAATTCTTCTGCACTCAGCTTTATTTATAGTCCAACTCTCACATCCATACATGACCACTGGAAAAACCATAGCCTTGACTAGACAGACCTTTGTTGACAAAGTAATGTTTCTGCTTTGTAATATGCTGTCTAGGTTGGTCATAACTTTCCTTTCAAGGAGTAAGTGTCTTTTGATTTCATGACTGCAGTCACCATCTGCAGTGATTTTGGAGCCCAGAAAAATAAAGTCAGCCACTGTTTCCACTGTTTCCCCATCTATTTCCCATGAAATAATGGGACCAGATGCCATCATCTTAGTTTTCTGAATATTAAGCTTTAAGCCAACTTTTTCACTCTCCTCTTTCACTTTCATCAAGAGGCTCTTTAGTTCTTCTTAACTTTCTGTCATAAGGGTGGTATCATCCGTATATCTGAGGTTATTGATATTTCTCCTGGCAGTCTTGATTCCAGCTTGTGCTTCCTCCAGCCCAGTGTTTCTCATGATGTGCTCTGCATATAAGTTAAATAAGCAGGGTGATAATATACGGCCTTGACGTAACCCTTTTCCTATTTGGAACCAGTCTGTTGTTCCATGTCCAGTTCTAACTGTTGCTTCTTGACCTACATAGAGGTTTCTCAAGAGACAAGTCAGGTGGTCTGGTATTCCCATCTCTTTTATGATTTTCCACAGTTTATTGTGATCCACACAGTCAAAGGCTTTGGCATATTTTTCATTTAATTTCTTCACTTAATTTTATGCAAACATTTTAACATTGCTATTTTTATAGTTATTTTCAGTGGCTACATATTAACTCCAAAAAACTGTAATACAATAAACAATTTTACTCTGTAATCCCACAAATAGTTTATAAACATGGTAGTAAATATAAGCTTCCTATCCTACACAGCTTAGAGTGTTGTGAGGGAGACAGTAATTTTAATAAGGATTTAAGAATCTACATGAGGGTAAGAGCTGGGTGCTATGGTGGGCACTCTTAGCAGAGGCATATCCCCAGTTTGAAGGTGTCAGGGGACATTTCCCAGATTGCCTTCCAGGTTGAGACTTGAGGACTGTGTGGGAATGAATGAGGAGCAGATTTGGTAGGGATGTTAGAGAAGTGAGGAGGAGGATGAAGAGTGTTTTAGGTCAAGGAATAGTGTATGTGAAGGCCCAGAAATGAGAAACTAGCACAAGTGATAAGTTGAAATGGCAGCTGTGTGTACTGTGGGACTTGGTCAGCACCATGAGGCTGAAGAAAGCTCATGCAGGGGCATGTAAGCTACAGGACATTTGGATTTGAATTAAAACTCCGTTTCCCTCAGCTTTTCAGGTCAAAAATTTTGGAGTCATGTTTGACTTCTGTTTTCTTTACACACTATATTCAATCTCAGTAAATCCCAGTGGCTCCACCCTCAAAATAGATTCAGAATCAGACTACTCTCAGCACCTTGACTGCCTGCTCTGCCCATGTCCAAGCCACCATCATCTCTTGCCTGACATTGCACACTAGCCTCTTCACTTGTGTCCTCACTTCCCTGCTTCCTCCTATAGAGTCTCCGTATTTTAACCAGTTATCACTGAATAATGAAAATCAGGTCATGGCACTCCTCAAATCTTCAAATGCCTGCTTTCTCACAATAACAGCCAGCGTCTTTCCAAAGGCCTGGAGTACAATGTGATCTGAGGTCACACTCCTCTGACTTTACATCCTGTTCCGACCCATTTGTTCTTTCCACTGCAGCCACTGGCCTCGTTGCTATTCATCAAACATACCAGGCATGCTCCAGCTTAAAGTCCTTTGTACTTGCTATGTACTTCCCTTAGCCTAAATTCTTTTCTCCAGGTAACCACAAAACATATTCCTTCACTTCTTTGTTTACACTCAGGTGTAACCCGATTAATCAGAGAAGTGACACTTTAACCTTCTTATGGAAAATGGTAATTCTGGCCTCCACAAATGCCTTTTCTATTTCTCACACATAATATATTAAGTATTTGCTTTAAAATTTTGCTTATGTTTTCTTCAACTACAAATATAGTTTCTGTGAAAGTGAGTAATTTGTTTTGTGCACTATTATTTGTATTCCTGGTGCATAGAATAGTGCCTGGCATATAAGCAGTTTTCAATATTTATTTATTAAATTAATTTTTTCAATGGATATATAGTATAGTTTTAACAAGGGAGCTGGCATGTTTCCATTTGGAAAATTACTCTGGCTGCAGTGTGGAGAATGGACTGGCAGCGATCGAGACCTGAAAGTGAATTCTTAGGAGCTGTGTGCTTCTATGGCTGAACATTTGAGTTGTTGCTGATATTTAACAGTTTTCAACAATATGCATGTTTAAAAAAATCTCATATTTTTATGCACTGAGGTCTATGTGAGCTCTTAATGTGAGTGTTTACCAGTGCTTCTAGCAGGTAGACTGATGCAGGCATCTTGCATTGGCCCTCCACTAATTCGGGGTTGCTTCTGCTGCTGCTGCTGCTGCTAAGTCGCTTCAGTCGTGTCCGACTCTGTGCGACCCCATAGACGGAAGCCCACCAGGCTCCCCCGTCCCTGGGATTCTCCAGGCAAGAACACTGGAGTGGGTTGCCATTTCCTTCTCCAATGCATGAAGGTGAAAAGTGAAAGTGAAGTCGCTCAGTCGTGTCCAACTCTTAGCGACCCCATGGACTGGAGCCTACCAGGTTCCTCCATCCATGGGATTTTCCAGGCAAGAGTACTGGGGTGGGGTGCCATTGCCTTCTCTGCGGGGTTGCTTCATTTATCCTTAAATTGTGTCTCCCACAGAGCCAGGCTTGCTCAGCCTCCCCAGTGACTGGGGAAATCAGTGGGATGGACCGGCTACGACTGAAAATGCTCTAAGTCCCTCTTCATAATTGGGTAGCAATCATATGGGTGTTTACCCGTAAACACCAGCTAGGCCAGGCTAAACCATGTCAGCTGTAATTAGCAGGCCAATTTAGCACATCAGTGCTATCATGTAAAGTTAAGCCCTGTCACCTCAGCCTCCAACAGAAAAGGTGCAATCAAGTTTAATCTGCAAATAGATTGTCTTTTTGGAAGTCAGGAATCAGTTTATGCCATTATCATCATTAACATTCTCAAGGTCACACAGTTTTGTAGTTTCTAGGCTGTAATTATCCTGAATTATGTCCAGTGTTGCCAGTTTCACAATAATCTATGAATAAATCACTGTATTTAACAGAGAATTGGCTAATAAAACATGTAAGCAGCTGCATTGCTATTCATATGCTCTTAAAATGCAACATGGAGCTCAGATGGTTTTACATTTTAAAATACAAATGTATGTTCTTTACATCTGAAGTCACTTCTTTAAAAGTGGCTTCAGATGTATGTTAGCAGATAAACTCACTTCTAAAGGAGAGTATTTTGCCTACCTGAATATTGTTGACACAACTTAATTTTTGGAAAGTATTTTTTTTAACTACTTCTTATTTTATTATTTATTTATTTATTACCTCTTATAAACAAATCATGTCGAAATTTTTTGCCATATCTGCAGGCCCTTAGTACTTGTTAATATAGGAGGTCCTTGTTCTTTCAGTATTAATGTGTGTGTGTGTGTGATGCATGCTCAGTTATATCTGACTCTTGGCAATCCCATGGACTGTAGCATACCAGGTTCCTCTATCCATGGACTTTTCCAGGCAAGAATACCAGACTGGGTTGCTGTTTCCTTTTCCAGGGGATCATCTCGACCCAGGGATTAAATCCATATCTCTTGCATCTCCTGCATTAACAGGCAGATTCTTTACCACTGTGCAACCTGGGAAGGCCCTTAGTATTACAGGTCCACTTAAATGAATCAATAGCAAATGAGCATCAGGAATTCAAAGTAAATAATGAAAAAAGTTTGTTTCTTAATCCTGAAAAATAAAATTTAAACTCAAAAGTGAATGTATTTTATCTTTATTTAGTCTAATAATTATGTATTAATACCAATTATTAGAATGTACAAAGACACAAACTAAAAAAGGTCACTCAAGAAATGATAGATAACCTAAAGAGCCCTCTGTATTAAATAATTTAAATTTGTAGTTTTAAACCTTACCACAAAGAAAGCCCAGGGCAGAGAGCTTCACAAATGAATTTCACCAAACATTTAAGGGAGAAATAAAACCGATTCTACACAAACTCTTCTGGAAATGTGAAGAGGGATGGATACTTTGTAACTCATTCTATAAGGGCAGTTTCACCCTGATACCAAAACCAGTTACTTGTTTACCTATGGTTATGATTATTATAGGGGCTTCCCAGGTTAAGAACCTGGTGCTAGTGGTTAAGAACCCACCTGGCAATGCAGGAGATGTAAGATCCCTGGGCCAGAAAGATACCCTGAAGGAGGGCATGGCAACCCTCTCCTGTATTCTTGCCAGGAGAATCACACAGACAGAGGAGCCTGGAGGGCTCCATGGGGTTGCAAAGAGTTGGACACAACTGAAGTGACTTAGCAGACACATGATTATTAAAATACACTTTTGTGTTGAACTAAAGAAGTGGTTTTCAAACATGATCATGCATAAGAATACCTGTGGGAGCCTGTTAGATGTGCAGATTGCCAGGCTGTCTCTTCTCCCCGAGGGGTCCTGAATCATGGGTGTGGTGTGGAGGGGTGTCCAAAAATTGCAAGTTCGGTAAGCTTCCTGGGTAATTTTGATGTATGTATCTATAGACTACATTTCAGGATCACTTCTTAGCAGAATATTGTTGACATCAAAATTGCATGAACCTGGATGAACCCTGTAGACCACTGATGCCAGGCTAAAATAGGGTATTCTTGATCTGGTTCTGCATGTGTGTATACCAACCTGTCAGAAAGGGGAGCTGACTTATTTGGAAGGGGTGACACATTTTCATTTTGTTTGTGCTGGTTGATATTCATGATGCCTGCCCTCATTAGAACATAGAAGTTGTACAGGTGATTTAAAAAAATAAGTTGGTAAAGGTTTTTCTTTCCTCCATTTCTTGTCCTGAATAATATTCATTGACCTGCATTTAGTGTTTTGTATAATATTCATGCACTATAGATCATGCTTTCACCAGACCTTTCAATAGTGAAAGGATGGGGGCACCAGATGGAACTATTTTTTATTTTATCTAATACCTTTGGAAGCTAAACCTGCAGTAGTGCATGCATGCATGCTAAGTCGCTTCAGTCATGTCTGACTCTTTGTGACCCTAGGGACCATAGCCCATCAGCCTCCTCTGTCCATGGGATTTTCCACTGGAGTGGATTGCCATGCCCTCCTCCAGGAGATCTTTCTGACCCAGGGTTTGAACCCGCTTCTCTTATGTCTCCTGCATGTAGGAGAAGCAATATTAATTCACCACATTTAAATTTGAGATCATGGAGAGCAGTAAAGCTTTCCCATAATGCATTCATTTTTGTGCCTTTCCAGAGATAAATTTATGTCATCTATCAAAGTCTAGCATGCTTTACCTTCTTAAGCACTTACGTAAAATCCCGGGGACAGGGGAGCCTGGTGGGCTGCCATCTATGGGGTCGCACAGAGTCGGACACGACTGATGTGACTTAGCAGCAGCAGCAGCAGCAAACTGCCATGAAATAATGTTTTGTGCATCTTTTCTGTTAGAAACAGTGCCTTGGTGTGAGCAGGGTTGCCGAGGTCCAGCCCCGGCTGATCGAGGGAGTTCGAAGCAGGGACGGCGTCTGCAAGGGTCAGGAAACAACTGCTTAATATTAATTAAAGATATAAAGAGTAATAGAATGAGGATAGCTCAGTAGGAAAATTCAGTGGAGAAAAGAGGCTGAGTAGCTTGGTTTACGCGGGAGACCAATAAAACTTCAAGACAAGAAGTTTGCACCACTTACGTAGGCTGCAGGCGTCCTTCTGTTCTCCCGAAGGAGAGGAGACACTGAGGCCTCCCTGGTCGGATTATAACCCAGGCAAAATTAGTAAGCTTGGTGGGTTCTGCGCCCCATATGGAGACTCAGCCAGAGTCTGAGAGAAAGAGCGACATGGGGAGACCAGTATTTTGAGAAACTGATCCCAATTCTTTATTTTCCATGGTCTACTTTTATACACTGAGATGTTATACAAAAGTCACGCAGGGTCAGCAGTCCTGACTTTTATCAAAGTCAGGTGCTTCATACCAATGTATACAGAGGCCTTAGGGGTGTTACATCATCTTCTGGCCAGAGGGCCTGCTGACAATTTATGACCCTCTCCTTGTGACAGCGGTCAGTCAACCAGGACACTTATTTCTCCAGGGGTGATTATTCTTAAAACAAACTCCCACCTTCCAAAGGTACCAGATAAAGTTACATTCCTATAGGGTAGGGTGTTGTGCGTTTTAATTAAGGAAAGAATTTACTTAGCCTAAGGTCTAACATGATTAATATCAAAGGTTAATACTTATTTCTTCTATATATTCATTAATATGTGTAAGGGCACGCGATATGGAGACTTAACAGCAAACATTGGCTCAACAAATGAAAAGCCCTTCACCAATACGATTTCTAATCAGCCCACTATACTTATACTAATAGTTTTCTAACTTCTCTAAAGAACCTGTTTTTAGAAGATTTAAAGCATCTCGTGCCTCTCACGGTTGGGAGGCTGTGAGCAATCACATGTGGCCGGACAAGCCTGTCAGGTAGGCTAGAGAACCTTCAGAGGAGTTTGTAGGTTAAAACACTCTTGTCACGCCCAGGAATTTTTATTAACTGGAGCTATAAGTTAACTCTTTTTTCAGAGAGAAGTAGTGGGGAACAGCCTCCTGTAAAGTCAGAGGTGTAGGTGAGAGCACAAAGTAGTAAAGTAGGCAAGCTCTGGTTATGGAGGTAGATGCTTGAGAATTTCCAGGGGGTACTCCTGAGGCTCGATCTTGCCTTTGCGTATGTCGAGCCTCTTTCCTCATGACCTTTGCCACGGGCAGAGTGCCTCATGCTGTCCCCCAACACAGGGTGGCAGGGGTGCTGGTATGGGGAGAAGGGGAAACAGCCGTTTGCTTCCTGACCTGATCCCCATCAATGACAAGCATGGCAGTACCGGCAGCTGTTGTCACAGAGTACTAGAACTGTGGGACACAATTTTGCTTGAAGTAAATGAGAGCAGCTGTGTAGTATAGAGCTCATGACTTCAGGATTTTGTACTGGATGTACTATTAAGAGTGAACTGACTTTGCCTTTGGGTCAAAAGGCTATGGGGCCAGGTATATACAACATGTCTGGGGCTTTGGAGATAGGGGCCAGTTTTAACTCGACTGTGCTGATCTGTCTTTTCTGGAAAAAAAAAGCAGAGCTTTTAATAGAACCAATATTCTAGGTCTTGAGTATGTGATTTGATAATTAAAAAACATATATGTGAAAGTGATGAATAAATGTATACTATAGACAGATCATAATGCAGAACTAAAAAGCAGAGTTGGACTAGTTTTGAAAAGTTACGCATGCATTTCTGAACCTAAAGAATGAGGGTCAAATATATCTGAAAAAAATCAAAGTTTGGTTGCTCGCTTAGGGGATCATAGATGTTTTGTTCACTCTTGTACTGTAAATTGATGTGGCTGGATAGTCCTTACTGCCTTTTTAGTAGTATATTTGTTTTTTGTTTGTTTTCCACAGATATGATGCAATTATTATCTCAGGAACTGAAATGGCCAAACAAATCCAGAAAGAAATCCAGCATGGCGTGGACTCTTGGGTTTCCCTTGGGAACAGAAGGCCTCACCTCAGTATCATATTAGTGGGTGATAACCCGGCAAGCCACACATATGTCAGGAGGAAGATTAAAGCCGCCGCTGCTGTAGGTGGGGACCATTTTAGCTGTACTTGTTAGTAAATAACGTTTTCTGGTTTTAGTGTGATAATTATGAATGATAACTGTCGACTAAATGCTATTTGAATAACATGTGCTATTATTATTTATTGCCATTCTGTAGATTATTTAGTTCCCAACATTCACATTCATTTCTTACTCTTTTTTTTTCTTCAAATTTCTTTATATCAACTTAGTGTGATTTCTGATCCTATTGGGAAACATGAGAGCAACTTGTTACATTTAAAGGGCCTGTTTTTTGTTGTTTTTTTTTTTAAAATCACATTAACCTGGCTAGTTCATAGTGGTGGTGGTGGTGGTGGTATTTTTACTCTCCTCAAATCCACTGACAGTAGCTCATCACAAATAAGTGCAATTTGCCTCATGGGATACTGGGCCAAAGAATGCATGTGAATCATAAGAAATCATCTGTACCATTTAAAAGTTCCCTTCTGATAGTGCTTTGAACATCACTTTAGTAAAAGGGCCTTTTCTTTCAGTGGGACAAGAACAGAGGGAACCAATCAAACACTGTAAAATACCATTAATGAAAAAACACATCTTTGTTAGTCAAGTGACTTTCTGTACTTGTTTTCCTTTCAGGTATCTGTAGTGAGATCATTCTAAAACCTAAGGCTGTTTCTCAGGAAGAACTGTTGGATATAACTGATCAATTGAACGCGGACCCAAGAGTCAGTGGTATATTAGTTCAGTTGCCGCTGCCAGGTACATAATGCTCTTTTGTGTATCTAATTTGGTTAGGGGCAAGGATATCTTTCAACATTATGTCATGACATCACAAGTCATTTACAAAATAGGTTCAGAAAGGGACTAGCTAAAGGGACTAGTAGCATTCAAGGTGGCAATTTCTGAATGACATGTTTATAATGACTGAAAATTGTGAAAGAAAACTTGAGGCTTTGGCAATAATACATGCAGTTCTTGTTTTGCACAATAGTGTGAAACCATTGAAATTGGGCAAAGGATCTTAACAAATCAATAGGAAAATAACAATTGTTCTGTGACCTTTAAAATGTTTTCTCGAAACATTAAAAACTCTCTTACCATGGTTTATAAATGTGTAAGGAGATGAAAGCTATGGTTTTTCCAGTAGTCATGTATGAATGTGAAAGTTGGACTATAAAGAAAGCTGAGCACCAAAGAATTGATGCTTTTGAACTGTGGTGTTGGAGAAGACTCTTGAGAGTCCCCTGGACTAAGGACATCCAACCAGTCCATCCTAAAGGAGATCAGTCCTGAGTGTTCATTGGAAGGACTGATGTTGAAGCTGAAACTCCAATACTTTGGCCACCTGATGCAAAGAGCTGACTTATTGGAAAAGATCCTGATGCTGGGAAAGATTGAGGGCGAGAGAAGGGGACAACAGAGGATGAGATGGTTGGATGGCATCACCAACTCAATGGAGATGAGTTTGAGTAAACTCTGGGAGTTGGTGATGGACAGGGAGGCCTGGCGTGCTACAGTCCATGGGGTCGCAGAGTTGGACATGACTGAGTGACTGAACTGAACCGAAGCAGATGCAAAAAATAATGGAACTTTTATCCAGTACACTGTAATTTAAAACATGAGAAACATTGAGCATTAAAGTACTTTATTTCATTGCCAAAATCTTATCAAGAGGAGTTTGAACAGTTACTTGCCTTCTTCTCATCATATAACTTATATGGAACAAGCATTTTTTCTATGCCTTGGTGAATTGAATTGTTAAATTCTTTTTAAGTTTGGATTAACTTCCGTTTTGTCCTTTGTCCTTTCAAAGTCATGAAATATCTCTGAGAGTTTCTTTAGTGTGAGGTTTGATTCTGGTGTCACTTCCTTTGGGCGTTGTCATCCTTTTTGTTCCTCATTTATTTTGATCTGTTTGCGATGACTAAGTTCCTTTGGCTTCATAGCTGCATCACTCCAAAGGACATGGTATCAGCTTCTAGGGTCTTTTCCTGTTTCTTAATCAACCAACCCATTTACAGTCCATTAGAATCCTACTGAAGCGACTTTACCTTCTCTTTTACATTCATGGCCCTTACCTTCTTGCTAGCCTAGGTCTCTTATCTTTGCTTTGCTGTTGCCATCTTCAGATCTTCTATTCACATCCAACTTTCACTTCCAGCATCATCATATTTATTTCTTTGTTGAACTTTCATCTTTATGGGCTAATTCCCTCTTTTGATTAGGTACTTTTTTGAAATGTCAATGAATTTATCCCTGAAACCCAAGGAGGCAATATGATTTGCTATCTATGTTTGAATTGAGTAACAGATGTACAGTGACCAAGCATTCAGACTTCATCTGTTACTTACATAGTGATATTTGGACCAAAGATTTGGCATCAATGCATGCATGCCAAATCGCTTCAGTCATGTCTGACTCTTTTCAGCCCTGTGGACTGTAGCCCTCCAGGCAAGAATACTGGAGTGGGTTGCCATTCCCTTCTCCAGAGGATCCTCCTGACCAGGGATCAAATCTGCATCTCTTAATGTCTCCTACTTTGGCAGACGGGTTCTTTACCATTAGTGCTACCTAGGAAGCCCATCATACAGAAGTGGGTTGCCATTCTCTTCTCCAGGGGATCTTCCTGACCCAGGGTTTGAACCTGGGTCTCCTGCATTGCAGGCAGTTTCTTTACTGTCTGAGAGTTGGCAGCTCTTATATAATTAGTCACAGTTAAGACACCGTGATAACTAAAATTTGAACTGTGTTGTTGGAAGACAGGTGTCATTTGAAATTCATGCATTTTTCAAGAGCAAAGCAAGGAGTAGCCTGAATATTATACATTATAGTAGTTTTGTGCAGTTTTGAATTATTTTATAAGTTTTGACTTGCAGAAAGTAAAGCTGAATGATGCAGTTGTCTGTGTTCTTTGTATGGTACTAGTATTTTAACTTATCTAATAATATAATTTAATATCCTAGCTATATGTTATAACATTTGTGCTATTTAAATTACACTCCAGATTCACATTTCTAATTCTTTTCCTCTTATATGGCTGCATTTAAAATATCAAAAAGTTGGAACAGATCTTAGAAGTTATTAAGGTTTGCCCTTAAGAAAAATGCTTCTGACAGATAATACTATAGATTCATCATGTTAAAATTAGCATAGTAATTTATCCCATACTTTTATAACTACAAAAGGAATTCAACACATAAAGCACACTCATGTGATATCATAGAAGATTAGGACTTAGAAAATATCAGGGGTATATTAACATCACAAATCTGTCCAAAATTTTTTTGGCATTGAGTTTAAACCCAATTGTTTGGCTCATGCAAAATAAGAATCTTTTAATTTTTTATGGTACTGCTGTATTTGCCAAGCAACGTTCTTGTGGTTTTCAGTTTTTAAATTTCCCCCACTTATATTTGTATCCAATTCAAATTGTTATAGAAAATGTATCACAAATTTCCAAATATCTATGCTATGCTATGCTAAGTCACTTCAGTCGTGTCCGACTCTATGTGACCCCATAGACGGCAGCCCACCAGGCTTCCCTGTCCCTGGGATTCTCCAGGCAAGTACATTGGAGTGGGTTGCCATTTCCTTCTCCAATGCATGAAAGTGAAAAGAGAAAGTGAAGTCGATCAGTCATGTCCGACTCTTAGCGACCCCATGGACTGCAGCCTACCAAGCTCCCCCGTCCGTGGGATTTTCCAGGCAAGAGTACTGGAGTGGGGTGCCATTGCCTTCTCCGAATATCTAGTTTGTCTTAAATAATTAAATTCACATCTGTAGAAAATTTACCCCTTTGTGGGCAATATTCCTCCTTATTGAATTTGCTAGCAATTTGCCACTAGATGGCACTGGTGATCTGCTTGTGCTAAAATAAATTGAGTCCTGTGTTCATTTTAGAAATATACAAGCCCATGCAGCTCAATACCAGAAAAATAAACGACCCAGTCAAAACATGAGCCAAAGAACTAAACAGACATTTCTCCAAAGAAGACTTACAGATGGCTAACAAACACATGAAAGGATGCTCAACATCACTCATTATCAGAGAAATGGAAATCAACACCACAATGAGGTACCATCTCATGCTGGTCAGAATGGCTGCTATCAAAAAGTCTACAAACAATAAATGTTGGAGATGGTGCAGAGAAAAGGGAACCCTCTTACACTGTTGGTGGGAATGCAAACTAGTGTAACCACTATGGAGAACAGTGTGGAGATTCCTTAAAAAACTGGAAATAGAACTGCCATACGACCCAGCAATCCCACTGCTGGGCATACCCAACGAGGAAACCAGAATTGAAAGAGACACGTGTACCCCAATGTTCATCACAGCACTGTTTATAATAGCCAGGACATGGAAGCAACCTAGATGTCCATCAGCAGATGAATGGATAAGAAAGTTGTGGTACATATACACAATGGAATATTAGTATTTAATATTAAGTATTTAATTCTTTTTAATAAAAGAACAGATTTAAAGCAGTTCTAATGAGGTAGATTAAACTGCAGCCTATTATACAGAGTGAATGAAGTAAGTCAGATAGAAAAACACCAATACAGTATATTAATGCATATAAGTAGAATTTAGAAAGATGGTAACCATGACCCTATGTGCAAGACAGCAACAGAGACATATAAAGAACAGACTTTTGGACTCTGTGGGAGAAGGTGAGGGTGGGATGATTTGAGAGAATAGCATTGAAATATGTAAATTCAGTTCAGTCGCTCAGTTGTGTCCGACTCTTTGCTACCCCATGAATCGCAGCACGCCAGGCCTCCCTGTCCATCACCAACTCCCAGAGTTCACTCAGACTCACTTCCATCGAGTCAGTGATGCCATCCAGCCATCTCATCCTCTGTCGTCCCCTTCGCCTCCTGCCCGCAATCCCTCCCAGCATCAGAGTCTTTTTATTACCATATGTGAAATAGATCACCAGTCCAAGTTTGATGCATGAAACGGGGCACTCAAAGCCCATGCACTGGGATGACCTTGAGGGATGGGAAGGGGAGGGAGGTGAAAGGGGGCTTCAGGATGGGGGACACATGTATACCTGTGGCGGATTCATGTCAATGTATGGCAAAAACCACTACAATATTGTAAAGCAATTAGCCTCCAATTAAAATAAATAAATTAATTTTAAAAAAAGAAACTGAGAAGCAAGAGCCAAAGGGATATGGTGATAACGCTTATCTGGATACTTTGAGAAAGGGCAGTCATCTGCCTAGCTGAAGAGCCAATAACATTACAAAATAACACTGATTAAAATTAAGCCTTTATTATAAGCATTATAAGCGTTATTATATTATTGACATTTATTGATTCACTGGATCCTCACAATTATGTACATTTTACTAATGATGAATTTGAAGTACAGAGAAGTTATGTAACTTCCTCTTAGGTCACAGAGCTGGTAATTGAGCTGGGACGTGAACCCAGGCTCACGGGTCCCTCATGCCTTTACTATTATGTTACCACCCTCACCAACTTGTCAGTGTTAGCTCGTGAGTAATGTGTGCTTACTATGTGGCAAGTATTCTTTTATAGGGATGATTTTATTTACTCCTCAAATAGCCTTATGGGTAGGCATTATCTTCATATCGCAGGTAAGAAGACTCAGCTGTATTACTTATCAACTTAATGTACATTATACTGGTACATAAAATTTGTTGTTTAGCGAATAAGCTGGAATTCTCCAGGCAAGAATATTGGAGTGGGTACCTGTTCTCTTCTCCAGGGGATCTTCCCAACCCAGGGATCAAACCAGGTCTCCCACATTGCAGGCTGATTCTTTACCAGCTGAGCCACAAGGCAAGCCCAGGAAACCATAACACAATGCAGTTACCTTAAACAATGTGTTATAACATAAAGTATTTAAATTAATTCATCAATCTTTTGTTGTAGGTTTTCAAGGAGGATGACATTTTCCCTTCTTGTTTCTTCTGTCTGGTCTAGGAATTAAGTTGACCTCAGATAGATTAACAAGAGAAAAACAAACAAAAGTTTAGTAACTTGTGTACTTGGGAGAGACTCAGGAAAACTTAGTGACTCTCCAAAATGGTTTTAGCTCTCACCTTAAATACTGTTGTCACCATGTTTATTTAACTTATATGCAGAGTACATCATGAGAAATGCTGGACTGGAAGAAACACAAGTTGGAATCAAGATTGCTGGGAGAAATATCAATAACCTCAGATATGCAGATGACACCACCCTTATGGCAGAAAGTGCAGAGGAACTCAAAAGCCTCTTGATGAAAGTGAAAGTGGAGAGTGAAAAGGTTGGCTTAAAGCTCAACATTCAGAAAACGAAGATCATGGCATCTGGTCCCATCACTACATGGGAAATAGATGGGGAAACAGTGGAAACAGTGTCAGACTTTCTTTTTCTGGGCTCCAAAATCACTGCAGATGGTGACTGCAGCCATGAAATTAAAAGACGCTTACTCCTTGGAAGGAAAGTTATGACCAACCTAGATAGCATATTCAAAAGCAGAGACATCACTTTGCCAACAAAGGTTCGCCTAGTCAAGGCTATGGTCTTTCCTGTGGTCATGTATGGATGTGAGAGCTGGACTGTGAAGAAGGCTGAGCGCCAAAGAATTGATGCTTTTGAACTGTGGTGTTGGAGAAGACTCTTGAGAGTCCCTTGGACTGCAAGGAGATCCAACCAGTGCATTCTGAAGGAGATCAGCCCTGGGATTTCTTTGGAAGGAATGATGCTAAAGCTGAAACTCCAGTATTTTGGCCACCTCATGCGAAGAGTTGACTCATTGGAGAAGACTCTGATGCTGGGAGGGATTGGGGGCAGGAGGAGAAGGGGACGACAGAGGATGAGATGGCTGGATGGCATCCCTGACTTGATGGGTGTGAGTCTGAATGACCTCCAGGAGTTGGTGATGGACAGGGAGGCCTGGCGTGCTGCAGTTCATGGGGTGGCAAAGAGTCGGACACGACTGAGCGACTGATCTGATCTGATCTGATAAATACTGTTGGACATGGAGAAAGGAAGGGAGTTCCAGACAAACATCTACTTCTACTTCATTGACTGTGCTAAAGCCCTTGATTATGTGGATCACAACAAACTGGAAAATTCTTAGAGATGGGAATACCAGACAACTTGTCTCCTGAGAAACCTGTGTGTGGGTCAAGAAGCAGCAGTCAGAACCAGACATGGAACAACTGATTGGTTCAAAATTGGGAAAGGAGTATGACAAGGCTGTATATTTTCACTCTAGTTATTTAATTTATATGCAGAGTACATCATGCAAACTGCTTGGCTGAATGAATCACAAGCTGGAATCAAGATTTACAGGTGATAAATCAACAACCTGAGATAAGCAAATAATACCACACTAATGGAAGAAAGTCGGGGAAGGCAATGGCACCCCACCCCAGTACTTTTGCCTGGAAAATCCCATGTACGGAGGAGCCTGGTAGGCTCCAGTCCATGGGGTCGCTAAGAGTCGGACACGACTGAGCAACTTCACTTTCGCTTTTCACTTTCATACGTTGGAGAAGGAAATGGCAACCCACTCCAGTATTCTTGCCTGGAGAATCCCAGGGACAGGGGAGCCTGGTGGGCTTCTGTCTGTGGGGTCGCACAGAGTCGGACACGACTGAAGCGACTTAGCAGCAGCAATGGAAGAAAGTGAAGAGAAACTAAAGAACCTCTTGATCAGGGTGGAAGAGGAGAGTGAAAAAGCTGGCTTAAAATTCAACCTTCAAAAAACTAAGATCATGGCATCCAGTCCCATTGCTTTATGGCAAACAGAAGGGGAAAAGGTGGGAACAGTGACAGACTTTATTTTCTTGTGCTCCAAAATCCCTGTGGACGGTGACTGCAGTCATGAAATAAAAGATGCTTGCTCCTGGGAAGAAAAGCTGTGACAAACCTAGACAATGTGTTAAAAAGCAGGGATATCACTTTGCTGACAAAGGTCTGTATAGTCAAAGCTTTTTCCAGTGGTCATGTAGGGATGTGTGAGTTGGCCATAAAGAAGGCTGAGTGCCAAAGAATTGATGCTTTCGAACTGTGGTGCTGGAGAAGACTCTTGAGTGTCTCCTGGACAGCAAGGAGATAAAACCAGTCAATCCTCAAGAAAATCAACCCTGAGTATTCATTGGAAGGACTGAAGTGCCAATACTTTGGCCGGCTGATGCGAAGAGCTGACTCATTGGAAAAGACCCTGATGCTGGGAAAGACTGAAGGCATAAGAATGCGGCGACAGAGGATGAGACAGTTGAATGGCATCACTGACTTAATGTACATAAATTTGAGCAAACTTTGAGAGAGAGGACAAGAAAGCCTGGCATGCTGCAGTCTGTGGGGTCACAAAGAGTCAAACCCAACTGAGTAACTGAACAACAACAGCAATTCAGATATAAGTCTAGAAGGCTGGTACACTGGGACGACCCTGAGGGATGGTATGGGGAGCGGGGAGGGAGGAGGGTTCAGGATGGGGAGCACGTGTATACTGGTGGTGGATCCATCTCGATGTATGGTAAAAGCAATACAATATTGTAAAGTTAAGCAAAATAAAATTAAATTAAAAAAATAAAAAAACAAAACAGTGAGTGTATGTCCTGAGTCAGTTGTGTCTGACTCTTTGTGGCCCAATGGACTATAGCCTGCCAGGCTCCTCTGCCCATGGAATTTTCCAGGTGAGCATACTGGAGTTGGTTGCCATTTCCTACTCCAAGAGATCTTCCCGACCTAGGGATCAAACCCGCATCTTTTGCATATCCTGCATTGGCAGGCAGATTCTTTACCGCTGAGCCACCTGGGAAGCCCAGGAAACAGCAATCACTCAATTAAATTTTAATGTGTTATTTTACAACTATTGTTCCATGACAACAACTATTACTAGTATTAGTAATGGCAAATTTTTTCCATTTGTTATTGCCAGGCATTGTTGTTAAGTGTTTTATGTACGTAAATCATTTAACGCTCACAAGAACCTTTACCGGTAAGTACATTTTTTTGATGCATGGTTTATAGTTAAGGAAATGAAACTTGCTAAGGTTTCATATGTTACATAGGTTTCACTCATATGCTACAGCATATGAGTAGCAGAAAAGTACTAGATATCCAGTTACAGCATTCTTTCAGTCATAATCACAGTCTTATAACTGAGTTAAGTCAAGCACCAAGGGAGATGCTTACTCACCTTTTTGTATTTTCTTGCTTTCTAGGAAATCTACTTCTCATCTATTTCTGGTTAGAAAATTATGTGTAGAGTGGGAAAGTTTTTTTATCTTATCTATCTTTTTCTAAAGTAGTTTTTCAAATATTTCCCTTCAGTTATCTAGTTTGATGCCTTTGAGGATCAACATCTTCCAATTTATGTAAAAGGATTGGATAGAGAAATTAGAATGAAATATGGGATTAAAGGATTGAAAATAGAGAGGGTGAGTAAGAAGAGTTAGAATTCACAGTGTAGATTTAACAAAGATAAATTTTTCTAGTAATTAGTAGGCATATAAATGTGGATGTTGACCTAATTAGTGAATGTAGATATGTGTATTTGTCGAAACGTTGATTCTTCATTTGGAGGGGGAAAAAAAAAAAAAACGGTCTTACCATAGTTGTTTTTCCTGAGAGATTATGGAATTTATGTATGCAGAATACTTACTGCTCTATTTTTAATGTTCTTGATCAGAGTGAGAAATTTTTATCACTCTGGACTTCTCCATTTTTGTAGAGCTTTTTCCTGCTTATTTCTAAATAGTTTTCTAAATTAGAAATCACCTTTGTTGTAGCTTTCTCTCCTTTTCTTTATGGGGAAAAACAATTCCACATAGAATATTTCATTGCTTTTTAGTAATATGTTTCTTCTACTAGATTATTAGTTATCAGTTCCACCAAAGTAGGGGAAATTGCAGTCAACAATATTATTCCACCTCGCTTCATGGTGGACTCTTAGTGACTGTTATTGCTGAAATAAATGAACCCTGTAGCTTCACAGCTACTGTTTTTAGTATATGTGTGTCATTGAAGTTTCATCCTTCTGCATATTCTTCTACATCTGAGTAGTGTATTTATTAATTTCTGTCACCAATCAGTATTTGGTGAGGCTCTTATGCCTCATATCCTTGAAAGCTTCCTATAGCGATAGTATTTCTTATACGAAGGACGTGCTAGGATAATGTACATTTTATTTCTTGAATAGGGCTTTAGCCTCTGACTTCTTAACTACATTGGTTATCTTTCAAACATACTGAGGCTGACTTCTTTCTGACTTTCAAGTCTTAGCTTAAATTCCACTGGTTCAGAGAGCCTTTCTCAGCCTACACCTTCTGAAATTACTTTAGTTCTATCAATTCCTGTGTTAGATCTGCTTTTCAAGTATGCCAAACTGCTACACATTTCCTTACATTTCCCAGCTTCTCCTAGCAATTAGGTTGGGGCCATGTGAGTTTTGGTTACTGGACTGTGAAGATAAGTGACTTTTTTGAGTCACTTCTGGACTGAGATAATTAAAAGCTATGTGGCCTCCCACAGCCACAGCCATTTTTGTTGCAGTTATCATGAAATCTAGGTGTTATTGCCAATTGTGAGAAGAAGGGAAGTGGGATTCTTTTTTTTTTTTTTTTTTTTTAATGTGGGCCATTTTTTTTTAAAGTCTTTATTGAATTTGTTACAATGTTGCTTGTTTTATGTTTTGGCTTTTTGGTCACAATACATGTGGGATCTTAGCTCCCCAAACAGGGATTGAACTTGCACCCCCTGCATTGGAAGTCTTAACCACTGAACCACCAGGGAAGTCTCAGAAGGTGGGACTCTTGGCAGAGGCTTACATGAATAAGAAATAAGTATTCTTTCATAATGGATTGGAGTTTCAGATTAAAGCACACACACACACACACAGAAACACAAATATGATAAAAACTATGTATACACAGATCTAAGAAGCTCAACAAACTCTCAGCCCATGAAATAGGAAGACAAGTATACCAAAAACACCAAAATGAAATTCTTCAAATCCAGTGTGATTAAAAATAATGTTGAAAGTGGCAAGGGGATGGGGAGTCGCATTACATACAGAGGAACAAAAAGAAGGAAATAGCAGACTTTTCAGAAATAATGTAAGCAAGAAGACAATGGAACATCTTAATCTTTAAAGTTCTGAAAGAAAGAAATAACTATCAATCATTAGATCTATAGTGAAAACATCTTTAAAAACTAAAGGCAAAAAAAGCATTTTTAGAAATGTAGAGAGAGTAGAGTCCAGATAGAGGTGAAAACAATCACGTGCATACCCACACTGTAAAACTTGATAAAGGAAGTCTTTCAGGCCGAAAGAAATGATACAATCTGTATATTATCAAAGGAATGAAGAACACTGGAATTGGTAGCCACATGAGTATTTATGATATTTTTCTTAAATTGTTTTTCAAAACATTTTAGAATATAATTGGCATTTATCCCAAAATAAAAACAATGTAATGTGTGGTTTGTAACATGCATAACAGCAATAGTACAAAAGTCAAAAAGGAAGAAATGTTAAAACATAATTGTTAGATTCTTATGCCATATGTAAAGTGATAAATGTCACTTGAGAGTAGACTGAAATAAGTTATATACTATAAAGCCGTAAGCAACTGCTGAAACAAAAAACAAAGAGTTAGAGCTAATAAAGCTAGTCAAAGAGATACTATCCAATCATTAAAATGTTCAAGTTATTCTAAAGGAAGAAAGAAAATGGGGGAACAATGAAAACACGTAGCTAGATGATAGATTTAATCACATAAATGTAATGTAAATAATCCAATTAGATGTCAGAGGCTGTCAAATTGAATAAAAAACAAGATCCAACTATATGGTACCTACAAGGAATATAGTTTACATATAAAAGCCTGCTGCTGCTGCTAAGTCGCTTCAGTCGTGTCCGACTCTGTGCGACCCCATAGACGGAAGCCCACCAGGCTCCCCCGTCCCTGGAATTCTCCAGGCAAGAATACTGGAGTGGGTTGCCATTTCCTTCCCCAATGCATGAAAGTGAAAAGTGAAAGTGAAGTCGCTCAGTCGTGTCCGACTCTTAGCGACCCCATGGACTGGAGCCTAACAGGATCCTCCGTCCATGGGATTTTCCAGGCAAAAGTACTGGGGTGGGGTGCCATTGCCTTCCCCGTATAAAAGCCTAGAGAGGTTAAAAGAAAAAAAAAGATGGAAAAGATACACTATACTAAGGTAGATCAAAAGAAAGCTGGAGTGCTTATGTTAGTATCTGCCTGCCAATGCAGAAACCACAAGAGACACAGATTTGAGCCCTGGGTCAGGAAGATCAGATTCAGATCCCTGGGGATTCCCAGTCCCTTTGTTGGATCCCCAGGCTGGGAAGCCTGATGTGGGATTCATAACCTTCGCAACAGTTGGAGAACTTCTTTGGTATTATTGTTCTTCAGTTTGTGGGTCATCCCCCCGCCAGCGAATGTGGGAATATTTTTTATTGTGAGTGTGCCCCTCCTACCGTCTTACTGCGGCTTCTTTGTCATTGGATGTGGGACATCTTTTTTTGGTGGGTTCCAGCATGCTCCTGTTGATGGTTGTTCAACAGCTAGTTAGGATTTTGGTGCTCTTGCAGGAGGAGATGAGCACACATCCTTCTACTCTACCATCTTGAACCAGAAACTGATGTCTCTTCTTGTAAGGGCATTAATCCCATCATGAGGGCCCCACTCTGATGACTTCATATAAACCTAATTACATATGATTTACATTAAGGGTCAGGGATTCAACACATGAATTTTGAGGGGACACAATTCAGGCCACAGCAAGTGTTTACAAAGTAGTTGGAGGTTAGGGGGCAGGAAGGGGAGGGAGAACGAAATAAGGAAAAGGGGCCTGTAGAAACTTTCCAGAGGGGTATATATATATGTTCCTTATCTTGATTGTGGTAATGGTTTTATAAGTATATACATATGTGAAAGCCTATCAAACTGTGTACTTTAAATATATGCAGTCTACTATATTCAAATATTCTTAATTATTTAAAAAAAACAAATCTATTAGGAATACAAATGGATACAATAGAACTCTTACGGAAAGGAAGTCAAGGGAATGATAAGATCAGGATGTGGGATGAAGTTTACCTAAGGTTGGAGCAGGAATTGGGGTGGGTTAGTGGATGAAATATATGATTAAATATAGATTTTGTCAAGTCTATAACTTTTGTTTGGGGTGGCAAATTGGCATATGCCTAGCTTACTATTAAAATAACTAGTTAATTATTTAAAACTGGATTATGCTTGGACCAATATTGATATTGTGTCACAAGTCATTCAAAAATTTATGCGTTTAAGGTTTATGCAAAGAAAAAGGGCCAGATTTTAAACAACAGCGTGTTCAAATCCTTTCTGACATGATTTAGTGTTAACATAGAAACAAGGGAAAATCACTCGTTCATGTCCAACTTTTTGCGACCCCATGGGCTATCCAGTCTATGGCATTCTCTAGGCCAGAATACCAGAGTGGGGAACCTTTCCCTTCTCCAGGGGATCTTCCCAACCCAGGGATCAAACCCAGGTCTCCTGAATTGCAGATGGATTCTTTACCAGCTGAGTCACAAGGGAAGCCCAAGAAACAAAGTTATCGCTGCACATCACTCATCTACTTAAAAATTTTTTCTTATAGGTAAGACTTTTTTCAGAGAATTTGTATGAGGGGCAGGTAGGGGAACAAAAGGCTTCCCTGGTAGCTCAGCTGGTAAAGAATCTGCCTGGAATGAGGGAGACCTGGGTTTGATCCCTGGGTTGGAAAGATTCCCTGGAGGAAGGCATGGCAACCCACTTCAGTATTCTTGCCTGGATAATTCCCACTGACAGAGGAGCCTAACGGACTGCAGTCCATGGGGTTGCAGAGTCAAATACAACTCAACAACTAAGCGCAGCACAGCACAGCACAGGGGAACAAAAGGAAAATTCTCCTGCTCTGGCTCATGATAACCACATGATGGCAGTGTTAAGCAAACAGTGGTTTGTGTGTGTGTGTGTGTGTTTTGTTTAATGGTTTATAGAGAAAGCTGAGTAAATCACTTTGATGTGCTTTATATATCAGTGGGATTGGTTGGTCCCTGTAGCCATATGTGTTTCTTCCTATTTATTTCCAAAGAGAAACCATCCCAAGTTATTTTAGTCCCTCAGATCTCTATAATTATGTCTTTTTGAGCAGGTGCTATCATAAACAGACTATATCATGTAACTTGAGATTATTTACTTCTCAAAGTATCTTCACAATCTGGAATTTCTTACAACAACAATCGTTGCTTCTTTTTTCATATTTTTCTCTTTCCTCTGTCATAACGTCCTTAACTATTTTTGAGTGCTTTCAGCTTTGATAAGGAATTCACCAAAATGAAAAGACCCTTTGAAATGTCTAAATATTTCTTTGTAGAATTCTTTAAAGAGAAATGTTTACATGATTTCTCTCAGACCCTCTTTGTTCTTTTTCCAGTTCAAAAAAATATTTACCTAGAATCCAATCCATATATGATTCTGTGATAGTCACTAGGAAAAAGGGGTGGTTAGAAAATACTTTGAGACGGACTGTCCTTAAAAACTTTGCAAGAAAGTCCCTGAAACACAGTATCTCTTCTTTTCCCTTGTGTTAAAGGAGTTCATTAGAATAGATATACTCAGTTATCAGACTGTTTCCTCTGTCGAAAAGACATAGATAGCTCCAAGTTCAGTACAATGTATTTGACAGAAGTTTATAGTGTCTAGAAGTCCAAAGGTTTAGAAAACCAGGGTGTCTTCAACACCACTTCTGAAGAATAATGTAATCTTTGGATCTCCATCTACTCTTCACATCACTCAAGAAACTTATAAAGGTCAAACCTTTGCGTGATGTGTAGGTTCCCACTTCATTAACTTTTTAAAGAGCCTGTGAAATCAGCCTGCCTAGGAATGTCTGCCTAGTTTCTGTGGCTATAGGAGAAAGAGGCTAAGAAAGGGTGGAGATCCAGATCCACCCCTTTCAGGGCATCCACTCCGCCTCCGAGTTCTGCTGTCTTCTCAGATTTAGGGGTGGAGTAATACAGTGAGACTCGAGTCACTTCCCATTGCCTTTTTGTCTTGTCACTGCTTGATGATCCAACAATTCTTAAATGATATTGGGCAAGAGGTAAGCACCTGATACGTATTTTGTGTCTTGAAACATTGACGTAGAACCCAGAGGGTGTAACTTAAATAATATTATGTATTGGTTTGAGAACCATGAACACAGCTTCCAAAACTGTATTTACTCCAGGAAAATAATTAACTCATCAAGAGTGTGAAAGTGTGTTAGTCACTCTGTCATGTCAGAGATCCTTTGTGATCCCATGGACTGTAACCCCACCGGGCTTCTCTGTCCATGGAATCTCCAGGCCAGAATACTGGAGTGGGTTGCCATTTCCTTCTCCAGGGGATCTTCCTGACCCAGGAATCAAACCCAGATTTCCTGCATTGCAGGCAGATTCTTTACCATCTAAGCCACCACTAGGGAAGCCCAGCTCATCAAGAGGCTACAGCTAAATGATTGACTAAAATGTGAGCTCCAGAGGATAAGAGTTTTGTTTGTTTGATTCACTTATATATTCTAAATCCTTAGAACAGTGCTGAGCTTCCCTGGTGGCTCAGTTGGTAAGGAATCTGCCAACAATGCAGGAGACCCAGTTTGATCCCTGGGCTGGGAAGATCCCCTGGAGAAGGACATGGCAACCCTCTCCAGTATTCTTGCCTAGAGAATTCCATGGTCAGAGGAGCCTGCTAGGCTACAGTCCATGGGGTTGCAAAGAGTAGGACACGACTGAAAGACTAACACTTTCACTTTTCACTTTAGAACAATGGTAGGCACATGGTAGACACTCAATAATCATTTCAATATTGTAAAACTATAAATATTTGTTGAGTGAATAAATGAGTGAATTTCCAGGGGTCTTGTCCACACTTGTTCAGAGTGTGGACTTTAACATATCTGCATAAAGCTTTACCTGAGATTTCTTATTTTTCAAGTCCTGAAAGGAAGAAGTAAATGAAAAACAAAGAAACATGATTCTTTTACACATTAAATTTATATTGGAGAGTATAAAAATGCCAAATATCTAATAATGTAGATGCAGCTATTGACAAAGTAAGATTTTAATGAAAGCTACTTTTGATTTTTTTTCATTGTATTTGTAAAAGATGGATATCAGAGATTGCAGGAGAATCAGGCACCTTTTCCTTGTGGTAGTCTATTCTAATTATTTCCAATTTACCACTCATTTGTCTCAGTATCTTCATTTATAAATCAAAGGTAGTTGTAGTTATTTATTTAACAAATTTTCAGGTACTGTTATTCATGCTAGGAATACATCAGTGAAAAAAAAGGACAGAAATTTCTACCTTTGTGGAGTAGTAGGGGAGATAGACAATAAAAAATAAATATAATAAGTAATTACTGTGTATTTTTTAGAAGTTGATATGTTATGGGAAAAAAGAAAAGGTAGAGCATGGTAAAGAGGATCAGGATGTTCGGGGGGTACTTGGGATGTTATATTTTTATTTTGGAGTATTTATTATACAGAGGACATGTTAAGATAATGCACATATTTTCCCACCCATGTCTTTACATTATTTTAATTGGACTTGATTAGATCGTTTTTTCTCTTTTTTTTCAGCCGAACTAACATTGGTTATCAGTGTACTGCACAGGGTTGAATTCTTTTCCAAGACAGAAAAGCAAATGTTTAGTAAGCAAATCTTAGGCTCTGCAGAGAAATACCACTGGACTCAGAGAGCCTCCTATTCCCAGCCCCCATGTCTTTGAAAGTGTCAGACATTATTTTAATTCTGCTCAAAATCCCTAGTTTAGATGCCCATGAAATTTTCCTTTTTTTTTGGAAGGAAAGTTAGACCAACCTAGAAGCATATTCCAAACATGCATTCTTTACCAACAAGTTCCCCTAGTCAAGGCTTGGTCTTCCTGTGGTCATTTATGGATTGGGTCTTCAAAGCAGAGGAAGGCAATTCACCTGAAGACAGAAAAGCGAAATGTCCCTTAGAATGCAAAAGATGCTTGCTGGCCATTCTGAAGGAGATCAATGGGGAATTTCTTTAGAAGGAATGGATCTCTGATTTCATATTTTGGCCCCTGCCTCGAAGAGTTCCTCCGGAGACTCTAGCCCATATGCTGGGCAGAGATTGGGGGGGGGGGGGGGGGGAGGGGTGGTAGGGGGGGCGGGGGAGGGGGAGAGAGAGGGGGAGGCGGGGGGGGTGGGGTTTTGGGGGGGGAAAAACGGACACGACTGAGCGACTGATCTGGTCGATCTACCTCTGTACCTCTGTTCTGGGAACAACACCTTTATCTAAATTCTTTAGGCAGCTAAAGAATTTAAAAAGGGGGAAGATAAAATGTAATCCTCATGTCAAAGAGACACATTTTGATATGGTAAATTTTCTCCTTCACAGAATGAAATAAGGATTGTATCTGTTGTTGTTGTTGTTTTCCCTATATGACTGTCAAATTATTCAAGTGTTATTTGTTGAAAATACTTTCCTTCTCTCATTAAATTGCTTTTGGCAACTGTAAATAGTCAAATGACTGTGTAAATGTCCATCTAAAGTTGGTCTCTCTATTCTGTTCCATTGACCTATTTGTCTATCCCTACACCAGCTACCCACTTGGGTATTCTTGCCTGGAAAAGCCCATGGACAGAGGAGCCTGATGGGCTACAGTTCGTGGGGTTAGAGAGAGTTGGACATGACTGAGCGACTAACACTTTCACTTTCATACCAGCCCCACTCTGTGCTGATTATTGTAGCTTTGTAGCAAGTCTTAAAGTCAGGTATCCTAAGTCCTTTTTGTTCGTTTTTAAGATTTCTTTAGAGGTCCTAAGTCCTATGCATAGCCATATAAATTTTAGAATCAGTTTGTCAACTCCTACGAAAAAACTTCACCGGGTTGTGTTTGCAATTATGTTGAATCAATAGATCAAATTGGAAGACTTGACATCTTAATATTATTGAGTCTTCCAACCTCTAAGTGGGTAGCCATTCCCTTCTCCAGGGGATCTTCCCAGGAATGGAATCTGAGTTTCCCGCATTGCAGGCAGATTCTTTACCATCTAAGCCATCAGGACTCCTGAATACAGTACACCTTCCATTTATTTAGGTCATCCGTCAGCAACATTGTATAGTTTTCATTATAAAAATCATGCCCTAAATTTTAAAATTTATTCCTAAGTATTTTCTGATCTGAGTTATTGTAAATAGAATTTTTAAAATTTCATATTTTAGTTGTTTTTTGTATACAGAAGTGCAATTTATTTTTCTGGATATTGACTTTATATTCTGTGATCTTGCTAAATTCACTTTATTTGTTCTTTTATTCTCATGCATATTCTTTACAATATTTTATATAAGGAAGCATCTGTGGTGAGAGAGTTTTACATCATCCTTTCTGATCTTTAGACTTCTTTTTTAAATTTTCCTTCTCTTATTATACCAGCTAGGATCTCCAATAAAATATTGAATTAGAAATGGTGGGTATGGACACTTTTGCCACTTTCTGATCTCGGGAAAAGAGTCTGTATTTCATTATAAAGTATAATGTTTGCTGTAAAAGTTTGTGTGTGTGTGAATGCCTGTCACACTGAAGACTTCAGGCTTTGCTTTGCCCTTGTTGAGCCACAGATGCATTCTGTTTAGTTCTCTTAGCATTAGATGGGCTTCTTGGGGTTTGCCTCTTATGTGTATTGTCCAGGGGTCAGTCAGAGTTTTGGGAAAAAATTATAGACACAATTTGACTCTCCCCTCTCTGGTTTTCTCTTTTCCTGGGTAGATACATCTCTTCAATTTCCAACTTCCGTAGTAGCCCCAAACTTTGTCCTTTGATTCTTTAAGCAAGGAGGACCACAGATTTTTATCCAAATTCTGCCTAGAAAAACCTCTCAAATGGGAAACTCTTCCAGTGACATTTCTTTCAGATATCCATTCTCTTCCAAGTGTGTTTCAAGTAACTCTCCAGTGCTTTCAGAGAGTTGTGTTTTTTGAAAATGTTTAAAAATTTTATGTTTTAATTTACAGTTATTACAAAATATTGGCTTTATTTTCTGTACTGTACATCTTTGATAGTTCTTTTTTAATATATTTTTCCAATGTTTATGCTGTCTATGGGGTCGCACAGTCGAACACGACTGAAGTGACTTAGCATAGCATAGCGTAGTTGTTTTCCTTGAGAAATTTGGTCCAATATAAACAACTTCAACATTATTAGACATGGAACCTAATGTTGAAATAACGTGGTCAGAATACTATTACAAAGAATGTGGAATTTAAACAAAGATTTGCAAAAAGAGAAGGATTTAGCCAAATTGGTAGTTTTTTGGTAAAGCCTCCAGGCAGACAGAGGAGCAGTAACCAAGCTAGGAGATGCCTGATATGTTAGAGGAATAGCAAGAAGAGCAGGGTTTTGAGAAGAGTGGTGTAATCAAACATGCATTTCAAAAATAAAACCTCTGCTATTTTGAGAACAGATTATATGGATGCAAATATAAAAACTATTAGCTAGAGAATTAGCTGTCACAAGAATTCACAGGAGGAATAATGGCTTCTTGAAACAGAGTGTAAACAGTGTCAGACTTTATTATGGGGGGCTCCAAAATCACTGCAGATGGTGATTGCAGCCATGAAATTAAAAGACGCTTACTCCATGGAAGGAAAGTTATGACCAACCTAGACAGCATATTGAAAAGCAGAGACATTACTTTGCCAACAAAGGTCTGTCTAGTCAAGGCTATGGTTTTTCCAGTGGTCATGTATGGATGTAAAAGTTGGACTGTGAAGAAAGCTGACTGTAGGGAGATCCAACCAGTCCATCCTAAAGGAGATCAGTCCTGGGTGTTTATTGGAAGAACTGATGCTGAAGCTGAAACTCCAATACTTTGGCCAACTCATGCGAAGAGTTGACTCATTGGAGAAGACTCTGATGCTGGGAGGGATTGGGGACAGGAGGAGAAGGGGATGACAGAGGGTGAGATGGCTGGATGACATCACTGACTCAATGAATGTGAGTTTGAGTGAACTCCAGGAGTTGGTGATGGACAGGGAGGCCTGGCGTGCTGCAGTTCATGGGGTCACAAAGAGTCGGAAATGACTGAGCAACTGAACTGAACTGCACTGAACTGAACCAGAGTAGACATGGTGAGACCAGTGAAGTGCTATATGTGATGTGAAGGAAAAACCAATAAATTTTTTGTTGATTAGATATTCCATGTGAAAGAAATTGTTCAGAATGACTTCAGATTTTTCTTGCAAGTAAGCACGACTTCTGTATAACACAGAAGGATGGAATTTCCATCAACTGAGAAGCTATGAGTAAATCAGTTTAATACCATTCAGGTATGACCCTAAATCAATTCCCTTATGATTATACAGTGGAAGTGAGAAATAGATTCAAAGGATCAGATCTGATAGAGTGCCTGAAGAACTATGGATGGATTCAAGATATTGTACAAGAGACAGGGATCAAGACCATCCTCAAGAAAAAGAAATGCGAAAAGGCAAAATGGTTGTCTGAGGAGGCCTTATAAATAGCTGTGATAAGAAGAGAAGCAAAGGGCAAAGGAGAACAGGAAAGATATACCCGTTTGAATGCAGAATTCTAAAGAATAGCAAGGAGAGATAAGAAAGCTTTTCTCATGGATCAGTGCAAAGAAATAGAGGAAAAGAACAGAATGGGGAAGACTAGAGATCTCTTCAAGAAAATTAGAGATGCCAAGGGAATATTTCATGCAAAGATGGGCACAATAAAGGACAGAAACGGTATGGACCTAACAGCAGCAGAAGATGTTAAGAAGAGGTGGCAAGAATACACAGAAGAACTATAGAAAAGAAATCTTAATGACCAGATAATCACATAGTGTGATCACTCATCTAGAGCCAGACATCCTGGAATACGAACTCAAGTGAGCCTTAGGAAGCATCACTATGAACAAAGCTAGTGCAGGTGATGGAATTCCATTTGAGCTGTTTCAAGTCCTAAAATATGATGCTGTGAAAGTGCTACACTCAATATGCCAGCAAATTTGGAAAACTCAGCAGTGGCCACAGGACTGGAGAAGGTCAGCTTTCATTCCAATCCCAGAGACAGGCAATGCCAAAGAATGCTCAAACTACCGCACAATTGCACTCACCTCACAGGCTAGCAAAGTAATACTCAAAATTCTCCAACCCAGGCTTCAACAGTACCTGAACCTTTAATGTCCAGATGTTCAAGCTGGATTTAGAAAAGGCAGTGGTACCAGCGATCAAATGGCCAACATCCGTTGGATCCTCGAAAAAGCAAGAGGATTCCAGAGAAACATCTACTTCAGCTTTATTAACTATGCCAAAGCCTTTGACTGTGTGGATCACAACAAACTGTGGACAATTCTAAAAGAGATGGGAATACCAGACCACATTACCTGCCTCCTGAGAAATCTGTATGCAGGTCAAGAAGCAACAATTAGAACTGGACATGGAACAACAGACTGGTTCCAAATCGGGAAAGGAGTACATCAAGGCTGTATTTTTCACCCTGCTTATTTAACTTACATGTACAGTTGTTGCTAAGTCACTTCAGTCATGTCCGATGTGAAATGCCAGCCTGAATGACATGCAAGCTGGAATCAAGATTGCTGGGAGAAAAATCAATAACCTCAGATATGCAGATGATACCACCCTTATGGCAGAAAACAAAGAACTAAACAGCCTCTTGATGAAAGTGAAAGAGGAGAGCGAAAAAGTTGGCTTAACAGTCAACATTCAGAAAACTAAGATCATGGCATCTGGTTCCATCACTTCATGGCAAATAGATGGGGAAACAGTGACAGACTTTATTTGGGGGGGCTCAAAATCACTGCAGATGGTGACTGAAGCCATGAAGTTAAAAGATGCTTGCTCCTTGGAAGAAAAGTTATGACCAACCTGGACAGCATATTATAAAACAGAGACATTTCTTTGCCAACAAAGATCCATCTAGTCAAAGCTATGGTTTTACCAGTAGTCATGTATGGATGTAAGAGTTGGTCTATAAAGAAAGTTGAGCGCTGAAGAATTTATGCTTTTGAGCCATGGTGTTGGAGAAAACTCTTGAGAGTCCCTTGGACTGCAAGGAGATCCAACCAGTCCATCCTAAAGGAGATCAGTCCTTGATGTTCATTGGAAGGACGGATGTTGAAGCTGAAACTCCAATACTTTGGCCACCTGATGCAAATAGCTGACTCATTTGAAAAGACCCTGATGCTGGGAAAGATTGAGGGTAGGAGGAGAAGGGGATGACAGAGGATGAGATGGTTGGATGGCATCACCTACTCGATGGACATGGGATTGTGTGGACTCCAGGAGTTGGTGATGGACAGGGAGGCCTGGCGTGCTGAGGTTCATGAGGTCGCAAAGAGTTGGACATGACTGAGCTGCTGAACTGAACTGAACTGATGAGCATATCCTTATCCAACAGGCATTGGGAAAGTGGAAAGAAGTACTTTTAAACAGTAAGGTGAAAATCCTTGGACGGAAAATAAGCCAGTAATTTGTTTGTTTTCTTTTTGTTTTTGTTCCTTGTCCAAAGGCAATTAAACATATTATAAATAAATCACAGATATATATATATATATATATATATATATTCAGTGTTATAGTTCTAAAGCATGGTCCATAAGGACGTTCCCTGAGCTGTTCTATTGTGGTATTATGAATTTAATTGAAAACTTTTTTCTCTGGCATGATTTAATGACTTCATATTATTAAATAGGTGGGAAAAACACATGCAAAGTGAATAATGCCAGTTTTCCCATTCATTTGCATAAGATACTAACTGGTTAGTTGTTTGCTAGTGTATTCTATGAATCAAAAATGTTTTATAATGATTAGGAAAAAAATTAATGCTCCTGAATCTTGTGATTGTTTCTTCTTTTCAAGTCATGGGCCACAGGGATAAGACATCAGGTGACTTTCAGTAGCAGTCAGTCAAAATCATGAAATATATTTATTTCTATTATTCATTTAACAAAAGCTAACATTTGCTGTAAAATGTTTGATGCTTTTGTGTGTGTACTAAGATACATGTTAGTTACTCAGTCATGTCTGACTCTGTGACCCCATGGACTTTAACCCACCAAGATCCTCTGTCCATGGGATTTTCTGGGCAAGAAGACTGGAGTGAGTTGCCATTTCCTTCTCCAGGGCATCTTCCTGATCCAGGGATTGAACCTGGGTCTCCTGCATTGCAGGCAGATTCTTTACTGTCTGAGCCACCAGGAAGATGTTAGCTAATTCAAGAGCACTGTTGTCTGTGGAGGTCTAGAAGAAACAAAATAAAGAGGAACTAAAGAGCCTGTTAATGAAGGTGAAAGAGGAGAGTGAAAAAGCTGGCTTAAAACTCAACATTCAGAAAACTAAGATCATGGCATCTGGTCCCATCACTTCATGGCAAATAGATGGGGAAACAATGTAAACAGTGACAGACTTTATTTTCTTAGGCTCCAAAATCACTGCAGATGGTAACTCTAGCCTTGAAATTAAAAGATGCTTGCTCCTTGGGAGAAAAGCAATGAAAAACCTAAACAGCATATTAAAAAGCAGAGACACTACTTTGTCAACAAAGGTCCATATAGTAAAAGCTATGGTTTTTCCAGTAGTCACATATGGTTCTGAGAGTTGGACCATAAAGAAGGCTGAGCGCTGAAGAATGGATACTTTTGAATTGTGGTGTTGGAGAAACTCTTGAGAGTCCCTTGGACTGCAAGAGTATCACACTGCTGCTGCTGCTGCTAAGTTGCTTCAGTTGTGTCTGACTCTGTGCGACCCCGTAGACGGCCTCCTACCACTGTTTCTGGGATTCTCCAGGCAAGAACACTGGAGTGGGTTGCCATTTCCTTCTCCAATGCATGAAAGTGAAAAGTGAAAGTGAAGTTGCTCAGTCGTGTCCGACTCTTAGCAACCCTATGGACTGGAGCCTACCAGGCTCCTCCATCCATGAGATTTTCCAGGCAAAAGTACTGGAGTGGGGTACCATTGCCTTCTCCAGAATATCACACTAGTCAATCCTAAAGGAAATCAGTCCTAAATATTCATTGGAAGGACTGATGCTGAAGCTGAAGCTCCAGCACTTTGGCCACCTGATTCAAAGAGCCGACTTATTAGAAAATATCCGATGCTGGAAAAAATTGAAGGCAGGAGGAGAAGGGGACAACAGAGGATAAGATGGTTGGATGATATCACCAACTCAATGGACATGAGTCTGAGCAGGCTCCAGGAGTTGGTGACAGACAGGGAAGCCTAATGTGCTGCAGGCCATGGAGTCGCAGTCTCCTGACTGAATGACTGAACAACAATAAAAAGAAACACTACCTTCCTTGGGATATTTTAGAATTATCAAATGTCTTGATTAGAAGGGATAGGGACCCTTGCTCCTATTAACTTATAACTGGTATTTAAGATGATTGATATTTATGATTTGTATCTAACACAGAAAGAAAAGCTTGTTTTAGTGTAAAGAGATGGGGATTTGATTTCTGGACTTTCCTCTCAATAGTAGTTTGAGATTGGCTAAGTCTCAAAGTTTTGAGCTTCATCTTTAAAATGCAAATAATATCTTTTCTACCTTCATTCCTGGTAACTGTGAAGACCAAAGGGGAAATCTGTATAATGATAACATGAACGTTAGAAAGCATTATTTGAATATGAGATATAGTAACTCATATTATTTTCATATACTGTAGATTACATAATAAAAGTTACATCTTTCCTGGTAAAGGATGTAGGTGAGATTTGATTTACTACTGAGATCATATAGAGTTACATAAACCTCCATGAATTTTTTCTTTTTGATTTTTATGATCTTAACATTTTTTAATCTACTCACATAGGCTTTTCCCTTTAGATTAAATAATAACCACACTAAAAATCAGTTTTCATGTATTCTTTACATCACACCTTTTATATGTCCACATACCTGTCTTTTAAAAAAAAATTAAGACAGAATTGTTCAGAAATTATGATCTGAGTTAAAAGTTTAAGAGGCACATGAGAGAACAGGTCTGTAATTGACAGTTTCTAGTGCTTGTCCCTGGAGAAAGAGGTGGCAGCCCACTCCGGTATTCTTGCCTGGAGAATCCCAGGGATGGGGGATCCTGGTGGGCTGCCGTCTCTGGGGTCGCAGAGTCGGACACGACTGAAGCGACTTAGCAGCAGCAGCAGCAGTGCTTGTCCCAAATTTTCAGATGCTTACATTTTTCCTGAGTATTTCAGCTATTGTGTGAGATGTATTATTCACCGCAATGTGTAATTTTTAGTGAATAAAGCAGCACAGACCAGTAGACGGCTAAATTCAGTATAGTTCAGGCTTACTTGGTAAGAGGATGGCTCTCAAAATCTACAAAGAGCCTCTGTTGAATTCTTTCCATCATGTGTACATTTGTTGTTGTCCTTTAGTTGCTAAGTTGTGTTTGACTCTGTGGCCCCGAGGACTGTAGCCCACCAGGCTCCTCTGTCCAGGGGATTTCCCAGGCAAGAATGCTAGACTGAGTTACCATTTCCTTCTCCCGGGAATCTTCCCCACCCAGGGATCAAATCCATATCTTTTGTATTGGCAGGTGGATTCTTTACTGCTGAGCCCCCAGGGAAGCCCCCATTCATATATTATTGGCCCATATCTACTGTAGCCAATTTTGAACTTGGAAACAAACTAATTTAAGTCATAGCTCATAATGGAGAGTTCAATTACAGTTATTTCTTTTTTTATTTACAAAACTTTTGATTTTCTTGTAAGAAATATTCATAGCATGAAGCTTCTGCATGAGTAGGTGTCTACAAATGAATCATCTCCATCATCATCATCATCACCACTATCTAGATTTTAAAAGAAACCACTATTTTTGTCCTCAAATAGTAAATATTGTCCTCAAATATTTAATTCTAAAAAAAGTTTTGCTAGAACCTGTATAATAATCTTCTATCTTCAGAGAAAACACATGGAGGCTTACTCTGCTAGGACATTATAGAATAAATACAATAATTGAAAGTGACAAACTAGTCATTGGAAAGAATTCCTGAGACCCAATTTCTATCTGAATATGAGTCACTGTGTGCTTTACATATATAAAGGACTTTGGCAGTCTAATAATGGCAAATTGGAGCTATTTGAAGTAGCTCCAATCTAAAGTAGCTCCATCGAAAGTAAAATGGCAATAGTGTCCCTTTTAGGATACAAAAGATAAAAGACACAAAGCATGGCTCTCTGAAAACAATTAGAACTTAGACATTGATAATGTTTAAAAAATTTTAAACATTGATAATGTTTAAAAAATGTTTAAAAAAGTGGCATTCATTGTATAATACATAAATAAACTTTTATATAGAATATACACCTTTATTTTAGTATTTTAGGCACGTGGGTTAATTGTTGAGTTTAGGGTAACCTAAGCCACACTGTACGGAATAGTATTAAGAGCCTACTTTTCAAAATGAGATGATTGGCATCTCATATCTTATTTGGTTAATTCATTGCTCAAGTTATGTTCATTTCCCTTCATAAAGAAAAACCATGATAATATTTTGTATTTCAGTGTAATAATGCTTCAGGGAAATGATGTGTGTGTGTGTGTTTTATTTACTTTTCTTTTATGTCATTTGGGAGGAAGCTAGGCATTAATGATGTTACGGCTATTTTTAACACTAATAGCCCTTTTAACCTATAATGCTAGCGATATTCAATAGAAGCCTATTCATGGAAATATTTTATATAGGAAAAACATAGATTTAAATATGCAAACTTACACGGCAAAGCTTTATCATCTAACCATTCCCAGATCTCATTGGTATTGTTTTATTTTACAGATTTTTCCTTTTTACCAGGCTAGTCACTTCTGGTTCTGTATCTGCATATACTCTTACAGAAGTTAATTGCACCTATTGGTCAAGAGCACTTTGACTTAATATTTTCATGGCAAAAAAAGGAATAGAGTAATAATTGTATATCTTAACTGAAGCTGAACCACAAGTGATCTGGCTGAAGGCCCTCGTATATAATTTTTCAGGCTTCCAAATAAATAACAATTGTAAAATTAAATCAATTTTATTTACTTCCAGACCACGTGGATGAGCGGACAGTATGCAATGGAATAGCCCCTGAAAAAGATGTAGATGGATTTCATATAATTAACATTGGAAGACTGTGTCTTGATCAGCATTCCCTCATACCTGCCACTGCTAGTGCTGTTTGGGAAATTATCAGAAGAACAGGTTGGTCAATGGGACATAGGTGCTAAGTGCCACATGAGCATTTGTGCATTGCCTTGATGGAAAGGGTGAAAGAAAATAAGCCATTAAACTTCAGTCTACAGGAATAGATACAATTATAGAAATTGAAGAATAATCTGAAATAAGATAAAAGAAGAACTGGTATCAGGTTACAAGTAACTGCTGTTTCAGCTTTCAGGGAGTGCATTTTCCAAATAATAAATTTATTCTCCCTACTTTAAAACTATAAACTTAAGGTATTTTGATATGCATTTTTCAAAATGTGTTATGTTTTTCCTTACCTTTCAAAACAAAATGTGCCGAACATTTGGAGTCATCTCTAATGACCTAGGTTTTCATTGTAGACACTTGCCTTTGAATTTGCTCTAAATAAAATAATGCTCTCAAAGACCCTCAAGCAGGCAGGTGATGGCTCCCCTGCCTCTATCACTGTCACTTATATTTCTGGCAGCATCTCCTCATCCCAGTCTGTTCTTTTCTAACTGAGAAAGAGAACTTTCAAGGGAAAGCAGATCCTAGAATTATATTCATAGAATTTTAATAGTTATAAAACTTTAATTCTAATGTTTTTCATTTTACTTATGAAGAAACTATGCCCCAAAGAGGTTAAGTGTATGAAATCTGTAAGCTTTACCTTTCAGATCTTTCTAAATCCGTACATTTAGTGCCTCTCTCCTATGAAGTAAACCGCATAAATTTTATGAAAAATACTTTTCCCCACTTCATTTGGTCCTAGATTTGGTCAAAGTTTGGTTACCAGTTAACCTTGACATTGTTGTACCTTGCCTGTTTTATGATTAATAATTAATATATTTTAAGTCTTCACACTTCTACCTCTTCATGTTAATTTTAATTGTTTAAAATAATTTAATGACAACTTGAAACTGTTTGTGGGTGGTTTTTTTTTAATGAGGATATAATGAGAGGGAAAGTGACAAAACCAAAAAGTATAAAAATAAATATTTTTAAATAATAAATTTTGGAACATTATAGACATTTCACAAAATAATTCAAATTTAATTAGAGGTTTTTAAAGAATATTTCAGTTGGCTGTTCAGATGATTACTTCTTGTTGTTTATTCTTCATTTAAATCAAACTCTGTGTTTTAAGGAATTGAAACATTTGGAAAAAATGTTGTTGTGGCTGGAAGATCCAAGAATGTAGGGATGCCCATTGCCATGCTCTTACATACAGATGGAGAACACGAACGGCCAGGAGGTAGGTGCCACTTGGAGATTCTATTCACTCTTATTAATATAGTCTTCTCACTTCCTAAGCTCTTCAAATAAAAATGTGTTTGGAAATGTGATTTAGCATATTTGTGGGTTTAGCTGGGAGGGATTTAGGGCAGGAGGAGAAGGGGATGACAGAGGATGAGATGGCTGGATGGCATCACCATCGATGGACGTGAGTTTGAGTGAACTCTGGGAGTTGGTGATGGTCAGGGAGGCCTGGCATGCTGTGATTCATGGGGTTGCAAAGAGTTGGACACAACTGAGCGACTGAACTGAATGGAACTGAACTAAATGCAATAAAGGTTTCCCTTTTTCTTCATCTAATGACATGTGTACATACGTGCTCAGTTGATCAGTCATATCTGATTCTTTGCGACCCCATGGACTGTAGCCTGTGGGGCTCCTCTGTCCATGGAATTTTCCAGGCAAGAATACTAGAGTGGGTTGCTACTTCCTACTCCATCTAATGACACAAGTGCCTTGATAATGTATAAAGTAATCGCTAGAAATATGTGGTCCATTTGTTCCTATTTTTTTCTTTTGCCTGTATGTACTTCCTTCATATCCTTAAACATATAGAGATTATGGAGAATCATATGGAGATTCCTTAAAAAATGAAGAATAAAACTACCATGTGACCCAGCAATCCCACTCATGAGCATATAGCCTGAGAAAACCACAATTAAAAAAGACACATGTACCTCAGTGTTCATTGCAACACTGTTTACAATAGGTAGGACATGGAAGCAACCTAGATATCTATCCATAGATAAATGGATAAAGAAGTTGTGGTACATATATTCTATGGAATATTACTATCCATAAAAAAGAATGCATTTAGTCAGTTCTAGTGAGGTGGATAAACCTAGGGCCGTTTTGCAGAGTGAAGTCAGAAAGAGAAAAAACACATATCATACACTAACACATATATATGGAATCTAGAAAAATAATACTAATGAACCTATTGGCAGGGCAGGAACATAGATGCAGATGTAGAGGACACTTGTAGACACAGCAGGGAAAGGAAAGAGTAGGACAAATTGAGAGAGTAGCATTGCAATATATACACTCCATGTGTACAATAGATAACCAGTGGGAAGTTGCTGTGTGGCACAGGGAGCTCACCTTGTGCTCTGTGACGACCTAGAGGGGTGAGGTAGGGATGGGTGCTAGAGAGGCTCAAGAAGGAAGAAATATATGTGTATGTATGACTGGTTCACATTGTTGTACAGTAGCAACCAACACAACATTGTAAAGCAAGTATCCTCCAATTAAAAAATTAAAATATTAAAAAAAGAAAGGTGGAAAGACTAGATACATACTAGATGCATAAATATCACATGTTGATAGATATCTGTATACCCATGTACACCATCTCACTAAAACACACCACCAATGTGTGGATATAAGGTTGTTTTTTTTTTACCATTACCTTGGTGAATTCCAGTTTCCTCTTCTAACATTTTCAAATACAGTTGACTCTTGAACAGCACAGGTTTGAACTGTACTAGTCCATTTATATTTTTTTCACTAAACATTTACATACTACAGTACTATACAATCTGTGGTTAGTTGAATCAGTGAATTTGGAACCGTGAATATAGTGGCTGACTATAAAGTTATAAGTGGATTCTCAACTGCACAGAGGGTGGGTGTTCTAAACCTCCACATTGTTCAAGGGTCAACTATACTAATTTTATGACCTTGGTTGACATAATGCATGTGAAATATTTTTTTAAACCATGAATCCCAATGGAAAAACAAGCCCAATGATAACATATCACTTATGCAAAGTGATGAATTATGAGAATTAAATATTATTTTTCTTCCTGGGATTAAGGACTTAAATATTACCAGATCAAAATGTGTATGAGAATCAAAGTTATCTTGGGCCTGATAGTGACTCAAAGTAACTTTAAAAAGCCTTAGTTTTGGACTCCCCCAGTGGTCCAGTGGTTAAGAATTTCCCTGCCAATGCAGGGGACGTGGGTTCAATCCCTGGTCTAGGAAGATTCCACGTACCCCAGAGCAGCTAAACCTGTGCCCCACAATTACTGTGCCTGAGTGCCTAGAGCCTGTGCTGTGCAAGAAGAAAAACCACTGCGATGAGAAGTCTGTGCACCACAACAAAGAGTAGCCCCTGCTTACCACAACTAGAGAAAGCCTATGCAGCAAGGAAGACCCAGCACAGCCAAAAGTTAATTAACTAATTATTTTAAAAGTCTTAGTTTTGAAGAGCTGTTCAAAAGACCATATCTGGTAGTATGAATTTTGTAGATGGTAGCCTACAAAGAGATGTAGTGTAGATGTATCTCTAGCTTAATTATTCACTTCTAACATAGTCTGTTAGTGCTCATCTATGTATCTCTTAGGATGTAATAATGATATTGATTCATATTTGCCTTCATTTAATAGTTTCTGTTAAGCAAGGTAAAATAACCAGGAAGATTTACCTAAGTATACCATTTTTGTTGGAAGATTTTGACCAAGAGTCACTCGACAGGTTTTTCTTCATTTTCAACACATTATTATCTTATTTCATCAGTAACATATCAAGCAACATTATGCAACTTCATTATTTGCACAGCACTTTCTCATGAACTATCTTATTTTGTTCTCAATAATTCTGGAATATATTCATATTCACATTTTGTAGCTAAAGGAAATGAGCTTTAGAAACTTCAATAACTTACCCAAGGCCATTCAAGGAAACAGTGTACAGAGCTGGGGGCTGGGTGCTGACTGTCCGCTTAGGAGGATAGTTTTGAAGTCAGACCCCTCTCCCACCAAGCCCTGTATCCTTGGACAAGTCATTTAATCTGTGTAAGCCTCCACTTCCTTCATTTGTATATTTTTTTGCTGGGTTATCGTAAAAACTGAATTAGATTTGAATGTGAAGCACTACTCACAGTGCCTGAGACAGTAAGTTAAGTAAGCCTTTGGTACATGTGAACCATGGCTATTACTATTACTCTATTATTATGCTTAAGGCAATAATCTACAGCCATACAGATGAAAAAGTTTAGAGTAACATAATCCAAGGTTAATGATGAATTTTTAACCTTCATTTGAAATTTTATTTTTTTTTTGTGGTGGGTTTTCTGTTTGCTTTTATTTGGATGAAATCTAATCTTTGTTGTAATAACTTGCATAAATGTAGAATTTATAAAGTTTATAAACTATTATAAATATGATTTATAATATTCCAAATTATACTTTATATTATTAACATATTGTGTGCTAATTTCTTGATAAATTTCAATTTTGAATTATTTGTCTATAAAATACCTAAGTCTAAGAAAGTCAATTTCCCTCCTCTTTATGCAATTTAAAAGATTTTCCTATGTCGTAAAACACATTGACTTTATAAATATTCTGTACTTTGTTTTGCAAGATATGTTCATTTGAACGCATGTTAAAAATTGAATAAAAGCAGAATTAGATATAGTATTGGTTACTTACATGCCAGGTGGTTAAATTTGCATTTATTATAGTGGCACCGAGGTGCCATTTATAATTATAGTATCTAAAAGGTAATATATTGTAACTGATATTGGTCAATTCACATGGGTGGAAAAAGGTAATAAATTGTAACTGATATTGGTCAATTCACAACATGGGTGGTGTTAATCTCATGAACATTTAATAGGAATATGGTGACATATGTGATTAGTATAATGAATTGTTGAGAGCTACTCACTGAAAACCTGGAATCTGTGGGAAAGATAATATTTCAAATGTCCATGTCTGTTAGAGCAGTGATTATGTGGAGTGACTGCGTGTGCGTTGTTAGCTAGTGGAGATAATGAAGGAGGATTAACTGGGCAAATTCCTATCGAAAGACCTTGTTCTGATGACACTCACAATGCTGAGCATCAGCTCCCGTTGTATTTCTTTGCCAGAAAAGATTCAAAGCCCTAATGATTCATTTGTGTTTTAAAGCCAAAGATAATCACACTAGAAGACACATGGTGAGGTCGTGGTTCTATTGCAGTGGCATTAGTGCTGGAATTTTTTAAAAGAGCATTATGGAAGATTTTGCTTAGAGTCCTATGGACCCAGGGATATTCTTGATTTCATTTGTGCAATATGCATTCAGTACATACTCTTGCTGAAACACTAGGGTGGGGAGTGGTAGAGTGTTGAAAAAGACTTGGGTAGCACTAGTAGTAAAGATGGAGAAGGCACTGGCACCCCACTCCAGTACTCTTGCCTGGAAAATCCCATGGATGGAGGAGTCTAGTAGGCTGCAGTCCATGGGGTCGCTACGAGTCGTGTCACTTTCCCTTTTCCCTTTCATGCATTGGAGAAGGAAATGGTAACCCACTCCAGTGTTCTTGCCTGGAGAATCCCAGGGACGGGGTAGCCTGGAGGGCTACAGTCCATGGGCTGGCAAAGAATCGGACACGACTGAAACAACTGAGCACGTACACCCACACCCCTGTCTTCAGAAGATGAGAGATTGCATCTTCAGGACACCATGTTTTCTTAAAGCTCGGGTTCCTCATTGATATTCAGCTTGTGCACTCAAGCTGCCCATCTGCTGCAAATTCTATAAATCAGGTACATTTTTTTTTTTTTAATTCAAGGAACATCCTATCTAAATGGAAAAACCTCAAGATATTTTGTCAGTGGAATGTCTTGCCTTTGTGAAAATTGGCTCCAGTTGTGAAAAATGAGCATTTTTGCCACCTTGGAAGCAATATCTCTCACCTACAGAAGAGGCCTTCAGGTGGTAATACAGGAGTGGATGTTCCAGGCAGTGCAATGTGATATGAGTGCTATGTGTGATTAAGCTCAGCCCAGTGCTAGGCTGGGCCAGGTGCCCTCCAGTTTCAAAGAGAGGAGCCAAAAAGGAGTGCCTGGGATAGGAGTCACGCAAAGCAATTACGAAGTCCCAGTCACGAGACGGAGATTCTTGATCTTGTTGCCCGGGGAGTGAGGTGGACTTTTGCTGCCTCTGTGGAATGAACCATTGCCAAACTGGGGCAGGCAGACACCAGGCATATACTCTTTATTCCTCCCATCCCACTGTTCCTAAGGTAGAAGTACTCATGGTAAGATATTGGGGATATTATGTCTTGTGATGCCTCCGTGTTGAGTTGACTTCACTGAATTGTAGCTTTTGAGTTTGTTTAGTGGAAAGCAATAGCAAAGAACAAATGCTTGTTGCAGTCTCATTTTCTGTGTTGAATAGTAGAAGTACTGTTTCATTTTCAGAGTATCTGAAATTCAGTCAGCTAGTGTCTGGAAAACACTGTACTTGGAAAAATACCCCATATCCTCACATCAGGCAGCTGGAACTATTAGTTACACTGTTGAAACTAACATTCAGTTCAGTTCAGTTCAGTCGCTCAGTTGTGTCTGACTCTTTGCAACCCCATGAATTATAGCACCCCAGGCCTCCCTGTCCATCACCAACTCCCGGAGTTCACTCAAACTCACGTCCATCGAGTCAGGGATGCCATCCAGCCATCTCATCCTCTGTCGTCCCCTTCTCCTCCTGCCCCCAATCCCTCCTAGCATCAGGGTCTTTTCCAATGAGTCAACTCTTCGCATGAGGTGGCCAAAGTACTGGAGTTTCAGCTTTAGCATCGTTCCTTCCAAAGAACACCCAGGACTGATCTCCTTCAGAATGGACTGGTTGGATCTCCTTGCAGTCCAAGGAACTCTCGAGAGTCTTCTCCAACACGACAGTTCAAAAGCATCAATTCTTCAGTGCTCAGCTGTCTTCACAGTCCAACTCTCACATCCATACATGACTACTAACACTAAACACTGTATAAAAAAATGAAATGAAGTTCAAATCCTTTTCTTTCCCTTTCATTTTATCTCTTTCATCCTGACCTCACCTCAGAGCACCAGGCATTTGTTTAATTAGCAGTACAAAGCATCCCTTTTCTAATGTCTATAAGCCCAACAGTTCAAAGCATGACTTGTAAGGATGTTGTGTTCTGCTCCACCAGCATTTTCAGCCATTTCTCCCATCAAGTCCCCTTTGGTACCTTCTGCTGAAGCTTCATAGAACTACATATTATTCCCCAAACACACCACCTCTTCCAAGCTGCCTTTCCATTACATACCCTGTTCCTTAGGTAGGGAATGCTTCTTCTCATCCCTCACTTGCTTCCTCTCACCTTCCCCCCATCTTCCATGACGTGCACCAAATCTAACTCTTAAATGTTATCTGTGCTGCCATCACAATACTAATTCTGTTACATCTTGATTGTCTACCTAGTCCCCTTTTCTACACATGCATAGTAAACATGAGCTGCTTAATGACAAATATTTTGTCTTGGGCTTTTTCTATCTCTGAAATTTAGCCCTGAGATTGGCATGTAATAATGCAACTAGTCAGTGAATCAGTAACAGTTTATTAGTGTCTCCTAATGGCAAGCCACTCCAGTACTCTTGCCTAGAAAATCCCACGGATGGAGGAGCCTGGTAGGCTGCAGTCCATGGGGTCGCTACAAGTCAGACGCGATTGAGCGACTTCACTTTCCCTTTTCACCTTAACACAATGGAGAAGGCAATGGCAACCCACTCCAGTGTTCTTGCCTGGAGAATCCCAGGGACAGCAGAGCCTGGTGGGCTGCCGTCTATGGGGTCGCCCAGAGTCGGACATGACTGAAGCAACACAGCAGCAGCATTAGCACCAAAGAATTGATGGTTTTGAATTGTGATGCTGGAGAAGATTCTCTAGAGTCCCTTGGATTGCAAGGAGATCAAACCAGTCAATCCTAAAGGAAATCAACCCTGAATACTCATTGGAAGGACTGATGCTGAAGCCAAAGCTCCAATACTTTGGCCACCTCTTGCCTTCACATCGTTGGAAAAGATGCAACTCTTTGGAAGGACACTAATGCTAGGAAAGGTTGAAGACAAAAGGAGAAGAAGGCAGCAGAGGATGAAGTGGTTAGATAGCATCACTGACTCAGTGGATATGAGCTTGAGCAAACTCCGTGAGATAGAGAAGGGCAGGGGAGCATGGCATGCTGGAGTCTGCAAGAGCCCAAACAGTCAAACACAGTGACTGAACAACATGAGCATGTATTATAGAAAATAAGACTGCAGGCTAGGGATTTAAAATAAAATATTGCTATTTATTGAGGGGAAAAAAATTCCCTGTATAGAGAGGAGGAGGGAGAGAAGTAGCTAGGTGCTTACTATACACTAACTCCTTCGTATTTTAACATTATAGACAATTACATATAAGCATAACTTATGACACCCCTTCCCCCAAGAATCAGATCTTAGGAGAGGAGAATGCCTCATGACCATCAGGAGGAGATCTTAGTGTACTGAGAAGAGAAGGAAGTTGTTAATGACAGCATTAATTGAAAGAGGTCACAGCATTTTTCCAGTAAAACATTTAAAATTTATCATTTTGTTTAGACTTTTTTTTTTCTTCATGCTGCTGACATGTAATACTGCCTTCTTACAGAGGGGCTGATTTCTTTCTCACTAAGTATGCACAATATGATGGTGAATAAATCATATTCTTGAGCACAGTTCAGTAGGAAGGACAATCACTAAACAATCAGGTGATGATGATTAATCATAATTGTACAAAATGCTCCAAAAGAGAAGAGCTTTCTATAATAAAAGCTTAAGGAATAGATGATTTCTAACTATAGTTCTGCATGAAGGTTATACCTATTTATATCTATCTTCTGTTACTGTTGCAATGGAATATTTTTAATAGTCTACTTTCTGTCACTACGCTTTATTTCAGACTAAAAAAATCCCGCCTCAGGGACAAAAACAAAAATACATACTACTTAAAGTTATTTAAAATTTCTAAAATATCTAGAGGAAAAGTTTCATTCTATAGAAAATAAATAATTCATACCATAATGGTAAATTATGATTTGATGATTTTTTAAAAATCAAGTCAATGCCATGCAATTATTATATGTATAAAATAAGAACATCAGATAGAACTTCCTCAAACAGGCCTCTCTGAAAATCTCTCCTACTCCCTCACACACAGATCTATAGAGACACTAAAGAACTTTTCCTTCACAACATTTATCAGTTTGTAATTATAATTTATTTGTATCATTATTGATTAATGTTCATCATACTTACTGGACTGCTAACTCCACAAGAGCAAAAACCAGATTTCTTTATCTTCCCATTTTATTTCCAGAGTTTACTAATAGTACAATATTTCTCCAAAAATTCTTTGTTCAATAAATGAATGAAAAGATCAGTTTATTTGTAGACCATGAGTATCACAAAGATTTTAACACAGCTATTCATAAACTGTAGTCTTAGAAGGCCTGATGTACCACAAGATTTTAAATGGTTCTGAGGCTAACAATGAAAGGCCAAAAAGTGGGCAATGGCCCAATTCCTGGAAATCCCTGCCCCTTCCCCCAAAATAATCAGGGAATAACTGAAATAATCGGGGAATAATTAGAATAATAGTTGGAATAATAATGAGTTGGAATAATCTTCCCACTCATTTGCCTATGAAATTACTCAGCCCATAAAAACTTGCCACTCCATATTTTGGGGGCTCTTACCTTCTGAGATGGCCCATACTCTGTCTATGGAGTGTGTTTCTTTAAATCCATTTCTTACCTAAAGAAAAAAAAAAAGTATTTTAAATGGGTTTGCGGGAGATCTGGTTTCGATCCCTGGGTTGAGAAGATCCCCTGGCAACCCACTCCAGTGTGCTTGCCTGGAGAATTCCTTGAACTGAGGACCCTGGCAGGCTACAGTCCATGGGGTCACAAAGAGTGAGACACACTGAGCGACTGACACTGCTGCTGCTACTGCTGCTAAGTCACTTCAGTCGTGTCCGACTCTGTGTGACCCCATGGACGGCAGCCCACCAGGCTCCCCCGTCCCTGGGATTCTCCAGGCAAGAACACTGGAGTGGGTGCGACTGACACTGGGTGCTGGCTAATTTTTTTTTGAAGGGACAAAAATTAGTCAAATAAGTCTGGGAAATCTGGGTTAAACAAAATCAAGCATATATCTTGACTGTGAATATAGTCATAATAATATAGGCTTTAATATAGTGACCATTGTGAAACTCTGAGAGAGTAAAAGTCTTTGGTATTTGACCCTGGAAGTTGTTTTTTCTCTCTGCTGCTGCTGCTGCTAAGTCGCTTCAGTCGTGACCGACTCTGTGTGACCCCATAGACGGCAGCCCACCAGGCCCCGCCGTCCCTGGGATTCTCCAGGCAAGAACACTACAACAATATAAATCCATATATGTATATTTATATACATCCTGGAATGTGAAGTCAAGTGGGCCTTAGGAAATGTCACTATGAACAAAGCTAGTGGAGGTGATAAAATTCCAGTTTAGCTACTTCAAATCCTAAAAGATGATGCTGTGAAAGTGCTGCATTCAATATGCCAGCAAATTTGGAAAACTCAGCAGTGGCCACAGGACTCGAAAGGTCAGTTTCATTCCAATCCCAAAGAAAGGCAATGCCAAAGAATGCTCAAACTACTGCACAATTGCACTCATCTCACACACTAGCAAAGAAATGCTCAAAAATCTCCAAGCCAGGCTTCAACAGTATGTGAACTATGAACTTCCAGATGTTCAAGCTGCATTTAGAAAAAGTAGAGGAACCAGAGATCAAATTGCCAACATCTGTTGGATCATCGAAAAAGCAAGGGAGTTCCAGAAAAACATCTACTTCTGCTTTATTGAGTATGCCAAAGCCTGTGCCTCTGTGCCTGTGACCTGCCTCCTGGGAAATATGTATGCAGGTCAAGAAGGAACAGTTACAACTAGACATGAGCAACAGACTGGTTCCAAATTGGGAAAGGAGTACGTCAAGGATGTATATTGTCACCCTGCTTAACTTACATGCAGAGTACATCATGGAAAATGCCGGGCTGGATGAAGCGCAAGCTGGAATCAAGATTGCCGGGAGAAATATCAATAACCTCAAATATGCAGATGACACCACCCTTATGGCAGAAAGCAAAGAAGAGCTAAAGAGCCCCTTGATGAACATGAAAGAGGAGAGTGAAAAAGTTGGCTTAAAACTCAACATTCAGAAAACTAACATCATGGCATCCAGTCCAATCACTTAATGACAAATAGATGGGGAAGCAATGAAAACAGTGAGAGACTTTATTTTGGGGGCTCAAAATCACTGCAGATAGTGATTGCAGCCATTAAATTAAAATATGCTTGCTCCTTGGAAAAAAAGCTATTGTGACCCCATGGACTGTAGCTATCAGGCTCCTCCATTCATGGGATTTTCCAGGCAAGAGTGCTGGAATGAATTGCCATTTCCTTCTCCAGGGGATCTTCCTGACCCAGGAATCAAACCCGGGTCTCCCACATTGCGAGCAGACACTTTACCGCCTGAATCACCAGGAAAGCCGATCAACCTAGACAGGATATTAAAAAGCAGAGACATTACTTTGCCAAAAAAGGTCCATCTAGTCAAAGTTAGGGTTTTTCTAGTAGTCATGTATGGATGTGAGAGTTGGAGTATAAAGAAAGCTGAGCATCGAATAACTGATGCTTTTGAACTGTGGTGTTGGAGAAGACTCTTGAGAGTCCCTTGGACTACAAGGAGATCCAACTAGTCTAACCACAAGGAGATCAGTCCAGAATATTCATCAGAAGGACTGATGTTGAAGCTGAAACTCGAATACTTTGGCCACCTGATACAAAGAACTGAGTCACTAGAAAAGACCCTGATGCTGAGAAAGATTGAAGGCAGAGGAGAAGGGGACAACAGAGGATGAGATGGTTGGATGGAGTCACTGACTTGATGGACATGAATTTGAGTAAGCTCTGAGAGCTGGTGATAGACAGGAAGGCCTGGCATGCTGCAGTCCATGGAGTCACAAAGAGTTGGACATGACTGAGCAACTGAACTGAATGTATATTTATAGTTGCCATATTTGTATCTATATCAGATCAGATCAGATCAGATCAGTCGCTCAGTCGTGTCCGACTCTTTGCGACCCCATGAACTGCAGCATGCCAGGCCTCCCTATCCATCACCAGCTCTCGGAGGTCACCCAGACTCACATTCATCGAGTCAGTGATGCCATCCAGCCATCTCATCCTCTGTCGTCCCCTTCTCCTCCTGCCCTCAATCCCTCCCAGCATCAGAGTCTTCTCCAATGAGTCAACTCTTCGCATGAGGTGGCCAAAATACTGGAGTTTCAGCTTGAGCATCATTCCTTCCAAAGAAATCCCAGGTCTGATCTCCTTCAGAATGGACTGGTTGGATCTCCTTGCAGTCCAAGGAACTCTCAAGAGTCTTCTCCAACACCACAGTTCAAAAGCATCAATTCTTCGGTGCTCAGCCTTCTTCACAGTCCAGCTCTCACATCCATACATGACCACAGGAAAGACCATAGCCTTGACTAGGCGAACCTTTGTTGGCAAAGTGATGTCTCTGCTTTTGAATATGCTATCTAGGTTGGCCATAACCTTCCTTCCAAGGAGTAAGCGTCTTTTAATTTCATGGCTGCAGTCACCATCTGCAGTGATTTTGGAGCCCAGAAAAATAAAGTCTGACACTGTTTCCACTGTTTCTCCATCTATTTCCCATGTAGTGATGGGACCAGATGCCATGATCTTCGTTTTCTGAATGTTGAGCTTTAAGCCAACCTTTTCACTCTCCACTTTCACTTTCATCAAGAGGCTTTTGAGTTCCTCTTCACTTTCTGCCATAAGGGTGGTATCATCTGCATATCTGAGGTTATTGATATTTCTCCCAGCAATCTTGATTCCAGCTTGTGTTTCCTCCAGTCCAGCATTTCTCATGATGTACTCTGCATATAAGTTAAATAAACATGGTGACAATATACAGCCTTGACGTACTCCTTTTCCTATTTGGAACCAGTCTGTTGTTCCATGACCAGTTCTAACTGTTGCTTCCTGACCTGCATACAGATTTCTCAAGAGGCAGGTGGCAAGAATACACAGAAGAACTGTACAAAAAAGAGCTTCATGACCCAGATAATCATGACAGTGTGATCACTGACCTAGAGCCAGACATCCTGGAATGTGAGGATGAGTGATGAGGATGCTTAGAAAGCATCACTAGGAACAAAGCTAGTGGAGGTGACGGAATTCCAGTGGAGCTGTTCCAAATCCTAAAAGATGATGCTGTGAAAGTGCTGCACTCAATATGCCAGCAAATTTGGAAAACTCAGCAGTGGCCACAAGATTGGAAAAGGTCAGTTTTCATCCCAATCCCAAAGAAAGGCAATGCCAAAGAGTGCTCAAACTACCGAACAATTGCACTCATCTCACACGCTAGTAAAGTAATGCTCAAAATTCTCCAAGCCAGGCTTCAGCAATATGTGAACTGTGAACTTCCTGATGTTCAAGCTGGATTTAGAAAAGGCAGAGGAACCAGAGATCAAATTGCCAACATCCGCTGGATCATGGAAAAAGCAAGAGAGTTCCAGAAAAACATCTATTTCTGCTTTCTTGACTATGCCAAAGCCTTTGACTGTGTAGATCACAATAAACTGTGGAAAATTCTGAGAGAGATGGGAATACCAGACCACCTGATCTGTATCTATATATTTGCTATATATGTACTGATGTACCCCAGAGATCCAGCCTTTTTTCACACAGAGGACAAATAGGGCAATAAGCAGGATATTGTTCTTCAAGATGTCTGCATTTTTCACTATCAATTTCAGGACCTTGAGAAAACTTATTTAGCATCAGTCTATGGTCTTTTAAGGCTTTCCTGGTAGCTCAGATGGTAAAGAACCTGCTTACAAGGCAGGAAACCCAGGTTCGATCCCTAGGTTGTGGTGATCCCCTGGAGAAGGATATGGCAATTCAATCCAGTATTCTTGCCTAGAGCATTCCATGGACAGAGGGGCCTGGCAGGCTATAGTCTTTGGGTCACAAAGAGTTGGACACGGCTAATAAGCAAGTTTGCAAAAGCAGACATCACAGTAAGATTCCTCAGTTTATTTTCATCTGTTAATCTTGGAAGAAAGAAAATAAATGCAAAAATTATATAAAGCTTTAACAAATAGACCTCATACACACATCTCCCAGCCAAAACAACTAGAAAGCAAAGGGTAACACTTTACTTAGCCTTTGTCCCATGACTGAGTTGGCTACTTCATTTTGGCTAGGGTTTGGAAGGGTCTGATTGCCTTTTTTTTTTTTTTTTTTTTTGTATATATAGCTTAAAATCTGTTTCACAATCATGAATACTACCATCAATCCTGACTCGGCAGCTTGGTAGCACGAGGAATTTGGTCAACTGGGGAATTGATTCATGTGGATGATTTAACAAATTTTATCCCTAATAATAGGAAAATAAACCCAAAAATATGACTCTAAAGCCAATATTTTCATTTGTAATAAGCAACTTGTTCCCTCCACAGTTGCAATCTTGACAGGTAAAGTTGGACTCCTGGAGCAGAAGAGCCTAGTGTTAATGAGACTAGGTGCTCTGATCATATTGCCTGAGTGCACCCTGTGTTCCTATATTTCCCTGAAACTCAGTGTTCAGTTCATATTAGCTATTATAGTGTACTTGCTCTGCTGCTACTGCTGCTAAGTCGCTGCAGTCGTGAACGACTCTGTGCGACCCCAGAGATGGCAGCCCACCAGGCTGCCCCGTCCCTGGGATTCTCCAGGCAAGAACACTGGAGTGGGTTGCCATTTCCTTCTCCAGTGCATGAAAGTGAAAAGTGAAGGTGAAGTCGCTCAGTCATGTCTGACTCTTCGCGACCCCATGGACCGCAGCCTACCAAGCTCCTCTGTCCTTGGGATTTTCCAGGCAAGAGTACTGGAGTGGGGGTGCCATTGTACTTGCTCTAAAAAGTATTTAAAGTGGTCCACAACAATATGTAAATCACAATGCAAATGAGAAATAGTTAAGAAAAAGGAGAAATAAGACCTGAAACTAAAATGGAGTTATGAATAAAGCTACTATTAAAAATAGGCTACTATAAATAATGAATTTATTATAAATTTATAATAAATTTATTTTAATAAAAATAAAGCTACTATATAAAAATATCATTAAATCTTCATGGATATTTTCCCTTGCCAAGCACACTGCGGTTTCTATACTATCGCTAAATATATGTTTGGTGAATTTAATTGGGTCTAAACTACACTTTCTGTATTAAGGTCAGTAATTTCATTCTGTGAGCTTTTTATCAGGAAAACAAAATGACTAGTTACCCAATTAAGTGTCTGTAGGATTAAAAATAAACACATGCTCAGAAGTAAGAAAACATTTTTCTGCATTTTCTGATTTTAAAACCAGAGTAATTTCTCCTAAATTCCTTAGAAGCAGGGAACTATGAATGGACTGAGTAATATTCATAATGCTTTTTAATTTAATGAAATGGTCATATTTTATAGAGTTATTTCTTTCATTGTTTAGCATAGGTCAAAGCTACCACTAGCATGTATTTTTCTGATCTCACTCATACATTTCTTCTGATTCTCAGTTTCTGAGTCATTCTCTTCTTCCCAACTTCTAAACGTGTTCTCAACCTCAGCTGTACACTAGTGTCATCTGCGGAGAAGGCAGTGGCACCCCATTCCAGTACTTTTGCCTAGAAAAATCCCATGGACAGAGGAGCCTGGTAGGCTTCAGTCCATGGGGTCGCTAGAGTAGGACACGACTGAGCGACTTCACTTTCTCTTTTCACTTTCATGCATTGGAGAAGGAAATGGCAACCCACTCCAGTGTTCTTGCCTGGAGAATCCTAGGGACGGCGGAGCCTGGTGGGCTGCCGTCTATGGGGTCGCACAGAGTCGGACACGACTGAAGTGACTTAGCAGCAGCAGTGTCATCTGAGGGCTTTTAAAAATGTAGCCACCTGAACCCAATGCAGAATAATTATATGAGAGTCTTTGTGAGGAGGATCTGAATATCAGCATTTTTTATAAAGCTTCATAAAATAATGTAACACAATGATAGTAATTGAGGATGAAACTCAAAACACTGGAATGAGTCCAGGACTTCACTTGCTCTTCCAGAGTCATTCTGTAGGCATTTTTCCCCAGCCTCATAGCTTTATTTTTTAATATTTTAGATTAATTTTTATTATAGTATAGTTGCTTTACAGTGTTGTGTTAGTTTCTGCTGTACAGCAAAAAGGATCAGCTATATGGTTATATGTACCCCTTCTTTTTTGGATTCCTTCCCACTTGCTGCTGCTAAGTCGCTTCAGTCGTGTCCGACTCTGTGCGACCCCATAGACGGAAGCCCACTAGGCTCCCCCGACCCTGGGATTCTCCAGGCAAGAATACTGGAGTGGGTTGCCATTTCCTTCCCCAATGCATGAAAGTGAAAAGTGAAAGGGAAGTCGCTCAGTCGTGTCCGACTCTTAGCGACCCCGTGGACTGGAGCCTACCAGGATCCTCTGTCCATGGGATTTTCCAGGCAAAAGTACTGGGGTGGGGTGCCATTGCCTTCCCCGCCTTCCCACTTAGCTTACCACAGAGCCTTGGGTAAAGTTTCTTGTGCTAAACAGTAGGTTCTCATTAGTTATCTATTTTATACAATGTATCAGTAGTACATATATGTGTCAATCTCCCAATTTCCCAATTCATCCCACCCTCCCCCTACTTTGGCATCCATGTGTTTGTTCTCTATATCTGTGTCTTTATTTATACTTTGCAAATAAGTTCATCTATACCATTTTTTTACTATGGCTCACACCATGAACTCCTTATTGCCAAATTCAGATGAAATTGAAGAAAGTAGGGAAAACCACTAGACCATTCAGGTATGACCTAAATCAAATCCCTTATGATTATACAGTGGAAGTGAGAAATAGATTTAAGGGCCTAGATCTGATAGATAGAGTGCCTGATGAACTATGGAATGAGGTTCGTGACATTGTACAGGAGACAGGAATCAAGACCATCCCCATGGAAAAGAAATGCAAAAAAGCAAAATGGCTGTCTGGGGAGGCCTTACAAATAGCTGTGAAAAGAAGAGAAGCGAAAAGCAAAGGAGAAAAGGAAAGATATAAGCATCTGAATGCAGAGTTCCAAAGAATAGCAAAAGAGATAAGAAATAAGAGATAAGAAAGCCTTCTTCAGTAATCAATGCAAAGAAATAGAGGAAAACAACAGAATGGGAAAGACTAGAGATCTCTTCAAGAAAATCAGATACCAAAGGAACATGTCATGCAAAGACGGGCTCCATAAAGGACAGAAATGGTATGGACCTAACAGAAGCAGAAGATATTAAGAAGAGGTGGCAAGAATACACAGAAGAACTGTACAAAAAAGAGCTTCACGACCCAGATAATCACGATGGTGTGATCACTGACCTGACTTGGTGTGATTCCAGACATCCTGGAATGTGAAGTCAAGTGGGTCTTAGAAATCATCACTACGAACAAAGCTAGTGGAGGTGATGGAATTCCAGTGGAGCTATTCCAAATCCTGAAAGATGATGCTGTGAAAGTGCTGCACTCAATATGCCAGCAAATTTGGAAAACTCAGCAGTGGCCACGGGACTAGAAAAGGTCAGTTTTCATTCCAATCCCAAAGAAAGGCAATCCCAAAGAATGCTCAAACTACCGCACAATTGCATTCATTTCACACACTAGTAAAGTAATGCTTAAAATTCTCCAAGCCAGTCTTCAGCAATATGTGAACCGTGAACTTCCTGATGTTCAAGCTGGTTTTAGAAAAGACAGAGGAACCAGAGATCAAATTGCCAACATCCACTGGATCATGGAAAAAGCAAGAGAATTCCAGAAAAACATCTATTTCTGCTTTATTGACTATGCCAAAGCCTTCGACTGTGAGGATCACAATAAACTGTGGAAAATTCTGAAAGAGATGGGAATACCAGACCACCTGATATGCCTCTTGAGAAATCTGTATGCAGGTCAGGAAGCAACAGTTAGAACTGGTCATGGAACAACAGACTGGTTCCAAATAGGAAAAGGAGTACGTCAAGGCTGTATGTTGTCACCCTGCTTATTTAACTTATATGCAGAGTACATCATGAGAAATGCTGGGCTGGATGAAGCACAAGTTGGAATCAAGATTGCTGGGAGAAATATCAATAACCTCAGATATGCAGATGACACCACCCTTATGGCAGAAAGTGAAGAGGAACTAAAAAGCCTCTTGATGAAAGTGAAAGTGGAGATTGAAAAAGTTGGCTTAAAGCTCAACATTCAGAAAACGAAGACCATGGCATCCGGTCCCATCACTTCATGGGAAATAGATGGAGAAACAGTGGAAACAGTGTCAGACTTTCTTTTTCTGGGCTCCAAAATCACTGCAGATGGTGACTGCAGCCATGAAATTAAAAGACGCTTACTCCTTGGAAGGAAAGTTATGACCAACCTAGATCACATATTCAAAAGCAGAGACATTACTTTGCCAACAAAGGTTCACCTAGTCAAGGCTATGGTTTTTCCTGTGGTCATGTATGGATGTGAGAGCTGGACTGTGAAGAAGGCTGAGCGCCGAAGAATTGATGCTTTTGAACTGTGGTGTTGGAGAAGACTCTTGAGAGTCCCTTGGACTGCAAGGAGATCCAACCAGTCCATTCTGAAGGAGATCAGCCCTGGGATTTCTTTGGAAGGAATGATGCTAAAGTTGAAACTCCCGTACTTTGGCCACCTTATGCGAAGAGTTGACTCATTGGAGAAGACTCTGCTGCTGGAAGGGATTGAGAGCAAGAGGAGAAGGGGATGACAGGATGAGATGGCTGGATGGCATCACTGACTCGATGGATGTGAGTCTCAGTGAACTCTGGGTGTTGGTGATGGACACGGAGGCCTGGCATGCTGCGATTCATGGGGTCGCAAAGAGTCGGACATGACTGAGCAACTGATCTGATTTCATCTGATATCATTTTTCTGGAGAAGGCAATGGCACCCCCACTCCAGTACTCTTGCCTGGAAAATTCCATAGATGGAGGAGCCTGGAAGGCTGCAGTCCATGGAGTCGCTGAGGGTCAGACACGACTGAGCAACTTCACTTTTTCTTTTCACTTTCATGAATTTGAGAAGGCAGTGGCAACCCACTCCAGTGTTCTTGCCTGGAGAATCCCAGGGACAGGGGAACCTGGTGGGCTGCCGTCTCTGGGGTCACACAGAGTCGGACACGACTGAAGTTACTCAGCAGCGGCAGCAGCAGCATACCATTTTTCTAGATTCCACATATATGCATTAATATATGATGTTTGTTTTTCTTTTTCTGACTTGTTTCACTCTGTGAGACAGCCTCTAGGTCCATCCATGTCTCTGCAAATACCATCCTCATTAACTTTAAATCCACCTGTATCACTGCTATGCTCTACAGCCATGTAACCACTGTCCACTTGACAACTCCACTTGAATAGTCCACAGGGATCTCAAAATTACCAAATACAAACTTTCACTCTCAATTTTACTCCCGATAGTCCTCATCATCTTAGTAAATGTCACCATCGATTCACCTAGTTGCTCAGGCCCTCCTTGACTTCTCTCTCTTACATTCCCTATCTTATCCATTAGCAGTCTGTGCAAAACATACCTATGATCTCATCACATTCAGTAGTAAGACCCTAGGTCAGTAAGCCATTATCTCACACTGTAAAATGTACACATTTTATAAAATTTACATGTGCCTTTGTCCCGTCTCCCACATTCAGTCTATTTTCCAAGTGATGTGTCTCAGTCATTGGTGGCTTCCCATAATACAGCAACAAAATGCCAGAATAGAAGCCAAATCCCTTGCTGTCATACGCAAGATATTACATGACCCGACTTGTGTCTCCTTACTCATTTCCTACCACTTACCTTCCTCACTGCCCTCCAGTCACACCTACCTTTTGCTTTCCTAGAACATGCCGTGCATGTCCATGTGTCAGATCTTTGCTCTTGGCCTTCCTTTTGCCTAGAATGCTCTTTAATGTAGTCATTTGCATAACTTATTTCCTCACTCCTTCTGGTTTCTGTTCAGATGTTATCTCCATGGGAGACCTGGGTTCGATCCCTGGGTTGGGAAGATCCCCTGGAGAAGGGAAAGGCTACCCACTCTAGTATTCTGGCCTAGAGAGTTCCATGGACTGTATGGTCCATAGGGTCACAAAGCAACTTTCACTTCACTTCACCATTCTTAGCTTCCTCACTTCCCTCCAGCCACACCTGCCTTTTGCTTTCCTAGAACATGTCGTACATGCTCACGTGTCAGATCTTTGCTCTGGCTTTCCTTTTGCCTACAGTGCTCTTTTTTGTAGTTATTTACATAATTTATTTCCTCACTACTTCTGGTTTCTCTTCAGATGTTATCTCCACAGGCTGCACCTGACCACCTTATCAAAATAGCACCTATCTTGTTGCTCTTTATTCACTTATTCCATGCTTTTTAACTCATAGCATTTATTCTTATGTAAATTTTTATTGTAGATTTATTTGCTCATTTATGTATTATCTTTGTTGGATGATGAATCCATGAGTTAAATTCAATAATTTTTGGCTGAAACCAGGGGCAGATATTTTTAATTATCTAGAGCAATAGGTGGTTATGATTCATTAAGTCTTTCCTAATACTCTTTCTCACAAAAGAAATTTGAGATAGACGTAGAAGGAGTGAGATTGAAATGGTATTTGATTAAATGTGAAACCATATTCCTTAGTTTGCATCCACCTAGCAACCCAAAGTGTTTGAAAGATAACTGACAGACTGATAAACAGCAAATCGAACCAGCCTAGTCTTGACCAGATGCCAGGTTAAAGTCTGGCCCATTTAAAATATGAAAAGAAGGCTTAGATCTGAGTGCTCTGTAACTACATCTAAAGTTATTTAAATAAAAGGCAGCTGAAATTGAAACAAAAATCTTATAGTAAATGGAATTCAGGAGCCAAGAGAGTACAATATTATTTTAAGATCTAGGAAAATTGTTGTTGTTGTTCAGTCATTAAGTCATGTCCAACTCTTTGCGACCCCATGATTGCAGTGCGCCAGGCTTCCCTGTCCTTCACCATCTCCCAAAACCTCCCCAAACTCATGCCCATTGAGTCGGTGATCCTATCTAACCATCTCATCCTCTGTCCTCCCCTTCTCCTCCTGCTTTCAGTCTTTCGCAGCATCAGGGTATTTTCCAGTGAGTCAGCTCTTCACATCACGTGATCAAAGTATTGGAGCTTCAGCTTCAGCATCCAGTGAATATTCAGGATTGATTTCCTTTAGGATTGACTGTTTTGATCTCCTTGCTTCCCACTTGGAAAAATTGGCTAGAGGTTATTTTACAAGAAGATCCCCTGGAGGCGGAAATGGCAACCCACTCCAGTATTCCTCCCTGGAAAATGTCATGGACAGAGGAGCCTGGTAGGGCCACAGTCCATGGGGTCATGAAGAGTCAGAGACAGTAGATCAACTGAGTACACACGAAAATTAAAGCCTAAATTGTCTTTTTTTGTGTGTTAGAGGCACATGTTTTCCGTCAGATGTGCTGTCATCAGTACTACCGGTGTATTCTGGGTGGGATTTGAAGGCAGACTTTATGCCTAAGGAAAAAGAAGTGTCATCGAGATCCCTCCCTGGCCTCCCTAGTATCAGCATAATCCCAGAAATGCTATTCTGCTGACCAAAGTGAAAACACAGTGTGTGTCAGCTCTGATTCTACTGCTCAGAGCTCCTTTCCTTTCTGTCCCATGTGGAGGCTGTGCAGTGAAGTGACTAGAAGCTTGGCCTCAGGAGCTGGACTAAATGAGTTTGAATTCTGGCTCTTACATAGATTTATGACCTTGGACAAATTATGGGATCTTTGTGTTTTCTCACTTTTCTCATTTATATAAGGTAAATAATGTTAGTTTCAACCTCACAAAAAATACACTTACAGTGTTTGGTGAGGATTGTTATGAGTTAATATGTGTAACTAGAACAGCGCTAGTTGTGTAGTAAGTTCTTACATAAGGGTTGTTTTTATCATATATGCTTTGGTTCTGCCCATGAAGCTTCCATGGAGCATTTCTTAGTAGAAAGGGTTTTGTTTTCTCTTTCATGCTTAAAGATATAAAATAGCAGCTTATGAAGAGACAAAGAAATACATGTTCAAGTTCAGAACCTTTAGGCCTCTGGAGTCATTTGTCCTAAAACAGAACTCAGGCTTCATTTTTCTATCTAGTGCTGTTCTGTTGATAAGTACTGAGTTTTCCTTCTTGACAAAAAGAAGTTTTCCTTCTTTGCTATTTCCTTGATTTTTTCCCTTAAGCCAGACCCTAGTATAAGTTAAATGTATCAGGAATGAAGCAATTTTCCCTTAGCCAAAGAAGCTGACAAAGCAATACCCTGCATGTGAGATTCTAGCTCCTACTGGATTTGCCATTTTGCTTCATCTGCTGCTGCTGCTGCTGCTGCTAAGTCGCTTCAGTCATGTCCGACTCTGTGCGATCCCATAGACGGCAGCCCACCAGGCTCCTCCATCCCCAGGATTCTCCAGGCAAGAATACTGGAGTGGGTTGCCATTTCCCTCTCCAATGCATGAAAGTGAAAAGTGAAAGTGAAGTCGCTCAGTCGTGTCCGACGTGATGCAGGCACAAACAAATACAGGTTTGAAGATTTGCCTCATGGATAAAGATGAGACTTGCCCTGTGTTGTTGAGGAAGATAGATCATAGCAAAAAGGTAGAGTTTTGCTGTTATATGAAGAACAGTTGGAGCTAAATGAAATACCCATAATTATTTTTATGGAAAATAATTTATTAGTTGGAAAAGATAGGAAAAGCATAAGGGAATTGAAGCAGAAGCAAACTAAATTCCTGCTCACATTAAGAATCTGTCTCTAAGAGCTTTAAGTGCCCCTGTGTGGTTCTTAGCTAGAGTAGATCATGGTTCTCTCTGCCAGTTCTGTAACTTATATCTCCTTTTAATGTGGAATTATCACACTGTGTTACATTTCCGATTCACAGATCTATTTTTATGTGAGAGTAGAGAATTGTGTGTCTCCATTACTTGGCATGGCCCTGGGATTATTTCTTGGTTATTGAATAAATGAAATGCCTGACAGAATTAAATTTCTCATTTAGGTAATTTTAACAAAAAAATGATACTCTAAAATGAATCATATTGTGTTGTCTTAGCATTTCTAACATCAAAAATTAATTTCCTCAGTTGGCACTCTGTGTTAGTTACCACCAACCCTTTGCTATAATCTGCAATTTTGCATAAATCACAGAGGTAATGATAGCCTAGAAGATTGTACAGGGGGCTGGCTCCCAGTGAACAATCCTTGATTGACTGCAGACTCTTATATAGTCAGAAGCATTTCTTGCCCAGCAGCTAATTACTAACTTCTAACAGAACTCTATGATTCTAGGAGATAGGTCCTGTCTTTTGTTCTTATTATATCTTACAAATATGATGTAAAACACTGGGCACAATAAAGTTGCTTCAGATCTGATCAGATCAGATCAGTTGCTCAGTTGTGTCCGACTCTCTGTGACCCCATGAATCCCAGCACGCTAGGCCTCCCTGTCCATCACTAACTCCCGGAGTTCACTCAGACTCACATCCATCGAGTCAGTGATGCCATCCAGCCATCTCATCCTCTGTCGTCCCCTTCTCCTCCTGCCCCCAATCCCTCCCAGCATCAGAGTCTTTTCCAATGAGTCAACTCTTCATATGAGGTGGCCAAAGTACTGGAGTTTCAGCTTTAGCATCATTCCTTCCAAAGAAATCCCAGGGCTGATCTCCTTCAGAATGGACTGGTTGGATCTCCTTGCAGTCCAAGGGACTCTCAAGAGTCTTCTCCAACACCACAGTTCAAAAGCATCAATTCTTCGGCGCTCAGCCTTCTTCACAGTCCAGCTCTCACATCCATACATGACCACAGGAAAAACCGTAGCCTTGACTAGACGAACCTTTGTTGGCAAAGTAAGGTCTCTGCTTTTCAATATGCTATCTAGGCTGGTCATAACTCCTTAAGGAGTAAGCGTCTTAATTTCATGGCTGCAGTCACCATCTGCAGTGATTTTGGAGCTTAAGACTCTTCTTATAGAACATTTTTACCTAGATTTGTGTGATAGAGAAAAGGAGGCCTGAGCCCAAGCTGTTATCATATCACTAAGAGGATAAAAGTGAGTGTGAGAAAAAGTCATCTGAGTGTCAAAGATATGCGTCATTCTGTGGAGTGGCTGCGGTAACTTGTTGGTTCTGATTATCCTAGGGAAAAAGATACGGCACTAGAAATGACTAGGTGCAGCAAGCCCTGGGATTCACTGAAGAATGCCACAATTGAAAACAGAAATGACAAAATTTTCACAATGCCGAGTAAGACAGGTCAAATAAGAGTAGGGTTAGGACAGCTAGTTCTCAGGAACAGGGATGAGGTTTTGTTGTTTAGTCACTAAACTGTGTCCAACATTTTGTGAACCCATGGACTGTAGCCTTCCAGGTCGTCTGTCCCTTGGATTCTTCAGGGAAGAATACTGGAGTGGGTTGCCATTTCCTTCTCCATGGGATCTTCGTGACTCAGGGATCGAACCTGCATCTCTTGCATCTACCTGCACTGGCAGGCAGGTTTATTACCAGCTGAGCCACCAGGGACGTTCAAAATATTTTTTCTTTATTGATTTGGCTGTGCTGAGTCTTAGTTGTGACGTGCTCGATCTTCCTTGCTGCAGCATGCAGGATCTTGAGTTGTGACATGTGGGATCTAGTTCCTCTGTCAGGGATCAAACCTGGTCACCCTGCATTGGGAGCATGGAGTCTTAACCACAGGACCACCAGACCACCATGGGAGTCCCTCCAGGAACAGGTATCCAGGGGCAAATGCAGAAGAGTCTGAGGCATTATTTGAACACATTTATTCTTTGACTGTGTGGATCACAATAAACTATGGAAAATTCTGAAAGAGATGGGAATACCAGACCACCTGATCTGCCTCTTAAGAAATCTGTATGCAGGTCAGGAAGCAACAGTTAGAACTGGTCATGGAACAACAGACTGGTTCCAAATAGGAAAAGGAGTACGTCAAGGCTGCATATTGTCACCATGTTTATTTAACTTATATGCAGAGTACATCATGAGAAATGCTGGACTGGAAGAAACACAAGTTGGAATCAAGATTGCCGGGAGAAATATCAATAACCTCAGATATGCAGATGACACCACTCTTATGGCAGAAAGTGAAGAGGGGCTAAAAAGCCTCTTGATGAAAGTGAAAGTGGAGAGTGAAAAGGTTGGCTTAAAGCTCAACATTCAGAAAACGAAGATCATGGCATCTGGTCCCATCACTGCATGGGAAATAGATGGGGAAACAGTGGAAACAGTGTCAGACTTTGTTTTTGGCTCCAAAATCACTGCAGATGGTGACTGCAGCATGAAATGAGCTTGCTCCTTGGAGGAAGGGGGCTGGGGGGGGGGGGGGGGGCCTCCAAAATCACTGCAGATGGTGACTGAGCCATGATGCGCTTGCTCCTTGGAAGGAAAGTTATGACCAACCTAGATAGCATATTCAAAAGCAGAGACATTACTTTACCAACAAAGGTTCGCCTAGTCAAGGCTATGGTCTTTCCTGTGGTCATGTATGGATGTGAGAGCTGGACTGTGAGGAAGGCCTAACGCCGAAGAATTGATGCTTTTGAACTGTGGTGTTGGAGAAGACTCTTGAGAGTCCCTTGGACTGCAAGAAGATCCAACCTGTCCATTCTGAAGGAGATCAATCCTGGAATTTCTTTAGAAGGAATGATGCTGAAGCTGAAACTCCAGTATTTTGGCCACCTCATGCGAAGAGTTGACTCATTGGAGAAGACTCTGATGCTGGGAGGGATTGAGGGCAGGAGGAGAAGGGGACGACAGAGGATGAGATGGCTGGATGGCATCACTGACTCGATGGATGTGAGTCTCAGTGACCTCCGGGAGCTGGTGATGAACAGGGAGGCCTGGCGTGCTGCAATTCATGGGGTCGCAAAGAGTTGGACACGACTAAGCGACTGATCTGATCTGATAACTCACTGAACTATGTATCACTCAGTTCCTTAATGAAATCATTAGTAATGATGAAGTGGGAGGTTTTGGTTTCATTTTGGTTTAAATTTTTTTTTTTTTTTCAAGGATTTGGGATGCTCTCATTTGGTGGTTTTTTAATTATTATTTTTTTCACTGTGCTGGATCTTCATTGAGGCACTCAGTGCACTCAAGCTATTCACTGTGGTGCGTGCACTTCTCTACTTGACACAGGTGGGCTCAGCAATTGCAGCACAGGCTTAGTTGTGGCATGTGGGATTTAGTTTCCTCACCAGGGATTCAACCCGGGCCCCTTCATTGGGAACATAGAGTCTTATCCACTAGACCACCAGGGAAGTCCCAGGGGTCTCTCATTTGGAACAAAAGAATGCTTGCTATGCTATGCTAAGTCACTTCAGTCGTGTCCAACTCTGTGCGATCCCATAAACGGCAGCCCACCAGGCTCCCCCATCCCTGGGATTCTCCAGGCAAGAACACTGGAGTGGGTTGCCATTTCCTTCTCCAAGGCATGAAAGTGAAAAGTGAAAGTGAAGTTGCTCAGTCGTGTCCGACTCTTAGCGACCCCATGGACTGCAGCCTAACAGGAGTGGGCTGTTAACATCTAAGGGAAGTTTTCTAAATATCGGAAAACTATATTAAGATAGAGATGGGAGGATGCTTCATAATTCTGGTGCCTTGGGATGGTTCTAAACATATACTTTACATATGTTGATTGTTTACAGCTTGTACTTACTTTTAGTAACTACATGTCTTTAATAATATTTGTTTAATAAATAGCTACTGAGAGTTCTCTCAGTGTATGCAAGATACTGAACAAGACTTTGAAAGGAAAACTGATACAAAGGACACGGCTTTAATGGCACCCCACTCCAGTACTCTTGCCTGGAAAATCCCATGGACAGAGGAGCCTGGTAGGCTGCGGTCCATGGGGTTGCGAAGAGTCGGACATGACTGCCCGACCTCACTTTCACTTTTCACTTTCATGTGTTGGAGAAGGAAATGGCAACCCATTCCAGTGTTCTTGCCTGGAGAATCCCAGGGACGGAGAAACCTGGTGGGCTGCCGTCTATGGGGTCGCATAGAGTCGGACACAACTGAAGCGACTTGGCAGCAGCGGCAGCAGACTTTGTGATGTTAGACCCCAGGTGATGGTGAAAGGAGGAGGGACTTCATAGATGATGCCAAGTTTCTGGGCAGAAAATGCCAAGGAAGGTGGTGCCATTACAAGAGTAGATAACATAGGCAGGATAGCAGGTTTGCAGTGGCATTTGCAGCTAGCAGACATGAAGGAGGACACAATGAGTGAAGGAATTTGGGTTTTAGTTCCTATATCCTCTATTTATATTTATGTGTGGCACTTGGACAAGTAGATCTTGAGTAAAAGAAAAAGAATAGAGTTAACAGAGTCTGTTTGAAAGTCATATGAGGAAATATAACTTCTAAAGGCATAGGAGCCATTCATATGTTCCAAGGGAAATGGTATGGAATGGAAAATCATAGAACCTTGGGAAATAGGTGACAAGGAGAGGATAGAAATGGCAAAGGAATTTGGAGGAAAAAAGGAGCCCAGTCTTGTGGCAGTCAAGAGAGCAGAGTTATGGAAGCAGGCATGGGGTGACTAACAATGCGATGATTGGAGAAAGAATGAGTGACTCCATCATAAACAAGATGCATCATTATTCAGGGAAAATGGTGTTAAAATCAGCAATAAAAATTGCTAAGTTGATTTTTTAACACTAGAATAGGTTTTATATTTTCATCCAGCTTACCATTAATATGAATTTTATTTGTCTTGGTAACTCAAGCACTGATCATTCAAATTGTGAATTATGAGTGGCAATGTGTTCTAGCAAGTGTTTGGCATAGTGTTTGGTCATGCTGCTGCTGCTGCTGAGTCGCTTCAGTCGTGTCCGACTCTGTGCGATCCCATAGATGGCAGCCCACCAGGCTCCCCTGTCCCTGGGACTCTCCAGGCAAGAATACTGGAGTGGGTTGCCTTTTCCTTCTCCAATGCATGAAAGTGAAAAGTGAAAGCGAAGTTGCCCAGTCGTGTCCGACTCTTAGTGACCCCATGGACTGGAGCCCACCAGGCTCCTCCGTCCATGGGATTTTCCAGGCAAGAGTACTGGGGTGGGGTGCCATTGCCTTTGGTGTTTTGACCTTGCATCGGGCATTTTCGTTTACTTAAACATTTGCATAGAATAAAATTTATTTAAACAGTTGCATAGAGTAAAATTCACTTTTTTGGTGTTTAGTTCCATCAATTTAGACAAATGTACAGTCATACAACAACCACTAATACTAAAATTCCCCAGGACTGATCCGTATATATAGTATTATGAAAGTGTTAGTGGCTGAGTTGTATCCGACTCTTTGTGACCCCGTGGACTGTGGCCCACCAGGCTCCTCTGTCCATGGAATTCTCCAGACAAGAATATTGGATTGGGTTGCCATTGTCTTTTCCAGAGGTTCTTCCCAACCCTGGGATTGAACCTGGGTCTTCTGCATTGCAGGTAGATTCTTTGCCATCTGAGCCATCGGTTCAGTTCAGTTCAGTTCAGTCACTCACTCATGTCTGACTCTCTGCGACCCCGTGAACTGCAGCACGCCCGGACTCTCTGTCCATCACCAACTCCCAGAGTCCACCCAAACCCATGTCCATCGAGTCAATGATGCCATCCAACCATCTCATCCTCTGTCGTCCCTTTCTCCTCCCGCCCTCAATCTTTGCCAGCATCAGGATCTTTTCAAATGAGTCAGCTCTTTACATCAGGTGGCCAAAGTATTGGAGTTTAAGCTTCAAAATCAGTCCTTCCAATGAACACCCAGGATTGATCTCCTTTAGAATGGACTGGTTGGATCTCCTTGCAGTCCAAGGGACTCTCAGGAGTCTTCTCCAACACCACAGTTCAAAAGCATCAGTTCTTTGGCACTCAGCCTTCTTCACAGTCCAACTCTCACATCCATACATGACCACCTGAAAAACCATAGCCTTGACTAGACGGACCTTTGTTGGCAAAGTAATGTCTCTGCTTTTGAATATGCTATCTAAGTCGGTCATAACTTTTCTTCCAAGGAGTAAGCGTCTTTTGATTTCATGGCTGCAGTCACCATCTGCAGTGATTTTGGAGCCCAGAAAAATAAAGTCAGCCACTGTTTCCACTGTTTCCACATGTATTTGCCATGAAGTGATGGGACCAGATGCCATGATCTTAGTGTTCTGAATGTTGAGCTTTAAGCCAACTTTTTCACTCTCCACTTTCACTTTCATCAAGAGGCTCTTTAGTTCTTCTTCACTTTCTGCCATAAGGGTGGTGTTATCTGCATATCTGAGGTTATTGATATTTCTCCTGGCTATCTTGGTTCCAGCTTGTGCTTCCTCCAGTCCAGCGTTTCTTATGATGTACTCTGCATATAAGTTAAAAAGCAGGATGACAATATACAGCCTTGACGAACTCCTTTTCCTATTTGGATCCAGTCTGTTGTTCCATGTCCAGTTCTAACTGTTGCTTCCTGACCTGCATACAGGTTTCTCAAGAGGCAGGTTAGGTGGTCTGGTATGCCCATCTCTTTCACATTTTTCAACAGTTTATTGTGATCCACACAGTCAAAGGCTTTGGCATAGTCAATAAAGCAGAAATAGATGTTTTTCTGGAACTCTGCTTTTTCGATGATCCAGCGGATGTTGGCAATTTATCTCTGGTTCCTCTGCCTTTTCTAAAATCAGCTTGAACATCTGGAAGTTCACAGTTCACATATTGCTAAAGCCTGGCTTGGAGAATTTTAAGCATTACTTTCCTAGCGTGTGAGATGAATGCAGTTGTGCGGTAGTTTGAGCATTCTTTGGCATTGCCTTTCTTTGGGATTGGAATGCAAACTGACCTTTTCTGGTCCTGTAGCCACTGCTGAGTTTTCCAAATTTGCTGGCATATTGAGTGCAGCACTTTCACAGCATCATCTTTCAGAATTTGAAATAGCTCAACTGGAATTCCATCACCTCCACTAGCTTTGTTCGTAGTTATGCTTCCTAAGGCCCACATGACTTCACATTCCAGGATGTCTGGCTCTAGGTGAGTGATCACACCATCGTGATTACCTCGGTCATGAAGATCTTTCCTGTACAGTTCTTCTGTGTATTCTTGCCACCTCTTCTTAATATCTTCTGTTTCTATTAGGTCCCTACCATTTCTGTCCTTTATTGTGCCCATCTCTGCATGAAATGTTCCCTTGGTATCTCTAATTTTCTTGAAGAGATCTTTAGTCTTTCCCATGCTATTGTTTTCCTCTATTTCTTTGCATTGATTGCTGAGGAAGGCTTTCTTATCTCTCCTTGCTATTCTTTGGAACTCTGCATTCAAATGGGTATGTCTTTCCTTTTCTCCTTTGCCTTTCACTTCCCTTCTTTTCACAGCTATTTGTAAGGCCTCCCCAGACAGCCATTTTGCTTTTTTGTATTTCTTTTCCATGGGGATGGTCTTGATCCCTGTCTCCTCTACAATGACATGAACCTCCATCCATAGTTCATCAGGCACTCTGTCTATCAGATCTAGTCCCTTAAATCTATTTCTCACTTCCACTGTATAGTCATAAGGAATTTGATTTAGGTTGTACCTGAATGGTCTAGTGGTTTTCTCCACCTTCTTCAACATAAGTCTGAATTTGGCCATAAGGAGTTTATGATCTGAGCCACAGTCAGCTCCCAGTCTTGTCTTTGCTGACTGTATAGAGCTTCTCCATTTTTGGCTGCAAAGAATATAATCAATCTGATTTCGATGTTGACCATCTGACGATGTCCATGTGTAGAGTCTTCTCTTGTGTTGTTGGAAGAGGGGGTTTGCTATGACCAGTGCGTTCTCTTGGCAGAACTCTATTAGCCTTTGCCCTGCTTCATTCTGTACTCCAAGGCCAAATTTGCCTGTTACTCCAGGTGTTTCTTGACTTCCTACTTTTGCATTCCAGTCCCCTATAATGAAAAGGACATCTTTTTTGAGTGTTAGTCTAGAAGGTCTTGAACCATCAGGGAAGCCCCTATATAGTATTGTGGATACTGTTTAAAGTCCTTTTTTAGATTACTTATCATGAAGTGAGTTGGATTTTCTTGAATCTGCTGTTTGCAAGATACTTCTGCTAGGGTTTTGGGAAGACATTCTGGGCAGTCTTCAGATTTTTTTATTCACCACCTTGACAGAGTCAAACCATTTCCTTCTTAAACGGCTCCTCCGAGTCTTTGTGTTACCACTCACTGTGAACTATGCGAGGTGCAAGAGGGCTTCTTCTGCCTTTATTCCTACATGCAATAGGAGAGAGAGATTTTGCAATTTGCTATGACCTCCTTCACCTTCAAGAAGTATATTTTTGTAATCATTTTTTCAGCGATCTGCCACTACTGGCCATTTTGTTATTATTTGAACTTCTTTCTGCCTTTCTCCCTGTGTGATATCTACTAACTCTGCTGCACCTGGGCACTGTTACATATTTTTGGAGTTTGTGAAAAATATGTCTTCTAGTTTTGCTAAAAAGAGGGATTGTGCAGTTTTTGTTGTTGTCATTAACTGTGTAATTTTGCATGTTATCTGGGAGGAGCAGATAGAAGATCCTGTTCAACACATCCATGTTCTTACTGGAAGTCCTTCCTTTAACTTCTCTCATCACTGCCTTTCTCTCATTCCCTTTCCTTGGCTCACACATTAAGCTCTGGCATCCCTCATACTGCCAACTCGTCTTATTCCTACATCACTTTATTAAAGAGTGGAGTACTTCCTGTTATATCCTAGACCATGTCATCATCTCCTGAACATATAATTTCAAAGTTGACCTACTTTTTCCTGCTATCCTTTTGACTTGAAATGCCCTTTTATTCTTTCCCTGATTAGTATACTCTTGTTCATACTTCATGAGCTAAAAATGTGTATTGACTCCTTTAGGAAGCCTTCTTTGACATCTCCTCAGCTGTTGTTGTTTCTCACTCTTTGTGACTTCATGGACTGCAGCACACCAGGCTTCCCTGTCCTGTAGTCTCTCCTGGAGTTTGCTCAAATTCATGTACACTGAGTCAGTGATGCTGTCTAATCATCTCATCCTCTGCTACCTCCTTCTCCTTTTTTCTTCAGTCTTTCCCAGCATCAGGGTCTTTTCCAATGAGTCAGCTCTTTGTATCAGGTGGCCAAAGTACAGGAGCTTCAGCTTCAGCATCCTTCTAAAGGGTATTCAGGGTTGATTTCCCTTACGATTGACTACTTTGATCTCCTTGTGATCCAAAGGACTCTCAAGAGTCTTCTCCAGGACCACAATTTTAAAGCCTCAATTCTTCAGCCTTCTTCATGGTCTAACTCTCAAATCCATACATGACTACTGGAAAAACCATAGCTTTGACCATAAGGACCTTTGTAAGCAAGGCGATATCTCTGCTTTTTAATACACTAATACACTATCTAGGTTGGTCATAGCTTTCCTTCCAAGGAGAAGCATCTTTTAATTTCATGTCTGCAATTACCATCCACAGTGATTTTTAAGCCCAAGAAAATAAAACCTGTCATTGCTTCCACTTTTTCCCCTTTCATTTGCCATGAAGTGAGGCAAATCAGTCTCTCACCTGTGTTTCCACAGCACACTGTCCCATTTTCACTGCACTTACTTTGTTGCTTTCAATATTTATAGATCTTATTATCAAGCCAGTGAGTATACCCTACATCTATGTATTGGCCTGTCAGTATAAAACTTTCAAATCCTTGGTTTCTTGGACTCTACTTGCAAATCTCCTATGATGAACAGCACACCTTCATTTGGTCTCATTTGACTTTCTACTGGTCAACTGAAGGGTGCAATATTTTGAGTCACTAGATTTCCATATTTAGCTTTTGCTTGCAAAGTATTTTGATAATTTCAAAGCAATTTTACTATTCTTAGGATGTTACTGGAACTCCTCTAGAATTTAAGCCTCATTAAAAAAAAAAACAACTCAGTAATTACTAATAGAAGTTATTCTGCATTCCAGGTGATGCAACTGTGACAATAACTCACAGATATACCCCCAAAGAGCAACTGAAGATCCATACTCTGTTGGCAGATGTTATCATAGTTGCTGCAGGTAAGTCTTTAGTGCCTGTTATTTGTTGAAATATCACATCAGCAGACTAATTCCTTCCCTGGTTGCTGACATGTCTATAAGAATAGCTTCTTGGAAGAATTAGGTATATGTACAACTAACTTCCATTCTGTCTTTTGGTAGTCATGATATTGGTCCATTATGCCTGTGTTAGCATTTGTTACTTCATTATGGGAAACCAAAACAGTCTTTGGAATGACAGATTAAGCACAAGAATGAACGTGTACTTTGACAATTACTTTGAAGGTGTAATTGGTTCCAAACATGAATAAGTTAAGAGGAGACTGGTAGGAAATGCTGTTGAAAAGGTAGTCAGGGCTAGCTCATGTAGGATCTTGTAAACCCTCCACAGACTTTCATATAAGCCAGGGATGGCTGTGAGCAAAAGATTGATATGGTTTGGCTTATGTTTTTAAAATATTACTTATATTGTGTCAAGGAGAATTGATTCTAGAACAGTAAGAGTAGAAACAGAGAGAATAGTTATGCACTTCTATTTAATGAATCTCGATTTTCCCTTAATTTGTTTTATATTCAAACATACAAAGTAATTCTACCCTTCACTTCTAGCTTTACTCTTGCCATGTAGTATTTCTGCATTACAGACGACTGTGATGCTTCTTGTTTTATCCAAGGCTTGAATGGGGGCATTTTTCACTTTGTTTATCAATTAGATGTTACTGATAATTTCAAGACTTTACAGTTAAATTGTTGAATATTTACAAACTACAAAGGGAGGGTAAAAGTTCCAGAAGAAATTGAGTTTGATGAAGAGAATGATAATAGTTTAAATTAGTTTCAATCAAGTTTAACTCACTTTTTAAATAGTATAGTCCCTTCTCTGGAACTCAGAATATATATGTGATGATTCCAGGTGGAGTAATTTGCCTCTTTGTAGAGTAAAAATAGAAATATTACATTTTCATGAAGTCACCAGTAAACTGGTAAAGCTAATCACATTTCCTGTTTTTCTAAAAAATTATATTCAAGAGATATCAAATGCAAATTTTCGAACTGAGTTAACATAAGTAAGACATCAGATGTTTAGAGAGGCAATAAAAGTTTTTATACCGTAGGTCAACATTAAGTAAAATGCTGTGTAGCAGCTGATATATTAGCAGAGACAAATACGGACTCCTTTTTAGAAATACTAGGATTCACACACAAGTCTAAGGATTTGGTGAGCAGAGAGAAATTAGAGCGATCTTCCTGGTTTATGTCTAACTTTAGACAGAATGAAATTACATTATCTTTAAAAGGTGCTGTTGGCTCCAGTATTACCAACGTGTAAAGACTGTTTCACCATTGACCTCATTTCCCATATATCAATTATGACATTAAATGCATATTTTCTTCTAGTGGAGTAACATCCCTCAGTGTTCATTCAGTTCATGTTTTTTTTTTTTTTTTTTTGATAAAAAATGACAAATGTGTAATCAAAATCCTCTTTTCAGAACCAGTGACATTCTTTGTGACTAAATCAAAGCTTATGTCACAAGTATACATTCTTGAGTTCCTGCTATGGACTCACCATATGCTCCTTTGTAAAGGCTTAAATTAGTACATAGTAAAAGGCAAAGGAACAAGAGATAAAATTACCAACATCCATTAGATCATAGAAAAAGCAAGAGAGTTCCAGAAAAACATCTACTTCTGCTTCATTTACTATGCTAAAGCCTTTGACTGTGTGAATCACAACAAACTGTGGAAAATTCTTCAAGAGATGGGAATACCACACCACCTTGCCTATCTCCCAGGAAACCTGTATTCAGGTCGAGAAACAACAGATAGAACCAGACATGGAACAACTGACTGGTTCCAAACTGGGAAAGGAGTACATCAAGGCTGTATGTTGTCACCCTGCTTGTTTAACTTCTGTGCAGAGTACATCATGTGAAGTGCTGAGCTGGATGAAGCACAAGCTGGAATCAAGACTGCCGGGAGATATATCAATAACCTCAGATATGTGATGATACCACCCTTATGGCTGCTGCTGCTAAGTCACTTCAGTCGTGTCCGACTCTGTGTGACCCCATGGACGGCAGCCCACCAGGCTCCCCTGTCCCTGGGATTCTCCAGGCAAGAACACTGGAGTGGGTTGCCATTTCCTTCTCCAATGCATGAAAGTGAAAAGTGAAAGTGAAGTCGCTCAGTCGTGTCTGACTCTTAGCGACCCCATGGACTAGAGCCTACCAGGATCCTCCGTCCATAGGATTTTCCAGGCAAAAGTACTGAGGTGGGGTGCCATTGCCTTCCCCGACCCTTATGGCAGGGTGAACTAAAAAGCCTTTTGATGAAGGAGAAAAAGGAGAGTGAAAAAGTTGGCTTAAAACTCAACATTCAGAAAACTAAGATCATGGCATCACATCCCATCAGTTCATGGCAAATAGATGAGAAAACAATGGAAACAGTAAGAGAATTTATTTCGGGGGGATACAAAATCACTGCAGGTGGTGTCTGCAGCCATGATATTAAAAGATGCTTGCTTCTTGAAAGAAAAGCTATGACAAACCTAGACAGCATGTTAAAAAGTAGAGACATTACTTTGCCAACAAAAGTCCATCTAGTCAAAACTATGTTTTTTCCAGTAGTCATGTATGGATGTGAGAGTTGGACTATAAATAAGGCTGAGCACCTAAGAATTGATGCTTTCAAACTATGGTGTTGGAGAAGACTCTAGAGAGTCCCTTGGACTGCAAGGAGATCAAACCAGTCAATCCTAAAGAAAATCAATCCTGAATGTTCATTGGAAGGAATGATGCTGAAGCTGAAGCTATAGTACTTTGGCCACCTGATGGGAAGAGCTGACTCATTTGAAAAGACCCTGATGCTGAGAAAGATTGAGGGCAGGAGGAGAAGGGGAAGACAGAGGACAAGATGGTTGGATGGCATCACCGACTCAATGTACATGAATTTGAGCAAGTTCCAGGAGATGGTGGAGGACAGGGAATCCTGGCGTGCTTCGGTCCATGGGGTTGCAAAGAGTCAGACATGACTGAGTGACTGAACAAAAATAACAAATCAGCACTGAATACAAGGGGTTAAAAATAATACAGAAAAAGACAAAGGAAAATAAGAGAAGGGAAAGGAGGAGCCAAGCCTATATAAAATGAACAAGTGAAAGTGTTAGTCCATCAGTCATGTCCAACTCTTTTGAACTGCTTGAACAGTAGTAGCCGGTCAGGCTCCTCTGTCCATGGAATTCTCCAGGCAAGAATACTAGAGTGGGTAGCCATTCCTTTCTCCAGAGGATCTTCCCCACCCAGGGAGGTAACCCAGGTCTCTTGCATTGCAGGCTGATTCTTCACCCTCTGAGCCACCAAGCCAGGAGGTACTCAGGCCCCTAGCGGTAGAGCCTGTGTGGAGACTATAAGCAGCAGCCATCCTGCTCAGGATAGCCTCTTACCACCAGAGGGCGCCAGTCAGGTGTGCAGCTACTGCAAACAGCCAGCTGGACACCCTCCATCCTTATGCTGAGGGAGAAGACATTTTGAATGAAAGCAGTGCAATCAGGTCTTGCTCCTGCCTTATATTCTAGTTCTAATGCCTCCAACTGTTAATAGATACTAAAGTATTCTGAAGGCTGGAAGACTGCCCTATACAAAGCCCTCCCGTCATTCCCAAGAAATAAATATTTGGATAATGGGAAATTTCTGGGAATAAAATTGAGAAATTATAAGAAATAACTAAAGATTGCTACATTTCCACTTCCTTAATAAACACCTGGAGAATTTAAGGGTAAAATATGTAGATATTAGTAAATGATGGTAAAGTATAAATCAATGTAAAAAAGAAATTCCATATAACCAGATGATAAGAAAGAAATATTTCTAAAATGACCACATCATCATGTGTGGGGAATAAACAAATACAATTAGCAGTGGGTATTAAAGAAGGAGATAGTGATCTAATAGCAGAGTTGCTGGAACAGGGAGGGCTGGATCGTTATCATAACGAAGATGTCAGCATATGTGGAAGCAGTTGCATCTAAAAGTCGGGAACAGTAGAAGGAGGAGCAGGGTGTAATGTATCAGAAAGTTTAATAATGTTTGAGAAATGACAGTACAGAATGTAATGATAAAATCTCAGAATGGGCTTGAACAAGAAAAAGGTAAAAAAGGAAATCGTTTTGTGAAGATCCTGGGGCATGAATAAAATTAGCTTGTATTAACCTCACCCCTCCAGTTTCTCAAATTCCCATAGGTTTAACTATGCATCCCTTACTTTTTAAATACCTACTTTCAAAAATCAAGAATTGGACTAATTTAGAAGCTCAGATTTGAAAATCAGATCATCAGACTGCTTCCCAAGTAGCACTCGTGGTAAAGAACCCGCCTGCCAATGCAGGAGACATAACGAGACAAAGGTTCGATCCCTGGGTTGGGAACATTCCCTGGAAAAGGGAATGGCTACCCACTCCAGTATTCTTGCCTGGGGAATTCCATGGACATAGGAGCCTTGTGGGCTACAATCCATGGGGTTGCAAAGAGTCAGGACACAATTGAGTGACTAACACACAGAAGCTCAAATATGAAAATCAGATTGTCAAACTGCATTTAGAAATAAGAAGTTCAAGTCTCTATAGCTACAGCTGAGTTCACAGAAAGCATGACTCTGTTTCCAGGGTATTTTCCTGTACCATGCCTATAGTACTTAACACCTGTGTATGGTTGTCTGTCACCTTCACTAGGCTGGAGCAGGGACAGGGCTGGGTTCTGTTGTTGCTGGCTCTTTCTCTAGCCAAGTGCTTAGAACAGTAACTGACCCATAGTGGTACTCAGTAAATGTGTACTATATAACGAGCCTCCTTCCTCATGACCTTTGCCACAGGCGGAGATTGCTCCCCACAGTAATCCTTCTTGAGATTATAGTTGGAGCAAGGATTTCTTCAAATTGATAATAAACTTAGCTGATAAATATGTAAGAATACTTTTATAAGGATGAAATTGTTAGTCTAAGATATTGATTGATTTGCTTAGAGATAACATTATTTTTATGACTACTAAACTTCCTACTTTGTCATTGTAAATTGATAAAGCCATAAAAGTAAAGGATATGTTTATAAAAAATCAGTTCATGTCACTAGGTAGATGAATGGATTGATTTTAAAGATTAAAAAATTATTAAAATCAAAACTTAGAGCAGGATGAAGAAAATAAGGAGACTATTATAGACATCTAAAATATAGTAAGAAAGGAGAAAGATAATGGGATCAGATCAGATCAGATCAGATCAGTCGCTCAGTCGTGTCCGACTCTTTGCGACCCCATGAACCGCAGCACGCCAGGCCTCCCTGTCCATCACCAGCTCCCGGAGGTCACTCAGACTCGCATCCATCGAGTCAGTGATGCCATCCAGCCATCTCATCCTCTGTCGTCCCCTTCTCCTCCTGCCCTCAATCCCTCCCAGCATCAGAGTCTTCTCCAATGAGTCAACTCTTCGCATGAGGTGGCCAAAATACTGGAGTTTCAGCTTTAGCATCATTCCTTCCAAAGAAATCCCAGGATTGATCTCCTTCAGAATGGACTGGTTGGATCTCCTTGCAGTCCAAGGGACTCTCAAGAGTCTTCTCCAACACCACAGTTCAAAAGCATCAATTCTTCGGCGCTCAGCCTTCTTCACAGTCCAGCTCTCACATCCATACATGACCACAGGAAAGACCATAGCCTTGACTAGGCGAACCTTTGTTGGTAAAGTAATGTCTCTGCTTTTGAATATGCTATCTAGGTTGGTCATAACTTTCCTTCCAAGGAGCAAGCGTCTTTTAATTTCATGGCTGTAGTCACCATCTGCAGTGATTTTGGAGCCCAGAAAAACAAAGTCTGACACTGTTTCCACTGTTTCCCCATCTATTTCCCATGCAGTGATGGGACCAGATGCCATGATCTTCGTTTTCTGAATGTTGAGCTTTAAGCCAACCTTTTCACTCTCCACTTTCACTTTCATCAAGAGGCTTTTTAGCCCCTCTTCACATTCTGCCATAAGAGTGGTGTCATCTGCATATCTGAGGTTATTGATATTTCTCCCGGCAATCTTGATTCCAACTTGTGTTTCTTCCAGTCCAGCATTTCTCATGATGTACTCTGCATATACATTAAATAAACATGGTGACAATATGCAGCCTTGATGTACTCCTTTTCCTATTTGGAACCAGTCTGTTGTTCCATGACCAGTTCTAAAATATAGTAAGAAAGGAGAAAGATAATGGGAAGGGATAGATTAGAAGGTTGGAATTAACATGGCTCAGTGGGTAAAGAAGTTGCCTGCAATTTAGGAGACACAGGAGATGCAGGTTTGAATCCCTGGATCAGGAAGATCTTCTGGAGGAGCAAATGGCAACCCACTCCAGTATTCTTGCCTCGAGAATCCCATGGACAGAGGAGCCTGGCAGGCTGCAGTCCACGGGGTCACCAAGAGTTAGACACAACTGAGTTACTAAGCACACACACTCTGTGTAAAATAGATAATCAACCAGGACTTACTGTAAAGCACAAGGAACTCTACTCAATACTCTGTGATAACCTATATGGAAAAAGAATCTGAAAAAGAATATATATATATATATACACATGCATAAATGAGTCACCTTGCTGTACACCTGAAACTAACACAACATTGTAAATCAACTATACTCCAATATAAAACAAATTTTAAAAATAAAAATATAATTAGAGTATTAGTTGAATGAAAAGAAGTAGTTTAGGGGAAGGCTAAATTGGCTTTGTGTAAGATAATGATAAAATAGAGGAAAGTAGCCAGATTACGAAACCAGTTTTAAGAATATGGATAAAGCCTTTGGCTCACCCGCATCTCATGCATACAGGAGGCTGGGGGAGGTCTTTAGTTTGTAAGAGTTGTAGGAATCTTGATTATCCAGACAAGATAGGCAATGCTTTTCTCAGACATTGTCCAAAGGACCCTCCACCCATCTGAGTAAACTCTGTGGAATTAGCTTCATTCAGAAGATGAGCTGCTGAGTCAATGCCACTAGCATATTAACTTCTGGCTGCAGAGTGTCATAGCCGGTGAAAGCTGGTGTTTTGTCCACTAAGCTCTCTCCGCCAGCGTGATGAATGAACCTTCACAGTCATAACTGAAGCGTCGCTATTGCAACACTTTTAATGATGGACACTGTAATATAAAGCAGGATAAATGAGCAATTCACTAATTTGGAATATTCATACTTGTCATAAAATGCAAACTGACCAACTAACTTCTTTCCACTGCTTCTCCCATCATATTATCAAGTTTTAGACACACTCCCATTACACAACATCCTAGGCTCAGAGCTTTCCCTCTGGTAGGTTTCCTCCTCCTTGAAGCCAGGTTAGTAAATTTCAGGATGGCAGGATGTTCCAAGGGGTGGGGCATGGAAATACTCTACTCGACCATCTGAAGTTCATGCAACTCGGGAGTGGAGCTTGCTCCCTCACAGTCCTGGGTGCTTCCTGAATGGATGCTCACCCATTTCACGGTCTCACTGAAGCTACTGTTTCTTCTTGTATCCTATTTCTGATTCTTTATCTTGTCCCCTTGGCCTCTGTTTCTCCATTTAGAATTCCTTTCTGCTTTCCTAAATTTGTCATTTATCTCAATATTTTTTTCAATTATTTTCAATGCTATAGAGTAGTGTAAAAAGCACAGGCCTTGGGAATTTCCTGGTAGTCCAGTGGTTAGAACTCCAAGCTCTCATTGCCAAGGGCCTGGGTTCAATCCCTGGTTGGAGTTATTACTTTGTTATGTTTTTATGGCGTATCTTTTAAACATTTTATATCATGAAATATTTAAAATTTGCTTTTTAAATATAGCAAAAGAACAATGTTGCAAGCATCAGTCAGGTTTGTCATATCTAAATATTGTTGTGTTTTCAGTTTCTACATGCTGTATGTTTCTGCAACTTGCTTTGTTCTGGTTAACATCATGCTTTGGAGATTGGCCTATATAAATACATGCAGCACTAGTTGTATAATACTCAGTTGACTGAGTATCCATTTTCTGTTGATGGATATGTATGTTATTTCCAATTTACTGCAATTGTAAAAGTGCTGTAGTGCTATACAGAAATAAATCTGTACATATTTCCTCAGGCTCATTCTTTCTCTCAACAGATATTAATTTTGCCCTCCATCAGGTGGGGGAAAACAAAGATACATAAATTATAGATTCAGCTCTTGGGAAATTCAGAGCCTAGCAGAGGAGAAAGATGTACAAATTAGTATAATACAGTTTGCTGATATAGTATTAGAAGTATTTGTGGATAGATATGTTTATGTCTGATTATCTGTCAAAGAGAGACACAGAAAGACAGATAGTAGAGAGATAGAGAGGGACAGAGACACACAAAGATGGAGAAAAACAGAGAAAGAGAGACAGAGACAGACAGACAGACAGACATAGGGAGAGACAGAGGATGTGTCACTGAGGAGGAGTGACGCCTGTGTTTCACTGACCCTGAAGGTGAAATGATTGAGCAGGGTCCCATCCCACAGAATGAACAGAAATTCCCTGGGAAGAATCAAAGGGAAGGGGCCTTCTGGAAGCTTAAAGCTGTAAAATCCTGTGTGTGTGTACATGTGTGTGTGCTTGGTTTCTCAGTCATGGCTGGTTCTTTGTGACCCCATGGATTGTAGCCCACTTGGTTCGTCTGCCCATTGAACCTTGCAAGCAAGAATTCTTGAATGGGGTGCTATTTTCTACTCCAGTAAAACACTGTGCATATATCAAAAAATGTTCAGTTTAGTTCAGTCACTCAGTCGTGCCCAGCTCTTTGCAACCACATGGACCAGAGCACACCAGGCTTCCCTGTCCATCACAACTCCCGTAGCTTACTCAAACCCATGTCCATCAAGTCAGTGATGCCATCCGACCATCTCATCCTCTGTCGTCCCCTTCTCCTCCTGCCTTCAATCTTTCCCAGCATCAGGGTCTTTTCAAATGAGTCAGTTCTTCGCATCAGGTGACCAAAGTATTGGAGTTTCAGCTTCAGCATCAATCCTTCCAATGAATATTCAGGACTGATTTCTTGAATGTTAAAATGTTAACTCTTTCAAAATGATGCTTCTCTGTGAGTGGTGAAAGGTGAAACAGCATTCCGAAAGAGCCAGACAGCAAAATAAATGAAGAGATTTGTATTTTATCATGTCAGTTATGGATTAAACTTTATTTGTTTTTGTAACATACCACTTCACTTTTAATGTAAAAAACTTACAAAAACATGCTAACATTTCCCACTTTCATCTTCTGTGCTACTGTTGTACATTTTACTTCTGTATAGTAGTAAACCCCATGATACATTGCTGTTATATTTGCTAAATAGTCAATTATATTTAAAATAAATTTTAATGAGAAAAATATTTCATAAATATGCATGTATTTCTCATTTATCATATCATTTTGTCTTAACCTGAAGAACTTCCTTTATTATTTCTTTTTAATTTTTTGTTTTCTATTGTAGTGTAGGTGATTAACAATGTCGTCATAGTTTCAGGTGCACAGCAAAGTGATTCAGTTATACATATACATGTGTGTAGTCAGATTCTTTTTCCATATAGGTTATTACAGAGTATTGAGTAGAGTTTCTTGTGCTATACAGTAAGTCCTGGTTGATTATCTACTTTACATATAGTGTGTGTTCTTAATCACTCAGTTGTATCTGACTCTTTGTGACCCCGTGCACTACAGCCTGCCAGGCTCCTCTGTCCATGGGATTCTCGAGGCAAGAATACTGGAGTGGGGTGCCCTTTCCTCCTGCAGAGGATCTTCCCCACTAAGCAATCAAACCTGTGTCTCCTGCATTCTTTCCCCATTTAGATTGTTAAATAATATTGAACAGAGTCCCCTGTGCTATACAGTAGGTCCTTGTTGATTATCCATTTTAAATATAGTAGTGTGTGCATGTCAATTCCAAACTGACTGATTCAGATGGAGAAAGACAAATATTTCATGATATCACTTAAATGCAAAATCAAAAAAAAAAGACACAAATGCACTTATTTACAAAACAGACTCACACACTTAAAGAACAAACTTATCAAAAAAAAAAAAAAAAAAGAAGAAGAACAAACTTATCATTACTAGGGGTGAAGGGTTGGGGAAAGGGTAAACTTTAAATAGGTATAAGCATTGGAATAACATGATGATATTTAAATTTTTGAAGGGTTACCCTGGTAGCCCATGGGCAGGGATGTGCCTGGGAGTAGCATTGATGTGGTTCTAAATTAATATAATAGTCAAAAATCAGACAGAGAAAGAAAAAGTAGACTAGTCTTTCTGGCTTTGGATCCTGGGCATATGATGTTACTATTAACAAGGGAGAGCATGCAGAAAGGAAGGAAGATTTGTGTGGAGAAATGAGAGGGTGAGAGGTGAGGATGAATCTCATTTGAACTTGCTGAGTGTGAAACATTCACAGTATATTGAGGTGGAGAAATCCAGTAGAGGCCTGAGATATGTGGATTTGGGATTAGGAAGAACTCTAATCTGGACTGACAGGTTTGGAAATCATTAGTGTCAATTGTACTAGACATGAGTTTGTTTAGACAAAACAAGTATTTATATAATCAATTCCATTCTCTTCCTCTTTTATTATTTTGTTACACTTCAAAATTCACAATGTGATGTTTAAGAGTTTTTTAAATAAAGGCATTCCATATCATCCCATGTTAGCCTGATGTATTTAAATTTTACATATTAATAATATTAAGGCATATTTTATGTTTTACACAAGTGTTATCAAACAACTTTTTTATAGCAAAGTTGTATGGATTGCATAGTTACATCACACCCATATAGTAGAGACAAAATTATACTCTAAAAACAGAACGATTATCTTAAATTCATAAATGTTGAATCTTTCCACATATATACTTAAAAGTCATTAATAAATGTTTCTCACAGCTTATATTTTCTGTTCATGCTTGTGTTTCTGGTATGTTCACAGTAAATTTGTCATAATTATTCTTTATCTTTCAATGCATTTGATTTCCATTATATAGTTTGGTTAAATTTCCCAGTTGACCTACTTTTTCCAGTCTTAATTCTTACAGCCTATTTTATTGTCAAATAATTTTTTTCATCAGAGAAAGCCTAATTTCAGTACCTGCATTTCTCATGCTTATTTATTGGTTAAATGCTTTGTAAAAATAGGAACAGATGATTTTCTCAGTACTTTATAGTCTGATTATCTGTTTTCTGAGCCTGATCTGCTTAATTTTTGCTTGAATAATCTATTGACTTAAATTCATTCTTTTTTTTTTTTTTTAAACTAGGATCTGAAATGAAAGTTCTGCATACTTTAAATATACTCTGTAGTTTTTCCTATCCATTTAGGCTCTTTTTCTGTTCATCCAGTATATTTTTTCTATTTATAATTCTACTCCTATGGTATCCATTCAACCCTGGAGGGTCTGATTAAGGCAGACATGATCATAACATTCATAACCATGGTAGTAACTATTAAAAGTCCTTTATCCCTCTGTTGTATATTGTCACCCTGCTTATTTAACTTATATGCAGAGTACATCATGAGAAATGCTGGACTGGAAGAAACACAAGCTGGACTCAAGATTTCCAGGAGAAATATCAATAACCTCAGATATGCAGATGACACTACCCTTATGGCAGAAAGTGAAGAGGAACTAAAAAGCCTCCTGATGAAAGTGAAAATGGAGAGTGAAAAGTTGGCTTAAAGCTCAACATTCAGAAAATGAAGATCATGGCATCCAGTCCCATCACTTCATGGGAAACAGATGGGGAAACAGTGTCAGACTTTATTTTTCTGGGCTCCAAAATCACTACAGATGGTGATTGCAGCCATGAAATTTAAAGATGCTTACTCCTTGGAAGGAAAGTTATGACCAACCTAGATAGCATATTCAAAAGCAGAGACATTACTTTGCCAACAAAGGTTCGTCTAGTCAAGGCTATGGTTTTTTCTGTGGTCATGTATGGATGTGAGAGTTAGACTCTGAAGAAGGCTGAGCACTGAAGAATTGATGCTTTTGAAGTGTGGTGTTGGAGAAGACTCTTGCGAGTCCCTTGGACTGCAAGGAGATCCAACCAGTCCATTCTGAAGGAGATCAGCCCTGGGATTTCTTTGGAAGGAATGATGCTAAAGCTGAAACTCCAGTACTTTGGCCACCTTATGCGAAGAGTTGACTCATTGGAGAAGACTGATGCTGGGAGGGATTGGGGGCAGGAGGAGAAGGGGATGACAGAGGATGAGATGGCTGGATGGCATCACTGACTCGATGGACGTGAGTCTGAGTGACCTCCGGGAGTTGATGATGGACAGGGAGGCCTGGCGTTCTGTGATTCATGGGGTTGCAAAGAGTTGGGAACGACTGAGTGACTGACCTGATCTGATCCCTCTGTTGGGCTTCCCTGGTAGCTCAGTGGTAAATAATCCACTTACCAATGCCAGTGCAGGAGACATGGATTTGATCCCTGGGTTGGGAAGATCCCCTAGAATAGTAAATGGCAACCCATTCCAGTATTCTACCTGGGAAATCACATGGATAGAGGAATCTGACTGGCTACAGTCCATGGGGTTGCAAATAGTCAGACACAACTTAGTGACTAAACAACAACAACAAAAAAAAAACAGCAAATTCCTCTCTTAGCAAATTATTGCCTCTGCATTAAAAGACAATAGATTCTAGGGCATCTAATCCATATTTAATAAAGAATGGTGCCTAAAACCATGATATTTTCCTTGTGTATCAGTAGATAATTTAAAATCTACTCTACAGCTTCTGTGCCATTTTGAATATGGCCCTTGAATATTATGACTCACTTCAACAAGTGACTCCAGTAAACTGACTCTGGACTACAGAGGAGGTATAAGGCAATTTTTAAAACTGTGCCGTCAATGGACTTATCTCTTTCTAGCTTATTAATTGTTTAGTAGGCCTAACTTTATATGAGGCTGTATCAAGTCATTGTTTATAGTTGTTAAAGAAAAAAAAAAGCTTTCTAGCAACCCCCATATAAGATGTAAAATATGCCTTAATATTATGTAAAATTTAAATACATGATATTATCTTGGGATAACAGTGGGTGCCTTTATTTAAAGTAAAAAAGTCTCTTTCAAGCATCACATTGAAAATTTTGAAGTATAATAAAAGAGGAGAAGGAGAATGGAAATACAGAGGGCCTAGATGAGATGTGATGAGTAAAAAACAGTATGAGTTACGAGTGGGACAGTACCGACGTTATTCATACCATCTCGCGATCTCCAGTAGCCAGGACCGTGTCTTATTTATCTTTGTATTTCTTGTACCTCGTGAAGAACCTTACATTGGGAACTAGAAAACTCACTGTTAAATGAATACATTTCCTTCTTTAAAAGTCAGGTGCTTATCTTGGTTTAAGGGTTTTTTTCCCTAAAACTTGAAGAGAGCTTTCATCGGGGTAGATGATCTCTTCAGGATCCATTCAGACTCTGATTCTTCTTCAAACCTTGTTTGGGGCTGTTCCACTTCATGAAGCCTTAATATGGCATTGCATCAGCACCACTGACTCAGAGCTTATACCTGCAGAATTCAAAGGTAAGATAGGGAGGAGGCTGAGAAACATCTGAGAATGATGACTGTCTTCAATGAAAGAACGAGAAAATGCTATCTCTTTGCTCTCTATTGTGGGTAGAAGTATGAGCCCTTCTTTGGTGAAGTCATCATTCCTGTGGTATATTCAGATTTGCGGTACTGCTGAATGTTTATCCCAAATGTATGTTGACCGGCAGAAAGTGAAGTGATTTCAATAGGTCTATAGTCAGTCATTAGTTGTGGCTTTGTGGTAACACCACATATCTAATCAAAATACAGGAAACCAAAAAAAAATTTTTTTTTAATTCAGGGATGAAGTATCACATATCAGCACTTGTGTAATAATCTGTACAGAGGCGGTGATTGGAGAGGAGGCTATGGAGAACCTGACTGTGCACCCAGCTACCTGTTTGAGGTGTGGCTTTGGTTCCAAAGGGGAGCGACGGGAAGGAAGGAGTCACTGTGCAGCCACAGGGCTCCTCAGGCAGCTTTCTGTGTAATTCCTTTCTTCTCACCCATTTATACAGTCAGAGATGTGTTTCCAGCCCTGTCTCCTCATCTTTCACCTAAGTGCATTTCCTCCCAAATTTATTTCTGATTTGATTAATTAATAATTGCTTATTTTAGAATGATTTACCTTTGTTACAGAAGATTAATGAGTACTATGTACGAGTGTGGGCTTTATGACTGTGGATGGAACAAATATAAATGTCATAGTTCTTCCCTGAGTATGCAGACTGCAGACAGTCTTCTCTTAGTATATTACTAATGTGTGTGCTTTAAATCAAGATAGTAACATCAGGGATTGCATATTACATTGCAAAAAAAAGGGCAGGTACATTTTAATCATGTTTCTGTTGTATGTATTTCATAATTCATACTTAGACTTATTTTAAAGATAAGTAGGACTATACCTTGTCTTTGACATACATACATACACACACAAAACAAAGGACACACTGTGTACATCTTTGACAGGATAGTTAGGACAGTCCTAAAAATAATGTGATACGTCATGTCAGAGTGAAGGAGAAGCCCTCCTTATATACTGAGAATCATACGTTCTTTTAGGTCACTAAGATATCACCCCAAATTTACTTTTTCTTGAATTAAAAAAAAAGTGCTTGAAGGATTTCCTCCCTCCTCTACTTTATGATACATTTTCTGATTTTTTTACTGGAGACTCTGCAAAGGAGTACTTGAATGGCTCAAAAAGAACTTACAAGATGGCATTAATTATAGTGGGCACTAAATGAGGTAGTAAACTTGAGTAAATTTCTCCAGATACAAATAAATAGACTTTAAAACTTGTTATAGACATAAGCTGTGAACAGATAAGGTCTCAAAATACTACATCCAGGAGTTTAAAGAAAATTATAAGGAAGTTTTCAGAGAAATATTCAAGGACATCCATCACAGATTTATTGATGATAGCAAAAAGTTTGAAGCCGCCTAAACATCCAACAATGCGGGAATATTTAATAGATGATGGTATAGCTATAAGAAGGAATTCTTACTACCAGTTATATTTTGAAAACTAATTATATTATTTATAGACATGACCTAATGTCTATATAGATTTCTATACAGAAATCTAAATAGAACCCCACAACACACACATATGAAAAACTTCAACTTGAGAAGAGTTGTTACCTCATGCTAATGGCTAATAGGTAATAGATAGATATTTATTCTTTATCTTTCTCTGAATTCTCCAAATAAATTCTTCAAGATGTACTGATTTCACAATTATAAAATAAAATAAAAAACATTAAGGCGATCCATTCTCCATCTTTGGCAAGATACTGCCTGAAGTCCATGTTGTCTTCTGTGGCTGATAACCTTTTTATATAAAAGAGTGTGAGAGTGCACTGTTCATTGCAGCACTGTTTACAGTAACTAGGACTATTGGAAGCAACCTACATATCCATTGACAGGTGAATGGATAAGGAAGTTGAGGTACAATGGAATATTAATCAACTATAAAAAGGAACACATTTGAGTCAGTTCTAATGAGGTAGATGAACTTAGAGCCTATTATACAGAGTGAAGTAAGTCAAAAGTAGAAAGACAAATACAATATATTAACAAATATTTATGGAATTTAGAAAGATGGCACCAACAATTCTATATGCAGGGCAGCAAAGGAGACACAGGTGTAAAGAACAGACTTTTGGACTCAGTGGGAGAATCAGAGGGCAATTTGAGAGAATAGCACTGAAATATATGTATTACCATATGTAAAATAGATGACCAGTGCAAGTTCAATGAATGAAGCAAAGCCAGTGCTCTGGGACAACCTAGAGGGATAGGGTAGGGAAGGAGATGGGAGAGGGGTTCTGGATTGGGGGTACCCTATGTATACCTGTGGCCAATTCATATTGGTGTATGGCAAAAGCCATCACAATATTGTAAAGTAATTATCCTCCAATTAAAATAAATTTTAAAAATTAAAAAAATAGAGCATAGAGTGGTGTAAAGCTGAAATGGCCTGTCCCCTGCAAAGTACCAAACATGTTAATTAAATGACTCTTCTTGAAGGAAGAAGAAATGAAATGACAAGTGAATTAAATGGATAAATCATATGGGATATAAATTATATCTTCATAGAACTCCAGTACTCTTGCCTGGAAAGTCCCATGGATGGAAGAGCCTGGTAGACTATAGTCCATGGGGTCGCTAAGAGTTGGACATGACTGAGCGACTTCACTTTCATGCATTGGAGAAGGAAATGGCAACCCACTCCAGTGTTCTTGCCTGGAGAATCCCAGGGATGGGGGAGCCTGGTGGGCTGCGGTCTGTGGGGTCTCACAGAGTCGGACACGACTGAAGTGACAGCAGCAGCAGCAGCAGCAGCAAAGCTTATAAAAACCGATGGGAAACGAAAGACCCAGGGATGCTGCAATTGAGGGCAGTTTTTGCTTTTTTTTTTTTTTTTTGAATTGAGTAAGCCAGTTATCACTCAATGCTTTTATCACTCAGTGCTTTTAGCCTGTCCAAGTCAGTCTAAGCATTCTTTTGTGACTGCCCCTTCAACACCCCAACTATCCCTATGTCAGCAGATTTTATACTCTTTTTTATTATATTTAGTCAATATTCATTGTCAGTTATACATCCTACCAATTTAAAACATATCTCATCCTAGTTCATATACAATTGACATAAATACTTTGTACATTTCCAATTGAGTGGCTTTTTTTTTTTTTCATCCCACCCTCTCCCTCTCCCAAAGTCCAAAAGACTGTCCTATACATCAGTGTCTGCTTTGCTGTCTCGTATACAGGGTTTTTGTTACCATCTTTCTAAATTCCATATATATGCGTTAGTATACTGTATTGGTGTTTTTCTTTCTGGCTTACTTCACTCTGTATAATAGGCTCCAGTTTCATCCACCTCATTAGAACTGATTGAAATGTATTCTTTTTAATGGCTGAGTAATACTCCATTGTGTATATGTACCACAGCTTTCTTATCCATTCATCTGCTGATGGACATCTAGGTTGCTTCCCTGTCCTGGCTATTATAAACAGTGCTGCGATGTACATTGGGGTACACGTGTCTCTTTCGATTCTGGTTTCCTCAGTGTGTATGCCCAGTAGTGAGATTGCTGGATCATAAGGCAGTTCTATTTGCAGTTTTTAAGGAATCTCCACACTGTTCTCCATAGTGGCGGTACTAGTTTGCATTCCCACCAACAGTGTAAGAGGGTTCCCTTTTCTCCACACCCTATCCAGCATTTATTGCTTGTAGACTTTTGTATCACAGTTTTTGCTTTTAAATAGGTTATCAAATATTCAGAAAAAAGAATCTAGTGTTTTGTTTTGCTTGTTTGTTTTTCACTTGAAATTGCTTTATTTAAAACCATCTCCAACTCCTGAATCCTGATATACTCAGTTCTTGGTCATTAAGCAATGAACCCTTTTGATGTTAGGCCACATGTAATGTAACATGATTATATTAGTAAAACTAAAATGCTCAGCAAAGAATTGTATTTAAAAAGTATAACTGCCAAAAGAAGATGGGATGGGATGGGGAGGGAGGTGGGAGAGGGGTTTAGGATGGGGAACACATGTAGACCCATGGCTGATTCATGTCAATGTATGGCACAAACCACTACAATATTGTAACATAATTAGCCTCCAATTAAAAAAAAAAAGAAGATGGAATTTGAAAGCATTTCTACCCAATCGCTGAGAATTGTATTCTCAGTAATATCCTGAGTTAAAGTTCCCACAACTACAATCTCTCTGTACCAGCATTTTAAATGAAGCAAACAGCATTCTGTTACCACACAGAAGATAATTGTTAAGAGCAATCAGTCATTATAAATAAGTTGATTCAAGTATATGGAATATTATCAGAATTACAGCCAAGACGGGGACTCCAGATCAAGCCAGTGTGGTTGTCTTTGTTTTGTTGCCTCCTGATCGTATGAAAAAGTCATCTAGTTCTTAGGTAGCAGCAAGAAGGAGTAGGGTGAGAGTCTGCGGGAAAGAGGTAGTGGGAAGGGAAAACCTCTACTTGCTCTCATTGGAGCCCCTGAGTTCTCCCTTTGCCATTCTGTCTTGAACATTCCTTGCCACTGATGCTCTATCCTTTTGTCTCAAGGCCCTAAGAGCTATCCAGATGCCATTAATACCTTGTTCCTCTGTAGTCAGTCAAGGACAAATCCAGATTTTAACTGAAGTAAGCTTTGTAACAAATAGAGGCACATTCATTTTTTGCCCTGTATAAATAATTTAAACCTTAGAGAAACCTATTTAGTTTCCAATTTATCTGACTCATCTCCAGCAGAAGCTAGTCCTTGATACTTCTGAAAAAGCATGTACAGAGACATTAAGATTTTTTTCTGTATGGTTAAATAATTAGTGCTTCCTCATATGTCTGAGTATCATGGACATTATCTTTTAAAATATAGTGATGTTTTTCAAACAGACTTTTTCGGTCACTTTATTTTTTAATTGAAGGATAATTGCTTTACAGAATTTTATTGTTTTCTGTCAAACATCAACAAGAATCATCCATAGGTACATCCATGTCCTCTCCCTCCCAAACCTCCCTCCCATCTCCTTCCCCATCCCACCCCTCTAGATTGTTACAGAGCCCCTGTTTGAGTTCCCTGACTTATACAGCAAATTCCCACTGGCTATCTATTTTATATATGGTGTTGTAAGTGTCCATGTTACTCTCTCCATACATCTCGCCCTCTCGCCCTCCCCTGCACCCTCCATGTCCATAAGTCTATTCTCTCTGTCTGTGTCTCCATTGCTGCCTTGCAAATTCATCAGTCCTCTCTTTCTTGATTGCATATAAATGTATCAGTATATGATATTTATATTTCTCTTTCTGACTTACTTCACTCTGTATAATAGGCTCTACGTTTGTACACCTTCAAACAGACTTTAACCTTTAAGTGGAGTGTTTCAATATAGAATTTTCATCATTTTATTTAAATATTGGCATTCATATGCTAAGTCACTTCAGTCGTGTCCGACTCTGTGCGACCCCATAGACGGCAGCCCACCAGGCTCCACCATGGGATCCTCCAGGCAAGAATACTGGAGTGGGTTGCCATTTCCTTCTCCAATGTATGAAAGTGAAAAGTGAAAGCGAAGTCACTCAGTCGTGTCCGACTCTAGCGTCCCCATGGACTGCAGCCTACCAGGCTCCTCCGTCCATGGGATTTTCCAGGCAAGAGTGCTGGAGTGGGGTGCCATTGCCTTCTCCATTAGCATTCATAATATTTATCTATTATAATACAGATTGATATTTATTGAGCATTTCTAAAAATCTCACATTTAAATCTCATAAAACCCTTATGAAGTCAGTAAGTTTAATATCCTTAATAATGCAAAAAGTTGAGGTTTAAAGTGAACTGATTTGCCCATGATCATATGATGGAATGCCTGAACCAGGACTGGGAACCCCATCTGTATCTTTATTCTTCAAAGCCCCTGATGTTGACTCTTCTAAAACCCCTGATCTTGATTCTTGATTCTTGATCTTGATTCTTCATTCTGCTTTTAGCTATTGTCATAATTTTGGAAAGCAATATGTGCTTTCATTTTCTGTGTTTATTTGCTTTATGTTAACTGCAAGTGTTATAATAACTGAAAGAGCAGGCATCATGCATGCATAAGTGTTTCTCAAGAATTTATAACTATGTTGGGTACATTCCACATTTTATTCATAGCATTTTTTAACAAAACTCAAGGGACATATTTTAGCAAGACAAAAAACAAGCATGAGTTTAAACTTTCAAAGCTTGCAGAGTTATATCTACAATTCTATAACTGTCTGCCAGTTAATAACATTTCACTTTTGTATATTCAAATAGCAGAAAACTTGGCATTTTCCTTGTCTGAGTATTTGTTACATCTTCACTCCGGTTCAGCTCTTACAAGACAGCCTGTCATATGTGTCCCTTTCATAATGCGTGGTGATGCTTAAGAGCACACTCTCACAGAGTGATGCTGACATTCTTTAGGAATCAGAAATCTGTTGAAAGGGGCCAAAATTATCCCTTCATCTCTGTGTCTTTTAGTCATAGACTCATATTTGTTTTTAGCAAAATATGTGCTCCAACTGGAAAAGTTTTAAGTCCTGGTACATTTTTTGTGTGATTTCATGGCCAAGGAAATAATTTAGAACCCATCTCAAATTTTTTTAACCTACGGTTTATTCTTATATATTCCTTAATGTTTTCTCACCACCCAATGTCCTCATTAGGGATTTTGACCTGTAAACTCCAGATAGGAACTGGTTGGTACACCACTAATCCTAGAGTAATTATGTAAGGGAAAGGCTCTCTTCCCCTCCCCTGACCAAAGAGATGAAAAACAGTGCCTCACTAATTATGCCATTGCTTTCCTAGAATCAGTTGGAGATTATAGCCACATAATAATAGTAGCTAGACAGGTAAAATTGAGACAATCTTGGTTTATTTATATGTGGTCCTTTAAGTCATACTTGTTTTTTACCCTAAAAAATAACTAAGGATATACACAAAATAAATTGATTTGCTAAAATTGTCAAAAGGGGATTAACAATGACATTTATTTAAAGAAATTTAATTATACCTTGACTTTTAAAAAAAGTTTGAAGCAACTTATAAAGACATTTTAGTTACATAGGAGGAAGGTCACTTACAGTAACTTAACATCACTAAAGCTTGTAGTTGTTGTCAGTCACTAAGTCGTGTCCAGCACTTTGCAACCCTGTGGACTGCAGCACATCAGGCTCCCCCATCCTTCACTATCTCCCAGTTTGCTCAGATTCATGTCCATTGAGTCGGTGATGCTATCTAACCATCTCATCTTCTGCCATCCTCTTCTGTTGCCTTCAGTCTTTCCCAGCATCAGGGTCTTTCCCAGTGAGTTGGCTCTTCACATCAGGTGGCCAAAGTATTGGAGCTTCAGCATCAGCATCAGTCCTTCCAATGAATATTCAGGGTGCCTACTAGACATCTTAAAGTAACAGATAAATCCTCAGAATTCTGACTAATAAACTCAGAGTATTTTGTGAGATGTTTCTTTCCTCTTGGTAGTGAGGCAGAAAGGAACTTCCTCATATCAAAAGAATATTCATTGGAAGCAGTGATGCTGAAGCTGAAGCTCTAATACTTTGGCCACCTGATGCGAAGAGCCAACTCATTGGGAAAGCCCCTGATGCTGGGACAAACTGAAGGCAACAGAACAGGATAGCAAAAGATGAGATGGTTAGATAGCATCATCAACTCAATGGACATGAATCTGAGCAAACTGGGAGATAGTGAAGGATGGGGAAGCCTGATGTGCTACAGTACACGGGGTCTCAAAGCATTGATTTGATCTGTAAAGTTACATACAGGACAATATTCATATTGTGTTTAAGTTTTCAATTAGAATAGAAATAAACCAAAGGCAATTGTCATTCATCAAATGCTGCTGTATGCCAAGCATCATGCTCTGTGCCTTCATCTACTTAATTTAATTTAATTGTATTTTTACAAGAAATTTAGGGTTTGGGGAAATGTCATTGTGTTTATTTTTATAAATGTGGAATAATCTTACCATTGGTATAGGAACATAGAATCTGTAGTTGTCAAGGCTGAGATCTGTTTGCCTCCAAAGCCCAAGTTCTTTCCAGTGACTCAGGCTACATGCTTGTGCACACCAGATGGCAAACCTGGTTACCCTCCCTGGTAACTACTAGTTCCTAATGGAGAGCTGTCATTATCATACCATTTTCCTACCTAAAGAGTTTCTCAGATCACACTTTGTCTGATTATGCTGCTGCTGCTGCTGCTGCTAAGTCACTTCAGTTGTGTCCGACTCTGTGTGACCCCATGGACTGCAGCCCACCAGGCTCCCCTGTCCCTGGGATTCTCCAGGCAAGAACACTAGAGTGGGTTGCCATTTCCTTCTCCAATGCATGAAAGGGAAAAGTGAAAGTGAAGTCGCTCAGTCGTGTCAGACTCTTTGCGACCCCATGGACTGCAGCCCACCAGGCTCCTCCATCCATGGGATTTTCCAGGCAAGAGTACTGGAGTGGGGTGCCATTGCCTTCTCCGCTGATTATGCTATATGGAGCAAATAAACAGCACATATCCACATTTCCCCCTGGATTTGTGATTTGAAACTCCTGGACTTTCTGCTCACTTCTCTTTCCCATCCTGCCAATCCAGGTAAGACAGTCAAAACTCGCAGGATTGGTAGAGACACAGCTGTTTTTTGCTTTTGCTTCTCTATAGCCCTGCAGTGCCAGCCAAGCCAATTAGAAGACCCAAATGAAAGAAACTACTCCAATAATGCTCTTTCCTTTTGGAAGTTCTTTCTGCCTCACTACCAAGAAGAAATATCTCACAAAATACTCTGAGTTTATTGGTCAGAATTCTGAGGATTTATCTGTTAACTTCAAGAGGTTTAGTAGGTGCTTACTGAACTTACTCACTTAACTTTCTCAAATTAAGTTTTCAGCAAGAATCTAACTCCTTTTCACCAAGTTAAAGTACACAGAACAAGAGCCTTGGTGACTTTCCTATTTTCCTTTGGGATTGCTTTTGCCTTTCTCCTCACTTAATTAGCATGCCACTTTCCAAGGACTGATGCCTGAAGCTAGTCTAGCTACGTTCATCCTTTCTCCCTTCATTTACTCAACATATGTATTGAGTTCATACATATTAGTGCCAGATGCTGTGTCGCATGCTGATTAGTTTCTCCCTCATGGAACTTATAATCTACTCTTAACAAACATGTAATATGCAAATATAATGGCAAAATTGTAAACTGTGTGAGAAAGTGCAGGAGCTGTGGGTACATCTGTGGAAGGGGACTGGTACCAAGATTGGTGTAGTCACAGAAAGCCTCCCAGAGGAAGTGGCTGTTTGTCTGACATATGCTGGATTTAGTAATATTAGGCAAGAAAGACTGTCGCAGTTTTCTTTTATCAGTTTTAACTAGGCACTTCATGTACATCTGGTGTATTTTTATTACTGTGCATCTCAGGTTTAGAATGGAGAAGACAATGGCACCCCACTCCAGTACTCTTGCCTGGAAAATCCCATGGATAGAGGAGCCTGGTGGGCTGCAGTCCATGGGGTCGCTAAGAGTCGGACACAACTGAGCAACTTCACTTTCACTTTTCACATTCATGCATTGGGGAAGGAAATGGCAACCCACTCCAGTGTTCTTGCCTGGAGAATCCCAGGGGTGGAGGAGCCTGGTGGGCTGCCGTCTCTGGGGTCGCACAGAGTCGGACACGACTGAAGTGACTTAGCAGCAGCAGGTTTAGAAGTCATCTTCCATACAGTACATTCGAGTTCCCTGAGGACAGGGGCTCTGTGAGGTTCCCTTACTCTCCTGAATGTCAGCCTAGCATCTCACCACACTCCTACTGGGCTACATGGGAAGGGGGTTTATGGCAGGATAAAATGCCATCAAGAAATTTTGAAGCTTTCTCTAATTCATTTGTGTGCATTTTGTTCATTTTTGAAAACAAGTGTTGGATTTTTTGGGGGTACTTAGTTTTATTATGTAGTTTTATTTGTTTGTTTTTAACAAGTTTTTTTTAACCTCAAAAAATTATTCCCTTGATTTCCCTGCTTTCATATCAAGCCTCTTCAGAGTTCCATGCTCTGGATGTGTTTAGTGTTTCCAAGTGAATGTGAATGTGTTGTCCTTAATTTTGTTTGGTACTTGCATCACAGAGGATGTTATAATCAGCTAGTTATTCTCTCAAAACAAAGCTTGTAGGCAAGGTAACAGACCCACCCATTAAATCCCTAAGAGAACAGAGAGCTTTTTTTTTTTCGTTCTTACAAGGTGCCCATTCCTTCATCACTTTGGCTTGTACACTGACCCCATCTATGGTAGGGGACTCTGTAAGGTTTGCCCCAAACATCCTTTACTAACATTGTTGTTATACTTTATATAAGACCAGATTAGAAATAACACCATTCAGTTTGTTGACAGGTGTGACAGAGCAATCTTCTTGTTACTGTTTGTCCCAACTGTTGTTACGTGATGATTATATGTTAAGGTTGTGCCACTCTCTATTTGTTGGGGGTGGGGTCTCAAGTGAAGAGTGAGATCATTCATTGTATGCATCATCACAGCCTGTCCAATGTGCTGGAAAGTGGCATAACCCTTAGATCAGACAGGTAGATGGAGTAGGGAGGTCTACTACTTGGTTATAAAGATAGATCCTTCTATTGGTCTTGATGGAAATGGATCTGAGTGAAACTGGTCTGCTGTTGTCAGTGAAAAGGAAGATAGGAGAGTAAAGACTGGTGGTGGGTACAAAAGGCACTGGAGTGAGTTGTGGTGAACTTGTACTAGCCATCTGAACTAGGTTGTAGCTTGATTTCAAGCAAAGATAATTTTGCAAAAGCATTGTCCTCTCTGTAAGCTTAACAGTTTCCAAAAACTTATTTTTTTTCTCATGAGAGCAATGGTGATATTAATGAATAGGATTTGTAATACTGTAAAATAATATGTGACAACATTTAGAACATCTTTCCTCCCCACTGGTACTTCTGTCATGCCCATCCCTCCAAATCATTGGGTACACCCAACCATAGCTTGTCCAAGAATTGAATATAATATAAAACTAGTTGTTTTTTACTTTTTCAATGGAGAAACCAAGTCTCAATATTCAGGATACATCTGAACTGGAATGTTGACCAATTGGAACTGAACCAGGCTTTCTCTTCTCTTAAGTGCATAGTGGGAAATAAAATGTTTTTTTTTCCTATCATTTGACAATTTGGCAAAACATTTTTAAAATTAATAAACATAGTTATTCTAGAAAACAAGAAAGAGAAGTCTCTATAGAATAGAATAAGGATATTCCCCTAAAAAAAAAAAAAAACAATGAAGAACAAATAAAATTCATAACATTCTGAAGCTGTGAAGCCAGTCCACAGGTAACAGAGGGTAAAGACTCAGGTGAATGCTTGGAAAAAAGAACTGACATCTTTATGCCCACACAAGTTGTATACATAGCACAGGACCACATCTGCACAGCTTTAGTGAAAAGGGGTTCTGGGACAGGTGCCGCCTGTTTTCTACTCTCTTGGCTGAGCTTAGAACAGCAGTATAGCTTGGGGCTCCTGCAGCATGGCTTGTAGAATTATGAGAGTCTGGATCTGTGCCTTAGCAGAAGCAAATCTAGAAGTGGATCTGTGGAGAGTGCAATCCTGAGTTCCAGGCCTGCTCTGGAGCCAGACTTCCAACAGAGCCCATGGTGAGGCTACCACAAACTTGCTATAAGAGACCAGGATGCCCTAGAGGAGATAACCCACGAAAAATGACTACACAGGCACTTAACAAAGATGATAAAGGACAAATGACCAACTTGGTAAACAGAAAAGCTGACTAAGGAAAATAAGTAACTAGTACAACTAGAAAGGGCTTTGACAAAGTCATTTTGATGTTATTAGAGAGATAAGAAAGGGATTATAACCATGAGAGAAGAATGAAAGTTTTAAAAGAAGCATAAGATGGTGGCTCAGATGGTAAAGGGGGAAGGCAATGGCACCCCACCCCAGTACTCTTGCCTGGAAAATCCCATGGATGGAGGATCCTGGTGGGCTGCAGTCCATGGGGTCGCTAAGAGTCGGACACGACTGAGCGACTTCACTTTCACTTTTCACTTTCATGCATTGGAGGAGGAAATGGCAACCCACTCCAGTATTCTTGCCTGGAGAATCCCAGGGACGGGGGAGCCTGGTGAGCTTCCGTCTATGGGGTCACACAGAGTCCGACATGACTGAAGTGACCTAGCAGCAGCAGCAGCAGCAGCAGATGGTAAAGAATCTGCCTGGAATAATAGTAGTAATAGTAGTAGTAGTATGTATTGTTATTATTGTATTGAAGACCCAGAATGGATGTCGTGACTTCTATTTTGTAATTCTAGACTTTACCATCATCTCATCTATTATAATGTGACACACTTTTGTAGTGAAAGAGTTATTTTAATTAGTGATTAAATTCTGAAGTTGAAAAGTAATATAACAAAATAAAAAAAAAATTCTAGAGAGCCTCAATAGTAGATTTGAACTGTTGGAAGAAAGAATCAGTGAGCTTGGAAACAGATCAATAAAGATTGTGCCATCTGCAGAACAGATAGTAAAAAGAATAAAGAAAAGTGAAAAAAAACTTCAGAGAAATGTGGAAAATTCGTAAGCACACTAACATATGTGTGATAGAGTTACTAGAATGAAAGGAGACAAAGAAATGATCAGAAACAATGTTTGAAGAAATAATGGCTGAAACTTCCCAAATTTGATGAAAAGCATGAATGAACAAAGGCAAGGGAAATCACCAGCCTCCAACTAGGATAAACTCAAGTAGATACACCCCCAAGATATCATACTTAAAATGTTGAAAAGCAAAGAGAAAATCTCCAAAACAGCAAGCAAAAAATGACTCATTACATATATGCTATGCAATCCCTTATGATTATACAGTAGAAGTGAGAAATAGATTTAAGGGCCTAGATCTGATAGATAAGAGTGCCTGATGAACTATGGAATGAGGTTCGTGACATTGTACAGGAGACAGGGATCAAGACCATCCCCATGGAAAAGAAATGCAAAAAAGCAAAATGGCTGTCTGTGGAGGCCTTACAAATAGCTGTGAAAAGAAGAGAAGCGAAAAGCAAAGGAGGAAAGGAAAGATATAAACATCTAAATGCAGAGTTCCAAAGAATAGCAAGAAGAGATAAGAAAGCCTTCTTCAGCGATCACTGCAAAGAAATAGAGGAAAACAACAGAATGGGAAAGACTAGGGATCTCTTCAAGAAAATCAGAGATACCAAAGGAACATTTCATGCAAAGATGGGCACGATAAAGGACAGAGATGGTGTGGACCTAACAGAAGCAGAAGATATTAAGAAGAGGTGGCAGGAATACACAGAAGAACTGTACAAAAAAGAGTTTCAAGACCCAGATAATCATGATGATGTGATCACTGACCTAGAGCCAGACATCTTGGAATGTGAAGTCAAATGGGCCTTAGAAAGCATCACTACGAACAAAGCTAGTGGAGGTGATGGAATTCCAGTGGAGCTATTCCAAGTCCTGAAAGATGATGCTGTGAAAGTGCTGCACTCAATATGCCAGCAAATTTGGAAAACTCAGCAGTGGCCACAAGATTGGAAAAGGTCAGTTTTCATCCCAATCCCAAAGAAAGGCAATGCCAAAGAATGCTCAAACTACCAAACAATTGCACTCATCTCACACGCTAGTAAAGTAATGCTCAAAATTCTCCAAGCCAGGCTTCAGCAATATGTGAATCGTGAACTTCCTGATGTTCAAGCTGGTTTTAGAAAAGGCAGAGGAACCAGAGATCAAATTGCCAACATCCGCTGGATCATGGAAAAAGCAAGAGAGTTCCAGAAAAACATCTATTTCTGCTTTATTGACTATGCCAAAGCCTTTGACTGTGTGGATCACAATAAACTATGGAAAATTCTGAAAGAGATGGGAATACCAGACCACTTGATCTGCCACTTAAGAAATCTGTATGCAGGTCAGGAAGCAACAGTAAGAACTGGACATGGAACAACAGACTGGTTCCAAATAGGAAAAGGAGTACGTCAAGGCTGCATATTGTCACCATGTTTATTTAACTTAAATGCAGAGTACATCATGAGAAATGCTGGACTGGAAGAAACACAAGTTGGAATCAAGATTGCTGGGAGAAATATCAATAACCTCAGATATGCAGATGACATGACTCTTATGGCAGAAAGTGAAGAGGGGCTAAAAAGCCTCTTGATGAAAGTGAAAGTGGAGAGTGAAAAGGTTGGCTTAAAGCTCAACATTCAGAAAACGAAGATCATGGCATCTGGTCCCATCACTGCATGGGAAATAGATGGGGAAACAGTGGAAACAGTTTCAGACTTTGTTTTTCTGGGCTCCAAAATCACTGCAGATGGTGACTGCAGCCATGAAATTAAAAGACGCTTACTCCTTGGAAGGAAAGTTATGACCAACCTAGATAGCATATTCAAAAGCAGAGACATTACTTTACCAACAAAGGTTCGCCTAGTCAAGGCTATGGTCTTTCCTGTGGTCATGTATGGATGTGAGAGCTGGACTGTGAAGAAGGCTGAGAGCCGAAGAATTGATGGTTTTGAACTGTGGTGTTGGAGAAGACTCTTGAGAGTCCCTTGGACTGCAAGAAGATCCAACCAGTCCATTCTGAAGGAGATCAATCCTGGAATTTCTTTAGAAGGAATGATGCTAAAGCTGAAACTCCAGTATTTTGGCCACCTCATGCGAAGGGTTGACTCATTGGAGAAGACTCTGATGCTGGGAGGGATTGAGGGCAGGAGGAGAAGGGGACGACAGAGGATGAGATGGCTGGATGGCATCACTGACTCGATAGGTATGAGTCTGGGTGACCTCCGGGAGCTGGTGATGGACAGGGAGGCCTGGCGTGCTGCGGTTCATGGGGTCGCGAAGAGTCGGACACGACTGAGCGACTGATCTGATCTGATGCTGTGCTAAGTCACTTTAGTCGTGTCCGACCCTGTGTGACCCCATAGACGGCAGCCCACCAGGCTCCCCTGTTCCTGGGATTCTCCAGGCAAGAACACTGGAGTGGGTTGCCATTTCCTTCTCCAATGCATGAAAGTGAAAAGTGAAAGTGAAGCCGCTCAGTCACGTCTGACTCTTAGCAACCCCATGGACTGCAGCCCACCAGGCTCCTCTGTCCATGGGATTTTCCAGGCAAGAGTATTGGAGTGGGTCGCCATTGCCTTCTCCGATCATTTTCATTAGGGAAGTGCAAACCAAAACCAAATGAGATAACACTTCATACCCACCAAGGTCACTATCAAAATTTCAGATAATATCAAGTGTTGACAAGAAAATAAAAATTGGAATCTACATACATTTCTCATTTAAGTATAAAATGGTTTAGGAAATTATCTGACTGTTCACAATGTTAAACATGGAGTTCCCATATGACTCCATAATTCCACTCCTTGATATATACCCCAGGAAAAAGAACACACAACCCCACACAAAACTAGTACACAAATATAATACCATAGTATGATTCCCTTTATATAAAATAACCTGAATAGACAAATCCATAGAGATAGAAGTAGATTAGTAATTGACAGGGACTGGGGAGGCAGGAGAATTGGGGAGTGACTGCTAATGGATAAAAAGATGATGAAAATAGTCAAAAATTGATTGTGGTGATAAACACACAATTTTGTGACTGGTGATGAATACTAAAAACCACTGAACTGTAGAATTTAAATGGGGGAATTATACATCATTAAAGCATCTAAGAAAAAAAAATGCTATGCACAGAAATTCCTTGGGGTTAATTGTGATACATACATAATTCAGAATTTCTTCCAAATGAGATGAGATGTTCTGCCAATTGAAGCAGAGCAGTGGTTGTCAAAATTTGCATGTTTATGTACAGCTATCTATGTATTTCTATTTGTTGATCATAGATATTATAGAAATTTTTATTTTTTAGTCAGCAAACTAAGTGTACTAGAGTGGAGTTGAAATTCTGTAGATGAATCATCTAAATTTTGTTTGCATTTTATTCATAAGCAATTGGAAATTTCAAATATAAGTATTCAACAAGTGGAATAACAAAACTCCACAGGTTTTATTGCACTTACATGCATTTATTATAAACCATAATTTCTTGTAATATAGCTTTATGTAAGAAAAATTAAATATGAAATATCACAAATTATATACACATCTAATCTTTAAATTCTATAATTAAAATTGGGAATACCTCAATTAATGATATGAATCATTTGATAGAGCTCATATTTTCAATAGAATAAATTTATATCTGTATTAGAATACACCAAAATTTTCATCAGTTCAGTTCAGTGATGCTTTCTAAGGCCCACTTGACTTCACAGTCCAGTCATGTCCGACTCTTTGTGACCCCATGAACTGCAGCACGCCAGGCCTCCCTGTCCATCACCAACTCCCAGAGTACACTCAAACTCACGTCCATCAAGTCAGTGATGCCATCCAGCCATCTCATCCTCTGTCGTCCCCTTCTCCTCCTGCCCCCAATCCCTCCCAGCATCGTTTCCAATGAGTCAACTCTTCACATGAGGTGACCAAAGTACTGGAGTTTCAGCTTTAGCATCAGTCCTTTCAAAGAACACCCAAGACTGATCTCCTTTAGAATGGACTGGTTGGATCTCCTTGCAGTCCAAGGGACTCTCAAGAGTCTTCTCCAACACCACAGTTCAAAAGCATCAATTCTTCGGAACTCAGCTTTCTTCACAGTCCAAAGCTCACATCCATACATGACCACCTGAAAAACCATAGCCTTGTTAGATGGACCTTTGTTGGCAAAGTAATGTCTCTGCTTTTGAATATGCTGTCTAGGTTGGTCATAACTTTCCTTCCAAGGAGTAAGCGTCTTTTAATTTCATGGCTGCAGTCACCATCTGCAGTGATTTTTGGAGCCCCCAAAAATAATGTCTGACAGTGTTTCCACTGTTTCCCCATCTATTTGCCATGAAGTGATGGGACCAGATCCCATGATCTTAGTTTTCTGAATGTTGAGCTTTAAGCCAACTTTTTCACTCTCCTCTTTCACTTTCATCAAGAGGCTTTTCAGTTCCTCTTCACTTTCTGCCATAAGGGTGGTGTCATCTGCATATCTGTTGTTATTGATATTTCTCCTGGCAATCTTGATTCCAGCTTGTGCTTCTTCCAGCCCAGCGTTTCTCATGATGTACTCTGCATAGACGTTAAATAAGCAGGGTGACAATGTACAACCTTGACTTACTCCTTTTCCTATTTGGAACCAGTCTGTTGTTCCATGTCCAGTTCTAACTGTTGCTTCCTGACATGCATATAGGTTTCTCAAGAGGCAGGTCAGGTGGTCTGGTATGCCCATCTCTTTCACATTTTTCCACAGTTTATTGTGATCCACACAGTCAAAGGCTTTGGCATAGTCAATAAAGCAGAAATAAATGTTTTTCTGGAACTCTCTTGCTTTTTCCATGATCCAGAGGATGTTGGCAATTTGATCTCTGGTTCCACTGCCTTTTCTAAAACCAGCTTGAACATCTGGAAGTTCACAGTTCACATATTGCTGAAGCCTGGCTTGGGGAATTTTGAGCATTACTTTACTAGCGTGTGAGATGAATGCAATTGTGCGGTATTTGAGCATTCTTTGACATTGCCTTTCTTTGGGATTGGAATGAAAACTGACCTTTTCCAGTCCTGTGGCCACTGCTGAGTTTTCCAAATTTGCTGGCACATTGAGTGCAGCACTTTCATAACATCATGTTTTAGGATTTGAAATAGCTCAACTGGAATTCCATCACCTCCACTAGCTTTGTTCATAGTGATGCTTCCTAAGGCCCACTTGACTTCACATTCAAGGATATCTCGCTCTAGGTGAGTGATCACACCATCGTGATTATCTTGGTCATGAAGATCTTTTTTTATATAGTTCTTCTGTGTTTTCTTGCCATCTCTTCTTAATATCTTCTGCTTCTGTTAGGTCCATAGCATCTCTGTCCTTTATCGAGCCCATCTTGACATGAAATGTTCCCTTGGTATCTTTAATTTTCTTGAAGAGATCCCTAGTCTTTCCCATTCTGTTGTTTTCCTCTATTTCTTTTCATTGATCACTGAGGAAGGCTTTCTTATCTCTCTTTGCTATTCTTTGGATCTCTGCATATATGCATATAAGCAACTCTTCATATTCTTATATCTTTCCTTTTCTCCTTTGCTTTTCTCTTCTCTTCTTTTCATAGCTATTTGTAAGGCCTCCCCAGACAGCCATTTTGCTTTTTTGCATTTCTTTTCCACGGGGATGGTCTTGATCCCTGTCTCCTGTACAATGTCATGAACCTCCATCCATAGTTCATCAGGCACTCTGCCTATCATATCTAGTCCCTTAAATCTATTTCTCACTTCCACTGTATAATCATAAGGGATTTGATTTATGTCATACCTGAATGGTCTAGTGGTTTTCCCTACTTTCTTCAATTTAAGTCTGAATTTGGCAATAAGGAGTTCATGATCTGAGCCACAGTCAGCTCCTGGTCTTATTTTTGCTGACTGTATGGAGCTTCTATAATCAATCTGATTATGGTGTTGACCATCTGGTGATGTTCATGTGTAGAGTCTTCTCTTGTGTTGTTGGAAGAGAGTGTTTGCTATGACCAGTGCATTCTCTTGGCAAAACTCTATTAGCCTTTGCCCTGCTTCATTCCGTATTCCAAGGCCAAATTTGCCTGTTACTCCAGGTGTTTCTTGACTTCCTACTTTTGTATTCCAGTCCCCTATAATGAAAGGGACATCTTCTTTGGGTGTTAGTTCTAAAAGGTCTTGTAGGTCTTCATAGAACCATTCAACTTCAGCTTCTTCAGTGTTACTGTTTGGGGGCGTAGACTTGGATTACCGTGATATTGTAAAGTAGCTATTAGGATCAAAATTAGGGAAAGCAAAAAGAGAGATGGTACAAAAAGTAACATCATGAAATATAACTGAGACAGTGGGACTTTTTAAAATTATATAATCTTATGCCATTAAATTTTAAAACCTAGATTGATACTTAAAACCTGGATAACATGTTAAAACCAGAGAATGGAATCCCTGGTGATTCAGTGGTTAAGATTCAGTGCTTTCACTCCTGTGGGCCCAGATTTGATCCCTGGTTGGGGAACCAAGATCCTACTAGCTGTGTGGCACTACCAGAAATAAATAAATAAGTAAAATAAAATAAAATTTAAAAAACTGGGAGGAGAGGTGGGGATTGACCAAAATTGTCCCAAGACAGAGAAAATCTGATTAAACTACTTAGTATAAAATAAATTGAATTGGTAAACAGTTCTTCATATTAAAATAATAAGTACTAGATGGTCTGGGGATAACTTCAGAAAGAATTTTTAATTCTTTAAAGAATAAATAATTATGTCTCATATAAACTTAGTATGGAAAAAGAAGAAAGGAAGAGGAGGTGGAGAAGGTGGGGGAAGGGGACAAAGAGGGAGAAGAAACATTACCCATTTTAATTTATAAGATCACTGATGGGGCTTCCCTGGTAGCTCAGCTGGTAAAGAATCCACCTGCAATGCAGGAGACCCTGGTTCGATCCCTGGGTTGGGAAGATCCTTAGAGGAGGTCATGGCAACCCACGCCAGTATTCTTGCCTGGAGAATCCCCATGGACAGAGGAACCTGGAAGACTGCAGTCCCTGGGTCACAAAGAATCAGACACGACTGAGAGATTAAGCATGCACGCATACTACTAATATCAAAACAGGACAAAGGTGACAGGGGAATAAAAAAGCTTTGTCTAGTTTTACTTATGAATATTAGTAAATTTAAAACAACAACATTAAAAGAATATAAGACAAGAATTCAGATTCTTTAAAACTATATTACCATTAAAAAAAAAATTGAATTCTTTAAACTATATTACTACCCAGCTTTCCAGGTGCCACTAGTGGTAAAGAATGCCTGCCAATGCACAAGGCATAAGCAATACAGGTTCGATTCCTGAGTCGGGAAGATCCCTGGAGGAGGGCATGGCAACCCACTCTAGTATTCTTATTTGGGGAATCCAATGAACAGAGGAGCCTGGTGAGCTACAGTCCATAGAGTTGCAAAGAGTCAGACAGGACTGAAGCAACCTAGCACACATGCACCATTACTCTTATAACCTCAAAAGATGTAGAAAAAGCTATTTATAATAGTCAACACCTATTTGTGATTTAATAAAACAACAAACAGCAAAGAAACAAGTTTTTAAAACAATCATTCTGAGCTAGGAATGGGGAAATTTTTCTTAACCTAATGAATGTTATTAGTCGAAAATAAATAGAGAAAAAATCCTCAGGTTTGAAATACTAGAATTATTCCCATTCATTTAAGGATGAAACACAGAAAGCAACTATTTCTTTGATTTTTTTCTGGTGCTTTGTCATTTTTCCTTTATTCTATTGATCAGATTTCTATCCCCAGACTCAGATTCAAAGCATGGAAAAAGGACTACGCTTCTTAAATAAAGGAACCACAAAGTCATTTTGACCTAAAACAAAGAGTCTGACAGTTATTTCTCCAGCAAAAATGGATTTATTCAGGATCAGATCAGATCAGATCAGTCGCTCAGTCATGTCCGACTCTTCGCGACCCCATGAACTGCAGCACGCCAGGCCTCCCTGTCCATCACCAGCTCCCGGAGGTCACCCAGACTCATACCCATCGAGTCAGTGATGCCATCCAGCCATCTCATCCTCTGTCGTCCCCTTCTCCTCCTGCCCTCAATCCCTCCCAGCATCAGAGTCCTCTCCAATGAGTCAACTCTTTGCATGAGGTGGCCAAGATACTGGAGTTTCAGCTTTAGCATCATTCCTTCCAAAGAAATTCCAGGATTGATCTCCTTCAGAATGGACTGGTTGGATCTTCCTGCAGTCCAAGGGACTCTCAAGAGTCTTCTCCAACACCACAGTTCAAAAGCATCAATTCTTCGGCGCTCAGCCTTCTTCACAGTCCAGCTCTCACATCCATACATGACCACAGGAAAGACCATAGCCTTGACTAGGCAGGATCAAGGAATTGCAATTTGTGGTCTGCAATAACTCAGTGACTAAACAACAGCAACAACACATTATGCTGTACTATTCCCATGAAACTATTCTAAATTGCCACTGGATAAACACATTGCATGACCTAGGCTACCCATCTCCTCCAGACTCCTCTGTTTTAGAGATATTGGTTGATTTTGCTAACTGATGATTTGAGCTGCATGTATTCTCTCTTCCTGTGCTGTTAACTCCCATTTTTGTTTTAAATTCACAAACAGTAGTGAGCCTTTGAAATCCTATCCCCCCACCCGGAGCCCCAATAAAAAGCAGAGCCCCAGTTACATGCTCTCTCACACTCTTTTGCTTTACCTGTGACCTCACTGACTGTGTGCCCCAGATGTGCCATGTAATTTCCAGCTCCTCTGTCAATAAGCTTTTTTTTAAATTTCTTAATGGTTATTCCTGATGGCATCTTACAATCCTAAGAACCTAAGCAGGTTCAGCCACAGCATTGTTATCAATAGGCCGAGACCAGCAAGCAACAAGAAGGAAGAAGGGAAGGTCTAAGACTACATACAAAGGAAATAACAGAATTATGAAAAAAATAATTTGTGTTTCCAAAATATCGGCCTCATTTATATACATTATTTAGACTATCTGGCGTTTGGAAGCTATGTCTTTAAGCAAAAGAAACTGAATTCACTGGCTTTCAAACTGAACTCTTGGGAACCTAAGGAGCTGATACTCCCTGAATCCTACCTTTTTTTTTTTTCAATGAGTACATCTATCCTTGCTTTGATCATTTTACATGTGAGCTTGGTAAACATTTTTCCTGTAAAAAAAGGATGAAAAAGTGTTTGAATCTTATTCCATTTGTGTGCTCTGTATACTCCATGGAGATTGGCAGTATAGGCCCTTTGAATTAAGGCTTTCAAACTGTGGTGCTGGAGAAGACTCTTGTGAGTCTCTTGGACCGCAAGGAGATCCAACCAGTCAATTCTCAAGGAAATCAACCCTGAATCTTCATTGGAAGGACTGATGCTGAAGTTGAAGCTCCAATACTTTGGCCACCTAATGTGATGAGCTAACTCATTGGGAAAGACTGATGCTGGTAAAGATTAAAGGCAGGAGGAGAAGGGGACAACAGAGGATAAAATGGTGGGATGGCATCACTGACTTAAAGGACATGAGTTTGAGTAAATTTCAGGAGATGATGATGGACAGGGAAACCTGACATGCTGTAGTTCATGGGGTCACAAACACACGACTGAGTAAACAACCTATTGTCCCAATTGTCCTCCAACCTCCACCCATGCCTCCAATGCACCAGTGTCTATTTGAAAGGAACATGGTTTTGTTAATGGGAGGAAGAAAAGAGAAACATGCATCTCACCCCCCAAGAGGTCCACTGGACTTTGCAGCAAAAATGTTCAAGGTAAAAGCTGATATCAATTATCAGGTCTTAGAAAAGACCATCATTCTGGGAAAGACTGAAGGCAGGAGGAAAGGGGACAACAGAGGACCAAATAGTTGGATATCATCACCAACTCAAGACATGAGTTTGAGCAAGCTCCAGAAGATTGTGAAGGACAGGGAAGCCTTCCATGCTGCAGTCCATGCAGTCACAAAGAGTTGGACATGACTGAGCAACTGAACAACAACAACAAAAGCTGATATAACTACTCATGAGCAATTCTGAGTTTCTGAAAGCAAAGGGATTCCATATCCCTAGAGAATCAAGTACGGCACAGAGCAGAATCCTACTGGTCCTCAGCTCTGTAAGGAATCCAAGGCTGGTCTGGCATCCCAAGGATTAGAAGCTTTAGAAGTATCCAGAGATTGCCCTAGGTACAGACATTACTCTCCTGACAGGCATCATAGTCAAACAGGTATCAAAATAGCCAGATAGGGATCAAAGAAGCCAGGGAAAAAAGAAAAAAAGAGGACATGTTCTGTGGTCATTGTCACTGATTCACTGGCTTATAATCTTCTTCTTGGGGATTCCTAGAAGTAACAGGAGGACTCTTTGGGGAAGACACTGAAGTACTCTCACTACTAATATAGTCTGTATTTAGCTAGGATGCATTTAGCCATCATACTACTGTCTCCAAAACAAATACTGTTGAACATGGTTTTTTCTCATCTAGACAGAAACATATGTATTCATGCAAATTCCATTGCAGTTGCTCTTGTTATTTATGTAGGAGGACTACTTCCAGCTGAAGGAGTGATGCATCTGAATAAGCATTTCCACGGTGTTACTTTTATATTTGAATAAGAATTCTGGTTTTGTTCCCAGCCTCACCTCTGACTCATCATTGTGAAACCAAGAAATCAATTAGCCTCTCAGCACCTCAAAATCTCTCTTCTGTGAATGAGGATAATGGGTAACCTTCTCTTGCTTCACTGAATTGTTGTGAAGTTTAATTAGATAATGTTCGCACAGCCCTTTGAACTCTACTAATTAAATTGATGTGTAAATGTGGTGCTTCTTTTTATCAGGATGTCTTGACTGAGCCATTTCATAAAGAAAGATGACTGTGATAGGAGGATTCATAGGGAAAAGATTACTTTAAAAAAATTCTTGTGAATTAAATTCTGAGACTGTCAAATAACCATGTGAAATCATGTGAAAATACCTAGTTGGAGTTCTAGGATATGGCCTCTACTTACACAAGGAGTGTTGGTTTTACCTTCATATAAAAGTAAACAATTCCTAGGGTGTGGAATCATGTCCTGTTTATACTTTAAATAATGCTATTGTTTTTCTGAATGCTATATTTATCCAGTATATTTTGCTAAAACAGCATTGGTTGTTTATTTCATATTTGTCATATAAAGGATCACAAAATAACAGATTTGAAATAGCCTAATAAACATATAACCTTTGAAATAGTGTGATTCTGTGTAGACCATCCATTGGTTAGTCTGCTTATCAATAAGAGATTTCACCCACAACAGAGAAATCTTAGATGAATTAAAATCTTACTAAATTTTCTGATAAGAATGCTGCTGCTGCTGCTGCCAAGTCACTTCAGTCGTGTCCAACTCTGTGCGACCCCATAGACAGCAGCTCACCAGGCTCCCCCATCCCTGGGATTCTCCAGGCAAGAACACTGGAGTGGGTTGCCATTTCCTTCTCCAATGCATGAAAGTGAAAAGTCAAAGTGAAGTTGCTCAGTCGTGTCCGACTCTTAGCGACCCCACGGACTGGAGCCCACCAGGATCCTCCGTCCATCCCATGGATCCTCCGTCCATCCCAGGATCCTCCATCCATCCTGGTAGGCTCCAGTCCATGCGGTCACTAAGAGTCGGACACGACTGAGCGACTTCACTTTGACTTTTCACTTTCATGCATTGGAGAAGGAAATGGCAACCCACTCCAGTGTTCTTGCCTGGAGAATCCCAGGGACGGGGGAGCCTGGTGAGCTTCTGTCTATGGGGTCGCACAGAGTCGGACACGACTGAAGCGACTTGGCAGCAGCAGCAGCCATTGCCTTCTCCACTGATGAGAACAGTTCACTCTAAAATAATTATCCCAATTATTTTTGAAATTTGCATTCATAAAGACCTTTTGTTTCTGTCAGAAATAACTTCATAGATGGATTAATTTGCTTGGGGTAAAAAAAATCATAAGCCTACCTCCATAAACCTATCTCAGGCTTTAGTATGTAATTTTATTTATGTTAGAATTTTTAAAAAATTAATTTATTTTTAAAGGTTACACCCCATTTATTGTTATTATAAAATATTGGTTATTTTCTCTGTGCTGTACAATATATCCCTGTAGCTTACTTTCTATGTCACAGTGTGTACGTCTTACTCTCCTACCCCTATATTGTCCTCATCCCTTCCTTCTCCTCACTGGTAACCACTAATTTGTTCTCTATATTTATTTCTGCTTTCTTTTTGTTGTATTCACAAGTTTGTTGTATTTTTTAGATTTCACACATAAATGCAGTATCATACAGTATTTGTCTTACCCTTTTGAAGTATCTCACTTAGCATAATAACCTCCAAATCCATCCATACTACTACAGATGACAAAATTTCATTCTTTTTTATGGCTGAGTATTATTCCAGTGTGTGTGTGTGTGTGTGTGTGTGTGTGTGTGTGTGTATGTATCACATCTGCTTTATCCATTCACCTGTTGATAGATACTTTTGTTGCTTCTATATCTTGACAATTGTAAATAATTTTGGTATAAACATTGGGGTGTGTTATTCTTTCAAATTAGTGTTTTTGTTTTTTTCAGACATATAACTAGGAATGTAATTGCTGGTTCTATTTTTAATTTTTTGAAAAACTTCCATTCTGTTTCCCCAGTGGCTGCATCAATTACATTCCCACAAACAATGTACAAAATTCCCTTTCTACATATCCTTGCCAACAATTTGTTATCTGTGTTCATTTTATGATAGCCATTCTTACAGGTGTGAAGTGATATCTCACTGTAGTTTCAATTTGCATTTCCTTAATGTTTAGTGATGTTGAGCATCTTTTCAAGTGCCTACTGGCTACTATCTTCATATCCCTTTGGAAAAATGTATATTCAGGTTTTCTACCCACTTTTTAATTTTTTTATGTTAAGCTGTATTAATATGTATTAATATGAGCTCTTTAATGTATGTTGGATATTAACTCCTTATCAGTCATATCATTTGCAAATATTTTCTTCCATTGAGTAAGTTGGTTTTTTTTGTCAATGGTCTCCTTTACTGTGCGAAATATTTTGGGTTTAATTAGGTCCCTTTTGTTTATTTTTGCTTTTATTTGCTTTGCTTTAGAAGACCGATCCAAAAAATATTACTACAATTTATGTCAGAGTGTTCTGCCTACATTTTCCTCTAGGAGTTTTATGGTTGTTGGTCTTAAATTTAGATCTTTAATAAGTTGTTGTTGTTTTTACTGAAGTCTTTAATTCATTTTGAGTTTATTGTTATATATGGTATTAGAGAATGTTCTGATTTCATTCTCTTATGTGTAGCTATCCAGTTTTACCAGCACCATTTATTGAAGAGACTGTCATTTCTCCATTATATATCCTTTCCTCCTTTGCCATAGATTAATAGATCATAAGTGCATGGGTTTATTTCTGGGCTCTCTAATCTGTTCATTGATCTACATGTCTGTTTTGTGTCAATACCAGGCTGTTTTGATTACTGCAACTTTCTAGTATAGCCTGAAATCAGGTAGGGTAATTCTTCCTGCTCTGTTCTTTCTCAAGATTGTTTTTGCGATGCAAAAACAATGCTAGAAATTTTTAATGATGATATTGTAAGTGTGCAACAATGAAATTTCATGTTACTGAATATCCTAGAATATAGAGTTGATATGTATTATTAGGAATTTAAAGAACTGATATGAGAGTTTTGAAAATTGCTAAATATAAAAGCAGGAGTTTGCAATAACAAATATTTATATAAAATCTAACAGCTATTTTATTGTGCTTGTAATGTTTCTTATTACCTATTTACTTGAGGACTACATCCGCTGATAGGCCAGCATAGCCTAAAAGTATTTTGATTTTTAGAAACTTAAAACTCAGTTTCTGATTCACATCTTCTAAAATATATGTTTTTCTGCAAATCTTCCTGTGAATGATAAGAATATAATTACAGGAAAATTTCAGATTGTTTAGGTCCTGATAGAGGATTTTGAAAAAGTATTAGGATGACTTAGTAAACTCATAGGTATAACAATAGCCCATATATATATATATATATTGTTGATATTTCCAGAGGCCAATAAGTATGATTATTATGATCTAAAAGAAATCATAATAGTCAATTATGATTAACACTACAGAAATGACACTAAAGGAAACAAAATACAGATCTAAACTAAAACATATTGTCTCAGGAAGCACAAGGATAAAACAGAATTTGAGGTTGCTACTACAGGGAACTGGGGAATGAATATTCTATTTATGGATCTAAGATTCTGAATGATTCTGTTTCCTCAACCCATTGGTGTTTTTACCTAGAAGGACAGGAGTTTTAAGAACTAGTCCATTTTCTATTAGTTTTGGTCTGTCTTTAGCTTGTGCTTTAAGAGAATATTATGTATCAGAGTCACCTGAAGAAGTGTTAAAATGCAGAGTCCTGGGCCATATCTGGCATGCTGACTCAGGACATAGGCAGTCTAACAAGCTCCCCAGGTGAAACTCACTAAAACTTAAGAACATCTCAACAAAAGTGCTTTTCTCGCTAGATAGAGGTTTAGACAGAGGTTCAGTCCTATTAATGCCACCAATATTATAGAAGTGGTACTCACAAAAACTCTAGCATTTCTTTGAGATCTTCAATTTGAACTTGATTTAGACACAGTAAGTCTAAGTTAATATGCCAATTAGTTGAGACCTCATTATAAATAGGAAGTCCTCAGAGTTTTCAGGAAAGAGACTATCAAGAAATCACTTAATTTGTTGATGATTCTGCTTTCAGCATAAATCTGTCCCTATCAAATTAGCAAGTGTGAGGTCACTGAGGAGCGAAGACTGCACCTCTGCTCTCAGCCAGGACATGTGGAATGTCTGAGTATTCTTAAACACCTACCACCTGAGTGGTCTGTTTACTCCAAGGGAGATGTTGAATTAAATAGCAAAATTGAAGACTAACAAAGTAGTGCCCAGATCAAGCAAAAGGTTGCCTTTTAACATTATGAGAAAATTCTCCTTGCGAATATTCAAGGATAAAATGAGAGATTGGGCATTTGATTCCTTTTCCTCCTCTTCTTCCTCATAGGGAGTATCTAATTGTTTTATCTGAGTCTTATTCTGTCTTTGTTCTCATGTTCTTTTAAAAATGCTCAGTAAAGTTCTGTATGTCTGTCAATGGGTCTATTATTCCATTCTAGTTTTTCTAGAATGTTTTAAATTATAGATTTTAAATTCTAAATGTTTCTAGTGTATTAAACTTTCTATTTAAGGCTTAAAAGTATTGGCAAAAAGTTAGCAGAAAGCTCATTACATCTGCAGCAGGAGTTACTTATGAGAACTGTCTAAAGGTATTAAAGAACTTGTCTCTGAATTCTCCAGTGGATGGTTCCTTTCTTTGCTTGTAAGACAGAATCAGCATTCAGTCTAAGCTCACAGGAGGGGATAATTTCCAAAAGACCTTGTCTAATATACACAACTTTTCTAAATTCTTCTGATTTCTTATGCAAATTGGGTTCTTTGAATCCTATCTTTCCATCCAACTCTTTCATAACAGAACACATATGTACTATTTGATATACACTTGGGGGTACTGGCTTATTGACTCCTAAAACTATTTCTAATTCCTCTGCAAATTTTATCACTTGGCTTTTTGGCTCAGTATGAGACTAGACCTTAAAACAATGCAATTTTCCCTGTTTCTGATGGTGAGGGGAGGGGTGGTTAATTTTATGAAGTAATTGGACTTTGGAGATTTTTCTAGCCAGTTAGGAGATAAAAGGAACAAGTCAGAGGAAATGGAGAAACTTAAGTTTGGGGAAGATAAATAATAAAATAAGAGCTATTTGATTTGTACTAAGACTTCAGTTCAGTTCAGTTTAGTTGCTTAGTCGTGTCCAACTCTTTGTGACCCCATGAATCGCAGCATGCCAGGCCTCCCTGTCCATCACCATCTCCCGGAGTTCACTTAAACTCATGTCCATCGAGTCGGTGATGCCATCCAGCCATCTCAGAAGCAAGGTCCGATTCTGTAAAGAGCAATATTGCATATGAACCTGGAATGTTAGGTCCATGAATCAAGGCAAATTGGGAGTGGTCAAACAGGAGATGGCAAAAGTGAACATCGACATTCTAGGAATCAGCGAACTAAAATGGACTGAAATGGGTGAATTTAACTCAGATGACCATTATATCTACTACTGCAGGCAGGAATCCCTCATAAGAAATGGAGTAGCCATCATGGTCAACAAAAGAGTCCGAAATGCAGTACTTGGATGCAATCTCAAAAATGACAGAATGATCTTTGTTCGTTTCCAAGGCAAACCATTCAGTATCACAGTAATCCAAGTCTATGCCCCAACCAGTAATGCTGAAGAAGCTGAAGTTGGATGGTTCTATGAAGACCTACAAGACCTTTTAGAACTAACATCCAAAGAAGATGTCCTTTTAATTATAGGGGACTGGAATGCAAAAGTGGGAAGTCAAGAAACACCTGGAGTAACAGGCAAATTTGGCCTTGGAATACAGAATGAAGCAGGGCAAAGGCTAATAGAGTTTTGCCAAGAGAACGCAATGGTCATAACAAACACCGTCTTTCAACAACACAAGAGAAGACTCTATGCATGGACATCACCAGATGGTCAACACTGAAATCAGATTGATAATATTCTTTGCAGCCAAAGATGGAGAAGCTCTATACAGTCAGCAAAAACAAGACCGGGAGCTGACTGTGGCTCAGATCATCAGCTCCTTATTAAATTGAAGAAAGTACTAAGACTTGGAAGACTCTAAAAGAGATCATTTTTAGTTTTTCATTTTTTGTTTGCCTCGGTGAAGACATATTTTAAGTGAACAATTTTGGAATCTAAATGCCTCAGATACTCCCTCTGAAACATTAAAAAAAAAAAAATTGCACAACATTGGATATTTGGGATGCTGTGCTAATGCTAAATCACTTCACTTTTATCCAACTCTTTGTGGTCCAATGGGCTGGTAAGCCTGCCAGGCTCCTCTGTCTATGGAATTCTCCAGATAAGAACAGTGGAGTGGGTAGCCATTCCCTTCTTGAGAGAATATTCCTGACCTAGGGATCGAACACAGGTCTCCTGCACTGCAGGCAGATTTTTTACCATCTTAAGCCAGGGGAACCAATGAGCTGAGGCAAAACTTATCCATAGGATTTTCCAAAATTCAAAAGACACTTTATGAATTTTTCAGTCTTCAGGGTCAGTTTGAGTAATGAATTTATTTACCTTACACACATCCCCTTCCTGTGACTCTTCCTTTGTAGATATACAACAAAAGATGACAACGATAGAGACAAATTGTGTTGTAAGTAATAGCACTGACTTCCACCAAAGATAAAAGTTATTTAACTGAACATATAATCAAAGGATTCCTAAAATGAGTTTCTTATTTAAAGAAGACAAAATAAACTCAGCATTTGGGGACCTTTAAAGAAAAGAAATCAGAGTTGGGACTCAATGCAAGACTTACTTCATCATCCCAGTCACAGAGGCCGACAGCTCCCTGTACCAGCAAGAGGGTCAAAGGGCCAAAGAGGCAAGCATGGTTCCAACTTGAGGTCATGGACCGTGCCAAGGGAAGTTCTTGATTAGATTTTCACAGATCCCCAGTGTTGTTGATCACTGGTTTCCCCCAGATGCCATCCAAACAATAGGTTAGAGAAACACGGGAGAAGACTATCTTGACAGTCCGTTAGAGGCAGTGGGGAGCTGCCTGAGAAGGATTCGGAACATCTCTTCCCAATTCCATGTTCAGTGATGTCACCTTGGTAACTTGAAGTCAGCCATGATAGGAATGCTTATATCACAGAAATCACCAAATCCCATGAATCAGAAATCGCACACCCACCCCAGCCCCCGCCACCAGCCCCAGTGAGCTACTTTACCTTAGTAACATCTTAGGGTGTAGAAGCAAACTTGGAATATTTCAGATATGTTGAAGTTTGTTTTGGGGGTTTCCATGGTGGCTCAGATGGTAAAGAATCTACCTGCAATGCAGGAGATGTGGGTTTGATCCTTGGGTGGGAAAGATCCCCTGCAGATGGAAATGGCAACCCACTCCAGAATGCTTGCCTCAAGAATCCCATGGATAGAGGAGCCTAGTGGGCTACAGTCCATGGGGTTGCAAGAGATTAAGCATGAAGTTTGTTTTAAGGCAAGTCTCTTAATAAGAGATTTTCAGTAGGATTAGGTAAAGATCATAATATAAAAGTTTAGGATTGAAGACACAAGGAGAGGATTTAAACCAAGGATTTCCAAGAGTCTCGAAAATTTTGATACTATCTGTTGAGATGTCAAACGGTTTGATGTTAATTAAAATAAGCCTTTTGATAAATTGAAGAAAGTAGGGAAAACCACTAGACCATTCAGGTATGACCTAAATCAAATCCCTTATGATTATACAGTGGAAGTGAGAAATAGATTTAAGGGCCTAGATCTGATAGATAGAGTGCCTGATGAACTATGGAATGAGGTTTGTGACATTGTACAGGAGACAGGGATCAAGACCATCCCCATGGAAAAGAAATGCAAAAAAGCAAAATGGCTGTCTGGGGAGGCCTTACAAATAGCTGTGAAAAGAAGAGAAGTGAAAAGCAAAGGAGAAAAGGAAAGATATAAACATCTGAATGCAGAGTTCCAAAGAATAGCAAGAAGAGATAAGAAAGCCTTCTTCAGTGATCAATGCAAAGAAATAGAGGAAAACAACAGAATGAGAAAGACTAGAGATCTCTTCAAGAAAATAAGAGATACCAAGGGAACATTTCATGCAAAGATGGGCTCAATAAAGGACCGAAATGTTATGGACCTAACAGAAACAGAAGATATTAGGAAGAGATGGCAAGAATACACAGAAGAACTGTACAAAAAGATCTTCACGACCCAGATAATCACGATGGTGTGATCACTGACCTAGAGCCAGACATCCTGGAATGTGAAGTCAACTGGGCCTTAGAAAGCATCACTACGAACAAAACTAGTGGAGGTGATGGAATTCCAGTTGAGCTATTCCAAATCCTGAAAGATGATGCTGTGAAAGTGCTGCACTCAATATGCCAGCAAATTTGGAAAACTCAGCAGTGGCCACAGGACTGGAAAAGGTCAGTTTTCATTCCAATCCCAAAGAAAGGCAATGCCAAAGAATTCTCAAACTACTGCACAATTGCACTCATCTCACACACTAGTAAAGTAATGCTTAAAATTCTCCAAGCCAGGCAATATGTGAACCATGAACTTCCTGATGTTCAAGCTGATTTTAGAAAAGGCAGAAGAACCAGAGATCAAATTGCCGACATCCACTGGATCGTGGAAAAAGCAAGAGAGTTCCAGAAAAACATCTATTTCTGCTTTATTGACTATGCCAAAGCCTTGTGTGGATCACAAAAAACTGTGGGAAATTCTGAAAGAGATGGGAATACCAGACCACCTGATCTGCCTCTTGAGAAATTTGTATGCAGGTCAGGAAGCAACAGTTAGAACTGGACATAGAACAACAGACTGGTTCCAAATAGGAAAAGAAGTTCGTCAAGGCTGTATATTGTCACCCTGTTTATTTAACTTATATGCAGAGTACATCATGAGAAACGCTGGACTGGAAGAAACACAAGCTGGAATCAAGATTGCTGGGAGGAATATCAATAACCTCAGATATGCAGATGACACCACCCTTATGGCAGAAAGTGAAGAGGAACTCAAAAGCCTCTTGATGAAAGTGAAAGTGGAGAGTGAAAAAGTTGGCTTAAAGCTCAACATTCAGAAAACTAAGATCATGGCATCTGGTCCCATCACTACATGGGAAATAAATGGGGAAACAGTGGAAACAGTGGCTGACTTTATTTTTCTGGGCTCCAAAATCACTGCAGATGGTGACTGCAGCCATGAAATTAAAAGACGCTTCTTCCTTGGAAGGAAAGTTATGACCAACCTAGATAACATGTTCAAAAGCAGAGACATTACTTTGCCAACAAAGGTCCATCTAGTCAAGGCTATGGTTTTTCCAGTGGTCATGTATGGATGTGAGAGCTGGACTGTGAAGAAGGCTGAGCGCCGAAGAATTGATGCTTTTGAACTGTGGTGTTGGAGAAGACTCTTGAGAGTCCCTTGGACTGCAAGGAGATCCAACCAGTCCATTCTGAAGGAGATCAGCCCTGGGATTTCTTTGGAAGGAATGATGCTGAAGCTGAAACTCCAGTACTTTGGCCACCTCATGCAAAGACTTAACTCATTGGAAAAGACTGATGCTGGGAGGGATTGGGGGCAGGAGGAGAAGGGGATGACAGAGGATGAGATGGCTGAATGGCATCACTGACTCGATGGACGTGAGTCTCAGTGAACTCTGGGAGTTGATGTTGGACAGGGAGGCCTGATGTGCTGCGATTCATGGGGTCTCAAAGAGTTGGACACGACTGAGCTACTGATCTGATCTGATCTGATCTTTGATGTGTTCTTGAGAGAATAAAATTGCTTAAAACTTTTATCTTTCTGAGCAAGAGTTTCCTAGAGTAATAAAGTTGCATTGATAAAGATAATGAAATAATAAAGTTACGTTACTATATTGAGTAAGTTATGGATGTGGTAAGTAAGTATAGTGGATGTGGATGGTTTTGGTTCTTACATTTAATGCTTGAGTCTTCAAATTATATGAGAATTAAGGACAGGTTTCTATGGAACTATCACATCACAAAGAAAAAGCTCATAGGAAATGTTTACTTGAAACTACTGTTTATTTTCAACTTTAACAAAAAAAATATAAAATTTTTTCTGACTACACATTCTACTAGTATCTAAAGTCTTTTTTTAGACTAATATCTAAAATCAGTCCATGGGGTCACAAAGAGTCAGACATGACTGAGTGACTGAACTGAACTAAACTGAAAGTCTTTTCCAAATGTTTAAATAGTTTTTAATATGCCACTTTATCAAATGATAATAATTTAATTTAAATACATTGCATTTGTTTATTTGGGGAACCAAATACTTCATGTCTAATAAATTTCTTTTCAGTGTATTTTAAGGTACAATTAATGAACAACTTTACTTCTAGTTATTTGTCTCTACAAGACAACAATGTCAGTGGACAACTTATTTAACACATCTGAAGTAGGAATCGTAGATGCCTATTTGTTATCATTTCAACTGTTAAGTACAATTTGTATTCTTACTTTATTTTGTTTAGCAGAATGGCAGGGTCAGAAGTCTGCAAGGATTCAGAAATGAATTACTTTAGAAAAGAAAGAAAAAAATTATTTTAATTAGACAAAAGAGAATCTTTAAATCATAAAATTTGAAAGCATCATTAACTTTCCCAATTCAATCTCATCTTTACCCTGTTGTGAACATTTCTAATAGGGAATAACGACAGTATTTCTCTTTGTGGCTTATTATTCTTAAAATATTCTCTGTATTGAGCTAAAATCTATTCCCTTCCTTGTCCCTTCATTCTTCCTTCTGAAAATATATAAAGTAAATCAACTCCCTATATAGTTTAACACATTGAAGGCACAATTATTGGGTTTTGATTATTTTTAGTTTTTAGGTTTTTGTTTTTTTTTTTTCCCCCTGAGAAAGGCAACTTGAGTTTATTCAACCATTCCTCTGTTTCAGAGATATTCAGTGTGTGGACCAATACTGACCCATGGCTGTTCCTTACCCTTTGGGAATCTATAAGTTATAGATCCACATCAACATAAAGAGCTATGGCAGAATATAAATCAGCATACTGGGACTTCCCTTGTGGTCCAGTGGTTAGGAATCTGACTGCCAATACAGAGGACAAGAGTTCAATCCCTGGTCAGGGAACTAAGATCCTACATGTCACAGGACAACTAGTTGCAGCATATGTTGCAACTAGAGAAGCCCACGTGCTGCAACAAAGTGTCTGCACACTGCAAGAAGACCCAGCACTGCCAAAGTTTTTTAAAAAAAGAAATCAACATATAGCTGTCATTGAAAAAGTCTTTCTATGAAAAAATAAAGCTAGCTGAATTTAAAAGGTTATTTACTGATAGAGTTGTTTTACATTGTGGCATAAACTTTTTCTTCTTGTCACAACCTGATGGATAAACAGTTAAACCAACTAGTTTGATAGCACTTGTTCCATATGACATGATTTCCACATCCATTCTCATCATTCTTCTCGAGATTAGCCTCCAGAGTACAACCAACATTTTCAGAGAGAGTCTGATGAAAATATAGTGGAAAACATTGCATCCCTGTATCTGGACATTATTTGTCTTGGAACAACCTAATAGTTTTTAGTGAGTTTTTAATCAAGTACAGCCAGCTGGTCAGAATTATATACAGAACCTCTTTCAAATTCTTATTGCTATTGATAGTACACTATTCCAAAGTAGCTACCTACTAGCTATTCTGTCCAATTTTGTATCATTTACTAATATGGATTATGCAGCTTTTGCTGTATTAAAAAAACAACCAAACACCCCCAAACTCAGTCAATTTAAACAACCACCCTTTAAAATAAATTTCTCCTGAATCTGGTTCAGCTGGTCAATTATGGTGACCCTAGCTCAAATATTCTGACCATGACTTGGCTTGTTCAAACATCTGCCTTCAGCTGGTGGTTGGCTAGATGACTGGTCTAGGATGGCTTCCCTGAAACGACTCAGCTCTCTTCCACAGGATTTGGATCTGCCAGCAGGGAGGCTTGTATTTGTTCTCATGGCTGTGACAGGGTTCCGAGAGAGAGAGAGATAAAACACACAAGACCTCTATAAGAATCAGTCCCATCCCTGCCATAAAGTAGAGCAGAGAAGGGTGGAATATGGACCTGGAGGAGGACAAAGATAAAATAACTATTGTGATGCCAATGCATTTTTCCAAGTTCTCACAAAATGTGAAAATGGCACTGAAAGATACTTTTCATGGAAGACTTCAAGAGACCTTTTTATAGATGCATTGATAAACTGTTTCAGAATTTATTATTTAACCAGTCATGACTCTACCATTGAGAGCTTTTATTCAACCCATGTTTTTCCATCATGTTTCACTGAATCCCATCATAAGGGTTCAGTGAAAAACTATCAAACTTGCTGCTGCAGATAAGAAATCATCATAGTTTCCTGAACACAAATGATCATCACTGCATTATTTATGATAGCAAAGTATTAAAAAGACTGCAGGAATGAATAACTTACTATGGTAATTTATATAATAAATTATTTCATGTGATTTTTAAATTTTAAATAATTGATGAAATAGGAACATGCTTACAATTTAATTTTAATTCAAAGATAAACAATGAGGCACAATACAAACAAAACTATATATCTTTTTATAGGCTTTTATAGCTAATGAAGAAACATTTTGAAATGTTTTATAGGCTTTTATAGCTTGGCACCCCACCCCAGTACTTTTGCCTGGAAAATCCCATGGACAGAGGAGCCTGGTAGGCTCCAGTCCATGGGGTCGCTAAGAGTCGGACACGACTGAGCGACTTCACTTTGACTTTTCACTTTCATGCATTGGAGAAGGAAATGGCAACCCACTCCAGTGTTCTTGCCTGGAGAATCCCAGGGACAGGGGAGCCTGGTGAGCTTCCGTCTATGGGGTCGCACAGAGTCGGACACGACTGAAGCGACTTAGCAGCAGTAGCAGCATAGCTAATGAAGAAACATTTTGAAATCCTAGAAACAAATACAATAAAATACATTTATTATCTTTGGATGGCAAGATTATAGTGATTTTTGTTTTCAGCTTAACCTTTGAGATATTTTTGACATTTTCTGCAATGGACATATGTAACATCATCATCAGAAAAAAAAATGCATTCAGTTGTTTTCCATTTTGTAACTTTCCTGAGGATTAAAATCAAGCTCACATTTCCCTTGCTTTGGTAAACTGTGTATTTGACCACTGCCAATTGATATTCATTGAGATACTGCATTGAATGGTCCTAAGTGAAAGGGAGATCTGGATCTTTCCCAAAATCATAGTAGCTGGATTTTAATAACTACTTCATTGTCATTTTAATTTTAAAAATATTTCCTGCTGCCATAATCACTTATGGTTTCTTTTTCTATTGGCTGCCAAGAATATACAGGATTTTATTACTTTATTTGGAGCATTACTCAATATCTCTGCTAGAACTGATAAAAAGGGAAAACTTCTCTGGGACAGGATAGGAAAGCAAGAAAAAAAAATCTCTCTCAAGCATTGATAACCATCTTGGTTATATCGTTGATGTGGCTGAAGAACCTTGTCAGCTAGCTGCATCTATTTTGGCACTGTCTTTTTAGCCTTTTAATTCTTACTGACTCTAAAAATCGTATGTCACAAGATGACAGTTAAAACATCTGGATATTCAGATGATAGAAGAACACCTCTGATGCTACCAAACATCACCCTATTCTGGTTAAGGGATGTAGTGTGAAAATAAGTAAATCACATTCCAGACACAGTGTCTTCCAGAGGCATGCTGATGGAATAAAGATGGACACAAATTCTTTGATTCTCCTCCCATTGGGAAGTGGCGTCTCTACCCCTCATTTTCAATCTAAGTGGATTCTGTCACTGCCTGGCCAATAGAATATGACAGAAGCAACATTGTGCTAGTTTCCAGGTTCCATCTTCAAGCAATGGTGCCTTCTGTTTCCTGCCACTTGGAACACTCACTCCCGGAAGCCAGCTGCGGGGATCCAGCTGCATGGAGAGGCCACGTCTGTGTGCTCTAGTCAGCATCCCTAGACGAGCTCAACTGCAGGCCTGTGAATGCACCACCTCGGACACCCAGCGATGTCACAGGTTGACATGCTTCAAGCTGCAGCCACTAATTGACTCCATTTATATGAAAGACCCCCAGGAAGATCCATCCAACTGAGCTCAGTCAACTCACACAACTGTGGAACATAATGATAAGTTGTTGGTTTAAGACACTGAGTTTAGGAATGATTTGTTAAGTTATAGCAAAAAAAAAAAAAAATTGGAGCACTAGCTATTGTTAGCTGGTACTGTTGCGCCTGAAATAAAATTTGAAAAGAGTTATAAAAAATAGATGGCGACATCACATTTCTGTTGAGCTATCTTTCAAATTCAGATGGAGAAACACTGAGTAGAATGTACAGTTTCCTACCATTCCAAGTTATATACAGACATGATGAATCAAAGAAACCAAGAAAAAATCAAAGCAGGATAGTCTTTCATGTTTGGAAATAATAAGATACTACTTTGTGCACAGCACTTTACAGTTTACCACAACCCTGAGAAAAATGAATATTTCCATTTCACGTTTTGTCTTTTTTATCCTCCTTCCCTCCCTCGCTTCCTTGTCTCTGCCTCCATCTTCCTAGTTGTTTTCACTCCACTGCACTCACCCTCAACAGAAGCCTGTTTTATCTCCATAATCTCCCCATGCTATTTATAGTACATGAGATACCAAAGGAGGCTGCTCAAGCTGGGTCCATTTGAAGTCTGCTAAGCAATCTCTAAGGCGAAGGGTAAACCCTAGGCAGGATTTCATCCAGCGATACCCTCATGTGCTACCTTTCCATGACAACAAAAATACCAAATGTATAAATCTTTGTTACGCTCAAGGACAAAGTTTAAGTATTTCCCAGTGTTTTACAACTCTGTTTTGCTTCTAGGTATCCCAAAGTTGATCACATCGGATATGGTTAAGGAAGGTGCTGCTGTAATCGACGTTGGTATCAACTATGTCTATGACCCAATCACAGGAAAGACAAAACTCGTTGGAGATGTGGACTTTGAAGGTAATAAAGTGCATCCCTTTTGACAAATGAAGAAAAACAGAGGTTCAACTTTGCATGTTTTGATAGTTGAAAGAGAGATTTTCTATTTGATTGGGGCATTGCTTTTTTATAATTTTTTTTAAGATGATTTATTTTGGCTGTGCTGGATCTTGGTTGCTTCACAGACATTTCTCTAGTTGCAGTGAGCAGGGGCTGCTCTTCCCTGTGTTGCGCAGGCTTCTCATTGCAGTGGTTTCCCTTGTGGAGCGTGGATTCTAGTCTTGCAGGCTTCAGCAGTTGCAGCTCCCAGGCTGTAGCGCGCTGGCTCAGTAGCTGTGGCACACGGGCTTAGTTGCTGCATGGCACGTGGGATCTTCCTGGACCAGGGTTTGAACCTGTGCCCCTGCGTTGGCAGGCAGACTCTTAACCACTAGAGCATCAGGGAAGCCCAGATTTTGGCACTATTATTAATTATTACATTAATCTTTCCTCTGATGGAAAAGAGTGTAATGACACGTATTTCCTTCCGTCTGCCTGACCTCTTTCCTTCACTTCTTCCTTCCTCCCTTCCTTCTTTCTTTCCTTCTGTCCTTCCTTTCCTCCTCTTCCTTCTTTGGAGAAAAATATAATGACATCATTAATATTTAGTTTTAAGGTTAAATTCCTTGTAGTGCAGTTTTCTTAGTGAGCATTGTTTTGACTGTTGGTAGTCTATCTCCGTCCTTCATCTTCCATGCTTTATACTCAGCCATTCATTCTCAGAGCCAGAAGGCAACTTGAGATGTGTTTGCTAGCCCTCAGTATATTTCAGATCTAAATAGTTCCGTGGATAATTCAAGTCAATATCCCTCACTTGTGTTTTAAAGAGGACGAGAAAAAGGAGTTAGGTTAACATTACTGTGGCTGATGAAGGAGACAAAGCAGCCAATGTGTAGGAACAAAAGAAATTCTAATCCAATGCCTTAGCTGTATAGATGAAGAAACTTAACCCCAAGATAGATATATTTTTAGATGCCTGACCCCCTATCCAATTTTACTTCCAGTATCTTTGTCAAATACTTACCTGCATTGGGCTTTTTGGTATAATTTAGGAATCTTAGCTGTCTAATAATACATGGATATAATAGAGTAGAGATATTTTCATATTAGAAATATTTTATATATTGGATTGGTCATTCTGGCCATAAAAGCAGGGTCATGCAAGAACTTCCTCAAGTTAAAAGTGTGTATTTACAGACAAATTGAAAGGAAAAATCATGCTCTTTTTAAAAATAATTCAAACTTCACATTTTCTCTTGGAATTTGGTCATTAGTTGATGGTTTGCCCAAGTCCTATCGTGGTACGTAATACAAATGACTATGCAGAGACTCAGGAGCAGCCTTCTGAGTAAGGTATTGGCCCCTTGAATGTGAGATTCCAAGATGCATCAGGGACCAGGTCTAAGCAGGGATGATAAGCCTGGTGCTAAAAAGAAAAGGGAAGCCTGAAGACAAAAGCTCTGGAGACAGAATGATGAAGAGAGCAAAGTACAGATGGACCTTATCATCTGCTGCCCTCACAGGCTGTCATTCATGGAGTCTGCCAACCTAGCAAAGTGGCTCCCCAAGTGAACATGTATGTCTGTATGTATGTGTGTGTCCATTCTGACCTCTTTAGGAAATGACCTCTTTTCTTTATTTAATTTTTCATGTTCAATCACTAATGTCATATATCTATAATATATTTGAATTTCTAAACTTAAGATTTCAAGTAAGGATAGATTTCATTTTGAAAGTTGACCTTTTTTTTTTTTCAGTCATTCTGCTTCTGGGTTACATTATAGTTACTGTATGTTTATTGCAAAATCACCACACACTTATAATGCATCCAGATGGCATTGACAGCATGTGACAACCAGCTCAATGCAAGAAAGCAGGATGTTAAACACAGCTCACAACCTTAACTGTGCTTGTGGGGCAAGCTTACCTAGCTGGCAGTTGGCAGTGTTTTATAAGACCCTTCTCCTATATGATATTTCATTCAATTCAGATTTTATGAAAACATTTTTTTAAAATGAGCATTGTTGGGTGGGTACATACGCTGTCACATATACAATCCCTTGGTAATATCTATTAAATTACAGTTATGCGTATCTAACTATATAATGAAACAAAAAAGGACATGACCACGAGAGACTAAGATGTAAGGAAGAGCACTGGGCTGAGAAACTGAAGAGGTGCTCTGAGACCTATTATTGCAACCCATTAACTTAGCAACCTCTCTGTCCAGCAATGTTATCAGTTGACAGCAATGATGGCAGTTGTTCCTTCCAGCTCTAACACTTGGTGCATCTCGGACGTTCAGCTGAGTGTTGCCATGTGATTGTGTAAAAACACAGAAACTTTCAGAAAGTCAGGTTTTTCTGATCCTATCATAAAACACACCTATGTGATTTATAAAATTACTCTTGTCGCCCTGCTGGTTCATGGAGCCAGAGCCCTAAGACTTGGACTTGGTAAAGAAGGCCTTACCGGTGAGGCCATGACTCAATCACCCAGAGGAGCACGCAAGTGATAGGTTTTGACATGCTGCTTTTCAGATTGTTCATCAGGACTTAACCTGAGGTGAGGGATGATCCCGAAGCTGAGAGGGAGGGACTTTCACGTGGGTTCTGCTGCAAAACTTATAGGTAGCAGTCAGCTGTAAATTGCCACAGGGAAATTGTGGCTGATTTGTGAGTATCGATGAAAGTTTCACTATAACTATAGCCAAGACAGATAAGCCAGATACAGGTAAAATGCAGAGCTGAAGTAAATGGTCCTTGCAGAAATCTTGGCTCAATGATAAAGGAAACAGGATGACCTACTTCAAGTAGATTACTTCAGTGCAAATGATTTTTAAAGAATAATTTCATCCACGACCCCCTTTAGGTATAAATGGAAATATATAAATAATTGCAGATTATTTTACAAATTCAATGATTTATAGAACCAGGTGCCATTTAGTCTATTTTCTTTCTAAGAAAATACACATGCCTATATGTATTCTGCTTCATTATTAAATGTTTTGACCTCATTTTTAAATCAGGCTTCTCTCTAAGAAGACTGATGCTATGCTATGCTATGCTAAGTCACTTCAGTCGTGTCCAACTCTGTGTGACCCCATAGACGGCAGCCCACCAGGCTCCCCCGTCCCTGGAATTCTCCAGGCAAGAACACCGGAGTGGGTTGCCATGTCCTTCTCCAATGCATGAAAGTGAAAAGAGAAAGTGAAGTCGCTCAGTCGTGTCCGACTCTTAGCGACCCCATGGACTGCAGCCTACCAGGCTCCTCCATCCATGGGATTTTCCAGGCAAGAGTACTGGAGTGGGGTGCCATTGCCTTCTCCTAAGAAGACTGATATTTTATATCAAATACAACATGAAGGTTGCATCACACTTACTATAGTTCTTGACAAAAGAGAACATAAAAACACCCTAAATATTTCCTTTGATTTTGAGGTCAGATTTTTCTTTGGGTTTAGATATATTTTCCTCTAAACTGCATCTTCCTTCATCCGCTAGGGTTTCCTGCTCTTATTTCTGTGTTCTCATAGCCAGTGTTTGTGAAGTGCTTACAGGGTACTAGGTATTGTTCTCAGCCTTTTACATATGAATAACCCTATAAGCATGTATTGTTTAATTTTGATTCAGTTATTATGATAACCCTATAAGGTAGGTATTGTTATGCCAACTACACACTGGCACTAACCATCTGCCTCCACAAGGATTAAATCATGAGCTGCTGCAGCTGCTGACCTTCAACATTCCCTGAAAGGAGTTCAGGGTGGAGATAGAAATGAGGCACTGTGTGATTTGGGAACAACTGGCAGAACAGGTCTTCAGATAGAGATTTTCAGAAGATTTTATAAGCCCAATTCTTGCATCTCCTCTTGTCTAGAAAAGCACTAAAACCCTTCATGGTGACATCTGCTCCTCATGACTAGCAGTAATTTTCAGGAGACTAGCATCAACTTTCAACAAAATATATGTGTCTGATTACATGTATTTCCCCTTCACCAAAATCACTGACCTTGCCTGGACTCTGTGGAGCAGTTTCTCAGAGCTATCTGAAATAGCTCTTGGGCTACAGTGCTCATTTTGCCTTTACTAAAACTTGTTCCTTGTCCAGTTTTAACTATTGCTTCTTATCCTGCAAACAGGCTTCTTAGGAGATAAGTAAGATGGTCTGGTATTCCCATCTCTTGAAGAATTTTCCAGTTTGTTGTGATCCACACAGTCAAAGGTTTTAGCATAGTCAGTGAAGCAGAATTAGATGTTTTTCTGGAATTTTGTTTTTTCTGTGATCCAATGAATGTTGGCAATATGACCTCTGGTTCCTCTGCCTTTTTAAAATCCAGCTTGTACATCTGGAATTTTTCAGCTCATGTACTGCTGAAGCATGGCTTGAAGGATTTTGAGCATGTGAAGTGAGTGCAATTGTATGGCAATTTGAACATTCTTTGGTGTTGCCCTTCTTTGGGATTGGAATGAAACCTGACCTTTTCCAATCCTGTGTCCACTGCTGAGTTTTCCAAATTTGCTGACTGGCATATTGAGTGCAGCACTTTCACAGCATCATCTTTTAGGATTTGAAATAGCTCAGCTGGAATTCCATCTCCTCCACTAACTTTGTTCTTAGCAATTCTTCCTAAGGCCCACTTGACTTCACATTCCAGGATGTCTGGCTCTAGGTGAGTGACCACACCGTCATGGTTATCCAGGTCATTAAGACCTTTTTTGTATAATTCTTCTATGTATTCTTGCCACCTCTTCTTAATCTCTTCTGCTTCTGTTAGATCTTTGCTGTTTTTGTCCTTCTTTGTGCCCATTTTTGCATGAAATGTTCCTTGGTATCTCCAACTTTCTTAAAGAGATCTCTAGTCTTTCCCATTCTATTGTTTTCTTCTATTTCTTTGCACTGTTCACCTAAGGCTTTCTTACCACTTATTTTGACTATTGAGAAAGAGAAGCCTACATGTTTCCCCTGATTCGAGGACTAAGATTTTTGTGTGTATGCCCAGCCAGGAAAGATGAGTTACCTGCTGTTAGAACCTGCCTGTGGATATATACCAAGGACTGGGATTGCTGGATCTATTTTAATTTTTTGAGGAACTCCATCTGGTTTTCAGCAGTGTTTGTAACAATTTACATTCGCATCTACAGTGCACAAGTATTCCCTTTTTCTCCAGATCTTCTCTACCACTTGTTATTTCTTGTCTTTTTGACAGTAGCCATTCTGACAAATGTGAGGTGATATCCCACTGTGGTTTTGATTTGCATTTCTCTGATGATTGAGCAACATTTTATGTACCTGTTGGTCACTTGTATATTTTCTTTGGAAAATATGTCCATTCAATTCCTTGGTCCATTTTCTAATTGAGTTGTTTGAGGGTTTGTTTTTTTTTTCTTTGCTATTGAGTTGTATGAGTTCTTCATATATTCTGGTTATTAAATTCTTATCCAGTATGTGGTTTTCAAGTATTTCCCCCAGTTCTGTAAGTTGCCATTTCACTTTGTTGTTACTTTTTCTGTGCTGGTGCTTTTTAGTTCAATGTTGTCCCACTTGATTTTTATTTTTGTTGCTTGTGCTTTGGTGTCATAGCCAAAAACCTACTGCTAAGACCAATGTTAAGAGTTTCTTCCCTATGTTTCCTTCTAGGAGTTCTATGGTATGAGGTATTAAATAGACTTTAATCCATTTTAAGTTAATTTTTGTGAATGCTGTGAGCTAGAGCTCCAATTTCATTTTGCTTCATGTGTTTATCCAGTTTCCCCAGTATCATTTTTTGAAGAGATTTTCCTTTTCCATTGAAGTGTTCTTGACTCTCTTGTCAAATGTTAGCTGACCCTATGTAGGGGATTTATTTCTGAGTTCTCAATTCTCTTTCATTGATCTATGTGTTCGTTTTACTGCTTTCACTAGTATAGCTTTATATATTGTTTGCTTCCCAGGTGACTCAGTGGTAAAGAATCTGCCTGCTAATATAGGAGATGAAGGAGACACAGGTTCAATCCTTGGGTCAGGAATATTCCCTAGAGGAGGAAATGGCAACCCACTCCAGTATTCTTGCCTAGAAAATTCCACAGGCAGAGAAGCCTGGTGGGCTATAGTCCATGGGGTTGCAAAGAGTTGGACACGACAGCATAAGCACAAAATATTGTTTGAAATGGGTCCTTCACCTTTGTTCTCAGGACTGCTTTAGCTATTTAGGATCTTTGTGTTTCCATACAAATTTTTAAGATTTTTTTTTCTGTTTCTGTGGAAAATGCCATTGGAATTTTGATAGAGGTTGAATCAAATATATTGATGGCTTTGGGTAGCATGTGAAGTGAAAGTTGCTCAGTCGTGTCCAACTCTTTGCAGCCCCGTGGACTATACAGTCCACGGAATTTTCCAGGCCAGAATACTACAGTGGGTAGCCTTTCCCTTCTCCAAGGGATCTTCCCAACCCAGGGATCAAACCCAGGTCTCCCACATTGCAGGTGGATTCTTTACCAGCTGAGCCACAAGAGAAACTCATAGACATTTAAAAAATATTATTTCTTCTAATCCATGAACATGGAATATCTTTCCATTTATTGTTTTCTTAAATTTCTTTCATCAAAGTCTTACAGTTTTCATTGTATAGATCTTTCATTTCCTTGGTTAAGTTTATTCCTAAGTATTTTGTTTTATGAAGCTATAGTGAACAGGATAGTTTTCATTATTTCATTTTCAGATTTCATTGTTATGTATAGTATCAACTACATTAAATCAACACTACTGATTTATGATCCAGCAATCCCACTTCTCTTATCCAAAGGAAACGAAAATAGGATACAGAAAAGATATGTCTTGTTTAGTGTAGTTTTACTCATAAGAGCCAAGATATGAAAATAACCTAAACACCCCTCAATAGATGAATGGAGAGTCTGGGAGGGCAATGGGGCCAAGTGCCCTTCTGGAGCTGAGTTAGCTTGCCCTCTAGGTCACAGAGGGAGGCAGGGCCAGCACCAGCTCCATAAGGTACCAGGGAAAACAGTGTTCATGATGGAGTCTGTGCTTGAACTTGAGGAGGGATTTGTAGGTGAGGAGTAGGGTAGTCCTAAAGAGAGGGAAAAGGGGGCATCTAGCCCAGCCATCCTGGGACAGTAAGAGCAAAGAGAAGGTCAGATGCTTGATCAGTCTGTCTGTCCATTCCTAGGTCTATAACTCACTCTTTTCTTAACCTACCCAGGAACAGGACACCTCCAGCTGTGGAGGAGATATACCAGCCAAGTGCAGCCCCTGTCAGCAATTTCTCTCTGGCCCATAATTCTCTGCACAGTAGAGGCCTACATACTTCTCTGGCTCCTCACTACAGTCCTTTCTAAAAAATGCCAAGGAGGATGGTAGGAAGGGGAGAGGTGCTTAGGGCCCTCTCTGGAATCCCTGGAGGCCATAGAAGGGCTGGGGGTGGGATGCAGGGAGGTGGGGATGCCAAGTGTCAGGCATTGCTATGAGCACTTGGGATGCATCTGTGACTAACACAGGCAAAGTCCTTCCTGACAAAGAGCTTACATTCTGGTTGGAGAAGACAAGTAATAAATATATAATATACTATATTAGGCAGTATCTAATGTTACAAGAATAAAACAAGGTGGGGGGTGGGGCTAGAGATTTATGGCCTTAGGTTGTTGAGAAAGAGTGGTCACAGCAGGCTAACTGCTGGTCTGAACAAAGTCAAGTCAAGAGCCATGTGGATATATGGGGTAGGAACAGTCTAGACACATGGATGAGCAGTGTGAAAATCTTGAGGTGCAGTGTGCCTGCTGGTTTGGATGAGCTGAGGAAGGCCACTGTAACTGGGGCAAAATAAATAAGGGGAAGAATGCTGGGAAATAAAGAGGAAGCAGCAGGGGTACCACATCATGAATGGCCTTACAGACCATGGAAAGGAATTTGAATTTTACTCTTCAGTACAGTGGAAAGTCATTGGATGATTTGTGCCAAAGCCATTGCAGGATATTTATGCATTTTTTGCATTTAACAAGGTCATCCTGGTTTTTTGAATGACAAATCAACCTTAGACAGGAGAGAATACCTGTTAGGGTACCTGTTAAGGTACCTGTTAGGGTACCTTAGAGAGGTGAGGTACCTGTTAGGATACCTGTTAAGAACCCATTGTAATTATCCAGGTAAGAAATTATCCAAGATGGGGTGTGGACCCAGGTGGTAATGGTTGAAAGTATTAAGAGGTAGTTAGATGGTAGATAAAATTTAAAAGGAGAGTTAGAATGATTGGTCAAGTGATTAGATATAAAAGAAAGAGGAGAATTATTTATGACTCTAAGAATTCTCAAATAGGCAAGAGTGAAGGTATTCTTTTGAGATGAGTCTGAAATGATCAGTGAATTTCATCTATGTATGTGTATATAGGGCAGAGAGTGGGCAGAAAAAAAAATGGGGCTCTTTCCATGGGAAGGGAACAGCAGATCAAAAGGAAGAAGGAAAGATTCCAAAAAGCCTTATGTACTCAATAAGTGATCCAACATTGTTTGTTGAATAAGGAAGGTATGATATTCTAAATAATTGTGATTTGGTCCAAATAGTTACAGCCTTACCATGCATTCTTCAAAAGAATCTCCACTAGACAAATCTCTCCTAGAGCGAAAAGAACCTTATAATTTGGGACTCCATCTGGTCAGATTTATTCCTCAAAATTCGAATGCAGTAGTCAAAATATGAGGACAGAAGAGGGTCCAGAGTTACACAGAAGGTACTGTTCTTATAAGAAACTACTATAAAGGAGTTAAAATGCATGAAGTGCTTTTTAAAGCAGCTTTTCATCTATATTTTCTCTTCTTTTACTATAGGTGCTTCCAGATGCCTTATTTATGCATAGCACTCTACATTCAAAACCTGAGAGTTACCTTTTACTCCATGCCATTCTTATGTTATGTACAATATTTTATATAAGACTATGATTCGGAGTTAGACTGATTTAGGTTTGAATTCTAGCTCTGTTGCTTAAAACAATTAGGATCTTGGCAAATCACTTCACCTCTCTGAGATTTACCATCCAAAAAACGGAGATAATACCCATCTTATAGAGTTGTCACAAAGGGTAAATGAAATCACCTCACATGAGCTAATGTATGAGACTTCCGGAGCATAATACCTGGCAGAAAACAGTGTGTGTGTGTGTGTTTGTGAGTGTGCACATTATTCAGCCTTTCTCTCCATTCCCACTAGAGTACTAATCTGGAAATATGTAATTTCACCTTTCAGTTACCACTCAGCTCCTCATTACTTTTCTGACCTCAGCTCTCTTCCGGTCAGATCTGTTGTCACCCAATAGTCCCCATCTTCTCCAGACTCCCGTAGTAGGTCTCAATCTGCCCAACACTTTCTGTTCTTAATCCTGTACTGCCTTGCACTTTTATTTAGTTGTCTCCTACTGAATTGTATGCCTCTGTAATGTAAGCTTCCTGTCCTCCATTGCTTTTGTATCTTCATCCCATACCAGGTTCAACCTTCTCAGTCATATCACTGGTCATTTGCATGATAATCCTGGATAACTTATAAATCTTTAGTGTTACTCTTGCATTACAGAAATAATTCCTTCTAGTTGCCTGAATGGGAACAAAAGCTCCCACTGAAGGTGGCATCTGACACATTATTAATCTACAGCAATCTAGATTCAGTAGTGATACATCCACTGAATAATAAATTGGTTTCTTCAGCGCACACTTCTCACTCAACACACCTTCAAGGTACCAGGGATTTGGCACACACAGATAGACCGAGTCCTTGTTCCCACAGAACTTATATTCTCTAGTGTGTGTTAGTCTCTCAGTCATGTCCTGCTCTTTGCCCCCTCATGGACAATAGCCCACCAGACTCCTCTGTCCCTGGAATTCTCAGTAAGAATACTGGAGTGGATTGCCATGCCCTTCTCCAGGGTATCTTCCCAACCTAGGGATTGAACCTGAGTCTCCTGTATTGCAGGCAGACTCTTTACCATCTGAGCCACCAGGGAAGCACTATATTCTCTAGATTATATGTCAAAGTAACCATTTTTTGAAAGTGGCTTTGGTACTGTGTGTGCGTGCTAGGTTGCTTCAGTCATGTCCAACTCTTTGTGACCCTATGGATTGTAGCTCGCCAAAATCCTCTGTCCATGGGATTCTCCAGGCAAGAATACTAGAGTGGGTTGCCATGCCCTCCTTCAGGGCATCATCCCACTTCAGGGATTGAACCTGTGTCTCCAGGGTCTCCTGCATTGGCAGGCAGGAACTTTACCACTAGTGCCACCTGGGAAGTCAATTTTGGTACTACTTACTCTCAAATGTATGTTCTAAAGCTAGGAGAGTAAGAACATGTTACCAGTTTCTAAGGAAATAAAACTATTTTGGAATGAATCACTTTTAGAGAACTATTAATCTGTGGTGATACTATAAAGAACAAAAATTAAACTGTTTTCCATGTTAATAATTTAATTTGATGATGTATGTCTTGGTCAGTTTGGGCTGCTATGACAAATTATCAAAAGCTAGGTGGCATAAAGAACAAACATTTATTTCTTACAGTTCTGGACACTGGGAGTCTAAGATCAGAGCGTCATCATACCCAGGTTCTGGTGAGAACCCCATTCTGAGTTATAGATAGCTAATTTCTCACAGTATCTTTACATGTCACAAAGATCATGATAGCTCCCTTAATTTTTTTTTTTTAAGAGTACTGAAAGTTGGAACTCTAATGACTTAATCTTTTCCTAAAAGGTCCTGAGAATTTTGCAAAGAGATTGCACTGGTCATAGCAAACACCCTCTTCCAACAACACAAGAGAAGACTCTACACATTGACATCACCAGATGGTCAATACTGAAATCAAATTGATTATATTCTTTGTATCCAAAGATGAAGAAGTTCTATACAGTCAGCAAAAACAAGACCAGGAGCTGACGGTGGCTTAGATCTTGAGCTCCTTATTGCTAAATTCATACTTAAATTGAAGAAAGTAGAAAGAACCACTAGACGATTCAGGTATAACATAAATCAAATCCCTTACAATTATACAGTGGAAGTCACAAATAGATTCAAGGGATTAACACTGATAGAGTTCCTGAAGAACTATGTATGGAGGTTCATGACACTGTACAGAAGGCAGTGATCAAGACCATCCTCAAGAAAAAGAAATGTAAAAACTCAAAATGGTTGTCTGAAGATACCTTACAAATAGCTGTGAAAAAAAGAGAAGCGAAAAGCAAAGGAAAAAAGGAAAGATATAAGCATCTGAATGCAGAGTTCCAAAGAATAGCAAGGAGAGATAAGAAAGCCTTCCTTGGTGATCAATGCAAAGAAATAGAGGAAAACAATAGAATCAGATCAGATCAGATCAGTCGCTCAGTCGTGTCTGACTCTTTGAGACCCCATGAACTACAGCACGCCAGGCCTCCCTATCCATCACCAGCTCTCGGAGGTCACCCAGACTCACATTCATCGAGTCAGTGATGCCATCCAGCCATCTCATCCTCTGTCGTCCCCTTCTCCTCCTGCCCTCAATCCCTTCCAGCATCAGAGTCTTCTCCAATGAGTCAACTCTTCGCATGAGGTGGCCAAAATACTGGAGTTTCAGCTTCAGCATTATTCCTTCCAAAGAAATCCCAGGGCTGATCTCCTTCAGAATGGACCGGTTGGATCTCCTTGCAGTCCAAGGGACTCTCAAGAGTCTTCTCCAACACCACAGTTCAAAAGTATCAATTCTTCGGTGCTCAGCCTTCTTCACAGTCCAGCTCTCACATCCATACATGACCACAGGAAAGACCATAGCCTTGACTAGGTGAACCTTTGTTTGCAAAGTGATGTCTCTGCTTTTGAATATGCTATCTAGGTTGGTCATAACTTTCCTTCCAAGGAGTAAGCGTCTTTTAATTTCATGGCTGCAGTCACCAGAATAGGAAAGACCAGAGATCTCTTCAGGAAAATTAGAGATACTAAGGGAACATTTCATGTAAAAATGGGTACAATAAAGGACAGAAATGGTATGAACCTAAAAGAAGCAGATGATATTAAGAAGAAGTGGCAAGAATACACAGAAGAACTACACAAAAAAGATCTTCATGACCCAGATAACCACAATGGTGTGATCACTCACCTAGAGCCAGACATCCTGGAATGCAAAAGTCAAGTGGGCCTTAGGAAGCATCACTATGAGCAAAGCTAGTGGAGGTGATGGAATTCCAGTTGAGCTATTTCAAATCCTGGTGATGCTGTGAAAGGGCTGCACTCAATATGCCAGCAAATTTGGAAAACTAAACAGTAGCCACAGGACTAGAAAAGGTCAGTTTTCATTCCAATCCCAAAGAAAGGCAATGCCAAAGAATGTTCAACGTATACTGCATAATTGCACTCATCTCACAGATGAGCAAGGTAATGCTCAAAATTCTCCAAATGAGGCTTTAACAGTATGTGAACTATGAAATTCTAGATGTTCAAGCTGCATTTAGAAAAGGCAGAGGAACCAGAGATCAAATTGCCAACATCCGTTGGATCATCGAAAAAGCGAGAGAGTTCCAGGAAAACATCTACTTTGACTTTATTGATTATGCCAAAACCTTTGACTATGTGGATCACAACAAACTGTGGAAAGTTATTCAAGAGATGGGAATACCAGACCACTTTACCTGCCTCCTGAGAAATCTGGATGTAGGTCAAGAAGCAACAGTTAGAACTAGACATGGAACAACAGACTGGTTCCAAATCTGGTAAGGAGTACATCAAGTCTGTTTATTGTCACCCTGCTTATTTAACTTATATGCAGAGTACATCATGAGAAATGCTGGAGTGGATGAAGCATTGAGCTGGAATCAAGATTGCTAGGAAAAATATCAATAACCTCAGATATGCGGATGACACCACCCTTATGGCAGAAAGTGAAGAGGAACTAATGAGCCTTTTGATGAAAGTGAAAGAGGAAAGTGAAAAAGCTGGCTGTAAAGTTGACATTCAGAAAACTAAGATCATGGCATCCCATCCCATCAGTTCATGGCAAATAGATGGGCAAACAATGGAAACAGTGAGAGACTTTATTTTGGGGGGCTCCAAAATCATAGCAGATGGTAACTGCAGCCATAAGATTAAAAGATGCTTGCTCCTTGGAAGAAAATTTATGACCAACCTAGACAGCATATTAAAAAGCATAGACATTATTTTGCCAACAAATGTCCATCTAGTCAAAGCTTTGGTTTTTCCAGTAGTCATGTATGGATGTGAGAGTTGGACTATAAAGAATGCTGAGCTCCGAAGAATTGATGCTTTTGAAGTGTAGTGTTGGAGAAGACTCTTGAGAGTCCCTTGGACTGAAAGGAGATGCAACCAGTCCATCCTAAAGGAAATCAGTCCTGAATATTCATTGGAGGGACTGATGCTGAAGCTGAAACTCCAGTTCTTTGGACACCTGATGTGAAGAACTGACTCATTTTGAAATGACCTGATGCTGGGAATGATTGAAGACAGGAGGAGAAGGAGACAACAGAGGATGAGATGGCTGGATGGCATCACTGACTCAATGGACATGAGTTGTAGTAAGCTCCAGGAGTTGGTGATGGACATGGAGGCCTGGCGTGCTGCAGTCCATGGGATCGCAAAGAGTTGGACATGACTGAGCGACTGAAGTGAACTGAACTGAACACTTTAGCCCAGAGGTAATCTCTTCAGTCATTTTGAAAGAGCTGATGGAAACTGGCAAAAGTCTCTGTTAGAAAGACTATTACTAACGCTGTGGTCATTGTGCCAACCTGTCTTTTCAGAAAACAAGTAGAATCACTGATGTTCACAATGAAATCTTGACCATTGAGCCAGCTGCCACCTTGTTATTTACAGCATGGGCAAGATGCTTAAAGTCTAGGTCTTTGAACTCAGGTCAACCTTTAGAGACTTTCATTTTAGTAGAGCATATTTGACATTGAATTCTTTACCTATGTGAAGAGTTGGACTTTCCAGGTGGCAACAGTGGTAAAGAATCAGCCTGCCAATTCTGGGTAGGGAAGATCCCCTGGAGTAGGAAATGGCAACCCACTCCAGCATTCTTGCCTGGAAAATTCCATGGACAGAGGAGCCTGGTGGGGCTACAGTCCATGGGGTCACAAATACATGACTGAGCACACACACATATGGAAAAGAGTTAAATTGAAACATAAAAGATTGTCTACCAAAACAGAAGTGCTCGATGCCTCTCAAGTCCTTCTTCTTCTTTTATACTTAAGGGTGAATTTTTTTTTGAAGTTGTTTCTCAGGATCTTTTTAAAATAAAAATATCTATAGGAAGGAAATTTTATGTCCTAGTGTCTCGGGTTGATTATGGCAGACTACTGGGATCAAGACAGTACCAGTGATTTTTGAGGATACTCCAAACAGCCTATCTAGCTTTACAGATTTGCCACTCTGCTGTACAAATGTTCAGAGGCTTGAGGAAGAAGGATTGGGGAGAATGACAAGAATAAATGATTTTTTTTTATAAAGGAAGTCATGAAAGGAAGATATTTTAGTCATGTTGACAGAGTACTAGAAATATCCTAGCGGAAATCCTTACTCCTGCTCACCAAAATGGAAACTAGCAATGATGGCTGACACTATTCATGGTCAGAGAGGAGGTTCCCCTGGTGGGTCACAGAGTTTGTTGAAAACAATTTCAAATTTTGATCAGGTGATTAACTTGTTATTTGACTCCATTGAAAGCCTTCTGAGTGGTGAGTGGTAGTTTAAGATATTCACATCTGTATTTCTCTTGGCATCTCTCTAGTCAGTCAGCTGTGTTTGATTCTTTGTGATCCCATGGACTATATGGCCCAGCAGGCTCCTTGTCCATGGAATTCTCCAGGCAAGAATACTGGTGTGAGTATAGATTTGATTTAACATGAGTAAAGCAGATAAAGCAAAAAAAAAAAAAGAAGAAGAAAGAAAAGACTTAGCCACCTTACCCAGTTTAAGTTAAATAGTTGAGGGAAGTCTTTGTAAGAAAAAACTTATAAAAATATGACCAAAGTCTCATATTCTTGTCCCTAGTAGGGTATTAATCCTATCCGTTCCATTAATATTCCACTGGGTGCCATAATAAAGAGTATCTTTGTATATATATATATATATATATATATATATATATATATATATATATATAAAATAACTTGTAGAAACCCCAGGTGTTAGACAGCGAGATAAATGCAAGAGAAAGCATAGTAAATTGTCTCTGGGGCATCTGATTCCCTGTTGCCTCACAAAAATCCAGTGGCGAGCCATTCACTTGTCAAGGAGCCCTTTACTCTCTCTTTCTGGCTTATCATGCTCTCATTTTTTATGTCAACCATATGAGAAAGTGGAGTGTTTTCCATATTATCTCCTGAGTCATACTATTTCTCCAGTCTCATGCAAGTCAGGTTTTTCTGGTTGTTATTTACCTACTTCATTTTCCTGAAGCTTGTCTTCCCTTCATTACAGCGGATGTGTTTGGGAGGTCATGCTTCTAAATGGTCTGCATTTAGAAACAAGGGAAAATCTCTAAGCATTTAATTTGGACAATTACGCATGTATAGGAGGAGACAGAAATTCACATGAAAGGAAGGAGAAATTTTCCTTCTGCTGCTGGTTGCCACAAATAAAGAATCATTTCTTTTCCTTTTAGGGAAGGGAGTTGGTTTTAAAAGTGAGTTGTAACATTGCTGGAAATCTGATATGGGTCATAGAGTACTTCTTTGCAAGAGACAGAGAAATGGACAAAATACAAATGGAAATAAAACAGTACTGTGGGAATTTAACATATCAATTCTTTTTCTTCTTCCCAAGAATAGATTTATAAAGCACAAATACATTCTTTGACTTAACTAGAATATACAATTTCCAAACTGTATTAGCAAAATTAATTCTGTTTAGGTGTATTTGTAAATTCCATTATTCGGGAACTTTGGAGTCAGTATATCACATACTATGGTGCTTCCTAGGTGGTGCAGTGATAAAGAATCTGCCTGCCAATGCAGGAGACACAAGAGACGTGGATTTGATATCCCTGAGTTGGGAAGATCCCCTGGAGTAGGAATGGCAACCCTCTCCAGTAGTCTTACCTGGAAAGTCCCATGGACAGGGGAGCCTGGCGAGCAAAGAGTCACAAAGAGTCGGACACAACTGAGTGAATGAGCGCACACATCATATAGCAATAGAAATTCCCTATCTGCTTAAAAATTAGTGAGTCTTCCTAACAAAGTGTTTAAGATGAGAGTCTGGATTATTAAACCCAGATCCTGAAAACCTGGGAGAGTAAAGTTTCCAGAGGAAATAATGACACACAACACACAAGCCAGAGATACCCTGTCATGAAGCATGGGCTGCTGGTGCCAAAATGTTAACGATCACATACTTCTTCCTTTATTCTTACTTTAATTGTTAAAAGGTATTTTAATCCCTTATATTGCTATAAGTATCCTTCGTTAGCAATATTTCCACACCTTGTGACCATGTGTCACCCTTGGTTTTTTTTTAAGGCACACACCTAATCTGAACACCTGGTTTCTTTCATCATCCCTCCATTACCTCAAATTTTAAACATGAACAACTTCTGTGCCATACCTATTTTTCTTACCTTCAAACTGAAAGATGGTTGACTTCAAGTAAGAAATGATGGAAATTATGTCAAGCCAAACCTGTGTTAATTCTTCCCTTTAGAAATTTGAAATCAATAACATGATAAAGAGTAGATGTCTACATATTGGAGAAAAGGAAGCATAGCAGATTAGATACATATTTCATGCTGAAAAGGAATTTCTTGAAAAATAATTGAATAGCATTCAAGAACCTAAAACTTTATAAAAATAAAACTTGGATTTCTCCTTTATTTTAATTTTCTTCTGAAAATTATTTAGCAGTATACAGAATCTGCCTGCAATGCAGGAGACTGCAGTTCAATCCCTGGGTGAAGATCCCCTGGAGAAGGAAATGGCAATCCACTCTAGTATCCTTGCCTGGAAAATGCCATGGACAGAGGAGCCTGGTGGGCTACCGTCCATGGGGTCATAAGAGTCAGACACGACTTAGTGACTAAACCACCATACATTTTTCTCTCCAATTTCTCATTTTGAAAAGCTAGTTATTCTTAAATACATAAAATCCCTAGGTTTATTCGCAAAAGAAATTTTTTCAAAAGCTTATTCATCTTGAACACAGTATCTACAGCTTTCATTACCCTTCACTTAATGGTCATGCAGCCCATGACCACCTTCCTAGCCTCTTCTCTGTCTATTCTCTGCTTGCACCATGTGCTTCAGTCATAATGCACATTTTTGAGCTCCTCCATTGCATTGGCTTTGCTGTCAGGTCCAAAGTTACTTTGCTTTTATTATTCTTGGTATTTGCACTGCATTCTTTCCTTCTTTCTTACTCCCTCAGACATTCATAAAATCTTGAAGCTTTTCTGTCACTTTACAAATATTCTCTGACCCCAGTATGATTTCTGTTCCTCTTTGAAGTGCTCTCACAAGAACCAGAATTTGTTCCCATCTTAGCAAGTCTACCTTTATAAGTTGCTTCTTTGGTGTTCTCACTTCTCTGGCCCAGATGATAAGCTCATCCCAATAGAAAAATATACACAGAATAGTCAGTTTTCTCCATTTGACTTATCCTGCATCAGAATATCATTTTTTCAAATGATATTTTTAAAAATACGTTATAAACAACAAAGTCCTACTGTATAGCACAGAGAGCTGTATACAACATCCTATGATAATCCATAATGAAAGACTACGTAAAAAAAGAGCATATTTAAATGTATCACTGTACAGCAGTGATTAACACATTGTAAATCAACTGTATGTCAATAAATAAAAATAAAATGCTTAACCAGTGATCTTAGGTTAATGCCTCAAATTTGTATCATTATCTGCTAGGCTCTATATGAGCTAGACTCCTCCATATCATCTCCTGAAACTCTTCCCTTCACTTGTACATGTCAACCCCACTGACATTCTTGCAGTTTTACCAAGAATTCATGCCATTTTATGCCTGGGGGAAATCTTATTTCTACCTCATCACAAACATTGTTCCCCAATCAAGAACACTGTTTATTCCCTACCTCTCCATTTCACCTGGAAAAGTTTGATTCATCCTCTGATTTCTTGACTTGGCAGAGATACTCATATGCTTAACCTCAGTTGGGTCCTCCCAACACAGTCACAGTGCAATAAGCATTTTGTTTGTAGAATATATTATAGCCTTAGCTCAATTATTGTGTAGGTAATTATATTTATAATATAAATCTCCCAACTAGATTATAAGTCCCAAGGGATAGTGACAATGGCTGTCTTTCTCAAGAAACTTTTTTGGTAAATCTCTCTGGGGAGTTTTGAGCATGTGTTGGAAAGGTGAATAATGGAGTTCAGAAAATATGCAGTGGTTCAGAAATACTGCAAGACAAGGATGTAGGGCTGGATCATAAAAGATCCTAGCGGACATAACAAAGAATTGATATTTTATCCTAAAGGCAGTCTACTGACTAAGCTAGCTGGGTAGCTAAAGACAGCCAAAATTCAACAAATGTTTATAAGCTGAAATGATCTAATCTATGTTTTAAAGAATAAATCTGGCAGCAGGTTATATGGCTAATAAGGTAGAGACTGAAATCCAAGAGACATATTACAATAGATTATAAAAAATGACTGTACGTGTCTTCTTGCCTCATGGGCACATCCTCTTGGCAATGTGAGTTGTTGATTCTTCCTATTCTAAGCCTTTAAATTTGAGCTTGACCATGTGACTTGCTTTGACCTATGAGGCATTCAGGTGTTACACTGGGGGTGGCTGGGACTTGACTGGAAAGTCAGAAGCCACCACATGAAGTAACCTTCATTGAAGCAGTGCATTTTAACCACATTTAAATCTCCTCCACATATGTGTATATGTATAATATTCCCTACCCTCATTAGAAACAGCTCTCATTTCAGCAGTGATTCTCAGTGGTGCATACTGGAATCATGAGGTAGGAGGAGGCATATTTAATTTGACTACAGTTCTCAGGAGATTCCAACATACTCTATGATGACAAATTGAAAATCATGCTAGTAAATTTCATGGATCAATAAATGAATAGTTAATGTAGCTGGGGAGTTAATAAGCACCACAAAGGAAGTAGCATTTAGCCAGATCTGAAAAGGAAGAATAAATATTCATTGGATGGAGAAGTGCAAGAATGGTATGTCAAAGAGAATAGTATGTACAAAGGCAAATCTTGTGTCCAGAATGATTGATTTTAATCCATGAGCTCTTTGCTCTTTTATTTCTAAACTGAACACACACTCTCTAGTGTCTGAATTTTGCTGATAGGCATTATTATTAAGGAAATTATAGAATATATTTTGCAGAGTCAACAGTTTAGGAAGAAGTCATTCAGATAAATTATCATGACGATTGTCACCCTTACTCAAAATATTCTTATTTTTAGGAAACTGCTTTAAAATCATCGAGTCATTTCCATCTAAATCTTATTCCCTAAAATAAGTTCCATACAAGTAACTACAGGATTTGAGGATTATTTTACTTGCCTCCATTGTCAGTTTCAGTAACTCTAAAATCATGTTGACTTTATGAAATTTAATCTAATCATGGTTTTGTGGCATCTGTTCATAAAAGTCTCTCATGAAAGCATCAATATCAATCAAGATATAATTCCTGATTCCCATATGTACAGAGTTTTAGTATTTTCCTTAAACACAAACATATTCCCTCACAGTAAATAAGTTTATGAATGAAATTACTGCCTTAAAATTCTTCTGTAATTCTTTTCAATGGAGCATATAGAATACCTTTTCTCACACATAATAGGATTAATCTTTAATAGCATCATCTTCTGCAAACAGGTGCAAACCCTGTTTGCCCTCAGGGGAAGACCAGTCAATGAGAAGTTATTCTGGTGATGTAATGCTTGTTAACTTACTCTTTCTCAAACATGATTGGGGAAAATGCTTTTCAGAGCATCAGACAGGTATTGAACTTAACTCTTTTCACAAATATGTCACTCAGGACAGCCTTGAAATAGTTATGCAAAGTAATTAGACTAAGAAAATTTCTTTTAAGCATTGGCATCTGTACCCATTGGCATTTGCCAGTCATAATTCCTCATATTTCTTGAGAAATCGCTTACTTCCATACCCTGGTCCTTATGTAAATAGAAAAAGAATATATTAACATTAGCCAGCAGCAGCAAAACTTAGCCGTTCTTTCTCAGACATAGATCCTAATTAAAATCCAATCAAAAGCAATAGAGATCTTATATTTTTTAAATCAAATTCAACACAATCTGCCTCTCATGACTCTGTACAAATTCCATTTTAATACCTAACTAGTTATGTCAGAGATAAAAATATCTGAAATAAGTATTTGAATCAAACCAAATGTATTCACAGTGATGTCATAAAATTCTGCCTAGTGATAATTTACAAGGCTCTGTTGATACAACTAAATCCTCATGGAAGTCCAGAGAAGTCCTTACCCAGGACAGGTGAAGACCCATTACCCATCACATAGTCTTGATTCTATGAAGTGATAGGAAAGGACAGATATGTGTATATATAAATCATCGGTCATTTCCATCTAAATCTTATTCCCTAAAATAAGTTCCATACAAGTAACTACAGGATTGGGATTATTTTACTTCCTCCATTGTCGTTTCAGTAACTCTAAAATCATGTTGACTTTATAAAATTTAATCTAATCATGGTTTTGTGGCATCTGTTCATAAAAGTCGGTTTGCATAGTAAAGTGTGCAGGACAGCAGACATAGAGCCACACATTTCAGGCAGGTATTATTTCATGTGACAACTCATTCTCACTCCCTGTTCCTCCACCTCAAGCCTCACTTTTTTAGCAAAAGAACACAATAGTAAGCATGTTGTGAAAAACATAATTTCAAAGAGGAGGGTCATAACACCTGAGCAGACCAGTGGTTTATCTGATCTGAATTTCACCCAAGAAAGAAAGCAACTCAGACTGCTAAGCCAGCTGAAATTTAAATGCTGACATAATTCAAAGATGGTGAACTCTGAGTACTCATAGTAAAATTGGAGGTAAATTAGTATATTAGAACTTTCTCCTTTTTGTTTCTTTTTTCCTAATATCCTCTTAACCCTTTGAGAAAACTGAGTTGATTTGGAGCACATATGCCTTTCTTGGAGCTTTTCCACTTGTTCAGGTCATGGTAATACTGTTGCATTGGGATGAGGTGGAATTATGGAACCATAAAATGATTCAAGCCTGACTGTGAATAATGTCTCTACCATACTGGAGAATGATAAGTCATTTTAAGTTCAGTGAGCCACTTTCTTCAGCTATTGAAATGATCATTAAATATCAATTATTAAAATGATGTGTCTACAATTCATGCATTGGAGAAGGAAATGACAACCCACTCCAGTGTTCTTGCCTGGAGAATCCCAGGGACGGGAGAGCCTGATGGGCTTCCGACTATGGGATCACACAGAGTTGGACACGACTGAAGTGACGCAGCAGCAGCAGCAGCAGCAGCAAGTATTCAATGGATACTGCCTATGGTTATTACTATTTTTCCATATAGAAATAATTTCAAGCCACTTCACTTTTCAAAGTTGAAAACCAAATTATATAAAAAAATGATTGTATACCCAGAATGGATTCCCAATTTTGTCTGCTTCTATCTTTTAACTATGAAATAAACCATTTTGTTTTCCATTGAATATTTACTTTGATCTTGATTCTTAATGTACCACATTATGCAGTAGTATTCTATTTTTATCTATTAATATTTCAAAGTCAGTGCTTTACAAATATATGATTTTACACGCGATCAGTATAAATAATAGCAGTAGAGTACATTTCTTCCAGAGATCTGATGCAGTTTTTAAAGACATTTTTCTCTAATCCTATAGAAAAGGTCCTGGAAGGCACTGTTGATACCATCAAGTTAGCTTATTCAAAAGTGAAAAATTCAGTTTGTCACCCTCCAGCTACTTATGTAGCTTGAGAATTCAGTAAATTAACTTGAACTAAATTGTTTTGATGCTGTCTATATCCAGTCAAAAACATGGACACATTCCTGCAAACTGACTTTAGATTTTAAATTTCAACAACTACTTACCTCATGTTTTCATAACTTACTGAATGCCTCACCTGTGCATGGAGAAGTTCTAAGATTAAGAAAGACAATAATCACCCCCAAAGACAGTTTCTGCCTTCTAGGGGCCAGTGTCTAATTAAAGGAACAGCACACTGTGCTAAATTTCATAACAGAGTTTGGTAAAAAGTGACTGGAAACATAGATGGTAACACTTTTAATTTAATGTTGAGGGGGGAAAATTTTTAAGAAAAATTATGAACAGATAACATTTTATTGGCTTTAAAAGAATAATAAATAAAATAAAAGGGGTTGTTTATTTGGATAAGGTAGCAGTATATTCCAGGTGGAAGGAATAACAAGAGCAAAGGAAGTAAGGACCAAGAACTCATATTGATTTGTGAATTGACTGTTGACACAGCCTAGTGTTTCTGCAGAATAGAGTACATTGGACTGAATTATGGCCAGGAAAAGGACATGCTTCCTGTACAGAGGCACATTTTGGAAAAACAAAATATTATCTCCCAAATCATAATACTCTTATTCTTTCTTTGTTATATACCATGAGACGATTCATGATGTACACTAGTGGGCTTTTTTGGTGTGTGATGTCTTCAAGCTTATCTGGACTTTTCTTCAAGTAAAACAATGTTATTCCTTTGATTTTCCTATGATTAAAACATGGTGACAATATACAGCCTTGACGTACTCCTTTTCCTATTTGGAACCTTAAAGCTCAACATTCAGAAAACGAAGATCATGGCATCTGGTCCCATCACTACATGGGAAATAGATGGAGAAACAGTGGAAACAGTGTCAGACTTTATTTTTCTGGGCTCCAAAATCACTGCAGATGGTGACTGCAGCCATGAAATTAAAAGACGCTTACTCCTTGGAAGGAAAGTTATGGCCAACCTAGATAGCATATTCAAAAGCAGAGACATCACTTGGCCAACAAAGGTTCGCCTAGTCAAGGCTATGGTCTTTCCTGTGGTCATGTATGGATGTGAGAGCTGGACTGTGAAGAAGGCTGAGCGCCGAAGAATTGATGCTTTTGAACTGTGGTGTTGGAGAAGACTCTTGAGAGTCCCTTGGACTGCAAGGAGATCCAACCGGTCCATTCTGAAGGAGATCAGCCCTGGGATTTCTTTGGAAGGAATGATGCTCAAGCTGAAACTCCAGTATTTTGGCCACCTCATGCGAAGAGTTGACTCATTGGAGAAGACTCTGATGCTGGGAGGGATTGAGGGCAGGAGGAGAAGGGGACGACAGAGGATGAGATGGCTGGATGGCATCACTGACTCGATGAATGTGAGTCTGGGTGACCTCCGAGAGCTGGTGATGGATAGGGAGGCCTGGCGTGCTGCGGTTCATGGGGTCGCAAAGAGTCGGACACGACTGAGCGACTGATCTGATCTGATCTGATGATTAAAAGGCCCAGGTAGAGCCAGTGGTAAAGGATCTGTATGCCAATGCAGGAGACATAGAAATGAGTTAGATCCCTGGGTTGGAAAGATTCCCTGGAGTAGGAAATAGCAATGCACTCCAGTATTCTTGGCTGGAAAACACATAGACAGAGACGCCTTGCAGGCTACAGTCCATGGGGTCGCAGAGTCAGACATGACTGAACACACACACACACATATGAGTAAAAAATTACAATATACTAATACCCTTAAGATAAATGCAGATTTTACAAACCATATTTCAAAAAAGCAATGTAAATTGTACAAAAGTAATGCTTAATTAAGATTTCAAAAACATCTACTGATTTCATGTTTGTAGAAGCATCTAAGAGTAAACTTTTAAAAGGCAATATATCTAAATAGCATGTGACTAATGAGGTCATAGTATGCATTAAAGTATTCTGTATGCTAACTTTGTATTAAAAGAGTTACCTGGAAAAACTTCATTTTTCTTATTCACACGGTGAAACACTGAACCAGTAGGTCAATTCATAAAACCATTCACCTGTAATATTGTGGGTGTGAGAACATTCTTAAATATAACTTGCTAAAAATTCTCTGTAATTTTCTTTGAGTATATTCACTGAAGAAGAAGTCTTTATTCATACCTTAGAACAGGACTATGCAGATGACACCACCCTTATGGCAGAAAGTGAAGAGGAACTAAAAAACCTCTTGATGAAAGTGAAAGTGGAGAGTGAAAAAGTTGGCTTAAAGCTCAACATTCAGAAAATGAAGATCACGGCATCCGGTCCCATCACTTCATGGGAAATAGATGGGGAAACAGTGGAAACAGCGTCAGATTTTATTTTTCTGGGCTCCAAAATCACTGCAGATGGTGACTGCAGTCATGAAATTAAAAGACGCTTACTCCTTGGAAGGAAAGTTATGACCAACCTAGATAGCATATTCAAAAGCAGAGACATTACTTTGCCAACAAAGGTTCATCTAGTCAAGGCTATGGTTTTTCCTGTGGTCATGTATGGATGTGAGAGTTGGACTGTGAAGAAGGCTGAGCGCCAAAGAATTGATGCTTTTGAACTGTGATGTTGGAGAAGACTCTTGAAAGTCCCTTGGACTGCAAAGAGATCCAACCAGTCCATTCAGTCAATTCAGGAGACCAGGGTTCAATCCCTAAGTCAGGAAGATCCCCTGGAGGAGGGAATGATTAACTACTACAGTATACTTGCCTGGAGAATTCCATGGACAGAAAAGCCTGGCAAGACTATTTTAATTTAACAGATGGTGCTAAACTGTTTGTATCCTGTCTTCCCTTTAGAGACTAATATCATGTATTTTAGAAATAGTTAACTGGAATTACACATAATTGAGTCAATCACTGGAAAAGATCAGTTTTCATTCCAATCCCAAAGAAAAGCAATGCCAAAGAATGTTCAAATTACCACAGATGAATTGTACTCATCTCACATGCTAGCAAAGTATTGTTCAAAATTCTTCAAGCCAGGCTTCACCAGTACGTAAACCAAGAACTTCCAAATGTTCAAGCTGGATTTAGAAAAGGCAGAGGAACCAGAGATCAAAATGCCAACATCTGTTGGATCATAGAAAAAGCAAGAGAATTCCAGAAAAACATTTACTTTTGCTTTATTGATTACACCAAAGCCTTTGACTGTGTGGATCACAGCAAACTGTGGAAAATCCTTCAAGAGATGGGAATACTAGATCACTTTACCTGCCTCCTGAGAAATCTGTATACAGGTCAAGAAGCAACAGTTTGAATGGGATACAGAACAATGGACCGGTTCCAAATTGGGAAAGGAGTACATCAAGGCTGTATGATGGTCACCCTGTTTATTTAGTTTATATGCAGAGTACATCATGCGAAATGCCAGACTGAATGAAACTCAGGCTGGAGTAAAGATTGCGGGGAGAAATGTCAATAACCTCAGATATACAGATGACACCACTCTTATGGCAGAAAGCAAAGAACTAAAGAGCCTCTTGAGGAAAGTGAAAGAGAAGAGTGAAAAAGCTGGCTTAAAACTCAACATTCAAAAAACGAAGATTATGGCATCCAGTCCCGTCACTCCATGGCAAATAGATTGTGAAACATTGGAAAGAGTGAGAGACTTTATTTTCTTGGGCTCCAAGATCACTGCAGATGGTGACTGCAGCCATGAAATTAAAAGATGCTTGCTCCTTGGAAGAAAAGCTGTGACAAACCTAGATAGTGTATTAAAGCAGAGACATTACTTTACTAACAAATGTCCACCGTCTAGTCAAAGTAGTCATGTATGGATGTGGGCTCAGTTCAGTTCAGTCGCTCAGTCATGTCTAACTCCTTGCGACCCCATGGACTGCAGTATACCAGGCTTTCCTGTCCTTTACTATCTCGCAGAGCTTGCTCAAACATCCAACGATCTCATCCTCTGTTGTCCTTTTCTCCTCCCACCTTCAATCTTTCCTGCATCAGAGTCTTTTCCAATGAGTCGGTTCTTCCTATCAGGTGGCCAAAGTATTGGAGTTCAGCTTCAGCATCAGTCCTTCCAATGAATGTTCAAGACTGATTTCCCTTAGGATGGACTGGTTGGATCTCCTTACAGTCCAAGGGACTCTTCAAGAGCCTTCTCCAACACTATAGTTCAAAAGCATCAATTCTCTGGTGCTCAGTTTTCTTTATAGTCCAACTCTCACATCCATACATGACTACTGGAAAAACCATAGCTTTGACTAGATAGACCTTTGTTGGCAAAGTAATGTCTCTGCTTTTGAATATGCTGTCTAGGTTGGTCATAGCTTTCCTTCTGAGGAGCAAGTGTCTTTTAATTTTATGGCTGCAGTCACCATCTACAGTGATTTTGGAGCCCCCCAAAATAAAGTCTCTCATTGTTTCCATTGTTTCCCTACCTATTTGCCATGAAGTGAGAGTTGGACCATAAAGAATCCTGAATGCCAAAGAATTGATGCTTTGAACTGTGGTGTTGGAGAAGACTCTTGAGAGTCCCTTGGACTGCAAGGAGATCAAACCAGTCAATCCTAAAGAAAATCAGTCCTGAATATTCATTGGAAGGACTGATGTTGAAGTTGAAGCTCCAGTACTTTGGCCACCTGATGCAAAGAAGTGACTCATAGAAAAGACCCTGATGCTGGGAAAGATTGAAGGCAAAAGGATAAGAAAATGACAAAGGATGAGATGATTGGATGGCATCACCAACTTGATAGACACAAATTTGAGCAAGCTCCAGGAGTTGATGTTGGACAGGGAAGCCTGGCATGCTGCAGTCCATGCGGTTGCAAAGAATCAGACACAACTGAGCGATTGAACTGAACTGAGTCAATCATGGGTTACAGATTTTCTTTTATTAAACTTTTTATTTTGTATTGGAGAATAGTCAACTAACAATGTTGTGATAGTTTCAGGTGTACAGCAAAGGGACTTAGCCATACATTTACATGTATCTATTATTCCCCAAACTCCTGTCCCATCCGTGCTGCCACATAATATTGAGCAGAGTTCCCTGTGCTATATAGTAGGTTAGATTTTCATCATGTAACACTAACTGAGCTGCAAGAAGTTTTATGCTACAGTGTTGGCCTCGTGTTTTTTTCTATACACATTCAATATCATATACAGAAGTATGTATATGTGTGTTACAGTCTGCTTCATTGTAAAAATTATTTGGGGATGCTAGAGTTATACATGTAATGTAGAAAATTCAGTATATTCTGTTAATTAAACAAAGAAACTCTTGGATTAAGGTGGCTCTAATGCCCCAGCTGTCTGTGTAAGCAAATCAAAATCTAGGTCTGGAAATGCCTCAAGGTTACAAAATTGAAAGCTAAGGACAACCTATCATAAACAGCCAACTAGGCTATAAAGCTGGGCATTAAAGCTATAACTAATAAGTTATTTTCTTGCTTTGTTTCTACCTTTTCTCTGTAAGTCGCTCCTGTTGCTGAAAGCTTTCCAACTACTTTAGGTTTGGTCCTGCTGGATTTGACTCCATTTTTGTGCAGATAAACTCTTAAGTTTTAAAATATTCACTTCAGTTTTTAAGGTTTTAACAGTTCCATATGTTTAAAGATATGAAATTCTGAGAAAAAATAAGAAATTTTTCTGTTTCCTCCATCAGCTGTTAAGAAGAAGGCTAGCTTTATCACTCCAGTTCCGGGAGGCGTGGGACCCATGACGGTGGCAATGCTTCTCAAGAACACCCTTTTGGCAGCTCAAAAAATTATTTACTAGACCATGTGAAGGAATAAAGCAAACTGAAGTCATGCTATGTATTTATTTGACAAAAGGCAAAAATCTTTATATTTTACTACAAAGCTATTTCTACATTGTATTTATTTTTTCATGGGTATAATCATTGTGGATCAGATGATTCACACAGTCTTATGCATTTCCTGCTAATATTTACTAGAATATTTTGAATGGATTTTGAGTTTTAGGAAAAAAGAAAACAACTGCAATGACACTTTGGTAACAATTGCTTGTTTTGTGAATAATATTTGTTCATAATGTTAAAACAATAAAGGGCTCATAACAAATGCATATATTTTTGACACAAATATCACAAATTATGAGTCTTCAACAAACATGTTGTCAGCCAAATAGGCTCCTTTGTAAAATGTAATTTAGATTTTGCCATAATCATACTCAATTTTATATATATTTTATAGTCTATATTGTATGCTGAAACATAGTGCTAAGTTGTGTCCGACTCTTGTGATCCCATGAACTGTAGCCTGCCATCATGTTCCTCTGCCCATGGGATTCTCCAAGCAAGAATACTGAAGTGGGTTGCCATTTCCTTCTCCAGGGGAACTTTCCCAATGCAGGAATTGAACCCAGGTCTCCTGCATTGAAGGCATATGCTTTACTGACTGAGCTATGTGGGAAGCCCATATTGTATGCTGAGAAAGAACAAAAGAGCTTACTTGCTAAAAGAAAGATAAAACATTAAGCATAAAATTTTGATCTCATATACTTCCCAAATGTACTCCTTAAGGCATACTAATGAAAAATTATGCTCCATTCAAGGAAAAAAAAATGTACAAGGAACCCCAAAAATGCCATGCTACTTGGAAAGGTATTGATTATTTCAAATTGTGAATGACTACTTGACATAGTAAAAATTCAATAAGAATATGTTAGGCTTACATGTAATTTCTTTGTTCTCCTACAAACATATTTGAATAACACGTTCCACAAATCTAGAAATCTAATAGCAAAATATGACACAATGTGCCACAGCTATTCCTTAGGATATGACTAAAAACCTACTGCTTTGTTGCCCACAGTTCTTTTCTCTTACGGCATTTGGTTATCACAGTAGATGCCATGTTTTTAACACAATTTAAATTAGAAAATACATGTGTCTGTCAGCTGAAGGCTATTTGAGACTACCCTAGGCACATAATTGCATTGTTGTCATGCCCAAATCCCAGTGTGTTAATGTACCAATAATGATTCTTACCCAATGCATGTCTTTATTAGTGTGTACTCTTAATCATTTGTGTGAAAATAGACTAGATGTTTATAATTAATAATATTTCAACTGTATAATAAAATCAGTTTGGAAAGAAATACATGTCTTCTTTTTTCCTAAGCTCTAAGTTTCCTTGTTCATATACTCGTTATCTATTTCTTCACAGCACGCTGGGGAAATGTACAAATGTCTCAAAAAGGAAAGAAAATGTTCTGTAGCCCATTCCACACTAATCTTGGTCTGATAACCTTGAGAGTAGTTTTGTTTGTTTGTTTGTTATTTTTGGCTGTTTTGGATCTTCATTGCTGCACAGGCTTTTCTCTAGTTGCAGCAAGTGGGAGCTACTCTTTGTTGCGGTACGGGGGCTTCTCATTGCAGTGGCTTCTCTTGTTGCAGAGCACGGTTCTGGGGCCTGCAGGCTTCAGTAGTTTCAGCTCCCGGGATAGGTTCAGTAGTTGTGGTGCACAGGCTTAGTTGCTCCCCAGAATGTGAGATCTTCTTGGACCAGGCATTGAACCCATGTCTCATGCATTGGCGGGTGGATTCTTTACCACACAGCCACCAGGGAAGCCCCTTGATGGCAGTTTAAAATCAAAGATCCCAAGCAAACATGTCAGAAAGGCCCTCATTAATATTTAAGTGCCCCAAATTCCCAAAACGAACAATGACTATTGCAGTGGGGTCAAGACTATCACAATAGAAGAGATTGAAATCAACATATAGCTGAGACATCAGTGGATTTATAGGAAATGAAGAGTGAGGGGATCAGTAGATGGAAAATTACTAAGAGAACTTGATTAGATATCAAGGCTGGAAGGATTTTTGTTAAACTACCTCACCAGGATTCTTGTTAAAGTTAGGTCAATATAAAGGGTGGGAGAATAGGAACTTAATCAGATATGGCAAGAGGACAAGGATCAGGGCAGGGGGATTCTAAACTAATTTAACAGATTTCTTTGCTAAAACTGTGCTTAACAGTCTAATTCAATGCCTAGTTAAGAAAAGGATTCAGAGGAGCCTAGCTAAAGTTTGGTCAAGAAGGAAGCCTTTGTCAACACATAAAGGAAATGAAGTTGGTTCATAAGTATCATAACTTTATTTATGGATATTAGATAGATATATGATTGTCTTGTGAAGGAGCTTTGTAGAAGTTCCTTTCTCCTACAAGTATCTGTAAAAAGGACCCTGAACGATTAGTGAGGACTGAATAATAACATGAAGACATGGAGGTGAGAATGAGCTTAGCAAATACATATGAAAGCAAGGGCAACAGTCAGACTGAAGTGAAAAATATGTTGCAAAGTGGTGGAAATATAGCTGGATAATAGCAGAAATGGATTAGAAAAATCCTGGATAAATCAGAATTTAGACCATAGTTAGTCAGTGATAGAACATGGAAGTTGAAGCCTGGAGGATGTTATCACGGATTATCAAAGAGAAAAAAGGAAAGAAGGGGGTGATTTGGAGAGATAAAATATTTTGTAGAGGAAAAATTTTTTTTTTAGGGAGAAGAAAAAAAAAAAAAAAATAAAAAAAAATAACACTCTGGATTGAAAAAAATTTATGGCGAGTGGTGAAAATTTAGGACACAGTAATGATGCTAAAGCTGAAACTCCAGTACTTTAGCCACCTCATGCCAAGAGTTGACTCATTGGAAGACTCTGATGCTGGGAGGGGGAGGGGAGGAAAGGAGGAGGAGGAGAGAGGAGGAGGGGGGGGGGGGCGCGAGAGAGGAGAGGGAGGGGGGAGTGTAAGAGTGGGATGGGTGAGAGAGGGAGGGGGGGGGGGGGCTGGGATTCATGGAGTGAAAAGAGAGGGGAAAGAGAGGAAGAGAAAAAAAAGAATGGTATATAAAAAAAAAAAATAAAATTTTTACCCTACACAAAATATTTTTTTTTTTTCTATTTTTTTTATAAAAAAAAATATAAATAAAAAAAAAAGAAGTTTATATTTTTTTTATTTTTTGTTGTTGTTATTTTTAATTTTTTTTTTATATAAAAGAAAAAAAAAAAAAAAAAGTTAGAAAAAAAAAAAAAAAAAAGAAAAAAAGGGTGGGAAGGGAGAAAAAAAAAAAAAAAAAAAAGATGTTTGGGGAGATGAGACCGAAACCCCCTTTTTTTTCTTCCCCCCCCCCCCCCCCTCCCCCCCCCCCCCCCCCCCCACAACCCTTTCTTTTATCATTATATTTTTAAATTCTACTTGCTATTTAAGATTCACTTCAAATGAAACTCATCCAAGAGAAATGCTGTGAGACTTTAACTAAGTCCCACCTCTGAACTCTCATACTCATTTATGTACACATTCATGGTAGTCATCTATCTCTACCCAGCACTGTAGTTAAGTATGTGCTTTCCTTGACTCACTCTAGTTCCTTAAGGTCAGAGTCCATGTATGATTTGTCTACCTGTCTTACAAATGTTGGATGTTAGTGGCATAACGTAGTTTATGATTGAATGGATGACATCTGAATTCATGAGAATTACAGATTAAGTTTAGAGAAAGATAAGCAATGTGCTGGTGACCATTTCCTGCAAATGTCCAAAAACAAATTGTGACTCTTAGTCAAAGAGCAAGAAAGAAAGAAAAAAATGGAAGGATAGGAGAGGAGAGAAGAGATGAAGAGAGGAAAAGAAACTGTAAGTGGGAGAGGGAAGGAAAAAATAAACTTAAGGGGAAAAGGCAGGAAGAGAAAGCACTTCCACAGTTGCTTACGACTAGAGAGAGATGACAGAAAAGGCAATGGTACCCCACTCCAGTACTCTTGCCTGGAAAATCCCATGGACAGAGGAGCCTGGTAGGCTACAGTCCATGGGGTCGCTGAGTCAGACACGACTGAGCAACTTCACTTTCACGTTTCACTTTCATGCATTGGAGAAGGAAATGGCAACCCACTCCAGTGTTATTGCCTGGAGAATCCCAGGGATGGGGGAGCCTGGTGGGCTGCCATCTATGGGGTCGCACAGAGTCGGGCACAAGTGAAGCGACTTAGCAGCAGCAGCAGCAGAGAGAGATGAATAAATTAAAAAAACAGTAAAAAAAATGGTCAAAGGGAAAAATGATAGACAGGCATTGCAGCTCTTCACTTTCTTTCTCATTCTAACATGCATCAGGAATACAAATATCCATATGGCCACTTTACAGTACCCACCATCCCCATTCTTCAGAATTGCTGAAGGACTCCCTGATGAGAGGACTGAAGACATGAACATTGGAGATTTCCTACTTAGAGTGTACATGGAATCCATCGGGATGAGTCCTAGAGGAAAAGAAACAAAGGATAACTTGGAGCTATTTTCATAGGCTCAGGTGGTAGATGAGTTTATATTGATATTATAATGATATTATGTGGCTTATTTCACCAGAGTGGAGAAACATCTAGAGAGACAGTGGTCTACTTCTCTCAGTCCAAATATGTGCAGAAGCCACAGTTCATTTAATGTTTAGATTCTTATGGTAAAGGTAATTTACTTAAATCTTGATTTTAGGAGATAATGTGAATTCCTCTAAGGTCAGTATACTGACTCCTACCAGAGGATGCAGCTGGGGAAATGGAAAGGACGCGTGACCTGGAATCCTGAACAAAGATTCAAGTCCCAACTCTAGGGTGTGTCCTCTGGCAAGTCACTTAATTTCTTTCGAGTCTTCATTCTTTATTTGTTATATGGGAATTAAAACAAGACCTGTTGTTTATTGCTTTCTTCACTCAAGATAGATTGAGTATACACTATATATTAGGCATTGGATTTGTTGGGGCCAGCCAGGATTACTGAAGACAAATTTGAGATGTGTGTGAAAACCTTCTGCAAAATGCAAAGCACTGTTAAGTACCAGTTAACAGTTACTACAAAGATGTTGTTGTACTATGTCCCAGTCTTTGGAATAAAGATATGTAACATTATTCCTAGCATCTTCCTCCTGAAACTGCAACTGGTTGTGGTTTATTTAATCCTTTGTAAATTATTTCTTCTTAAATTCTCACCAATGGCACAGAAGGTGATTATATGACTTATAATTCAAATGTTATTTGCTTAGGAAAAATCATATCCAGAAATTGTCCTAATAACAGTTAAAAAAAAAACTTCACAAAAGTAGAAATATGAACTGTGTAGGCACATTAAAGTAAGCCAAGTCCTATATATTCTTTAACTTTAAAAGGATGACTCTTGTGGTAAGCGATTGCCCAAGTTATAATGAGTTCAACAAGCTCATTCTTGTGTGATTTCTAAAGCCAAGTTTATATTTGAATAGTGAAAAGGATCCTTTCTGGTAAACTGAATTTGCTGGGTGGACGTGATGCAAATGACAACCTATCCCAACTTATACAAGTTTTCAAGGTACAGAAAATATGAGCAATTGAAATTCTTGGTAGAAAACTTTAACACCTCAGCAAAACATATTTATAAATTATTTTATTATAAATTGGGCAAGTGAGAATTTATGGAAGCTCATATTGTAACAAAAAGTAATGGCAATAATTACATATTTTGGCCTTAAAAATGATACTTTAATAATCGTAAGTAGATGAATAAGGTAAGGTAAAGTCGCTCAGTCGTGTCCGACTCTTTGCAACCCCACAGACTGTAGCCTACCAGGTTCTTCCATCCGTGGGATTTTCCAGGCAAGAGTACTGGAGTGGGTTGCCATTTCCTTCTCCAGAGGATCTTCCTGACCCAGGGATCGAACCCACGTCTCCCTCATTGTAGGCAGACACTTTACCGTCTGAGCCACCAAGGAAGTCTCAAGTAGATGAATAGCAAAAAAAATGTGAATGTTATATTAAACTTAAAACTTTCTATTCATTAGACGTACCAAATATAAATATTTTAATTCCATCTTATTGGAGATGATATTATTATTGTTGTTAGTATTTTGGTATTTTACCAGCCTAATCACTGGGGCACATTTTTAAGAACTAGTTCCTAGAGCTTGGTAGCCATTCCATTTACTCATAAAAATATTAAATGGCAAAAATGACATAAAGGTAAATGTTACACTCTTAAAAAATAATTATTTTTACAGAACTTGAAACACTAAAACTAAATAGCAAAAATTAAAATGGAATATTAAACCTTTACTTTTATGCACATTTAATTGTTCTCTCCTGCCACTAAATAACAAAATATCTTGATTTACAGTGCAACCCAATCTGTCCTAAAAAGTAGTGTAAATAACTGCAGCTTCAGGGATATTTCTTTTATAAACAGATTAAGGTGTTTCCTGGTTTGGATATATCAAAACTCCCCTTTCTTGGAATCCTGCATGGATTGTAGCAGCTTAGGAGCTAGAGCCATTCTGTTCACACCAAGGAAGCTTTACCTGAATTCAGTTCTTTTTTGTTGTTTTAAGTACATTTACACACATGATTATGCCCACAGGTAACAGGAAACCAGTGTTTCACAAGAAAAACTTGATCACACTACCAGATAATACAGGTATCCTAAACAAGTGCATGAACGCCCCAAGGCTTCATGCTGCTGCCAGAAGGACATATTTTTTTGATTGCTAAGAACTGCCAGATGACGCTTCATGAAATATAAATGCAAGAAAGCCTCTGAGAGAGCTCAATAAAAACCTTCCACCCATCGGTCTAGGAGGATAAGAGCAAGATACTATTAACAAGTGCAGGAAATGGATTCCAGGGTTCCAATATCAGTCTATCTCTTGATCAATGGTAGGTCATTTCTTTTTATTGTGTTAATGCTGTGTCATTGTAAAATGTGAACAGGATTTGCTTTCTCTGTGTGAGTGAGAAGTTGGCTTTTAGCAATTGTTCTTTATGACAAAGATCCAAGCAAGGAATCCATGGATTCATTTAGTTTCTTATGTAATCTTTTGACACATTCCTCTCTTAATATATTTTGATACCTTTTTTTTCTGAGATCTCTATATTGTTTGTTCTATACAACTGAAGAGCAGTTGAGACATTTTATAATATGAGAGTATCCTTGTGATTGAGTGAGTTTATAAATGTATTCATGTTCTCTTAACAATTAGTGGGTTTCTGTTTTCTCTAGCTATAATGTAGTGAATGGAATTGATATGCATGAGAAACTGTCAGAAAACTGCCCTTAGTAGGTTATGGATCTCAAATGTAGATGAATTAAAAATAGAGCAGATGTGGGGATAGACAGAATAACTTTTGATCTGTTGCTTGTACGTTGAAGGAGGCTAGCCTGCTAAAGATGCCTTTCCCCTCCTTCACACAGCAATGACAGCCCTGACTGGAGAGGCAGCCAGCACTATAAGCCCCCCAATCACAACCCAGCAGAGTAACTGGACAGTTAACAAAACAGAAGGTATTTTTCTTCACACTTTTGTATTTCAAGTGACTTTTTTTTAAATGTTTTAGCGAAATTTAGATTGTGATAAAAGCAACATTGGAAATTTTTAAACATATATCTTATTATTAGACAATCTTTTATGGGGACATTGTGAAATGGAAGTGGCAGGTAAATATGTTGCAAAGAATCATCTTTTTAAAAGGAGGAAGTGAAGCAGATGAGAGAAAGTTGTCTTCTGTTACAGTCCTGAATGTGAAACCTGCCACACTTTCTGCCTGATTCCTGCTGAATTCCCAACAACCCAGGCATGTCTAAAGGCAATGTGTCCCCATTTTGACATTCTCGATGAGTAACAATATTTTGATCTGTGATTATGAGCTTTTGCAGCCAAAAAAATTCTGGCAAGCAGATGAAGCCTTAATCCACTTTCTCTAATCTTTGGAAACGTCTTTTTTCTTGTTTGTCTTTGGGGTTTTTTGTTGTTTTAGTGTGCGCTGTATTTCCCAACCACTTGTACCCAATTTTTGTTGTTGATGGTGATGACATATTTTATTATTGTTATTAAAATAGTTTCTGGCCATTGTTGAGCATCAGCATGTTTCCAAATTCTTTGAACTCTTAGAGGTGAATTTAGGAAGCTTGTTATCTGTCAAGACCTGTGTATCAGGTGGCTGTGATTCTCAGGCAAATCAAATATCACCCCCTGATGGGAAGATGGGCTTTGTGATTTACAACAAAAGAAACACCATATCTTGCTCTCAGACCCCGGCAAATAAAAGAAGATGAACTCAAATACTTTGTTTGTGAACATGAAAGGTAGTATTCTTCATTTCACCAATACTGTTATATTTTTAAAACTTCCTTAAAATATTTTGCCCATTTGAATTTTTGAGCATATATTAATTTGAAAAATAAAATGTGCGGCTTTTAGAATAACTTTTAGCCAAATTCTTCATGTCTCTGAGCCTTTAACAAAGAAAAAGCATCCTTGTTGGAAGATAATACTGTTGAAATTAAAGAAGTACAGTCCCCTCTCAGTGTCGGAACAGTTTGCCCATCACTACCGTTTTTCTTCCCTAATAGTGAACTGCAAATCAATAGTCGCCAAGTTACAGGCAATAATATTGGAAAGAAAAGGGATTGAATATATCACTTCAGTAGTTTTCCTTTGTGTTCTTGATCGGGGAATTCTAGTTTCCTGCTTATTGTTTAATCTAAAAAATCTGAATCCAGTACCTCAGGAAAATTTTTGTGAAGTTATAATTAATATTCTTGTCCTTAGGGGGAAGAGGAGTCTCTAGTCTACTCTCTCTTTAAAAATGTCTTCTTTCAGTTCTCACATTTTCTAGTAAGTCCTGATTCAGGCTTGGTTAACTGAACTAAGTTAATCTTGAAGTAGGAAGAACCTAGTACAGTTTATAATGGGAAGTTCTCACTGCCTTAGAGTTAATGACCAAGGTGAGAAATTAGATTTACTATGCTACATTTAACAAAATGAATATGAATTTTAAGGTAATGTGCGTTCTCAACCAAACTGAAGTTATGCGTTGAGGACATATGATATTTATTCACAACAATGACAAAAATAAAATGCCACTAATTCTGCTTGAGAAGAACTTAAGAATCAAATATTAAACTACACTAAAATTATGCCGTTTTACCCAAATGTCATTCCCACTGCATAAACCTCAAGAACAGCATAGGTATATGTCTTTAATACCTCAAGGAATGAAAGCTAACCATTCTGAAATATATGTATTTTGCTGCAGTACAGCTTCCCAAAGGGAAGTTTCCCATAAAAAGGCATGTGGACACTTGACCACAAAAGTTTGACCAAGTGTGGTCATCTGAAGAGTCTAAGAGCTAGAAATCAAAACCCAGGTTTTCTAATTTCAACTCCATGGCTTTTCCTACAGTCTCATAATGCCTCTTAATTGAGTACAATTTCTAATTCACATCCAAAGGTATTGTCTTAACTATGTTAAGCCTGAGCCATAAATTATTTCTGGCTTCATATATGGGTCATAACAATACCTCTTCTGAAATCAGTTATGGAAAACAATTTCCTTTCTACTAGCTACTTAAGGTCCATAGATGAGCAAGGACAGATTCTCATCTCACTCCTCTGAGGAGTGAAGAGAAATCAAATTCATTATCTCACAAGCATATATCCACATGTCCCTAAGTGCTTACTTCTCAGGTATATGAAAGTTTCTATATTTATTAGCATCCAGGATACATTTGGGAAGCCTTGTTTAAGATACCATACTGACTATTATCAATGCTGCCACCTTTTGGCAGACTTGTATCTATATCTTATAAAGAAATTTCTAAAGAACAGAATGATAATCAGTCCACCTCCACCACCTAATTAATTAATATGTCTAGATATTAACCTAACCTTTGTATATATAACCTGCCAAAGGAATGAATCAATAGTTCAAATGGCAGAGCACTCAAAGAATATTCTTAAAATGAAAGGCCTTTTTGTATATGTGTTACCAATCTACTATGAAAGCGTGACCCACTTCATCTGTTAATATAGTATTTCCTTTTTCTAGCTGACTACACAGAAGTACCCATAGCCTTGAAGTTCTCACATCCTTGCCTGGAAGACCACCACAGTTACTGCATCAATGGTGTCTGTGCATTCCACCATGAGTTGGAAAAAGCCATCTGCAGGTAATTGCAAAGAACTTCCCAAGTCCTAGAGATGGGAGAAGGAGAATGTATGCCTCCTTTGACATGGCGTTTCATATGGTACATTTATATACACCTCTATCTTACCCAGTAAAAAAGGTACATGATCTGAACATGATTCACCAATTCTCTTTGTATTTGAATATCTAAGGAGTCTTTTTCTAACCTACCTAATTCTCACTACTTAAAAGTATGGTTCCTAGATTAGCATCATCTGTGTAACCTGGGAGCTTGTTAGAAATGCAGAAGCTCATGCCACACCTCAAAACCACTGAATCCAAAACAACTTTTGAAAAGTGAAAATGTTAGTTGCTCAGTCGTGTCCAACTCTTTGCAACCCCATAGAGTATAGCCCACCAGGCTCCTCTGTCCATGAGATTCTCTGGGCAAGAATACTGGAGCGAGTTGCCATTTCCTTCTCCAGGGAATCTTCCTGACCAGGGATTGAACCTGGGTCTCCTACATTGCAGGCAGATTCTTTACCTCTGAGATACCAGGGAATCCCAAACCAGCTTTCAATAACATGCAAAGACATTTCTAAGATTTTTATGAGTTGATTATAGGATGAAATGAAACTATGGCAAAAATATTTCAGGAATATAAAGTTCTAGATCAACTGAGATACTGTTTATGACCATTGATTTACTCAGCATCCTCTTATGAAAGAGTAGGTTAACAGTTTTCTAGATCAACTCATGGAGGTGTCCTACCTTTCTCTTCTATCAGTGAGGGAAGCTGCATTAATACGGGGTTCTAATCAAATGCATGGCTTCTTCTTCTTTAATAGATCAACTTTCATTTGGTACATGCCTCTTTAATTTAAATCATTTTTATTTAATTGTTTTCATTTTTTGAAATTAGTCATATGTGTTTCTATCATCATGAGTTTTAACATTATACATTTTTTTTCTTTTTTTTTAAAGGTGTTTTACTGGTTATACTGGAGAAAGGTGTGAGCATTTGACCTTAACTTCATATGCTGTGGATTCTTATGAAAAATACATTGCAATTGGGATTGGCGTTGGATTACTATTAAGTGGTTTTCTTGTTATTTTGTACTGCTACATAAGAAAGAGGTAAGAAAAAAAATTATGAAGTCACTAGATATTCATTCATTTGACAAACATTTACTGAGCCCCTACAAGGGTACCAAGCATTGGCATATATAATTGTCTAGTGGCTGTAAATCTGGCAAGTTCCTGCATATTTGTTTTGGTGCCTCTTCTCATAAACCCAGAAAAGAGGTAGAGATTTACCTGCAGTTGCAATAGGATAGCTCCAATTTACAATTTCCCTTCATCCTCATCTCTGTCTATCTACATCAAGTTATAAATGAGTAGGACAGTCAGTCCACAAGGGTGAAGATTAACTGTGTCCTGTGCACAACTATATGGAGTGCTGAATACCATGTTTGGGACACCGTACGTGCTCAGTAAATATCTGTTGAATGGACACATCAAATATAAGTATGAAATTAATGAAAGTGTGTAACAAACTTGGGCCATTTTCTTCCCAGACATCAACTGAGGGTACATTCAGGAGATACTGCCTACTGCTAAAAGCTAAAGAAGACAAATTTGATCCACTAAGTATAAATTACTCATGTATTAATTATTATTTCTGGCCTTTCCACTCTGGTAATTTTTACCTAAAATCCACGTATAAGGAAAAGTCAAAAAATACATGACATACATTAAAGAAAAGTAAAAATACATTTCTTTTGCTGCACTCTGTTAACTAAGTTGTCATTTTTTAAATGACCAAAAGTTATTATACAACATAAAAAAAATGTTTTCTTAATAACTGCACCTTAGAGAGAGTAAAATTTGTTATATCAATTGTGGATCGATTGATACAAAATCTGTTAAATCAGCTACATAAGAGATCAAGAAAGGAAAAACAAAGAAAAGGAAGTAAGACCTTTTAGTGTAAATAAGACAGCTGCCTGAGGTCAAGTTCCCTAGAAGAAGAACTATAAAAGAGATTCTTCAGTGAGTGATTGGTCAAGGAACTACTCAAAGCTGAAACTTGTAATGAAGAAAGAAAGCTAGAGCAGAGTGGAAAGGAAGCAAAGATGTAGCTTTAGCTGAAATCTACCCTCAGCCTGATTCTGCAGGGAGACCTGGAACATGAATGGCATCTCTGACCCAACATAAGGAGGTGAGGGAGCTGGATTTTAGTACCCAATGTCATCAGGTATGGATGGTGGGGTAAGGGACAGGGCCTTGGAATCTCCCAGAAATCTTCAGGCAAAATCCTCTCTTGGCTGAGGACAGTCCTCTAGAGAAGGATGGTGCTACAATCCTCTAAAGAAGGATGGTGCTGTGAGCCTTATTATGGGCTTCCCTGGAAGCTCAGCTGGTAAAGAATCTGTCTGCAATGCAGAAGACCCTGATTCAATTCCTGGGTCAGGAAGATCCCCTGGAGAAGGGATAGGCTACCCACTCCAGAATTCTTGGGCTTCCCTGGTGGCTCAGACAGTAAAGAACCCACCTGCAATTCAGGAGACCTGGGTTCGATCCCTTGCTTGGGAATATCTCCTGGAGGAGGACATGGCAACTCACTCCAGTATTCTTGCCTGGAAAATCCCCATGGACAGAGGAGCCTGGTGGGCTACAGTCCACAGGGTCACAGAGAGTCGGACACGACTGAGCAACGACGCACAGCACATACCACATGATCCTTATTAATACCCACAGCTGCTGAGGGATGGGGATGGCAAAGAGGGTATAGATGGGACACCAAGAGCAACTGTTATGCCAGAGCATTTATATAATTCTCAATAAGCTATACAAACAGCAGTCAAATTCATATGGAAACCAATGCTCTGTTTTAGGTATCTAAAATTGAAATCACCTTACAATATCTATTCTGGAGGAAGACCACTGTGAAACCTCTGCAAGAAATTTTCATGAGGCATTGGTGTAAATCAGTGGACCCAAAACTGAAATCTTCAAGTGAAACAACAAAACTTCCCAGGCTGACTAGAAAGTTGGGATCGTGGTGAAATGAGAGAATAAATTTCAACGTTGGTCCTTAGACTCTGTCATCATTAAAGCGCCGTGGGAGCCAAGGGAACAAGCTACAGTGACAGAAGTCCACAGTCCTACTCTGGGTTTGCTGCTTCTGTGTGCTTTTTGTTCTCCCTATGGGATACTGAGTCTTATGCTTCTGACTACGTCAGATGTGAATTCTCAAGACAATAATTATCAACTGTGCAGTTGTTAGGGGAAGCACACTGATTGAAACCTCCCACCCTGGCCAGGCACCACAGTAACCATTTGCATGAGTTGTTTTACGACAGAAGGTCCTGGTAAGGAACAGGGAACTAATAAGCCTCCACCAACCAGAAGAGTTCGGGAAAGGTCAAAAGGAAGCACCAGCTGTCCGTCCACCTCCCAGAATCCTTCTCTCCGGCATCCATCTTGGCTGAACAAGGCATGCACCACCAGGAAGGACTCTGAGTCAGAATGATTGGCTAAGGACAACCTGGAAACTAATCCCATCACCATAAAACCCAAGACTGCAAGCCATGTGACAGAGCAGTTCTCCTGGGTTCCCTTACCCTCCTGCTCTCCTCCTGGGCGCCCTTTCCCAATAAAATCTCTTGCTTTGTCAGCACATGTGTCTCCTCGGACAGTTCATTTCTGAGTGTTAGACAAGAGCCCAGTTTCGGGCCCTGGAAGGGGTCCCCTTTCCTACAACACAGCCAGCCTAAGCAAGGCCATGCTTGGGTTCTTCACTATGCTTGTTACCAGGATTTTGGACCACAGCTCTATGGACCAAATCTGAAACATGCTGCTTTCATGGTGTCTAAAAGAATGTGATGTCAACTACTCAGATGAGATTAGTGTTATGGCACCTCCAGTGACCCAAACATGTGACTGAAGTCTAAGCTAGAGAAAAGGAAATGGAATGTCCAAGGCAAACTTAAATCATCCCAAGCTTGTGTCAAAACTGTGAAATATGGAATAAGCTGAAGAGTTTCTGATAACTGAAAACTTATCTGGATATTGAGTCTTGAATAGGCAAAACATTTTTGTTTCTGCATGGATTATAAAATTTTGTGCTCGACTCACTAGTCCTCAAATGCTTAGGTTCATCACTTTCTCCTATTGTTAGTGGAATTACCTGGTGACTATTTGGACTGACATTCTAAAATTCTACTAATGAATACAATTCTACAATTGACTCTGAAAGAGAAAATGAAGAACCAGACATTTTCACCAACTAAGAGCATGTGAAAACTTTCTCTACCATTTCTGGATACCTGATAGAAGATTTATACGTGGAGAAAATGGAACATTGGTAGAAATAACATTTTGAGAATTATGGTCCTACCTGTTTAATCATTATTCTTCCACCTAATTCAAATAATCCTAGGCCCCTTAATTTCTTTGGGCTTTCATGTCATTTTCCACAAAGCCTTTCTAGCACTAAAATTTTATATTGAGAGAAGGGAGAAAAATTCCCACATCTGTGTTGTAAGTGTGATCATTCTCACTCCATGTCTGTCCCCAGTCTCACCCCTCACTCTGAAACACACAACTGGATATCACCTTCGGTGTATATTTTAGTGTTTGGTTGTTAAAATAATAATTTAAGAATTTGTTCTTAAAGGAAGTGAAACATGAAATTAAAGAATAGTATCTACCATGTTTCTTATAGATTCAATCTAAGACTATGGCCTTTTTTTCTTTTTTTCTATTGTGGAATAGATAAGCAAAATATTTTGATCATGGCATGGGTTAAAAAAGGGGTCAAAGGTGAATTTTCTTACAATGGAAGCCTACTAGCAATGGCTTCTCTTACATCAAGTTGTGACATTTCATTCACTTCTAAATAAAACTACCTTCTGCTTTCCTTTGAGTAGAAGGCATTTCACTTGCTCAGTTTGTTTTTCCTTCTGAAGGAATTTAATGCAGATGAATTGCACATCAGCACTTTCTGCATGATCTCACAAAGTATGCAGATGTTACATCATCCCAAGGAGTAGGGAGGTAAAGGTTCCTCCCAATGACTCCTCTTCCTGAGCATTTCAAATAGGTGTTAAAAAGCTGGGGAGAGTCCAGGAAGAAACAATAAAGCTTAATTAAGGACTGCCTCCTGATGAAAAGAAAGAGGAAGTAAGACTAAAGTCTCTGGAGAGATGATAAACTAAAAAGTTACAAATATTTGCTGTCTATATATATACTTAACTGAATCGATATTGAACAAGAAATTAAAATTCCCAAAAGTAGATCAAAGCAGAAAACCAACAGAGGTTCAATTTTTTTCACCTTTGGAAGAGTATGCATTAACATCATAAAATCCACCCAGTGAGAAAATATGGAAATTTAGAGTGTGGCTCCTGAGAAGCCATCTGTTTATGATCTGTCATACAAAGGAATCTTGTGCTCGTATAACTACTGGAGTTCATTTTCCAGGAAGGAATCCCTGGTATTCTTATGGCAATATTTACATTTTTAAGCAGGTCTTCAGTAGGAACATGTATAAGATGTTCTGCAAATCTTTCATTTTCTGTTTTTTCCTATATGAAATAAGACCCTCCCTGAAAAGAAGCCTACCAGTGAAGATCTGGTATCAGAACTACATTTTCAGCTATTAGGTGTTGTAGGTCATTTAAGAAAGAAATGAGAACATATTTCTGGCATCTTTGACTAAATCAAACTAGCCAACGGGGTTCACCAATTTCTTTCATTTCCCATTTTGTCTCCTTCCTGTGTCTCCCCTTCAGTTCTTGAGAACACATTCTTAAGTCATCAGTATTCATGGGTGCTTCATTAATTAGTCCTTTGGAGCATGATGGGCAGTAGGAGCAAACACTATAATTTCAGTCATGCCTGAGAGAGTAAATTTACAAAAAAGGAATTATAACTGCTTTCCCCGAGTTATTTTTTTCCTATAATTATATTGGAAGTAGATGAAATTATAATACAGTTTGTCTTTTAGTGTTTCCTGGCACAATACAACCCTTTAATTTTGAAATGTCCCATTTTGCTGACATCAAGAAAATGTCCATTTATTATATGCAATTGAAAAAGAATGTCTTAAGGAAATAACAATGCAAACATGAGCAATTTAAGCTTTTGATGTTGAACAGAAGGACACTTCTCCACAGAAGACCGTGAGTAAACCATTTAATTTCTCTGCCTTGCAAACTGTAACACGTTCTGTGATATGATATAAATATTGATATCCTACAACCCACACTCATGGGAAGGGTTACCAGAATCTCTCTATTGCAAAACACCACTCTTTCTGGCTTACATCATTACTGTCTGACATCAGGATACTAGCATTTGCCAAGATGAACTGGAAGTGTTGAAATTTAATTTGTGAGCTTGGGACTGCTAATCTGGGTGAGTCCACATTTCTGTCCAAACTTTTGGCACAGCCCTATTCAGTAGCACATTGAGAAGCATATCTTCCAGATTCAGCTCCAAATTTCTGTTAAATGTTCAATGAATTGCACAACTCAGAGTACAAGGCCTAAGTAGCTATTTCTTGAGAATTCAAAGTATAGACTTCTTGAGAATAACCATGTGAAAAAATGTGATCCATCACTACATTTTACTCCTCTGCCAAAACAAAACATGAGGGCTATTACAGATTGTGGTCAATATCCACAGCTTCCAGAGAAGTATGTCATAAAGATGAAGAATGTGATTATACAGTAACAAGAAGAATTGAATTGTTTAATCAGGTCTTATGCCTATATACTTCATGGGCTTTCTTTGTAATTTTTATGTCTCAGATAATATTGGAGCATAAGTAACTTAGATTAAAATTCTTTTAATACCACAGTCTAGCAGATATCAAACTAGCAGTTTTCTTTAACAGAATGTTAGTTAGACTTCACATCTTTCTGGAAAAACAATGGCATATCTAGATTTTTTTTAATTATACAAAACTATTGATTCAATATCGAGTCTCTTCTCAAAGGAAACTGAAGTAATAGTGTAATATAGCTACCATTTATGAGCATTTAAAATGTTTGAAAAGCATTATTAGCTTTATTTTAATTAACCCACACCTATATGCAATTAAGGCTTACAGAAGGCAAATCATTCTTTTCAAGGTCACATAGCCTTTCAGTGGCAGAGCCTATATAGATCTAGATAGACCAATGCCAACGTTCCTTATTTAAACCTATATGAAAGTAGTTCCCAACATTTTATGAAAAACATTAGTGTTGGGGGTTGATTTTCTTTTTTTTTTTCTTATGAGTTTGAATATATACCCAAGAGATTTGCAAGCAAATGATTGGGGAGAATAGCATTGAAATATGTATAATATTATATCTGAAATGTATTAATTGTTCAAACTAATCACTGTCATGTTACAATTTGTTCATATTAGATGTTTGTAATGTTTCTGATAATCAATAAAAGAGATTCTTGATAAAAAAAAAAAAAAAAAAATAAAATATATAAAATAATGACCTTGTCATGAATCGACCACAAAAATTCCCTGGTGTCATCTGCAGATTATTAAAATATGAATAGCATCCTTAGGGTGGGGCCAGAACAAGCTTCAAGTGCCTACTGAATGTACAGTCTGAGAAGAGACTTTAGACTATAAATGAACCCTGGTTTATCCACAGGATGTAGGGAATGAGTTGGTCACTTGGGAACACTTGATCCCAGCCTGTGGACAAGGGTTCTTTGGCACTAACATCCTAACAGGGGCATCGTGGTTCAGTTTGGTAATGAGATGAGGAGCGAGTGGTTTGCACATCTCTAGGAAAATCTCAACAACCTCCTTTCCACACCCACCACACCACAACACCCCCAATCCTACCCTAGTGCCATATATTCTTCAGAGAAAAACAGTCAATGGTAGTAGTCCAGCTTGGATCAAAAATTGGAAGCAACATTATAAAAAAAATCTGCAATGAATGGGTAGTTAAAGGACCTGTGATCTAGTCTGGCTGTGTGATTCTCTAACTTTGCTGGGGCCATTTGGATTGGCTATCTTTGTCTGTTAAGTGAAAAAGATATTGTTTAGAGATGACCTCCACATTCCCTTCCTGGTTGAAAGTTGTATGTTGAAAATGTGCAGCCTATAAGGCAGATCCCGTCCACAGGTATATTCCCTTTATCTTTCAAGGCGTCTGTTTTAAATCCAGCCCATATTTAGAAATCAAGATGTTTTACTATAGAAATCTAGTTTCTGGAAAAAAAGGAGATACAGGATATATAATAGGAGTTAAAGGAGATCTCGTAGATACAGGATACATAATAGATGATACACAATTCTGACCCTATATTCTTAACGTAGCTTTGATCAGGAGTGTGCCCTGGACACCCAGCCAGTTTCTGTCTTCTCATTCAGGGTTCCTATGGCACCCCACCCCAGTCTTTGCCTGGAAAATCCCATGGACGGAGGAGCCTGGTGCCCAGCCATGGGGTGCGGACACGACTGGTTCATTTTCTTCGGGGGTGGCCCGACTGGCGACTTAGCAGCAGCAGCAGCAGCATGGATCTTAAAGTGTGCCACCATGGTTTGACTGGATTAATTTTAAGATCCTGCCTTATTTAAATTCCTCTGAATCTAGTCATCTGGGTAACCTGTAGAGGGCCTTCTTGTACTGCAGAAGGCTCAAGCCATGAAAGAGCCTGGAAGCTGTCAGGGGCGGCCTCCAATGACTCAGATCCCCTGCCCTGCCCACACCCTCAGTCACTCTCTGCTACAATCTTTGTCAGATTTGTTTTCTCATTGTTCAGCCCTGTTTATGTTAACTTCCTGATCAAAAACTAAACTGACTCCCCATTGTGTACCATGTTTAACAAAGGCTCCCCTCCCAACAGTGTGAGGCCCCCCACAGGGAGGCTCTGGTGGTCTCTTTCTTACCTATCTTCCCAGGGGCTCCCAACTCAGACCATCAGTTGCAGCCACCAGTTGCCCTTTGCTCTCTGAAGAGATCTCACAATTTCTATCTGTATGTTAGGTTGTCAGCTATTCCCTCCACATGTATTACCCTCCTTCATCTCTGTTGATCAAGATTTCACACAAATTTTTTTTTTCAAATCCTGCCATCTCTTTGAAGAATTACATTATTTACAAATATCATCTTTCCCTTCCTTTGAGTTCCCTGATTATTATTTTGTTTAATCTCTCAAATAGTGTTTACATTCTGCCTTGTATTATAATGATTTTTGTTTTTGGCTAAGTTCCAGTTGTGATCAGAAATCTCAGAGAACTGGGTTCTGAGTCCCAGCTGTTTACTAGCTCTGTGATAGAGAGTAAATTATTTAACCCCTCAAAATCTCAATTGCATCCATTATAAAATGGGGATAATAATAATTACACCTAACCCATAAGGTCATTTTAGGATTAAGTTAACTTAGATAGCTAACTATATAAAATATTTAGAACATAGTACCCATTCAATAAATTTTACTTATAATTATTCAACATTTGAAACTCCTGTATATGCCTTCCTAAAAAAATTATCACATTGCAGAATTAAGCAATAAAAACTACAGTTTTCATATGGGAAAACTAAAGCTAGGGGTATAATACTCGAAAACTGTGTGACATTAAAAAAAAAAGAAACACTAAAGAAAGTCATCAAACCACAAGGGAAGAGACAAAGAGAAGAAGAAAACAGGGAAAAACTATACAACATCCAAAAACAATTAGTACCATGGCAATAAGAGCATACCTGTTAATGATCACTTTAAATGTAAAAGTGATCAATCAAAAAACTTAAAGTAGCTGAATGTATAAAAAGACAAGACCTATCTATATACTCCCCGTAAGAGACGCACTCCAGATCTATAAACACACACAGACTGTAAGTAAAGGAGTGGAAAAAGATATTCCATGCAAATTAAAACAAAGCTGAGAATAACAATCTTATATGTGATAAAATAACGTTTAAAAAAAACTGCAACAAAAGACAAATAAGGGCATTATATAATCATAAAAGGATCAATTTAAGAAGAAGATAGAACATTTGTAAATAAGTATGCATCCAACATATAAGCATCTAAATATATAAAGCCAATATTAACAGATATAAAGGGAAAATCAACAGTAATACAATGATAGTAGGGACTTTAACACCCCACTTAAAATCAATGGATAGATCAACCAATATATACAAAACTTTGCATCCTCAAACTGCAGAAGACACTTTTTCAAGTGTACATGGAACATTCTCCAGGATAGGTCACATATTAGTCCACAACACAAATCTAAACAAATTCAAGATTAATATCATGTTAAGATTTTTTCTAATCAAAACAGTAGGAAACTATAAATCAATTACAAAAAGCAAGTAGAAAAAACACAAGACACATGGAGATTAAACTACATGCTACTAAAAAACCAATGAGTCAATAAAGAAACCAAATAAGAAATTTAAAAAATACCCTGAGACAAATGAAAATGGAAACACAACTTTCCAGAATCTATCAGATCAGATCAGTCGCTCAGTCGTGTCCGACTCTTTCGACCCCGCCGCGCCGGCCTCCCTGTCCATCACCGCTCCGGGTCCTCAGACTTGCTCCTCGTCGTGGCCTCCCTCTCTCCTCTGTCTCCCCTTTTCCTCCTCCCTCTCCCTCCCGCTCGGTCTTCTCCTGGTCACTCTTCGCTGGGTGGCCAAATCTGGAGTTTCTTGCATCATTCCTTCTCCAGGTTGTCTCCTTCTGGACTGGTTGGATCTTCGCGTCGGACTCTCGTCTTCTCCAACACCCAGTTCACATCTCTTCCGCTCCCTTCTTCCTCCCTCTCCTCCATACATACCACAGGAGACCATAGCCTTGACTGGGAACCTTTGTTGGTAAGTAATGTCTCTGCTTTTGATATGCTATCTAGGTTGGTCTACTTCCTTCCGGGCGCGTCTTTATCGGCTGCAGTCACCATCTGCAGTGATTTTGCGAAAACAAAGTCTGACACTGTTTCCCCATCTATTTCCCTGCAGTGTGGGACCAGTGCCATGATCTTCGTTTCTGTGTTGGCTTTAGCCAACCTTTTCACTCTCCACTTTCACTTTCATCAAGAGGCTTTTAGCCCCTCTTCACTTTCTGCCATAAGAGTGGTGTCATCTGCATATCTGAGGTTATTGATATTTCTCCCCAATCTTGATTCCAACTTGTGTTTCTTCTGTCCAGCATTTCTCTTGTACTCTGCATATAAGTTAAATAAAAGAATCTATAGGATGCAGCAAAGTCAATTATGGGGCAATATTGTAGCAATACAGGTTAACTCAAGAAACAAGAAAAATCTCAAGCAAGCAATGTAACTTTACATCTAAAGGAACAAGACAAAAAAGAAAAAGCAAAGCCTAAAGTTAGCAAAAAGAATGAGATAATAAAGATTAAAGTGAAAAATAACCGAAATAGAGACCAAAAAAAACAATAAAGATCATTGTAATTAAGGACTATTTTTTGAAAAGTAAACAAAATTGATAAACTTTTAGCCAGATTCATCAAGAAAAAAAGGATCCCAAATAAATGTAAAATGAAAGAGAAGTTACATCATATACTACAGAAATACAAACAGTCACAAGAGACTACTACAATTATACAACTACAAACTGGACACCCTAGAAGAAATAATTAGATCGTAGAAACATAAAATTTTCAAAGACTAAGGAAGAAAGAGAAAATATGAACAGACCAATTACTAGTAATGAAATTGAATCAGTAATCAAAATTTCTCAACAAACAAAAGTCTAGGACCATATGGATTCACAGGAACATTCCACCATGTATTTAAAGAAGAGTTAATACCTATCCCTCTACAACTATTCCAAAACACTAGAGGAAGTGTTTCCAAGTTAATCTATGAGACCAGCATTATCCCAATAAGAAAACCAGACAAAAACACTATAAAAAGAAAAAGAAAGAAAATTACAGGCCAATAGCCCAGATGATCACAGATTAAAAAATTGTCAATGGAATATTAGCAAACCAAATTTAACAATGTATAAAAAGGACCATACACCATGATCAAGTGGAATTTATTCCAGGGATGCAAGGATGATGCAATACCTACATATTAATTATTATAAAACAGCACTTTAACAAAAGTGAAAGTTAAAGCACATTTTATTTAAATCATCATTTTCAGATGCAGAAAAAGCATCTGATGGAAGTCAACATCTATATGTGATAAAAAACTCTCAACAAAGTGTGTATTGGAGGGTACAAACCTAAGCATAATAAAAACTACATATGACAAGCCCCCAACTAACTCATACTCAATGGTGAAATGCTAAAAGCTTTTCCTCTGAGATCAGGAACAAGTGAAGTATGCCCACTCTCACCACTTTTACTCACATGATACTGGAAATCCTAACCATAGCAATCAGAGAAGAAAAAGAAATAAAGGCATCTGAAATGGAAGCAAAGGAGTAATACTGTGACTCTTTGCAGATGGTGTGACATTATATACAATACCTAAAAACTTCACCAATAAACAATTTTGACTAGTAAATGAATTCATTAAAGTTGCAAAATTTACAACTTTATAAAATTTACAAAAAGATGCAGAATTAATATGAAGACATTTGTTTAATTTCTATACATTAATAACAAACTATGAGAAAGAGAAGTTAGGAAAATAATCCAATTTATAATTACTTAAAAAGAACAAAATACCAAGGAGGTGAAAGACTTGTACTCTGAAAACTATAAGGAAAAGATTAAGTAAGATACAAACAAATAGAAAGATATCCTTTGCTCACTGACTGAAAAATTATTGTTAAAATGTCCATACTACCCAAAGCAATTCACAAATTCAATACATTCCTTATCTGAATATTCATGGAATTTTTCACAGAAGTAGAACAAATAATCCTAAAATTTGTATAAACTACAAAAGACCCCAAATAGCCAAATTATTCTTGAGAAAGAAGAACAAGACTGGAAGTATCACATTCTCTGGTTTCAGACTATACTGTAAAGGTATAGTAATCAAAATAGATATTGCTGGCACAAAAACAGATATATAGATCAATGGAAGAGAATAGAACACCCAGAAATAAACCCACATTTATATGGTCAGTTAATCTATGATAAAGGAAGCAAGAATACACTATAGGGGAAAGACAGTCTCTTCAATAAACACTGTTGGCAAAACTAGACCATTACCTAGAAAAGAACAAAACAATTTTTCTTACACCATTAGCAAAAATAAAATAAAAATGAATTAAAGGCTTAAATGTAAGGCC